>CM055128.1:288592480-291196962 GCA_029206835.1 Rana muscosa | reverse complement strand
AGTCAGGGTGCCCATCTCTCCCCCCGCGCGATCCACGGGTCTAGTCAGGGTGCCCATCTCTCCCCCCGCGCGATCCACGGGTCTAGTCAGGGTGCCCATCTCTCCCCCCCGCGCGATCCACGGGTCTAGTCAGGGTGCCCATCTCTCCCCCCGCGCGATCCACGGGTCTAGTCAGGGTGCCCCATCTCTCCCCCCCGCGCGATCCACGGGTCTAGTCAGGGTGCCCACCCCCCCACCGTGCGGTCCACGGGTCTAGCCAGGGTGCCCACTGCCCCTGCGTGGTCCACGGGTCTAGCCAGGGTGCCCATCTGCCCCCCCCGCGCGGTCCACGGGTCTAGCCAGGGTGCCCACCTGCCCCCCCGCGGTCCACGGGTCTAGCCAGGGTGCCCACCTGCCCCCCCCGCGGTCCACGGGTCTAGCCAGGGTGCCCATCTGCCCCCCCCCCGCGCGGTCCACGGGTCTAGCCAGGGTGCCCATCTCCCCCACCCCCGCGCGGTCCACAGGTCTAGCCAGGGTGCCCATCTCCCCCCACCCCCGCGCGGTCCACAGGTCTAGCCAGGGTGCCCATCTCCCCCACCCCCGCGCGGTCCACAGGTCTAGCCAGGGTGCCCATCTCCCCCCACCCCCGCGCGGTCGGAGGGTCTAGCCAGGGTGCCCACCCCCCCCACACGCGCGGTCTACGGGTCTAGCCAGGGTGCCCACCCCCCCCACCGCGCGGTCCACGGGTCTAGCCAGGGTGCCCATCTGCCCCTGCGTGGTCCACGGGTCTAGCGGAGGTGCCCATCTGCCCCTGTGCGGTCCACGGGTCTAGCCAGGGTGCCCATCTTCCCCCCCCCCGCGGTCCACGGGTCTAGCCAGGGTGCCCATTTCCCCCCCCCCCGCGCGGTCCACGGGTCTAGCCAGGGTGCCCATCTCTCCCCCTGCGGTCCACGGGTCTAGCCAGGGTGCCCATCTGCCCCCGCGCGGTCCACGGGTCTAGCCAGGGTGCCTATCCCGCGCGGATCCACGGGTCTAGCCAGGGTGCCCATCTCCCGCCCCCCCCCCCCGCTGCGGTCCACGGGTCTAGCCAGGGTGCCCATCTCTCCCCCCGCGCGATCCACGGGTCTAGCCAGGGTGCCCATCTCTCCCCCCGCGCGATCCACGGGTCTAGCCAGGGTGCCCATCTCTCCCCCCGCGCGATCCACGGGTCTAGCCAGGGTGCCCATCTCTCCCCCCCGCGCGATCCACGGGTCTAGCCAGGGTGCCCATCTCTCCCCCCCGCGCGATCCACGGGTCTAGCCAGGGTGCCCATCTCTCCCCCCCGCGCGATCCACGGGTCTAGCCAGGGTGCCCATCTCTCCCCCCGCGCGATCCACGGGTCTAGCCAGGGTGCCCATCTCTCCCCCCCCCGCTGCGGTCCACGGGGTCTAGCCAGGGTGCCCATCTCCCGCCCCCCCCGCTGCGGTCCACGGGTCTAGCCAGGGTGCCCATCTCCCGCCCCCCCCCGCTGCGGTCCACGGGTCTAGCCAGGGTGCCCATCTCCCGCCCCCCCCGCTGCGGTCCACGGGTCTAGCCAGGGTGCCCATCTCCCGCCCCCCCCGCTGCGGTCCACGGGTCTAGCCAGGGTGCCCATCTCTCCTCCCCCCCGCTGCGGATCCACGGGTCTAGCCAGGGTGCCCATCTCTCCCCCCCCGCGCGATCCACGGGTCTAGCCAGGGTGCCCATCTCTCCCCCCCCGCGCGATCCACGGGTCTAGCCAGGGTGCCCATCTCTCCCCCCCGCGCGATCCACGGGTCTAGCCAGGGTGCCCATCTCTCCCCCCCCGCGCGATCCACGGGTCTAGCCAGGGTGCCCATCTCTCCCCCCCGCGCTATCCACGGGTCTAGCCAGGGTGCCCATCTCTCCCCCCCGCGCGATCCACGGGTCTAGCCAGGGTGCCCATCTCTCCCCCCGCGATCCACGGGTCTAGCCAGGGTGCCCATCTCTCCCCCCGCGCGATCCACGGGTCTAGCCAGGGTGCCCATCTCTCCCCCCGCGCGATCCACGGGTCTAGCCAGGGTGCCCATCTCTCCCCCCCGCGCGATCCACGGGTCTAGCCAGGGTGCCCATCTCTCCCCCCGCGCGATCCACGGGTCTAGCCAGGGTGCCCATCTCTCCCCCCGCGCGATCCACGGGTCTAGCCAGGGTGCCCATCTCTCCCCCCCGCGCGATCCACGGGTCTAGCCAGGGTGCCCATCTCTCCCCCCCGCGCGATCCACGGGTCTAGCCAGGGGTGCCCATCTCTCCCCCCGCGCGATCCACGGGTCTAGCCAGGGTGCCCATCTCTCCCCCCGCGCGATCCACGGGTCTAGCCAGGGTGCCCATCTCTCCCCCCCGCGCGATCCACGGGTCTAGCCAGGGTGCCCATCTCTCCCCCCCGCGCGATCCACGGGTCTAGCCAGGGTGCCCATCTCTCCCCCCGCGCGATCCACGGGTCTAGCCAGGGTGCCCATCTCTCCCCCCGCGCGATCCACGGGTCTAGCCAGGGTGCCCATCTCTCCCCCCGCGCGATCCACGGGTCTAGGGGTAGCCTAGCCAGGGTGCCCATCTCTCCCCCCGCGCGATCCACGGGTCTAGCCAGGGTGCCCAGTCTCTCCCCCCCGCGGCGATCCACGGGTCTAGCCAGGGTGCCCATCTCTCCCCCCGCGCGATCCACGGGTCTAGCCAGGGTGCCCATCTCTCCCCCCGCGCGATCCACGGGTCTAGCCAGGGTGCCCATCTCTCCCCCCGCGCGATCCACGGGTCTAGCCAGGGTGCCCATCTCTCCCCCCGCGCGATCCACGGGTCTAGCCAGGGTGCCCATCTCTCCCCCCGCGCGATCCACGGGTCTAGCCAGGGTGCCCATCTCTCCCCCCGCGCGATCCACGGGTCTAGCCAGGGTGCCCATCTCTCCCCCCGCGCGATCCACGGGTCTAGCCAGGGTGCCCATCTCTCCCCCCGCGCGATCCACGGGTCTAGCCAGGGTGCCCATCTCTCCCCCCGCGCGATCCACGGGTCTAGCCAGGGTGCCCATCTCTCCCCCCGCGCGATCCACGGGTCTAGCCAGGGTGCCCATCTCTCCCCCCGCGCGATCCACGGGTCTAGCCAGGGTGCCCATCTCTCCCCCCGCGCGATCCACGGGTCTAGCCAGGGTGCCCATCTCTCCCCCCGCGCGATCCACGGGTCTAGCCAGGGTGCCCATCTCTCCCCCCCGCGCGATCCACGGGTCTAGCCAGGGTGCCCATCTCTCCCCCCGCGCGATCCACGGGTCTAGCCAGGGTGCCCATCTCTCCCCCCGCGCGATCCACGGGTCTAGCCAGGGTGCCCATCTCTCCCCCCGCGCGATCCACGGGTCTAGCCAGGGTGCCCATCTCTCCCCCCGCGCGATCCACGGGTCTAGCCAGGGGGTGCCCATCTCTCCCCCCGCGCGATCCACGGGTCTAGCCAGGGTGCCCATCTCTCCCCCCGCGCGATCCACGGGTCTAGCCAGGGTGCCCATCTCTCCCCCCGCGCGATCCACGGGTCTAGCCAGGGTGCCCATCTCTCCCCCCGCGCGATCCACGGGTCTAGCCAGGGGTGCCCATCTCTCCCCCCGCGCGATCCACGGGTCTAGCCAGGGTGCCCATCTCTCCCCCCCGCGCGATCCACGGGTCTAGCCAGGGTGCCCATCTCTCCCCCCGCGCGATCCACGGGTCTAGCCAGGGTGCCCATCTCTCCCCCCGCGCGATCCACGGGTCTAGCCAGGGTGCCCATCTCTCCCCCCGCGCGATCCACGGGTCTAGCCAGGGTGCCCATCTCTCCCCCCGCGCGATCCACGGGTCTAGCCAGGGTGCCCATCTCTCCCCCCGCGCGATCCACGGGTCTAGCCAGGGTGCCCATCTCTCCCCCCGCGCGATCCACGGGTCTAGCCAGGGTGCCCATCTCTCCCCCCGCGCGATCCACGGGTCTAGCCAGGGTGCCCATCTCTCCCCCCGCGCGATCCACGGGTCTAGCCAGGGTGCCCATCTCTCCCCCCGCGCGATCCACGGGTCTAGCCAGGGTGCCCATCTCTCCCCCCGCGCGATCCACGGGTCTAGCCAGGGTGCCCATCTCTCCCCCCGCGCGATCCACGGGTCTAGCCAGGGTGCCCATCTCTCCCCCCGCGCGATCCACGGGTCTAGCCAGGGTGCCCATCTCTCCCCCCGCGCGATCCACGGGTCTAGCCAGGGTGCCCATCTCTCCCCCCGCGCGATCCACGGGTCTAGCCAGGGTGCCCATCTCTCCCCCCCGCGCGATCCACGGGTCTAGCCAGGGTGCCCATCTCTCCCCCCGCGCGATCCACGGGTCTAGCCAGGGTGCCCATCTCTCCCCCCGCGCGATCCACGGGTCTAGCCAGGGTGCCCATCTCTCCCCCCGCGCGATCCACGGGTCTAGCCAGGGTGCCCATCTCTCCCCCCGCGCGATCCACGGGTCTAGCCAGGGTGCCCATCTCTCCCCCCCGCGCGATCCACGGGTCTAGCCAGGGTGCCCATCTCTCCCCCCGCGCGATCCACGGGTCTAGCCAGGGTGCCCATCTCTCCCCCCGCGCGATCCACGGGTCTAGCCAGGGTGCCCATCTCTCCCCCCGCGCGATCCACGGGTCTAGCCAGGGTGCCCATCTCTCCCCCCGCGCGATCCACGGGTCTAGCCAGGGTGCCCATCTCTCCCCCCGCGCGATCCACGGGTCTAGCCAGGGTGCCCATCTCTCCCCCCGCGCGATCCACGGGTCTAGCCAGGGTGCCCATCTCTCCCCCCGCGCGATCCACGGGTCTAGCCAGGGTGCCCATCTCTCCCCCCCGCGCGATCCACGGGTCTAGCCAGGGTGCCCATCTCTCCCCCCGCGCGATCCACGGGTCTAGCCAGGGTGCCCATCTCTCCCCCCGCGCGATCCACGGGTCTAGCCAGGGTGCCCATCTCTCCCCCCGCGCGATCCACGGGTCTAGCCAGGGTGCCCATCTCTCCCCCCGCGCGATCCACGGGTCTAGCCAGGGTGCCCATCTCTCCCCCCGCGCGATCCACGGGTCTAGCCAGGGTGCCCATCTCTCCCCCCGCGCGATCCACGGGTCTAGCCAGGGTGCCCATCTCTCCCCCCGCGCGATCCACGGGTCTAGCCAGGGTGCCCATCTCTCCCCCCGCGCGATCCACGGGTCTAGCCAGGGTGCCCATCTCTCCCCCCGCGCGATCCACGGGTCTAGCCAGGGTGCCCATCTCTCCCCCCGCGCGATCCACGGGTCTAGCCAGGGTGCCCATCTCTCCCCCCGCGCGATCCACGGGTCTAGCCAGGGTGCCCATCTCTCCCCCCGCGCGATCCACGGGTCTAGCCAGGGTGCCCATCTCTCCCCCCGCGCGATCCACGGGTCTAGCCAGGGTGCCCATCTCTCCCCCCGCGCGATCCACGGGTCTAGCCAGGGTGCCCATCTCTCCCCCCGCGCGATCCACGGGTCTAGCCAGGGTGCCCATCTCTCCCCCCGCGCGATCCACGGGTCTAGCCAGGGTGCCCATCTCTCCCCCCGCGCGATCCACGGGTCTAGCCAGGGTGCCCATCTCTCCCCCCGCGCGATCCACGGGTCTAGCCAGGGTGCCCATCTCTCCCCCCGCGCGATCCACGGGTCTAGCCAGGGTGCCCATCTCTCCCCCCGCGCGATCCACGGGTCTAGCCAGGGTGCCCATCTCTCCCCCCGCGCGATCCACGGGTCTAGCCAGGGTGCCCATCTCTCCCCCCGCGCGATCCACGGGTCTAGCCAGGGTGCCCATCTCTCCCCCCGCGCGATCCACGGGTCTAGCCAGGGTGCCCATCTCTCCCCCCGCGCGATCCACGGGTCTAGCCAGGGTGCCCATCTCTCCCCCCGCGCGATCCACGGGTCTAGCCAGGGTGCCCATCTCTCCCCCCGCGCGATCCACGGGTCTAGCCAGGGTGCCCATCTCTCCCCCCGCGCGATCCACGGGTCTAGCCAGGGTGCCCATCTCTCCCCCCGCGCGATCCACGGGTCTAGCCAGGGTGCCCATCTCTCCCCCCGCGCGATCCACGGGTCTAGCCAGGGTGCCCATCTCTCCCCCCGCGCGATCCACGGGTCTAGCCAGGGTGCCCATCTCTCCCCCCGCGCGATCCACGGGTCTAGCCAGGGTGCCCATCTCTCCCCCCGCGCGATCCACGGGTCTAGCCAGGGTGCCCATCTCTCCCCCCGCGCGATCCACGGGTCTAGCCAGGGTGCCCATCTCTCCCCCCGCGCGATCCACGGGTCTAGCCAGGGTGCCCATCTCTCCCCCCGCGCGATCCACGGGTCTAGCCAGGGTGCCCATCTCTCCCCCCGCGCGATCCACGGGTCTAGCCAGGGTGCCCATCTCTCCCCCCGCGCGATCCACGGGTCTAGCCAGGGTGCCCATCTCTCCCCCCGCGCGATCCACGGGTCTAGCCAGGGTGCCCATCTCTCCCCCCGCGCGATCCACGGGTCTAGCCAGGGTGCCCATCTCTCCCCCCGCGCGATCCACGGGTCTAGCCAGGGTGCCCATCTCTCCCCCCGCGCGATCCACGGGTCTAGCCAGGGTGCCCATCTCTCCCCCCGCGCGATCCACGGGTCTAGCCAGGGTGCCCATCTCTCCCCCCGCGCGATCCACGGGTCTAGCCAGGGTGCCCATCTCTCCCCCCGCGCGATCCACGGGTCTAGCCAGGGTGCCCATCTCTCCCCCCGCGCGATCCACGGGTCTAGCCAGGGTGCCCATCTCTCCCCCCGCGCGATCCACGGGTCTAGCCAGGGTGCCCATCTCTCCCCCCGCGCGATCCACGGGTCTAGCCAGGGTGCCCATCTCTCCCCCCGCGCGATCCACGGGTCTAGCCAGGGTGCCCATCTCTCCCCCCGCGCGATCCACGGGTCTAGCCAGGGTGCCCATCTCTCCCCCCGCGCGATCCACGGGTCTAGCCAGGGTGCCCATCTCTCCCCCCGCGCGATCCACGGGTCTAGCCAGGGTGCCCATCTCTCCCCCCGCGCGATCCACGGGTCTAGCCAGGGTGCCCATCTCTCCCCCCGCGCGATCCACGGGTCTAGCCAGGGTGCCCATCTCTCCCCCCGCGCGATCCACGGGTCTAGCCAGGGTGCCCATCTCTCCCCCCGCGCGATCCACGGGTCTAGCCAGGGTGCCCATCTCTCCCCCCGCGCGATCCACGGGTCTAGCCAGGGTGCCCATCTCTCCCCCCGCGCGATCCACGGGTCTAGCCAGGGTGCCCATCTCTCCCCCCGCGCGATCCACGGGTCTAGCCAGGGTGCCCATCTCTCCCCCCGCGCGATCCACGGGTCTAGCCAGGGTGCCCATCTCTCCCCCCGCGCGATCCACGGGTCTAGCCAGGGTGCCCATCTCTCCCCCCGCGCGATCCACGGGTCTAGCCAGGGTGCCCATCTCTCCCCCCGCGCGATCCACGGGTCTAGCCAGGGTGCCCATCTCTCCCCCCGCGCGATCCACGGGTCTAGCCAGGGTGCCCATCTCTCCCCCCGCGCGATCCACGGGTCTAGCCAGGGTGCCCATCTCTCCCCCCGCGCGATCCACGGGTCTAGCCAGGGTGCCCATCTCTCCCCCCGCGCGATCCACGGGTCTAGCCAGGGTGCCCATCTCTCCCCCCGCGCGATCCACGGGTCTAGCCAGGGTGCCCATCTCTCCCCCCGCGCGATCCACGGGTCTAGCCAGGGTGCCCATCTCTCCCCCCGCGCGATCCACGGGTCTAGCCAGGGTGCCCATCTCTCCCCCCGCGCGATCCACGGGTCTAGCCAGGGTGCCCATCTCTCCCCCCGCGCGATCCACGGGTCTAGCCAGGGTGCCCATCTCTCCCCCCGCGCGATCCACGGGTCTAGCCAGGGTGCCCATCTCTCCCCCCGCGCGATCCACGGGTCTAGCCAGGGTGCCCATCTCTCCCCCCGCGCGATCCACGGGTCTAGCCAGGGTGCCCATCTCTCCCCCCGCGCGATCCACGGGTCTAGCCAGGGTGCCCATCTCTCCCCCCGCGCGATCCACGGGTCTAGCCAGGGTGCCCATCTCTCCCCCCGCGCGATCCACGGGTCTAGCCAGGGTGCCCATCTCTCCCCCCGCGCGATCCACGGGTCTAGCCAGGGTGCCCATCTCTCCCCCCGCGCGATCCACGGGTCTAGCCAGGGTGCCCATCTCTCCCCCCGCGCGATCCACGGGTCTAGCCAGGGTGCCCATCTCTCCCCCCGCGCGATCCACGGGTCTAGCCAGGGTGCCCATCTCTCCCCCCGCGCGATCCACGGGTCTAGCCAGGGTGCCCATCTCTCCCCCCGCGCGATCCACGGGTCTAGCCAGGGTGCCCATCTCTCCCCCCGCGCGATCCACGGGTCTAGCCAGGGTGCCCATCTCTCCCCCCGCGCGATCCACGGGTCTAGCCAGGGTGCCCATCTCTCCCCCCGCGCGATCCACGGGTCTAGCCAGGGTGCCCATCTCTCCCCCCCGCGCGATCCACGGGTCTAGCCAGGGTGCCCATCTCTCCCCCCCGCGCGATCCACGGGTCTAGCCAGGGTGCCCATCTCTCCCCCCGCGCGATCCACGGGTCTAGTCAGGGTGCCCATCTCTCCCCCCGCGCGATCCACGGGTCTAGTCAGGGTGCCCATCTCTCCCCCCGCGCGATCCACGGGTCTAGTCAGGGTGCCCATCTCTCCCCCCGCGCGATCCACGGGTCTAGTCAGGGTGCCCATCTCTCCCCCCGCGCGATCCACGGGTCTAGTCAGGGTGCCCATCTCTCCCCCCGCGCGATCCACGGGTCTAGTCAGGGTGCCCATCTCTCCCCCCCGCGCGATCCACGGGTCTAGTCAGGGTGCCCATCTCTCCCCCCGCGCGATCCACGGGTCTAGTCAGGGTGCCCATCTCTCCCCCCCCCCCCGCGCGGTCCACGGGTCTAGTCAGGGTGCCCATCTCTCCCCCCCCCCCCCGCGCGGTCCACGGGTCTAGCCAGGGTGCCCATCTCTCCCCCCCCCCCCGCGCGGTCCACGGGTCTAGCCTGGGTGCCCATCTCTCCCCCCCCCCGCGCGGTCCACGGGTCTAGCCTGGGTGCCCATCTCTCCTCCCCCCCCCCCGCGCGGTCCACGGGTCTAGCCTGGGTGCCCATCTCTCCCCCCCGCGCGGTCCACGGGTCTAGCCAGGGTGCCCATCTCTCTCCCCCCCGCGCGGTCCACGGGTCTAGCCAGGGTGCCCATCTCTCCCCCCCCCGCGCGGTCCACGGGTCTAGCCTGGGTGCCCATCTCTCCCCCCCCCCGCGCGGTCCACGGGTCTAGCCTGGGTGCCCATCTCTCCCCCCCCCCCCGCGCGGTCCACGGGTCTAGCCTGGGTGCCCATCTCTCCTCCCCCCCCCCCCGCGCGGTCCACGGGTCTAGCCTGGGTGCCCATCTCTCCTCCCCCCCCCCCGCGCGGTCCACGGGTCTAGCCTGGGTGCCCATCTCTCCCCCCCGCGCGGTCCACGGGTCTAGCCAGGGTGCCCATCTCTCCCCCCCCCCGCGCGGTCCACGGGTCTAGCCTGGGTGCCCATCTCTCCCCCCCCGCGCGGTCCACGGGTCTAGCCTGGGTGCCCATCTCTCCTCCCCCCCCCCCCCGCGCGGTCCACGGGTCTAGCCTGGGTGCCCATCTCTCCCCCCCCGCGCGGTCCACGGGTCTAGCCAGGGTGCCCATCTCTCCCCCCGCGCGATCCACGGGTCTAGCCAGGGTGCCCATCTCTCCCCCCGCGCGATCCACGGGTCTAGCCAGGGTGCCCATCTCTCCCCCCGCGCGATCCACGGGTCTAGTCAGGGTGCCCATCTCTCCCCCCGCGCGATCCACGGGTCTAGTCAGGGTGCCCATCTCTCCCCCCGCGCGATCCACGGGTCTAGTCAGGGTGCCCATCTCTCCCCCCGCGCGATCCACGGGTCTAGTCAGGGTGCCCATCTCTCCCCCCGCGCGATCCACGGGTCTAGTCAGGGTGCCCATCTCTCCCCCCGCGCGATCCACGGGTCTAGTCAGGGTGCCCATCTCTCCCCCCGCGCGATCCACGGGTCTAGTCAGGGTGCCCATCTCTCCCCCCGCGCGATCCACGGGTCTAGTCAGGGTGCCCATCTCTCCCCCCCGCGCGATCCACGGGTCTAGTCAGGGTGCCCATCTCTCCCCCCGCGCGATCCACGGGTCTAGTCAGGGTGCCCATCTCTCCCCCCGCGCGATCCACGGGTCTAGTCAGGGTGCCCATCTCTCCCCCCCCCCCCCCGCGCGGTCCACGGGTCTAGCCAGGGTGCCCATCTCTCCCCCCCCCCCCCGCGCGGTCCACGGGTCTAGCCTGGGTGCCCATCTCTCCCCCCCCCCCGCGCGGTCCACGGGTCTAGCCTGGGTGCCCATCTCTCCTCCCCCCCCCCCCCCCGCGCGGTCCACGGGTCTAGCCTGGGTGCCCATCTCTCCTCCCCCCCCCCCGCGCGGTCCACGGGTCTAGCCTGGGTGCCCATCTCTCCCCCCCGCGCGGTCCACGGGTCTAGCCAGGGTGCCCATCTCTCTCCCCCCCGCGCGGTCCACGGGTCTAGCCAGGGTGCCCATCTCCCCCCCCCCCCGCGCGGTCCACGGGTCTAGCCTGGGTGCCCATCTCCCCCCCCCCCGCGCGGTCCACGGGTCTAGCCTGGGTGCCCATCTCCCCCCCCCCCCGCGCGGTCCACGGGTCTAGCCTGGGTGCCCATCTCTCCCCCCCCCCCCGCGCGGTCCACGGGTCTAGCCTGGGTGCCCATCTCTCCCCCCCCCCCGCGCGGTCCACGGGTCTAGCCTGGGTGCCCATCTCTCCTCCCCCCCCCCGCGCGGTCCACGGGTCTAGCCTGGGTGCCCATCTCTCCCCCCCCGCGCGGTCCACGGGTCTAGCCAGGGTGCCCATCTCTCCCCCCCCCGCGCGGTCCACGGGTCTAGCCTGGGTGCCCATCTCTCCCCCCCCCGCGCGGTCCACGGGTCTAGCCTGGGTGCCCATCTCTCCTCCCCCCCCCCCGCGCGCGTCCACGGGTCTAGCCTGGGTGCCCATCTCTCCCCCCCGCGCGGTCCACGGGTCTAGCCAGGGTGCCCATCTCTCTCCCCCCCGCGCGGTCCACGGGTCTAGCCAGGGTGCCCATCTCTCCCCCCCCCCGCGCGGTCCACGGGTCTAGCCTGGGTGCCCATCTCTCCCCCCCCCGCGCGGTCCACGGGTCTAGCCAGGGTGCCCATCTCTCCCCCCCCCCCGCGCGGTCCACGGGTCTAGCCTGGGTGCCCATCTCTCCCCCCCCCCGCGCGGTCCACGGGTCTAGCCTGGGTGCCCATCTCTCCTCCCCCCCCCGCGCGGTCCACGGGTCTAGCCTGGGTGCCCATCTCTCCCCCCCGCGCGGTCCACGGGTCTAGCCAGGGTGCCCATCTCTCCCCCCCCCCCCGCGCGGTCCACGGGTCTAGCCTGGGTGCCCATCTCTCCCCCCCCCGCGCGGTCCACGGGTCTAGCCTGGGTGCCCATCTCTCCTCCCCCCCCCCCCCGCGCGGTCCACGGGTCTAGCCTGGGTGCCCATCTCCCCCCCCCCGCGCGGTCCACGGGTCTAGCCAGGGTGCCCATCTCTCTCCCCCCCGCGCGGTCCACGGGTCTAGCCAGGGTGCCCATCTCTCCCCCCCCCCCCCCGCGCGGTCCACGGGTCTAGCCTGGGTGCCCATCTCTCCCCCCCCCCCGCGCGGTCCACGGGTCTAGCCTGGGTGCCCATCTCTCCCCCCCCCCCGCGCGGTCCACGGGTCTAGCCAGGGTGCCCATCTCTCCCCCCCCCGCGCGGTCCACGGGTCTAGCCTGGGTGCCCATCTCTCCCCCCCCCCGCGCGGTCCACGAGTCTAGCCTGGGTGCCCATCTCTCCTCCCCCCCCCCCCGCGCGGTCCACGGGTCTAGCCTGGGTGCCCATCTCTCCCCCCCGCGCGGTCCACGGGTCTAGCCAGGGTGCCCATCTCTCTCCCCCCCACGCGGTCCACGGGTCTAGCCAGGGTGCCCATCTCTCCCCCCCCGCGCGGTCCACGGGTCTAGCCTGGGTGCCCATCTCTCCCCCCCCCCCCGCGCGGTCCACGGGTCTAGCCACGGTGCCCATCTCTCCCCCCCCCCGCGCGGTCCACGGGTCTAGCCACGGTGCCCATCTCTCTCCCCCCCCGCGCGGTCCACAGGTCTAGCCAGGGTGCCCATCTCCCCCCCCGCGGTCCACGGGTCTAGCCAGGGTGCCCATCCCCCCCCCCGCGGTCCACGGGTCTAGCCAGGGTGCCCATCTCCCCCTCACCCCCGCCGCACGGTCCACGGGTCTAGCCAGGGTGCCCATCCCCGCGGTCCACGGGTCTAGCCAGGGTGCCCATCCCTGCGGTCCACGGGACTAGCCAGGGTGCGTTCAGGATGGATGTTCAGAGGGATTTGAAACGCCAAATGCCTGTAACAGCTTGTAAACGCGGTAACTTGAGCTTAACCGCATTTTCGTTTACAGACTTTTTTTATTTTTAAATATTTGCTACATTAGGCTTTAATGTACCTGGGACGTTTTTACAACCTTTCCTGAACGATTTAACGTCTGTTTTGCCGCGTTTACATGCCACGTTTGGCGCTTGAAATGCCTCTAAACTCAGTGTCTGAACTCATTTTTTTGCTTTCCGAAAAAAGCCTCTAAACTCAACTGCCTAGAAACGACTGTAAGCGACCCCGTGTACATGTACTGATAAGATAACATGGAGGAGAGTTCAGGGGCAGCTGAAAAAAATGCCCAACTGCTGCTAAACGTTTACCAGCAGCACTGTACATGAGGCCTTAAAAAAAAAAAAAGCTTAATGCAAACGCAGCAAAACTGACGTTTTTTTAAACGTCTGTCAAGTTAGATGGTTCAGGAGAGGTTGTAAAGCGTCCCGTGTACATGAAGCCTAAGGCATTCTCCAGTGATGGAGCGCAGACAATCTCAATCAGAACGAGGCACAGCAGAAGAATTTCACCTTTACAATTTCTACAATGCAGTGCAGGTTTGTGAACTAATCTGCATATCCATGGACATAATCTTAGTGGGTTGTTTTCTGAGGAATTTTAACCCCTTTATGACCATGATTTAAAATAAAAGTCTGAACAGAGTTTTGCAACTTTGACATGTACAGTATTGGTGAAGCTGTACAGATCATCGCAACTACTTTGTGTGTCCAAGTAAATGATACCTTCATTTGCTGGTAAACAATAATGGATAGCTCGTCATTTTATTTTATTGATTCCTTTTTTATAATCAAAGGAAAACGGAATAGTAAACAAAAATCATTTTTTTTAAAGATCTAGCTGCATATTATTTCTTGCTATAACCGTAACCGACCACCAAAAAAAAAAAAACCCCACACAAGTTCAAAGCACAAAACAAATTCTCCTGCCCCTGCCAATTGCAGCGATACCGCGTGTGTGCGTGCGTTTGTGTGTTAGTTGTTGCTTGTACCTATAGTACGGCGCACATTTTGCTTTTTTTATCCTAGTTAAAACATTCTTGCACTGATACAAATTATTTAATTTATATACCGTATATACTCGAGTATAAGCCGACCAGAATATAAGCCGAGGCACCTAATTTTACCACAAGAAACTGGGAAAACGTATTGACTCGAGTATAAGCCTAGGGTGTCCATCTGTGTGGCCTCACTTTGCTTCACTGTGCCTCACTGTGCCCATGCCTCACTGTGCCTCACTGTGCCCATGCCTCACTGTGCCCATGACTAGACTGATGTTTATCATGGGAGTCTATGGAAAGGGGTGCCCGGCTTTGAAAAATCGGTGCTCCCCAGCCGTAGGTCCCCCAGACAACAAACTTTGCACACTTGTAGAAGAGACATGGGGCTACGTGTGTGCCAAGTTTCGGGTCCAGGGGACCTATGACCTATGACCGGCCGGTACCGGGTCCCCGAAATCACCAGAGAAATTACCGTTTAACATGGGAGTCTATGGAAGGGGTTCCCGGCTTTGAAAAATTGCTTCTCCCCGACCTTAGGTCCCCCAGACAACAAACTTGGCACACTTTTATAGAGGAAGAGTGGGGCTACATGTGTGCCAAGTTTGGGGTCCAGGGGACCTACGGCCGGCCGGTACCGGGTCCCCAAATTCCGGGAGATCAGGCGCAAAGAGGTGACGCGAGAAGCCGAGGGGGGCATATTCAGCACAAAAAAAAGTGCTGAAAAACTCGGCTTATACTCGATTATATACGGTATATATAAATAATTAGTATGTATATGCATTAAGGAATACTTGTTATACTAGCGGTGGAACCTAAGGGGTTAATCCTGCACTTTGTGTAACAAGGTTGTTTTGATCCTGTC
Source organism: Rana muscosa (assembly GCA_029206835.1). Lineage (NCBI taxonomy): Eukaryota > Metazoa > Chordata > Amphibia > Anura > Ranidae > Rana > Rana muscosa. Next base: position 291,182,643 of record CM055128.1, on the reverse strand, counting down.
TTCTCTGATCCTCCCCTTCTTTTACTGCCTCCGATCCATCTCCTAGCAGTACAGAGCCTTGGAGGCACTCTGCAGATGCTCAGTTTGGTGTGCAATGCTAGAAAATTATTATTTTTTTCCTTGGGAGTGCATGTGATCAGCACAGGGCCGATCGGCACTGTCCGGACAGAAGGTCAGGGGTCATGCAGCCTCATAGGACATTTAGAGGAGAATGAAAATTCCTCCTACAAGCTTTAACTAGATACTGATAGAAATCACAAGACTGCTATATATATACTGCTGACAGGGTGGATTTGATTTAAATCACTAGTAAAAAGGCTTAATTTAAATCATAATTTCTAAAGAGCAACTGTCATCTCTGTCCCGCAGTGGCTGCTCCTCTGACCCGCTGTTGACTCCCCGACAGTCTCATTCACTTTAATGGGACGGCTGGTGATGCGGCAGTGACTCAATGAGGTGAGGGACGTGGCGGCAGCAGGTGAGTGGATGCCACTAACAGGCGCTGTCATGATGGATCTGAAATGACAGGTGCTCTTTAAATGTAAGGACTTATTCTTGGAGGTAGTTAGTTAGAATCTTTAACCTCTTCCCGCCCGGCCTATAGGAAAATGACGGCTGGGCGGTGGTTGAGTTATCCTGACTGGACGTCCTGTGACGTCCAGTGGTGGTTGAGGAGGATAGAGGGAGCCCAGAGGTCATAAATCGGTTGGTCATAAAAGAATCTTCTGCAGAAATCACGCTGTAAATGTTGGTTAAACACTTTACACATGTTCTTGCTTCTCCTGTGTCTTCTAAATCTGATCCTGGGATCTTTTACTCTCAATGTGTGCTTCACTGAAAAGCGCCTTCCCTTCCGTTCAGATAGTTAAGGCAATAGGCTGAAAATGGCAGTCTTTACCTTTGAATATTTTGGTTATGATCGTCGTTGTGGAGCACTTTATATGTACAGTGTGACCTGATGTGCCCCCAGAGGTCGTTTGAGGAACGTATCGGATGTAGAGAGAAATTCCTTCACTGAAGGCATTAGATCCTAACAAGCTCTCTGTTGCTGGCTATACACTCATCAATTTCTTTTTATCAGATCAAACATCTAGCCCAGTCATTTAATTGATCCAATGTTGAAAACAATTGTTCAGTACAATATTAACTACTTGCCGACCAGCTGCCGCAGTTTTACTGTGGCAGGTTGGCTCGGCTGGGCAAATAGACGTTACCTTACGTCGCTTCCCATTGTAGCCACTAGGGGCGGGCGCGTGCGGCTCGCCACCGGAGCCGATGCGAGTGCCCGACGGGCGCGATGTCCGCCGGGCACCCGAGATCGCTCGTGACAAGGCGAGAACCGGGATCTGTGTGTGTGTGTGTGTGTTTGTGTGTGTGTGAACACACAGATCCCGCTTCTTTCAGGGGAGAGGAGACAATGTATGAACACCGATCAGTCTCCTCTCCTAGTAAGTCCCATCCCCCCTTCAGTTAGAACACAGAGAGGGAACACAATTAACCCCTTGATCGCCCCCTCGTGTTAACCCCTTCCCTGCCAGGGACATTTTTACAGTAATCAGAGCATTTTTCTAGCACTAATTGCTGTATTATTGTCAATGGTCCCAAAAATGTGTCAAAAGTGTCCGATGTATCCGCTGCAATATCGCAGTCCCGATAAAAATCGCAGATCGCCGCCATTACTAGTAAAAAAATAATAAAAATGCCATAAAACTATCCCCTATTTTGTAGACGCTATAACTTTAGCGCAAACTAATCCATAAATGCTTATTGTGATTTTTTTTTTGCCAAAAATATGTAGAAGAATACGTATCGGCCTAAACTGAGGAATTATTTTTTTTTTAAATGTGGGATATTTATTATAGCAAAGAGTAAAAAATATTGTTTTTTTTTTCTTCAAAATTGTCGCTTTTTTTTTGTTTATAGCGGAAAAAAATAAACAAACGCAGCGGTGATCAAATACCACCAAAAGAAAGCTCTATTTGTGGGGAAAAAAGGACGTCAATTTTGTTTGGGTATAACGTCGCACGACCACGCAGTTGTCAGTTAAAGCGGAGGTCCACACAATTTTTTAACTTCACCTTATCCCCATCAGCGCTATGAACAGATGTTCAAATGAAAAGAGATTTTTTTTTTGGTGCTGTACTTACCGTAGAATCTGTCTGTGTTGTGGAACTTCCTGTTCGTCACCCCCGCAGGAATAGGCGTGTATATTTGTTTTCCCCCTGAGGCACACTGTCTCCTGGGAGCTAAGTGTCATGCTTCCCATGAGTCAGTGCGGAACGCCGCCGCAAAATCCAGTTGTTCTGACGATATGGGTCCCCCCTCCGATAATGCCCGGGCTGAACTGCGCATGCGCAAACAGAGCAGATGAAAATTGCAGAGGATGAACCGCTGTTTATCAGCTGTACACGGCGCCTGCGAAGCACTACTCAATAATACACCCGCCCCTTTGAGAAAAGCATCCGCCCCTTGTATTCCGCCCCTTGTATTCAATGAATAACCCGCCCCGAGCAATGGGAGCAAGCAGCGTGTTGATTGCGCATGCGCCATGTACAGGTGATGAACAGCTGTTCATCCTCAGAGATTTTCGCCTGCGCAGTCCAGCCCGGGCATTATCCGACAGGGGACCCATATCGACAAGACAGTGAGCATGCGCGGGAACCAGCAGCATTCACCGCATCCCGGAAATCAATGCTTGTGGGCTTCACATGCCCACAAGCAAGATGGAACCGGCCATCATAAGATTTTATAAGTTCATTTTATAATCGAAAACGGGCATCAGGGGAATTAATACACTAAACAAGTTAGTGTTATATAGTGTTTAGCAAAGTGTCAGAATGGCTGAAAAAAAAGAATGGTCGGCGGACCTTCGATTTAAAGAGACGCAGTGCCGAATCACAAAAATGGCCCGGTCATTGGGCAGCCAATTCTTCCGGGGCTGAAGTGGTTAATAGTAAAGTTGACTGGATCACTTCCAATGACAGAGGTCTCTTGGCAGTCTTAAAGTGTTTGTTAACCCCCCCAAAAAAAAGATCCTGTTCCCTTGAAGCATGTTATACAGCACAGTGCTTGTGCTGTGTAATTTGGCCCCCTGTAATACCTGCCTGGTTCTGCCCTCCCCTAAACTGACCACAGTGTATCATGGTTGCTAAGCTCTGACACCGTGGTCAGTTTACGTGCCTCCATCATTCGCAGCTCTCCTGTGTCCTCCCCTCCCTGCCTGTCTGCCCTTGTGTCAGTTCCTGCCCCCGCCACCCCTGCTGCTATCATACCTGTTAAATATTCATATAAGCCCCTCTGTCTCCTAATAACAAGTGCTCCTGTCTGTGTGCTTTCTGCTTTAGTAAAAAAAAATGCCTCCTTTTACCGGATTTCACAGCAGTTCCCCGTGATCACGTGACCGGCTGGCTTTTTCCCCTCTCCTCTCCTTGTGTCCTGGCTGACGTCAGTGGGGGAATCTCGGCCCCGCCCACTGCATCTATCAGCTGGGCAGAGGCGAGAGCCGGCCGGTTACATGATTGCAAGGAACCGCTGTGAAATTACGGTAAAGGAGGCATTTTCTTAATAAAACACACAGACAGGAACACTTGTTGTTAGGACACAGAGGGGCTTATAGAAAGTGATATATAAGTGGGTTAACAGACACTTTAAGCTGTCGCTGTGTTCTTTGGTTAATTTGACTAGGATTGACAAAAATAGAGATTGTTTTTGATTTAAATCTAATTGTTTTTAATCTTTAAATGAATACCATCAATCTTAAAGTGGAGTTCCACCTATTTTCTGCACTTTCTCTCTATGGTATCCCCTTAGCTCATCATTTTCCCAATGCAATTTTTTTTTTTTTCTGCTTGGAAATACCATTTTCAGTTTTATTTCTCCTGCACTTCCGCCGGTCCCTGTCTAGGGTTCCTGGGATAGCGGCGTCATGTATCCCAGGAGTCCTTGCAAATCGCCTAATGTCAAAATCATACGTTATTGGAAGGAGAGCTGCGCAGTGGCATTACTGCGCACGCGTGAGATCGGGAGGTGCATGCTGGGTAGCTAGCTGCACAGAAATCCCGGAAAATTGGACACAGGAGGGCTTCAAATGACCGCAGCTAAAATGTAATCTGCCTGCTTCTGAGATCTGTAATTGAAAATCTATGTTTAAAGAAAGTAAAAGTGCAACACAGATGACATGTTGTAAAGGTCCATGTACATGTTTGGACAAATGCAGAAGCAGTCTTTAAAAAAAATAAAATAAATAGTGTTTGGGGGACTGGAACTTTGCTTTAACCCTTTTGCCGCCAGGTCTGTACGTTGTATGGACGCAACAGCGGGGGGTATCGCACACAATCCAATGGCATTTGGGATGCTGCGCTGCCGCCTGATCGCTCGCCCACACCCCCGGTACCGGCGCTCCTACCCGCCGCCCCACCATGCTTACCGGGCTCCGCTTGCCCATCGGTGGGCCCGGGAGCTCCATTTCTTCTTGTGATCCGGAAAGCGACATCTCTGACGTCACTTCCGGGTCAAGCTCTCGGTGTCCCCGGCTAGCTCAGCCGGGAAATAATGTTTTTGCAATGTGATCTGTGTTGCAAAACATTTAGTTAGGAATACAAGGGGAGGCATTGGGGGGTCTAAAAATCATCATGTACTGTAATGAAGAAAAGTTAAGTACAGTAAAACATTTTTTTTTCTTTTTTTTTGTAAAAAAAATAGTTGCACCCAAGCACATAAAAGCCCCCCCCCCCCCATGCCTACGTGTGAAAACATTGATTGCGATGCACATGTTGCATATCGCCACGCACGACGGCGTGAGAGCAATAATTCTAACACCAGACCCCTCCATAACACTAAACTGATACCTATAGGGGGCTTTTGAAGCGTCGCCTATAGTAAATATAGGGTACTGACATGTTTGACGCCATTTCACGGGCGCACAAAAATTTAGGTTTGGGCATGTTGGGTATCTATTAACTCAAGGCAACCTCTTTTATATTTTACCAAATTTGGGTAATTTATTGTATTTGTGTGCCCTAAAATTCACGTTGGTGTGTGGTGTTTTTTTTTTTTTTTTTACTGACATTGCAGGGATATCGTGTGACAAAAAATTGGAATTACCACTATTTTATTCTCTAGGGCAGGGATCTTCAAACTACAGCCCTCCAGCTTTTGCGGAACTACATGTCCCATGAAGCATTGTAAAACTCTGACATTCACAGACATGACTAGGCATGATGGGAATTGTAGTTCCTGAACAACTGGAGGGCCAGAGTTTGAAGACCCCTGCTGTCAGAAAATATATAATATTTGTGTGTTTTGTGTAATCTCCAGGCCTAAAATTATTTTTTAAATGTGTGCAAAAAAACCCCGCAAAAACGGCTCTGAAAGCAAAGGGGTTAAAGGGGTCAAGAGCCCTGCCCAAAATGGTCCACGTGTGTTAGATTTAGTTAAAGCGGAGCTCCACCCTAAAGTGGAACTTCCGCTCATCGGAACCCCCCCTCCCTCCGGTGTCATATTTGGCACCTTTCAGGGGGGAGGGGGGTGCAGATACCTGTCTAAGACAGGTATTTGCACCCACTTCCGGTAGTCCTCTGCGGGTATTTCTTTTTCAGGGGAGCTCCGCTTTAAACTCTTGAAATGGACTCAAGCTCTGTATTGCCAACTAGGGATGAGCTCCGGCGTGATCGCATTGAACACGTGCAGAGCCCGCCAGGAAGTAGGAACAGCGCTGCGCTAATCACAGGCAGGTAGACATTTCCCGATCTCTGCAGCCGAGCATCGGGACATGTCTCCCTGTCGGTGATTAGCGCAGCGCGGTTCCTACTTCCTGGCGGGCTCTTCACGTGTTCAATGCGATCACGTCGGAGCTCATCCTTATTGCCAACCTAAGGTCTCATGCACACTAGACGTTCTAAAAAAGCCAGTAACATTCATTGTAGAAAGCTGTAGAGTGAGGTTTTTCAGCGTTTTGGCACTAGCGTTTTTCAGCGTTTTTTTGGTGTTTTTTTTTATTTAGCAAAACTATACTCCCAAAAAAGCTTTTGGCTCAAAAACGCTGATAAATGCTGAATAGCTGCATTTTTCAGAGATCCGCTTTTTCAGCCGGAAAAACTCCTCTCTAAACTCACTAGGTTTGGGTTTTTTTTCCAGCCAAAAAACACCCCTGCCAAAAACTGATAACAGCCTATGTGTGCATGGACACATAGGATAACATGCTGGGGAGTTTTTTGGCTGCAGAAAAAAAAACGTCTGAAGCCAAAAACAGTAGCTGTAAAAACGTCCAGCGTGTATGAGGCCTTGGTGCAACCAGAAATGTTTGTGTTTTGAGTTATTCGTCTTGTAAACTAAATATCAAAAGATATTTGCGGATAAGCATGCAATGTTATGGGCTGTTGCTCCTTCAACATTCTGATCTGAACAAAGAGAAACTTTTTTTGGGGGGGGGGGGGTTTATTTAGGCCCCTTTCACACTGGGACGGGAAGGTGCGCTGTGGGTATAGCGGCGCTATTTCTTTCTCGTACATCACGGGACACAGAGCGACATAGTCATTACTAATGGGTTATATAGATACCGTCAGGTGCTGGCACTGGCAACTTCCAAAACCGGAAGTACCCTCCCCTATATAAGCCCCTCCCATCCGGGAGCACCTCAGTTTTTTGCCAGTGTCTAAGGTGTTGGCCAAGAAGAAACATGTGTTTTTCACTGAGCTTGCGTACAGGTTCTTTTGGGCCTCAGTAAGCTATTCCGGATCCGACCAAAAAAGCTTCATAGCTAAACGGTCGGTACCCGGGCCTTGCAGAGAAGAGCAAGGTTTTGCCTGTAATGCTTCTCTTAGGAGAGCTGGACCCTGGGATCCAGAGCTCTGGTCATACCCACGACCAAGATGTTTTCTGTGCAGGGTGCTATACAGGTCCAGGGGAGTGGAATCCTTGGGAACCCGGTCCCTGAAGGTTTGATTACAATGCCTGCCGTGATAGGTGAAGTTTGGGCTTTTGTGGACCAAACAAAGTCCTGCGGCGGGGAACAGGTAAGTGGGGGCCCCCAGGAACTTGGTTCTATTGGGGGACCCCCAAGCCTAATTTGTCTTTCTGTCTGTTACCTAATGGTATTCCCGCAAAATTCTGTGCATGCCTGTAACTACTAAAAAAATGTAATAATTTTTAATGGTGGTCAAGAAAAAAAAAAAAAAAAAAAATTTTTTTATATATATATATTTAATATATTAGACTGCGGTACCTGTGTTTGTCCACTAGAGGCCGCTGTGGAATGTTTTCTTGTCATGTGGACTAGCTTCTTCTCAGCAGAGCAAAGTCCAGGCAGATGGTGAGTTCTCTTATAGGGAACTGCTTCCTCTGCCATGTTGCAGTGCTCGTCCATCCCCCGGCCTGCGGCAAAGAGGGGCCCTGGCTCCTGTCCCTTGTTACCATATTTGAAATTAGCGCCGAAGGCGCACGTGCCCGCGCGCGTGCGCGTGCACGCGCCTCTATATATAGAGGTGAGCCGGGAAAGGGGGCGGAGCCTGGGGGATGACGCTCTGTGCGCGCCGCAGCGCTTCTGCGCATGTGCGGGCGTCCCAGCAGTTTTAAAAAAAACACAATATGTAGTGAGCTGGCTATGAAGTACAGAGACAGAGCTGGCAACATTTAAAGGCATACAGCAAGCGGTTGATACAGGCATCCCCTAGAAAGGCACATTAGTAGACACCAACTGTGATATAGCAGCAATTGTGCTAGACTATTCTCAGTAAAAGTGGTGTATTACGGCTGGAATACCTCAGCTTTAGGCTTAGGAATATGCCGTCCAGAAGCTCCGGAACTGAATCTTCCAGGAAGCGAAGGGGGTCTCATCGGGCTCGGAGGATCTTGGGCATACTCCTGCTGCACCAGTCTCCCCTGAAGTTCAGAGGTAAGTGACCGTAGAGACCCCGCAGGGGTACTTGGTACTGTGGCTGTCCTCAGTTCACCTGCTCCTGTGTATGTAACAGAGGAGGTTTTTTCCTCAGCTCTGGGAGGATTGAGAGAGATTGTCAAAATTTATCGCTGCCTCCCTGTCAGGAAAAGCACGCCCGATCTCCGTCTCCTCCTTCAGAGTGCCTGTTAGCAGAGCAACAGTCCCATACAGGGATCGACCTGCCTGAAGGGGATCAGGATAAGGTTGATTCTGTTATAGAGAAATCAACAGTGGGGGAACCTTTTCTCAGCATCTCAAGCTGAAAGATTATGGGTTCAGTCTCTGACTAACATGGTCCGATCAGCATTTAAAAATGCACCTTGCGGAACCATCAACCACTACTGTATCCTCGTTGGGGTCGCTAGAAGCCCCCAGACTGTTTGTTCTTTTCCACTTCACCCTTTACTGAAAGGGCTCATTTACCAGGATTGGGAACGTCCTGAGAAAATATTTATTCCCCCAAGAGATTTCCGGTGGTCTATCCCATGGAGGATAAGTTCATCAAAAAAAAAAAAAAAAAAAAAAATGGAAGGTCCCTACAATGGACGCAGCCATCTCTTGTATGTATAAATCACTGACATGTCCAGTGGATAATGTCCAAATGTTCAAGAACCCAATAGATAAAAGATTGGAGTCCTTATGAAAATCTGCTTGGTGATACAACCAGCAGTAGCAGCTATTGGGGTCTGCTAAGCAGTGAAGGATCAGTTGAAACAGGTCTTGAGGGACTTGACAGATCAGCAGGCTTTGCCCTAGCTGATCTACCTAGAGCCTTAGGCTTTGCGGTTGATGCCATAGAGGATTCAGTCCATCAGGCCTCCCGCCTTACGCTGTCTATAGTACATATGCGTAGGCTCCTATGGCTCAAAAACTGGTCTGCTGAAGCTCCCTGTAAAGAATGGCTGGTTAGCGTCCCATTTCATGGTGAACGCTTATTCAGGGAAAACCTGGACAAATATATCCAGAAAATTTCCAGCGGTAAAAATACGCTCTTGCCGGTTAAAAGCAGAGTTAGAGGTCCCTCTTTAAGAGGCCTGCTTCTCCAGTCCCTGGGGCATCGGCTGTGTAACAGTTCTGACGGCCTCCTCGGTCAAATCCCGGGGGTAAAAAACAGGGACAGTAGCAGGGTAATGAGAAACCCTGGGTTAGGGGAGGTACAAAACCTCCCCCAAAGTTAAATTCATGAAGCCCCCACTCAGTCGGGTGGGGGGAGGACTCCAGTTGTTCGCAAGAGACCTGGCGGGACACGATCAAGACAGATAGGTGCTCTCCGCAGTAGGTTTGGGATACAGTTTGGAGTTAAAAGACTCTCCTCCTTCCCATTTTTGAGGTCAAACGTGCCAAGGGATCCCCGGAAGAGAGAGTCCCTCCTGTTGGCACTAGAACAACTATTGCTCCAAGGAGTAATTATGGAGGTTCCCCTGGAAGAATGAGGGTTCGGGTTTTACTCAAACCTCTTTACAGTCCCGAAGCAAACGCGGACGGGAGGCCCATATTAATTCTAAAAGGGCTATACAAATTCCTGTATATCAGGACTTTCCGATGGAGTCGATCCGATCGGTGGCCACTGCCCTACAAGGGGAGGATTGGTTAGCCACGATCGACATCAAAGATGCTTATTTGCACATTCCCATCTTTCCAGTCCACCAAAAATTTCTACGCTTTGCAGTAGAAGGGCGCCATTTTCAGTTCAGAGCCTTACCCTTCGGTTTGGCCACAGCACCACGAGTGTTTACAAAAATTCTGGCCCTTTATTGGCCAATCTAAGAACACAAGGTGTAATGATAATGGCATATCTGGATGACTTGTTGCTGATAGACCACTCAGTGAAAAAACTAGACGTGGTCGTTCACAAGACGATCAAGTATCTGGAATCTCACGGTTGGATTATCAACCGAGACAAGTCAGCCCTAAAAACCAGTCAAAAGTCTGGAATACTTGGGGCTAAGGTTGGATTCAGGCCAGAGAAAAATATTCTTGCCTCGAGGAAAGATGTTGTCTTTGAAAGATTTGATCCACTTAGTGGGTACAAAAAAGACAGCCGTCCATACGCCTGTATATGAGGCTGCTGGGAAAAATGGTGGCATCATTCGAAGCAGTACCCTACGGTCAATTCCATTCAAGGAATTTGCAAGGGGCCATACTGTCAGCCTGGAACAAAAAAGTTCAGGCCCTAGACTTACAATGTCCTTGTCCCCTTCCGTTCGCAAGAGCCTCCGTTGGTGGTTGGTTCCCCAGAATCTGGAAAAAAGGAAATCCTTCAGTCCGATTTCTTGGAAGGTGGTCACTACAGATGCCAGCCTTATAGGCTGGGGAGCAGTACTGGAGCAGTAGTCTCTCCAGGGCAGATGGTCGGATGCAGAAAAGGCCCTGCCCATCAATCTCTTAGAGATACGAGCAGCCCGGTATGCCCTAGTAGCATGGACATCCAAACTCCAAGGGTCCCCTGTCAGAATGCAATCAGACAATGCCACAGCAGTGGCATATATCAATCATCAGGGGGGCACCAGGAGTCGTGCAGCCCAGAGGGAAGTAAATTACATCCTGAAATGGGCAGAAAAATATGTCCCAGCCATATCTGCGGTATTCATTCCAGGAGTGGAGAATTGGAAGGCGGACTTTCTAAGTCGCCAGCAATTAGGCCCAGAGGAAGGGTCCCTTCACCCCGAGGTTTTCTGGACAATATGTCAGCGGTGGGGAACATCGGATGTAGATCTTCTAGCATCCAGATTCAACGCAAAGGGGGACAGGTTTGTCTCTCGGACAAGGGATCCCCTAGCTTGCGGCTCGGATGCCCTAGTGTTCCCTTGGGATCAGTTCAAGCTGATATATGCATTCACACCGCCACAATGGTTACCTCGATTACTCCGCAGAATCAGGGTAGAAAAGAAACCGGTGATTCCGGTGGCTCCAGCGTGGCCCCGAAGAGCGTGGTACGCGGAGATTGTAAATTTTCAGTGGGGAGTCCTTGGACTCTCCCACGTCGTCCGGCTTTCGCAAGGACCGATATACCACCCTTCCTTACCAGCCCTAGGTTTGACGGCCTGGCTATTGAAGCCCACATTCTAAAAAAGAGAGGGCTCTCTAATGCTGTGGTATCTACCATGATCAATGCCAGGAAGCCGGTATCCAGGCAGATCTACTATAGAATCTGGAAGGCGTACATCGCGTGGTGTGAGGCCAAGAAATGGCATCCACATAAGTACGTAATAGGTAGGATTCTGGACTTCCTACAGTGGGCTGTAGATAGGAAGCTTGCCTTGAGTACTATCAAGGGTCAGTTTTCGGCCTTGTCAATATTTTTTCAAAGGCCCTTGGCTTCGCATTCACTAGTCAAAGCCTTTATACAAGGAGTGATGCGTATTAGTCCTCCGGTTAATATTCCCATATGTCCATGGGATCTAAACTTGGTTCTGTCGGTTCTACAGAAACAACCATTTGAACCATTACAGCATATTTCCTTGGTGCTTCTCACCAGGAAATTGATTTTTCTAGTAGCCATTTGTTCGGCTAAAAGAGTATCGGAATTAGCAGCTATGTCCTGTAAGGAGCCATATCTGGTTATCTATAAGGACAGAGTAGTGTTACGTCCTCATCCAGCCTTTCTTCCTAAGGTGGTATCGAGGTTTCATTTGAACCAAGATGTGGTTCTTCCTTCTTTTTTCCCCAAACCTACTTCGGTAGAGGAAAAGTTATTGCATTCTTTGGATGTAGTAAGAGCAGTTAAAGCTTATCTAAAAGCCACTGCTCAGATTCGCAGAACGGATACTTTGTTTATTCTGCCGGAAGGCCCCAGAAAGGGTCAGGCAGCGTCAAAATCTACTTTAGCCAGGTGGATTCGACAGGTCATTATGCAAGCTTATGGCTTGAGAAGGAGACTGCCTCCGTTCAAAGTTAGAGCGCACTCCACGAGAGCAGTTGGAACTTCATGGGCAGTGCATCACCAGGCCTCCCTGGCTCAGATCTGTAAGGCCGCAACGTGGTCTTCAGTTCACACGTTTACTAGGTTCTACCAGGTGGACGTTAGAAGTCAGGAGGATGTCGTCTTTGGGCGCAGTGTGTTGCAGGCCGCAAAAGATCCTCATGTCTGATAGCGCTCAGCTTATATATGGTGTATCCCCCCCCTCATTGGGCATTGCTTTAGGACATCCCATTAGTAATGACTATGTCGCTCTGTGTCCCGTGATGTACGAGAAAGAAAATAGGATTTTTATAACAGCTTACCTGTAAAATCCTTTTCTTAGGAGTACATCACGGGACACAGAGCTCCCGCCCCTCTTTGGGGACACTTATTGCTTTGCTACAAAACTGAGGTGCTCCCGGATGGGAGGGGCTTATATAGGGGAGGGTACTTCCGGTTTTGGAAGTTGCCAGTGCCAGCACCTGACGGTATCTATATAACCCATTAGTAATGACTATGTCGCTCTGTGTCCCGTGATGTACTCCTAAGAAAAGGATTTTACAGGTAAGCTGTTATAAAAATCCTATTTTTTAGCGCCGCTATACCTTCGTTTTTACCGCGGTATGCGAACGCTAGCGGGGTGAATTTAACCCCCGCTAGCGGCCGAAAAAGGGTTAATACCGCCCGCAATGCGCCTCTGCAGAGGCGCATTGCGGGCGGTATTACCGCGGTTTCCCATTGCTTTCAATGGGCAGCAGGGTAACGGAGCGGTGAACACACCGCTCCTTCAACGCTGTAAAGATGCGGCTAGCAGGACTTTTGGAGGGGTCCTGCTAGCGCACCGCTTCAGTGTGAAAGCCTTTGGGCTTTCACACTGAAGACTGCAGGGCACGATTTTTTCAGGCGGTATAGCAGCGCTATTATTAGCGCTAAACTGCCTGAAAAACGTGTCAGTGTGAAAGGGGCCTTAGAGTCTGACATTGACAGTTAAAATCTCACAACTATATTCAGAGGTTGCCCATCTTGAGGCTGCATTGAGTCCTCAGACATAAAACGATACTTTCCTGACCAAGCTATTTGCAAGTATGGAAATAGGTGAGCAAAAACAACAAGGGGATGAAGTCCTAAAACTCTTGCACAGGGTATTGCTGCTACCTGCTTTATTGTTGGCAAACTGTTTGAACTGAATTGGAGGCATCATTTAGGTAAAGTGGTGATACTGGTTGTCCCCATGTCCTGTTGGATTTTGCTCTTCAGTGACTTGCAGTAAGACATGTACTCGTTACTTATGGGAACCAACTAAGTTATCCACATGTATAGGAATGAAAGGAGTAGAGGTTCTGTAAAACATGCCTTTATAAGAAAAAAAGGGATTTTAGGTTTGCCTCTGAATGCAGTCAAACTGTGAACGTTTGTGCCGGGCGCCTGCACCGATGTCAGGTTTGCGCGGGCGCCTGCACAGATGTCAGGTTTGCGCCGGGCACCTGCACCGATGTCAGGTTTGCGCGGACGCCTGCACCGATGTCAGGTTTGCGCGGACGCCTGCACCGATGTCAGGTTTGCGCGGACGCCTGCACCGATGTCAGGTTTGCGCGGACGCCTGCACCGATGTCAGGTTTGCGCGGACGCCTGCACCGATGTCAGGTTTGCGCGGACGCCTGCACCGATGTCAGGTTTGCGCGGGCGCCTGCACCGATGTCAGGTTTGCGCCGGGCGCCTGCACCGATGTCAGGTTTGCGCCGGGCGCCTGCACCGATGTCAGGTTTGCGCCGGGCGCCTGCACCGATGTCATGTTTGCGCCGGGCGCCTGCACCGATGTCAGGTTTGCGCGGGCGCCTGCACCGATGTCAGGTTTGCGCGGGCGCCTGCACCGATGTCAGGTTTGCGCGGGCGCCTGCACCGATGTCAGGTTTGCGCGGGCGCCTGCACCGATGTCAGGTTTGCGCGGGCGCCTGCACCGATGTCAGGTTTGCGCGGACGCCTGCACCGATGTCAGGTTTGCGCGGGCGCCTGCACCGATGTCAGGTTTGCGCGGACGCCTGCACCGATGTCAGGTTTGCGCGGGCGCCTGCACCGATGTCAGGTTTGCGCCGGGCGCCTGCACCGATGTCATGTTTGCGCCGGGCGCCTGCACCGATGTCATGTTTGCGCCGGGCGCCTGCACCGATGTCAGGTTTGCGCGGGCGCCTGCACCGATGTCAGGTTTGCGCGGGCGCCTGCACCGATGTCAGGTTTGCGCGGGCGCCTGCACCGATGTCAGGTTTGCGCGGGCGCCTGCACCGATGTCAGGTTTGCGCCGGGCGCCTGCACCGATGTCAGGTTTGCGCCGGGCGCCTGCACCGATGTCAGGTTTGCGCCGGGCGCCTGCACCGATGTCAGGTTTGCGCGGGCGCCTGCACCGATGTCAGGTTTGCGCGGGCGCCTGCGACGATGTCAGGTTTGCGCCGGGCGCCTGCACCGATGTCAGGTTTGCGCGGGCCCCTGCACCGATGTCAGGTTTGCGCCGGGCGCCTGCACCGATGTCAGGTTTGCGCCGGGCGCCTGCACCGATGTCAGGTTTGCGCGGGCGCCTGCACCGATGTCAGGTTTGCGCGGGCGCCTGCGACGATGTCAGGTTTGCGCCGGGCGCCTGCACCGATGTCAGGTTTGCGCCGGGCGCCTGCACCGATGTCAGGTTTGCGCGGGCCCCTGCACCGATGTCAGGTTTGCGCCGGGCGCCTGCACCGAGGCACGTTTGTCCTGGGCGCTGGGCACAAGTTTATGTAGAGTTGCTGTGCCTGTGGAGATGTAAATCTGGATAAGTGTGTAAAATAATAAATGAAGTCAGCACTATCCAGATATAATAGCTGTGTGCAAGAAGTGTAGATATATAACACACAAATGAAAATGATATAAAGGTGATCGCAGCTCTGAACTGAATTACACTTAGTGATATAATCCGTGTCTACAGAAAAATGACACTTTTTACTCCCAAGTGTCTCAGCCACAAATGTGAGTAATTCACAAATCCTGTAAATGAAAACATTAAAAAGTCCAAAAGTTTTCAACGCCTCCAGCCTTCACCCAGCGATTGGAAAACACCCTCTGTGTCAATCCTTCTCCATATGGTAAAATTTCGAACTCACCACAAAGGTATGCTGTCTAACATGAGAACAGCAATGAGTGCTTGTTTTATATGGTATCCAGCATGACCTTTCTTCTAAGGATAAGACTGTTCTTTTCCAATCCACCAGGGTTTAGTACTAGTGTTGACATCCACATGGAATCACCAGCCATAAAAAATGCTCATGGTGTAGTAAATTTAGTCGTAATTCAATACATGCAGTTAAAAAGATCCACCATAAAACCAACATAACATATGCTGTTTTTTTTTTTTAAGCTTATATAAGGGGCCGCCAAACCTGCAGGGAATGGCGCGCAACCTCAAGCCCTTTACAACAATGCCCAATGCCGGTTCACGCAACCGCACGTCTTCAGGAGCATGTTCACGTCGGGCGTTTGCACCTAGACATGTTCACGTCTGTAAGTAGTAGTTGCCATGTGACAGGATGCTTAAGATTTCCTTTTCTGTGCTGAAAAGGGAACAACATTTTTCAATAAGCTGGTGCCTCATCCATACCTTTAGTAAAGTTGATTGCTGTGCCTGTGTAAATAGGAATAAGTATGTGCTCTCTGGGACTGTCCTCGGCAGTGACAGGGGTCATCCCTGGGACTGTCCTCTGCCCTGGCTGGGATCATCCCTGGGACTGTCCTTGGCCCTGGCTGGGGTCATCCCCTGGGACTGTTCTCTCCCCTGGCTGGGGTCATCCCCTGGGACTGTCCTCTCCCCTGGCTGGGGTCATCCCCTGGGACTGTCCTCTCCCCTGGCTGGGGTCATCCCCTGGGACTGTCCTCTCCCCTGGCTGGGGTCATCCCCTGGGACTGTCCTCTCCCCTGGCTGGGGTCATCCCCTGGGACTGTCCTCTCCCCTGGCTGGGGTCATCCCCTGGGACTGTCCTCTCCCCTGGCTGGGGTCATCCCCGGGGACTGTCCTCTCCCCTGGCTTGGGTCATTCCCTGGGACTGTCATCTCCCCTGGCTGGGGTCATCCCCTGGGACTATCCTCTCCCCTGGCCGGGGTCATCCCCTGGGACTGTCCTCTCCCCTGGCTGGGGTCATCCCCTGGGACTGTCCTCTCCCCTGGCAGGGGTCATCCCCTGGGACTGTCCTCTCCCCTGGCCGGAGTCATCCCCTGGGACTGTCCTCTCCCCTGGCTGGGGTCATCCCCTGGGACTGTCCTCTCCCCTGGCAGGGGTCATCCCCTGGGACTGTCCTCTCCCCTGGCCGGAGTCATCCCCTGGGACTGTCCTCTCCCCTGGCCGGGGTCATCCCCTGGGACTGTCCTCTCCCCTGGCCGGGGTCATCCCCTGGGACTGTCCTCTCCCCTGGCCGGGGTCATCCCCTGGGACTGTCCTCTCCCCTGGCCGGGGTCATCACCTTGGACTGTCCTCTCCCCTGGCCGGGGTCATCCCCTGGGACTGTCCTCTCCCCTGGCCGGGGTCATCCCCTGGGACTGTCCTCTCCCCTGGCCGGGGTCATCCCCTTGGACTGTCCTCTCCCCTGGCCGGGGTCATCCCCTGGGACTGTCCTCTCCCCTGGCCGGGGTCACCCCCTGGGACTGTCCTCTCCCCTGGCCGGGGTCATCCCCTGCGACTGTCCTCTCCCCTGGCCGGGGTCATCCCCTGGGACTGTCCTCTCCCCTGGCCGGGGTCATCCCCTGGGACTGTCCTCTCCCCTGGCCGGGGTCATCCCCTGGGACTGTCCTCTCCCCTGGCCGGGGTCATCCCCTGGGACTGTCCTCTCCCCTGGCCGGGGTCACCCCCTGGGACTGTCCTCTCCCCTGGCCGGGGTCATCCCCTGGGACTGTCCTCTCCCCTGGCCGGGGTCATCCCCTGGGACTGTCCTCTCCCCTGGCCGGGGTCATCCCCTGGGACTGTCCTCTCCCCTGGCCGGGGTCATCCCCTGGGACTGTCCTCTCCCCTGGCCGGGGTCATCCCCTGGGACTGTCCTCTCCCCTGGCCGGGGTCACCCCCTGGGACTGTCCTCTCCCCTGGCCGGGGTCATCCCCTGGGACTGTCCTCTCCCCTGGCCGGGGTCATCCCCTGGGACTGTCCTCTCCCCTGGCCGGGGTCATCCCCTGGGACTGTCCTCTCCCCTGGCCGGGGTCATCCCCTGGGACTATCCTCTCCCCTGGCCGGGGTCATCCCCTGGGACTGTCCTCTCCCCTGGCCGGGGTCACCCCCTGGGACTGTCCTCTCCCCTGGCCGGGGTCACCCCCTGGGACTCTCCTCTCCCCTGGCCGGGGTCATCCCCTGGGACTGTCCTCCCAATGAAACAGGGCAAGGTGATAATTCCTCCCGATAGCCCACTTCCTCTGCAAGGTATACTTGCCCATTCACACTAACCCCCCTCCCCACTGTGTTGCCTCATTTAGGGGCTCACCATCCATGCCCACCTGGTTTTAGAACGGATATTGATGTTATGAAGCAAGACAGATATGATACAATGTGGTAACATAATTTTAATGTTACTAGCAACAAAGGAGGTATAACAAAAATAATGCATGAGTGCGGCCTCACCCGTGCCCATGAGTGCGGCCTGTTCAGTGCATGGGGATTAAAGAGAGGAGAGCCGCCGGATTACACAGAGCGGGGATCTCCCACTTACCCAGCGTGACCGCTGTCATACGAAGTCCCGCCTCCTGAACCGGCTCCTATAATAGACGTCACCAGTGTGCTGTCTATCATAGGAGGAGGGACTTTGTATGACAGCAGCCGCCGGTTAAGCAGGAGATCCCCGCTCTGTGTAATCCGGCGGCACTCGCTTCCCCGCCCCTTCCCCTCCCCCTCCCCCTGCCCAGCCTGTCCCTGCTGGCTGGGCAGTGCTCAGGTCCGAACAGGCAATTGGCAGCCCCCAATCCTGTCCTTTGGGAAGAGTAGAGTAGACAATGTTGGCTGAGATGGATTGTGTCAGTGGCCAGATCACAGGGGAATGCCGAGGGGTGAGTTTTCTTTGCTTGGGGGTGTCGGGCTATTGAGAGACGCCTTCACTTTGCTCTGAAAAGACCGGTGATGGGGTCTCTTATTAAGTGAACTTGTTCCTTCAATGCTATAGCAGTGTTTACAAGATAGGATTAGTATCTCTCTGAATCCTTTCATCTGGCTTTATGAATGATTAGACCAGATTTTCTTTTATTAGAGCTCTGGGTGGTTTATGGCTGTGGTTCCCTGTTTTGTGGTACAGATTTACCTAGGCTTTAACTTTTCTCACATTCTACCAGATCGACTCTGACACTTATGAGTATATTCTGTAGAAGATGAGCGGTTTCTTGGTCAGCTGTGAATATGAGTTCAGAATTAGTATTTGTAGTAAAAGATACAGAACGTGGATGAAGTGGTGGAAGTTTGGGAGGCTAGCTTCTCACTATGCACTATGAGCCGTATTCTGTGATCTGTAAATGTTTGCGAATAGTACTTTGTAATAAGAATCATTGTGCCTGAGGCTGTGATCACCTTTCCATTTGTACAATGCAGTTCCCAACCACATGGAAGCCACCTTTTTTAATTTTTTGTAGTGTTGGATCATGTGACTACACTATGACTTGGTATGCATGTGCCAGCTCAGGTTCAGATAGTCTGGGGAAGGAATAAAACCCCTGTTGGGTTTTTACTGCTATTAAGGGATCCTTTAGGGCAGGGGTCTCCAAACTTTTCCAAACAAGGTGCCAGTTTACTGCCCTTCAAACTTTACAGTGGCCGAAATGTGGCCAGTAGGAGCAGAAAATATACTTGCATCAGTGCGAGTAAACAATGCCATAGCTATGGTGGTCAGTAGGTGTAAAACAAAATTACATAATTGGTGTAAGTGTGAGAAATAGTGCCCCATTATTGGTGTCAGTGGGAGGAATAGTGCCCCGTCATTGGTGCCAGAGGGAGGAATGGTTACCCATCTCTGGTGCCAGTGTGAGGAATAGTAACCCAATGTTGGTGTCAGTTGGGGGAACAGTGCTCCATCTTTGGTGTCGATGGAATAGTGCCTTGTATCAGTGGAAGAAATAGTGCCCCAAGGGCCGGATAAAGGCAAGCAAAGGGCCGCAGTTTGGAGACTCCTGATTTAGATTTCACTTTGCTTCCATTTCTTTTCATTTTCAGTAAAGAGCAGTAATTTTGTGCATTGGTGCACTGTGATGCTACTCAAATGGGGTGAAAGTACGAGTACCGATATTTATTTCTTTTGTAGTACTGTACTTCCCAATACCCAACCGCAACTGTTTTGTTTACACTTCAGCTGTCAGCAATGGAACAAAGCATTAAAAAGTTTTTTGTAAGTTAAATTAGTTTTTTTTATTTTGTTTGCGCTTTTTTTCAATGTGAAACATGTAGAAATATATTAATGAACAAAGCCAAATCAAGGGAATTCCTTGGGGACCTCCAGGTCACTGGAACTATTTTAAAGCGGTTGTATACCCTATTTTTTAACTTTTACCTACAGGTAAGCCTATAGTAAGGCTTGCCTGTAGGTAAAAAGAATATCTCCTAAACCTGTACGGTTTAGGAGATATTCCCCTCGCAATTAACTGCTGACGGGATTCTCGGCTAAAGCCCGGCAGCCGTCGGACCTTACCAGCGCACGGGAGTGACAACATCGCCGCTCCAGCCACTCAGCGCTGGAGCGGTGATACCCAGAAGGACAGGCCGAGGCAAGATGACATCTCCCTTGGCGTGGACCAGGTAAGTTCTTGACGCCTCTTTCTAAGTTAAGTATACGGTGCATACTAGCTCATTATGCCTTTCAGGTATGAAAAAAAAAAGCAGCAGTGGGTATACAACCGCTTTAAAGGTTTCGCCTCCATTACTTTTTTAATTTGGGGTTTTTCTTTTCCTTTCAATGATCATGGTAAACAGGACAAATGGGAAGGTTTGTATCTCCTTTTAACAGAGGCACAGACAGCAATAAAAACTGACAGGGGTTCTAATCCCTCTCCACTCCATCCAAAACTAAAAAAAAAAAATAGTTTTGCATTTTAGTTATACTTTAAACTGACTTCATCTGCAGATCGAAGTTCATCCCTTTGATCTGTAGATGAATAAACGGAAAGATACAAAAAAAAAAAAACTTTTTTTTTTTTTTTAAATCCTTGGCCCCTTTCACACTATTGGCCCGCTCGATTCCACCTGTCTGCTTTTCAGGCGTATCCGAGCGGGCCACCTATTGACTTGTACGGGCAGGCGGATGTCGGCGAAGATTTGTCCGCAGTCACCCACCTGCCATCCGATCCAACAAGATCCACTCAAAACAGACGTATGGCGATACGTTCGTGGTTAATTTTTTGTTTTTGTTTTTTTTACATTTCAGCCCTCAGTGGGGGAATCCTGCTGACAGTTAAAAGAACGGAGCCTATCGGGTTCAGGTATCAGAGCATTTGCAAGAGTACCGATACTCGTGCAAATTAGGGATCGGCAGATATTGTTTTTTGGTGCCGATACGATACCGATATTTCGGCCACCTCTCCTGCCGATGGCCGATATTTTTTGCTGATATTTTGTAAATTTTACACTTTTTTTTTTTTTTCACTGTAATTTTTACATTTTACAAACCCCTCCTCTGCACTTGAAAGTATTCAAAACAGCACCCGGCGTATTGTCATATGATGGCCGCAGGATCCCTTCGTCCCTCCGGGGCGGCCATCCTATGACGTCCTGGGATTCCCGCGTGCATTTGGCGCATCACTGGGGACCCGATGTCTGCCGGGCACCCGCGTTTGCTCGTCAGAGCCAGGGACGTGGATCTCTGTGTGTAAACACAGATCCACGTCCTGTCAGGGAGAGGAGACCGATGGTGTGTCCCTTGTACATAGGGACAACCATCGGTCTCCTCCCCCAGGCAGTCCCTTCCCCCTACAGTTAGAATCACTCTCTAGGGAACACATTTAACCCCTTGATCGCCCCCTAGTGTTAACCCCCTTCCCTGACAGTCACATTTATACAGTAATCAGTGCATATTTATAGCACTGTTCGCTGTATAATTGTGAATGGTCCCAAAATAGTGTCAAAAGTGTCCGATATGTCCGCCGCAATATCGCAGTCCTGACAAAAATCGCAGATAACCGCCATTACTAGTAAAAAAAAAAAAAAATGTCATAAAACCATCCCCTATTTTGTAGCTGCTATAACTTTTGCGCAAACCAATCAATATACGCTTATTGCGATTTTAATTTTATTTACCAAAAATATGTAGAAGAATACGTATCGGCCTAAACTGAGAAAAAAAAAATTGGGAGATTTATTATAGCAAAAAGTAAAAAAGATAGTTTTTCTTTTTTCAAAATTTTCAGTCTTTTTTTTTTTGTTTATAGCGCAAAAAATAAAAACCCACAGAGATGATCAAATACCACCAAAAGAAAGCTCTATTTGTTGGGGGAAAAAGGACGTCAATTTTGTGTGGGAGCCACGTCGCACGACCGCGCAATTGTCATTCAAAGCGTGACAGTGCCGAAAGCTGAAAATTGGCCTGGGCAGGAAGAGGGTGAAAATGCCGGGTATTGAAGTGGTTTAAACTGGTGTCTTTAAGATGCCAGTAATCTGGGAAGTGATGTCATAACATCGCTTCTGGGTTACTAGATCCGAGACCTGAATGAAGCATCGGCTTTGTTCGGGTCTTCGGCCAGCCGGCGGATATACTGGCTGGTTGCTCGGGCCTCCTGGTGGGATGGGAGAGCCCAGGCTTGCAACGGAAAGTGGCGGGAGGGGGTAGGGACTTGTAATAACGCTGCTTGTAATAACAGCCGAGTGGCTGCTGAGCTGCATCGGTTGTTATTACAATAAAGCTGACCGTCCGCTCTAAAGAATGGTACGGGGGGGGGGGGGGGGGGGGGGGGGTTTAACTACAGCTCCATGCATCACCCCGGTAAAACCCCTTGAAGTAATATCGGTCAGTTTTTTTTACCGATAATTTAAAAAAAGTGAATATCGGCTGCCGATAATCGGTCGATCCCTAGTGCAAATGCTTAGTATTGGTATCAGTGCAACCCTAGTACATGTACTCTAGAGACCTGATGGATGGATGAAAGTGGTCGGTGATCCAAATCATCTGAACTGTCCCTTTAAATGACATGTGGAGGTGTCAGATTTTTAGCTTCTACCTTTTTCTTCGCCTCTAATTTCCATACGGATTCACAAATGAGCGTGGTTCATATTCAGCGAGGGAATATGAATAAACTGGTGTAGATCAGATCTCTGTTGCTGCTGGAACATCTGATTGTATCGGCATACACACCTTCCGGCTTTGGGCTGATGTGAAATAAGGCGTTTTCCAGGGATGGAAGCCGCGTGGCTCGCTTTTCTTGAGTTGGCGTTCTGGTTTCTTGCATTATAATCTGGACTTCTACGGAAGGGTGCAGTGCAGGTACCAGCCAGGCAAAGGTCAGTTTTCAGCATCATGGTGTGGTTGGACCTGTGGAAGCTTTATTTTGATTGGTTACAGTACTTTACACACGGTCATGGGGCTTATTATAGAAGGATTGATGGAATACAGTGATGTGTAGACAATAGGCAACAATCACAGCATCTCATTAGTGATTGGTTGAATGTTAATTATTAACACAATCATGCTTTTGAATCAAACCTTTGTTTTCTGTCATTAGAAAGTAGTGTATGAGATCCAGTCCAATAATCCTCTGCCTTGGCTGAGATGATGTCATCAGTCTTCTGCAGTCAGGAGGAATGCTCTCCCCCAGTGATCAGACTGTGCATTGTAACGTTGTATCGGGTCGCGGGGTAAGAGGCTGGAGCAAAGGCTGATTTGTGTCAGACATTTGTGAGCACTGCCTGAGCAAGAACTACACGGGCACCAGGATTTATGTCACCGGAGTTGAGATCTCGATCAAGGAAGTAACTGGCATCCCTTGATGATGAAATGGAGATGGTGCCATCCCTCTAGAGCGGTACGATTCTGGCTAAAATGAGAATCACAATATTTTTTTGCTTAGAATAAAGATCACGATTCTCGCGGTGTAACATCTTCTTTCACATTATACAAAAAATTGGGCTAACTTTGCTGTTTTAGTTTTTTTTAATTCAATAAAGTGTATTCAAAAATATTGCAACAACCACCATTTTATTCTCTAAGGTCTCTGCTAAAAAAAAAAAAAAAATATCAGGTTTGGCTGTTCCAAGTAATTTTCTAGCAGAAAATAATGATTTTTACTTGTAAGCAACAAATGTCAGAAAAGGTTTGGTCTTTAAATGGTTAAACTTCCTTCATCTACACGCTGGAGTTCTTTCCTTTGATAAAAGAACGAAGAGATACTTTGTTTCCACTTATTTGTGTGTTGTAATAAAACTTGGCAGACTGCCTGGATTTTGTTTTTCCAGCTGTGAGAACTCCCTGCACTTGTTAGAAAGAATCGTGACATGTTGTTTTGAAGATCGGGAAGGGAAAAGATCGCAATTTAGATTCTAAACCAGTGGTGGCTGGTGCTCAAAATTTTTGGGGGGGCGCAAACAAACTGAAAAAAAAACCCATCAATTGCCGCCACTGTGCCCATTAAACGCAGCCACTTTGCCCAAACGCCACCAGTTTGTCCCCTCAAATGCAGCCCAGTTTGTCCCCAATGAAGCCAGTTTGTTTCCATATACAGCCAGTGTGTCCCCCATATACAGCCAGTGTGTCCCCCATATACAGCCAGTGTGTCCCCCATATACAGCCAGTGTGTCCCCCATATACAGCCAGTGTGTCCCCATATACAGCCAGTGTGTCCCCATATACAGCCACTTTGTTCCCCATATACAGCCACTTTGTTCCCCATATACAGCCAGTGTGTCCCCATATACAGCCAGTGTGTCCCCATATACAGCCAGTGTGTCCCCATATACAGCCACTTTGTTCCCCATATACAGCCAGTGTGTCCCCATATACAGCCACTTTGTTCCCCATATACAGCCACTTTGTTCCCCATATACAGCCACTTTGTTCCCCATATACAGCCAGTGTGTCCCCATATACAGCCAGTGTGTCCCCATATACAGCCAGTGTGTCCCCATATACAGCCAGTGTGTCCCCATATACAGCCACTTTGTTCCCCATATACAGCCAGTGTGTCCCCTATAATACAGCCGGTTTGTTTCCATATACAGCCAGTGTGTCCCCCATATACAGCCAGTTTGTCCCTAAATGCAGCCAGTTTGTTTCCATATACAGCCAGTTTGTCCCCATATACAGCCAGTGTGTCCCCCATATACAGCCAGTGTGTCCCCCATATACAGCCAGTGTGTCCCCCATATACAGCCAGTGTGTCCCCCATATACAGCCAGTGTGTCCCCATATACAGCCAGTGTGTCCCCAAATACAGCCACTTTGTTCCCCATATACAGCCAGTGTGTCCCCTATAATACAGCCAGTTTGTTTCCATATACAGCCAGTTTGTTTCCATATACAGCCAGTTTGTCCCCATATACAGCCAGTGTATCCCCCATATACAGCCAGTGTGTCCCCCATATACAGCCAGTGTGTCCCCCATATACAGCCAGTGTGTCCCCCATATACAGCCAGTGTGTCCCCATATACAGCCAGTGTGTCCCCATATACAGCCACTTTGTTCCCCATATACAGCCACTTTGTTCCCCATATACAGCCAGTGTGTCCCAATATACAGCCACTTTGTTCCCCATATACAGCCAGTGTGTCCCCATATACAGCCAGTGTGTCCCCATATACAGCCAGTGTGTCCCCATATACAGCCAGTGTGTCCCCATATACAGCCACTTTGTTCCCCATATACAGCCAGTGTGTCCCCATATACAGCCAGTGTGTCCCCATATACAGCCAGTGTGTCCCCATATACAGCCACTTTGTTCCCCATATACAGCCACTTTGTTCCCCATATACAGCCAGTGTGTCCCCATATACAGCCAGTGTGTCCCCATATACAGCCAGTGTGTCCCCATATACAGCCAGTGTGTCCCCCATAATACAGCCAGTGTGTCCCCCATAATACAGCCAGTTTGTTTCCATATACAGCCAGTTTGTTTCCATATATAGCCAGTGTGTCCCCATATACAGCCAGTGTGTCCCCATATACAGCCAGTGTGTCCCCATATACAGCCAGTGTGTCCCCATATACAGCCAGTGTGTCCCCATATACAGCCAGTGTGTCCCCATATACAGCCAGTGTGTCCCCATATACAGCCACTTTGTTCCCCATATACAGCCAGTGTGTCCCCCATAATACAGCCAGTTTGTTTCCATATACAGCCAGTTTGTTTCCATATACAGCCAGTTTGTCCCCATATACGGCCAGTTTGTTTCCATATACAGCCAGTGTGTACCCCATATACAGCCAGTGTGTCCCCATATACAGCCAGTGTGTCCCCATATACAGCCAGTGTGTCCCCCATATACAGCCAGTGTGTCCCCCATATACAGCCAGTGTGTCCCCCATATACAGCCAGTGTGTCCCCCATATACAGCCAGTGTGTCCCCATATACAGCCAGTGTGTCCCCATATACAGCCAGTGTGTCCCCATATACAGCCAGTGTGCCCCCATATACAGCCAGTGTGCCCCCATATACAGCCAGTGTGCCCCCATATACAGCCAGTGTGCCCCCATATACAGCCAGTGTGCCCCCATATACAGCCAGTGTGCCCCCATATACAGCCAGTGTGTCCCCATATACAGCCAGTGTGTCCCCATATACAGCCAGTGTGTCCCCATATACAGCCACTTTGTTCCTCTTATTCTTGCCACTTTGTTCCCCATATACAGCTAGTGTGTCCCCCATAATACAGCCAGTGTGTCCCCATAATACAGCCAGTGTGTCCCCATAATACAGCCAGTGTGTCCCCATATACAGCCAGTTTGTTCCCAAATGAAGCCAGTGTGTCCCCATATACAGCCACTTTGTTCCCCGTATACGGCCAGTGTATCCCCGTATACAGCCAGTGTGTCCCCCAATATACAGCCAGTTTGTTCCCAAATGCAGCCAGTATGTCCCCCATATACAGCCACTTTGTTCCCTATATACAGCCAGTTTGTCCCCCAAATGCAGCCTGTCCCCCCCCCCAGCCCTACACTTACCTTCCTCGGGTCCGCCACGTCCTCAATGTCTTCTCCCGCCCTCGATGTCGCTTCAGCCAATCAGGTTATCGGTAACCAGATCCGGTGAACCTGATTGGCTGAAACCCCCACAGTCTTCTCCAAGGAACGCACCCCCGTGCGTACCTTGGAGGAGTTTTTGGAAGCCGATTACAGCGTGAGAGCTGTATTCGGAAAGCCTATCCGAGCCGCTGGCTCTGATAGACACTTCCAAGTCACACCCACCGCCGGCCACCGCTCTAAGTCATATGGCCGGTGCTCACCAGGAGGCCGGCCATATGAATAGTGGGCAGCGCGGCAGCGGCGAAAATACACAGATTCATGCAATGCATGAATCTGTGTATTGTCTTTCAGTGGCGGTGCGGGAGCGAGAGGGGGCGGCGCTCGGGCGCCCTCTATGGACGCACCGCCACTGTTCTTCACGATTAATCGTGCAGCTCTACATCTCTCTAGAGCAATGGTCTCAAACTAGTGGCCCTCCAGCTGTTGCAAAACTACAAGTCCCATCAAACCTCTGCCTGTGGGAGTCAGGCTTGTAACTGTCAGCCTTGCAATGTCGCTTGGGAGTTGTAGTTTCACAACAGCTGGAGGGCCGCCAGTTTGAGACGCCTGCTCTAGAGAGATAGTCGTCAGCATATCAAGACATTTTGGACAATTTTTTGCTCCCATCTTTGTACCCTGTACTTGCATATATATACCCCCCCCCCTGTTATTCCTGACACATGCTTTCAATTTGGGGAGGGGTAGATTGCCAGAGAGGATCCCCATGTTAAGGACGAGGGCCTCTTCTCCCACAACTCTGGCCCAATGGTTGTGGGGATCTGCAGATCTGCCTATCAGAATCTGGAAGGCCTGTTTAACAAAAGGGGTTCCCCCAGATACTTACTAAGCATGAGTACAAGGTGCATAGTGTATTAAAAAAATCCCACAATGTACGTCCACCGTCAGCTATGTTGTCCAGCAATGCAGATCCATGTCAATCACAATAAACAGCGGCTGACGTGCCGATATTTAAATAAAAAAAAAATGTCTTATGTTAGGTTGGTCTCAATATAACCAATCCTATGTCTTCTTGAGGTTGTGGTTAAAGCTTTAACTGGGATATATCAGAAGATATATATTTTTTTTAATTTCCTCCCAATAATTGCATACTCTAAGCCAGACCTGAAGCTTTCCACTTCTGAGCAACGGCAAACCTGGATGGACCATGAGTGGAGGGTGTTCTCTCTCTCTCCCCCTCTCTCCCTCCCTCTTCCCCTCTTCCCCCTCTCTCACCCCCCTCTTCCCCCTCTCACCCCCCTCTTCCCCCTCTCTCCCCCCTCTCCCCCCCCCTATCCCCTCTATCCCCCTCTCTATCCCCCTCTCTCCCCCCTCTATCCCCCTCTCTTCCCCCTCTCTTTCTCCCCTCCTCTCTTTCTCCCCTCTCTCCCCCCCCCCTCTCTCTCTCAGCCCAACAGAGCTCTTGACTGGTGTTGCCAGTCCATACGGGTCTCCATTCACATCGGGCATTCCGGTTTTGTGGGCAAAATCTGGAGATTCTGCCCACGGTTCCAGAATTGCAGCAAAATGGGGGATGCCATTACTTCTTAATGGTACCCCAATCGCAGTGCAACTTTACCGCATGATGAAATGTGGCAACATTGCAACACCCAAAGCTTGTCGCTCAAAAATGGATGACATTGCCATGATTTATCGAGTGTCAACCGTGGCAAAATCGCACTGCTATTGGGGTGCCATTAGGAAGTAATGGCATCGCAAAAGTGGCCCGCTTCTGCCTGCGATTCTGGAACGCCCAGGTGTGAATGGGAGCCATAAGGCTTTTTGTGCTGCTCCCCTCATCAGTCTCCTGTGCCGAACCGCTGAAGTGGCGATTTACCGTCTGGCTCCCGGCTCCTACGGGTCTGGCTCCCGGCTCCTACGGGTCTGGCTCCCGGCTCCTACAGGTCTGGCTCCTCGCTCATAGGGGTCTGGCTCCCGGCTCCTACGGGTCTGGCTCCTCGCTCATAGGGGTCTGGCTCCCGGCTCCTACGGGTCTGGCTCCTCGCTCATAGGGGTCTGGCTCCCGGCTCCTACGGGTCTGGCTCCCGGCTCCTACGGGTCTGGCTCCCGGCTCCTACGGGTCTGGCTCCCGGCTCATAGGGGTCTGGCTCCCGGCTCATAGGGGTCTGGCTCCCGGCTCCTACGGGTCTGGCTCCCGGCTCCTACGGGTCTGGCTCCCGGCTCCTACGGGTCTGGCTCCCGGCTCCTACGGGTCTGGCTCCCGGCTCATAGGGGTCTGGCTCCCGGCTCATAGGGGTCTGGCTCCCGGCTCCTACGGGTCTGGCTCCCGGCTCCTACGGGTCTGGCTCCCGGCTCCTACGGGTCTGGCTCCCGGCTCCTACGGGTCTGGCTCCCGGCTCCTACGGGTCTGGCTCCCAGCTCCTACGGGTCTGGCTCTCAGCTCCTACGGGTCTGGCTCTCAGCTCCTACGGGTCTGGCTCCCAGCTCCTACGGGTCTGGCTCCTCGCTCATAGGGGTCTGGACAAACTTGGCAGCTGAATGTGGCTTTTTTTTTCTGTTCTCCTGGGTCAAGTGATCCAAAGTCACTACTGGTGAGACCTGTGAAGAGATAATAGAAATAAGCAAGATGTAGTTGTCCTGTACATTCCTGTTTTATTGACATGCGTTGAATTAGGCTCACAAAATACACAAAGATAAGGATCTTTATTTTCCGTCCTATCCGTGTTCTTTTCAAATCTCATTGGTCTCAGCCTAAAATAGCTGTCACTATAAAAACAAGAATCCTTATCTAGGTGTTTAATGCTTTTGTGAACTAAGCCTATAATTCAATATGTTATGTACAATTCAATAGAAGCTAAACCCAAAAACACAAATGTATTATATTGTAGCCTTTTAGTCATTGAATGTGTGGACAGCATTTTTTTTTCTTTTTTTTTTATTTGGTAATTGACCAGTAATACACCTCCTGTCCTAGGGTGGCTACATTCACTGCCTCCACTGTATCAATGTAGGGGAAACATAGCTTGTGGAGGGGCAACATAGCCATTGTTGGACAGCAGCATTGTCAATCACTGGAGGAAAAGGGTAAAAACAAAAGTTACTGTAATTGCTTAATAAGCTGGAGTTCGGCTTTAAATTGTTTGGAACTTCTCTCCCTGTCTAAATCTACTAGTTCAGGGGTCTCCAAACTTTCTAAACAAAGGACCAGTTTACTGTGGCCATTGGAAGTAGAAAATGCCCTGGTGTCAGTGGGAGAAAATAATGCCCATGATTGGTAATAGGGGACAGCATATTGCCCCGTCGTTGGTGTCAGTGGGGTGGACTAGCGCCCCGTCTTTGGTGTCAGCGGGGTGGACTGGCGCCCTGTCGTTGGTGTCAGCGGGGTGGACTGGCGCCCTGTCGTTGGTGTCAGCGGGGTGGACTAGCGCCCCATCGTTGGTGTCAGCGGGGTGGACTAGCGCCCCATCGTTGGTGTCAGCGGGGTGGACTGGCGCCCCATCGTTGGTGTCAGCGGGGTGGACTGGCGCCCCGTCGTTGGTGTCAGCGGGGTGGACTAGCGCCCCGTCGTTGGTGTCAGCGGGATGGACTAGCGCCCCGTCTTTGGTGTCAGCGGGGTGGACTGGCGCCCCGTCGTTGGTGTCAGCGTGGTGGACTAGCGCCCCGTCTTTGGTGTCAGCGGGGTGGACTGGCGCCCTGTCGTTGGTGTCAGCGGGGTGGACTGGCGCCCCGTCGTTGGTGTCAGCGGGGTGGACTGGAGCCCCGTCGTTGGTGTCAGCGGGGTGGACTGGAGCCCCGTCGTTGGTGTCAGTCGCAGGAACTCGCTGTTGCTAACAGATGTGCATGGTGGCCAATCTGCTTTTAACTTCATCTTGTTCAGTTGGGCTTTGACAAAAAAACAACAACCTGGAAGCTGATTGGTTTCTATGCACAACTGCACCAGATTTTGCACTCTCCAGTTTTAGTAAATCATCCCCACTGATACTAACTTAAAGGGTTACTAAGCCCAGGACCCTGCATTCACTATATCTGGTCTCCCACAGTCCACAGAACGTGGAAACACAATTATTTTAGTAAATATAAACTGATGATTTCCTTTTCAAATCAGTAGTTATAGCAGTCTTGTGACTTCTATTGGTGTCTGGTTAAAGCTCGTAGGAGTTTTCATTCTCCCATGACTGTCCTATGAGGCTGCAGGACCCCTGATGCTCTGTCTGGACAGTGCTGATTGGCCCTGTGCTGATCGCATGCACCATCCCAATTGGGGAAAAAAAACTCTATAGCAATACACCCCAAACTGAGCATGTGCAGCTTGTCCCCTGGCTCTGTAAATATCAGGTTACTTTTTGGAGACAGTGGAAGAAGGGGAGGATCAGAGAAGACAGGATCGAACAGTCTTTTTACATATTGCAGAGAATTAACCGCTTAGGTTCCACATTGAGTATAACAAGCATGCGCTACTTACTGTCTATGCTGTAAAGACTGATTTTATTGTTGTGTTTAGTAACACTTTTAAGGAAAAAAACTTATTTTTTTTAAGAGGTCCAACCTGAGCGCGTTAGGCTGGGCTTCTCCTATGAATCACAGGAGTGCAATTTGTTTTGCAGTCCTGTGACCCGTTTTCAGCGGAGAGCGGACTGAAGTCCATTCTCTGCTGATGTTGCAGGAATCAGTCCAGGCACCGCGTCATCCCGACTCTGGAAGGATTTTTTTAGGCGAGGCCGCGGCGTCGGCCTAGTCCGAAAAAAAACAATTTGGTCAAAATCTGAACTCGATTCGCGATTCAAATCTATTTTTTCCCCAGCCATATGCTGGTAGTTAGAATCTTTAACATTTGCAAACAAAATGAAGGTTTCCTATTTAGAATAATGAGCTGTCAGGTTAGTAAAACAGCGATATCAGAACCAATTTAGTCATATAGTTTGTAGTGTACATAGATTTGCAATACAATGGAATAAAGGAAAATTCCTGAACTTTGTTTTATCTCATGGTTACTGTGAAATTGTGTGAATGCATCAATGCAGTGCATGTTATCTCAGCTTGCAGAGCTTGGATTCATGAATAAACTAAATTATTAATGTATCTTAAATAGAAAACTATCTTTTTTTTTTATCCACGCTGATGCATACACTCAGCAGGAAGATATTAAAGTGTTGCTAAACCCACAACAGTAAAATCAGTCTGTATATGCAGTAAAGAATGCTTGTTATACTCACTGTGGAACCTAAGGGGTTAATCCTGTGCATTGTGTAAAAAGGCTGTTTGATCCTGTCTTCTCTGATCCTCCCCTTCTTCCAGTCCCCAATCTATCTCCTGATAGTGCAGAGGTTACGCGACAAGCTGCACATGCTGAGTTTGGTGTGTTTTTTTTTATTTCTTGGGAGGGTGCATGTGATCAGCACAGGGCCAATCAGCACTGTTTCAATGTTTCATAGACTAGCACCCTCTCTGGTGTAATCCAGTGGTTGGCTTTCTTTTCTTTTCCAGCTAGGTAAATGAGTCCTATGATCACTGCATACACTTTCCTTGGACCCCTTTCACACTGGGCCGCTTTGCAGGCGCTATAACGCTAAAAATAGCGCCTGCAAAGCGACCTGAAAGAGCCATTGCCGGGGCTTTCACACTGGGGCAGTGCGCTAGCAGGATGGTAAAAAAAATGTTCTACTAGCAGCATCTTTGGAGCCATTGAACACAATGGGGCACCCGCGGCTGTACCGCTGGCAAAGCGCCTCAGTAGAGGTGCTTTGCATGGTTTTAACCCTTTCTCAGCTGCTAGCGGGGGGTAAAAGCACCCCCGCTATCGGCCGAATAGCGCAGTGAAATTGACGGTAAAGCGCCGCTAAAAATAGTGGCGCTTTACCGCCGACACCGCCCCACCCCAATGTGAAAGGGGCCTAAAGGCTACATTCACACTGTAGCCGCTCCACGTTAGCGGTAGAATTTGTGGCGCTTTACCATCGTTTTAGATGCGCTTTTCAGCCGATAGCGGGGGTGCCTTTAACCCCGCCCCCCGCTAGCGGCCAAAAAAAGGGTTAAAAGTGCCCCTGCTTCAGCAGCGCTGCCCATTAATTTCAATGGGCAGGACGTTTTGAGAGCGGTGTATTCAGCGCTCCCAAACAGCCCCAAAGATGCTGCTTGCAGGACTATTCAGGCGCACCGCCCCAGTGTGTGAAAAGTCAGATTTTATTTTTGACAATCCAATATAAGCTTACTTGAAAAATCTCCTTTCATGTTATGATTTCTGCCTGTCTGCTGGCCGCCTCTTTCTACAACTTCCTGGATCCCTTGCATGCTCTGCAGCTTCTCTGCTGTTTACTTTCAATTTTGAAGGACTACATATGGTACTCTAAGGACTAACCATGGTACCTTGCTGCCTTACAAGCGGTGACTCCTGTACTGACTCCGCCTCCTGAAACTCCTCCCCTCAGCACCTCTGTAGATCAGAAGGCAGGCTCTGTGAAATGAGTGACACTGCAGTGCCTACTTACAGGGCATAGTGACTACGTCTCACGGAATTCATGGAAGTCCATGTGTGAGATCTTGACAAAAATTTGGAAACTTCCCGATCTTGCATTCGTCAGGTTTTACAGGTTGCACATAGATCTGCTTTTAAGGTTAATCTATAAAACTTGTTGGTGATTTCAGCAGAATTTCCTCAATCAGGATGCAGTGTGAGCGGTTTCCATCTAGTATATTGTATTACAGGTCCTCTTTGCACCGTAGACGTCCTACCTTGCGCACAGAATCTTTTCCTTTCTGACAGAATGAGAGTATGCTTGTCGGGAGTATCACGTGTGCAACGCAGGGAGCCAGACCGACGACTCCGGTTGCTATGGTGATGAGCATCATGGCTGCACGGGGAGTTCTGGAAGTCTGCCGTGTACATGGATAGGTGTCTGTGTGTAAATATAGCTCCAGTCACAGCGTGCTGAAGGGCAAAGCCGGCTACTACATGCAACTGGCACTTCAATGTTTTCCACATAGGTGTGTGAGAGATGAGCCTGGTGCTCCTTGAATTTACCCCCTTCATCTACACTATATTACCAAAAGTATTGGGACACATGAACTTTAACCACTTGCCAACCAGCCGCCGTCATACTGTATCAGGTCGGCAAGATCCCACGAACCGTCGTAGCTGAACGTTGGTCCCTTTAAGCGGGATAGCAGGCACATGCGTGCCTGCCAATGCTCATGAACGGCGGTCACGAGGACGAGACGCAGAACAGGGACGCGTGTGTGTGTGTGTAAACACACAAATTCCTGTTTTTGTTCTGTGAGGAGAGACAGATCGTGAGTTCCTAATAGCTAGGAGCCACGATCTGTCATTTCCTCTAGGTCAGTCCCATCCCCCCTACAGTTAGAAACACACATTAGGGAACATATTTAACCCCTTGATCGCCCCCTAGTGTTAACCCCTTCCCTGCCAGTGACATTTTTACAGTAATCGGTGCATATGTATAACACTGATCGCTGTATAAATGACAATGGTCCCAAAAATGTGTCAAGTGTCCCAAATGTCCGCCATAATGTCGCAGTCCCGATAAAAATCGCAGATCGCCGCCATTATTAGTAAAAAAAAATTGTAATAATAAAAATGCTATAAATCTATCCCCTATTTTGTAGACACAATAACTGTTGCGCAAACCAATCACTATACGCTTATTGCAATTTTTATTACTAAAAATATGTAGAAGAATACGTATCGGCCTAAACTGAGAAAAAAATAGCTTTTTTAAAAAAAAAAAAATTGGGATATTTATTATAGCAAAAAGTACAAAATATTGTATTTTTTTCTTTTCTTTTTTTAAGTTTACGCTTTTTTTTTTTGTTTATAGCACAAAAAATAAAAATCGCAGAGGTGATAAAATACCACCAAAAGAAATCTCTATTTGTGGGAAAAAAGGACGTCAATTTTGTTTGGGTACAGCGTTGCATGACCGCGCAATTGTCAGTTAAAGCGACGCAATGCCGAATCACAAAAAAATGGCCCGTCGTTGGGGCTGAAGTGGTTAATGGCATCCCAGTCTTAGTCCGTGGGGTGATAGGACATAAGTTCTGACAGGAGAGCCAGATCGTCTGTTCCTACTAAGTAGCAACAGCGATATGTCTCCTCTCCCAGTCAGTCTCCTCCCCTCACAGTTAGAAACACACACGAGGGAACACATTTAAACCTTTAAACGCCGCCGCCACCCCTAGTGTTAACCCCTTCCGTACCGGTGACATTTATACAGTAATCAGTGCATTTTTATAGCACTGATCGCTCTAAAAATGCCAATGGTCCCAAAAATGTGTCAAGTGTCTGATCTGTCCGCCGCAATGTCGCAGTCCTGCTAAAAATCGCAGATCGCCGCCATTAATAGTAAGTAAAAAAAATAAAAAATTATGAAAAAGCTCCATTTGTTGGAAAAAAATAGCCATCAACATGGTTTTGGGTACAGCGTCGCACGACCGCGCAATTGTCAGTTAAAGCGATGTAGTGCCGAATCCGAAAAAAATGGCTTGGTCATTAAGGGGTTAATTTTTTCCGGAGCTGAAGTGGTTAATCGGTACACTTGTCGTTTGAAAATGCAATACATGACATCACTTCTGAATTTTTATTCTGTCGCATGTGAATTTTCCTAAGTTTAGTAAACTCTTCATTTTTTGACATGAGAGTAGCATAAAAAAAAAGGACGCTTATTCGTCTGATAATCTCATGGTGTGTACCAAGCATTGGCAGAAAACAGGAGCAAGCAGGCTGATTGGTGGGGTGTCTGTGGACCTGTCGGGGGGGGGGGGGGGTGGTTATGCCGGTTGCCACAATCTCAGCGTGCCGTACTTGTTCATTTCTGCAATCCGCTGAATCTGTATAAATGAACTCTCCTAAAAACAAACCGTCTTATGTAGAAGCCTCCAGGAGAAGATTGGAAATACTCACTGAAGCTCTGGGTGTGATGGGCTTATCTGAGCAGAGCTTGTGCACTATACTGTATATACATTATAATATGTACCTAAGTGCCCCAGGCTGCCTGTGTGCTGTGGATTGCCTGTGTAGAGACACACCAGGATGATCTGGAGGAGACTTGGCTGACGTCAGAGTAGTAAACACAAGAAGAAAGCAGCCAGGCCGGCCTCTTCTCCGGAGCACATGAATGTATCCGCAGACAGTGCACGTCCTCAGATCAACCCTGCAGACTAATGTAATATTCCCCGACGGTGACAGGATCAGATCATTACCCGGCATCACTCCATCCAAAGCACCGCAGGTTCTAGTGATCGGCACACACGGTGCTTCCGCTAATCAAATAAAGAGGACCACAAAACCAATAGGAGGAGCACCGCACAGATTTCCACCCATTACACCAACACAATACTGAGATCCACATCAACATTCATAGCAGCCAATCAGATTTCAGTCTGTAGCCACATCTGAAAAGCAGCAGCAGATTGGTTGCTGCACTTTGTGCATTACTGATTTCTGCTCTACAGTGTTTGCTCATATTTGTCAATGAATCGCTGCTTCTTCTTTCTTTTCTTTTCTTTTTTTAAATGTGCAGCTGTAAGGCATCTTCCAGCGATGGTACCGCACATATACTGTATTTTGCAATGCTCAGAGTGTGTATGTATGTGTATGCACACATATACATGCCTGTGTATTTGTGTGTGTATGTATGTATATATAAATATAATATACACACACACACCCTTATATATATATATATATATATATATATATATATATATACACACACACACATATATATTATATACACACACACACACGTTTTTATATATATATATACACACACGCCCTTATATATACACACACACATTTTTATATATATATATACACACACGCCCTTATATATATATATATATATATATATATACACACACACACACATATATATATATACACACACACATTTATATATACATTTATACACACACACACACACATATATACATTTATACACACACACACACATATATACATTTATACACACACACACACACATATACATTTATACACACACACACACACACATATACATTTATACACACACACACACATATATACATTTATACACACACACACACATATATACATTTATACACACACACACATATACATTTATACACACACACACATATATACATTTATACACACACACACACACATATATACATTTATACACACACACACACATATACATTTATACACACACACACACACATATACATTTATACACACACACACACATATATACATTTATACACACACACACATATATACATTTATACACACACACACATATACATTTATACACACACACACATATATACATTTATACACACACACACACACACATATACATTTATACACACACACACACATATATACATTTATACACACACACACATATATACATTTATACACACACACACACACATATACATTTATACACACACACACACACATATACATTTATACACACACACACACATATACATTTATACACACACACACACATATACATTTATACACACACACACACATATACATTTATACACACACACACACATATATACATTTATACACACACACACATATATACATTTATACACACACACACATATACATTTATACACACACACACATATATACATTTATACACACACACATATACATTTATACACACACACACACACATATACATTTATACACACACACACACATATACATTTATACACACACACACACACATATACATTTATACACACACACACACACATATACATTTATACACACACACACACATATATACATTTATACACACACATATATACATTTATACACACACACACATATACATTTATACACACACACACACACATATACATTTATACACACACACACACATATATACATTTATACACACACACACACATATATACATTTATATACACACACACACATATACATTTATACACACACACACATATATACATTTATATACACACACACACACATATACATTTATACACACACACACATATATACATTTATATACACACACACACACACATATATACATTTATACACACACACACACACATATACATTTATACACACACACACATATATACATTTATACACACACACACATATATACATTTATATACACACACACACACATATATACATTTATACACACACACACACATATATACATTTATATACACACACACATATATACATTTATATACACACACACACATATATACATTTATACACACACACACATATATACATTTATATACACACACACGCACATATATACATTTATACACACACACACATATATACATTTATATACACACACACACACACACACACACACATATACATTTATACACACACATATACATTTATACACACATATATACATTTATACACACACACACATATACATTTATACACACATATATACATTTATACACACACACACACATATACATTTATACACACACACACACATATATACATTTATATACACACACACACACACACATATATACATTTATATACACACACACACACACACACACACACATATACATTTATACACACACACACACATATACATTTATACACACACACACACACATATATACATTTATACACACACACATATATACATTTATATACACACACACACATATATACATTTATACACACACACACATATATACATTTATACACACACACACATATATACATTTATACACACACACACACACACATATACATTTATACACACACACACATATATACATTTATATACACACATATACATTTATACACACACACACATATATACATTTATATACACACACACACACATATATACATTTATACACACACACACATATATACATTTATACACACACACACATATATACATTTATACACACACACACATATATACATTTATATACACACACACACACATATATACATTTATACACACACACACACACATATATACATTTATACACACACACACACATATATACATTTATACACACACACACACATATATACATTTATACACACACACACACACACACATATATACATTTATACACACACACACACATATATACATTTATACACACACACACACACATATATACATTTATACACACACACACACACATATATACATTTATACACACACACACACACACACACACACACACACACACATATATATACATTTATACACACACACACACATATATATACATTTATACACACACACACACACATATATACATTTATACACACACACACACATATATACATTTATACACACACACACACACATATATACATTTATACACACACACACACATATATACATTTATACACACACACACACACACACACACACACACACATATATACATTTATACACACACACACACACATATATACATTTATACACACACACACATATATACATTTATACACACACACACATATATACATTTATACACACACACACATATATACATTTATACACACACACACACATATATACATTTATACACACACACACACATATACATTCAACTCTTCTGGGAAGGCTGTCCGCAAGGTTTAGGAGGGTGTCTATGGGAATGTTTGACCATTTTTCCAGAAGCGCATTTGTGAGTTCAGGCACTATTGCTGGACGAGAAGGCCTGGCTTGCAGTCTCCATGCTAATTCATCCCAGAGGTGTTCTATCGGGTTGAGGTCAGGACTCTGTGCAGGCCAGTCAAGTTCCTCCACCCCAAACTCGCTCCTCCATGTCTTTATGGATCTTTCTTTGTGCACTGGTCCAAATCATTTGCTGGAGGAGGGATTATGGTGTGGGTTTTTTTTCCAGTGAGGGGAACTCTTAAGGCTTCAGGATACCGGTGCATTCATAACATGTTATGATAGGTGAATTAATCCATAAACCCTCAGGGTTTGCATGAAAGTCTTACCTGAATGTTATACAGTGCAACAGTTGTCTATTATCACTAGTCAAAGCCGGCCACGTGGATCAGGTCCCCCGCCGTGCAGCGGGCACGCGCGCCCTCTGGTGGCCGAAAACTGGTAGGGCGTACCCGTACAGGATTTCGCCCACCAGTGCCATTGTGCCGCAGTATATCTGTGTGACACGGTTGGCAACTGGTTAAACCTCATTTGCAGTTGCCCACCCCATTAATTTGTTCAGATCTTCTTGCATGGTTTCCACGTCCTGCGGAGAAGTTATTGCCCTACTTATCTTCATCCGCAAATACAGAGATTGAACTGTTTATCCCATCCTCCAGGTCGTTTATGAACAAATTAAATAAGAGTTGGTCCCAGCACAGAGCCCTGGGGGACCCCACTACCCACCCCTGACCATTCCGAATACTCCCCATTTATTACCACCCTCTGAACTAACCCTTGTAGCCAGTTTTCAATCCATGTACTCACCCTATGGTTCATGCCGACAGACCTTACTTGTACAGTAAACGTTTATGGGGAACTGTGTCAAATGCTTTTGCAAAATCCAGATACACCACGTCTACGGGCCTTCCTTTATCTAGACGGCAACTCACCTCCTCATAGAAGGTTAATAGATTGGTTTGGCAAGAATGATTCTTCATGAATCCATGCTGATTACTGCTAATGATGCCGTTCTCCTTACTAAAATCTTGTATATAGTCCCTTATCATACCCTCCAAGAGCTTGCATACTATTGATGTTAGGCTAACTGGTCTGTAATTCCCAGGGATGTGTTTTGGCCCTTTTTAAACATTTTTATTGGTGCTACATTGGCTTTTCTCCAATCAGCTGGTACCATTCCAGTCAGTAGACTGTCAGTAAAAATTAGGAACAATGGTCTGGCAATTACTTGACTGAGTTCCCCAAGTACCCTTGGGTGCAAGCCATCTGGTCCCAGTGATTTATTAATGTTGAGTTTCCCAAGTCTATTTCTAATTCTGTCCTCTGTTAGCCATGGAGGTGCTTCCTGAGATGTATCATGAGGATAAACACTACAGTTTTGGTTACTAAAGCCCCCCGATTCCCTTGTGAAGACTGAGGAGAAGAATAAATTCAATATCTTCGCCATCTCCCCATCCTTTGTAACCAGATGTCCTTTCTCATTCTTTATGGGGCCAATATGGTCTGTCCTCCCTTTTTTACTGTTTATATACTTAAAGCGGAGGTCCGCCGAAAATAAAATATTAAAAGCCAGCAGCTACAGCAGCTGCTGACTTTTAATATTAGGACACTTACCTGTCCTGGAGTCCAGCGACGTCCGCAGCAGAGGACGAGCAATCGCTCGTCACTCTGCTGCCCCCACCGCCATCCTCGGTGAGGGAACCAGGAAGTGAAGCCTTGCGGCTTCACTGCCCAGTTCTTTACGGTGCATGCGCGAGTCGCGCTGCGCCGTTCTGACTGGTCCCTGTGTGTTCTGGGAGCCGAGTGTCTCCCAGAACACAACGGGTACTCTGCGGGAAGTGACGTGCTTCCCGCAGATTTCCCGCAGAGAGGACTCCCGGAAGTGGGTGAAAATACCTGTCTTAGACAGGTATCTTCACCCCCCTGAAAGGTGCCAACTGTGACGCCGGAGGGGGTGAGGGTTCCGATGAGCGGAAGTTCCACTTTAGGGTGGAGCTCCGCTTTAAAGAATTTCTTGGGATTTTTTTTTGCTTTTTTCCGCTGTGTGTCTTTCATGTTCTATCTTGGAACCCTTGCATTTCTTGTTGCATTCTTTGTAAAGTCTGAATGCTGATGATCCCTCAGCCTTGTATTTTTTGAAGGCCTTCTCCTTTGATTTTATATGCATTTTTACATTGGAGTTAAGCCATCCAGGACTTTTGTTCGCTCTTTGAATTTATTTCCCAATGGGATACACTGGTTAATGCCCTTATTTAATATGCTCTTAAAGCAAACCCATCTCTCCTCCGTGTTCTTTGTTCCTAAGATTTTATCCCAATTTATATCGTCTAGCAAGTATCGTAGTTTAGGGAAGTTGTTTTTTTTTAAATTCAGTCTTTGTATTCCCCTTATATTTCCTATTTGTGTCATTTATACTGAAGCCAATTGACCTGATATCGCTGTTTCCTAAATTGCCCCGTATTTCCACATCCGTGATCAGGTCTGTATTGTTGGTAATCAGTAGATCTAGTAACGCTTTGTTTCTAGTTGGTGCATCTACCATCTGACCCATGAAATTGTCCCGCAAGACATTTAGGAAATGGCGAGCCTTAGACGAATGCCTGGTTCCCTCCGCCCAGTCTATGTCTGGATAATTAAAATCCCCCATTATGATAACACTTCCCATCCTTGCTGCTAATCCAAATTGTGATAGGAGGTCCGTCTCCCCCTCCTCCCTCAGTTTAGGGGGCCTATGGCATACCAGTATTATTTTCCCCTCAGCTTCATCCCTTTGGAGCTCTACCCACGTTCATCTCACATCTAAAAGTGCAGAAAAAAAAAAAACTTTAACGTACCTAAGATAAGTTCTTTGTTGGTGTCCTGGTTTTAAGCCATTGCCTTGTTTTAGCCTTGCTTAGAGCTCTAATGAAGAGGGCATTGCCCTTGAAACATGTAAGCTATGCGTGTGTGGATGGGCATTGTTTTAAGATCGGGTCTGGATTGATCTTATGCTTGTGTTTTGTTTTTTTACTTTTGTGCTTATATTACATTCTATATTCCTTTTACAATAAAATGGTTTCATAATAAGGCGCTGGTGTGCCAGTTTTTTTTTTGTTGTCCTTGTTTCAGTCTTTAATTGAATGGTACACATGGCAGATCCGAGGCTGCTTTTGACCTGGTTTATTAGGCTGCAGCATAATCCTGTCAATGCAGATTTTCCCTAAGGAAATAGTTGTTGTACAGCTGGGTAAATAAATGTTATTCTTGGTGCACGCCCCCCTCACACACATCCCGATTCCTCGCTTAGACATGGATGACGTAGTATCAGCTTTCCGCGTGGTGCAGCCCCATGCTTCCTGATTCCTCACCTAGGCAAGGATGACGTAATATCCTCTACCCGTTTGTCGCAGCCCCAACACATTCCCCCCCCCCCCCCCGCCCCGCTTCCTGATTCCCCACCCAGGGAAGGATGACGTAATATCCGCTACCCGCTTGTCGCAGCTCCAACACATTACCCCCCCCGCTTCCTGATTCCCCACCCAGGGAAGGATGACGTAATATCCGCTACACGCTTGGTGCAGCCCCTCGCTTCCTGATTCCTCACCTATGCAAGGATTATGTAGTTCTTGGTGCCGACGCCCCCGACACCCCCCGCTTCCTCAGTCCTCACCTATGCAAGGATGACGTAGTATCCCCACCCAGGCAAAGATGACGTAATATCTGCTACCCGCTTGGTGCCGACCCCCCCCCCCCCGCTTCCTCAGTCCTCACCTAGGCAAGGATGACGTAGTATCCCCTACCTGCTGGGTGCGGCCCTCGCTTCCTCAGTCCTCACCAAGGCAAGGATGACGTAGTATCCCCACCCAGGCAAAGATGACGTAATATCTGCTACCCGCTTGGTGCCGACCCCCCCCCCCCCGCTTCCTCAGTCCTCACCAAGGCAAGGATGACCCGCTTGGCACAGCTCCAACACCCCCCTCCCTCCCCCCTTGCTTCCTGATTCTGTAGTATAACTCAGCCCTCCCTGCTTCCTGAGTCCTCATCTAGGCAAAGATGACGTAGTATTAGCTACTTGCTTGGTGTGGCCCCTGCTTCCTGATTCCCCACCTAGGCAATGATGACTTGGTATAAGCTACCCACTTGGTGCACCCGCCGCTTCCTGATTCCTCACCTAGGCAAGGATGATGTATCCGTTACCCACTGCCTCCTGCAATGTCCTTCTCTTACATCCCAAGAGACAGTGTTTTCTGGCAGGGACAAAGTATTGTTTCATTTAGGACTAGGCAGAGCCCCTGTCAGACCCAACACATGTGCAGACGTGTTCCAGGGCTCTACAAATCGCTTACCAGAGTCCTGTGGCCTTTCTGAGCATACGCGGGTTCGTGGCATTAGAACAACCATCGTCTGGAAAAAGTGGGTTTCAAGATTGAGCTTGGGCTGTAAGGAAGATGGCGATGGACTCCATGAGTAAGAAGGTATAATGTTTGTGAGGGTTTTTCCACATACAGGGACATTTATATTTACATAGGTAGGTTGAAGTTCCTCTATAAGGTGCGTTTGAACTGCAAGCAAAATGAGTCAAACGCCTGTAATATTTTGTAACAAACGCTGCGTTTTACCTTGGAACGTAGCTGCACCGTGTTCAGATGAATATGCAGTGTTTTGATTGGAAGATCCGTCAACGTGAGCCCTTACCTATTGGTTGGGTGTGATGATGCAAAGTTGAACGCTTTAGACTTGGATTCTCTCTGTCTGAATGGTCTTCTGAACGTCTGATGTTTTTCAGGGATGGTCCTGGTACGGAGCGAGAACGGGCAGCTGTTGATGATCCCCCAGCAGGCGCTGGCCCAGATGCAGGCTCAGGTTCAAGCACAGGCTCAGTCGCAGGCCCAGGCCCAGGCTCAGGCCCAAGCTCAAGCTCAGGCCCAGGCCCAAGCCCAAGCCCAGGCCCAGGCCCAGAATGCAATGGTTACTCGGCCTGCAACGCCCACCACTGCCCCATCAGTGCAGATCTCCACAGTCCAGGTATGGCAGTGAATATAAATGATGCATATACTGTTCATGTGCTCTAAATGGAGGGATTCTGTAGTTCTTTTAGCTATACTGTGGATATATAGTAATGAATGCAGCTGTTAACAATTTCCAACTGTATAAGCTGTAGTTTCTTGCATACATTTGCTGTGCAACTCAGCGATTTGTGCGTTACTGGTTGTTATTTCTCAGTATTTGTGTATGGACAGAACAGTTTGTAGACCACTAAAATCGGTACCTAAGGGGTCCATTTCTAAACCTTCTCTGTGCAAATGCCTCAAATATTCACACAGCAGTCACAAATAATCACCGTGTTGTTGTGTCTACTATGGTTATTTCCTATTCTTGTTAGCTACATCTAGTGGCCATAATCTGATGTTTTCTTTAGTTGAGTTGTTTTGGGAAAATACTGCATTACGGCCAGTAGATGGAACTGACAATCATAGAAAAATAACAAATTTTGCATGCAATACAGGGATTATTTGTGACCTCTAGGCAGATGCTTGAGCAGGGTGGATTTGATTTAAATCAAGTCGATTTTTAAACCACAATTTAAATCCCTAATTACAAATTTTGATTTAAGTCGAGTGGATTTAAATCAAGCCTTTTTAAGAGCAACTGTCATCTCTGTCCAACAGTGGCTCCTCCTCTGCTCCACAGTGGCTCCTCCTCTGCTCCACAGTGG
Source organism: Rana muscosa (assembly GCA_029206835.1). Lineage (NCBI taxonomy): Eukaryota > Metazoa > Chordata > Amphibia > Anura > Ranidae > Rana > Rana muscosa. Next base: position 291,138,294 of record CM055128.1, on the reverse strand, counting down.
CTCCTCCTCTGCCCCACAGTGGCTCCTCCTCTGCCCCGCTGTTGACTTACCGACAGTCCCATTCACTTTAATGGGGCAGCTGGTAATGCGGCAGTGACACAACAAGGTGAGGGACGTGGCGGCAGCAGGTGAGTGGATGCCGCTAACAGGCACTGCCATGATAGGTATGAAATGACAGGTGCTCTTCAAATTTAAGGACTTATTCTTGCTGGTAGTTAGAATCTTTAATATTGCAAAACAAAATGAAGGTTTCCTATTTAGAAGAATAAGCTGTCAGGTTAGAAAAACAGCGATATCAGAACCGGTTTAATCATACAGTTTGTAGTGTACATGGATTTTCAAAACAATGGGATAAAGGAAAGTTCCTGAACTTTGTTTTATCTCATGGTTACTGTGAAATTGTGTGAATGCATCAATGCAGTGCATGTTATCTCAGCTTGCAGAGCTTGGATTCATTTAATGAGTTTACCAAAAATGTAAATATTGCAGAATATACAGCCTCATGCTACATAACTAAGCTCCATTTCATGCTGAATAAACAAAATTATTAATGTATCTTAATTAGAAAACTATCTTTAGATCGATTTTTACTCCAAAAGCATTTTATTAAAAAAATTTGCTAAAAAATTATTGATTTAACCACTTGCCGACCGCCACGCCCCCACACATATACATCGACACAATGGCACGGGCAGGAAAATGGGCGTACCTGTACCTCCCTTTTAAATGTGTAAACAAGGCATTCCCCTATTCTGCCTAGTGACATGTCACTGAACTACTGTTCCTGGAGAACAGGCACAGTGATCAGTGACGTGTCACTGGTAGCTCCTCCCCCTAACGGTTAGAATCACTCCCTAGGACACACTTATCACCTTCACCGCCACCTAGTGGTTAACCCCGTCACTGCCAGTGTAATTTTTACAGTAATCAGTTCATTTTTATAGCACTGATCGCTGTAAAAATTACAATGGTCCCAAAAATGTGTCAAAAGTATCCAATGTGTCCGCCATAAAGTCGCAGTCGTGATAAAAATTGCAGATCGCCGCCAGTACTAGTAAAAAATAATAAAAATGCCATAAATCTATCCCTTATTTTGTAGATGCTATAACTTTTGCACAAACCAATCAATTCACGCTTATTGCTATTTTTTTTTTTTTTTTTACCAAAAATATGTAGGATACATATCGGCCTAAACTGAGAAAAAATTGTGGATATTTATTATAGCAAGAAGTACAAAATATTGCATTTTTTTTTCAAAATTGTCGCTCTATTTTTGTTTATAGCGCAAAAAAATAAAAACCGCAGAGGTGATCAAATACCACCAAAAGAAAGCTCTATTTGTGGGGAAAAAGGACATTAATTTTGTCGCACGACCGCGCAATTGTCGGTTAAAGCGACGCAGTGCCGAATCGCAAAAAGTGGCCTGGTCTTTGGCCAGCCAAATGGTCCATTGCTTAAGTGGTTACATAAAAAAAAATCTATTGCGTATGTGCCGTTGCTTCAGTTAGTGTGCTGTTACACACGGCTCCCGCGCGCGGGAGTGACGTAATCGCAGCGCCGGGGCCGTGATACCCGGAAGTAACCCCCGGGAGAGATGTTGCCAGCCAGAGGGGGGGGGACGAGGGCCACTGCGGGGGCTTCGATGTGAGGTAAGTAATTCATAATGAGCTAGTATGCTATGCATACTAGCTCATTATGCATTTGTCTTTTTTTTTTTTTTTATGGGGTTTACAACCACTTTAAGGATTGCATTGCCATACATAGATATCCTCTAGAGTACCCCCAACAGGCCATGTTTGCAGGTTTTCCTTTATCTTGCACAGGTTCTTTAAATCAGAGTCAATGTTTGGTATTATTGACAGCTATTTTATCTAAGAGAAATTCCAAAAACATGGCCTGTTGGGGGTACTTGAGGACAGGGTTGAGAACCACTGCTCTAGAGCAGGGGTAGGCAACCTGGGGCCCTCCAGCTGTTGTAGAACTACATTTCCCATCAGGCATTGCAAGGCTGGCAGTTACAATTGGTCCCAGAGGCATGATGGGACTTGTAGTTCTGCAACAGCTGGAGGGCCCCAGGTTGCCTACCCCTGCTCTAGAGGTGCTATTTGTCTGCACATGTTAAACATAAAATAAATCTGGTGCAGCAAATGAACAGGAGTTGAGTAAACTTTTTAAAATCGCTCTCAATGAGTTTTTCTCTGAAAATGCACAGCTTACCTTCACATCTGTATGTTTTATTGGGCAGAAGAGAACGATGACACAGCAGGTGATATATAAATACCGATCGCTCAATGATGCAAATAAGCTTAGGAAAAATAATAAGCCGTCAAACACCTGTCGTATTTTTCACTGCCTGCGATTTTATTTCTCATTCCTTTCTCTCTGGCCTGCAGTCCCCCGGTGCACCTTTGATGACGCGGCAGGTCACGCCAACTACCATCATCAAGCAAGTATCTCAGACGCCAACGACTGTGCAGCCCACCACCACACTACAGAGACCCCCTGTTGTACAAGTAAGTACCCCACATGAGTGACCATCTTACCCCCCAGCTCAAATATCCACGGCAGGGACTGTGTGCTGCTATTGTCATACACAGTGTATGAGTGCCATGCTGTGTTCATTCATATCCTGGGGACAGCATTATGATGTCATCTACAACTGAATCCTTACTGGTCATGGCTTTATCAGCAGCCAATCACAAGAAGCATCCAAAAGGTTTCATTGATTTATAGGGGTTGATTTACTAAAACTGGAAAGTGCAAAATCTGGTGCAGCTGTGCATGGTAGCCAGTCAGCTTCTAACTTCAGCTTGTTCATTTAAGCTTTGAGATAAAACCTGGAAGCTGATTGGTTTCTATGCAGAGCTGCACCAGATTTTACACTCTCCAGTTTTAGTAAATCACCCCCCCTATTGTGTCCTAATCTGACGTTTTGGGAAAAACGAAACAATAATGCATTTTGATGCCCTCCATGCCCCGTATTGTTTCAGTATTGGTGTTCTCTTGTCAAGCTGTTGGCTGATGACATCACAATTCTGCTATGCACATGTTATGACTTGTTGATGTCTATTGATCATTTTCCCCAATTTTTTATTTATTTACTTTTTGTTGCAACAACCATCATTCTGTCATGGATCACTCTGCATGACCATCCGATCTCATAAATCATACCAATCAATCGGTCAGAAAATACTTCGCTCCGTGCGTTCCTATGAATGAGGGAGAGAGCAAATTACATAGACGTGCTGAGGCTCCCACCTAGTGGTCATTTAGCAGAATTCCAGGATGAGAATGTAGAATAAGATTTAGCTTTTAATTTATTTATTTTTTCGAATCTTTTTTTTTATTTTATAGTCTCCTGCCTGCTTTTTTTTTTTTTTTTCTCTGGTTGTGTTGGTTATGTCATATACGACTAAATATCAGATTATCTGTCTGACATTCAAGCACCCCCCCCAATAAGGAGAGAATTAATGGATTTTTTTTCAGCTCCTTGTATTTTACGGGGGTTCTATAGATAAATATAGAGTCATGTATGAATAATCTGTACCCTCCTCTGTCATTCAGACCCTCTAAACAAAGTTGCATTAAAAGCTACCAAAGCATATGTCAGGGCAAAATGAGAAATCATATATATATATTCCGGACGCGATCCACGTGTCTCATTCCGTTTACATACCCTGCAAGTACTGGAAAATACCTCTTGATCTTGGACCTTGCACCGGCCTTCTAATTTCCTGTTGTGGCCTGTTTTTGCTACACTGAAACTACAAGGAAGAGTGTCAGCCCTGACCAGTTGTCATTTACTGAACTACAGACCCCTCCTCAGTAGTTCAGTAAACAAGGTCTTCTATAGACCAAGGGAAGAAGTCGGAGGCTAAGGATTCCGTGGGGTTCATTTACTAAAGGCAAATATATTGTGCAGTTGCTCCAGAGCTTAATAAATGAGGTGAAGTGTCACTTTGCAAAGAATACCCAATCATGTGCAAGGAAAATAAAAAAAACAGCACATGATTGGATGATGGAAGTCAGCAGAGCTTCCCCTCATTTACTAAGATCTAGAGCAGTGGTCTCCAAACTGTAGCCCTTTGCTTACTTTTATCTGGTCCTTGGGGCACTATTCCCCCCCACTGTCAAAAAATTGTAGGGCATAGTTCCTGCCACTGACAATGGGGCACTATTCCTCCCACTGACCCCAATGATGGGGCACCATTCCTCCCACTGACCCCAATGATGGGACACTATTCCTCCCACTGACTCCAATGATGGGACACGATTCCTCCCACTGACACCAATGATGGGACACGATTCCTCCCACTGACACCAATGATGGGGCACGATTCCTCCCACTGACACCAATGATGGGGCACGATTCCTCCCACTGACACCAATGATGGTGCACGATTCCTCCCACTGACACCAATGATGGGGCACGATTCCTCCCACTGATCCCAATGATGGGGCACGATTCCTCCCACTGATCCCAATGATGGGGCACGATTCCTCCCACTGATCCCAATGATGGGGCACGATTCCTCCCACTGACACCAATGATGGGGCACGATTCCTCCCACTGATCCCAATGATGGGGCACAATTCCTCCCACTGACCCCAATGATGGGGCACTATTCCTCCCACTGACCCCAATGATGGGGCACTATTCCTCCCACTGACACCAATGATGGGGCACTATTCCTCCCACTGACATCTATTCCCACTGGGCACAGTCGGGCCCCCGTTAAGTCTGAAGGACCGTAAACTTGCCCTTTTGTTTAGAAAGTTTGGAGACCCCTGCTCTAGAGCAACTGCACTTGCAGTGCACAGTATATTTGCCTTATTAGTTATGTAGGACAGCTCTGAATTTCAGGCAAGATCAACAGGATTTTTCCGCATTTATGGGACAGATCCAACATTTGTTAGACACAAAGAGTTAGGGCTTCTAACAATGCTTTCATTGGCATGTGCCAGCCTATCCCACAGATTGCCACACCCACCGTTAATTGTATGGTCATCGCAAGGACAGGAAGTGAGAGAAAGTCCCCTCAATGTGGTCACAGGGAGAAATGAAAACTTAAACTTTACAGAAATCTCCACTGTGCCCAAAACCATAAAAGAAAAAAATAGGCCTTAAGCCCATTTTAAACGCCCTTTGCATTAGATGTTAGAATGTGTGTGGCAGTCCATAGAGGTCTCATGGGAGGTAGCAGACCTCTCTGCCTTTTGCATTGTAGATGTTGACACCGGAGATAACACATCCACAGCCCTTACACTGGTGTGGATCTTGATGATTTCTGGATACTAGAAACCAGCCTTTCTCAATCTGTACCCCAGAGGAATCCTTGAAAGAATTTTCTGGTCTCAGAGAACCTCTAGTAAGATTGGTCGTTCACGGGTTACTAAGAAAATGGCTCTAATATTGGTGGTGGTAATTGAGAAGAATGCCCCCCTTACAGTGATGGCCAGAATTGGTTTCTTTCAGTCCTGCCACCTGCTTTGCCAGTGGCATTGGACCTGGCACCATCAGATAGGAGAGGTGAGTTAGCCACGCCTCAAGGAACCACTAGCTACCTCTGGAGGAACCCTGGTTGAGAATGGCTGCTTTAAACGTTCCAGCATAGACCTACACCAGGCATTCTCAGCATAACTCTCTATATTGCAAAAGGCAATTTAAAAAGCTCCTGGCCTACCCAGGTGCAGGTGTACATGAGGATAAAGAGAGATCATATAAAGTCAGGTATTAGATATTTATTCTGGCTTTGTTTGCTGCAGATAGGGCCTTTTAAATCAAGAGTTGGATTACAGGGGTCTTTATTAACCACATTTCCAAAAAACACTAAACCGCTCATAAATTTTACTTTTACATTTTTTTCTTTTTTGCCAGTGTTGTGTTTCTAAGTTGGCACCATTGTTCATTACCCACCTGGCCTGTTTTTAACACTTTTTTTAGGGAGGCCTTTATTGATTTCTGTGTACCGCCAGCCGAGAAGCGGCAGGGTGCCCGCCAGCCAGTTATAATATCCGTGTTGTCTCTCCTGCACAGAATCAGATAGTGCTCAGCAGCACAGCGCAAACTGCCACTTTGGGGACAGCGTCGGCCGTCCAGACTGGAACCCCGCAGAGAGCGGTGCAAGGAACTGCTACCCCAGCGACAGCCACCACGGTACAGCGCCCTGAGCATCCTCAGACTGGCACCATCTAACAAGATGGTGCCTTGTATAGGTTTCTGTAGGATTGGGAATATGCTGCATAGGGCATTTTAAGGAAAAGCGACTGGACCTTAACAGACCTTGATATAAATTTTAGGTTGCTCACTCATTTTGTTTATGAAAAATAGCCGACTGTAAATTGGAGCAGACACAGAAATTAATATCGCTTTAATAGTGCAGCCTTTGAGCTGCCGTGATTGGTGGTCAATACTGGAGCTCTGAGTGAAGCTATAGGACAGGTATTGACATGAAAAGATAATACAAGCAGTGACAGGAATTATAAGAAAATCAAGACTTCCGGAGTGCTCCTTGACAAAATAAGGTTTTGCTTGTAACAAAGTTAAGTTCCAAACCAAATTGGTTCCATTGTTAAATAAAAGCTCTGCCTGCTTAGATCTTTGTAACGCTGACCTGAAATGTATAGTCTATCTTAAGCTGGCCATACATATGGCAATCTGTGTTTTCATCTTTAGATTTCCAGCAACTATATGTTGTGTGAGGGCCTACCTGATTATATTGTATATGAATTATAAATGCATTATTGGGGAAGTCCCTTGTACTACATATGTGTTTGTCAATTCAAAGGTGATTGTGCAGGGTTTTGGATTGAGCTCTGTAAATCTATGCCTCTCAGGGCCAGTGTCAATGGGCTTCGAACCACAAATGCAGCATGCTTCTCGGATCGTTCAGGATTCATTGCAGTTGACCACCTACTAGCTTGTTCTGGACCTCTTCCTGACTTGCTTTGACACATGCTCCCAAGCTGCTTTTGAATTTCCTCTACAGATGGAGAAGCAAACTAAAGCCCATTGACACTGGCCCTTAATGTGACCGCTCTGCTTCTGGTTTATAATCCTACGCTGTAATTGTAACTATAACGCCCCTAATGCAGTTTGTAAACCTGGCCCTTCATAGATCTGCCCTCCATGGAGACCAATTTTACAGGGGTCAATACGCGCTTGGCAATGATGCATCTCTGGCACTGTGCTTTATATTGGGCGTGCCCAGAGCTCCGTTTAAAAGCATATACACAGTGGGGAAAAAAAGTATTTAGTCAGCCACAAATTGTGCAAGTTCTCCCACTTAAAAAGATGAGAGAGGCCTGTAATTGTCATCATAGGTATACCTCAACTATGAGAGACAAAATGTGGAAACAAATCCAGACAATCACATTGTCTGATTTGGAAAGAATTTGGTGGAAAATAAGTATTTGGTCACCTACAAACAAGCAAGATTTCTGGCTCTCACATACCTGTATCTTCTTCTTTAAGAGGCTCCTCTGTCCTCCACTCATTACCTGTATTAATGGCACCTGTTTGAACTTGTTATCAGTATAAAAGACACCTGTCCACAACCTCAAACAGTCACACTCCAAACTCCACTATGGTGAAGACCAAAGAGCTGTTGAAGGACACCAGAAACAAAATTGTAGACCTGCACCAGGCTGGGAAGACTGAATCTGCAATAGGCAAGCAGCTTGGTGTGAAGAAATCAACAGTGGGAGCAATAATTAGAAAATGGAAGACATACAAGCCCACTGATAATCTCCCTCGATCTGGGGCTCCACGCAAGATCTCACCCCGTGGGGTCAAAATGATCACAAGAACGGTGAGCAAAAATCCCAGAACCACACGGGGGGACCTAGTGAATGACCTGCAGAGAGCTGGGACCAACGTAACAAAGGCTACCATCAGTAACACACTACGCAGCCAGGGACTCAGATCCTGCAGTGCCAGACGTGTCCCCCTGCTTAAGCCAGTACATGTCCGGGCCCATCTGAGGTTTGCTAGAGAGCATTTGGATGACCCAGAAGAGGATTGGGAGAATGTCATATGGTCAGATGAAACCAAAGTAGAACTGTTTGGTAGAAACACAACTCGTCGTGTTTGGAGGAGAGAGAATACTGAGTTGCAACCAAAGAACACCATACCTACTGTGAAGCATGGAGGTGGCAACATCATGCTTTGGGGCTGTTTCTCTGCAAAGGGAACAGGACGACTGATCCATGTACATGAAAGAATGAATGGGGCCATGTATCGTGAGATTTTGAGTGCAAACCTCCTCCCATCAGCAAGGGCATTGAAGATGAAACATGGCTGGGTCTTTCAGCATGACAATGATCCCAAATACACCGCCCGGGCAACGAAGGAGTGACTTCGTAAGACGCATTTCAAGGTCCTGGAGTGGCCTAGCCAGTCTCCAGATCTCAACCCCATAGAAAACCTTTGGAGGGAGTTGAAAGTCTGTGTTGCCCAGCGACAGCCCCAAAACATCACTGCTCTAGAGGAGATCTGCATGGAGGAATGGGCCAACATACCAGCAACAGTGTGTGACAACCTTGTGAAGACTTACAGAAAACGTTTGACCTCTGTCATTGCCAACAAAGGATATATAACAAAGTATTGAGATGAACTTTTGATATTGACCAAATACTTATTTTCCACCATAATTTGCAAATAAATTATTCTTTCCAAATCAGACACTGTGATTGTCTGGATTTGTTTCCACATTTTGTCTCTCATAGTTGAGGTTTACCTATGATGACAATTACAGGCCTCTCGCATCTTTTTAAGTGGGAGAACTTGCACAATTGGTGGCTGACTAAATACTTTTTTGCCCCACTGTAGATAGATGAATAGCTATATCTAAAATATTGAGAGTGAATTATTTTTTAAGGAGGTTTTACGAGAAATGGTGAATAGCTGTTTGAGGTTCTTCAGTGGTAACATGGAGTGGTCCTTTTAGTCCCCTGTCCAACCACATTGGTTATGTCTATATTTCCAGGTCACTCTGCATTACCTTTTATTATTATTATTATTATTTTAGGTACTTATATAGCGCCGTCAATTTACGAAGCGCTTTACATATACATTGTACATTCACATCGGTCCCTACCCTCAAGGAGCTTACAATCTAAGATCCCTAACTCACATTCATATACTAGGGCCAATTTAGACAGAAGCCAAGTAACCTATCAGCATGTCTTTGGAGTATCAGGGGTCTCAAACTGGCGGCCCTCCAGCTGTTTTGAAACTACAAGTCCCATGAGGCATTGCAAGGCTGACAGTTACAAGTATGACTCCCACAGGCAGAGGCATGATGGGACTTGTAGTTTCGCAACAGCTGGAGGGCCGCTAGTTTGAGACCCCTGCCTTATATCATACGTAGGTGGTGCTGTAGGTAATATCTATAATTGTAGATCCCTGTCCTAGAAAACACCAGACTCTGGGACTCCTTGGTGTAGTCACAAGGAACCAGATAAAATATTCCCGGTTTTTACTAGAAATCCCCTTCAATTTTAATACTCCCTATTTTTGAAAGTGCAGCCTGTGTTGTCATGTGGAATTTCTGGGATCTCAGGCTGACATTATAAACATGACTATTGAACAGACAGGTCCTCCGTGATGAAACTGTGTAGATGACGGGGCAAAATGATCATTAGATGTTTCTATGCAGCAGAACGATTCCCTGGAAGGGACATCAAGTGCAAAGAAATAGAACACTTTAAAAAAAAAAAAAAATTTTTTTTTTTTTAAAACACAATTGTTTGAACATGCACTGTAATTTTATATTTCTTGTATGCTTCAGGAAACCATGGAAAATGTGAAGAAATGTAAGAATTTTTTATCCACTCTCATAAAACTGGCCTCATCGGGTAAACAGTCTTCAGAGACGGCAGCTAACGTTAAAGAGCTAGTACAGAATCTGCTGGTAAGTGGTCATTCTGTTGTCCATGTTTCCCTTCTTAGTATGAAACCCCCTTTCTATTGTCCATGTCCTCTTTCTCAGTGTGAAGCCCCCTTTGTGTTGTCCATGTGTCCTTTCTCAGCCCAGTGTCTATTCTGTTGTCCAGTTGTCAATTCTCAGCGTCACACTGTCTGTCTGTGTCCACTCTCTGCCCCGTGTCTCCATTCTCTGCCCCGTGTCTCCATTCTCTGCCCCGTGTCTCCATTCTCTGCCCCGTGTCTCCATTCTCTGCCCGTGTCTCCACTCTCTGCCCCGTGTCTCCACTCTCTGCCCCGTGTCTCCATTCTCTGCCCCGTGTCTCCATTCTCTGCCCCGTGTCTCCATTCTCTGCCCCGTGTCTCCATTCTCTGCCCCGTGTCTCCATTCTCTGCCCCGTGTCTCCATTCTCTGCCCCGTGTCTCCATTCTCTGCCCCGTGTCTCCATTCTCTGCCCCGTGTCTCCATTCTCTGCCCCATGTCTCCTTTCTCAGCCTAATATCTCTATACTGGTGTTGTCCATGTGTCCATTTTCAGCGTCACACTGTCTGTGTCCTTTCTCAGCCCGATGTCTCCATTCTGTTGTCCATGTCTCCATTCTCAGCCTGATGTCTCCATTCTGTCATGTTTCCTTTCTCAGGCCTCGTACACACGACCGATTTTCTCGTCGTAAAAAACACGTCGTTTTTTTCGACGAGATTCTTGTTAAGCTTGTCGATTTTCTCGTCAAGCTTTCTATGCGTACACACTGTCATTTTCCAATTTCCTCGTGGTTCTCTGCGCTCACGTCCAGCACGTACGACGGCACTATAAAGGGGAAGATCTTTTTTCTTGGCGCCACCCCTTGGGCTGCTTTTGCTGATCTCGTGTTACCGCGTGTGAAGTAAAAGTTTGGGAAGAGACGATTCGCGCTTTTCAGTCTTCGTGCTTTCAGTTCGTTTTAGCGTGACGAATGTGCTATTTCCATTACGAAGGCTTGTTTTACCAGAAGATGCGCTCCCGTCTCATACTTGATTCTGAGCATGCGCGCTTTTTGAAGAGTCGTAAAAGCATACACACGAACCATTTTCTCGTCACAAAACAGGCCGACGAGAAACACGACGAGGAAATCTGGAATCCTGACGAGAAAATAGAGAGCAGGTTCTCTATTTTCTCGTCGAGATTCTCGTCAAGTTTCTCGTCGTAAAACCATACACACGAACGTTTTTCTAGACAAAAAAACTCTCGCGGCACTTTTCTTGACTGTTTTGGACGAGAAAATCGGTCGTGTGTACGAGGCCTCAGTCCTTTTGCCTTATAACCTGTACTGAGAGAAAAATGAAGAAAACCATTGCTGACCTCCTTCTGAAAATGCTAGCTGCCTGGCTGGCCCTAACTTTAATAGATCCCTAGCCTCAGACCCAGAACAAGCACACAGATGGGGAATGTCATTTGAATTTGGAGCTTTGCAAACATGACAGCCACCAAGCTAGTAATTTCAGCAGTGGTAGCTTATGTACTTTTCAGTTCAGGTTCGTTTTAAAAATGTTGCAGTTTATGTGTATGTTCTCAAGTCTCACTCTTCTGGCCTTCTATAGGGTTATTTTTACGATTCAGGAGATACAGCCCCATGAAATCTATGGGGCTATAAAGTGCTGGTGAGGCGAGGGCCACACATAAGAGAGCTGATAGGGTAAATTTATTTTTCATACACCACGGGACACAGAGCCTTTAATCCATTACATAGTGGGTTGTATAGTTCACCAGAGGTGATTGGACACTGGCACACCCAATGAAGACGAGTTCCCCTCTATGTAACCCCTCCCATAAGGGAAGTATCTCAGTTTTTTCACCAGTGTCTATGGTGTTGGTCGCGACTAAGGATGTGCTAAGAAGAAGCTCTACTCAAATCCCTTTGGGGGTCAAAGAGCTGCGCAATCGGATCCATCCAAAACGCTTATTTTATACGCCTAAAATGGATGGTACCCGGACCTCGCAGAAGACCGAGGTTTTGCCTGTAATGTCTTTCCTTGGAGGACTGGGCTCTGGGATCCAGTACTTTCGCTATACATAAAAAGCGCAAAAGTTTTCTGGCAGAGTCTTTTTAAAGGCCCAGGGAAAGAGGTCTCCTTTAAGTAGGAACCCATATCCCTGAAGGCTGGCACAACAAACTTGCTGTGATGGGTGAAGATTGGTACTGTCTGGTCTTCAGCAGTCCTGTGGCAGGGATAAGGCAAGTGGAAAAGATCCAAGATAAAAAACATCTTAAAGCGGAGCTCCACCCTATTTTAATACTTGAGCTTAATTATATTGCAGCCTAGAATGAAGGTAGAATTTTTTTTTTTTTTATAGTCTGTGTTATCTGCGGGTAGTGCGTCATTTCCCTTACCCGCACTGTCTCCTGGGAGCTTTTGTCATTGCTCCCAGGAGTCATTGCGGAGGCTTGCTGCAAGTTATCGCGGTATTTCCTAAAGTACTGAGCTGTGCTTTGCCATGTTTTTTTTACAATTGCTTTGGTTGCCATCACAACGGGGCGGTTACTTTCTACGACGACGCCCATTGTGATGGCAACCCAGGAAGTTGACGTCCCTGCTCGCCGTAAAGACTGAGCATGAGCGGGAACAAGCTGTGAATGCTGGGAGATGAGCATTCACCGCAACAAGGAAATGAGTGCTTCACAATGCCCACAAGCAAAATGGAAACCTCGTTACACTTATTATATAAGTTATAATTTCAATCATAATCGGACAGTGGATGATTTGAAAGACCGGAAAAGTGAGTACTCGTTTAAAATGTAATAAATAAATGAATGACAAAAAGAAAAACGAATGGCCGCGGGACATCCGCTTTAAGGACTTTTCCCTTTTGAGTAGTTTCTTGCCGATGTCCGCCACTGGAGGGAGTAAAGAGCTGTTATTCACTCACCATGCCCAGGACCAGGTCAGTGTCAGTTGCTCCTCAGGCAGTTCGCTTCAGGCTCTGCAATAAAACCTTTTCAGTGAGGTATGGCTGCTTGTTGGGGGGATCCTCCTCTCTTCCCCTATTGTGGGTATATTCCGCCATTCCCCCTACACGCGCGCGCTTTTACAGTGCACGGCCGGAAAGAGGGGGCGTGGTCACGCGAGCGGGCACGCCGCTCTACTGCGCCGGCACAACGCGGGAGCCTTGAAAATGACCTCAGACACCTGAGAGCTCTATCTGGAAATAGACACAGCAGCTGGGGGCACGTAAGCTTCTCTATGTGGTTGGATTCAGGCACTCCTAGGCACCTACTCAGCATCCAACTGTGTGATTAGTTGCATACTTTATGTAGATTGATGAACTAGCACAGTAGTATATGCATTGTTTGTACCTCTGCTTTGGCTCAGGAATATGTCTTCCAGTAGAAGGTCTGAGACAACTAAAAAAGACAAAAAAGCATCGCTGCCTGAATCGGGGGGCTCTAGCCATTCCTGCCTGATGCCAAGCTCTCCTGCGAGACCTGAAGCACCTTTACAGGATGAGCAGTTACCTCTGTCAGGCATAGCTACCTCCCCTGTTGTGCCAGCTCCTGCATATGTCACCGAGGACACTTTGGCAGCAACTCTAAACAACTTAGAAGGGAGAATCGCTACTTTAATCGCAGCATCCTCACTGAGAGACAAAAAACGGAGTAGGTCTCCTCCTATTATTCTAGATCCTTCCTCAGAAAAATCTGATAATGAGGATGATGAGGTAGCACCTCCAGGGGATAAGGATGAGGAGCAGTAGGATGGATCAGGGGTTTCAGAAGAACCTTTTTCTGCTTCCCAGGTTTTTAAAGTTGCCCTCTTCTGGGTTAACCGAGTCACCTGTTTCCTCCCTGGGTTCATTAAAATCCCCACAGTCTGCATGTTCCTTTCCGATTCATCCTTTATTGGAGAATCTTATTTACGGAGACTGGCAACATCCAGACAAGCGTTTTTCTCCTCCCAGGAAATTTGATGTAGTTTATCCTATGGAGGAGAAGTTTACCAAGAAATGGAGGCTGCCTACAGTAGATGCGGCCATTTCTTGTATAAATAAAAGCCTAACGTGTCCTGTAGACTATGCTCTGGTATTTAAGGATCCTCTGAAAAGAAACTGGAATCTTTACTTAAGTCTTCCTTTTTAATGGCGCGGTAATCATGAAAGTTCCCCTAAAAGAGCAAGGTTCAGGGTTTTATTCAAACCTCTTTGTGGTTCCAAAACCAAATACAGACGTCAGACCCATTCTGGATCTAAAAGCTCTGAATCAGTTTCTGAACATTCAACATTTCCGAATGGAGACTATTCAATCGGTGGTCTCCACCCTACAAGGCGGAGAATTCTTGGCGTCAATAGACATCAAAGACGCATACTTACACGTGCCTATTCATCACGCTCACCAGAAATTTCTAAGGTTCGCAGTAGAACACCGCCACTACCAGTTTGTGGCTCTGCCTTTTGGCTTGGCTACTGCACCTCTTGTGTTTACAAAGGTTCTGGCCCTGCTAAGGGCGCAGGGCATAGCGGTAACGGCTTATCTAGACAACCTGCTCCTGGTAGAAGAGTCGGTAGCAGGATAAAATTACAGTGTGCTCAGTACAGTAAAATACCTAGAGCATTTAGGGTGGATCCTAAACCTACAGAAATCCTCTCTGCAGCCCCAAAAAAAGGTGGAGTATTTAGGCATAGTCATAGACAAGGCCCAAAGCAGAGTATTCCTTCCAGAACCGAAGATCAAATCGTTAAAGGAACTAGTCCGCATGGTCAAGGCAAAGAAGAGACCATCCATTCGTCTTTGCATGAAATTATGAGGGAAGATGGTGGCCTCCTTCGAGGCCATTCCTTATGCCCAGTTTCATTCGAGACTGCTTCAAAACAGTATCCTGACTGCCTGAAACAGGAGAATCCAAGCTCTAGATTTACCAATGCACCTATCTTCAGTGGTGCACCAAAGCTTCAGTTGGTGGTTAAACACCAAGAATTTACGAACCGGAAAATCTTTCCTCCTGGTCACCTGGAAGGTGGTATCTACGGATGCCAGCCTTTCCGGCTGGGGGGCAGTTCTGGAAGAGGCCTCAGCCCAAAGAACTTGGGTCAAGTTCGAAAAGAGCCTGCCCATCAACATATTGGAGATTTGGGCGGTTTACCTAGCTCTCAGAACCTGGACATGCAGGTTGCAGGGATACCCTGTTCGGATTCAATCAGACAATGCTACTGCAGTAGCTTATATCGATCATCAAGGAGGCACCCGGAGTGAGGATGCTCAGAGAGAAGTGAACCAGATATTGGTATGGGCAGAAAGTCATATTCCTCGTCTTTCTGCAATCTTCATTCCTGGGGTCAAAAATTGGCAAGCGGATTATCTGAGCCACCAGCAGCTGTTGCCAGGAGAGTGTTCTCTCCACCCTGACATTTTTCGGGCTATATACCAGAAATGGGGGACCCCGGATGTAGACTTACTAGCTTCCAGGTTCAGCAAGAAGTTTGACACCTTTGTGTCAAGAATAAGGGATCCTCTAGCCTTCGCAATGGATGCACTAATGACTCCTTGGGATCAATTTTCCCTAATCTATGCATTCCCTCCGGTTCCGCTCTTATGGAGACTGCTTTGCAAAATCAAAAAAGAGGGAATTCCAGTACTCCTGGTGGCTCCGAATTGGCCCAGAATGTCCTGGTACACCAAAATCATAAGGATGGCGGTGGGGGAACCCTGGATTCTTCCACTTCGCCAAGACCTGCTCTCGCAGGTCCAGTGTTCTATCCTTCCTTACGAAAGCTAAACTTGACGGTTTGGCTGTTGAAACCTACATATTGAAAAAACGTGGGCTCTCGGGTCCAGTTCTCTCCACTCTCATTAATGTTAGAAAGCCGGCCTCCAGGCTCATCTATTATAGAATCTGGAAGGCATATTTTTCCTGGTGTGAATCCAGAGGGTGGAGTCCGCAAAAATATGTCATTAGTAGGATTCTGGCCTTTTGTCATCTGGGTGTAGATATGAAATTAGCCCTGAGTACCATTTAAGGGATAAATCTTGTCTCTGTCAATTTTCTTTCAGATACCGCTGGCATCTCATTCCCTAGTCCGGGCATTTATTCAGGGGGTACTGTGGGTAAATCCGCCAGTCAAACCTCCCTTGTGCCCCTGGGATTTGAATCTAGTTCTGTCGGTCTTACAAAAGCAGAATAATAAATAAAAATGTAGCGCTAAACAAATATATGAGTGCACCTAGTGGTGAATGAACACTGAATGAACAAGCAAACAATAAAAAAATGTCAATAGAAAATATATATATGTATATATTAAGTGCACCAAAATCGTCTCGGACATTAGTGAAAAAATAAAAAGTTCAAAGGTGATGATACTCTCAAAGTGTAAATCTTGAGTGAAAAACTGAATGAAGTGAAAAACAACCGCCACCGACAGGTAAGAGGCTTACCGGAAACGGTGAACCCTAAAGAACATACGTTCAAAGGGTCAACTGAGCATGATGTAAACACTGTAAGGACTGTATCCTCAGCTGCAGTTCCAACAGACGTCTAACACACCGAACCAATGAAGAGAGGTTATTCTGATATTGTGTTCATGTGGGCAATAACCCAGGTGGTACCAGAGAGTTGAACCAGTGGTTCATTCATCACTAGGTGGACTCGTATATTTGTTTAGCGCTACACTTTTATTTATTATTCTGTTTTCACCACTTGTCTATTGGTTGTGTTAGCCGCTTAACACCAGGGCAGCACGGTATTACTTACCTTTTTTACCATTCCGGTCTTACAAAAGCAGCCATTTGAACCTATTCGCAATATTCTGTTGAGAAGGAAATTGGGCTTTTTGGTTGCTATCTCCTCTGCTAGGAGAGTTTCTGAATTGGCAGCTCTTTCTTGTAAGAGCCTTATTTAGTTTGTCACAAGTACAAAATTGTGTTACGTCCCCTTCCTAAAGTGGTGTCGACGTTTCATTTAAATCAAGATATTGTTTTACCTTCCTTTTTTCCTGAGCCGCAGTCGGCGGGGGAAAAATTATTGCACTCTCTGGATGTAGTGGGAGCAATAAAAGTTTATCTGCAGGCAACTGCTCAGATATGTAAAACAGATGTTTTGTTTATTCTGCCATTGGGTCCCAAAAAGGGCCAAGCGGCATTAAAAATAACTATTTCTAGGTGGATTCGGCAAGTGATAATCCAAGCTTATGGGTTAAAGAACAAAGTTCCTCCTTTTTCCTGTTAAAGTGCACTTGACCAGGGCAATAAGTGCTTCATGGGCAGTGCATCATCAGGCTTCTAGGGCTCAGATCTGTCAAGCTGCAACTTGGTCTTCAGTCCAACATTTACCAAATTCTATCAAATAGATGTAAGAGGGCATGAAGATTCCGCCTTCGGGCGTAGTGTGCTGCAGGCAGCAGTATTAGGGCCTCACGCCCGATGGCGGCCTGTTTGATCTGTGTCTCCCTTCCCTCATATTGAGCATTGCTCTGGTACGTCCCACCATGTAACGATTAAAGGCTCTGTGTCCCGTGGTGTACGAAAAGAAAATAGGATTTTTAATAACGGCTTACCTGTAAAATCCTTTTCTTGGAGTACACCATGGGACACAGAGGTCCCCCCCCCCCTTCTATAGGATCCCTACTGCTTTGCTACAAAACTGAGGTACTTCCCTTATGGGAGGGGTTATATAGAGGGGAACTCATCTTCATTGGGTGTGCCAGTGTCCAATCACCTATGGTGAACTATACAACCCACTATGTAATGAATAAAGGCTCTGTGTCCCGTGGTGTACTCCAAGAAAAGGATTTTACAGGTAAGCTGGTATTAAAAATCCTATTATTTGGGATTGACAGCTCCTAGGCATTACATTGACTGTTCATAGGAGGGACCTAAACACAGGAAAGCTAATGGGGGTCATTGCTTGTGATTGACGACTCCGAAGCAAATGCTGTGTGTGCAATGAATGTCCCCAAACAGAGGTGGACCAGCACATAGTTTAATAAAAACTAATTTTGCATGAGTTTAAAGCTGCTGAATTATTTTCTCACCCTCCTATCAAAGGTGTGACGATCGTTACCGTCTTTGATGTTTGAAAGAAACCCGGTGATGTAACTGCTTACGTTTGTTGGATGCTCTTCACCTAGTGAAAATAACAGTACCAATTACATATAAATTCTTTTTCTCCCGCAGGATGGGAAAATTGAAGCGGAGGATTTCACCAGTAGATTATACAGAGAACTGAACTCTTCACCTCAACCTTACCTTGTGCCTTTCCTAAAGGTAAGAGCGCTCCAGCCACCCTAGGCCTTTGATGGTGCACTCCGACACAGGTCAACTTGTCCCTCTATGAAATAATAATAACATAGCATGGAGGAGATTTACTGAAACTGGAACACACAGAATCTGGTGCAGCTGTGCATTGAGAGCAGGGCCGCTGTTAAAAATCACGGGGTCCGAAACAGCCTACATCACAGGCCTCCCCGCCGAAAGTCACATACAGTAAGTTTCAGTCCCTTTCTCTGTAGCCTCAGCTGCACAGATGAAAAAGAAGCACTCTGAGGCTTCTTGCTCATTCACTTACTAAAGCATAGTAAAGTTTTTTTATGCTGCCGTGATAAATGGACACATGATTGGTTTCCGATCACTCACTGTTTTCATTCAGAAAAGGATGGGACCAGTAAATTACATATTTACTGGCCCCTTCCCCCGCTCTCCATCTTGAAACCTCCTGCTGTGTTCCCGCAGTAGGCGCCGATGAAAGGGCAGAGGAAAGAAAGCAGCAGTGCTGTGGGGGGAAAGGTGCAAAAACGGGATGGAGGACCAGACAGCAGATGGAAGGGTCGCATGTGCTAGAACCAATCCCCCTGCAGTGCAGCCGGAGGGAGAATCGGGAGTAGAAGCTAGCAGCGTTTTAGGGGATGGCAGGAGAGGATCGGTGTCTGCATTAGGACAGTACAGCTGGCCCTCCTGCTCAGAAGATGCCCAGGCCCCCCTTTTGTTAACTGATGAGGCCCGGGCCCAGTATAGGAGGGCTGGCTGTGCCGCCTTATTAGCAGCCCTGATAGTGACCAATCGCCTTCTATCTTCAGCTTGTTCAATGAAGTTTTGACTACTTGGTTACTATGCCGAGCTGCACCAGATTCTGTGTGCACCAGTTTTAGTAAATCTCCCCTGGTTACACAGTTACATAGTTAGTCAGGTTGAAAAAAGACACAAGTCCATCCAGTTCAACCATAAAAAAATAAAAAAAATAAATAAAATAAAATAAAAAATATCGTACAATCCCATATACCCAATTCTATACCCACAGTTGATCCAGAGGAAGGCAAAAAACCCCAGCAGAGCATGATCCAATTTGCTACAGCAGGGGAAAAAATTCCTTCCTGATCCCCCGAGACCAGTTCATGTTCAGTTCATGTTTCTGGTCGATGTGGTCAGTACACTAAGGCCCCATGTACACTTTTTTCAACTGCCCCTGAACTCATTCAATGTTATCTTATGTGTACATGTACACAGGTTCATTTACTGACCTTTTCAGGTAGTTGCGTTTTATAGGCCTTTTTTTGTTTTAATGCAAAAAAATGAGTTCAGATGCCAAAGTATCCGATGTTTCAGACGCTAAACGCGGTAACCCGCGTTTCGTTTATAGGCGTTTTTGGCCATCAAAATGCAAAACGTGGCAAAACTGAAGTTTTAAACGTGGGTTACTATCTGTCAAGTTAAATCGTTCAGGAGAGGTTGTAAAAACGTCCCGTGTACATGAAGCCTTACTGTTACATTCTTTTCATATATGTGATCCCATCCAGCCCTGGGGCAGAGATGGTGAAATGTCTGTATATGAAATGTAAACTTGTCAGATCTTTTGTTGATTTTTGATTTTTTTCCCCCTTCACATCATGCAAATTTTAGTTGGCTGACTTGTTAAAGGGAATCTGTGTGGCAAAAAAAAAAAAAATGTAAGTCAAGTCAAGCTGTATTGTCATTCCACTCCAAGTAAAGACATACAGTAGCCACTGTGATACATACAAACTAAACATAATTATAAATAAAAATATAAAAAGAATAAAAACAGTGAAAAAATAAAAAAATATATATATATACACACATCATAAACCTATACACATCTGGGAACTGCGTAACTGTACATATACTGTATATTTCCGAAAGTCTTTGTAGCAGCAAGTGTTTATAAAAGTGTCTAGTGCATATTCAAGAGTAAAAAAGAGGGGAAGTGAGACGTTCCCGGTCACAATTTATAGGTTGTAGAAGAGGTTTCAAAGGCCTGGAGTTGAGGGCTCTCACAGGCTGGGGAAAAAAACTGTTGAGCAGTCTGACAGTTCTGGTTTTGATACTCCGGTACCTTCTACCTGATGGCAAGAGCTGGAAGAGACTGTGGGAGGGATGGGTAGGATCCCACACGATACTGGTAGCTTTGCTGGAGCATCGTGTTTGGAAAATGTCCAGGATGGAGAGGAGAGAGACACCAATAATCTTTTCAGCCATCTTCACCAGCCGCTGCAGGGTCTTGCGGTCAGCAGAACTGCAGTTCCCATACCAGACAATGATGCAGCTGGTCAGCACTCTTTCAATAGTTCCCCTATAGAATGTAGTAAGAATAGGTGGAGGTAGACTGGCTTTTACACATGATCGTTTTGTTTTCAGGCAGAAAGTTGTGCGTTTTTTGCCGCAATTTTGCACAGGTCAAAAGGTCACCAATGTAAAAAGCAGGAAAAACGCCTGTAATCTGCCCAAAAAGAAGCTTGTGCACTTTTTTGAGCTTCAGACGTTTAGCTTCGGGCTACAAAACGCTCAGATGTGAACAGGGGCCATTTAAATTAATGGGATTTTGTTTGTTGGGCGTTTATTTTTTTCTGGCGTTTTTCGAGTTGAAATCGCTCAGGTGTGAATGCAGCCTAAAGGCAAAGGTTTCAGAGCTCCCTACTGATTTCTGACATGGAAAGCACGGCTTGCATTTGATTTCTGATAGCTGACTTTTTTCTTTTTCGTACATCACGGGACACAGAGCGACTTAGTCATTACTAATGGGTTATATAGATTACCTTCAGGTGTTGGCACTGGCCAATTCCAAACCGGAAGTACCCTCCCCTATATAAGCCCCTCCCATCCGGGAGCACCTCAGTTTTTTTGCCAGTGTCTAAGGTGTTGGCCAAAGAGTAACATGTGTTTTCACTGGGCTTGCGTACAGGTTCTTTTGGGCCTTAGTAAGCTGTTCCGGATCCCACCAAAAAAGCTTCATAGCTAAACGGTCGGTACCCGGGCCTTGCAGCAGAAGAGCAAGGTTTTGCCTGTAATGCTTCTCTTAGGAGGGCTGGACCCTGGGATCCAGAGCTCTGGTCATACCCACGACCAAGATGTTGTCTGTGCAGGGTGCTATACAGGTCCAGGGGAGTGGAATCCTTGGGAACCCGGTCCCTGAAGGTTTAATTACAATGCCTGCCGTGATAGGTGAATTTTGGACTTCTGTGGACCAAACAAAGTCCTGCGGCGGGGATCAGGTAAGTGGGGGCCCCCAGGAACTTGGTTCTATTGGGGGACCCCCAAGCCTAATTTGTCTTTCTGTCTGTTACCTAACGGTATTCCCGCTAAATATCTGTGTTTGCCTGTATCTACTGAAAATGTAAAATTTTAATAGTAGTCAAGAAAAAAAAAAAAAGGGACCGCGGTACCTGTGTTAAACCACTAGAGGCTGCTGTAGTCCATTTTTCTTGTCATGTGGATCTTTGGTTTTCTCAAGTCAAAAGATCCAGGCAGCTGGTAAGTTTCTCTGTGGGAATCCACTTCCTCTGCCCTGTTGCTGCGCTCATCCACCGCACAGGCCCTCCGGCAAAAAGGGCCCTGGCTCCTAGTCCCCTGTTTGATTTCGAAAAGGGCGCCAATGGCGCACGGGCGCGGGCGCGTGCACGCGCCTCCTATGAAAAAAAGGGGCGGGGCGGGTGGATGACGCTCGATGCGCGCCGCGGCGCTTCTGCGCATGTGCGGGCGTCCCAGCATGGTTAAAAGACACAGTACAAGTGTCAGCTGGATGCAAACAGAGCTAGCAACAAACAGTGGCACACAGAGGCGGTTGATGCAGGCATCCCCATAGAAAGGCACTTTAGTGGACACCAGCTGGTATATAGCAGCAACTTTGTT
Source organism: Rana muscosa (assembly GCA_029206835.1). Lineage (NCBI taxonomy): Eukaryota > Metazoa > Chordata > Amphibia > Anura > Ranidae > Rana > Rana muscosa. The sequence continues at coordinate 291,116,268 of CM055128.1, read as the reverse complement.
AGACTATTACCAGCAAAATTGGTGTATGACGACGGGAATACCTCAGCTTTGTGCTTAAAGGATATGTCGTCCAGACGCTCCGGAAATAGATCTTCCAGGAAGCCAAAGGGGTCTCCATCGGGCTCTGAGGATATTGGGCATGCTTGTACTGCACCAATCTCCCCTGAGAATTCAGAGGTCAGTAGCCGTAGAAACCCCGCAGGAATGCCTGGTACTGCGGCTGTCCCCAGTCCACCTGCTCCTGTATATATAACAGAGGAGGTTTTATCCTCAACTCTGGGAGGATTGGAAGAGAGATTAACAGCATTGATCGCTGCTTCCCTGTCACAGGGAAAGCGCGTCCGATCTCCGTCTCCTCCTTCAGAGTGCCTGTTAGTGGAGGAACAGCCCCACACAGAGATCGACCTACCTGAAGGGGATCAGGATGAGGTTGATTCAGTTATGGAGGAATCAACAGTGGAAGAACCTTTCTCAGCATCTCAGGCTGAAAGATTATGGGTTCAGTCTCTGACTAATATGGTCCGATCAGCATTTAAAATGCCTCTGGCGGAACCACCATCCACTACGGTTTCCTCGCTGGGGTCGCTAAAAGCTCCCCAGGCTGTCTGTTCCTTCCCAATCCACCCTTTATTAGAAGGGCTTATTTACCAGGATTGGGAGCATCCTGATAAAATATTTGCTCCCCCCAAGAGATTTCCGGTGATCTATCCCATGGAGGATAAGTTCATAAAAAAATGGAGGGTCCCTACAGTGGACGCAGCCATCTCTTCTGTTAACAAATCACTGACATGTCCAGTAGATAATGTTCCAATGTTCAAAGACCCAATAGATAAAAAATTGGAGTCTTTACTAAAATCTGCTTTCTCTACAGCAAGCATGGTGACACAACCTGCGGTAGCAGCGATTGGAGTCTGCCAAGCAGTGAAAGATCAGTTGAAACAGGTCTTAAGGGACTTACCAGATCAGCAGGCTCTTCCCCTAGCTGACCTGCCTAGAGCCTTGTGTTTTGCGGTAGACGCCATAAAGGATACAATCCAACAGGCCTCCCGCTTTACGCTGTCTATAGTACATATGCGTAGGCTTCTGTGGCTCAAAAACTGGTCTGCTGAAGCTCCCTGTAAAAAACTGCTGGTTAGCTTCCCATTTCATGGAGAACGCTTATTTGGAGAAGATCTGGACAAATATATCCAGAAAATTTCTGCCGGTAAAAGTTCACTCTTACCGGTTAAGAACAAGGGTAGAAGTCCTTCTTTTAAGTGGCCTACTTCTCCAGTCCCGGGCACATCGGCTGTGAAGCAGTTCCGACGGCCTCCGCGGTCAAATTCAGGGGGCAGAAATCAGGGACAATCACAGGGTAACAAGAAGCCCTGGATCAAGAGAGGTACAAAACCTCCCCCCAAGGCATGAAGCGTTGCCCCCACTCAATCGGGTGGGGGGAAGACTTCAGTTGTTCACAGAGACCTGGCGGGACACCATCAGAGACAGATGGGTGCTCTCCGCAGTAAGTCTGGGATACAAGCTGGAGTTAAAAGGCACTCCTCCTGCCCAATTTATGAGGTCAAACGTGCCAAGAGATCCCCAAAAGAGAGGATCCCTCCTTCTGGCACTAGAACAACTATTGCTCCAAGGTGTAATCATGAAGGTTCCCCTGGAAGAAAGCGGATTCGGGTTTTACTCGAACCTTTTCACAGTCCCCAAACCAAATGGGGACGTGAGGCCCATATTAAATCTAAAAGGGCTAAACAAGTTCCTAAATATCAGGACTTTTTCGGATGGAGTCGATCCGATCGGTGGCCACCGCCCTACAAGGGCAGGAATGGTTAGCCTCGATCGACATAAAGGATGCTTATCTGCATATTCCCATCTTTCCGGCCCACCAGAAATTTCTACGCTTTGCAGTAGAAGGGCGCCATTTTCAGTTCAGAGCCTTACCTTTCGGTCTGGCCACAGCACCACGAGTGTTCACAAAAATTCTGGCCCCATTATTGGCCAATCTAAGAACACAGGGTGTAACGATAATGGCATATCTAGACGACCTGCTACTAATAGACCACTCAGTGGAAAAGCTGGAAGTAGCTATTCTCAAGACAATCAAGTATCTGGAATATCACGGTTGGATTATCAACCGGGACAAGTCAGCTCTAAGACCAGTCAAAAGTCTGGAATACTTAGGGCTAAGGCTGGATTCAAATCAGAGAAAGATTTTCTTACCTCCAGAGAAGGTGTCGTCTTTAAAAGATTTGACCCACTTAGTGGGTACAAAAAGAAAACCATCCATACGCCTCTGCATGAGGCTGCTGGGAAAAATGGTGGCTTCATTCGAAGCGGTACCCTACGGTCAATTCCATTCAAGGAATTTGCAAAGGGCCATACTGTCAGCCTGGAACAAAAAAGTTCAGGCTTTAGACTTACCAATGTCCCTGTCCCCTTCCGTTCGCAAGAGCCTCCATTGGTGGTTGGTGCCCCAGAATCTGGAAAAAGGGAAACCCTTCAGTCCGGTTTCTTGGAAGGTAGTCACTACAGATGCCAGCCTCATAGGCTGGGGGGCAGTACTGGAGCAATGGTCTCTCCAGGGCAAGTGGTCAGAAGCAGAAAAGGCCCTGCCCATCAATCTCTTAGAGATACGAGCAGCCCGGTATGCCCTAGTAGCATGGACATCCAAACTCCAAGGGTCCCCTGTCAGAATTCAATCAGACAATGCCACAGCAGTGGCATATATCAATCACCAGGGTGGCACCAGGAGTCGTGCAGCCCAGAGGGAAGCAAATTGCATCCTGGAGTGGGCAGAAAGATATGTCCCAGCCATATCCGCGGTTTTCATCCCAGGAGTGGAAAATTGGAGAGCGGACTTTTTAAGTCGCCAACAATTATGGCAATGGTCTCTTCACCCCAAGGTTTTCCAGGCAATATGCCAGCGGTGGGGAACACCGGATGTAGATCTGCTAGCATCCAGATTCAACGCAAAGGTGGACAGATTTGTGTCTCGCACAAGGGATCCTCTAGCTTGCGGCTCGGATGCCCTAGTGTTCCCTTGGGATCAGTTCAAGCTGATATATGCATTCCCACCGCCACAATTGTTACTGCGATTACTCCGCAGAATCAGGGTAGAAAAGAAACCAGTGATTCTGGTGGCTCCAGCGTGGCCCCGAAGAGCATGGTACGCGGAGATTGTAAAAATGTCAGTGAGGAGTCCTTGGACCCTCCCACATCGTCCGGACCTGCTGTCGCAGGGACCGATATACCACCCTTCCTTACCAGCCCTAGGTTTGACGGCCTGGCTATTGAAGCCCTCATTCTGAAAAAGAGAGGGCTCTCTAATTCTGTGGTATCTACCATGATCAATGCCAGGAAGCCGGTATCCAGGCAGATCTATTATAGGATCTGGAAAGCGTACATTACGTGGTGTGAGGCCAAGAAATGGCATCCATGTAAGTACGTGATAGGGAGGATTTTGGACTTCCTACAGTGGGCTGTAGATAGGTAGCTGGCCTTGAGTACTATCAAGGGTCAGATTTCGGCCTTGTCAATATTTTTTCAAAGGCCCTTGGCTTCGCATTCACTAGTCAAAGCTTTCATACAAGGAGTGATGCGTATTAGCCCTCCGGTTAGTGTTCCCATATGTCCTTGGGACTTAAACCTGGTTCTGTCAGTTCTACAGAAACAACCGTTTGAACCTTTGCAACACATTTCCTTGGTTCTTCTCACCAGGAAATTGATTTTCTTAGTAGCCGTTTGTTCGGCTAAAAGAGTATCGGAATTAGCCGCCTTGTCCTGTAAGGAGCCATATCTGGTTGTCCATAAGGACAGAGTAGTATTACGTCCTCATCCAGCCTTTCTTCCCAAGGTGGTATTGAGGTTTCATTTGAACCAAGATGTGGTTCTTCCTTCTTTTTTCCCCAAACCTACCTCGGTAGAGGAAAAGTTATTGCATTCTTTGGATGTAGTAAGAGCAGTTAAAGCTTATCTAAAAGCCACTGCTCAGATTCGCAGAACGGATACTTTGTTTATTCTGCCGGAAGGCCCTAAAAAGGGTCAGGCAGCATCAAAATCCACTTTAGCCAAGTGGATTCGACAGGTCATAATACAAGCCTATGGCTTGAGAAAGAGACCGCCTCCGTTCAAAGTTAGGGCGCACTCCACAAGAGCAGTTGGGACTTCATGGGCAGTGCATCACCAGGCCTCCCTGGCTCAAGTATGTAAGGCCGCAACATGGTCTTCGGTACACACGTTTACTAGGTTCTACCAGGTAGACGTTAGAAGTCAGGAGGATGTCGCCTTTGGGCGCAGTGTGTTGCAGGCCGCAAAAGATCCTCATGCCTGATGGCGCCCAGCTTATGTATCCCTCCCCTCATTTGGCATTGCTTTGGGACGTCCCATTAGTAATGACTAAGTCGCTCTGTGTCCCGTGATGTACGAAAAAGAAAAAGGGATTTTTATAACAGCTTACCTGTAAAATCCTTTTCTTGGAGTACATCACGGGACACAGAGCTCCCACCCCTCTTTTTGGGACACTTATTGCTTGGCTACAAAACTGAGGTGCTCCCGGATGGGAGGGGCTTATATAGGGGAGGGTACTTCCGGTTTGGAATTGGCCAGTGCCAACACCTGAAGGTATCTATATAACCCATTAGTAATGACTAAGTCGCTCTGTGTCCCGTGATGTACTCCAAGAAAAGGATTTTACAGGTAAGCTGTTATAAAAATCCCTTTATTTCACATGATGTATTACTTTTACACATGATAATAGAGGCAAACTAGAAATAAAACGCATCCTAAAAATGAATCATACCATGTCAGTGGATGCAAATACCAGGTAGTCGTTTTTTTTTTTCAGGTAGAACATGTAAAATGTTTTATTATTGTTTGCAAAACGGTTACATAATAGCAATAAAAATCACTATGAGGAAAATGACAGTCTCGGAGCAGTATGGTGTAACACTTGAATGTGTGTATCGCACACACAAAAAAATATTTGGGAAGGCTTATTTAATACCAAGGAGAAACACTAAGGCCCTATTCGCACTTGGCGATTTGGAATCGTGGACGGAATTGTTGGAATTCTGCCTGCAATTCTAAATACAGTTGCAATCGCCGCAAAATGTGCGACGTGTTTGGGTGTCATTTTATTTTAAATTGCCCCCCAAACATGGTGAAATTTTGCCACACTGCAATCGCAGCAAAACACTTCTTTAAAATGTGAAGCTTGTCGAACAAAAAGGAGCAGGTGCTTTCAATGGGTGACAAACACGCATTGGGCTGAATGGGCTGCCCTATGCATGACACACGGGATTGAGTGAATATCGCCAACACAACTGCAAGTTGGCACGCAAGTTCCCGCTATGCGAAACGTGAAAGGGGCCCAACATGCTACAGTAACATTCTGTAAAGGACATATAGGCTGTGGGTTACTGAAAAGTGACGGCGACTTTCCTCGGTTCACACCAATGTGTATTTTCATTCTTTTTGCACAAATGCAGGACATTATTTTTAACATGGGTTCCTATGGAACACGTTCACAGCAATGCATTTTTGTGCCTCTGCGTTTTTTGCAAAGTGTCAGGGACTTTCTTTTAAATGCAAAATTGTGGGGGTTTTTTTGGTTCAAAAGACTTCAATAGAGAAGCTTAAGAGAAGCATGTAGTGCAGGGGTACAGGGGTAGGCTACCTCGGCCCTCCAGCTGTGGTGAAACTACAAGTCCCATGAGACATTGCAAGACCCTGACAATCGCAGGCATGACTGCTAGAGGCATGATGGGATTTGTAGTTTCACCACAGCTGGAGTGCCGAGGTTGCCTACCCCTGATGTAGTGCATTCTTACTGCGATTTTGCCTCGATTCTGCCCAACGACTAATTTGTCAAAAAAGCATTAAAAGACGCAGCAAAATCACAGTAAAAAGAAAAAATGTACATAAAGCACTGCAGAAACGCTCAAAAACTAACTGCGTAGGTGTGGATAGAGCCGTAGCAGATCCAGAATAGAAAAGTGAGCCAAGAGAAAGAGGAGGGGGGCCTTACATGAAAACAGGATGGGGGGGGGGATAGAGACAAGAATGGAGGGGGAAAAATTGGGTAAGAGGAGGAAGGGCATATAGGTGGACCTTGCAGTACACTGTAGGCATTATTGACTCTTTGGGGGACATTTACTAGAACTGATGCACACAGAATCTGGTGCAGCTCTGCATATTAGCCAATCGGCTTCTTACTTCAGCTTGTTCAATTAATGATCAAGACACAAGAAAATGCTCTATAGGAGAGCTGGGATTTTTTAGTTGCCAATAACTTGGGTCACAACATTTTAATAAAAATCAATCAATTTTTTCATATATTGTATGTTAAAACACATAAAGAGACTAGGAAAATAAAATTGTAATAAATGTACCGTTTTCATGTTTGATATCCTCATTACGAATTACCGTATATACTCGAGTATAAGCCGAGTTTTTCAGCACATTTTTTTGTGCTGAAAATGCCCCCCTCGGCTTATACTCGAGTCTGTGTCCATCTTCAAATTTGTGCACCTGATCCCGGCCAGCCGTAGGTCCCCTGGACCCCAAACTTGGCACACATGTAGCCCCACTCTTCCTCTATAAGCTTGTTGTCCGGGGGACCTACGGCTGGGGAGCACCGATTTTTCAAACCCGGGCACCCCTTCCATAGACTCCCATGTTAAAAGTCAGTCTAGTCACACAGCGCCAGAGATCAGGTAGGGAGATTGGGCACAGTGAGGCATGCAGATGGACACCCTAGGCTTATACTCAAGTCAATATGTTTTCCCAGTTTTTTGTGGTAAAATTAGGTGCCTCGGCTTATATTCGGGTCGGCTTATACTCAAGTATATACGGTAGTTACAATTGCTTGTCATGGCACAACAATCCCGACATATTTCGCTATTTAAGCAGCTTCTTCAGGAGATATATGCTGGCACACCAATTTCAAGAATAGTTATGCAAACACTGATCCAAAACTATTCCTAAGCTTTATATCTTCCCTGAATTAGCAGGAGATCCCATTGAGATTGGGAGGATATAAAGGTTAGGAATAGTTTTGGATCAGCGTTTGCTTAACTATTCTTGAAATTGGTGTTCTAGCATATATCTCCAGGAGAAGCCGCTTAAACGGCGAAACATGTCGGGATTGTTGCACCATGACGAGCAATTGTAACCACTTCATAATGCATGCAGCAGAGAAACCAAAACTTAAACCCAATCCTCAGTCTAATATCCAGACCCAGGAAGTAACACCAAATAAAAGTTATTCAGGCTGTAGTTTCATATACTTGCTATCGGGGGGCTCTGTCCACCACATCCGTGCCGACACCAATCCAATGTTCAATTAAGCTTTGACAATAAAACCTGGAAGCTAATTGGTCACTGTGCAGAGCTGCACCAGACTCTGTGCACCAGTTTTAGTAAATCTCCCCCTGTGTGTTAGTCTCAGCAGATCATAAATAAATTTTTTCAGACAATTTCTGCTTTTATAGGTTAATTTGTATAAGGGCGGCTCCTGATTATCAGCAGCACACCAGGTAGATGATGTAGGAAGAGTCGGGACTTTTCTGTGTATGAGAATTTCTCGTCTTGCATATAAGGTGACCTAAGAGAGACAGCTTGCCATAGCAACCCAATACCACCTTTTCCATTATACCTAGCGAGAGGATCCAAATGCAAAAGGACTTCACGTGTCCTATTAAAGCGGAGTTCCACCCAAAAGTGGAACTTCCGCTTTAAGCACTCCTCACCCCCTTACATGCCACATTTTAATAAACATAAAAAAGCTGGAACTCCGCTTTAAGGACCTCAACTACTGAAACCCAGAAAGGTCAGATTAGAGGATTGGCTGTCTTTTTAACACAACATCCAATATATTAATTTGGACTCTCATCCTTTGCTGCGGCGATTAGAGGACAGGATCACACCATATGTAGTAGGTAAGTCATCCTTGCCTGATTTTGTAATTGGCCAAATAGAGGAGGTGGAGAAGGAATATGGTGACACCGGTGTCTATGATGTTAGCAGCAAGCCGGACGTAGAATGAATGATTGTACTTCTATGTGGCAGGACTAAAATTCCATTTTCATAACAGATAAAAGTAGAGTTAGGCTTTAACTCATAGGCCATGTATTACTTTCGTCCCTCATTCAAAAGGGTTAGAGCTTTTGTACAAGGCATTGACATTGTTCCTTTTGTGAATGTTATTTTGTATATTATGTCCCAAAGATACCCACTGCATAATACAGACTTGGTGATATCTCTTCTACCTGTTTTTTTGTTTCTACAGAGGAGCCTCCCTGCCTTGCGCCAGCTGACCCCTGACTCGGCAGCCTTTATCCAGCAGAGTCAGCAGCAGCAACCGGCCGCCCAGGCCACGACGGCCCTCACGGCAGTCATGCTGAACAACCCTGCGCAGCGAACAGCTGGCAAGACCACTGCCACCGTCACAAATACATTACAACAGCCTGTCATCAGCCCCGCACAACATGCACATTCTAAACCTGGCCAACCAACCCCACTGGTGAGTCCCTTCTCGGAAGCTAATTTCATAGTACATAGTTATATAGTCGGTAAGGTTGAATAAAAACACCAGTCCATCTAGTTCAAACTGTGGTGTGTGCATGCATGTGTTTGTCAATAGTAATTCCAATATCCCTGTATATTGCGATCGTTAAGATGCCCATCTAATAGTTTAAAAAAAAAACTATCGACGTTCTCTGCTGATACCACTGCTTGTGGAAGAGAATTCCACATCTTTACCGCTCTGACAGTAAAGAACCCTCTACGCAGTTTAAGGTTCAACTGCTTCTCTTCCAATTTCAGTGAATGGCCACGTGTCTTCTTAAACTCCCTTTCACTGAAAAGTTTTTTCCTATACTAGGGTCACCAGTAAGGTATTTGTATATCGCTATCATATCTCCTCTCCAGAGGAGAGAATAAGTTCAATGCTTGTAGTCTTTCCCCATAACTGAGATCCTTTAGTCCAGGGATCTCCAAACTGTGGCCCTCCCAGATTTTGCAAAACTACATGTCCCATGAAGCATTGTAAAACTGACCTTCACAGATATGGCTAGATGGGAATTGTAGTTCCTGACCAACTGAAGGGCCATAGTTAGGAGACCCCTGCGTCTAGTCCCTTTTTTATTGGCTTTGTTGCCTTTCTCTGAACTCTCTCCAGTTCCAGCACATCCCTCCTGAGGACTGGTGCCCAGAACTGGACAGCATACTCAAGGTGTGTCCGGACCTATCGTTTTATCTCTGGAGTGAATCTCCTTTTAATGCATGCCGATATTCTGTTTGCTTTGTTAGCAGCAGCTTGGCATTGCATGTCATTGCTGAGCATATCATCTACTAGGACCCCCAGGTCCTTTTCCATCCTAGATTCCCCCAGAGGTTCTCGGCTTAGCGAATAACTTGCGTTCGTATTTTTAGCACCCAAATGCTAAAAAGGTTGGGTTCACCTTTTTAAATGTTGGATCAGCTGTAATGTGTCTACATCCACCAACACCAGATGGAATAACCTCGCCTGTAACTGTAACCTATACTAATGTAGTTTTCTGTGCATTTACCTTTCCTTTCTTCAGGTTATCCAGCAGGCACATAAAGCTGGGGCGGTTGTACGACACCAACAGGTCACATTGACCCAAACGCCCATGGTAGCACTTAGACCGCCTCAAAGCCGAATTATGCTCACCACTCCACAACAGATACAGCTAAACCAGCTGCATTCAGGTGAGTCTGACACACAGAGGGAGGTGTGATATGCAGTGTTACCAGTGTGTGCAAACATGATGAGGTATATTGTTATTGATGGATCTTTGTGATTGGGACATGACTAAGGCAGGCCAAAGATGGTGCGATTTTTCTTTCCTGCAATCATGGGTTCAGGGAAAGAAAATAGCTTGATTTCCCTATCAACACGGTCTGTGTTGATGGGGGGATCTCTTTGGCGGAGCTATTGTGTTCTTCCGTTGGAGGGGGGGGGGGCGTGGGGTGCCGTCCCTGCCGGGAAAACACAGTGGTTATTGCTAGCGGCTATAGCCACTGGCAATAATAGCATGTAAAACTTGACATGCTGGTTGCACCCACGTATATTAACAAATTGCCTTGGGTACGGCCAGCCTGGTTCGAATCTCCGCCAGCTAAGATTTGAACCATCTATGGTCCGCTTTCGTGACTGTTAAGACGAATGTGTGTCTTTAGACCTACAGGTGCATCTCAAAAACATAGAATATCATTAAAAAATGTATTTCGGTAATTTAATTCAAAAATTGAAACTCGTATATTTTATATAGATTCAGTACACACAGAGTGATGTATTTCAAGCATTTCTTTATTTTAATTTTCATGATTATGGCTTACAGATAGTGAAAACCCAAGATTCTATTTTTCAGAAAATTTGAATATTACATAAGACCAATAAAAAAAAAGGATTTTTAATACAGAAATGTTGGCTTACTGAAATGTATGTCCATGTACAGTATAGTATGCACTCAATACTTGGTTGGGGCTCCTTTTGTATGAATTACGGCATCAATGCGGCGTGGCATGGAGGTGATCAGCCTGTGGCACTGCTGAGGTCTTATGGAAGCCCAGGTGTCTCATCTTCCTCTTTACAATACCCCACAAATTCTCTATGGGGTTTAGGTCAGGCGAGTTTGTTGGCCAAGCACGGTGATACCATGATTATTAAACCAGGTATTGGTACTTTTGGCAGTGTGGGCAGGTGCCAAGTCCTGCTGGAAAATGAAATCCGCATCTCCATAAAGCTGGTCAGTAGAGGGAAGCATGAAGTGCTCTAGAATTTCCTGGTAGACGGCTGCACTGACTTTGGACTTGATAAAACACAGTGGACCAACACCAGCAGACGACATGGCTCCCCAAATCACTGACCGTGAAAACTTTACACTGGACCTCATGCAACTTGAATTCTGTGCCTCTCCACTCTTCCTCCAGACTCTGCAACCTTGTTTTCCAAATGAAATGCAGAATTTACTTTCATCCGAAAAGAGGACTTTGGAGCACTGCGCAATAGTCCAGTCTTTTTTCTCCTTGGCCCAGGTAAGACGCTTCTGATGTTGTCTCTGGTTCGGGAGTGGCTTGACTCAAGAAATGTGACAGTTGTAGCCCATGTCCTGGATATGTTTGTGTGTGGGGGCTCTTGAAGCACTGACGCCAGCCGTAGTCCACGCCTTGTGAATCTCCAGCAAATTCTTGAATGGCCTTTGCTTTACAATCCTCAAGGCTACGGTTATCCCTGTTGCTTGTGCACCTTTTTCTACCATACTTTATCGTTCCACTCAACTTTCCATTAATATGCTTGGATACAGCACTCTGTGAACAGCCAGCTTCTTTAGCAATGACCTTTTGTGACTCATCCTCCTTGTGGAGGGTGTCAATGACTGTCGTCTGGACAACTGTCAAGTCTTCCCCATGATTGTGTAACCTACTGAACCAGACTGAGAGACATGTAAAGGCTCAGGAAACCTTAACAGATGTTTTGAGTTAATTAGCTGATTAGAGTGTGACACCACGAGTCTACAATATTGAACATTTTCACAATATTCCAATTTTCTGAGATACTGAATTTTGGGTTTTCACTAGCTGTAAGCTATAATCATCAAAATTAAAAGAAAGAAATGCTTGAAATAGATCACTCTGTGTGTAATCAATCTATATAATATGCAAGTTTCACTTTTTGAATTGAATTGCTGAAATAAATTGACTTTTTAATGATCTAATTTTTTGAGATGCACTTGTATAGCAGTGCCAGAGCCCACCAGTAACATTAGAATGGAAAATCCAAAAGTTAAAAAGCCAGAGATAAGAAAACTACTGCAACCACCAGATCTAAGAACTGGTAGGCTGCAATGTATATTTGTTCTTGTGTTTAGATACTTTTAATTTTTTTTGTGGTTTTTAAGCTTTTTACTGGATCAACCAAAAACATTTAGGGTGGGAAATGTTGACACCGTAAAGGATTTGGAGTATAGAGGGGTAGGTTGAGGAGGAAGAAGGGGTTGGGTGAGGCAAGGGGTAATCCCATAGATGTTTTAATGCATTTAATACATTCTCTGTATCTATTTCTCCTCTGTCCAGTCCCAGTGGTAAAACCGAATGTTGTAGCTGGCACGAAAACCTTTTCCACAATGGCAGCAGCGCAAGCGGCAGCGGCACAGAGAAACAAATTAAAAGAACCAGGGGGAGGATCGTTCAGGTAAGAAGTAAAAAAAAGAAAAGAATACCACAAATATAAATGTAACTGTGGGGTACAGTTCTGTCCACCAAAAAGGAATGAGTGCTCGGCTTAGATGGACCGCACAGTGCAGCAACAATTGATAATGATATCCAGACAGCCTTTCAGGAATGCTAAAGTCAGAAACCCCTCTCTGTTTATCTAAAACAGTTGTTATTGCCTTTTTTTTTATTTTTACCCCTGCTAAAACCTATATCTAGGATTACACAGTACACAAGCCTGATCAGTGATGTATATATATATATATATATATGATAAAGTCATATAGAATGTGGCGTACCTTTAAAGTTTTTGACAGCAATTTTTAATGACCTACAAATACATTTTACTCTTTCGTCCATGGACCGACACAGCTTCTCTATTGACAAAGTGGGTATTATCCGTTAATTAGGAGTGACTAGGCAGAAAAACTTGTAAAAAGTGTTGCATCACACCTTCTACAGTACCGCCCAGGGGGCGGACCCTCTGGGTATACCCTCTCAGTCTGCATCTTCGCAGATCAGTTTTTTTCTGTCTAGCAAGGAGTAGGACATGGCTCCCTTCGGGCCCATTGGTCCGGGGAAAAAAGATATATATATTTTTATTTTTTTTGCTACATTTGTTGTTTCCTGCGATCTTCGATCAACTGCCGACTGGGTGACAGGCTGGATCCTCGATCCTTGTAGTCTCCCCAGTTTCGGCCATCGAGCGTGTGCCGACCCTAGCTACGCGCTGGGTTTTCCACGACATGCCCGTCGCTCCACGGGTGGCCGGTGAGCTTACGCTCCAGGGCCTGCATCGGACCGCTCAGCTTCGGCTGACCTTACGGCCGAGTCGCAGCAGCCTGGCCGGTGAGCTTACGCTCCAAGGCTTGCATCGGACCGCTCAGCTTCGGCTGACCTTACGGCCGAGTCGCAGCAGCCTGTCCGGTGAGCGTCATGCTCCAGGGCATACATATGATCGTCCCTTCTGGGTCCAATCACAGCATGCCTGGCCAACAGTCACCTTCCGTGCGCGGACGATGATCTGTTTGGAATGTCTTCCAGCAGAATACATGCAGGATAGGTAAGTAAAACTCCCCTGCCTCGGCTGGGTGATTTAGCTGGACATTCCTGGAGAGATCAAGTAAGTGGTTGTGGCCCCTTTCTTCCCTCTCTCCCTGCCTTTCCCTCCTCCCTGGGCTTCTAGCTAAAGGTTGCTGGGTGCTGGGGGTCACCTAGGGGGTCCCACTGGAGCGGGGCTGGCTGTAACTAACATTTAAAAGAAATGTCATTTTTTCTTACCTGTGTTTGTGTCCTTCCTCCTCCATGCTGTCGGCGGCCATTTTGAGGTGGTCCATGCCAAGTTTGGCCTCTTGTGACTGCCCGGCGGCCATCTTCCTGTGGTTCGGCAACACCCACTGGCCCCTATCAGCTGATCGGCGGCCATGTTTGTCCACCCTGTATGCAGATATTGCCGTTCGGCGGCCATCTTTTTGTGGGCTATGGCTGCTTGACCTCTATCTTCTGTCGGCGGCCATTTTCTTAGAGCCCACATTATCTTCCATACAGACGTTTTGGCAACCATTTTTCGAGAGCCTCCGGCCTCTAGGGTGCATTACACTGGCGCGAAAATTCACACAGGAAGTGCTGATAAAAGAAGCAGACTGACGCAGCAGGGGGACAGCATCACAGGCGCAGCATAGCAGTACCTATCCAGGGTGGTGAGTCCTCTGGGTGACCCGGCCTCTCTGCAGCACAGGAGGGTGGCCTATTGATATCTTGCCTGGAGCCCTGTGAGTGTCAGCGTGTGGTCAGCATGGCATCTGAGCCAGATGTGTTCTCCCCTGAAACACCAGATTTAGCAGCTGGTGCCCCTGAGGTGTCTATGAACGCTATGACTGCAATCCTAGAGGCGTTTGCTGCCAGGGTGGAAGCAGCACACGGGAATACAGGGGGTAGTAAACGCCCCATCCCCTGCAAGCTTCTGGGGATAATTCTGGTGCAGAACCAGGTCCAGCTACGGCTCGGGGCCCAGATTCTGACGCATCATAGACTGCAGACCGTGACCGGACAGTGAGAATGACTCCAAGTCCAGGTCAGTACGCGAGACGGCTTTGGTATCTGACCTTATTACTGCAGTGCGGGATATGCTAAAATTGGAAAATACTGCAGAAGCAGCAGAGACTCCGGTCCACTTGGGTTTCATAGACCTGCCCGCACTGCTAAGGTGTTCCCTTGTGTGTCTTTTGATAAACTCTTATACAAGGAATGGGAGAACCCACTGAGGGTCTTTACAGCCCCAAAGAGATTTGCGGTACGGTACCCCTTTGAGGAGAGTTTTCTGAAGATATGGACCTCTCCCCCCTATAGTGGACCCTCCGGTGTCCAGACTTAATAGAGCCACCACAATTCCTGTAGAAGGGGCTCCTGTTTTCTAGGACCCTGTGGATAAGAAGGCTGAAGCACTCGCTTGCTACCTATACTCAGTGGTAGGCTCGGCAGTACGCCCGGCATTGGCGGGGGCCCTAGTGTCTCACACACTTACTGAATGGGCAAGATTGCTACTCCAGGGGTTAAGGAGCGAGATGCTCCTCCTGATGAGATAACATTGGCCGACCTGTTGGTCCAGGGCCTTAGGTTTGTCTGCGAGTCAGACATGAATACTATTCCCCTGCTGTCTAAAACTTCGGTTTATGCAGTAGCAATACGCCGCCTGATCTGGCTAAAAGGCTGGTCTGCGGACCAGACTTCCAAGAAAGCCCTGTTGGATCTGCCTTTTAAGGGCGACAGACTTTTTGGGGCTTCTCTGGATGACATCATCAAGGATGCCACAGGAGGTAAAAGCACTTTGCTTCCCCAAATTAGCAAGGGTAAGGGGCCACGCCAAGGGCAAGGGCCCTCCTTTACTGCACAGTGTTACAGTGTTTTTTCCGTCCCCCTAGGGCGACAGGGAAAAGACCCCAGGCCGATAAAGCGCCTGCCCAAGGACAAAAGTGTCCCTGGTCCCGCATACCCAATAAGCCTGCGGACAAATTTGCGTCCACATGAAGGTCCACCCCCACCCAGCTCTCGGGTGGGGAGACGTCTTCGCAAATTCGCGACTCAGTGGACAGCACTAATCTCCGACAGGTGGGTTTGCGAAGTAATCTCCTCAGGCTACAAGATAGAGTTTCTCTCTTGTCCACCGGACAGATTCAACACCTCCAATCTCCAGCTACTACCGACCCGTCGGGAGGCCCTGTATGGGGCGGTCCAGGGTCTACTGGAACGCGGGGTAGTTATTCCAGTTCCAGAACTGGAACGGGGTTTTTACTCAAATCTGTTCATTGTGCCGAAGAAGGAGGGGGGTTCGTCCAAGCTTGGATCTCAGAGCCCTCAATTGCTTTGTGAAGGTACAAAGTTTTCGGATGGAGTCGGTTCGATCTGTAGTCACTGCTCTCCATCCGGGGGACTTTCTGGCCTCCTTGGACATCAAGGACGCATACCTGCATGTCCCCATATACTCCAGACACCAGAGGTTTCTGTGATTTGCTATCGGGAAGGACCACTACCAGTTTGTGGCCCTCCCGTTGGGCCTTGCCTCAGCACCCAGGACGTTCACCAAGGTGCTCGCTCCGATTCTGGCACTTCTAAGATAGCGGGGTATCGCTATCACAGGCTACTTATACGACCTTCTGCTGAAGGCCCCTTCAAGCTCAGAATTAGAGGTAAGCGTGTCCATTACCTGTCAGACTCTTCGAGACTGTGGTTGGATACTAAACACGCAAAAGTCAGTATTGGTGCCCACTCAACGCCTAGTGTACCTGGGGTTGATTCTGGATTCCTCAGAGGCAAAGGTATTCCTCCCTGTGGAGAAGTTGCAGACCCTCCGGGCTGCAGTACGGCAGCTGACTTCCAGGAATTGGTCGTCACTCCGTTTTTGCATGCGAGTGTTGGGCCTCATGGTAGCCTCCTTCGAGGCGGTCCCATATGTTCAATACCACACTCGAGTGTTACAGAAGGAAGTTCTGTCCAGATGGAACAGATGCCCTTCATCTCTGGATTATCAAATCCGAGTGAGCCACCTAGTCAGGAGATCCCTGGTATGGTGGCTGACAGCACCGGCTGTAATGGCCGGGAAGTCATTTCTTCCGGTTTACTGGATAGTGATCACGACGGACGCCAGCCTTACAGGTTGGGGGGGGAGTCTGGGGTGTCCAGTCGGCGCAGGGTCGCTGGACCCCAGAGGAAGCCCTCCTGCCGATCAATGTCCTGGAGATCCGGGCGATCAAGCTGTGCCTCTTCAAATGGTCTCAGAGACTGCAAGGGCGTCCAGTCAGGATCCAGTCAGACAACGCCACAGCAGTGGCATATGTCAATCATCAAGGAGGAACAAGAAGCTCAGCTGCAGCATCGGAGATCGCTCGCATCCTGAAGTGGGCAGAGAGGAGCGTACCGGCACTGTCGGCCGTGTACATTCCGGGTGTGGAAAACTGGCAGGCAGACTACCTGAGCCACCAGATGCTGGACCAGGGAGAATGGTCCTTACACCCGGAGGTGTTCCAACTCCTCTGCCAAAGATGGGGCACACCAGACGTAGATCTTCTGGCTTCCCGACTCAATCGGAAGGTATTGAGATTTGTGGCCCGGTCAAGAGACCCATGGGCAGACGCAACAGACGCGTTGGTAGCATCGTGGGGTCAGTATCGGCTAATCTATGCCTTCCCTCCCTTAAGGCTTCTTCCTCTTCTGCTCCGCAGAGTGGAGGCAGAGGGAATTCCAATGATCCTAATCGCTCCAGACTGGCCTCAGTGTCCTTGGTACGACGATCTAGTACGTCTGGTAGCAGACGTCCCCTGGCGCCTACCACTACGGAAGGACCTGCTATCGCAAGGTCCCATATTCCATCCTGCTTTACAGTCATTGGCTTTAACGGCATGGCTGTTGAGAACCGGGTACTGAGAGACCGGGGCCTGTCAGACTCAGTAATCTCTACTATGAGAAGTGCTCGAAAACCGTCCTCTAGGAAGGTCTATCACCGCACTTGGAGGGCCTACATCTCCAGGTGTGAGGAAATGAAATGGCATCCGCGTACCTATTTGGTTTCCAGAATCCTGCTGTTTTTACAGCATGGGTGGACCAAGGGCTTGCCCTAAGTACGATTTAAGGGACAGATATCTGCCCTGGCTGTCTTTTTTCAGTGACCCCTGGCGACTCACTCTCTCGTGAGTACATTTGTGCAGGGGGTCCGACAGGGGCCCCTCCGGTCCGTCCCCCGTTACCACCGTGGGACTTGAACCTGGTCCTCTCGGTGCTTCAGAAGGCACCGTTTGAGAATATTAGAGATATTCCCCTGTTGACACTTTCTCAGAAAGTGGTCTTTTTGGTGGCTGTTACGTCAGTTAGACGAGTCTCTGAGCTGGCAGCCTTGTCCTGCAAGGCTCCCTATTTGATTTTCCACAAGGATAAGGTGGTGCTGCGGCCGCAGCCTTCCTTTCTTCCGAAAGTCGTTTTGGCTTTGCATCTCAACAAAGACATTGTACTTCCATCCTTGTGTCCTCAACCGTCGAATCCTAAGGAGTCGGCGTTGCATTCCTTGGACGTTGTCCGAGCTTGGAGAGTATACCTATCTGCTACTTCCCTGTTCCGGAAGTCAGACTTACTGTTTGTTTTGGTGGCTGGTCCCAAGAAGGGCCAAGCAGTCTCATCGGCCACCATCTCTAGGTGGATCCGACAGATAGTAATCCAGGCTTACACCTTAAAGGGTCAGGCGCCCCCCCTTTCCTGTCACGGCGCATTCGACCAGGGCAATAGGTGCCTCTTGGGCTTTCCGACATCAAGCGTCTGTTTCCCAATTATGTAAAGCGGCGACTTGGTCGTCCGCTCACACTTTCACAAAATTCTACAAAATTGATGTAGGTGCATCTTCGGATGCCTCTTTCAGCCGCAAGGTTTTGCAAGCGGCTGTTTAGAGTTGCAACTCCTCCGTTGGAGGAGTGCTGTTTTGTGTTTGGGGTGAAGTTTATTTTTATGCTGTTACCACCCCTCGTTTTTTCTCTGACACTGCTTTGGGACGTCCCACTTTGTCAATAGAGAAGCTGTGTCGGTCCATGGACGAAAGAGTAAATAGGATTTTTTACTCACCGTAAAATCCTTTTCTCTGAGTCCATGGACCGACACAGCACCCACCCCTCCTTTTAAGTTTGTACTGCTTTTTGACGAACTGATCTGCGAAGATGCAGACTGAGAGGGTATACCCAGAGGGTCCGCCCCCTGGGCGGTACTGTAGAAGGTGTGATGCAACACTTTTTACAAGTTTTTCTGCCTAGTCACTCCTAATTAACGGATAATACCCACTTTGTCAATAGAGAAGCTGTGTCGGTCCATGGACTCAGAGAAAAGGATTTTACGGTGAGTAAAAAATCCTATTTTTTCATGGCCAGATCCTTGATTTGCCTTGACAATTCTTATTTTATTTTACGATTTGTCTTACGTTACTTTTCTTGTTCCCTTCCTCACAGGGATGACGATGATATCAACGACGTGGCTTCCATGGCGGGGGTGAATCTGTCGGAGGAAAGTGCGCGGATATTGGCAACAAATTCTGAGTTAGTGGGGACGTTAACGCGGTCTTGTAAAGATGAATTGTTTCTGCTCCCTGCGGTATTACAGAGACGGATACTGGAGATCGGTACGTCTGTCCCTTCATGTCCCACAAAATTTCAGATTGATATATGATGATTGTTGGAGGAAAAATGGAGCAGATACCTTTGTAAAATAATTGGATGTTTACCCCTGTGAAAGCCGATTTGCAGCTTACACATGGATCAGTCGGGTACAGTGGAACCTTGGATTGCGAGTAACGCGGGTAACTAGCACTTCGCAATACAAGCACTGTATTTCCTAAAATCCTAACTCTGTTTGCGAGTGTTGTCCGCAAAACGCCCCCCGCCTCTGGCCGCATGTGGTATTGCATGCCATTGAAGTCAATGCGGAACAGATTATTTTTGTTTCCATTGACTTCAATGGGGAAACTCACTTTGATATGCGAGTACTTTGGATTAGGAGCATTCTCCTGGAACGGATTATGCTCGCAATCCAAGGTTCCACTGTATATGATCTGCATGCTTAAATTGGTCCAAGCTGGACCTAAACTTTACCCTTCAAGAAAAAAAAAAAACCATTGAAATGTTACTAAAGCCTCTTTTTTTTGGGGGGGGGTTTGTTTTTGGGGGGGGGGGGTTTAATTAAAATAACAAATATGTTATTCTTACCTGCTCTGTGCAATGGTTTTGCACAGAGCAGCCCCAATCTTCTGGGGTCCCCCACCAGCGCTCCAGGTCCCACCTCTTTGGCAGGTGCCCCCACGGAAAAAGCCGCTTTCCATGGGGGCACCCGTGCGTGCTCGCTCACAAGTCCCGTTGCTGCATCTATTGACACAGACAATGGGGGACCCCCCCCCCACTCTCGTGTCACAGCTTTTGATTGACAGCAGTGGGAGACAATGACTCCTGCTGCTATCAATCTGTTCAATGAGGATGGAGACAGCGGCGAGAGCCACTGCTCTTGTGCATCGGATCAGGCGCAGGTAAGAAAAGAGTGGGAGGGGGTCTGCAGCACAAAACGTACACACGGCCATTTTTCTCGTCGGGAAAATTTTTATTTTTTCTCTTTGACGAGAAAAACGACCGTGTGTGGGCTTTCCAGCATTTTTCCCGATGAGAAAAACGGCAAGAATCACAACGAGAAAAATTAGAACATGCTCTGATTTTTCTCGTCGTGATTCATGGCTATTTTTTTCAGCGGCAGTTTTCCCATAGGGAAACACTGCCAGGGAGCCTACACACGGTCGTTTTTCTCAGCCAAATGAAAAAATGTCATGAAAACCGGCCGTGTGTAGGGGACCAAGCCGTTCCTAATTTTTCCCGTCGATTTTCTCAACGGTGTTTTCACCGTCCAGAAAATCGATCGTGTGTACACGGCATTAGGCTTTAGAACCACTTTAAGGTCCCTTTTGTATGGGCGATCCAATCAGGTCCGTCTGTCAGGTGGACTTGATTGGATGGTCCGTGTATCCCTATGGATTGGCGGGTGTAAGGCTACATTCACACTTGCGCGACTTGTCATGCAACTTTGGACTTCAAAGTTGCATGACATGTCGTTTCCCATGTTTTCCAATGATTCATTCATTCATATATATCCACAATGCAGCAACTTCAAAGTAGTTCATGCACTACTTTGGTCTGACTTCCATGCAACTTGAGGGCCATAGACTTCATTGTTAGCCCTCAGAAGTTGTATGAAAGTCGTACCTGAATGTTATACAATGCAACTTGTGTGCAACAGTTGTCCATTATCACTGGTCAAAGCCAAAGTCAGATCCAAGTTGCACCCATCCAAAAGTCAGCGCAACTTTGGAGCCTAAATGGACTAGTATCAGTGTACACCCGCCTACCTCCAATACAGTCCACTAAAAACAAACAGAAGAGGATCTGTCCTCTTCCGTGTAGGCGGCTTAGATCGAAGGTAGTTGGGTGTAAATGGATAGCCGGTCTGTTTACACCAGACCACCAATTGAGCAGAGGGGGCTTGGTCTGTGTCCACCCTGCATAAACTGAGCGGACACGGATCAGTCGTCCATCCGCGCTGCTCAGCAGGGGATCAGCGGACCGATATCCTGCTGAGGAAAGCAGATCCTCCCCATGTGAAAGGGGCCTAGGAAGGAAGCAGGATCACTGCCTGTACTCCTGGCAACAGCTGCTCTACTACCCTCTGGCAATAGAGACTGCCGTCCATGTGGAGTCCCTTTTGTGTTCACATTCTTATCATCAGTGGAAAGGTACATTTATCATTGGAAACTTGCACGCAAATGGTATTTGATCATTGGCAGCTTCCATTTCAGTGTGGCTTTTTTCATTACTAGGTAAGAAACACGGGATAACGGAAGTCCATCCAGACGTGGTCGGTTATGTCTCGCACGCCACGCAACAGCGATTACAAAACATTGTAGAAAAAATCTCAGAAACTGCTCAGCAAAAGAACATCTCTCACAAAGTAAGTATAGGTTGTCCCCCTCTTAGCCCAGGCAATAAAGATAACTTGCCAAAATTTGCAGACTTGGCTTGCGAATGCAGCAAATTAGGTTGATTTAAAATAAGCTAAATGGTGGTTATTTACTGAAGCTGGAGAGCGCAAAATCTGGGGCAGCTCTGCATAGAAACCAATCAGCTTCCAGGTTTTATTGCCAAAGCCTAACTGAACAAGCTGAAGTTAGAAGATGATTGGCTACAATGCAGAGCTGCACCAGAATTTGCGCACTCCAGTTTTAGTAAGTCTCCTCCATAGCTTCTACTGCACTTGTCGGGTTATACTGCTGCCTACAGGAGGATTGGACACTGGCTTAAATAACAAAAAAAACCCTAAGCCAGCCCCCAGGATAACCCCTTCTCCATCCAGCATGCCTCAGTTTTATGCTAATATTCTAGGAGGATGGGCGTCTTGTCTCCAGCTCTGTTGTGAAAGTTTAGGCCAGTTTTTGTGCTTTTTTTATTTGTGAATTCCTCTTTCATTAACTTCAATCAAGATTCCTCGTTGCATCGCTGCTAGATCTGGTCTCTACATAGCAGCTATCTGGACCAGGGTATCCTGAGCCCAGCTTTGATAGCCATACCTACACTCTGCCTTGTGGCGCTTTCCAGACCTGAGTGTACTGGTTAAGTTGGCCGTGGAACGCTTTCCAGGTCCAGAACCATAGCACTGCCTCAGGTGCCAACTGGTCTTGGAAGACTCATTTTGTGTGTAAGGCCAATTTGTATTACAGCACCGGAAATGCTCACCAACCACACTTTTGGGTGCCTTTCCGCCACTTCCATGTTTACTACAGTAAGCGTTACCACTGAGGGGCTGAATTTGGATGTCGTTTATTGGGTGGAGTGTCACGCATACATGCGCTCTATGCTTTCTTCCCCATGCTGAGGGAACTGCTGTATACAGTGCCTTGAAAAAGTATTCATACCCCTTGAAACTTTCCACATTTTGTCATGTTACAACCAAAAACGTAAATGTATTTTATTGAGATTTTATGTGATAGACCAACACAAAGTGACACATTAATTGTGAAGTGGAAGGAAAATGATCAATGGTTTTCAAATCTTTTTACAAATATCTGAAAAGTGTGGCGTGCATTTGTATTCAGCCCCTTTTACTCTGATCCCCCTAACTAAAATCTAGTGCAGGGGTCTCCAAACTTTTCAAGACAAGGGCCACATTGTAGATTTTACAAGTACTCGGGGGCCGAAAATGTCTGCACGTCTGTCTCCCCAATATATCAGTGTCCCCAATATATCAGTGTCCCCAGCATAGGTGTCCCCAGCATAGGTGTCCCCAGCATAGGTGTCCCCAGCATAGGTGTCCCCAGCATAGGTGTCCCCAGCATAGGTGTCCCCAGCATAATTTTCCCAGCATAATTTTCCCAGCATAGGTGTCCCCAGCATAGGTGTCCCCAGCATGGTTTTCCTAGCATAGGTGTCCCCAGCATAATTTTCCCAGCATAGGTGTCCCCAGCATAATTCTCCCAGCATAGGTGTCCCCAGCATAATTTTTCCCAGCATAGGTGTCCCCAGCAAAAAATTTCCCAGCATAGGTGTCCCCAGCAAAATTTTCCCAGCATAGGTGTCTCCAGCATAGTTTTCCCAGCATAGGTGTCCCCAGCATAATTTTCCCAGCATAGGTGTCCCCAGCATAATTTTCCCAGCATAGTTTTCCTAGCATAGGTGTCACCAGTATAATTTTTCCCAGCATAGGTGTCTCCAGCATAATTTCTTTTTCGTACATCACGGGACACAGAGCGACATAGTCATTACTAATGGGTTATATAGTTACCGTCAGGTGCTGGCACTGGCAACTTCCAAAACCGGAAGTACCCTCCCCTATATAAGCCCCTCCCATCCGGGAGCACCTCAGTTTTTTGCCAGTGTCTAAGGTGTTGGCCAAGAAGAAACATGTGTTTTTCACTGAGCTTGCGTACAGGTTCTTTTGGGCCTCAGTAAGCTATTCCGGATCCGACCAAAAAAGCTTCATAGCTAAACGGTCGGTACCCGGGCCTTGCAGAGAAGAGCAAGGTTCTGCCTGTAATGCTTCTCTTAGGAGAGCTGGACCCTGGGATCCAGAGCTCTGGTCATACCCACGACCAAGATGTTTTCTGTGCAGGGTGCTATACAGGTCCAGGGGAGTGGAATCCTTGGGAACCCGGTCCCTGAAGGTTTGATTACAATGCCTGCCGTGATAGGTGAAGTTTGGGCTTTTGTGGACCAAACAAAGTCCTGCGGCGGGGAACAGGTAAGTGGGGGCCCCCAGGAACTTGGTTCTATTGGGGGACCCCCAAGCCTAATTTGTCTTTCTGTCTGTTACCTAACGGTATTCCCGCTAATATCTGTGCATGCCTGTAACTACTAAAAAAAATGTAATAATTTTTAATGGTGGTCAAGAAAAAAAAAAAAAAAAAAAAGGAATGTTTTTTTATATATGTTTAGTATATTAAACTGCGGTACCTGTGTTTGTCCACTAGAGGCCGCTGTGGAATGTTTTTCTTGTCATATGGACTAGTTTCTTCTCAGAGAACAAAGTCCAGGCAGCTGGTGAGTTCTCCTACAGGAAACTGTTTCCTCTGCCATGTTGCAGTGTTCGTCTATCCCCCGGCCTGCGGCAAAGGGGGCCCTGGCTCCTGTCCCTGGTTTCCATGTTTGAAAATTAGCGCCGAGGCGCACGTGGCCGCGCGCGTGCGCGTGCACGCGCCTCTATATATAGAGGTGGCCGGAAAAAGGGGCGGGGCCTGGGGGATGACGCTCTGTGCGCGCCGCAGCGCTTCTGCGCATGTGCGGGCGTCCCAGCAGGTTTTTAAAAAGCCACATTATTGCAGTAAGCTGGCTATGAAGTACAGAGACAGAGCTGGCAACATTTAAAGGCATACAGCAAGCGGTTGATACAGGCATCCCCTAGAAAGGCACATTAGTAGACACCAACTGTTATATAGCAGCAATTGTGCTAGACTATTCTCAGTAAAAGTGGTGTATTACGGCTGGAATACCTCAGCTTTAGGCTTAGGAATATGCCGTCCAGTAGCTCCGGAACTGAATCTTCCAGGAAGCGAAGGGGGTCTCATCGGGCTCTGAGGATCTTGGGCATACTCCTGCTGCACCAGTCTCCCCTGAAGTTCAGAGGTAAGTGACCGTAGAGACCCCGCAGGGGTACTTGGTACTGTGGCTGTCCTCAGTCACCTGCTCCTGTGTATGTAACAGAGGAGGTTTTTTCCTCAGCTCTGGGAGGATTAGAGATTGTCAAAATTTATCGCTGCCTCCCTGTCAGGGAAAGCACGCCCGATCTCCGTCTCCTCCTTCAGAGTGCCTGTTAGCAGAGCAACAGTCCCATACAGGGATCGACCTGCCTGAAGGGGATCAGGATAAGGTTGATTCTGTTATAGAGGAATCAACAGTGGGGGAACCTTTTCTCAGCATCTCAAGCTGAAAGATTATGGGTTCAGTCTCTGACTAACATGGTCCGATCAGCATTTAAAAATGCACCTTGCGGAACCATCAACCACTACTGTATCCTCGTTGGGGTCGCTAGAAGCCCCCAGACTGTTTGTTCTTTTCCACTTTACCCTTTACTGAAAGGGCTCATTTACCAGGATTGGGAACGTCCTGAGAAAATATTTATTCCCCCAAGAGATTTCCGGTGGTCTATCCCATGGAGGATAAGTTCATCAGAAAAAAAAAAAAAAAATGGAAGGTCCCTACAGTGGACGCAGCCATCTCTTGTATGTATAAATCACTGACATGTCCAGTGGATAATGTCCAAATGTTCAGGAAGCCAATAGATAAAAGATTGGAGTCCTTATGAAAATCTGCTTGGTGATACAACCAGCAGTAGCAGCTATTGGGGTCTGCTAAGCAGTGAAGGATCAGTTGAAACAGGTCTTGAGGGACTTGACAGATCAGCAGGCTTTGCCCTAGCTGATCTACCTAGAGCCTTAGGCTTTGCGGTTGACGCCATAGAGGATTCAGTCCATCAGGCCTCCCGCCTTACGCTGTCTATAGTACATATGCGTAGGCTCCTATGGCTCAAAAACTGGTCTGCTGAAGCTCCCTGTAAAGAATGGCTGGTTAGCGTCCCATTTCATGGTGAACGCTTATTCAGGGAAAACCTGGACAAATATATCCAGAAAATTTCCAGCGGTAAAAATACGCTCTTGCCGGTTAAAAGCAGAGTTAGAGGTCCCTCTTTAAGAGGCCTGCTTCTCCAGTCCCTGGGGCATCGGCTGTGTAACAGTTCCGACGGCCTCCTCGGTTAAATCCCGGGGGTAAAAAACAGGGACAGTAGCAGGGTAATGAGAAACCCTGGGTCAGGGGAGGTACAAAACCTCCCCCAAAGTTAAATTCATTGAAGCCCCCACTCAGTCGGGTGGGGGGAGGACTCCAGTTGTTCGCAAGAGACCTGGCGGGACACGATCAAGACAGATAGGTGCTCTCCGCAGTAGGTTTGGGATACAGTTTGGAGTTAAAAGACTCCCCTCCTTCCCATTTTGAGGTCAAACGTGCCAAGGGATCCCCGGAAGAGAGAGTCCCTCCTGTTGGCACTAGAACAACTATTGCTCCAAGGAGTAATTATGGAGGTTCCCCTGGAAGAATGAGGGTTCGGGTTTTACTCAAACCTCTTTACAGTCCCGAAGCAAACGCGGACGGGAGGCCCATATTAATTCTAAAAAGGGCTATACAAATTCCTGTATATCAGGACTTTCCGATGGAGTCGATCCGATCGGTGGCCACTGCCCTACAAGGGGAGGATTGGTTAGCCACGATCGACATCAAAAATGCTTATTTGCACATTCCCATCTTTCCAGTCCACCAAAAATTTATACGCTTTGCAGTAGAAGGGCGCCATTTTCAGTTCAGAGCCTTACCCTTCGGTTTGGCCACAGCACCAAGAGTGTTCACAAAAATTCTGGCCCTTTATTGGCCAATCTAAGAACACAAGGTGTAATGATAATGGCATATCTGGATGACTTGTTGCTGATAGACCACTCAGTGAAAAAACTAGACGTGGTCGTTCACAAGACGATCAAGTATCTGGAATCTCACGGTTGGATTATCAACCGAGACAAGTCAGCCCTAAAAACCAGTCAAAAGTCTGGAATACTTGGGGCTAAGGTTGGATTCAGGCCAGAGAAAAATATTCTTGCCTCGAGGAAAGGTGTTGTCTTTGAAAGATTTGATCCACTTAGTGGGTACAAAAAAGACAGCCGTCCATACGCCTGTATATGAGACTGCTGGGAAAAATGGTGGCATCATTCGAAGCAGTACCCTACGGTCAATTCCATTCAAGGAATTTGCAAGGGGCCATACTGTCAGCCTGGAACAAAAAAAGTTCAGGCCCTAGACTTACAATGTCCTTGTCCCCTTCCGTTCGCAAGAGCCTCCGTTAGTGGTTGGTTCCCCAGAATCTGGAAAAAAGGAAATCCTTCAGTCCGGTTTCTTGGAAGGTGGTCACTACAGATGCCAGCCTTATAGGCTGGGGAGCAGTACTGGAGCAATAGTCTCTCCAGGGCAGATGGTCGGATGCAGAAAAGGCCCTGCCCATCAATCTCTTAGAGATACGAGCAGCCCGGTATGCCCTAGTAGCATGGACATCCAAACTCCAAGGGTCCCCTGTCAGATTTCAATCAGACAATGCCACAGCAGTGGCATATATCAATCATCAGGGGGGCACCAGGAGTCGTGCAGCCCAGAGGGAAGTAAATTACATCCTGAAATGGGCAGAAGAATATGTCCCAGCCATATCTGCGGTATTCATTCCAGGAGTGGAGAATTGGAAGGCGGACTTTCTAAGTCGCCAGCAATTAGGCCCAGAGGAAGGGTCCCTTCACCCTGAGGTTTTCTGGACAATATGTCAGCGGTGGGGAACATCGGATGTAGATCTTCTAGCATCCAGATTCAACGCAAAGGGGGACAGGGTTGTCTCTCGGACAAGGGATCCCCTAGCTTGCGGCTCGGATGCCCTAGTGTTCCCTTGGGATCAGTTCAAGCTGATATATGCATTCACACCGCCAATGGTTACCTCGATTACTCCGCAGAATCAGGGTAGAAAAGAAACCAGTGATTCCGGTGGCTCCAGCGTGGCCCCGAAGAGCGTGGTACGCGGAGATTGTAAAATCTCAGTGGGGAGTCCTTGGACTCTCCCACGTCGTCCGGCTTTCGCAAGGACCGATGTGCCACCCTTCCTTACCAGCCCTAGGTTTGACGGCCTGGCTATTGAAGCCCACATTCTAAAAAAGAGAGGGCTCTCTAATGCTGTGGTATCTACCATGATCAATGCCAGGAAGCCGGTATCCAGGCAGATCTACTATAGAATCTGGAAGGCGTACATCGCGTGGTGTGAGGCCAAGAAATGGCATCCACATAAGTACGTAATAGGTAGGATTCTGGACTTCCTACAGTGGGCTGTAGATAGGAAGCTTGCCTTGAGTACTATCAAGGGTCAGATTTCGGCCTTGTCAATATTTTTTCAAAGGCCCTTGGCTTCGCATTCACTAGTCAAAGCCTTTATACAAGGAGTGATGCGTATTAGTCCTCCGGTTAATATTCCCATATGTCCATGGGATCTAAACTTGGTTCTGTCGGTTCTACAGAAACAACCACTTGAACCATTACAGCATATTTCCTTGGTGCTTCTCACCAGGAAATTGATTTTTCTAGTAGCCATTTGTTCGGCTAAAAGAGTATCGGAATTAGCAGCTATGTCCTGTAGGGAGCCATATCTGGTTATCCATAAGGACAGAGTAGTGTTACGTCCTCATCCAGCCTTTCTTCCTAAGGTGGTATCGAGGTTTCATTTGAACCAAGATGTGGTTCTTCCTTCTTTTTTCCCCAAACCTACTTCGGTGGAGGAAAAGTTATTGCATTCTTTGGATGTAGTAAGAGCAGTTAAAGCTTATCTAAAAGCCACTGCTCAGATTCGCAGAACGGATACTTTGTTTATTCTGCCGGAAGGCCCCAGAAAGGGTCAGGCAGCGTCAAAATCTACTTTAGCCAAGTGGATTCGACAGGTCATAATACAAGCCTATGGCTTGAGAAGGAGACCGCCTCCGTTCAAAGTTAGAGCGCACTCCACGAGAGCAGTTGGAACTTCATGGGCAGTGCATCACCAGGCCTCCCTGGCTCAAATCTGTAAGGCCGCAACGTGGTCTTCAGTTCACACGTTTACTAGGTTCTACCAGGTGGACGTTAGAAGTCAGGAGGATGTCGCCTTTGGGCGCAGTGTGTTGCAGGCCGCAAAAGATCCTCATGTCTGATAGCGCTCAGCTTATATATGGTGTATCCCCCCCCTCATTTGGCATTGCTTTAGGACATCCCATTAGTAATGACTATGTCGCTCTGTGTCCCGTGATGTACGAAAAAGAAAATAGGATTTTTATAACAGCTTACCTGTAAAATCCTTTTCTTGGAGTACATCACGGGACACAGAGCTCCCACCCCTCTTTTGGGGACACTTATTGCTTTGCTACAAAACTGAGGTGCTCCCGGATGGGAGGGGCTTATATAGGGGAGGGTACTTCCGGTTTTGGAAGTTGCCAGTGCCAGCACCTGACGGTAACTATATAACCCATTAGTAATGACTATGTCGCTCTGTGTCCCGTGATGTACTCCAAGAAAAGGATTTTACAGGTAAGCTGTTATAAAAATCCTATTTTTTCCCAGCATAGGTGTCTCCAGCATAATTTTTCCCAGCATAGGTGTCCCCAGCATAATTTTCCCAGCATAGGTGTCCCCAGCATAATTTTCCCAGCATAGGTGTCCCCAGCATAATTTTCCCAGCATAGGTGTCCCCAGTATAATTTTCCCAGCATAGGTGTCCCCAGCATAATTTTCCCAGCATAGGTGTCCCCAGCATAATTTTCCCAGCATAGGTGTCCCCAGTATAATTTTCCCAGCATAGGTGTCCCCAGTATAATTTTCCCAGCATAGGTGTCCCCAGCATAATTTTCCCAGCATAGGTGTCCCCAGCATAGGTGTCCCCAGCATAGTTTTCCCAGCATAGGTGTCCCCAGCATAGTTTTCCCAGCATAGGTGTCCCCAGCATAATTTTCCCAGCATAGGTGTCCCCAGTATAATTTTCCCAGCATAGGTGGCCCCAGCATAATTTTCCCAGCATAGGTGTCCCCAGCATAATTTTCCCAGCATAGGTGTCCCCAGCATAATTTCTTTTTCGTACATCACGGGACACAGAGCGACATAGTCATTACTAATGGGTTATATAGTTACCGTCAGGTGCTGGCACTGGCAACTTCCAAAACCGGAAGTACCCTCCCCTATATAAGCCCCTCCCATCCGGGAGCACCTCAGTTTTTTGCCAGTGTCTAAGGTGTTGGCCAAGAAGAAACATGTGTTTTTCACTGAGCTTGCGTACAGGTTCTTTTGGGCCTCAGTAAGCTATTCCGGATCCGACCAAAAAAGCTTCATAGCTAAACGGTCGGTACCCGGGCCTTGCAGAGAAGAGCAAGGTTCTGCCTGTAATGCTTCTCTTAGGAGAGCTGGACCCTGGGATCCAGAGCTCTGGTCATACCCACGACCAAGATGTTTTCTGTGCAGGGTGCTATACAGGTCCAGGGGAGTGGAATCCTTGGGAACCCGGTCCCTGAAGGTTTGATTACAATGCCTGCCGTGATAGGTGAAGTTTGGGCTTTTGTGGACCAAACAAAGTCCTGCGGCGGGGAACAGGTAAGTGGGGGCCCCCAGGAACTTGGTTCTATTGGGGGACCCCCAAGCCTAATTTGTCTTTCTGTCTGTTACCTAACGGTATTCCCGCTAATATCTGTGCATGCCTGTAACTACTAAAAAAATGTAATAATTTTTAATGGTGGTCAAGAAAAAAAAAAAAAAAAAAAGGAATGTTTTTTTATATATGTTTAGTATATTAAACTGCGGTACCTGTGTTTGTCCACTAGAGGCCGCTGTGGAATGTTTTTCTTGTCATATGGACTAGTTTCTTCTCAGAGAGCAAAGTCCAGGCAGCTGGTGAGTTCTCCTACAGGAAACTGTTTCCTCTGCCATGTTGCAGTGTTCGTCTATCCCCCGGCCTGCGGCAAAGGGGGCCCTGGCTCCTGTCCCTGGTTTCCATGTTTGAAAATTAGCGCCGAGGCGCACGTGGCCGCGCGCGTGCGCGTGCACGCGCCTCTATATATAGAGGTGGCCGGAAAAAGGGGCGGGGCCTGGGGGATGACGCTCTGTGCGCGCCGCAGCGCTTCTGCGCATGTGCGGGCGTCCCAGCAGGTTTTTAAAAAGCCACATTATTGCAGTAAGCTGGCTATGAAGTACAGAGACAGAGCTGGCAACATTTAAAGGCATACAGCAAGCGGTTGATACAGGCATCCCCTAGAAAGGCACATTAGTAGACACCAACTGTTATATAGCAGCAATTGTGCTAGACTATTCTCAGTAAAAGTGGTGTATTACGGCTGGAATACCTCAGCTTTAGGCTTAGGAATATGCCGTCCAGTAGCTCCGGAACTGAATCTTCCAGGAAGCGAAGGGGGTCTCATCGGGCTCTGAGGATCTTGGGCATACTCCTGCTGCACCAGTCTCCCCTGAAGTTCAGAGGTAAGTGACCGTAGAGACCCCGCAGGGGTACTTGGTACTGTGGCTGTCCTCAGTCACCTGCTCCTGTGTATGTAACAGAGGAGGTTTTTTCCTCAGCTCTGGGAGGATTAGAGATTGTCAAAATTTATCGCTGCCTCCCTGTCAGGGAAAGCACGCCCGATCTCCGTCTCCTCCTTCAGAGTGCCTGTTAGCAGAGCAACAGTCCCATACAGGGATCGACCTGCCTGAAGGGGATCAGGATAAGCTTGATTCTGTTATAGAGGAATCAACAGTGGGGGAACCTTTTCTCAGCATCTCAAGCTGAAAGATTATGGGTTCAGTCTCTGACTAACATGGTCCGATCAGCATTTAAAAATGCACCTTGCGGAACCATCAACCACTACTGTATCCTCGTTGGGGTCGCTAGAAGCCCCCAGACTGTTTGTTCTTTTCCACTTCACCCTTTACTGAAAGGGCTCATTTACCAGGATTGGGAACGTCCTGAGAAAATATTTATTCCCCCAAGAGATTTCCGGTGGTCTATCCCATGGAGGATAAGTTCATAAAAAAAAAAAAAAAAAATGGAAGGTCCCTACAGTGGACGCAGCCATCTCTTGTATGTATAAATCACTGACATGTCCAGTGGATAATGTCCAAATGTTCAAGAACCCAATAGATAAAAGATTGGAGTCCTTATGAAAATCTGCTTGGTGATACAACCAGCAGTAGCAGCTATTGGGGTCTGCTAAGCAGTGAAGGATCAGTTGAAACAGGTCTTGAGGGACTTGACAGATCAGCAGGCTTTGCCCTAGCTGATCTACCTAGAGCCTTAGGCTTTGCGGTTGACGCCATAGAGGATTCAGTCCATCAGGCCTCCCGCCTTACGCTGTCTATAGACATATGCGTAGGCTCCTATGGCTCAGAAACTGGTCTGCTGAAGCTCCCTGTAAAGAATGGCTGGTTAGCGTCCCATTTCATGGTGAACGCTTATTCAGGGAAAACCTGGACAAATATATCCAGAAAATTTCCAGCGGTAAAAATACGCTCTTGCCGGTTAAAAGCAGAGTTAGAGGTCCCTCTTTAAGGGGCCTGCTTCTCCAGTCCCTGGGGCATCGGCTGTGTAACAGTTCCGACGGCCTCCTCGGTCAAATCCCGGGGGTAAAAAACAGGGACAGTAGCAGGGTAATGAGAAACCCTGGGTCAGGGGAGGTACAAAACCTCCCCCAAAGTTAAATTCATTGAAGCCCCCACTCAGTCGGGTGGGGGGAAGACTCCAGTTGTTCGCAAGGAGACCTGGCGGGACACGATCAAGACAGATAGGTGCTCTCCGCAGTAGGTTTGGGATACAGTTTGGAGTTAAAAGACTCTCCTCCTTCCCATTTTTAAGGTCAAACGTGCCAAGGGATCCCCGGAAGAGAGAGTCCCTCCTGTTGGCACTAGAACAACTATTGCTCCAAGGAGTAATTATGGAAGTTCCCCTGGAAGAATGAGGGTTCGGGTTTTACTCAAACCTCTTTACAGTCCCGAAGCAAACGCGGACGGGAGGCCCATATTAATTCAAAAAGGGCTATACAAATTCCTGTATATCAGGACTTTCCGATGGAGTCGATCCGATCGGTGGCCACTGCCCTACAAGGGGAGGATTGGTTAGCCACGATCGACATCAAAGATGCTTATTTGCACATTCCCATCTTTCCAGTCCACCAAAAATTTCTACGCTTTGCAGTAGAAGGGCGCCATTTTCAGTTCAGAGCCTTACCCTTCGGTTTGGCCACAGCACCACGAGTGTTTACAAAAATTCTGGCCCTTTATTGGCCAATCTAAGAACACAAGGTGTAATGATAATGGCATATCTGGATGACTTGTTGCTGATAGACCACTCAGTGAAAAAACTAGACGTGGTCGTTCACAAGACGATCAAGTATCTGGAATCTCACGGTTGGATTATCAACCGAGACAAGTCAGCCCTAAAAACCAGTCAAAAGTCTGGAATACTTGGGGCTAAGGTTGGATTCAGGCCAGAGAAAAATATTCTTGCCTCGAGGAAAGGTGTTGTCTTTGAAAGATTTGATCCACTTAGTGGGTACAAAAAAGACAGCCGTCCATACGCCTGTATATGAGGCTGCTGGGAAAAATGGTGGCATCATTCGAAGCAGTACCCTACGGTCAATTCCATTCAAGGAATTTGCAAGGGGCCATACTGTCAGCCTGGAACAAAAAAGTTCAGGCCCTAGACTTACAATGTCCTTGTCCCCTTCCGTTCGCAAGAGCCTCCGTTGGTGGTGGGTTCCCCAGAATCTGGAAAAAAGGAAATCCTTCAGTCCGATTTCTTGGAAGGTGGTCACTACAGATGCCAGCCTTATAGGCTGGGGAGCAGTACTGGAGCAATAGTCTCTCCAGGGCAGATGGTCGGATGCAGAAAAGGCCCTGCCCATCAATCTCTTAGAGATACGAGCAGCCCGGTATGCCCTAGTAGCATGGACATCCAAACTCCAAGGGTCCCCTGTCAGAATTCAATCATCAGGGGGGCACCAGGAGTCGTGCAGCCCAGAGGGAAGTAAATTACATCCTGAAATGGGCAGGAAAAATATGTCCCAGCCATATCTGCGGTATTCATTCCAGGAGTGGAGAATTGGAAGGCGGACTTTCTAAGTCGCCAGCAATTAGGCCCAGAGGAAGGGTCCCTTCACCCCGAGGTTTTCTGGACAATATGTCAGCGGTGGGGAACATCGGATGTAGATCTTCTAGCATCCAGATTCAACGCAAAGGGGGATAGGTTTGTCTCTCGGACAAGGGATCCCCTAGCTTGCGGCTCGGATGCCCTAGTGTTCCCTGGGGATCAGTTCAAGCTGATATATGCATTCACACCGCCACAATGGTTACCTCGATTACTCCGCAGAATCAGGGTAGAAAAGAAACCAGTGATTCCGGTGGCTCCAGCGTGGCCCCGAAGAGCGTGGTACGCGGAGATTGTAAAATTTCAGTGGGGAGTCCTTGGACTCTCCCACGTCGTCCGGCTTTCGCAAGGACCGATATACCACCCTTCCTTACCAGCCCTAGGTTTGACGGCCTGGCTATTGAAGCCCACATTCTAAAAAAGAGAGGGCTCTCTAATGCTGTGGTATCTACCATGATCAATGCCAGGAAGCCGGTATCCAGGCAGATCTACTATAGAATCTGGAAGGCGTACATCGCGTGGTGTGAGGCCAAGAAATGGCATCCACATAAGTACGTAATAGGTAGGTTTCTGGACTTCCTACAGTGGGCTGTAGATAGGAAGCTTGCCTTGAGTACTATCAAGGGTCAGATTTCGGCCTTGTCAATATTTTTTCAAAGGCCCTTGGCTTCGCATTCACTAGTCAAAGCCTTTATACAAGGAGTGATGCGTATTAGTCCTCCGGTTAATATTCCCATATGTCCATGGGATCTAAACTTGGTTCTGTCGGTTCTACAGAAACAACCATTTGAACCATTACAGCATATTTCCTTGGTGCTTCTCACCAGGAAATTGATTTTTCTAGTAGCCATTTGTTCGGCTAAAAGAGTATCGGAATTAGCAGCTATGTCCTGTAAGGAGCCATATCTGGTTATCCATAAGGACAGAGTAGTGTTACGTCCTCATCCAGCCTTTCTTCCTAAGGTGGTATCGAGTTTTCATTTGAACCAAGATGTGGTTCTTCCTTCTTTTTTCCCCAAGCCTACTTCGGTAGAGGAAAAGTTATTGCATTCTTTGGATGTAGTAGGAGCAGTTAAACCTTATCTAAAAGCCACTGCTCAGATTCGCAGAACGGATACTTTGTTTATTCTGCCGGAAGGCCCCAGAAAGGGTCAGGCAGCGTCAAAATCTACTTTAGCCAAGTGGATTCGACAGGTCATAATACAAGCCTATAGCTTGAGAAGTAGACCGCCTCCGTTCAAAGTTAGGGCGCACTCCACGAGAGCAGTTGGAACTTCATGGGCAGTGCATCACCAGGCCTCCCTGGCTCAAATCTGTAAGGCCGCAACATGGTCTTCAGTACACACGTTTACTAGGTTCTACCAGGTGGACGTTAGAAGTCAGGAGGATGTCGCCTTTGGGCGCAGTGTGTTGCAGGCCGCAAAAGATCCTCATGTCTGATAGCGCTCAGCTTATATATGGTGTATCCCCCCCCTCATTTGGCATTGCTTTAGGACATCCCATTAGTAATGACTATGTCGCTCTGTGTCCCGTGATGTACGAAAAAGAAAATAGGATTTTTATAACAGCTTACCTGTAAAATCCTTTTCTTGGAGTACATCACGGGACACAGAGCTCCCACCCCTCTTTGGGGACACTTATTGCTTTGCTACAAAACTGAGGTGCTCCCGGATGGGAGGGGCTTATATAGGGGAGGGTACTTCCGGTTTTGGAAGTTGCCAGTGCCAGCACCTGACGGTAACTATATAACCCATTAGTAATGACTATGTCGCTCTGTGTCCCGTGATGTACTCCAAGAAAAGGATTTTACAGGTAAGCTGTTATAAAAATCCTATTTTTCCCAGCATAGGTGTCCCCAGCATAATTTTCCCAGCATAGGTGTCCCCAGCATAATTTTCCCAGCATAGGTGTCCCCAGCATAATTTTCCCAGCATAGGTGTCCCCAGCATAATTTTCCCAGCATAGGTGTCCCCAGCATAGGTGTCCCCAGTATAATTTTCCCAGCATAGGTGTCCCCAGCATAATTTTCCCAGCATAGGTGTCCCCAGCATAGGTGTCCCCAGCATAATTTTCCCAGCATAGGTGTCCCCAGCATAATTTTCCCAGCATAGGTGTCCCCAGCATAGATGTCCCCATTATCAGTGTCCCCAGCAGTGTCTCCTGTACATGTACATGTTCAGATTTATGCCCATTTGACACTTTCCTGTACAAGCCGACTTCTTCACTGTAGGAGCCGACTTCAGCTCTCCTGCACCTCCCGACTCCCGCCCACTGCTACACACACAGGCTGTAAGGTGGAAGGATTCCTAATGAAAACAGCGGGCGGGAAGCCAGGAGGTGCCACGCTGACGACGTCACTGCAGCCAATCCTCAGCTCAGCACTGCAGCCAATCCTCTGGTAGCACGGGAGGGTGTGCGGGGAGCGGCTTTTTGTCCTGGACCTGCCAGACATAGACTGCCGATAACAGCAGCTGCTTTTAAAAGCCAGCAGATCGGCAGTGCTGTGTTGGCAGAGTCTGTGCAAGCTGGGGGCCGGACAAAACACACCCACGGGTTTTTAATCTCAGTTTAAATACAGCTGTTCTCTACAGTCCCCAGTGGTTTGTTAGAGAACCTTAGTGAACAAACAGCATCATGAAGGCCAAGGAACACACCGGACAGGTCAGGGATAAAGTTGTGGAGACGTTTAAAGGCCGGGTTAGGTAATACAAAAAATATCCCAAGCTTTGAACATCTCACAGAGCACTGTTCAATCCATCATTCGAAAATGGAAAGAGTATGGCACAACTGCAAACCTACCAAGGACATGGCCGTCCACCTAAACTGACCGGCCGGGCAAGGAGAACATTCATCAGAGAAGCAGCAAAGAGGCCCATGGTGACTCTGGAGGAGCTGCAGAGATCCACAGCTCAGGTGGGAGAATCTGTCCACAGGACAACTATTAGTCATGCACTCCACAAATCTGCCCTTTTTGGAAGAGTGGCAAGAAGAAAGTCATTGGCATTGGAAGCGACGGGGATCGTACGGGTGTCCCTAGATTTGCCATGATTCAGGATCGCAGGCAGAATCGCCGCAATTCGGGACGCCTAGATGTGAACAGAGCCTTAATGAATGTTTAATGTTGCAATCTTTTGGGTCCAATTTCATGTATTGGCACGAATTTTAAAGCGGAGTTCCACCCAAAAGTGGAACTTCTACTTTAAGCACTCCTCACCCTCTAACATGCCACATGTAAAAAAAATTTGGGGGGGGGGGGCACAGAGTGGGTGCTTGGTTTTGACAGGTACTTCCTGTATCACTTCCTACTTCTGTTGTCTCGCCACCTAGGCGACTCTTCTCCCCCTAAGCGGCCCCTCCCTCTCTGCCATCTTCTGGGACATGTCACAGGTCCCAGAAAATTGCCTGGCCACTAGGAGAGCGCATGCGCAATGCGCACCCAGCTGTGAAGCTGCAAGCTGTCACAGCTGGGTGCCCACACTTGCAATGATGGCGCCGTGGAGAGGAGGAGGAGAGAAGCGAGGCTTCGGGCGGTCGCATCACTGGACCATGGGAAAGATGAGTGTCAAGTCGGCAGCTACATTTTTTGTAGCTGCTGACTTTTAATAAACTTAGAAATGAGTGGAACTCCGCTTAAAGTATTCTATGTATTGATCACATTTGGCTTAACCACTTAAAGACCAGCTCACGACTAAATACGTTGGCAGAATGGCACGACTGGGCATAGTGACGTATATTTACGTCACTTTGAACTTCCCAGCGTGTGCGCGCCCCTGCTGCGAGCTCTGTACTTGCGGACTCGATGTCCGCCGGTGTCCGGCGATCGGGTCACAGAGCTGCAGAACGGGGAGAGGCAAGTGTAAACAAGGCATCTCCCCATTCTGCTTTGTGACACTGATCATCTGTTCCCTCTCATCGGGAGCAGCGATCATTGACGTGTCACTCATAGCCAGGCCCCCCAACAGTTAGCATCACTCCCTAGGACACACTTAACCCCTTCCTAGCCCCCCAGTGGTTAACCCCTTTACTGTCAGTCACATTTATACAGTAATCAGTGCATTTTTATAGCAGTAATTGCTGTATAAATGTGAATAGTCCCAAAATAGCGTCAAAAGTGTCCGATATGTCTGCCATAATGTAGCAGGCGTGATAAAAATCGCTGATCCGCGCCATTACTAGTAAAAAAATAAATAATAGAAATGCCGTAAAGCTATCCCCTATTTTGTAGACACCATAACTTTTGCGCAAACCAATCAATATACGCTTATTGCGTTTTTTTTTCTTTTTTACCAAAAATATGTTGAAGAATACGTATCGGCCTAAACTGAGGAAAAAAATTGTTTTATTTGGGGGATATTTATTATAGCAAAAAGCAAAAAATATTGCTTTTTTTTTCCAAATTGTCGCTCTATTTTTGTTTATAGCACAACAAATGAAAACCGCAGAGGCGATCAAATACCACCAAAAGAAAGCTCTATTTGTGGGGAAAAAAGGACGTCAATTTTGTTTGGGAGCCACATCGCACGACCGCAATTGTCAGTTAAAGCGACGCAGTGCCGAATTGCAAAAAGTGGCCTGGTCATTTGGCAGCCAAATGGTCCGGGGCTGAAGTGGTTAATCATATTTATATTAACAGTGCAGCACAAACACTGTCCTGTATTTTTCACTCATTAGCTATTAAGTTGCAGCAGTTACCCACTTCAGTACACCTAAAGTGAGGAGCACTTACCCTATAGCCTTGTGGTTTCCTCCAGACTGCGAATTGTGTTGTCATGACAACTAGGATGTTTGTGGTTCAAGCCTCTTTCCTGTGAATGCTTCCTCCCAGCCTTTCAGAAATTCCTGCAAGATCACTTCTGGCCCAGACTGTGCTGTATTTCACACTATCTCTATGCAACATCTCTGGAGCCGTCCCTTTATACCATTATTGGGGAATGCACCGCTCTTCCATTTTGGCCATCCTCACAGCAGGCAGGACTGGTATGCTACATTTATAATCTTTGCCATAAGACCCCTTTTCACACTGCAGCGCTTTGCAGGCGCTAGAACACTAAAAATAGCACCTGCAAAGTGCCCTGAAAGAGCCGCTGCTATCTCTCCAGTGTGAAAACACCGAGGGCTTTCACACTGGAGCGGTGCGCTAGCAGGACGGTAAAGTGAAGGAGCGGTGTGTATTGAAATCAATGGGCACCGTGGCTATACCGCCGGCAAAGCACTGCTGCAGCAGCACTTTGCGGGTGGTTTTAACCCTTTTTTGGCCGCTAGCGAGGGTTAAAAGCGCCCCGCTAGCGGCCGAATATCCCCGCAAATACG
This sequence comes from Rana muscosa, assembly GCA_029206835.1. Lineage (NCBI taxonomy): Eukaryota > Metazoa > Chordata > Amphibia > Anura > Ranidae > Rana > Rana muscosa. The sequence goes on along the minus strand of CM055128.1, from coordinate 291,077,466 downwards.
ACGGTAAAGCGCAGCTAAAAATAGCACCGCTTTACCGCTGCGCACGCCCCAGTGTGAAAGGGGCCTAATTATATCAAAGCATCTTTCATCCCAACTCGGCTATTTTAATGTGGATCTTTTTTATGTGCTCAATAAATCTTTTTGCTATTGATCATTTTGATACATGCCTTTTCTTTACTAGACTGGAATGTAGCGTGTCTAGCACCACCTTGTGGCCACTTACCAACAGCGCTCTTGTCTGGATGTTTTTTCTATGATCCTTCCATAAACTGGTGGTTTATTTGAGTAGCAGGGTTAAGTGTCCGATTTACCTCATTGGCACTGCACATCTATACTATCAAGCCTGTAGCACCTGGATGTTGGTACTAGTCCTTTGGATGTGCTACATTTGATCAGATATATGCCCTTTCAGATAACATTCCCGCCCGCACTTCACGCTTGTTAATTCCTCGATGGATCTGGGGTATTACGAGATCCATGACTGATCAGTCTTGGGCAGACTCCTCAGCATTCTTCTGCAGGCTATTACCCAGGGGTTTCAAAAAGCCCCCCCCCCCCCATCCTTGGTACCTTTTGGCTGTTCCCATCTCGCCAGTCTGGGGCTGAGGCCTCCTTTTCACTCCTGCTGACACTTGTGGCAGTGTCTACCTTCCACCTATTTTCTCTGTCACATTGGGACTGAATCCTTGGGTTCAAGGGGTCTCTTTACTCTCATGTGGGCTATTGGGTTGTATGAATACTGTACATTCTCTGATGTACCGCGCCTAGTGAGGTTAGTTCTCAGGCTAGGCATCCAAGTTTTATTCTCTTGACCCTTAGGGCTGTGGATGGTTGACTTTGGACCTTCTCATGTGGACTGGCTGGTAGTTGCTTGCCTGTTGTGTTCCTCCTATTGCAGTGTTTTTTTTCAGTTCATGACAAAGAGAAAAAAGAAAGGCGCACCAGCCTCGTGCATTATCCTTGGGTGGATGTTTGTAAGTAGTTTTCTTTTTATTATTTTTAATAAATCCACCCAAGGATAATGCACGAGGCTGGTGCGCCTTTCTTTTTTCTCTTTGTCATTTACCGCTAGGATACCCCTATCTGTGAAGGCAGCAAGGCCAAGTGACATTCACCATTTCACTTACAGACTGTCTGGTATTCCACTTGTGCGCAGGAGTTTTTGTTTTTATTCAGTTTGGTTGATTATATCAGGTCGTTGGTTTTTTAGTTGTTCCTCCTGTTGTTATTGGTGGGTACTGGTTGATCAGCTTCTTGCTGACTCGGGTACAGGTTTCGACTTCTATGTGAAGCCATTCCTCTGACGTGTCGTCCTCCATCAGGTTGATTCTTCATGCCCTCCCTTTGTTCGTGTTAACTGGCTCCCCGATCTAGTAGGAGGCTGACCTCATCCATTCATGTTTGAATGTTGGTTCTTCAGGCGGCTACTACCCTGCAGACAGTCTCTTGTCCTCTTCTTGAGGCTTGTTGGTGTATTTTGCTGTGTTTTCCCACCCTTCAGTTGGATGGATTTTGGATGTCTCAAATGTATATGAATCCTTGTGTCCCTCAATGGATGAGAAAGAAAACAGGATTTTTCCCCTGATCCTGAAATCAAGTTGTTGGAGGAACACGGGTCTCATCCCTCCTGTGTTTTTGTTCGGCCCTGGCCCTTTGTCTATGTCCTGTCCCCTCCTGTAGGCGACAGTATAACCCCCAACTGTAACTGTATTCCTTAATGGATATTAAGAAATGGATTTTACGTTGCATTTCTCCCATTACGCACAGATGTTACTTAGTATTATCTTTCAGAACTCTGTTTCTATGAAGAATGTGGGGTGGTGTGTTAAAAATCCATAGGAAAGAGTGGACCTTAATCCTGACTGACATGACGTATGGAATTTTCCACTGCTAGATTTTTTATTTTTTTATATAATTTACACTGCCGTGTACCTGTTAAATTTGAGCTTTTTATATATATATTTCTTTTTCGTACATCACGGGACACAGAGCGACTTAGTCATTACTAATGGGTTATATAGTTTACCTTCAGGTGTTGGCACTGGCCAATTCCAAACCGGAAGTACCCTCCCCTATATAAGCCCCTCCCACCCGGGAGCACCTCAGTTTTTTGCCAGTGTCTAAGGTGTTGGCCAAAGAGTAACATGTGTTTTCACTGGGCTTGCGTACAGGTTCTTTTGGGCCTTAGTAAGCTGTTCCGGATCCCACCAAAAAAGCTTCATAGCTAAACGGTCGGTACCCGGGCCTTGCAGCAGAAGAGCAAGGTTTTGCCTGTAATGCTTCTCTTAGGAGGGCTGGACCCTGGGATCCAGAGCTCTGGTCATACCCACGACCAAGACGCTGTCTGTGCAGGGTGCTATACAGGTCCAGGGGAGTGGAATCCTTGGGAACCCGGTCCCTGAAGGTTTAATTACAATGCCTGCCGTGATAGGTGAAGTTTGGACTTTTTGTGGACCAAACAAAGTCCTGCGGCGGGGATCAGGTAAGTGGGGGCCCTCAGGAACTTGGTTCTATTGGGGGACCCCCAAGCCTAATTTGTCTTTCTGTCTGTTACCTAACGGTATTCCCGCTAAATATCTGTGTTTGCCTATAACTACTGAAAATGTAAAATTTTAATAGTAGTCAAGAAAAAAAAAAAAAAACAGGGACCGCGGTACCTGTGTTAAACCACTAGAGGCCGCTGTAGTCCATTTTTCTTGTAAATGTGGATCTTTGGTTTTCTCAACTCAAAAGATCCAGGCAGCTGGTAAGTTTCTCTGAGGGAATCCACTTCCTCTGCCCTGTTGCTGCGTTCATCCACCGCACAGGCCCTCCGGCAAAAAGGGCCCTGGCTCCTAGTCCTCTGTTGGTTTTCGAAAAGGGCGCCATTGGCGCACGGGCGCGCGCGCGGGCGCGTGCACGCGCCTCCTATGAAAAAAAAAGGGGCGGGTGGATGACGCTCGATGCGCGCCGCGGCGCTTCTGCGCATGTGCGGGCGTCCCAGCATGGTTAAAAGACACAGTACAAGTGTCAGCTGCATGCAAACAGAGCTAGCAACAAACAGTGGCACACAGAGGCGGTTGATGCAGGCATCCCCATAGAAAGGCACTTTAGTGGACACCAGCTGGTATATAGCAGCACCTGTGTTAGACTATTACCAGCAAAAATTGGTGTATGACGACGGGAATACCTCAGCTTTGTGCTTAAAGGATATGTCGTCCAGACGCTCCGGAAATAGATCTTCCAGGAAGCCAAAGGGGTCTCCATCGGGCTCTGAGGATATTGGGCATGCTTGCACTGCACCAATCTCCCCTGAGAATGCAGAGGTCAGTAGCCGTAGAAACCCCGCAGGAATGCCTGGTGCTGCGGCTGTCCCCAGTCCACCTGCTCCTGTATATATAACAGAGGAGGTTTTATCCTCAACTCTGGGAGGATTGGAAGAGAGATTAACAGCATTGATCGCTGCTTCCCTGTCACAGGAAAAGCGCGTCCGATCTCCGTCTCCTCCTTCAGAGTGCCTGTTAGTGGAGGAACAGCCCCACACAGAGATCGACCTACCTGAAGGGGATCAGGATGAGGTTGATTCACTTATAGAGGAATCAACAGTGGAAGAACCTTTCTCAGCTTCTCAGGCTGAAAGATTATGGGTTCAGTCTCTGACTAACATGGTCCGATCAGCATTTAAAATGCCTCTGGCGGAACCACCATCCACTACGGTTTCCTCGCTGGGGTCGCTAAAAGCTCCCCAGGCGGTCTGTTCCTTCCCAATCCACCCTTTATTAGAAGGGCTTATTTACCAGGATTGGGAGCATCCTGATAAAATATTTGCTCCCCCCAAGAGATTTCCGGTGATCTATCCCATGGAGGATAAGTTCATAAGAAAATGGAGGGTCCCTATAGTGGACGCAGCCATCTCTTCTGTTAACAAATCACTGACATGTCCAGTAGATAATGTTCCAATGTTCAAAGACCCAATAGATAAAAAATTGGAGTCTTTACTAAAATCTGCTTTCTCTACAGCAAGTATGGTGACACAACCTGCGGTAGCAGCGATTGGAGTCTGCCAAGCAGTGAAAGATCAGTTGAAACAAGTCTTAAGGGACTTACCAGATCAGCAGGCTCATGCCCTAGCTGACCTGCCTAGAGCCTTGTGTTTTGCGGTGGACGCCATAAAGGATACAATCCAACAGGCCTCCCGCTTTACGCTGTCTATAGTACATATGCGTAGGCTTCTGTGGCTCAAAAACTGGTCTGCTGAAGCTCCCTGTAAAAAACTGCTGGTTAGCTTCCCATTTCATGGAGAACGCTTATTTGGAGAAGATCTGGACAAATATATCCAGAAAATTTCTGCCGGTAAAAGTTCACTCTTACCGGTTAAGAACAAGGGTAGAAGTCCTTCTTTTAAGAGGCCTACCTCTCCAGTCCCGGGCACATCGGCTGTGAAGCAGTTCCGACGGCCTCCGCGGTCAAATTCAGGGGGCAGAAATCAGGGACAATCACAGGGTAACAAGAAGCCCTGGATCAAGAGAGGTACAAAACCTCCCCCTAAGGCATGAAGTATTGCCCCCGCTCAATCGGGTGGGGGGAAGACTTCAGTTGTTCACAGAGACCTGGCGGGACACCATCAGAGACAGATGGGTGCTCTCCGCAGTAAGTCTGGGATACAAGCTGGAGTTAAAAGGCACTCCTCCTGCCCAATTTATGAGGTCAAACGTGCCAAGAGATCCCCAAAAGAGAGGATCCCTCCTTCTGGCACTAGAACAACTATTGCTCCAAGGGGTAATCATGAAGGTTCCCCTGGAAGAAAGCGGATTCGGGTTTTACTCGAACCTTTTCACAGTCCCCAAACCAAATGGGGACGTGAGGCCCATATTAAATCTAAAAGGGCTAAACAAGTTCCTAAATATCAGGACCTTTCGGATGGAGTCGATCCGATCAGTGGCCACCGCCCTACAAGGGCAGGAATGGCTAGCCTCGATCGACATAAGGGATGCTTATCTGCATATTCCCATCTTTCCGGCCCATCAGAAATTTCTACGCTTTGCAGTAGAAGGGCGCCATTTTCAGTTCAGAGCCTTACCTTTCGGTCTGGCCACAGCACCACGAGTGTTCACAAAAATTCTGGCCCCATTATTGGCCAATCTAAGAACACAGGGTGTAACGATAATGGCATATCTAGACGACCTGCTACTAATAGACCACTCAGTGGAAAAGCTGGAAGTAGCTATTCACAAGACAATCGAGTATCTGGAATATCACGGTTGGATTATCAACCGGGACAAGTCAGCTCTAAGACCAGTCAAAAGTCTGGAATACTTAGGGCTAAGGCTGGATTCAAATCAGAGAAAGATTTTCTTACCTCCAGAGAAGGTGTCGTCTTTAAGAAATTTGACCCACTTAGTGGGTACAAAAAGAAAACCATCCATACGTCTCTGCATGAGGCTGCTGGGAAAGATGGTGGCTTCATTCGAAGCGGTACCCTACGGTCAATTCCATTCAAGGAATTTGCAAAGGGCCATACTGTCAGCCTGGAACAAAAAAGTTCAGGCTTTAGACTTACCAATGTCCCTGTCCCCTTCCGTTCGCAAGAGCCTCCATTGGTGGTTGGTGCCCCAGAATCTGGAAAGAGGGAAACCCTTCAGTCCGGTTTCTTGGAAGGTGGTCACTACAGATGCCAGCCTCATCGGCTGGGGGGCAGTGCTGGAGCAATGGTCTCTCCAGGGCAGGTGGTCAGAAGCAGAAAAGGCCCTGCCCATCAATCTCTTAGAGATACGAGCAGCCCGGTATGCCCTAGTAGCATGGACATCCAAACTCCAGGGGTCCCCTGTCAGAATTCAATCAGACAATGCCACGGCAGTGGCATATATCAATCATCAGGGTGGCACCAAAAGTCGTGCAGCCCAGAAGGAAGCAAATTGCATCCTGGAGTGGGCAGAAAGATATGTCCCAGCCATATCCGCGGTTTTCATCCCAGGAGTGGAAAATTGGAGAGCGGACTTTCTAAGTCGCCAACAATTATGCCCGGGGGAATGGTCTCTTCACCCCGAGGTTTTCCAGGCAATATGCCAGCGGTGGGGAACACCGGATGTAGATCTGCTAGCATCCAGATTCAACGCAAAGGTGGACAGGTTTGTGTCTCGCACAAGGGATCCCCTAGCTTGCGGCTCGGATGCCCTAGTGTTCCCTTGGGATCGGTTCAAGCTGATATATGCATTCCCACCGCCACAATTGTTACCGCGATTACTCCGCAGAATCAGGGTAGAAAAGAAACCAGTGATTCTGGTGGCTCCAGCGTGGCCCCGAAGGGCATGGTACGCGGAGATTGTAAAAATGTCAGTGAGGAGTCCTTGGACCCTCCCACTTCGTCCGGACCTGCTGTCGCAAGGACCGATATACCACCCTTCCTTACCAGCCCTAGGTTTGACGGCCTGGCTATTGAAGCCCACATTCTGAAAAAGAGAGGGCTCTCTAATTCTGTGGTATCTACCATGATCAATGCCAGGAAACCGGTATCCAGGCAGATCTATTATAGGATCTGGAAAGCGTACATTACGTGGTGTGAGACCAAGAAATGGCATCCACGTAAGTACATGATAGGGAGGATTCTGGATTTCCTACAGTGGGCTGTAGATAGGAAGCTGGCCTTGAGTACTATCAAGGGTCAGATTTCGGCCTTGTCAATATTTTTTCAAAGGCCCTTGGCTTCGCATTCACTAGTCAAAGCCTTTATACAAGGAGTGATGCGTATTAGCCCTCCGGTTAGTATTCCCATATGTCCTTGGGACTTAAACCTGGTTCTGTCGGTTCTACAGAAACAACCGTTTGAACCATTACAACACATTTCCTTGGTTCTTCTCACCAGGAAATTGGTTTTCTTAGTAGCCATTTGTTCGGCTAAAAGAGTGTCGGAATTAGCAGCTATGTCCTGTAAGGAGCCATATCTGGTTGTCCATAAGGACAGAGTAGTATTACGTCCTCATCCAGCCTTTCTTCCTAAGGTGGTATCGAGGTTTCATTTGAACCAAGATGTGGTTCTTCCTTCTTTTTTCCCCAAACCTATCTCAGTAGAGGAAAAGTTATTACATTCTTTGGATGTGGTAAGAGCAGTTAAAGCTTATCTAAAAGCCACTGCTCAGATTCGCAGAACGGATTCTTTGTTTGTTCTGCCGGAAGGCCCCAGAAGGGGTCAGGCAGCATCAAAATCTACTTTAGCCAAGTGGATTCGACAGGTCATAATACAAGCCTATGGCTTGAGAAAGAGACCGCCTCCGTTCAAAGTTAGGGCGCACTCCACAAGAGCGGTTGGAACTTCATGGGCAGTGCATCACCAGGCCTCCCTGGCTCAAGTATGTAAGGCCGCAACATGGTCCTCGGTACACACGTTTACTAGATTCTATCAGGTAGACGTTAGAAGTCAGGAGGATGTCGCCTTTGGGCGCAGTGTGTTGCAGGCCGCAAAAGATCCTCATGCCTGATGGCGCCCAGCTTATGTACCCCCCCCCTCATTTGGCATTGCTTTGGGACGTCCCATTAGTAATGACTAAGTCGCTCTGTGTCCCGTGATGTACGAAAAAGAAAAAGGGATTTTTATAACAGCTTACCTGTAAAATCCTTTTCTTGGAGTACATCACGGGACACAGAGCTCCCACCCCTCTTTTTGGGACACTTATTGCTTGGCTACAAAACTGAGGTGCTCCCGGGTGGGAGGGGCTTATATAGGGGAGGGTACTTCCGGTTTGGAATTGGCCAGTGCCAACACCTGAAGGTAAACTATATAACCCATTAGTAATGACTAAGTCGCTCTGTGTCCCGTGATGTACTCCAAGAAAAGGATTTTACAGGTAAGCTGTTATAAAAATCCCTTTATTTTTAATTTCTGATCACATTGCTGAATCTTAAAACATTTTTGTTGTTGGAATGTACTGGCAGCCTAGGCAAGGCTGAGGTTTTCCGAGCAGCTGAGTGTGGATGGATCCCTGGCGGCAGCAGCAGCAGCAGCATTCTGTTTACATGTTGGTAGAATGTTTGTTACCTGTATGCTTATTTTTATTTTATTTTTTTACCCAATGTCTCTTTTTCGTGCAGGAGGACGATCGGTACGAGCAGACGACTGATGTTCGGACGCAACTTAAGTTTTTCGAACAGCTCGACCAGCTAGAAAAACAGAGGAAAGATGAGCAGGAGAGAGAAATTCTCATGCGGGCAGCAAAGGTTTGTGTACAGCTTGCTGGTACTTTGAAACATGCTCACGTGATATCTGCTTGTGCCATATAGTCACTTCACCTTCCGGTGATCAGTTGGCTATATGTTTACTATACCTTCTGCTTAGTCATTTGTGAATGAACACATCAGTACTAGTGTTTAGTAGTAAGTGGAGTGTGGCAGAGGAGGAGATTGCAGACTCTGGAAATGAGGGGTTGTCTCCCCAAAGGGACACTGGTGTGTGTGTAAAAAAAATAAATAAAAAAAACCCTGATCCTTACTTATTTTAGCCAAAATTGGAAAAAAGTTTTGACTTTAGTGCTACTTTCAAGCCAAACTCCAGATTTTGTCACTTTAAATAGATTGTTTGGATCAAGGTGGTCCAAACAAAGATTTCCTTTACAAAGTGCTGCTGTCAGCGCTGTGTCATCCTGAAGTGGCATCGGCATCCAAAATCAAGCAATGCTGAGTGCTTCCCAGTCATTCACAGGAAACCTTGCATTCTTATTAATGAATACAAGGCTTCATTTGATTGGCTGAGGTGGAGATTGTGAAGTAATATGCCCATCTCTCCAGCTTGGCCCAAACAAACAATTTAAAGTGACAAAACCTGGAGATTTGAACCTAACCATGAACCTTAGTACTTTACCTGTCCAAACACTTAGAAGAATTCTGGGTAGAGATATTTGATAGTTATATTGGTCCAAGCTGGAGCAATGTAACTATGTATAGTAACTATGTATATGCCATACCTATGGGATCCCTCTAGCGCTGGAAATCACTGCAATAGACCCAGCTACTTCCATAAATGTCACTTGCTTCTGGGTCCTGTGTGGATTTGCTGTCCTGCTACATTTTGAACACAGGAAGTCGCTTGCTTGGCACGGTCACCATTCAGAGAATGATTTGTATTTTCTCAGAATGCAAAGTATTCTCTGATTGGACGAGGTGGAGATGCAGGGCATTGATGCAACACTCTTCACCTCATCCAATCGCAGACTGATTTGCATTTTCCTCAATAAATGAAAAGCAATCTTTGGTGCTGAGTGGAGAACCTCCTGTGTTCACAGTGCAGTAGAGCAGCCACACAGGGCCTAGAAGCTAGTGGGGATCACTGGTGTGGCAATGTCTACTAAAGTGATGTTCAGCTTCTGAAGCAGGGATATTCAATTAATATTAACGGAGGGTCCGGTCAGTAAAATTTACTTCCAGAAACCCGAATCGCATGTTTTTGCTATTATTCAGCCCCCCTCCTTTACATCACAGGCCATCCACTTTGCATCACAGTGCAATATTTTACATCGCAGTGCAATATTTTACATCAGTCACCCCATTTACATTACAGTGCAATGCTTTACACCACAGTTGCCCCATTTACATCAGAGCAATATTTTACATTACAGTGCAATATTTTGCATCATAGATACCCCCCCCCCCCCCGCCACCCCCAATTGTCGTCCCATTTGCATCATCGCCCCCTCCCTTTCCATTACTTACTTTTTTGCACCCTTTAAAATACAGCCCCGCCCTTTACGTAGCAGTCCACCTTTTGCATAGCCGTCCTTAAAAGACGTAAAGGTTTTTTTTTTCCTACATTCATACTTGTGGGAAAAAATATGGTTGCGCTAACCCTTTAGAGATTGCACAACTAAGTGCATAACTAAAAATACATCAACATTTAAGTGAAAAAATTTGAATAATCCAAAAAACAATCTTATAAATAGCAAATAAGATGAACCATAGATATGTGAAAAAATAGTCCAGCAAATATACCTTGACTGAAAATAAATCAAATAAGGCATATAAATTTGTGAAATAAAAAAGTGTCAATCAAATGAATAATCCGTGGGTCAAAGTTCACAAATATTGAAATATATAAAGTCCTTGCACCCGTGCAGAAAATAATTTGCTTAGTGAAGTTGATCCATAAATGCAAACTCTTCAAAGTTTAGGAGAAAACTGTTGTGAAATCCACCACCAGATTAAATAAAATGCCTCCTTACCAGAGTTCCGTGACCCCCTGTGACAGAGGATCATGAGAAGCTTGAATTAAAAAAGCACGATTTGCTCCAAAGACACCCAAATTTGGACAACAATCTCAGTCAGCACATTCCGTAGACACTTGATGGATCTCAGACTCATGTATGTGTACCATGTAAAAAACATAATGCCTCCATAGTGTAAAAACGTTTTGAGTTTTATTAAAGTAAAAAAGTAGCACACTTACAATTACACAGCGATAAAAAGCCTTAAGCCTGTTGTGCCGGCCGGACACCAACAGGCAAACCCGTCCTTCTGGATGTACGAGAGTATTGGGTGATGACGTCAGCGCGCCGCTCTGCCCCATTCATACTTACCTAGGTAAATGCAGCATCTGTCCTCCGGCACCTCTACACGGCGGTGTTCGATGGCTCAGTTCTCACAGCTCCCGAGCAGAGAGCTGCTGACTGTCAATCAGTAGCTCTCCACGCTCATTGGAGCGCTGAGCTGTGGAGGGGCGGGGAGCGGCCGTCTCAGGCTCTCAGCGGGGTGTCAGTCCAGGCACCTGGTGAATCAAGACTTTATTGTCGTGATGATGCGGTGCCTGGACTGATTCGTCAGTCGGACTTCAGCACACTCTCTGCTGAAAATGGGTCACAGGAGTGCAAAACGAATTGCACTCCTGTGATCCATAGAAGTACAGCCAAACGAGCTTTGGCTGGACTTCTCCTTTAACAGCACAGCTCCTTTACATCTGTGTGCTCATCTCCCCCTCCTCTTCCAATCCTACCTTTCATAGCAAAACAGGGAAGGTGCGAAAGGTCTGCATGGAGGGCGGAAGCTTGCCCACTTGTTAACAGAAACAGTGCTCCGGCCACTTAACTTGAAAAGTGGGATAGCTCCCACCCTCCATCTGGACCTATTGCACCCCCTTCTGCCCAGCTGTGAAGATGACAGCAGCGGCGGGGGGTAAAGAGGACAGACAGGCAGCTAAATGGCACGGCTGTGATGGTCTGGACAGGGCTGTCACTTGGTTGTAACTGTGTAAAAATATCCATACCTGGAATTTCATCTTTAAACTTTAATTTCCCCCAAACCTTGAGGACAACTATAAGAGGAATGTTTGCATCGTGCTGCACTTGTCAGTTTTGTATTTCTTTTCTTAGTAGAGAGCCCTGGGTTTTAGGGATCGGGAATTTCTGTAAGCGCTGATCCCTTTTAGGATGACCACCTTTATATAAATATATGGAGGAAAAAAGACCGAAACTCATCCTAAAGCTGATCTCTGTTCTGTGGGTTACTGTATGCAGATTATAATTACAAAATCCAGCGTGCTCCTAACACTTGAATGAAATGCAGATTTGTCCTCTGACTTTTCCCCCTTTGTGCTCCTTTTCATAGTCTCGGTCACGGCAGGAAGATCCAGAGCAGTTACGGTTAAAACAGAAAGCAAAGGAGGTGAGTCCCACCCTTGATGTGTACTTACCTCTCGCTGTCTTGGCGGCAGTTCACTCATTTCTTTTCTTCTGTCCTCTTCTACAGATGCAGCAACAGGAATTGGCACAAATGAGGCAAAGAGATGCAAACTTAACGGCGTTAGCAGCTATCGGCCCTCGAAAAAAGAGGAAAGTGGACTCCCCAGGCCACGGTTCAGGGTCAGAGGTATGTATCTGTTCTATAGCTTTTCAGCAGGTGATTGGTTGTACCGCAAAGTAGCTTTGGTGTATGTGGTTATGGTCGCTGTCACGGCTGCATTTTTGAGAGCTTCACCAGCTTTTCCAATTGTGCCAGACAGGAAGCGAAGGCGATTTTGATGACATCTGAGTACTAATAGGGGTATGAGGCACTTTCCTAATAAAAATAATTTCCACTGGACTCTCTCCTGCAGCTGTGGGGATGCCGTACTCGGAACTGCCACCAATCGGCAGCTCCAAAGCTACTAGCACTTTGCAGAACTACTTGGCTTTCCTTAGGGAAGACAGCTTGCCAATGGAAACCTATTGCCTTCCAGTGTGTGCTGTGCTATTTAATCAGGTGCATTGGGTTTTGCATCAGTTATGGTAACAAGGGACGAGCTGCAGCAGCTGCTTGCCAACAGGGAGAGTATTGCAGGGTTTTTGCCTCTACACTGAAAGGTTCAGTTGAGGGGTGTGTGTGTGTGTGTGTGTGTGTATAAATAGATAGATTATATATAGATCTCTATAATGTGTATGTGTGTGTGTGTGTATATATAATAGTATAGTATATACACGCGCGCAACAGTGGTCGTTCCTTACTGCTGCACTGTAAGATGCTTAAATATTGATGTGTGAGAGTGAAGTTCCACTTTAAGAGCTGGAGATGTGCAGCACTCTTGCATATCATAGGGTCTCTTTAACCACTTCCTGACCACGCTATAGCCGAATGACGGCTACAGCCCCGTCGTCTAGTTCTGGAATGCCGTCATATGATGGCGTGCCATGATCGTGCCCGCAGCAGGGCACGGGCGGCACGCTCTGTATGCGCAGTGTCTGGAGGACACTGCTGATTACATATTGAGGTAGAGAGCCAATCAGCTGCTCTTTACCACGCAATCAGAGCTGATCACGAATGTCAATAGAATAGGTTATCGGCACTCTTTTCCTCACACTGACAGCATGAAGAGAAGAGACCCGATTACCGGCTTCTCTAAAAGAGACATCTACACTGATAATCAGGGCATGGATTATCAGGCTGGTTCACACTTGTGTGAATTAGATGCAGGTTTCCCCCACATCTAATTTGCATGACAGCCGGTTCACACATCTCCGGGGCGGCTGCGGATCGGATTGCACAGGGGTCTTCGGCTCAGTTTTTAGGTCCAAATTCAGGCAAAAATTCAGGCTTGATTCATCCCTGACACTGAGAACAGGGACGCACCGGACCCCCTGCTGTGAGCTGCATCTGTATTGGGCGTGAACCCAGGCTCGGTGTCCTGATTATCAGTGCAGTCTCAACAGTGCCACCAGTGCTGCCCATCAATGCAGCCTCATCGGCGAAGGAGAAAAATTACCTGTTTGCAAAATTTTATATCAAACTATGAAAGTTTAATTTTATTATGTTTTTCAAAATGTTCGGTCTTTGCTTAGCAAAAAAAAAAAAAACTGTGGTAATTAAATATCACCAAAAAAAGCTTTGTGTGAAAAAAATATTTGAATCATTTTATATGGGTACAGTGTTGCATGACCGGGCAGGAAGGGGGGTAAAAGTGCCTGGTAGGCAAGTGGTTAAAGACTGGAGTTTTCAGGTGCCTTTCGCTTCTATCAGATGACTCTTTATTAACATGCTTTGTCTCTTGTCCTCCTGCAGGCATCCAGCACCAGTACAACACCCTCCAGCAGTTCCGGAGCAGGCAGTAGCAGACAGTTTACACGGCAGCGGATAACGCGTGTCAATCTCAGGGACCTCATATTTTGTTTGGAAAACGAGAGAGAGACAAGCCATTCACTTTTGCTATATAAAGCATTCCTAAAGTGAAAAAAAATAAAACTTAAAAACAAAACAAAAACTCAACAAAAATGGAAAAGATCAAGGTATTTTTTTTTTCCTTTCGTTTTTGCAAAGACGACACTTTTCCCCCCTTTGAACCTCGCTGGGACTGGTTTTTGTTTTTTTCTTCACATTTTATACGTTTGCCGATTCTTATTGCCTTTTTGCTTCCTTTTTGACACGCTTAATTAAGAGCAAACCACAATCGTCATCACCCTTCGGATTCCTTCCAGTTTAAAAAAAACCTGCTTTGTGATTGAAATTTTAGCGTTGAGAGCTGCAAACGACGGATACTTGGATGGAGAAACCCACAGGATGGAAAGCTGCCTTCTGCAAATCAAGCCATATATGGATGGACTTTTTTAAAACCCGTTTTTACTTCTGTTTCTCGCCAGTGGTCAGTAACTGCGTTTTTTATATTCTTCCGCCCCTTTCGTTGCCAGTGAAAGGAGTTCCAGTTATGACACGTCGGTTCTTTTTTTGCAGAGGGCAGTCCCTCTTACCCCCCCTATATTTTTTTTCATTGTATTTATTGGTTTTACCTCTGCCTACTGTGGGATCGACACACCAGAACCATCTTTGCCTCTCTCTAATTTTTAACAATCTACAGTGTTTACCCCCCCCCCCCCCCTTCTTTGGGCAACCCAATTAAAGTAAAATTTTAGAAATCTAAATTTCCACAATAAAAGTTTAAATAGACTGTTTTTAAATTTTAGGAAGAGATGACTAAAGTTTAAAAAAAAACACAATGCAATGTTATTTTATTTTATTTGCTTTTTTTTTTTTTCTTGTAAAGAAAATAAAAAAAAACATGTGGGCAGTTGCAAAAGTTTATGACAAAGGACACAACATTTTATGGCATAAATATATAAATATCTATATATATATATATATTATACTTGCACTGTTTTAATTTTTTTGATTTCGTATATAATTTGAACGCTCCATCCTCTCTTTTAACAGAGACGCCACCATGTTTTTATTTTTTTGTTTTTTTTCTACAGAGAAGGGTGTTTTTTTTTTTCCTTTCATTTTTTTTCTTTGTGACACACTTGGTAAAAGTCTCGACATGGCTTGCTGTATTTTTGGGTAGTTCTATGTAGTTAATTTCTGGCACATGATAGCAGGGGGGGTTTGGCGAAATTTAAATATAACACAGAATCTCCCATTCTACCGCAAAATGTACAAATATCCGTAAAATATTTTGTTAAAAAGAAAAACAAAAAACAGTATGCAAGCTTTGGCGACCGTTTTCTGCCGCCACGGCAATAGCCCCATCTTTGTACCTATTTTTTTATTACGGAATAAAAAAAAAAAATTAAAATATACTAATTGGTTCTTTATATTTTCAGAGGTTACTGTATTAAACTGTTGATTGGTAATACTTTTATGAGTGTAAATAGCCTGACCTTGTGTCCACCCTCCCCCCCCCCGGATTTACCAAACTCTGCCTTTGTCACCGAACTCTGATCAGTATTTGTAACTGACCGCTGTTACATCCTGTCGTCGTCTCCTCCTCCTCCCCGCCCGCCTGCTGATCTTGTCTTTCCATTTTGTTTTCTTGTACATTTTTGCACAGTTACTTGTTCATATGTAAATATTTTACTTTCAAAAATGAAGTTTTTAATTGCTATTGTTTTATATAGGATTGAAAGAAAATTAACTCCTTTATTAAAAACAAATTTATCTGTACCATGTCTGTCTGTGTGTTATGTTGTTTGGTCGATTCACAATGGGTGGCCGGGGATGTCGGGAAGCATTCTTGGCCTCCCCCCAGTTCCTTGGCTGTGATTCTCATCGAGTGGCTTCAGTACTTTTCAGCCATGGACCTAGAACAAGTATGCTGATTTTGGAGTTCTGCCTTACATTGAAATTCCAACTCAAAGTGGAACTTAAAGTGGTTGTAAACCCACTTTCTTTCTCGTACATCACGGGACACAGAGCGGCATAGTCATTACTATGTGGGTTATATAGATACCTTCAGGTGCTGGCACTGGCAACTTCCAAAACCGGAAGTACCCTCCCCTATATAAGCCCCTCCCATCCGGGAGCACCTCAGTTTTTTGCCAGTGTCTAAGGTGTTGGCCAAGAAGTAACGTGTTTTTCACTGAGCTTGCGTACAGGTTCTTTTGGGCCTCAGTAAGCTATTCCGGATCCGACCAAAAAAGCTTCATAGCTAAACGGTCGGTACCCGGGCCTTGCAAGAGAAGAACAAGGTTTTGCCTGTAATGCCTCTCTTAGGAGGGCTGGACCCTGGGATCCAGAGCTCTGGTCATACCCACGACCAAGATGTTTTCTGTGCAGGGTGCTATACAGGTCCAGGGGAGTGGAATCCTTGGGAACCCGGTCCCTGAAGGTTTAATTACAATGCCTGCCGTGATAGGTGAAGTTTGGGCTTCTGTGGACCAAACAGAGTCCTGCGGCGAGGAAAAGGTAAGTGGGGGCCCTCGGGAACTTGGTTCTATTGAGGGACCCCCAAGCCTATTTTGTCTTTCTGCCTGTTACCTAAGGTATTCCCGCTAATATTCTGTGTATGCCTGTTACTACTGAGAAAATGTAAAAATTTTAATAGTAGGCAAGAAAAAAAAAAATGTAAAACCGCGGTACCTGTGTTAGACACTAGAGGCCGCTATGGTTCTTTTTCTTGTAATGTGGATTTTTTTCTTCCAAAATCAAATCCAGGCAGTTGGTAAGTTCTCTGCTGGGAAGCTGTCTCCTCTGCCCTGTTGCTGCGCTCATCCATCCCCGGGCCCTGCGGCAGGGACCCTGGCTCCCATCTATTTCCTTATTTTTTTCAAAAAAGGCGCACGTGCGCGTGCATGCGCCTCTATATATAGAGGCGATCTGGAAAAAGGGGCGGAGCGGGTGGATGACGCTCGGTGTGCGCCGCGGCGCTACTGCGCATGTGCGGGCGTCCAGCGTGTTTTAAAGCACAATCATAGCTGGCTATTGAAGTGCACAGACAGAGCTAGCAACAGTATAAAGGCACACAGAGGCGGTTGATGCAGGCATCCCCTAGAAAGGCACTTTAGTAGACACCAACTGTTATATAGCAGCAATTGTGCTAGACTATTCTCAGTAAAAGTGGTGTATTACGGCTGGAATACCTCAGCTTTAGGCTTAGGAATATGCCGTCCAGAAGCTCCGGAACTGAATCTTCCAGGAAGCGAAGGGGGTCTCATCGGGCTCTGAGGATGGGCATGCTTCTGCTGCACCAGTCTCCCCTGAAGTTCAGAGGTAAGTGACCGTAGAGACCCCGCAGGGGTACTTGGTACTGTGGCTGTCCTCAGTTCACCTGCTCCTGTGTATGTAACAGAGGAGGTTTTTTCCTCAGCTCTGGGAGGATTAGAGAGAGATTGTCAACATTGATCGCTGCCTCCCTGTCAGGGAAAGCACGCCCGATCTCCGTCTCCTCCTTCAGAGTGCCTGTTAGCAGAGCAACAGTCCCATACAGGGATCGACCTGCCTGAAGGGGATCAGGATGAGGTTGATTCTGTTATAGAGGAATCAACAGTGGAGGAACCTTTTCTCAGCATCTCAAGCTGAAAGATTATGGGTTCAGTCTCTGACTAACATGGTCCGATCAGCATTTAAAAATGCACCTTGCGGAACCATCAACCACTACTGTATCCTCGTTGGGGTCGCTAGAAGCCCCCAGACTGTCTGTTCTTTTCCACTTCACCCTTTACTGAAAGGGCTCATTTACCAGGATTGGGAACATCCTGAGAAAATATTTATTCCCCCCAAGAGATTTCCGGTGGTCTATCCCATGGAGGATAAGTTCATCAAAAAATGGAAGGTCCCTACAGTGGACGCAGCCATCTCTTGTGTGTATAAATCACTGACATGTCCAGTGGATAATGTCCAAATGTTCAAGAATCCAATAGATAAAAGATTGGAGTCCTTATGAAAATCTGCTTCTTTCTACAGCAAGCTTGGTGACACAACCAGCAGTGGGGTCTGCTAAGCAGTGAAGGATCAGTTGAAACAGGTCTTGAGGGACTTGACAGATCAGCAGGCCCTTGCCCTAGCTGATCTACCTAGAGCCTTAGGCTTTGCGGTTGACGCCATAAAGGATTCAATCCATCAGGCCTCCCGCCTTACGCTGTCTGTAGTACATATGCGCAGGCTTCTATGGCTCAAAAACTGGTCTGCTGAAGCTCCCTGTAAAGAATGGCTGGTTAGCGTCCCATTTCATGGTGAACGCTTATTCGGGGAAGACCTGGACAAATATATCCAGAAAATTTCCAGTGGTAAAAATACACTCTTGCCGGTTAAAAACAGAGTTAGAGGTCCCTCTTTAAGAGGCCTGCTTCTCCAGTCCCTGGGGCATCGGCTGTGTAACAGTTCCGACGGCCTCCTCGGTCAATTCCCGGGGGTAAAAAACAGGGACAATCGCAGGGTAATGAGAAACCCTGGGTCAGGGGAGGTACAAAACCTCCCCCGAAGTTAAATTCATTGAAGGGTTGCCCCCACTCAGTCGGGTGGGGGGAGGACTCCAGTTGTTCGCAAGAGACCTGGCGGGACACGATCAAAACAGATAGGTGCTCTCCGCAGTATGTTTGGGATACAGATTGGAGTTAAAAGACTCTCCTCCTTCCCATTTTTGAGGTCAAACGTGCCAAGGGATCCCCGGAAGAGAGAGTCCCTCCTGTTGGCACTAGAACAACTATTGCTCCAAGGAGTAATTATGGAGGTTCCCTTGGAAGAATGGGGGTTCGGGTTTTACTCAAACCTCTTTACAGTCCCGAAGCAAACGGGGACGGGAGGCCCATATTAATTCTAAAAGGGCTAAACAAATTCCTGTATATCAGGACTTTCTGATGGAGTCGATCCGATCGGTGGCCACTGCCCTACAAGGGGAGGATTGGTTAGCCGCGATCGACATCAAAGATGCTTATTTGCACATTCCCATCTTTCCAGTCCACCAAAAATTTCTACGCTTTGCAGTAGAAGGGCGCCATTTTCAGTTCAGAGCCTTACCCTTCGGTCTGGCCACAGCACCACGAGTGTTTACAAAAATTCTGGCCCTTTATTGGCCAATCTAAGAACACAAGGTGTAATGATAATGGCATATCTAGATGACTTGTTGCTGATAGACCACTCAGTGAAAAAACTAGACGTGGTCGTTCACAAGACAATCAAGTATCTGGAATCTCACGGTTGGATTATCAACCGAGACAAGTCAGCCCTAAAAAACAGTCAAAAGTCTGGAATACTTGGGGCTAAGGTTGGATTCAGGCCAGAGAAAAATATTCTTGCCTCGAGGAAAGGTGTTGTCTTTGAAAGATTTGATCCACTTAGTGGGTACAAAAAAGACAGCCGTCCATACGCCTGTGCATGAGGCTGCTGGGAAAAATGGTGGCATCATTCGAAGCAGTACCCTACGGTCAATTCCATTCAAGGAATTTGCAAGGGGCCATACTGTCAGCCTGGAACAAAAAAGTTCAGGCCCTAGACTTACAATGTCCTTGTCCCCTTCCGTTCGCAAGAGCCTCCGTTGGTGGTTGGTTCCCCAGAATCTGGAAAAAGGGAAATCCTTCAGTCCGATTTCTTGGAAGGTGGTCACTACAGATGCCAGCCTTATAGGCTGGGGAGCAGTACTGGAGCAATGGTCTCTCCAGGGCAGATGGTCGGATGCAGAAAAGGCCCTGCCCATCAATCTCTTAGAGATACGAGCAGCCCGGTATGCCCTAGTAGCATGGACATCCAAACTCCAAGGGTCCCCTGTCAGAATTCAATCAGACAATGCCACAGCAGTGGCATATATCAATCATCAGGGGGGCACCAGGAGTCGTGCAGCCCAGAGGGAAGTAAATTACATCCTGAAATGGGCAGAAAGATATGTCCCAGCCATATCTGCGGTATTCATTCCAGGAGTGGAGAATTGGAAGGCGGACTTTCTAAGTCGCCAGCAATTATGCCCAGAGGAATGGTCCCTTCACCCCGAGGTTTTCTGGACAATATGTCAGCGGTGGGGAACACCAGATGTAGATCTTCTAGCATCCAGATTCAACGCAAAGGTGGACAGGTTTGTCTATCGGACAAGGGATCCCCTAGCTTGCGGCTCGGATGCCCTAGTGTTCCCTTGGGATCAGTTCAAGCTGATATATGCATTCACACCGCCACAATGGTTACCTCGATTACTCCGCAGAATCAGGGTAGAAAAGAAACCAGTGATTCTGGTGGCTCCAGCGTGGCCCCGAAGAGCGTGGTACGCAGAGATTGTAAAATGTCAGTGGGGAGTCCTTGGACTCTCCCACGTCGTCCGGACCTGCTTTCGCAAGGACCGATATACCACCCTTCCTTACCAGCCCTAGGTTTGACGGCCTGGCTATTGAAGCCCACATTCTAAAAAAGAGAGGGCTCTCTAATCCTGTGGTATCTACCATGATCAATGCCAGGAAGCCGGTATCCAGGCAGATCTACTATAGAATCTGGAAGGCGTACATCGCGTGGTGTGAGGCCAAGAAATGGCATCCACATAAGTACGTAATAGGTAGGAGTCTGGACTTCCTACAGTGGGCTGTAGATAGGAAGCTTGCCTTGAGTACTATCAAGGGTCAGATGTCGGCCTTGTCAATATTTTTTCAGAGGCCCTTGGCTTCGCATTCACTAGTCAAAGCCTTTAGATAAGGAGTGATGCGTATTAGTCCTCCGGTTAATATTCCCATATGTCCATGGGATCTAAACCTGGTTCTGTCGGTTCTACAGAAACAACCATTTGAACCATTACAGCATATTTCTTTGGTTCTTCTCACCAGGAAATTGTTTTTTCTAGTAGCCATTTGTTCGGCTAAAAGAGTGTCGGAATTAGCAGCTATGTCCTGTAGGGAGCCATATCTGGTTATCCATAAGGACAGAGTAGTGTTACGTCCTCATCCAGCCTTTCTTCCTAAGGTGGTATCGGGGTTTCATTTGAACCAAGATGTGGTTCTTCCTTCTTTTTTCCCCAAACCTACTTCGGTAGAGGAAAAGTTATTGCATTCTTTGGATGTAGTAAGAGCAGTTAAAGCTTATCTAAAAGCCACTGCTCAGATTCGTAGAACGGATACTTTGTTTATTCTGCCGGAAGGCCCCAGAAAGGGTCAGGCAGCGTCAAAATCTACTTTAGCCAAGTGGATTCGACAGGTCATAATGCAAGCCTATGGCTTGAGAAGGAGACCGCCTCCGTTCAAAGTTAGGGCGCACTCCACGAGAGCAGTTGGAACTTCATGGGCAGTGCATCACCAGGCCTCCCTGGCTCAAATCTGTAAGGCCGCAACGTGGTCTTCAGTACACACGTTTACTAGGTTCTACCAGGTGGACGTTAGAAGTCAGGAGGATGTCGCCTTTGGGCGCAGTGTGTTGCAGGCCGCAAAAGATCCTCATGTCTGATAGCGCTCAGCTTATGTATGGTGTATCCCCCCCCTCATTGGGCATTGCTTTAGGACATCCCACATAGTAATGACTATGCCGCTCTGTGTCCCGTGATGTACGAGAAAGAAAATAGGATTTTTATAACAGCTTACCTGTAAAATCCTTTTCTTGGAGTACATCACGGGACACAGAGCTCCCACCCCTCTTTGGGGACACTTATTGCTTTGCTACAAAACTGAGGTGCTCCCGGATGGGAGGGGCTTATATAGGGGAGGGTACTTCCGGTTTTGGAAGTTGCCAGTGCCAGCACCTGAAGGTATCTATATAACCCACATAGTAATGACTATGTCGCTCTGTGTCCCATGATGTACTCCAAGAAAAGGATTTTACAGGTAAGCTGTTATAAAAATCCTATTTTTTCAACTTGCACCTACAGGTAAGCCTAGATTAAGGCTTACCTGTAGGTGCAAGAAATATCTCCTAAACCTACACGGTTTAGGAGATATTTACTAAAAATGACAGGCGCCGCTGTCTACGGCGCATGCGCGCCGTAGACAACGGCGCATTCATGGGGTTTATCCCATTCACAAAATCGGCTACTTCCCAGCAATCACTGGGCATAGCCGAATGTGACGGCTCCCGTGCGGAGGCACGTCTTCGCCGCTTCGGCCAATCACAGCGCCGGAGCGGCGCTGTGATTGGCTGGTTCCGGCGATACCCAGAAGTAACATTCCGGCTATCGCCGCAGTGATGTCTGCGTCTGGAGAGAGGGACGCGGACTGCTTCGGGGGCCCCGATCTAAGGTAAGTGGTACATAATGAGCTAGTATGCTATTCATACTAGCTCATTATGCCTTTCTCTTGCAGGTTGGCTAAGAAAAAAAAAAAAGATTAGTGGGTTTACAACCACTTTAAGGATAACCCTAACTACTCTTAAATCTTTCCCCTCCCCTTCCTAACACCTATACTTGCTAATCTGTGTATTTCTGGTCACGTGCACTCCCCTGTGTAGGCAAGTGCTGGCTGCAGGGGAGAGGAGACCATGGCAGGAAATGGCAGGGAGCAGTAACGTCGCCCATAAGCTTCAATATCCCTTCCATTGTCAACGCTTCCTCCTTTCCCCTGCAGAAGTGCTGGCTGACACAGGGGAGCAGGATCACATGACCGGAGCACCCTGAAATTTTAGGGCTGCTCTTGCCCTGTCACAGGATCTCCCCTGTTCAGACCAGTGCCGGCTGCCGGGGAGAGGAGACGGCACTCCAACAATAGCTGGAAATGCCATGGAGCGGTGACGTCACCCATAAGCTTCAATTGCACATCCATTGTCGGTGCTCTCTCCTCCAGCAGCGCTGGCTGACACAAAAGAGCAGGACCCACAAGACCGGACCAGAGCAGCCTGAAATTTTCAGGCCACTCTGGTCCGGTCACATGATCTCACCTGTGTAGGCCAGTGCCAGCTGCCGGGGAGAGGAGGCAGCACTGCAACAATGGCTGTAAATACTAGGGAGTGGTGACATCACCCATAAGCTTCAATGGCCCTTCCATTGTCTGTACTCCCTGATCTCTCCTGCAGCAGCGCTGGCTGACACAGGGGAGCAGGACCACGAGACCGGAGCAGCCTGAAATTTTCAGGCCACTCTGGTCCAGTCACATGACCTTGTGTAGGCCAGTGCTACCTGCAGGGGACAGCACTCTGACAATGGCTGGTAATGCTAGGGAGCAGTGACATCACCCATAGGCTTCAATGGCCCATCCATTGTTAACGATCCCTCCTCTCTCCTGCAGCAGCACTGGCTGCCACATAGGGGAGCAGGACCACAAGACCGGAGCAGCCTGAAATTTTCCGGCCACTCTGGTCACATGATCTACCCTATGTAGGCCAGCTGCAGGGGACAGCACTCTGAGAATGGCTGGAAATGCCAGGGAGCCGTGACGACACCCATAAGCTTCTATGGCCTATCCATTGTTGGCGCTCTTTCCTCTCCCCTGCAGCAGCGCTGGCTGCCACACAGGGGAGCAGGACCACAAAACCGGAGCAGTCTGAAATTTCTGACCACTCTGGTGCAGTCACATGATCTCCCCTATGTAGGCCAGTGCCAGCTGCAGGGAACAGCACTCTGACAATGGCTGCAAATGCCAGGGAATGGAGACATCACCTATAGGCTTCAATGGCCCAACCATTGTCAGAACGCTGTCCCCTGCAGCTGGCACTGGCCTACACAGGGGAGATCATGTGAACGGACCAGAGTGTCTGGAAAATTTCAGGCTGCTCCAGTTCCAGTCTTGTGGTCCTGCTTCCCTGTGTGGCAGCCAGCGCTGCTGCAGGAGAGAGGAAGGAGCACAGACAATATATGGGCCATAGAAGCCGCTCCGCTCCCTGGCATTTCCAGCCATTGTCAGAGTGTTGTCCCCTGCAGCTGTTCTACACAGGGGGGATCATGTGGCCGGAAAATTTCAGGCTGCTCCGGGCTTGTGGTCCTGCTCTTCTGTGTCAGCCAGCGCTCCCTCCTCCCTCCATTATTGGCGATCCCTCCTCTCCCCTGCAGTAGTGCTGGCTGATACAAGGGGGAACTCGGATCACATGAGTATTTGGTAAATATATGCTTTTTTTTTTATTGATTTTATAAAGTTAACAGTGTACATATCACAGATGACCACAGTACACAGAAGAGTAACAGTAAAAACAAGAGGAAAAACAGCACCTGAAGCTAGTACAGCATATTCTAGATCTATACAGTGGCAACAAAATGTATGTGAACCCATTGGAATTGTTTTTTGCAGTAATTTGCCTTAAAATGGGATCCGATCCTCATCTAAGTCAATTGACAAACACTAAGGGGTTGATTTAATAAAACCGGGTGGTGCAAAATCTAGTGCAGCTCTGCATAGAAACTGATCAGCTTCCAGGTTTTTTTTTTAAAGCTTAATTGAATAAGCTGAAGTTAGAAGCTGATTGGCCACCATGCACAGCTGCACCAGAATTTGCACTCTCCAGTTTTAGTAAATCAACCCCTATGTGCTAAAGATGATATTATATAAACCATTCTAATTTCTTGTGTCTTTATTCAACACACCCATCAAACATTCACAGTGTTGGAGGAAAAGGTAAGTGAACCTGTGGAGTTAATAGCTTCGTGTTTCTCAACCTTTTTACCTTCGTGGAACCCCTGGTGTCTGAGAGCTTGGGGAACCCCTGAAATAATTTTCAAATCTACAGCTCACGGAACATCGGTGTGATTAGCGAGCTGAAGATATAACAATTATGCTTAGAAATAGCATAAGCAATAGAATACATATTAAAACTTGCCTCCTTAGGACCCTTTCACATGGGCTTTCCGATCAGGTCCGTCTGTCAGATTTTCAGGTCAGACCTGATCGGATGCTCTATTCACTCCTATGGAGCGGCGGAGCTCAGCGATGAAATGTCCACTGACACCCGCTGCAATCCGATCCTGTTCGTGAAACCCAGGCGGATGGTGACCCTATTCTCCATCCGTCTGGTGAATCGGATGAAAATGGACAGGGGGTCCGTTTTCATCTGATCTCCCCATAGAGGAGAGCTGGGACTCTAGACAGGTTCATCTCTGCACAGTGAGTGGACACGGACCTGTCATCCGCGTGCTCAGAAGGGATCAGCAGTTTGATCCCCCGCTGAGCAAGTGGAGTCTGCCAAGCAGACAAGCCCATGTGAAAGGACCCTTAATGTGAAACTTGTGCTTGCTTTTTTTTGCACAGATGCTCAATTCTGGGTCAAATCTAAGATGAGCAGTGCACAGAGGGTCAGCAGGGAAGAGCACTAGGGATTCAGGAGGGAACCGTACAGGGGGCCAGAAGTGAACTGTATAATACAGGGGGGGTGCAGGAGGTAACTGTATAAGATGGGGGGCAGGAGGTAACTGTGTAGTACAGGGAGGGAGGCAGAAGGTAATTGTATAGTACAGGGGGGCCATTAAGTAATAGTACAGGGGTGCCCAGGAGAGAACTGTATAGTATTGGGGGGGGGGTTAGGGGGAATAGTACAGCGAAGGAATAGTATAAGGGGAAAGGAGGAAACCATACAGGGGAGGCCAGGCGGTAACTGTATAATACAGGGGGGGGGCAGGAGGTAACTATAGTACAGGGGGGCAGGAGGGAATAGTACAGGGGGATGAGAAGGAAACCATACAGGGGGCCAGGAGCGAGCAGTATAATACGGGGGGGGCAGGAGGTAACTGAATAGTACAGGGGGGCCATAAGGAAACCGTACATGGGGGGGCCAGGAGAGAATTGTACAGGGGAGGCCAAGAGGTTACTGTATAATACAGGGGGGGCAGGAGGTAACTATAGTACAGGGGAGCCATGAAGGAATAGTACAGGGGGGCCACGAGAGAACTGTATAATATAGGGGGGGCAGGAGGTGACTGTATAGTACAGGGGGGCCAGGAGAGAATTGGTACGGGGGGGCCAGGAGAGAATTGGTACAGGGGGCCCAGGAGGAAGTAATACAGGGGGCCCAGGAGAGAATTGGTACAGGGGGGCCAGGAGAGAATTGTACATCGGAACGAGGAGGAAACAGTACAGGGGGGCCCAGGAGAGAACTGTATAATACAGGGGGGGGCAGGAGGTAACTGTATAGTACAGGGGGCAAGGAGAAAACAGTACAGGGGGCCCAGGAGAGAACTGTTATAGTATGGGGGGGAACCATACAGGGGAGGCCAGGAGAGAACTGTATAATACAGGGGGGGCAGGAAGGAATAGTATGTGGGGGGGTGAGAAACAGGAGGAGACTGGAGGGTACAATGTAGGGGTTTACCGTGAACCTCATGCAAAGTAGCTCAGGGAAGCTGCTGGATCGCAATGGTATCTCGTGCACCGATTCTCGTCCCTCCCGAGTGATGTCACACCCACACACAGGCTCCTGGGAGGGGTGAGCTGCCCACAACAGGTACAGGACAGGGATGTCCTTTTTATTCTGCAGCCTGTCAGATGTTTGGGGATGTGATCTGCTGTTCATCGGCTTTTGATGAATGGCGGATCGTGGCAGAACCTTGGTTGAAAAACACTGTAATATCTGGTCAAATCTTGGCAGCAGTGACTTCAAGCAAGCGCTTTCGGTAGCTCTGGACCAGACCTGCTCAACGTTCAGGAGGAATTTTTGACAGTTTGCAATTAGTAATACGCATTAGTAAGCATAGGTGTTAGGAAGGGGGAGGTGACAGTTTTAAGAGTAGTTGGGTTTATCCCAGAATTCCACTTTATCTGACTTGCATTCTAGTTGCAACCAATGCATCTGAAAGTACTGAAGGCAGACTAGCATTTTCACAAGGTCAGCAGTGGTAGCCCAGGTAAGTGGAAATATAGCGCTGGACCCATAGGGTTATCTTGTTGGTGTTGATGTGGATGTAAATTATCTGGTTCCTGGGCAGGCGACTTGTACATTCCTGAGGATCTCCATGGGCTTGTAGCGCAATGTAACAAAAGGGCAAATTTAAGCGTCGCACTACTGCTAAAAGGTCCAGATACAACTTTATTCCAATAAATATTAGGTAGATGATCCAAATAGTATCCAATGCATTTCAGGGGTCCAACAATTCTCCCTTCATCAGGGCTTAATTAAAAACAATGTGAATAGTCTAGAAGTGAACTTTAATGGTATTCCAGTGTGATTACAAGCACAGGTCTTGGTAGCAGTGGTAGCCCATCTATTTAGCTATTCTGTTTATTTTTTTTTATTTTTTTAAAGGTGCAGGGCCTTGTGGCTGTCCTCATTGGCCTGGCTTTGCTACCTAGAGAATCAAGCATGCAGGGTTGGAGTTTAGATGTAAATGGCTACTTGCTTGTTCCTGGTTAATGTGGCAGCACTATTACCAAGAGTTCAGCAGTGGTAGCCGTAAGCTTCTGTCCTCACAGGTTCAATTGAATGGAGAACTCCTTTAGGACTAAAAATCGGCTGTGAACATAATCTCAGATGATGTGCGTCTGGATTTTTTTTCTTTTTTTTTTAAACCTGCGAGCCGCTGTATTATGTTTGTTGAGATTCCTTGAAACTGACTGCCCTTCTTTTTTTTTTTTAAACACTTCCCTACGGCTCCATAGCAGATTACTGCTACAGGGTGGCCATTCTGTGCTGCAGGATCACACACACACTATATATATATATATATATATATATATATATATATATATAATGTGATTCTGCACTTCCACCTAGGGGGTGCGCCCCGCTTCTGCTGTGATCAGTCACAGCAGAAGCTGGTCAGTGGGTGCCGAGGAATGGATGTCCGCCAGCACCCGCCGATCGTCGGGAAGAGAGGGTGGATGGAGCTCTGCCTATGTAAACAACGCAGAGCTCCATCCTGACAGCAGGGATGTCGTGGATTTTCTTTTCCTGCAAAGCAAGGAATGAAATACCATGACATCCCTTAGTGAAAGCAGCACACAGTGTACACACACTGGCTAGGCACACAGTTAACCCTTTGATGGCCCTAGACGTTTAACCCCTCCCCTGCCAGTGTCAGTACAGTGGCAGTGTATATTGTTAGTACTGATCACTGTATTAGTGTCACTGGTTCCCACAATGTGTCAAATTGTCTGCCCCAATATCGCAGTCCCCCTATAAGCAGCTGATTGCCGCCATTACTAGTATAAAAAATTCCTGTAGTTTGTAGATGCTATAACATACAGTGCTTTGAAAAAGTATTCATACCCCTTGAAATTTTCACATAAAATCCCAATTAAAATACATTTTACGTTTTTGGTTGTAACATGACAAAACGTGGAAAATTTACACTTGCAACCTGCAGTATAAAAATTGTGCCTGTCTGCCTGTCGCTGCCTTCAATGGAGAGGATGGTGTTTTGTGTACCAGGGGGTGCCAGAATGCTTGACTTTAACTTTATACTGCAGTAGGGGGACCCGATCCTGATTGTGTGGAGCCCTCCAAGAACCTAAAGCTATGTAAAGGCAAGTAAATTAAAACATTTTATTTTATAGAAACCAATTCAAAGTTTTTGTCCGTTAAGAATAAGTAAAGCTTTTTGATAAAAAAAAAAAAAAAGTACGATTTAGCCCCCGTTCACAGGTCAAAACGCATGACAAGTCGCTGTCTATTGCCAGCAAGTGCACTGTTCAAATTGGTGTGATGGTGCATTGATTTGCAAAAGTAGTTCCTGCACTTTTGGCGATTTTGCGTGCGACTTGCATAGACATCTGTGCATGAAGCCACACAGATGTCTTCCAAGTCGCACTGACATGCGGCTTTGAAATCATGTCATTTCAGATGAAGTTGCACAATTTTAAAGCCACAGTCAATGTAAACGGGGGCTAAGGGCTGAAACACACTTCTGCAATATGCTTTGCGGTGATGAGCGCGTTACCAAAACGCATGGTATGTGTGTTAGTGCTTTGCACTTCATCACATTAAAACACAGCTGTGATGCACGTGCGTTAACACTCTACCATACAGAGTTGTGCTACTGCAGAAAAAAGGCTGCATGCATGTTCTGTGTGTGTTAGAAACCTATTAAGTAGGAATGGGCCTCCTTAACACAACACGTGCTGATATACAAGATAGGGCAGTTCTGAATGGGTACTGAATGTTGGGTTCCACAATTCATTCAATTTATTCTTTAGACATACTCAATGCCTTTCGGCAATTTTATGGCACGCTCTACACCTCCCTACTGCCACAAAATTTTGACCCCAGTGATCTGGCGGAACAGTTGGACCCCCTAGCTCTGGGATGGCTGTTGGATGAGGAGTGTGCCGGGTTGGTGGGACCGATCACCCCGGAGGAGGTCATGGATGTAATCCAATCCTTCCCTGCGGGGAAGTCCCTAGGTCCTGATGGCATCCCAATCGAGTTCTACAGGACTCGTGGGAGTTTATTGGCGCTGATTTTGCCCCCCCCCCTCTACTCGAACTGTCTGGAATCAGGGGAACTACCGACCTCTATGTACCATGCCCATGTGGTGTTGATTCACAAACCTCCCAAGGACCCAACCCTTTTGGCCCCTACGACCCATTGCCCTTCTGAATCTAGACTTTAAAATTCTTACCAAATTAATTACCAGGAGACTTCAACCTTTACTGCCCACGATCATTGAGACTGACCAGACCGGGTTCATGACTAATAGATCCACTGACATCAACTTGAGAAGACTACAAACCAACATTCATACCCACCACCTTAATATGGGCTCTAGGGTGATCGCGTCGTTGGACATTAAAAAAAACATTGACACAGTCGAATGGCCTTTTCTATGGGAGGTTCTCCGCAGGATGGGGTTTCCGCTGTTATTCATACAATGGTTACAGACGATATACAAGGCCCCTACCTCAGCCATTAAATTGGGAGGGGGTCTGTCCCAGCCCTTTCCATTGTCTAGAGGCACCAGGCAGGACTCCCCTCTCTCTCCGGCCTTATTTGCCATCGCCATTGAGCCGGTGGCGGAAGCCCTCCGTATATCCCCGCTCATTCAGGGACTGCAGATTGGCTGGAAGAGAGGGTAGCTCTATAGGCGGACGACCTCCTCCTCTTTCTTAATGACGCGGGACCATTGCTGACAGGCGCACTGCGGGTTTTAGACTAATTTGCCCCAATTACAGGACTGCGTGTGAACTGGTCCAAGTCGCTCCTGTTTCCCATTGACCCGGCTGCCCGGGAGCAGGCTTCCCCGGATTTGCCGCTTTTGTGGGTAGAACATTTTCGTTACCTCGGAGTGGAGGTTTCTAGGAAAGCCACAGACTACATAACTCTGAATTTGTCCCCAGTGGTCCAGGAGGTTAGGCAGAGGCTGAAGGCATGGGAGTCCCTACCCCTATCACTGTTAGGCCGAATAAACTTAATTAAGATGAAGGTTCTACCAAAATGTACCTATCTTTTTAGGCACTCACCGCAATGGATTCCCAAATCTTTTTTCACTCAACCCAACTGTATATTCTACTCCTTTATCTGTGTCTGTGTGCCTTTTGGGATTGGTTGAACAGTTCATCCCTACTGTAGCGGGACGCACTATGGTGAGTTTGTTATTGTTTTATGCAAGAAAACCCATCACACTCCATTGGAAGAAAACAGCCCCGCCCACGAGTATTTTCTGGAAAGAGTTAGTGAATCAGAACCTTCCCCTATATAAAGACACTTATTTCAATTGAGGTTGTCCAAAAAAATACCAGAAAGTATGGTCTAAATCATGGGCCTCAAACTGGCGGCCCTCCAGCTGTTGCGAAACTACAAGTCCCATCGTGCCTCTGCCTGTGGGAGTCATGCTTGTAACTGTCAGCCTTGCAATGCCTCATGGGACTTGTAGTTTCACAACAGCTGGAGGGCCACCAGTTTGAGACCCCTGGTCTAAATGGTTAGCAGAGCCGTCCACAGCATAATATGAACCTCCACAGGTGAGTGGACGGTGATCATCCGGGACTTCACCCCCCATTACACAGAGTGTTCCCACTATATAAAGACTGGAGGGTGTGAACCACATATACAGTCAGGTCCATGAATATTGGGACATCGACACAATTCTAATCTTTTTGGCTCTATACACCACCACAATGGATTTGAAATGAAACAAACAAGATGTGCTTTAACTGCAAACTTTCAGCTTTAATTTGAGGGCATTTACATCCAAATCAGGTGAACCGTGTAGGAATTACAACAGTTTGTATATGTGCCTCCCACTTTTTAAGGGACCAAAAGTAATGGGACAGATTAACAATCATCAATCAAACTTTCACTTTTTAATACTTGGTTGCAAATCCTTTGCAGTCAATTACAGCCTGAAGTCTGGAACGCGATGACATCACCAGACGCTGGGTTTCATCCCTGGTGATGCTCTGCCAGGCCTCTACTGCCACTGTCTTCAGTTCCTGCTTGTTCTTGGGGCATTTTGTCTTCAGCAAGTGAAATGCATGCTCAATCGGATTCAGGTCAGGTGATTGACTTGGCCATTGCATAACATTCCACTTATTTCCCTTAAAAAACTCTTTGGTTGCTTTCGCAGTATGTTTCGGGTCATTGTCCATCTGCACTGTGAAGCGCCGTCCAATGAGTTCTGAAGCATTTGGCTGAATATGAGCAGATAATAATATTTCCCGAAACACTTCAGAATTCATCCTGCTGCTTTTGTCAGCAGTCACATCATCAATAAATACAAGAGAAGCAGTTCCATTGGCAGCCATACATGCCCACGCCATGACACTACCACCACCATGCTTCACTGATGAGGTGGTATGCTTTGGATCATGAGCAGTTCCTTTCCTTCTCCATTCTCTTCCTATCACTCTGGTACAAGTTGATCTTGGTCTCATCTGTCCATAGGATGTTGTTCCAGAACTGTGAAGGCTTTTTTAGATGTTGTTTGGCAAACTCTAATCTGGTCTTCCTGTTTTTGAGGCTCACCAATGGTTTACATCTTGTGGTGAACCCTCTGTATTCACTCTGGTGAAGTCTTCTCTTGATTGGTGACTTTGACACACATACACCTACCTCCTGGAGAGTGTTCTTCATCTGACACACATACACCTACCTCCTGGAGAGTGTTCTTCATCTGACACACATACACCTACCTCCTGGAGAGTGTTCTTCATCTGACACACATACACCTACCTCCTGGAGAGTGTTCTTCATTTGACACACATACACCTACCTCCTGGAGAGTGTTCTTCATCTGACACACATACACCTACCTCCTGGAGAGTGTTCTTCATCTGACACACATACACCTACCTCCTGGAGAGTGTTCTTCATCTGGCCAACTCTTGTGAAGGGTGTTTTCTTCACCAGGGAAAGAATTCTTCGGTCATCCACCACGGTTGTTTTCCGTGGTCTTCCGGGTCTTTTGGTGTTGCTGAGCTCACCGGTGTGTTCTTTCTTTTTAAGGATGTTCCAAACAGTTGATTTGGCCACACCTAATGTTTTTGCTATCTCTCTGATGGGTTTGTTTTGTTTTTTCAGCCTAATGATGGCTTGCTTCACTGATAGTGACAGCTCTTTGGATCTCATATTGAGAGTTGACAGCAACAGATTCCAAATGCAAATAGCACACTTGAAATGAACTCTGGACCTTTTATCTGCTCCTTGTAAATGGGATAATGAGGGAATAACACACACCTGGCCCTGGAACAGCTGAGCAGCCAATTGTCCCATTACTTTTGGTCCCTTAAAAAGTGGGAGGCACATATACAAACTGTTGTAATTCCTACACCGTTCACCTGATTTGGATGTAAATACCCTCAAATTAAAGCTGAAAGTCTGCAGTTAAAGCACATCTTGTTCGTTTCATTTCAAATCCATTGTGGTGGTGTATAGAGCCAAAAAGATTAGAATTGTGTTGATGTCCCAATATTTATGGACCTGACTGTATCTGTGATGAGTACATCATTTCTTGACATAGTTCTACAAGGTATCTGGGTTTAGATGGGAGCACAAATATTGATACCCCAACTGACATCCATGACATTCGATCAAAGGTTCCACACCTTTATTTAATGGTGACACGCACATTCGAAAATGGTGTCAATCCTGTCATAACTATATTTGTCCCGGGTGCGGGCCGCCTTTCTTATGTTTTTACCCCCCTTTTTTTTCTGTTTTGTTGTTGTTACCTGTTTTTTCCATATGTATGTTATAACACCAATAAAAAGATTTATTAAATAAAATAAAAAAATTCTTTACAGCGCATGCATTTAGTAGTGTGCAGTAAAGCATGTGTAAAAAAAAAAAAGTGATTGGAGAAAAGCTGCGTAAGGATGGCTACTTTCAAAGCACAGGCAGCCTGGATAGACTAAAAAGGTGGAGGTTCCCTTTAAGTGCCCCTTCGCCCAGTAAAATAACTTTTATGGTACATGGCTCCATCTCTTTCCCACTCCCACAATTTGATGTTTTCTTTTTTTTAATATTGTGCAATTAGCATTACCACATGTCTAAAAGAACCCTTAAGTAGGGTACACACCAGTGGCGGCTGGTGCTCAAAATTTTTGGGCAGGCGCAAACAAACTGAAAAAAAAAAACATCAATTGCCACCACTGTGCCCATTAAACGCAGCCACTGTGCCCAAACGCCACCAGTTTGTCCCCTCAAATGCAGCCAGTTTGTCCCCAAATGCAGCCAGTTTGTCCCCATATACAGCCAGTTTGTTCCCATATACAGCCAGTTTGTTCCCATATACAGCCAGTTTGTCCCCATATACAGCCAGTGTGTACCCATATACAGCCAGTGTGTCCCCCATATACAGCCAGTGTGTCCCACATATACAGCCAGTGTGTCCCCATATATAGCCAGTGTGTCCCCCAAATGCAGCCAGTGTGTCCCCCATATACAGCCAGTGTGTCACCATATGCAGCCAGTTTGTTCCCATATACAGCCAGTGTGTCCCCCCATATACAGCCAGTGTGTCCACCATATAAAGCCAGTTTGTTCCCAGATACAGCCAGTGTGTCCCCATATACAGCCAGTGTGTCCTCATATAGAGCCAGTGTGTCCCCCATATACAGCCAGTGTGTCCCCATATATAGCCAGTGTGTCCCCATATATAGCCAGTGTGTCCCCCATATACAGCCAGTGTGTCCCCCATATACAGCCAGTGTGTCCCCCATATACAGCCAGTGTCCCCCCATATATAGCCAGTGTGTCCCCCAAATGCAGCCAGTGTGTCCCCATATACAGCCAGTGTGTCCCCCAAATGCAGCCAGTGTGTCCCCATATACAGCCAGTGTGTCCCCCATATACAGCCAGTGTGTCCCCCATATACAGCCAGTGTGTCCCCATATATAGCCAGTGTGTCCCCCAAATGCAGCCAGTGTGTCCCCCATATACAGCCAGTGTGTCCCCATATATAGCCAGTGTGTCCCCCATATACAGCCAGTGTGTCCCCATATATAGCCAGTGTGTCCCCCATATACAGCCAGTGTGTCCCCCATATACAGCCAGTGTATCCCCCATATACAGCCAGTGTGTCCTCATATACAGCCAGTGTGTCCCCATATATAGCCAGTGTGTCCCCCATATACAGCCAGTGTGTCCCCCATATACAGCCAGTGTCCCCCCATATATAGCCAGTGTGTCCCCAAATGCAGCCAGTGTGTCCCCCAAATGCAGCCAGTGTGTCCCCATATACAGCCAGTTTGTTCCCAAATACAGCCTGTCCCCCCCCAGCCCTGCACTTACCTTCCTCGTTCCGCGCCGTCCTCGATGTCTTCTCCCGCCCTCGATGTCGCTTCAGCCAATCAGGTTACCAGTAACCAGATCCGGTGAACCTGATTGGCTGAAACCCCCACAGTCTTCTCCAAGGAACGCACCCCCGTGCGTACCTAGGAGGAGTTTTTGGAAGCCGATTACAGCGTGAGAGCTGTATTCGGAAAGCCTATCAGAGCCGCTGGCTCTGATAGACACTTCCAAGTCACACCCACTGCCGGCCACCGCTCTAATTCATATGGCCGGCGCTCACCAGGAGGCCGGCCATATGAATAGTGGGCAGCGCGGCAGCGGTGACAATACACAGATTCATGCACTGCATGAATCTGTGTATTGTCTTTCAGTGGCGGTGCAGGAGCGAGAAGGGGCGGCGCTCCGGCGCCCTCTATGGACGCACCGCCACTGGTACACACTATAAGAAAATCTGGCAAACGATCGCAGATTTTCCTCATTGTTTCATAGCAAATCGGAACCGATGAACGAAAATCCTCGCATGACAAAGGCTTTTTGTTCGTTGTTTCTGATCTGATTTTTTTTTTGTACGAAAATCGTACAAAAACGGTACACATTAAACGAAAATCGTTTGTTCTGTTAGTGTACGAGAACATTTTTTGGAGTTTGAATCCGCTGTCGAAAGTTGTGTACACACTATACGAAAATCGCACGAAAGTTCCTTGGATGAAAATATTCGCCCGGTTTTCTTATAGTGTGTATGAGCCTTTAGGCCTCATAAACACGGGCATACCTATGTGTACACTGTACACTGTACACACGTGCAGACATAGATGGCCCTTTGCACAGGTGTACACATAGTTATAGAAGAAAGGGTGCTGAGGTCCGTATCAAATAAAAAACCCTTTATTAAAATAAGCACACTTATGGTACATTTAAATCGGTTATATTCCCAGAAGAAAAAAAAAAAAAAGCTATAAGGCAAAGGCATAATGAGCTAGTATGCACCGCATACTAGCTCTTTATGAAATACATACCTTAGAACAAAGCCCCCACACCGTCTCCCGGTCGCCATCTTTTTGCTCAGCGATTCTTCCGGGTTCGCGGCTCCAGCCACTCACAGTGCCGGAGCCGCGAACCCAGAAAAATTGTCTAGGCAAAATGACAGCATGCACGCGTGAGTCTTCTTTCAGGCAAGGAGTTTTTTTTTTTCTGGCAGCATCCGCCGGACCTTAAGAGCGCATGCGCCGATATCAGCGGCTGCATCCAAGGAACTGGTGTGTGTGTTTTTTTTTATAGGGCAGGGCAGCTGTAACCAACACCTCCAATCTCATCTCATTGATTGGACTCCAGTTGGCTGACACCTCACTCCAATTATCTCTTGGAGATCTCATTTGTCTAGGGGTTCACATACTTTTTCCACCTGCACTGTGAATGTTTACATGATGTGTTCAATAAAAACATGGTAACATTTAATTCTTTGTGTGTTATTAGTTTAAGCAGACTGTGATTGTCTATTGTTATGACTTAGATGAAGATCAGATCACATTTTATGACCAATTTGTGCAGAAATCCATATCATTAGGGCTGTGGAAATTAACTATTAATTCCTCGATTAATCGATTAATTGTTTTGATCGATCAAAATTCTTTGGGCTTGCCGTGTCCATCTGAAGGGCTCCTTTGCTGTGCCTTCATATCTGCATGCCGGCAGGACCTTACTATCTGCCACACGCAAGGGCTGTTACACTTCCCTCTATCAACCTGGCATTCTACAGCCATCCACTGGGAGTTGTGATAGTTCCCTTCACGGGACATCTACATGCCGATGGACTGATGTTAACTCCTTCTCATCTGGATTCAGCAGTGGTATCGTTGTACACATTTTTATACCAGTATCATACTTAGCCACATGTTTCTATGACTGCTTTTGCTACCGTTTGGTATTACTCGCACCATTTTTACAGTTTATGTAGCTACATCGATTTTATCTCCAGTGCAATATTTATTTTGTTACCTACTTGAAGACTATAAAAGTTGTAATGCTATTCCCATCGAGCGCTGCCTTTGTGTGTTTTTTGTATCCTGCTATCCATTTTTCCAGTGGTTGGTAGCTGCACTGGGAATCGGCCTGCAAGGAGATCAGCTAAAAGTAGTTGGATCTGTATGTTCGTTTATAATTAATCGAAATTAGTCGATTAATCGAGTAAAAAAAATAATCGATTAATCGAACACAAAAATTTTAATCAGTAACAGCCCTAATATCATTCCAAAAGGGTTCACATACTTTTTTTTGCAACTATACCTACCTAAACCATTCATTCAATTTGTCTGGACAGGGGTGCACCAACTAGATCTGCCTGTGAAATATACTAAAGCAAGTCCTACACTTTACAATGTGACTGTACAATCTCCTTCAGATTTAGCCCCCGTTCACACCTGTGTAAAAGCACTTTCCAATGCGTGGTCCCTCAACGCATGCTTTTTATGTAGGGGTGCTGCTGTGGCTGCATTCTTAATGGAACCCCAAATACACCTGTCAATGCATGCGGGCTAAATCGCACTAGAATGCATGCAAACGCATGGGCTATCCTTATGCAGTTAGCACATAGATGTGAACTAAGGGACTGTTCATGCCAACAGGGTTGGGAATTGCCCACTGCAAGAACAAGGCATGCACACACAAAAAAAAAAGAAGACCTGCTGCATTTTTTGCACAACACATCCCAGCAATCTGCAAAACACAGAGTTTCATAGAAATGACCATTTCTATACTATGCAATGTCCACAGTGCACATGGCTTTCCTTTGGTATGATGGGATCTGTTGGAGATCAGCTGATCATGATTAGGGCCCACACCTGTGTCTGGCTGCTCTGTGCAATCTACAGGGGTGGCTGCCTCCCTCCTCACTATCCCACAGGTAGGAGACCAACTCCACTGCCATCTTCATTCTCATCATATAGAAAGGTTGGCAATGGCTGGAATTCTATTTAGCAAAATGCATTGGTTAGAACTGAGGGAGGGGCTCTTGCAGCTTTATGGGGGGTCAGGTAAAGTCAGGAGTCTGCTGGTGCACTACAGTCAAATAAGACCTGTATCACATATGGACGTCAGCTTGTATAAGAGCAATGTGATCAGCAAGCGTGCGTTATTGAAGCGTTTAAAGTACCATTCAGCTCCAGTTAGTAAATGGTGAACACAGATCATAATGGGAGAGCTGATTGCCACTTTAGGATCTGTGTTCACCATTTACTAACTGGAGCTGAGGGTTGTCAAATCATCATTTTAAACCCAAACACATATGAATTACACGGGTTCTGAGGTTAATTTACTGCAGGTAAGGCACCAAGTGAGTTTAATTACCACCTTAATCAGCCACAGAACATGTGTAATTAATATGTGTTCGGGTTTAAAGGGAAGAGGTGGCAACCCTAGGTCACAGGACTGGCTTCTGATCATGTGACTATTGTGACACTCATCACTTGATCGCTGCTTCTTCCTGCCCTCGGCATTCAAAACTATTTAAAGAGTCACCAGGGTGGACACAAAGGGGTTGAAGAAGTACAAAGGGCTAAAATTATTTTTATTTTTTTTGTTTATTCTTATAACCCCTATTCATTTTTTCCCCCACTGGGGAGATTTCCCTTCACTTTCTGTCCCATACCCAAAACAGGAAGTGAGAGGAAATCCCTCCAAAGTGAGAGAATCCTGGGGTGTCAGCAGAACTAGTGTCCCCACTGGAAGTGAGGGAATCCCGGGGTGTTACAAGAACTTGCGTCCCCATTGAAAGTGAGGGAATCCTGACGTGTCACCAGAACTAGTGTCCCCATTGGAAGTGAGAGAATCCCAGGGTGTCACCAGAACTCGTGTCCACATTGGAAGTGAGGGAATCCTGACGTGTCACCAGAACTCGTGTCCCCATTGGAAGTGAGAGAATCCCAGGTTGTCACCAGAACTCGTGTCCCCATTGGAAGTGAGGGAATCCCATCGTGTCACCAGAACTAGTGTC
Organism: Rana muscosa; assembly: GCA_029206835.1. Taxonomy (NCBI): domain Eukaryota; kingdom Metazoa; phylum Chordata; class Amphibia; order Anura; family Ranidae; genus Rana; species Rana muscosa. The sequence goes on along the minus strand of CM055128.1, from coordinate 291,039,308 downwards.
TCCATTGTGAGTGAGGGAATCCTGGGGTGTCACCAGAACTCGTGTCCCCATTGGAAGTGAGGGAATCCCTGGGTGTCACTAGAACTAGTGTCCCCATTGGAAGTGAGGGAATCCCGGGGGTGTCACTAGAACTAGTGTCCCCATTGGAAGTGAGGGAATCCCAGCTTGTCAACAGAACTAGTATACCCATTGGAAGTGGAGAAATCCTGGCATGTCCCCAGAACTCGTGTCTCCATTGGAAGTGAGGGAATCCCAGGTTGTCACCAGAACTAGTGTACCCATTGGAAGTGAGGGAATCCCAGAGTGTCAGCAGAACAAGTGTCCTCATTGGAAGTGAAGGAATCCCAGGGTGTCACCAGAACTAGTGTCCCCACTGGAAGTGAAGGAATCCCAGAGTGTCACCAGAACTAGTGTCCCCATTGGAAGTGAAGGAATCCTGGCGTGTGTCCATTGAAAATAAAGGAATCCTGGTGTGTCACCAGAACTAGTGTCCCTATTGGAAGTGAGGGAATTCCGGAGTGTCACCAGAACTAATGTCCCAATTGGAAGTGAGGGAATCCCGGGGTGTCACCAGAACTAGTGTACCCATTGGAAGTGGAGAAATCCTGGCATGTCCCCAGAACTCGTGTCCTCATTGGAAGTGAAGGAATCCCAGGGTGTCACCAGAACTAGTGTCCCCACTGGAAGTGAAGGAATCCCAGAGTGTCACCAGAACTAGTGTCCCCATTGGAAGTGAAGGAATCCTGGCGTGTGTCCATTGAAAATAAAGGAATCCTGGTGTGTCACCAGAGCTAGTGTCCCTATTGGAAGTGAGGGAATTCCGGAGTGTCACCAGAACTAATGTCCCAATTGGAAGTGAGGGAATCCCGGGGTGTCACCAGAACTAGTGTACCCAGTGAAAGTGAGGGAATCCCTGGGTGTCACCAGAACGAAGGTCCCCATTGAAGTGAGGGAATCCCAGTGTGTCACCAAAACTAATGTCCCTATTGGAAGCGAGGGAATTCCGGGGTGTCACCAAAACTAGTGTCCCAATTGGAAGTGAAGGAATCCTGGCCAGTCACCAGAATTAGTGTCCCCATTGGAAGTGAGGGAATCCCAGGGTGTCACCAGAACTCGTGTCCCCATTGGAAGTGAAGGAATCCTGGTGTGTCACCAGAACTAGTGTCCCCACTGGAAGTGAAGGAATCCTGGCGTGTCACCAGAACTAGTGTCCCTGTTGGAAGTGAGGGAATCCCGGCGTGCCCCCAGAACTCATGTCCCCATTGGAAGAGAGGGAATCCTGGCGTGTCACCAGAACTAGTGTCCCCATTGGAAGTGAAGGAATCCCAGAGTGTCACCAGAACTAGTGTCCCCACTGGAAGTGAAGGAATCCTGACGTGTCACCAGAACTAATGTCCCCATTGGAAGTGAAGGAATCCTGGCGTGTCCCCAGAACTCATGTCCCCATTGGAAGTGAGGGAATCCTGGGGTGTCACCAGAACTAATGTCCCAATTGGAAGTGAGGGAATCCCGGGGTGTCACCAGAACTAGTGTCCCAATTGGAAGTGAGGGAATCCCAGTGTGTCACCAAAACTAATGTCCTTATTGGAAGCGAGGGAATTCCGGGGTGTCACCAGAACTAGTGTCCCAATTGGAAGTGAGGGAATCCCAGGGTGTCACCAGAACTCATGTCCCCATTGGAAGTGAGGAAATCTCAGAACGCTCATCCACACTACGGCATAAAAGGAGAGTGGAGTTTCAAGCCTTGCACTTAAAATGAAGGAACTAAAACACCCGTCTGCATAACCCCCAATGATGGGGAGGCTTCAGAAACCTGCAAGGAGACATTAAGCCTCGTACACGCGGTCGGACTTCCATCTGACTTTTCCGTGTTTTTTTGTCCGAACGGAGTTGGCCGGGCACACCCATAGCATACACACCACAGGACTTTTCTGTAAACTTTCTCAAAACTTTTTGCAACATCACGTGGTTTTCTGCTCTTTTCTGCTCTTTACCGCCACCCTTTGGTCAACTTCTGCTATTGTTAATTGATTTTAACATAAGTTGTTTTGTCCATCGGACAAAAGTCCGATGGTTTTCTGTACACACGGTCGGACTTTGCTCCATCGGACTTTTGTTGGGCAAAAGTTTGTCCGTTTGCAGACCCAACTTTTGTCCGATGAAAACAAGAAAAAAAAACAAAAAAGTTTGTCCGATGGAGCATACACACGGTCGGATTGTTGGTCCAACTTGCTCAAAATGAAGTTTGTTGGCCAAATGTCCGACCGTGTGTACGGGGCTTCAAGCCTCGTACACACGAACGAGTTTCTCTGCAAGAAACGACAAGAAAACTGTTGGGAGAGCTTTCTTGCCGAGAAATTCGTTCGTGTGTATGGTTTCTCGTCAAGAAAACCGACAAGAATCTCAACGAGAAGAATAGAGAACCTGCTCTCTATTTTCTCGTCGAGATTCTCGTCAGCCTGTTTCTTGACGAGAAAAGTGTGTGTGTGTACACTTACCTGTCGCCGTGGAAACCCGCGCATGCTCGAAATGACTTTGACGCATGCGCGGTAGCTTCCTAGGCATAGGTAGGGTGTAGCAAGATGGCGGCGACAGCATCGAATGTGACGAGCGCACGCTCGTCGTAGTCGATGACATCACCGCGTTCGCTTCATTCAAACAACCGCGGGTTCTTTGAATGGAGCGTGTGTACACTCGGCCGGGACAAGTTTCTTGTCCAAGAATCTCGTCAAGAAAAACAACGTGTTTTTTCCTGACGAGATTCTCGGCCGTGTGTACGAGGCTTAAGGAACATTTCTGATCCAGGACCCGAGCTGGGCCTGTATTCTTCATTACTGATCAGTGGTAAACTTAGATCTTGGCAGTGCTCACTGTTGGCCACTAGAGGGAGACAAACATGCGTTTGAAAGTATAACTAAAGGCAAATCTTTTTCTTTTTTTAGGTTTGGATGGCGTGGAGAGGGATTAGAACCCCTGTCAGTTTCAATTGCTGTCTGGGTCCCCGTTAGGGAGATTCATCCTCTCTATTTGTCCTGTTTACCATTATCATTAAAAATGAAAGAAAATCCAAAATGCGTTGTCATTTTGTGTTGTCCCCAGAACAGGATCTAAAGTGTTACTAAGCCCACAATAGTGAAATCAGTCCGTATATGCAGTAAATAATGCTTGTTATACTCACTGTGGTACCTAAGTGGTTAATCCTCTGCATTGTCGTCTATCACAGGAGGAGCCGGTGTAGGAGGCGGGACCCTGTTGCATTGCCGCCAAAGAATTCAGACGCAAGCTCCGTTACACAGCGGGAGATACCCGCTGTGTGAACCAGGCACTGGTGAGTCTGCATTGGGCACAGACTGAGGGGCTCAGAGTCAGCATTGATGAGCACAGACTGAGGGGCTCAGGATTGATGGGCATAGAGACTGAGGGGCTCAGGATTGATGGGCATAGAGACTGAGGGGCTCAGGATTGATGGGCATAGAGACTGAGGGGCTCAGGATTGATGGGCATAGAGACTAAGGGGCTCAGGATTGATGGGCATAGAGACTGAGGGGCTCAGCATTGATGGGCACAGACTGAGGGGCTCAGCATTGATGGGCACAGACTGAGGGGCTCAGCATTGATGGGCACAGACTGAGGAGTTGCATTGATGGGCACAGAGACTGAGGGGCTCAGCATTGATGGGCACAGAGACTGAGGGGCTCAGCATTGATGGGCACAGAGACTGAGGGGCTCAGCATTGATGGGCACAGAGACTGATGGGCTCAGCATTGATGGGCACAGACTGAGAGGCTCAGCATTGATGGGCACAGACTGAGAGTCTGCATTTAATGGGCACAGTGAGGCTTCATTTGATGGGCACAGTGAGGCTGCATTGATGGACACAGTGAGGTTGCAATTGATGGACACTGATAAGCTGCATTTGGTGGGCACTGATAAGGCTGCGTTTGGTGGACACTGGTGAGGCTGCATTTGATGGGCACTGGTGAGGCTGCATTTGATGGGCACTGGTGAGGCTGCATTTGATGGGCACTGGTGAGGCTGCATTTGATGGGCACTGATAAGGCTGCATTTGATGGGCACAGTGAGGCTGCATTTTGTGGGTAATATATATATATATATATATATATATATATATATACATACATACATACAACAAGCAGTGTTTATATAAATGTTATTTTAAACTTATTTGTACTTGTAGAACCAGGCCAGAGAGTAGACAGTGTTTTTTGATGGTTTAATTTGAAATGTACCTGTGTGTCCTTCACTAATATCTGTACTTTGAAAATCTGTCCGGCCGGCCGGTATGGGAGAGACCTGTCCTGCCCATCACCTCACTTCATAGTGCACAACGCGGCTCAGACTCCGTTCCCGAGCATTTCCGAGGGTTTCCGAGATCAGCCGAGCTGTCCCCGAGTATTTCCGAGGCTCTCCTGCGCCCCCCGACCTCTGGCCACATGCGGTATTGCATGCCATAGAAGTCAATTCGGAAAAAATTTATCTTAGTTTCCATTGACTTCTATGGGGAAACTCGCTTTGATATGCGAGTGCTTTGGATTACAAGCTTTCTCCTGGAACGGATTATGCTCATAATCCAAGGTTCCACTGTATAATATAAAGTAATGGTGTAATATAGAGGAATGGTATACTATAAAGGAATGGTATTGTAGCGGCCTCACCCCATCTCCTTTTGCTAGGGGTATGTCACATGACAGGGTGAGATGCGCTACGGCCCATGTCCTCCCCATAGCTGTGGGTGAGGTGAAGGCCAGTATCAGTACATTCCTCGGGCCAATGTGCGTTAGTTATGAAGCTCAATCCTGCTATGCTGAAACCTCCCTTGCTCCCATTAACCAGAGTCCATACACCGATGCAGGGTCCAACACTTGTTTATTATACTTCCACAACAAACAGTTCTTTCACGGCCGACTGGTTGCGACCCATAACATAACGCAAACGGTGGGATGAGCAGGCCGAGGCACTATCCTGATTTCAATCTAAACCCCTGTGGTTTCACCAGGGGTTATAGCAGCTTTGCTTAGCACAGAACATAGAACTTGTGAGTCTCTACCAGCGACTCCATAGAACACAGATGGGAGTACCTTCGCTGCGTTGCGGCCCCTATCAGGGGAAGATGTCCCTCTAAGGAAGTTACCGGAGGCCCATCCGTCACCGAGTTGATGCTGCTCCGGAATCTCCGGACGGGTGACCTCCCCGGCCTCCTCACCTCAGATGCGGGTCCCCTCGCAATATGGCACCCTGGGATCACTTCGTCCTCGCGGGACCCAGTCGAAGTTACTGGGCCCCAGGCCTACGATATAGTACCTCACCCCAGGCTGAAGGTGCCTGGGATGGACCCCAACTTCATTCCGGTCAGGCCTAGGGCGCCTGGGCCCGGAACCTTGAACCGCCCGCACCCAGGCCTAAGGTGCCTGGGTGCGTGAAGAGAGAATCCTCGAAGACGACCTCGTGGCGAGGGCGTCTCCCCCTTTTATCTCCTCCCTTCAACACCACGGCGGGTTCCCCGCCCCAGCCGTACCATCTCCGGAAAGGGACAAAAAGGGTAGCACTGCGGCAGTGATTCTACCCTGAGCCTGTAGGTACTCCGCCACCCACAGGCCAAGGAGAATAATACACCACCCAATCCTCCACGAATTACAAAAGGGGTCCAGAACCTTTACAATTACACACCTGGGTCACACTACCACCAGGTGTACCCCAACTAAATTTAAAGACCCCACTACATACTCCCCCCTGTGATTTGATGCTGGTCCCAAGCGTCTGGTGCAACCCCCATGTCTCCCAAGGAGTGATGACATGGAGCGAGCCTCAGAGGCTATCCCTAAAAATTTTGAATCCCGTGTGTGCCAAGACCTGCTCAAGGGGAAAGGGAACTATAAGACAATAAAACTTTTGTATAAAACATCTATCATGTACACATATACAATCCCTCCCGTCACTGTCTAAGAACCACCCCATACTCAGTAGTCTTGACCGACGAATCTCCTGCAGAAGGGAAACAAAAAAAAAACAGACAACATCCTAACATCATGTGAAAATTTGGAATGAATGGGTCCATCAGCCGATTTGCTCCAACAAGTGTGGTGTAAAAGTGTGCAGAAAAACAAACGTTGCACAACACTGCCACCTGGTGACAGCGCCGCGGTAATGACACTTGGTGCTCCTTCACTCTTCATGCGTCCCTACACTAATTCTACCCCAAAGTCTGTCCTTGACTCGTAGGAAAAGAGAGTGGGAAGAAAAAAAAAACAAAGAAAAAAACAGGGTATTGTTCAGACGTTCTAGCAAAGGCTCTTCCAGGAAAATTTGTAGCTGAAAACATACTCATGAGTCTCTCCTCACAAGTAAAACCTCGGATCAGGTAAGAACAACGGTTTCAGATGCTTATCAAACACTTCGACTGAATATTCAACATCCTCTCCCTCCTTTCTGCAGATAAGCACTTTATCAGCATGAATATGGCGCCCCAACTTCCAGTCCGCTCTGCAGTCCTTGAATTTCTTGGACACAGGCGGCGAACAGGACAAGTATCGCCGGGCCTGAGGCACTTTGAGCTTCTCCCAGACAAATTCATCGTACCATCTCTGTCGCAGGACCTCAACTTCGTAAAGTAAGTCCCGAGGCAAGTAGGTATCCTCCCATCCGTACTCACGGGCGACTCTCTGGGAGAAAAGTCGTTGCAATCTGGCCAAAGGAGGCATGACATCCCGCTCACCTTCTCCCGGCTGCACGATGGCCTCCGGGTGCCGAGGTACCTTCACTACCTCGGATGGCTTTGCCTTTGGCGCACGCAATGACGCGCGCTGCATTCCCACAACCAAAGCAGGTGATGTTGTGGAATGTGGAAAGTCAATCGGAGGACTAGACTCCCTCCTAAGCTCCGGGGCCTGCGCCCGGGGCGTGCTGTCTTCTATGGACATAGGAGAATCCTGCGGTTTGCATAGCACAGGTAGTGGGCGTTTGTCCCAGCCCTTCCGGTGAAACAGTTCATCTATTTCCCCGTCATCCCCACAGTCCAACAGCGATTCCAGGTCGGAGGTGTCATACATCTCGGCGGGAAGGTAGTCTTTAGTAGACGGAGAACTACCCTCCCTTGCGGGCTCCACCTCCAGTGGACCCCCAACACCTCCAACCACCACCACAGTCCCAGCCCCTGGCCCACCTGGACCTTATTCAGCACTGGGATGTCCAGGACTCTTCCAACCGGATCCATCCAGGTCCGGCAAGCGGCGGGGTGAAGCTCGACCACGACCACAGGAGGCCTGCACCAGGCCTATCTTCCTCTTCGGAGGTGGCAGCAGGGAATCTGTGGTGACCGAAGCAGCATCCTCGGATTTTTCTCTCTCAGTCTCTGGTTGGGCAGTCCCGTCGCCCTGGTCAGCGCGTACGGGGACCTCCGCAAAGGCCTGGATCTCCCCTTCCGGAGTGGCGGTACCTGTGAGGCAATTGAGGCGAAGGGCCCGGGGCCTTACTGTGGATGATTCGACCTCAAACAGAAATTCTTTACACGCTTCACAATGCCCAAATGGCTTTAGTTGGACCACCAGTCCCGAGCATCTGGGACAGATCACACCGAGGGCCTCCGTGTCCCTGCATGAGTACAAAGCCAACTGTCCTCGGGGCCTGAGTCTTATCCCCGTGTCTGTAAGGGGAGCAGCAAAAGCAGTCATCTTCGTGGGGTATGATACCGGCATCCACGGGGAGCTTGAGGCCATCCCGACCACCTGCTGCTCCATCACGCGCTGACCACGCGCCGGAGTCTCCACGTGTATCGCCACATATGGCCAGACTCCTCCCACGACTTGCACGTTTTCGCAGGCTTCCCACAGTCCCCGCCCACGAATTGCGCAGTCATGGGGTGCCTCATGGCGCAGTGCAGCAAACACCCCCACATGTAGTTCGTCACAGGGCTGGGCTTTTCCCTCTTCCCGCTCTTTCTGCATGGGCCTTTCCCGTCTTGGGGTCATTTCCACGACTTCGAGCACAGGGACGCACTTTGGCCAATCACATGGCAGACCTGCTCGGACCTCCTCCGGGCAGCAAAGTCCAGACACAGCCATTTCAAATTTCAAAGTCAACACACATTTTATCCCGGACGAGCCCCCACGTGTAGCGGCCTCACCCCATCTCCTTTTGCTAGGGGTATGTCACATGACAGGGTGAGATGCGCTACGGCCCATGTCCTCCCCATAGCTGTGGGTGAGGTGAAGGCCAGTATCAGTACATTCCTCGGGCCAATGTGCGTTAGTTATGAAGCTTAATGCTGCTATGCTGAAACCTGTGGTTTCACCAGGGGTTATAGCAGCTTTGCTTAGCACAGAACATAGAACTTGTGAGTCTCTACCAGCGACTCCATAGAACATGGATGGGAGTACCTTCGCTGCGTTGCGGCCCCTATCAGGGGAAGATGTCCCTCTAAGGAAGTTACCGGAGGCCCATCCGTCACCGGGTTGATGCTGCTCCGTAATCTCCAGACGGGTGACCTCCCCGGCCTCCTCACCTCAGATGCGGGTCCCCTCGCAAGGCGGCACCCTGGGATCACTTCGCCCTCGCGGGACCCAGTCGAAGTTATTGGGCCCCAGGCCTACGATATAGTACCTCACCCCAGGCTGAAGGTGCCCGGGATGGACCCCAACTTCATTCCGGTCAGGCCTAGGGTGCCTGGGCCGGGACCTTTTGAACTGCCCGCACCCAGGCCTAAGGTGCCTGGGTGCGTGAAGAGAGAATCCTCGAAGACGACCTTGTGGCGAGGGCATCTCCCCCTTTTATCTCCTCCCTTCAACACCACGGCGGGTTCCCCGCCCCAGCCGTACCATCTCCGGAAAGGGACAAAAAGGGTAGCACTGCGGCAGTGATTCTACCCTGAGCCTGTAGGTACCCCGCCACCCACAGGCCAAGGAGAATAATACACCACCCAATCCTCCACGAATTACAAAAGGGGTCCAGAACCTTTACAATTACACACCTGGGTCACACTACCCCCAGGTGTACCCCAACTAAATTTAAAGACCCCGCTACAGTATAATATAGAGGAATTGTATAATAGAAGTGATATCTGATAGTGGTCTTAGACTCTTTGTATATAAAACAAGAATTCTAGTTGCTATTGGCAACAATACTTTGGTTCGTCCTTCACATACTTCTCATTCATGAGGCCCCGTACACCTCGTATTCATTGACAAACACAAAACAAAAGGCATTCTCAGTGAAGCCTCGTACCAAGTGAGCAACCCCCCCCCCCTGTTTTCAGTGTGCACAGAACCCGGAAGATTGGGGCTCTCAGGTTCCCCAGTGGTCTCCACATATCAGATATGAATAATTAAGTCAAGCCAAGCTGGACCGATGTAAGTTTGCAAAAAACGATCATTTCTGGAGAGTTTTGAAGTCCAACTCTAGGCTTTTATATATATATTTTTTGAGTTTTAAATAATTTTCTCTGTGACCAAATTGGCAGGATTTCCCCCACTTCCTGTCCCTGTGACCCCAGAAATGGGTGGTACGGGCTACTCTGGGACATATAGGTACAGCCAAAAATAAAACATTGTCCCTTCTAACCCTTTCCCACACCAATAAATAGGTTTTGGCTTTCCTCTGTGTCCCTGTCACTATCAGATTCTGTTCAGCAAATCTCTGTTGAGGCACAGATGACAATAAAGGCCTGACAGAGCTTCTAACCTTTCCCTACTCTATCCAGAACAAAATACAAAGCTTTGACTTAGTTTTAACTAGCTCTAGGAAACCTAAAAACCCTTCCTTTTGTAGTGGGGCTGTCCCTGTACTGCAAGGGTTACCTGCTCTCTTCTGTCTAGGGCAGAAAATGCCATTTGACTTGCCTGATCCTCGGGTTCCCTCAGCAGACGGAACTCCCCCATGCTCCAGCAGTGGACTGCTCCTCCACATCCTCACATCCAATGCAGGTCTGGACCCTGCATGACCTCACAGTACATTAGACCAGCAGAACATAGAGGGGAAGTGGCTGCAGGGACCAACTAGCACTAGACATGTGCGCCATCAATAAATTTGTTTTGTTTCGTTCCGATTTGTTTCGTTTCGTATTAGACGAAAATTCGTATTTCGTAATTCGTGTCCGAAATTCAATTTGGATTCGTTTCGTACGAAATACGAATTTTCGTTGGATTCGTTAACTTTTCGTAACAATTATGAACATTCGTTATGATGAATTTTAAAAGCAAAAAATACCTTTCTCAATATGGCAGCCGTCGACTCATTCTGCTCATTATGAGGGGCTCCCACCATCCCTGTGCTGTGCTGACTTCCTCCTGGGGCTGTACCCCTGCTGTGCTCATTATGAGGGGCTCCCACTATCCCTGTGCTGTGCTCATTATGAGGGGCTCCCACTATCCCTGTGCTGTGCTCATTATGAGGGGCTCCCACCATCCCTGTGCTGTGCTGACTTCCTCCTGGGGCTGTACCCCTGCTGTGCTCATTATTAGGGGCTCCCACTATCCCTGTGCTGTGCTCATTATGAGGGGCTCCCACCATCCCTGTGCTGTGCTGACTTCCTCCTGGGGCTGTACCCCTGCTGTGCTCATTATGAGGGGCTCCCACCATCCCTGTGCTGTGCTCATTATGAGGGGCTCCCACCATCCCTGTGCTGTGCTCATTATGAGGGGCTCCCACCATCCCTGTGCTGTGCTCATTATGAGGGGCTCCCACCATCCCTTTGCTGTGCTCATTATGAGGGGCTCCCACCTTCCCTGTGCTGTGCTGACTTCCTCCTGGGGTTGTACCCCTGCTTTGCTCATTATGAGGGGCTCCCACTATCCCTGTGCTGTGCTCATTATGAGGGGCTCCCATCATCCCTGTGCTGTGCTCATTATGAGGGGCTCCCACCATCCCTGTGCTGTGCTCATTATGAGGGGCTCCCATCATCCCTGTGCTGTGCTCATTATGAGGGGCTCCCATCATCCCTGTGCTGTGCTCATTATGAGGGGCTCCCATCATCCCTGTGCTGTGCTCATTATGAGGGGCTCCCATCATCCCTGTGCTGACTTCCTGGGTTTGTAGTAGCCCGTTAATTCGTATTTCGTAATTCGTGTCCGAAATTCTATTTGGATTTGTACGAAATACGAAAGTTCGTTAGGTTCGTTAACTTTTCGTAACAATTATGAACATTCATTATGAGGGGCTCCCACCAGCCCTGTGCTGTGCTCATTATGAGGGGCTCCCACCATCCCTGTGCTGTGCTGACTTCCTCCTGGGGCTGTACCCCTGCTGTGCTCATTATGAGGGGCTCCCACTATCCCTGTGCTGACTTCCTGGGTTTTTAACTTCATCATAACGAATAATCGTAATTATTATGACAATGATATTAACGAACATTCTTATTTTGTCCAATTCTGAATCTCCCATCAACTACCAGTACCAGTCTGAGCCGTCTCTCCCACTCCCGAAACCAAATTCATCAACAAAATTTTGTATTTCGTATAAAATTCGTAAGAATAGAAATTCGTATTTCGGATGCTTCCGAATGTACGAATTTTCGGAAATTCATACGAAACGAATCGCACATATCTAATTAGCACACAGGACACTGCAGGAGCAGAGAATTGGCAAGGCAAAAGTGCTTTACCAAGTGCCCTAGACCTAAACAAGTAGTCCCGTCTGCAAGGGAGGACTTTCTTGGTTTCTTGGAGTTCAGCATTAACCATCTACTGAGTATTTCAAAGCAATTATTTGAGCTCATCTATAGGATATTTTTTAGAAAACAGATATGTTTTTCTCCCACAAGATGGCGCTGCCAGATCAGGGAAAAACTGGTCTTTTTTTATTTTTTTGCACTCACTTTATATATAACAACATTACATCACAGTTTGAGAATAATTTAATTCCTTATATAAAATTAAATATGGCAAAGGTGTATATATGAATTTCAAAAGGGTAACTCAGGATTGAGTTTACCAAACTACACAACCCAGAATGCTTTGCTGCTATCCTACACCCAAATAGCCAGTGCTCCCACCTATAACTGGCCTGGCACTGCAAGGAGTACATGGAAGGGCAACGCATGCAAAACAAACCCAAAGAAAATTCCCAGCTCAGCTTACCAACCAGTTTGCTACCAACCGAATTATCAATTAATCATTTGCAAATGCACGCATAAGCTACAGGGCCGCTCCAAGGCACCCCGATATTTCTGCAGTCCTAAATCTTGTAAATTTATGAGGGCCTCCACAGAAGGAGCACACGCATTCTAATGGATAGATGAGGGTAGGTGAGCTTGAGGTAGCCCACCCCTCCTTAAAGTGGTTGTAAACCCACTTATGCAACTTGCACCTACAGGTAAGCCTAGATTAAGGCTTACCTGTAGGTGCAAGAAATATCTCCTAAACCTACACGGTTTAGGAGATATTTGCAAAAATAGACATGCGCCGTAGACAACGGTGCATTCACAGGGTTAATCCCCATTCACAAATCCGGATTTGATGGCTCCTGCGCGCATGCGCGGAGTGACGTCTTCGCCGCTCCGGCCAATCACAGTGCAGGAGCGGCGTTGTGATTGGCTGGAGCGGCAATACCCGGAAGTAACCTTCTGGGTATCTGTGGAGCGATGGCTGGAGGGGGAGACGAGGACGGCTTTGGGGGCCCCGATCTAAGGTAAGTGATGCATAATGAGCTAGTATGCTAGTCATACTAGCTCATTATGGCTTTGTCTTGCAGGTGGTTTTAAAAAATAAAAAAAAAAATCCGGGTTTACAACCACTTTAAACCCTTTGCTGACCAGCCACAGTGTATACTGTATACTGCGGCAGGTCGGCTCTCCTGCGCAAACTGACATACCCGTATGTCGGTCTGTGCATGTTAACCTGCACTCCCGGGGGAGCGCGCCCTCTGGTCCCGCAAACTCGATGTCTGCCGGTGACCCGCGATCGCGGTACACAGAGGCAGAACGGGGATGTAAATAAGGCGGATCCCCATTCTGACAGGAGACATCGTGGAGAACTGCTGTTCCCAGTGATCAGGAACAGCAATCTCTGTGGTATTCCAGTAAGCCCATCCACCATACAGTTAGAACACACATAGGGAACACAGTTAACCCCTTGATCGCCCCCCCTAGTGTTGACCCCTTCCCTGCCAGTGTCATTTATACATTGATCAGTGCATTTGATTGCACTGATCAATGCAATATTGTCACTGTAACTAGACCCCTGATTTTAAAGCAAACTGTTAGATTAGATAATTCGAAATTTTCTTTGGTTTTGTTTTACATGCGTTGCCATTCCATGTGCTCCTTGCTGTGAAGGCCAGTTATAGGTGTGGGCAGGGGCCATTTGTTTGTTACTGATGTTTTGCTTCCATCCTAATTGCACTGAACAAAGATGGATCTTCCTGTATGATGACTATTGTTCCCCATCGATGTACTTGGTCAGTTCTATAATGAATATTTATGCTGCGATTGTTCTACATAATAATCATGGCCGCTTCTTGATCGTCCATGCCATGCTATGCCTAGGGGTGGCTTATGGCAGAAGCTTTCCTGCTGTTGAGGTCTGTTCTGGGGACTTCCATTTTGCTGCTTGGTAATTGGCACACTGTAGATTTGAGTTGTTTCCCACGGCAATGTCACACAGCAGGGTAATACAACATGTCCAAGAGAAGGTCTTTGTGCTCCCAGGTGATAGATTTTCTTTTTGCCCGTTGTTTATAGCAGATATTTTTGACACTCCTGCAATGTTAAATATGCTCATATGAATTTCCACTGCCATTTTGCTCCTGAAGCACTTTTACTTATTTCACATTAACCTGTTGAGCTGCAGAACCATTTTCACTTTTTAGCTACAGACTTTAGCGATGAGTTATGGGTTTTAGCTATGAGGTATGGGCTAAGGTGACCAGATTTTCCAGTAAAATCCATGGACCCCCTACTGACCATACCCAACTTACTTTGTATGGTGTGCCGTACGTTGCACACTCCTGACTCCTGCACTCCCAGCATACAGAGTGTAGAGGGGAGAAGTACAGGACAGCTGCCTTCTTTGGTATGATTGTCTTTCATTCAATTTCCCGAACCACCTCAATGCAATGGAGACAAATCATGAGACTATTATGTACAGCTTGCAGCTCCGGGGCTAAGAAATTGCAGGAAGGAAAGTTATCCCCAGAAGTAGGTGGGCAGGTGGGGGTATGTCAGACAGTTCCTGGGCTGGGGGTGCCATTTTTAAAATTGGCAAGAGACCAGGAATGCCATGTTTGAACCTGGTGTGCTTTTAAAGTCAGGACAGTTGCTCCAAATCATGGTGACTTTACCCGATTAGGGGCAACTGTCCCCACCTGAAAAGGGGTATATACATACATGTTCAGTATATACATACACGTATTTAATATAGTATAATCAGGGGTTTAAAGCTTCCTGATCCATTGTCCTAGGCCAGTGGTTCTTAACCCTGTCCTCAAGTACCCCCAACAGGCCATGTTTGCAGGTTTTCCTTTATCTTGCACAGATGCTTTAAATCAGAGTCAATGGCTTGGTATATTGGACAGTTATTCTATATAAGAGAAATTCCCAAAACATGGCCTGTACTTGAGGACAGGGTTGAGAACCACTGTCCTAGGCTTTGGCTACAGTGTGCACCAATGGAAGGAGGGCCATACCAAATGATAACATTGATTTGGACTTTTTTATCATTTGGTTTGGTGCTGCTTCCATTGGTGCATATTTTTTTCTCGGATAACCTTCTGATTACCCATTGGAAGGTAGTCCTGTCCATTGTGAGCAGCCTAACCAGAGCCATTTTTTTTTTTTTTTTTTGCACTTGATCGAATGATGGACTTCAGCAGAGCTTCACCTCATTTACTAAGATAAGTGAAAATTCCCTTGCAAAGTCAACAGCCAATTTGCCTTTAGTAAACCAGCCCCAAAAGGTCATCCAGCAATCTGGCTGAAAAAAGACAGATTAGCTGACTGTCATCTTGATTTTTTTTATACAGCAGGGCTATGACACAAGGGTGGAGCCTAACGACAAACGTAATGACGTCAGCTATCAGGAACTACGGCTGGAATCCCCGAAGCGCTGTGTCTCAGCGAGCGGTAGGAGACGCCGTCTTGATATCCGATGCTGTTGATATGTGAATAATGCTGTGAAATTGTCTGCCTTATGTGAGTGTACATCGGGAAGTATTTTATTGTTATTAAAATTACGAGACAGGATTACACTATGTCTGTCCTTTTTCTCTTCTATTGAAATCACTGATTGATCAGAGTGGCTGGCTAAGATTAATCATTGAGTGGAGATACCCGTGGAGATCACTTTTAACCATTGACATACATGCTGTAATTCAAGCTTTCTCTGGTAAGAGTCGACCCAAGAGGGGGTCTCTATCCACACCACCCCCCCCCCATCCTTCTGTTTTGTGCACGTGTGGAGGTGATACTTTCTGGCATCAGCAAGATTTCCATTTGAGTGATTTAAAGGACTGGTGGTTGCTGTTATTATTATTTCACAACTCACTCCTGCATTTCTGTGTACGGACCCCCCATACGATGGACATTCATAGATAAAAATACATATGTACTGAGAAGAACATTTTATATGTAGAAGCGCTGCCTGGGTCTATTTTGACTTTTTTATTTATTTACATGTAGCAACCGGCCCTCTTTCTCCCCACTGTCCTTGGCTCGCTCACAGGAGAAAAAGGCGCACCATGCCCACCATGCCCGTACCCCCTGGTTTGCAGAGGTTAAGCACACTTGTTTTAACTTACGGGTCTTGCAGCAAGGTTCTCCTCAAAGTTGGTTTCTGTCCCTAGAATGTAAGGACAAAGTCTCTATATCCCAAGTAACTCCAAGGTCCACACCAGTGTCAACTCCAACGTAGAGTTTATTTTTCCTTATGCATGAACATCCACAAAGTTGAGAAGAGAGAAATGTGTTAGGAAGACAGATCAATTCAGGCACTCCTGGCTTCTTCGCCACTCAATCCCGAGTGGGTATAGCTCACCCGGATAGTCACCCAAGGGCACTAGCAGCCGGCATGTTGCTCGAACAGTCTATCAGATTCTCTACTGGATGCGTTCAGGAGATCCTCTGCCACAGAATCTATAGTGTCCCAAACCTCCTAATGGACCTGTTGTTTAGATCCCCTTTTCGGATTGATGACATCCCTCCAGAGAGTTACTGGGCCCCTTCCTTCACTGTGATCTCTCACCAGTCTTTCGGAACGGTCCTCCCCCAGCCTCCTCGTCTAGAAACGGGTCCCCTCGCAAGGCGGCACCCTGGGATTCCTCCTCCCGAAGTGGGCTCCAGCTAAAGGTGCCGGGCCCAGGGCTGAAGTTGCAGTCCAAGGACTAAAGGTGCCTGGGACTGAAGCGCATGTGGCCCCAAAGCCTGGAGGGCCATGCACTTGAACTTAGACCGCAGGTTCTCCCTCCGGGCATGGGCCCCGGGAATTGCTCCCTGATCAATGGCGTCCACCCCTTTTATACCCTCTCCCGGCATGCACAGCAGGTAGACCACACCCACTGTACGGCTGCCGAGAGAGGACACCAAATCGCTACTCCATCACCTGTGGTTCAACCCCGAGTAAAAGTGACAGCACCACCCATACTTCTTAGGGGAACTGCACACCAGGTAAAACAGCAGCAAGGCAGAGTCCAGCAAATTGAAAGATTCGAGCCAACTACCACTCGAATCACCCCTAAATTTAGCATAGCAATCCCTAAATTTAGGACTCCCACTACATACATATGTACTGAGAAGAACATTTTATATGTATAAGCGCTGCCTGGGTCTATTTTGACTTTTTTATTTATTTACAGGTTTATAGGTTCTCTTTTAGATCCTATTTAAGTAGCAGCTATTGCCATTAACGTTGGTGGTTAGATCAGATCTGTGTTTATTACACCAAGAGCGCTTGTGGGGCTATGACATTGTTTATCTACGCTGAGTGCAGGGATCTGACTTTAAGTGGTGTTGTGTTGGTGATTTGACCTTAATTAGAAAGCACAAAGAATACTGCTAATGAGCAGGGCTGAGAGCCTGTAGGTGACGAATGAGGGGTATTGATCCATGCCACTGCTCGAAAACTTCCACTGGATGTACAAAATTAGCACACTGTGCGTCAAGTAAAAGCAGAATTTGTGTGACCAAACTAGGCTAGAAACAGGAGGGCTGATACTTGACAGGTCATGGGAACTATAAGTACCAGCACACCTTGAGTGCACGTTGGCTGAAGAGAATGCTGGTATCATTAGTACTCTATAATGCCCTCTACAGTAGGGGTACATTTGGATACCTCCCAACTTTCTGAAATGATAAAGAGGGACACCTTTTAGCACACAGCATGTGTTACATGGATCACTATGATCCAATGTCCAGAAAATGATTGGCAGAACCACATTGCACAAGTGCATTTTTGACCTCTACTTTTATTTATATTGGTCCTTCGTAATAAAAAGTGCAGTAATATAGAGGTTGGATACAAAGTGTAGTGCAGTAAAATAGTATATGTTTGTATAGATATGTACACATCAGACTAAAAAGAGGGACAAGGTAGGCTGGCCATACATTATATACAACTTTTCTTGTTTTAATTTCCTATAGATTTACCTTCAGCTATGTAATGCAAGGGCCTGCCTGATTGCATACAAATTGAAAGTGTTTATGTTTGATCTCCTATTATATGGTTTTGGTAAATCTAAAGGAAAATTGTTCAAGAAAATTGTATGATATATGGCCAGATTTAGGCTGTAAAGGACAAAAGGGATTTGATCTCAAAAGAGGGGCAGTCCCTTTAAGTGAGGGACAATTGTGAACCATACATTTTTGAATGCATTAAGATAGCTCCAAGGAAACCACTAAATAAATATAGGGAAACTAATTAATCTGCCAAACCATTTGTACTTTTGTCCATCCAGTCCTTTTCAGAAAAATGAAAAGGTGAACTAACACCATACACCCCCCCCCCTCCCGGTCCCCGCTGTAATTACCTCCATGGGTGAAGAGCTGTCGGTGCCCACGCAAACCATGGATTTGAATGCCCACTCTTCTTTCTGCAGGATCTATGGAATGGATCAGAACAATTATAACTGGCCAGCGCCTTCACAAAGAATCACTCTGACCCATCCTGAAAGCACTGCAGAAAGAAGAGGGAAAATAGTGGGGATTTTAAATCCCTGGACCACTATACCAGATGCATGTGCACTGACAGCTCATCACCCATGGAGGTAAGCAGGGCCGCCATCAGGGGGGTACAGGCAGTACACCTGTAAGGGGCCTGGAGTTCTCCAGGGCCCCGAATGTCAACCCCCCTTTTTTTTTAAAAATTAATAAAAAAGATTTTTATTCATTTTTTATATACATTTTTATGTATTTTTTTGTAAGGGGCCCAGAGGTCCCCAGAGGCCCCAGGTGGCAACCTCCCTTTTATTTTTATTTTTTTATAATTTATTTTATTTTATTATTTATTTATTTTTTTAGTATTTTTTTGTAAGGGGCCCAGGGGTCCCCAGGGCCCCGGATGGAAACCCCCCCTTTTTTTGTTCTTTTTTTTTTTGTTTATGTTCGTCAGCACCCAAAGCCCCCCTGACCTCAACAATTCGCGGCGGCAGCAACCCCCCCGCTTCTCAATTCGTGGCACCCCCCTGCTTCTCAATTTGCGGCAGCACCCACCCCCGGTTCTCCTCTGCTCCAGGGGGCCTATGCCTGAAGCTGTGTAAGGGGCACCAGAGAGGGTAGGCAGGTTATACAGTGTATTTTTTTCTGAAAAGGTGAAATAACCCTTTAAGGGAAAGGGTGGTGTCCTAACTGGACAGTGAAAGAGTAGGAGCAAAGCGGTGAGGTCACGAGCGTGCATCCCAGCCCTTTGGTTTTCTAAAACCCTGCCTTCATTGAAGCAATGATATTGTTAAATAGAAGACATTAGTTTAATGGAACGCTTGAAAGGAATAGAAGACCTGGTTTTATTGGACCACTTATTCCTGTATGGAAGAATTCAAACAAATTGTGTCAACTTAGCCCGTTACGCCACAGATACGTACTGTCAAGGTCACCTGTGGCCAGGTGACAGATGCACACACAGGCGTTGAGGCCTTGGGTAAGATAAGGAAGGATATCCACTCCTGGTGGAGTGTCCCTACCGACATCTTAACAGGGAGGGTCTGGAAGCGGATAGGTCCCCCTGGGAGAACAGTACCATCAATCGCCAAGACCACCAATGGCGTGGTGAGGGGCAAAAGAGTAAGTCTCATGGACGACGCGATTTCCCAGTCCATGAAATTACCAGCGGCTCCGGAATCCAGATATGCTGAGACCGAATGAGAAGAAGCACCAACATGAAGGAACACAGAAAGCAGAAGACGAGAAGGGGAAGGTGATATTTCTGGGTCCAATACTCCACTTTCCAGATGAAGTGGACCCAAACGTTTTTCTGGACAAAGAGAGCAAGTGTCACGAAAATGACCTTTGCCCCCACAGTAGAGACACAGGCCTAGAGTTCTGCGCCTAGCACGTTCCTCTGGGGATAGCCTGTTCCTGCCCAGCTGCATGGGTTCCTCAGCTGGCAGGAGATGCTCCACGGGTCGAGGAGAGGGGAGCTCAGGCTGACTAAGGACCAAGGAGTGCTGGCGCCGCTTTTCTAGGGTCCTTTCCTGAAAGCGAATATCGATCTGGTTACACAAGGAGATAACTCCGTCCAGATCAGTGGGGATGGTTCTTCCTGCTAATTCATCCTTCACTCTATCAGACAGGCCATGCAAAAAGGTTGCGACTAAGGCCTCATTGTTCCAGCTCAACTCAGCCGACAGTATGCGGAAATTAAGGGCGTACTGTCCCACTGAAGCAGACTCTTGGCGGAGACGTAGAAGGGCGCTGGCCGCTGAAGAGACACGAGCCGGTTCTTCAAAGATATTCCGAAAAAGTTTCAAGAAGCCAGACAGGCTAGAAACCACTGGATCATTCAGTTCCCACAGAGGGGCTGCCCAGGCTAAAGCTTCACCGGAGAGGAGGGAAATGATATAGGCTACCTTTGCCCTATCAGACAGAAAGTTTTGAGGCTGAAGCTCAAAATGAATCGTGCATTGGCTAAGGAACCCTCTGCAGGCCTTGGAGTCCCCAGAGAAACGGAACGGAGCTGGCAGTGTTAGTGAGTGTGTGGCTGCGACTGGTGCGATAGGTACCACCGCTGGTTGTACTTGAGGTTGCGGATTCGGGGTTCCCAAGGAGGCCTGAAGCTGCTCGAATCGAGAAGCCAGATCCTGGAGGAATCGCATCACCTGAGTCTGATTCGATTCCTGGGTTTCAAGTCTGTGGACTATGCCCCGCAATGGATCATCCGCGGGGATCGGGATGTCAGCCGGATCCATGGCTGATCAAACTGTCAAGGTCACCTGTGGCCAGATGACAGATGCACACCGTAGGGGGACAGGAGTGCACCGCAAGGTAGTGAACCCTATGGCTGACTGCTGCGGATAGGAAACTGGGTGGTTGTGGAAAGCGGGACCAGAGGAGCACAACCGGGATCCTAACGGAAGCTAGAGCCAAGATTCCCCAGGGCGCGGAGTCTAAGACCCAGCTGGTCTTCTCCAGGGCCTCTAGTGGTGAGGATGTTAGCTGCAGGCTGGGACCAGGTCGCGGCCCCTGGAGTTTTCTAGCTCACGCCCCGTAGGATAAGGGGAAAAGAGGGGAAGCAGCAGCACAAGATATGAGAGAACCGAATAACAAGCTGAAGGTCAGGGGCCACAAGCAGACAAGGATAACGAAAGAACGAGCCGAAGGTCAAGGGTCACGAGCAGACAGGGATAGTCGGGGACAAGCCAATAACGTAACAGAGAGACAGTCGTAGCACACGGCAGGCAGGAACCCAAACACACAATGCCTAACAAACACGTTGATCAGCAAAGCAGGCTTGCAGTGCACAGGTTAATATAGTGTTCTGTGATAGGGCCTGGGGTGGAGTCAGGCTGGGAGGAGATTATAAAGGAAGCCAGGTGAAAGGGTTCTGGCCTCTAAGATGAACACATGGGAAGGAAGGTAAGCTGACAGACAAACACTACTGCATATCCATGACAGTACCCTCCCTCTTATGGGCCCTCCCCCGCCTGGGCCCAGGCTTAAAGGGAAATCTCAGATGAAACCTCCTCAACAGATGAGGTGCAACGACATCAGATGCAGCGATCCAAGACGCCTCCTCAGGACCAAAACCTCTCCAATGCACAAGGTACTGAAGAATACCTCTGCAGAGCCGAGAATCCAGAACTTGTCTAACCTCGTACTTTAGATTATCCTCAGAGACCAGAACCGAGGTAGGGAGATGACAAGAAGATCTATTGAGGACCAAAGGCTCTCTAGGAATAAGTAAGGGCATGAGAGGATCAACAGAAATCTGAGGAGGGTCCCCTAGACCCTTAAAGATGAACTGGTCATCTAGCACAGGACCATCAAACTGGGCAGATGTCAGTGGAACCCTGAAGTCAGGTTGGTTAGAGGGTGACATGTCGCCGGAGTCAAGCTGAATAGCTGAAAGACAAGCAGAATGTCCTGAACAAGAAAAAGTAGGTGGCTCACTGGGCATGGGCTGGACTGGCATAACTAGTACAGAGGCCGAGTGAATAGAGTCAGGTGTAGCGACTACCTGAATCGCATCGCAAGACGTAGCGACTGCAGGACTTGTAGACAAGCTAGCCTGGCTGTGCGTCCAAGGGCGATTAGGGACAGAGAAATGTAAATGGTTATGCGACCTGGAATGAATGACCGGCTCAGGTTCACAGGGGGCAACCTTGGGTAGGCAGGACAAGGAACAGGAGGAACCCCAAGCCAGGATCTGTCCAGTAGTCCAGTCCACATGAGGAGAATGGAGCTGTAACCATGGGAGACCCAAAATTATAGGCGTTGAGGCCTTGGGTAAGATAAGGAAGGATATCCACTCCTGGTGGAGTGTCCCTACCGACATCTTAACAGGGAGGGTCTGGAAGCGGATAGGTCCCCCTGGGAGAACAGTACCATCAATCGCCAAGACCACCAATGGCGTGGTGAGGGGCAAAAGAGTAAGTCTCATGGACGACGCGATTTCCCAGTCCATGAAATTACCAGCGGCTCCGGAATCCAGATATGCTGAGACCGAATGAGAAGAAGCACCAACATGAAGGAACACAGAAAGCAGAAGACGAGAAGGGGAAGGTGATATTTCTGGGTCCAATACTCCACTTTCCAGATGAAGTGGACCCAAACGTTTTTCTGGACAAAGAGAGCAAGTGTCACGAAAATGACCTTTGCCCCCACAGTAGAGACACAGGCCTAGAGTTCTGCGCCTAGCACGTTCCTCTGGGGATAGCCTGTTCCTGCCCAGCTGCATGGGTTCCTCAGCTGGCAGGAGATGCTCCACGGGTCGAGGAGAGGGGAGCTCAGGCTGACTAAGGACCAAGGAGTGCTGGCGCCGCTTTTCTAGGGTCCTTTCCTGAAAGCGAATATCGATCTGGTTACACAAGGAGATAACTCCGTCCAGATCAGTGGGGATGGTTCTTCCTGCTAATTCATCCTTCACTCTATCAGACAGGCCATGCAAAAAGGTTGCGACTAAGGCCTCATTGTTCCAGCTCAACTCAGCCGACAGTATGCGGAAATTAAGGGCGTACTGTCCCACTGAAGCAGACTCTTGGCGGAGACGTAGAAGGGCGCTGGCCGCTGAAGAGACACGAGCCGGTTCTTCAAAGATATTCCGAAAAAGTTTCAAGAAGCCAGACAGGCTAGAAACCACTGGATCATTCAGTTCCCACAGAGGGGCTGCCCAGGCTAAAGCTTCACCGGAGAGGAGGGAAATGATATAGGCTACCTTTGCCCTATCAGACAGAAAGTTTTGAGGCTGAAGCTCAAAATGAATCGTGCATTGGCTAAGGAACCCTCTGCAGGCCTTGGAGTCCCCAGAGAAACGGAACGGAGCTGGCAGTGTTAGTGAGTGTGTGGCTGCGACTGGTGCGATAGGTACCACCGCTGGTTGTACTTGAGGTTGCGGATTCGGGGTTCCCAAGGAGGCCTGAAGCTGCTCGAATCGAGAAGCCAGATCCTGGAGGAATCGCATCACCTGAGTCTGATTCGATTCCTGGGTTTCAAGTCTGTGGACTATGCCCCGCAATGGATCATCCGCAGGGATCGGGATGTCAGCCGGATCCATGGCTGATCAAACTGTCAAGGTCACCTGTGGCCAGGTGACAGATGCACACCGTAGGGGGACAGGAGTGCACCGCAAGGTAGTGAACCCTATGGCTGACTGCTGCGGATAGGAAACTGGGTGGTTGTGGAAAGTGGGACCAGAGGAGCACAACCGGGATCCTAACGGAAGCTAGAGCCAAGATTCCCCAGGGCGCGGAGTCTAAGACCCAGCAGGTCTTCTCCAGGGCCTCTAGTGGTGAGGATGTTATGCTGCAGGCTGGGACCAGGTCGCGGCCCCTGGAGTTTCCTAGCTCACGCCCCGTAGGATAAGGGGAAAAGAGGGGAAGCAGCAGCACAAGATATGAGAGAACCGAATAACAAGCTGAAGGTCAGGGGCCACAAGCAGACAAGGATAACAAAAGATAAACAAGCCAATAACGTAACAGAGAGACAGACGTAGCACACGGCAGGCAGGAACCTAAACACACAATGCCTAACAAACACGTTGATCAGCAAAGCAGGCTTGCAGTGCACAGGTTAATATAGTGTTCTGTGATAGGGCCTGGGGTGGAGTCAGGCTGGGAGGAGATTATAAAGGAAGCCAGGTGAAAGGGTTCTGGCCTCTAAGATGAACACATGGGAAGGAAGGTAAGCTGACAGACAAACACTACTGCATATCCATGACACGTAGCTTAATTCACCTCTGATGATGCTGTGGTGTAAGGCGTAAGGGGTGGAGCCATTGACGCCTAACAAAGTTTATAGGAAGTAGGGCTGAAGATCCCATTGCTGAATGCGGATGGTAATATCAAGTACACTCTATTTCTTAAGCAGACAGTTTTAAAAAGAATGTTATATATCTACTCACTATTCTTATAGTGCTTTTCATAAAAACAAAAATGTATTAATCTTACAAAAATGAAAATGCACTCACATGAAAATGTGCACAATACTGGTTCAGTATCAGTATTTTGCACATTTTCATGTGAGTGCATTTTCATTTTTGTAGATTAATACATTTTTGTTTTTTATGGAAAGAACTATGATGATCTTTATACATTTTTGTCTTTGAGCACTACTTTTGGAATTTGAGACATTTGCACATATTGAAAAAAAGAATTGCGGAGAGATCTAAGGTGTATGCTGAGCCAAGAAATGATTTTCCCTTAATGGGACAGGCACAAATAGATCTTTTGTGGTCAGTAAATGAGGTGAGCTGCTAATAATGACATTGACGGTGTGTGAATCATCTTACGGTATACACATAAGATAAAGTGTTGAGCCAGAAAGTGGAAAGATTTGGACTGATATTTTCACATATGGGATATATTTCAGAACTTTATTATTTATTCACAATTTTTTGTGATATATCGGACATATTTTGGAATTTTATTATTTATTCCCTTTTTTGAGTTGTATGTTGCAATGTGCAGCACTGAGTCATTTGGTTAAAATACTGGTTAGTGGTGTGTGGAACACATGAGATTCTAGGAGCAGCATATATACATCGATACTGTGTAAGGTTCACAATATATGAGTTTGTTTTCACAGTGGTTGCCCAGGAGTATTTCTGAATTTGTTATTGTTTAAGGTACAGGTATGTCAACGGGGGCAGTATTTCAATTTTAATTTGGTTGATACATCCTAAAAGGGACAGTGGCAGATTGCTCCATACCTTCAGTCTGACTTTAACCAGAACAGGGAGCAGATTAAGAGACACATAATCCGACACTTTATGGGAAACTATTACTCCCAAGTAATGAAAAGTGTCAACCCATTGCAGTGGAAGATAATTCAGGGCATTCTTCTGGGCACCAGGGTCAATAGAAAATAGAATGGACTTGTGCCAGTTGACACGGAGGCCCGTAGCTTTTGAAAAGGCATTAAGGATTTTCAAAGAACCCAAGATTACCAATTTTAAAGGATGAACAAAGGACCAGTTAATAAAAGAAAGCACAGTTGGTATATTAATACCTATTAGTGGTCAAACAAATGTTACAAGGAAGCAACCATAGAAAGCATTGAATGGTAAATATAACAGTTCATTTGAAGTGTAAAACAGCCAACAACACTGTGTAATCCAATGGATTACTAGCCAACCAGGTCAGCTTAAACAGTAATACTGTCACCCAGCGTGCAACAGGGAACAGCTAAAGAATGCAGATATGTCTAAACCCCCAAAACTATGCTTCCCTTGTTCTGCTGGCAGCTGTTGGGGCCCTTTTGAAGTATTGGTGCACGTTAACAGTGTCTTTAATCCAATGATGACATGCAGAAGGGCTGATATGGTCTTTGGTTGAGTTGTAAGATAGGTAATGGGGTGAAAGCTAGATAAGTTAGTTGTAAAGGTAGAGCAGATGGGCAGCAATGCCTTGAAACAAGGTTTAACATGTTATCCTGCAGCAGGCAGTATGCTGTGAGCTAAGTCTGTCTGTAAGGGGCATGACAGTTGGCCTGTTCCAGAATAATTAATTTCCTATTGAACAGCATAGATAATGAGTTGACAACCCTCTCACCAGTCCTGCGACACAGCTCTAGTAGCGAAGATGGAAGGGGCCCCTCCTCAATCTCTTCCCAAATCCCTGGCAAGCAGTGCTGTGATTGGTGAAGAATAGCCTCTCCTATCTCTCACTCTCTGTGGCTCCATGACAAGGCGGCTAGCTTAGCAATACACTGTCTTATGGTGGTGATTTATCAGTATACCAGCTCTCCTCTGGCCTAGGATCCCCTACAGTAAGGTGTGCTACTATGAGGATGTATACTCCTACTTTTCCAGACATCAACTGCTCCAAACGTTCATGGACAGTCTTGTATGAATCTTTCTCCCCTTCCTCATCTTCCTGTGTTTTTGTGGACATGTCGTTTTCCTCCTGCTTTCCACTGTGCTGCTGCCTCTTTATGGGACTACATATCCCAGAGTACTCTTTGTGGCAACATCTTTCACAGTAAACCATATGGGGAGAGAGAAGGGGGATAAAGAGCAGGCAAGTGGAATGAGATCCCCAGCTTTCCAGCAATAGATGGCCCAAAGTAGTTGGGAGCAATGCTTTCAGCACCTGGCTACATCAGTGTGATAATTTAGGGTGCTGGGCAGGGATGAGCCGAACACCCCCCTGTTCGGTTCGCACCAGAACCTGCGAACAGACAAAATGTTTGTGTAAACTTTAGAACCCTATTAAATACAATGGACTCGAAAGTTCGAAATCTAAAGTGTTAATTATAAAGGCTTATATGCAAGTTATTGTCCTAAAAAGTGTTTGGGGACCGGGGTCCTGCCCCAGGGGACATGTATCAATGCAAAAAGAAGTTTTAAAAACGGCCGTTTTTTCGGGAGCAGTGATTTTAATAATGCTTAAAATGAAAAAATAAAAGTGAAATATTCCTTTAAATTTCATACCTGGGGGGTGTGTATGATATGCATGTGAAGTGGCGCATGTTTCCCGTGCTTAGAACTGTCCCTGCAAAAATTTTCATTTTTGAAAGAAAAAAATGCATTTAAAACTGACTCGCGGCTATTAATGAATTGTCGGCTCCCGGCAATACATACAAAAGTCATTGATAAAAAAAAAAAAAAGCGTGGGGGTTCCCCAGAATTCAATTACCAGGCCCTTCAGGTCTGGAATGGATATTAAGGGGAACCCCGCCGCAAATTAAAAAAAAAATTGACGTGGGGTTCCCCCAAATATCCATTCCAGGCCCTTCAGATCTGGCATGGATTTTAAGGGGAACTCCACCCCAAATTTTAAAAAAAAATGGCGTGGAGTCCCCCTAAAAATCCATACCAGACCCCTTATCCGAGCACGCAACCTGGCCGGCCACAGGGGAAAAGGGGGGGGACGAGAGAGCGGCCCCCCCTCCCTCCTGAACCGGACCAAGCCACATGCCCTCAACATGGGGAGGATGTCCCCATGTTGATGGGGACAAGGGCCTCATCCCCACAACCCTTGCCCGGTGGTTGTGGGGGTCTGCGGGCGGGGGGCTTATCGGAATCTGGAAGACCCCTTTAACAAAGGGGACCCCCAGATCCCGGCCCCCCCTATGTGAATTGGTAAGGGGTACATTGTACCCCTACCATTTCACGAAGAAAGCGTAAAAAATGTAAAAAAAAAAACACACAAACACCTTGAAAAAGTCCTTTATTAAAAAAAAAACTAAAAAACATTCCAGCGGTGAAATCCAGTGTCCCGCGGCGATCCCGATGTCCAGCGCTGTCCTTCATTGGTTGTGCCTGAGCGGACCTGATGGGGAACTCCCTCTCAGTATTTTAAATGTATAGACCCGCCCCTTCTAAAGTTCCCCATCAGGTCCGCTCAGCGGACCAGATGCGGAACATGAGAAGGGGCGGGTCTATACATGTATTACCAAAGTGAGAGCAGTTCCCCATCAGGTCCGCCCCCTCGGTATGTCGGACCCGCCTACGTCATTGGCTTGAGCGGGGAACTTCCTTCACTATGTAAATTTAAATTACACAGTGAAGGAAGTTCCCCACTCAAGCCAATGACGTAGGCGGGTCCGACATACCGAGGGGGCGGACCTGATGGGGAACTGCTCTAACTTTGGTAATACATGTAAAGACCCGCCCCTTCTCATGTTCCGCATCTGGTCCGCTGAGCGGACCTGATGGGGAACATTAGAAGGGGCGGGTCTATACATTTAAAATACTGAGAGGGAGTTCCCCATCCGGTCCGCTCAGGCACAACCAATGAAGGACAGCGCTGGACATCGGGATCGCCGCGGGACACTGGATTTCACCGCTGGAATGTTTTTTTTTTTTTTTTTTTAAATAAAGGACTTTTTCAAGGTGTTTGTGTGTTTTTGTAAAAAAAATTTACGCTTTCTTCGTGAAATGGTAGGGGTACAATGTACCCCTTACCAATTCACATAGGGGGGGGCCGGGATCTGGGGGTCCCCTTTGTTAAAGGGGTCTTCCAGATTCCGATAAGCCCCCCGCCCGCAGACCCCCACAACCACCGGGCAAGGGTTGTGGGGATGAGGCCCTTGTCCCCATCAACATGGGGACATCCTCCCCATGTTGAGGGCATGTGGCTTGGTACGGTTCAGGAGGGAGGGGGGCCGCTCTCTCGTCCCCCCCTTTTCCCCTGCGGCCGGCCAGGTTGCGTGCTCGGATAAGGGGTCTGGTGTGTATTTTTAGGGGGACTCCACGCCATTTTTTTTTAAATTTGGGGTGGAGTTCCCCTTAAAATCCATGCCAGATCTGAAGGGCCTGGAATGGATATTTGGGGGAACCCCACGTCAATTTTGTTTTTAATTTGCGGTGGGGTTCCCCTTAATATCCATTCCAGACCTGAAGGGCCTGGTAATTGAATTCTGGGGAACCACCACGCTTTTTTTTTTTTTTTTTTTTATCAATGACTTTTGTTTGTATTGCCGGGAGCCGACAATTCATTAATAGCCGCGAGTCAGTTTTAAATGCATTTTGTTCTTTCAAAAATGACATTTTTTGCAGGGACAGTTCTAAGCACGGGAAACATGCGCCACTTCACATGCATATCATACACACCCCCCAGGTACGAAATTTAAAGGAATATTTCACTTTTATTTTTTCATTTTAAGCATTATTAAAATCACTGCTCCCGAAAAAACGGCCGTTTTTAAAACTTCTTTTTGCATTGATACATGTCCCCTGGGGCAGGACCCCGGTCCCCAAACACTTTTTAAGACAATAACTTGCATATAAGCCTTTATAATTAGCACTTTAGATTTCTCCCATAGATTTTTCGAATTTGCCGCGAACACCCCAATTTGTTCGCTGTTCGGCGAACGGGCGAACAGGCAATGTTCGAGTCGAACATGAGTTCGACTCGAACTCGAAGCTCATCCCTAGTGCTGGGGTTTTAAGTGCATTTGTGTTGCTGAGCCATGTTGCTTTTGGTCCTTTTTGGATATAGTTTTGGTTTCATTGGAGCGTAATATCGATGCCTTCTTGGTAATATCCATATCTTCTTGGTAATCTTTTCCAGAAGACTGGAAGCCACTATAGTGATGGTGTGACAATTCTATATGAATGGTTATGGGATGGGATGTTTGGGTGTCAACAACTTTTTGGCTACCTAATTACCCACAAAAAAGCCAGAAATCATTGGCCTGACTCTAGGGTGATAATTGGATGGATTATGAAGTCCATTTTTTGAAGTCCCTTCTGTTTTATATCAGTCCTACCAACCTCCCTGATCCCTCCTGGCTCAGCCACCACCTCATGGCACCCTAGGACGAATGGAAAGGCTACAGAATTAGAGATTTGAGATATTTTTTGAAGGAACAATAGTTCAGAACAAAGAAGAAAAGCTTTATAACTAATGTCTGGACATTTTCTAGGATGGAAGCCAGACCAGCTGTAGATCAATAAGTGTAAAAAAGAAGGGGGTGGAGGCGCCAACTAAATTAGTCCTACTGTAATCATTAATGTAAGTATAGTATATATACTTACAGGTTCACTTGAAAATGATATCCATCGATGATTGGGGTGTTCTGAGGTGTGTTGGTGCTGCTCTGCTGGCTCTGGCAAAGTTTCCCTCAGCCGTGAGGTGTAGGAGATGTCGATTTTCGTTTGCACAGGCTTCTCTTCGGTGTCACATGACAGGAAGCTCCATGCTAACCAGTCTGGAACGTGGAAGTGATGTCATACAGCAGGGCAGTCCTCCAAACATAGAGTGGGACGTTTCACAGGCTACGCGCTCGAAGCTCACAGCTCCTTCTACTGGCCTCTGCTGTGAGCTTCGAGCGCGTAGCCTGTGAAACGTCCCACTCTATGTTTGGAGGACTGCCCTGCTGTATGACATCACTTCCACGTTCCAGACTGGTTAGCATGGAGCTTCCTGTCATGTGACACCGCAGAGAAGCCTGTGCAAACGAAAATCGACATCTCCTACACCTCACGGCTGAGGGGAACTTTGCCAGAGCCAGCAGAGCAGCACCAACAGACCTCAGAACACCCCAATCATCGATGGATATCATTTTCAAGTGAACCTGTAAGTATATATACTATACTTACATTAATGATTACAGTAGGACTAATTTAGTTGGTGCCTCCACCCCCTTCTTTTTTACACTTCTTGCTGACAGAGGACATGGACACCCTCTGATGATGGCTGCCTCCTCTTGTTTTTTAATATACAGATTGACTTAGAAGTGCCATTAGAGCCACTATCACATTCATTTTAACCACTTGACAACTGGGCACTTAAATCCCCTTAATAACCAGACCAATTTTCAGCTTTTGGTGCTCTCACATTTTGAATGACAATTACTCAGTCATGCAACACTGTACCCATATGAAATTTCCTTCCTTTTTTTCACACAAATAGAGCTTTTATTTGGTGGTATTTGATTACCTCTGCGGTTTTTATTTTTTTCGCTATAAATGAAAAAAGACCGAAAATTTTGGAAAAAAATGCATTTTTCTTCATTTCTATTATAACATTTTGCAAATAAGTAATTTTTCCTCATAAATTTGGCCAAATATTTATACTGCTACATATATTTGGTAAAAATAACCCAAATTAGTGGATATTATTTAGTCTGTGTGAAAGTTATAGGGTCTACAAGCTATGGTGCCAATTACTGAAAATTGATCAATTTGATCACACCTGATGTACTGACAGCCTATCTCATTTCTTGAGACCCTAACAAGCCAGTAAAGTACAAATACCCCCCAAATGACCCCTTTTTGGAAAGTAGACATTCCAAGGTAGTTAGTAAGAGGCATAGTTAGTTTTTTGAAGTTGTCATTTTTTCCCACAATTCTTTGCAAAATTAAGATGATTATTATATATTTTTTCACACCAAATTGTCATTATAACAGGTTACTTCTCTCACATGGCATGTACATTCCACAAATGACACCCCAAAATATATTCTGCTGCTCCCCCCGAGTATGGCGATACCACATGTGTGAGACTTTTATACAGCCTGCGCGGCACTGATGTGGCAAAGGTAGCACTGGTGTGCACTGTAGTGGCACTGGTGTGGCTCTGGTTGCACTGGTGTGGCTCTGGTTGCACTGGTGTGGCTCTGGTGGCACACAGGCGGCACAGGCGGCACTGGTGGGCACAGGCGGCACTGGTGGGCACAGGCGGCACTGGTGGGCACAGGCGGCACTGATGTGGCACTGCAGTGGCGCTGATGGGCACAGGTGGCACTGGTGGGCACAGGTGGCACTGATGGTCACAGGCGGCACTGATGGGCACAGGTGGCACTGATGGGCACAGGTGTGGCTCTGGTGTGCACTGGTGTGGCTCTGGTGGCACTGGTGCTGCTCTGGTGGGCACAGGCGGCACTGGTGGGCACAGGCGGCACTGGTGGGCACAGGCGGCACTGATGTGGCACTGCAGTGGCGCAGATGAGCACTGATGGGCACTGATGGGCACAGGTGGCACTGGTGTGGCACTGTGGCTCTGGTGACACTGGTGTGGCACTGGTGTGGCACTGGTGTGGCACAGGTGGCACAGATGTGGCACAGGTGGCACAGATGTGGCACAGATGGCACTTTTGGGGCACTTTTTGGCACTGTTGGGCACTGCTGGGCACTGCTGGGCACAGCTAAAAGTAGTAAAAACTCACTGTGTGGCACTGGGTTGCACTGATGTCTCTCCTCTCCTCTCACGCTGCATCGGTGTGAGGTGAGGAGAGAGATGAACTGCTGCTGACCCTGGTTTGTTTACATTGTGATCGCGCCATCATTGGACAGCGCGATCACGTGGTAAAAGGCCGCTGTCATTGGCCATTCACCCCGATCTGTGTTGCTACGGGTCCGGTGGACCCGGCGAGCACAGTCGTTTGCGTGTGCGCACCCGCGGGCGCGCGCAGGAACGATTCTAAGGGAGGACGTTATATAACGTCCTCCCAGAGTTAAGCAACCACCTTGCCGCCGTTATTCGGCGGCAGGTGGTTGTTAAGTGGTTAAAGGCATCACATCGCTAGGAGCGCCGGAATCCCCCCCCCCTTTTCCAACAGCTGTAGATCAAGCCTTAGGTGAGTGGTTCTCAATCTCAGTCCTCAAGTACCCCAAATGGCCCATGTTTTGGTAACTTCCCTTAGATAAAATAGCTCTTATCAATACATGTCATTAAAGTGGAGTTTCACACTTAAAAACAAAAAAAAAATACACCAATATCCTGCAAAAAAATTAAAAAAAAAAATTTTTTTTTACTTACCAGAAATGGCGGTTGCTATGCGGATGTTCCTAATCTGCCTCTTCCTAGTCCGCGGCGGGTCTTCTTACACATCCTTCTCGCGTTGTCTTCTGGTAAATGGGGCGCGCTGCCTTCTGGGAACTGTGTGTATCCCAGAAAGCAGCCGCCCATTTACAAAGCGCCACGCGACTCACGCATGCGCAGTAGGAAAAGGGCAGTGAAGCCGCAAGACTCCACTGCTTGTTTCCCTTAGTGAGGATGGTGGCTCCGGTACCTGCCAGTTTCGAGGGATTGGCCTCGGGGGACCGATATCGCGGCCGCCTAGGACAGGCAAGTGTCCTTATTAAAAGTCAGCAGCTACAGTGTTTGTAGCTGCTGACTTTTAAAAAAAAAAAATTGCGGGTGGAACCCCGCTTTAATATTCATTTAAAGCAGCTGTGCAAAGTAAAGGAAAGTAAAGGAGCGCACACGGCGTCCCTGCTTCCACTTTAAACATACGTACTTCACCATGGGAGATTTATTCTTCCTTATAGTCCCAATACCATACTGATGTCTGGAGATTTGATAATCTTTGCTCTGATTTGTCATTTGCGGCTCCTTTGCTGAAAAGCTTCCGATGCTCGTGCAACTCTGCAAGGGGCGGGTGTATTACTGTTATATTGTGTACGGGGCGGATGGCTACAAAAGAGGCCGAATATTAAATTGATGGGCAGAGCTGATAAGTTGGGAGTAGTTTGATCAATAAACTACATGTCTTTGCGGGGCGTGTTTAAACAACTGAAGGGCGGGTTTTGCAATGTTGATGGGCGGGTTTGCAGGACCTATTTAACTAAAGCAATGAGGCGGATGTGTTATTGAGAAGCGTGTATGGGGCGGATGGGTACAGAAGAGGCCGTATTTTAAATTGATGGACAGCGATGCCATCCGCCCCATACACGATATAATAGTAATACAGAGTTGCACGAGCATCGGGAGCGTGCGGCACAATGTCGTGCTCATTGCGCAGGCGCCGTGTACAGCTGATTCACAACTGTTCATCTTCTGCGATTTTCTGGGGCTCCGTTGTGCTCCGTACTGAGCAAACGATGCGCCTGCGCAGTACAGGGCGGGCATTATCCGCCGGGGGACCTTTCTCGGCAGGACACCGGACCTTGTCGGAACTGAGGACTCCTGCACGCATGCGCGAAAGTGACATCATCTCGGCTCCGGCCACTCACAGCGCCGGACCTGCGAACCCAGAAGATGTCAGCTCCCTCGGCGTTGACCGGATGCGATGTGGGCACCTCGTTCTAAGGTAAGTATGCGGTTCATACTAGCTCATTATGCCTTTTGCCTTACAGGTTTTATTTTTTGTTTATTTTGTTTTCTGTTTTGCGGCTATACAACAGCTCTAATTATGTGATTGTATTATACAATCTTGCACGTTCACTTCTGATAATTCAATCCGCTGGGGACATCTAGTGGTCATTCATGATATTGCATTTTTCTTGTACTTCATGATGTTATTCATTAGGTTGTGCGGTTCATCACAAACTTTTCTTCAATTTTAGTTTTTTTTAACCTCACAACGAGCAACCCCTAACAATAAAATTACAATACAATAGTATATTATATCTTTGCGCAGGTAAGGGAATAACATCCAGTTCATTCCCCCATTTTTACAAAGTAAAGGAAAACCTGAAAACATGGCCCGTTGGGGGGTACTTGAGGACTGAGGTTGGGAACCACTGCCTTAGGTCACTGAGAATTGCCATTTACTGGAAAATAAGCGATTATGAAATATGACAAATACTCTTCTAAAGCGAGATCTTTAGCTGTTTAGTAAACAAGCTGTACACAAAACATAGAAAACAAATTAAAAAAAGAAAGGGAAAAAAAAAAAATCCTTCTTATGCAGGGTCTCTTGGCAACACAAACTCTGACACGCGTGGTGATGGCTGCTCGGTGGTCGAGTAGAGGTTGTGTAATTACCTCCTGAAGATGGCAATAATTACACTTAATAGTAGCTCATTTGATGAACTAAACAGCAAAGCATGTAATTGGATGGAGAGACCCAGACAGGAGTAAGTAGTAATACCTCTTTTAACTACATGAGTTACATATAATTAAACAAAACTCGTTTGCGCTCGGGTAATTACAAAGGATTAGACAGTCATTATATTGCACTTAGGAGCACTTTCCGCAGAGACAAGGAGTTTTTAATCCCGTACAAGTAATCAGACATCCTGCCGGCTGGTTAACCCCTTCTGTCCCCGACACACCTGACACACTCCCGTCAGGTGACAAATACTAAGCACTTGTTTATGTCCTGTGCAGAGTGCACCATGTGTAAGGACTGATGAAAAGTGTTACCCAGAGCAGCTAATTCCACAATGTTATCATTTCCAGGGTGGAAAATAAAGGAGGTTCCTGTATCTCGGAGGTTGGATTGACACCAGAGGTGGCTCTAGGCTTTGTGAGGCCTTAGGCAAAACTTGACATGGGGCCCCACTCGCACCCATAATGGTAAAAAAAAATTCAAGGACAAGAGCCTCTCCTTACAACCCTGGCCGGTGGTTGTGGGGGTCTGCGGGCAGGGGTCTTATCGGAATCTGGAAGCCCCCTTTAACAAGGCGCCCCCCATATGCTGCTCTTTAATAACAAAGGGGAGGGGGCCACCCGGTGATGTCACCTGGTGAACCCGCCCCTTGTGATGTCATTGACTGAGGGCATGCTGGGTCATTGACGTCACAAGGGGTGGTGTCACCGATATTCACTGGTTGTTAGGGACGCTGGCGGCCCCGCTCCTGGGTCAGGGCTCTTAGTGCTGCCTGAGCACAGCAGCGTTAAGGTCCCCTGTCCCTCAAAACTGGGGTAATGCATTGGGTAAGTTAGGTGGCCGCGAGGCCCCTCTGTGTGCGAGGCCTTAGTCGACCGCCTAATTTGCCTAATTAAAGAGCCGGCTCTGATTGACACTGTTCTGTGTGCATGCAGCGTGCATAGTAACACGCACATGTAGGTGAGAATGGGCCCATAGACATTACTTTTTGTCTTTTGCACTAAACTGCAGAGCAAAGATTTGAACCAGCCACATAGGAAGGCATGGGATTTTTACTTCACAAAATGCAAGAGTTTTGTCCTGTATTAAAAGCGTTAACAGGCCCTGGGATCTGTGAGTTATCAATGGTTGAGCGCAGGTTAAAGCAGAACTCCATAAATCTTACTTTGTAAAATCTGCTGGCATAATCCAACAAGGTGCATGCCACTCTGTGGACTTATCTCTTTCATTGACATATGATAGTCTTTAGGGTTGTCCCGATACCACTTTTTTAAGACCGAGTATAAGTACCGATACTTTTTTTTCAAGTACTCGCTGATACCGATTACTTATACTTTTTTTTAATATCATGTGACAGTAGCACTGATGGGCACTCATAGGTAGCACTGATATGCAGCACTAATAGGTGGCACTGACTGATGGGCGCTGATTTTCAGCACTGATAGACGGCACTGACTGATGGGCACTGATATGCTGGCTCTGATAGGTGGCATTTATGGTCACTGATTGGGTGGCATTTATGGGCACTGATATGCTGGCTTTGATAGGTGGCATTTATGGGCACTGATAGATGGCACTTATGGGCACTGATATGCTGGCTTTGATAGGTGGCATTTATGGGCACTGATAGGTGGCACGTATGAGCACTGATATGCTGGTTCTGATAGGTGGCATTTATGGGCACTGATAGGTGCAATTGATGGGCAGGCAGTGGCAATGAAATGATGAGAGAGACAATCAATAACAGTCAAACTTCAAAGTTCAAACTTTCTCAAGTATACAAGTGCTGCGACGCCCATCTTGGCACACCCTGTCTCAGTAAACCAGCAGTTAGAAGACAGCAGCAAACATCTTGGTACACCCACCCCATATAGTTAGTGAACTATAAGGGCTGGGTGTAACATGATGTCTGCTGCCACCTTGTGACTGCTGGCTTACTGAGGCCGAGTGCAGGGTGTACCAAGATGGGCGTTGCGCTGTTCAATCTCAGACGGAGACCGGGGAAAATACTTGGTATTGGCACCGATACTGATACTAGTATCGATATCAGTGCAACCCTAATAGTCTTACTTCCCTCTGGGAGAGTAACTATTGCAATACTCCTGGGGCTCTGACACTAGAGACGCTGCTCTCTCATACAGCAGCAGCTCTGCCCACCCCTCCCCCTCCGCTGTTCATTCACAGAAGCCTTTGTATTCTGTGAATGAGTTCACTCAATACAAAGTGCTCTGTGATTGGGCAGGAGTAGGGGAGGCGTGGGCACAGCAGCTGCATGTGACTCTGCAGCCTCTGGAGTAGGGTTGCCACCTGTCCAGGATTCACCCGGACTGTCTGGGTTTTGAATCATTTGTCCTGGTTTTAGTCCGCCTGAAACCCGGACATATTATTCAGACAGGAATGTGGCTCCCCAAGTAACCGAGATAGTCACACACAAATCTGTTGCCGTCCGGGAGCTGCAGGTGGCTGTCTGGGTGCAGGTTCGGCATCACTGGGGGGCGGGGCGATGATGTCGGCAAGACCAGTTTGGTCACACCCACTGTTCGCTGCAGCGCGCATAGTTACTACTCTTCTTGGGGCACCAAAAGTTGTCCTAGGTCTTTTATAATCCTATAGTGTATACTAATGTCCCTGTGTCACTAAAGTGTTCAGGTTTGGCTTGAAGAAAAGTTGGCAACCCTACTCTGGAGTTGACCAGAGGGTCCAGCATCAGAGCATCAGAAGAATAGCAATAGTAAAGCTCCCACCACTCAGAAAAAATGTAAGCTATAAATGAAAAAGATAAGTTCACAAGGTGGCATGCACCTCATTGGACCTTACCCCTACTAATCCAGCACATTTTACAAAGTAGCTGAATTCCTGGAATTTAGCTTTAAGAATTATTGCTGCAAACCTCAAAAATTGTGCACAAGCTTGTAGGACATCCTGTTCTAAAACCACAAAGGAGATAGACCTGTGTCTGGTAGTGGTAGGTCACATTGACCTATCTATTGGTTCCATGCCTAACAACCAAAGAGATCAATGTAGAAGACCACTAGATTGGACCTGGCATATGAGTTGTGAACTATCTGCTGGTAACCTGGCAGACCGCTCACATGCCTCTCTCTCCTGTAGTAAACACTCTACACAGGCAGAGACTGCATATAGGCAGGGAAATCTCCTTTTCCTGCTTATATGTCTGTAGCGGGGGGTTTAAATTTAGGGGAATACACCTGGGTGGTAGTATGACCCAGGTGTGTTTAAATCATGAAAGGATTTGGACCATTGTTAATTCGTGGAGGACTTGGTGGTGTACTGTTCTCCTTGGCCTGTGGGTGGCGGGGTTCCCACAGGTCTAAGGTAGATTCACTGCCGCAGTGCTGGCCTTTTTGTCCCCTTCCAGCGATGGTACGGCGAGGGCGGGGAACCTGCCGTGACGTCGCGGGAGGAGATAAAGGGGAGAGACGCCCTCACCACAAGGTCTTTTTCCTGCATCGCGCGCCCAGGCACCTTCGGCCTGGGTGCAGGCGGTTCGGAGTTCCGGCCCAGGCGCCCTAGGCCTGGCCGGAGCGGAGTTGGCGTCCATCCCAGGCACCTTCAGCCTGGGGTGAGGTACTAAACCGGAGGCCTGGGGCCCAGTGACTTTGACTGGGTCCCGCAAGGGCGGAGGAGACCGAGGGTCCCTGAGGTGGATGGGGCCCATGTCTGAGGTGAGGAGGCCGGGGAGGTCACCCGTCTGAAGAGTCCGGAGCAGCATCAACCCGGTGACGGATGGGCCTCTGGTAACTCCCTTGGAGGGACATCTTCCCCCTGACAGGGGCCACAACACAGCGAAGGTACTCCTATCTGCATTCTATTGAGTCGCTGGTAGAGACTCACAAGTTCCTAGTTCTCACTCTAGCCAAGGCTATAGTAACCGCTGGTGAAACCACACTGGTTTAGCGTACAATCAGGATAGTGCCTCGACTTGCTCACCCCACCGTATTGAACTGTTATTGGGTCTCAACCAGTTGGCTGGCAAAGAACTGTTTGATTGTGCGTGTGACAATAAAACAAGTGTTGGACCCTAATCGGTGTGTGGTACTCTGGTTGATGGGAGCAAAGGGAAGTGTCAGCACAGCAAGACTTGGTCATTAACTGAAACGCACAGGCCCGAGGAAAATAACTGGTACTGGCCTTCACCTCACCCACTGCCATGGGGAGGACATGGGCCGTAGCGCATCTTACTCTCACATACAAAATACCCCTAGACGAAACGGATGGAGTGAGGGCGCTACATGTCTTACTGTCAACTCCAGCAAACACAGGGTTAACCACAGAGGTGCAAGAAACCATGAAACCTTTCCATCGGTCCCGTGGGCCCGGGGGCCCTTCCTTCCAAGTCAGGGGCCTTTCCCACTGATCCTGGGGCCCTTTACTCCCATTGTGGGGTTCCTGTAGAAGCCCAGGTTCACACTGCTGCAATTTATCATGTGAATTGCGATACATAAAGTCGCATGACAAGTCAAAATACATTCATTTCAATGGTGCTGTCATAATCAATGTGACTCAAGTCACAGTGACAAAAAAAAAAACCCTGCACTACTTTTCTGCGACTTTGGTGTGATTTGAGTGCCACGGACTGCAATGTTAAATCACAAAAGTCGCAAACAAGTGGCAAGGAAGTAGCAAGCAAGTCGAACAACTTTGGGATCGCAGCAGTGTGAACCAAGCCTATGGTCCCACATGAGACCCTTTCATATGTTGTGCAGTGGACCCCATTCCTGCCATCTTGGGGGCCCCCCCCACAGTGGCGGAGCGCCAGGGCCCGGACCTTTGCAACCTTGGTAGTCCTGCCACTGGTTAAGCACCTACTCCTACCTCTCACTCTCAAGCTGAGCAGGGAGGGGATAGGCAGAGGGAGAAAGAGCAGGCAGCTCCAGCTCTCCTATTCTCTATAGTCTATACAATGCATGGCTAGAGTATTTTGCGCCCTAGGCAAGACCAGCTACTTGCACTCCCCCCCCAAAAAAAAAATAAACTTCAAAATTTGTAAAAACCTTAGAAAATATTAAAACAACAAAACATGAAACTGCTAAATTTATCCAGCTTATATATCATCCAATCCTGCAGAGCACAGCGGTCTGCCGAACGTCGGCACAGTGTGTGGAGAACATCGGCAGCAGTGGGAAAAAAACCCGGACTGGGACAAAAAAAATAGGCCTGGGCATTTTAGACTGAACAGCCCATTTAAAACAAACAAATAATGACAACTACCGGTTTCTCAATGTCTTTTAGTTATATTTAGCCTGCCTCACTCCACTGGTGTCAGTAGTTTATTTCTGTTATTTTACTTTTTTAATTATTTTTTAACATTTTATCATTATTATTTTTTTACAGTTTTATTTTTTATTATCTTTTTGGAACCCCCGTTGAGGGGCTTTGATGAAATTATCAGGGGTCTAAAAAGACCTCTGATGTTTCACCTTTGAGACAAAAAAAGGAGATTGAGGACCCGACCCTCAGTCTCCATCTCTGGAGCAGCACAGAAAGAATGAACAGGAATAGCTCTTTACAGAGACTTCTGGTTAATTCATGAACTAAGGCATAGTAAACACAGTTTAGAGAGAGGACAGCGGGGCTGGGAGAGAGGAAATATCGGGCCGGGAGAGATCAAAGCAGGGGCCGGGAGAGAGGATAGTGCAGCTGGAGGAGAGGAAAGAGCAGGCTGGGAGAGAGGAAATAGTTGTCTGGGGGAGATCAAAGCGGGGCCAGAAGAGAGGAAAGCGGGGCCGGGAGAGAGGAAATATCGGGCTGGGAGAGATCAAAGCAGGGCCAGAAGAGAGAACAGCGGGGCCGGGAGAGAGGACAGCGGGGCCGGGAGAGAAGAAATATCGAGCTGGGAGAGATCAAAGCGGGGCTGGGAGAGAGGACAGCGGGGCCGGGAGAGAAGAAATGGCGGCCTGGCAGAGATCAAAGCAGGGCCAGAAGAGAGGAAAGCGGGGCTGGGAGAGAGGAAATAGTGGGCTGGGAGAGATCAAAGCATGGCCGGGAGAGAGGACAACGTGATTGGGGGAGGAAAGAGCAGGCTGGGAGAGATCAAAGCGGGGCCAGAAGAGAGGAAAGCGGGGCTGGGAGAGAGGAAATAGTGGGCTGGGAGAGATCAAAGCATGGCCGGGAGAGAGGACAACGTGATTGGGGGAGGAAAGAGCAGGCTGGGAGAGATCAAAGCGGGGCCAGAAGAGAGGAAAGCGGGGCCGGGAGAGAGGAAATATCGGGCTGGGAGAGATCAAAGCAGGGCCAGAAGAGAGAACAGCGGGGCCGGGAGAGAGGACAGCGGGGCCGGGAGAGAAGAAATATCGGGCTGGGAGAGATCAAAGCGGGGCTGGGAGAGAGGACAGCGGGGCCGGGAGAGAAGAAATGGCGGCCTGGGAGAGATCAAAGCAGGGCCGGGAGAGAAGAAATGGTGGCCTGGGAGAGATCAAAGCAGGGCCGGGAGAGAAGAAATGGTGGCCTGGGAGAGATCAAAGCAGGGCCAGAAGAGAGGAAAGCGAGGCTGGGAGAGAGGAAATAGCAGGCTGGGAGAGATCAAGCGAGGCTGGGAGAGAGGAAATAGCGGCCTGGGATAGATCAAAGCGGGGCCGGGAGAGAGGAAATAGTGGGCTGGAAGATATCAAAGTGGGGCCAGGAGAGAGAACTGTGGGGCCGGGAGAGAGGAAATAGTGGGCTGGGAGAGAGGAAATAATGGGCTGGGAGAGATCAAATTGGGGCCTGGAGAGGGGACAGCGGGGCCGGGAGAGAGGAAATAGAGGGCTGGGAGAGATTAAAGCGGTGTCAGGAGAGAGGAAATAGTGAGCTAGGAGAGATCAAAGCTAGGGCAGGAAAGAGGAAAGTGGGTCGGGAGAGAGGAAATAGCGGGACCAGGAGAGAGGACAGCGGGAGATCACAGCGGGGGGCAGCAGAACCTGGATATATAGAGAAGCCGATCCCCTTCATTTTCCTCCTGTAGCCACTGAATGCCTGCAAGAGGGAGAGGAGGAGAAACTGGCATTCAGCAGCTGCAGGGTATCAGTTTTTCTACATGTCATGGTCTTGTTAGCACATGCTGTGGCTGCACCCTAGTTAGCAGTGCGCCCTAGGCGGCTGCCTAGTTTGCCTAGTAGTAGCACTGTCCCTGCCCGCACCACTCTTTGTTTATTCTCCCTCAATGTCTTTATGGAGCTGGCTTTGTGCACAGTCATGCTAAAACAGAAACGGGCTTTCCCCAAACTCTTCCCGCAATTGCCGAACTTGTCTATGTTTTCTGTAGTGCTCCCCTTCACTGGAAACACCTGAACTCAATCATTTGATGAGCACATATAGTGTAATTGCAGGGGCATCCAATATGTTATGGGCTAGTTCTAGAAATCTTTGTAGCTATAAAATGATGGCTGTATTTCATATATTGTATGATGGTTTATTGTAGCAAAACTTCAGGGTGACTTCAGGGCATTTAAACATCAATAGTTTGCAGCTCTCCTTAGTGAGAATGGATGACCTATATAGTTTATGTAGCAATAAGGTTTTATTAGAAAATCTTATATTTGGATTGGTTTATTAAACCTCCTGAGGTGTTAGCTTGGCTTTCAGAATGATCGCGATTTTTGCCACTTAAAGGGAATTTATGCTCAAGATAATAATTTAATAAGTTCATTACGTATAACTGAGCCACGCAATTTATTCCATTATAAAGGCAATTTTATTTTATGTATTGTTCTCTAGTGATGCATACCCTCCTTAGTATTTTAATCAGATTGTTTTTAGAACCCTAAACAGAAGTTATGGTTTACGTTTTGGACAAGTACACTATTTGTAATTGAATAAACCCTGGGTATGCATTTATGCAGTCATTTGTAGAACAAGCATTTTCAGGTACATTATTGTATAATAGCGCAGTCTGTTCACAAAATAGCTCGCTTTAAAAGCCTTTAAACTACGGGGTTTAAATATTAGAATGTATTTAAATGTGTACACAGTGTACAAACAGAGGAAGAGCTCTGTCAAGGAAGAAATTAAATTAAAAAGTATATGAATTTGTGAGTGTGTGTGTGTGTGTGTATAGAAGTTGTATACTGTATGTATCTACACTATATTACCAAAAGTATTGGGACGCCTGCCTTTAGACGCACATGAACTTTAATGGCATCCCAGTCTTAGTCCGTAGGGTTCAATATTGAGTTGGCCCACCCTTTGCAGTAGGGCTGGGCGATTTCCCCCCCCCCCCCAAAAAAAATCTGCGATTTTTTTTATAAAAAACTCGATATTCGATTCGATTTTTTTTTTAAATTATATTAATTAAAGTGCATCAACAAAGAAAATTGCAAAGGCAAACCCTTTCTCTAACTGCAAAGTCAGTGTGCAACAAAGATTGTTAAACATCCAAATTATTAATACTGTATTTGGATTTAGCTAATAAAACAACAAAAAATCTTGAGGTTACTCTTAGTTGAATTGAACTGTGCCTGTGCCTCACTGTGCCCGTGCCTCACTGTGCCCGTGCCTCACTGTGTCCATGCCTCACTGTGCCTGTGCCTCACTGTGCCCGTGCCTCACTGTGCCCATTCTTCACTGTGCCCGTGTCTCACTGTGCCCAATGCCTCACTGTGCCCGTGCTTCAATCACTGTGCCCGTACCTGATGCAGATTTTCATGGGATACGGATTTTACTGCTACACCGGCGGCCATTCCAGTATTCAAAAGCCGCGCCTCCTCCTCGTCTGTGATAGGTGGAACACTCAATTTCCCAGCATTCAGTGTTCCGCCTATCATGGACATCCTCTCATTCTCATAACACAGACGAGGATGAGAGGATGTCCGTGATAGGCTGAACACTGCCTGCTGTGAAATTGAGTGTTCCGCCTATCACAGACGACGAGGACTCGGGAGGCGCGGCTTTTGAACACTGCAATGGCCGCCGTCTGTCTGCATGACACGCTGATCAGGTAGGCAGACGGCGGCTTGCGGTTAGTTAGTGTTACATTACATCTACTCGTGGCGGCTGTGGCGAGTAGATGTAATTGGGGTAACACCACCCAGTGCCATTCCGGATACGCCCCCTGCAGCCCTGCTACGGAAACTTTGAAGGAAAATAAAAAATATAAAAAATAAAATAAAAAACGATTTTCTTCAAATCTGAATCGATTTGAACTCAAAACTCGATTCAAGATTAAAATCGATTTTTTTCCCAGCTCTACTTTGCAGCTATAACAGCTTCAACTCTTCTGGGAAGGCTGTCCACAAGGTTTAGGAGTGTGTCAATGGGAATGTTTGACCATTCTTCCAGAAATGCATTTGTGAGTTCAGGCACTGATGTTTGATGAGAAGACATGGCTCACTCAAATTCATCCCAAATGTGTTCTATCGGGTTGAGTTCCTCCACCTTTAAAAAAATATATTATTTATTTTACTTTTTATTTTTACACTGTGCCTTTTTATTTTATTTTTATTTTATTTTTTTAAATCACTTTTATTCCTATTACATCCCTTGTGATATAAATAAGCATGACAGGTCCTCTTTATTGAAAGATCTGGGGTCAAACTGACCCCAGATCTGTCATTTACCCTTAAAAGCAAACTTGTCCTCACTCGACTTTCTGCCTAGCCATCGGCCGCATCGCATCTGCTGAGATCACTTTAATCTGAAACCTGGACACCTAAGGGGAAAAAACAATACCAGGGTTCTGGTAGCTAGCTGCTGCCACAACCCTTATATTTAAAGTGGATGTAAACCCACTCTCATCCTTTCTAAACTACTGCCATAGTGCTGATCTATAAGGATATAGAGGCCTCCTGCATGTATCCTTATTTGTCAAATGTCTCCCCTCTGTCTGTTATAAGAACTGAAAAACTGCAGATTCTGTGGGTGGATCTGTTGTTTGGAGCTCGGTGGATGGAGTCGTGATGTCAGTAGACTCCCCGCCCACCTCTACACTCCCCTTGTCAACATGCATTTTCTCCTGTGTATTCCTTCTGCTATGATCACTAACAACCAGTCAAAATCCAGAAAAGTAACCACATGACTTCAGAAAAGGGTGGGAATTAAAAAATAATGCCTGTCTCAGGCTTAGTGCATGAGATATGTAAATAACCTGTCACTCAAAGCAAGGGGCGGAACGGACAAAAGTTCTCCTGTTTGTCCATTTATCTCACTGAAAAAAGAAAAGAGGATTGCTCAGAGCTGGATTTACTCTTTGTGGCAAGACTGGGCACAGATGATAGGAAATCTTATGCCGCGTACACACGACCATTTTTCTCGTCGGGAAAAATAAAAAAAATTCTCTTTGATG
The DNA here is from genome assembly GCA_029206835.1 of Rana muscosa. NCBI lineage: Eukaryota > Metazoa > Chordata > Amphibia > Anura > Ranidae > Rana > Rana muscosa. The sequence goes on along the minus strand of CM055128.1, from coordinate 290,994,720 downwards.
AGAAAAACGACCGTGTGTGGGCTTTTGGTCATTTTTCCTGACGAGAAAAACGACATGAATCACGACGAGAAAAATTAGAACATGCTCTAATTTTTCTCGTCGTGATTCCCGTTGTTTTTTTCCGCGGCAGTTTTCCCATAGGGAAACACTGCCGCGGAGCCCACACACGGTCGTTTTTCTCGACAAAGAGAAAAATGTCGGGAAAAACGGACGTGTGTGGGGGAACAAGCCGTTCCCTCGTTTTTCCCGTCGTGATTCACGGCGGTGTTTTCACTGCCGTGAATCACGATCGTGTGTACGCGGCATTATACTCTACATTGTGACAGCAAAAAAATATATAAAAATTCAGGTTTACATCCACTTTAATGACAAAATCATGGCGTACATTCCCAGTTAGGCGGTCGGCAAGTGTGTTGGGTTACCATAGACAATGGATGGCAGTGCAACATGCTAACGCATGGAACGTGTCCACCTACATTTCAGCATTGCACGTTACCGCACTTATGTTGAATGGTCACTGCATTGTGTTTTGTTGCAGATGTGTAGACAAAAAGCTGCGTTTGGTGGTCGCCGAGTTGTGTAAAGGTAATACAGACCGAGGTCCTTCAGATTAAAGTCAGGAACAGAAATGTTATATGTCGCAGTTTAGCAGTCCTTAGATGTGGTAGCCACATTCATTTTAATTTTTTCGAATTTTTTTCCTTTATTTTTACTAGACCAAGGGTCACCAAACTTTCAAAATGAAGGGCCAGTTTACTGGTACGCGGATTCGCGGGAACGAGCCACTTTGCCGACATAAATGTATGTGAGCTGGTTGGCAAGTCGTTAAAGTTGGTCAAAAAAATAGTGACCCCTTATATTGTTGATCAGCAAAGCAGTGACCTCTTACAGTGTAGCAGCAACCCTAACATTGGTGGTCTGTGTAGAAGTGACCTCTTATATTGGTGGACATATAGACGTGACCCTTAGAGCCCTTTCACACTGCCAGCCCTGGGGGCATCAGCGGTAAAGCGCCTCTAGTTTTAGCAACGCTGTTTGGGCACTAGCAGGGCACTTTTAACCCACCGCTAGCGGCCGGATAAAGGGTTAAAAGTGTGTCTACCGAGGCGCTTTGCAGGCACTTTGGCGGTGCTGCCCATTGATTTCAATGGGCAGGGGAGCTTTAGGAGCAGTATACACTGCCCATAAAGCGCCTCAAAGAAGCTGCTTGCAGGGCTTTTTTTGACATCCTGCCAGCGCAGCGCCCCAGTGTGAAAGCACTCTGGCTTTCACACTGGAATTGCAGATGAGACGTTTTTTAGGCTCTTTACCGGCGCTATTTTTTGCGCTAAATCGCCTAAAAAATGCCTCCAGTGTGAAAGGGGTCTTAGTGCTCATCAGTGTTCAACTGACCATGTACAGTGGTGCCTGGTGTAGAATTGACCCTCACAGTGTTGGTTGCGTAGAACTGATCCTTACAGTGGTGGGTGGTGTAGAAGTGACCCCTTACATTGTTGGTTGGTGTAGCAATGACCTTTTACATTGGTGGTCAGTGTAGAAATTACCCCTTTAGTGCCGGTTCACCCTGCTGCGCTGTGAATTTGTTCAGTTTTTTCAGTCCATTCTGAGGTGCGAATTTACCGCGATTTTACCGCGTTTTTGCTGCGATTTTAATGCGAATTTCAGGAGTGGGACATAGCTGCGATTAATGTTTTTGTGGAGAATAGTGTGGTGGAATTCGCACATATGTGAACCATCAAATGCGATTCCAGAACGATTTACATTGATGTCTATGGAGACTAAATTCGCAACGCAACACTCTAAACTCGCACAAACCCTTTTTTTCATCGCATCGCCTTTGGAGAGGAATCGCAACGCATAGATGTGAACCACCATCATTGAAAACAATTACTTTTTGGATGACATGCGAATCTAGTTTGTGTTTAACGCATCGCATTCGGTATCAACTCGCACAAGTGTGAACCGGCACTAAAGGTAGTCAAGATTTTCTCGACGGTGTTTTCACCGTCTAAAAAATTGATCGTGTGTACGCGGCATTACAGTGGGTTCTCAATTAAGTTTGCCAGTGCAACATGCTGGCTTGTTGCAATGGCAGAAGGGTTTCAGGGGTTTTACTCCCAACTTTTTCACTTCCAAAACCAAAAGGGGACATCCAAACTATTTTGGATGAAAGCTTTCAATGTCTTCATTCTTATCCAAAGGTTTTGCATGGAATACAGTAAGTCGGTCATAGCCTTCTTCTTCTGTAATAGAAACGTTCTAACCTCTGTGGACATCAAGGGGTTGATTTTACTAAAGGTAAATAAGCAAGTAAGGCAAAGGCAAATAAGCTGTTCACTTTGCAAAGGATTTTTTTCTCATCTTAGTAGATGTGGTGAAGCTCTGCTGACTTCCGTCATCCAATCATGTGCAAGCAGAAACGTTTTTTTTTTTTTTTTGTATTATGTCATTGGGTATTCTTTTCACCACACTCTCTAAACTAAGGGAAAATTCCTTTGCAAACCGAACAGCCTACGTTTGTTTTCCTGTGGGCACTCAACATACCAGTTTGTAGTCCTACCATTTGGTCTGTGTCCCACACCCTGAGTATTCGCCAAGGCACTAGCCCCCATGCTTGTTAGGCTCCCAGGGCATTCCCACTGTGGGATACCTGGACAAGCACCTATCGAGGAACCAGCACAAATTTTGGCAATGTGATGTAAACAGTTCAGACCTTAGAAAGGATCGGTTGGATCTGGAACCTTTGGAAATGACACAATGCATGGGATATCTGGGTCTTATTTTGCATCTGACTCACTGAAGCCAGATGCAAAAAAAACTCTCTGCAATTCTGCATGAGCGTTTTTTTGGCTTAATGGTAGCCTCCTTTGAGACAGTGCCATTTACTTAGTTCCACTTTAGATCTCTACAACACAACATTCTGTTATCGTGGGATAAAATGGTTCAGTCTCTGGACAAATCAATTAGCCTGACACAGAAGACTTGGACATCTCTGGTCTGGTGACACAGGAACCCAGCTCTGGAGTTCAGTGGTGTATTTTGGTTGTGTGCTGCCCTAAGCAAGACTCCATTTAAATGTGTCCCACCCCTTCCTGTTTAAGATCCACCCTTTCCTCTTTAGGCCTCACCTCTTCCTATTAGAGCTTCACCACTTTGGGGTGAGATGGGGGTGAGATGAGGGGTGAGAGAGTGGGGGGGGGAAAGAGGTGGGGGACAGAAAGAGAGGGGGTGAGAGAGAGGGGGGCTACTTTATCCCCCCCATACTTCATCAAGATATTCTCCAATTCCCCCCCCCCAAAAAAAAAACTACGCAGGACTCACCTTCCCGCAGCCCACCAGCTCCTTTTTTACCAGCTGTGTCTAGCGAGGCTGACGAGGCCCAGGACTCCTACCTGCTCTGTCAAGTAAGCTACTTCCGAGATCGGAGGCTGTAGCTACCACCGCCTCTTGCTTCTGCTTTGTTCGCGTTACTAAACAGTCAGTCCATGGCCTACCCTGGTGTCGACCTCTAGTGGGTGTCACCCAGCCTGGTTACATCCGCACCCCCATAGTAATGAGCCCTGAAAAATGTTGCCCAAGGCAAAGGCCTTTTATTACTTGGTGCAAGAAAATAAGATTTTACCCTAGGAAATACTTTGTTAGAAAAATCTTTACCTTTCTGCAAGCAGACCTGGATCAGTATTTAGGCTTGAGAGACATCTTGGCCCCTGCAATCTTATTCCAAAGACCTCTAGCCTTCCATTTATTGGTCAAACCCTCTGTACAGGGTGTCTCCTATGTGTCTCCTCCCGTACAACCACTTGTGACTGTGGGATTCGAATCTGGCTCTGTCAGCACTCCAAAGACCACTTTTTCAACCCATCAGGTTTGTTCACCTTTTCCACCCTCACTCACAAGATTGTTTTCCTTGTTGCCATCACCTCTGAGAGATACTGTATGTCTGAGATGATAGCTTTGTCCTGTAAAGAATCCTATCCAGTCTTAAACAAGCATAAGTTGGTGTTGAGGCATGGATCCTTTTCTTCCATGGCGGTTTCGGCCTTTCACCTCAAAAAGGTTTTGTCTCTTTGTATTTCTCCAGTACATGAAAAGTAATTTTCCCTTTTACTGCTTGGATGTGGTTTGTGTGGTGTGGGTTTACCTGACTGCCACTGCTTCCTTTAGCAAGACTGACTCACTTTTATGGGGGGTCATTAAAAATTCCAAAAAGGGAACCAGCTTCTCACTCCACCATTTCTTGTTGGCTTAGACAGATCATTGTGTTATGCCTCGTACACATGACTGTTTTTTCGGACGGGAAAACTGCTATGAGAGCTTTTGGTCGGGAATCTCGGCCGTGTGTATGCTCCATCGCAGTTTTTCCGACGGGAAAACTGCCGGACAAAAAATGAGAGCAGGATCTCTTTTTTCCCGACAGGAAAAAATCCTGACGGGAAAACCGTTCGTCTGTATGGTTTTCCGACGGGCAAAAAAAACGCGCAGGCTCAGAATCAAGTATGAGACGGGATCGCTCGGTCTGGTAAAACTAGCGTTCGTAATGGAGATGGCACATTCGTCACGCTGTAATGGACTGAAAAGCATGAGGCTGAAAAGTGCGAATCGTCTCTCACCAAACTTTTACTAACACGAGGATCAGCAAAAGCAGCCCAAAGGGTGGGCGCTGTTGGAATGGAACTTCCCCTTTATAGTGCCGTCGTACGTGTTGTACGTCACGGCGTTTTGGACGGGCGGACTTTTGTCTGAGCGTGTGTAGGCAAGGCAGGCTGAGAGGAATTCTGTCGGGAAAACCGGTCGTGTGTACTAGGCCTTAGGCTATGGTCATGGGGATTGGGTTCTCATTCTACTAGATTTGTGAGTGCCTCGGCGGTTTTCCACCAGGCAACTGTTAAGGTTTTCAAAAGACACAGAGAAACCACCCAAGCTACATTGTCTACATTGGCATGGCACCATGATATACCAACTGCCCTTAAGTGCATCCTTCCTTGTAAAGTGACAGGCAGGTGCACAGCTTTGACCAATTGCACTTTGGTTTGCTGTTGGAATATGAAGGTTGTATCTGGGCCCCTGGACATGCATCAGGTTCCCAGGCTTTTGCTTGGGTTGCCTTTAAATCCACCACACGAAAATGCTGAAGTGAGAAAAGCCTAATACTCCTTCCATTCTTTACTACACTAAAATTTAGAGGAGTGAATGAAGCCTAACTCCCCCCAACATTTTATACCTAATTAATTTTATTCCACACTCCCTGACATCTCCAGTACCATGGGCATCATTTGACATTACCATTCACCAGTAGAACTGTCTATTGCCAAAGTCATCCTTGGTCTAATCTGGTCACTTGGGATGCCATGATCAACAGCAGCAGGGAAGGACCTATTTTATGCCAACTAACTTCTCTTCGCTCTTCTTTCTCCCTCTTTTCTTCCCTTTCCCTGTTTCCTCCTTTCTCCCTTCATTCTTGATATGAAGGCTATCAATATAGATTCAATAAAACAAATATAAAGGCAGTGCTACATGGCAAAAACACAGTCCAATTATTCAAGGTGTGCTATCATACAGTAGTGCAACACAGTCCGATTAACCACCTCAGCCCCAGAAGGATTTGCCCCCTTTTTGACCAGGCCATTTTTTGCGATACGACACTGGGTCGCTTTAACTGACAATTGCGCGGTCGTCCGACGCTGTACCCAAACAAAATTTTATATTCTTTTTTTTTCCACAAATAGAGCTTTCTTTTGGTGGTATTTGATCACCTCTGCGTTTTTTTAATTTTTATTATTATTATTTTTAATAGTAATGGCGGCGATCTGCGATTTTTATCGGGACTACGACATTGCAGATCGGACACTTTTGACACTTTTTTGGGACCAGTGACATTTACACAGCGATCAGAGCTAAAAATAGCCACTGATTACTGTATAAATGTTACTGGCAGGGAAGGGGTTAACACTAGGGGGCGATCAAGGGGTTAACTGTGTTCCCTGGGTGTGTTTCTAACTGTGGGATGGGACGGGATGAGACTGACTGGGGGAGGAGACAAATTGTTGTTCCTACTCAGTAGGAACACACGATCTGTCTCTACTCCCCTGACAGAACCGGAATTTGTGTGTTTAGACACACAGATCCCTGTTCTCGTTCTGTCAGGAGGGATCACGGGTGCCTGCCGGACATCGCGGCTGCCGGGCACGCACATCGGCTCCGAGGACACGCTGCGCGCGCCTGCTATAGCGTCTTAAAGAGCTGACGTACAGCTACGGTGATTTGCGCAGCCGTGCCAACCTGCCTGCGGCGGCTGGTTGGCTAGCGGTTAATCAAGGTGTGCTGTCCTACAATAGTGCACACCTTGATTAATCAGACTGTGTTGCACTACTGTATGGTAGCACACCTTGAATAATTGGACTGTGTTTTGTAGCGCTGCCTTTATATTTGTTTTATTGTATCTCTAAAACTTACCATTTGGTAGGTTTGTGTGGTAGATGCTTCAAACCTGATTGGTCATAAGATTAACCCATTAAGGGAAATTTTGGAATTTTTTTCCACCTATCCCACAAGCACTTGATTTTGTAGGCAGGGGCTTGATCTTTTGTATGTTTATCAATATAGATTGCTGTCTTCCAGGGAATAGAGTATTCTAGCCTGTGATATCTGCCTAATTCCTAACTTGGTTCTCCATGGTCCAGGTAACAGTTTTCTGTTATGTTACTCATTGCACGTTCATACGCTGTTTCTTTACATGCCTGTCCGATGTCGCCCCTGCGTGGGCAAACCAGGGCTTGTTATGATTCTTGAAACTTCAATAAAAATATTGAAACAGAAAGAGGCCTTAGTGCCGGTTCACACTACAGCGACTTGGGATCCGACTTGTTTCGCCTCAAGTCGCGTGACATGAGAAATTCAATTGAAGTGAATGGAGCCGTCTTAATGTACACTACTGAAGTCGCTCCGACTTCAGAAAAGGTTCCTGTACTACTTCAATCCGACGTCTAGGCAACTTGTAGGCAAGTTGTACTAGGGTGACCACGTGTCCCGGATTGCCCGGGACAGTCCCACATTTTGCAGGTCTGTCCCAGGCACCTTCATTCCAGGACAATACAGTGTCCCGGAATGAAACTGACACAGCCACCCCCCGGGCCAATCTGATGCCCCAAAAAAAGGCAGCCACATCACTGCTTTACTCACTGACAGTACTTGTCCTGGCCGGGAATGCCTGGAGGAGCAAAATCCCCCCCCTGCTTGTGATTGGAGAAATCATAAATCCCGCCTCTTGTGTCCAATCACTGTTCTGTGATTCGTTACAGCACAAGCTGATTTTTGGGAAGGGAGGGGTGTCCCTGAATGGTAGTTTGGAAATGTGGTCACCCTAACTTGTACCCATTGATTTCAATGGAAGTCGCCTCCAAAGTCGGATCAGTGTCTTAACTGAAGCAACTTTTACAGGAAGAGAAACTCGCTTTCTCAGGCAAACCCCTCCCTCCCACAGAGCTGATTATTCTTTGATTGGCAACTGGCAAACTCGCCTGTCCTGGAGGCGACTTGAAGTCGCGCTGGAAGTGGTGTTGCCCCGGTGTGAACCGGCACTTAAGCCATAGATGGTTTGAATCTTGGCCGGTCCCTGCTAATTCGATGGGTAGGCTGACGTAAAAATCCAACATGCTGATAGTACCCAAGTAGATTCATTAATGGACTTGGGTGCAACCAGCATGTCAGATTTTTACATGCAATTATTTCCAGTGGCTATAGCTGCTAGCAATAATCACTGTAAACACAAGAGGTCCACGGGAGGGATTCCCCCTGTCAACACTGACTGTGGTTGCCGGAAAGAAAATCACTTCATCTATGGCCTTCCTTACAGAGTTTTCACCAGAGTAGGTGTACCTATTCGAAGAATGCCCTCAACTCCAGTGACAAACTTCTGTATGGGAGACCAGAATGGGCAGGAGAAATAAAGAGTATGAATCCCCCTGGGGAGGGGACACATACACTAATAAAACTAGATGGGTACCCCGGCTCATTTCCACAACACACTTGCATTGCAGCACATCACAAAGTACAGTGGTGCTCCGTGTCCCAAAAAATAGGACTTGTCATTCTTTTGTTTGCGTTCTGGTGTGTGACACCCTATTCATATGAAAGGGTTGCCTTGACACAACGCACATTAACACGCAACATAATGGACCCTAATGCAACACACCAGAATGTGAGAATAAAAACAGGCCCTAAGGGTCCTTTGATGAGGTATTCCCTGAGCAGCCTACATTGACTTTTAACCACCAGAAGATTTTACCCTCTTCATGACCAGGGCGTTTTTTGCTATTCAGCACTGCGCTACTTTAACCACTTGCCGACCAGCCGCCATCATTATTCTGCAGCAGGTCAGCTCGTTCCCGCAAATCGACGTAGCTGTACGTCGGCTCCTTTAAGAGCTATAGCAGGCACGCGCTCTGCATGGCGGGGGACCCAATGCGTGTCTGGCAGCCACGATGCCCGTGATCATGGGAAAGAGAGCCAGAACAGGGATCTGTCAATGGAAACAGACAGATCCCCCGTTCTGACAGGGAAGTAGAGAGAGATCTGCTGTTCCTAGTGATTAGGAACAGTGATCTCTCTCCTCCTCCAGTCAGTCCCCTCCCCCCCAGTTAGAAACACCTCCCTAGGGAACAAATTTAACCTCTTGATCGCCCCCTAGTGTTAACCCCTTCCCGGCCAGTGACATTTACACAGTAATCAGTGCATTTTTATAGCACTGATCGCTGTATAGATGTCAATAGTCCCAAAAAAAGTGTCAAAAGTGTCCGATCTGTCCGCCGCAATGTCGCAGTCCTGCTACAAACCGCAGATCGCCGCCATTACTAGTAAAAAAAATAAATGCCATAAATCTATCCCCTATTTTGTAGATGCTATAACTTTTGCGCAAACCAATCAATATATGCTTATTGCGATTTTTTTTTTTTACCAAAAATATGTAGAAGAATATATATCGGCCTAAACTAATGAGAACATTTTATTTTTTTTACATATTTTTGGGGGATATTTATTATAGCAAAAAGTAAAAAATATTGTTTTTTTTTTCACAAATTTGTTGCTCGTTTTTTGTTTATAGCGCCAAAAAAAAAAAGGGGTGATCAAATACCACCAAAAGAAAGCTCTATTTGTGGGAAAACATTTTTTTTTGGGGTACAGCGTCGCACGACTGCGCAATTGTCAGTTAAAGCAACGCAGTGCCGAATTGCAAAAAGTGGCCTGGGAATTAAGGGGGAAAATTTTCCGGTCTGTAACTGGTTAACTGGCAAACGTTCCATCATGCAAAACTGTACGCAAATGAAATTTAGATAATTTTTGTTCACACAAGTAGAGCTTTCTTTCCGTGGTATTTAATTACCACTGTTTTTTTTTTTGTTTTTTTTCGTGTGTGTGTGTGTGGGGGGGGGGGGGGGGGGGTTATGTTTTGCTGTATAAATAAAAAAAATTCCTAAGATTTAAAAAAAATAAGTTTTTCGTAGTTCCTGTTATAAAATTTTTAAAATAAATAATCTTTCTTCATAAATTTAGGCCAAAATGTATTCTGCTGCATTATTATTTAGTCTGTGTGAAAGTTATAGAATCTAAACACTATGGTATATATATTTGAAAATCGATCAATCGTGATGTACTGACTCATTTCTTGAGGCCCTAAAATGTCAGGACAGTACAAATATCCCCCGAATGACCCCTTTTTTGGAAAGAAGATAGTCTCTAAGGCATGGGTGCTCAACCTGTGGTCCTCCAGCTGTTGCGGAACTACAAGTCCCATGAGGCACTGCAAGGGTGACAGTCACAAGCATGACTCCCAAAGGCTGAGGCATGATGGGACTTGTAGTTCCATAACAGCTGGAGGGCCACAGGTTGAGCACCCATGCTCTAAGGCAGGGGGTCTCCAAGCTGCGGCCCGGGGGCCAGATGCGGCCCTTTGGTTGCCTTTATCCGGCCCTTGGGGCATTATTCATCCCACTAATATGAGACACCACTCTGTCCTCTAACACCAAAAATGGGGCATAATTCTTGCCACTGATATCAACAATGGGGCACTATTTCTCCCACAGACACCAACAATGGTGCACTATTCCCCCCCCCCCCAATACCAAAGATGGGGCACTGTTTACTCCCACTGATGTCATAAAAATGTTCTATTCCCGCTGGCCACAGTCCGGCCCCCCCTAAAATCTGAAGGACAGTAAACTGGCCCTTTGATTAGAAAGTTTGGAGACCCCTGCTCTAAGGCATAGCGAGTTTTTTTTAAGTTGGAATTGTAAGTGGCCCATAGACGTGATTGTGAATGCCAAGCAAACTATGTTCATGAATGTAGATAGCTGAGAATATTGAATAGGGCAAAGGAATAAGCAGTTATTACATGGAAAACAGTTAACAGCCACATTTCCTTTTTAGTGATAAATTTGTTTTTTTATGAACTTTTTTTATGAACTTTTTATAAATCTCACTATGTGCTGCTATTGGTTGTACCCGAGCACAATTTAAGAAACAGCGTGCTCACTGCATAATTTATTCCTCACCCATTAAAGAAAATGGATTAAACACACTCATACATGAACAGGAACATCCAAGAGTATTTTTTTTTAAATTAAATTTCTTTATTTTTATTTATTTGAATACTTTCCTTACACCAGAGCAAGATGGCATGGATCCAGTTCAGCATAAACACACAATTTTTAACCAGAATCATTTAAGAAATTGTTGTATTCGGCGAACACACAGACATATGTACAGGTTTAATGGTCCTTATATCCTTTTTTTTTTTTTTTTTTTTTCAGCTTTTATTTTTGATTTTTTTTAGTACAAAAAAAAATACAAACAACAATATACAGTATAAAAAAGTTTTGTGCTGTTGATAGTTACAAAAGTAATTTTCTTTCGCACAGAATTTGTGTTACTTTTTTTTTTTTTTAGAATCAGAGTCTTTGTATGGTCATGTGCCAGGGTTGTGAGTTGCGGTCAGGGTGGGTGGGTGGGGGGGGCAATCTATTTGGGAACTGCAAACATTACATGCGGGGAGAAGGGCGATGGGGGAGAGGCGTGGCAGCGTAGCAGCTTTGTCAAATCATAAAGGGCGATCATGCAGAGGGCGGGAGAGGTGGAGAGTAAATATCTGTCAGGGTGAGCAACTCACCTGCTCCAGCCATCAAATACGTTGATGTGAACTTCTCAACTGATTGACCTTCTAGGTGAGGGATCTGCTTTTGGATTGTGAGGACAGAATTGAAGCCAAGCTTCACTTTTCTGGAAATGGTAATATTGTAAGGCAAGGCACCCTAAGTAATTAGGTATGCAACCTATCCTGTATTAGTACAGGCTTCGTAAGTGTCCAATGAGAAATGTTCCTGTGGGGAGTGTAGACGGACGATATGTTGTATGAACATATTTTATAGCTATTGTTGAATGTCTTCCCTAGCAACAATAAACTCATGAATGTTCCCTGTAGATGCTTCAAAATAATATCTGCATATGCTTAAAGTAAATCCAAAGACAAAACCTTTTTTTTTTCCATTTTGGACTGAGTAGGGCAGAGTTCCAACCCATGTTCGATTTTTTTTTTATTTGTAGCCATCTGAGCTCCATTGGGGAGATCCCTTCACTTCTTGACTTATAGACACAACAGAAAGTGAGGGAAATCTCCTCTTATGCCCTGTACACACGATAGGAATTTCCGATGAAAAAAGTCAGACGGAGTCCGTTGGAGTTTTTTCATCGGAAATTCCGACCGTGTGTGGACCCCATCAGAGAAATTCCGATGAATTCCATCGGAATTTTCAAATAGAACATGTTCTATTTTTTTCCGATGAAATTCCGTCGGATGTCCAATGGAAGTTTGATCGTAAAAAGGTCAGATCTTGTGTGTACGGGGCATTAGACAGTCGTGTCCCCATTGGAAGATGATCCCAGTTCCAAAAATTTCCGATTCTCCCTTACTTTGAGTCCCAGCGACAATGGTCACCAGGACAACCAAGAGGATGAAGTGCCCCAGTGGGGACAAAGACCGCAATAAAAACTTGATGGGGGTTGTAATTCCCTCACCACTCTACAACAACATCAATCTAAAGCTAAAAAAAAATAAGTTTTGTCTTTCCATACACTTTAATATAACACACTTGGTAATAATTGGTCAAATTACGTTTATTATCTTGACATCCCGACTCATAGTTGGGAAGATGAATATGCATTTCAGATAGTGCTAATGAATGTAAAGGCCTGAGGCCTTCATTGGATACCCAAGAGGTTTCTCTTGTGTGGTACACTTAGATACAAATGATAATTGTATAGGCTTAGCCAGTGTGATAACCATTGGTACTTTATTAACAGAGAACTCCACAGCTATGGCTAATATGTTTGCACCACTGTAGCACAGCAGGGGTGACCCAGTATGTCTGTACTTGCTCTTTTTGTGCAGTAGGGGCGCTGTGCATGATTTTACCCATTGTGCATGTTTTGCAATGCTTGTAGTTGGATTTCACATTGTACTGCACACAGGTTTACCTTTATAGCAAAGATTACTCTTCTATTTATAACTTATTTATTCTTTACTTTCTCTAAAAAAAAAAAAAAAATCTCTTTTACGCTTTGCTCGTGTCTTGGTGATGTGTGCAAATGTGAGTGTATTGACCAAATTCACCCCAACCACGCAGCAAATGCCAGTTATGTGTAGTATACAACAGGACATGAAAGAAGATGACAGCTTTGATTATTTTAATTTTATGAGATGGGATCACAGTGTTTTTTTCCGTATATGACCCAATAACAATGGCGCAAGAAAACGTTTATTCCTGTCACCTAGTGAAGTGAGAATGTTATCTTCTGAAGCAGCTTGAGACAAAGTTGCCATCATTCCCTGGCCTTCAGCTGCATCCTGGTCTTGTGCACACTTGAGGAAACAGGAATGTTGGGGCTCTGCCATGGCACTGATTCCTGTGTGTTCTGCATTGGTGAATGGGCAAGTCTTGGAGACTAGGACATGTGGGTAACTTTGTTGCTACAGGGAGGATAAGAACACTTTTCAAATGCAAGATTTCTGACTACAGGCAGTTAGCCAAGTGTTCAACCAGGGCCAAATTTACCGTAAGACACGGTAGTCCTCTCACTATGAAAAAGTGTAGCGCTTATTTTTGTGAAAGAGTCAGTTAACAAAACATAACAAATGTTCCAAACATGCATATATATTAATTTCAGTGACACCAAGTGACTGAGTGTGATCCGTGAAAAAAATTATATGTAAATAAATCAGAACGAAACAGTCCTCTATTGTGACCACACACAAATAACAGTCCAAAAGTGTAGAAAAAACTGCAAGGTTGAAAAAAAGAGTCCCACATGGATATGACCCTCTCTGTGAAAGGATAGAGACACCACCACCGATATAAGGAGGAGGCTTACCAGATGGTATTGACTTGGTAAGGTGTATACCACCCAAGTCAAAACAGGCTTAAATAATCAGTCAGCAAGGTGTATCCAGCTGGTCCTGAATCCGCATATCAGTCGGCACCGCAAATTCCTGTAAACACCAGGAAGTGTGAATACATATAGTCTTGTTGGAGCCAGAGATACGGTAACCACATAACATGCGTAATGGGGAAAAAAACTCACATAGTGTGATACCGTACAAGGAAGTATTTATTTAAAAAAAGATTAAAAAATGTACACTCACATTTGGAAGAACATCATAGGCATATCACAAAATGCAAGAGCGATGTGTGTAAATGGGTCCACCCGACGCGTTTCAACTAAAAAGTCACTTGGTGTCACTGAAATTAATATATATGCATGTTTGGAACATTTGTTATGTTTTGTTAACTGACTCTTTCACAAAAATAAGCGCTACACTTTTTTCATATTCACCAGTTTTTGCTTTGTCTCAGCTGTGTTGGCAGCTAATTTTTGTGTTCACTCATTGCACAGCGCAGTATATCCCATATCTAATTTTTTGCACAGTCCTCTCACTATGGGTGACAGATATAGCTCTGTCCTGTATAGTTATCTGCCACGCATATATAGTTCTCTTATACTGTATGACTGTATTTATACATTGTCACCTTATTTTAAGCTAGGTTAGGACCAGGAAAGCATAACCATGTTGTGTAGAAGAGGTGACCCTTGCAGAACAGTGTTGCTTGGCGTGCCAACGGCTGTGTGCCTATAGTCTCCAGTGATGGAAATGTGACCCTGGGTACAATATGTTCTTCTCTATATGATTGCATGTCACCTAAATTTGGCTTTCCAGCCTTCTGAACTTTGGTAGACAGTTGATGACTGTAAAATCTACAATAACGTGCCTATGGCTAACTGAAATTCATGAACCTTTCTATAATTGTTCATTGAATGAGCCGGTAATATATTGTAGTCTTTGTGGATTCCTATGTGCCTTGTGTCTGCTGCATAGTTTCTTTTCCCTGCATTCTTAGTTTTATGTTACATATCTTCATGGAATGCCTATCTCTTCTCTTCAAAGTGGTCACTGATACGCATGCTACGACTGATACTTCATGCTACGCAGTTTAATCTCCATGTTGACACTATTGTCTGCTAACTGTTCCTAAATGGCACATGTTCTGACACAGATGATGGTGTTACACTTAACAATCCCCAGGCAGTAGAAGGGGTTTGACAAAGAAAAAAGAAGGGCGCACCAGCCTAGTGCATTATCCTTAGTGGCTTAGTGTTTCCTCTCTCAGCTGTCCAGGTATATATACACATATGCCCCATTCATGTATATAGACCTGGACAGCTGAGAGAGGAAACATTGCTGGGCTCTGAGGAAGAAGACTCGTCTTCAAAACGCGTAAGCCGGCAGTGATCCCCGTCAATCCCTCTGTAACTCTCTGGAGTGGGTTCGGTTCAGACGCATTGCTGCTTTTTGTGGAATTGTTCTTTGCAAATTATCCACGTATGTTTGTAAGTAGTATTCTTTTGTTCACTTTTAATAAACTCCACCTAAGGATAATGCACTAGGCTGGTGCACCCTTCTTTTTTCTTTGTCGTTTTTCATTAGGATACCCCTATCCCTGAGGGCAGCAAGGCCAGTGACATACACCATTGTGATATACAGACTGTCTGGTGTTTCACTCATGCGCAGGAGTTTTTGTTTTCTGCTATCAAAAGTAGAAGGGGTTTATCTGAACTATGAAGCAATGTGCCCCTGGTAGATACTGAACCATGTTGTGTACCACCAAAATGATGACTTATGGTATGGAACCTGCATTTTGGATAACACTGGTTTACAGAATACTATTTAGATCTAGAGTTGTTGGTGCTTTGCTGTTAAAGTAGCATATCTTTGCACCTAGAAACAACTTCACAACTCTGAGTTTTTAATATTAAAAGAACAATACTGTAAAATACAAGAAAGTAAAGTATGGCCCTGGAAGCCACACACGTGACCGTCCTTATATAGCAGCTTGCCCACCACTCATCTAGAGCTAATGCCAGATATTACTGAGCAAAAGTTATTGTCCTCTAGAGTCTGGTGGGCCTTTTATACAGTTCTATAGACACAAGATAATATTTGGACTCTGGTCCATCTCCACCTTCAAGAATGCATAGTACAATGAATACCCAGTGAGGCCCCAACCTAAAGGAGAGCTTCTGAAATCCAGTATTTCCTTTAATTAGGGATCTCTTAGAAGGGCTCCACTCATAAGCTGTTTAAGCTTTAAGGTTGTGTATCTATTATTAATCAAAATATTATATAACCATAAAATGTCTTATTATCAATCTCTAAATATGATTTTAGACGTCTGGCTTTTGAGCTGCCGGTGTTCTGCCAATGAAGATCCCCCTGGCGGATAAGGACCCTCCTGACTGCGGAGGCACGGCGCTTGTGCAGTACGAACCTCAAGGGAGCCGCCGAAAATAGCCGAAGTTGTAGAGCTGAGAGTCAGCTCTACACGGCGCCTGCGCAATGACTATGACACATGCCGCACGCTCACGATGCTAGTGCTACTCTGCAAGGGGCGGGGGTGATTTTGGCAATAAAGTGCACGTCTTAGCGGGGCGTGTTAGAACAAATGAAGGGTGGGTTTTGCACTGTTGATGGGCGGATTTTTCAATGTTGATGGGCGGATTTTTCAAGGTTGATGGGCGGGTTTGCACGACCTATTTAACGAACACAACGTGTACTTTATTGCTAAAATCACCCCCGCCCCTTGCAGAGTAGCACTAGCACCGTGAGCGTGCGGCATGTGTCATAGTCATTGTGCAGGCGCCGTGTAGCGCTGACTCTCAGCTTTACAACTTTGGCTATTTTCGGAGGCTCCGTTGAGGTTAGTACTGCGCAAGCGCCGCGCCTGCACAGTACAGGAGTGTCCTTATCCGCTGGGGGAACTTTTTCGGCAAGACACCGGCAACTACAAGTCCCACCCTGCCCTTGTATTCCCGAGCAGCTGGGGAACTGTAATGTTATAACCATAATACTTTATAATAAAATACTTCCTTTGTGCCACCACCTTTAAAAGATGTTAAACAGAAGGTAAGAATCAATCTGAGTTCCTTTTTTTTTCTCCTTTAGTCATCACAGATATACAGGCTATGCTCCAGAAAAGCTCTGCCTCTGGTGACCCTTCCATTAAATAATATACAGCACAATACGCCTCCTTTATTAACTGCCCGTGACACTTCCTGTAAGGTAAATCTAGACTATTTATACATTCACTACACTGGAAACTGTTAAACTACTGCTATTTCAATTGAATCATTTAACACAGAAAGCTAAGCATGCCTCCGAATTCCCTGCTCTAAAGGCGATGCTATTGGTTCTAGTTTGTCAGTTCTGTTTAATGCTTGCCACACAGATTTTGTTTTAGATGCCATCTGTTAAATCAACAGAATCTACCAAGGGCTGTGTATCTACCAAGTATCTATCTATCTATCTGGATACCCATTCAAACAAATAAATTCAGTTTTTCTTCAGTGAAGGGTCCATAAAAATATTTTAGACAACTGTCTGCTCCCAACCTTGGGGCAGAAGTTTGGAGAAGGCTTTTGTTCTGTTGAGGAATAACTGTGCCCATGAATGGGGAAAAAATTACCACAGGCACCCAAAAATTGTGTGAAAAGCCTTCCTGGAGGAGTGGAGAGTGTAATAGCCGCAAAGGGGCACCTCCATATTAGGGGTCGACCGATTATCCGAGCGGCCGATTATCGGGGGCCGATATTCACATTTTTCAAATTATTGTTATCGGAAACATACGATATTGGTCAGACCTCCTCCCCCTGTACCCGGGCCGTGCTCACTGCCAATCACTGACATCATCTCTCACTGCCCACCTCGCATCACCGCTGTTTCACCCCTACACCAGGACTGCGAAGGCTGCTCTTGACAGAGCTGCAGCTTCGGGCAAGCAGAGAGATAGTTATGCCATCTTTCATTGTCCGCCCACATGTGAAAGTTTAGCCGCTCGGACGCCGCTGGGGAGAGGCTGATAGACGTAGTGACAAGCTGCAAATATGGATGGCAGGTGACAGTGGCAAGTAACAAGCTGCATATGGGTGGCAGGTGACAGGGACAAGCTGCATATGGGTGACAGGTGACAGTGGCAAGTAATATGCTGCATATGGGTGGCAGGTGACAGGGACAAGCTGCATATGGGTGGCAGGTGACAGTGGCAAGTAACATGCTGCATATGGGTGGCAGGTGACAGGGACAAGCTCCATATGGGTGGCAGATGACAGTGGCAAGTTACATGCTGCATCTGGTGGCAGGTGACGGTGGCAAGTGACATGCTGCATCTGGTGGCAAGTGACAGTGGTAAGTGACATGCTCGATCTGGGTGTCAGGTGACAGTGGCAAGGCACATGCTGTATCTGTTGGCAAGTGACATACTTCATCTGAGTGGCAGGTGACAGTGGCAAGTGACATGCTGCATCTGGTGGCAGGTGACGGTGGTAAGTGACATGCTGCATCTGGTGGCAAGTGCTGCATCTGGGTGGCAGGTGACAGTGGCAAGTGACATTCTGCATTTGGTGGAAGGTGGCAAGTGACATGCTGCATCTGGCAGGTGACGGTGGCAAGTTACATGCTGCATCTGGTGGAAGGTGACGGTGGCAAGTGACATGCTGCATCTGGTGGAAAGTGCTGCATCTGGGTGGCAAGTGACATGCTGCATCTGGTGGCAAGTGCTGCATCTGGGTGGCAAGTGACATGCTGCATCTGGTGGCAGGTGTCGATAGTGTACAGAATAACACACCTGATATCGTCCTGAAAGGCGGCCGGGAAAATCTGTATCGGCCCGGAAAAAACTATATCGGTCGACCCCCTACTCCATATTTATCTATCTATCCAGAATGTTTTGGACTGGCTGCTGGTGTTAGCCCTCCTGGTTCTTTAGTCGTTGCTTCAGATGCATTAAGGTCAATTTAATGAATGTGAAACTTGCTATAGCAACCAATCGCATGCTAACCCTGGTTGTTGTGTAAGAATTACACTGCCTCGTAAGATAAGACAACCCTACAAGTTTGCTTAATTGCTTAAAGAAAATGTCACCTTTTATAGTGTGGCAATCTGGAGATATCATACCATGGGTCTTGTTTCACTACATTGCAAATTTTCCAAGAAATATGGCAGTTCTTTGGTAAAGTTTTCTTCATTATTAGTGCTCCTTATTCCTCATTCCCCTGTGGATTATCAGGGTTTAAATGCTTCCTATGCTTCTGGCATGTCTTATTCATAAAGCTGGCCATAGGCTTCAGACAGAGATCAGATCCTAGGACAGATACGGTACGGCAATTGTGATCCAATATTCAGGATCAGGTGCCATTTACCAGATGTCTTTCCTGTACGCCTATTTTCTTCAATCTTCCTTGATTTTCAAAATCCCCTCCCTGCTACTCAGACACAAAGAGGATGATTTACTACGTACTGTGCTTCCTGCATAATAGTGCACCACAATGATTGTGCTTCTCTCTTCCCTACCTCAGAAACTTGGAATGGCTGAAAACAACAGATCCCTTATGTCCCTCATGCCCAACCTGTGACCCTTTGGTCTATAATGTGAAGCCCTTGGACCTCAGCAGTCTGTAGTGAGAACATTGATTAGGGTAATAACATTGATCCCTATTAGCCTCATTTAACATTGTCATCTGCAGCATATCACCAGCCAACAATGGAGCATGCCCACACTCATTGACCCTCAATTCCTCGGACAGTCCTCTCAGGCATTACATTGTATATTAAACCTTATGTGCGGCTCTAGGGTTATGTAAGGGGCCACATTTTAGGCTCCCTTTAGCTCACAATTTGACAACCACTGCCTTATGTTGTTTGTCAAGCATGTCGAAGTCCCAATAAAGATTAGGGAACAAGTGCAGTGCTCACAACGGGGAACAGATCTGTGAATTGCACATGGAATCCAAGACAGGTGCTCTGGCTCTTTATAGTGTCCTCAATGCACAAAGATTCAGCATGAAGCAAAAGTAGTATCCGGCAAATCCAACATCCTGTATGAATATCTTTATTTCTTGCACAGGAGTAGATAAAATGGTTACATGTTTCGGTGGGTAGCCCTGTTCACAGATTGCAAACAAGGCCCGTCGCCAAAACATGCAAACATTTTATCTACTCCTGTGCAAGAAATAAAGATATTCATATGGATCTTGGAGTTGCCGGATACTACTTTTGCCTTATCCCAAAAAAGATTACTTTAATGTGAGCTTTACTAAACACCTATTCTTTAAAATGTTCTCTTATTCTTTGGATCCATTGCCTTTTCTCCTGACAACTAGATACATCTTGAAGTTGCTTTGATCCCTCTGCATTCATCTAAATTATTCCCTTTCATACAGGACCTTTCTCTTTTCCTAACTGCCCCCACCTCCTTTCGTATGTACCCCTTGCACAGGCCTACAGATGCCTAATACAATATAATACCCTGAACTTCATCCATGACACCTTTTATCTTCTTGTTCTGGGCATACATGCATTTTTATTTCCTTTTTCCTTATATCTGCTGTTTAGATCTCCCATAACATTTCCTAGATCTTTTACAGTCCCAGTCCTACAACTTAAAGGAGAATGTAGGCAAGTACAGTTTTGCTTTCTTCACTGTGGCCAACTTGGGTCAGGCAGAGACTATTTAAGCTCCTGGCTCCCAGGCTTGGCAAGCATTTTGCACATTGGTAGCATAGTGAAAGGTCACCCGTCTGACAGGGACAGTGCCTATTGACAGGTAAAGATTCCAGACAAGTAGCGAATGTGCAGGGACCCACCATCCTTCTTGGAAGCCTCCCCACTTGGGTACGGACTTGCCCCGCCGCATTTTGCCCCTTGAGACAGACGCTGTCGGCACACCTGAGGCCTACTGCTACTACTCATTGCTGTTAAGATTCTGTGAGTGCGCTGGTCCGATTGTCACCCCCGCCGGGCTAGCTGTACCTGTTGAACTTTATTTATACTATATTTCTACTTCTCCAGTTGGACTGCACCATGCTGCACCTCCCCACAAGCAGTCCATGGCTGGATGTTGGGTGGTTTAATTTCAATTTTCCTAGATCTGTTACAGTACTAGTCCTAATACTTAAAGGAACAGTCTATGGTTGGATGTTGGGTGGTTTAATCTCACTTTTCCTAAATCTGTTAAAGTACTAGTCCTAGTACTTAAAGGAGAAGTCCATGGTTGGATGTTGGTCGGTTTAATTAAAATTTTCCTAGATCTATTATAGTACTAGTTCTAGTATCTAAGCAGGGATCCTCAAACTACAGCCCTCCAGCTGTTGCGGCACTACAAATCCCATGAGGCATTGTAAAACTCTGACATTCACAGACATGAGTAGGCATGATGGGAATTGTAGTTCCTGAACACCTGGAGGGCCGTAGTTTGAAGACCCCTGATCTAAAGCAACAGTACAAGGTCGGATGTTGGGTGGTTTAATTTCACTTTTCCTAGATCTGTTATAGTACTAGTTCTAGTACTTAAAGGAATAGTCCATAGTCGGATGTTGGGCAGTTTAATTTCACATTTCCCAGATCTGTTAGAGTACTAGTCCCACTACTTAAAGGAACAGTCCATGGTTGGATGTTGGGCGGTCTATTGTCACTTTTCCTAGATCTGTTACAGTACTAGTCCCACTACTTAAAGGAACAGTCCATGGTTGGATGTTGGGCGGTTTAATGTCACTTTTCCTAGATCTGTTACAGTACTAGGCCTACTACTTAAAGGAACAGTCCATGGTTGGATGTTGGGAGGTTTAATGTCACTTTTCCTAGATCTGTTACAGTACTAGGCCTACTACTTAAAGGAACAGTACATGGTTGGATGTTGGGAGGTTTAATGTCACTTTTCCTAGATCTGTTACATGACTAGTCCTAGTACTTAAATGACCAGTCCATAGTCAGATGTTGGGCAGTTTAATTTCACATTTCCCAGATCTGTTACAGTACTAGTCCTGGTACTTAAAGGAACAGTCCATAGTCTGATGTTGGGCAGTTTAATTTCACATTTCCTAGATATGTTAGAGTACTAGTCCCACTACTTAAAGGAGCAGTCCATTGTTGGATGTTGGACGGGTAAATTTCCCACCTTGTTTTTGTTCCTCTTTGGGGATTTGGGGCCAAGGTCTGATCATGCACCTTGTACCCAGCTCGGCTTGCTTGCTGCAACCATGACAAGATTGTCTCAATTTAGCAACATGACTTCCTAGTACAGAGAATACAGCAGGAAGAGTAAAGCCCTGTACACACGATCGGATTTCCTATGGATTTTAAACCGATGGATTTTTACATTGGAAATCCGATGAAGCTGACTTCCATCAGTCTTGCCTACACACCATCAGTCAAAAAAACGATCGTCCCAAACGCCGTGACGTAAAACACTCCGACGAGCCAAGAAAAATGAAGTTCTATGCTTCTGAGCATGCGTCGACTTGATTCTGAGCATGCGTGGGTTTTTTTATAAATTTTTATAAATTTAAAACATGTTCTATTTTTTAACACCAATGGAAAAAAGACCGATGGGGCCCATACACAATCGGTTTGGCCGATGAAAAAAGTCCATCGGACTGTTTTCATCGGTAAAACCGATCGTGTGTACAGGGCTTAAGACTCCCTTGCTGAGCTTTGTTGTTGCTGTGGCAGGGGGCTGATCCAGAGAATCTGACCTTACCAAGGAGGCCATGATAGATATAATAGTCAGTGACTGGTAACCCTTCATATCTGAGAGATCAGGTTTGGGTGAAATTCACCTTTGATATATTACAATTACTGTTCTAGATATTTTTTTTTGTTAGGAAACAAATGCAGCCTTTGGTTTTCTGAAACTACCTCTGTATGAAAAGCGTGCAGCACTTCTAAATCACAAAGCGCACACTGGGTACAGTCTGGCATCATTACCATTTACAGGGCACCAATCTTCCTGATTGGTCACAGTAATTGCTGTGAGGTTACATAGAACGGCTTCTGCCTCCACCACCCCTATCATGCAGACTGCAGACACAAGGCAGCGCTGAATTTCGGCAAATTACGGCTAATAAGCTCCGCCGTAGCGGCGTTTTCAGAGATGCAGCGCTCTGCTTATAAACAAAAAGCAATTTGAAATGACTGCTTTCATTCCGGTGTGTTACAGCTGAGCACTCCAACAACACAGGGAGTAATGGTAGAGCAAGGCCGGGATTGTTCTGCGGAGGGACAGGTGTTCTCCTGCCTCGCACGCAGTCTGCTCTGTGTATTCCGCATCGTCTTTCTTTGATAAGCCTTCTGCTTGCTGCCGGGACCGTTTTGTAATACATGTTCTGAGATAGGAACTGAAAGACAGGTATGGGATTTGATTTGAAATGCCGGGGACTCTGTCTTTTCTCTAGAAGGGATTTAATAGAAAATCTGAAGCCTAAAATAAGAAATAAATGTTTAAAAGAACATCTCAGCCAAAAAAAAAAGGGATTTCTCCATTATTCGACTAAGACTGGGGTGTCTGCGGAATGCTGTCCGTGGTCCTGAAAGGCCGATTGGCTCCTGCCCCATCAAAGAGAACTGAGATCAGCCATTCATCCAAACCTCCGCTGTCGCTGGTTTTATATGTATTTCTGCTGAAGGAACACTAGAGGGCGCAGGGCTCAAAATATTCTATTATACCTCTACAGATGCCTAATATTCCTCTAATGAAGTCAAGAACATTGTGTACCTGATCTGATCATCTATATATATATATATTAGGCATTTATTTTTTTTTATTTTTTTTATGCAGCTAGTGTAGGTACCTGCATTTCACTTGTTATTATCTGCTTGCAATCACCTATGCAGCAGACTGGGAAGGGGGTGCAAGATTGTAAGCCAATTAAGTGAGCAGTCTACAAAATGTGTTGACAGGCCACATGCTGATAGGTGGAGAGAGCTGCTGAGTAAGGAGGTGACTTCTCCAGTCTACTGCTGCTCTTTCACGATTCAGTCAGCAGGCTGGTTGTGGAGGGAAGACAGCATTGTGTTCCTTAAGAGACACTTGCACTTTGCCCATACATGGCAAGGTGACAATGTGTTTCCTAAGGGCTCCCCCCACCCCAGTTATATTCAAATTACCAGCACGACCCACACCGTTTCTGCCTGCACTACTTCCCGATAGAAAGCCTGGTCCTTCTAGGTATAGGGGAGTATGTGACCTCTTTCTGGGCTGCTACTAGAAAACCAGGCCCTTCCAGATACAGGGAAGTTCTCTATATTGTCAAAAGTATTGGGACACCTGCCTTTACACGCACATGAACTTTAATGGCATCCCAGTCTTAGTCTATAGGGTTCAATATTGAGTTGGTCCACCTTTTGCAGCTATAACAGCGTCAACTCTTCTGGGAAGGCTGTCCACAAGGTTTAGGAGTGTGTCTATGGGAAAGTTTGACCATTCTTCCAGAAGCGCATTTGGGAGGTCAAGCACGGATGTTGGACGAGAAGGACTGGCTCGCAGTCTCCACTCTGTTCAAATTGGGTTGAGGTCAGGACTCTGTGAGGTCAGTCAAGTTCCTCCACCCCAAACTCACTCATCTATGTCTTTATGGACCTTGCTTTGTGCACTGGTCCCAACCATTTGGTGGAGGGGGGGATTATGGTGTGGGGTTGTTTTTCAGGGGTTGGGATTGGGCCCTTAGTTCCAGTGGAGGGAACTCTTAAGGCGTCAGCATACCAAGACATTTTGGACAATTTCATGCTCCCAACTTTGTGGGAACAGTTTGGGGATGGCCCCTTCTTGTTCCAACATGACAGCGCACCAGTGCACAAAGCAAGGTCCATAAAGACATAGATGAGTGATTTTGGGGTGGAGGAACTTGACAGGCCTGAGTCCTGACCTCAACCCAATAGAACACCTTTGGGATGAATTAGAGTGGAGACTGTGAACAAGACCTTCTCGTCAAACATCAGTGCCTGACCTCACAAATGTGCTTCGGGAAGAATGGTCAAACATTCCCATAGACACACTCCTAAACCTTGTGGACGGCCTTCCCAGAAGAGTTGAAGCTGTTATAGCTGCAACGGGTGGGCCAACTCAATATTGAACCCTACGGACTAAGACTGGGAGGCCATTAAAGTTCATCTGCATGTAAAGGCAGGCGTCCCAATACTTTTGACAATATAGTGTATGTAACCTCTTTCTGTGCTGCTGCCAGATAGAAAATCTGGTCCTTCTAGGTATAGGGGAGTATGTGACCTCCTTCCGCTAAGACAGTGCATGGGTCTAGCACCCAATCAGTAGGCTCAAGCACTGTCCTATGATAGAGGAGGCAAGGTTGCCACTCCTGCCAGCCTCCGACACAGGTAAAACATCAAATACTAGAGCTCCTTAGAGCCAGTAACTGCTTAGAATCACTGGCAATGTGAGTATAACTGTGGAGGGGTCTTCTAAAATCACACTGTCAGTTTGGTCTAAGGCCTGATTCACACCTATGCATTTTTAGTGCTTTTTACATTTTGCAGATTTGCACTACAGAACGTGTTCCATAGGAAACCATGTTAAATGGACTGTAGTGCAAATCTGCAAAAAGCACAAAAAATGCATAGGTGTGAATTAGGCCTAAATAAGCAAATTGATAGCCTATCGTTAACTGTAAGCAGGGCTTTTTTACTCAAACAATAGGTGCTGGAACTCAGCCACGACCCCCCAAAACCCCTCCCCCACACATACCCTCCAAATCACATCAAATAGTGGGTGTGGTCAGATTTCACAAACAGTAGGAGGGTTTGCACTACACACAGAGTGCAGAGCTGTCACTTGTAAACACAGAAACCGGACTGATGTGTTTACAAGTGATTGTGGTGAGCAGGCACCAAAGGGTCTGAGCCAGAGGTGGTGGAACGGAGTTCCACCAAGTTCCCTCCCTGAAAAAAAGCCCTGACTGTAAGTCTTCCTGAATGTGCTCTGTGGTGGGGCTGTGTAAAATCTAGAACCTCCAATGCAATACCCCCAACGCCCACTCCCAGGTTCCTGCACAACCGGCTGTATTTTTAAATTGGGTGCTGAAGCGACCATCGGCTGGAACCGCATGCAGTCATGAAGAAAAAATGTCACCAGCACACCAGGATCTTCCAAAAATGGGTCCAAGAACTTTAATCACATAGTTACAAAAGGTGACGTTTCGGAGCCACGTAGGACCTCTTTATCAAAATGGGTCCAAGAACTTTAATCGCATAGTTACAAAAGGTGACGTTTCAGAGCCACGTAGGACCTCTTTATCAAGATGGGTCTGAGAACTTTAATCACATAGTTACAAAAGGTGACGTTTTGGAGCCACGTAGGACCTCTTTATCAAGATGGGTCTAAGAACTTTAATCACATAGTTACAAAAGGTGACGTTTCGGAGCCACGCAGGACACCCTTATCAGGCATGCTTGATAAAGGGGTCCTGTGTGGCTCCGAAACGACGCCTTTTGTAACTATGTGATTAAAGTTCTTGGACCCATTTTGATAAAGAAGTCCTACGTGTCTCTGAAACGTCACCTTTTGTAACTATGTGATTAAAGTTCTTGGACCCATTTTGATAAAGAAGTCCTACGTGGCTCTGAAACGTCACCTTTTGTAACTGCAGTATGTGATTAAAGTTCTTGGACCCATTTTTGGAGATCCTGGTGTGCTGGTGACATTTTTTCTTCATGTGTAAATTCCAGGACTGCATGGTCAGAAATACAAATACATTGGCTTGTGAAGTAGCTGTATATGTATTTCCTTCACCTTGAGTTCAGCTTTAATTTTAATTGTAATCTGTATTGGGGGGGAAAAAAAATAAAAAATTTCCATGAGGCCATGCAGACATGTTGAGGGAGGAGGTCCCAATATTCTTTTGCCCTCTGGCTTCTAGTGACATTTTGTTTTCAACGACACAAACTTTGGCACATAATAAATATAATAAAAGAAAATAATTCAGGGTAGAGAGGTTATATACTGCATATACTGTAATGTACAAGCATTCTTATTCCCGAACTGCTAGAGAAACCAGTGGAGGTGACAGGCTTATACAGGCATATGCAACCTCTGTACCTTCAACTGTTGAGAATGTCCCAGCGTGTCCCTCTGCCTGGGACTTGACCTCTCTCAATAATCGAAGGGCAATAGGTTGTCTGCACCCAACCATCCTCATTGAATGTCTCCATTTTTATGTCTCAACCCTTCACAGCCAGTAACAGCTAACACAGCTTTCTAATGCCTCGTATATCGGTTCACCCTCCATTCCCTTCTCCGGCCTCTCCTGACACTTCCATCACCTCACATAATGTACCAAAAGGCACTTCTCAAAAAACATATTTATTTTTTTTCTTCAAGATTTTTAATGTTTTTCTTTTTTATATATTTTTTTGTTTTTAAAAACGTTTCTAAAAAAAGTTTTTTTTTTTTTAAATTTTCTTCAAGTTAAGATGAGAGAGTGGCGCGTCACTCAAGTCATCAAAAACCTCCCTGCACACCTATGTACAGAAATGGTAGAAAGGGACGTGGGAAGTAACAGTAATGGAATGCACACATGCTGGGTTTGACAACGTTCAAGACAAAAGGCTCCATTCCAACTGAGGATTAAACCGCTCCTCTGCTCTGCCAATAATTTGAGGATCTCCAACCAGTGGCTGGTGAGGAACATGAAGCACACTTTGACTTTGCCGGGGAAGTTCTCAGCAGGTGCTCAGTTGGGACTCTTGCTGCATCATGCGATTAGTAGAAGCTCATTGCTTTTTAAAGTAGATGTAAACCCTTACCAGATGCACTGTGGGGTTGATATACTGAAACTGGAGAGTGCAAAATCTAGTGCAGCTCTGCCTAGAAACCCATCAGCTTCCATGTGTAATGCCGCGTACACACGATCGTACCTTTGCTTGACCAAACTCACAATGGAATTCCATTGGAGAAAAATAAAAACATGTTCTATATTTAAACTCTGGACTTCATCGGAATTTCTCCAATGGGGCACAAACACGCTAGGAATTTCCGATGGAAAAAGTCCGTCTGACTTTCCATCGGAAATTCCTATCGTGTGTACAAGGCATTAGGGCCCTTTCACAGATGCTGTCCGATCAGGTCTGCCTGTCTGTTTTTCAGGTGGACCCGATCGGACGTTCCATTCACCTCCTATGGAGCGACAGCGGACATGTCACTGCTGACATCCAACGCTATATGATCCACCAAATCCAGACGGATGGAAACCCTATTCTTAATCTGTCTGGCGGATCGGATGGAATCGGCCGGGCGGATCAGTTTTCATCCGATCTCCCATAGAGGACAGCGGGGCTCTGACAGGTCCGTCACTGCACAGTGAGTGGAGATGGACCTGTCATACATACGCCTGCTCAGCGGAGATCAACGAATTGATCCCTCACTGAGCAGGCGGAGTCCGTCAAAACGGACAGCCCTGTATGAAATGGGTCGTCTTGTCAAAGCTTAATTGAATAAGCTGGAAGCTGATTGGCTACCATGTACAGCTGCAGCAGATTTTGCACTCTCCAGTTTTAGTAAATCAACCCCCAGTAACCCCATAAGCAATTATCATAATAGTTACTTTCTCTTAAAATACCATTTTCATCCTCTTTTGCATCTTAGGGATGCTGATCTCTTTCAACAACTTCATGTCTACATGAACGTCTTGCAGCATCATCTGCACATCATGGCTCTTTGTACTGGCTTCTTGATAGTGACAACGGTGGGAGTGTTGATTGCCACTTTAAGCAAGCTGCTAGCAGGCTTCAGCAGGCTTTCAACAAGCTTCAAGAAGTGCTAAAGCCTGCTAGCAGCTTGTTTTAAAGTGGCAATCAACACTCCAATTGGGATCTGTATTCAACATTTACAAACCCGAGATGAATGATACTTTAGGACAGGGGTAGGCAACCTCGGCCCTCCAGCTGTTTTGAAACTACAAGTCCCATGAGACATTGCAAGACCCTAACAATCACAGGCATGACTCCTAGAGTCAGAGGCATGATGGGATTTGTATTTTCACTACAGCTGGAGATCCGAGGTTGCCAACCCCTGCTTTAGGAGCTTCAACAACGCTTACTGAAAGCTCTGCAAATACTTTGTCAAAGCTTGCTGTTTACATTGCTTTTATATAAGATGAAGCCTGTGTGAAAGAGGCCTAGGGTTTAGATCTACTTTAATGGGATTCTCCAGGCAAGGGGTAAACTCCACTTACAGATGGGAGCTGTAGAGTGTTATAGCCCTCAACAGTTGTGAAATTTGAGACAGACTAGTTATCAGGAGCATCTGCCAAAGAAACCAGTTTGGTTCTGCCATTGTGTATTGCAGTGCCTTCCACAACAACAGTCTGTCTTGGCAAGGATAATTTCAGTGGGTCCATACTTCACACAGTCCTTTCTATGCCATGAAAGGTAATGGGCTGGGGGCTTTACAGTCCTCGTCAGTGAGAAATGGTAACTTTCCCCATGGTTTTTCATTTTCATATATTAGGGCTTATTCAGTATGATATAGAGCAGTTACCCATTCAAATAATTAATTAATCAATCAGTGATCTGCTTCATACACTGTATGGCCAAAAGAATGTGGATCCCCCTTCACATGATTAAGTTCAGGTGCTTCAAGTAAAAAGTACTGATAATGCTACAATCTACAATGACATTTTACACTTTGTGGTAACAGTTTGGGGAAGGTCCTTTTCTTTTCCACAATGTATACAAAGCCAGCTCCATAAAGACATGGGGTTGATTTACTAAAACTGGAGAGTGCAAAATCTGGTGCAGCTCTGCATAGAAACCAATCAGCTTCCAAAGCTTAATTGGACAAGCTGAAGTTAGAAGCTACCATGCAGAGCTGCACCAGATTTTGCACTCTAGTAAAGCCAACCCCATATGTTTGACCAGTTTGGTGTGGAGGAACTCGAGTGGCCTGCACAGAGCCCTGAGCACCACCCTAATTTATGATGAATTGTAATGCAGATTGCGATCCAGATCTTCTCTTCCACAATCAGTACCTGACCTCACAAATGCTTTGAGTGAATGAGCACAAATTCCCCCAAACGCTCCATACTTGTGGAAAGCCTTCCAAGAAGAGTGGAGGCTTTTATAGCTGCAAATGAGGGGTGTTCATGGTTTAGGAATGGGATGCCCAACAAACTCAAGTAGATGTGATGGTTGGGTGTCCACAAACGTTTGCCCATATAGTGTAGGTATGGGCTGCCGCCCATAGGACATCTGTATTTACTCTTCACTGCCTCAATGAATTAGCCATTACACAACCCAGTAGTTTTATGCAAATATGGCTCACAGGTAGACGAAGAAGACTTCTGCTGTTATAAGCCAAAATACAGTGGATGTTTTATACAACGTTAATAACCATTAACCAACACATCTGTCTCTTGAGAATTTCCAGTCTCATTAATTTACTATGTAACAGTGATGGCTTACATTGTTTAACTGTACCTTCCGCTGTCACATGATGCCCTCAGCCATTTTGTGGGCACAAACCAATACATTTCAGTTAGAAAGACTATTGTGCATAAAGCTATCAGAAAAGTGGCATCATTGGGGCATTGCACAATACATTTTTCCATGCGGATAGCCACGATAATGCCACAGTAATGTCACTGGTTCCTTCTGAACCTGTGGACTGCATAACAGTAACCAAAATAAACAATTGCAAGAAACGGTGTGCTGTAAACAGGTACACATTAAAAGGCCAGAAAATATAAAGTACAAGCTAGTGTATATAAAAGACTTGGTGATAATATTTCAGTGGTTAACGTGATTGTAAACCTCAGACATGAAATGGGAACAAAGCACATCCTTCTATACTGTCTACTTGTCTCTATCCAAAGCACTGAGTGTGGTTCCTCTCTGCTGCTTTGTTGCTCTGTTATCTGTATGAGTCACTTCTTAAAAGCTTTTCCTGACTCCAAGAGATAATTGGTGACGGGGGAGGAGGGTTTCAGCACACAGCCTGTGATTAATGGCCACAGCTGTGCATGTTCCTCCTGTATGGTGAGGTGTGCCTTTTTCCTCCAATCAGGGCTCAGAGCTCTCCTCATTGAGATGTGCAATGTGAGACTTCAGATCTCTGCCCCCCTGCTTTTCAGAGCTGAGAGATGCTATTTAAGGGTATATTCACACTAGCCACTGCATTATGATGGTGCGTCCAGATTAGCGTATTACTGATGCTTCAATCTGGGTGCATTGCACTGTCCCCCCCCTTTTTTTTAAACAAACTTTATTGAAATGTCACTCAGATATCTCATAAAGTTCAACTGGCCGACACACAGTGCGAGGCAATGAATTGCCCCACAGTGTGCTGGGAAATTTTTTGTTTGGGACATGCAAAGCCCTTCCATGGGGCAGACAGGAAGGGACACAGGATTTTGCCTTGTTATGTGGTGGGACTTCGCTAATATAGCTGCCCAATGCATCTGGTGTGAATATAACCTAGGTACAACGTATGTAGGAGGATTTGTTTGTATCATCTGAGGCTGGTCACTTCACTGGGCATATGGAAGGTTTTCAACCACTTTAGGTAACAATTTTACGAGCTCATTCGAAATTTGGTAAGATGGAGGTGTTATTGTTGTGGTGAGGGGACGACTGCTTCCCTAAATACAGTGGACTTCCATCCATTTACATCTTTTTCAAGAGTATTTCCAGCTGTCTTTGGCTGGTTTCTTTAAAGAGTAACTCAACCTATAGGTCTTCACTGCTATCTAACCAAGAAAGTCTTCTTCTCCAATGGGGGAGAATGTGATACTGTATTTTTGTGACCTGTGCTCTCTAATAAAGTATTCTTAGGCAGGTAGGTGAGATAAGTAGCTCAGCACAAAAAGCCTAGCTCGCATGTAGGGTTCTCAGAAGACCATGAACCTGATTCAAGTCCATTTTGGGCAGCTTTGCCTTAAACGGAAGGTACTGTAGAACAATCCTCCCATCAATAAGGGGCACTTTAATATAAAGGCAGCTGGAAGGATCCATCGCCGGATTAAAAATCCTAAATATAGTTATTGACCATAGATGGACATCTCAGAGCTGTGGCCTACACAGTGACGGGCCTATTTATAGCCTGGCATTGACATTAATAGGTTGGCATAATACACATGCACTGGGTTGGTGGGCCATCTCCAGAGACAACTTCTGAGACCTTTGGCCCCTTTCACACGGGGCGGATCCGTGCAGATCCGCCCCGTGAAGCTCCGCTTGCTCAGCGGGGATCGCTCCGTTGATCCCCGCTGAGCCGACGGATGACTGGGCGGTCCCCGCACACTGTGCAGGGACCGCCCTGTCAGAGCGCCGCTCTCCCCTATGGGGAATCGGATGATGACGGACCGTAGAGTCCGTTGTCATCCGATCCGCTCCGCCGACGGAAGGAAAAATAGGGTTTTCCTCCGTCACACTTTGGCGGAGCGGAGCGGATGTCAGCGGACATGTCTCCGCTGACATCCGTGCTTCCATAGGGGTACATGGAGGATCCGTTTCAGGTCCGCCTAAAAAACTGACAGGCGGACCTGAACGGACCTCCGTGTGAAAGAGCCCTAACTCTATATTTAAGGTTTGTTAAGGGGCTGTGAGAGTCTAACTCTGAAATTTAACCATGCTCACAATACAGGAATGTTCCAGTAATGATTAGAATCGCTATCTAAGCTCTTTATATACATTGCAACTTGTTTTATATTTACTGCCTCTTAAGAGTCTGAAAAGAAAACTAGAATTTCTTTTGAAAGTACTGTATTTCTTTCCATTTAAAAAAAACATTTTGTGTTTTAAAAAAAAAACACTTTGTCAAGTTCTTGTCCATGGCCCAACATTGTTAAATGACATATTCATACGTTATCAACGCTAGACAACCATCTTGCCCAAGGTGCTTACCAGCGATTGCGATACTTATATCGTTTTTAAAGGACAAACTTCCGGTGGCCAAAAATGACCATGGACTTGATCAGATGCCAAAAAAGGTAAATGTCAGACTTTCTGCAACATAGGAGACAATAGTGCGTGTATAGCATGCCGGAACAAAAAAAAATTACATCCCTTTTGCCCGTAGAAGAAGGGGACTAGAGAAAAAAAATAAATGAAGATTAAAGGGATCGTTGATTTAAATTTCGGCCAAACTGAACTGGAATGAAGCCCATGAAAGAAAGTCTGTCTAGTTTAGCACTAAAAAGAATGCAGTCAGGAAGAGGGGTGGGATTCGGGAGTTTAATAATAAAAGAAAAAGAGGAAATGAAAGCTGCCGCTGTACAACCGAGGAGGTCACGTTCCGATACAATACAGATGTCCTGTCAATCCTCCTCTCCACCGCCGTACAAGTCAGCCAGTTTTTTAAAGCGGGGGCCCCAGTCGTTCAAGTACTCAAAGTCCTGATCCTCAGAGCTGGAGGAGTTGAGGGAGCTGACGGAGCCTGCGGTGGATCCGCTCCCCTCATAGTCAAAAACCAGCAGCGAGTCGTAAGGTGGCGCGGTGGGGTCGTTGTCTGCCGCTCTCAGGCCCTGTGGAAAAGACAGAAGACGTTAATCAAACATACTAAAGTGTAACATATTGGAGAAAAAGTTCAAGAGCAAAGGTTCTCGAACACAGAATTACCAAATTTTTGCAAACAGAAAAGATTGCCAGCATATTGGTGGTCAAGATTGTGAACACAAATCCCTGCCAGTCATACTAAGAAAAATCTGTATGTGCATCTGAAAAGGTCTGATCTTTTTTCTTTGTTTTCTTTGTTAGAATTACTCACTTCCTGTTCCTCCTCAGTAAGCTGTTCTGGCTGACTAACTCCCACTCGGATGATGGGGGCAAGCTTACTGAGGAGAAACAGGAAGTGAGAAATTCAGACAAAAAAAAAAACATTTAGAAGGGAAATCGAAGGAAAAGGTAAGTGAACCAACAATGCACTAGCTTAAAGGAACCTATTTAGAAAATAAAAAAACAAACCTTTACAACCCCTTTAAGGCTCACATCACAGTGGGTGACACTACCTATATTTTGGAATACAGCAGTTACCTCTCTCCCTCCCCAGATTTTTGAATGGGTAATGACAAAGCAGCAGGAGACTAATGAAGGTACCTTCCTGCTCACTCTGCTGTCTCCTGTGTTCACAATGCAGCAGGGCAGCCACTTTTCATGGGACCCGGAAGCTAGTGGAGCTCATTGGAGTAGTAGTGTCTACTACAGTGATTTCCAGCATCTAGGGATCCCACAAGTATGGTATAGACATGGTTTGAACAATGTAACTGTATGTAATAATATCCATACCAGGAATTTTTTAAGGTTGTTCTAAAGGAAGTCGTTTTTTTAAAGTGATTGTAAAGGATCGTTAAAAAAAAATAAAAAAAAATAACAAACATATCATACTTACCTCCACCGTGCAGCTCGTTTTGCACAGAGTGGCCCCGAACACCAACTTCTGGGGTCCCCCGATGGCTCTCATGGCTCCTCCTCACTTCAGATAACCCCCTAGGAGAAGCGCTCTCCCAGGGGGTCACCTTACGGGTGTGCTCCCGAGTCAAGCATTCTACGTCTATAGACACGAATGCCAGATTCGGCCCGCCCCCCCGCGTCATTGGATTTGATTGACAGCAGCGGGAGCCAATAGCTGCGCTGCTATTAGTCTATCCAATCGGGACACGAGACACCAGCTACAGATGATACAAGCGTCCAGGTAAGTAAAACGGGGGGGCTGGAGCACTAAAAAAGGTTTTTCACCTTAATGCATAGAATGCATCCTATGCATTAGGTGAAAAAACACCTTGCACTCTCCGGTCCCCCCTGCCCCCGTTTTACTTACCTGAGCCCCGAACTTACGGGGGCTCGTTCCCGCGTCGTTTTCCAAACGGCTTAAAGGCTCTTCATTGGTTAGATTTATAGCAGCGGAGCCATTGGCTCCCGCTGCTGTCAATCAAACCAATGACGCGGTGCGCCGGGGGGGGGGCAGGGCCAAGTCATAAACTTGGCGGCTATGGCCCCCGAGTGTATCACACGGGAGCGCGCCCGCAAGGTAACCCCCTCGAGAAAGAGCTTCCCAGAGGGGGTTAGCTCTTGTGGGGAGGAGCCGCGAGAGTCACCGTGGGACCCCAGAAAAGGACGATCAGGGCCACTCTGTGCAAAACGAATTACACAGTGGAGGTAAGTATAACATGTTTTTTTTTTTTTTTAAACTGAACACCATGAGGGTTTACAACCCCTTTAACTTCATGCATTCAACCCCCCTTATATTTACCTGAGCCCCATCTCGAGCCAGCAGTGTGCATGAGAGCAGTGGCTCTCCTGGGTCTCTCTCTCTCCTCACTGGCTCACATAGCAGCGGGAGCCATTGGCTCCTGCTGCTGTCAATCACAGGCAGTGAGCCAATGAGGAGAGGGGGTGGTGACAATCCACGCTCTATGTTAGAATGGACAATGTTCAATCACGGCTCGGGAGCAAGCCTACTTGAGTGCCCCCATAGCAAGAGGCTTGCTATTGGGGGCACTTGGCAGGGGAGAGGAGCCAGGACTTCTGGCAGGGGGCCCAATAAGAAGAGGATCAGGGCTGCTCTGTGCAAAACCATTACACAGAGCAAGTAAATATAACATTTTTGTTGTTGTTTTTTAAATGACAATCTTTAGAAACACATTAGTCATGAGTTGTGTTGTCTGCTTGTGCAAGGGATGGCCAAATGCCTTAATTTGAAAGGACATATTGGTTCCACACACACATCGCAATTCAAAAAATATAATATTGGTCATTTGTTTTATTTAGAAATGTTGAAAAAAAATAATGTTTTTAAAATAATACTAATTTCCTCCTTTATTCTGCAGACACAGGAGATCCCTGAGATTCAGAATTTTTAGTGCACCACACAGCTAGACTTTAGTGACCCACAGTCGCCAGTGCCATTCTTCACATTCCTCTTAAAAGTACACTCTTCCCACTTTGCATCTGACCAGCCTAGGCCTTGCTAACTGACCTCCCCCACCCTCCTGACCTGGGGGAACCTCTTTCCTATCTATTCTACCTATTCAACACCTCCTTTTCCTTCTCTGTCTTTTCTTCTCATTCTTTTGTGTCCCTCCTTTGCAATCTACCCCCCCCCTCTTTTTTTTTGCTTGCTCGTATGACCCCGATCCCAGTTTTGTTTTTCCAGAATTTTTGTGGGCTACTCCACACCTTACCCCCTGAGCAATTAAGCTCAGTCACCCCAAGTTGACCCCCGGCCTTGGCTGGAGGGTTGTTGATGTTTGACAATCTTTACTACCAAAGATGTTTTCAATGTGTATTATTAAGCTGCACCATCTTATACTTACTGCTTATATCCCCTGCGTGGGATCATTACAGCTGTTTTCACTTCTCATATATTTCAATAAAAAAATTGTACCAGAAAAGTATGAGAGTTGGGGTGCCAGAACCCCAAGCATGGTATCGGAAGATCATGGACCTTCCCCTGTTTATTGCTGGCAAGTGTCACTATGGTGGTCCCGCATTTAAAGGCTAAATGGATAGGTTTTCTTAATTATGGTCTGGTTAAAAAAAAATATATATATATATATATATATATATATATATATATATAGAAATTGAATATTTATGAGATCTTTATGGTCAGTAGATGGTGCTGTGGTCTACTTTTCACATTTAGCATTGTATCTTTGATGATACAGTACAATGATGGAAGGAATGAAAAAAAAAAAAAAATGAAACCTAAACCATTGGTGCTCATGCACACAGGCATATAAAGCAATGCTTTCACCATGTACAATCTTTTATATATCTGAATGCAGCAGTACTGTATGCAATAGGACCCATGTACACAGCTGCATTGTGGTCAGTATCCCCCTGTAGTTCTGAGCTGATTAAACCAAAAGAAAAATAATTTGCCTCTGTGGTCAGTATTTTATGCGGTAAATGTTTATCATCAAAGTGGACAAATTCACCATGGGAGATTCAGGTGAGTTCAGGAGAATATTTCCTATGGTTACATCTATTCTTTTTTTATGCGCAGGTTATCGAATGCCTATATGGTTGCATGTACTAATGTGAGAAAATAAATCCGCCCCAACAAAATAGTTGACTTTTGCAGCATATGTAAGATCATCATTCAGAGAGTGCCTACAGGTGATATACTTGAATTAAAACACAATAAAAGTTTGCCTTTTTTCACTCATTTATTCCACAAAAATTTGAAGATCTGTAATGGGGTACAATGAAAAGGTAAATACACCTTTGGCATCAGAAGTCATCATTGTGCCCATTAGCAGAAATGACTTATTTTGCTGGTAGGTAAATCAGATTCTGTCTAAATTGGCCCCAGTATGTATGAATGTGAGTTAGGGACCTTAGATTGTAAGCTCCTTGAGGGCAGGGACTGATGTGAATGTACAATTTATATGTGTAAATTGACGGTGCTATACAAGTACCTGAAATAAATAAATAAAACTGCCGACCGATCTCAGACATCTACTCAATAAAATGTTTCAGTACGTCTCCATACACAATTCAGCTGAGAGATGTTAGTTGGTTTCCTTACATAAATTTCCTGTTTCAAAATCCCCAATACGTCATTCAATGGGAATCCAATCATGGCTTTGACCAAGCTCTATTTATTCTTTTTGAGCCATTCCTTGGTTGATTTACTAGTGTGCGTCTGATCATTATCATGTTGAGAGACCCGTTTCTGCTTTAACTTCAACTTTTGGACAAATTACCTTATATTCTCTATAAACGCACTTGGATATAATGTAGAATTTATAGTTCACACTTTTATTACATACTTGTAATGTATAGTGGGCACTATGCCACTTGCAGATTATTTTCCTTACAGTAAGCTGCCCTGAAGCAGCATGGCAACCCCATAACACAACATTTATACCACCATGCTCCACAATTAACATGGGGTTCTTCTCCTGAAAGACTGCCTATGGTTTGCGGCAAACATGCCTACTGCAATGGTGACCAAACAACTCTGCTTTGATTGATCAGTCTTCAGCACATTGTTCCTGAAGGTCTGGTCTTTGCGTATAGGTTCAATGGCAAACTGTAATCTTGCTCTAATGTTCTTTTTGGACAGCAAAGACTTTTTCTTAACACATTAAGAAAGTCAATTGGTGAAATCTCTTTCCAATTGTAGATGCATGCATTTTTACCCTAACTGTTTCAAGAGTTACCTGAACTTGCATGCAACTTCCGGGATTCTTGGAGCCTTTTTTTAGCATGAATATAATATTTAAAAAAAAAAAATATTTTAGCGGCCGTAAATTTTGGGCATCTTTTGCCGGGCCGACCATCCTGGACAAATTAGCAGTGGTTAGAAATCTAAGCCACATGTAGATTATTTACCCTACAGTGGAATAACTGATTTCAAATCATTTATGGAACTTTTTAAATCCCTGGCCAGACTCATGGGCATCCACAACCATTTTTCGGAGTGCCTTAGAGAGTTGTAGAGATCTTGGCACAATGACATCACACACACACACCAATAACACACAGAACACCAGATCCTAGAGGTGTGAGACATAAGTACAGTAAGATGGGTTCCACTTGCATACTCTCTATAAGCTAAACAAGATTATGAAAATACATAAACCGTGTCAATTGTATGTCATTTGTTCAGGTATTTCCATCTTACCTGTGGGCACTATTTGCATCTAATGTTTGACTGTTCAATTATGCTGAGAAAGCAAACCATTTTCATGAGCTACACTTTATCACATGACTCTATTGGCTCTACTTGGATGATAGATCACAAATAGCAGACATTAGTCACTAAACTAGCACCCGGTCACATTTCTAGTGATTGATACTGTGCACAGGTGTAGCGCCACGTGAATGTATGTGCAGCTTCAATCATTTAGCAATTTCTAGAAAAGGGAATGAGTCAAAACTCCATATGATAGGTAGCAGAGCTCATTGCCCTCTCTACTGAACACAATACATTACAGCCAGGCATTATAACCCGGGTCCCCACAACTAGAGCGAAATCACTAGTGTGGGTCTTACTTCATACATCATGAATCACAGCTCAACCTAAGAGATATGGCTGATGCTTGTTAGATATACTAGTTCTTGTCAACTTGGTGTGCATCTGAAGAAGAAGAACAAGCTCCTTTATGATTTAGATATGGCAGTAGCTAAATGGATGAGAGTATTGCCTGGTGTGCTGTAAACCTGAGTTCAAATCTATTGTTTAGCTATTTTTTGTGACTCTGAAAGCATTGTAGTTGTTAAATAGAAGAATGAACACCTCAGCTTATGACTGATGGTGGTGGCTGGGAGGCTAAGTGTGATGGCAGGTCTGCTGGAGACCTGGGTTCAAGCCCCACTGAGGGTAAGCTGTGTAGTGCAAGTGGCTTTGTTGCGCAAATGTCCCAGGTACTGCATGGTGTGGTTCCCTGGGGGGAGAAAAGGGTCAAGTACAAATAGTTTTCTGGGCTGTCCCAGCAAGACAGCCCATTGTTAATGTTGCATTGAAATCACAGATTTTGGACCGAAGGAGGCGGGTCCTCAACCTAATGTGTTGCCCACATATGTTACAGGCCTGTGGGGGCCTGGGACTAGAGCAGACTGGTGGGTTGTCCATGGCCTCCAGGCTTTCACTCAGGAATTTGAACTCGAGTCTACTGTGCTTTCAGTGATTTGCCCTTGGGGTCTACAGCACTTGTCTGGATTTGAACTTGGGTCTATGGCGCCCTGGTCAACGCTCTCATCCTCTGAGCTATTCACCTCTGCTCAATGGTTTGTGTATTTGTTCTCCTACTTTAGGAGTTGTCAGGGACTCAAAGGGATAAGCCAAGATTTGAACCAGCAACTCAAAAATCTCTGCTGGGCCCAGGGGCTGGCTGCTAAACCACTAAACCAAAGCCTAGCTCTGGCTTATAGGTTTAGCAGACATTCCTTTGGAGATCAACACATAGTAAATTAAATGTATCCTTGACTCCTGATAGTCAGTGTTGATATGCAGGCTCATGGTCTCCAATGCTTTGGTCATTGCTCTCATCCACTGAGCTATCATCTCTTCTCAAAGGTTTGTTTGTCCATTCTGATTTTTCAGAATCACAATCTCATGGTCAATTGTAAACAATGCCATCACAAAAGGGAATTGAGCTTTCTATGGGATTCGAGCTCCAAAACTACAATCAGGTTAACAGTGAATCAGCTGATTGAGAGGACCTGCTGACAAATTATAGAGGAAGGCTGTGCAATAATCCTAGCTCTGGGATTGAAATCCAGGCCCCAAAACTATAACCAAATAAGCGGTAGGTCAATTTACTAAGCCCTCAAGTTAGTAAGTTGACAAGACCTGATGACAAATTAAAGGGGTAGGCGGAACAGCATTAGTTGTGGGACAAGTTATAACCAACTCTAGTAATACTAACCCAGGCCCCTAAAACTATAACCAAATAAGCAAAACACCATCAACTACATAAATCTCATATTTATTGATGACATAGTCACAAAAAAGAGCAGAAATCTTTATATCAGCGTGTGCCTCCATTGGTTAATGAGGCATCCTCCTCATAGTTTTGTAAATTTCAGTGTTGGCAGCAATTTATTGCATTTGCGATGGTAAGATTTGGTGATGACACTTTGAAAATATCAGCCATTATTTTCAGTAATGGTGCTGGTACATGGAGTTGGCTGTTCCCAGAAGAGTAAGCAGTGATGTCTGATATGTTGCAAGCAGTCTTGGTCCCAAGGAAAGGGAAATCCATCATAACAGCTAACACCAGTGTTTGAGTGAGATTTCCTGAGCTTTTAGGCTTGTCTTCATTGGTTGTATAATAGATAAATTCAAGATCTAGGGCAGCCATTCTTACCTAGGGTTCCTCCAGAGGTAGTGAGGTGTTCCTTGAGCTGTGGCAAACTAACCTCCCAGCTCATGGTGTCTGCATAGATCCAGGTCCAATTCAATTTGACAGAGTCAAAGGCATGATTGAAAAAAGTGGCAATCTGACCACCCCTGTAAGGGAGAACTTTTCCCACTGTTCACCACCAATGTAAGGAGCATTGTCTCATGACCCCCTGATGGACTAATCATAACAGGGGTTCCCTGAGTTCTGCTGACGTTCACCATCCAATCATGTGCAAGCAAAAATGCTGTTTTTTTTTTCATTTTCCTTGCAAGTGATTGGGAATGCTTTACAAAGTTTACTAAGCTCATTTACTAAGCTCTGGAGCAACTACAATTTGCAAAGTGCACAGTCTATTTGCCTTAAATAAATCAACCCCATGGTATTTAAAGCGGAGCTCCACCCTAAAGTAGAACTTCCGCTCATCGGATTCACCCCCCCCCTCCGGTGCCACAATTGGCGCCTTTCTTCAACAGGATACCTGTCTTTGACAGGTATCCTTTCCCACTTCCGGGAGTCTGCCCGCGGCCGTGACGTCACCGCCGGGCTCCCTCCTCCTCCTCCTCCCCCGGCCGCCGGGCTAAAAGGAGAGAGGATGCGCAGTAGGGTTCCCGGCGTGAAGCCGAAAGGCTACACAGCCGGGTCTCCTTACCCCGCAATGGCGGCGGCAGCACCAGAACAGCTGATGGAAACATCAGCTGCGGTGCCGACATCGAGGAACTGCAGGACAGGTAAGTGTCCATTTATTAAAAGCCAGCAGCTGAAGTATGTGTAGCTGCAGGCTTTTAATTTTTTTTTCTTCCCCGGAACACCACTTTAAGCTATTAGATCAGCATTTTCAGGGGAGGTCAGCAATGGCAGCCTACAGATTCATTCAGTACAGATTTTCATTTAGGACCCATTTACACTTGAATTTTACTACATGAAAATGCTATTCAGAGACACCATTATTTCCTACGTGGCTGGTTTGCACCTATGTACTGCTGTTTAGTGTGTTTTCGAAGAGAAAGTGCAAACCCTACGTGTGTATGTTGATGTGCATGCAAAGTTCAATAGGCCTTTACAGTCTGTAACTTACTGTACTACTTCATCTTCTCTATAGAACACAAGCATTTTGGAATATGGTGGTGTGTAGAGATCCCATCAGATTGTATAGTATGGGGAGAACTTCCATGCTCACCCTTGCTCTCCAATTGGGATAAGGTGAAGTTATTTCTGTGTTGTGTCAGCTTGAAAGGAATAGTGTCCATCCTAGCATGGAGGTTGCATCCTCCCCAGCACTGGACAGGTCCCCCCCATGTCATACAGCCAGGCATACATAGGCTAGCCCTAAACTTTCTCAAACGAACCATTGAAATAACTTTCCAGTTCCAGGGAACCCCTAGTAAGTGTTACTATATCTACAACTCATGATACATTAGGGTGATGGTCAGTGGTAAGAATGCTCCTTACACTTGTGCTTATTGGGAAGAATTAACCCCTTACAGATAGCTAGAAAGATCAATGGTGACAGTGGGAACTTATCTGAGAGTCAGAAATTGCTCAAGGAACCCCTAGCAACCTTTTGGAGGAACCCTAGTTGAGAAACCTTGCATTAGTGTGATAATCAGTGGGAAGAATGCTCCTCACACTTGTGGTCATTGGGAAGAATTACCTCCTTACAGATAGCTAAAAAGATCAATGGTGTCAGTGGGAACTGAAGCAACCCCTAGCAACCTCTGGAGGAACCCTAGTTGAGAAACCCTGGGCTAGCCTGTCATAACTGTTGCCAAAATGCAAACATCCTCAACATGGTTTGTAGATTATTTATTACTTTTTAGGAAATGACCAGCGCAGAAAAAAACAACACCGAACAAAAACATCATACTTACATAGAGTTTGTCTAACGTAACTTTTAATACAACAGATCTACACACATCTGCAGGACAAAAAAGGAAACAGAGGGATTTGGGTCCCACAGAGGAATGGTGCTGTTCTCAAAGCTATTCTCAGGCCCCCCCAATTGAGTTTTGTTGATTGCCTCCCAGGAAAACACTAACTGAACAAGATTTGTCTGAGCTCTTATAAGATAATCTACATCATATGCACTGTAGGAGAGGCCTGAAGGCATGTTTGTTGGAAGCCAATTAGCTGATATCGGCAAACATTTTTAGTGTAACTTTCCCTGGCTGCACATAATCATTTTCCTTATTAAATGAGACTGATTGTGTGCTAATGATACTACTGCCTGATGGGAACTTAAACAGTACAAATGTACAGTGCATAGAGATATGATTGTGTCATAGTACTTACATGATGCAATGCCAAGGGCCACAGTGAGCTATGGAGGGGGCTGGTGATTTAACTTGCCAGAAAACACCTACAACTCAAATATCTACACTATATTGTCAAAAGTATTGGAACACCTGCCTTTACACGCACAATAACTTTAATGGCATCCCAGTCTTAGTCTGTAGGGTTCAATATTGAGTTGGCCCACAGTGTGCAGCTATAACAGCTTCAACTCTTCTAGGAAGGCTGTCCACAAGATTTAGGAGTGTGTCTATGGGAATGTTTGACCATTCTTCCAGAAGCACATTCGTGAGGTCAGGCACTGATGTGTACAAGAAGGCCTGGCTCACAGTCTCCACTCTAATTCATCCCAAAGGTGTTCTATCAGGTTGAGATCAGGACTCTGTGCAGGCCAGTCAAGTTACTCCACCCCAAACTCGCTCATTCATGTCTTTATGGACCTTGCTTTGTGCACTGGTCCAAATTATTTGGTTGAGGGGGGATTATGGTGTGGGGTTGTTTTTCAGGGGTTGGGCTTGGCCCCTTAGTTCCAGTGAAGGGAACTCTTAAGGCGTCAGCATATCAAAACATTTTGGAAAATGTTATGCCCCCAACTTTGTTGGAACAGTTTGGGGATGGCCCCTTCCTGTTCCAAAATGACTGCGCAAAAACAATGGTGAACTGTGGCTCTGGATAAAGGTGATGTGTATGCATGAATTATGTGTGTGAACATGCACACATAGATATGTGAAAACATATAGTCCATGGATAGTACATTATCTTGTATGATCAGCACCTGGAGGCAGCTCCCTTAGGCTGGATTCACACCTATGCAGTTTTAGTGCTTTCTTTTTCGTACATCACGGGACACAGAGCGACTTAGTCATTACTAATGGGTTATATAGATACCTTCAGGTGCTGGCACTGGCAACTTCCAAAACCGGAAGTACCCTCCCCTATATAAGCCCCTCCCATCCGGGAGCACCTCAGTTTTTTGCCAGTGTCTAAGGTGTTGGCCAAAGAGTAACATGTGTTTTCACAGGGCTTGCGTACAGGTTCTTTTATGGGCCTCAGTAAGCTGTTCCGGATCCGACCAAAAAAGCTTCATAGCTAAACGGTCGGTACCCGGGCCTTGCAACAGAAGAGCAAGGTTTTGCCTGTAATGCCTCTCTTAGGAGGGCTGGACCCTGGGATCCAGAGCTCTGGTCATACCCACGACCAAGATGTTGTCTGTGCAGGGTGCTATACAGGTTCAGGGGAGTGGAATCCTTGGGAACCCGGTCCCTGAAGGTTTAATTACAATGCCTGCCGTGATAGGTGAAGTTTGGGCTTCTGTGGACCAAACAGAGTCCTGCGGCGGGGAACAGGTAAGTGGGGGCCCCCAGGAACTTGGTTCTATTGGGGGACCCCCAAGCCTAAATTGTCTTTCTGTCTGTTACCTAACGGTATTCCCGCTAATATCTGTGTATGCCTGTAACTACTGGAAAATGTAAAATTTAAATAGTAGTCAAGAAAAAAAAAAAAAGGAGACCGCGGTACCTGTGTTAAACCACTAGAGGCCGCTATGTTCCATTTTTCTTGTCATGTGGATCTTTGGCATTTTTTAAGTCAAAAGATCTAGGCAGTTGGTAAGTTTCTCTGTGGGAATCCACTTCCTCTGCCCTGTTGCTGCGCTCATCCACCGCACAGGCCCTCCGGCAAAAAGGGCCCTGGCTCCTAGTCCCTGCTTGTTTTCAAAAAAGGCGCCGAAGGCGCACGGGCGCGCGCACGCGCCTCCTATGAAAGGAAAGGGGCGGGTGGATGACGCTCGATGCGCGCCGCGGCGCTTCTGCGCATGTGCAGGCGTCCCAGCATGGATAAAAGACACAGTACAAGTGTCAGCTGGATGCAAGCAGAGCTAGCAACAAACGGTGGCACACAGAGGCGGTTGATGCAGGCATCCCCATAGAAAGACACTTTAGTGGACACCAGCTGGTATATAGCAGCAACTGTGTTAGACTATTACCAGAAAGATTGGTGTATGACGACGGGAATACCTCAGCTTTGTGCTTAAAGGATATGTCGTCCAGACGCTCCGGAAA
Organism: Rana muscosa; assembly: GCA_029206835.1. NCBI lineage: Eukaryota > Metazoa > Chordata > Amphibia > Anura > Ranidae > Rana > Rana muscosa. Next base: position 290,950,138 of record CM055128.1, on the reverse strand, counting down.
TAAGTCTTCCAGGAAGCCAAAGGGGTCTCCATCGGGCTCTGAGGATTTTGGGCATGCTTGTATTGCACCAATCTCCCCTGAAATTTCAGACGTCAGTAGCCGTAGGAATCCCGCAGGAGTACCTGGTGCTGCGGCTGTCCCCAGTCCACCTGCTCCTGTATATATAACAGAGGAGGTTTTTTCCTCAACTCTGGGAGGATTGGAAGAGAGATTAACAGCATTGATCGCTGCTTCCCTGTCACAGGGAAAGCGCATCCGATCTCCGTCTCCTCCTTCAGAGTGCCTGTTAGTGGAGGAACAGCCCCACACAGAGATCGACCTACCTGAAGGGGATCAGGATGAGGTTGATTTGGTTATAGAGGAATCAACAGTGGAAGAACCTTTCTCAGCATCTCAGGCTGAAAGATTATGGGTTCAGTCTCTGACTAACATGGTCCGATCAGCATTTAAAATGCCTCTTGCGGAGCCATCAACCACTGCTGTTTCCTCGCTGGGGTCGCTGAAAGCTCCCCAGACTGTCTGTTCCTTCCCAATCCACCCTTTATTGGAAGGGCTTATTTACCAGGATTGGGAGCATCCTGATAAAATATTTACTCCCCCCAAGAGATTTCCGGTGATCTATCCCATGGAGGATAAGTTCATAAAAAAATGGAGAGTCCCTACAGTGGACACAGCCATCTCTTGTGTGAATAAATCACTGACATGTCCAGTAGATAATGTTCCAATGTTCAAAGACCCAATAGATAAAAAATTGGAGTCTTTACTAAAATCTGCTTTCTCTACAGCAAGCATGGTGACACAACCTGCAGTAGCAGCGATTGGGGTCTGCCAAGCAGTGAAGGATCAGTTGAAACAAGTCTTAAGAGACTTACCAGATCAGCAGGCTCTTGCCCTAGCTGACCTACCTAGAGCCTTGTGTTTTGCGGTAGATGCCATAAAGGATACAATCCAACAGGCCTCCCGCTTTACGCTGTCTGTAGTACATATGCGTAGGCTTCTATGGCTCAAAAACTGGTCTGCTGAAGCTCCCTGTAAGAAATTGCTGATTAGCTTCCCATTTCATGGAGAACGCTTATTTGGAGAAGATCTGGACAAGTATATCCAGAAAATTTCTGCCAGTAAAAGTACACTCTTGCCGGTTAAGAATAAGGGTAGAAGTCCTTCTTTTACGAGGCCTACTTCTCCAGTCCCTGGCACATCGGCTGTGAAACAGTTCCGACGGCCTCCGCGGTCAAATCCAGGGGGCAGAAATCAGGGACAATCACAGGGTAACAAGAAACCCTGGGTCAAGAGAGGTACAAAACCTCCCCCCAAGTCATGAAGGGTTGCCCCCACTCAATCGGGTGGGGGGAAGACTTCAGTTGTTCACAGAGACCTGGCGGGACACCATCAGAGACAAATGGGTGATCTCCGCAGTAAGTCTGGGATACAAGCTGGAGTTAAAAGACACTCCTCCTGCCCATTTTATGAGGTCAAACGTGCCAAGCGATCCCCAAAAGAGAGGATCCCTCCTTCTGGCACTAGAACAACTATTGCTCCAAGGTGTAATCATGAAGGTTCCCTTGGAAGAAAGCGGGTTCGGGTTTTACTCGAACCTTTTCACAGTCCCCAAACCAAATGGGGACGTGAGGCCCATATTAAATCTAAAAGGGCTAAACAAATTCCTACATATCAGGACTTTTCGGATGGAGTCGATCCGATCGGTGGCCACCGCCCTACAAGGGCAGGAATGGTTAGCCTCGATCGACATAAAGGATGCTTATTTGCATATTCCCATCTTTCCGGCCCACCAGAAATTTCTACGCTTTGTAGTAGAAGGGCGCCATTTTCAGTTCAGAGCCTTACCTTTCGGTCTGGCCACAGCACCACGAGTGTTCACAAAAATTCTGGCCCCACTATTGGCCAATCTAAGAACACGGGGTGTAACGATAATGGCATATTTAGACGACCTGCTACTAATAGACCACTCAGTGGAAAAACTGGAAGTAGCTATTCACGAGACAATCAAGTATCTGGAATATCACGGTTGGATTATCAACCGAGACAAGTCAGCTCTAAGACCAGTCAAAAGTCTGGAATACTTGGGGCTAAGGCTGGATTCAAATCAGAGAAAGATTTTCTTACCTCCAGAGAAGGTGTCGTCTTTGAGAGATTTGACCCACTTAGTGGGTACAAAAAGAAAACCATCCATACGCCTGTGCATGAGGCTGCTGGGAAAAATGGTGGCTTCATTCGAAGCAGTACCCTACGGTCAATTCCATTCAAGGAACTTGCAGAGGGCCATACTGTCAGCCTGGAATAAAAAAGTTCAGGTTTTAGACTTACCAATGTCCCTGTCCCCTTCCGTTCGCAAGAGCCTCCATTGGTGGTTGGTGCCCCAGAATCTGGAAAAAGGGAAACCCTTCAGTCCAGTTTCTTGGAAGGTGGTCACTACAGATGCCAGCCTCATAGGCTGGGGGGCAGTACTGGAGCAATGGTCTCTCCAGGGCAAGTGGTCAGAAGCAGAGAAGGCCCTGCCCATCAATCTCTTAGAGATACGAGCAGCCCGGTATGCCCTAGTAGCATGGACATCCAAACTCCAAGGGTCCCCTGTCAGGATTCAATCAGACAATGCCACAGCAGTGGCATATATCAATCACCAGGGTGACACCAGGAGTCGTGCAGCCCAGAGGGAAGCGAATTGCATCCTGGAATGGGCAGAAAGATATGTCCCAGCCATATCCGCGGTTTTCATCCCAGGAGTGGAAAATTGGAGAGCGGACTTTCTAAGTCGCCAGCAATTGTGCCCGGGGGAATGGTCTCTTCACCCCGAGGTTTTCCAGGCAATATGCCAGCGGTGGGGAACACCGGATGTAGATCTGCTAGCATCCAGATTCAACGCAAAGGTGGACAGATTTGTGTCTCGCACAAGGGATCCCCTAGCTTGCGGCTCGGATGCCCTAGTGTTCCCTTGGGATCAGTTCAAACTGATATATGCATTCCCACCGCCACAATTGTTACCGCGATTAATCCGCAGAATCAGGGTAGAAAAGAAACCAGTGATTCTGGTGGCTCCAGCGTGGCCCCGAAGAGCATGGTACGCGGAGATCGTAAAGATGTCAGTGGGGAGTCCTTGGACCCTCCCACATCGTCCGGACCTGCTTTCGCAGGGACCGATATACCACCCTTCCTTACCAGCCCTGGGTTTGACGGCCTGGCTATTGAAGCCCACATTCTAAAAAAGAGAGGGCTCTCTAATCCTGTGGTATCTACCATGATCAATGCCAGGAAGCCGGTATCCAGGCAGATCTATTATAGGATCTGGAAGGCGTACATTGCGTGGTGTGAAGCCAGGAAATGGCATCCGCGTAAGTACGTAATAGGTAGGATTCTGGATTTCCTACAGTGGGCTGTAGATAGGAAGCTTGCCTTGAGTACTATCAAGGGTCAGATTTCGGCCTTGTCAATATTTTTTCAAAGGCCCTTGGCTTTGCATTCATTAGTCAAAGCTTTCATACAAGGAGTGATGCGTATTAGCCCTCCGGTTAATATTCCCATATGTCCATGGGACTTAAACCTGGTTCTGTCGGTTCTACAAAAACAACCGTTTGAACCATTGCAACACATTTCCTTGGTTCTTCTCACCAGGAAATTAATTTTCTTAGTAGCCATTTGTTCGGCTAAAAGAGTATCGGAATTAGCCGCCTTGTCCTGTAAGGAGCCATATCTGGTTGTCCATAAGGACAGAGTAGTATTACGTCCTCATCCAGCCTTTCTTCCTAAGGTGGTATCGAGGTTTCATTTGAACCAAGATGTGGTTCTTCCTTCTTTTTTTCCCCAAACCTACCTCGGTAGAGGAAAAGTTATTACATTCTTTGGATGTAGTAAGAGCAGTTAAAGCTTATCTAAAAGCCACTGCTCAGATTCGTAGAACGGATACTTTGTTTGTTCTGCCGGAAGGCCCCAGAAAGGGTCAGGCAGCATCAAAATCTACTTTAGCCAAGTGGATTCGACAGGTCATAATACAAGCCTATGGCTTGAGAAGGAGACCGCCTCCGTTCAAAGTTAGGGCGCACTCCACAAGAGCAGTTGGAACTTCATGGGCAGTGCATCACCAGGCCTCCCTGGCTCAAGTCTGCAAGGCCGCAACATGGTCTTCAGTACACACGTTTACTAGATTCTACCAGGTAGACGTTAGAAGTCAGGAGGATGTCGCCTTTGGGCGCAGTGTGTTGCAGGCCGCAAAAGATCCTCATGCCTGATGGCGCCCAGCTTATGTATAGTGTATCCCTCCCCTCATTTGGCATTGCTTTGGGACGTCCCATTAGTAATGACTAAGTCGCTCTGTGTCCCGTGATGTACGAAAAAGAAAAAGGGATTTTTATAACAGCTTACCTGTAAAATCCTTTTCTTGGAGTACATCACGGGACACAGAGCTCCCACCCCTCTTTTGGGACACTTATTGCTTTGCTACAAAACTGAGGTGCTCCCGGATGGGAGGGGCTTATATAGGGGAGGGTACTTCCGGTTTTGGAAGTTGCCAGTGCCAGCACCTGAAGGTATCTATATAACCCATTAGTAATGACTAAGTCGCTCTGTGTCCCGTGATGTACTCCAAGAAAAGGATTTTACAAGTAAGCTGTTATAAACATCCCTTTTTTTGCATTTTGCAGATTTGCACTACAGAACGTGTTCCATAGGAAACCATGTTAAATGGACTGTAGTGCAACATGCAAAATGCACCAAAACTGCATAGGTGTGAATCCAGCCTTAGAGTGAAGCAGTATACTCTGTATTGAAATGGAAACAGAGGGGCACCAGACTGAGCGCAGTAGGGGGCATCGGTTCGATGCTGCATCTACCTCTGCTGGCTCTAAGACTGAGAACCAAGCGAACAATTACCGCTGATCGCTCAGTTTTCAGGGCTCCCTGAGCAGAGAGCTGCTGACTGTCAGTCACCGCTGCCTGCTCTACCCCTCCGCTCTCACTGGAGCACTGGGCTGTGAAGGGGGTGGGAGCGGTTGGCTTGAGCTCTCAAGTTTTTGCTGTACTTCTCCTTTAACACCTCTGCATCGCCATGCAGGTAAACACGTCCCTCGCACAGGTGTACAGTGCAGTACACCCATATGAACAAGGACTAATGCACAGAATAATCCTGGGTCAATTGTAGAAAACATTATTTAGAGTTGTAGTCCTGTACCCCCATCATCTGCTTCCCATAACCCAAGGGTAGCCATTCCCCCAAAACCCTGGTTAAAGCTCATCCCCGTCTTTTTTTTTTTTCACCCCCTCCCCCTCTCCTTTTCTTCAAGGTTCTTCTGGCTGGTGTGATGATGTCACGTGTTCCCCCTTCTTCTTCCTCAACAGTAGGAGTGAGCAATCCCGTGTAACAACAGTTGTGTGCTGCTCAGTGAGGAATACTAGGAGCACAGGCTGCATGATGTCCATGATGGGGGGGAAGACCAGTGTCAGCAGTAGATCAGTGGTTCTCAACAATGTCCTCAAGTACCCCCAAAAGGCCATGTTTACAGGTTTTCCTTTATCTTGCACAGGTGCTTTAAATCAGAGTCAATGACTTGGTATTTTGGACAGCTATTTTATCTAAGAGAAATTCCCAAAACGTGGCCTGTTGGGGGTACTTGAGAACCACTGGAGTAGATCCTCTGCAGGGGACAGGGCCAGATAGAAAGTACTGCAGTGCACCATTTTGGAAAAGTTCTGCTTTAAGAACTTTAAGCCTCATACACACAATCAGATTATCCGACGGGAATTGTGTGATGACAGGCTGTTGTCGTTTTTACGCTCCATCGGACAATTGTCGGATTTTCAGCCAAAAAATGTGGGATAGCATGCTTTAAAATTGTCTGCCAACAAATGTGTGTTGTCGGATTATCCGATCGTATGTACACAAGTCCAGAAGCAATGCTAACCATAACACAACATTAGCAGAAGTTGCCTAAAGGCTGGCGCTAAAGAGCTGAAAAACCACATAGTTTCAAGTTTGTTGGCGACAATTCTTTGCCGTTTGTATGCAATACAAGTTCCTGGCCAACGCCCTTCGGACAAAAGTCCTACGCTTTGTCCGATGAAAATCCAATCGTGTGTACCAGGCTTTAGACTGACAAATAATGCATTTACTTTTACAGGTTTTGCCGTAGGCAGTGCACCATGAGAACCCCCCCCCCCATTCTGACTTTGGTCATTTACTGACACAAGCATGGTATGTAGGCAACGTAACAACTGACAGATAAAAAGACAAAACAATATGTGTTTATTGTAATTAAAAACATGGACTGCATTTAATATTCCTGACTTCTGCCAAATGTCTCTGAGGAAATCAAATCTCCATTTCATTAAAAATCAGGAAAGGCTTTTCTGTAATAAAAGAGAGCGAGCGCACAAAGAAACATGATATCCAATGTGCTCTGCTGACAACATTCTGAGCTTGTCATTTATTCAGAGAGCTCCAAATCAAAAATTCTCGAAATGTACATTCTATTTTGTTGAGCCAGCTAAACATCAAAAGTTCCACTCAGCTTCTCTAATGACGTCAAATTAGTATCCAGGTCCTCAAATGCCAACATGATATGCCTCCTAATACGGAGCAGATGGTTATAGAGATAGGATTAAATCAGAAATGGGCAGCTGTATAGCCAGGGAAGTGGTTTCACAAAGCATCCAATATGACTGATTGAGACCTAATTACAAGTCCAAATCTAAATCCCATCACATGGCCAGAGACAGCAAGTGGTGCATGTGGCACCCATGTTGGATGTGATTAGTTATGTTCCAGCCATTTGTATTAAAGCGGAGTTATCTTTTCTGAATTACAGTATGGCTCTTCCTTTCAGGGAAATGTTATATGTGAGGTAAGACAGTGGAAATATCACCTTTTGTACATAGTATATAAAGGAACTTGGTACTTTATCACTTAAAGATCCTAAAACTATCCAACATGTCCAATAGACAAGTGCAATTCATTTTGATTTGTTTTTTCTGAGATTCGGATGTACCTGAGTTTCTGAACGGACATGAAAACGAATGGCAACAAATCCAAAAAATAGTTATAACGAAAAAAAATAATGCATTCACCGGAAGACCCCACCCCCAAGTTTACCTGTCATTCGTTGAGTCTGTCCACAAGACATGTCATGTTTAGAGGTGCTTTTTTGATTTGTTTTTGTGCAGGTTGGCATTCATCGTGATTGATAATAGATCTACTTTTACATTTTTCAAATGTCATTTGGATTTGTCAAAAACTGTCTCTGGGTTTTTATTTACTCTTGACTTTTATTTGTTAAATGAGTAAGGGTACTATGCATCTGTGACGGGAGTCACTTTGGGCAGTGGACCCGTGGAACCTAGAATCCCTTGGAGAGGTTGGGAAACCCTTGTTTCAGCTCCCCATGCACCTCCTATGTGGAAGTCACCTGTGTCTATTAGGGGCACAGGGTGACCGAGAACCCCAGTCTGATCTGTACTAATCGGACACACTGGAATGTTGTGTATATATATATATATATATATATATATATATATATATAGTATATTGTCTAATACTGTTGTGGACTCTTTGCTGGGTCGTTTGGGGTGTGGCTGTATTCCATTGTTCTATTGTGTCTGTCTGCCTTGGGAGAGAAGTATTATGGGATGTGTATGTGTGTTTGCTGCAGGGTTGCCAACTTTCAGTAAATTTACGAACAGTTTGTAAAATCCATAATTGTTGCATCTGTCCATGAATGTCAGTTACGGACATGCAGCCTACATGTCCGTCATGGACATTCAAGGAGAGATGCAAAAAGTACAGATTTTACAAACTGTTCGTAAATTTACTGAAAGTTGGCAACCCTGGTTTGCTGTGAGGAGGGGGGGGGGGATTCCTCCAACAGCTCTCCCTGCTGATTGGACAGTCTACCCCGCCTTGGATGCAAAGGGAGGGGGGATTGTCCCAAGTGTTACCTCTGTGTATTTGTTTTTCAATAAACAGTTCATGTTCAGCAGCCAAAATGAGTACTGCCTAGTTCTTGGTTGCAAGCGGTTGGAATGTCTGAAATCTATAATAAGACTGGAAGGAAGCAGTATATGACGAAAGCACTCAAGCGGAGTGTGGGACGTTTCGTTACAGCATCTCTACTCATTCATATTGGGGGAGGGATCTGAGGGCCCCCTTGTTAAAGGGGGCTTCCAGATTCCGATAAGTCACCCCCCGCACCCCCACAACTCCTGACCAGGGTTGCGGGAAAGAGGCCCTTGTCCTCATAAACATGAGGACTAGGTGCTTTGGTGGGGACCCCATGCTGCTATTTAAAAAAAATAATTCACCAGCACTTTACATTACAGTTTACATTTTACTGTCAGCAGGAAATCTTGTTTACAGCAGATGAGTCATAGTTGTTAAGGACACAGCGGCTGCCTGCTCCTCGACAACCACAGCTAAACACAATTAATTTGGATCTGCCCAAAGTTACACTTAGTCTAACGAATATACAGAATGAATCCTGAAAACGAACCGGGCCGACACAGCAAAAATGAAAAAACAAAATCATCAACTTAAAGTGGAGGTCCGCTCAAAAAAATTAAATTAAAAGCCAGCATCTATACATACTGCAGCTGCTGGCTTTTAATAATAGGACTCTTACCTGTCCTGAAGTCCAGCGATGTTGGCACTGTAGCTGTTTCCATCAGCTGTCGGGTGCTGTCGCCGCCATTGCTGGTAAGGGAACCCGGCAGTGTAGCCTTACGGCTTCACGCCGGGAACCCTACTGCGCATGGCCCCGCTTCTCTCTCCTACTGGCCCAGCGACAGAGGGAGGAGGAGGGAGCCCTGCTGCAACATCATGGGCCACGGCGCGGACTCCCGGAAGTGGGAACAGGATACCTGTCACAGACAGGTATCCTGTCCCCCCTCCCCCCCCGATAGGTGCCAATTGTGGCACTGGAGGGGGAGAGGAGACAAATGAGCGGAAGTTCCACTTTTGGGTGGAACTCCGCTTTAATGAATGCATCCAAAATGAAACAAAAAAATATTTTATGCACATGTCTAATGTCCAATACAAAAGAAAGGACCTGTGTTCATATAAACTGCTGTGTTCATATGACTATTTAATTCCTCCCAACCTTCTGTGATGGGAAACAGGGGCACATTTCAGACAATGGGCACACCATTACCACCCTCCCAATCACAAAGACCATGGCAAACTAAAGGGTAAGAATGACAGTTAAATAGTACATTTTTTCTATACAGATTTCCACACCAGAGCTAAAATAGGAATATTTAAGAAGGGACAGGGGCAAATAGGGGACAGTTGGGGCTTTACTATTTCATAATTTACTGTGTTTACAGTCCCCACGTACCTGAAAGTCAAAGATATTCATTAGCACACTGTATACCACACTGGGTACCATTATTACAGTAGCAATTATGTCATAAGCTCTACCTCGCTGATGAAGTCGGCAATGTCTCCTGGGTGTGGTATGACAGGTCTGATTGGATACTGAGGTTCGGCTCCTACTGGCCTCTCATCCACCCGCCTGACACCGGCCACTTTGTTTAGGACATGGTCCAAGGTCTCTGGCTGCTGTAGTTGGCTTAAATCGTAGTCCTGTTTGATGAAATGTATTGTGAATAAATGAGAGAATGCTTGAGGATGTCAACAAAATCTACACAGGAATATTATAATTATAGAGTATTCATATAGTGCCAACAGTTTACCCAGCTCTTTACAATATAGAAGGGAGAAAGTACAGTTGCAATACAATAAAATAAAAGAGGGTTAAGAGGGCCCTGCTCATAAGAGCTTACAATCTAAGAGGGATACACCTTAGATTTAGTTGGATCCAGTCCAGCTGTCCCAAAACCCAACTCCAACCCAAACATTTTTAGGTTTTGGTGTAGGAGGTGTTGAAACCTCTCTCAGGTTTGTATTGCCGTCTGTGATTCTGGTTTCCTCTCCTCCAAAAGCAAATGCTCAGTTACCCTGCACGGCATTGTACTAGTGTATATTTCAAATGTTTTTATGACCGTAGGGAAACACTAAACATTTTTCAAAGTATCGGAAGAACGGTCAATCAGTCTCCCTTTCATTCTGCCATACTGCATCAGGCAAAAGCAATAAATGTTCTTCCTAGAAATGTAAGGCTGCTTTAAAGTGATTCTAGCAGTAAAAAAACTAATAAAAAGCCACCTTGTAATAGAACAATTTTACTACCTACCAAGCCTGCCATTGGGGACTACAATATTTGCTCTCTAGCAGGGATTAGAAAGCCACTAAAATCTTCAGCATTCAACATTTCCAGGTGTGTTGAATGCTCCCGTCCTCCACTGCGTGGTGCCTGTAAAGACGTTCTAGTGACATTGTGGACAGCTCTGTAGGATTCCGCTAGTTACTTAGTGGTTGGCTTTGCAAGGACATTCTAGTGGCATTGAGGGTGGAACGACAGTGTGCAGCAGGAAACAAGGGGCACCGACACACCCGGAAGCAGACGCAGAAAATTCTAGTGAACCAGAGAAGAAGGCGCTTCTAAGTGCAGTAATAAAACAATTTAATGACAAGGAAGGGTTATAAACACTTACAGGATGAAAGTGAAAAACAGGCATATCGATGAATCCATAACATCCAGCGGGATGCCTCCTGGGAGTAAGACAGCTGCAGGTGGAAGTTCCAGCCGACCAGCGGTGGGAAACACAGTCTCTAATCCAAGATGGAGAGCTGTGCTGTCAGGACTAGCATGAAATCCAGGCAACTGGAAGTGATGTCAGATTGGGCGGGGCATGTTACGGAGCATGCCCAGTTGCTCTTTCTTCAAACCAATCGGTACTCCCAGGAGGCATCCCGCTGGACGTTATGGATTCATCGATATGCCTGCTTTTCACTTCCATCCTGTAAGTGTTTTTAACCCTTCCTTGTCATTAAAGTGTTTTATTACTGCACTTAGAAGTGCTTTCTTCTCTGCTTTGTTTTTCCTATAGAGTGTGCTTCTCTCTTCTGAAGTGTTGCTGTGGTCCATTAATCACATTTTAAGAGCCAGTCATGTAGTGTTTGTTAAAGTCTCCTTGTTAGTCAGAATACCCTACTCTCCACACTCCCAGAAAATTCTATCGGCCAGTGTAGTTCTACAAGAAAGTGAAGATTAGAGTCACTGGCAGCCTGGCTGGTGAATAGTAGTAATGTTCTTCTCATTTTTCATTCTGTAAGAAAAAGAGTGGCTTTAGGACAGTTTTGTGATGGATTTAAGTAAGGTGATGTTACCTGGTCCTCTTCTCCTCCTCCTTCCTCATCATACTTCAGTATATTGTCTCTCACATCGTCCTCTGGGTCAATGAGCAGCTGCTTGGTGTGCCTGTCCTTCTCCCGGCGCTTCATCCACATGACAAACAGAAGAACCATGGCTGCAAAGAGAAAACCAAGGAGCTCAGTTATCCACCGACATCGATCCCCAGACAACTGTTAACAGTTCATTACCAGCGGCAATAAAGTTTTCTTTTAACAATTTATTTTACAGGCTTGTGAAAATTTGAGTGCTTGTTACTTTCGCCTGCTGTGGCTTTGTTTATATGTCCTGCCCTGGCCAATAATTCTGGCTTTTATATAAAATCACCCAACTCAGTGCTAAAAGAGTCAACTGATAATACCCCAATACAGAGTTATACATCAACCTTCCATAGAAACAATATACCCAAACACAAACAAATAAATATAATAAATGAGGCGCTGTGATAACAGATAAATGTGAACAAAGAATAAACACCTCAGTGGTAAAAATGGGAAAATGGCGTCAGACCGTCATAAACAGTCCCAAACATAGTCTTCTTATTAGCATAATATAATATACACCACTCCCCAGCAGACTAAGGCTCAGTTCATACCGCCGCGACTTGGGATCCGACTTGTGAGACCCCAAGTTTCGTTACATGTGAAAGCCCATGTTAGTCAATGAGAGCGGTCTTAATTAGCACAACTGAAGTCGCTCGCACTTTAGAAAAGGTTCCTGAATTACTTAACCACTTGCCTACAGGGCACTTTCACCCCCTTCCTGCCCAGGCCAGTTTTGAGCTTTCAGCGCTGTCACACTTTGAATGACAATTGCGCGGTCATGCTACACTGTAACAATGTGAATTGTTTATCATTTTCTTCACACAAATAGAGCTTTTGGTGGTATTTAATCACTGCTGAGTTTTTTATTTTTTTACAAAAAAAAGAGAGAAAATGTTGAAATAAAAAAAAAGTTTTTCTTAGTTTCTGTCAGTAAATTTTCTAAATAAGTAATTTTTCTCCTTCACTGATGTGCGCTGATGAGGCGGCACTGATGGGCACTGATAGGCTGCACTGATGGTCACTAATGAGGCGGCACTTATCGGCACTGATTAGGTGGCACTGATGGGTGGCACTGATGGGTTGCATGGATGGGCATTAATGGGTGGCACTGATATGTGGCACTGATAGGTGGCACTGATGGGTGGCATGGATGGGCGGCACGGATGGCCAGCACTGACTGCCATCACTAATGGGCCCTAATTGGTGGCACTGGTGGGCACTGATTTCTGGCACTGGTGGCGTGTTATTGTAATCAGGACACTGATGATCAGTGCCCTCATTACATGTCTTGATGTCCCCTGGGAGGAGATGCTGCTGATCGGCTCTCCTCACCACACTCTGTCAGTGTGAGGTGATGAGAGCCAATTACCGGCATCTCCATGCTTACATGTGACCGGCTGTGATTGGACACAGATTATCACATGGTTAAAGAGCCGCGGCTCTTTACAGAGATCGGGGGCATGCCGTGTCCTAGCAACACCGCGTGGCCACGATCACCGCGCTCCCCCACAGGCATGCGAGTGCTGCCGTTCTGGGATGACGTCAGATGATGTTGTCCCAGAACGAGAGCCACACCGCCCCTCCGTCATTTGAAGGTGGGCGGGCGGCAAGCAGTTAAAGGGAACTTCTATCCGACTTGTGCCCATAGACTTTAATTAAAGTCCCCTCCAAGTCAGATCCTCATCTATATTGATGTGATTTGTATCCGACCTTACAGGAGGATTACACAGGCATTCCTTGAAAGTCAAGTCAAGTAGTACTCAAGTCACCAGCAAATCGCCAGGATGTTGCCTGGTAAAGTCGCACCATAAGTCACACGACTTTCAGGTCACGTCAGTGTGAACCGGGTCAAGACTCACAGGACATAAATGCCTCTCTTTTTACAGATCAGAAGTTCATGCTTGTTTACAAATCTCCATGTAAAGGATAGAGGCTCCAATAGTGTGAAACCATATGTAAACATCCTTTATTTAAAATGAATGTTACTCAGAAGATAAAACAATAAATCCGGGTAAAAGGTGACTCAATATTGTTCCATCAGCTCGTATAGAGTAACAACACCTCTCGCCAGCATCGTTTGACCAAAGTAGTACATGAACTACTTTGAAGTTGCTGTGACTTCACGTCAAGCATATATGAATGGGTATCATTGGAAAACATGGGGAACGACTTGTCATCCGACTTTGATGTCCAAAGTTGCATGACAAGTCGCACAAGTGTGAACAAAGCTATCAATTTACAAGCATTAGATAACGAGCATTTGTGAAGTGCCATAGCAGTACAGCTTATTTTCAACCTTTGCACCCAAAGTTGTACTACTATTTGTAAGTTATTATGATATTAGCAGTATACCCACAAAACATCTCCATATATAGAGTTAACCTGTAATGAACATTACAGTTTATTGTGATCTGACTTGTAGGGTGGTCATTTCAGCTGCACAAAGGCTTCTCTATTGTATGTGATAAGCCGTCTCGGAGATGGACTTCACACTTTCTTCAGGTGTGAAAACATCTGTTCACGCTTACAGTATATGGGAATCCAAATGCAAAGATACAAGGGCCACATTTTTCACACATGAGAATTAGCCTGGTGAACTCCCTATACAGACTAGAATAATATTTAACAAACTTTACTACAGTTATATTTTAATGAGAAAAATATAAGTGACCATCGATCTTCCAGGAGGACACTGAATGGCTTTGCATGCCCACCAGGACACACGTACCTTAGGTTGCTGGCCCCTGGTCTAGGGGTTTTCTACTAAATTCAAATGTCTGTACAAATGTTTTACACAACCCTTCACTCTGTGAAGCAATATATTTAGCTATTCTAACTATTTAAAAAATGTCAGCAAGTGTTCTAATGGGTAGAAGTATACCTTACTAGGGGGACATGTGTGTATAGGTAATCTCATATCGAAAATTAAGAGTTTACTAAAGTTACAATAATTCTCGTAAAACAGAATAAACATTTGGAAGTGATGTAATGTGTTGTAGTGTATTTGTATTGTATTTTTGAACGACAACTGTACTAACTAAATGAAAATCGTACAATCTGGTATCATACGAGAAAATTTTTCGCGCTTGCCCCATGGGATAATATCGGACGAACTGTTGTGATTGGCTCTCGAAAGCTCTGTACTAACGATCGGATTATGGTATTATCGTTTCGAAAGCGTAATTTTTCATACAATTTTAACAATAACAGTAACCCCGAAAGAGCACAGCACTGAGCACACGACATAGGAGCATGCCAGAATTAGTTGGGTCATGCAACATTTTGACTCCCTGCATGGGTACCGTCAGGGCTTGTTCACAGCTAAGCATTTTTCTATTAAAATAAAAAGCTGGAGCGCTAGAAACGCAGCTAGTGCGATATGAAAATAGTTCCAAGGTCCAGGTGTGCCAGTAGGCAAAGTTCATTCACTGCTGAGACCAGACCGAAGTTTAGGGATTCTGGTCTATATCAGTGTGGACAAAAAGCTGTAGAGAGCAGAAGCGACACTGTGGATATGGGTGAGAGAGAGAGAGAGAGAGGAGCGGCGCCACTCTGAGTGCAGTATGTCAGTTAAAATTAAATGTTTAATAAAAGTAAGATCAACTCACATTTTGGTCAGATAAATTGTGCATGGCGTAAGTAGCTTGGCATCCTGAGGTCCAGCTGGGCAGCGGTGGTGGTCAGCAGTTCCCGGCGTCTCCGGTGGTTCCCGGGGCTCGGAGACTGAAGACGGTCACACAACAAGCACGTCAGCGGTGATGGACGGGAGGCGTGGTCAAGCTCGCATTCGGAGCATGCGTGCTCCTTCATCAGGCATCGGAACGCGAGCTCGGCCACACCTCCCGTCCATCACTGCTGACATGCTTGTGTGACTGTCTTCAGCCTCGGAGCCTCGGGAACCACCGGAGCCGCCGGGAACTGCTAACCACCACCGCTGTCCAGCTGGACTACAGGAGCCCAAGCTACTTACGCCATGCACAATTTATCTCACCAAAATGTGAGTTGATATTACTTTTATTAAACATTGAATTTTAACTGACATACTGCACTCAGAGTGGCGCCACTCCTCTCTCTCTCTCTCTCTCACCCAAAAAAGGGTTGTGTGTTCTGGTGTACTTCTAAACTCCCCCATAGGGTGCAATGATATCAGAACTTAGTACAGGAAAATATATTATAAAACTTATGTAAAGCTGAACTCTAGGGAATATTTATTTTGCTTACTTACTTTGGGCCAGCTTGGCACAATATACAGCGGGTATAGAAAATAATCACCCCCTTTTAAAATATTCACATTTTGTTGCTTTGCAGCCTGAAATTAAGACAGACACCGTTTTTGTTTGATCCAGCTGCATTTACTCAGTGCAATTTATAACATCCAAGTGAAAGCTATAACATCAACATGTCAAAATAAAAAACAAAATCACTGAGTTGGAAAAAGGATCACCCCCTTGTGAGTATTTTGTTGGACCATCTTTTGCTTTAATTACAGCTTTTCCATTGGGATATGTCTCTACTAACTGTGCACATCTAGACTTTGCAATATTTGCCAGCTCCTGATTGAACCACCTTAATTGCACCTTGAAGATTCTGAGGCCACACGGAAAAGGGTGTTATGGTTAGATAAGAATAAAATAAAATTATTTAACCTCAACACCAAACGATATGCAGAAACCCAATACAGCGCACCAGCCAAATAACACCATTCCTACTGTAAAGCATGGAGGTGGTAATAACCTGTTATGGGGGTGTTTCTCTGCAGCAGGGACTTGTCAGGATGGAAGGAAAAATAGATGGGGCAAAATACTGTCACATTCTTCAGGAAAGTCTGCTGCCCTCTGCCAAAAAGTTGTCAATGGGAAGAAGGTTTACCTTCCAAAATTACAATGACCCAAAGCACACAGAGAAAGAGGTGAATGTCCCTGCGGGGCCTAGTCAGAGCCCAGACTTAAACCCCATTGAAAATCTGTGGAATGACTTGAAGACTGCAGTCCACAAAACGGTTACTATTAAAGAAGTTGTAAAGGCAGAAGTTTTTTTTTATCTTAATGCATTCTATGCATTAAGATAAAAAAAACCTTCTGTGTGTAGCAGCCCCCCTCAGCCCCCTCTAATTACTTACCTAAGCCCCATCTCTCTCCAGCGATGTTCACAAGTGTTTTAGCCTTCCGGGACTCTCCTCCTGATTGGCTGAGACACAGCAGCGGTGCCATTGGCTCCCACAGCTGTCAATCAAAGACAGTTAGCCAATCGGAAGGGAGAGGGGGCGGGACCGGGTCAGGGCTCCGTGTCTGAATGGACACACAGAGCTGTGACTCGGCTCGGGTGCCCCCATAGCAAGCTGCTTGCTGTGGGGGCACTTGAAATGAGGGAGGGGCCAGGAGTGCCGAAGAGGGACCTAAAAAGAGGAGGATCCGGGCTGCTCTGTGCAAATCCAACTACACAGAGGAGGTAAGTATAACGTGTTTGTTTTTTTTTTTTTTGTTTTTTTAAACAAGACTTTACAATCACTTCAAATTTAACGGAACTCGAGCAGTTCTGCAAAGAAGAGTGGGCAAATATTGCAAAGTCTAGATGTGCTAAGTTAGTAGAGACATATCCCAACAGAATAAAAGCTCAGTGATTCCGTTTTTGAATTTTTTAATTTTTTTATGACATGTTGCTGTTATAAGTTGCACTGATTAAATACAGTTGGATAAAACAAAAACTGTGTCTGTCTTCATTTCAGGCCGCAAAGCAACAAAATGTGATTATTTAAAAGTGTGATTATTTTCTATACACACTGTAAGCATGCATATGTGACGCATAATTGGCCTCTGTGGCAGTTGTAAATCACTGTGGTAGCCTGACCTACTACACTGATGGCCGCAATCTTCCAGGTGCTGTGCCAAGCGGCTGCCCTTCTACATAGTAACCACAGGGGCTCGCTCCCTCGGCATGGCCGCCATACCGAGAATGCCTTGAATTCTTCTCAATGATTGGACAAGGAGGGGTGCTGACCTCATGATCTCCACCTAGTTTTTCTTTGCATTCAATGAGAAGAATGCAAGATGTTCTATAAATGACAGCCACGCCAAGCAAATGCTCCCCCCTGTGGTTACTATGCAGAAGGGCAGCCACTCAGCATCGCTGTAGTAGTGATTTACAGCTTCCACAGAGGCCAATCAGGTATCACGTATGCATACTTACATTGGGCCAGCTTGGCACAATTTATCATCCCTAGAGGTCAGTTGAGCTTTTGATAAGAGTATGGAGAGTTAGAATCCCTTTCAGGCTTTTACTGCTATGGGGGGCTCTATTAAAAAGATTTCCTCTCATTTGCTGTTAGTGACAATGGTGTCACCAGACAAAAACTTTTGGCTGGACTTGTACTTTGTCTGCATTTAGCGAATGCAAAATCGCAGTACATTGTAACTTCTATAGATATTGTATGAAATGAAGATAGCTTGAAGAAGAGTTCTGTGAGCTGTTCTTGTAGTAATTATTGATTGAATTGGTGGTGTGGTGAATGCCACGAATGGAGTCATTTAGGTTACAGTGGGGAAAATATTTATTTGATCCCCTGCAGATTTTGCAAGTTTGCTCACTTACAGAGAAATGAAGGGTCTATATTAGTTAGCATAGGTGTGTTTTAAATGATAGAGACAGAATATCAACCAAAAATCCAGAAAAAAAACCCAATACAAATGTTATAAATTGAGTTGCAGTTCAGTGAGTAAAATAAATATTTGATCCCCAAGCAAAACATGACTTAGTACTTGAAGGCGAAACCCTTGTTGGCAAGCACAGAGGTCAGACGTTTCTTGTAGCTGGTGACCAGGTTTGCACACATCTCCTGAGGGATTTTGGTCCGCTCTTCTTTACAGATCTTCTCTAAATCCTTAAGGTTTCTTGGCTGTCTCTTGGCAACTCGAAGTTTCAGCTCCATCCATAAATTTTCTATAGGATTAAGGTCTGGAGACTGATTAGGCCACTCCGTAACCTCAATGTGCTTTTTCTTGAGTCACTCCTTTGTTGCCTTGGCCATATGTTTTTGTTCATTGTCATTCTGGAAGAGCCATCCATGACCCATCTTAAAGCGGTTGTATCCCCGCTGCTGCTTTTTTTTTTTTCATACCTGAAAGGCAAAAGGCATAATGAGCTGGTATGCACCGCATACTAGCTCATTATGAAATACTTGGCTTAGAACGAGGCGTCGGTAACTTACCTGGTCCACGCCGAGGGAGATGTCATCTTGCCTCGGCGTGTCTTCCAGGTATCTCCGCTCCAGCGCTGTGAGTGGCTGGAGCGGCGATGTCGTCACTCCCGCGCATCAGCAAGGTCTGGCGGCTGCCAGGCTTTACCCGAGAATCCCTGCTGCGCATGCGCCGCTGCAGTCAGGGGCTCATTGCGAGGGGAATATCTCCTAAACCGTACAGGTTTAGGAGATATTCTTTTTACCTACAGGTAAGCCTTATTATTGGCTTACCTGTAGGTAAAAGTTAAAAAACAGGGTATACAACCGCTTTCAGTGTTCTGGCTGAGGGAAAAAGGTTCTCATCCAAGATTTTACAATACATGGCCCCGACCATTGGCCCCTCAATGCGGCAAAGTCGGCCTGTACCTTTATCAAAGAAACAGCCCCAAAGCATAATGTTTCCACCTCCGTGCCTGACTTTAGGGATGGTGTTCTTAGGGTCATAGTCTGCATTTTCCTCCTCCAAACACAGGGAAACGAGTTAATGCCAAAGAGCTCAATTTTGGTCTCCTCTGACCACAGCACTTTCTCCCAATCCTTCTCTGAATCATTTAGATGTTCATTGGCAAACTTCAGACGGGCCTGTACAAGTGTCTTCTTGAGGAGGGGGACCTTGTGGGTGCTGCAGGATTTCAATCCAGGGTGGCGTATTGTGTCACCAATGGTTTGTTTGGTGACTGTGGTCCCAACTACCTTGAGAACATTCAGAAGCTCCTCCTATGTAGTTCTGGGCTAATCCCTCACTTTTCGCATGATCATCCTTACCCCAAGCGGCAAAATTGTGCATGGAGCTCCAGACCGAGGGCGACTGGTGGTTATTTGGTATTTCTTCCATTCGGGAATAATCGTTCCAACAGTTGTCTCCTTCTCACCAAGCTTCTTGCTGGTGGCCTTGAAGCCCCTTCTTGCTGGTGGCCTTGAAGCCCATTCCAGCCTTGTGCAGGTCTACACTCTTGTCCCTGACATCCTTGGAAAGCTCTTTGGACTTGATGGTAAGGTATGAATGGAAGAAAGAGATTGTGTGGACAGGTGTCTTTTGTACACATAATGCGTTGTCCTTAGGAGCACCTTCTTAAATGGACAGGACTAATCTGTGTACCACTTGAGCACATACTGTAGCCAGTCTGTGGGAGACAAAATTATTGTTGGATTGTAGGAAATCAAATACTTATTTTACTCAACTTTGCTGCAACTCTTTATAACATTTGTATTGTGTTTTTTTCTGGATTTTTGGTTGATATTCAGTCTCTATCTAATTTAAAATACACCTATGATAAAAATTATAGATCCTTCATTTCTTTGTAAATGAGCAAACTTACAAAATTTGCAGGTAATCATGTGTAGCGTCCCTTTACTTTTCAGGGGTGCTATGTGCCTGAATTTGGGGGTTGGTCTGGGCTGGTAGTTTGGCTGGGACCACTTTGATTGTTAGGCGTTTGCTTCTGCCTGTGTGATGTTGCCTGGTGTAGGGTTCCCTGTGGCCTGTAGGTGGCACTGCCATATCAGGTCAGGGTTGAACCAAGGGTGACATTGCTATGCCTTAGGGTGTTCTCTCTCGGCAGCGGTATGGGGGGCGTGGTCGGCCTGCTGTGCATGCCGCAGAGGATATATAAGGGGCAGACGCCATCTTTCGGGGAGCGAGAGGACCCCTTGGTCCGAGAGTGACACACGTACCCCGCCTTCGGTGGCCCTCATGGCCAGGGGTGCATGTGGGTGTGATCAGGCCCTGGCACCTTTAGCCTGGGGCTGTAACTCTACTCGTAGGCCTAGCACCTTTGGCTAGGGCCTACCCCCGAAAGAAGAGTCCCAGGGTGCCCGGGAGAGGGTGACCCGTTCTAGACGAGAGGGAACCAGGAGTTTTCGGTGAAAGGAGTCGCCACCTCCAGATGAGGCCTGTAGAGGGATTCAAAGATTCGCCACAGGCCTTGTGACGTGCTTCGGTTGCACCTTGTTCTACTGTCACAAGTGTTGGGAGGTTCGGGACTTGGAAATGTTCCTGATCGTACCCCAAGGAAACTTAAGTGAATGTTCGAGCATCACTCAGGCTGCTAGGACTGTGAGAGAGGACTATCCGGGTGAGCTAAACCCATTCGGGACCGAGTGGTGTCAAATCTTTTAGATTGTGCCTGGATCTAATCTCCCGAGTTTTCTATCCTTTCTTTCATCAATTCCTTCCTGTCTACTGAGCAATACTATAAAATAAACTCATCGTTAGAGTTACAGTGGTGTGGACATTGGCCTTCTTGGGAAGAAATAGAGACTTGTCCCTGTACTCTGGGGATGAGAACCAGTGGGAAGGAGGTAACTCGCTGCGGAACCCAAAATTGTGAACACCGATCAACCTCTTCAAACAGGAGGGTACGGTCATATAGCACGGTGTGCCTTGACTTGCAAGTGAGCCAGGCAGGAAAAGGTCCGTGTGCTACACAAATAATTATTTTCCCCACTGTATATGACATCAAGGTGCAGTGATAGGCTCCAAGGACATCTGATCACTGCACCAGATCATGGCAAAGTTCTGACTCTAAAAGTAACAGATCTGATTGAAAGGATTTGGTGTGCACAATAAAATGTACAGAAGAAGCCAGCGTGTTTTATAGTAAAGCCATGACACCGTGTTTCTTTTTTCTTTTTTTTTAAAGCAAACTAAAGTCCCTAAAGGAAAAGACTAAAACAGTAAAAGCTTTCAAAGTGGCTCAGCATCACCCCACAATAAAAGAACATCTCCCAATTACCCTTCAAACAGAATTAACTTCATGTGATGCTCGGCTCCTGGATTTTAAACAAACATGAAAGTTAAACGTATGCAGAAATAACAAAACGCACAGGCTCGGTGATTATTCTCTGTTGCACTCCATGCTAATGATTCCTCTTGATTATGGTCACCTTGCTGCCAGTGTTGAGTGATTGGAATAATTTTGGGTATAAATGACAACGTCATGACATTGTGAGCTCCAGCAAGGAGAAAACTGAGTGCAGGCAAGAGGCCTGGAGAGGTGCTGACACTGCCACCTCTTTATGATGGGAAATAAACACTAAATCCACCCATATATGAGAAGAAGCTTAGATACATAGAAGAGTGATGGTAGAACAAGACCAAGCGTTCCATCAAGTCTGTGCAGCCAATATATACCGTGTTTCCCCAAAAATAAGCCCGGGTCTTATATTAATTTTGTCAGCCAAAAACACACTAGGGCTTATTTTCAGGGTAGGGCCTTCCCAGTGGTTGCAAAATGACAGAATCCTCTCTATCACAGGATCACATAATGCAAATTGTGTGCGTTTCTGCAATGCAACAGTGCAAATACCTTCTTCCATAGCCTGCCTGAGCTGTCTTCCACCGAGCACTGCAGAGGGAGGGGGGTGAGATCCCCTGCTGACACCCACTTCAATGGCCCGCCTGAGCCATCTTCCAAGGCTACAATTAGTACAGAGGGAGGGGGGCCGAGATCCCCACGCTGACAAGAGAAGAGGAGATTAGCTGAGCCCTGCTCAGCGCTTCCATGGTCCGCCCCGAGGGGTCTTCCCCGCTCTGAGCAATGCAGGAAGGGGGACTGAGATTACCCACTGAAAAAAGAGGCGATCAGCTGAGCGCCAAGCAGCGCGGCACCAAACTAGGACTTATTTTCAGGGTAGGGCTTATATTGCAGCCCTCCTGGGAAATAGTTCTAGGTCTTATTATCGGGGTAGGTCTTATTTTCGTGGAAACACTGTAGCCGCTCATGGCTATATTATAGTGTATATTAAAAATCCTTTTGCAGGGAACATGTGTATTTCAAAATTGTATGTTGCCACTTGCCTGGTGTATAAAAAGAAATAGAAAAAAGGAAGTTGACCTGTAATAGAAGGTATAGATTCCAGGGCTGAGTTGGAGCAAGCATGTGCAAATCAGGTGTTGAGATTTTTTTTATTCACTGATCAGCCATAACTTCATGACTACTGACAGACAGGGCCGCCATCAGGGGGGTACAGGCAGTACACCTGTAAGGGTCCCGGAGGTCCCCAGTGGCCCGGATGGCAACCCCCCCTTTTTTTTATTAATTGTTTTTTTTTATAATTTTTTTATTTTTTTTGTAAGGGGCACAGAGGTCCCCAGAGGCCCGGAGGTCCCCAGGCCCCCCGGATGGCAAACCCCCCCTTTTTTTTATTTATTTTTTTTTAATTTTTTTGTAAGGGGCCTAGAGGTCCCCGGAGGTCCTTTTGTTTTGTTTTTTGTTCGTCAGCACCCAAAGTCCCCCGACCTCAACAATTTGCAGCGGCAGCACCCCCGCTTCTCAATTCGCAGCAGGCCACCCCGGTTCTCCTCTGCCCATGCCTGAAGCTGTGTAAGGGGCCCCAAAATTCCTGATGGCGGCCCTGCTGACAGGTATCGATCATCTCATTACAATGATATCTGAAAGTTTGTGGGATATATTAGGCAGCAAGTAAACATGTTGTCTCTGAAGTTGATGTGTTGAAAGCAGAAAAAAATGGGCATCACAGTTTGTTGTGTATGGAGCTGCATAGCCGCAGACAGGTCAGAGTGCTCATGCTGACCCGTGTCCACAGTAGGGATGAGCTTCGTGTTCGAGTCGAACATACGTTCGACTCGAACATCGGCTGTTCGATCGTTCGACGAAGATCGAACGATTTGGGCCGTTCGCGCCAAATTCGAGTGACGCGAACGGCCCACAATGCACTACGCCATCGCAGTGTCATCCAGGCGCTGTGATTGGCCAAGCATGCACTGTGACCCCGCATGCTTGGCCAATCACAGCGCCGGCAGCGAGGAGAGCAATGATTGGCCACAGGCAGGATGCCTGTGGCCAATTATTGCTGAGGGGGTTTAGTACACGCCCCACACTATAAAAGGCCGCCAGCGCGGCGGCCTTGTGTAGTGTGTTCCGGAGCAGGGAAAGAGAAGCATAGGCAGGGACAGTGTCATTTTTTTTCCTTTACTAATCCTGGATTCCTTGTGTTTAGGGACAAATAAGGATAGGTAGGGAGAGTGTCAGTGTGTTATTCTGTGCTAAACCTTGTTTGTAGGGACAGAGAAGGACAGTGAGGGAAAGTGTCAGTGTGCTATTCTGTTCTAAACCAATCTTGCTGAACCATATTTGAAATCCTTGAGTTTAGGGACAGAGAAGGACACTCGTGGAAACTATCAGTGTGCTATTCTGTGCTAAATCTTGTTTGTAGGGACAGAGAAGGACAGTGAGTGAAACTGACAGTGTGCTATTCTGTTCTAAACCAATCTTGCTGAACCATATTTGAAATTCTTGAGTTTAGGGACAGAGAGGTACAGTGAGGGAAAGTGTCAGTGTGCTATTCTGTTCTAAACCAATCTTGCTGAACCATATTTGAAATCCTTGAGTTTAGGGACAGAGAAGGACACTCGTGGAAACTATCAGTGTGCTATTCTGTGCTAAATCTTGTTTGTAGGGACAGAGAAGGACAGTGAGGGAAACTGCCAGTGTGCTATTCTGTGCTAAACCAATCTTGCTGAAGCATATTGCAAATCCTTGTGTTTAGGGACAGAGAAGGATAGGCAGGGGACAGTGTCAGTGTCATTGTTGCTAAGCCTCCTGCACAGTATACACCTGAAGGTAGCCCTTATTGCTGTTTTTCCCATCTCCCTGCAGGCCATCCATTAAAATGTCTGGAAGGCAAACAAGGAGAGGCAGACAGTCAGGAGGCAAAAAAAGAGGGCAAGCAGGCTCTGTGTCTGGGGGCAACAGTGCTGGTCGTGGACGCGGTGCATTGTCATCAGCACATGGCCATGGGACACGCTTGTCCTTCTTTTCGGCAGCTGGACATGTTGAGCCACATCATGCCGAAGACTTGGTAGAGTGGATGACCAAGCCCACCTCATCCTCCTCATCCTCTCTCACCCAGGCTCAGGGTACTGGCAAAGCAGCTGCCAAAGCGTCCTCTTCTCTGGTATCATTATCTTCATTAGTCAATCCTTCCCTAGACCCACCATGTCCTCCTCCTGAGGAGTCCCCCGAACTGTTTGAGCACAGTGTTGGGTACATGCTCCAGGAGGATGCCCAGCGCTTCGAAGGATCTGATGATGATACCCAGATAGAAGAAGGCAGTAGCGTGAGAGCAGAGAGAGGGGATGCTCAAGAAGGACACCAATCTGGCAGTCATGCTCCAGCAGCTGCAGCATAGTGCCAGATTGGCTCCAGTGATGAGGAGGGAGGGGATGATGGGGTCACTGACTCCACGTGGGTGCCTAATAGGAGAGAGGAGGAGGAGGAGGATGAGGAGGAGGCACATCTCCAACGAGGCAGGATTCCCTTGGGTGGCCAGCGTATGGGCAGCACACCGACGGAATCACACCGCAGAGCTCCGCCTGTGCAGGGCGCTGCCTCTGCCCGTCATTCAAAAAGTTCTTTGGTGTGGGCCTTTTTTGAGGCGAGTGCATCAGATCGCACAGCTGCTGTTTGCAACATATGTCTCAAGCGTATATCGCGTGGCCAAACATCAGCCGCTTGGGCACCACATGCTTGATCAGACATATGTTGACCTGCCATGCAGCTCGTTGGCAAGCCTACCTTAAAGACCCACACCAAAGAACAAAGCGGACCTCTCCTTGCACCGCATCAGCTGGGATCTCCAACCCCAGTATACCTTCAGTCCTCTCTGAAACCTGCACTGAGAGGAATGAAGGTGTAGAATTAGGTGTGTCACAGCCAAGTACTTGCGGCCACTCTGCTAGCAGTACACCGACGTCCGATTCTAGCAGGCAAATTTCCCTGCCCCAGCTGCTGGACCATCGAAAGAAGTTCACTCCCAGCCATCCACATGCCCAGCAGTTGAATGCTAGCTTGGCTAAATTGCTAGCGCTTCAACTGCTGCCTTTTCAGTTGGTAGACTCGGCCCCCTTCCGTGAGTTTGTGCAATGTGCGGTTCCTCAGTGGCAGGTTCCCAAACGCCACTTTTTCTCACGGAAGGCGATTCCGGCTCTCTACAGGCATGTGGAAGGCAATGTCTTGGCCTCGCTGGACAGGGCGGTCAGCGGTAAGGTGCATATTACCGCTGACTCATGGTCCAGCAGGCCCATTGGGTCACTCTTTTGCCAGCTGGGAAGGATGCAGGACAAGGTGCAGTAGTGTTGGAGGTTGTTCCGCCGCCACGCCTCCAAAATTCTACTACTGGTTGTGACACACCTCTCTCCTCCACCCCCTCCTCTTCTTCTTCCTCCATGGCCTCTTCCTGTGGTTTGTCCTTGGAACCAGCGGTGCTCCGTAGGCGTTCAAGGGGCTACGCAAGTACGCAGGCAAAAAGATGCCATGCCGTGCTTGCGCTGGTGTGTTTGGGGGACAGGAGCCACACTGGGGCAGAGGTCCTGTCTGCTCTGCAGGGGCAGGCCGAGAGGTGGTTGACGCCACGCCAGCTTAAGCCAGGAATGGTGGTTTGCCACAATGGCACCAACCTCCCCTCCGACAGGGACAACTGACCCATGTGCCCTGTGTGGCTCACGTCCTTAACCTGGTGGTGCAGCGGTTCTTGGGCAGGTACCCGGGCTTACAGGATGTCCTGAGGCAGGCCAGGAAAGTCTGTGTGCATTTCCGCAGATCTTATAATGCCAGTGCTCGCCTGGCTGAGCTGCAAAAGGAGTTGAACCTGCCCAAGAACCGCCTTATATGTGACATGCCCACCAGGTGGAACTCAACGTTGGCCATGCTGCAGCGGCTGAACACGCAGCAGAGGGCCATCAATGAGTACCTGTGCGACTACGGCACCAGGACAGGGTCAGGGGAGCTCGGGTTTTTTTCACCATGCCAGTGGGGCATGATCAGGGATGCATGCACTGTCCTGGCACCATTTGAGGAGGCCACGAGGATGGTGAGCAGTGACAGTGCATGCATCAGTGACACTGTACCTCTTGTCCACCTGTTGGAGCACACGCTGCGTGGAATAATGGACAGGGCACTTGAGGCAGAACAGAGGCAGGAAGAGGAGGACTTCCTTGCCTCTCAAGGCCCCCTTTACCCAGACAGTGTTCCTTCTGTCCCACCCATCGCACAGGAAGAAGAGGAGGAGGAGGAGGAGGAGGAGGATTGTGTCAGCATGGAGGTGGAGGCTGGCACTCAGCATCATCAGCAGCAGTCTTTTAGGGATGATTTACAGTCCCAAGAAACCAGTGGACTTGTACGTGGCTGGGAGGGGGTGGCTGCGGATCATGTCGTCCTTAGTGACCCAGAGGACTCCGGACTGAATGCCTCAGCTAACCTACGCTGCATGGCCTCCCTGATCCTGCAAAGTCTGCGGAAGGATCCTCGTATTCTTCGGATCAAGGAGAGGGACCATTACTGGCTGGCCACTCTCCTTGATCCACGGTACAAGGGTAAGGTTGCGGACCTTATGTTACCGTCGCAGAGGGAGCAGAGAATGAGACAACTCCGGGAGGCCTTGCAGAAAGGTCTGTGCAACGCGTTCCCAGAGACTGGGAGGTTACAAACTCCTGGTCCTGGACAACGAGTTGCTGAGGCTTCGGGCAGTCAAAGAAGGAGCGGTGGGGAAGGTGGCCGTCTGACCGATGCGTTCAGACAATTCTTTAGTCCGCAGCCCCAAAGTATGATCGGTTCCAGCAACCATCGCCAGCGTCTGATATACATGGTGCAGGAATACCTAGGGGCAAGGTCAGACTTGGACACCTTCCCCACCGAAAATCCTCTGGCTTACTGGGTCTTGAGGATGGATCACTGGCCAGAGCTTGCACAGTATGCAATTGAGCTACTGGCCTGTCCTGCATCCAGCGTTCTTTCAGAACGCACATTCAGTGCTGCTGGAGGATTTGTCACGGATCACAGGGTGCGCCTGTCCACCGACTCGGTTGATCGACTGACTTTCATCAAGATGAACCAGTCTTGGATCACCACCAGCTACCACACACCTGATGCTGATATAACAGACTAATTGATTTTAAAATGTCACATCCCTTCAAGACTGATGCTGATGCTGAGTGCCTGTGCTGTTATGTTGACTGGCTATCCTCCTCCTCCTCCTCAATGATACGATTAATGATGATAGCTTGGAAGATCATTTTGGTTTATGGGTGACGCCACCAGTGGCTAAGGCCCAATTTTTCAGCCCCTGTTTAACAGGGGCGTGTAATTACAATTTTTGATGCAATACTTTGCAACAGGCCTCATTGCTGTGCTCCAAGTACAGTATCTGTGAGGGGTTGCAGTGTTGTGCCACCAGTGCCTAAGGCCCAATTTTTCAGCCCCTGTTCAACAGGGGCATGCAATTATAATTATTGATCTAATAATTCACAGCAGGGCCCATTGCTGCGCCCACCAAGAGTAACTGTCAGGCCTTACAGTGTTGTGGCACCAGCACCACCATCACCACCACCACCACCACCAAAGGCCCAATTTTTCAGCCCGTGTTCAACAGGGGCATGCAATTATAATTATTGATCTAATAATTCACAGCAGGGCCCATTGCTGCGCCCACCAAGAGTAACTGTCAGGCCTTACAGTGTTGTGGCACCAGCACCACCATCACCACCACCACCACCACCAAAGGCCCAATTTTTCAGCCCCTGTTCAACAGGGGCATGCAATTATAATTATTGATCTAATAATTCACAGCAGGGCCCATTGCTGCGCCCACCAAGAGTAACTGTCAGGCCTTACAGTGTTGTGGCACCAGCACCACCATCACCACCACCACCACCACCAAAGGCCCAATTTTCCAGCCCCTGTTCAACAGGGGCATGCAATTATAATTATTGATCTAATAATTCACAGCAGGGCCCATTGCTGCGCCCACCAAGAGTAACTGTCAGGCCTTACAGTGTTGTGTCAACACCACCACCACCACCACCACCAAAGGCCCAATTTTTCAGCCTCTGTTCAACAGGGGCATGCAATTGTAATTATTGATCTAATAATTCACAGCAGGGCCCATTGCTGCGCCCACCAAGAGTAACTGTCAGGCCTTACAGTGTTGTGGCACCAGCACCACCATCAAAGGCCCAATTTTTACTACCACTGATCAACAATTATATGTTATTACAATTCCTGATATAATAGTTGACAGCAGGGCGTTCCAGCACCCACCAAGAGTAACTGTGAGTGCTTACAGTGTTGTGCCAACACCAACACCTAAGGGGCCAATTTCTGCAGAGTATATACGGCAGGTCCCTACTTTCAAACATCCAACTTACAAACGACTACTACTTGCAAACGGAAGAAGACAACAGGAAGTGAGAGGAAATCTACCCCTTGGAAGGAAAATTCTCTCCTGTAAGAATTAATATGGGAGAAAGGTGTCTCCTCTCTACTGATGCTTTATCACCAATCCTTGTTTCAATAAAAACACCACATTTCAAAAACAGTTGTCATTGGGACGCAAAGTGAGGTGAAATGTTCTGAACAGGGGCACAGACAGCAAAAAAAATGTTACAGGGGTGATAACCCTTACCTATGTTTTCCAAAAAGCTTAAAAAAAGGAATTTGGCATGGAGCCAGACTTAAACAATGTAGCTGTTCAAAATTACAAACAGATTCTACATAAGAACAAACCTACAGTCCCTGTCTTGTATGCACCGCCTGTATACGGCTGCTCAGAGTATATAGGGCCTTTTTTATTTTGTGTGCGGCGTTCCCCTTAATATCCATACAAGACCCAAAGGGGCTGGTAATGGGCTGGGGTGGGGGGGGGGGGTTGATGGGGTAGCTATGCCATTTTTCTTAAAGATTTTCATCCATATTACCGGGACCAGACATTACATTAAAGCCGCAAGCAGTTTTAAATGGCTTTTTTTTCCTTTAGAAATTTTATTTTGTGCAGGGACAGTTCTAAACACGGGAAACACGTGGCACTTCACAGGCATACTTTAGACACCCCCCAGGTACAATATTTAAAGGAATATTTGACTTTTTTTTTCACTTTATGCATCATTAAAATGACTGCTCCCGGAAAACGTCCGTTTTTAAAACTTCTTTTTGCATTGATACATGTCCCCTGGTGCAGAACCCGGGTTCCCAAACTCTGTTTAGGACAATAACATGGATAATAGTCGTTATAATTAGCACTTTAGAATCCGAACGTTTGCATCCATTGTATTTAATAGGGTTCTAATGTTCGTGCGAACTTTCGGTCCGTTCGCGGGTTCTGGTGCGAACCGAACCCGGGGGTGTTCGGCTCATCACTAGTCCACAGTCAAAAGCTCCTACAATGGGCACTTGAGCATCAGAACAGGACCACGGAGCAATGGAAGAAGGTGGCCTGGTCTGATGAATCACGTTTTCTTTTACATCATGTGGATGGCCAGTGTGTGTAAATTGCTTTCCTGAGGAAGAGATGGCAACAGGGTGCAGTATGGGAAGAAGGTAAGCCGGCGGAGGCAGTGTGATGGTTTGGGCAATGTTCTGCTGGGAAACCTTGGGTCCTCCCATTCATGTGGATGTTGCTTTTACATGTACAACCTACCTAAACATTGTTGCTGACCAAGCACACCCCTTCATGGAAATGGTATTCCATCATGGCAGTGGTCTCTTTCAGCAGGATAATGCGCCCTGCCACACTGAAAAAATGCCTCAAGAATTGTTAAGGAAAACAACAAATTAGAAAAGGTGTCGGGCGGTTGGATGAATGATAGTTCCACCACTTTGGATAAACTGTTTATTGGTTAAAGGTTTATACTGTGGGCAAAATAATAATTATATGCAGGCCTTGGTGAGCACCTGGCCCAATAACTGTTGAGATCCCTGGGGTGATGTGATTTGACTCTATAAATGTGTGCTTTATTTTTCTTATTTACCTCTTTACAAGAAACAGGTCACTGGTATGGTCTGGAGCTGCATTTAGAGTTGCCACCGCATCCCTTTAAAACCGAACACATAATAATTACACAGGTTCTGTGGCTGATGAAGGTGGTAATTAAACTCACTTGGTGCCTTATCTACATTAAATTAGCCTCAGAACCCGTGTAATTCATGTGTCCTGGATTAAAGGGATAAGGTGGCAACTCTAGCTGCATTGTAGTGCTGACTGTTTTATTGTTTGTAACTTTATTATGAAAATTTAAATAAAAAAAAAAAAAAAGGGAACACAACAACGAGTTTGAAGTGTTGACCTGCCCTCCAAATTCTCCAGATTTCAATCCAATCGAGTATCCGTGGGATGTGATGGAAAAACAAGTACAAACCATGGAGGCCCCTCCTCACAAAACAATCTGTTACTGATGGCTTGGTGCCAGATACCATGGCATACATTCAGAGGTCTAGTGGAGTCCTTGTCTCAATGTGTCAGGGCTGTTTTGGTGGCAAAATGGGGACCTACTCATTATTAGGTGGGTGGTCATAAAATTGTGGCTGATTGGTGTATATGCACATGCGGTGTTTCAGGTCTGCTACCAAATAAGGATTAACTCTAAATCCGAACCTACCTGAGCAATCCCACCAGGAATCCCACCATGATAACCCATGGAGAGCAGGGGAAGGGGAAGCCGCCACCGTGATGACCCGTGGAAAGCAGGGGAAGGAGAAGCCACCACTGTGATGACCCATGGAGAGCAGGGGTAGGGGAAGCCGCCACGTGATGACCCGTGGAAAGCAGGGGAAGGAGAAGCCGCCACCGTGATGACCCATGGAGAGCAGGGGAAGGCGACGCCACCACCGTGATGACCCGTGGAGAGCAGGGGAAGGGGGCGCCGCCACCGCGATGACCCGTGGAAAGCAGGGGAAGGAGAAGCCGCCACTGTGATGACCCATGGAGAGCAGGGGTAGAGGAAGCCGCCACCGTGATGACCCATGGAGAGCAGGGGAAGGGGAATCCGCCACCGTGATGACCCATGGAGAGCAGGGGAAGGCGATGCCACCACCGTGATGACCCGTGGAGAGCAGGGGAAGGCGACGCCGCCACCGTGATGACCTGTGGAGATTAGGGGAAGGCGACGCCGCCACCGTGATGACCCGTGGAGAGCAGGGGAAGGGGAAGCCGCCACCGTGATGACCCGTGGAGAGCAGGGGAAGGGAAAGCCGCCACCGTGATGACCCGTGGAGAGCAGGGGAATGGGAAGCCGCCACCGTGATGACCCGTGGAGAGCAGGGGAAGGGGCAGCCGCCACCGTGATGACCCGTGGAAAGCAGGGGAAGGGGAAGCCACCACCGAGATGTACCATGGAGAGCAGGGGAAGCCGCCATCATGATGACCTGTGGAAAGCAGGGGAAGGGGAAGCCACCACCATGATGACCCATGGAGGGCAGGGGAAGGGGAAGCCACCACCGTGATGACCCGTGGAGGGAAGGGGAAGCCGCCACGTGATGACCCATGGAGAACAGGGGAAGGGGAAGCCACCACCCTGATGACCCATGGAGAGCGGGGGAAGGGGAAGCCGCCACCGTGATGACCCATGGAGAGTAGGGGAAAGGGAGGCCGCTGCCGAGCAGGGGAAGCCGCCGGTGAAGTGATGGGGTAAGTGCTACTGACCGGGGGAGGGTGTCGGTGGCATACTGTTTGCCGCCCCCCCAAAAAAAATTACCACTGGCCGCCACTGTCTAGATGGGCTACCTTTCAGGTAGTTTGTATTGTATTAAGTGATAGTCATGTTGTCCATATGTACCATGAACACTCTAGGCTAGTGTATTGGCTGGCCGTGATTTTTGTTTGCAGCCAATCTCTAGCATTTTCTTAGAGAAGACCGGCATCTGGGCTGGTTCCACTAATTGTCTTCTTCATGAACATGAGCATGTATCCTCACATACTGAAGAGCTGATCACCAAAGCCTGCATGTCCAACTACAATCTCCAGGCAATTGCCGGGCGCTCAGAGATTTGTTTAAAATTTGATTCATGAAATCAATAAAATTAACCATCAAGTGTGCAGAGTGATTTTCTACCCGATTGGATATCATTTCAATGAATAAGTGCTGGAGAACTTTTTGATATGACAGATGTGATCTGAAACCCAATCTGACCGTGTGTGACCAGCTTGAGGCTAGCATTACCCTACCTGCCACTTCTTATCCAATGTGTACATAGCTCGGAATTCTCAGAGACATCTAGGAATCCGACTTATTCCACTTGCATCTAAAGCAGCTAAACGATCCTGAATGCGTGTGACAGGAAATCGTTCTCCGTTCTAAAAGGCTTTGTATGATGTTAGCAGGCTGTATAATAATACAGAAAGGAACAAAGAACGGCGCCCTCTAAGAGCAGTTTCTAAATATTTTAATAGAAAAGGAATTATTAGAATACACTCACAAAGGTGTAGTAATTTCAGGCACGTAATGTAGATTATGGTTCATCCGCTCCGACTTCCGGTTGAGGGAAAGGTCCGGCGTCACTGGTTTTGATGTGGGTCCGCGATCGGGTCGTTCCTCCGGCCACACTGCTGGTGCACGGTGCTTCAGGAAGCACCGTGCACCAGCAGTGTGCCCGCAGGAACGAACCGGAAGTCGGAAGCGGATGAATCATAATCTACATTACGTGCCAGAAATTACTACACCCTTGTGAGTGTATTCTAATAATTCCTTTTCTATTAAAATGTTTACATACTGCACTTAGAGGGCGCCGTTCTTTGTTCCTTTCTATATTACAGAGTTTTTTTGCCTTCTAAAACTTCAGAATTGGCAGCCTGCTGTGGACAGTTACCTATTTATCCTCACACAGACTAAATCTCCAAAGAACTTATGTTATTCTCCTATTCTCTCCTCCCAATCCATTCCTAATTTTACTTTGTCATATCCAGAGTGAGCCATATTACCCAATTGTTTATAGGTATAATAATACAACCTTGGATGGAGTTTAATGCAGAAAAATAAGTAATAAAGACCAAGTAAGATTCTCTACTCACATAGCAGGATGATTATACAGATGAGGATGGCTATAATCGCTCCCGTCCCCAGTCGTGTTGCAGCCACGGCTCCGATTGTGGTACAATCTCCATTCTCATCGCAGGGACAAACTTTCACTCTGATCATTGATGTGTTATAGAGAGGGGGGTTTCCTGAGTCCGTCACAATAATGGGAACTTCATACACTCCCGACTCCAAGTAACCAATCTGTAGACTCAGCCTTGCGTAATTACCTGCAAAGACCACAAGGTGGTGCCATGACAAAACAAGTCACATTGAGTAAAAAGCCCCGTTTCCCCCTCCCATTGGTACCTGGTGTGAAATGTTTTCTATTATACTGAACTGCTTAAAGGTTAATGAATCTTTTCTATGCACCATATAATTACAACTGCGATTCTTAGCCTTCTTCCGCTCTAACCCAAAGTATGTGCCCAAATCCATTTTGTGACCTGCAGTTCAGCTTTTAATTAAATACTTTTTTTTTTTACTGCTTAAGAGTGATCAGCAAATTAAATTTATCTTCGCTAAAATGTATAATAGGTAACTTTTAGACATTAGAACAATGTGAAGCCTCATCCTCTAAGGACAGAACATGTCTTTTAAAACTTTAGTAAGTTAAAAACAATGGAAAAGTCTACTTGAAAGCAGAAGGTACATTCTCCTACAACTAGTGCTTCAGTTTAGGACATTTGTTAATGCCGAAGATTTTTTATTGTATTTTCTTTCTCTGAGACTTCAGCAGCGGAGCTGGAGTTTTCATTATAATTCTGTTATCTTAAGAAAAATAACACAAAATAAGAAATTTTCTATTGCTGGACTTTTTAATTATAGTAATATTAAAATGAGATGAGTACTCCATTGTGATAGACTCACCCGGGACAGAGTCTTTTGGAGGGGGCTGAATGCTAGCCTCTTGCCTACTGATTATGGGCCCTGGGTTTTAAGGGAACACTACTCTTTGTGAGGTGTATGCCTGGGGACCCTTGAAGTAATGTTACTTTGGATTCAAGTCCATGTCCCCCAAGACACGCAGACCCTGTAGAGGGCCTATATGCCATATTAGAAATAGTGCTGCTTCATACTGTTGGGACTCATAACAGATGCTGATGTCATCAACTCCAGCCACCTGTCTGTTTGTTGTCTGCTATAATGTGTTTATTGTAAATAAGTCTAGTGTGGCTTCTAAGAGTCTTTCACCCATTGTTATTTGTGCTAATTAACTCTGCTATTGTGTGAGGAGTTCTGTGTTTTGATATTTATGATAATGTGCATTGTATAGTCAGTGAGCTAGGAGACGACAAGGCTGACCTGAAAGGTCATATCTCTGAATCACCTAGTCTGGTAAATGATTAGTTAATTAGCTCATGTTAATTAGGTTTCTGGTTACAGTTTGTATTGTCATCCTGGTGTATATATTTGTGTGAGATCTCAAATAAAACAGGCTGATGTACTCCAAAGACTGGTGTGGTCTGGTTCTTGGGGGTTACTATAGCCAGATCCATTAGTCTCGTGTTCCAGAACTTAGGAAGCGATATACTGACGGAAGCACTCAAGCGGAGTGTGGGATGTTCCGTCACATCCATTTTCTATAAAAAGCCAGGACGAGGGGGGAAACTTCATCCCACAAAAGGGTTCCCCATATCCCACCAAGTCCAAATTTTCTCTGGACAGGGATCTGCAAATAAAAATTTTAGTTATGCCACCTGCAGGTGAAACGCTGGCATTGCAGTACAGCCACAATTCTGTAACCAGGCTGCTTCTTACATGGCGGCTATGGGTGGTTGGGGACAACTCCAGGTTACCGAACACAGAGGTTCCAACCAAAAATAACTCAAAATTCAGCGAACAGTGCCTTACATATTTACACAACCATACTGCAAATACGTGCATATATACTGTAGTTGAAAAAAGATGTATCTGCTGAGATCTGCTTAGCAAACCTGACAACCTCCATATTTGTTTTTTCAGTAAAGGACTCACTGATGTCCTCAATAGAAGAAAAGAGAGTTATGTAAACTCTGGCACCCTCAGCATCTCATATGGCAGTGATGGCGAACCTTGGCACTCCAGATGTTTTGGAACTACATTTCCCATGATGCTCCTGCAATCTGCAGTGTAGTTGGGCATCATGGGAAACGTAGTTTCAAAACATCTGGGGTGCCAAGGTTCACCATCACTGTCATATGGGGTTGCTAATATTATACTCCTACAAACACAGCCCCATCTAGTGCAGGGGTCTTCAAACTATGGCCCTCTAGGTGTTCAGGAACTACAATTCCCATTATGCCTAGTCATGTCTGTGAATGTCAGAGTTTTGCAATGCCTCATGGGATTTGTAGTTCCGCAACAGCTGGAGGGCCGTAGTTTGAGGATCCCTGATCTAGTGGCTGTAGGGGAGGGACAGGACTCTCACTTTGGAAAGATGGCAAGGGAATCAGCCCGGATTCACACACATGCGATGCGGGAACCAGTGCGATTCCAGTTCCGGTTCCCGCATCACATCTTCCTGGCAGGCAATTCACACTGCCCTGTGCGAACCACTGCGGGTGTCAATACAAAGTTATTGACACCCCCAGATCGATTCCCAGATCAAAGTGGGAACTATGAATTCGGACAGGAATCAGATTGCATAGGTGTGAACACCCATTCAAACCGATTCAAGTGCGGGTTAAAAAAAAGGTTCCTGCACCTTTTTTGTGCGAATCCAATAGAGTTCAGCCATACAACTGTATGGCTAAATTTGCATTGCACAGACATCACATGTGATCGGCAATGCGGTGCAAATCACATGCGATGTCTGTGTTCGCATATGTGTGAACCCAGGCTCAGTGTTATATGGGACTAAAGCCTGGTACACACCATGAGAAAATTGAACGAATGATCATCCATTTTTTTTTTAGCATGCTAGTCTCATATCGAATAAGAAGAGGTTACTAAAGTTACAAAAATTCTTGTGAGACAGAATACAACGTTGGAAGTGATATAATGCATTGTATTGTATAGTAATGAATTCTTTAGTTTCCGAGCATGAGTGGTCTTGGTCAGTCAATTATTTTGGTGTTAATACTGTACTAATTACATGAAAATTGTTCTTCTGTTATCTTATGAGAAAAAATTTCATGCTTTTCCCTTTGGATATTTTAGCATGAACTGTTGTGATCGGCTCTCGAAAGCTGTGTACTGACGATCAGATTATCAGACGATCGCTCCAAATGCGTTTTTTTTTCATCCAATATTCTCATTGTGTGTACTAGGCATTGGACATGTACAGAAGAGGAAGCGAAGACCACAAAGGAATATACATTTTGGAGAGGTATCTTGTTAAGAGGACAGATATATATATATATATATATGCATAGTGATGGAAAAAAGTATTTGATCCCTTGCTGATTTTGTACGTTTACTCACTGACAAAGAAATGATTAGTCTATCTATACAAAATTAGCAAATACTTTTGTATATATATATACACACACAATTACACACACACACAGTATATAAACATATATAAAGACAGAGCTTCCTGGAGCTCTTCTTTAACATACAGATTTCACACAGCACCTTGGCCCACCCTCTTATTCCTACCATTGATCCTGGTAATGGTCCAGTTCCTCCTAATGGTGGAGGGCACGGTTGGCAGTTCAAACACAAATGGGTCTCCGCTGGGTTTCCGGTCCACGTCAGTGGCAGTAATGTTGATGCCGTTTGAATTAAGTCTCTCGCAGATCTGGGCCTCTTTGGGAACCAACTCAGGAGCGTTGTCATTAATGTCAATCAGCTGGATCTGCAATGTTCCAGTGCCACTGGCAGGGGGCACTCCTGTGGGGGGGGGGGGGGGTTGAAAAACATGAAGGTCATTATGTTTTGCTTTGTCCTTATTAAGAAACGTCTCCTAATTTCTGCATAAATAAAGATATAATGCCCCCCTTTCTAACCAAAAAAGCTATATATTTTTCTTACAATGAAGAAGTGCTGAAAACACTGAATGGTGTAAAATCCCTTATGTACATTTTTTGAAGAAACATATTAATGTTCTAAAATTTCAGAAAAGGAAACAAAATCAAATAAGAGATTGCCTTTTATAGGTGCGGGGAACCACTAGTCCAGTGCTGCAGATGGTCCCTCGCCGGCCGCCCCCTATGCAATGACATCACTACTCTTAGGATCCTGAGTGGACCCCACCAATAGAAAGTATCCACATCACACAGGCAGTGATGTGGACATCTCAAGAAGGAAACAAAGGAAAATAGAAGATTTGGCATTGGAGGATCACATGACCATGGTAAGTAAAATAGGCATTTATTTAATTTTTTGGGGGGGATAGAGATGGGCAATAAGAGCAGACACACATTTCTCTCATCAGAGATTCAGGCTACATGCCCACGGACGTTCTTACAGCCACTTTTATGAGCGTTTTTTGCAGCTCAAAAACGCCTCTCCATGTTAGACTATGGCCTCATGCCCACCATGACGTTTTTGAGCTGTAAATGGCATAGCCGTTTTTAAGCTGCAAAAAAAAACCCAGGACAAGTGCGTTCTGAAGTTTCCAACGTTAGAGCTGTAAAGACGCCAGACGCCGGCAAAGGGTGTTAAAGGTGACACTTCGGTCTGGTATGGATTTTTAGGGGAACCCCACACCAAAAAAAAAAAATGGCGTGGGGGTTCCCCCAGGATCCATACCAGACCCTTATCCGAGCACGCAGCCCGGCAGGTCAGGAAAGGGGGGCAAGCAAGCGACCCCCCCTCCTAGACCATACCAAGCCACATGCCCTCAACATGGGGGGATTGGTGCTTTGATAAGGGGGCCCCCAGATCCCAGCCCCCCACCCTATGTGAATGAGTATTAAAGGGGGCTCCCAGATTCCAATAACCCCCCCGCCCGCAGACCCCGATAACCAACGGCCAGGGTTGTCCGGAAGATGCCCTTGTCCTCATCAACATGGGGACAAGGTGCTTTGGGGTGGGGGGGCGCAGTGCCCCCCTGCCCCAAAGCACCAATCCCCCCATGTTGAGGGCATGTGGCTTGGTATGGTCTAGGAGGGGGGGCACTCGCTCACCCCCCTTTCCTGACCTGCCGGGCTGCGTACTTGGATAAGGGTCTGTTATGGATATCCTGGGGGAACATCCACGCTATTTTTTTTGGTGTGGGGGTTCCCCTTAAGATCCATACCAGACCGAAGGGTCTGGTATCGTCCTGTGGGGGAACCTCACGCATTTTTTTTTTCATTTTCGCGGGGTCCCCTTTCAAGATTCTCCGCACACAAACCACCCCACAAGTCGGATCATCTTGATCAGACTTCTGGTGCGACATCTATTCAAATCAATGGGCTCCCATAGGGAACCATTGATTTTGAATAGAGAAAGAAAAACACGGCTGAAAGCTAGCGCGGCGAAACGTGCATTGAATTTAATGCAAAACGTGGAAAAAAACGCGTTAAAAACGCCACTTTTTTCCTGGCGTCTGTACTAGCTTTACAGACGTTTTTTTTAAAACGTCCGTGGACATGTAGCCTCAAGATTATTTTATTAGCTAGAAAGGTCTCTGCTGTGCCCTCTCTGACTTTGTTTTACTTTGTTCCCGAGGAATGACTTCATGACAGTGGAATGACAGTTCTCATGGCTTAGCCATGAAGTCAGTCTGGAAAGGCACACCTCAGTATCTAGTTAGTGAAATTAAATCAGAAGGGGCACAGAAGAGGCATTTCTAGTAAATAAAGGTCATAGCTTATTGGTGGCTGATCTTCCAGAAGAATTCCAGGTAATTAAAAAAAAAAAAACAGCTCTGTCCCGCCTCCCTGCACTTTTTTTTTTTAAAGTCTTGTTATACGGTATACCTTAAAGCGGGGTTCCACCCGCGATTTTTTTTTTTTGAAAGTCAGCAGCTACAAACACTGTAGCTTATGGCTTTTAATAAAGACACTTACCTGTCCTACTCGCCCCCGATGTCGGCCTGCCGAGGCCGATCCCTCGATCTTGGCAGCTCCCGGCGCTGCCATCCCCACTAAGGGAAACAGGCAGTGAAGCCTTGCGGCTTCACTGCTCGTTTCCTACTGCGCATGCGTGAGTCTAGCGGCGCTGTATGAATGGGCGGCTGCTCCCTGGGATACACACAGTTCCCAGAAGGCAGCGCGCCCCATTTACCAGAAGTCAACGCAAGGAGGACAAGGAAGAAGACCTGCCGCGGTGGATGAAGAGGCAGATTAGGAACTTCCGCATAGCAACCGCCTTTTCTGGTGAGTACATTTTTTTTTTTCTATTTTTTTGCAGGTTTTTGTGAATCTTTTTTTTTTTTAGGGTGGAACTCCACTTTAAATCCAGGCTTTTTTTTTTTGGCTGGTCGTGTGATGTCCTGGGGTTCCTCCTCTCTGGCAGCGTCGGTCAACCTTTTGTATTGCAGAGAATGCCACCCTCTGCTGTATTGTGCTCCAAGCCCAGGCCAGGGTGGTGACGCACCCCCAACAATTATGTCCAATGCAGTCTAGGCGCATAGGAAGTGGTTTGAATGACAATGGCTGCCATTCAACCAGGAAGAGGACCAGTGGAGTGCAGTTTCTGCCGGGGGAACAGCTCTAAGGACATAGCATAACTTTTTTTATTGTTTAATATTTTATAATTTTTTTTTATCTTAAGTATAACTTTTGTTTTTAAAAAGGTTCAGCTTAAATATATTCCTCTCATTCACTCATCAGACGTGCCGGATAAACTGGAGGTGTCATTTGCACTTTCAGACACATGAAGCTCTAGCATGTAACCTTGGCATGTCCCCCCCCTCCATCCTCTTTCCCTGATCCTTGCCCTCCTACTCCACAGCCAAGAGGTCCGAGGCCTCCTGGAAGCCCCAGGATTATGAATATGATGAAGCATTGATTAATTGTTACTTAGTAACCAACAAATGTCTATACATACACAAAGCAATGAGGCCTTGTCAATATATGAATAAATACCAGACAAAAATGGCCAGCAATTCCCTTTAAGCGATTATAACAGCCAGAAGGCCTTTTCTCAGCATTCAGTCTTTGGTATTATCAGCATCACCCATTCAGTACGGCTGCTTCAACCATAACAGTGTGACCACATTGTCTGAGCCTGCTCTTATTAAACTAAACCCAATCCTGATATTGCTTGTATTATTGTGTTTAGCATCCCTCCAGTGCCTTTCGATTGTCAGGACCTTCTATGCACAAAACATCTCCAGAAGAAGAGACTTGAGTTTGCAGCACTCACACAGCTCTCCGCTTCGTCTCACAATAAAGTCATACCTACTATATACTCTATGTACTATACAGCATGGCCTTGTTAGAATTCTCACTTCCCGTGATAATTAAGAAAAGAAACAGAACAAGTGGCAACATTTCCTGGAATCTTCAATTCATCCTTCACTGATGCTGGTCACTTGACCAAACACTTCAGCCCGACGCGGCTTTCTTACTATCACTAGGTGGAGGTTATTAAGGGAACCTTGGGGTGTAAGTCTGATTTACTTAGCCAGTGTCTTTTTTTGCAAGAAACTAATATTGAAACAACATTTGATACCTTTTTGGTAAAAGCTCTGCCTTTAGCTAAATTATTTTCCAACTCCCAGCCCACCTAAGCTAAGCTGCACTAACCCGGGACCCCAGCTGCCTAAATTCCTTGGTTGTACTTCTTCCAGCTTTTTCAGCATATCCAAGTCCATATTGCTATGAATATGGTCATATATCAAGACTGGAGATCCTCAGTATATAGCTCCATTCAAGTCAATAGGGACTCGGCCAGCATTGAAGAGATGTGTCAAACACAAGGCCCATGGGCTGAATCTTTTTCATGTGGACCTCGCAGCCCCCCTTTTTTTCAGCAGGACTGTGGCCACCACCTTTGGCTCTTGCCCTCTGCTCCCTGCTCACCACTGTCAGGGAGAGAGAGACACGCGGTGCCGCCTACACTTCTGGGAGGTACTAGAGCCAGGCCAGGTATGTGAGATGTGGGGAAGCTTTGAGGGGGGGGGGAGAGATGAGGGCTGTGGAGGGAGAGTTGTGCAAAGGTGGGGGATGGAGGAGAAAGGTGCAGAGGTCAGAGCTGAGGAGTGGTGAAATGCAGAGGTCAGAGTGGTGGAAGTGAGATGTGGACAGCCTATATGAGAGCTGAACCATGCACACTATGCATATTGCACCCCTAAACCCTACACTCTGTATGTAGCGCACTTCTCAACCCTCCACTCTATATGTAGCGCACACTCAACCCTGCACTCTGTATGTAGTGCACTAAACCCTGCACTCTGTATGTATCGCACTCTTCAACCCTACACTCTGTATGTAGCACACTCCTCAACCCTGCACTCTGTAAACACCCCTGAAACTGCACTCAATACATAGAGCACCCCTGGACTATGTTCACTATGTACATAGCACACACTACTGAACTCTGTACATAACGTACACATAGTATTTATTGCCCTTTTAAGATCATCCCACTGTTATTGCAATATGGTCACACCTACTGTTTGATGCAGTTCAGCGGAGGTGTAGGGGGGGGGATAGGGGGCTTGAAAAATGTATAAGGTCTCACAGATATAACCTGCGATGAGATTGAGCTTGATACCCCTGGTCTTAACATTTGAAAAAAAATACAAGCTATATAGCAGGGATATGCAATTAGCGGACCTCCAGCTGTTGCCAAACTACAAGTCCCATCATGCCTCTGCATCTGGGTGTCATGCTTGATGCTGTCAGAGTCTCGCTATGCCTCATGGGACTTGTAGTTTGGCAACAGCTGGAGGTCCGCTAATTGCATATCCCTGCTATATAGTCTAAGAACGGACTTGGACTGTCACCTTTTTGGTGGTATAAGGGTTTTATTAACACTTGCAAACATGTTTAGTAACGTGGTACAAAAATGATGATGATCTGCAAAGTACTCTAATATACAGTTTACTGAAGTCAGACCAGGGAACAATTAAATTATCATTGCTTTCTGCACCACCTTATTAGAAAAGCATGACTGCATCTACAACCTCCAGATAAATCTCAAATGTGATTAGGTTTGTTTGGTGTCACCCCCTGGACAGTTTGGTAGTCTGATTACTCACCGTTGTCTGTG
Organism: Rana muscosa; assembly: GCA_029206835.1. Classification (NCBI taxonomy): domain Eukaryota; kingdom Metazoa; phylum Chordata; class Amphibia; order Anura; family Ranidae; genus Rana; species Rana muscosa. The sequence goes on along the minus strand of CM055128.1, from coordinate 290,907,736 downwards.
GCAAGGAATTTGGCTTCATAAATGTCATCTTTCACAAAGGGCGATTCACGGTCAAGCACAGCGGTAGTAAACACTTGCCCATTTGTGGCGTTGATGGTGAGCCAGTTTGCTGGGTCGTACAGCTTAGAGTACCTACAGGAGATAAAATACAAGGATGACCTGTGGTGACTTTATACTTCCTCCTCCTGTTACTACTGTAAACCTAAAGGCTCCACTTTTAAACAGCTTTGGCTGCCAAAACGAGAGTTGTGTTTTCTTCGGCTCTGTGCCTCAGGACAGACATTGGTCAATGCAAAGTGGCTTTTCACCTGCTACAATTGAATTTGAGCCTGCCTGGACTCAGCCCAAGTTTTTTTACACGGGGACGGAGCCAGTCGAGGCCGCTCAGCTCTTAAAACTTCAGACGCCTTCTGCTCTCCCAGCCTCCCAAACTCATTAACAGAAGTCTTGGTTACTGATGGAACCAATTTTCTTCTAAGATTGACCTGAGTGTGTACATTTAAATCTTGAGTTTCAGCATCGATAAGCTCGGGGCACTTATTGTATAGTTCATTGTGCCTCCCAAGGAGGAAACGAAAACAACACAACAGGGGACAGCAAGCTCAGACTCTTATTCATCCTGTTTTACGCTTTATACGGATTTCAAACTCTGCTTCTTTTTTTGCCTTAAAGGACACGTCCAGCCATGCTGAAAGCCATGATTAACGGACATGTCCAGCCTTACGTGAACAAACACAGGTATTAAAGTACTATTTTACCTTCCAAGCAATTTGTAGAATAAAGAGCACATGCTTATGATTCTCCCACGGTTGCTGTAGCATCGCTCGCTTGAAAAGCTCCTGAGGAAACTTGTCACAACTGACCTTTCCTTGTGTGCAGATCCTTTAATCCCAATACTTAAAGCAGAACTTCACTCTCTCAGTCAACACTGACTATTTTTAATCCTTATGTTGCTAGCATTAGTAAATATTTAAGAAAAGTATATTATAATTGCTAGTATAAAACTTTTTTTAGACTGCTTCAGTTACTTCTTGGTTTCCATGCCTAGGCAAATGATGTCATACATCCCTTGAGTCTTCAGGAAAGGAGAGGGGGAGTTTTCAGCTAAGCACACCCTCCTGCCTGCATGCCTGTGCTAAGGGCAGACAGATTTCAGGAAGTAAATACTACATGAATCATCTGCCCTTGCTCAAGATGGCCACGATCAGAAGTGCTACAGGGATGTTTTTCAAAGTGATTTCTCAGCAAAATGAAGCATGGAGACATGGATGGAAGGGGGCGTTTGCTTTAAATGTTAAAAATGAATTAAATAGCGTTTTTGGTACTCAGATGCAGCGTAGTGTAAAAAAAAAAACACCTGCAAGGCAATGGCATAATGTCAAACGTCAAAAGTGTCCGATGTGTCTACCATAATGTCGCAGTCACAATAAAAATCGCTGATTGCCGCCATTACTAGTAAAAAAAAACAATTATTAATAAAAATGCCATAAAACTATCCCCTACTTTGTAGACGCTATAACTTTTGTGCAAAACAATCAATAAACGCTTATTGCGATTTTTTTTTACCAAGAATATGTAGAAGAATACATATTGGCCTAAACTGATGAAGAAATGTGTTTTTTTTACATTTTTTGGGGGGATATTTATTATAGCAAAAATTTACGCTCTATTTTTGTTTATAGCGCAAAAAATAAGGTGATCAAATACCACCAAAAGAAAGCTCTATTTGTGGGAAAAAAAAAGGACGTCAATTTTGTTTGGGAGCCACATCGCACGACCGCGCAATTGTCAGTTAAAGCGACGCAGTGCAGAATCGCAAAAAGTGCTCTGGTCTTTGGCCAGCCAAATGGTCCGGGGCTGAAGTGGTTAAACTGTGTAGAGCAGTGGTTCTCAACCTGGGGGTCGGGACCCCCTCGGGGGTCAAATGATGATTTGCCAGGGGTCACCAAATCCTGGGCTGTTCCTGAAGCCCGCACCAGTCTCCCAGCCTTTTTGCGGCAGCCCAGGAGGGCTGTTCCTGGAGCCCACAGCCGCCGACTCAGCCTCTTTGGAGGTGCCCATTCAGTTCACGGCATGGCTGGGGGGCAGAAACTAGAGGTCAGCTGACTGGTGAGGATTGTGAGCTGGGAGAGGCTGGAGGAGACCCTATCTCCTGATTTCAGCATAGGTGTCACTGTTATGAGACACCACAAAGTCAGACACAGTGGGTAACACTTCCTGTGATTATAGTTGTCATTAAAAGTCCCCACTACAGTTCTTGGATCAGCATATGACCTTGATCAAGAGCACCGAAGGGTGATCAGAACTCCCGCCAGCATTGCGACTCATCCCACCCTCCACTAAGGAGTAAGAGACGGAATAAAAATAGAGAATACATGGAAGGGAGAGGAAAAGAGGGAGAGGAAAAGAGGGGGAGGAAGAAAGGAAAAAGGGAGAGAGAGAATAAGAGAAAAAAAGATGGCTAGAGAGGGATGGGGGAAAAAAAAAACAAGAAATTAGGATAGCGAGAGATAAAAGGGGAAGAAAGGAGAACAAAGAGAAAGAGTGGTACAGCCTAAAATGTACCCTATGAGGTTTTAATACTGTATGAGTGGAGGGGCTCAGGGAGTGCTAAATTTCCATGGGTTAGGGGCGCAACTTACTTGTCTTGCCTTGGGTGCTGACATCCCACGTTACGATTTTTTTTTTACTGTTAGGGGGTCCCTACAACTTGGGAAATTTTATCAAGGGGTCACGGCACTAAAAGGTTGAGAACCACTGGTGTAGAGGGTTCTTTACTGTCAGAGCAGTAAGGATGTGGAATTCTCTTCCACAAGCAGTGGTATCAGCAGGGAGTGTCGATAGTTTTAAAAAAAACTATTAGATGGGCACCTTAATGATCACAACATACAGGGATATACAATGTACTATTGATATAAACACAAGCACACTCACACACCACAGGTTGAACTGGATGGACTGGTGTCTTTTTTCATCCTCACCAACTATGTACAACCACTGGCTGTTTTTGAGAAGCAGTGCCGGGACCTGGACATGTAGAAAGTGTCCTTTGACACTTTAAAAGTGTGACAGGTACACTTAACTGCTGCAAGGAAAATATTTCAAATGTCTCAATGTTTTTTACAAAACCTAAATAGCCTCCTAGCCATCCGTCTTCCCTACAGCAAACAATAAGATATAAAAATAAAAGGAAGGAGAGGGGGGCAAGGGTCTGCAACCTTAAAAATAACAGCCACAGGGAGAGAAAAACACCTTGTGACAGCTTTAGAGCTAGAACCTGGAACAAATACGAAGAAACTGGCTCGTTAACTGAAAAAGTCTTTGTAAAGGGATCATTATATGTACAGAATGGACAGTAAGCGGAGCCTCTATGAGTCAATATAATCATCTTCTCTGTCAACCGGCCAGGCCCCCAAGTGAAGGACCTGAGCCACATAATGATTGTAAAAATGTCACGAGTGAAGTGTGGGTAATTGGGCTCGCACCAGCTGGACACTATCCTTTTTCTTCCTCATAATGAAAAAATAAATAAAAAGCGAAAGTACAGAAAAATCCTAAGACGGAAATCGATATACCGTCCCAATCTTCCTGTAGGTGACCCCTTTTGTCACCTTTCTCTCCTTGGAGGCCATATTACAGCAGAACAACTAGGGGATACTTAAGCTGACCACATCTCTCCCTGACACAATTTAACAATGTTCCCAAATCAGTAACATTGGTCTCACAAGCTACTCGGACATATCGCTCTGACAGAAAGGTCATCACTTTGAAGGCCCAGAGGATGTCATTAGAGCAATGTGGCGCTGGGACATTGTCCGCTAATAGATTTAATAACGTGTGCAGAGCGGTTGGCCTGTGACCTTTCTAGAATTGCTCAGGTTAAGTTGTAGCATTAAAGACTTTGTGGACGGTGTGTGGATCTGAGAGTAGATGGCCATGCTGATATCAGACTGATGTGTTCCTCTGAATTAGGTGATCACAACTGAGTTTTGTAAGCAATTCAATTGACTTGAGCATCACTTGTGAGAATTCCGATGTTCAGGGTTTGGTAATTTTACACAAGAAGAGTTGGAGAACAAAAACTGCAGTATGTCCTAGAAATTTGGATGAACACGGGCCAAACTCCCGTTGGCCACAATTCTCTGGGACAGATTTTTCCATGTAGAGTGGGTGTAAATTACTACTATAAAACACTAAACAAGCAAAATTACTGAGTATGGGAGTAAGGGAGCGAAAGGACAAAATCTGACTGATTGCCATAGACAGCACAGATTCTTCAAGCAAAGGAGTTTGTTAAAAAGAGCAGGAGCCATCCTGATAAAAGGGCATTTCCCCTAGGCACCCTAGTGGCCTTGCCGGTGACGTTGCCTGATATCTAATGTTCTATAATACCGTATATACTCGAGTATAAGCTGACCCGAATATAAGCTGAGGCACCTAATTTTACCACAAAAAAATGGGAATACGTATTGACTCGAGTATAAGCCTAGGGTGTCCATCTGCATGCCTCACTATGTCCATGTGCATGCCTCACTGTGTCCATGCCTCACTGTGTCCATGCCTCACTGTGCCCATTCCTCACTGTGTCCATGACTAGACTGACATTTAACATGGGAGTCTATGGAAGGGGTGCCCGATTTGAAAAATAGGTGCTCCCCGGCCGTAGGTCTCCCAGACAAAAGACTTTGCACTATTATTGAGGAAAAATAGTGCTACATGTGTGCCAAGTTTAGGGTCCAGGGGACCTACAACCGTCCAGGAGCGGGTCCCCAAAGTTACCCAATAAATTACCATTTAACATGGGAGTCTATGGAAGGAGTGCCCGGCTTTAAAAAATCGGTGCTCCCTGACCGTAGGTCTCCCTGGACAACAAACTTTGCACACTTGTAGAGGAAGAGTGGGGCTCCATGTGTGCCAGGTTTGGGGTCCAGGGGACCTACGGCCGGCCGGAACCAGGTCCCCAAATCCGGGAGATCAGGCGCAAAAAGGTGACTCGCGTATAAGCCGAGGGGGGCATTTTCAGCACGAAAAGATAGGCTGAAAAACTCGGCTTATACTCGAGTATATACGGTAGCTGATATCTCAACTCTTTCAGGAAAACTGATAATTTTTTTACTTAAAGAAGCCAATGAGGCTCAATATTCCTTGGCAATCCTAGTTGGAGAACACGCAGAAATAGTGAGAACATACCGCTGTTCTTAGTATGTGAATAAAGAACCGTCTCCATTGGTTCATAGCAAATCATCAAATTCTCTATATTATTCCCCAGATTTTTATGTGCAAGTGGTAAAAAGTTTCCAGGTAGTGATAAAACTTGCTAGCCCTCTCCTTTCTCACACACATTCCTATTGCCCAATGAAGTAGCCTATCATTGTGATAAAAACAATGGAAATGTCGGTAGGCGGACAAGTTACGACACTTTCTGGAAGTGTCAGAATTTTGCCCTTTACCTCATTATGTGGCCCTGCTCTCTGCAGAATTTAGTATCTGTCCACTGATAGAAAAAGTGCACTGCTGCAGCAGTGCTCAACAGAGAGAAATGGCCAAATGCATTATACATACTAGGAGGAGAAACAGCTGGGGGGGGGGGGGGGGGTCAATGGTGGAGAAGGATCTGGGTGTTCTGGTAGATCATTGGCTTAATAATAGCATGCAATGCCAAGCTGCAGTATCCAAAGTGAGCAAAGTCCTTTCTTGTACTAAGAGAGAAATGGATAGCAGAGAGAGAGATATAATTTTACCCCTCGTACAAATCATTAGTAAGACCTCATCTGGAATATGCAGTTCAGTTTTGGGCCCCAGTTCACAAAAAAGGATATTGGATAACTGGAGAAAGTACAGAGAAGGGCAACCAAACTGATAAGAGGTATGGAGGAGCTCAGCTATGAGGAAAGATTAGAGGAACTGAATGTATTCACTCTTGAGAAGAGGAGATTAAGGTGGGGGGGGCAGGGTTGCCAACTTTCAGTAAATATACAAACAGTTTGTAAAATCTGTACTTTTTGCATCTGTCCTTGAATGTCCATTGCGGACATGTAGGCTGCATGCGTGTAACTGACATTCATGGACAGATGAAACAATTATGGATTTTACAAACTGTTTGTAAATTTACTGAAAGTTGGCAACCCTGGGGGGGGGGGGGGGGTATGATTAACATGTACAAATACATAAGGGGTCCATATAGTAAACTTAGAGTCTAGATATTCACTTCAAGATCATCACAGAAGACAAGGGGGCACTCTTGACATCTGGAGGAAAAGACATTTAATCTTCAAATATAGAAAGGTTTCTTCACAGTAAAAGCTGTAAAAATGTGGAATGGACTCCCTCAAGATCTGGTTCTGCTAGCTCAGTGAATTGTTTTAAAAAAGGTCTGGATTATTTCCTAAATGTAATATAATAATAGAACTGGATACTAATATTTATGGGTAAAGTTGATCCAGGGAATTTCCAGTTGCCTTTTGGGGGACCAGGAAGGAATTTCTTGCAGGAGCAAATTGGAGCAAGCGTTATTGGGGTTTTTCACCTTCCTCTTGATCAACTGTGGGTATAAGATTGTGTATATATGTTGCGCTCTACTCCTGTTGGGTAAGCGCTATGTGTTAAATTTAGTTATCTGAGCTGTAGTTTAGCTCAGAAGGATTATGCAAAATTATTGGCTTTGTTTCAGTCTAGCTGGGTTGCGCATTTTCCACCTGACAGTAAGTGTCACTGTCACCACAGGTCAGGGTCGGAAATGAAGCAGACTAGGTGTATTGGGTATTCTTTTCCCAGAAGTGGCTCAGGGGGCGTGGTCAACCTGCTGTGCATTCTTGGAGGGGGTACTTAAGAGACAGAGCCCGCTCTATTGGGGTTCGTTGCCGGATCCTGACCTGAGGGACCTCCTGGCCTCAGGGATGTGCGAGCCATTTTCGGCCTCGGGGCCTGCTGGCCCAAGGCTCTGCAACTGAGAAGTAGGCCCAGGAGTTTCTGGGGCCTACTAGTCCAGGGATGGTCCTACGCGGTCTTGCCTGCGGGAAGAAGCAGAACAATTGGGGACTCAATTGAAGGACGCATCCTGGCCAGTTTGCCTCACGGTGCTGGAAGCTGAAAGATTCTGGCACCGTAAGCTGTGTACTTTTGAAGGAACTTTTGCAAAGTGTCAGTGTGGTTACACTGTCTTGTGGCAGAAAGATTGTGGAACGACGCAACGGTACTCATCAAGTCTGTGGCAGAGACTTTGAACGAGCTTCGCATCGGTTGCTAGGCCAGTGAGAGTAGGCCTATCCGGTGGTTGCTCAATCCAGTGTGGAACTGATTTGTCCTCTGGATCTAAGATTGTGTCCATGATCCGCAAAGCAAGGTACCTGAACCTCCCCTATCGCTCTACCCCTCTGTTGGAACTGGTAAAATAAAGCTCTTGAAGAAAAAGTAACCAAGCGTTGGTGTGAACATTCATAAAAGCTCTCCAAGAGGGATCCTTGACACGAGTGTGGTGAACAGAAAGGTAACGGTAGGCCCAAAACTTTAAACCAGCAGCTCCTACGGGGGTAGTGTTACATATAGGATTGTATTTTTTTCCCCCTTCTGTTGTTAGAACTGGATGGTCTTTTTTCAACCAGGCTAACTATGTAACTATGTAACAGAAATAAAATGACAATCGCCTAATCAGGATGATTCTGGCTACTTTAGGGGAAGGTCTTCAGTCTGTAGAAAGCCCCACCCATTTCTATACTATTTCCTGCCAGAATGCCGAGTTGTGAGACATTTGTTCATCTTTAAAAGACTTGCAGTAATCCTAATGGTGCTTGCCTTGGAAAAGCTTTGTTTTTCTTTTTTTCCACTGAAAATGTTTGACGATTGACTATTGACACGATAATGATCACTTCTCATTGTAAATGCCTATTGCCAGGTATCTGCTCAAGCTGGTCATGTTACTTGCTTTCATTGAAATGCGTAGGGCAGAAATTGGGTGAAATATAATACCTGCTGAAAATGTGAATCCTAGACAAGACGCCAAATGTTTTCGAACCCTCAGAAAAGAATGATCTTTCCTACCTAAGAAAGATTAGGTCCATTGTATTGATCAAGATATCATTATCCCAAGTTTGTTTGTAGATAACACCTTCTTTAACTCTATAATGTAAATACCTCCGCGCTCCAATATTTCTTGCCTTTTCTTAGCTTTTTTCTTCTTTAACTCTAACCTATCACGCAGTGCTGCAAAGGAAATAAGTATTGTAGCTTCCCCCCTTTTTTTCTAATAAAATACTTTTTTTTTTATCAGTTTCAAACATATGGGTTGAAGCCCAATCTCTATTTTTGCACATTATCATTGTAAGGCTTGAAATGCTGAACTAAAGTCAGGCGGTAAAGTCACAGTCTAAAATACATGTTTCAACTATCCTCCCTGTCAAACTGTTTGTTGTTCTACTCAATCAATCTGGATTAACTGGACTAAATGGGGTCCTTTTTATTGGCCTTAGGTGGACATATCACTTCACATGAGTCAACACGGCACACATTCCCGAGCTCCAGACTAGATCATGTGGCTCAGTCATTAATGCAGGGAGTCTACTGTTCTTAATCAGTTATGAGAGAAGAGTATTTAACTACGCTGCCCTTATGTTCATAGACAATTACAAATGTTAACATAACAGCAGGCGTTTTATTACAGTCACACTAATATAGCTATTATATCTGAAATCAAAATAAAAAAAGAGCACAGTTCTTTAAAGACGTGGATGGCTGGCACCATGTGTAAGGCGTTATGTATCATACCGTAAAGCTTGCTGCAAGGAGCGGTCAGGATCCACTGCAGAAAAAGTGGTCAGCAGTTTCCCAGCTGGCTCTCCCTCCAGTTGTCTGATTGGGTCATTTCGGTTGGGAAAGTAAGGGGCTTCGTTTACGTCCACTATGGAGATGGTCACCGCAGATGTAGATTGTAGAGACATTTGGATCCCACTGGCCAGAGGTGCTTGATTTGTCACCATAATGTTTAGTAAAAAGCCCTTGTTCATCTCAAAGTCCACTGGCTGAAAGGGAAGATATGCAACATATAATATAATATATTATACATATAATAACCATATAATAAATGGTAAAAACCACCCAGACTCATGGTGATGTCTAGGTCGTTCCTAAATGCACAAAATGGAACCGGATACTAACATTTATGGGTAATAACACCAGGGATAGTGGATCCAAGGGGATGAGGAAGATTTTTTTTTCCCCTTCTAAAGCAAATTGGATCATGCTTTAATGTTCTTTTCAATCTATGTAAATATGTTTAAAGCTGACAGCTCATATATTGTAGAACCAGTGATTATTATGTGCATTTTATATATATATTTATATATATTGTGACAGCAGGAAGGTAAAGTCACCTGGTTGCATCCAGGGGGTTAGATATATTTCTCCCAGATTCAGGCTTTATGCCAACTTATACAACTAGGGAGGGAGTTGATGAAGCCCAGCTGAGGCTAGTGGGCTCATGGATGATTCATACCTCTAGGGAGAGTGCTGGGCGTCGTGCAGGCAGGGAGTTGATGAGACCAGCTGAAGCTTGTCAGCTCGTTTAAGGCCTCTATAAAAACTCCCAGCTTCATTAGGTGTTTGCTCATGCCTGGAACCAGACCTGTGTGGACTGTCTAGGGAGAGTGAACCCCTGTGCGGTGAGACAAAGCCTGTGTGGCTATTTGTTTGGACATTTACTAAACCAGGGACTTAGGGACTAGGACAGCACCAGGCTGATCCCAGTTGTTAGTTAGGAAATCTGCATGTTTAGTCAGAGGTCAAGCTGACCAGGGTTTATTTTGTTTATGTTTCTTTTTGCTTTGCTGTGTTTTTTTGTCACTGTAAATAGAGAAATAAACCGCACCTTTTTGATCTTGAAAACCACAACCTCCGTCTGCTGGGCCTGTTTTTGTGTGGGGAGCCCATCCAGGGGATCACACACACCCGCTGCCGAGCTAACCCCCCCACAGTTGGTGGAGAACCAGTGGCAGTTTTTTTTTAAGCCAGCATGGAGGAGATACTGAAACAGCTGGCTCTAGCAAATGCCAATCAACAGCAGACAAATGCAGGTTTGCAAAAGAGCCTTGCAGCTCAACAACAGAGCTTCGCAGCCCAGCAGCAAGCTCATCAACAGAGCCTTGCAGCCCAGCAGCAAGCTCACCAACAGAGTCTGGAAGCTCAGCAACAAGCCCAGCAGCAATCTGAGGCCCGCTTCATAGACCTGTTACAGAAGCAAGAGCAGAGACTACAACAAATGGAAGCAGTAATGCAGCAACGTCCGCAGACCAGTGAGGAAAGCCGTCCCACTAATACCGCGTCCTTTGGGGTGAGTCGTTTATTGACAAAAATGACTGGAGAGGATGATCCAGAGGTATTTTTGACCACATTTGAAAGGACTGCTGAAAGAGAAAAGTGGCCTGAGGAGCAGTGGGCTGGACTGGTGGCTCCTCTGTTAACTGGTGAATCGCAGAAGGCTTACTATGACCTAGAGCCTGACCAAGCAAAAGACTATGTGATGCTAAAAGCTGAAATATTGGCAAGGCTGGGTGTCACCCTGGCTGTCCGGGCTCAGCGTGTGCATAACTGGACTTTCCAGCTTGGAAAACCCCCCAGGTCTCAAATGTATGATCTCATTCACCTGAGCAGGAAGTGGCTACAGCCAGAGACTTTGTCCGCACCAGAGATTGTGGAACGTGTTGTAATGGATCGGTTTTTGAGAGCTCTTCCTACTGCCATCCAAAAGTGGGTAAGCCATGGAGACCCAGAGACGGCCGGTGGTCTTGTGGATCGTGTAGAGAAATACTTGGCTACAGAGAACCTGACAGCCTCTTCCAGAGACTCTCGGACTTTCCACCCTAAGACCAGACCATCCCCAGGGGCGGATAAGAGGATTCCAAGGGGTGAGGGTGGAGAGAGTGAGAGGGTGGGAGCTCTACCCAAAGTTTGGCGAGAACAGCCTGGGAAGTCAGGGGCTCAAGAGGCAGCCAAATGGATTGTTTGCTACCGCTGCCGGCAAGCGGGACATATTGCAGCAAATTGCCCGGTTGTGGAGGAACCCATGCAATGTGACTTTCTGACGGACAGACGTCAGTCGCTGTGTGCGACAGTCGCATGCACTGCCATTCGGGGAACTGAGAAACATTTATGCAAAATGTGTATTAATGGTAGAAATGTTGTGGTATTACTGGATTCAGGTAGCCTTGTGACCCTGATAAAGGCTGAATTAGTTAAAACAGAGGTCTCTGGGAATAGCAAGGTAGCTGTGATTTGTGTGCATGGGGACACCCGAGAGTATCCAGTGACTACAGTGTGTTTCAAGACCCCCAAAGGTACCCTCTCTCATCCAGTGGGGTTAGTATCTCAATTACCGCATGATGCCATTGTGGGAAGGGATTTTCCGAAGTTCTGGGAACTGTGGGATGATCCTGAGCCCCCCACTGGTGCCCCTATGTACCAGGAAGGTGATAGCCAGAACTCCTCTGAGAGTGGTGAGGACTCTCCAGAATTTCCCTTGTCAGTATTGGCAGGCGAGACTCAAGAAACTGGAGAGGAGCCCACCTCCTCAGACGAAAACCTACCGTCTGTGGAGTTTTCTGATCTTGAGGTTCACAGGGAAAATTTTGCCACAGAACAGTTAAAAGACCCCGCCCTAATAAAGGCACGGGAAAACGTAGTGGAAATAGATGGCGAGTTAGTGAACCCAGATAATACCTGCACTTACCCATACTTCAGCGTAGAGAAGGACCTACTGTATCGGGTGGCAAAAAGGGCAGAAGAAACCGTGGAGCAGCTTGTGGTGCCCAAACCTTACATGAAGTTGGTGTTGGAGTTGGCCCATGGGCACATTCTTGGAGGTCATCTGGGGACAGAGAAAACCCGAGAGAGGGTATTACAGAGATTCTATTGGCCTGGGGTGATGAAGGACATAGAAAACTATTGTTCCTCCTGCCCTGTGTGTCAGAGGTCGGCCCCGATGCCACATTTCCGTAGCCCGCTGGTCCCTCTACCCATCATTGAGGTCCCGTTTGAGAGGGTCGCAATGGATTTGGTAGGTCCTATAATCAAGTCCGCTAGGGGGCACCAGTACATATTAGTTATAATGGACTATGCCACCCGTTATCCAGAAGCGATCCCTCTCCGAAATACCTCGGCCAAAACCATAGCCAAAGAGCTATCTCTTGTTTTTAGCCGGGTGGGTATTTGTAAAGAACTGCTTACGGACCAAGGTACACCCTTTATGTCCCGGGTTATGAAAGAGCTGTGTAAATTGTTCAAAGTGACGCAATTGCGTACGTCTGTGTATCACCCCCAAACCGATGGGCTGGTTGAAAGATTCAACAAAACCCTAAAACAAATGTTGAAGAAAGTGGTGGATAGAGATGGAAAGGATTGGGACTGTCTACTTCCTTATTTGATGTTTGCTATTAGGGAGGTGCCCCAATCCTCTACGGGATTCTCCCCCTTTGAGTTACTGTATGGGAGACACCCAAGAGGACTGTTGGATATTGCCAAGGAAACTTGGGAAAGTGAGAGTTCTCCCCACAGGAGTGTGATTGAGCATGTCGCCCTGATGCAAGATCGAATTGCACAGGTAATGCCCATCGTGAAGGAACATTTGGCCCAAGCGCAGTTGGCACAGCAGAGAGTGTACAACCGTGGAGCCAAGACCCGTACCTTTTCCCCGGGGGATAGGATATTGGTACTTGTCCCTACGGTTGAAAGTAAATTCCTTGCCAAATGGCAAGGCCCCTACGAGATAATAGAAAAAGTGAGCGAAGTGAATTACAAGGTCAGACAACCAGGAAGGCGAAAGCCCGAACAGATCTATCACGTTAATCTGTTGAAAGCCTGGAGGGATAGAGAGTCCCTAGTCGCAGAAATTTGGTCACCAGCTCAAACTGGTTGCGTGATTCCGGAGGTTGGAATAGCAGCCACCTTGTCACAACCCCAACAACAGGAGGTGAAGGAGTTTGTGCTTCGCAACAAGGAGGTGTTCTCTGAGCTGCCGGGACAAACATCTGGGGTAGAGCATGATATTATTACCCCGCCCGGTGAAAGGGTGAAGTTAAAACCCTATCGGATCCCAGAGGCCCGACGGGAGGCAATACGGGAGGAAGTACAGAAAATGCTGAACTTAGGGGTGATAGAGGAGTCCCAAAGTGATTGGTCTAGTCCCATTGTGTTGGTGCCTAAACCGGATGGGAGCTGGCGATTTTGTAACGATTTTCGTCAGTTGAACAAAGTTACAAAATTTGACACCTACCCCATGCCACGTATAGATGAGTTGATCGACCGGCTGGGAACAGCCCGATACATGACGACTCTTGACCTCACAAAAGGGTATTGGCAAATTCCCCTGGCCAAGTCCGCCAAAGAGAAAACCGCATTTGTAACCCCAGACGGGGCGTTCCAATATAAGAGAATGCCGTTCGGGTTACAGAATGCGCCGGCCACATTCCAGCGGAAAATGGACCAGATACTGAGGCCCCATCGGAAGTATGCTGCGGCTTACCTGGATGACGTAATTGTCCATAGCACAGATTGGGCCTCACATCTGCCAAAAGTGCAAGCAGTCCTAGACTCTATCCGGGAAGCGGGGTTTACGGCTAACCCCAAGAAGTGTACCATTGGGCAGGAGGAGGCCAAATATCTTGGGTACACCATTGGCAGGGGAGTAATAAAACCCCAACTCAACAAAGTCGAGGCCATCCAGAGTTGGCCACGTCCCAACAGCAAGAAGCAGGTACGGGCCTTTCTGGGAATCGCGGGTTATTATCGGCGCTTCATTCCCCACTTTGCTTCTAAGGCTGTGCCCCTAACCAACCTGACGAAAGGGAAAGGGTCGGTCATGATTAAATGGACCCCCGAGGCTGAGGCAGCATTCCAATTCTTGAAACAAGCCTTATGTAGCCAGCCAGTGTTGTACTCACCCGACTTCTCTAAAGACTTTGTCGTACAAAGTGATGCGTCAGATGTGGGGTTAGGAGCAGTATTGTCCCAGGTCTGGAACGGGGAAGAGCACCCAGTCATTTACCTCAGCAGGAAGTTGAAATCCCATGAGGTAAATTACGCCACGGTTGAAAAGGAGTGTTTAGCGGTGAAGTGGGCTCTAGATTCCCTTCGGTACTATCTGCTAGGTAGGCACTTTGACATGGTTACGGATCACGCTCCGTTAAAGTGGATGGCTCAAAACAAGGAGACAAATAGAAGAGTGAATAGGTGGTTCCTGGCCCTACAGGAATTCAACTTCACAGTAAAGCATCGCCCTGGCGTTCAAATGGGGAATGTGGATGCTTTGTCTCGAGTACATGAATGCCTGATTGCTGGTGTTCCAACCCCAAGGTTAAAACAAGAGGGGGGGGGGGTATGTGACAGCAGGAAGGTAAAGTCACCTGGTTGCATCCAGGGGGGTAGATATATTTCTCCCAGATTCAGGCTTTATGCCAACTTATACAACTAGGGAGGGAGTTGATGAAGCCCAGCTGAGGCTAGTGGGCTCATGGATGATTCATACCTCTAGGGAGAGTGCTGGGCGTCGTGCAGGCAGGGAGTTGATGAGACCAGCTGAAGCTTGTCAGCTCGTTTAAGGCCTCTATAAAAACTCCCAGCTTCATTAGGTGTTTGCTCATGCCTGGAACCAGACCTGTGTGGACTGTCTAGGGAGAGTGAACCCCTGTGCGGTGAGACAAAGCCTGTGTGGCTATTTGTTTGGACATTTACTAAACCAGGGACTTAGGGACTAGGACAGCACCAGGCTGATCCCAGTTGTTAGTTAGGGAAACCTGCATGTTTAGTCAGAGGTCAAGCTGACCAGGATTTATTTTGTTTATGTTTCTTTTTGCTTTGCTGTGTTTTTTTGTCACTGTAAATAGAGAAATAAACCGCACCTTTTTGATCTTGAAAACCACAACCTCCGTCTGCTGGGCCTGTTTTTGTGTGGGGAGCCCATCCAGGGGATCACACACACCCGCTGCCGAGCTAACCCCCCCACAATATACACATATATATATATATATATACACACACACACACACATATATATATATACACACACACTATATTGCCAAAAGTATTGGGACACCTGCCTTTACACACATATGAACTTTAATAGCATCCCAGTCTTATGCCGCATACACACGACCGTTTTTCATGATGAGAAAAATTCAATTTTTTAGATTGGTTGTGAAAAATGGTCGTGTGTGGGCTCCATAGCATTTTTCTCGACGAGAAAACTGCCCAAAAAAAAAATTAGAACCTGCTCTATTTTTTCTCGTCGTTTTTTTTCACGTCGTGATAAACGGTCGTGTGTACACTTTTACGAGCGGAAAAAAAAACACGCATGCTCAGAATCAAGTTATGAGACGGGAGCGCTCGTTTTGGTAAAACTAGCGTTCAGAATGGAGATAGCACATTGGTCACGCTGTAACGGACTGAAGAGCACGAGGCTGAAAAGCGCGAATCGTCTCTCACCAAACTTTACTAACACGAGATCAGCAAATGCAGCCCAAAGGGTGGCGCCATTCGAATGGAACGTCCCCTTTATAGTGCCGTCGTACGCGTTGTACGTCACCGTGTTTTGCTCGAGCGTCTTTTTTTTTATGAACGTGTGCATGCAAGGCAGGCTTGAGAGGAATCACGACGAGAAAAACTTAGTTTTTTTGCATGACATGAATAACGGACGTGTGTACGCGGCATATGTCCGTAGGGTTCAATATTGAGTTGGCCCACCCTTTGCAGCTATAACAGCAGAAGAAAATCCCACCAGCTGCCACTGGTTGTCACCATCAGGAAACACACCCTGAGAAGTACTGTGCCGCCATCACTGGATGGAATGTATAGCTGCAAAGAATCTGCAGAAAATCAGCAGCACTCACATGCAACAAAACATGAAAAACTGCAAAAACTATTTTCTAAAAACAAAAAAAATGACTATTGTTTATGATACACATTGCTTTTGCAAATGAAACATCATTGAGTTATGGTTAGACAAGCTAAATCCTAATGTTGCCGATTTGGTAATATAGGTAAACGTATCTATGGAAGGATATGTGGCCTATCTGTAATGGCTTGCATTTCTGCACCACACTGGCTAACATTTCACTCTAATACAAACTCCTCCAGACACAGCAATCCTATCTTCTTTTTCATTGTCTGTAATGCCTTGTACACACGGTTGGAATTTCCGATGAAAAAAGTCAGACGGAGTTTTTTCTTTGGAAATTCCGAGCGTGTGTGTGCCCCATCGGACTTAATTCCGAGGAGTTTAGTTTTACTCCGATGGAATTCTGATGTGCCTTTGGCCAGACAATAGTCCGACCGTGTGTACGGGGCATAACACTCTTAATGGAACTTCCAGCGAAAAGATTTTTCTTTGTTTTGGACAGAGTGAAAAAGACTTCTGACCTCTGCTGGGTTTTTAGTGCTGTGTATGCACCTACGTGGGAGTTAAGCCCTGTACACACGATCGGATTTCCTATGGATTCTAATCCGATGGATTTTTCCATCGGAAATCCGATGAAGCCGACTTCCATCAGTCTTGCCTACACACCATCAGTCAAAAAACCGATTGTCCCAAACGCGGTGACGTACGACGGCACTATAAAGGGGAAGTTCAAATCCAACGGCGCCAACCTTTGGGCTGCTTTTGCTGATTTCGTGTTACCGCGTGTTAGTAAAAGTTTGGTGGGAGCCGATTCACGCTTTTCAGTCTCCGTGCTTTTCAGTCCGTTACAGCGTGACGAATGTGCCATCTCCATTACAAACGCTAGTTTTACCAGAACGAGCGCTCGCGTCTCATAATTCAGTCTGAGCATGCGTGGGTTTTTTATCCGATGGAGTTCCCCACAGACGATCGGATTTTGCTATCGTTTTTTTTCCCATCGGAAAAATTTAACACATGTTCTATTTTTTCCTACCGATGGAAAAAAGACCGATGGGGCCCATACACGATCGGTTTGTCCGATGAAAACAGTCCATCGGACTGTTTTCATCTGTGAAACCGATCGTGTGTACACGGCTTTACTCATGAATTCCTGTCTGAGAGACAATGCTTCCTAATGTGTAGACAGGCATATCGTATATGATCGATATAAAGAACCTGCTAGAAGGAACCATTATCTCTTTCATTTGTGGACTGTTGAGCTTTAAGTGGTCACCACCCTCACTAGTGTAATATACACTCAACGGCCACTTTATGAGGTACACCTGTTCAATTGCTTGGTAACACAAATTGCTAATCAGCCAATCACAATGCATTTAGGCATCTAGATGTGGTGAAGACGACTTGCTGAAGTTCAAACCGATCATCAGAATGGGGAAGAAAGGAAATTTAGGTGACTTTGAACGTGGCATGGTTGTTGGTGCCAGACGGGCTGGTCTGAGTATTTCAAAATCTGATGATCTACTGGGATTTTTACACATCACCATCTCTAGGGTTTACAGAGAATGGTCCGAAAAAGAGAAAATATCCAGTGAGCGGAAGTTGTGTGGATGAAAATGCCTTGTTGATGTCAGAAGAGAATAGGCAGACTGGTTCAAGATGATAGAAAGGCAACAGTAACTCAAATAACCACTCGTTACAACCAAGGTATGCAGAGTACCATCTCTGAACGCACAATACATCGAACCTTGAAGCAGATGGGCTACAGCAGCAGAAGACCACACCGGGTGCAACTCCTGTCAGCTAAGAACAGGAAACTGAGGCTACAATTTGCACAGACTCACTAAAATTGGACAATAGAAAATCGGAAAAACGTTGCCTGGTCTGATGAGTCTGGATTTCAGCTGCGACATTCAGATGGTCGGGTCAGAATTTGGTGTAAACAACATGAAAGCATGGATCATTCCTGCCTTGTATCAACGGGTCAGGCTGGTGGTGGTGGTGTAATGGTGTGGGGGATATTTTCTTGGCACACTTTGGGCACCTTAGTACTAATTGAGCATCATTTAAATGTAACAACCTACCTCAGTATTGTTGCTGACCATGTCCATCCCTTTATGACTACAGTGTCCCCATCTTCTGATGGTTACTTCCACCAGGATAATGTACCATGTCACAAAGCTCCAATCATCTCACCACTGGTTTCTTGTAAATGACAATGAGGTCACTTTACTCCAATGGCCTCCACAGTCACCAGATCTCAATCCAATAGCGCACATTTGGGATGTGGTGCAACGACAAATCTGAAGCAACTACGTGATGCTATCGTGTCAATATAGACCAGAATCTCTGGGGAACGTTTCCAACACCTTGTTGGATCTATGCCAAAAAGAATGAAGGCAGTTCTGAAGGCAAGAGGCGGTCCAACCCGGTACTAGCAAGGTGTACCTAATAAAGTGGACGGTGATTATAATCTCATCATGTCTGGCAACCTACCTTCACCACGGTGACGATGCCCTCGTTGGTGACGGGGTCTGTTTTGACAGCAAAGTGGCCAACAGGATCACCGCTGATGATTTTGTATATGGCGTTCCAGTTAGGCGTATATGGCTGATCCCGGTCTACCACGGTCAGGTTGGCCACAGCGGCTTCGATTCGATTTTCTGGAACCTCACCGGTGAACTGTGCAGACATAGAGAACATGAATACAATTAGCATTGCCAAGTAGGGCAGAAGCGCCTCAGCCAATAAAAAATCCTAAATCTCTACAGATTGCAAATACCTCTACTAGGCCTGGATTATGTTGGACAGGTTCTTAACCACTTAAGGACCGGAAGATTCCCCCCCCCCCAGGCCATTTTTGGTGCTTTAACTGACAATTGTGCGGCCGTGCGACATTGTACCCCAACAAAATTGACGTCCTTTTCCCCACAAATAGAGCTTACTTTTAGTGGTATTTGATCACCTCCGCGGTTTTATTTTTTTGCGCTATAAACAAAAAGGACCGACAATTTTTTACTTTTTGCTATAAAAAATATTCCACCCAAAAAACCTAATTTCAGTTTAGGCCAATACGTATTCTTCTACATATTTTTGGTAAAAAAACAAATCACAATAAGCGTATATTGATTGGTTTGCGCAAAAGTTATAGCATCTACATAATAGGGGATATATTTATGGCATTTTTTTTTCTTTTACTAGTAATGGCGGTGATCTGCAATTTTTAGCGGGACTGCGACATTGCAGCAGACAGATTGGACACTTTTGACACTTTTTTGGGACCATTGACATTTATACAGCGATCAGAGCTATAAAAATGCACTGATTACTGTGTAAATGTCACTTATAGGGAAGGGGTTAACACTAGGGGGCGATCAAGGGAATAAATGTGTTCCCTCATGTGTGTTTCTAACTGTGAGGGGGATGGGACTGACTGGAGGAGGAGACATATCACTGTTCGTAATTACTACAGAATCTGTCTCTTCTCTCCTGTTAGAACAAGGATTTGTGTGTTTACATACACAAATCCCCGTTCTGGCTCCCGTGCCTGCGATCGCGGGTGGCCGGCGGCGCTCACCGGCCACATGCATCGGTTTCCCCGCCGTGCAGCGGCCACACACGCACACTTCTGCTATGTCTCTTAAAGGAGCCGACGTACAGGCACGTTGATTCGCGGGAACGAACCACTTTGCCGGCATATATGTGCGTGAGCCGGTCAGACATGAAATATGAACAAAGCATAACCCTCTATAGTGTGTACCTGCCTCAATTCAGAGCACTAAGTCTCATTTCTGTCTGCTGCTTCGTTCCTCTGCTATAAGCATGAGACGAGTTTTCCTGACACTAATAAAAAAGATGATGGGGAGGGAGCTCCAGCACAAAGCCTGTGATTGACAGCCTGTGAAGGAGGCGGGTGTCCCTTCCCTCCAATCAGCTCTCATAGCTCACCTCTCTGATGTAACCTCAGCTCTCCCCCCCTGCTTTTCATAGAGATCCTGTGTAAATTCTGCACTTTGAATGGATGTAGGGGAAAGAACGCTGTAGATAAACAGTACAACAACAACAGGTGCATCTCTGTGTATTACCTGAGGCCAGTGAATTCACTGGGTATATGTGAGGGTTTACAACCACTTTAACAGTAATTAACCCTGTCTGTACTGTGCTGGAACATGTCATTTTCTTTCTCGTACATCACGGGACACAGAGCGACATAGTCATTACTAATGGGTTATATAGTTACCGTCAGGTGCTGGCACTGGCAACTTCCAAAACCGGAAGTACCCTCCCCTATATAAGCCCCTCCCATCCGGGAGCACCTCAGTTTTTTGCCAGTGTCTAAGGTGTTGGCCAAGAAGAAACATGTGTTTTTCACTGAGCTTGCGTACAGGTTCTTTTGGGCCTCAGTAAGCTATTCCGGATCCGACCAAAAAAGCTTCATAGCTAAACGGTCGGTACCCGGGCCTTGCAGAGAAGAGCAAGGTTCTGCCTGTAATGCTTCTCTTAGGAGAGCTGGACCCTGGGATCCAGAGCTCTGGTCATACCCACGACCAAGATGTTTTCTGTGCAGGGTGCTATACAGGTCCAGGGGAGTGGAATCCTTGGGAACCCAGTCCCTGAAGGTTTGATTACAATGCCTGCCGTGATAGGTGAAGTTTGGGCTTTTGTGGACCAAACAAAGTCCTGCGGCGGGGAACAGGTAAGTGGGGGCCCCCAGGAACTTGGTTCTATTGGGGGACCCCCAAGCCTAATTTGTCTTTCTGTCTGTTACCTAACGGTATTCCCGCTAATATCTGTGTATGCCTGTAACTACTAAAAAAATGTAATAATTTTTAATGGTGGTCAAGAAAAAAAAAAAAAAAAAAAAAAGAATGTTTTTTTTTTATATATGTTTAGTATATTAAACTGCGGTACCTGTGTTTGTCCACTAGAGGCCGCTGTGGAATGTTTTTCTTGTCATATGGACTAGTTTCTTCTCAGAGAGCAAAGTCCAGGCAGCTGGTGAGTTCTCCTACAGGAAACTGTTTCCTCTGCCATGTTGCAGTGTTCGTCTATCCCCCGGCCTGCGGCAAAGGGGGCCCTGGCTCCTGTCCCTGGTTTCCATGTTTGAAAATTAGCGCCGAGGCGCACGTGGCCGCGCGCGTGCGCGTGCACGCGCCTCTATATATAGAGGTGGCCGGAAAAAGGGGCGGGGCCTGGGGGATGACGCTCTGTGCGCGCCGCAGCGCTTCTGCGCATGTGCGGGCGTCCCAGCAGGTTTTTAAAAAGCCACATTATTGCAGTAAGCTGGCTATGAAGTACAGAGACAGAGCTGGCAACATTTAAAGGCATACAGCAAGCGGTTGATACAGGCATCCCCTAGAAGGGCACATTAGTAGACACCAACTGTTTATTATAGCAGCATTTATGCTAGACTATTGTCAGTAACTGGTGTATTTTCGGCTGGAATACCTCAGCTTTGTGGCTTAGGAATATGCCATCTAAAAACTCCGGGACTAGAAATTCCAGGAGGAATAGGGGGTCTCCATCGGGCTCTGAGGATCTTGGGCATGCTTTGGCTGCACCAGTCTCCCCTGAAGAATCAGAGGTTAGTGACCGTAGGGCACCCCCAGGAGTACCTGGTACTGTGGCTGTCCCCAGTTCACCTGCTCCTGTGTATGTAACAGAGGAGGTTTTTTCCTCAGCTCTGGGAGGACTGGAAGAGAGATTGTCAGCATTGATCGCTGCTTCCCTGTCACAGGAGAAAAGCGCTCGATCTCCGTCTCCTCCCTCAGAGTGCCTGTTAACAGAGCAACAGTCCCATACAGAGAACGACCTACCTGAGGGGGATCAGGATGAGGTTGATTCAGTTGTAGAGGAATCAACAGTGGAGGAGCCGTTCTCAGCATCACATGCTGAGAGGTTATGGGTGCAGTCCCTGACTAATATGGTCCGATCAGCATTTAAAATGCCACTTGCGGAGCCATCCTCCTCTTCTGTCTCCTCGTTGGGGTCGCTAAAAGCTCCCCAGACTGTTTGTTCTTTTCCGATCCATCCTTTACTGGAGGGGCTCATTTACCAGGATTGGGAGCATCCTGACAAAATATTTACTCCCCCCAAGAGATTTCCGGTGGTCTATCCTATGGAGGATAAGTTCGTCAGAAAATGGAAGGTCCCTACAGTGGACGCAGCCATCTCTTGTGTGAATAAATCACTGACATATCCGGTGGAAAATGTCCAAATGTTCAAGGACCCAATAGATAAAAAATTGGAATCCTTATTGAAATCTGCTTTTTCTACAGCAGGATTGGTGACACAACCAGCAGTGGCAGCTATAGGGGTCTGCCAAGCAGTGAAGGATCAGTTGAAACAGGTCTTAAGGGACGTGCCAGATCAGCAGGCTCTTGCTCTAGCTGATCTACCTAGAGCCTTATGCTTTGCGGTGGACGCTATAAAGGATTCAATCCATCAGGCCTCCCGCCTTACGCTGTCTGTAGTACATATGCGCAGGCTTCTATGGCTCAAAAACTGGTCTGCTGAAGCTCCCTGTAAAAAATTGCTGGTCAGCTTCCCATTCCATGGGGAGCGCTTATTCGGGGAAGACCTGGACAAATATATCCAGAGAATTTCCAGCGGTAAAAGTACACTCTTGCCGGTCAAAAATAGAGTTAGAGGTCCCTCTTTTAAGAGGCCGGCTTCTCCAGTCCCTAGGACATCGGCTGTGAAACAGTTCCGACGGCCTCCCCGGTCAAATCCCGGAGGTAAAAATCAGGGACAGTTGCAGGGTAACAAGAAGCCCTGGAGCAGGAGAGGTACAAAACCTCCCCCAAAGTCAAATGCATGAAGGGTTGCCCCCACCCAATCGGGTGGGGGGAAGACTTCAGTTGTTCACAGAAACCTGGCGGGACACGATCCGAGACAGATGGGTGCTCTCCGCAGTAAATCTGGGATACAAATTGGAGTTAAAAAACTCCCCTCCTTCCCGCTTTATAAGGTCGAACGTGCCAAGGGATCCCCAGAAGAGAGGATCCCTCCTGTTGGCACTGGAACAATTATTGCTTCAAGCAGTAATTATAGAGGTCCCCCTGGAAGAATGGGGGTTCGGGTTTTACTCAAACCTCTTTACAGTTCCGAAGCCAAACGGGGACGTGAGGCCCATATTAAATCTAAAAGGGCTAAACAAATTCCTACATATCAGGACTTTCCGGATGGAGTCGATCCGATCGGTGGCCACTGCCCTACAAGGGGAGGAGTTGTTAGCCTCGATCGACATCAAAGATGCTTATTTGCACATTCCCATCTTTCCAGCCCACCAAAAATTTCTACGCTTTGCGATAGAAGGGCGCCATTTTCAGTTCAGAGCCTTACCCTTCGGTCTGGCCACAGCACCAAGAGTGTTCACAAAAATTCTGGCCCCATTATTGGCCAATCTAAGAACACGAGGTGTAACGATAATGGCATATCTAGACGACTTGTTGCTGATAGACCACTCAGTGGAAAAACTAGAAGTGGTTGTTCACGAGACAATCAAGTATCTGGAATATCACGGTTGGATTATCAACCGAGACAAGTCAGCCCTAAAACCAGTCAAAAGTCTGGAATACTTGGGGCTAAGGCTGGATTCAGACCAGAGAAAAATTTTCTTGCCTCGAGAAAAGGGGTCGTCTTTGAGAGATTTGATCCACTTAGTGGGTTCAAAAAGACAGCCATCCATACGCCTGTGCATGAGGCTGCTGGGAAAAATGGTGGCATCATTCGAAGCAGTACCCTACGGTCAATTCCATTCAAGGAAGTTGCAAAGGGCCATACTGTCAGCCTGGAACAAAAAAGTTCAGGCTCTGGACGTACCAATGTCCTTGTCCCCTTCCGTTCGCAGAAGCCTCCGTTGGTGGTTGGTTCCCCGGAATCTGGAAAGAGGGAAATCCTTCAGTCCGATTTCTTGGAAGGTGGTCACTACAGATGCCAGCCTTTTAGGCTGGGGAGCAGTACTGGAGCAATGGTCTCTCCAGGGCAGATGGTTGGATGCGGAAAAGGCCCTGCCCATCAATCTCTTAGAGATACGAGCAGCCCGGTATGCCCTAGTAGCATGGACATCCAAACTCCAAGGGTCCCCTGTCAGAGTTCAGTCAGACAATGCCACAGCAGTGGCATATATCAATCATCAGGGGGGCACCAGGAGTCGTGCAGCCCAAAGGGAAGTAAATTACATCCTGAGATGGGCAGAAAGATATGTCCCAGCCATATCTGCGGTATTCATTCCAGGGGTGGAGAATTGGAAGGCGGACTTTCTAAGTCGCCAACAATTATGCCCAGGGGAATGGTCCCTTCATCCCGAGGTTTTCCAGACAATATGTCAGCGGTGGGGAACACCGGATGTAGATCTGCTAGCATCCAGGTTCAACACGAAAGTGGACAGGTTTGTCTCTTGGACAAGGGATCCCCTAGCGTGCGGCTCGGATGCCCTGGTGTTCCCTTGGGATCAGTTCAAGCTGATATATGCATTCCCACCGCCACAATTGTTACCTCGATTACTCCGCAGAATCAGGGTAGAAAAGAAACCAGTGATTCTGGTGGCTCCAGCGTGGCCCCGAAGAGCATGGTACGCGGAGATTGTAAAAATGTCTGTGGGGAGTCCTTGGACCCTCCCACATCGTCCGGACCTGCTTTCGCAGGGACCGATATACCACCCTTCCTTACCAGCCCTAGGTTTGACGGCCTGGCTATTGAAGCCCACATTCTAAAAAGGAGAGGGCTCTCTAATGCTGTGGTGTCTACCATGATCAATGCCAGGAAACCGGTATCCAGGCAGATCTACTATAGAATCTGGAAGGCGTACATCGCCTGGTGTGAGGCCAGGAAATGGCATCCACGTAAATATGTAATACGTAGAATTCTGGACTTCCTACAATGGGCTGTAGATAGGAAGCTTGCCTTGAGTACTATCAAAGGTCAGATTTCGGCCTTGTCAATATTTTTTCAAAGGCCCTTGGCTTCGCATTCACTAGTCAAAGCCTTTATACAAGGAGTGATGCGTATTAGTCCTCCGGTTAATATTCCCATATGTCCATGGGATCTAAACTTGGTTCTGTCGGTTCTACAGAAACAACCATTTGAACCATTACAGCATATTTCCTTAGTGCTTCTCACCAGGAAATTGATTTTTCTAGTAGCCATTTGTTCGGCTAAAAGAGTATCGGAATTAGCAGCTATGTCCTGTAAGGAGCCATATCTGGTTATCCATAAGGACAGAGTAGTGTTACGTCCTCATCCAGCCTTTCTTCCTAAGGTGGTATCGAGTTTTCATTTGAACCAAGATGTGGTTCTTCCTTCTTTTTTCCCCAAGCCTACTTCAGTAGAGGAAAAGTTATTGCATTCTTTGGATGTAGTAAGAGCAGTTAAAGCTTATCTAAAAGCCACTGCTCAGATTCGCAGAACGGATACTTTGTTTATTCTGCCGGAAGGCCCCAGAAAGGGTCAGGCAGCGTCAAAATCTACTTTAGCCAAGTGGATTCGACAGGTCATAATACAAGCCTATAGCTTGAGAAGTAGACCGCCTCCGTTCAAAGTTAGGGCGCACTCCACGAGAGCAGTTGGAACTTCATGGGCAGTGCATCACCAGGCCTCCCTGGCTCAAGTCTGTAAGGCCGCAACATGGTCTTCAGTACACACGTTTACTAGGTTCTACCAGGTGGACGTTAGAAGTCAGGAGGATGTCGCCTTTGGGCGCAGTGTGTTGCAGGCCGCAAAAGATCCTCATGTCTGATAGCGCTCAGCTTATATATGGTGTATCCCCCCCCTCATTTGGCATTGCTTTAGGACATCCCATTAGTAATGACTATGTCGCTCTGTGTCCCGTGATGTACGAGAAAGAAAATAGGATTTTTATAACAGCTTACCTGTAAAATCCTTTTCTTGGAGTACATCACGGGACACAGAGCTCCCGCCCCTCTTTGGGGACACTTATTGCTTTGCTACAAAACTGAGGTGCTCCCGGATGGGAGGGGCTTATATAGGGGAGGGTACTTCCGGTTTTGGAAGTTGCCAGTGCCAGCACCTGACGGTAACTATATAACCCATTAGTAATGACTATGTCGCTCTGTGTCCCGTGATGTACTCCAAGAAAAGGATTTTACAGGTAAGCTGTTATAAAAATCCTATTATCAGCTGTAAACTAGATGTCCACACTGCCTATCCTAACAGGGTTAAAATCTCTTAAAGCGGAAATTCACCCAAAAGGGGAAGTTCTGCTCTTCCGTCTCCTCCATTGCCCTTTTGTTGTCAGCGGTTTAGACATTAATGGCTGTGTGTTGAGTTATTTTGAGGGGACAACAAAATTTACACCGTTATACAAGCTGTACACTCACTACTTTACATTGTAGCAAAGTGTCATTTCTTCAGTGTTGTCACATGAAAAGATAGAATAAAATATTTAGAAAAATAAGAGGGGTGTACTCACTTTTGTGAGATACTTTATAAAGTAAGGTTCTCAAATTTGACTGCAAAAGTGGAAGAACACTTAGGGAACCGTTTATCCCAGAGAGCATTTTCCTTTTGCACTTTACTAACAGATGAAATTTAGGACGATGAGGTCTCCGGGGCTCGTGCTGCTAATCCACTCTCACTGCAGTGCATGAAATGTTGTAAGTGGAGTGCAGAGCAGAGAGAATAATCGCACAACCCAGGCAGAGCGTAACGAGTTCTGCTCTCCTCTTATCGCTGGCGGCTCGTTGGTGATACGATCAGGTATTGTGAAGCACAACAGATGTTAAAGGTCAGTCCGACACTGGCTACATCAGTCACAGGGGAGCGCGGCAGATCCAATTCTGGATAAATTCCCAATTTGTCTTCCTAACAAGGTGATGGTATCAGGGATTTTGCAGTAGGAGAAGAACAGGGAGCAGATTAGAGATTTGTATGTGCCGTCACAGCCACACTGCAGCCTGCAATCACCCGGTTAGTTTTTAAGTTTCTAAAGTCAAGCTCTTTTTGTAAAGTATTGTGCAGGCGATAAGTAATGCTTTCAATGGGCGGAACGTGCTGAAAAGTCTCTGTGCAAACGAGCGCTGATCGTTCTCTTATCTATGGAGGAAAGGGAACACAGCGCTCACTACAGATCATATTCACCCCACCGCTAAGAAGCAGTGGCAGCCGGTCCATAAAGGGTGTCTGTTAGACATATTATAATTTATTTAAAAATAAAAACTGTATTTGGTTCATATGTGTGTGCACTGTGCGGGGCACCGGACTAATGGGTGTCTATTAGGGCCGTAAATATTTGAAAAGCATGTGATTTGAGGCTGAGCTCTAATTGGCTTGTTTCAGATTATCCTTGGGGCGCAGAGTATTTGGCACCCCCATACTTTAGATAATATAATGTATTTTCAGAACTTGTAGAAAAATGAACATGTACTTCACCTGAAAAAAATAAATCTAATACAGGCACCACATCTAAGGACTGGAAAGGAGCAATATATTACATTTTGAAGGATAGAATGAGGAGCATACTTTTTTTTTTAATTATTCATTTTTGCAAAATTACAAAAACACCAGAAATCACCAAATAAAGTATAGCTAAAGGCAAAACTTTTTTTTTAGTTTTGGATGGAGTGGAGAGGGATGAGAACACCTGTCAGTTTTTATTGCTGTCTGTGCCCTCGTTAGGGAGATTTAGGCCTCGTACACACGACCGATTTTCTCGGCAAGAACCAGCAAGAAACTTGCTGGCAGAGAGGTCTTGCCGAGTAAATCGGTCGTGTGTACGCTGCTAGCGGGTTTCTCGTCGAGAAAACCGACAAGAAACCTCGACGAGAAAATAGAGAACCTGCTCTCTATTTTCTCGTCGAGATTCTCCTCGGCATGTTTCTCGACGAGAAAAGTGAGTGTGTGTACACTTACCTGTCCTCCCGGAAGCCCGCGCATGTTCGAAATGAATTTGACGCATGCGCGGTAGCTTCCTAGGCATACGTAGGGTATACCAAGATGGCGGCGACGGCATCGAATGTGACGAGCGCATGCTCGACGTAGTCGATGACGTCACCGCGTACACTCCTTTCAAAGAACCGCGGGTTCTTTGAAACGAGCGTGTGTACACTCGGCCGGGACAAGTTTCTTGTCCAAGAATCTCGTCGAAAAAAACGACATGTTTTTTTCAACGAGAATCTCGGCCGTGTGTACGAGGCCTTACTCTCTCTATTTGTCCTGTTTACCATTATCATTGAAAGTGAAAGCAAAAGAAAATCCCAAATTGGTTGTCCCCAGAAAAGTAATAGAGGGGACATTTTCTAATGAGGACACTAGTTCTGGTGACCTGGGGGTCCCCAAGGAATTCCCTTCAAGGGGTTGTAAACCCTCATGTTTTTTTAACTAAATTTTTTCTATGCATTAAGGTGAAAAACCTCCTGTGATGCAGCAGCCCCACAGAGCCCCCCTTTTACTTACCTGAACCCAGTCTTTCCAGCGACGGGGATGAGCACAGCAGCTCCAGCCAGTGTCTCGGGTCCTGATTGGATAGATTGATAGCAGCGCAGCAATTGGCTCCTGCTGCTGTCAATCTAATCCAATGACGCCGGGGGGGCGGGCCGAGTCCTGCTGTCTGTGTCAATGGATGCAGCAGCAGGACACGGGAGCGCGCCCGCACAAGTGCCCCTAGGGGGAGCAGCTCTCCCTGGGGGCACTCGAGAAGAGGAGGAGCCAGGAGCGCCTCTGAGGGACCCCAGAAGAGGAGGATCAAGACCACTCTGTGCAAAACAACAGCATAGAGGAGGTAAGTATGACAGTTTTTTTTTGTTTTTTTTTAAACAAAGCTTTACATATCCTTTAATTTGCAAGGGTTTCCTCTCACTTCCTGTTTGGCTATGAGACAGGAAGTGAAGGGAAATCTCTGCAATGGGACACAGCTGGTGAAAAACAAAATCTGACTGGGGTTATAACCCTACTTTGCTCTATTCAAAATGAAAAAAAAAAAAACGTTTTGCCTATAGTTCCACTTTAAGTTTATGAAGCATTCCAAACAGTCAATCTTCATGACATCACAGAGACAAAAATACACCAGCATGGGACCAGATCAATATCGGAATTATATTCTAACATATTTTTTATGAAAAGAATGCTATTTTTTTTTTTACTTGATACCAGAATGTGTCCCATGTGCCTGCTATTCCCTGCATTTGGGCCTTTGGGTTAGCTAGAAAGGCTGTGATCTTGCTACATCTTACACACTACCTAGCTGGATCCAAGTAGACAAGGTGAGATGGGTGGGAGGTGGTGCCATGAGCAAAAGGGTGTAATGAAGCAAGAAACCATAGTAGGCATAAGAGTGGGCACTGGTGACTGCACCAATATGGATTCTTCTCGGTAGAAGAGCCAAATTCCTTCCTGATCCCCCGAGATGCAATCGGATTTTCCCTGGATCAACTTTACCTATAAATGTCAGTACCCAGTTATATTATGTACATTTAGGAAAGAATCCAGGTCTTTCTTAAAGCAATCTACTGAGCTGGCCAGAACCACCTCTGCAGGGAGTCTTTTCCACATTTTCACAGCTCTTACTGTGAAGAAACCTTTCCGTATTTGGAGATTAAATCTCTTTTCCTCTAGTGCCCCCTTGTCCTCAGTGTTGACCATAAAGTGAATAACAACACCAAGTTCACTATATGGACCCCTTATATATTTGTACATGTTGATCATATCCCCCCTTAATCTCCTCGTCTCAAGAGTGAGTAAATTCAGTTCCTCTAATCTTTCCTCATAGCTGAGCTCCTCCATGCCTCTTATCAGTTTGGTTGCCCTTCTCTACACTTTCTCCAGTTCCCCAATATCCTTTTTGAGAACTGGGGCCCAAAACTGAACTGCATATTCCAGATGAGGTCTTACTAATGATTTGAACAGGGGCAAAATGATATCTCTCTCTGGAGTCCATACCTCTCTTAATACAAGAAAGGACTCATCAGGCTTTTTCCGACAGGAAAACCGACCGTGTGTATGGGGCATCAGTGTGGAACCCCCTTGGAGATTCGTTTAGGATTCCCATCAGACTGTAGAGTACTGGGAAGCTCACACACATCATACGCATGCATAGTCTCATCTTTTGACCTGATGCAACTCCTCAAATCCTGACAATTCTAGAATGATATCATTTTATAGGTTTAAGAAAAAAATGTTTGATGTTAAACAAAGTGAACTGGGATAATATATATTTCCTACAAAGTAGAACTAAATGAAAGGACTTTTAGTATAATGGTGTCTATGGCCTATTTACTCTATATATTGTTCTTTGCGGAGTTGTTGCAAAGGCCAAGGGAATGTTAACTGCTAGCCTGTGTATAAAAGCTTTTACTTCCCCATCTGCTTTGTAAATGCATTTACTTTATTATTGTTCCTCTGAGCGTTCCCCTTTGTCTCGCTTTGCACACTGAATGGACAAAAGTACAGGCAACGGATCCTGTATGTGGCCCACCAGCTAAAGGGGTTGAATTAATGAAATAAGAGTACCTGTCCCCAATGGATGCAACCAATGTTTGTATTTATGTGGTTGCAACCTATTATCTGACATGCATTTGTATGTGTGTGAGCTTGCCAGCATTCTAAATGATGATGCCAGTACAAAAGACATTTGAATGGGGGGATTATCCATATTGGAGGCCATACAAATGGAGAGATTATGCATATGAATGGAGTGGAGGAAAGTGAGTAGGTGTCTGAATAAACAGAACTACAAATCCCAGCCTCCATGTATGTATTCATCTGTTTATTTAGGTTTTCCTGAGGCTTAGCTGTAAAGGTAATCTTCTGAAGAAGTAGCCATAGACCACTCTTGGTGTAGCTGTTGCTGTGTGATCGGAGCTTTACATAAACTATGTAGGATAAGGATCTACCTAAATTATTGTATATATTCAGTCTGAATACAAACACAGCATATCTGCTCCCGTCCCTCTGTGTCTTATATTAAGCACATAACCCGCAAACTATACAGCAAATAGAAATAAAAGCTTCCATATATATATATATATATATATATATATATGGCTTTCAAGTGTTGTATAACACATACAATTCACTGCATATAGTAAAGCAAAACACCAGTGAGATCAATATGGAGGACAGAAAATTACAGCAGCATGGTGTAAAACCAAGGTAGGGTATTGATCTCATGTTATATGTCAGGACTGTTTGATCCTCCATGCTACTGATTACTCACAGAGAGATCACGTTAATTAAACATTATCAGGACATCACGCTGTGACCAGCACTGCAAAGATCACAGCATCCGGATGGTTCCAATCTTTCCATAGTTAGGACCTGAATTCCACTGTCCTTCCTTACTCTCCTAACTAGAAACAGATTAGGAGAGCAGCTTTGTTCCCCCTCCCTTCAACTGACATTGAGAAGAAGGGCAATAGGCAGAGAGCAGTCCCCCCATCCAATTGCAATGTCTGTACTGGCATGACCCACCCCATCAGACACCAACTACCTGCAAGTCCAAAAATAGAGAGGGAGAACACTACCCTAAAATAATTCTATAACTGTTCTACTGACTATGTCATATATTGTCTCACTTGCCCATATGGATTGTTCGGAAGAACTTTCAGGGCCCTTAGAGCACGTTTTGGTGAGCATAGACGCTTCATTGAAACGGGCCGTGACCATCATAGCGTTCAAAAACATTTTCTAGTGCATCATAAACAATCCACAGTTGGTCTCAGGGCCATTGAGTAGATTCCTGGGCTGTTCCCTGCGGCTGAACGTTATAAATGTCTGTGCCAGCAGGAAACGTTTTGGATCTATTCCTTAGGTACCCCGGCACCGGGGGGGTTGAATGAGGACACACTGTCCTGTAAACCTATCCTGCCCCATGGGCCCTTCTCTGTTATGTACAGTATAAGGTTTTGACCCCTACATATGAGCATCTACTTGAATAACATCTCTATGCTTTCTCTTTTAGTGGACCCCTATGGTCCCACCCTCCACTCCACTTCTATGACTTACAACCATAGGAAGTATAGTATTCCCCAGGCCCATATGGCTTTTATAACAGTTGCATCCTGTATATTTTATAGTAATGCATATTTTTAATTCTTTATTTAAATATTAATTATTTTAACTTTTAATCATGTTATAGTCATACTCATTATATGCTCCTGCGAGTCATAGATTTGTACAGTCATACAAATTAGTCTGGATATGCATGTCCAATGCATTACGCATGCATACACCCCCAGTACATTTATGGTTCCGCGTGTGTACATATGTGCACATACACATACCATATATACTCGAGTATAAGCCGAGTTTTTAAGCACAATTTTTTGTGCTGAAAATGCCCCCCTCAGCTTATACTCGAGTCACCTTTTTGCGCCTGATCTCCCAAACTTTGGGGAGCCGGTACCGGCCGGCCGTAGGTCCCCTGGACATGGCACACATATAGCCCCACTCTTCCTCTACAAGTGTGCAAAGTTTCTTGTCCGGGGGACCTACGGCCGGGGAGCACCGATTTTTCAAAACCGGGCACCCCCTCCATAGACTCCCATGTTAAACGGTCATTTCTCTGGTGACTTTAGGGACCCGGTACCGGCCGGTCGTAGACTCCCATGTTAAACGTCAGACTAGTCATGGACACAGTGAGGCATGGACACAGTGAGGCATGGACACAGTGAGGCATGGACACAGTGAGGCACACCCTAGGCTTATACTCGAGTCAATACGTTTTCCCAGTTTTTGTGGTAAAATTAGGTGCCTCGGCTTATATTCGGGTCGGCTTATACTCGAGTATATACGGTATATGCGTTTATGAGCATCCATTCCTGTGGTTGAGCACTAGCACTAGAACCATTTTATAGGGCCTGTCCATGCATATATGAGTATTTATCTGAATTTCTCAATTTTGTATTGTCCTATTCTTAAGCCTCTTGAATATGTGTTTTAAGGAATTCTTGCCCCATTCAAAATGTATTTGATCCTCCAAATGCATTTGATTGATGATTTTTTTAAATATATTTGGTTTTTGATCATTTATATTTGATGTAAAAATTTGTGGTATTTATTAAACAAAATAATTGCCCTTTGCTATTATGACATATTATTACTATTATCATGTGCTCTCTCTGTGTGGCTAATTACAACGAGCACCCACGCTAGGATTTGTTGTCCCATGCAATGCGTGTTTTGGTGCCATTTATTCCAAATGGCACCCCAAACGTGGTGTGATTTTGACACGATTGTCACGCCACAGAACTGCGCTGCAGTCATGGCAAAAGGCGACTATAAAGATTGCGTGAAGGTTGTCGCCCAAAAAAGAGAAGGAGCTTCTTTTGGGTGACAAATGCACATAGGACAGCCCATTGAAGTGAAAGGGCTAAAGATATGGAAGGAAGGTTGACCCAGGACCAGCCCTGTTATGGGTCCCAGTGGGTCCATTGGACCCAGGCAGCACTTTGAGAGGGGCAGCAAATTGAACCATGGCCACCTCTCCTTCTCTTCTATTTACCCAGCAACCTGACGACCAGGATTTTTTTTCCAGCAGTTTTGTGTGTCATGATGGCAACTGCCCCCCCGGGCCACTCCTCCTGCCCCTATACTGCTCTAGCCTGTCCATTCACTGCCCTAGCCTGTCTATAAACCCCTATACTAACTGCCCCTATACTGCCTTAGCCTGTTCATATACTACCCTTGCCTGTCTATATGCTACCCTAGCCTGTCTATATGCTACCCTAGCCTGCCCCTATACTGCCCTAGTCCGCCCCTTGGAATCGAACATAATGTCATAAAATTTTGCATATAGACAAGGTGCTGTTGCATGCAAATCTGACTTCCTGATAAATAAAATTTTCGTTTTAATTATCATAATATAAAATAATGGATGTGGGGGCCTTTTGGTGGGCGTGATTTTTTTTTTGGGGGGGGGGGGCAGCATTTCATTCTTGGACCCATGCAGCACAATGTCTTGGGCCAGCCCTGGGTTGACCACACTCTAGACTTCAGAAAAAAAAAGCTTTATCATATAAAATGTATAAAGAAGGACATCACAGACCCAAGATACAAAAAGACAGCAGCATGGTTAAAGCGTTTCACAGAAAAATTCACTTAATGGGTTGCTGCTGTCTTGTATCGTGGGTCTGTGATGTCCTTTGTGGATTTTATACAATAAAGCTCATTTTTTCTAAAGTCTGCAGTGCGGTCAACCTTCCTTCCATATCTTCTGCTACGCCCAGGTCACGGACTGGACCGGCACCCTGCGATTTAGAAAGGGGATTTATAGGTTTCACCTGGAGCAATGTTTGGATCAAGTGAAAGAGCTGCCCTATGGGTGGCACGCAGAAAAGTGTGAAAATCCCTGCCAAAAAATCACGACCCGACATGCGAGCCCTCGCTATGCAAAGTGTGAATGTGGCCTAAAATAAAATGATTCGAAAAACTGCTCCTCTATGAGAGTTTCAGTTGTGTATTTATGCATTTGGCTGGATTTGCCCTTTATAAGATATTTAGCATATGGAGTAGAAAATGATTGTATCAGTGTATTCATTTATGAATTTGTACAAGTAAATGCTGTGGACAACACCGTATTTTTCCTTTACATTAATTTCCATATATTTCCCCAGGTAGCTGAGTTTTTAGCCCCCACCTAATATAGTTATACACAGAACATATTTATCGGATGGGATCCAATATTTGCCCGCATAGAGCAGGAATGAGTACATAATAAATCACGATTGATTGCCAAGCTGCTGTGTGGCTCCTGTTTAGTCATCTGTGGTTGGGCTTGTGCCACCTTCACCAGTAACAGACCTGTCAGTGACTAATTAATAAGAAAATATAGGAAACAGATTGAGTGTAGCCTGGGGAATGGACTTTACATTGTGCTGAGATTTCATCCAAAAATATGAAATCTATTTGTATACGTTTTTTCTGATCCAGCAATGGGCAGGCGGTACATTAGCTCTCACCACCGGGAGCTGTGCACTGGTAGTTTTTGGTGCAGTGAAAATGCCAAAGCTCCCATGACTGTTCCTATTTTATATAATGTCTCCAGGACTAACGCACCCCTTAAAGCATTCTTCTACTTCCACAGAGCTGCAATATTTTTTTATAGTGATCTCTAAATCAGAACAAAGATATTAACCGCTTGCCGACCGCTGCACGACGGTGTACGTCGTCAGAATGGCACGACTGCGCAAATGGGCGTACCCGTTCGTCATCGCAGGCTAACAGGCGCGTGCATGTCACGCGCTGCGGGAGCATGCCCGTATGTCCCGCGGACTCGATGTCCGCCGGTGGCCCGCAATCATGACACGGAGAGGCAGAACGGGGAGATGCCTATGTAAACAAGGCATTTCTCTGCTCTGCATAGTGACATGACAGAGATCTACTGCTCCCAGTGATCGGGAACAGTGATCTCTGTCATGTTCTAGTGATCCCACCACCCCCCTACAGTTAGAGCACGCTGAGGGAACACACTTAACCCCTTGATCGTCCCCTCGTGTTTAACCCCTTCCCTGCCAGTCACATTTATACAGTAATCAGTGACTATTTTTAGCTCTGATAGCTGTATAAATGTCAGTGGTCCCAAAATAGTGTCAAAAGTGTCCGATCTGTCCGCCGCAATCACGATAAAAATCACAGATCGCCGCCATTACTAATAAAAAAAAATTATAATAAAAATGCCATAAATCTATCCCCTATTTTGTAGACGCTATAACTTTTGCGCAAACCAAATAAATATACGCTTATTGCGTTTTTTTTAAACAAAGATATGTAGAAGAATACATAGCCTAAACTGAGGAAGAATTTTTTTTTACATATTTTTTGGGGGATATTTATTATAGCAAAAAGTAAAAAAAATATAT
The DNA here is from genome assembly GCA_029206835.1 of Rana muscosa. Classification (NCBI taxonomy): domain Eukaryota; kingdom Metazoa; phylum Chordata; class Amphibia; order Anura; family Ranidae; genus Rana; species Rana muscosa. The sequence goes on along the minus strand of CM055128.1, from coordinate 290,872,048 downwards.
ATATTTTTTTCAATTATCGGTCTTTTTTTGTTTATAGCCCAAAAATTAAAAACCGCAGCGGTGATCTAAATCCCCCAAAAGAAAGTTCTATTTCTGGAAAAAAAGGACGTCAATTTTATTTGGGTGCAACGCACGACCGCGCAATTGTCAGTTAAAGCGACGCAGTGCCGTATCGCAAAAAATGCTCTGGTCATTAAGGGGGTAAATTCTTCCGGGGCTGAATTGGTTAAAGTGGATGTAATTCATGAAATTTAAACTGGGCACATAGATCTGCAGTGTTTTCTTATCTCTCTCCAAAGCACTGAGTCTTGAAGCTTTCTCCTGCTCCGTAGCTTATCAGCCTGATAACTTCAGACAAGTTCTCCAACACAGGAGATAAAAGCAGCCTGAAATGTGTTTCTTGGGAGGTTGCTATAAATAGATTAGCAGAGAGCTTGACTTGTCAGAGCATAGCTCTGCACATTCCTTTCTTCTTTTGCCTATGTGGAGGTGGGGTGTGTGCCTTTCTTCCAATCAGCTGTCTTGGCTGTATGCCAATAATCCACTCCCAGCGCTGAACAGGAAGAGAAAAATCTTTAATACAATGTGCATTTTCTAAAGAATATATAAAGCTGAAGACAGCAGATATACATGTAAAACTTAAGTAGGGAGATTTGTTTAATCCCTGTGTATCATCTAAAGGCTGTTCATTTCACTGTGTATATGTAAGGGTTTACATCCACTTTAAGATAGAAATAAATAAAACAATGTGGCTTTTGGTGCAATATTTATTTTCTGTCCACAGCTCTCCCCTGCAGTACTTCTTTTCTACCACAAGATGTCCTCAGTCTGATGGCCAACACTATACAACACACTTCCTCTGAGCCAAGAACACCTTTCAGATGTAACTAGAGAGGGAATGCAGAAGAAGCACAGTAATGAGCTCATCTCTCTTTCACTCTGCTCACTCCTCTTACCAGCACGCTTCTTCTCAGAACATGAACTGATCAGCTTCTTCTTATGCTTCTTTCTTTGACCCTCCAGCTTTGCTAAATAATGTCATAAGCATGTAGCACTCCTGATCTCTGTTAGCTGCTAATATCCTTCCAGCATCCTGGTCTTGGCTGTGATACATTGTCCTGGTCTGTTTGTCCACCTGCAAGGTGATTTATGTGGCCAGTCTCTGGGTGGAGACCAAACCTGATTTAAGCCAGCCAAGCCTGCAGTCTCATGTTTGTGATAGTGTGTGTAATACGTGCTCAAGCTCTCTGTGTCTCTGTCCTGCTTTGCTGTTTGGAGTCCCCTGTTTTTTTGACCTTGAATCAGATATTGACTATTCTCTAAACTCTCTGCCTGCCTTTTGATTACGGATTGGACCCCAACTATTCTGAAACTTGCCTGCCTTGTACCTGTACAGTCATTAAACCACTCTGCTTGTCTGCCAAACACAAGTACCTGTTTGCTTTGCCTGCCCCGGTGTGGTAGCCAGGCACTATAGTATTGTGTATAAGACCTGGGGGCAACCAAGTTCCGGTAGAGAAAAGGGGGCTGCTATAGGTGAAGAACACAGAAGTTAGCTATAGTGTCTGACCACCTGCATTAGGTGCCAAATATATCAAATTCACATGCTTACACTGCTTGCATTTAAAAATGTATTTAATGATGTATTAATGAATACAGAGCTTCATTAATTTGTACCTGCCAAGAGCTCAACTTAAAGGAAATCTGTATAGAAATAAACTTATATGATGCCATTGCTAAAACCTCCTTCTGACAATGCTAGTTTCCTGTATGTAATGGGGATCCTCTGGCTTCAATACTTTGAGCCACTAATCCAGAATAAGTATGCAGATCAAGAGTTCTGACTTCAGTAAAGCAGCTCTTACTAATGAACAGAAAGCAGTGCAAAGCTTAAATGTTGACCAACTGAAATATAGACCGACTTACCACTTTAGAGGTAAACTCCGGTGCATTGTCATTGACATCTGCAACAGTTATGATGGCCGTGGCTGTGTTGGATAATCCGTGGTTTAAGTTTCCCTCCATATCTGTGGCTTGAACGACAACAGTGTACTGCTGGACTTTCTATGGGAAGAAAAAGGCAGATAACATGGTGTCAGTGCAGACAATACATAAGCCATGCAGGAAATACAGCAAGAACCTATCATACCTTATGCAGTAATTACAGTCATTCAGAAATAACCATGTGGTAGAATTGGGAATGCTGGTGGTGGCGACATCTCAACACTGAAATCCCTCAGCCATACAATATTAGGATCCATCTTACCAGTAACCACAAAAAGCTAAAATAAAGGTTTTAGGAGGACTCGGTCTTTAAATGAAATATAATCATCTCAAAAAGTTTACAATTCTGCAAAGTTTTTTCTAAACGGGGACACAATTAATGAGCGCTTCCGCTACAAATTGAAGGATGGTGTGGGAGAACAGTAGTTTCTAATCAGGAATACATCCATATCATTGGTGTGATTGTCTGGTGGAGGCATTTATCATCTTCCGCAGAATTCCTTCAATAATGTAATTACGAATGAGATTGGAAAGTCAGTGTGGATGGATATTTATGCTGGAAGACTGTGCAGTCACAGGAAGCGGAGAGTAAATAATTAGTCTACGGTTGGATTAGCAGGCACGGGATTCTCTAGGGTCAGGAATTAGCCCCTAATAGTGCTTATTGTAGGATTGCAGAGGCTGAAAATGAATCCTGAAACGATGTTTACGGAAGGGAGACATCTGGGATACGTTGATGATGACATTAGCGAGTTAAGATGTTTGAAGAAGCAAAGCAAGTGTCACTTGGGGGCTGTGACCCTTAACTGCCAAAAGAAGCACGGTAGACTGTGTGTTATTATTCATTCATGTTACAGACAGATTGTGAAGTTCTGTCCCTGGACATGGAAATATAGGGATCTTCACCAGCACACCTTGGTATAGTGGTAATCGTGTCCTTTATTCACATTATGCCCTGTGATGGACATAATTGTCAGTATTCCAAGGTGTGCCGATGAAGATCCTTGTTTTTCTATGATTACATGGTGGCACCATCCACCAATATACTACAACACCTTAACTTAGTTTATCTCTTCTGTAATCAGTGGAGCAGGGGGATTGATTGTTCTGGCCTGCTTGGTGTTTCACAGGCTGCTGGACTGATTGCTTTTCCCTGCATTCTAGAAGATTCTAGAATTACAGCGGGAGGAAGAATGGGAGAGCAGCTTGAAAATTTATGGGGAACCAGCCAAGCCCTGGAGAGGTAGAGAGGCCATAAATATTTTGAAGTCTAGAGAAGAGTGGTTGGATCCTGGGTTCAGCCCTGTCAGAGGAGACCCCTGTCTGAGGGACCCAGTGAAGGTTGGAGGGAAGGGAGTCCAGTGGTCCCATGAGTCTGTGTCTCCCTCACTGAAGAGTGCCTGGTGGATATCAGTAGGAGGCAACTGATGATCTTGTGGCATTGTGAGTACTGACCTAATCCTGTGCCCTAAAGACTGTGTGCAGTTCTCAGTTCTACAAAGAAACAAGTCCCAGCATTCTGTGTGGAAGATCTCTATCAGAATAGTAAGATGAGAAGTGTCCTAGGTTGACTCTGTTCTTTCGGATGATCCCATGTCATCCCCAAACGCATCCAAGTTTAAGTCAGCAATAAAAGTTAAAAAAATAAAAAATAATTCTTGACTGTTTGAGTCAGTGAGAAAGAAGAAAATACTGTGTGCCTGGCTTTGTGTGCACTAAGTTGGGGAAATGGGACCTTCAAAGCCAGCGGCTCCTTTCTGGGTGTGCTACATAGCTGTATGGTGATAAGGTAAACCAAACCTAACATTTTAAAACATCAATGATTATTTATATTTAATACGCTATCTATCAATCAACATTAGACGTTTTCCCCTCTTTTTCTCTTCTAAGATTCAGCCTAGAATTTGGGATTTTCTTTTACTTTCACTTTTGGGGAGAACAGTAAACAGGGGAATCTCCCCAATGGGAACACAGACAGCAATAAAAACCTAACAGGGGTTCCAATCTCTCTCCACTCTATCCAAAACAAAAAAAAAAAAGTTTTTTGCCTTTAGTTATACCTTTCCCATAGGCTTGCTACATGGTGTATTCACACACAGGTGTAGCTAAAGCTGACCATATACGGCTAAAATTTTAGCCAGTTTCTGTCGTTGATCACATCTAAAGCTGTGGGTGGCCCTTCCGATACCTTCTGGTTTGAAAAACCTTGATTGAAATATTAAAGGAGCTGGGCTGAAAAAAGCCAGCCAAACAGTGACTGCAGCCAATCAGCTTGAGACACTATTTGGGTATTCCGATGGCCATGGGTGCCAGCTGCCAGAATACAATAGCTGTTATCAGAACATTCATAAATCTACGCTGTTTGGAGTGGCTGGGGAAACCTGTGAATTTTAATCTTGATCAGCCCACTGGGCTGAACATGGGAATTCTATATGTGCATGGCCTACTTTAGTTCAGAAAGTAAAAAGAAGCAGGCAGAGAGAACTTTTATGTTGGAGAACATGAAGATCGAAGTCCCTTCATGATAGCAACTGTAGTACCCTCCTTGATAGATGCTAGGATTAGGTAAATTTAGTTTTGGCTCACTGTATTGTGGCTGTGTTTGATTGTTCTGGCCTGTTCTATGTTTCAGTGGCTGTAGGATTGGCTGCTTCACCCTGGCTGATCCAGAAATGTTCTGGAAGTTAGCAGGCAGGAAACGTGTAATCAGCAGCTGAGTATTCATACAGCCCTGGCCAATCCCTGGGGAGAGGTGCCCAGATGGTGACTGGGAGCCTGTATAAATACTCTTAGCCAGAGAGCAGACTGGATATTCCCTGAGATCACAGCATAGGGGGGCTGCTAGCCCCCTAGGCAATTCTGCCATGTGTTTGCGGGTTGTCACAGCCTCATTGTGGCTAGCTGGAAGCCTGCTGTGCTGAGAGTTTGCTGAAGCTGACTGAAGGACTGTTGTCTGAGGATCTAGTCAGGGACGACGGGGTGAAAGTGTCTGGAGGATATTGGAAGGAGGCAACCAATTTTGTCAAGAATGTTTGTGAATACAGACTGGTGAGAGAGATCCTAGAGACTGTGTGCAGTTGCCATCCCTCTTTTGCTAGAATATGCAGGTATAAAGAGGACACAGTGGCCGGTGTCCTGAAGAACTCAGTCTATTTAATTCTTAGTGAAATTACTTTGCTCAGACTGTCCAGAGAGGAAGGTAAATCTCCTCAAGTTGCTACTACAAAGCTCAGTCCACCCTTTACTTGTGCAAGGACTTGTCCTCAAATCATTACTAAGGGTTACTGGACTGGAGTATCCTACCATTACTCACTAATTAACCACGTTCCTATTAAAGCATCATAGAAAGCATACCCCTAGATTGGCTAATGAGCCTGAAGAGTGACCAGAGCTGTGCGTGTGGCTGCGAGGAAACTACGGGGAAAAGCATCTGGGCAATCTACTTAGCGGCTCCTACGAGGGTAGCGCTACACAACAAAGAAAAAATAGTTGAAGTTTGTTCCTTTAATTCTGCCATAATGCCAATTAGGAGCCAGCTATGAGCCCCATAAGCCTCAGCTCTTGAATGACATGACCATGTGATGAACCCATACAGGGGTCCATTACAACCCCTCCTAAAAATCCAATGTAAATCAATGTTTCTAATCCAGGTCGGCTTCTCTTCCAGTGTGCCTGAACTGTGAGTGAACCGAGCAGTGTTCCCGATGTGCCGAGCTCAGGCTGACGGCATCTGAGAGGGGAATCGTAACATCGTACACTGAATTCTACATCTATCAAATCCCTTGCTTATATTCCATCATCGTCCTGACCTGGCTAAAAATATGAAACCAGAATTGAAATTTTAATCAAAATGTGCAGAAACAGATGGCTTCGTATACTTCACAACAAAAGTTTAAATACTGAGCAAAGGTAAATCGAGTAATGTGCAGACATACAAAAAAGGAGCAGTGATGTCTAATGAGAAAGCTGCTTCATTGCAATCTGCTTTCATAGTCCTCCCTGTAAACAGCATATACAGGTCAGTCTTCAGACCATTTTTTAGCTCCTACTCAGTGGTCTGCTACCAGGGCCGGGGCAAGGAGTGGGCAAGAGGGGCGGCTGCTCTGGGCACTGTGGTATCGTGTGGGGGGGTGGGGGGGGGGTGCTGTGAGGAGACTGAGGGGGAGGGGGTTTGTGTTGGGAGGGGGAATTTGAGGGATAGCAGAGGGTAAGAATGGTTCTAGGAGGGGAAATTTGGGGGGGGGGTGCTCTGAGTGGTGATTTAGGAGGAGTAATGTTGGGAGGGGATATGGGGTAAGAGGATTAGTGCTAGGAGGGGGGATTTGTGCCAGAAGAGGTGACATGGTAGAGGGGAATTGTGCTAGGAGGGAATTTTTTTTGGGGGGGGTGATTTGTGTTAGTAGGGATGATTGGGGGGATTTTGGGGGAATTTGTGCTGGGAGGTGGAATTTGGAGTGAGGGGTAGAGGATTTATTTTATTTCAGGAGGAAGGGGGGGGACATTTGTCCTGGGGGGATTTTGGGGATAGGGGAGGGCAAAAATTTGTGCTGGGAGGCGGATTTCGGCAGGGCGGGGGCTGATTTGTACTGGGATGAATTTGTGCTTGGGGAGGTTTTTTTCTGACACATGATGCTCATACATCTTTGGGGGGGGGCGCAGTTTGGCAAGTTTGCCCTGGGCTCTAGATCACCTTGTCCCAGCACTGCCCACTACACCATACTGGGTGGAAAGGATTGGAATAGGAATTAAAATTTTGTGAAAACAGAGCTCGGGTATTTAGTCTGTTTCCTGCCAACTACAAGGTGAGCAAGTGGAACCCTGCAGGTACACAGCAGGAAAGAAAAGACAATAGTAGTGTCCATGGGGATTGAGAGATACAGGAAAACAGTCCTATAGATAAAATAAAGGTTTCTTTTTCATTTAGAAAAAAAGACTCAAAACCTTTGCACACTTATGCCACGTACACACGATCAGAATTTCCGACAACAAAACCGTGGATTTTTTTCCGACAGATGTTGGCTCAAACTCGTCTTGCATACACAAATGTTGCTCGGAAATTCCGAATGTCAAAAACGAGGTGATGTACAACATTACGACGAGCCGAGAAAAATTAAGTTCAATGATTCCGAGCATGCGTAGAATTTTTGTGCGTCCGAATTGGATACACACGATCGGATTTTCCGACAAGAACTTTTGTTGTCGGAAAAATTGAGAACCAGCTCTCAAACATTTGTTGTCGGAAATTCCGACAGCAAATGTCCGATGGAGCCTATACACGGTCGGAATATTCGACCAAAAGCTTAGATTGAACATTTGTTGTCGGAAATTCCGATTGTGTGTACGCGGCATTACCCTTTTCCATCGTATGTATTTAATTGGTGAATGAAATTCTAATTGTGAACTCATAAGTTTTATTAATTAGCATTTATTTAGTGGTAATGAATAATAGATGTTCTCCCTAATAATGACAGCAGGGTGACCCGCACAGACAGCAGTGGAATCCCCAACTGCATCAGACATACTGTAGATGTCATCCTCAATTGCATTAGGACCCCCCTGTCAGGCAGAAGCGACAATCCTCACTGCAACAGAAGGCATCCCCCCCAAGTGGATCAGGACTCCCTCCAAACAAATGCGGCAACCCAACTACATCAGCACTCCCTGCAACAAACGAGGCAACTCGACTCGATCAGGACTCCCTAAAGGCATAAGTGGCATCCCCAACTGTATCAAGACCCCTGCTGACAGAAGGGGCATCACTAACTGAATTATTACCAACTGCAAAAAGACTTGGCATACCGATGATCGGCTTCCTCCTTTACTTTTCTCAATGAAAGGATCATTCCCATTTCTTTGAGATTTTCCCAACAAGATTTAACATCTGAAACGCTGGTTTACGCTGCTTAAAGCGGAGGTTCCGCAGCCGTTTTTTTTTTTTCTCATACTTTTGCATTCCGCACTACATTACCATACTCACTACTTAGATGTTTTCAAACCGCCGCTGTCCGTTTTTATGAGCAAGGATAACTTAGATAATCTGCTGTCAGACGTTTCCATTTTGCTTGTGGGCATTGTGAAGCCCACAAGCACCTATTTCCGGAAAGCAGTGAGTGCATATCACCCACCATTCGCTGCTCAATCCCGCGCATGCGCCGTGTTAACGGCGAGCCGCGCCGTAAACTTCATGGTTACCATGACAACGGTCGATTTGCATGGGCTTCAAGCTGCACTGAGTCATGGGATGCATGACACTTTGCTCCCAGGAGACAGTGCGGCGCAGGAGAACGCCTACTCCCGCGGGAGAGAGACGCCAGAAGTAGCCCTTCAGATGTCATAATTCAGGTATTGTGATGGGAATTTTTTTTTTGGAGTGTCAATGTATTATGTACGCATTATACTGATTCATATAAGCTACACTTGTCAATTTGCGTGGAACTCCACTTTAACCACTTAAGCCCCGGACCATTTGGTAGCTAAAGGACCAGAGGTGAATTCAGAATTTTGCACTGCGCTGCTTTAACTGTAAATTGTGCGGACATGCAATGTTGTACCCAAACGAAATTTGCGTCCTTTTCTTCCCACAAATAGAGCTTTCTTTTAATGGTATTTGATTGCCTCTGCGATTTTTCTTTTTTGCGATATAAACGGAAAAAGACCGAAAATTTGGAAAAAAAATGATATTTTCTACTTTTTGTTATAAGAAAAATCGAATAAACTCAATTTTAGTCATACATTTAGGCCAAAATGTATTCAGCCACATGTCTTTAGTAAAAAAAATGTCAATAAGCGTATATTTATTGGTTTGCGCAAAAGTTATAGCGTTTACAAACTAGGGTACATTTTCTGGAATTTACACAGCTTTAAATTTATGACTGCCTATCTCATTTCTTGAGGTGCTAAAATGGCAGGGCAGTACAAAACCCCCCCCAAATGACCCCATTTTAGAAAGTAGACACCCCAAGGAAATTGCTGAGAGGCCTGTTGAGCCCATTGAATATTTTTTTTTTGTCCCAAGTGATTGAATAATGACAAAAAAAAAAAAAATTACAAAAAGTTGTCACTAAATGATATATTGCTCACACATGCCATGGTTATATGTGGAATTGCACCCCAAAATACATTCTGCTGCTTCTCCTGAGTACGGGGATACCACATGTGTGGGACTTTTTAGGAGCCTAGCCACGTACGGGACCCCGGAAACCAACCACCGCCTTCAGGATTTCTAAGGGCGCAAATTTTTGATTTCACTCCTCACTACCTATCACAGTTTCGAAGGCCATAAAATGCCAAAATAGCACAAAAGCCCCCCAAATGACCCCATTTTGGAAAGTAGACACCCCAAGCTGTTTGCTGAGAGGCATGGTGAGTATTTTACAGCTCTCATTTGTTTTTGAAAATGAAGAAAGAACATTATTTTTTTTAATTTTTTTTTTCAATTTTCAAAACTTTGTGACAAAAAGCGAAATCTGCAAAATACTCACAATACCTCTCAGCAAATAGCTTGGGGTGTCTACTTTCCAAAATGGGGTCATTTGGGGGGGGGGGGTTTGTGCCATCTGGGCATTCCATGGCCTCCGAAACTGTGATAGGCAGTGAGAAGTGAAATCAAAAATTGACACCCTTAGAAAGCCTGAAGGCGGTGCTTGGTTTTTGGGGTCCCGTACGCGGCTAGGCTCCCAAAAAGTCTCACACATGTGGTATCTCCGTACTCAGGAGAAGCAACAGAATGTATTTTGGGGTGTAATTCCACATATGCCCATGGCATGTTTGAGCAATATATCATTTAGTGACAACTTTGTGCAAAAAAAAAATAATAAAAAAAAAATTGTATTTTTTCCGCAACTTGTGTCAACATATAAAATATTCCATGGACTCGACATGCCTCTCAGTATATAGCTTGGGGTGTCTACTTTCCAAAATGGGGTCATTTGGGGGGGTTTTGAACTGTTCTGGCATTTTATACACAACATTAGGAAGCTTACATCCACTCTTCTAACCACTTGAAGACAAAGCCCTTTTTGACACTTTTTGTTTACATGAAAACATTTTTTTTTTTGCAAGAAAATTATGTTGAACCCCCAAACATTATATATATTTTTAAAGCAAAGGCCCTACAGAATAAAATGGTGGGTGTTGCATTATTTTTTTCTACACAGTATTTGCGCAGCGATTTTTCAAACGCATTTTTTGGGGAAAAAATACACTTTTTTTTATTTTAATGCACTAAAACACACTATATTGCCCAAATGTTTGATGAAATAAAAAAGATTATCTTAGGCCGAGTACATAGATACCAAACACGACATGCTTTAAAATTTCGCACAAACGCGCATAGGCGACAAACTACATACATTTTTAAAAGCCTTTAAAAGCATTTACAGGTTATCCCGTTAGATTTACAGAGGAGGTCTACTGCTAAAATTACTTCCCTCGATCTGACCTTCGCGGTGATACCTCACATGCATGGTGCAATTGCTGTTTACATATGACGCCAGACCGACGCTTGCGTTCGCCATTGGGCAAGAGCAGGGCAGGACAGGGGTGCTTTTTTTTTTTTTTTATTATTAATTTTGCTTTTTTATTTTATTTTTAAACTGTTGCTTCCATATTTTTTTTTTTATCACTTTTATTGTTATCTCAGGGAATGTAAATATCCCCTATGAAAGCAATAGGTAGTGACAGGTACTCTTTTTTGAAAAAACTGGGGTCTATTGGACCCTAGATCTTTCCTCTGCCCTCAAAGCATCTGACCACACCAAGATCGGTGTGATAAAATGCTTTCCCAATTTCCCAATGGCGCTTTTTATATCCGGGGGGGGGGGGACATTCCCTCCCACTGCTTGTAAAAGCAGTCCAGAGGCTAGATAGCCACTAGGATTGCTTTTACATGAAAGCCGGCCGCTGGCTGAAAAGAATGATACCAAGATGATACCTAAACCCGCAGGCATCATTCTGGTATAAACATTCAAAGTCCAGCAACATACCAGTACGTTGCTGGTCCTTGTTGGACATGTATTGTAATCTTTTTTTTCATGCAGCCTGTTGGCTGAACGAAAAAAAAAGATTGATCGGTGGGTATGCCCACCATTAGATTACCGCCCTTCATGCACCATTTATATATGCCGAAGCATGGGGGCATCTTCTCGCAAAAGTTATGCCGCGTACACATGGTCAGACTTTTCCACGGGCAAGCCTCCGTCGGAATTTCAACCGTATGTACGCGGCATTAGGAGCAAAATCGCTCCTCCGCCCCTGCTGCCCCAATGCTTCGGCATATATGCTTTTTTTTTTTAACTGTGGTGGTGAAATCACCTCCTACAGCACTGGAGTCGCAGGGATCAGGCCTGTCTCTGCGAACGCTGCAGTTATGTGTGTTGTGTTTTGCAAGTGACAGTGATCGATCGATACTGCACTTGGGTGGCCTGGGCTGGACGGAGGGGCAAAACGCAGGTGCTAGCAGGTATCTGGGCTGATCCCGCTAACACTGCGTTTTTGGGAACCCTAAACTGCTGGGGACGCTAGTATAGATCTGATCAGATCAGATATTGAGCTGATCAGATACTATACCACTAAGGGGGGTGTATGCTTCACGCGTGGGTGTTAGCGCTACTGGCACTAACCTGACGCTGCCTGGGGTGTGACGCAGACCCTCTCTGACGCTAAAACCTAATTGATATCACCCGCCGGGCGATCAGGGGGTTAAACCTTTATTGGGTTATATACGGCGGGTGCCCTGACACTATAAAAAGCAAACTAACTAACCAGCGTCACCCGTAACACTTATATGATGATCACTGGTGAGAGGGTTAACTAGGGGCAATTAGGGGGTTAAAACCTTTATTAGGTAATATATGGGGGTACCTGACGCTATATAAAAACCTGACGGCGAACCTAAAAAAAAATTACTGGCTACCTATCGGCATCACCGACACTAAGACATCGATCAGAAAAATTATCGCTTAGTGACCGTGGTGATAGGGGGTGAAAGGGTTACCTGGGGGGCGATCAAGGGGGTTAAACCTTTATTTGGTAATATATTGGGGTACCTGACGCTATAAAAACCTGCGGCGAACCTAAAAAAAATTACTGGCTACCGATCAGCATCACCGACGCTAAGACATCGATCAGAAAAATGATCGCATAGCGACGGCGGTGCTAGGGGGTGAAAGGGTTACCTGGGGGGGTGATCAAGGGGGTTAAACCTTTATTAGGTAATATATGGGGGTACCCGACGCTATAAAAACCTGCGGCGAACCTAAAAAAAATTACTGGCTACCGATCAGCATCGCCGACGCTAAGACATCGATCAGAAAAATTATTGCTTAGTGACAGTGGTGATAGGGGGTGAAAGGGTTACCTGGGGGGCGATCAAGGGGGTTAAACCTTTATTAGGTAATATATGGGGGTACCCGACGCTATAAAAACCTGCGGTGAACCTAAAAAAAATTACTGGCTACCGATCAGCATCACCGACGCTAAGACATCGATCAGAAAAATGATTGCTTAGTGATGGCGGTGCTAGGGGGTGAAAGGGTTATCTGGGGGGTGATCAGGGGGTTAAACCTTTATTAGGGGGGGGTTAGGGGGCTACACTGGACCTAAAACTAAATGTACTGAAACTTTTACAGTCACAAATGTCACTGATTGCAGTGATCACTAAATAAATGGTCACTGCAATCAGTGACACTGTGACTGGGGGCTGGGGGGTGATCTGGGGGTGTCTGGGGGGGCCTGGGGGGCGATTTATGTGCCTATGTGTCCTGGTGTCAGTGTAGTGTTTTGTGCACTAACCTGCATCCTCTCCTGTACGGCGCTCGGTATATGTGAGCGCCGCAGGAGAGATGACATCACTTCCTCCAGCCTGTGTAAACAAGCACACAGGCAGGGGAAGCTCTCATTCGCCGGGAGCGATCGAGAGGGGGTGGCCGGAATCGAACGGCCGTCCCCTCATGCCGGATCGCTCCCGAAGGTAAAACGACCGCTCACTGTAAAGAAGGGGGGTCCGATCGGACCCCCCAACTTTACAAAGGCAATCACGTACATATACGTGATTCTGCCTGTCGGTGCCATTCTGCTGACGTATATTTACAGTGGGTGGTCGTTAAGTGGTTAAAGAAAATGTTACTCCAACGTTTCTTATTCCTGATATGTGGCTGCTGTACCATGTACTTGTATGAGAAAGTCCTCTGCTCTCTTTGTATTGCTTCCTTTATGTGAAATCCCGATAAAAATAATAAAAGGTTTGGGACTTTGAATAAAAGAAGGTAATAACACGTAAAAGATACATGACACGTTTAATAACATGGGTAATAAAGTCCCATGACCACAAGTAGGTACATAGAGGATAAAATCCTGTACATGCAGAACACAGCAAAATAGCAAAAAAACACAAATGCACATAAAATGGGACCATAATAGGACAGTATATTGTACCATATCAGAAAACACATATAGATAAATATAGTGGGGTAACCATAGTAGATGGAAATTAAATATGGTAGTGCCATATATGAAATGGAGGCTGCATCCTGTAAGACTCGACACGTTTCGTCAATAAATCCGACTCATCAGGAGTGGATGCTGCATAATATATAAAGAAAATATGTAAAATAAGAGAAAAGAAGCCAACTATAATGGTCTAGATGGAAAAACATGTTGTGAAATCCCCGTTGCTCCTGCCAGTCCCTCTGCTTTCCTGTTAATAACTGACTGCAAAAAGACTTGGCATACCTGTGATCAGCTACATCCTTTCGTTTTCTCAATGAAAGGATGAAAGGATCATTCCGTCACTAAGCATGAGAGTACATCGTGATTAGTTTTATGGCTGTGTTGGGAGGCAATCTAATGATCAGACTCGTGCTGAACCCCCCCCCCCCGCACAGCCATTCACCAGGAAGATCAGTGGGCTTGTGCTTCCTCCTCCAGCTCTCTGAGCTCCTTATGCAGCTGATAACAGAGGGTCATTTATATCAAAGGGAAAAAATTGATATCTATAATGTTTTTCTATCTACAATATACACAAATGTTTTGCCTTTCATTTCTATTTTAATCTCAATGGGCTGTTTTACAAGGTGAGGGTTTACATTTACTTTAAATAGCTCCACACAGCCAATAATGTTCCCTATAATGTCTGGCATTATGGGGGCCAGATATGTGGTCAATGACCAATCTTTCTTATGTCCTTCTGTTTGTACAGTGTAGCAGCGTGTTCTATTAAAGTAAAACTAAAGGCAAAACTTTTTGTTTTGTTTTGGATAGAGTAGAGAAGGATTAGATCCCCTGTTATTTGTTATTGCTGTCTGTGCCCCCCTTAAGGAGATACAACCTCTCTATTGGTCCTGTTTACCATTATCAGTGAAAGTGAAAGTACCGTATTTTCCGGCGTATAAGACGACTTTTTAACCCATAAAAATCTTCTTAAAAGTCGGGGGTCGTCTTATACGCCAGTACGTACCTGACATGTAGAATGTCCATTTTTCAAAAGCTGCGCCTCCTCCACGTGCTGTTCCGTGATCGGCAAATACGGTAAGAGAAAATCACATATTTTGGGTTGTCCCCAGAAAAGTAATAGAGGGAAAATCTTCCAGTGTGGACACTAGTTTTGATGACCTTGGGGTCCCCAAGGAAAACCCTTAATTTCACTTCCTGTTTGGCTATGGGGCAGGAAGTGAAGGGAAATCTCTGCAATGGATCACAGATGGTGGAAACAAATAACTCCACGCCTTTGGTCTCCATGACTGTACTCTTCGCTGGTTCTCTTCCTACTTATCCAACCGCACCTTTAGCGTTACTTACAACTCTACTTCCTCCCCTCCTCTTCCTTTCTCTGTTGGGGTCCCCCAAGGTTCAGTTCTTGGACCTCTCCTATTTTCAATCTACACCTCCTCCCTGGGTCAGCTGATAGCCTCCCACGGCTTCCAATACCAACTTTACGCTGACGACACCCAAATCTATTTCTCTACCCCTCAGCTCACTCCCTCCATCTCCTCGCGTATCACTAATTTACTAACAGATATATCAGTTTGGATGTCACACCACTTCCTCAAACTCAATCTATCCAAACCCAAACGTATAATATTTCCTTCCCCACGTGCCCCTTCCCCTGTTCTCTCTGTCAAAATCGATGGCACAACTATAAGCCCATTCCCGCATGCCAAGGTCCTAGGAGTAGTTCTGGACTCTGAACTCTCCTTTAAGCCCCACGTCCAATCACTGTCCAAATCTTGCCGTCTCAACCTCCGCAACATCTCCAAAATACGCCCCTTTCTAACCAATGACACCACAAAGCTCTTAATTCACTCCCTGGTCATCTCTCGCCTCGACTACTGCAACTCTCTTCTCATTGGATTACCTCTACATACTCTATACCCCCTTCAGTCCATCATGAATGCTGCTGCCAGACTCATCCACGTTACTAAACGCTCTGTCTCTGCTACTCCTCTCTGTCAATCCCTCCACTGGCTTCTGCTCACCCAACAAATTAAATTCAGAATACTAACAACTACTTACAAAGCCATCCACATCACTGATCTAGTCTTAAAATACCAACCTAATCGTTCTCTTCATTCATCTCAAGATCTCCTGCTCTCTAGCTCCCTCATCACCTCCTCCCATGCTCGCCTCCAGGACTTTTCCAGAGCCTCTCCAATCCTATGGAACTCCTTATCCCAATCGGTCTGATTATCTCCTACTCTATTAGCTTTTAGACAATCCCTGAAAACCCTTTTCTTCAGAGAAGCCTATCCTACCCACACCTAACAACTGTATTTTCATTTTCTCCAACAGCTTACCCTCCACAGTTATTACCTTTTGTTCCACTTGACCCTCCCTCCTAGATAGTAAGCTCTAACAAGCAGGGCTCTCGGATTCCTCTTGTATTGATTTGTATTGTAACTGTACTGTCTGCCCCCATGTTGTAAAGCGCTGTGCAAACTGTTGGCACTATATAAATCTGTACATAATTTGTGCCAAAAGGAAAAAAAAAACGCTGTAACTGCTTATAATGGCTTCAATTTGTCAGTGTATTTAAATCTGCTAGTTATAACACTCCTCTCCACCAAGACTGAGAATGCTGCTGTCCAAAGGTGCCCCCTGTTCTCCTTCATTCAGAGTGGAGGCGCTCTTAAGCCTCATACACACGATCGAACTTCCAATGGACTTTTCCGTGGATTTTGCTCCGAAGGGCATTGGCCGTGAACTTGGTATGCATACACACGGCAGGACTTTTTCAGCCAACTTTCACCAAATCACATGTTTTTTAAGCTCTTTACCACCACCCTTTGGGCAACTTCTGCTATTGTTGTCTGATCTTTTGCATTGGTTCTGAGAATGCGTGTTTGTACTTTGGACTTTAGTCCGATGGACTTGTGTACACACTATCGGATTTGCTCCATCGGACATTTGTTGCCGGAAAGTTTGTCTGTTCTCACAGCAAACATTTGTCCGATGGAGCGTACACATGGTCTGATTGTCTGCAAAAACAGGTCCGTCAGAGGTTTGTTGTCAAAAAGTCCGATCGTGTGTATGGGCCTTAATACAGGAGGCTGGCCTGATCACCAAGTAAAAAAAAAAAAAAGCCTAAAAAAAAAACGAGAAAACTACTGCAGCCACCACATCTAATGATTGGTAAGCTGCAATATATTACATTCTAGTTTTGGGTTTAATCCCATAAAGTAGATTAAAAATGTATACTTTGCATGGCACATGGTTATATTTGGATGCTGGTTTTTAAACAGGTCCTCTTTGCTGGCTGACACGTTGAGTATTGGGGCCCGGGAGCTGAACATTGTATGCAGATTTGCTTCTACAGACTTGCTTTCCCTTGAGGACCGGCTCAGCTTGTACTGACTGCTCCTGTGAAGCCGTAACTATACTTTGTGTCTACAGAAAAGCTCTCCTCTTATCTCTCAAGGTGTATTCTTGCTAAGATCCTTGTCTAACATTTTAGTGTAACACTTGTCCTTGTTGTGTACCATCTCTGGGACTTCCCTCAACAAACCCCCCCCCATCCTAGAGACACAGGGAATATGGCGTTTTCCCTACGGGAACAAATCAGGTTTGTGCGAGGGCTGGTGATGAGTACGGGGAACTGGGGATAGAAAGCATTACTGATTTCAGCAGGCACAGCTCCATCCAATTCCGATGAAAGGTTTTGTGTTTGTTATGCAAGGAATGCCTAGGATGACACACGCTATCTCTTGGGGGTTTCTTTTTTTTTTTGACGTATGCACTCAAAGGCCAATAGAGATTCCATTAAGATTCCAATGCGGAAGGCGGCCTGATTACATTATATCACATTTAACAATGAAGGTGTTAATCACACATGATGGTGCAATGTATCGGCTGAACACAAATGCTTTTCACGCTGGAAGGTGCTTAATCCAAGAACTCAGAGCCTCAGAGTCCCACCGAGCGTGAAACCCATCTGAGCATTCATTTGCTGTATGATGCCATTATCTGTAACTAATCTCCACATTACTACCAGTTTTCTTTTATTTACCCTTCACTGCCTTCACACTGTCTTTAAAGAGGACTTGTGACCCCCAATATAACCAGAAGCACTTGTGATAGACATGGCCAGATTACTGTTCTATGTGTCGCATGTGTACAGCACCTCTCTTTACAGTGAGGTGCCTGATTAAGGGGTCCTGTGTGGCTCCGAAACGTTGCTTTCTGCTGTAATGATGTGTTTGCTGATTAAAGCTTTGGACCCATTTTTGGAGATCTATGTTGGTGACATTACTCTCTCTTTACAGAGAGGTGCCTGATTAAGGGGTCCCGTGTGGCTCCGAAACGTTGCTTTCTGCTGTAAGGATGTGTTTGCTGATTAAAGCTTTGGACCCATTTTTGGAAATCTATGTTGGTGACATTACTCTCTCTTTACAGAGAGGTGCCTGATTAAGGGGTTCCGTGTGGCTCCGAAACGTTGCTTTCTGCTGTAATGATGTGTTTGCTGATTAAAGCTTTGGACCCATTTTTGGAGATCTATGTTGGTGACATTACTCTCTCTTTACAGAGAGGTGCCTGATTAAGGGGTCCCGCGTGGCTCCGAAACGTTGCTTTCTGCTGTAATGATGTGTTTGCTGATTAAAGCTTTGGACCCATTTTTGGAGATCTATGTTGGTGACATTACTCTCTCTTTACAGAGAGGTGCCTGATTAAGGGGTTCTGTGTGGCTCCGAAACATTGCTTTCTGCTGTAATGGTGTGTTTGCTGATTAAAGCTTTGGACCCATTTTTGGAGATCTGTGTTGGTGACATTACTCTCTCTTTACAGAGAGGTGCCTGATTAAGGGGTTCCGTGTGGCTCCGAAACGTTGCTTTCTGCTGTAATGATGTGTTTGCTGATTAAAGCTTTGGACCCATTTTTGGAGATCTATGTTGGTGACATTACTCTCTTTACAGAGAGGTGCCTGATTAAGGGGTCCCGTGTGGCTCCGAAACATTGCTTTCTGCTGTAATGATGTGTTTGCTGATTAAAGCTTTGGACCCATTTTTGGAGATCTATGTTGGTGACATTACTCTCTCTTTACAGAGAGGTGCCTGATTAAGGGGTCCCGTGTGGCTCCGAAACGTTGCTTTCTGCTGTAATGATGTGTTTGCTGATTAAAGCTTTGGACCCATTTTTGGAGATCTATGTTGGTGACATTACTCTCTCTTTACAGAGAGGTGCCTGATTAAGGGGTTCTGTGTGGCTCCGAAACATTGCTTTCTGCTGTAATGATGTGTTTGCTGATTAAAGCTTTGGACCCATTTTTGGAGATCTATGTTGGTGACATTACTCTCTCTTTACAGAGAGGTGCCTGATTAAGGGGTCCCGTGTGGCTCCGAAACGTTGCTTTCTGCTGTAATGATGTGTTTGCTGATTAAAGCTTTGGACCCATTTTTGGAGATCTATGTTGGTGACATTACTCTCTCTTTACAGAGAGGTGCCTGATTAAGGGGTTCTGTGTGGCTCCGAAACATTGCTTTCTGCTGTAATGGTGTGTTTGCTGATTAAAGCTTTGGACCCATTTTGGAGATCTGTGTTGGTGACATTACTCTCTCTTTACAGAGAGGTGCCTGATTAAGGGGTCCTGCGTGGCTCCGAAACGTTGCTTTCTGCTGTAATGATGTGTTTGCTGATTAAAGCTTTGGACCCATTTTTGGAGATCTGTGTTGGTGACATTACTCTCTCTTTACAGAGAGGTGCCTGATTAAGGGGTTCCGTGTGGCTCCGAAACGTTGCTTTCTGCTGTAATGATGTGTTTGCTGATTAAAGCTTTGGACCCATTTTTGGAGATCTATGTTGGTGACATTACTCTCTCTTTACAGAGAGGTGCCTGATTAAGGGGTCCCGTGTGGCTCCGAAACATTGCTTTCTGCTGTAATGATGTGTTTGCTGATTAAAGCTTTGGACCCATTTTTGGAGATCTATGTTGGTGACATTACTCTCTCTTTACAGAGAGGTGCCTGATTAAGGGGTCCCGTGTGGCTCCGAAACGTTGCTTTCTGCTGTAATGATGTGTTTGCTGATTAAAGCTTTGGACCCATTTTTGGAGATCTATGTTGGTGACATTACTCTCTCTTTACAGAGAGGTGCCTGATTAAGGGGTTCTGTGTGGCTCCGAAACATTGCTTTCTGCTGTAATGGTGTGTTTGCTGATTAAAGCTTTGGACCCATTTTTGGAGATCTGTGTTGGTGACATTACTCTCTCTTTACAGAGAGGTGCCTGATTAAGGGGTCCTGCGTGGCTCCGAAACGTTGCTTTCTGCTGTAATGATGTGTTTGCTGATTAAAGCTTTGGACCCATTTTTGGAGATCTATGTTGGTGACATTACTCTCTCTTTACAGAGAGGTGCCTGATTAAGGGGTTCCGTGTGGCTCCGAAACGTTGCTTTCTGCTGTAATGATGTGTTTGCTGATTAAAGCTTTGGACCCATTTTTGGAGATCTATGTTGGTGACATTACTCTCTCTTTACAGAGAGGTGCCTGATTAAGGGGTCCCGTGTGGCTCCGAAACGTTGCTTTCTGCTGTAATGATGTGTTTGCTGATTAAAGCTTTGGACCCATTTTTGGAGATCTATGTTGGTGACATTACTCTCTCTTTACAGAGAGGTGCCTGATTAAGGGGTTCTGTGTGGCTCCGAAACATTGCTTTCTGCTGTAATGGTGTGTTTGCTGATTAAAGCTTTGGACCCATTTTTGGAGATCTGTGTTGGTGACATTACTCTCTCTTTACAGAGAGGTGCCTGATTAAGGGGTCCTGCGTGGCTCCGAAACGTTGCTTTCTGCTGTAATGATGTGTTTGCTGATTAAAGCTTTGGACCCATTTTTGGAGATCTATGTTGGTGACATTACTCTCTCTTTACAGAGAGGTGCCTGATTAAGGGGTTCCGTGTGGCTCCGAAACGTTGCTTTCTGCTGTAATGATGTGTTTGCTGATTAAAGCTTTGGACCCATTTTTGGAGATCTATGTTGGTGACATTACTCTCTCTTTACAGAGAGGTGCCTGATTAAGGGGTCCCGTGTGGCTCCGAAACGTTGCTTTCTGCTGTAATGATGTGTTTGCTGATTAAAGCTTTGGACCCATTTTTGGAGATCTATGTTGGTGACATTACTCTCTCTTTACAGAGAGGTGCCTGATTAAGGGGTCCTGCGTGGCTCCGAAACGTTGCTTTCTGCTGTAATGATGTGTTTGCTGATTAAAGCTTTGGACCCATTTTTGGAGATCTGTGTTGGTGACATTACTCTCTCTTTACAGAGAGGTGCCTGATTAAGGGGTCCTGCGTGGCTCCGAAACGTTGCTTTCTGCTGTAATGATGTGTTTGCTGATTAAAGCTTTGGACCCATTTTTGGAGATCTGTGTTGGTGACATTACTCTCTCTTTACAGAGAGGTGCCTGATTAAGGGGTTCCGTGTGGCTCCGAAACGTTGCTTTCTGCTGTAATGATGTGTTTGCTGATTAAAGCTTTGGACCCATTTTTGGAGATCTATGTTGGTGACATTACGCTCTCTTTACAGAGAGGTGCCTGATTAAGGGGTTCCGTGTGGCTCCGAAACGTTGCTTTCTGCTGTAATGATGTGTTTGCTGATTAAAGCTTTGGACCCATTTTTGGAGATCTGTGTTGGTGACATTACTCTTTCTTTACAGAGAGGTGCCTGATTAAGGGGTTCCGTGTGGCTCCGAAACGTTGCTTTCTGCTGTAATGATGTGTTTGCTGATTAAAGCTTTGGACCCATTTTTGGAGATCTATGTTGGTGACATTACTCTCTCTTTACAGAGAGGTGCCTGATTAAGGGGTTCCGTGTGGCTCCGAAACGTTGCTTTCTGCTGTAATGATGTGTTTGCTGATTAAAGCTTTGGACCCATTTTTGGAGATCTATGTTGGTGACATTACTCTCTCTTTACAGAGAGGTGCCTGATTAAGGGGTCCTGCGTGGCTCCGAAACGTTGCTTTCTGCTGTAATGATGTGTTTGCTGATTAAAGCTTTGGACTCATTTTTGGAGATCTGTGTTGGTGACATTACTCTCTCTTTACAGAGAGGTGCCTGATTAAGGGGTCCTGCGTGGCTCCGAAACGTTGCTTTCTGCTGTAATGGTGTGTTTGCTGATTAAAGCTTTGGACCCATTTTTGGAGATATGTGTTGGTGACATTACTCTCTTTACAGATCCACTATATTACCAAAAGTATTGGAACGCCTGCCTTTACAAGCACATGAACTTTAATGGCATCCCAGTCTTAGTCCGTAGAATTCAATATTGTTTTTTTGAATCAAATCTTTTTTATTCTTGTTTTACACCACATATAAACCATACAACCATCATCCTTTAAATATAACATTGTATACATCAAATATCACAAAGATAAAAAAAATCCACAATTCCCTCTTCCATTCCACCCTTACATTCCCCCTTTCCCCTCTGCTCTTCACCAACTTCACTTTCAAACTCCCACCCTTAACGTGCTTCCACTTCTATCCATTGTTTCCACATGTTTTTGAATTTCTTATTATTTCCCCTTTTAGTGTTTATTATTGAGTTGGCCCACCCTTTGCAGCTATAACAGCTTCAACTCTTCTGGGAAGGCTGTCCATATGGTTTAGGAATGTGGGGATGTTTGGGCATTCTTCCAGAAGCGCATTTGTGAGGTCAGGCACTGATGTCTCCACTCTAATTCCTCCCAAAGATGTTCTTTTGGGTTGAGGTCAGGACTCTGTGCAGGCCAGTCAAGTTCCTCCACCCCAAACTCGCTCATCTATGTCTTTATGGACCTTCCTTTGTGCACTGGTGCGCAGTCATGTTGGAACAGAAAGGGGCCACCTCCAAACTGTTCCCACAAAGTTGGGAGCATGAAATTGTCCAAAATGTCTTGGTATGCTGGAACTAAGGGGCCAAGCCCAACCCCTGAAAAACAACCCCACATCATAATCCCCCCCTCCACCAAATAATTTGGACCGGTGCACAAAGCAAGGTCCAGAAGAGTTGAAGCTGTTAGAGCTGCAAAGGGTGGGCCAACTCTAAATTGAACCCTACGGACTAAGACTAGGATGCCATTAAAGTTCATGTGCATGAATCCGACCTCGGTCCTCTACGCACATCTCCTCAGTTTCCTCTCCAGATTTGTCTAAGCTCCGTCAGCAATGGACACAGGACATCCCAGGACTGGACTCCGAGGATTGGGAGGACATGTGGGATTTCCCCTTCAAAATCCTGGTCTCACTTCGAGACCGTCTCATACAATACAAAATACTACACCGGGCTTATATTACGCGTATAGATTGCATAAAATGAGAACCTCCCTGTCCTCAGAGTGCTGGAGGTGTACTGGGGATCCGGGCGACTTTATACACATCTTCTGGTCGCTAGTACTGTCTGTAATACAAGAGGTGGTGGGAATAGATATAGCCCCAACTCTGCAGATATGCCTTCTAGGCTTAGTAGAATAATTAGCCTCCAGGATGGCAGAGAGAACTCTGATGGAAATCCTGATATTCTATGCCAGGAAAATGATCACTCTCTGCTGGAAAAAACGGGCCCCACCGTCCATATTGCTATGGAAAACACATGTCAATAAAGAACTACCACTCTATAAGGAAACCTACCAAAATAGAGGATGCCCCAAAAAATACGATAGAGTGTGGGCCATATGGCTAGCGGAGGCCTCATCGGCAACCGCAGACTGATTGAGCATGTACATAAAACCACTCTACGGGTGGATGTGATTTTGATATATTGGGTGTTTTTTGTATTGTAATCTCTGTTATGGGTTTATTGGATATCTATTATTGTCCCTTGGGTCTCGACTGAAAGATATGATCCTTAGACATTTCAATTGAGCAGGAGCCAATACAGCACTAGGTTGTTTGTTCTTTTCTTGTGGACGTGCTACAGCTGTATGTTACTAATGATGGAAGCAGCCCAATTGCCGTCTGGCACTGACTCCTGCGTGTGTCTAGTCCCAATGCTGTGGCAGGTTTACTGTTGGTTGTTTGTATGTTCTATACTCAATAAAAAGATTTTTTTTTTAAATTCATGTGCGTGTAAAGGCAGGTGCCCCAATACTTTTGGTAATATAGTGCACACTCCCGTTCTTTGTTTTCAGATGAATGAAATAAAAGCGCCTGGTTCAATATTTTCTATAGAAAGACAAGTGTGCTGAGCGTTGACAACGAACAATTATTGGTAAAGTTAGCTTTTATACTTAGAAAAAATTTCTGGAAAAATGTCTCATAAAATAATATACAGTACTGTGCAAAGGTATCAGGGAGGTGTGAAAAAATGCTATAAAGTAAGAATGCTTTCAGAAATAGAAGGGTTTATTTAAATAATTAACAAAATGGAAAGTAAATAAACAGAAGAGAAATCCAAATCAATATTTGGTGTGACCACACTTTGATTTTAAAAGAGCATCAATTCTTCTAGGCACAGTTTTTGAAGGAACTCGGCAGGTAGGCTGCTCCAAACATCTTGGAGAACTAACCACAGATCTTCTGTAGATGTAGGCTGCCTCACATCATTCTGCCTTCAAATCCCAGACAGACTCCATGATGTTAAGATTAGTGCTCTGTGGAGGCCAAACCACCAGTTCCAGGACTCCTTGTTCTTTACACTGAAAATAGTTCTTGTTGACATTGACATTGTCCTGCTGCAGAATAAATTTAGGGTCAATCACACGCCTCCCTGATGGTATGGCATGATGGATAAGTATCTGCTTGTATTTCTCAGCATTGAGGACACTATTAATCCTGACCAAATTCCCAAATCCATTTGCAGAAATGCAGCCCCAAACTTGCAAGGAACCTCCACCATGCTTCACTGTTGCCTGCAGATGCTCATTATTGTTCTGCTCTCCAGCCCTTCGTCGACAAACTGCCTCCTGCTGCAGCCAAATATTTCACATTTTCACTCATCTGTCCAGAGCACCGGCTGCCATTTTTCTGCACCCCAGTTCCTATGTTTTCCTGCATAGTTGAGCCCCTTAGCACATCATCAGAGGTATGGCTTTTTGACTGCAATTCTTCCACTTCTGGGCAGACTTCTCCGGACAGTAGATGGGTGGACCTGGGTCCCACTGGTTTCCGCCAGTTCTATTCTGATGGCACTGCTGGACATCTTCCGATGTCAAAGAGAAGTAAGCATGATGTGTCTTTCATCTGCTGCATTTGTTTCCTTGGCCGACCACTGCATCTACGGTCCTCAGTGTTGCCAGTTTCTTTGTACTTCCTCAAAAGAGCTTGAACATCACATCTTGAAAACCTCATTCTGTTTTAAAATGTTTGCCTGGGAGAGATCTTGCTGATGCAGTATAACAACCTTGTGTCTTGTTGCTGTGCTCAGTCTTGCCATGGTGTATGACCTGTGACATGAAACTCTCTTCCACAACCTCACCTTAGTAGCAGAGTTTGGCAGTTCCTCACCCAGTTTTAAGCCTCCTACACAGCTGTTTCTATTTCAGGTAATGACTGTGTTTCAACTTATATATGAAATTGATAAATATTACCACCTACTTGGTATAATTATTGTATTTACACCTGACTCCAATCCTACAAAATCCCTGACTTTGTGCAAGTGTACAAAGTGTGCAAGTGCTTATAAGAATTGATGCTGGTTTGAAGGCAAAGGGTAGTCACACCAAATATTGACTTGATTTAGATTTTTCTTTGATTCACTCACTTTGCATTTTGCAAATTGATAAAAAAATAAATAAAATATATATATTTTTTAAAGCATTTTTATTTAACACCTTTAAAACCTTTGTACAGTACTGTGTGTGTATGTATATATATATATATATATATATATATATATATATATATATATATGTGTAGCGGGACCCCCAAAACTGGGGTCGCTATGCTGTAAATTTAGGGGCAGTCTGAGCAATAGTATGGCTCAGTTCCTACAATTCTGTTCAATACGGACTCTGCTCTGCCATGTTGTTGCCTGGTGTATAGTTCCCCTGGGCCTGAGGTGGCGCTGTTGCCCAGGTCCCGGGTTGAATCTCAGGTGGCGTTGTGGTACAATTGGTGTCCTCTCTCGGCTACCGTGTTGGGTGGGCGGGTTCTGCCTGCTGTGCATGATGGGAGAGGGTACATAAAGGGCAGACACCAGGGAGAAAGGGAGTGCAGGGGAGGACCCCTGGTGGCGAAGTTGCGCCTGTTGGCCTTGTTGGCCTGGGGTGCGTGAACTGGTTCAGGAGTCTCGGGCACCTTTAGCCCGAGGCTGCGAAGTTCCAGGTAGGCCCAGTACCTTCAACTGGGTCTACAATCAACACACTGGAGTCCCAGGGAACCCGTGTGAGGGTGGCCTGCTCTGAAGGAGAGGAAACCGGGGGAGGACCTGTCTGATGGATCAGTGAAGGAATTCATGGTGAAGGAGAGGCCTGGTTACCTATCAGAGGGAAGGATTCGTGAGTTGTAGTCTAGCTCCTGTAGTGTGTCCCATTGACACCTATGGTCTTTATTAATCTATGAGCGTTTCAAAGTTCTAATACAGTAACTAAAGGATTCTGTGGCAGAGAATTACTTGGACTTGTCCGTGAAGGGGACTAACTTAAAGGAACTGTTCGTGTTTTACTCCGGCTGCTAGAACTGTGAGAGGGATCTATCCGGGTGAGCAATTCATACTCAGGCTTGAGTGAAGAAAAAGGTAGTTGGGTGTCGCGTGCCTGAACCTGTCCCTCTACCTACTTTGTCTCTATCTTCAACCTATTCCCAAATCTGTTTCAAGCAAGATAGAAATAAACTCGTCTGTTTGGAGTTTAAAATATGTTTGGACATTGGCTTTCTTTGGGAGGAAGAACATAGACTTTCCCCTATACTCTGGGGACGAGAACCAATGGAGGGAGGTAACTCGCTGCAGGACCCAAAATTGTAAGAACACCGCTCAACCTCTTATACCAGGAGGATCCGGGCATGTGGCATGGTGTGCCTTTATCCCTGCAAGGTGAAGGTAGGCAGGAGAAAAGGGTCCGTGTACTACATATATATATATAAATATATATATATATATATATATATAT
The DNA here is from genome assembly GCA_029206835.1 of Rana muscosa. Taxonomy (NCBI): domain Eukaryota; kingdom Metazoa; phylum Chordata; class Amphibia; order Anura; family Ranidae; genus Rana; species Rana muscosa. The sequence continues at coordinate 290,845,541 of CM055128.1, read as the reverse complement.
ATATATATAGCTAAATATAAATTCATGCTATAAAACTTCAATTATTATTGAAGTCATATGCAATTTGACTTCAAGAGTGTAATAACAGTTATGTGTCTGTGCTAATTAGCAGCTGTCCAAGCTCTCAGGAAGCAGGTCTCTAAATGGCCATAATCTCTGACATGCTCATATTTCTTGGCCAAATACATGCAGGAAAAAAAGTCAGATATTGAGTTTAAATGTCTCATTTAGATTTCCTTCAGAAAACTGCCACTTAATTCTTTTTACTATCTGGAGGTGAGAAAGGTGGGTTCGATAAAACCATTGGTTAGGCAGCATCCTGCTTTTAAAGAAAAAGTCATATTACAACAAACAATATCTATTCTATTTACTTTCTGTTCCTTCGGAGATCATGGAAGCTTGTTTCGGGTGATAATTATATGCAGGTTTCAATCACACTAAATACTCGCTCTGCATCAGTGACAACAGCGATGTGTCTTTGTGGTGTTCACAGCATGAACACTGCCACCCAAATCAGAATTTGATGAATAAATTAATTAAAGCAGATAATGAGTGATAATGATGTTCATTAGCAAGAGGACCAAGTCCGAGTCCTCTCTACCTTTTGTAGTGATTATGTGCAGGCACACAGCTTGGTTCAGCCGAATACAAGTATCAGCGCTCAGAGTTTTGGAGCACAGGGGTGTCGGAAGAATGGGGCCACTCATTTACATTGGTAATGTCAGCCTTTAGAGACACAATCAGCTTTTTATTTCCATTGTTAAACTGTAGCCAGGGGTTGTCTGGGCAAGAACTGGAGACCCCACTCTATTCCGGAGCAGTCAGATCAGATGGTTGACTAATAGGCTCAAAGTTCTAAGAGGCCATCATGCAAACTAATAAGTACTTGAAATGCAGTCTTCTCAACAAATCTCAATAATGGGGTTTAGAGACAGAAATATAAACTTGACAGAAATTGTCATTATTGTCCAAAACTTACTTAGAATATAGGTTTCTGACTGAAGCTGGGTCCTTGACCTGCACTGCAGGCTTGGCTGCCATTAAGCATCACAGCCTTTTAATGGATAAAAAAAGACCAGCAGCACACAACGTAGGTCATCCCTCTCTTCCCTCTTCCTGTAAGCATGCTCAAATGGTTTGACGGATGGTATTCTGTAAAGTAGGGGTTCAAACTGGTGGCCCTCCAGCTGTTGCAAAACTACGAGTCCCATCATGCCTCTGCCTGTGGGAGTCATGCATGTAACTGTCAGCCTTGCAATGCCTGATGGGACTTGTAGTTTCGCAACAGCTGGAGGGCCGCCAGTTTGAGACCCCTGCTGTAAAGCATTGGCGCCCCAATTGACTTGGGGTGCTACCCCTCCCCTTTCTCAATTATTATAGAAATACATTTAAAGATGGACTCCAGGGAAAGAAAGATTGCTCCCTTGTAGAGAGTCTGCCAACAGTGCAAGGGTTAAAACTCTTTTAGGTCTAAGGGGGAACAAAAAGCCGTTTTATTTCCCCATCCTCCTTACCGGCATGCTCCCTGCAGGCTATAAGACCGGTTCCCAACATCCTCTTCTCCCCTATGCTACATCATTCGCAGGTCCTCTAACGTCAATAAGCCCAATGCAGAGCCCATAGCCTGTATTGGGTGTGAGGGCATCCCTTCTCCCTGCTCTCACCCCCATTGCACGCATGACTCACTGCCAATGCCTCAATGCCTACTTCTGTTCTCAACGAATGGACACACTTTTGCTAACATACTTTAAATCACAGGATTACAGCCTTTTGACTGACTCAAGGTGAGTTGTGGAACCCATTCCCAGGGCTCTGGGTATGAGGGTTCCCTCAGGTCATATATAGGTACAAGCAGGCTACTCGTGGTGCCTGCTTTCCTGGGTTGCTGCTCATTTATTAGGTTTGGGTTACGTGTATTTACTGTAAAAATCATGTCAAATAGGTCAATTTATGTACTAAATAGGATTTTTCATGAGGAAGCTTGTAAATGTCAGCACTTTATAAAGTAACCTCAGTAATTACGGTTTACTGGTCCTTTAATTCTCATAAACTATACCTGGATAAATACACAGCATTAAGTCGTCATTTCTCTTGGATCCAAAGTGCCTCATTCATCTCCTGCCAATTAATCCATAAATAACCCAATTAGTAAGAAACTTGAGATGAATGAGGCTGGAAGCCGGGACATCTAAGTCTACGCACACTGGAGTAGTCAGTGAGGACCTACAACGCTAATTTAAGAGTCTCCTGACATTTGAAATTAAGTACAAATGCTACATTTACATAGTTCTCCGTAATTAGACATCTCAACAATTATGTAACCAGCTTGTTTGGATTGACGTTCTCCCTTTTTTTTTCCGTAATCATTTAGTAAGATCGCAGAGGACCAGGTAAGGAATAGTGGAATACAAACATTCTGGTGGACTGGTAGCGGATCAATCCGTTTTTGGGAGAGTTTTTATACATGGTCTTGGATGAGGTGTCACTAAAAATAGCAGTACATGAGCCAAGTATAAGACTGATTAGGCCTACTGTTAGACAAACCCATAGCCTAATGGATTAGGGTGTGCACCCCAAAGATCAAACATGCGTGTGTATATTTTAATATATATGTACACACATACATACATACACACACGCACACGCTTATAAATAAATGTAAACAGACATTTTAAAATGTAATAACCAGTTCCCACCCAGCTTATAGCAAATTTGACGGCCGACATTTGTCGATCAGGGTGGACATCATATGATGTCCTCCCAAAACAAGCCTCGCGAGCCGCCGCAATGCACGTGTGATGTGCCCACCAGACACAGCCAATGACTGATACTTTATATATATATATAAAGTATCGGACTGCTGCCAGTAACATGTGATCGATCTGACCACAGCAGATCACATGACAGTTGTGAACAATGGATGGCTTCCTTTCATGCAACCCATTGTGTACAATTGTGTTGCTAGCTGTGATTGGTCATAGTGATCACATGGTACAGACAGAGCCAATCATCAGTACCATGTGATTAGCTGTGGCCAATCCCAGCTAATCAAAACAAAACAAACTGAATGAATTGATTGCATTCAGTAAAATGCTTGCTTATAGCAATGAAATTCATTGCTATAAGCGATCAAAATGTGTAAGAAAAAAACAAAAAAAAAACAAAAACAAATACTGATCACTTCAAAGTGGTACAATGTTACTATGGTAACAGTATACTGCTCCGGTCACAGTGTGTTAAAAAAAAAGAAAAAAATCATAATTTTTTTTTAAAATAATAATAATGTAGCGATACCTCCAACCCCGTCCTCTTTAGCTAGGGGTATGTCACGCGACAGAGTGAGGTGCGCTACGGCCCATGTCCTCCCCATAACTGTGGGTGAGGTGAAGGCCAATATCTGATGTTTCCTCGGGCCGGTGTGTCTTGGGCATGTACCGAGTCTGTTGTGCAGAAACCACCAAACCACCCTTTGCTCCCATTAACAGAGTCCATACACCGATCACAGTCCAACTGTTGGTTTTATTTCGTATCTCCACATACAGGCAATGCGATGGCAGGATACGGTGGGATGAGCAGGTCGAGGCACTATACTGATCTGGGTCCCTACACCCCCTGTGCTATGACCAAGGGTTGCAGGAGTCTTAATTCGAATACCTCCGCTGCGTTGCAGCCCCTATCAGGGGAAGATGTCCTCCAAGAGAGCCACCGGAGGCCCATCCGTAACCGGGTTGACGCTGCACCGGAATCTTCGGACGGGTGACCTCCCCAGCCTCCTCACCTCAGATGTGGGTCCCCTCGCAAGGGGCACCCTGGAATCACTTCACCCTTGCGGGACCCAGTCGGAGTCACTGGGTCCCAGGCCTCCTCAATAGTACCTCATCCCAGGCTGAAGGTGCCTGGGATGGAATCCCAGCTTCATTCCGGCCAGGCCTAGGGCGCCTAGGCCCGAACCTTGAACCGCCCGTACCCAGGCCGAAGGTGCCTGGGTGCGTGACGAGATGATCCCCGAAGACCTCGTGGCGAGGGCGTCTCCCCCTTTTATCTCCTCCCATCAACACCACGGCGGGTTCCCCGCCCCAGCCGTACCATCTCCAGGAAGGGACAAAAAGGGTAGCACTGTGGTGATAATTCTACCTGAAGCCTGTAGGTACTCCGCCACCCACAGGCAAAGGAGAATATCACATCCCCCAATCCTCCACGAATAACAAAAAGGGGTCTAAACCCTGACATAATTACACACCTGGGTCACACTACCCCCAGGTGTATCCCACTAAATCTGAAGACCCCGCTACAATAATAATAAAAAAAATTATTTTATTTTTTTTTCATACTGTCACCAGTCTGTGTCCCTAATCACAACCACACCAGTTATATGATGACACTGTACTGCACTGGTGACAGTATGTAAAAAAAATTATGACAAAAAAATGACAACTTCAAAAAAATTGCCATGCCTAGTACTAAATACCTTGGAATGTCTACTTTCCAAAAAGAGGTCATTTGGGGGATATCTGTTCTGTCCTGACATTTTTGGGTCTCAAGAAATGAGAGGCCAGTACATCAGGATTGATCAATTTTCAGATATATACCATAGTTTGTGTCTATACCTTTCCTACAGACTAAATAATATACATTGATTTGGGGGTTTTTTTACCAAAGAAATGTAACAGAATACATCTTGGCCTAAATTTTTGAAGAACATTTATTTATGTGCAAAATTTTAAAAACAGAAACAAAGAAATTATTATTATTTTATTTATTTTTTTGATAAATGTTTGGCCTTTTTTGTTTATTTAGCAAAAACCGTGTTATGAATGAACACCTTGAGTAATCAGCAATGATCACTCAATGCATTAATTTAGAAAAGGGTGGGGTCAGTAAATTACATATTTACTGGCCCCTTCCCCGCTTCCCAGCCGGCAGGAGAGAAGAAAAGCTGACAGCACTGCGAAAGGAGGAGAAGAACCAGGGGAGATCACAGGGCGGGACAGGCAGCAGAAAGAAGAGGAGCAGGGACAGGAGGGGTGGCAGGGGCAGCATATATAGTGGTATTGATTCCCTGTATCCTCCTGTGGCAGCTGAATGCTAGCAGAGGGGAGAGGAGGAGAAGCCTACTTTCAGCAGCTGCAGGAGAAAAATACAGATTGGTTCCAGAAAATGCCACCCCCGCCGCCCCTCCTGTTCAGGATCCAGAGGTTGGCAAGTAAGGATCGCGGTCTACACATCCCCTGTATCCTCCATGATTTCCTACAATTAACTGGGTGTCAAGGTCCTGGGGTCAGTTCTTGCTCCACTGTAATCCACCATCCAAATAACGGCTCACACACTGAAGACGTTCAGCTCCAGCCAAGGTTTACTGTCAGCACACTGATAACTCCCACCCAAAGCCATGCCCCCAACATGTTTCACCCACAACAAGGCTTAATCCTGGGGAATCTTGTGGTAACATCACAGAGGACTAGGTAAGGAACAGTGAATACAAATACTCTGGTGGAAGGAAGCAGACTGACACAATTTTGGAAATGTTTTCATATATGGCTGTAGGTACAGAATTCAGATCTGTTTTTGACCTCAATGACTATGCCCCATGGGCAGGACGAAATGTGTTGGCGGTGTGGCTAGGACGGAGATAGCCTGAGGCTACTATCACCTCTTTGATGCACGGGATTGCTCAGTGTGCGGCTTGCGGTTCATAATCTTGTTCTATGATATAATAAGCAGTTTAGATGGACTCTTCACCCAGCCTGCACCCTGGATTGAACCCACATGACAGGGCTGTACAAGCCGGACAGGGACATAACGCTTTACTAGGTTCAGATTTGTTTGGTTTCACTACAAATGGAAGTACACAGACCAAGTATAAGACTTGGTTAGGTCTAGTTTTCCAAAAATTGCCTGATGTATTTGGCATATTTAGACAACTGTGGTCACTACCTGCTGAGATTATGTTCCTGACACTTAATAGAGCTTAAAAAACTTCTTGAATGAGTAGCAATACATCAGCAAAGCCATCCACAACTCTGCCCCCAGCTACATCACTGACCTAGTCTCTAAATACCAACCTAATCGTTCTCTTCGTTCTTCTCAAGACCTCCTGCTCTCTAGCTCTCTCGTCCCCTCCTCCCATGCTCGTCTCCAGGACTTTTCCAGAGCCTCTCCAAGCCTATGGAACTCCTTACCCCAATCTGTCCATCTATCTCCTTCTCTATTAGCTTTTAGAGGATCCCTAAAAACCCTTCTCCTCAGAGAAGCCTATCCTACCCACACCTAACAACTGTATTTTCATTTTGTCCACCTGATCATCCCCCACAGCTACTACCCTTTGTTTCACTGGACCCTCCCTTCTAGACTGTAAGCTCTAATGAGCAGGGCCCTCTGATCCCTCCTGTATTGTATTGTGACTGTACTGACTTCCCTGATGTTGTAAAGCGCTGAGCAAACTGTTGGCGCTATATAAATCCTGTATAATAATAATAATAGAACAGTCCAACTAAATGTGACTACTAGCTAAAGCATTATGTAGAATTATAGACAAATGACAACCAACTATGGCCTATCAATACGCACTGACATATCCACACTAGATTTTACTTTACTCTGTGTAATGCAATGGGAAATTTTAGACACTGGATTGGTGGTAATCTGGCTACTGGGAGCATTTACGGATCATTGGAGCTCTTTCAGCATTCAGCACTCTGGTCAGCTCCCTCTATACATACAGAACAATGCTTGCCTGTTTCGAGGATAGCTTGGTCAGGGCTGAAGAACGTATTCCGCCAGCTTTAAACTGACTGGGAGAGGAAGAGGGAAGACTCTACAACCTTGTTACTTTATTTTTAGGATGACCTTGAAGATCAGGAAATGACTATCTGATGTGTGTCAGGCTGAGCAGGGACAAAGGCAGGTGCCACTCTGATCAATAGAGCAGATACGTGGCTTCCAAAGCACAGAGTTGGTTATCAGCTGGGGGTACAGAAAATAATAGACGCTATCTTGCATGCACCACGTTCCCAGCTGAATGAGCAGAGTTCTTTGTTCCAAGTGACAGTGTGAAATCCTCCCCGCTCTAACAGGCCCCTTTCTTCCCACTCTCTTGTGCATGATGTAATTTAGTGATTGGGACGTGCGTTCCACCGTCCATTGGTATTGCTCCCTCTCGGCTGTCATCTTGCTGAAGCCCTTGACGAGCGCACTTGTCTTATTCTCCTGACAGAGCGAGATACAGCAATCTGATCACAGAGGCGTCAGGGAAAAAAAAAAAAAAAGGAGCAATCTTCCCCAAAGCTCTGCACAGTTGCGATATCCTGCAGTGCAGAGCAGCACCCCCAGCCAAATTCTGCAATGCAAGGTTACCTACACTTACACTTTGGCATCCAGTAAAAAAACTGACTTTGGATTTTACGCAAGTCTGGAAATGTTGAGGTTGATTTGTCATGGATTGACATTTTCCTTTTCATTTATTTAATTTGAGATATTTGTTTTAACTGCATATTTATTTTACTGCCATTGTTTTCCCAACTCCTGTCACTTAGGTGAGACAGCTCAGTCTTCAGAAAGATGTGAAGAAAAATCTAAATGAGAGTATGTGAAATAAACAGGATCTAATATAAGGAATATTATCATTACATGTACTGTATTAACTGCATAAATGTCAAAATACAATACTACTCATAATAGTGACTCTCACAAAAGCAGACCCTGATGTTAATGCTTGTGTAGATGGCACCATACAGCTTCAGAAAGCTTCATGGGGGTGATTTTTTAAAACTAGAGAGTGCAAAATCTAGTGCAGCTCTGCATGGTAGCCAATCAGCTTACAACTTCAAAGAAAAAGAGCCGCTGCTCCAGGTGTATGATGATAACCTGAGGTGGAATGTCTCGTAGAGTGCCGGCCCCGGCCCGCCTCCGTGGGAAACTTGTAAGAAAAGAAATGGCTGCACATCCAGGAATTCCGATTGTCTTTTATTGTTCAAAGTGATAACACCAAAGACACCAACACGAGGTCACGTAGACGCGTTTCACACAAACATCTTGTGCTTAATCATTACCATTAATGATTAAGCACAAGATGTTTGTGTGAAACGCGTCTACGTGACCTCGTGTTGGTGTCTTTGGTGTTATCACTTTGAACAATAAAAGACAATCGGAATTCCTGGATGTGCAGCCATTTCTTTTCTTACAAGCTTACAACTTCAGCTTGTTCACTAAAGCCCCATACACACGATCCGAAAATCGTACGAAAAATACCGCATTCGAATCGATCGTACGATAATCGGATCGTTAGTACAGAGCTTTCGAGAGCCAATCAGGACAGTTCATCTGATATTATTCTATCGGACATGCACGGAAGTTTTTTTCGTACGATGCCAGATCGTACGATTTTCGTTTAAGCAGTACAGCCGTCGTTCGAAAATGCAATACAAATGCATTACAACACATGACATCACTTCTGAATTTTTATTCTGTCGAACGAGAATTTTCGTGACTTTAGTAAACTCATCAGATTCGACGTGAGATTAGCATGCAAAAAAAAAACGGACGATCATTCGTCCGATAATCGGATCGTGTGTATGGACCATAAGGCGGGATTCACACTAGTGCGAATTAAATGTGGGTTTCCCCGCATCCAATTTGCATGACAGGAGATTGTGACTGGCTCTCTATGGAGCTGGTTCACACATCTCTGGAGCGGATTGCATAGGGGTCCTGTGCATCTTTGGGTCCGTTTCAGGTCCGAATTTAGGCAAAAATTTGGGCCTGATTAGTTCCTGAAATGGAGAACAGGGATGCACCGGACCCCAGCTGTCAGCCGCATCGGTATTAGAGGTGAACCCAGCCTGAAGCTTTGCTAAAAAAAAAATGCAGGATGATTGGTTTCTATGCACAGCTGCACCAGATTTTGCACTCCCTAGTTTTAGTAAATCAATCCCCTAGTGTCAGACAGGAGTCACATAAGGTAGAACTGAACAGGTCAGCCAAAGGGCTGCAGATAACAATTACAAAAGGTTATTTTCTATGTGGTGTGTAAGGTAGGCCATACATGGAGCAAACATTTTTTTGCATACTTCCCCCATCAATACCGACAGTGCTGACAGGCGAATCCACAATGAACTTCTCCCAGCGGGGGCAGGAGGAGGAAGCTGTCCCAGCAAGAAGACAGTAATTATTGCTAGTGGCTATAGCAGCCACTAGCGATAATCGCAAGAGAATCCGGCAGGCTGGTTATTCCCGAGTTGATCGATCGATCAACTTGGTACATTCAGCCTGCCCATTAAAGTGGGAGTAAACTCCCATCTCTGACTTCTACCCATAGGTAAGCCTATAATAAGGCTTACCTATAGGTACTGCAAACATATTTACTGTACATGCAGCTGGTAACGTCACCGGCGCATGCACTCTGAAAAAACAGCTACCTGGGCCGTTCCTTCAGAGTCCTGTGCCAAAAGCGGCGATTCTCGAGCGCATGTGCGGGAGTAGGGGTGTGGAAAATAATCGTAGAATTGATGCATCTTGATGCAGCCTTGCATGATTCAACATCGATTCGGGAGAATGGCCGCATCGATTGCATGGATGACGTCATCCCGGCTCCCCCTGCCTCTCCTGAGACAACCCTGCCAGTGCACTCTAAAGTTAAAACATCACGGTCAGTCCCTCTGTTTCATGTATTCCTTCCTACGCGTGAAAGGGTTAATGTAAACCGATGCCTCTACCTTATTATCTCCGATCTTCCATCGCACTTTGTGGGGACAGTTTGGGGATGGCCCCTTCCTGTTCCAACATGACTGCCCACCAGTGCACAAAGCAAAGTCCATAAAGACATGGATGAGCGAGTTTGGGGTGAAGGAACTTGACTGGTCGGCACAGAGTCCTGACAGAACACTTTTGGGATGAATTATGAGCAGAGACTGCAAGCCAGGCCTTCTCGTCCAACATCAGTGCCTGCCCTCACAAATTCGCTTCTGGAAGAATGGTCAAACATTCCCATAGACACCCTCCTAAACCTTGTGGACAGCCTTCCCAGAAGAGTTGAAGCTGTTATAGCTGCAATGGGTGGGCCAACTCAATATTGAACCCTACGGACTAAGATTGGGATGCCATTAAAGTTCATGTGCTTGTAAAGGCAGGCGTGCCAACACTTTTGACAATATAATGTAGCGCCCCTTTACTTTTAGGGGAGCTAGGTACCTAAATTTAGGGGTTGATCTGGGTTAGTAGCCAGACCCAGATCGCTTCAATTGTTAGGTTTTGTTCTTTTGCCAAGTGGTGTTGCTGGTGTACAGTTCCTTGTGGCCTGTGGGTGGCGCTGCCATAACAGGTCAGGGTTGAACCGCTAGTGACATTACTGTACCTTTGGGTGTCCTCTCCAGGCAGCTGTACGGGGGGGCGTGGTTGGCCCGCTGTGCATGCTGGGAGAGGATACATAAGGGGCAGATCTTAGGAGGGGGAAGGAGGGGTACTGAGGAGCAGTCCGTCTGCGTCTCGTGGCCCTCCAGGCCATGGGAGAGCGCATGGGTGGATCAGTCTCAGGCACCTTTAGCCTGGGGCTGCAACTCTTCATGTAGGCCCAGCACCTTTAGCTGGCCTACCATCTAAAGAGGAATTCCAGGGCACTCAAGGGTGACCCATTCTGGAGAGGGAGCCAGGGCTACCGGTGAAGGAAGTCACCGCCTCGGATGAGGCCTGGTTACAGAGGGATTCCACAGGCATTGTAGCGTGCTTCAACTTGTACCTAGGTCCTTATGCTACAAGTGCCGGGAAGTTTGGAACTAGGCAAATGGGTTCCAATTGTATTCCTAGGAAAGTAAAGTTCGTGCATCACTCCGGCTGCTAGGACCGTGAGAGGGAACTATCCGGGTGAGCAGAGTCCACTTAGGATTGAGTGGTGATATTAAGTGCCTGAACCTACCTCCCTGTTATTCTATTCTTCAGTTTCAACTTTCCTGTCCGGTTTCAAGCATAAAGAAAATAAACCTTCAGTCATTGAGGTTTAACCTTGTCTGGACATTGGCCTTATTGATACACAAGCTACAGACTTTTCCCTACACTCTAGGGAAAGGAACCAGCCCAGGAGAGGTAACTCTCTGCAGAACCCAACAATTGTGAACACCGCTTAACCTCCTCAAACAGGAGGGTACGGGCATATAGTATCTTACAAGTGAGCCAGGTGAGAAAAAGGTCCGGGTGCTACATATATATATATATAATATGTATAATATCAATAAGAAATAAAAGGGATGGAGATCAGATCTTCCTGCTTTGTCTTTATTCAATCTTACATGTCACAAGAAACAAAAGATGATGGTTTCAGGCAACATTACCCTTTCTCAAATTCACAAGAGAAAGAGCGGTGTTGCTTGAAATGGTCATCCTTTGTTCCTTGTGACATGTATGTTTGAATGAAGACAAAGCAGGAAGATCTGAGCTTCATCCCTTTTATTTATTGCTTTGTTTGGGAGCCCATTTGATGTCTTGAAGCATGGAAATCGTAACACACGTAGCACACACACACACACATATATATATACTGTATGTGTGTGTATTTATTTATTTTACGTGCAAAGATTTTAATTAAAGCGGGGTTCCGCCGAAAAAATAAATAATTAAAAGTTAGCAGCTACAAATGCTGCAGCTGCTGACTTTTAATATATGGACACTTACCTGTCCTGGGTGCCCGCAATGTCGGCACCCAAAGCTGATCTGTCCCTCGGCACTCGGGTGGAGGCGCCGCCATCTTCGGTAAGGGAATCAGGAAGTGAAGCTTTGCCGCTTCACTTCCTGGTTCCCTACTGCACATGCGCGAGTCACGCTGCGCAATCCCACTGGTCCCTGCTGTCTTCTGGGACCCGTGTGTCTCCCAGAAGACAACAGGGGGGGGGCGAAGGAGGGGCCAGACATGGCGTAGGTCGCTGCAGATACTGCAGCGATCTATGCCCGGAAGTGGGAGCAAATACCTGGATTACACAGGTATCTGCTCCCTCCTCCCCCCTGAAAGGTGCCATATGTGACACCGGAGGGGGGGAGGAATCCGAAAAGAAGTTTCATTTTTGGGTGGAACTCTGCTTTAAGTTTCATCAAATTCAAGAGAGAAGAAACGATTAAATCGCTCTGTCCCACGTAGCCTGAGCGTGATACCAGACCTGTGATCCCACGGGTACATATACAGGAAATACATATAAAGTATCAAAAGAACATCCAGAATGACAAACCCAAATAACAGATTATACAAATACCATGAGATGGGAAAAAATAAACACTTTGCTCAGCGACCCCAAGCATGGGTATCAAAGAGCACCTTATGCCGCGTACACACGATCGGACCTTTTTCCGACCAAACTCCCATCGGAAAAAAATAGAGCAGGTTCTACATTTAAAATCCGATGGAATTCATCGGAATTTCTCCGATGGGGCCCACACACGGTTGGAATTTCCGATGAAAAAACACCGTCGGACTCCATCGGCCTTTTTTCATCGGAAATTCCTATTGTGTGTACAAGGCATAAGCCGTCGCCCAATAATTAATTGACACGGCATAAACATTTGCAGAATACACAAGTAGGTGTAGTTCTGTCAACAGCTGAAGGGCCACAGGTTGAGCACCCATGTGATAAAGTAACCAAAAAAATATAACAAAGATCAGAAAAAACGGACATAAAAGAACAAAGACAGGAAAGGAAAAAGGAAAAGGAAGACAAGGAGAGAGATCTAGGAACCCCTGATGAGGAGAAAGCACAATTGCCTGAGTTTATTTTATTGATATTTCTGGTATTGCCATGCTGCCTACCCTCCAATGGAGTGATCAGGTCAGGGGTTACAGTGATTTATACAACTTGAAAACACAACTCTGGTACTAAAGCATCTTCATTTTATCACCTCCGACAGATTTTCCCATCTGGCCCCTTCTTCCAGTAAAAAAAAAAGAAAATATATATATATAACCTTGAGTTTTTAATAGACTACATACAGGCTTGTGTTTTTTTCTGTGGTCAGCAAAGCCTGTGATTTCCTTAACCTACGCTGGTATGGCATGGTTTGTCTTTTCACTGTCAATGAGTATAGGCAAAGCAATGCCTTTATCACATGCTGGGTTAAGGCGAAAAAAATTATATTCTATAATCGCCATGCAAAAAATGAAATATTAAATGTTCCCATGCAGTAATGTTCATTTCTGTAGGCCTGCCTAACATGGATTAATATTATTATATGTCCCTTTCTAACCAATGACACAACAAAGCTCTTAATTCACTCCCTGGTCATCTCTCGCCTTGATTACTGAAACTCCCTCCTCATTGGCTTACCTCTGCATAGTCCATCATGAATGCTGCTGCCAGACTCATCCACCTTACCAATCGCTCTGTGTCTGCTACTCCTCTCTGTCAATCCCTCCACTGGCTTCCGCTCACCCAATTAATTAAATTCAAAATACTAACAACTACTTACAAAGCCATCCACAACTCTGCCCCCAGCTACATCACTGACCTAGTCTCTAAATACCAACCTAATCATTCTCTTCGTTCTTCTCAAGACCTCCTGCTCTCTAGCTCCATCGTCATTTCCTCCCATGCTCGCCTCCAGGACTTTTCCAGAGCCTCTCCAAGCCTATGGAACTCCTTACCCCAATCTGTCCGATTATCTCCTACTCTATTAGCTTTTAGACGATCCCTGAAATCCTTCCTCTTCAGAAAAGCCTATCCTACCCACACCTAACAACTGTATTTTCATTTTCTCCATTTGATCATCCCCCACAGCTTACTACCCTTTGTTCCACTTGACCCTCCCTTCTAGACTGTAAGCTCTAACGAGCAAAGTCCTCTGATCCCTCCTGTATTGAATTGTATTGTAATTGTACTCTCTGCCCACATGTTGTAAAACGCTGCGCAAACTGTTGGTGCTATATAAATCCTGTATAATAATAATAATAATATTATAAAGGAGAAACAGCTCCAACAGTTTGCACAGTGCTTTATAATATAAAAGGAGACAGGACAATTACAATACACTTTAATAGAAAAGGAATAGGAGGGCCCAGCTCATAGAGCTTAGATTCTAAAGGGAGGGGGAGGTGGTACAAAAGGTAAGAGCTGTAGGGGGACGATCTGATGGAGGTGGCCAAAGTATAGTTTTTAGGTGGAGATGGGGAAGGGATCACCTAAAACCAGAGTTAACTGGACATACTGGGGTAGGGAGTTCCACAGGATGAGAGAGGCTCCGAAGAAGTCTTGGAGCATAATAGGAGGTATCAAAGGAGCTAGAGAGCAAAAAGTAAGAAGAGCAGAGTGGAAGATTTGGGTGATATCTTGAGATAATGTTGGTGATGTAGCTGGGGGAGTGTTGTGGATGGCTTTGGGTGATGTGGTTCGAATTTTGAATTTTATAAGTTGGGAAGCCAGTGAAGGGATTGGCAGCAGCCATGGATGGGGTAGAAAGGTGTATGAGTCTAGCAGCAGCATTCATGATAGACTGAAGGGGGGATAGCCTGTGGAAAGGCAGGCCAATGAGAAGCAGTAATCAAGGAAGGAGATAACCAGGGAGTGAATAAGTCATATCTAGAAAACAGAGTTATATATGGACAATTTGTAAGAGTAACCTCTTCAATGTACTCCAGCGGAAACCCCTATCTACAGTCTGTCAACCCGCTCCCAATAAAATCCTCACATGGATGAGTCCCTTTTGTTTTGCCTCTTTTGTAGTTGATGGTTTCGTTGACGTCAATTGTTGCACTGGTGGCAGCGGCTAGATCCATACTTGCCTTGAATTTATCAAAACCAGCCCAGTGCACACGCTCCCTCCAGATTTGCCAGGCAGCTTACGAGCTAATGAGCTTTGCATACATTACACAGGTAATTTGTAGAGGCTGATTACTAGTGAGTTCGAGTAATATAGCCGGGCAGATTTCTGGACCTGAGAACTAGAAGCGAACAATCTAACAGACAAGAGCTAGGTACATTACAGCTCCATAGCCTTATTGCATTTATTTTTCATTTATGTGTAAAGTGTGCTGAAACATCTTTATCAAATCCATGGCCTTATTCCTTCTGCTCCTCTTGCCAGCAGCCTGCACCATTCAAATCCGATTTTCTATATAGTTCACTGATCTCACATTTACTATGCTTCCCTGTGCTAAAAAAAAAAAAAGGTCACAAAGCATTCCTATACGCCTGTTACCGCAGCCCTACTTGAAGTCTCTCACTTTCTTCCATTTCTATGCAATGTTTGGGAGCTCCTGTTGTCTATTACATACTTGTTGATTGATTTACTAAAACTGGAGAGTGCAAAATCTGGTGCAGCTGTGCATAGAAACCAATCAGCTTCCAGGTCTAAGCCCAGGTTCACATTGGCGCAATTTGACCAGTGGTGGCCTGTCCATTAGGAGTGCCCGAGCGCCCCCCCCGCTATCCATGGCCGCCACCCCCTCCACTTTCTTGCGATGCAATGCTCTATTTATCACCGTCGCCACCCCCTATTCGTGCGTCCGGCCCCTTTCAGGACGCTGTGCGGCTGAATTAAAGCGGCAGGGTTTTTTCTTTTTAGAAGCACCTGATTAGAGCCAGAGGCTTTAATAGGCTTCAAAATAGGATGGGCTTGTGGTGCAGAGCATTGCGCTACGAGCCCACCCGGGTGTTACAACAGCAAATTAATATTTGCTGTTGCAACACTGATCCTCCTCGCGGGCCAATCGGGAAGCGGGTCTGATACCCATCACCAGATTGTCTGAAAGGACAGGCGATCCTACTGGACGCCTAGGAGGAGGGGTGGAGACGCACAGCCGAAAAGAGGAGGAGGAGAAGACACAGAAGCCGCTACTCGATGCCCGCCGCAGCCTGATGTCCGCCGATGCTCCAATCCCCGCCGCTCCTTGATGTCCGCCTCTGCCACGATCCCAGCTGCTGCCTGATGCCCTCAGCCTAAATGGGGTAAGTGGACTGACCAGCAGACAGTGAGTGGGGGGTGGGTGGCTTTGAGTTTTTTTGCACTCTCCAGTTTTAGTAAATATCCCCCACAGAGTAGCTGCCAGCTTGATTCCAACTCCCCTCCTCAATTAGCCCTGCTAGCCAAGTCTAGTACACTTCAGTAAAATGGTGCCTCCAAGATCTTAAAGCGGTTGTAAACCCTCAAGATTTTTCACCTTAATGCATTCTATGCATTAAGGTGAAAAACCTCCTGTGATGCAGCAGCCCCCCAAAGCCTCCCTTTTACTTACCTGAACCCAGTCTTTCCAGCAACGGGGATGAGCACATCCACTCCAGCTGGTGTCTCGGGTCCTGATTGGATAGATTGATAGCATCGCAGCCATTGGATTCCACTGCTGTCAACCAAATCCAATGACTCGGGAGCCTGGGGGCGGGGCCGAGTCCTGCTGTCTGTGTCAATAGACGCAGCAGGACACTGGAGCGCGCCCACACAAGTGCCCCTAGGGAGAGCGTCTCTCCAACGGGGCACTCGAGAAGAGGAGGAGCCAGAAGCGCCACTGAGGGACCCCAGAAGAGGAGGATCAAGCCACTCTTTGCAAACCCAACTGCACAGAGAAGGTAAGTATGACATGTTTGTTTTTTGTTTTTCTTTAAAAACAAAACTTTACATATCCTTTAAAACACCAATATTTATCCATCATTTGAAGACGCAGAAGCAATGAAAGACCTGCTCACCTCTCTGTCCAGACCTGCCGCCACTGTATTAATGACTCCTGTTTCGCTGTGGATCACAAACATATCCTGGGAGGGGCTCTGCGGACTCTGCGCCATGATGCAGTACATGACGATCCCATTTGACGTGTTGATATCATCAGCATCATGTGCGGTCACTGTCATCACATAGGTACCTGTGAGCACAGAAAAGGTACGCATTTAGGGGAAAGAAGGGAAATATTAACATATCAAAATAAATTCCTTGTCACTTTCACCATTTTGTAAGGCTTCCACCTGCCCTGATTGTGCCAGTGCTGCCCATGCTTTCCACTACCAAAAGGGACGGTGCTTTCTAAAACACGGCTGACCTATTCTTTCAGTTAGATTATTTCACTTCTTGTATATTCTTTCTATAATCACCTTTACCATCATCTTTTGGGGTGTTTTTTTTATGAAGCATATGTAGCGCCCTGCTCCTGATGACCAGGCGCTATGTTTAAATTTAGTGGGTGTCTAAGCTGGTAGTTAGCTCAAACTTTAATGACTAAGGCTAAATCAGCCTCTGTTCCGGCTATGGCTGTGCTGGTAGGAATTTTCCCATTGTTTGCCTGAAGGTGGCGTTACCACCACAGGCCAATGTTGGAAAACAGGCGGGCCAGAGCGTATTGGGTATTTTTCCCTGGGAACAGCTCAGTGGGAGTGGTCTCCCCGCTGAGCATGCTGGGGAAGGGTACTTAAGGAGCAGACGGCATTTTTTCGAGGTTCTTCGCTTCGTGACCCTCCTGGCTCAAGATATGTGATGGTGAAATTTCAGCCGCGAAGCCATGCTAGCCAGAGGCTGCATCTCTACCAGGTAGGCCCAGTTATCCGGACTGGGGCTTGCACTTTGAAGGTGATCCTGTGATGTCTGTCCTGCGGGAGGAAGCCACTCAATGGAGGAAACCAGGGGAGGACCTGTCCTGGAGAGGACCAAGTGGAAGGCTGGTATCTTGGGGAAGGCCTGGTGACCTTATTGGAGGATGCACCGTAGTTCATGTTACCTTACAGTGTGCCGGGTTGGCTTACAGGCTCTAACACTGTAAGGCTGGAAATCCGGGTACTAAAATCCTGTGGCAGAGGATTATAGAACAAGTTTATCTTTATTGTCCTAAAGTGTGTGGCAGAGACTGTTATTTCTTCATCTTGTTTTTGCATCATCCCGGCTGCTAGGCCAAGTGAGAGAGGCCAATCCGGGTGAGCAATACCCACTTGAAGGAGTGTGGTGAGTGTGACTTTTGAAACTTAGAAGTTTCCCCAGTGATCTGCATTGTGTGCCTGAACATTCCCCTGACCCTCCATCCCTCTACCTATGCAAGTTTGTTTGGAAATAAAACCTGACGAAAAGGATTCATAACTTGTGTGGACATTGAAGTTACTATAGACCAGTGATGGCGAACCTTAGCACCCCAGATGTTTTGGAACTACATTTCCCATGATGCTCAACCACACTGCAGAGTGTTTGAGCATCATGGGAAATGTAGTTCCAAAACATCTGGGGTGCCAAGGTTCACCATCACTGCTATAGACTCTCATCCCCTAGACAACAAATGGTGAGGTAACGTGCAAGGCCCAAATCTAAACCAGCAGCTCCTACGGGGGTGTGCTACACATACAATCCAGGTTTGTATATTGTGATCACATCCCTTTTAAGGGTCTCTTCTCCAGGGAGAATACATTTAATGTTTGCAGTCATTCTTCATACCCGATGTCCTCCAGCCCCCTTTCTATCTTTGTTGCCCTTCTTTGCTCTCTCTTGTTACCGCACCTTAGGGTGACCACATTTCCAAACTATCATTCAGGGACACCCTCCCTTCCCAAAAATCAGCTTGTGCTGTAACGAATCACAGCACAGTGATTGGACACAAGAGGCGGGATTTATGATTTCTCCAATCACAAGCAGGGGGCGGGGATTGTGCTCCTCCAGGCATTCCTGGCCAGGACAAGTACTGTCAGTGAGTAAAGCGGTGATGTGGTGGCCTTTTTTGGGGGCATCAGATTGGCCCGGGGGGTGGCTGTGTCAGTTTCATTCCGGGACACTGTATTGTCCTGGAATGAATGTGCCCGGGACAGACCTGCAAAATGCGGGACTGTCCCGGGCAATCCGGGACACGTGGTCACCCTACCGCACCTCCCTCCTGAGGATTGGTGACCCAAACTGGATGGCATACTTACAGTATAACTAAAGGCAAAACATTTTTTTTTAGTTTTGGATAGAGTGAGGGGGATTAAAGCCCCTGTAAGTTTGTATTGCTGTCTGTGCCCCCGTTAAGGAGATTTAACCTCTCTATTTGTCCTGTTTACCATAATCATTGAAAGTGAAAGTAAAAAGAAAACCCCAAATTTTAGGTTGTCCCCAGAAAAGTAATAGAAGGGAAATCTTCCAATGGGGACACTAGTTCTGGTGACCTGGGGGTCCCAAGAAATTCCTTAAATTTGTAGAGATTTCCTCTCACTTCCTGTTTGGCTATGGGACAGGAAGTGAAGGGAAATCTCTGCAGTGGGACAGAGATGGCGAACAAAAATCTGACACGGGTTATAATGGAAAGCCACTCATTTACCCGTATGGGAAAACGCATTTGACCGGACTGTTGTTATAAGGGGTCTATGCGATGAGGTGAGCGGCTTGGGTCATCAGTGGTGGAGGCTCGGCACATTGTCACCTGCATGAAAATTTGCATCACGAGTGAACACCCATTGGAAATTGCCTATGTTTATGAACTTTTTATTGATTGATTGATTTTATATGATTAAAGCTGGGATTTGATATTTTGCCCTTGAGTGTTAGCAGCTTGTATATTTTAGATTATAGTCATTTTGCGCTGATTGATTTTTTTATATAGGGGTTATAACAGTCCCTTACTCTATCCGAAATAAAAAAAAAAAAAGTTTTGCCCATAGTTCTACTTTAATATGTGGCCTAACCAGAGTTTTATATCACGAGAGCAGCCGATAACCATGGCTCCCTCCATAGCTACAGTGGAAGAGTGATGTAGCCACCCAGGGACAGGAAGTGTGTTATTAACCGCTTGCCGACTGCCTAACGGCGTTATACGTCGGCAGAATAGCACGGCTGCGCAAAGCAACGTACCTGTACATTGCTTTGAAATTGCCGCCCGCCGCATGCTCCGTGACCGTGCCCGAGGGACCCGCGGACTCAATGTCCGCCGGTGTCCCGCGATCGTGTCACGGAGCTGCAGAACTGAGAGATGCCTATGAAAACAAGGCATTTCCCTGTTCTGCCTAGTGACAGGACAGTGATCTACTGCTCCCTGTCATCGGGAGCAGTGATCTCTGTCATGTCACTTATAGCCCAGCCCCCTCACAGTTAGAATCACTACCTAGGACACACTTAACCCCTTCATCGCCCCCTAGTGTTTAACCCCTTCCCTGCCAGTGTCATTTACACAGTAATCAGTGCATTTTTTATACAGCTGATCGCTGTATAAATGACAACGGTCCCAAAATAGTGTCAAAAGTGTCCGATGTGTCTGCCATAATGTCGCAGTCACTATAAAAAATCGCTGATCGCCACCATTACTAATAAAAAAAAAAGAATAATAAAAATGTCATAAATCTATCCCCTATTTTGTAGAAGCTATAACTTTTGCGTAAACCAATCAATATACGCTTATTGAGATTTTATTTACCAAAAATATGTAGAAGAATATGTATCGGCCTAAACTGATAAAGAAATGTGGTTTTTTTTATATATTTTTGGGGGATATTTATTATAGCAAAAAGCTCTTTTTTTTGTTTATAGCGCAAAAAATAAAAAACGCAGAGGTGATCAAATACCACCAAAAGAAAGCTCTATTTGTGGGAAAAAAGGACGTCAATTTGTTTGGGTTAATGTCGCACGACTGCGCAATTGTCAGGTAAAGCGACGCAGTGCCGAATCGCAAAAAATAGGATTTTTATAACAGCTTACCTGTAAAATCCTTTTCTTGGAGTACATCACGGGACACAGAGCGACATAGTCATTACTAATGGGTTATATAGATACCTTCAGGTGCTGGCACTGGCAACTTCCAAAACCGGAAGTACCCTCCCCTATATAAGCCCCTCCCATCCGGGAGCATCTCAGTTTTGTAGCAAAGCAATAAGTGTCCCTAAAGAGGGGTGGGAGCTCTGTGTCCCGTGATGTACTCCAAGAAAAGGATTTTACAGGTAAGCTGTTATAAAAATCCTATTTTCTTTCTCGTACATCACGGGACACAGAGCGACATAGTCATTACTAATGGGATGTCCTAAAGCAATGCCCAACGAGGGGGGGGATACACCATACATAAGCTGAGCGCTATCAGACATGAGGATCTTTTGCGGCCTGCAACACACTGCGCCCAAAGGCGACATCCTCCTGACTTCTAACGTCCACCTGGTAGAACCTAGTAAACGTGTGTACTGAAGACCATGTTGCGGCCTTACAGATTTGAGCCAGGGAGGCCTGGTGATGCGCTGCCCATGAAGTTCCAACTGCTCTCGTGGAGTGCGCTCTAACTTTGAACGGAGGCGGTCTCCTTCTCAAGCCATAGGCTTGCATAATGACCTGTTGAATCCACTTGGCTAAAGTAGATTTTGACGCTGCCTGACCCTTTCTGGGGCCTTCCGGCAGAATAAACAAAGTATCCGTTCTGTGAATCTGAGCAGTGGCTTTTAGATAAGCTTTAACTGCTCTTACTACATCCAAAGAATGCAATAACTTTTCCTCTACCGAAGTAGGTTTGGGGAAAAAAGAAGAAAGAACCACATCTTGGTTCAAATGAAAACCTTGATACCACCTTAGGAAGAAAGGCTGGATGAGGACGTAACACTACTCTGTCCTTATGGATAACCAGATATGGCTCTTTACAGGACATAGCTGCTAATTCCGACACTCTTTTAGCCGAACAAATGGCTACTAGAAAAATCTATTTCCTGGTGAGAAGAACCAGGGAAATATGCTGTTGTAATGGTTCAAATGGTTGTTTCTGTAGAACCGACAGAACCAGGTTTAGATCCCATGGACATATGGGAATATTAACCGGAGGACTAATACGCATCACTCCTTATCTAAAGGCTTTGACTAGTGAATGCGAAGCCAAGGGCCTTTGAAAAAATATTGACAAGGCCGAAAACTGACCTTTGATAGTACTCAAGGCAAGCTTCCTATCTACAGCCCACTGTAGGAAGTCCAGACTCCTACCTATTACGTACTTATGTGGATGCCATTTCTTGGCCTCACACCACGCGATGTACGCCTTCCAGATTCTATAGTAGATCTGCCTGGATACCGGCTTCCTGGCATTGATCATGGTAGATACCACAGGATTAGAGAGCCCTCTCTTTTTTAGAATGTGGGCTTCAATAGCCAGGCCGTCAAACCTAGGGCTGGTAAGGAAGGGTGGTATATCGGTCCTTGCGAAAGCAGGTCCGGACGACGTGGGAGAGTCCAAGGACTCCCCACTGACATTTTACAATCTCCGCGTACCACGCTCTTCGGGGCCACGCTGGAGCCACCAGAATCACTGGTTTCTTTTCTACCCTGATTCTGCGGAGTAATCGAGGTAACCATTGTGGCGGTGTGAATGCATATATCAGCTTGAACTGATCCCAAGGGAACACTAGGGCATCCGAGCCGCAAGCTAGGGGATCCCTTGTCCGAGAGACAAACCTGTCCACCTTTGCGTTGAATCTGGATGCTAGAAGATCTACATCCGATGTTCCCCACCGCTGACATATTGTCCAGAAAACCTCGGGGTGAAGGGACCATTCCTCTGGGCATAATTGCTGGCGACTTAGAAAGTCCGCCTTCCAATTCTCCACTCCTGGAATGAATACCGCAGATATGGCTGGGACACATCTTTCTGCCCATTTCAGGATGTAATTTACCTCCCTCTGGGCTGCACGACTCCTGGTGCCCCCCTGATGATTGATGTATGCCACTGCTATGGCATTGTCTGATTGAATTCTGACAGGGGACCCTTGGAGTTTGGATGTCCATGCTACTAGGGCATACCGGGCTGCTCGTATCTCTAAGAGATTGATGGGCAGGGCCTTTTCTGCATCCGACCATCTGCCCTGGAGAGACCATTGCTCCAGTACTGCTCCCCAGCCTATAAGGCTGGCATCTGTAGTGACCACCTTCCAAGAAATCGGACTGAAGGATTTCCCTTTTTCCAGATTCTGGGGAACCAACCACCAACGGAGGCTCTTGCGAACGGAAGGGGACAAGGACATTGTAAGTCTAGGGCCTGAACTTTTTTGTTCCAGGCTGGCAGTATGGCCCCTTGCAAATTCCTTGAATGGAATTGACCGTAGGGTACTGCTTCGAATGATGCCACCATTTTTCCCAGCAGCCTCATGCACAGGCGTATGGACGGCTGTCTTTTTTGTACCCACTAAGTGGATCAAATCTTTCAAAGACAACACCTTTCCTCGAGGCAAGAATATTATTCTCTGGCCTGAATCCAACCTTAGCCCCAAGTATTCCAGACTTTTGACTGGTTTTTTAGGGCTGACTTGTCTCGGTTGATAATCCAACCGTGAGATTCCAGATACTTGATTGTCTTGTGAACGACCACGTCTAGTTTTTTCACTGAGTGGTCTATCAGCAACAAGTCATCTAGATATGCCATTATCATTACACCTTGTGTTCTTAGATTGGCCAATAAAGGGCCAGAATTTTTGTAAACACTCGTGGTGCTGTGGCCAGACCGAAGGGTAAGGCTCTGAACTGAAAATGGCGCCCTTCTACTGCAAAGCGTAGAAATTTTTGGTGGACTGGAAAGATGGGAATGTGCAAATAAGCATCTTTGATGTCGATCGGCTAACCAATCCTCCCCTTGTAGGGCAGTGGCCACCGATCGGATCGACTCCATCGGAAAGTCCTGATATACAGGAATTTGTTTAGCCCTTTAGAAATAATATGGGCCTCCCGTCCGCTTCGGGACTGTAAAGAGGTTTGAGTAAAACCCGAACCCTCATTCTTCCAGGGGAACCTCCATAATTACTCCTTGGAGCAATAGTTGTTCTAGTGCCAACAGGAGGGACTCTCTCTTCCAGGGATCCCTTGGCACGTTTGACCTCAAAAATGGGAAGGAGGAGAGTCTTTTAACTCCAAACTGTATGCCAAACATACTGCGGAGAGCACCTATCTGTTTTGATCGTGTCCCGCCAGGTCTCTTGCGAACAACTGGAGTCCTCCCCCCACCCGACTGAGTGGGGGCAACCCTTCAAATGAATTTAACTTTGGGGGAGGTTTTGTACCTCCCCTGACCCAGGGTTTCTCATTACCCTGCTATTGTCCCTGTTTTTTACCCCTGGGAATTGACCGAGGAGGCCGTCGGAACTGTTACACAGCCGATGCCCCAGGGACTGGAGAAGCAGGCCTCTTAAAGAGGGACCTCTAACTCTGTTTTTAACCGGCAAGAGTGTATTTTTACCGCTGGAAATTTTCTGGATATATTTGTCCAGGTTTTCCCTGAATAAGCGTTCACCATGAAATGGGACGCTAACCAGCCATTCTTTACAGGGAGCTTCAGCAGACCAGTTTTTGAGCCATAGAAGCCTACGCATATGTACTATAGACAGCGTAAGGCGGGAGGCCTGATGGACTGAATCCTTTATGGCGTCAACCGCAAAGCCTAAGGCTCTAGGTAGATCAGCTAGGGCAAGGCCTGCTGATCTGTCAAGTCCCTCAAGACCTGTTTCAACTGATCCTTCACTGCTTAGCAGACCTCACTGCTGGTTGTGTCCCCAAGCTTGCTGTAGAAAGAAGCGGACTTTCATAAGGACTCCAATCTTTTATCTATTGGGTTCTTGAACATTTGGACATTATCCACTGGACATGTCAGTGATCTATACATACAAGAGATGGCTGCGTCCACTGTAGGGTCCTTCCATTTTTTGATGAACTTATCCTCCATGGGATAGACCACCGGAAATCTCTTGGGGGAATAAATATTTTCTCAGGACGTTCCCAATCCTGGTAAATGAGCCCTTTCAGTAAAGGGTGACGTGGAAAAGAACAGACAGTCTGGGGGCTTCTAGCGACCCCAACGAGGATACAGTAGTGGTTGATGGTTCCGCAAGGTGCATTTTTAAATGCTGATCGGACCATGTTAGTCAGAGACTGAACCCATAATCTTTCAGCTTGAGATGCTGAGAAAAGGTTCCCCCACTGTTGATTCCTCTATAACAGAATCAACCTCATCCTGATCCCCTTCAGGCAGGTCGATCCCTGTATGGGACTGTTGCTCTGCTAACAGGCACTCTGAAGGAGGAGACGGAGATCGGGCGTGCTTTCCCTGACAGGGAGGCAGCGATCAATGTTGACAATCTCTCTCTAATCCTCCCAGAGCTGAGGAAAAAACCTCCTCTGTTACATACACAGGAGCAGGTGAACTGAGGACAGCCACAGTACCAAGTACCCCTGCGGGGTCTCTACGGTCACTTACCTCTGAACTTCAGGGGAGACTGGTGCAGCAGAAGCATGCCCAAGATCCTCAGAGCCCGATGAGACCCCCTTCGCTTCCTGGAAGATTCAGTTCTGGAGCTTCTGGACGGCATATTCCTAAGCCTAAAGCTGAGGTATTCCAGCCGTAATACACCACTTTTACTGAGAATAGTCTAGCACAATTGCTGCTATATCACAGTTGGTGTCTACTAAAGTGCCTTTCTAGGGGATGCCTGCATCAACCGCCTCTATGTGCCTTTATATTGTTGCTAGCTCTGTCTGTGCACTTCAATAGCCAGCTATAATGTGCTTTAAAACACGCTGGACGCCCGCACATGCGCAGTAGCGCCGCGGCGCACACCTGAGCGTCATCCACCCGCTCCGCCCCTTTTTCCAGATCGCCTCTATATATAGAGGCGCGTGCACGCGCACGTGCGCGGGCACGTGCGCCTTCGGCGCCTTTTTTGAAAACAATAAGGAGCTAGATGGGAGCCAGGGTCCCTTTGCCGCAGGGCCCGGGGATGGATGAGCGCAGCAACAGGGCAGAGGAGACAGCTTCCCAGCAGAGAACATACCAACTGCCTGGATTTGATTCTGGAAGAAAAAAATCCACATTACAAGAAAAAGAACCATAGCGGCCTCTAGTGTCTAACACAGGTACCGCGGTCTTACATTTTTTTTTTTTTTTTTCTTGCCTACTATTAAAATTTTTACATTTTCTCAGTAGTAACAGGCATACACAGAATATTAGCGGGAATACCTTAGGTAACAGGCAGAAAGACAAAATAGGCTTGGGGGTCCCTCAATAGAACCAAGTTCCCGAGGGCCCCCACTTACCTTTTCCTCGCCGCAGGACTCTGTTTGGTCCACAGAAGCCCAAACTTCACCTATCACGGCAGGCATTGTAATCAAACCTTCAGGGACCGGGTTCCCAAGGATTCCACTCCCCTGGACCTGTATAGCACCCTGCACAGAAAACATCTTGGTCGTGGGTATGACCAGAGCTCTGGATCCCAGGGTCCAGCCCTCCTAAGAGAGGCATTACAGGCAAAACCTTGCTCTTCTCTTGCAAGGCCCGGGTACCGACCGTTTAGCTATGAAGCTTTTTTGGTCGGATCCGGAATAGCTTACTGAGGCCCAAAAGAACCTGTACGCAAGCTCAGTGAAAAACACATGTTACTTCTTGGCCAACACCTTAGACACTGGCAAAAAACTGAGATGCTCCCGGATGGGAGGGGCTTATATAGGGGAGGGTACTTCCGGTTTTGGAAGTTGCCAGTGCCAGCACCTGAAGGTATCTATATAACCCATTAGTAATGACTATGTCGCTCTGTGTCCCGTGATGTACGAGAAAGAAAGTGCTCTGGTCAGGAAGGGGGTAAATTCTTCTGGGGCTGAAGTGGTTAAAGCAAAAGAAGCTTGAAAAAGGAAAACAAATGGAGTTGCCATATCAAGAACTAGAAATCTCCTGTTCATGCAATGCACTGTCCCGTACTCTCTTTTCTTCCCCTGTGTTGTCATTCTGCCACACGCTCTCTCCATGGAAAATAAAAGCTGTTGTTACATTACTCTTTGCATAGGCATGGTCCACTGTCATAGCCATCAGAGTACTTGCCGGGCAACCATTATTAGAGTGCATGTAGACAGGAAGTGGACACAAAGATGCTGCAGGAGATCAGAGTCTACTTTAAATATCCAGTTAAGCAATTCACTTGAATGTGTGCTCAGAAGATTAGTACAGCCCACAGCATTAAGATTGTCACCAGGGCTTTTTTTCAGCGGGAACGTGGGGGAACGCAGTTCCGGCACCTCCTGGACTGACTGTATGTAATGGCAAGGGGTGCTGGGGTGTGCTGCAGGGTATTGATGCTCACTACTGGGGATCTATTTTTGCAGGGGGGTCTATTGTTGCTGGGGAGGGTCTATTGTTGCTGGGGGGGTCAGTTGTTGCTGAAAGATCTACTGTTGGGAGGGAGTCTTTTGTTGATGGCAGCCAGAGAGTCTATTAATGCTGGCTGTGCGGAGATCTGTTGATGCTGCCGGGAGTCTATTGTTGCTGGGGGAGGAATTTTGTTGTGGGTGGTCCATTGTTGTTAGGAGGATCTATTGTTGCTGGCTGCAGGGGATCTATTTTACTGTTTTTTATGATATCATTACCAAATTCCATACAAATTACTTAACACCACAAAACGATTCTTGGTTCTATATCGTCTAAAAGGGGCGGTACTGGGAGGTGGGTAGGGGCGGAGAAAAGGGGTGACTTGGAAAGGGGGAGTTCCTGCACCTATTGACTGAGAAAAAAAAGCCCTGATTGTCACTGATGATTCACTTTAGTGGAGACAATGTAGCTTTAGCAACAAATGCATTATAAAGTGATAGATTTCATATTTTTCTAGTGTTTTGAAAATGGCATCAACTGAATTTGCTTATTATAATTATAATCTAGGCCTGGGGGGGGGGGGGGGGTGAGAGCCTACACCTGCCGGCCATTCTGAGTATTCTCGCTCCCCCCTTGTAGTCCAGC
This sequence comes from Rana muscosa, assembly GCA_029206835.1. Classification (NCBI taxonomy): domain Eukaryota; kingdom Metazoa; phylum Chordata; class Amphibia; order Anura; family Ranidae; genus Rana; species Rana muscosa. The sequence continues at coordinate 290,817,922 of CM055128.1, read as the reverse complement.
CTTGTAATCACAGATCAGGTTTAAATCCCCTCTCCGGGTGAGACGGTTCAACACCTCTTCATTAATTGTATTAACAGTGAAGAAGCAAATGAAGGGGCTTCAGGATGCCGGCACTTGATAGGAGCCAGAGCGTGTTTGCCACTGTGCTCTTTAAAGGATTAATTTCACAAGCTGCAAATTACAGCTCCATTTCAAAACGAACTCAGTCCCGTAATTGGCTTTCTGTTCAAATCAGCCAGGCTAAAGATTTGAATTCTTCATATGCAGATGACTTTCAAGTATCAGGCCCCATCTGTGCCACGCTCGCTGGCATTCATCTCTCAGGGGACAGTCAAGTGAGGCGGAAACGACTGGTCCAATGATAAGGGAAGGAAAGGCTAGGCGGACTCCTAAAGCGGTACTCTAGTCCAATTAAAATTGAATGACAATTTCAAATGAGAAAGAGTAGAAATTGCTAATTGCAACCACACTTTGGTCGACTTTTCTGGCAGAGGAAGGAAATCATGTAGTACATGGTGTAGTACTGAGACTCTCATGCACAGTACATGCCTCTCCTTCCTGCATGCAAAATATAAGTACCGTATATACTCAAGTATAAGCCGAGTTTTTCAGCACACTTTCTTGTGCTGAAAATGCCCCCCCCCCCCGGCTTAAACTCGAGTCACCTTTTTGCGCCTGATCTCCCGGACTTTGGGGACCCGGTACCGGCCAGTCGTAGGTTCCCTGGACCCCAAACTGGCACACATGTAGCCCCACTCTTCCTCTATAAGTGTGCAAAGTTTGTTGTCCGGGGGACCTACGGCCAGGGAGCATCGATTTTTTAAACCCGGGCACCCCTTCCATAGACTCCAATGTTAAACGGTAATTTATCCAGTGATTTTGGGGACCCGGTACCTGGACCCGGAGATTGGCACACATGTAGCCCCACTCTTCCTCTACAAGTGTGCAAAGTTTGTTGTCTGGGGGACCTACGGCCAGGGAGCACCGATTTTTTAAACCCGGGCACCCCTTCCATAGACTCCAATGTTAAACGGTAATTTATCCGGTGATTTTGGGGACCCGGTACCTGGACCCGGAGATTGGCACACATGTAGCCCCACTCTTCCTCTACAAGTGTGCAAAGTTTGTTGTCTGGGGGACCTACGGCCGGGGAGCACCGATTTTTCAAACCCTGGCACCCCTTCCATAGACTCCTATGTTAAACGTCAGTCTAGTCATGGACACAGTGAGGCATGGGCACAGTGAGGCATGGGCACAGTGAGGCATGGGCACAGTGAGGCATGGACACAGTGAGGCATGCAGATGGACACAGTGAGGCATGCAGATGGACACCCTAGGCTTATACTCGAGGCAATACGTTTTCCCATTTTTTTGTGGTAAAATTAGGTGCCTCGGCTTATATTCGGGTTGGCTTATACTCGAGTATATACGGTATATCTTACTATATAATACATACAGAGGAAGAACAGTGAACTACACTGAATAAAAGTTCTCTGATCTGCTGGAAGGAACAGGGGTCGTTGCAAAAATGTTGGTCTTGTCCACAGTTAGAGCTCTTCTAGAGGGAGGTCCACCTAATCTCTTAGAAATTGACGGATTATCAGATCCCCATGGATCCTTCCTTCTTTCTTCTACATCTTTCGTACATTCCTGCTAAAACCTGTAAAAAATCTATATTACGCAACCTTCTTAACACCGCCAAGTTGTGCAATTCTTTGAGATGAAAAGACCCTCAGCCTTCTTCCATTTCACTATGGCTTCATAGGGTGGAGGAGACAAATCAGATGGAAGACTTTGTAATTTCTGCTCAAAACATGAACAATACTCCAAAACTTGGATCCATTGGAATATGTTTGTTTACTCAGATGAAGGCAAGGCTCTTTTTAAAGCTAAAAATGGAGAGCTGCGCCAATCGAAAAGTCCAATGATTGCATTAACATCCAAAGGCTGGTGTGTCAAAAACAGTGCACACTCTACAGACCAGTGCACACTCAGCACAAGCCGAAGGTGTCCAGACTGGATTGACACAACTGATCACCAACGTAAAAAATACGTGAAATGAATCCCAATAAGTAGCAACCAGATTGAAGGATTGCACAAACTGGTCATGAAATATCTAAATCACTATAAGTTAATCTAAAGGTGATAACATAGTCCACAATGATGGCACTGAATGGCAAGTTGCATGTAGGATGTATCAAACGAGAACTCTGATTCCTTGTATATCACCCGGCGAACCACACCACAGATAAAAAGTGCCCACCACCGTATTTAGATGTCCGATTACCAGAAGGCAAGTTTAAAAAGCAGTCGGCTGTAACCCAGCCGCGGCCTTTAACTTGCACGTGTAACCAGGAATGCACCATGAAGCAGGATATACCAGTGTGTGGATCAGATGAACACATTCCTTTCAATCACAGACCATCCATGCGGCCAATATGAAGGCTCAAAGGAAGGAAGGACATGGACCATAGCGTAATAACGTAAGGTATGTTTATATAAAAAGAAAGTAATGCACTTACATGAAGTTGGATTAAAAACAGCATAAAATTTGTTGCCGGCCGGCACATACAGAAGCCCGTCCTTCTCTGCTACAGCGTGGTGACGTCAGAACGTCGCACCCATACGCGTTCCGTCACAGCAGACGTTATCAATGGGGATGAAGCTGACTTTAGCAGACAATGAAATTTTATTTGCTCTACTATTTCCATCCTATTGTGCCAACATGGCTTCCCTTTTCCCCTTACCTCACGTTCTGTCCCCACCCCACCTTCTCACTTTTTTTTCTTTCCGTCTCTGCCCCTCTATCCCTTCCTCTACCACAATCCTGTCTACTGCTTCCAATTCTTACTTTCTACTTCCACTATATCCCCCAATAACATTGAAAATGTAGTATGCTGCCCGTATTAGAGTTATGACCATGTGCTGGAAGCACTTAAAGTTACAGAGATCTATATATGCTCAACCTTATGACTACTGCTCTCTTCGCCCTAGTGGCTGAATATGTCTGTATATGGATTCTTTACTTGCATGTTCCTGCAGTGAACTATTTAACCTTATTGCCTCGGTGGAAATGATACCTTCTACATATGGTCGTGATGCAAGTGTTTATATGTTTTCTAATGATGCTTTTCTTTTTGTACAGTCCATTGGATGCTATACTCCTTAAATAAAGGAAAAAAAAAAAAAAAAGGTTCTCTGATCAATATTGTACTTTATACCTCGAGATTCTCCATCCCAGCTACCCAACATAAAAAAGTGCACACCCCTCTCTGGCCAGCCTAAAGAGTCTCCTAAAATACCTTTTTCTAAAATTCTGGATAGGGTTGGTAAGGGTTAGACCTCCTGTCATGTTTTTATTGCTGTCTTGTGTTCTTATTGGAGAGACTGACCCCCCCCCCCCCCATCTGTCTTGGTGACCATTCTAAAGTAAAAGAGTTAGAGTTGTCCCTAGAACAAAGGGTAAGGGGACATCTCCCTATGGGAACATATCTTTTGGGGACCACTGTCTAAAAGGGAAAACCATTTACTTTGGGAAATTTCCTCTAACTTTCTGTTGCATATATGGGACAGGGAATAGAATATTCCCTGATGGACCACAGACAGCAAAAAAAAAACAAAAAAAAAAAACTGTCAGAGGGTTAAACTTTGCTATATCCAAAGCTATTAAAAAGTGTTGCCTGCATATATATATATATATATATATATATATGCTTTAAAGGTAGTTTTGGCTACACATACACTGCCCAATCACTGGACACCAATGGTCTTTTTATGCTTTTGCTAACTTGTTAAAAATGACATCATGATAAAGAAACAACTAACATACAGGTCCTTCTCAAAAAATTAGCATATTGTGATAAAGTTCATTATTTTCTGTAATGTACTGATAAACATTAGACTTTCATATATTTTAGATTCATTACACACAACTGAAGTAGTTCAAGCCTTTTCTTGTTTTAATATTGATGATTTTGGCATACAGCTCATGAAAACCCAAAAATCCTATCTCAAAAAATTAGCATATTTCATCCGACCAATAAAAGAAAAGTGTTTTTAATACAAAAAAAGTCAACCTTCAAATAATTATGTTCAGTTATGCACTCAATACTTGGTCGGGAATCCTTTTGCAGAAATGACTGCTTCAATGCGGCGTGACATGGAGGCAACCAGCCTGTGGCACTGCTGAGGTGTTATGGAGGCCCAGGATGCTTCGATAGCGGCCTTAAGCTCATCCAGAGTGTTGGGTCTTGCGTCTCTCAACTTTCTCTTCCCAATATCCCACAGATTCTCTATGGGGTTCAGGTCAGGAGAGTTGGCAGGCCAATTGAGCACAGTAATACCATGGTCAGTAAACCATTTACCAGTGGTTTTGGCACTGTGAGCAGGTGCCAGGTCGTGCTGAAAAATGAAATCTTCATTTCCATAAAGCTTTTCAGCAGATGGAAGCATGAAGTGCTCCAAAATCTCCTGATAGCTAGCTGCATTGACCCTGCCCTTGATAAAACACAGTGGACCAACACCAGCAGCTGACATGGCACCCCAGACCATCACTGACTGTGGGTACTTGACACTGGACTTCAGGCATTTTGGCATTTCCCTCTCCCCAGTCTTCCTCCAGACTCTGGCACCTTGATTTCCGAATGACATGCAAAATTTGCTTTCATCCGAAAAAAGTTCTTTGGACCACTGAGCAACAGTCCAGTGCTGCTTCTCTGTAGCCCAGGTCAGGCGCTTCTGCCGCTGTTTCTGGTTCAAAAGTGGCTTGACCTGGGGAATGTGGCACCTGTAGCCCATTTCCTGCACACGCCTGTTCACGGTGGCTCTGGATGTTTCTACTCCAGACTCAGTCCACTGCTTCCGCAGGTCCTCCAAGGTCTGGAATCGGTCCTTCTCCACAATCTTCTTCAGGGTCCGGTCACCTCTTCTCGTTGTGCAGCGTTTTCTGCCACACTTTTTCCTTCCCACAGACTTCCCACTGAGGTGCCTTGATACAGCACTCTGGGAACAGCCTATTCGTTCAGAAATTTCTTTCTGTGTCTTACCCTTGCTTGAGGGTGTCAATGATGGCCTTCTGGACAGCAGTCAGGTCGGCAGTCTTACCCATGATTGCGGTTTTGAGTAATGAACCAGGCTGGGAGTTTTTAAAAGCCTCAGGAATCTTTTGCAGGTGTTTAGAGTTAATTAGTTGATTCAGATGATTAGGTTTATAGCTCGTTTAGAGAACCTTTTCATGATATGCTAATTTTTTGAGATAGGATTTTTGGGTTTTCATGAGCTGTATGCCAAAATCATCAATATTAAAACAAGAAAAGGCTTGAACTACTTCAGTTGTGTGTAATGAATCTAAAATATATGAAAGTCTAATGTTTATCAGTACATTACAGAAAATAATGAACTTTATCACAATATGCTAATTTTTTGAGAAGGACCTGTATATAGATTGTAGTGGGCAAGTTACTATGTATAAATTGATCTTTATAAATATGTTTTTTTTTTGCATGCTAGTATCGAAAATGAAGAGGTTACTAAAGTTACGAAAATTCCTGTAGTGTATTTCTTTTGTATTTTCGGATGGCAACTGTACTGATTAAAAGAAAATCGTACAATTTGGTGTCATACGAGAAAAATGTTTGTGTTTGTCTGATTGGATAACATCTGATGAACTGTCGTGATCGGCTCTCGAAAGCTGTGTACTAACGATCCGATTATCGTACGATCACTGACAACTGTACTGATTAAAAGAAAATCTTACTATTTGGTGTCATATGAGAAAAATGTTTGTGTTTGTCTGATTGGATAATATCGGATGAACTGTCGTGATCAGCTCTCGAAAGCTGCATACTAACGATCGGATTATCGTTTGATCACTTCGAAATCTGTATTTTTCATCCGATTTTCGGATTGTGTGTACGGGCCATTAGAATCTGGTCCCAATTCTGCAAATCATTTTGTCCTGCAAATGTGGTGTGCATCTATCTATGTAATGTTTCATATTCCCATTGCACACGTTCCTGGTATAAGCTCTCAAAAATAGGGTGCTGTAGCAACAACCAGCTCGATACTGGTTCAAGTCACAAGGTAGATATTTGGCAGCACACCAAGGATCGGCACAAAGTGGCGTCCAAACGGGTAGTTTATTGTGTAGCGGGGCCTCACTCTCCCTCTCTGCTTCTCCTGGTTTTTGGCTGGTGTGGTCTAGGGGTACCTGGGAGACGAGAGTGCGGGAACACTATGCCAAGCTCTCCCCTCGTATGTGTATGAGGGTTGAGCAAAGTCACTTAAATTACCTCCGGGTCTGCTCACTGCATACAAAGCTTCCACTTGTTCCGTGGAGATGTGTCTGCCAGTAATAGAGCCCCACACCAATTAAAAGTCCAACACTCTTTTATTTCTCCATTGCAGGGTGAATATAACAGTTGAACTTTCAGTAACAGACAGACAGGGGTGTGGATACGAGTAGGCCCAGGCACAAATGAACTCTCCTATTCCTTTGCAAGCGAATAGGCCTGGCGCACAATCTCTGCCACCGACCGTGAGATTGGTCGCTGCCACCGACCGGGTGAACCATTGAGGCCCCTGCCACAGGCCTAATAGCAGGTCTCTGCCACTGACCTGAGCTGACTAGTTGTACCGCTGCCACCACTCATTGAACATGAACCACCTTCCTCCATGAACTTGGCCCCTATTCGAGAAAGACATCCCTCTGGGCGGTCTCCAGCGGTTCACCCGTCAATATGCTGCACCAGGTCTTCGGATGAATCCCTCCTCCGGTCCCTTACGTCTCTGGATTCGGGTGCCCAACCCTCGGGGCACCCTAGGACAGTCCCTCCCCGGCGGGACCCAGCGGAAGGTACTGGGCCCCAGGCCTCTGGCCGAGTACCTCACCCCAGACTGAAGGTGCCTGGGATGGAACACGAACTCTAAGTGTCCAGGCCTAGGCCGCCTGGACACCGACCGCGAACAGCAGCCCTCAGGCTGAAGGTGCCTGGGACTCGAACCTTGTGGCGAAGATGTCCGCCCCCTTTATACCATCTCCCAGCAAGCACAGCGGGTTCCCCGCCCCGCCGTACAACTGCTGCGAGAGGTCACAAAGGGTACGGTATGTCTTCACCAGATTTAAACACTCTGAAAAGTACATACCCGCTACAATTGCATGATCACAACACAAGAAAAGTGCAACGTTTCAGAGTCACGCAGGACCCCTTCGTCAGGCACATGCCTGACGAAGGGGTCCTGCGTGACTCCGAAACATTGCACTTTTCTTGTGTTGTGACCATGCAATAAACTACCCGTTTGGACGCCACTTTGTGCCGATCCTTGGTGTGCTGGCATCTATCTATGTATTCACTAAATGTGTCAGAATTAGGGATGAGCTTCGTGTTCGAGTCGAACATACGTTCGACTCGAACATCGGCTGTTCGATCGTTCGACGAAGATCGAACGATTTGGGCCGTTCGCGCCAAATTCGAGTGACGCGAACGGCCCACAATGCACTACGCCATCGCAGTGTCATCCAGGCGCTGTGATTGGCCAAGCATGCACTGTGACCCCGCATGCTTGGCCAATCACAGCGCCGGCAGCGAGGAGAGCAATGATTGGCCACAGGCAGGATGCCTGTGGCCAATTATTGCTGAGGGTGTTTAGTACACGCCCCACACTATAAAAGGCCGCCAGCACGGCGGCCTAGTGTAGTGTGTTCCGGAGCAGGGATAGAGCAGCATAGGCAGGGACAGTGACTGTTATTTCTTTCTTGCTTAACCTGGATTCCTTTAGTTTAGGGAAAGAGAAGGATAGGTAGGGAGAGTGTCAGTGTGTTTTGTGCTTGTGCTATAGTGTGCTTAAAAAAAACATTTATTCTAGGGACAGAAAACTGTAGGTAGGGACAGTGTCAGTTTCTTTCACTCTGCAAGTCCTTGTTTCCAGGGACCTGGAAGGACAGTGAGTGAATTGTCCTTGTGCTATATTGTGCTTAAAAAAACATTTATTCTAGGGACAGAAAACTGTAGGTAGGGAGAGTGTCAGTTTCTTTCACTCTGCAAGTCCTTGTTTCCAGGGACCTGGAAGGACAGTGAGTGAATTGTCCTTGTGCTATATTGTGCTTAAAAAAACATTTATTCTAGGGACAGAAAACTGTAGGTAGGGAGAGTGTCAGTTTCTTTCACTCTGCAAGTCCTTGTTTCCAGGGACCTGGAAGGACAGTGAGTGAATTGTCCTTGTGCTATATTGTGATTAAAAAAAACATTTTTTCTAGGGACAGAAAACTGTAGGTAGGGAGAGTGTTTTTTTCCTTTCACTCTGCAAGTCCTTGTTTCCAGGGACCTGTAAGGACAGTGAGTGAATTTTTCTTGTGCTATATTGTGATTAAAAAAAACATTTTTTCTAGGGACAGAAAACTGTAGGTAGGGAGAGTGTTTTTTTCCTTTCACTCTGCAAGTCCTTGTTTCCAGGGACCTGTAAGGACAGTGAGTGAATTTTTCTTGTGCTATATTGTGATTAAAAAAAACATTTTTTCTAGGGACAGAAAACTGTAGGTAGGGAGAGTGTTTTTTTCCTTTCACTCTGCAAGTCCTTGTTTCCAGGGACCTGTAAGGACAGTGAGTGAATTTTTCTTGTGCTATATTGTGATTAAAAAAAACATTTTTTCTAGGGACAGAAAACTGTAGGTAGGGAGAGTGTTTTTTTTCTTTCACTCTGCAAGTCCTTGTTTCCAGGGACCTGTAAGGACAGTGAGTGAATTGTCCTTGTGCTATATTGTGATTAAAAAAAACATTTTTTCTAGGGACAGAAAACTGTAGGTAGGGAGAGTGTTTTTTTTCTTTCACTCTGCAAGTCCTTGTTTCCAGGGACCTGTAAGGACAGTGAGTGAATTTTTCTTGTGCTATATTGTGATTAAAAAAAACATTTTTTCTAGGGACAGAAAACTGTAGGTAGGGAGAGTGTTTTTTTTCTTTCACTCTGCAAGTCCTTGTTTCCAGGGACCTGTAAGGACAGTGAGTGAATTTTTCTTGTGCTATATTGTGATTAAAAAAAACATTTTTTCTAGGGACAGAAAACTGTAGGTAGGGAGAGTGTTTTTTTTCTTTCACTCTGCAAGTCCTTGTTTCCAGGGACCTGTAAGGACAGTGAGTGAATTTTTCTTGTGCTATATTGTGATTAAAAAAAACATTTTTTCTAGGGACAGAAAACTGTAGGTAGGGAGAGTGTTTTTTTTCTTTCACTCTGCAAGTCCTTGTTTCCAGGGACCTGTAAGGACAGTGAGTGAATTGTTCTTGTGCTATATTGTGCTTAAAAAAACATTTATTCTAGGGACAGAAAACTGTAGGTAGGGAGAGTGTCAGTTTCTTTCACTCTGCAAGTCCTTGTTTCCAGGGACCTGGAAGGACAGTGAGTGAATTGTCCTTGTGCTATATTGTGATTAAAAAAAACATTTTTTCTAGGGACAGAAAACTGTAGGTAGGGAGAGTGTTTTTTTCCTTTCACTCTGCAAGTCCTTGTTTCCAGGGACCTGTAAGGACAGTGAGTGAATTTTTCTTGTGCTATATTGTGATTAAAAAAAACATTTTTTCTAGGGACAGAAAACTGTAGGTAGGGAGAGTGTTTTTTTTCTTTCACTCTGCAAGTCCTTGTTTCCAGGGACCTGTAAGGACAGTGAGTGAATTTTTCTTGTGCTATATTGTGATTAAAAAAAACATTTTTTCTAGGGACAGAAAACTGTAGGTAGGGAGAGTGTTTTTTTTCTTTCACTCTGCAAGTCCTTGTTTCCAGGGACCTGTAAGGACAGTGAGTGAATTTTTCTTGTGCTATATTGTGATTAAAAAAAACATTTTTTCTAGGGACAGAAAACTGTAGGTAGGGAGAGTGTTTTTTTTTCTTTCACTCTGCAAGTCCTTGTTTCCAGGGACCTGTAAGGACAGTGAGTGAATTGTTCTTGTGCTATATTGTGATTAAAAAAAACATTTTTTCTAGGGACAGAAAACTGTAGGTAGGGAGAGTGTTTTTTTTCTTTCACTCTGCAAGTCCTTGTTTCCAGGGACCTGTAAGGACAGTGAGTGAATTTTTCTTGTGCTATATTGTGATTAAAAAAAACATTTTTTCTAGGGACAGAAAACTGTAGGTAGGGAGAGTGTTTTTTTTCTTTCACTCTGCAAGTCCTTGTTTCCAGGGACCTGTAAGGACAGTGAGTGAATTTTTCTTGTGCTATATTGTGATTAAAAAAAACATTTTTTCTAGGGACAGAAAACTGTAGGTAGGGAGAGTGTTTTTTTTCTTTCACTCTGCAAGTCCTTGTTTCCAGGGACCTGTAAGGACAGTGAGTGAATTTTTCTTGTGCTATATTGTGATTAAAAAAAACAGTTTTTCTAGGGACAGAAAACTGTAGGTAGGGAGAGTGTTTTTTTTCTTTCACTCTGCAAGTCCTTGTTTCCAGGGACCTGTAAGGACAGTGAGTGAATTTTTCTTGTGCTATATTGTGATTAAAAAAAACATTTTTTCTAGGGACAGAAAACTGTAGGTAGGGAGAGTGTTTTTTTCCTTTCACTCTGCAAGTCCTTGTTTCCAGGGACCTGTAAGGACAGTGAGTGAATTGTTCTTGTGCTATATTGTGCTTAAAAAAACATTTATTCTAGGGACAGAAAACTGTAGGTAGGGAGAGTGTCAGTTTCTTTCACTCTGCAAGTCCTTGTTTCCAGGGACCTGGAAGGACAGTGAGTGAATTGTCCTTGTGCTATATTGTGATTAAAAAAAACATTTTTTCTAGGGACAGAAAACTGTAGGTAGGGAGAGTGTTTTTTTCCTTTCACTCTGCAAGTCCTTGTTTCCAGGGACCTGTAAGGACAGTGAGTGAATTTTTCTTGTGCTATATTGTGATTAAAAAAAACATTTTTTCTAGGGACAGAAAACTGTAGGTAGGGAGAGTGTTTTTTTTCTTTCACTCTGCAAGTCCTTGTTTCCAGGGACCTGTAAGGACAGTGAGTGAATTTTTCTTGTGCTATATTGTGATTAAAAAAAACATTTTTTCTAGGGACAGAAAACTGTAGGTAGGGAGAGTGTTTTTTTTCTTTCACTCTGCAAGTCCTTGTTTCCAGGGACCTGTAAGGACAGTGAGTGAATTTTTCTTGTGCTATATTGTGATTAAAAAAAACATTTTTTCTAGGGACAGAAAACTGTAGGTAGGGAGAGTGTTTTTTTTCTTTCACTCTGCAAGTCCTTGTTTCCAGGGACCTGTAAGGACAGTGAGTGAATTTTTCTTGTGCTATATTGTGATTAAAAAAAACATTTTTTCTAGGGACAGAAAACTGTAGGTAGGGAGAGTGTTTTTTTTCTTTCACTCTGCAAGTCCTTGTTTCCAGGGACCTGTAAGGACAGTGAGTGAATTTTTCTTGTGCTATATTGTGATTAAAAAAAACATTTTTTCTAGGGACAGAAAACTGTAGGTAGGGAGAGTGTTTTTTTTCTTTCACTCTGCAAGTCCTTGTTTCCAGGGACCTGTAAGGACAGTGAGTGAATTGTTCTTGTGCTATATTGTGCTTAAAAAAACATTTATTCTAGGGACAGAAAACTGTAGGTAGGGAGAGTGTCAGTTTCTTTCACTCTGCAAGTCCTTGTTTCCAGGGACCTGGAAGGACAGTGAGTGAATTGTCCTTGTGCTATATTGTGATTAAAAAAAACATTTTTTCTAGGGACAGAAAACTGTAGGTAGGGAGAGTGTTTTTTTCCTTTCACTCTGCAAGTCCTTGTTTCCAGGGACCTGTAAGGACAGTGAGTGAATTTTTCTTGTGCTATATTGTGATTAAAAAAAACATTTTTTCTAGGGACAGAAAACTGTAGGTAGGGAGAGTGTTTTTTTCCTTTCACTCTGCAAGTCCTTGTTTCCAGGGACCTGTAAGGACAGTGAGTGAATTTTTCTTGTGCTATATTGTGATTAAAAAAAACATTTTTTCTTGGGACAGAAAACTGTAGGTAGGGAGAGTGTTTTTTTTCTTTCACTCTGCAAGTCCTTGTTTCCAGGGACCTGTAAGGACAGTGAGTGAATTTTTCTTGTGCTATATTGTGATTAAAAAAAACATTTATTCTAGGGACAGAAAACTGTAGGTAGGGAGAGTGTCAGTTTATTTCACTCTGCAAGTCCTTGTTTCCAGGGACCTGTAAGGACAGTGAGTGAATTTTTCTTGTGCTATATTGTGATTAAAAAAAACATTTTTTCTAGGGACAGAAAACTGTAGGTAGGGAGAGTGTTTTTTTTCTTTCACTCTGCAAGTCCTTGTTTCCAGGGACCTGTAAGGACAGTGAGTGAATTGTTCTTGTGCTATATTGTGCTTAAAAAAACATTTATTCTAGGGACAGAAAACTGTAGGTAGGGAGAGTGTCAGTTTCTTTCACTCTGCAAGTCCTTGTTTCCAGGGACCTGGAAGGACAGTGAGTGAATTGTCCTTGTGCTATATTGTGATTAAAAAAAACATTTTTTCTAGGGACAGAAAACTGTAGGTAGGGAGAGTGTTTTTTTCCTTTCACTCTGCAAGTCCTTGTTTCCAGGGACCTGTAAGGACAGTGAGTGAATTTTTCTTGTGCTATATTGTGATTAAAAAAAACATTTTTTCTAGGGACAGAAAACTGTAGGTAGGGAGAGTGTTTTTTTCCTTTCACTCTGCAAGTCCTTGTTTCCAGGGACCTGTAAGGACAGTGAGTGAATTTTTCTTGTGCTATATTGTGATTAAAAAAAACATTTTTTCTTGGGACAGAAAACTGTAGGTAGGGAGAGTGTTTTTTTTCTTTCACTCTGCAAGTCCTTGTTTCCAGGGACCTGTAAGGACAGTGAGTGAATTTTTCTTGTGCTATATTGTGATTAAAAAAAACATTTTTTCTAGGGACAGAAAACTGTAGGTAGGGAGAGTGTTTTTTTTCTTTCACTCTGCAAGTCCTTGTTTCCAGGGACCTGTAAGGACAGTGAGTGAATTGTTCTTGTGCTATATTGTGCTTAAAAAAACATTTATTCTAGGGACAGAAAACTGTAGGTAGGGAGAGTGTCAGTTTATTTCACTCTGCAAGTCCTTGTTTCCAGGGACCTGGAAGGACAGTGAGTGAATTGTCCTTGTGCTATATTGTGATTAAAAAAAACATTTTTTCTAGGGACAGAAAACTGTAGGTAGGGAGAGTGTTTTTTTCCTTTCACTCTGCAAGTCCTTGTTTCCAGGGACCTGTAAGGACAGTGAGTGAATTTTTCTTGTGCTATATTGTGATTAAAAAAAACATTTTTTCTAGGGACAGAAAACTGTAGGTAGGGAGAGTGTTTTTTTTCTTTCACTCTGCAAGTCCTTGTTTCCAGGGACCTGTAAGGACAGTGAGTGAATTTTTCTTGTGCTATATTGTGATTAAAAAAAACATTTTTTCTAGGGACAGAAAACTGTAGGTAGGGAGAGTGTTTTTTTTCTTTCACTCTGCAAGTCCTTGTTTCCAGGGACCTGTAAGGACAGTGAGTGAATTTTTCTTGTGCTATATTGTGATTAAAAAAAACATTTTTTCTAGGGACAGAAAACTGTAGGTAGGGAGAGTGTTTTTTTTCTTTCACTCTGCAAGTCCTTGTTTCCAGGGACCTGTAAGGACAGTGAGTGAATTTTTCTTGTGCTATATTGTGATTAAAAAAAACATTTTTTCTAGGGACAGAAAACTGTAGGTAGGGAGAGTGTCAGTTTCTTTCACTGTGAAAGTCCTTGTTTCAAGGGACAGAGAAGGACACCTGAAGGTAGCCCTTATTGCTTTTTTCCCATCTCCGTGCAGGCCATCTATTAGAATGTCTGGAAGGCAAACAAGGAGAGGCAGACAGTCAGGAGGCAATAAAAGAGGGCAAGCAGGCTCTGTGTCTGGGGGCAACAGTGCTGGTCGTGGACGCGGTGCATTGTCATCAGCACATGGCCATGGGACACGCTTGTCCTTCTTTTCGGCAGCTGGACATGTTGAGCCACATCATGCCGAAGACTTGGTAGAGTGGATGACCAAGCCCTCCTCCTCCTCCTCATCCTCTCTCACCCAGGCTCAGGGTACTGGAAAAGCAGCTGCCAAAGCGTCGTCTTCCCTGGTATCAATGTCAGACAAATCATCAGTCACTCCTTCCCTAGACCCACCATGTCCTCCTCCTGAGGAGTCCCCCGAACTGTTTCAGCACAGTGTTGGGTACATGCTCCAGGAGGATGCCCAGCGTTTCGAAGGGTCTGATGATGAAACCCAGCTAGAGGAAGGCAGTAGCGTGAGAGCAGACAGAGGGGATGCTCAAGAAGGACACCAATCTGGCAGTCATGTTCCAGCAGCTGCAGCATACTGCCAGATTGGCTCCAGTGATGAGGAGGGAGGGGATGATGAGGTCACTGACTCCACGTGGGTGCCTAATAGGAGAGAGGAGGAGGAGGAGGATGAGGAGGAGGCACATCTCCAACGAGGCAGGATGCCCTTTGGTGGCCAGCGTAAGGGCAGTACACCGACGGAATCACACCGCAGAGCTCCGCCTGTGCAGGGCGCTGCCTCTGCCCGTCATTCAAAAAGTTCTTTGGTGTGGGCCTTTTTTGAGGCTAGTGCATCAGATCGCACAGCTGCTGTTTGCAACATATGTCTCAAGCGTATATCGCGTGGCCAAAACATCAGCCGCTTGGGTACCACATGCCTGACCAGACATATGTTGACCTGCCATGCAGCTCGTTGGCAAGCCTACCTGAAAGACCCACACCAAAGAACAAAGCGGACCTCTCCTTGCACCGCATCAGCTGGGATCTCCAACCCCACTATAACTTCAGTCCTCTCTGAAACATGCACTGAGAGGAATGAAGGTGTAGAATTAGGTGTGTCACAGCCAAGTACTTGCGGCCACTCTGCTAGCAGTACACCGACGTCCGATTCTAGCAGGCAAATTTCCCTGCCCCAGCTGCTGGACCGTCGAAAGAAGTTCACTCCCAGCCATCCACATGCCCAGCGGTTGAATGCTAGCTTGGCTAAATTGCTAGCGCTTCAACTGCTGCCTTTTCAGTTGGTAGACTCGGCCCCCTTCCGTGAGTTTGTGCAATGTGCGGTTCCTCAGTGGCAGGTTCCCAAACGCCACTTTTTCGCACGGAAGGCTATTCCGGCTCTCTACCGGCATGTGGAAGGCAATGTCTTGGCCTCGCTGGACAGGGCGGTCAGCGGTAAGGTGCATATTACCGCTGACTCATGGTCCAGCAGGCATGGACAGGGACGTTACCTTTCTTTCATGGCCCATTGGGTCACTCTTTTGGCAGCTGGGAAGGATTCAGGACAAGGTGCAGTAGTGTTGGAGGTTGTCCCACCGCCACGCCTCCAAAATGCTACTACTGGTTGTGACACACCTCTCTCCTCCACCCCCTCCTCTTCTTCTTCCTCCATGGCCTCTTCCTGTGGTTTGTCCTATGAACCAGCGGTGCTCCGTAGCCGTTCACGGGGCTACGCAAGTACGCAGGCAAAAAGATGCCATGCCGTGCTTGCGCTGGTGTGTTTGGGGGACAGAAGCCACACTGGGGCAGAGGTCCTGTCTGCTCTGCAGGGCCAGGCCGAGAGGTGGTTGACGCCACGCCAGCTTAAGCCAGGAATGGTGGTTTGCGACAATGGCACCAACCTCCTCTCCGCCCTCCGACAGGGACAACTGACCCATGTGCCCTGTGTGGCTCACGTCCTTAACCTGGTGGTGCAGCGCTTCTTGGGCAGGTACCCGGGCTTACAGGATGTCCTGAGGCAGGCCAGGAAAGTCTGTGTGCATTTCCGCAGATCTTATAATGCCAGTGCTCGCCTGGCTGAGCTGCAAAAGGAGTTGAACCTGCCCAAGAACCGCCTTATATGTGACATGCCCACCAGGTGGAACTCAACGTTGGCCATGCTGCAGCGGCTGCACACGCAGCAGAGGGCCATCAATGAGTACCTGTGCGACTACGGCACCAGGACAGGGTCAGGGGAGCTTGGTTTTTTTTCTCCACGCCAGTGGGGCATGATCAGGGATGCATGCACTGTCCTGGCACCATTTGAGGAGGCCACGAGGATGGTGAGCAGTGACAGTGCATGCATCAGTGACACTGTACCTCTTGTCCACCTGTTGGAGCACACGCTGCGTGGAATAATGGACAGGGCACTTGAGGCAGAACAGAGGCAGGAAGAGGAGGACTTCCTTGCCTCTCAAGGCCCCCTTTACCCAGACAGTGTTACTTCTGTCCCACCCATCGCACAGGAAGAGGAGGAGGAGGAGGAGGAGGAGGAGGAGGATTGTGTCAGCATGGAGGTGGAGGCTGGCACTCAGCATCATCAGCAGCAGTCTTTTAGGGATGATTTACAGTCCCAAGAAACCAGTGGACTTGTACGTGGCTGGGAGGAGGTGGCTGCGGATCATGTCGTCCTTAGTGACCCAGAGGACTCCGGAGCGAATGCCTCAGCAAACCTACGCTGCATGGCCTCCCTGATCCTGCAAAGTCTGCGGAAGGATCCTCGTATTCTTCGGATCAAGGAGAGGGACCATTACTGGCTGGCCACTCTCCTTGATCCACGGTACAAGGGTAAGGTTGCGGACCTTATGTTACCGTCGCAGAGGGAGCAGAGGATGAGACAACTCTGGGAGGCCTTGCAGAAAGGTCTGTGCAACGCGTTCCCAGAGACTGGGAGGTTACAAACTCCTGGTCCTGGACAACGAGTTGCTGAGGCTTCGGCCAGTCAAAGAAGGAGCGGTGGGGAAGGTGGCCGTCTGACCGATGCGTTCAGACAATTCTTTAGTCCGCAGCCCCAAAGTATGATCGGTTCCAGCAACCATCGCCAGCGTCTGATAAACATGGTGCAGGAATATCTAGGGGCAAGGTCAGACTTGGACACCTTCCCCACCGAAAATCCTCTGGCTTACTGGGTCTTGAGGATGGATCACTGGCCAGAGCTTGCACAGTATGCAATTGAGCTACTGGCCTGTCCTGCATCCAGCGTTCTTTCGGAACGCACATTCAGTGCTGCTGGAGGATTTGTCACGGATCACAGGGTGCGCCTGTCCACCGACTCGGTTGATCGACTGACTTTCATCAAGATGAACCAGTCTTGGATCACCACCAGCTACCACACACCTGATGCTGATATAACAGACTAATTGATTTTAACATGTCACATCCCTTCAAGACTGATGCTGATGCTGAGTGCCTGTGCTGTTATGTTGACTGGCTATCCTCCTCCTCCGAGTCCTCAATGATACGATTGATGATGATAGCTTGGAAGATCATTTTTGTTTATGGGTGCCGCCACCAGTGCCTAACGCCCAATTTTTCAGCCCCTGTTTAACAGGGGCGTGTAATTACAATTTTTGAAGCAATACTTTGCAACAGGGCTCATTGCTGTACTCCAAGTACAGTATCTGTGAGGAGTTGCAGTGTTGTGCCACCAGTGCCTAAGGCCCAATTTTTCAGCCCCTGTTTAACAGGGGCGTGTCATTACAATTTTTGAAGCAATACTTTGCAACAGGGCTCATTGCTGTGCTCCAAGTACAGTATCTGTGAGGGGTTGCAGTGTTGTGCCACCAGTGCCTAAGGCCCAATTTTTCAGCCCCTGTTCAACAGGGGCATGTAATTACAATTCTTGATCTAATAATTCACAGCAGGGCCCATTGCTGCACCCACCAAGAGTAACTGTCAGGGCTTACAGTGTTGTGGCACCAGCACCACCATCAAAGGCCCAATTTTTACTACCACTGTTCAACAATTATATGTAATTAAAATTCCTGATATAATAGTTGACAGCAGGGCGTTCCAGCACCAACCAAGAGTAACTGTGAGTGCTTACAGTGTTGTGCCAACACCAACAACTAAGGGGCCTATTTCTGCAGAGTATATACGGCAGGTCCCTACTTTCAAACATCCAACTTACAAACGACTCCTACTTGCAAACGCAAGAAGACAACAGGAAGTGAGAGGAAATCTACCACTAGGAAGGAAAATTCTCTCCTGTAAGAATAAATATGGGAGAAAGGTGTCTCCTCTGTACTGATGCTTTATCAGCAATCCTTGTTTCAAGAAAAACACCACATTTCAAAAACAGTTGTCATTGGGACGGAAAGTGAGGTGAAATGTTCTGAACAGGGGCACAGACAGCAAAACAAATGTTACAGGGGTGATAACCCTTACCTATGTTTTCCAAAAAGTTTAAAAATAGATTTTTGGTCTGGAGCTACACTTCAACAATGTACCTGTTCAAAATTACAAACAGATTCTACATAAGAACAAACCTACAGTCCCTGTCTTGTATGCACCGCCTGTATAGGGCTGTTCAGAGTATATAGGGCCTTTTTTATTTTATGTGCGGGGTTCCCCTTAATATCCATACAAGACCCAAAGGGGCTGGTAATGGGCTGGGGTAGGGGGGGGGGGGGTCATGGGGTAGCTATGCCATTTTTCTTAAAGAATTTCATCCATATTACCGGGACCAGACATTACATTAAAGCCGCAAGCAGTTTTAAATGGCTTTTTTTTCCTTTAGAAGTGTCATTTTGTGCAGGGACAGTTCTAAACACGGGAAACACGTGGCACTTCACAGGCATACTTTAGACACCCCCCAGGTACGATATTTAAAGGAATATTTGACTTTTTTTTTTCACTTTATGCATCATTAAAATGACTGCTCCCGAAAAACGACAGTTTTTAAAACTTCTTTTTGCATTGATACATGTCCCCTGGTGCAGAACCCGGGTTCCCAAACCCTTTTTAGGACAATAACATGCATAATAGTTGTTATAATTAGCACTTTAGAATTCGAACGTTCGCATCCATTCTATTTAATAGGGTTCTAATGTTCGTTCGAACTTTCGGTCCGTTCGCGGGTTCTGGTGCGAACCGAACAGGGGGGTGTTCGGCTCATCACTAGTCAGAATCATATTGCATATGAATGTGGAAAAAGCAGGCTCTGTAAGTAATGAAGTTTAAAGAGACGATTACCATCATTTTACTTTTTTTACTCCTTTAGACTTTCACGAAATATGTAACTGTATTTGTAATACATAAAAACATTTGATGAGTCCTTATCACTGTTCCCCTATTGTATGTGTGCCACTCTTGGAGTATTCTTTGTTGTACCGAATTTTCTTTCCTTATTATCTCCTCTCTCTTTTATTCTTCTTCTATTAAGCTACTAGATCAATCCTGAATAAAGTCGGAAGAAACCCTGTGCTATGTTATTTGTTCTTTATAAAGAGTAATTCTAGACAGCATGTGAAACCATTAGAACTAATTCACACAGATGGCTAGAAGCAGCTAGACAGCAGCATCCAAATGCGACTAAACTCTGAATCTGGACGCAGCAGGGCTCTATGAATTTTCCGCATTCAATCTGGATGATTAGCTGTGTCCATAGCCGCTGGCCCTGGATGTAAATGGTCAGTGTCCGAGGCCAGTCAGAACCCCTATTGCATGTAACCACTGGTGAACAGCAGCAGCACCATCCATTGATTTGCATAGGGTATGGCTGCTAGCCTCACGGTTTCTCCACCCGCAAGAATCGCAGCAATGACTGTACTCCAGCATGTTGCATGTGCTAAAATAGAAAGGTTTGCTCAGTTTACTATAATCTGAGTTCTGCCTAATCCATTGCTCACCTCAAAGAGTCAGTAGAAGTATACTTCCTGAAGCCTGTGCTGTGGAAATTTCTCTCTTTCAGGTTTCCTGGAACACTAATCAGATTTTTAGGACAGTCTAGAATATGATTGGTGACATTGACAAACTTCTGAGTACTGACATTTTTCGTTTAGAAGGTTTACTGTATGTGTGGGATTGCATGCATGGTGTTCCAGGATCACAAGCAGGCATAGGTGTGCGCAGCCTACTGAATTAGGGTGTGCACCCTAAATCTAAAAACACACTTGTTTGGGTGGGTCTACATATATATGACCCCGGCACATTGATCTCCCTGCCAGCACAGTGAAAGAGAAGTGCAAAAAACACCTCTCTTATGGCAGAGCCAGTAAGAGGGAGATCTTTCCAATCTTCCTGCTGGCACACAGATTGATGATAGTAATGTGCATGGGGTGATTAGGGTGTGCCCAGGCACACCTGGCACACCCTGTGTGCACGCATAAGCAAGCAGGGGTGTTCCAAGACTACTTACTAGGTTACAGACAAGAGATTGGGGTGGTGCATTACAGTATTACTTCTATGTAAAATAGAACAAATGAGACAATGCTCAATATTTATGGCTAGACTTCACCTCCTTCTCTTCTTACAGAAGTGCACTGACCCTCCGACCCACCTCCCGCTGTGGACTAAGCAAAGCCAACTTCAGACCACAATCTGAATCAGGAGAATCCATGGATGAGAGGCTCAAGACAAGCAAACAATCCACTCTTTGCCAAGGCAATACTTGGCATCCATGGCTAGACTTCACCTGCTCCTCTTCTTACAAAAATGTACTGACCCTCCAACCCACCTTCTGTTGTGGACTAAGGAAAGCCAGTTTAAGACCACAGTCTGAATCAGAAGAATCCATGGAAAAGAGGCTCAAGACATTGGAACAATCCACTCTATACCAAGACATTACTTGGTATCCATGGCTAGACTTCACCCACTCCTCTTCTATCAAAAGTGTACTGCCCCCCCAACCCACCTTCTGTTGTGGACTAAGAAAAGCCAGCTTAAGACCACAGTCTCAAAACATTGGAACAATCCAGTCTGACCCAAAAACCCGAGCCTAGCGATGATCCGGGGGTGGTGCATCTCTGACGCACTTGCTATTTACACCCTACAAACGCATCCTAGTTTCCCCTCCCCTGGTTATTCCTCTCTTGGGTCCTCTTTGTTGATCCCCCGTTGACCCATTCAGTTTTAATTTGGAAAATAGAAATTGGGCACTATGTAAATAGACCCCATAACCTGAGATCACATATGTCAGGCATGATTCTGCACTGCACTGTACAAGATATCATATATACTCGAGTAATTTAATACAAAAACAGCGTGCATAGATAACTCACTTAACCAATTTCATTGGTGTTTATTATAAGAATGACTACAGCACAATTCTTGTACCTTAGGTGTCTATATTACACCACAAATTACCGTATATACTCGAGTATAAGCCGACCCGAATATAAGCCGAGGCACCTAATTTTACCACAAAAAACTGGGAAAACTTATTGACTCGAGTATAAGCCTAGGGTGTCCATCTGCATGCCTCACTGTGCCTCACTTTGCCTCACTGTGCCCATGCCTCACTGTGTGCATGACTAGACTGACGTTTAACATGGGAGTATATGGAAGGAGTGCCCGGCTTTGAAAAATCTGTGCTCCCCGGCCGTAGGTTCCCCAGACAACAAACTTTGCACACTTGTAGAGGAGAAATGGGGCTACACATGCTACATGTGTGCCAGTTTGGGGTCCAGGGGACCTACGACTGGCCGGTACCGGGTCCCCAGAGTCACGGGAGAAATGACCGTTTAACATGGGAGTCTATGGAAGGGGTGCCCAGGTTTGAAAAATCAGTGCTCCCCGGCCGTAGGTCTCCCAGACAACAAACTTTGCACACTTGTAGAGAAAGAGTGGGGCTACATGTGTGCCAAGCTTGGGGTCCAGGGGACCTACGGCCAGCCGGTACTGGGTCCGCAAAGTCCGGGAGATCAGGCACAAAAAGGTGACTCGCGTATAAGCCGAGGGGGGCATTTTCAGCACACAAAAAAATGTGCTGAAAAACTCGGCTTATACTCGAGTATATACAGTGCTCGGTTTTGGGCACTTAATATATAACTGATATGTTCAAGATTTCAAACATGAACAATTTTCCGTTCGCAATCTGTTACCACCTTGATATAATCCAACCGAACAAATGAGCTTTAGCTCTACCCCCCTGGCTGTTATCATCATGCAACAGGTGTCGGTTGCCTAGCTGGCCTCCTGTCAGCCCCATCCACTTGATACTCCATATTGTCAACGCTGGAGTCCATACATAATCTGCACAGTTTATTTATTAATAATCAAGTGGTCCAGTATACAGCAGAAACTAACGCGTTTCAGCTTACAAAGTCTTACTATTGTTGTATACTGGACCACTTGATTTTTAATAAATAAACCCTGTGGATTATGTATGAACTCCAGCTTTGACTTTTTCAAGCACCTTGAAATGATGAACATTAGGTCTGTTATGTTTGAAACTTGTTGTTTCTGAAACAAAGAACAGAAAAAACAGACGCACTGAGCGGGAGGGCTGTGCTTTCTGTGTGTACTGTATCTCAAGGCTGAATATAAAATTCTGGCTGGTGTGTGTCTTTAATCAAAATGCAATAAAAATAAAAGCTGACAAAAATGATAATATAATAAAAACATGGCTGGTAAATTCTCCATGAAGACCAACCCGCCAGAGGGCAAAGGCGAGGAATTTACCCACCATGTTTTTAGATTACACTCTGGTTTAGCACATATGGTATTTCACGCAAGATGTCCACATAATACCCACTGAGGAAAATCATCACATTAATAAAGATCGAAACGTGTCGGCGACCCATATATATGCCAACCTATAGCGGTGACCTGTATATGGTTATTGTGACATGTGATTGTGAATACAGTTAAAATTTGTACACCAGAGCTCTTATTGTTGTTTCTTTCTATGTAATTGGATCCAATTCCCCAATCCCTCTTTTTTACTTCTTAATGAATTTGTAAATTTGATATCTATACAATAAAATCTGTTAATACTTTTACTACGAGTTAGCACATTATGGAAGCTGCGCACAAGCGCCATTTCTTCTTTTCTTCATGTACAATTGGGCTAGCAGCATAGTCTATATACTAGAAGGTGGGTACCCCACTTTTACACTGTATATTTTTTACTGAACTGTGTGCTCACCTCAGTGTCAGCCTTACATCCGTGAAAGTCTTATTTTTAGGGTGTTTATCCCCCCCCCCCCTACTCACAAACTTTCAATTTCAGGATGTGGATGTAATTGCTGCCCCTAGAACTGGTAATACTACCTCTATAATAATAAAAAATAAAAATGTTTACTATTATATTATATAAGATATTTGTGCCATTCAAGTACATATTTGTACTGTGCTATTAGTACTAGTAATATATTGTATATATATATGTAGCGGGGTGTTTCCCCTTTAATTAGGAGAAAGAACTACGGTTCCCAGAGGTCCACTGTTCACCGGATGTTTTGGGTTATGCCCCAGAGACTCATGGGGGAAGTGATATAAGGAAGGGGCGAGGCCTAGCTCGCTCTCTTTGGACACGGGACGGCTGAGACTGATCCACCTGTGCGGAGCTGTGCTGTGTGAGGGCCTGAAGCCTGGGGACTTCTTACAGCGAACCAAAGAGCCTTCCACCCTTTGCGAGCCTGGGTGGCATCCAACATCTCCTGCCTGCAGCCTAGATTGGATCGGAGACCCGATGGCAGCAACCGCTGTGTGCGAGTGACGACACAGCCGGTGGAAGTCCCGGACGGGTCGCGTCCGGAGGGTGAGCTGAGCGAAAGCTCATCCAATAACCTGTTTATAGTACTGTGCCTATAGACTGCCGAGGCCTACCACCTCACTTTAAGACTCTCACTGGAGATCCGCAGCAGGACTGATCCAGAGGATCTCTAGTGAAGTACGGTCAGTTGTTCAGATTCTCCCTGTTGGATTACAAAGTGTTTATTATTCTTATGTGCACCACCTCTACAGCAAGCCGGTGAAGAATCCATTATTCTTACAGGACTAAGTTTTAGAGTAAGGGATCAGGCCTGATCCGTTAGGTATACATTTAGCTGTTGTGCCATAGGGTACCTAGTTAACGGTCGCCCCACGTGGCGTTCCTTTACCCCCCTTTATTCTTATGGTGTAATGTGACTGTCATTGCAGGGCTCTGCATACAAGTTAAAAATCATATTGTCATTGCTGTGTGTTTTCTTTGCATAACAAGAAGTAAAATCCGTTATCCCTTTATTACTGTTCTATGTTTGAATCTCTCTCTTAAAGTATAAGGATATATGTGTGTATCCTTTAGACTAGCTGTGCCAGAGTGGGTAGAGCCGATTGCCGGTGGGTTGGAGAGCTGTACTCAGGGCCCAAATCAAACCTTGCGGCCCGCTTAAGCTGAGGGTATCGCTACATATATATATATTATATTATAATATTAATATATGTAATATAATTAATATATATAATATTAATAAATTAATTCAACTAGTAGCATATTGTATATATATTATATTATAATATTAATATATGTAATATAATTAATATATATAATATTAATTAATTCAACCAATAATATATTGTGTATATATATTATATTATATATTAATATTATAATATAATATAATATAATATATATATATATATATATATATATATATACATACACACACAATATATTATTGGTTGAATTAATTTATTAATATTATATATACTAATTATATTACATATATTAATATAATAATATAATATATATATATACACAATATGTTACTAGTTGAATTAATTTATTAATATTATATATATTAATTATATTAGATATATTATTATAATATTATATATATATATATATATATATATATATATACACACACACAATATGTTACTAGTTGAATTAATTTATTAAAATTATATATATTAATTATATCACATATATTATTATTATAATATATATATATATATATATATATATATATATATATATACACACAATATGTTACTAGTTTAATTAATTTATTAATATTATATATATTAATTATATTACATATATTAATATTATAATATAATATATATACACAATATGTTACTAGTTGAATGAATTAATTAATATTATATATATTAATTATATTACATATATTAATATTATAACATAATATATATACAATATGTTACTAGTTTTGAATTAATTTATTAATATTATATATATTAATATTAAATATATTAATATTATAATATAATATATATACAATATATTACTAGTACTAATAGCACAGTAGGAATATGTACTTGCAGGGCACAAATATCTTTGGAGTCATGGTATTTCTTTTTCTTTTGTCACAATGATCATTATTATAGTAAAAGCGTGGACCAAATACGAAGGCCACAAAAGCGATCAGGTTGCCCACTGCTGTTCTAAGCCCTACCATAAAGTTTGAATTGTTAGATATCTATTTACACCAAGTCCTCAAAGGAAATGGAGCCATGGAAACGATTCATTAATTAATCAATTCATTAGCTTGTGAGCTGACACTTGAGCATTCTGCAGCCAGCTTCTCAATGAAAATTCAGCATTTTGTCTCTTCGCTGCGGTCCCAAGCTGAATCATGTGACAGACACAGGGCACTACTGATCAAGCCTGCCCAGTCAGTTGGCAGAGTAGTGCCATAAACGCCGAGCCGGCTCCTTAAACCAGCGATATTCCCACAGGGAGCCGCTTCAAAGCTCCTACACATTATTCATTGCGGTGGAAGAAAGTAAAAAAAAAAGCACAAAGCTCTTATTAAGCACATTCAAGCAAGCAATAGAGTTTCAAAGGAACAACAAGCTTTAGAAGCCGCGTACGGGGCAGAAGACTACGGAAACATCCTGGAAAACCAGAGGGACCTTCTGGCTTTTGTCTTGTGCAAACATATATGAAATCACCATTATTCTTGTCCGTTTTGTGGTTCCTCTGTATATGATCAGCCTCCTGCAGAGAGGCTGTACGGACTAAAGTTAGCAGCAGCGATGCTACTTTGCTGGCTCAACTATTTAAAAAGCAGCCTCACCCAAGTGATATTTCATAAGTCAGGTTCATTCTCTGTGGCAGTAGTCACGGCTGTCCGGGGTCACAGACAGAAGATCTCTTTCATTCATTCATGGTATGGTGGAGCTTGGCTTTTCAGCAGAGCTACCGCTCAGTCTATTCTTAATTAGTTCTGAATTGGTCCTGCATGGATTGCCTTGTAGCATCCACATCAAGGAGTCGATCTAACTCATGTGGTATTTATATAAATATTTTATTTAGTGGTATTTAATGCGTGTTTTTGCACCTTATTTTCACGCAGTCAATACCTCCTTCGGTGTGAAGTGAAGCATTTTGCAGTGGTATTCCTTCCATTGCTAAATGTGACAGTTCAGCTCAGGGTTGCAGGTTGTTAAGGAGCCGGCACTTGCTGGCATCCTAACAACCATTACTCATCCCTGCTGTCAGTGGGGATTTCCTGCTGACAGCAGAATGTAAAAAAAAACAAAAAAAGCCGACAGTAAAAAAAAAAAAGGGCATGGTTCCGCCCCAATCCATACCATCCATGGTTTGGTGGTTGTGGGGGAATATTGGAATCTGGAAGCACCCTTTAACAAGGGAGCCCCCAGAACCCATCCTCCCATGCAAATGAGTATTGGATCACTGGGTCGTTCTGCCCCTTGTGCTGTCAATAACCCCACCCAAGTCAATGACGTCACCGGGTGGTCCCACTCCCTGTGATGTCATTGAACCCGTTCCTTGTTTACTTGTTCATGTAAATGGTGTGTCAGCTGACTCATCATGATTGATAAGGGATCTGCATCTGGGGACATTTTTTTTTTTTTTTTACATTTAATAAAGGAATTGTCAAAAACTGTGTGCTGTTTTTATTTACACTAGTCATTTTTTGATGAATGAGTAAGGGTATTTTGGCGGGAAGACCCCCAAAATGCATACCAGACCCTAAGGGCCTGGTATGGACTGGGGGGGGACTGCATATTTGTATAAAAATGTTTGGCTCTTTTGTTTACATTCTGCTGTCAGCGGGGAATCCCTGCCCTGCTGACAGCGAATGCGTCACTGGTTTTGTTAATGACGCAGCAGGTGCTAGCTCCTTAACAACCAGCTTTTCACTGGTTATTAAGGATGCAATGGGTGCCGATCCTTAATAACCAGCTATTCATTGATTGTCAGGCTGGGTTCACACCATTGCAAATTGGATGCGGGTTCTCCGCATCCAGTTCGCAATAGCGGGAGATTTTGACCGGCTCTCTATGGAGCCGGTTCACATACCTCCGCAGCATGTTCAGTGTGTTTTGCACAAAAATTCAGGCTGAAATCGGACCTGAAACGGTGAACCAGGATGCACCGGACCATTGCTTTGAACCGCATGCAGCCAGAAAGTTTACAGTATATACTCGAGTATAAGCCGAGTTTTTCAGCACATTTTTTGTGCTGAAAATGCCCCCCTCACCTTTTTGAGCCTGATCTCCCGGACTTTGGGGAGCCGATACCGGCCGACCATAGGTCCCTTGGACCCCAAACTTGGCACACATGTAGCCCCACTCTTCCTCTACAAGTGTGCAAAGTTTGTACGGCCGGGGAGCACCGATTTTTCAAAGACGGGCACCTCTTCCATAGACTCCCATGTTAAACGGTAATTTCTCCGGTGACTTTGGGGACCCGGTACCGGCATAGACTGCCATGTTAAATGTCAGTCTAGTCATGGGCACAGTGAGGCATGGACACAGTGAGGCATGCACATGGACACAGTGAGGCATGGACACAGTGAGGCATGGACACAGTGAGGCATGCACATGGACACAGTGAGGCATGGACACAGTGAGGCATGGACACAGTGAGGCATGGGCACAGTGAGGCATGGGCACAGTGAGGCATGGACACAGTGAGGCAAAGTAAGGCACAGTGAGGCATGCTGATGGACACCCTAGGCTTATACTCGAGTCAATACGTTTTCCCAGTTTTTTGTGGTAAACTTAGGTGCCTCAGCTTATATTCGGGTCGGCTTATACTTGAGTATATAGTAAATGGTTTTTACCAAACATTTCTTATTTTTACAGTAAATATTGCATAAACCTAGAGTAATTTGAGCTTTCACTATCGCATAGTGATATTTGGATACATAAACCAAATATTGCATGCAATCTCCTTTAGTGAATTGAGCCCTCAGTTTCATTATCCCTCTAATAAGACATAGGCTGAACTCATTTAGGGTCAGTGACACCTGCAGCTCTGCAGAAAAACCAAACTCACAACTTATCCAAGAGAGAAACCTTGGAAATCATCTGTTGGGTGGAGCGGATGTTTAACACCAGCCTTACAAGAAACAAAGCTGCTGTAGGGCTGCAAGAGAGGGACTTGCCTTGTCTTTTGATGATAAAAAATGTAAAAGGCCCATTAGATACTGGCTCCCATAAAGGCCAATTTCAATGAAGCATCCAGAATATCCACAGACAACCTTTCTTAGGAGAGAAGGCGATTGGCTAGCAAACCTTGTCCAATCGGTATGGTTTCTCCTTAGATAAGCTGATACTGGGAGTTCATGTGCTCGCCTCACCCCTCTCTTTCTTCTATGTTGCCCTCTACCGAACCTTCTAGTGCTTTCAAGGGTTTCTTTTTAAACCAGTTGACTTGAGGCCACAACTTGGTGTTGCCTTTCCCATTTTCCTGCCTAAAGAATGAAGAGCCACTTTAACCAGCAACTTTAAGATATCAGCATCCATGTTTCCATTCTAATAGCACAGGAGCAATAGAAAAAGTCACCCAGCATTACCTGGTTTTGAAGCTTCATCCACTGAGCCATTGAACACCAAGCTAGAGAATTCCGGCCGGTTGTCATTCATGTCGATGACGTAGATGGAGAGATCGATGGGATTTTCCACCTTGTTCCCATTCATGTCCACAGCGTGTGCCCTGAGCTGGAGACATAAACGGACACAGTCAGGAGAAAAGCACAATAAGGTTTTGGGGTCATTGCTTCAATTTACCTTACCAAGATAAAACTAAATCATCATACCACATTACAAGGACACGGCACGCAATCCTAGGAGCTGGCTTAACATTAGGCAGTTAAGGGATGGCAACTGCCACACTTTTTTTTTAAAATCTCAAAACAAATTTTATTTAACATACTGGTATATAATATATCCATTACAAGCTCCAAAGCAATACAGTTTGTTATACATTCACAATCTTTAGCTCATCATAGAATACAGAGAGTATCAAACAAGCATATTCAGTAATAACAACTACACGATAGAAACAGTAAGCCTCAACACGTGACATATATGTGCAGAGATTTAACAGGAATCCAAACACAGTTACGCATCTAGAAATGCACATCACTTCCCCCATTCACCATGAGCGAGTTACTCAACAGATGGGGATTCCATGGCACCTTGGCTATAACATTCGGTCCAGAACAAGATCTCCCGGGGCCAACCCAGGAATGCCCAACCAGGCTTCCCACCAGTGGCGGCTGGTGCTCAAAATTTTTTGGGGGGCGCAAACAAAAAAAAAAAAAAACATCAATTGCCGCCACTGTGCCCATTAACCGCAGCCACTGTGCCCAAACGCCACCAGTTTGCCCCCTCAAATGCAGCCAGTTTGTCCCCAAATGCAGCCAGTTTGTCCCCAAATGCATCCAGTTTGTCCTCAAATACAGTCAGTTTCCCCCCAAATACAGCCAGTGTGCCCCCAAATGCAGCCAGTTTGCCCCCACATGCAGCCAGTTTGTCCCCATATACAGCCAGTGTGTCCCTATATACAGCCAGTGTGTCCCCATATGCAGCCAGTGTGTCCCCAAATGCAGCCAGTTTGTCCCCCAAATGCAGCCAGTTTGTCCCCCAAATGCAGCCAGTTTGTCCCCATATACAGCCAGTGTGTCCCCATATCAAGCCAGTGTGTCCCCATATACAGCCAGTTTGTCCCCCATATACAGCCAGTGTGTCCCCATATACAGCCAGTGTGTCCCCCATATACAGCCAGTGTGTCCCCCATATACAGCCAGTGTGTCCCCATATACAGCCAGTGTGTCCCCCATATACAGCCAGTATGTCCCCCATATACAGCCAGTGTGTCCCCATATACAGCCAGTTTGTCCCCATATACAGCCAGTTTGTCCCCCATATACAGCCAGTATGTCCCCATATACAGCCAGTTTGTCCCCAAATGCAGCCAGTGTGTCCCCCATATACAGCCAGTCCCTTCCCACAGCCCTACACTTACCTTCCTCGGGTCAGCGCCATCCTTCTTGTCTTCTCCCGCCCTCGATGTCACTTCAGCCAATCAGGTTACCGGTAACCAGATCCGGTGAACCTGATTGGCTGAAACGCCTGTCAGTGTTCACCAAGGAACGCACCCCCCGTGCGTCCCTCAGTGAACTATTTGGAAGCCGAATACAGCCTGATGGCTGTAATCGGAAAGCCTATCAGAGCCGCTGGCTCTGATAGACACTTCCAAAACACACCCACCGCTCTAATTCAGATGGCCGGAGCTCGCCAGGGGGCCGGCCATCTGAATAGTGGGCGGCAGCGGCAGGGGTGACAATACATAGGTTCAAGCAATGCATGAACCTATGTATGTTTTTTCAGTGGCGGTGCAGGAGCGAGAGGGGGCGGCGCTCCGGCGCCCTCTATGAACGCACCGCCACTGCTTCCCACGGCTTTTTTGAGCTGCCCCTATGCTGGTAAATGTTATTTTCTAGCCTCAAAGGGTTACCCATTTTCTCTATCCACTCCTTCACCGTAGGGGGTTCTGTAGATTTCCAGTGCTGCAGAATAAGTTTCCGGGCCTGAAAAGATCCCTAGCTATTGCCTGCTTAGGGGCCTTCTTCTCCAGAACATCGTCTATGATACCTAACAGACAATGTTTGGGGTCCTCTCTAATCCGAACCTGGAAAGCATGGTTAATGATACCTATAACCTCCTTCCGGTAAACATGTACTGTATATACTCGAGTATAAGCCGAGTTTTTCAGCACATTTTTTTGTGCTGAAAATGCCCCCCTCGGCTTATACTTGAGTCACCTTTTTGCGCCTGATCTCCCAGACTTTGGGGACCCGGTACTGGCCGGCCTTAGGTCCCCTGGACCCCAACCTTGGCACACTTTCTCTACAAGTGTGCAAAGTTTTTTGTCCGGGGGACCTACGGCCGGGGAGCACCGATTTTTCAAAGCCGGGCACCCCTTCCATAGACTCCTATGTTAAACGGTAATTTCTCTGGTGAATTTGGGGACCCGGTACCGGCCGGTCGTAGGTCCCCTGGACCCTAAACTTGGCACACATATAGCCCCTTTCTCCCATGTTAAACGTCAGTCTAGTCATGGACACAGTGAGGCATGGGCACAGTGAGGCATGGGCACAGTGAGGCATGGGCACAGTGAGGCAAAGTGAGGCACAGTGAGGCATGGGCACAGTGAGGCATGCACATGGACACAGTGAGGCAAATTGAGGCACAGTGAGGCATGCAGATGGACACCCTAGGCTTATACTCGAGTCAATAAGTTTTCCCAGTTTTTTGTGGAAAAAATTAGGTGCCTCGGCTTATATTCGGGTCGGCTTATACTCGAGTATATACGGTAGTTTGGGGCAACGTCGTAGGAGATGTATTAGATCACCATGACCCCTCATGCAACGAGTACACAATAGATCATCGCATACTCCCATTCTTGCTAATTTAGCAGATTAAGAGATCTCTGGCCCCGGCTCTTAAGATGAAGAGTCAGAACCAAAGTAAAAAAGATTAGTAGCGGGCAATTAATAATTCTTATTATTAATTACATAATGCTATGTAATTATAACAACCAAAAGTGACACCATGACACTGCCAAAAAAAAAAAATCCTAACAAAGTATCCTGCAAAAGAAGAGATGTGAAAATGACCACCACAGCAGGCAGCAAGTCCTATATTATTTAACCACTTCCAGCACAGCCTATAGCAGAATGATGGCTGGTGGGTGGTTTTGTTATCCTGACTGGGCGTCAAATGACGTCCAGCGGCATAACATGCCGGCGCGCGCTAGTGGGGGCGTGCAGCGTGGCGAATGCTGGTGCTGTGTGTCAGTCTGGCACACTGCATCTCCGATCGGGGGTTGGAGCCTCTGACGGAGGCTCCTTACCGCATGATCAGCTGTAACCAATCACAGCTGATCATCACGTGAACCAGGAATTGCCAGTAATTGGCTTTCCTCGGTTCGTGCTGACAGGGAGAGCAATCAGTGGCTCCCTGTCAGAGAGGGGGGGGGGGGGGTCTGTGCTGATAATCAGCACATTGATTATCAGCACGGCCTCCATCAGATGTGCCCATCAGCTGCCAGTCTGTGCCCCATCAAGAACGCCTGTCAGTGCCCATAACAGTGTTGTCTGAATATTTAAATTCGTACATAAGCATCCTCATGACTGATCCTCACATTTTAAAGTGGTTGTATAGTCATTTAACTTTGACCTACAGGTAAGCCTATAATAAAGCTTACCTGTAGGTAAAAAGAATATCTCCTAAACCTGTACGGTTTAGGAGATATGGCGGAAAGAAGTCTCCCGCGCGCATGCGTGGGAGTGAAGACATCGCGGCTCAGGCCACTCACAGCGCTGGAGCCGCGATACCAGGAAGACACGCTGAGGCAAAATGTCAGCTCCCTTGGCGTGGACTGGGTGAGATATCGTTCCAAGGTAAATATTTCATAATGAGCTAGTATGCGGTGCAAAAAAGTCAGCGGGTTTACTACCACGTTAAATGATCGTTATGTAATGGCATGTCATTTTTATTTTAATCCTTTTTCTTAATTGAAACATATTTTTTTTTCCTGATTTCGGAATGGAGTTTAACTTAACCATGACATTTCCATATGAAACAAATGCATTTTTACATTTCGGAGTGCGGATTGTCTTTAACAAATCATGTCGGGTGGCAGTTGTGATGCTGGTGAGGTGTGAGCGGCTGGTTCCTTTCCAGATGTGATGATTGTGTGGGTTCACTGATCTGACACTGAAATGATGCTGTCATATTATTCAGAGTTCTCGCTAGGGAGATGCTGCATACACAGTGTGTGAGAATGAGACAGCTGAGATGGTTAACTCTTTTGATGCACGCTGCTTCTACCTGCAGCTCCCCTTAGAGTGGGCTTAAAGTAGATTTAAAGGCAAAACTTTTCTCAATTTTTTTTAAATTTGGGGTAGAGAGGGGAGGGTTATAACCCCTGACAGTTTTTTGCCATCTGTGTTTCATTGGGGAGATTTCCCCTCACTTCCTGTGTCATAGCCAAAACAGAAATAAAAATCCCTAAAGGAATTCCTGGGTGTCCCCACTGGAAGATTTCCCCTCACTTCCTGTGTCATAGCCAAAACAGAAAAAAAAATCCCTCCAAACTAAAGGAATCCCTGGGTGTCCCCACTGGAAGATTTCCCCTCACTTTCTGTGTCATAGACAAAACAGAAAAAAAAATCCCTCCAAACTAAAGGAATCCCTGGGTGTCCCCACTGGAAGATTTCCCCTCACTTTCTGTGTCATAGCCAAAACAGAAAAAAAAATCCCTCCAAACTAAAGGAATCCCTGGGTGTCCCCACTGGAAGATTTCCCCTCACTTCCTGTGTCATAGCCAAAACAGAAAAAAAAATCCCTCCAAACTAAAGGAATCCCTGGGTGTCCCCACTGGAAGATTTTCCCTCACTTCCTGTGTCATAGCCAAAACAGAAAAAAAAATCCCTCCAAACTAAAGGAATCCCTGGGTGTCCCCACTGGAAGATTTCCCCTCACTTTCTGTGTCATAGCCAAAACAGAAAAAAAAATCCCTAAAGGAATCCCTGGGTGTCCCCAATGGAAGATTTCCCCTCACTTCCTGTGTCATAGCCAAAACAGAAAAAAAAATCCCTCCACACTAAAGGAATCCCTGGGTGTCCCCACTGGAAGATTTCCCCTCACTTCCTGTGTCATAGTCAAAACAGAAAGAAAATCCCTCCAAACTAAAGGAATCCCTGGGTGTCCCCACTGGAAGATTTTCCCTCACTTCCTGTGTCATAGCCAAAACAGAAACAAAAATCCCTCCACACTAAAGGAATCCCTGGGTGTCCCCACTGGAAGATTTCCCCTCACTTCCTGTGTCATAGACAAAACAGAAAAAAAAATCCCTCCAAACTAAAGGAATCCCTGGGTGTCCCCACTGGAAGATTTCCCCTCACTTCCTGTGTCATAGACAAAACAGAAAAAAAAATCCCTCCAAACTAAAGGAATCCCTGGGTGTCCCCACAAGAAGATTTCCCTTCACTTCCTGTGTCAGACAAAACAGAAAGAAAATCCCTCCAAACTAAAGGAATCCCTGGGTGTCACCACTGGAAGATTTCCCCTCACTCCCTGTGTCATAGACAAAACAGAAACAAAAATCCCTCCACACTAAAGGAATCCCTGGGTGTCACCACTGGAAGATTTCCCCTCACTCCCTGTGTCATAGCCAAAACAGAAAAAAAAATCCCTCCAAATCCCTGCACCCCCCCCCCCCCCCACCCCAGAGCACCATGTCCCTATGTTGATGAGGACAAGGGCCTCTTCCCGACAACCCTGGCCGGTGGTTGTCAGGGTCTGCGGGCGGGGGCCTTTAAGAAGGGGACCCCCCAGATCCGGTCCCCCATCCTATGTGAATGAGTATGGGGTACATTATACCCTTACCCATTCACCTAAAAAAAAGTGTCAAAAATAAACACTGTACATAGGTTTTTAAAGTACTTTATTAAGGCATTTCCAGCATCTCTTGTGATTTCTTCTCCCCTTTCCGGCTCTTCTCCCTCCTCCGCTGATGTCTTCTGCCTCTGCCGGTTCTTCTCCCCTCTCCGGTTCTTCTCCGTTGAGGTCTTCTAGCCCTATCCTGTTCTTGTCCCTCTGTCCGCGGTCTTCTGCCTTTGCTGGGTCTTCTCCGCTGTCTTCTCGCTCTTTTGCCAGGTCTTCTCCACTGTCTTCTCCCTCTGTTCTTCTTCCGATGTTGACTCAACGCGTTCTCCCGATGTAATGCTGGCTCCACCGTTTGCAATGACTAATATTGGCATGGGGTGGGGCCACCCGCCGAAGTCATCGTCCTATCATGCCCCAGGTGGTGACGTTATCAGGAGACGTGGCCTCCTGATGACATCACCTGGTGACCCCACCCTATGCCAACATAAGTAGTGGTACACTGCGCACCCAGCATTAGAGCGGGAGAGAGTGTCGAGTCAACATCGGAAGAAGAACAGAGGGAGAAGACAGCGGAGAAGACCCGGCAAGGTTGCAGGTTGTTGCAGGGCGCAGAGTGATGTTGCAGGCCGCAGAGTGATGTTGCAGGCCGCAGAGTGATGTTACAGGGTCTTGCGGATTGCAGGGGGCAGAGTCAGTGATGTTGCAGGGCGCAGAGTGATGTTGCAGGGCGCAGAGTGATGTTGCAGGGCGCAGAGTGATGTTGCAGGGCGCAGAGTGATGTTACAGGGTCTTGCAGATCGCAGGGGGCAGAGTCAGTGATGCTGCAGGGCGCAGGGTTATGTTGCAGGGCGCAAAGTGATGTTGCAGGGCGCAAAGTGATGTTGCAGGGCGCAAAGTGATGCTGCAGGGCGCAGAGTGATGTTGCAGGGCACAGAGTGATGTTGCAGGGCGCAGAGTGATGTTGCAGGGTGCAGAGTGATGCTGCAGGGCGCAGAGTGATGTTGCAGGGTGCAGAGTGACGCTGCAGGGCGCAGAGTGACGCTGCAGGGCGCAGAGTGACGCTGCAGGGCGCAGAGTGATGTTGCAGGGGGCAGAGTGATGTTACAGGGTCTTGCGGATTGCAGGGGGCAGAGTCAGTGATGTTGCAAGGCGCAGAGTGATGGTATCACCATGCTGTGTCTCACGAAGATGTTATCATCCTAAAAGCATACAGGAACCCTGGCACAATGGTTGTGTAAGATGAAAATAAAAAAATGATAATTGTATATTGCGATTATTCTCTGCAGACGGGCTTGGTACCAGGAGCTGGGGAAACATATGTTCTGCTGAAGGAAATTGATTGACAGCCTGGGAAAGCTGCTCACCTCTGGCTGGGAGACAGATGTTGTAGCATGTCGTCCTTGCTTTGGGAAGACAGACAAGAAAAAAATGAAGTGACTGAAAGTCATTACCGCAATGCAGAGACAGGCAGCTTGTATGGAGGGTAATCCGGCGAGCACACAGGAAGCTTCTTAGCGTTTGTCAGATGGAAGCAAAGGCCCCGCTCCATGTACAAGCCTGTCAATGCTTCTCTTTGTGGAAGCGATTAAGTCTCCTCTGATTTATAGGGTGCATGGGGAGAAAGCTGCAGCTGTGTTACCCTAGCAGGGAAAACAGACGCTCCTGGGGTTTGTAGTTCATTAATAAGTGATCACCGCCAGCGCCGATATAATGATTGGCGCTCAGATTGACGCATAATATCCCCCTCTGCACAGAACACATGGGTATCAGCTCTGCAAGCTTTTACTAATGATTTAAGGAAGCATCCACATTCAGACAGACAGCTTTGATCTTTTGGACTTTACATGGTCATCGGAAATGAAATATTGTATAGTATATTGCTTCTTTAAGTATCGACTTTCTCCTGCACTTTTTAGATGTGTTTTTACAGGACACGAGTGTTTATTTTCATCATCCTGGGAAACAATATAAAACTGATTTCTGTATATAAAATAATTGAGTACAGACAGTACAGTACTGTATCCTGGGGCAATGGAAAGAACTATGCCTGAATATACTGTAGAGAATGTTTACAGAAAATCAAAGAAGAAAGCAAAAAAAGAAAGACTACTAGTTTGCAATAGCAGAAAAAGAACACAAAGCCGTCAACAATCTCCTGAAGATAGAAAACCCTTATGCCGCGTACACACGACCGTTTTCATGGCGAGAAAAATGCAATTTTTTAATTTGGTCATTAAAAACGATCGTGTGTGGGCTCCAGAGCATTTTTCGCGACGTGAAAAATGGCCATTAAAAATTTGGAACATGCTCTATTTTTTCTCGTCGTTTTTCACGTCGTCGTTTTTCTCATCGTGAAAAACGGCCATGTGTACGCTTTAACGACGTGAAAAGAACGTGCATGCTCAGACGCAAGTTATGAGACGGGAGCGCTCGTTCTGGTAAAACTAGCGTTCAGAATGGAGATAGCACATTCGTCACGCTGGAACGGACTGAAGAGCACGAGGCTGAAAAGCGCAAATCGTCTCTCACCAAACTTTACTAACACGAGGTTCAGCATAAGCAGCCCAAAGGGTGGCGCCATCCGAATGGAACTTCCCCTTTATAGTGCCGTCGTACGTGTTGTACGTCACCGCGCTTTGCTCGAGCGTTTTTTTTTCACGATAGTGTGTAGGCAAGGCAGGCTTGAGAAGAATCACGTCGAGAAAAACTGTGTTTTTTTTTCAATGACATTAAAAACGGTCGTGTGTACGCGGTATTAGAAAATTCTCCAGCTCACGGGTGTACCTAGCCTTCTATACAACTGCTAAAAGGTCCAACAGTACCAGCATCTTCTGGCCCGTTTCAGGTCCGAATTCAGGCAAAAATTCGGACCTGATTCGTACCTGAAATTTACTGGACCTCTGCTGTGAGCCACAGCTAGTGTGAACCCAGCCTAAAGCTCAGCTGTACCTTTAGGAATAGCTAACAAAAACATAATTTCATTGATTACAATGCATTGCAGGGCTAGATCAGGGGCTAGGTATCAATAACATTGGTATCAGGGGCTAGGGAGCAGTATGCAGCCTCGGCGGTGCCAAGTTGGCTTTCCAACACAGTGCCCTGCCCCAATCCACCACACTGCATCATTTGTTTCCATGGGGGGTGGGGGGGGGGTGGACCAGGATACATGGAGTCATTTGCTGCTATTTGTGAAGGGGGACTATGTTGTGAGGAGGGTGGGACTCTGTTGTGATGATAGGGGAATGGGGGGGGGCTCTCTGTTGTGATGGGGGGGGCTGCAAAGGGAAGGCAGGATTCTGATGGGATGGAGGTGATGTAACTGGGGACTGTGATGTAAAGGGGGCTGACTCTGACTCTGAAGTGATGGGTGGAATCTGTGCTGTAAACAAGGCTTTTGCCGAAACGCGTTAGCCTGTTTTGTACATGGTCATATTGGAATAAACATTATCAAGACTTTATCTCCAGAGGTGTCGGCTCCTTTATGCTTTGCTTTAATTTGTTCCTGTCTGGGCTGTTGAAAGGTTGTTCTAAGCCAGAGCACCTGGACTGGGTGTGCCGTTTACTATCCTCTTAGCAGCTACACTGATCAGAGCGGTGTTTCCTTGAGCTACACATGATGGGTGGAATCTGATGTGTATGGGGAACACTGATGTGAAGAGAGAAATTCCCATATGTGATGCCAAGGAGTGGATGGCATCAACATCCAGTGCAGATGCCAGTGTCCTTCAATATAATAAATACAGTTCAGAACTGGGGTGTCTCGGGATTTTGCATACTTATCAAGGTTGCCATAACTACAAAAAACAATGGCCTAATACATGTGCTTCCCGACCCTAAACGTCTATCTGCGGTCAGTACGTTTTTGGACTTCTAATGCCGCATACACACGATCGGAAATTCCGACAAGAAAAGTCCGATGTGAGCTTTTTGTCGGAAATTCCGACCGTGCGTACGCTCCATCGGACTTTTTCAGTCAGAATTTCCGCCAACAAAAGATTGAGAGCA
The DNA here is from genome assembly GCA_029206835.1 of Rana muscosa. Classification (NCBI taxonomy): domain Eukaryota; kingdom Metazoa; phylum Chordata; class Amphibia; order Anura; family Ranidae; genus Rana; species Rana muscosa. The sequence goes on along the minus strand of CM055128.1, from coordinate 290,779,562 downwards.
GATTCTCTATTTTTCCGACGGAAAAAGTTTCTATCGGAAAATCCGCTCGTCTGTATGCAATTCCGACGCCCAAAAAAAACACGCCTGCTCAGAATCAAGCAGAAGAGCTGAACTGCCTATTGAATTTCATTGATCTCGGCTCGTCGTACGTCTTGTACGTCACCGCGTTCTTGACGGTCAGAATTTCCGACAAGATTTGTGTGACCATGTGTGTGCAACACAAGTTTGAGTCAGCATTCCATCAGAAAAAAATCCATGGTTTTCTTGTCAGAATTTCCGATCGTGTGTACGCGGCATGAGTCTCATCGCTATAGGTGGGGTAAACATAGAAGATTACTCAAAGGGGGTAACCAATGGTCGGACTTTAAAGGCAAAACAACAATAGAAGTAGCAAAAAAAAAAAATATTTATTACAAAAATACAAATAAATTAACACAGTGTTCAAGAATAAAAAACCATACAAGATATTCGAAAGTATAGATTCGGTCCCTTGTGCGTCTACGCGTTTCGCTGTCTTATTGGACACCTGGTGATATATATTGATGTTTTGGGGATCTCATAAGCCTTATTTTCTGGACACCTGCCCCCATCAAGCGAGATATCTGTCATCTACTAAATCATGGACTATATATTTACTAGCATGCAGTATACTGGCATTTCCTATATTGGATATTCCCCACATAGGGAACGTTTGCCCAATAGTACATTCTACTTCATCTGCTAGCAGAATCCCAGATATATATATTACCTATATTATCTCTATTATATTTCCTATGGAACTTCCTCTGCCTATATAGAGTTTCCTACATTTGGATGTTTATATATCAGATCCTGTCCATCTTAAGATAGTGAGACTTGATCTCTGTTCTTGCTATCTCTTGTTGGGTCCTCCTGAAGAAGCCTCACGGTGAAATGCGTAGACGCACAAGGGACCGAATTTATAGACATGGGAGCCGTCGAAAAATTTGTTTAGTTTCGTTCCGTATTAAAAAAAAAACGTAATTCGTGTACGGAATTCAATTCGGATTCGTACGAAATACGAATTTCGTACGACACACGAATTTCGTACGACACGTATAACGAATGATTCGACCGGAACGAACAAATAATTCGACCGGAAATGTACTTCCCCCACCCAATTCCAGCAGCAATCTTTTCTCTCTATAATGTCGAATCTTTTCTCTATATAATGTCGAATCTTTTCTCTATATAATGTCGAATCTTTTCTCTCTATAATGTCGAATCTTTTCTCTCTATAATGTCGAATCTTTTCTCTCTATAATGTCGAATCTTTTCTCTCTATAATGTCGAATCTTTTCTCTCTATAATGTCGAATCTTTTCTCTCTATAATGTCAAATCTTTTCTCTCTATAATGTCAAATCTTTTCTCTCTATAATGTCGAATCTTTTCTCTCTATAATGTCGAATCTTTTCTCTCTATGTCGAATCTTTTCTCTCCTATGGCGAATCTTTTCTCTCCTATGGCGAATCTTTTCTCTCTATAATGTCGAATCTTTTCTCTCCTATGTCGAATCTTTTCTCTCTATGTCTAATCTTTTCTCTCTATAATGTCAAATCTTTTCTCTCTATAATGTCGAATCTTTTCTCTCTATAATGTCGAATCTTTTCTCTCTATAATGTCGAATCTTTTCTCTCTATGTCGAATCTTTTCTCTCTATAATGTCGAATCTTTTCTCTCTATGTTGAATCTTTTCTCTCTATGTCGAATCTTTTCTCTCTATGTAGAATAATCTTGGACTAATAGAGTTAAGGTTAGTCACATTCGACCAAAAAATATTTACCTATTGCTTTGTCGAATCTTCATGTCTTATTTGGTAGTTTGGATTCGGATAATTTGGAGCCGAAACTTCGTAAACGAAACTTCGTAAACGAAACTTCGTATTTCGTACAGAATTCGTATCCATAAAAGTTTGTAATTCGGATTCGTACAAATGTACGAATTTTGAAAAATTCATACGAATTTTCGATTCGTACAAAACTAATCGCACATGTCTACGAATCTATACTTTCGAATATCTTGTATGGTTTTTTATTATTGAACACTGTTCATTTATTTGTATTTTTGTAATAAATATAATTTTTTTTGCTACTTCTATTGTTGTTTTGCCTTTAAAGTCCGACCATTGGTTACCCCCTTTGAGTAATCCACTATGTTTTCCCCTTGAAATATACGGATGTGGCATTGTGAGTGCTTTCCCTTTTCCCTTTATTATTCATTATAGGTGGGGTAGGTTTGGGTAGAAAGTGAAAAGCTACGGAAGGGACTTCACAAGAAAACAAAGTACAAATAGAAATGCTTCAATCACGCTTTTTCCAGAAAATATATGCGCACATCCTTTCCCAAAATCCGAAAATACTTCGTAGCAAATTCCATTTTAACAAGAAAGATATGATATTTTTAACAAGTATATTTCTCGCAATGCAAATGATGTTTTTTTAGGATTATCGGCCCTGGAAACATGGATGGACACGAGAACACTTTATCAGTACCTCAGCTGGTGTTTTGTTTGAGCGTGAAGCCGTCTAAATCGGGCTCCACAATCCTAACTTCTCATTATATAACAATCCAGTTTAATTCCAGTGATTTGTGAGTGAGATGTGCCCAACTCCCGCTCTACAGACAGTGGCGGGTTTGATTCACGGCCAGCCACAAACACTACCGCCTCAGACTCCAAATGAAAAACTATTGTTTGGGAATGAGGTAATTTCTGTGCTGGCCGCGCCGTTCTGAGAGGCTGAGTATTTATCTTCCCCTCAGGGTGCGCTTATCACACAATTCCCAGGCTTTGTAATAAGCCTCTGTAGCTTCAGTGATGCTATGAATATTCCGTGCCATCATCCGTACAATGTGTGAACACCAGTCAGTCTATGGAAGCACTGATCAGTCTGGCGCATCTTCTTCACCTTTACAAGGGTATATCTCTCATCTCAGCAGGCTCAGCTGAGAAGGATGCATTACACTCCTCTCCTAAAAAACAGGGTTTTATTCTTTGCTTTGTTTTAAAAAATGTGTGGTCACTGGAGTTTCCATTATTCTGACGTTGTAGACAACATGGCAGGAGCACTGACACACCATTGTTTGCCCTTGCAAATTCTGCAGGGGTGAGGAGACAATTGGATACTCTTTTCAGACGGGCGCGTGGTACTTGTGCAGCCTATACTGCAATAAGTAAAAGTGTCCTCAGGTGGACAGATATGGAAGGGCTGTTAATAGGCTAATCCTCAATTCCAATTGCCCAGGTTTCTCCATAGATCGGGTGCCACCTCCTCCTTTAACCACTTAAGCCCCGGACCATTTTTTTGCTAAAGGACCAGGCCCCTTTTTGCGATTCGGCACTGCGTGGTTTTAACGGACAATTGCGCGGTCGTGCGACGTGGCTCCCAAACAAATTTGACGTCCTTTTTTTCCCACAAATAGAGCTTTCTTTTGGTGGTATTTGATCACCTCTGCGGTTTTTATTATTTGCGCTATAAACAAAAATAGAGCGACAATTTTGAAAAAAATGCAATATTTTTAACTTTTTGCTATAATAAATAACCCCAAACAATATATAATTTTTTTTTTCCTCAGTTTAGGCCGATACGTATTCTTCTACATATTTTTGGCATTTATTGATTGGTTTGCGCAAAAGTTATAGCGTCTACAAAATAGGGGATAGTTTTATGGCATTTTTATTAATATTTTTTTTTTACTAGTAATGGCGGCGATCAGCGACATTATGGCGGACACATTTGACACTATTTTGGGACCATTGTAATTTTTACAGCGATCAGTGCTATAAAAATGCACTGATTACTGTGAAAATGACACTGGCAGTTTAGGGGTTAACCTGTAGGGGGCGCTAAAGGGTTTAAGTGTGACCTAATGTGTGATTCTTACTGTAGGGGGGCGTGGCTTGGCGTGTGACGTCACTGATCGTCGTTCCCTATGAGAGGGAACAGACAATCAGTGACAGGCTCACCAGGAAGCACGGGGAGAGGTTTGTTTACACTTACCTCTCCCCATTCTTCAGCTCTGTGACGCAACCGTGGGACACCGATGGCGATCGGGTCTGCGGATCCCGCGGGCGCGGTCACGAAGTGCCCGACCGAAGTACCCGACGGCTGTGCATATTAAAGGGGACGTACCTGTACGCCAATATGCCCAGCCATGCCATTCTGCCGATGTACATCGGCGTGCGGCAAGTGGTTAAAACCAGCCATACATGGTTAAAAATTGGGCCGGTTCACCAGGGACCAGCCTAATTTTTATCCCTGTATGGCAGGCAACATGCAGTCAGGGGAGGCAGGTGAGGCAAAGCCTCAATTGCCATGAACATAAAAAAAAATATATAACAAAGAAAAAAGAAAAAGATCGAGCTTCGAAGGTCGCAGAGACCCCAAATTTGGGGGGTAGGTAGCTAAAGTCCTACCCCACCACTGAGGCTCCTACGACCTATGGTTCCGGAAATACGGGGCTTCTTGTGCAGCCTGTCAGAAGCTGCATACAGAGCGGTCAGTTTAAATAAAAGCTGATACAGTCTGTTTGCAGCAGACTGAGAGGATGAGCGCACAGTGCCTCTCCTCACTTCTTGTCAGAGGCACTGAGCTCAATGGACAGCTTGGAGCCTTGGACCAATGGTAAAGTACAATTGGCCCAAGCTGTCCAATAAAAATGCTGCAGTGGAGGCACACCTCTCACTGCATTGTCATAGAATGGGGCGTGTGTCTAAAAGACAAATGCTCCCTTCCAGCCCAGCCCTCTTAACTACAAGGAAAAAACATGGGTTTATGGGTATAAGATTTACCCACAACCCCATGTTTTTCTCACACAGTTAAGAGGGAGAATGAGACTCTGCTGCTGTTGAAAATGTACTGTTTTAATCAAGATAAATTATATATTTATATGCTAAATGTTATAACATAATAATTTATTATTTAACTATTTACTGTGAAATTACTGGTTGGAAGTTATAACTTCAAACATCAGTAATTTGTCCGTTAAGCCACTTGCTTGAGTACAGTTTTTGAAAATATAGTAAATTACCTTAAACCCTTTTATGACTAAGCCTATTTCTGACATTTGGTGTTTACAAGTTAAAATCCGTATTTTTTGCTAGAAAATTACTTAGAACCCCCAAACATTATATATATATTTTTAGCATAGAATCTAGAGAATAAAATGGCGATTATTGCAATATTTTATGTCACAAGGTATTAGTGCAGCGGTGTTTTAAACACAACTTTTTGGAAAAAATACACTTTCATGAATTAAAAAAAAACGAAACAGTAAAGTTAGCCCAATTTTTTTGTATAATGTGAAAGATGATGTTACGCCGAGTAAATAGATACCAAACATGTCACGCTTTATAATTGCGCACACTCGTGGAATGGCGACAAACTACGGTACCTAAGAATCTTCATAGGCGACGCTTTAATTTTTTTTTACGGTTACCAGGTTAGAGTTACAGAGGAGGTCTAGTGCTAGAATTTTTTCTCTCACTCTGACAATCACGGCGATACCTCACATGTGTGATCTGAACACCGTTTACATATGCGGGCGCGACTTCCGTATGCGTTTTCTTTGTTGCGCGAGCTCGTGGGGACGGGGGCGCTTTAAAAAATGTTTTTTGTTATTTATTTTATTTATTTTTATATTAATAAATTGTGTTTTTAAAAAAATATATATTTTTGATCACTTTTATTGCTGTCACAAGGAATGTAAACATCCCTTGTGACAGTAATAAGTGGTAACAGGTACTCTTTATGGAGTGATCGGGGGTCTAACCAGCCACTGACCTCACTGCACGTCCCTGCTGGATGGGCAGGCTGATTGTACCCAAGTTGATCCATCAATTGACTTGGATACAACCAGCCTGTCTGATTTTTGGCATGCGAACAGTGCCAGCGGTTATAGCAGTAATCGTTGTGTTCTGCCAGTCCGGAAGGCTTCCTGAGCCCCCTGGGCCCTCCACCCGCAGACTACAATAGTTCTGCAGGAGGCATTCCCCCATCAGCACTGACTGTGTTGATGGGGAAATTTAGTGATATTCTTTCCTTCCACCACAGAAAAATTGAATAATCTATGGGCTGCTTAATGTGTATTTGAAGCCAAAACCTTTTATTTATTTTAGCTAGAACAGGGAAGGGTGAAAAACCTGTCACTTTTTTGGGTTGTCCGTGTCCCATTGGGAAGATTCCACTTCACTTACTGTCCCATAGGTACAACATGGAGTGAGAGGAAATTTTTCCAAAATAGGATAAATTCCCTCTTAGCTATTTGTCACCATGCCAAGTCTCTTTTCTATCACATTCAGTCAATGAAAAAGGCCACCGGGATAAGCAGAGAGGACAAGTCTCCCCAGTGAGAAAAGAGATGGCAATAAAAACATGAAGGGGTTCCAAACCTCCTCCAGTCTATCCAAAACTAAAGAATAAAAACATTTTCGTACATTTTAAAAGGCATTAACCACATGCCTACTGGACACTTTTACTCCCTTCCTGCCCAGGCCAATTTTCAGCTTTCAGTGCTGTCACATTTTGAATGACAATTGCGTGGTCATGCAACAGTGTCCCCATATTAAATTTTCAGAGTTTCTTTGAGACAGATAGAGCTTTCTTTTGGTGGTATTTAATCACCACTGGGTTTTTTATTTTTTGTTAAACAAATGAAAAAAGACCAAACTTTTTTTAGTTTCTGTAAAAAAAAAAAAAAAGGGAATACGTAATTTTTCTCCTTCACTAATGTGCGCTGATGAGGCTGCACTGGTGGGCACTGATGAGGACGCACTATTATGCAGCACTGATGGGCACTGATGGGTCGGCATTGATGGCCAGCATGGATAGGTGGCAATGATAGGCACTGAGAGGCGGCACTGATAGGTGGCAATGATGGGTATTGATAGAAAGCACTGATGAGGAGGCACTGACAGGCATCACTGATGGGCACTGAAAGGCATCACTGGTGGGCGCTGACTGTCAGCACTGGTGGGCGCTGATGGGGCTGCACTGATAATTAGGACACTGATGATCAATGTCCGGATTGCCAGAGCAGATGTCCCCTCTGAGGATTGCCGCTTACCTATATTGTCTGCTCGAGGAGAGGAATGCAGATAACCGGCATTTAACTGTTTACACTGTGATCAGCTGTGATTGGACATGGTAAAGAGCCCGTGTCATAGGCACTTTACCGTGATCGGTGATGCAATGTGTCCGAGGGACTCGACGCACTATCAATCGGCGTACTCGCGGGGGTGTGCAGCGTGGCGATCAGTGGTTCGTTGCTACCGCCTATCCATCATTTCACTATACGGTGGGCGGGAAGCAGTTAAAAACCTTCCTACCTGCACCTTGTTTTTCACCTGCATAAGATGTGCATCATGTAGTGTCATGGTGTCATTTGTTAACCCGTACACACTATATATCCAATGATCCCTGGATCTTTCTGTCTAATCTGCAGGTACAGGTGATAGCTAAACAGTAATTAGATCTGAAACAGACAAAGACAGGCAGAGCAATTAGCAGAGATCTTACCATGCTGGGAGAGATGTATTTTCATCACATTAGCACTCCCGCACTTGTGATGCAACACATAGGAAATGGCGAGGCATGCATTGGATGCCATGTGCACGAGACAAGAAGTTTCCTGTTTCTAGGGACAAGCTAGGTGGGCATAGGGTAGGGTGACCAGACATCCCCGGTTTCCGGGGACAGTCCCCGGATTGAGGACACTGTCTCTGGACCAAGTCTGTCCCCGGTTTTGTCCCCGGATTGGATTTGAACAGGGGCTGGGGCAATTTCAAAGACAGTCAGGGCAGAATAAAAAAAAAAAAAAACAGAATTACACACCCCCGCTCCGCCGCTCCTACTAGCTTAGGGGGGGGGTGTATTCTTTATCTGTGCCCCTTTCTGATGATCATGTGTTGGTCGGAGCGGAGGGAATATTTCTTCAGTTTCGGGTGCATGCCCATTCAGCTCCGCTCACATGTTCTTCTGCCTTGGCTCAAGTCCCGGCCAGCCGCCTGCCTGTTTTTCTCCTTGCCTTCCCTGGTGGAGTGATCTTCCTCCGCTCCCCACCCAGTAGTAGCCGGGGGCCCAGAGAGTGAGACTTGACAGGCTGTGAGGCGGCGGCGGCGGGCAGAGAGTCGCTGATGGCCCCCATTACTAGTAAAAAAAAATATGTCCCCGGATTTTATTTTAAAAATCTGGTCACCTTAGCATAGGGGAATCGATCGAGCTTAACACTACAAGCTGCAACCACAACATATGAGCTCATCATTACAAGGCAAGATAAAAAAGCAACACAGGGAATTAGAACTAACAAAGAAAGCATTTGAAAGTTTACAATGTCTTTAAATGTCTATTGGACATGGTAGAGCTGGTGTATTTTTGGAATAAAACGGGGCAAAAGGTAGCAAGCAACACGAACCCCAAACACATGTCTACGTTTATGGAGAGTCTTCTAAAAGCTCACAGCAAGGATCTTTGAAAGCCACACCAAACAATTAATTGCCAGGCCCGAATACTGTCACTCACATAGTAAGGGGTAGGGAAGTCATCTATCTGAGGAAGCTCCAACGCCATCCGACATCAGAATTTGCCTTAATTTGCTAAGATGAAGGGGGGGGGGCAGGAGATATCATCTCTTTATATGTATGCATTTAGAGCAGGGGTCTCAAACTGGCGGCCCTCCAGCTGTTGCGAAACTACAAGTCCCTTGAGGCATTGCAGAGTTGACAGTTACAAGAAGCATGACTCTCACAGGCAGAGGCATGATGGGACTTGTAGTTTTGCAGCAGCTGGAGGGCCGGCAGTTTGAGACCCCTGATTTAGAGGAATGTGAAACTGCATACAAAACACATGATGAGACCTGTGCCATCATAGTACTGATTGCTATTAAATACAGACATCCAGATATATCAGTGGCCTCTGTAAATAAAATGCCATTTTACATTTTTTTCCAATTATGTCATTTAATTGAATACAAAAAGACCTTATGTCTAAAAAGATCTAAAAGTAGTAACCAAATCATATTCTTGATCTTGTAATACAGTTTTGAGGAAAATAACCTATTTGTTATGTTCTATCAGGTACCACAACAAGTATATTATTACTTACATGGTACGATGATCTCTCTTCTCTGTCCAGCGGTCTTGTTACATACATCTTGCCAGAAATGGGGTCTATATTGAAAATTTCCATTGGGGGTTGATCAGCTCCGATACCCGTGATGCTGTACCGGATCATGCTCTCCCGGTCCTTGTCTGAGCGGATCTGCAGAGGACACAATAATCAATTAAATGGATATAAAAACTGGGCAAAGAATGCAGAACCTATACTATATACATTGACATAAATACATGTAGAATATCATTTTGACACATTATCACTAAATTTGGAAAGTTGGAATATCATACCCATTCAATGTTTTATTTAGAAATTTGTAATAGAATATTAATATAGCAGCAAAAATACACTACATAACCAAAAGTATTGGGACGCCTGCCTTTACACGCACATGAACTTTAATGGCATCCCAGTCTAAAGCCTCGTACACACGACCGAGTTTCTCGTCGTAAAAAACCTGTCGATTTTCTCAACGAGATTCTTGTCAAGCTTTCCTTGCATACACACTGTAAATTCCAAATCTCGGCGTTGTAAAGCGTGGTGACGTACAGCACGTACGACGGCAGTATAAAGGGGAAGTTCGATTCCAATGGCGCCACCCCCTTGGGTTGCTTTTGCTGATCTTATGTTATCGCGTGTTAGTAAAAAATTTGGTGAGAGACGATTTGCGCTTTTCAGCCTCGTGCTTTTCAGTTCAGCGTGACGAATGTGCTATCTCCATTACGAACGCTAGTTTTACCAGAAGGAGCGCTCCCGTCTCATACTTGATTCTGAGCATGCGCGACTCGGAAAAGCATACACACGACCGGTTTTCTCGTCCCAAAACAGGCCGACGAGAAACCCGACGAGAAAAACTAGAATCCTGATGATAAAATAGAGAGCAGGTTCTTTATTTTTCTCGTCGAGATTCCCGGCAGTTTTCTCGACGAGAAACCATACACACAAACGGTTTTCTCGGTAAGAAAGCTCTCTCGGCAGTTTTCTTGTCGTTTTTTGACGAGAAACTTGTCATGTGTACGAGGCTTAAGTCTGTAGGGTTCAATATTCATTGGAGCAGAGTCATGTTGGAACAGGAAGGGGCCATTCCCAAAGTTGGGAGCATGAAATTGTCCAAAATGTCTTGGTATGCTGACGCCTTAAGAGTTCCCTTCACTGGAACTAAGGGGCCAAACCCAACCCCTGAAAAACAAGCCCACACCATAATCCCCCCTCCACCAAATGATTTGGACCAGTGCACAAAGCAAGGTCCATAAAGACATGGATGAGCGAGTTTGGGGTGGAGGAACTTGACTGGCCTCGACCTGATGAAACACCTTTGGGATGAATTAGAGTGGAGACTGCAGGCCAGGCCTTCTCGTCCAACATCGGTGTCTGACCTCACAAGAATGGTCAAACATTGACATAGACGCACTCCTAAAGCTTGTGGACAAGAAGAGTTGAAGCTGTTATAGCTGTAAAGGGTTGGCCTACTCAATATTGAACCCTACGGACTAAGACTGGAATGCTAATGAAATTAATGTCCGTGTAAAGGCATGCGTCCCAATACTTTTGGTAATATAGTGTATTTTATGAACTGTTGGTGAAGGCAAAACACCTGTAAATGAAGACTACAGGCCATGAAATGAAAAGAGGTCGATACCTGAAAAGACCCGAATAATAGAGTGAGTTCCTCCCACATGGCATTTGTGGCTTTTAAAGCATACCTATCATGAAAGGAGGCAGCCATTGCTGAACTCTTCTTATAAGAATGTTAGCTATGAGGATGTCATGAGGATGCAGTCATACCCAACCAGGCAACTAGTATTTTCAAAAAAATGGTAGAGCCATTGTTTTCTCAAGACAGGTTTACTTTAAAGAATTAACAACTTGAGAGGGAGGGCAGCAGGATTTTGGACTTGGGGTTGTGTTGATAGGCAGCTTGCATTCAGGTGCATTCTGCTGTATCTGAGATCAGTTTGAGATGCTTTCAGGAATCATTCAAAATTTATCGACCAATGAATTTGACCTCCTTTTGATCTGCACGTGACCTCCTTGTAAGCTGCGTCAATCTGCTTCAAGAGAATAGCCCCTCTCTCCAGTAACTTGAAGTTCCCCATTTTGAAAATACCAACAGTCCTGCATTTGTTTTAATTACTTGACAGAAAGGAATACATTGGTTCAATATAGCATATACCCTCGGCATTCTGTACGAATAGAACCTCTCTTTGTAACCTCATGGATGGAGGGTCAAACAAATAGAAGGGGCCAGTTGGTCTAAGATTCCCTTTCAATATGAAAGTTGAGAAATTCAAAGAAGTCTTTGGAAGAACCTAAAGCCTCGTGCACACGACCGGTTTTCTCGTCAAGAAACGACAAGAAAACTGCTGGGAGAGCTTTCTTGCCGAGAAAACCGTTCGTGTCTATGGTTCCTCGTCGAGAAAACTGCCGGGAATCTCGACGAGAAAAATAGAGAACCCGCTCTCTATTTTCTCGTCAAGATTCTCGTTTTTCTCGTCGGGATTCTCATCGGCCTGTTTCCTGATGAGAAAACCGGTCGTGTGTATGCTTTTCTGAGTCTTAAAAAATCGCGCATGCTCAGAATCAAGTATGAGACGGGAGCGCTCCTTCTGGTAAAACTAGCGTTCGTAATGGAGATAGCACATTTGTCACGCTAAAACGAACTGAAAGCACGAAGACTGAAAAGCGCGAATCGTCTCTCACCAAACTTTTACTAACACACGATAATACGAGATCAACAAAAGCAGCCCAAGGGGTGGCGCCATTGGAATAGAACTTCCCCTTTATACTGCCGTCGTACGTATTGTACGTGACCGCGCTTTACAACGACGAGATTTGGAATTAGCAGTGTGTATGCAAGGAAAGCTTGACAAGAAGCTCGTCAAGCTTGACAAGAATCTCGTCGAGAAAAACAACTTTTTTTTTACGACGAGATTCTCGGTCGTGTGTACGAGGCTTTAGAATCGAATACATATTGAATCCAGCACCTTGAAGTCTATAGAGTATATCTCTGCCGAACACTAACATCACTGCTCTACAAATGTAGGGTTATACTGGGCAGAATCCTTTACATATCCTCACATCACTGTTTAACTACAGGCAGTCCCCGAGTTACGAACGGGCTAGAGACTGTAGGTTTGTTCTTAAGTCGAATTTGTTCATAAGTTGGAACAGTACTTTTTTTGATGTTCTGTCAAAATGTGCCTGCCGTCGAAAATTGTCCGTGCATGCGCAGAACGGCAGAGACGTCACGCTGCCTCCCGTTTGTAAGTAGGAGTCGTTCGCAAGTCGGATGTTCGTAACTCTGGGACTGCCTGTAAATCCCTTTTCTATTTTTTTTTTATTTTATTTTTTTTGTTGTAAATTCTTCAATGTAAAACATAGTGGCGCTGAACTTCCCCGGTGGCCCAGTGCCCAAGTATATAACATCTTGAACATCTTTCTACAGAAAATACATTCTATGAAAGCACCTGAAGCTCTCCTTGATCGGAAACCTGAGGGGGTGTCCAAATATCAGTTTATCCTCATGATCAATGTCCTCACCACCACCAAACAGCAGAAGCATGACTGTCTGAACATATACTTTATATCTGTGTCTTAGGGCAAATCCCAAAAATTTTGGACTATGCTCAATGAGAAACAGGCAGCCAGGCTCCAGGGCTATATTTCGGGACTGTGGATCTCTTATTACTTTCCACAAGACTCTGACTGGCCCCTCTTTGTAATTGTAATGACTATCAATCTCAAGGCCATTGCCAATTGGATATGGTGAATCCCCTGTAGCCAACTCCCACTCGAGGCTGCTGTTAGAAATCATGGGCCCTGCACAGCCTACCTGAGGGCCCCCCCCCCCAAAAAAAAATATCAAAACAATATTTTCACAAAGAATACATTAAAATCATTATTAACAGACACAAACATAACTTACAAAATTCCTACTAAATCTAAAATTGTTTTTCAAATGTGGCTATTGTTGTGTGCAGGCAGCCAATGTTAGACTATGGGGACACAGCCGCAGGTCCTAATTTGACAGGCGTGTGGATGCCGGGGTACAGCCCCAAACACTGACAGTGTGTATTTGTGGCCACTCCACCAAACGTGCACACTTATTAAATTGGGACCCGTGGTTGTGTTCATCCTCATAGAGTGACAGGCGGCTCCAGGCACACAAACTGTTCATTCATACTGTATGGACCAGAGAACCCATTTGAATGAGCCCTTCATTTTTAAAATTATTATCATTATTTTTTTTTAATTATTTTTAAACATTTTAAAATGATTTTTCTTACAATATTTAAAAATTATTTACAATTTGGTATTTTTTTTAAATAATTTTTTTTTTTTTTTTTTTTTTTTACAATGCTGTTTGGGGGCTTTGGTGAGATATCAGGGGTCTTTACCCCTGACATCTCACCTTTGAGGCAGAAAATGGAATTGAAGACACAGTCTTCAAATTCTTTTCTCTGCAGCCTCAGCTGCACTGAAGATAAATGAACAGGAGACAGAGGCTCCTGTTCATTCATAAACCTATGCATAGTAAACACAGTTATGAACGGACACAGGAGCGAACAGTAACAAACAAATACTGTGTCCACTCAGAAAAGGAAGGGGCCGGTAAATAGCATATTTACCAGCCCCTTGTACTACTCTCCTTCCTGACACATCCTTCTGTGGGCCCGCCGCAGTTGGTGGGACAGGGAACCTGGCACAGCTGGGAGGTGGTCCTGGGCACATAGGGGGGGGGAACACAGGGGAGAATTATATGTGTTCAGGGCAGAGAGAGGGACCAGTGTGACAGGAATTATAGAACAATGCCCTGTGTCTCTCCCTGCAGAGAGCCGCACAAGGCATCCGTTCTGTATTTGCCCCTTTCTCCCAATTCCACCTGCTGTCTGGGCGCCCCTGAATGCCCAGGCCCCCTACAGGAGGGCTGGTGGTACTATTGTTGCCACCTCATCCCTGAGGCTAATTCATTCCAGATAGGGCACCAAGTGAGTTTAAAGTGGTTGTAAATCCACTTTGACAACTTGCACCTACAGGTAAGCCTAGATTAAGGCTTACCTGTAGGTGCATGAAATATCTCCTTAACCTACACGGTTAAGGAGATATTTGCAGATAACAACTGAGCGTCCCTGCATGACGAATGGGACATGCCGGTTTTCTCAATGGGCGAATGCCGGCCCTACGCGCATGAGTGTGACGTCATCGCCGCTCTGGCCAATCACAGCGCCGGAGCGGCGATACCAGGAAGAAGCTCTGAGGGGACATGGCGGCGGCGGAGGGGAATGAGGAGGACTTCGGGGGCTTCGATTTCAGGTAAGTGCCACATAATGAGCTAGTATGCATAGCATGCATAGCCTTTTTCTTGCAGGGTTTTTTTTTCCGGGAAAAGTGTCAGAGGGTTTACTTCCTCTTTAATTACCACCTTAATCAGCCACAGAACCTGTGTAATTAATATGTGTTTCGGTTTTAAAGGGATGAGGTGGCATCCCTAGGTGGTACCCCCTTATTGGCATCCCAAAACCCCCACCCACCCATCCTCTAAACCTCTCAACCACTTCTTCTCCTTTATTTCCTTCTCTTCTAAATTCTTGTCTGACCTTCTCCATTTTGTTTTCACTTTTGTCGACAGTCCTAATGGGATCCATAATAGTTATCTTTACCTATTGCAATTGCCAATTCTTATTTCAAATAAAAAAAGATTAAACAATAAAACATAGTGTTGCTAGAGTAACTTAATACATAAACAGCGTGCATAGATAACTCACTTAACCAATTTCATTGGTGTTTATTATAAGAATGACTACAGCACAATTCTTCTACCTTAGGTGTCTATATTACACCACAAATGACCTATATTTTTCATTGCCTTCTATATAGTTGCTATAAAAACAAGCCCATATTGTGATAATGTACATCACACGCCACATTTAAAACATATACCGTATATACTCGAGTAAGCCGAGTTTTCAGCACATTTTTTTTAAATGCCCCCCTCGGCTGATGCCGCGTACACATGACCGAGTTTCTCGGCGGTGAAAACACCGCCGTGAAACCCGACAGGAGAAACGAAGACCGGCTTGATCCCCTTTTCCCAGTCTACACATGGCCGATTTTCACAACATGTTTTCTCTTGGTCGAGAAAACTGGCCGTGTGTAGGCTCCCTAGCAGTGTTTCCCTATGGGAAAACTGCCGAGGAAAAAAATGCCGCGATTCGCGCCGAGAAAAATTAGTGCATGTTCTAATTTTTCTCGTTGTGATTCTCAGCAAGTTTTCTCGTTGGGAAAACTGCTGGAGAGCCTACACACGGCCGTTTTTCTCGTCCAAGTGAAAAAATGACAGTTTTCCCGACGAGAAAAATGGCCGTGTGTACGCGGCATTATACTCGAGTCACCTTTTTGTGCCTGATCTCCCAGATTTTGGGGAGCCGATACAGGCCGTCTGTAGGTCCCTTGGACCCCAAACTTTGCACACATGTAACCCCACTCTTCCTTTACAAGTGTGCAAAGTTTTGTTGTCTGGGGGACCTACGGCTGGGGAGCACCGATTTTTCAAAGCCGGGCACCCCTTCCATAGACTCCCATGTTAAACGGTAATTTCTCCGGTGACTTTGGGGACCCGGTACCGGCATAGACTCCCATGTTAAATGTCAGTCTAGTCATGGGCACAGTGAGTCATGGGCACAGTGAGGCATGGACACAGTGAGGCACAGTGAGGCATGCAGATGGACACCCTAGGCTTATACTCGAGTCAATACGTTTTCCCAGTTTTTTGTGGTAAAATTAGGTGCCTCGGCTTATATTCGGGTTGGCTTTTACTCGAGTATATACGGTAAATAATAATTTTTAGCTCTTGTGTCTACAAACCAGCATTGCCCAGATGAAGCCTTCAGCGGTAATATAAATTAATATTTTAGATTTGTGGATTAGAGGGAAAACCACAGAGGT
Source organism: Rana muscosa (assembly GCA_029206835.1). NCBI lineage: Eukaryota > Metazoa > Chordata > Amphibia > Anura > Ranidae > Rana > Rana muscosa. Next base: position 290,763,491 of record CM055128.1, on the reverse strand, counting down.
TGATATGAGCCTGTCCAGATGGTGGAATACAGATCGGAAAAAAAATCTGAAAGAGCTTCTTTATAGGTGTCCTGGAATCATAAATGGTTATTTGAAGGTCACTTTGTTAGATGTTCATTCCATTGTCCTTCATTTCCGTGACTTTACCCAGACAGTAATGAGCACATTCTCTTGTTAATCACATCATTTTCTTGCGATTCTCTATCATATTAGGCCTGTTCTCTTGTGATCCCGGCTTTCATATATAAGCTTTTTCATCGATTGTGGAGAGACCTCTCACTCTCAGACCTGAAGGTCACCATGTAAAGGGGCCCATCCGTCTCCCAGCGGACAGACTCAGCCAATGAGTTGCCATTACCACACGAGAGAAATAATTGAGCCCATAATGCAAAGAACACATGTGTGACAGACTGAAATAAAGTCCTGGCCTAGCTGGAGAAACGCAGATTAATGAACGCTTCTCATTACAAAACCATATAAAGGTTCCATAGCTCATGGACAGTGTAATAAGGACATTAGTCAGTGGCTGAGCAGAAACGTTGCCGTTAGAGATACAAAGAAATGGCAGCTGCTAGTTTAATACTTGTTAAGTCTGTCCAAGTGTCACAAGGTAAAGGTTTTATACGAGAGGAACGGGGGGGGGGGGGGAGCTCCTCAAGCTTATCTGATTGGCTGATGACCTTGTGTAGAGAGCAGTGTGACTTTTAGTACAGATATGCAAAAATCCACACAAGGCCAGACATCAGGCAGATATAAAAACCACAAAATGAATGCAGCTCAGTATTCAGTGATATATAATTTAATGTAATTTACAAGAATCCTCGTATTTTATCAATGAATACAAGGATTCCTCTAATTGTTTGAGGTGGAGATTGTAACATCACGCCTCCCTTCCCCTCCCATACACACAAACACACCTCTCCACCTCAGCAAATCAGAGGAAGCTCTGTATTCATTGAAGAAATACAAAGCTTCCTGTGAATGACTGAGCAATGCTGACTTGATTTTGCAGTGCAAGGAGGCCCCTGGCTTGCTGCTGAAACACAGGGCTGTATACCATATGTAACACAGGGCTGTATACCATATGTAACACAGGGCTGTATACCATATGTAACACAGGGCTGTATACCATATGTAACACAGGGCTGTATACCATATGTAGCTCCCAGCAGGTGCAACTGTTAGTATAACAAATAGTTAGTTTGGACCAGCTTCACCATTTGAGCTCTGGAAGGTTTTACCCCCTTCATGACCAGGCCCTTCTTTTGCTATTCAACACTGCACTACTTTAAAGGAGAAGTACAGGCAAAGCTCGTTTGGCTGTATTTCTCCTGTGGATCACAGGAGTGCAGTTCGTTCTGCAAGCCTGTGATCCCTTTTCAGCAGACAGCGGGCTGAAGCTGACATCACAGAGCCAGTCCAGGCTGGGGAAAGATTGCGACCATATGGTCAGGATCCACCAACGTGCCTGCACAGACTCAGCCTCTCAGCGAGCTGTTGAGAGCCTGAGCTGGCTGCTCCTGCCCCCTCCACATCCCAGTGCTCCAGTGAGTGCGCGCACACGGAGGGGGGCGCAGAGAGCGGTGACTGACAGTCATCAGCTCTCTGCTTAAGGAGCTCTGAGAACCGAGCGATCAGCTGTGTTTGATCGCTCGGTTCTCAGTCTTAGAGCCGGCGGGGGGACAGACGCAGCATCGACCTAGGTAAGTATCATTTTACAATAAAAAAAGGATACCCATACTTCTCTTTAAACTGGCAATTACATAGTCACGCTGTACCCAAATGAAATTTATATATTTGTTTCACACAAACAGATCTTTTTTTTGGTGGTATTTGATCACCACTGGGTTTTTTATTATATAAACGAAAAAACTTTCTGTGATAAAACAATCAATAAAATCTAATTTCCTCATAAATTTAGGCCAAAATGTATTCTGCTACATGTTTTTGGTAAAAAAAACAAAAAACAATAAGTGTATAATAATTGGTCTGTGTGAAAGCTGTAGCGTCTACACACTATGTTATATACATAGGTGTGCACTCCAAAGCTCAAACACATTTGCATGTGATGTGTGTGCATGTGTATACAGTATATACTGACAGTGTCAGTAGGGCAGTGAGCAGTGTCAGTAGTTTTTATTTATATGTTTTTATTAGCCCGTTAGGGGGCTTTGGTGAAATATCAAGGGTCTAAACAGGGGGAATCTGCGCCACACTGGGTGATTAGGGTGTGTCCAGGCACACCTGGCACACCCTGTGCGCACTCCTATGGGTATATATATTTGAAAACTGATCAATCCTGATGCACTAATGGCACAATCTCAATTCTTGAGGCCCCAAAATGTCAGGACAGTACAAATATCCCCCAAATTACACCTTTTTGGAAAGCAGACAGTCTGAGGTGTTTAGTAAGAGGCCTGGCGAGTTTTTTGAATTTGCAATTTTTTGTCAAAATGTTTTGGACAATCACAATTGTTTGTTTTTACATACTGTCACCAGTGCAGTACAGCGTCATCATAAGACTGTGGTGGTGATCAGGGATACTGATTGATGACAGTATATAAAAAAAAAGATATATTATTCATTACTATTTAAACTTTCCTTCTTTTTTTTATGTTTTTGTTTTCCTTTTTTTTTTTTTTTTACATCCTGTCATCAGAGCAGCTCAGTGTCACAGTTATTGCCTATACAGTGATGATCACTGTATAAGCTATCATTTTGGGTATCATGAACAGCTTGCTTATGGCTATGATCTGTGATTGGCTAAGGTAATAACATGGTATAGTTAGCCAGGTACCATGTGATTGCTTTGGGCCAATCACAGATCACAAAAGTAAGCAAGCTGTTCATGTTGAGTACATTGGTATCATGTGATCGTTATGGCCAATCATAGCAATCACATGATATCCGGTTACTACGTACAGATAGCAGTGATCCGCTGTGTCCATCACAGGAGGAGCGCGCTGCACACCCGAGCAGGCACGCTGTGCACACCTAACCAGGAGCAGGCGGCTCAATCACTTATACTGTATGTACCTGACTCAGCCTGCCCATGCCGCCCCCCCCCCAACAGTATATCTGCAGGAGCGCGGTGGCAAGTAATAAAGTGATTCTAAAGGCTCACTTTAAAAAAAAAACATGTTATACAGTACTTACCTGCTCTGTGTAATAGTTTTGCACAGAGCAGCCCCAATCCTCCTTTTCTTGGGTCCCCCGCCAGTGCTCCTGGCTCCTCCCCCTGCTGAGTGCCCCCACAGCAAGCCGCTTGCTATGTGGGCACTCATGCGTGCTCGCTTCCAAGCCCTGCTCTGTGTATCCATAAAACAGACAGAGCGCGGTTAGGGCCCCCCTACTCCATCCTCACTAGCTGTGATTGACAGCAGTGGGAGACAATGAGGGAGAGCCGAGAGAGCCTCTGCTCTTGTACACAGTGCTGGAATGAGATCGGGCTCAGGTAAGTATTTAGGGGGGGGGGGTGTAGTGCTGCTTGCAGAATGTTTTTTATCTTAATGCACAGAATTCATTCTGCCTTTAGAACCACTTTAAAGTTCCCTTCTCTGTGCTCAGGCTGCTCAGCTGTCGGATAATTGTCAGCACTCATTGTTCCACAGTGGCTCACGTGGTGAAACCTTTTTGTGCTCGTCAGTCCCGCCTACAGCCAGCCCCTTCTGTCTATTTAAATTGCCTTGTTTATTCCTTTCCTGCCTTCGCCTGATCCACATATCTGCGTTTCTCTGCTGTGTTCCTGTAAAAGACTTTGCCCGGCTGACGTCCCTTCTGGTTCCTGATCCTGTTCTTCTGCCTCGGACTACGCTGATCTCTGGTTTCCTGATTACTGGCTTGTCTGACTATCCGCTTTGGCTTCTGATCCCAGGCTTATGTTTTGACTACATTTAAGCCCCGTACACACGATCGGATAACCTATGGATTTTCGTCCGATGGATTTGTCCATCGGATATCCGATGAAACTGTTTTCCATCAGTCTTGCCCACACACCATCAGTCAAAAAACCGACCAAACGCGGTGACGTAAAACACTCAGATGAGCCGAGAAAAATGAAGTTCAATGCTTCTGAGCATGCGTCGACTTGATTCTGAGCATGCATGGGTTTTTTAAAACAAGTTCTATTTTTTAAAACCGATGGAAAAAAGACCGATGGGTACCATACATGATCGGTTTTCATCAGTCAAACCGATCGTGTGTACGGGGCTTTACTGATCTGTACCATTTTTACCATTACATTAAGGCCCTTTTCACACGGGGCGGATCCGCTCAGCGGACTCCTCTAGCTCAGCGAGGGATCGCTCCATTGATCTCCGCTGAGCCGGCGGATGACAGTTCCATCTCTGCTCACTGTGCAGGGATGGACCTGTCAGAGCCCCGCTGATTTCTATGGGGAGATCGACAGCATGTCCGCTTTCATCAGATCCCATCTGATCCGATCCGTCAGACGGATGGCGAATGTATCGGCAAATGTATCGGCATATGTCTGTTTTGAGCAGATCGGATGGCAGACAGGTATCAGCGGATACATCTCCGCTGACATCCGCCTGCCCATAGGAGTCAATTGGTGGTCCGCTCGGATCCGCCTGAAAAAACGAACAGGTGGATCCGAATGGGCTGATTGTGTGAAATGGGCTTTAAAGGTGTGATCTTTACTGCATTTTCTGTCTGATTTGTGGTTCCTGATAAAAGTCACAAGAAACCTGGAGTTAAGCTTTAAATTCCCCACCGTGGGGGAATAAAGAGCTTAGCGTGGGAAGAGTGACTAATGAATTCATTCCAAAAACAGTAACAACTGTGGGAGGAGGGAGCCCAGACAATCCAATGTATTGCTAGATTAATATATAATCTTCATATTAGGTTATTATCTTGGATTGCACTAAAGCCAGGAATAAAATTCATACAGCAGCAGTCTTGCTTACTACAAAGAGCAACAAAATTAGCAGTAGCTGCTCTGACCAATCAGCTCTGAGATATATGAAGCTTCAAGCCGTTGTCTTCAGTTTTTCTAGCATTTAACCAGTTCACATCCTGCTGTAAGACCATTAAAACTCAGCAGCCAGCGGTGATATCTACAGGTCTGGCCCTCCCACCGAGATGGATATATCCTGAGAGCGAGACCTGAGACTGCTATTTTCTGTAACCTGTCATCTGTTATCCATTAAGTAAATGTTATCTTTCAATCGTATTACCTGCCTTGCACTGCAAATAAACGTAAGATGGACAGTGCCAGGAAAATGGAGATCTGATTATTAAAGTGTTAGGTTCACCTTCAGGAAGATTTTCAGAAAATCCCCTGTAATGTTCGGGGAACCAGCTAGATCGCAGGACACAGGCTTTTCAATCCAAAATAAGGTTTATTAAACTTAAATGGCTTTACAGCAGCAAAAACAAAAGAAATACCAGTCTCACCGACTTGTAGAGTTCAGAAATGCTACCGCAGTTTAACAGTCCTTTCTTGAGGTTGTAGGTAGCTTCCCCAGCTAGCAGGCTTCCAGGCAGGCCACTGCCATGTACATTCACAGCTTTTCACAGCCTCCACAGCTTTGCAATGTCCACCATTCACCATGCAGTCTTCACTATACTCCTTCACTCTCTCACCTACAACTTCCTGTCTCTCTTAAACCACTTCCTTGGACAGGTGTGTTAACCATTGCTGTTCCCTTAAAGGAACCACAGCCCAAACAGAGGGGAAATATAGCGTCCTTCCCGGACCCAGCCACGGCGTCCTGTACATATCCCCCCCCTGTGCCCCAACGCCAAGGAGGTGGAGGCAACAGTGGAGCTAAAACAATGGCATCTGCATTTTGATGCAGTCTCCCGGGCCTATGCTCCACTACAAATTTAAATTCCTGGAGCGCCAGGAACCAACGTGTAATTCTGGCATTAGTCCCTTTACCTTGCCTCATCCATGTTAAAGGGGCATGGTCAGAAATTAACCTAAACTTCCTTCCCAAGAGGTAATATCTGAGGGATTCCAGAGCCCACTTAATGGCCAGACATTCTCGTTCAACTATAGCGTAGTTTTTCTCCGCTGGTGTCAACTTCCTACTGAGGAAGACTACTGGGTGCTCCTCACCATGAACAACCTGTGACAACACAGCTCCCAATCCTACATCGGAAGCATCAGTCTGGACAACAAACTTGTTTGAAAAATTGGGTGCTATCAGGACAGGGTGTTGGCACAGTGCTGACTTGAGCTCCAAAAAAGCCTTTTCAGCATCTGCATTCCATTCCACCATGACCGATTTCCGTCCCTTAGTCAGATCGGTCAATGGAGCCGCCAATGTGGCAAAGTTGGGTACGAATCTCCTGTAGTATCCCACCATGCCCAGGAATGCACGTACCTGCTTTTTTGTGAGGGGGCGGGGCCAATTCTGTATAGCCTCTACCTTGTTAACCTGAGGTTTCACCACCCCTCTACCTACAATATAGCCCAGGTATTTCACCTCCACCATTCCCAAAGCACATTTTTCAGGGTTTATTGTAAACCCCTCCTTCCAAAGAGAGTCCAGTACTGCCTGGACTTTGGGCAAGTGTGATTCCCAGTCTCTGCTAAAAATGACTATGTCGTCCAAGTACACTGAGGCATACTCCCGGTGAGGTCGTAAAATCCTATCCATTGCTCGCTGGAAAGTGGCTGGAGCAGTTTGTAGTCCAAAAGGCATTCTTTTGTACTGAAAACTCCCCTCTGGGGTAGAAAAAGCAGTTTTCTCTCTAGCAGCCTTAGTCAACGGGATTTGCCAATACCCCTTGGTAAGGTCTAATGTTGTAATATACCTGGCTGGACCTAGTCTCTCAATAAGCTCATCTACCCGGGGCATGGGGTAGGCATCAAACCGTGAAACCTCATTAAGTTTCCGGAAATCATTGCAGAATCGCAGAGTCCCGTTGGGCTTTGGTACCAACACAATCGGGCTCGACCACTCACTCTGCGACTCCTCAATGATCTCCAGGTCCAGCATCTTCTTCACTTCCTCTGAAACGGCCTTCCTTTGAGCCTCTGGGATGCGGTAGGGCCGGACAAAAACTTTGACTCCAGGTTCCGTGATAATATCATGTTCTATGACACTAGTTAGCCCTGGCAAGTCTGAAAACTTTTCTTTATTTCTCTGCAAGAACTCCTTTGCCTGCTGACTTTGGATTTTAGACAGGGTACTTGCTACTTGGACACTCTCCACCCCAACCTGAGGCTCAAGTCTTGCACTAGCCAGGGAGGTCACCGGTTCCCTGTCTGTCCAGGGCTTTAACAAGTTGACATGATATATCTGATACGGTTTCCTCTTGCCTGGCTGGTGGACTCTATAAATTTACCTCTCCCACTTTTTCCACAACTTCAAAGGGACCTTGCCATCTGGCCAAGAATTTACTTTCCACAGTGGGAATTAGCACCGCTACTCGATCCCCCACTTGGAAGTGCCTTATTTTAGCAGCCCTGTTATAGACCCATCGTTGAGCCTCCTGGGCTTTTTGCAAATGCTCTTTGACTAGTGGCATCACAGTTTGGATCCTTTCCTGCATTTGGGAGACATATTCGAGAACACTCTTATGCTGAACAGGTTCACTTTCCCATTCCTCTTTAATAAAGTCAAGTAGTCCGCGAGGTCTCCGCCCATATACCAACTCAAAGGGCGAAAACCCAGTGGAGGCCTGGGGCACTTCCCTGATAGCAAACAGGAGAGCTGGTAACAGGCAGTCCCAGTCTTTCCCATCCCTTTGTACCACTCTCTTTAGCATAGACTTAAGGGTCTTGTTAAAGCGTTCCACTAACCCGTACGTTTGGGGATGGTAGACCGATGTGCGCAGCTGTTTAATCCGGAACAGCTTGCACACATCGGCCATAACTCTCGACATAAATGGGGTGCCCTGGTCTGTGAGTATTTCCTTGGGAAAACCAGTCCGTGTAAACAACTGGAATAATTCCCGGGCAATAGCCTTAGAGGAGGTATTCCGCAGTGGAAGCGCCTCAGGATATCGGGTGGCATAGTCAAGAATCACCAATATGTAGGAGTAACCTCGAGTCGACTTTACCAAGGGACCCACTATATCCATGGCTATCCTCTCGAATGGGACCTCAATTATGGGCAGAGGGACCAAAGGGCTCCGGAAGTGGGTCACCGGAGCGGTCAACTGACAGGTGGGACAAGAGGCACAGTATTTCTTTACCTCTGCTTTCAGACCTGGCCAGTAAAACCGGTCGGTGATCCGTGCTTCCGTCTTCTCAACTCCCAGGTGTCCCCCTAACACATCATCATGGGCCAGGTCCAGAACCTTTCGTCTATATTGTTGGGGTACCAACAATTGTTCTACCACATTTTCCCTCACCTTGGTAACCCGATACAACAACTCATTATACATTGCGAAGTGTGGCCACCGCTCATTTGCACCTGGCTCTTGGGGAACCCCATTTACTACTACAACTTGTTCCCGTGCACGGGCCAAAGTGAGGTCCTGCATCTGAGCAGTACCAAACGCCCCCTGGGGAACACCCAAATCTGGCAGGGCAGGGGTAGAGGCCAATTCCTCGTCCTCTTCCCCCAGCATTACCTGAAGTGGGGAAGATCCTCCCCCCTCAGTGTTTTGGTAGGTCTGTGGACCACATGTCTTGACATTATCAACAGTATCAGCTCTACTTTCATCACCATTAACCCAACCATTAGCAATTTCATCATTTGGATCCACATTAAGAACATTTGGCAGTTCAGGGTTATTCCTCTCAGCAGCAGGAACAGGGAGGCTAGTTTCTCTGAACTCTGATCTCTGAACTGTTCTCCTTGTTCCCACAGTTTTGTAAACAACGGACAGTCTCGTCCTATTATAACATCATGTACCAAGTTCTTTACCACCCCCACCTCTTGAGTACCAGTGCCACATGCTGAGGAGATGGTCACCGAGATGAGAGGGTACTCTCTAGTGTCCCCGTGAATGCACACCACCCGTAAGGTTTTTCTTACCGGACCGATCTTCCCAATTACTCTAGGATGAACCAGGGTTACCATGCTTCCGGAGTCCAACAAAGCCCTGGCAGGGAGGTGGTTCACTTGGACTTCACACTCAAATTTTTCCTCACCCAGGTCGAGATGTGTGGTGCATACTTTATGGGCATAAAAAGACCCCCTCCGAAGAACCCCGCATTCCATGGGCTCCTCTTGCAGTGGGCAGTGTGCCCGGGTATGACCCCAGGAATGACATTGCCAACATTGTACATCACCTCCTCTCCGAACTGGAACAGAACGCTGAGGAGGTACCGGGAGTGACTCTTGACCTTCCGGGGTGTTTGCTGCAGGACTCCTTGGAACATCCTTTCGAAGGGCAGCAGTTGGTCGAACAGGCCGTGGCAGACTGGGCCCTATGCGCTTGGTAGGTCCGAGCAGGTCCTCCACCACCGTATATCGTTCTACCATCTCGACAAGGAGGTTTGCTGTCTTGGGGTCTCCATGGCTGACCCACCATTGAAGGTCGTCTGGCAGGGATCTCAGGTATCGGTCCAGCACGACCCGTTCCACGATTTGGGGGCCAGACAACACCTCAGGCTGCAGCCATTTTTTTACCAGTTGCACCAGGTCATGCATTTGAGACCGGGGTGGCCGATCTGGACGATACTTCCATTGGTGTACTCGTTGGGCCCGAACGGCCGTAGTCACCCCCAGACGAGCCAGAATTTCTGCCTTTAACTTTTGATAGTCTTTAGCATCATCGGGTGGCAGGTCAAAGTAGGCTTTTTGAGGATCTCCGGTGAGAAAAGGGGCAATGAGGCCGGCCCATTGGTCCTGAGGCCACCCTTCTCTCTCTGCCATCCTCTCAAATGTAGCAAGAAATGCCTCTACATCATCGCTCAGGGACAACTTCTGCAGAAAATGGCTTGCCCTCACAGTCACCTGGTTGCCAGGGGCAACAGCCGCTTGTTCCTGAGACAGCTGCTGCACTGCTTCCTTTAAGGCAGTAACCTGAGCCTGCATAACCTCTTGTTGGGTCGCTTGCTGGGCTGCCAACTGGGCCACCAACACTCGAGTATTTTCTTGCTGCAGAGCCAGCGCCTCTTTGTGGTGAGTTTGTTGTACCTCCAGCTGGGTTGCTAAGCGCTGATTAGCTTCCTCATGGCGAGTCTGCACTTGCATATTAGCCAGGGACAGCTGTTTAATTAGCTCCTCCATTGTTTCAGATTTCAATGTTTGTGCAGCTTTAACCCAGGACATAAATCCAATGTACTGTCCCTTTAACTGTTCAGTTCAATGTCAAAAAAAAAAATGTTTTGTTTTTTTCTTCTTATGCCTGTTATTCTGTCCTGCCCGCATTCGAGCACCAGTGTAATGTTCGGGGAACCAGCTAGATCGCAGGACACAGGCTTTTCAATCCAAAATAAGGTTTATTAAACTTAAATGGCTTTACAGCAGCAAAAACAAAAGAAATACCAGTCTCACCGACTTGTAGAGTTCAGAACTGCTACCGCAGTTTAACAGTCCTTTCTTGAGGTTGTAGGTAGCTTCCCCAGCTAGCAGGCTTCCAGGCAGGCCACTGCCATGTACATTCACAGCTTTTCACAGCCTCCACAGCTTTGCAATGTCCACCATTCACCATGCAGTCTTCACTATACTCCTTCACTCTCTCACCTACAACTTCCTGTCTCTCTTAAACCACTTCCTTGGACAGGTGTGTTAACCATTGCTGTTCCCTTAAAGGAACCACAGCCCAAACAGAGGGGAAATATAGCGTCCTTCCCGGACCCAGCCACGGCGTCCTGTACACCCCCTATGCAACTCTACTGTATATCCAATGAACAGTACATACCATAGCTCCTCCTGTTGTACACGGTGAAGAGCCTTCCATGCATTTTTTGAGGGCCTCTCCAGAAAAAACTCCCAGCCCCCCACTCCCCTCCAACCTGTTGAATTTCACAAAAAAATAAACTCCCCTAAGCGGCTGCTCTGGGCCCTTCAAACTATGAACTGTGCTTCTTCTACTACACATACATCATAAACTCTGTACATAGCACTCCCCTGAACTGAACCCTGCACTCCGTGCATAGTGCACTCCTGACCTTTCCACTCTGTACATAACAAACCCCTGAGCCCTGCACACACCGCACTCCTGAACTCTGCACTCTGTGCGTAGCATAATCCTGAACTCTGCACTCTGTGCGTAGCATAATCCTGAACTCTGCACTCTGTGCGTCGCGTAATCCTAAACTCTGTACTCTGTGCGTCGCGTAATCCTAAACTCTGTACTCTTTGCGTAGCGCAATCCTGAACTCTGCACTCTGTGCGTAGCGTAATCCTAAACTCTGCACTCTGTGCATAGCGTAATCCTAAACTCTGCACTCTGTGCATAGCGTAATCCTAAACTCTGCACTCTGTGCATAGCGTAATCCTAAACTCTGCACTCTGTGCATAGCGTAATCCTAAACTCTGCACTCTGTGCGTAGCATAATCCTGAACTCTGCTCTCTGTGCATAGCGTAATCCTAAACTCTGCACTCTGTGCGTAGCGTAATCCTAAACTCTGCACTCTGTGCGTAGCGTAATCCTAAACGCTGCACTCTGTGCATAGCGTAATCCTAAACTCTGCGCGTAGCTTAATCCTGAACTCTGCATTCTGTGCGTAGCATAATCCTGAGCGCTGCACACACTGCACTCCTGAATTATGCACTCTGTACGTAGCATAATCCTGAGCTCTGCACGCTGTACGTAACGCATTCCTGAACCCTGCACTCGATACATTCGGTCCTTTGAGGGCAACCATACTGCTGATGCAGCCTGTGATGAAATTGAGTTTGACACCCCTGTCCAGGCTCCAGCATAGTTTAGCAGCAGCCACTCTAGGCCCCCCCAACTGCATGCATGCGCAGTGCACGGTCTCCTACACTAGCTGAGCTCAGCTAGAGAAGAAGACCACACACTGCACTCGCACGCAGTTTGAACAGTCCAGAGTGACTGTTACTAAGCTAAGCCTGGGAGTCGGGAGAGGAAACATTGCATGTTTACAATCGCTTTAATGCTGGTTCTAATAGAAAGGTGTACAGTGCATTGCAGTTTGTTGTGTATGCGGCTGTGTAGCTGCAGACTGGTCAGGGTGCCCATGCTGATCCGTGTCCACAGCCAAAAGTGCCTGCAATGGGTACGTGAGCATCAAAACTGGACCACGGAGCAATGGAAGAAGGTGGCTGATGAATTCAAGAATGGTTTGAGGAACACGAGTTTGGTTTAAAGGATTTGCTACTGACAGCTTGTTGCCAGATATCACAGCATACCTTCAGAGGTCTAGTGGAGTCCATGCATCGACGGGTTATGGTGGGTGGTCATAATGTTATGGCCGATCGGTGTATATGCTGACTTCTTACTCAAATCAAATTGATATGCAGAGAGTGTCAGGGCTACTTTACAGTCGTCAGAACTGCTCAGGTCGGCTGCATGACTTACACATATCCAGACGAGGAAGAAAATAAATATTTGTAGACATTGTGCAGTATTGATGCAGTCTCTCCACCCCTCCCCCCACCCTTCTATACTGCCCTATACACGGCCTACCTAAAGGGGAATTCCACTTACACTAAGCTATTTTTTAACCACTTAAAGGGGAGTTCCAGACTTTTTTATGTTTATTAAAAGTCAGCAGCTACAAAAAGTGTAGCTGCTGGCTTTTAATAAACATACACTAACCTGTTCCACTGTCCAGCGCCGCGCCGCCTGGAGCTCCACTCCTCTCCCCCCCTTCTCCGCCGGCGCCTCCATTCATTGTGTGGGCACCCGGCCGTGACAGCTTTCGGCTTCACGGCCGGGCACTCACTGCACATGCGCGAACGGCGCAGCGCTCTCTGAATGGACAGGCGATCGCCTGGGACCTGTCACGTCCCAGGTGATCGCCTACAGGGAGGAGCCGCCACAAAGCGATATGACGTATCGCCTAGGCGAGCCCAGGGCGGAGGGAGGAAGTGGGACAGGAAGTCCCACTCCTACTGAAGCCCCCTCTTCCCCCCAAAAAATGACATGCCAAATGTGGCATGTAAGGGGACGAGGAGTGGATAAAGTGGAAGTTCCAAATTTGGGTGGAACTCTGCTTTAAGGACTGAGCCTCTTTTTGACACTTGTTGTTTACAAGTTAAAACATTTTTTTTTGTTAGAAAATTACTTAGAACCCCCCAAACATTACATATATTTTTCTCAGACTAGAGAATAAAATGGCGGTCGTTGCAATACTTTATGTCACACTGTATTTATGCATCGGTCTTACAAGCGTAATTTTTGGGGAAAAAATACACTTTTTTGACTTCAAAAATAAGACAACAGTAAACTTAGCCCAATTTTTTTTTATACTGTGAAAGATAATGTTACGCTGAGTAAATTGATACCCAACATGTCATGCTTCAAAATTTGCGCCCGCTCGTGGAATGGCCACAAACTTTGACCCCTAAAAATCTCCATAGGCGACGTTTAAAAATTTCTACAGGTTACATGTTTAGAGTAGGGATGAGCTGAACATCCCCCCAGTTCACGCGAACACCGTTAAAGTCTATGGGACACGAATGTGAAAAATCAAAAGTTCTAATTTGAAAGGCTTATATGCAAGTTATTGTCATAAAAAGTGTTTGGGGAGATGTATCGATGCAAGGTAAACTCCACGCCAATTATTTTTTTTTAAATGGAGTGGGGGTCAATTATGGCTCTCGCTGAAGAGCGTGCTGTGATTGGCCAAAGCATGCAGGTCAGGTGTATGCTTTGGCCAATCATCATATAGCAATGCACTGCAGTCTGGCAGTGCATTATGGGGTGCTCGAATTTGCCACGAACGCCCCATTAAATTTGCTGTTTGGCGAACGGGCGAACACCCAATGTTCGATTCGAACTTACGTTTGACTCGAACTCGAAGCTCATCCCTAGTTTAGAGTTACAGAGGAGGTCTAGTGCTAGAATTATTGCTCTCGCTCTAACGATCGTGGTGATACCTCACATGTGTAGTTTAAACACCGTTTTTATATGCAGGCGCGACTTACGTATGCGTTCGCTTCTGTGCGCGAGCTGGGCGGGATGGGGCGCTTTAAATTTTTTATTTTTTTTTCTTATTTTACTTTTTTTTTTTACACTGTCCTTTTAAAAAAAAAAAAATGGGTCACTTTTATTCCTATTACAAGGAATGTAAAAATCCCTCGTCATAGAAAAAAATAATGACAGGACCTCTTAAATGTGGGGGTCAAAAAAAACCTCAGATCTCACATTTACACTAAAATGCAATTAAAAAAAAAAATTGCCTGAAAAGGCCATTGGGTGGGAGTGACGTTTGACGTCGCTTCCGCCATCCAATGTTATGGAGCCAAGTGGGGGCCATTTCTCCCTCACTCAGCTCCAGGCCTGTCAGGGTAGGGGACCCGATCGTCTCCGCTGCTACCTATGGCTACGGCTCAGGTAAGCGGCGGGATAAAAGTGATCTTGCGGCGAATCCGCCGCGGAGACTTATCTGAAAGGCAGCCGCTCGCCGTTGTTGAAAATACCGGGGTTATGGCAGTCAGAATACCGACGAACAATGACGCCGATTTGCGCCAAGTGGTTAACCAGTTGTCAACCGGCCGCCGTCAATTGACGGCGGCAGGAAGACACTGTTATCCTGGGCGGACATCATATGATGTGGCGCCTTTAAAATCCACTAGGGGGCGCGCGCGGGCCGCGTCACTGGGCACCTGATGCGCGTGCCTGGCGGCTGCAATGGCTGCCGGGCACCCGCGGTTGCCCAGTAACCAAGCAGGACTGTGGATCTGTGTGTGTAAACAAACAGATCCACGTCCTGTCAGGGAGAGGAGACCGATGGTGTGTCCCTTGTACATAGGGACACAGATCGGTCACCTCCCCCACAGTAAGAATTACTAAGAGAAAACACATTTAACCCCTTCCTCGCCCCCTAGTGTTACCCCCTTCCCTGCCAGTCATGTTTATACAGTAATCAATGCATTTTTATAGCACAGATCGCTGTATAAATGTGAATGGTCCCAAAAATGTGTCAAAAGTGTCCGATGTGTCCGCCGCAGTATCGCAGCCACAATAAAAACCGCTCATTGCTGCCATTACTAGTAAAAAAAAAAAAAAAAATGCTATAAATCTATCCCCTATTTTGTAGATGCTATAACTTTTGCACAAACCAATAATCAATATACGCTTATTGCGATTTTTTTTACCAAAAATATGTAGAAGAATACGTATCGGCCTAAACTGAGGATTTTTTTTTTATTTTTTTCCAAAAATTTCTATTTATTATAGCAAAAAGTAAAAAAATATTGTTTTTTTTTTCAAACTTGTCGCTTTTCATTTGTTTATAGCGCAAAAAATAAAAACCGCAGAGGTGATCAAGTACCACCAATAAAAAGCTCTATTTATGGGAAAAAAAGGACGCAAATTTTGTTTGGGTACAGCGTCGCACGACCGCGCAATTGTCATTCAAAGTGTGACAGCGCTGAAAGCTTGGGCAGGAAGGGGGTTTAAATGCCCAGTAGAGTAGGGTGACCAGACATCCCCGGTTTTCGGGGACAGTCCCTTGATTGAGGACGCTGTCCCCGGACCAAGTCTGTCCCCGGTTTTGTCCCCGGATTGGATTTGAACAGGGGCTGGGGCAATTTCAAAGACAGTCAGTGCAGAATTAAAAAAACAAAATTCTGAATTACCCCCCCCCCCCCGCGCGCTCCGCCGCTCCTACTAGCTTAGGGGGGATGTATTTTTTCCATTATCTGTGCCCCTTTCTGATGATCATGTGATGGTTGGAGCGGAGGGAATATTTCTTCAGTTTCGGTGCCCATCCAGCTCCGCTCCCATGTTCTTCTGCCTTGGCTCAAGTCCCGGCCAGCCGCCTGCCTGTCTGGAGCCTTACCTGGTGGAGTGATCTTCCTCCGCTCCCCACCCAGTAGTAGCCGGGGCCCGGAGAGTAAGACTTGACAGGCTGTGAGGCGGGCGGCGACAGCGACGGGCAAAGAGTCGCTGATTGCCGCCATTACTAGTAAAAAATAAAATATGTCCCCGGATTTCATTTAAAAAATCTGGTCACCTTACAGTAGAGAAGTGGTTAAACAACACAGACATCCTAGAACTTTAATATTATAATACCCATTATGCTAACTAAATTACGCTATAATGACATTACACGTCAGGAATAGATTACTGTTGTCTACAACCTCGTCACTCGACCCGTTGTGCGTGACTTATCCCCATTATGGCAGCATTACAATGTAGCCATCTGCAGTTATTTATTGCAAACCTGTGAGCGATCACTGAGTGGTAACTAGAAGAAACAATGGCTATGCGCTAATCTGCCGAAGCGGCATGCCTAGCACTATGTAGAAATGTAATCAGAAGCAGGGTGTTTCTTTCATGGTAACTGATAATAAACATTGGAGTCCTGCAGGAAGCCTAGTCTTTATCTATTGAGTCATGAAGAAAAAGGCGATTTCTAATATTGATAGCGCGTCCCATAGGCGTCAGGATGTGTGAACTCCAGCATCCCACCAGTGGAATCTCGGAGATGAACACTTCACCAGTACGTTGCAGTGATCACAGCGCTCCGAGAGTTCCTATGATGTTTAAAACACAAATCAAGGATTTGCAGCTTCAAAACCGCAGCTTCAAAACAGCGGGAACTTATTTAAATAGGTTTCATTTAGTTTTAATGTGAATTCATTTCGTATTAATATTTCCTAATTAAAACGGATGAAAGGAACTTTCTGTTCAGCTGTTACGTGTGTTCAAAGTCTTGTTTTGGAATGAGAAAAGTTAAAGAGATGGTTTAAGGGGCGTCTGGTGGATTTACGTTTTTTTTTTTTTTTTTTTTACATCATTTTCCAAATGTTCCTTTATCGCTAGTGATGGGGAGACAAGGGACCGTCATCTGTCAGAGATCTGGAGGACTGTTTATGTATAGCAAGAAGAAACATGAGGGAATGCTACCGCTGACCTTATATGGGGACATCTATTGTCTCATCACTTTGAAGTTAGCACTTCATAAGCATTTATGATGGAAGCAATCTCTAATTCAGATTAAAGCATTCATTCCGTAGTCTTGTTCTTAGCAAAAAAAAAAACCCTGCATAGGCCAAACAGTATATGGATACTCTAAATTTGAGACCCAATTCCCAAATCCTAGTACAGTGGAACCTCGGTTTACGAGTAATGCGGTTAACAAGCATTTTGAAAGACGAGCAATTAAAAAAAAAAAATTCTGACCCGGTTTGCGAGTGTTGTCTCGCAAAACGATCAGAATTCAAGCTAATGGGGTGTGCAGTACCGCATTTGGCCTGAGGTGCGGGGGGCGCCGGAGCCGAGAACAGCCGAGCGGAGCCGATCGGAGCTGTTCGGAAATACTCCGTCCCCGGGTGTTTCCGAGCCTTTGCAAGGGTTTCCGAGGTCAGCCGAGCTGTCCCCGGGCCTTTCCGAGTGTTTCCGAGGCCCCCCACCTCTGGCCACATGTGGTATTGCATGCTATTGAAGTCAATGCGGAACAAATTATTTTTGTTTCCGTTGACTTCTATGGGCAAACTCGCTTTGATATGCGAGTGTTTTGGATTACGAGAATTCTCCTGGAACGGATTATGCTCGTAATCCAAGCTTCCACTGTATATGTGACCTGATCTGTAAAAAAAAAAAAGAAAAAGGGAAAAGAATATATCAGTGGCTACCCCACTACACAGAACTATGTATGAAAAAATTGTGGGTTGAATGTGGCGTGATGTTTTAAATAAATGGCAGCTGTCCTTTAAAAAAGTGAAAACTTGATATATGGATGAACAAAGGTAAAGGTTTTGGCGCTATATAACATCATGAACAAATGCATCATAAAAGGTGGTGTATGTATACCATGTGCAAAAAAGCAAACTAATAAAGTCCAAAGTGACAATCCCAACACCATATAAACATAGATATAGAACAGGGGTCTCCAAACTTTCTAAACAAAGGGCCGGTTTACTGTCCTTCAGATCTTATGGGGGCCGGACTGTCGCCAGTGGGAGTAAACAATGCCCCACTATTGGTTTTAGTGGAAGGAATAGTGCCCTATTGATATCGGTGGGAGGAATAGAACCCCGTCCTTGGTGTCAGTGGGAGGAATAGTGCCCCATCCTTGGTGTCACTGGGAGGAATAGTGCCCCATCCTTGGTGTCAGTGGGAGGAATAGTGCCCCATCCTTGGTGTCAGTGGGAGGAATAGTGCCCCATCCTTGGTGTCAGTGGGAGGAATAGTGCCCCATCCTTGGTGTCAGTTGTGGATGGAATAGTGCCCCAAGGGCCGGATAGAGGCAAGCAAAGGGCCACATCCGGCCCCAGGGCCGCAGTTTGGAAACCACTGATATAGAATCTTTTTGTATGATGTGCCTTCAAATACAAGCTTCACCACAAGTGCTCATTAAGTAGATGGCAACTCACCAGAGGCGTTTGACTACTTTTTACAGTAGGTCAAATTGCGCTTTGTATGAATGGACCAGATGGATCCCAGGTAGACATCTCTGCACTGTGAGACCTCCTCCAAGAAAGATTGCGGATAAAGAAACAGACTCCACCAAGGACAAGGAGAAGAACTCATAGTGTAGTAAGTTTTATTAAAAAATGGCTTCAAATTTTACAAAGATTGCACTCACGTGTGACTGTGCTATGCCCAGCACTAAGCCGTGGTTCCACAGGCGGTGGTCTCAGCGGGGAGCATCGATAGTTTCAAACAACTATTAGAAAAGCACCTGAACGACCACAAAAGATACTCAGAAATCATGTCTAAAGGGATGCAGTGTTCCTCAATAACGTTCTATAGCTGCAGCAGCTGATTGATAATTATGAAACCACTCCTGTTAGACTCGGCACTGGGGAACAGTGGAATAATAAAAACATAGATGAGCAAGTTTGGGGTGGAGGAACATGACTGGCCTGCACAGAGTCCTGACCTCAACCCCATAGAACACCTTTGGGATGAATTAGAGTGGAGACTGTGAGCCAGGCCTTCTCATCCACATCAGTGCCTGACCTCACAAATGCGCTTCTGGAAGAATGATCAAACATTCCCACAGACACACTCCTAAACCTTGTGGACAGCCTTCCCAGAAGAGTTGAAGCCGTTATAGCTGCAAAGTGTGGACCAACTCAATGTTGAACCCTACGGATGCCATTAAAGTTCATGTGCGTGTAAAGGCAGGTGTCCCAATACTTTTGGTAATCTAGTGTATGTGAATGGGGGAGAGAATCCTGTGACTTATCAGACTCCCCTATTCACAGACCATATTATAGGCAGTGTAATCAGCGAAATAACTTTTCTTAATGGAGGAAAGGGAAGGAGGGGGCGTGTCTCCATTGGATCATCTTTAGTGCAGCTGAGCCTGGAGACCCGAAGCTGTTAACCTCTACAGTGCTGAAAGTTCAGCAGCAGGAAGAGGACAGGGCAGCCCTGCAGTGAAGATTTCTACTGAATCCAGCAGACTGCATATTGTGCATACTTCATTACATCTAAGTAAAGCCGTAGGGAAAAAAATGTTTTAATAAACAAAATTGACAAGTAAAAACTTTAGCTTTATGAACAGATCCCCTTTTGGTAAACAAATTAAAGTGGAAACAGGAACCAACAGGTTCGACAGTCGGCACATGGGTAGTCCATAGCCATGTAAGGTTGGCCATACAGGAGTCTTTTTTTTTTTTCATTCAACCAGCAGGCTAAACCAAAATAAATGATTGATTCCCACTAGGGATGAGCTCCGGCGTGTTCGCATTGAACACGTGCAGAGCCCACCGGGAAGTCGGCACCGCTCTGCGCTAATCACAGCCAGGGAGACATTTCCTAATCTCTGCAGCCTAGGATCGGGAAATGTCTCCCTGCCTGTCATTAGCACAGCGCGGTGCCGACTTCCTGGCGGGCTCTGCATGTGTTCAATGCGAACACGCCAGAGCTCATCCCTAATTCCCACATCCACACATTTGATGTGGCTGGGGGAATCCTATTGGATTCTGACAGCAGGGAGACTTCTTCACCATCAGAATACACTGATCAGCTATAGCCTGCAGCACTGATCAAGCAGAAGTCAATCGGCAGACCGACTTCTGTACAACCACCTTGCCCATACATGGATTGAAATTCGGCCAGTCCCTGCTGAACTGGCCAAATGTATCCACTTGCGGATAAAAGTGGCCTCTGCGGCAGATTCGCCGCAAAATCACTTTTATCGGTGGCGGGAGAAGGGCCTCCCTCCGCGCTCCGGTCGTCTCCGCCGCTTACCGGAGCTGTCGGTAGCTGCGGAGGCAATCGCATCCTTACCACTGACAGGCCTGGAGTGAGGGAAAGATGGCCCCCACTCGGCTCCATAATATTGGATGTCCGAAGCGACGTCAAACGTCACTTCCGCCCAATGGTCTTAAAGGGGACATTTTCTATTTATTTTTTATTGCATTTAAGGGTTAATGTGAGATCTTTTTGACCACAGATCTCACATTTAAGAGTTTTTTTTCTATTACAAGGGATGTTTACATTCCTTGTAATAGGAATAAAAGTGACCCAATTTTTTTTTTCAAAAGGACAGTATAAAAAAAAAAGTAAAAAACTTAAAGCGCCCCGTCCCGCCGAGCTCGCACGCAGAAGCGAACGCATACGTAAGTCACGCCCGCATATGAAAACGGTGTTCAAACCACACATGTGAGGCATCGCCGCGATCGTTAGAGCGAGGGCAATAATTCTAGCACTGCTGTGTTACTCAAAGCTGGTAACCTGTAGAAAATTTTAAGCGTCGCCTATGGAGATTTTTAGGGGTCAAAGTTTGTCGCCATTCCACGAGCGGGCTCAATTTTGAAGCGTGACATGTTGGGTATCAATTTACTCGGCATAACATTATCTTTCATAATATAAAAAAAAATTGGGCTAACTTTACTGTTGTCTTATTTTTTAATTAAAAAAATTAATTTTTTCCCAAAAAACTGCGCTTGTAAGACCACTGTGCAAATACGGTGTGACATAAAGTGTTGCAACGACCGCCGTTTTATTCTCTAGGGCAGAGGTCGTCAACCCCCGGTCCGCGGCCCAAAGCCGGGCCGTACCGCCTCTCTAGCCGGGCCGCAACGCAAATGACACTGTCCGTGCCATACCGCCGCTATAGCCGGGCCATGGAGGAGACCGTCAGCGATGCAGCTGCCCGAGCAGAGAGATGACACCATCTCTCTGCGCTACACAGAGGCGCGCCGCTGACCCACCCTAACATACGGCGCTGCAAGGCTACGCTACGCTACACAGAGGCACGGCCGGCCAATGAGTGAGAGAGAGAGAGAATTACCTCATCTCTCCGCTCACCCTCGCTATGTACCGGCTCAAAGCATTCCCGCAATCTCTAACGGCTCCCCCTGACTTTCCTGTGCTGAGACTGTAAGTACAGTGGGCACTGCAGAGGGACTTGTATATTTTTTTTACTGGGACATTTAATGATTTTTTTTATACTGGGACATTTAATGATGATTTTTTTTTATACTGGGACATTTAATGATGATTTTTTTTATACTGGGACATTAAATGTCCCAGTATAAAAAAAAATATTAAATGTCCCAGTATAAAAAAATTATTAAATGTCCCAGTATAAAAAAATGATTAAATGTCCCAGTATAAAAAAAAATCATTAAATATTTTTTTTATACTGGGACATTTAATAATATTTTTACACTGGGACATTTAGGGCCGGTTCACACTGCAGCAATGTCAGAGTTCGGATGTGATTCGCACCGCACTGCAGTGCACATCACATGCGATCTCTGTGCGATTTCAGCCATACAAATCGTATGGCTGAATTCGCATCAAACTCACACAGGACCATTTTTTTTGTCCGCAGCAGAATCGGATCGCATGGGTGTTCACACCCATGCGATCCGATTCCTGTCAGAGTTTGCAGATCGCACTGCGATATACGAACTGATTTGGGGGTGTCGTTAACTTTTAACTGACACTCCCAGCAGTTCACATAGGGCAATGTGAACTGCCACCGGAAAACCTGCGATGCGCAGTGGATTCGCAGGGTTCCCACACCGCAACAGTGTGAACCGACCCACACATCGTGATTCGTCCCCCCCTACTACCGGGCCTTGGAAAAATATTCTTCCACAAAACCGGTCCTTGGTGCCAAAAAGGTTGGGGACCACTGCTCTAGGGTCTCTGAAAAAAAAATTATTGTTTGGGGATTCTACCGTGTTTCCCTAAAAATAAGCCCGGGTCTTATATTAATTTTGGACACCAAAAACACACTAGGTCTTATTTTCGGGGTAGGGCTTGCCATGCAGGAATTCCCAGTATGAACATACCAGTAAAAGGATCATATAATGCAAAAGGTGCTGCTGCAATACAACTGTGCAAACACCCTTACCATATATCGGTTCTTCCATCGCCTGCCCCAAGCCGTCTTCTCTGCTCTGAACACTGCAGGGAGCAGGGTTGAGATCCCCCGCCGACACCCGGCACTTCCATGGCCAGCCACAAACTGTGTTCTCCGCTCTGAACACTGCAGGGAGGGGGGACCAGATCCCCGCTGACAGCCAGGAGATCAGAGACACACAGCACACCGCCGTAACAGAGGATTATTCCCGGTTTCCCCGAAAAGCACACAAGCACTTCAAACTAGGTCTTATTTTCGGGGTAGGGCTTATATTGCAGCCCTCCTGGAAAACAGCGATAGGTCTTATTTTCGGGGTAGGTCTTATTTTCGGGGAAACACGGTAAGTAATTTTCTAGCAAAAACAAACAAACGTATTTTTAACTTGTAAACACCAAGTCTGAAAAATAGTCCCGGTCCTTAAGTAGTTAAGATAAGATTTTAAGATAGATAAGACTTTTAACGTACACAAGACTCTCCTTTCAGGTCTGTGGCTGAGGAAGAAAAGACAGATAGTACATTTGTGGTATTGGGGAGGGCAAGGTAAAGAAAAGCTGTTGTTTTGTCCTGAGTGGGCAGAGAATGAGTTCACTTTATGGATTCTTAAACATGTGCTCTAAAATAAATGGGACATTACCTTCCTATTTAAGCTACCCAACTTAACAGTAACAAAAATATATAAAGTCGATGGCTTAGCATTTGCTATGGAGCTCATTATTCCAAAATCTCTCTCTCAAGCACGGCCTCCAGACGTGTCATTTACTTGTGAAGCAGCCAAGAATGTGGTTGTCTGGTTTATGGATTCAGTGCATATTCGGGCCTCGAGAACTTGTCTCCCGAACATTTGCGGCTGGAGTGGAATATCTACGCTTGTTTCCGAATGCCTCACAAATCTGTTGTTCTCAGATTGACTCTTCAAGTGAGAGATGCGCTGTTTAATTCACATGCAAGGTTGCTGATGCGACAGAGGCCGATTCATAAATATTCAGAGGCCAGCTGCGGAAGAACTGACCACTAATCCTTATTTATGAAGTGGGACCAGGAGCAGGCTATGGGGAGTCCTGATTATACGGAGAAGCCTCCTTACACAAAGGATCTTAACTTTATTTTGTTGGCTTGGAGTCTGGATTAATATAATCATCAACAAATACACAGCACGCCCTCTCCCTTTACTCTTATCACCAGGTAACATACATTATACGGCATTAAAGTATAACTCAATCACTGGCAAAAAAAGATATAGGTAGGTAGGATGGTAGAAATTAACTCAAGGCATAATGGAAGATGAGAGTTTTGTTCAAAAAATGGGAAGCTGTTGAAATTGCATAAGGTATCCAAACAACTTGTAGGCAGGTGCAGTCTATTTTCTCCACTGCAGGTGGCGCTCTTCTGCAGTGGCAATGAAGATGGAGGAGGAAGTCGAGGGGATTCTAGTTGCTGTAAGGTTTCCCCAGTCACAGGGAGGAAGCTATCTGATTGGAAGCCGACACCCCATGTGACTTTGGTGGCTCTCTTGGGGCAGGCAGAGTCTAATGAAAGTGGTTCTAAAGGCTCAAGGGTTTTTACCTTCATGCATTCTATGCATTAATGTTAAACACCTTCTGTGTGCAGCAGCTCCCCCCCAATACATACCTAAGCTCCTCTTGATCCAGCGTTGTGCACGAGAGTGGAGCTTCTCCTGGGTCTCTTGTTCCTCATTGGCTGAGACAGCACTGGGAGCTATTGGATCCTGCTACTGTCAATCACAGCCAGTTAGCCAATGAGGAGAGATCGGGGGTTGGGGCTGAGTCACGGCTCTGTGTGTTTTATGGACACAGAGCGGAGCTCCAGAGCGAGCATGCGCCAGTGCCCCAAGAGCAAGCGGCTTGCTATTGGGACACTGACTGAAGAGGAAAAGAGGAGGAGTCAGGAACGCCGGCGGAGGAGCTGAAAAGAGGAGGATCAGTGGGCTGCTTTGTGGAGAACCACTGCACAGAGTAGGTAAGTATGACATGTTTGCTATTTTTTTTATTTATTTTTTATGAACCTTTAATTGTCACTTTAAAACCCTGGCTCCTGAGTTTGGCGTTGCATTTTGTGAGTGGCTAGAGCAGGGATAGGTCACCCGTCTGTCAGGGACAGTGCTTAGTGTCAAGGAAAGGTTCTGGAGGAGTAGGGAAAGTGCCAGGACACAACATTCTTCATGGAAGCCTCCCCCTTTGGGTATAGACCGGTCAGGCTGCATTCCACTCCTTGAGACTGAACATGTCTGCACTTCTGAGTCTTCAATCTATTGTCTCATCGCTGTTACAACTTGTGATTGTTCCTGGTTGGGTTGGGTTGCCTTTCCGCTAGGACTGTTGTGTGTAGCACCTTCTACCATAGGTAGGTGCTAGAGTAGGATTTTTGTAAGGAAAACTGTCAGTGCAGGTAAATTTAGGCAGGCCTATGCTTCAGGCTAGGCCCGCTTGTTTTAATCTGGGGGCAGGGAGTGTTTAGTGTAGCAGTGAGTGTGACCACCTGTGCTCTAGTCCTGGGGCGCCTCCCCTGCTTCCCGGGAGAATGATCTGGAAGAGGGGCAGGGCACAGGACTGGAGTGGCAGGGAGCTCATGTGAGGAGCCCTGACCAATCTCCACTTGGAATTGGCAGGGGGCAGGCCTCCCATATAAGCTCAGGTCCCAGCCTACTAGGGAGGAGTTGTCGGCCGGGAGACTTGGAGAATGGAGCACTAGGCAGCAGCAGAGGCCCCACCCCCATCTGGGGGGGTGCGAGGACTAGCAGAGGAGCCCGAGGGAGCTGCATCCATACACGGTCATGGATGGAGTGTTCTGGAACAGAGGGGCTGGAGAAGCTGTCGAAACGTGTGTCCAGTTAAAGTTCTTCATCATGGACTCGGGGCAGGAAAAGGTCGGTGAGTGGACCACAGTTGATTACTGGATGAGGCATGCCAGGGGAGCTGGGTGCGAGGCCAGAGGAGAGACTGTGGGGAAAGTGTCAAGTCGATGCGGCCTGAGGGCGCAGGATTTGCAAACCGGACTGGCTGGGAGCAGTAGTCCGCCAAGCTACATGCGCTATTAAATTACTAGGCCGCCGGGGAGAGGTACTGCAGACCTCTGGCCTAATAACAGCATCTATAGCAGCCAGCAATTGAGGCTGTTGAGAGCGGCCTCTTTCGCTCATAGTAGATGGTGTGACAGGAAAGATAATGATCTACAGTAAAGTTTGTTACAGAAAGATAGAAGTCCTGGGAGCAACAGTCTGCAGGAGAAGTGCAGTGGAGGAGAAATAGTCTGCATGGTGAGGCAGGGGAAGTGACTGTAGATATTATATGTGCATCAGTACTTCAAGGTTCAACTAAATCTCAAGTTCTTTAATATGATGGCAAAGCACCATATTCTATGGGCATCTCATATTCCCTACTACCCCAACCAAGTTATATCCCCCCAATAAACAAAAACAAAACAACGCAAATGGCTGTTCATTGTCTCTGAGGTGATAGATGGAGGTCTGGCAGAAGGGTGATATGGTGGATGTTAGTTGCTAGTAGCAACCAAGCGCTACATGTGTATTACTGCACTTCTGATACTGTGTTCTGGCTGCCACATCACGTTGCACCTACTCACAAACTCACCTACTTTTTCTGCAATGGTGGGCCACCTACTATACAACCCTAAAAATTAGTGTCCTTGTCCATGCTTTCTGCTGTGCAAATTAACAGCCCAAAAGAACAGAATATGTAAAGCTAGGGAGAAACATCTACTTTAAAATGAGGAACCACATGTGAAGAAACATCTGGATCCCACTTTGAAGTAGATGTAAACCCTAACGGAATAATAGTTTGCTAAAGCATTGTGTATTATAAATACCGATCTCTTGCAGCCCCCACTTCTGGTCTACATGCACCCAACTGACATCATTGCTCTGAACCGGCTTTCTGATGGTCACAGTAGTGGGCCATGTTTGCACAACCCCATGTTGTTCCCACCAGGGGTGCATGTGACAGAGTGACAATGCAGGAGCACAACTGGAAGCCAATTGTCACAGGAAGTGCCTGAAAAATTGTAGTAGACTTTATTCATAATCCTAATCAATGAGACCTAAAAGGTTGACTCGTTTAAGCCCCAAACACTCTGGGCCTTAATAATAAAAATAATGAAAAGCCATAATAAAAATATTCAAACAGATGTCTTGATGGATTATGAAGAACGTCTACTACAATTTTACCTTATATTGTGTCGGTGCCGGACTTCTACTTTCTTCATGGCAATCTACGGTATGTACAGCGTAAATCCTGGCATAGACGATTCAGCCTTATCTGATAGACATTGAATACTAGAATTGCAGCACCGCAGACTTTTCTATTCCTTAGTGCCTAAGAAATGTCTTTGTGGTAGGACCATCGAGTATTATTTTCAACAAAGCTGCAGATTTTTTTTTTTAAATTACATTACAGTAAAACCTTGGCTTAAGAGTAACTTGGCTTGAGAGCGTTTTGCAAGACAAGCAACATTTTTTAATACATTTTGACTTGATGTACAAGCGATGTCTTGATATACAAGTAGCGTCATGTCACAACTGAGTATAAAAGAGAAGAGAGGTGCCTCTAATACCTTGTACACACGATAGCAATTTCCAATGGAAAAAGTCCGACTGAGTTTTTTCATCGGAAATTCCGACCGTGTGTGTGCCCCATCGGAGAAATTCCAATGAATTCCATCTGAATTTAAATATAGAACCTGTTCTATTTTTTTCCGATGGAATTCTGATGGGAGTTTGGTTGGACAAAGGTCCGATCGTGTGTACGCGGCATAAGTGTTGCAATATGGTTACATTTAATGAAGGTACAACATTTATCAACATATTGCTACACTTAGAGGCACCTCTCTTCTCTTTTATACTCTGAAGCTCCTGGTGGATTTTGCTTTTAACCACTTGACCACTGGGCACTTAAACCCCCTTAATAACCAGACCAATTTTCAGCTTTCGGTGCTCTCACATTTTGAATGACAATTACTCAGTCATACAACACTGTACCCATATGAAATTTTTGTCCTTTTTTTCACACAAATAGAGCTTTCTTTTGGTGGTATTTAATCACTGTTGGGTTTTTTATTTTTTGCGCTATAAGAGAAAAAAGACTGAAAATTTTGTAAAAAAATGATTTTTTTTTCGTTTCTGTTATAAAATTTTGCAAATTACTATTTTTTCTTCATAAATTTTGGCCAAAATTTATACTGCTACATATCTTTGGTAAAAATAAGTACAAATTGGTGGATATTATTTGGTCTTTGTGAAAGTTATAGAGTCCACAAGCTATGGTGCCAATATCTGAAAATTGATCACACCTGAAGTACTGACGGCCTATCTCAATTCTTGAGACCCTAACATGCCAGAAAAGTACAAATACCCCCCAAATGACCCCTTTTTGGAAAGAAGACATTCCAAGGTATTCAGAAAGAGGCATTGTGAGTTTTTTGAAGTTGTCATTTTTTCCCACAATTCTTTGCAAAATCAAAATTTTTTTTTTCTCTTTTTTTTTTTTCACAAAATTGTCATATTAGCAGGTTATTTCTCACACACAGCATATGCATTCCACAAATTACACCCCAAAACACATTCTGCTATTACTCCCGAGTATGGCGATACCACATGTGTGAGACTTTTACACAGCGTGGCCACATACAGAGGCCCAACATGCAGGGAGCACCTTCAGGCGTTCTGGAGCACCCAGGCCAATTCTGACATTTCTCTCCTACATGTAAAAATCATCATTTGTTTGCTAGAAAATTACATAGAACCCCAAAACATTATATATGTTTTTTTAGCAAAGACCTTAGAGAATATAATGGTGGTTGTTGCAACTTTTTATCTCGCACGATATTTGCGCAGCAATTTTTTTAACGCGTTTTTTACGGAAAAAAAATGTTTTGTGCTTAAAAAAAAAAAAAACAGTAAAGTTAGCCCAATGTTTTTGCATAATGTGAAAGATGAAGTTACGCCGAGTAAATAGATACCTAACATGTCGCCCTTAAAAATTGCACACACTCGTGGAATGGCGCCAAACTTCGCTACTTAAAAAATCCCCATAGGCGACGCTTTAAATATTTTTACTGGTTACATGTTTTGAGTTACAGAGGAGGTCTAGGGCCAAAATGATTGCTCTCGCTCTAACGTTCGCAGAGATACCTCACATGTGTGGTTTGAAAACCGTTTTCATATGTGGGCGGGACTTACGTATGCGTTCGCTTCTGTATGCGAGCTCACGGGGACAGGGGCGCTTTAAAAAAAAAAAAAAAATTTTATTCTTCATTTTACTTTATTTATTTTAGTTTGACATGTTTTTCCGCCCTAAACATTTTTTTGATCACTTTTATACCTATTACAAGGAACTAAGATCCCACATCTCACCTCTAGGCTGGGAAGCCTGAAAAAAATACAAAAAAAAAAACAACAATCCTGGCTTTGATCGTAGCGGTGAGTCGGTAGAAGCACCGGAGGGCGGCGGGGGGGGGGGGGGGACATCCCCTCTCGCCTCCCGTAAGAATGATCAAGCGGCGGAACAGCCGCTATGATTGTTCTTATGGTGTAGGGAATCGCCGGCTGAAAAAGCTAATATCTGAATGATGCCTGTAGCTGCTCCCATCATTCAGATATCCCCGCACAAAGTCAAGGACGTCATATGACGGCCGGAGGGCGGGAAGTGGTTATTGCGGAGTATTGCCGGGCATTGCGGAGTATTGCCGGGCATTGCGGAGTATTGCCGGGCATTGCGGAGTATTGCGGAGTATTGCGGACTATGGCAGGGTATTGCGGTGTATGGCAGGGTATTGCGGTGTATGGCAGGGTATTGCGGTGTATGGCAGGGTATTGCACGGGAATTGCACAGGGTATTGTGGAGGGTAATGCACAGGGTATTGTGGAGGGTATTGCAGAGTATTGTGGAGGGTATTGCAGAGTATTGTGCAGGGTATTGCAGAGTATTGTGCAGGGTATTGCAGAGTATTGCGCAGGGTATTGCAGAGTATTGTGCAGGGTATTGCAGAGTATTGCGCAGGGTATTGCAGAGTATTGCGCAGGGTATTGCAGAGTATTGCGCAGGGTATTGCAGAGTATTTTGCAGGGTATTGCAGAGTATTTTGCAGGGTATTGCAGAGTATTTTGCAGGGTATTGCAGAGTATTTTGCAGGGTATTGCAGAGTATTGTGCAGGGTATTGCAGAGTATTGTGCAGGGTATTGCAGAGTATTGCACCAGGGTATTGCAGAGTATTGCACCAGGGTATTGCAGAGTATTGCACCAGGGTATTGCAGAGTATTTCGCAGGGTATTGCAGAGTATTTCGCAGGGTATTGCAGAGTATTGCACCAGGGTATTGCAGAGTATTGCACCAGGGTATTGCAGAGTATTGCACCAGGGTATTGCAGAGTATTGGCAGGGTGTATTGCAGAGTATTGGCAGGGTATAGCACAGGGATGGCTGAGCAGGGATGGATGGATGGCTGGATCTGTGACTGCAATTGTCACAGATCCAGCCCACAGTGCTGCTGCTGCCATCCGCTCCCTCCCCCTCCCCTCTCACACTGTACCGATCGGTACAGAGAGGGGAGGGAGGAACCGGCGTCATCAAATGACGCCGGTCTGTTTACAAGTGATTGCTCCGTCATTTGACGGAGCGATCACGTGGTAAACGGCCGCTATCAGCGGCGATTTACCGCGATTCGTGATCCGCCGGGTCCTCTGGACCCGGCGGTCACGGAGTTTCCCGTGTGCGCGCCCCAGGGGGCGCGCGGGAGCGCGATTCTGGGAGGACGTTATATAACGTCCTCCCAGAGTTAAGCAACCACCTTGTCGACGTTATTTGTCGGCAGGTGGTTGTTAAGTGGTTAATCCCCTTGTGGAGGCTTCCATTTGTGGATGGACATTTTATGGTTACATAACCTGGTCACATTGCTATAATTTTTTTATATGGACTATAAACTGAAAGACCTATGAATAAATGGTTGTGGAACAAATCATTTGAGTTTCCAATTACTTCTTATGGGGAAATTTGCTTTGATATACGAGTGCTTTGGATTACAAGCATGTTCTGGGACGAATTATGCTCGCAATCCAAGGTTTTACATTACTATGCAACACCTGTATAAGATTTTAGTGGCTGGGTTTAGATCCACTGTGGTGATTTATATTTCGTATCTGTCAGAGGCACGGCGAGTGCACCCCCCCACCAGAATGGTTCGATGTTTGGGCCTAATGAGCTGATTCTGTCTGGCCAGTTTAGACAGAAGTTGGTGCTCTTTGACATTGCTCCGCTGAGTACGGCTCACAAATACGCATCCAGCAATCTGATATGACAGATCTAACTTCAGGAAGATATAATTAATTAATTATGACTTCAGATGTTATAAAACATACACTAGGCTAGAAGCCTGTGGACACGGAGGGGGTGAAAATGCAATATGAATACAAAGCCAAGCATTGCAAAATAGCTTTAGTGCTCTTTGAAGTCATTATTGCCATTAAAAACAATTATACTTTGGGATGAAATGAAACCTTTGTAGTTCACTAAATGCAGGCTTTGGAGAAGCATTTATCTTTACATCTGCTAAAACAAGCATTGTAATGTGTTCCCGGCATCCACTGGAAGGGTAAAATGCCGCTAACAACCTTTTTCTTGCATTTTTAAATGACAAAATGTATGCTCACAAATGTTACCTTCCGATGCCATCCAAAAATTGTGCCGTCAAAGTTCTGAGAGTCTTATAAAACCTTCAATAAACAGAAATTATAAAAAAAAAAAAAAAAAAAAGGATTTTTGTATGTTGTGAGTTGTGACATGATGTGTTTTCTATAGTGCAGTGAGACCTGGAGGTATAACCCCCTCCATTGTCACTCAGAGCCCAGCTAGGGTTGTACCAACCTTAGCCAGGTGTAAGCAATACTTACATTTAGTTGTGCGGACAATATTTGGAAACTGCACATTATAGAATAAAAGTCAAAGCGTACTTTAAAGGAGACCTGTTTGAAAAAAATACACTGTGTGCGGTAATAAGGTTTAAATATCACATAGTTGAACAATGCTAACTTTCCATTGATGGCTGGTCCCTAAGGGCATTATATTCCTTCCTACCTGAACCTTGTGTTTTTTACCCGCATAAGATGTACATTGATCATGTTTTGTTGCATGGCGTCACTTGTTGCCCTATATACACAGCCTATAGTAGAGTAATTCTTCACATTCCTGTACTAGAAGTTTCTGTTTGTGTTCAAACATGGGCCATGGCACTGCACAGGCTAATGCATGAGCTCTGCTGTAGTCTAAGGCTACTTTCACACTGAGCTGCCTGGGCCATTACGCTAAAGGGGCGCTTTAGCACCGCTTTTCGGGCGCTATCGGGGCGGTTTTTACCCCCAATTTTTTTTAAAAACTCCAGTTTTGCGGCGCTTTGGAAGCGCTGCCCATTCATTGCTATGGGCAGGGGCGTTTTGGGAGCGCTCCTAGCCAGCCCCAAAGATGCTGCTTGCAGGACTTTTCTTCCCGTCCCGCAAGCGCACCGCCCCAGTGTTAAAAGACACACTGGAATGAATGGGAGGCGGTTTTCAGGCGCTTAGCAGAGGCTATTTCTAGCGCTAAAGCGCCTGAAAACCGCCCCAGTGTGAAAGGGGTCTAAGAGCTTCCTGTGAAGAAACTACATATGCCACAATTCCTGGGTCTCTCACTCTAGGGTTCTGCAGGTGAAAGCTGCATAGTAACTTGATCTGACACAGACATAAGTAGTCCGCCGCAATATCGCAGTCGCGCTATAAGGCACTGATCGCCGCCATTACTAGTAAAAATAAATAAATAAAAATCCCATAAATATATCCCATATGTAGCAAACAGACCCTTTTCTCCGCTTGGCTCCACTTGCAGAGTAAGGCACACCATGCCACAAGCCCGTGTCCTCTTTATCAGAGGTCAGGCGGTGTTCACAATTTTGGGTCCTGCAGCGAGTTACCTTCTTCCACTGGCTCCCATCCCCAGTACACAGGGACAAGTCTATATTTCTCCCCAAGAAGGCCAATGTCAACACGACTTTAACTCCAACAAAGAGTTTATTTTCCTTTGCTTCAGTTAACAGGGAAATTTAAGAGAGAAAAAAGCTAGCGAAGTTAGAAGGTAGATTCAGGCACACAACACTTGACTCACTCGTCGCCACTCGATCCCGAGTGGGTTTAGCTCACCCGGATAGATCCCTCTCACAGTTCTAGCAGCCGGAGTGGAGCTCGAACAATACTTTCACTTTGTCCCCTCCAGGGACGGGTTCAGGGGATCCTCTAATAGCAGCAGAATCCTGTTATTCCTGAATCCAGAACTTTGCTTAAACCTTTGTAGAATTTAGAGAACAGATGATGCCAATGCGCACTCTACAGGGTTATCTTTGTTGAGTAAGGAATCCTTCCCTCTGACAGGTCACCAGACAGCGACCTACTATCACTCATATCCTCTGTGGGACCGATCCTCCCCTGGCTTCCTCTCGGTCAGAGCGGGTACCCTCACCTGGGCACCCTGGGACTCTAATGTGATGATTGTAGACCCAGTTAAAAGGTACTGGGCCTACCTGGAACGTTGTAGCCTCGGGCTAAAGGTGCCCGAGACTCCTCGGCCAGTCCACACACCCCCATGGGGCACACTCCCCCCTCGGGACTCACTCCCCGGCACTCCTGCCTAAACATGGCGTCTGCCTCTTATATACTCTCTCCCGGCATGCACAGCAGGCGAAACCCCACCCACTGCACGGCAGCCGAGAGAGGACATCCAATCAGGCCACTGTGTCACCTGAGGTTCGACCCTAGGCCTGGGCAACAGTGCCACCCACAGGCCAAAGGGGAACCGTACACCAGACAACACCACAGCAGAGCAGAGTCGAGTATCAAATTAGAAGGCCTGAGCCAAACTATTGCCCAGGCCGTCCCTTAAATTTGGGCATAGCGACCCCCTAAATTTAAGGGTCCGCTACACATAGTTTGTAGACGCTATAATTTTTGCACAAACCAATCAATATGTGCTTTACCAAAAATATGTAGCAGATTACATATTAGCCTAAATTGATGAAGAAATTTGATTTTTTACATTTTTTTTGATTGTAGATGTTTTATAGCAGAAAGTACAAAATTTAGATATTTTTCAAAATTGTCGTCTTTTTCTTTTTTTGTTTATAGCGCAAAAAATAAAAACGTTGCACAACCGCGCAATTGTCAGTTAAAGTAATGCAGTGCTGTATTGCAAAAAATGGCCTGGTCGCAAAGAGGGGTAAATCTACTGGAGGTCAAGTGGCTAAAACAAAGAAAATATCTGAAAGTTTACAATGTTTTTGGTTGAACTAGATGGACTTATGTCTTTTTTCAACCTAACTATGTAATGTATTTAAAGGTAATAGTTCACTTAAGAAAAAAAAAAAAGATAGAAAACTGTTTTAGGTGTAAAGTACAAGCTTCCCTAAATATACATGCAGTAGCTCTCATTCACCTCCACTATGGTAATATACCAGCTATTCCAAATTGGCAAAAGAACCACTTTGGGTTGTGTTGGGGCTCATCTCCTCCTAACCACCCCCATTCCTATTGGCTACTGAGAACATCCAACAGTTTGACATTACATCAATTTTAACAAGGTTGGTTGGCACTGTTAGTTACACACCAGGTTCATCTTTTTTTCAATTACAATTTTCTGGCCTCACATACAATTTTTGGCTACCGTTACCCTTATCAATTATTCTGTTTACACTTTTCGATATTACGTTCCAGCCACTAAAACAAATGCAGAATCGGAGCGTCTGCTATGGACAACAAAGTTGGTTCCTTTTTGAAGACATGAGCCTCTTTCTACTCAGCTCATCAAGCACGGTGCTTTGAGTTTAGTAAGAAAGAGGAGGAATCAATGTAGTCAGAGATCCAGGTATGCCAGGTCTACATGGCACATGTATATAAGAATGCCACGTAGAGCGATGTGAGGACAGCAGGTAACGCACGTTAATGTTATTCCTTCTACACACACGCACAGCATACACAACTGCTCCTCCATCTCCCCAGGTGGTACCCCACTGTCAGACCAAACGGATGCTTTGTACAGGCCTCATGCCCAGGAACAAAGGGGGCCATAATCCAAAGTCACAGCTGTCTAACCAGAGGAGATCTCTCAGGAAGCGGTTGGAGTTCCCTCTATCCATATACATGAGACACATCACCTGCCCTGCAGGCTACAAGGCTCCTCTTGCTTTGTATGTTCTCTAGTCTACCCTTCAGAGCTGGGCTAAGAATCTTAGTTAGGAGTGTCACATGAATCTCTGCTTATTTCACAGTCCAGAACAGTGTTTAGGATATTTTCCAACAAACAGCTGACCGGTAATCCTGTAGATGAATACTGCCTGCGGACACCATTAAAGCGGTTGTATACCCTATTTTTACACTTTGACCTACAGGTAAGCCTATAATAAGGCTTACCAGTAGTTCAAAAGAATACCTCCTAAACCTGTACGATTTAGGAAATATTCCACTTCAGCGGGGCATGCGCTCTGAGTTCGGACGCCGGACCATGCCGGAACGAAGTCTCCCACGCGCATTCGCAGGATTGACGACATTGCGGCTCCGGCCACTCACAGCGCCGGAGCTGCGATACCCGGAAGACACACCGATGGAAAATGTCCGCTCCCTCGGTGTGGACCAGGTGAGATACCGACGCCTCGTTCTAAGGTAAGTATTTCATAATAAGCTAGTATGCAGTGCATACTAGCTCATTATGCCTTTTGCCTTACAGGTTTGGAAAAAAAATAAAAAATTAGCAGGTTTACTACCGCTTTAAGCCTTCTTTAGCCTAACCAGCGAGGTAGATCGAACACACACACTATACAGCCTAGATACGTGAATGTTGACTGTATGTGCAGCAATGGAGAGTTTTCCACAAAGGGCAACCTACAGAATACTTTCATAACAGGTGCACCTAAAAAAAAAAAAAATTAAATAAAGTCCTATTGTCACGGTTTAGCCTGCAGTTTCCTGCCTGTAATTCTTGCCTCCTTGCTGCAGTGGTTCTGCTAGACCTCAGATGGGCATCGCCTGCTATACTGTAGGTTTTTATTTCCTTCCTTTCCATCACTTCCTGGCTCACCTCCTAGTTTGCTTCCCTATATAAGACATGCTCAGTGCAGCCCCCGTTGTCTGAGCAACTTCCTAGTTCTCTGAGCACCTGTTTGCCTAGTGTTTTGTGTATTCAGTGCCTGACTTCCTGTGTAGCAAAACTAACTTCATCTTTCGTTTGTGCTTGCCTGTTGTCTGCCCTGACCTTGGCTTGATTTTGGATCCTCTTCTGTCTCCTGCCCTCTGTACTCTGCATTAGTACTCTCCTGATCATCATCTGGGCATCACTTGGGGGGGGGGGGGCATGACCTGTTTCCAGTTGGCTGCAAGTCCATCCCCACCACCAGGGAGCCTGGTGAAGAAGCAGGCTGGGACTTAGACTTTGTGTCCTGGGGAACTTCAGATTGGCATTCTACAGGGGATCACATAAACTTGACAACTCCCTGTAGAGTTAATACTTACCTGCTGCCCCACCCCTGCTTTCAATCTTCGTTCTCTTAAAGAGAAGACTCTTCTGCATTTGACACACTTCTAGAAGTGCTGGATACCTGGTCCTTAGGTCCATCGGTCCTTTGGTCCCAAAGTCGCTTTCTGTGTGTGTCTGGTGACAGAGTGACTTTAAAGGCACTCTTGTGTGTGAAAATCCCAGTAGATCAGCAGTTTTTGAAATACTCAGTCCAGCTTGTCTGGCACCAACAACCATGCCACGTTTAAAGTCACTTAAATCCCCTTTATTCCCTATTCTGATGCTCGGTTTGAACTTCAGCAAGTCATCTTCACAATGTCTAGATGCCTAAATGCATTGAGTTGCTGCCATGTGATTGGCTGATTAGCAATTTGTATTACCAAGCAACTGAACAGGTGTACCTAATAACGTGGCGGGTGAGTGTATACAGTGCTTGTGGGCTGAGGGGTTTTGAGCTTAGGCTCCATCTTATTCTTGTGAGTTCCTAAAAAAATGTATTCATTTTTTTTTTCAGACAACACGTTTTCAGCTTCACCAAGTTTGTACAACTAATGAAAATTTTATGGAAAAATATAAGTCCTGCTTTAATGCCATCGCTTATTCTGAAAGTGTAGGCTAATAGTCAAGTCACACACAATAGAAAACCACGAGAGAGGCTACAAATGAATGCTCCAGTGCCAAGCAGTGCAAGGGAGCCTTCATTTATTAAACATAACTAAGTGTCAAACCATAGAGGAAACAGAACGGGGCACTCCGCCTGCCAGAGCCACTAGAGGAGGAAGAGTGACAGAACAGCAGTGGGTCAGCACAATTAAAAAGATTAATTAATTACTTCTATTTTTCATCTTTTCAAAAAGAATTGCCCCGAGGGAGGCCCTGGCGGTGGAAATTGACACCTTGAAAAATGTAAGCTATATAATGAATTTCCTTAATTGCACTCGTCTGATTGCTCTCTGGAAAGCATATAAGCTTTGTGCACTCCATCAAAGGCAAACCATTTCCGATAAAAATTGCAGGTTTTGTTCTTATGTAACAGAGTGGAATAATTCAGAAGCCCTTAAGGAAAAACCTCGAGCAGCGGTGACATGCAGCAACCTATTACGGCTTTCATTGGCCTGGCCAGTCTGAAGGTGAGGAAAACTTAAGACTTATTGGTTCCTGTGGCGTTCTTGCCATTTCCACTTTTATCATACAATAACTCTGTCAAGTATTATTTGTGCTACAATGGTTGTATCACCTCAAAACATGTTCTGAACAACAGGTTTTGCTCACTGCAAAAGCAAACACACTGGCAATCAGTAATCTAGTGCACAGTGGCGGCTGGTGCTAAAAAAAATTGTGAGTGCGCAAACAAACTGAAAAATTCAGAAAAAAAACCCATCAAATGCAGCCATTGTGCCATCAAACACAGCCACTGTGCCCATCAATTGCAGCCACTGTGCCCATCAATTGCAGCCACTGTGCCCATCAATTGCAGCCACTGTGCCCATCAAATGCAGCCACTGTGCCCATCAATTGCAGCCACTGTGCCCATCAAATGCAGCCACTGTGCCCATCAAATGCAGCCACTGTGCCCATCAAATGTAGCCACTGTGCCCATCAATTGCAGCCACTGTGCCCATCAAACGCAGCCACTGTGCTATCAAATGCAGCCACTGTGCCCATCAAATGCAGCCACCGTGCCCATCAAATGCTGCCACTTTGCCCATTAAATGCCACCACTGTGCCCATCAAATGCTGCCACTGTGCCCATCAAATGCCGCCACTGTGCCCATCAAATGCCGCCGCTGTGCCCATCAAATGCAGCCGCTGTGCCCATCAAATACCACCACTGTGCCCATCAAATACCACCACTGTGCCCATCAAATGCCACCACTATGCCCATTAAAAGTTAACACTGTGACCCCCTGCCCGGCACTTATCCTATCTCGAAAGGGGCAGCAGGTGATGGTGGCAAGCTGTGTCCTCCATGCGTCTCCTCCTGATAGGCGTCCAATCACAGTGCCTGTCGTTTTAGCCAATGAGGTAACAGGTAACACACCGGCACTTCTTGATTGGCGGAGAGGCGGTTCAGTGTTAGAAAAGTGAATATTCATTCGCTGTTCTAACCCACCTGGGTGAACTGCGAGTGTAATGCTATGCGCTCACAGTTCAAATTTTTTGAAGCCTATTAGAGCCTATCGCTTTAATCTGGTGCTTCAAAAATATACCCCCGCCGCTGTAATTCAGGCGCCCGGCATCCTAAAAGGGGCCGGACGCCTGAATAGGGTGTGGTGGCAGCGGCCATGGATAGATTCATGCAATGCATGAATCTATCCATTATTCATATAGGGGGTGGCTGGAGAGAGGGGGTAGCGCCCGTGTGCCATTAACGGACGCACCGCCACTGCTAGTGCATGTGTCTACAGTGGGGGACTGCTTCCCATTGATGTACATTCGTCACTTGCTGTTTATATCTGCATGTCGCTTAGTCAGACATATGCAAAAAATTGTCTAAAAAATTTGAAGAAAATCTTTTACAATGTAACATAACTGAGCAGTTCTGACTCCAGCAAAGCACAGTTCAGTGATGTAATGGGTGTATGGAGTACGTGGGTATGGAATGGATACAGACTCCACACCTTCCTGGTTGTCTACCATCAGGCTTCATAAGAGCTTCTCTTGCATTATCAGGTAAGAAGGTCAATGAGGACTCTGGTTGACTTGAACATCTCTTCATTTAAAAAAAAGAACATTCTGTTTCATGAACAGCTTGGAGCCTTTCAAAAAGTCCACATATACCGTTTCCACCTGATTGAAGATGTGTCCCTGGAAATGTCGCAGTCCCTCTGTACAGTGGTGGCACATTCTCTGAGCTGTGTTTTGGAGAACATTTTTGATACATTGTTTTAATATTTATAATGTGGAGGAATACGAGCTATAGCTCGAGATTCCAGTCGTTGTCTGCAATTGCAGGTTGGAAAAGGAAAGATATTTGGATTGGTTTCTATGAGCGGTGAGGTGACAGGGACACTCCATTATTAATGACCCTTGTAGTGGTTACATGAAAATATTCCAGCGGTGGTTATAAGCCAAAGCTAATTTTCCAGCATTAGACTAGCACTAATATGTGGAGCTATCAAGCCTAGTAATATGCCAATGTTAATGCCAGTGTGCCCAGCACCATTATTAGATTGCTAGCAACAAGCCAGCAATACTTTTATCTCAGTTCTGCTTGCCTAGTAATACTGGCACCATTATAGCCCATAATATGTCAGCGGCAGTACTTGCATGCCAGTGCTAGTTGCCTCCTGATGTGCCAGCACGTATAATGTCAAAGCAATGAGATGTACTGTATATGCAGTGGCAGGTCACCATTAAAGTATATCTAAAGCCAACGCTTTTTTTTTATTTGGATAAAGTAGTGAATGGTTTCAAAAGGCTGGCCATATATTTGTTTTATTTTGTCATCTATATCCCATTTGAGAAATTTCCCTTTTACTTTTTTTATCAAACAGACACAAAGCAGCAACTCCAATTTGAGATTTTTGCCTGTGTCCTGTACTGTATGATTTAGATAAGTTTTTTTTTCAGTACACTATTATACAAAGGCTAATAACCTTATTAACGTGCCAGTGGTACTGGCTGATTACTATCAATATGGGTTGGTCCACAACCCATTATATACGAGGGTGCTTCAAAAAGTTTCTGCACATTTTCTTAACTCTATTAAATATAAAAAAGTGTGGAAACTTTTTGAAGACCCCTCATATTTTCATTTTGGCTTGACCACCCATTGGATTCTACGTTTCAGGGACCCAGAAAGTGAAATATTTATGAGGGTTCTTCAAAAGGTTTCCACGCTTTTTTTTAACTCTATGAAATATAAAAAAGTGTGGAATCTTTTTGAAGACCCCTCATATTTTTTCATTTCGGGTTGACCACCCATTGGATTCTACATTTCAGGGACCTAGAAAGTAAAATCTATATGAGGATTCTTCAAAAAGTTTCCCCACACTTTTTTTTTTTACCTGTATTACATATGGAAAAGTGTGGAATCTTTTTGAAGACCCCTCATATTTTTATTTTGGGTTGACCACCCACTGTATTCTATGTTTCAGGGACCCAGAAAGTAAAATCTATATGAGGGTTCTTAAAAAAGTTTCTGCTAATTTTTTTAACTCTATTAAATATGAAAAAGTGTGGAATCTTTTTGAAGACCCCTCATATTTTCATTTTGGGTTGACCACCCACTGTATTCTATGTTTCAGGGACCCAGAAAGTAAAATCTATATGAGGGTTCTTCAAAAGGTTTCCACACTTTTTTTTAACTCTATTAAATATAAAAAAGTGTGGAATCTTTTTGAAGACCCCTCATATCTTTTCATTGGATTCTACATTTCAGGGACCCAGAAAGTAAAATCTATATGAGGGTTCTTCAAAAAGTTTCCACACTTTTTTTTTTTACCTCTATTAAAGTGGTTGTAAACCCACTTTTTCAACTTGCACCTACAGGTAAGCCTAGATTAAAGCCCCATACACACTATCAGTTTTCTTGCAGGTTTTTCTCTTCAGGTTTACCAAAACCATGTAGTGCAAGGGCCTGCCTGATTGCATACGAATTGAAACTCTTAAGGTTTGACCTCATATTAGATGGTTTTGGTAAACCTGAAGAGAAAAACCTGCAAGAAAACTGATAGTGTGTATGGGGCTTTAGGCTTACCTGTAGGTGCAAGAAATATCTCCTAAACCTACACGGTTTACAAGATATTTACTAAAAATGACAGGCGCCGCTGTCTACGGCGCATGCGCGCCGTAGACAACGGTGCATTCATGGGGTTAATCCCATTCACAAAATTGGCTACTTCCCAGCAATCGCTGGGCGTAGCCGAATGTGACGGCTCCCGCGCATGCGCGGAGGCACGTCTTCGCCGCTCCGGCCAATCACAGCGCCGGAGCGGCGCTGCGATTGGCTGGTGCGGCGATACCCGGAAGTAACATTCCGGCTATCGCCGCAGTGATGTCTGCGTCTGGAGAGAGGGACGCGGACTGCTTCGGGGGCCCCGATCTAAGGTAAGTGGTACATAATGAGCTAGTATGCTAGTCATACTAGCTCATTATGCCTTTCTCTTGCAGGTTGGCTAAGAAAAAAAAAAGATTAGTGGGTTTACAACCACTTTAAATATGAAAAAGTGTGGAATCTTTTTGAAGACCACTCATATTTTCATTTTGGGTTGACCACCCACTGTATTCTACATTTCAGGGACCCAGAAAGTAAAAATCTATATGAGGGTTCTTCAAAAGGTTTCCACACTTTTTTTTACCTCTATTAAATATAAATAAGTTCGGAAACTTTTTGAAGACCCCTCATATTTTGGGTTGACCACCCACTGGATTCTACATTTCAGGGACCCAGAAAGTAAAATCTATATGAGGATTCTTCAAAAGTTTCCATACTTTTTTTTAACTCTATTA
Source organism: Rana muscosa (assembly GCA_029206835.1). Classification (NCBI taxonomy): domain Eukaryota; kingdom Metazoa; phylum Chordata; class Amphibia; order Anura; family Ranidae; genus Rana; species Rana muscosa. Next base: position 290,722,141 of record CM055128.1, on the reverse strand, counting down.
AAGGGTAACTCCACTTTCTGAGAATACATTGCAATATGGCTACCTGGAGTTGTTCTGTACACAGAGTGTGTACTGACCACTACCCAGAAACATTTCCTGCTTGTGTGATTGGCTCACCAATTTTCCCAGAAGTCTGCCTAATTTCAGGCATCCCCTGCAACAAAAATGTAATTTTTGGAGAGATACTTTTAATAGGAGCACGTCTAAAGGGATGCAGGCCCAGCAGATTTCCTCATTAGTGCCCTGCAGCTGCACACCTGACATTTAATTATGAAACCACTCCCATTAGACCCACATAGTACAGAGGCACAGAGAAACACACATGGATTTCTTCAGAACAACAAAAGGTAGGAATCTGCAACAAAGGTTGTTATAATCTTTGCAATGTACATAGATCACCCAGGGTGGAATTTTTTTTTCTCAACAAAAGTGGAGTTACACTTTAAATATAAAAAACTGTGGAAACTTTTTGAAGACCCCTTGTATTCTCATTTTGGGTTGACCACCCACTTGGTTCTACTTTTCAGGGACCCAGAAAATAAAATCTATATGAGGGTTCTTCAAAAAGTTTCCACACTTTTTTTAACTCTATTAAATATGAAATAGTTTGGAAACTTTTTGAAGACCCTTTGTATTTTCATTTTGGGTTGACCACCCACTACGTTTCAGGGACCCAGAAAATAAAATAAAATATATGAGGGCTCTTCAAAAAATTTCTGCACTTTTTTAAACTATTAAATATACCATCATTACGGATTGGTCCGCAACCCATTATACATGAGAGTTCTTCAAAACGTTTCTGCACTTTTTTTAAACTCTATTGACCATAAAAAAGTGTGAAAACTTTTTGAAGACCTCTCATATTTTCATTTTGGGTTGACCACCCACTTGGTTCTACTTTTCAGGGACCCAGAAAGTAAAATCTTTGAGGGTTCTTCAAAAAGTTTCTGCACTTTATTTTAACTCTATTAACCATAAAAAATTGTGAAAACTTTTTGAAGACTACAATGCACCCACAGCCACCCCCTGGTCTGTCGGGTCTCCCACCCCTGACCATCCCCCCTGTCGTTCACCAGCCCCGCACTTACCCCATCTGTAAGGCAGCGCTTCCTCCATGCAACGTTATCCCCTGCGTCTTCTCGGCATCACGGTGGCTTCCGCCATGCGTCTCCTCCCTCCTCCTCCTCCTCAACAGCCAATATGAGCGCTTCTTCATTCGACCAATCGGGTGAGGGGTCTCAGGATTGGCCAGGAGGAGAATTTAGGAAGACACTAGCAAATATTCATTCGTTTTTGTCACACAACTGGGTGGGCTCGGGGCGCAGTGCTCTGCGCCCCGAGCCCACCCTTTCTTGAATCCTATTAGAGCCTCTGGCTCTAATCACGTGCTTCAAAAAAAAAAAAAAATTGGAATCCATGTGTCTGGCGCCCCGCATGTAGATTAGGGGGCCGGATGCATGGATAGGGAGGCGGCGACCCTGCATTACGGGTCACCACGGATTCCTGGAGCAGAGACTGAGTGGAGATGGGCAGGCGCAGCTGGCTTCAGCTCTCATTCACCTGTCAATCAGGCAGCTAGGGAATCCCAACAATATGTTGGGATCCTTCCAGAGCTTGGAGTGGCTCTGTGATGTCATCCGCTAGAGGGCTTTAAAGCCCACTGTCTGCTGATTCTGGGTAACAGGAGTGCAAAAGTAAGTGCACTCCTCTGTCTTAGAAGAGAGGTGCGGCCCAAAAAATCTTTGGCCATACTTTCCTTTTAAGATAGGGAATAATTTAGGATGATAACATCTATCCGGAATAGAAATATCAACTTTGAGTGAGCTGATACTTTATTCAAAGAGCCCAGTATCAGGAAATCATTCCTCAGAGCATACTGTATATTCCGACTTACTTGCCCTATTACTTAAAAATAAACAAGATGATTCATGGAATCACACAAGGCACAAAGCTAAATCCTTTTTCTTTGTGTGACTGATCTTGGTCAGAAAACAGATGTCATACTTCAAGGCTAGAAGACGGAATTATTAAAATATATTCTGACAGCTTCTTGTGCTGCCAGAGCCTGCTTCTCTAATACGGCAACAAGCTTCGAAGAGCAAAAACGCGTTAGCAAGAAGCGCAGAGGCCCTAAAGAGCCCTTTAATGTAATTTGGTAAAAACAGAGCTGTGTAATTACTTGTGTACACAGTACGTAGCCGCCTGCATAATGATTCCAAGATGGCAGTCTCTGTAGGTGCGAGTGCAGTGTCCAATCTCTTTGTTCAAAGAGCGAGGTTGTAGTTTAACAATAAATGATCAGATAATATGCATTCTTTGCCTGAGCCCGGCAGGGATAATCCTGTTTTCTCTCTCATTATACAGGGATTGCTCACGGTAGGTGATTAGTGTCAAAATGGAGTCCGGCAGCCATGATGGACGTGATATTGTCTCAGGACTGAGATTATTAGCTGCTGATGAGCAGGGCTGTAGGGCTGGAAAATTCACAGCTTGTGTACGTGACAGATAAAAGAAAGCAATCATCTCACACAGCATACCAGCAGTATACACAAAACAGAACAGGCTCCCTTCTCCTGCAGACGGATATTTTCTGTATGATGATCTGAAAACTCTCATGTTCACGCTCTCTGCTTGGGTCTGGCCTTCGCTCCATACCACCCATCTGGGAGAAGTGAGTCTAATGCAGCAATCCTCTTTTTTTCCCACTTTTTGCTTTATGTTTTGCTTTAGTAAACATTTAGGCTGTCAACCCAGGCCAACATAAGTTTTAATGCATTACATATGCTATCCTCAGTACAGCTGCTTCATGTCTCCTCTACCTCTATACAGGTATGTCTTAATTTACCTCCTTACAAGTGTCTCTTCTCTCCATCTACCTTTATACAATTGGGTATTCTCTTCCTCTATCACCGTACACGTGTCTTATCCTCTTCCACTTTCATACAGGCGTCTTATTTTCTTCCACTTCTGTATAGGTGTTTCTCACCTTCTTCTACCTTCATACCAATGTGTCTCCTCTACTACCTCCACACTGGTATGTCTCCTTTTCTTCCACCCCTGTACAACTGTTCTTATCTTCTTCTGCATCCTTACAGTTGTGTCTTATTTCCTCTGTCTCCGTACAGGTGTGTTTCCTCTTCTTCTGCCTTCATACACAAGCATTGCTCCTTTTCCTGTACCTTACTACAGGTGTGTCGCCTCTTCCTCTGTCTTTGAACAGGTGTCCCCTCTCTTTTCTTGTATCTATACAGGTGTATCTTGTCTTCTTTCACCTTTATAAATTTGTATGAAGGTGAAAGAAGACAAGACACATCTGTACCTTTACCTTCATACAGGTGTGTCCCTTCTTCTTCTACCGCTATACACGTGTGTCTCGTTTTCTTTTACCTCCATGCAGGTGTATCACCTTTCCTTCTACCTCTGTTCTAGTATGTCTCCTTTTCTTCCACCTTCGTACAGGTGTGTCTTGTCCTCTACCTCCTTACCGGTGTTTCTCAGTACAGGTGCGTCTCCTCTTCTTCGGTCTCTGAATAAGACTGTCTTGTCTTTCATACTTGTGCATCTTCTTTTACCTCCACACAGGTATGTCTCCTCCTCTTCTAAAGCTGTACAGGTGTATCTAATTTTCTATCCTCATACAGGTGTGTTTCCTTGTCCTTTACCTCTGTACATGTATCCTTTTCTTATACCTTCTTACAGGTGTATGTCATCTTCTACCTCTGTACCGGCAAGACTCTTTTACTCCTACCTTTGTACAGGTGTCTCTTCTTCTTCTACCTCCATACATGTGTGTTGCCTCTTTTCTTTATCGTACATCACGGGACACAGAGCCTCATAGTAATTACTAAGTGGGTTATATTCCACCTTCAGGTGCTGGACACTGGTGTAATCAATTAGACAGGAAGTTTCCTCTTTATATAACCCCTCCCATACTGGGAGCACCTCAGTTTTTTCGCCAGTGTCGAAGGTGTTGGTCACAAGTGAAGATGTGCTCTGAGGAGCTCCACTAGAGGGATCCATGCTGGATTTAAATAGCCTCCATAAAGACCAGATCCATCCAAAGTGCCATTAAGGCCTAAAAGGATGGTACCTGGGGCCTGGTATCCGAAGCACGAGGTTTTGCCTGTAATGCCTCTCTTCGGAGGGCTGGATCCTGGTTTCCAGTACTTTGGCTATGACCACATACCAAAGATTTTCTGTCAGGATGCGGTACAGGTCCAGGGGAGTGTAAATCCTGTCTAGGAACCCGGTCCCTGAAGGTCTGTTGACTTAACCCGCCGTGATGGGTGAAGATTGGGTCTGTCTGTGCTCAGCAGTATAATGCAGCGGGGATAAGGTAAGTGAAGACAATCCTAGGTAAATACCTTAAGGATTATCTTCCATGAGTAGCTGCATGTCTTATCTGTTTTCCGCCACTAGAGGCAATATAGAGACATACCTGGTGTTTCACTTATCATGCTCTCCAGGAACGAAAGCTCAGTTTCAGCCGGTCTGTTGAGCGGCTCACTTCCTCCGCTTCAGGCTTTGCCACAGTTGTGGGGGGGAGTCCCTCGTAGTCCGAGGTCCACGGCGCTCCTTTTGGGGATCTCGCTCTCTCCCCCTCTCACACCTGCCTCCACCATTTCCCTACGCGCTCGAAGGGGGCGCGCTTTTGAAGCTGGTAGGCGGGGGAGGGGATGTGGTTGCCACTGGCACGCGCATGCACACCACCTAATAGTGCAGGCGCAGGGCGGGCCCTTCAAAAAAGCCCCAGATGCCAGAGCTCTGTAAAGCCAGAGGGACACAGCAGCTTGGGGCACGTAAGCACCTCCTGTGTGTTGGATACAGACATACGTAAGACGCCTACTCAGCATCAAGCTATGCAGATTAGCAGGCATTGTTTTTTTGCTAGACTAAGTTCAGCTGTTGATGCACCTGTGTTAAGTTCCTCTGCTTTTAGCTTAGGACTATGTCTTCATGTAGAAAAGGTTCAGGGACAGGAAAAAAATAAAAAAATATAAAAGGGCACCAAGGTATCACCATCTGAATCTGGTGGCCCTAATCATGCTTGCATGATACCATCCTCCCCTGTAGAGACTTGAGACAGCCGCACAGGTTGAGCCATCGGCCCTGTCAGGCATTGCAGCCTCCCCCAACATTGCAGCCACTCTGCATATGTCAGTTTGGACGCTATTTTGCATTGCATTTGTTGGTCTATAAGAGGTTAACTGCTCCTCACAAGGAGCAGAAACTGGGGTGTGCCCCTTCCCCTGCTCTAAATCCTCAAACAAGATGATTAAAGTCCTGAGGATGAAAGTTCACCGTCAGAGGACAGGGAACAGGTGCAATCTGACGAGGCGGAGGTATCAGAAGCCTAACAAGCTCTGGAGTTGCAGCTGCAGTCTCTTTCAGAGATTCATACTGCGTATAACTTACCCTCAGCCTAGACGGCCAAAGCCTCTGTCTCCTCCTTGGGGTTTTTTAAATTCCCATAGGTTGCTTGTACCTTTCCACTCAATCCATTACTGCAACAGTTTATTTCTGCTGGTTGGGCACCCGCATAAGCTGTTTTTTTCTCCTCCTAGGAGTATAGGTTGCTAAGAAAACCTGCACAGGATCCTCATCCTGGTGCTGGCTTCAGGCTAGCCAAACGCACAAACTGCTGGGATGCACAGTTGTTGGTGCACATTGTTACTAACGCACAACAGCTATATCGCATGATTGCAGAAGCACACGTCTGCGGAGGATAACTTCCTCTTTACCAGTCCACATGTTTGCATAAAATACATGAGTTTGGAATGTACAAAATGCATGTGGGGAAAAAACCAAAAAACAAAACGTGAATAATGATCAGCGCGACCTCCTATGTGACAATGTAAATGGCTACAAAAGCCTAACTAAAAAAGTGAATAAAAATGTCCAATAAATTGGAAGGAGTCTTTCTTTTGGACTTGGAATTTATTGGACATTTTTATTCACTTTTTTAGTTAGGCTTTTGTAGCCATTTACATTGTCACATAGGAGGTCGGGCTGATCATTATTTGCTTCTATTCCACTTATTTGTGCATTGTACACTTTTTAGATTTAGCAGCGATTTCATTTCACTATTTTGTATATTTATATATTTTATTATCCTATTCACTTGGCAAGCGCTAGAGATCACATTTATAAGTAACAGAACGTGTTTATTGTTGATCACATAAAGATACATGTTTCTGTTTGTATGGATTTACATGTTTTTTACATAGTCGCATGAGGATGCTTGTCTCATTAAAGTGCTTAAGTCGCACGGAGAGGCTTGTTTACACAGAAATGCCTAAAATCGCATAAAAATGCTTGATTGCATAAAGATGCTGGATCACACAAGGTTGCCTGATCACATGAGTCCTTGATTACCCAAGGATACTTGGTCATACAGAGAGGCATGTTTTCACAGAAATGCCTAAAATCGCATAAAAATGCTTGATTGCATAAAGATGCTGGATCGCACAGAGGTGCTTGATCACACAAGAGTCCTTGATCACACAAGAGTCCTTGGTCACACAAGAGTACTTTTCCGCACAGTAGTGCTTACCCACTTAAGCCCCGGACCATTTGGTAGCTAGAGGACCAGAGGTGAATTCAGAATTTTGCACTGCGCTGCTTTAACTGTAAATTGTGCGGACATGCAATGTTGTACCCAAACAAAATTTGTGTCCTTTTCTTCCCACAAATAGAGCTTTCTTTTAATGGTATTTGATTGCCTCTGCGATTTTTATTTTTTGCGATATAAACGGAAAAAGACCGAAAATTTTGAAAAAAAATGATATTTTCTACTTTTTGTTATAAGAAAAATCGAATAAACTCAATTGTAGTCATACATTTAGGCCAAAATGTATTCAGCCACATGTTTTTAGTAAAAAAAATGTCAATAAGCGTATATTTATTGGTTTGCGCAAAAGTTATAGAGCTTACAAACTAGGGTACATTTTCTGAAATTTACACAGCTTTAAATTTATGACTGCCTATCTCATTTCTTGAGGTGCTAAAATGACAGGGCAGTACAAAACCCCCCCAAATGACCCCATTTTGGAAAGTAGACACCCCAAGGAAATTGCTGAGAGGCATGTTGAGCCCATTGAATTTTTTATTTTTTTGTCCCAAGTGATTGAATAATGACAAAAAAAAAAAAAAATTACAAAAAGTTGTCACTAAATGATATATTGCTCACACATGCCATGGTTATATGTGGAATTTCACCCCAAAATACATTTTTCTGCTTCTCCTGCGTACGGGGATACCACATGTGTGGGACTTTTTGGGAGCCTAGCCGCGTACGGGACCCCGGAAACCAAGCACCGCCTTCAGGATTTCTAAGGGAGCAAATTTTTGATTTCACTCCTCACTACCTATCACAGTTTCGAAGGCCATAAAATGCCAAAATAGCACAAAACCCCCCCCAAATGACCCCATTTTAGAAAGTAGACACCCCAAGGAAATTGCTGAGAGGCCTGTTGAGCCCATTGAATATAATTTTTTTTGTCCCAAGTGATTGAATAATGACAAAAAAAAAAAAAAAATACAAAAAGTTGTCACTAAATGATATATTGCTCACACATGCCATGGTTATATGTGGAATTGCACCCCAAAATACATTTTTCTGCTTCTCCTGAGTACGGGGATACCACATGTGTGGGACTTTTTAGGAGCCTAGCCGCGTACGGGACCCCGAAAACCAAGCACCGCCTTCAGGATTTCTAGGCACAAATTTTTGATTTCACTCCTCACTACCACAGTTTCGAAGGCCATAAAATGCCAAAATCGCACAAAACCCCCCCCAAATGACCCCATTTTGGAATATAGACACCCCAAGCTATTTGCTGAGAGGAATGGCGAGTATTTTACAGCTCTCATTTGTTTTTGAAAATGAAGAAAGAAAATATATATATATATATATATATATATATTTTTTTTTTCAATTTTCAAAACTTTGTGACAAAAAGCGAGATCTGCAAAATACTCACAATACCTCTCAGCAAATAGCTTGGGGTGTCTACTTTCCAAAATGGGGTCATTTGGGGGGGGTTTGTGCCATCTGGGCATTCCATGGCCTCCGAAACTGTGATAGGCAGTGAGAAGTGAAATCAAAAATTTACACCCTTAGAAAGCCTGAAGGCGGTGCTTGGATTTTGGGGTCCCGTACATGGCTAGGCTCCCAAAAAGTCTCACACATGTGGTATCCCCGTACTCAGGAGAAGCAACAGAATGTATTTTGGGGTGTAATTCCACATATGCCCATGGCATGTTTGAGCAATATATCATTTAGTGACAACTTTGTGCAAAAAAAAAAAAAATTGTCGTTTTTCCGCAACTTGTGTCAACATATAAAATATTCCATGGACTCGACATGCCTCTCAGTATATAGCTTGGGGTGTCTACTTTCCAAAATGGGGTCATTTGGGGGGGTTTTGAACTGTTCTGGCATTTTATACACAACATTAGGAAGCTTACATCCACTCTTCTAACCACTTGAAGACAAAGCCCTTTTTGACACTTTTTGTTTACATGAAAACATTTTTTTTTTTTGCAAGAAAATTATGTTGAACCCCCAAACATTATATATATATTTTTAAAGCAAAGGCCCTACAGAATAAAATGGTGGGTGTTGCATTTTTTTTTTCTACACAGTATTTGCGCAGCGATTTTTCAAACGCATTTTTTGGGTTAAAAAATACACTTTTTTTAATTTTAATGCACTAAAACACACTATATTGCCCAAATGTTTGATGAAATAAAAAAGATGATCTTAGGCCGAGTACATAGATACCAAACACGACATGCTTTAAAATTTCGCACAAACGCGCATTGGCGACAAACTACATACATTTTTAAAAGCCTTTAAAAGCCTTTACAGGTTACCCCAGTAGATTTACAGAGGAGGTCTACTGTTAAAATGATTGCCCTCGATCTGACCTTCGCAGTGATACCTCACATGCATGGTGCAATTGCTGTTTACATATGATGCCAGACCGACGCTTGCGTTCGCCATTGGGCAAGAGCAGGGCAGGACAGGGGTGCTTTTTTTTTTTTTTTTTTATTAATTTTGCTTTTTTATTTTATTTTTAAATTGTTCCTTCCAAGTATTTTTTTTTTTTATCATTTTTATTGTTATCTCAGGGAATGTAAATATCCCCTATGATAGCAATAGGTAGTGACAGGTACTCTTTTTTTGAAAAAACTGGGGTCTTCTAGACCCTAGATTTTTCCTCTGCCCTCAAAGCATCTGACCACATCAAGATCGGTGTGATAAAATGCTTTCCCAATTTCCCAATGGCGCTTTTTATATCCGGGGGGGGGGCATTCCCTCCCACTGCTTGTAAAAGCAGTCCAGAGGCTAATTAGCCGCTAGGATTGCTTTTACATGAAAGCCGGCCGCAGGCTGAAAAGAATGATACCAAGATGATACCTAAACCCGCAGGCATCATTCTGGTATAAACATTCAAAGTCCAGCAACATACCAGTACATTGCTGGTCCTTGTTGGACATGTATTGTAATCTTTTTATTTCATGCAGCCAGTTGGCTGAACGAAAAAAGAGATTGATCGGTGGGTATGCCCACCATTAGAATACCGCCCTTCATCCACCCACTTCCAATGATGGGCATACACGCACCATTTATATATGCCGAAGCATGGGGGCATCCTCCCGCAAAAAAGTTATGCCGCACACACATGGTCGGACTTTTCCACGGGCAAGCCTCCATCGGAATTTCGACCGTATGTACGCGGCATTAGGAGCAAAATCGCTCCTCCGCCCCTGCTGCCCCAATGCTTCGGCATATTTGCTTTTTTTTTTTAACTGTGGTGGTGAAATCACCTCCTACAGCACTGGAGTCGCAGGGATCAGGCCTGTCTCTGCGAACGCTGCAGTTATGTGTGTTTTTGTTTTGTAAGTGACAGTGATCGATCGATACTGCACTTGGGTGGCCTGGGCTGGACGGAGGGGCAAAACGCAGGTGCCAGCAGGTATCTGGGCTGATCCCGCTAACACTGCGTTTTTGGGAACCCTAAACTGCTGGGGACGCTAGTATAGATCTGATCAGATCAGATATTGATCTGTTCAGATACTATACCACTAAGGGGGGTGTATGCTTCACGCGTGGGTGTTAGCGTTACTGGCACTAACCTGACGCTGCCTGGGGTGTGACTCAGACCCTCTCTGACGCTAAAACCTAATTGATATCACCCGCCGGGCGATCAGGGGGTTAAACCTTTATTGGGTTATATACACGGCGGGTGCCCTGACACTATAAAAAGCAAACTAACTAACCAGCGTCACCCGTAACACTTATATGGTGATCACTGGTGAAAGGGTTAACTAGGGGCAATCAGGGGGTTAAAACCTTTATTAGATAATATATGGGGGTACCTGACGCTATAAAAACCTGCGGCAAACCTAAAAAAAATTACCAGCTACCGATCTGCATCACCGACACTAAGACAGCGTTTAGAAAAACGATTGCTTAGCGACAGTGGTGATGGGGGTGAAAGGGTTACCTGGGGGGGCGATCAAGGGGGTTAAACCTTTATTAGATAATATATTGGGGTACCTGACGCTATAAAAACCTGCGGCGAACCTAAAAAAAATTACTGGCTGCCGATCGGCATCACTGACGCTAAGACAGCGATCAGAAAAATGATCGCTAAGCGACAGTGGTGATAGGGGGTGAAAGGGTTATCTGGGGGGTGATCAGGGGGTTAAACCTTTATTAGGGGGGGGTTAGGGGGCTACACTGGACCTAAGACTAAACTTTGGTGACACTTTTACAGTCACAAATGTCACTGATTGCAGTGATAACTAAATAAATGGTCACTGCAATCAGTGACACTGTGACTGGGGGCTGGGGGGGGTGATCTGGGGGGTGATCTGGGGTGTCTGGGGGGGGCCTGGGGGGCGATTTATGTCCCTATGTGTCCTGGTGTCAGTGTAGTGTTGTGTGCACTGACCTGATATCTTCTCTTGTACGGCGCTCGGTATATGTGAGCGCCGCACCAGAGATGACATCACTTCCTCCTGCTCCCTCTGCCTGACACAGACAGAGGGGGCATTTCCATTCGCCGGGAGCGATCGCGAGGGGGTGGCCAGAAACGAATGGCTGCCCCCTCATCCCGGAACGCTCCCGGACACTTAGCCACCGCTCACTGTATAGAAGGGGGGTCCGATTGGACCCCCCAACTGTACAAAGGCAATCACGTACACTCTACGTGATTGTGCCTGTCGGTGCCATTCTGCCGACGTATATATACAGTGAGCGGTCGTTAAGTGGTTAAAATGCATAAGATGTTTTATCGCATAAAAAATGCTGAATCGCATAAGGATGCATGATCGCCTAAAGTTGCATGTTCGCCTAGATTTTGCATGGTTGCATAATGAGGCATGATAATTTAAGTTTCCTTAATTATACAGGATTCCTTGTGTTCTCATAGGAATGCGTGTCTGCATGGGTACATGTTGCGCAATGTTGCATAACACGTTCATAAATGCATGCTTGCTTGTAAGATGCCCGTTCCATAGCAGACGTGCTATATGTATGTGTGTATACAGCGCACACTTTTTTTATGTTGTGCCTAAAACATATTTGTATGAATTCATGCTTCCATGAATACACGCTTCCATAGAGGCAAATGGTTTTAACACCTTTTGCATATGTGTTTATTTACATGGGACTGCAGAGGTTGTCTGCGTTTCGCAGGGGAACAGCACCTCTTCCAGTTGGTGGTCTTGCCCTTTGGGTTAGCCACCGTGCCCGGGTTTACAGGGTGCTAGGGCCCGCCTCTAGCAGGTCTAAAGGCCCAGGGTATAGCAGTAATGGCATACCGAGGCAAACTGCTGCTGATAGATCAGTCAGTAGCATGGCTGGACCTAAGTGTGTCCAGCATGGTCAAGTATCTGGAACTCCTGGGTTAGGATCCCAGTCTAAAGGTACATTCTTACATTCGGTAAGAAGGTTGGAATGTTTGGGACACAGCCCAAAAAGGAGAGTTTTTTGCCTCAGACAAAGTCAGCACTATAAGAAAGCCGGTCTATGTGGTCAAGGCAAGGAAGAGTTCCTTACATTTGCCTTTTGCTTAAGGTGCTAGGGAAGATGGTGGCTTCATTTAAAGCGGTTCCTTATGCTCAGTTTCATTCAAAGCTGCTATAAACATTATTCTGTCGGCCTGGAACAAGTGGATCCTAACCTAGCATTATCCAAAGAGTCTGGTCCCAGGGATATGCTCAGGGAGTCTCAGTTGGTGGTTCTTAACCAAAAGATTGGCAGAAATGAAGGTCCTTCATGCCGGTTACCTGGGAGGTGGCGGCTACGAAGCCTGGCCTCTAGGGATGGAGGCCAGGCCTGGAAGAGACCACTGCCCAGGGGAAGTGGTCAAGCTCCAAGTGAGCCTTATCCGCCAACATTCTAGAGCTACGGATGGCACGTCAGGCTTAAGGGCCTGGGCGTTTAGGTTGCAGGATTGTTCTGTCAGACTACAATCTGAAAATGCCACACCAGTGATTTACTTAATTTACCAAGGAGGCACTAGAAGTCACGCAGCCAGAATTAAGTGAGCCATGTTCTGGCTTGGGCAGAGGAGCTTGTGCCTTGCCTATCGACAAGAAGAGAATTGCCTCTACACCCGACTTTTTTCTGCCCAAATGCCAGAGAGGGTACCCCGGACATAAAATTTATTGGCGTCCAGGTTCAACAAGAAGTTGGACAGCTTTGTGTCAAGGATAAAGGATCCACTCGCATGCGGGACAGATGCGTTAGTGACCCTGTGGGACCAGTTGTCACTGGTTTATGCGTTCTCTCCCCCCAGTGCCACGACTACCGTGGCTTCTATGCAGAATCAGAGGGAAGCGGAAGCCGGCCTAATAGCTCCGGCATGACCCAGGCGACCTTACTGTGCAGGGATCATAAGGGTGGTAGTAGAGGACCCAGGGTCCCTTACATCTCGTCCAGACCTACTTCGCAAGGACCGGTATTCCACCCTGTCTTGCAAACATGGGAACTAATGGTCTGCCTGTTTTAGCCCGTATTCTTGAGGATCGGGGCTTTTAGGATCAGCGGCAAATTACCTTGATTCATACAGGAGAGCTGGCCTCCAGGACCATGTATCATAGGATCTGGAAGACCCATGTTCCTGGTGTGAAACCAAGGGGTGGCATCCGTGGAAGTATTTCATAAGTAAAATTCTTACCTTCCTACATTAGGAAAGGAGATAGAGCTAGCCTTAAGTTCCATCAAGGATCCGATCTCGGCCTTGTCAGTATTTTCAAAGGCCGTTTGCTTTGCACTCTTTGATCCGGGCCTTTATACAAGGGGTAAAGCGTATAAGTTCACCAGTTAAGTCGCCCTTGTGTTAGGGGGATTGAGTCTAGTTTTGTCGACTTACAAGGTCAGCACCTTGGGCCGATGCACCATATTTCCCTTCATTCTTGATTGCGGTAGCTTCCGCAAGAGAGTTTTCAGTATTGGCAGCTTTCTTTGTATAGAGCCATACTTAATTATTCTTAAGGATAGGGTGATGTTAAATCCTCATCCAGCCTTACTTCCTAAAAGGATCTAGTTTTCTTTTGAATCAAAACGTTTCTTGCCTTCCTTTTTTTCCAGAACCTTGTTCTACGGAAGGATAAGTTATTACTTTTCTCTCAATATAGATGAGAGCAGTTAAAAATCTATCTGAAGGTTTCAGATACAGGAAACTGAGGTTTTGTTGTGCTGCCAGAAAACCCTAGAAATGGGCAGGCAGCATTCAAATCAGCTATTAAAATGGTTACACTCTCTCGTTAGAGTGAGAGCAGTCAAGGCCTATCTGAAGCGGCTGCTCAGATATGGAAAACTGATGTTTGTTGCGCTATCAGGAGGCCCAGAGAAAAGGCAGGCAGCGTCTAAATCAGCTGTTTCTATGTGGATTCATCAGGTTATAATTCAGGCTTGTGGTTTAAAGAGAGGGTTTCCCCCTGTTTCTTTTAGAGTGCACCCTACCAGGATAGTAAGCGCTTCATGCGCAATGCATTACCAAGCCTTTATGACTCAGATTTGCAAGGCCGCAACTTGGTCGTCGGTGCATACGTTCACTAATTTCTATCAGGTGAATGTAAGATGGCAAGAGGATGCCGCTTTCTGGCGCAGTATGCTGCAGGCAGCAGTATAGGTCCTCACGTCTGATAGCGGTCTGCGTTATTTGTGTCTCCCTCCACTCAGTAGTGGGACGTCCCACTTAGTAATTACTATGAGGCCCTGTGTCCCGTGATGTACGATAAAGAAAATAGGATAGGATTTTTATAACAGCTTACCTGTAAAATCCTTTTCTTGGAGTACATCACGGGACACAGAGCTCCCGCCCCTCTTGTTTGGGAATATTGGGACACTTATTGCTTTGCTACAAAAACTGGTGCTCCCAGTATGGGAGGGGTTATATAGGGAGGAAACTTCCCGTCTAATTGATTACACCAGTGTCTAGCACCTGAAGGTGGAATATAACCCACTTAGTAATTACTATGAGGCTCTGTGTCCCGTGATGTACTCCAAGAAAAGGATTTTACATGTAAGCTGTTATAAAAATCCTATTTTTCTACCTCTGTACTGGCATGAATCTTTTCTTCTACCTTATTACAGGTATGACTCCTCTTCTTTTACCTCCATACAGGTGTGTCTCCTTGTGTTTTAGCTCTGTACAGGTATATCCTCCTTTTCTTCTACCTTCTCACAGGTGTATGTCATCTTCTACTTCTGTACCGGCATGACTCTTTTTCTTCTACCTTAGTACAGGTGTCTCTTCTTCTTCTTCTACCTCCGTACAGGTGTGTTGCCTCTTTTTCTACCTCTGTACTGGCATGAATCTTTTCTTCTACCTTAGTACAGGTATGTCTCCTCTTCTTTTACCTCCATACAGGTGTGTCTCCTTGTCTTTTAGCTCTGTACAGGTATATCTCCTTTTCTTCTACCTTAGTACAGGTGTCTCTTCTTCTTCTACCTCCGTACAGGTGTGTTGCCTCTTTTTCTACCTCTGTACTGGCATGAATCTTTTCTTCTACCTTAGTACAGGTATGTCTCCTCTTCTCTAACCTCCATACAGGTGTGTCTCCTTGTCTTTTAGCTCTGTACAGGTATATCTCCTTTTCTTCTACCTTAGTACAGGTGTCTCTTCTTCTTCTACCTCCGTACAGGTGTGTTGCCCCTTTTTCTACCTCTGTACTGGCATGAATATTTTTATTTCACCTTAGTACAGGTATGTCTCCTCTTCTTTTACCTCCATACAGGTATGTCTCCTCTTCTACCTCTGTACTGGCAAGAATGCTTTTCTTCTATCTTTGTACAGGTGTCTCCTCTTTTCTTTTACCTCTGTATAGATGTATTACCTAATTTCTCTACTTCTGTACATGCGTGTTTTGTCTTGTTTCACCTTCGTACAGGTATGTCTTTTTTATTTTTCCTCCATAGAACCGTGTCTTCTCTGCTTCTACTTCTGTACAGGTGTGTCTCATCTTCTTCTACCTCCATACAGGTGTATCTTTCCTCCATAAAGCACAACTCCTTTTTTTCTACCATAGTACAGGTGTGTCTCCTCTTGTGGCTTTGTACAGGTGTGTCTCCTCTTGTGACTTTGTACAGGTGTATCTCCTCTTTCTCTGTCTCTGTACAGGTGTGCCTCCTATACATATTTACAATTATGCCTCCTCTCTCTCTACCACTGTACAGTCATTTGCCTCTTTTTCTACTATACAGGTTTGTCTCCTCATCTTGTCTCTGTACAGGTGTGCCTCTAATGCATATGTACAAGTGTGTTTCCTCTCTTTCTATCATTGTAAGTCTTACATTTCTATCACTTTACAGCTGTCTGGAGGTTCTTCTACCTCTATACCCAAGTGGCTCTTCTTCTCTTTCCCTGTACAGATGTGTCTTGACTTGAAATCTCAGTCAGTGCATACTTATCATCCAACCCCAAATTGCAAGCATTAGAAAGTGAGCATCTCATAAGCATGAGCTTCTAAAGGAAGTGTTGTGCCTCCTCCAAAGGAGGGTGCTCTTGCCTTTATTTGAGTAAGGACTGTACAGCAATGGCCGCCCTTTTTTACATTCTAAAAAAATACTGGAAGCTTTTCAGTCTCCTGCTTGCAGACATCCCGCCAGCTGCAGAGACATGCTAATCAGAAGCTGAAATGACTTGCATTCACAACACCTTTTGTCTGATCAAATAGGCAATTACGTTGAAATTAAAGGCTCCTTTAATGGAAAAATAGAAAGACAGCAGTCCAAATTGTTCTGAAGACAAGAAGCCGCGGTGATTGAGAGCTGAATGTTCTCCTTTATTTCCATGAAGATACAATTCTTCCCAAATTGTTATCTTTAAGGGGATCATTCAGAGCCTGCAGAACACTCCAAAACAGATAGCTGAGTCTACATAAAAAAAAAAAATACGGGATTTTTCTAAAACCTTACTACTGTACTTGTAGACAAAGAAACATGGTGGCTTATCATGGACCAGTCATGTTTTCTTTATTGATTTATCTATGTTGTTCAGTACCAAACATTAGGATTTACAGATTTTTTTGTTGAGCTTTCATGGTGTCCAGACTGAAGGGGATAATCACAAGGCTGAAGATATTTCTATAGAGTACATAACCCCAGCTCTTCTGCCTAGATGACATATAGGCAGGCTGCTTACTGTGTTTAGCTAGTTAGTTTGGCTTCCCAAATGGCGAGAAGGGGTTAATGTTTTGCCGCCTTCTCTGGGCAAGTTTGCATTATAAAAGTTTGCAGTTCGTATTATAAAAAGGGAAGAGGTTCAGGTCCCCTGGGGGCAAACGCGACCATGAGTGGGAACGAGAACCATAGAAGAAGGTTGCTGGGACCTGTGGTCTACTTCAGGAATGCCAACTTGTTGGGACCCCATAATGATGGACACCTCCAGACTTCACCCACAAGGACTTTACATGTGCAGGTATGCTGGGGCAGCCATAGTCAGGTTCAGTTAGGGAAAGGACATTTTACCCTGTTGTATTTTACATGCCAAGTCTACATTCTACACATGCAGGTATTTCAACTGCTTTGAGTGTGGTCTAAAGTTATTCAAAGGGTGCATGTTGGGTTCTGGCGTATTCGTAAAAAACCTGGGTCTGTAATAGCACTATGGTTTAGATACGGCACCACTAGAAAAGGTTAACTTGCAAGGCAAAGAGGAGGAGGTAGATGCCATGGGTAACGGAAGGGAAGAACAGCTACAACAACCAGTCATTCGTCATGGTACCTAGTTAGGGGACAGGTCCTCCGGTAGCGAGGGGATCAGTGCCCTGACTCCCTCCCTAGCTGTCTGTCTCCTCCAGTCACTGGGAACAGACTAGCGTTATGGAGATCTATGGTCTGATCAATAGGTACTGGAAGGAAAGAGTTAATGAGCATGCATGGGACCCACTATATGCTTGGCAAGACCCTATTCTGTTATGGGGAGTGAGGTAACAGAGGTATGCTGGACTGGTGGAGTGGGCAAGTCTCTCCAAATGCAAGCACACATCAGTTACAAGTGTGTAGTGACAAGTCATCTTTCACAGGAAGCACACAGGTGATGAGCATGTCTTCAGGTGAAGTGTTACCCCACGTGCGTGGGCGCAATAGACCTCACCCACATAGTCAGAGTCCTGAGCGAAAGTAAAACACATTCCAGTACTTCCCAAGCTCTGAGAATAAATTTACTCTTTGTTAAGGGAAAAGGAAAGTGTATTCCATTAAACACCAATTTTTATCTGTTACTGCAATGTTTTCACCACTTGCCAACCGGCCCATAGTAATAATACATCATTACTTTGACAATAAATAACGGTGTTATGGCAGCAGATAGTTGCCATCACCCCAATATCTTTTTTATCCTATGGGCAATTCTGCATCGGATAAAATTAGTCCCAAAGGCACATTCGCCGCAGGATCACTTTTAGGAGAGGTGCCCCCCCTCTTGCCGCTTCCCAGTTGTTTCCGGGCTTACTGGAGCCGTCGGAAGTGGAAGAGATCCGATGCAGCCGTTTGATGGGCAGGAAGTTGAGTGAGGGCAAGATGGCCCCCACTGGTCTCTATGCCGTTGGAGGACTGGAGCAACCTCTGACGTCACTTCCGGTTCTTGGACAAAAAAAATAAAAATGCTTATTTCTATTACAAGGCATGTTTACATGTAATGCCTTGTAATAGGAATAAAAGCGATGAAAATAAAGGGAGAGTGTAAATAAATATAAAATAAATAAATAATAATAAAAAAAATTAAGTGCCCCATCCCTCCGTGCAGAAGCGAATGCATACATAAGTTGCGCCTGCATATGTAAACGGTGTTCAAACCACACATGTGAGGTATCACCGCAATCATTAGAGCAAGAGAAATAATTCTAGCACAAGACTTGCTCTGTAACTATAAACAGGTAAAAGGTTTTAAAGCGTCGCCTGTGGAGATTTTTAGGTTCCGTAGTTTGTTGCCACTCCACAAGCATGCACAATGGTAAAGCATGACATTTTAGGTCATTTACCTAATATCATATTTCACATTATACAAAAAAATTGGGGTAACTATAGTGTTTTTTTTTTTTTTTTAATTCATTAAAGTTCAAATGTATTTTTTCCACAAGAATTGTGTTTTAAAGACTGCTGCGCAAATATAGAGTGACATAAAATATTGCAACGATCGCCATTTTATTCCCTCCTAGGGTCTCTGCTAAAAAAAATATGTATAATGTTTGGGGGTTTTAAGTAATTTTCTAGCGAAAAATACTAATTTAAACTTGTAAACAAAAAGTTCCAGAAAAGGCCTGGTTTTTGTATGCAATGTTCATATTTATAATTAGTTGGATTTCAATGTGTTCTGTTACAGAAATAAAGATATTTGTAGATTAGCCACTAGGGGCAGTGTAGTTGTCAGGATTCAGCAGCAGAGATGACCAGATCTGCACGGCTACACTCAGAAAACTGGGACCAGACTGTATATGCTTTAAGTGCGATTTATTTACGGTAAAACAAAATCCATCAGAAAACATTGAAAAACAACATGAACAGATAAAATATCTGACTAATAAACCCAACAAACAGGAAGCCTAACTAATAACTAACTATATACATATATACAACACAGGGAACAGAGAAAATCAGGGAAAACTAGAGGTGCAGAGAGCAGATGGGAAAAGGGAACCAAAGCTGGGGTCAGGAACAAGGGAGAGCAGGTACAAGGCAGCAGGATACAAGGTACATGGCAGGAGCAAGATCAGGATTACTGGCAGCAGCAAAATCAGGCAAACAAAAGTAAAGCACCGATGAGCAGCGTATTGAGATAAATACTCGCAATCAGGTGTGATGGCCCTAAAATATCCACAAATATACAGTTACAAGTCCCAAAAAAGTCCAATAAGCAGAGTAACAAAGTCCATTCACTTAGGCAAGCTAATTCCGGAGCAGAACAGGCTCTGGGTGGAAACAAAATGGAAAGGAAAGCACCTCTAAATGTGGTATGGACTTAGCTAATTAAAATAAATGTCAAAGGGCCACTCACAATTAAAACCAATATACAGGCTCATCAAAATTAAAACCGCTGTCGGCAGTAGGCATGATGACGTCACCCGATGGTGGGAGGCGACGCGTTTCAGCTTCAAAGCGTATCACCTCCCACCGCCCAGTGATATCATCACAGCTACGTTGCGTTCCACGGTGGTTTCAGGAAGGAGTGTGCTGGTGATCTTCATGAGATCAGCTGCCCCGGAGACCCATACTGCGTACCAAGCGGCGATGACTTCTACTGCCGACATTGTTTTTAACACTGACAAGCCTATATATTGGTTTTAATTGTGAGTGGCCCTTTGGAATTTCTTTTAATAAACTAAGTCCATACTACACTTATGCCGTGTACACAAGATCGTTTTTCATGACGTTAAAAATGCCATTTTTAAAAATGGGTGTAGCGGGGTGTTCCCCTTTAATGCAGAGAGACAAGAAGTTCCAGGTGAGAGGTGAGTCGGGAGGAAGTAAAGAGACATTATGGAAGTGAAAGCAGAGGAGAGAGAGACTACATCTCCCAGTACATCTTGCAGCACCCAGGGTGCATTGCTCCAGAACAGAGACTGCTGGGGCAGACTTTATAAAGGGGAGGCGGAGTTTTGGTCGGCCTCTTTGGACCCCCCTCTCCTAGCAAGAGGATGTCTGTGCTGAACTGCTGTGTGCACAAGGCCTGAAGCCCGGGCCGTGTGCTCCTTTCCAAAGAGCCCTCTGCCAGCCTAGCAGAGCCTTAGAGACATCTAATCCTCCTTGCTGCAGTACACCAGAAGGATTGAAGACTTGGATGTCGGTGGATTCCTGTTCCTAGACGAATCGATGGAGGAAAGGGACTTGGACTTGTCCAGGTGGTGAGAGCTGTTTAAAGACAGATACTTTATCTTTACTATTCGTTGGGATTACAAAGTTGTTCTTCAAGTGCACCACCGAGAGATTGCTAGCGAATATTGTTTCACTGAACTTCCATTTAGATCAGTCAGGCCTGACTGCATAGGTAGACATTGCTGGGTGTTAGTCTACCCATGAGGGGAAGTAGCTGTAAAAGGGCAGCGCTAGAGTTGCATAGCAATACTTTATTATTCTGATTACTCTGTTTATCTTTATTACTGTTTATTGCAGGGATCTGCAACTTGTTATACTGTTGTTTATTACTTGCCCATTAGCCTCAGTAAAATATCTGGGTAAAGTACATTTGGTGTCAGTTCCGCTTACTTTAATAGGAGTTTTAAAGTATATTCTGTGTATGTTTGTTATAGGACTGCGTCACCAACAGTTGCGATCACGCGGTCCTATCTCTCTATCACCAGCTGTGCCACGGGAGGTTAGAGCCGATTGCCGGGGGTTGACAGCGGTGCACTGCAGGGCCCAAATCAATATCAGCGGCTCTCTTAACTGGGGGTAGCGCTACACGTGGGGGCTCGAGTCCGGGATCCTTGTACGTTGCACGCTGCAATCAAGCCGGTCAGAAGTACCAGCATGGACCCGCTGGCAATGTCACAGTGGTGCGCAGCGATTGGCGCCGATCCAACCGCGGCGGTAGTCATCGTACTCCCGGGGGAAAGATGGAAGGAAGAGGAGATAAAACAGCTCGTATTGTTACTGTCTCCAAGCCACAAAGCATGGGTGATGGATTTTAGGCCAGATCCAGTGATCTCGTTTACATACGCACTGGTAGAATGGAAAAACGAAATCCCAGAGCATTTTAAAAGTCAGAGTATACAAGCCATAGATAATCAGATCTATCACTTGATACATACGCTGCCAGTGAAGGAAGAATGGTTTCAGACACCAAAGCCATCACTCCCACAATTATCTCCACCACTATCCCCTAAAGCAGAAAAGCTTAAGGAACTATTAAGCCCGGGATCACCGCTGGCCGCTATAGGGCCTGAATTGTTGAATGCTCTAGGAGACCTTGTAATTAAGTGCCAGAAAAGCAGTACGGTGCATGTGGAGGCCGGTTACCGGAAGCTTAGCACCTTCTCAGGGAAGCTCCCCGTCCCTGCGGGGGAGGAAGATTTTGACACTTGGGTGGAACAGGCATTGCAGGCAGTAGAAGCATGGGAGGTGCCTGAGGCACAGAAGAGACAGCGAGTCTTAGAAAGTCTGAAAGGTGCCGCGGCAGAAGCGGTGAAGAGCTTCCGGTTTGGAAATGAAAACTGTACAGCTCAAGATTGCCTGGCCATGCTGCAGGAAGAGTTTGGTCAGCTGGAGAAGGTGTCAGAGATGATTTATCAAATTGAACACACTCTCCAGCAGCCGAATGAGAAACTGTCAGAATATGTTAGAAGGCTGAACAGGCAGTTATGCAAGATTGTACTGAAGAAGGGAATGCTGCCCAAAGATGCAGATGAAGCACGCATGAAGCAGATCATGAGGGGAGCGCGGCGCTCAGACCCGGTCTGGCTGCACCTGAAAACCTCAGGAGGAGGAATGTCACTAACCTACTCTGATCTAATAAAAATTATTAGGGACGAAGAGGCGCTGGAGGAAGATCAGCAGGTGGCCAAGGCGAATGTCACACCTGTACCAGTGTTGGTCCATTCGGTCAAGAGCCCAGAAAGAGATGCGGAGGTTGACACTCTGAAATCGCAAATGGCCCAAGTGTTGGAGATGCTGACCTCTTTGATGGAGAAAGATCAGAGAAGACGAGAGAAACCAAGCCCAAGAAAGGAGTTGTTCCCGAACACCTCAGCACCGGCCTCCCTACAGGACCGAGAAGAGGTGATTTGCTATAACTGCGGAGGGAGTGGCCACTTTGCTAACGTATGCTCCAGCCCAAAGAAGAAGAGAACAGATAATTGCAAGCCGGCGGGAAACTCCAAAGGGCCCCGGTGAAGGAGTCAACCTGGTGCCCATCATCTTCAGTGCGCTCCAAACTAAAAAAAAAGGCCAAGAATGGAGGAGACAAAACTCCTAGGAGGAGGTATAGTACACCCCCACCAAGATGTACCCCAGAGGGAGGGGGCAAGACCCCTCAGTGGAAGTACAGCACCCCAAAGAAGGAACATCCACCTAAAAGGAACAATAACATCCCTCAGCGGGTTTGTGCCCCCATTGAGAGGGAGAAAGTCAATGCATGCCAGGCTCAGGAAAAATTAAAGTCCAAAAGGAGCAGGGCAAGGGTCGAAAGCCAAAAAAAAAGAGGTGACCCCAGTCCGGCCATACCCAAAGGAACTGGTGGGCCCGTCTCCTACTGTGCCCATTCAAGTGGAAGGAGTCTATACTAAAGCTCTTTTGGACACCGGAGCACAGGTGACTTTACTATACCGGGACTTCTATGATAGGCACTTGAGTCATCTGCCTATCCAGAAGATAGAAGAGCTGGAGATATGGGGACTTGGAACCCAGAGTTTCCCTTATGATGGGTACCTGCCCATAAAGATGACTTTCGACCCATCCGTGGCTGGGAAGGCTGAAGTGTTTGACACCCTGGCAGTTGTGTGTCCCCGGCCGCCTGGAGCCAGCAAGATTTCCCTGATCATTGGGACAAACACGGATCTAGTCAGGAGACTCCTGACCCCTCTAGTGAAAGAGAGAAACCATTCAGCCACCAAAATCCATCCCATGCTAAAGACGGCCTACCAACGACTGGTCTTAGAGCAGAAGACCCCGGGAGAGGGGATAGGGAAGGTGTGGAGACTTGGCAGAGAAGGAGTAGTGCTACAGCCCGGAGAAGTAACCTGTCTTAGGGCCACTGTGAAGCTTTCGTGGGAACAACCTGGCCCCTTTGTCATGCTGGAATCAGACCCAAGGGAAGAGTCCTCAGGCCTGGAAGTGATACCAGAAGTGATTCCGTTCAAGGCCCTGAAGAAGGCCCATGGCAGAGTTCCGGTGAGTGTTAGGAACACTACGGGAGGACCCATGGAGATCCCTGCCAGAGTGTTGCTTGGTCAGGTGAGCCCTGCTGCCCCGGTCACTTGTTCCGAAGTCAAGGGGACGGGTGACGGAGGAGATGTTTGGGAGAAACTGTCCGTGGAAAACCCGAACCTACCCAGGGCTTGGAAAGAAAGAGCCAAGGCCCAGCTGACCAGGCGGGAGAAGATCTTTTCCGAAGATGAATTCGATGTGGGGTGTGCAAGAAGTGCCACCCATCGGATCCGCCTCCAAGAAGATAAGCCCTTCCGAGAGAGGGTCAGGCGGGTCCCCCTGGCAGATCTGGAGGATCTGAGGGAACAACTTGTAGAACTAAAGAAGACTGGTGTGATCCGGGAGTCTAGAAGTCCCTATGCCTCCCCAATCGTGGTGGTCAGAAAGAAGAATGGGTCGTTGAGGCTTTGTATCGATTACAGGACTCTCAACAGGAGAACCATCCCTGACCAATACACCACGCCAAGGATAGAAGATGCCCTACAAAGTTTGTCTGGAGCCAAATGGTTCAGTGTGATGGACCTCAAGAGTGGGTACTATCAAATCCCTATGCACCCAGAAGACAGGGAGAAGACAGCCTTCATAACCCCGGTGGGATTCTTCGAATTCAATAGGATGCCTCAGGGTCTGTCTGGAGCTCCTGCTACCTTTCAACGCCTTATGGAGAAGACTGTTGGAGACATGAATCTTATAAAAGTCCTTGTGTACTTGGACGATGTCATTGTCTTTGGAAGAACCTTGGAAGAACATGAAGCCAGGTTGGAGAAAGTATTGAGAAGACTCAGCGAAGAGGGACTTAAGCTTTCCCCCGAGAAGTGTCGGTTCTACCAGTCTTCTGTGAACTATCTGGGGCACATAGTGTCTGAAGAAGGGGTGGCCACAGATCCTGAGAAGTTGGAAGCAGTCACTTCCTGGCCACGACCCACCACAGTAACAGAGCTCAGATCCTTCCTGGGGTTCTGCTCCTATTATAGGAGGTTTGTGGAGGGGTTTGCTCGGATTGCCCGCCCGTTGAATGAATTGCTAAAGGCAGAAGGGGAAGAGGATGACTCAGGGCCCAGGAGGCCTGGTGAGTCAGTTCAAGATCAGTGGAACCCAAGGTGTGAAGAGGCCTTTCATGCTCTGAAGAGGAGCTTAACCACTGCCCCAGTCCTAGCCTACGCCGACCCTACCAGACCTTATGAATTACATGTGGATGCCAGCCATGAGGGTCTAGGTGGTGTACTCTACCAAGAGCATGAAGGACAACTGCGACCAGTGGCCTATGTGAGCAGGAGCCTGACCCCCTCAGAAAAGAATTACCCCACTCATAAGCTGGAATTCCTGGCCCTCAAATGGGCGGTAGTAGACAAGCTAAAAGACTACTTGTATGGGGCAGAGTTTACTGTGAAGACAGACAACAACCCCCTGACCTACCTCTTCACCACCGCGAAACTAGATGCCACCGGACACAGGTGGTTGGCCGCATTGTCTGGATTCAACTTCAGTCTGAAGTACAGACCAGGAGCCGGAAATAGGGATGCAGATGCCCTGTCCCGGAGGTCTCATGCCACGACAAATGACTGGGAAGATTGGACCCAAGTGGCACCGGACGGGGTGCGGGCCCTTTGTCAAGGGGCTGAATTCCAAGCCAGAGGAGGCTCCAGAGCAGAAGAAATAGGGGTTACCATGGTAGGAGTCCCCAAACACTATTGTGGGGTAACTCAACTGGAGGAAGACAACCTACCGAGACTGTCCAAGAAGGAGTTGAGGTGTGACCAATTGGAAGACCCCATGGGGAGATTGGTCCTCGAAGCCCTGGAGAATCAGGATCCCAACAAATTCCTACATCACCCCTCAAAGGAGGCTCGCCTGTTGAGGAAGGAATTGGACAGGCTACAGGTACATCAGGGAGTGGTCTACCGAAGGGGCCCCTCTGATGACTCAGAAGATAAGTGGCAGTTATTTCTTCCAGAGAAGCACCGAGAGACTGTACTAATTGCCCTGCATGACCATCATGGTCACCTAGGGGCAGAAAGGACCTTCCAGCTTGTCAGAAATCGGTTCTATTGGCCCTGCATGAGGGCAGAAGTAGAGGAGTATTGCCATTCCTGTGCACGATGCATTCAGAGAAAGACCCTACCCCATCAAGCTGCCCCAATGGGCCACTTACAAAGTCAAGGCCCAATGGATCTGGTATGCATTGACTTTCTCTGCCTCGAACCCGACCTGAGTGGATTGGGGAATGTTCTGGTAATAACCGACCATTTCACCCGCTATGCTCAAGCTTTCCCAACCAAAGACCAGAAGGCATCCACCGTGGCCAAGATACTTATGGAGAAGTATTTTGTCCATTACGGACTACCACAGAGACTCCACTCAGATCAAGGAAGGGACTTTGAGAGTCGGTTGATCCGAAGACTTTTGGATTCATTAGGAATAAAGAAGACCAGAACCACGCCTTACCACCCACAAGGAGATGCTCAGCCGGAGAGATTTAACCGGACCCTGCTCAACATGTTGGGAACCTTAGAAACAGAGAAGAAGCAACACTGGAGTCAGCACATATCAGCCCTAGTACATGCCTATAACTGTACCACAAGTGACGCCACTGGCTACTCCCCTTATCGACTTATGTTTGGGAGAGAAGCAAGGCTACCTGTGGACCTGGCCTTTGGCACTTCTATAGACAATACCTCAGCTACATCCCACAAGGGATACGTGGACAGACTTAGACGTAGCTTGCAGGTGGCCTATGAACAAGCCCAGGCGGCTTCGGATCAAAGGGGGGCCCGCAACAAGAGAAATTTTGATCTGAAGGTTCGAGTGCAAGATCTGCAGCCCGGGGACCGAGTACTGCTACGCAATCTGGGGGTCCCTGGAAAACGCAAGCTTGCCGACAGGTGGAGATCTGAGCCCTATGTTGTCTGTAGGAAGTTGCCCGGTTTGCCTGTCTACAAACTAAAGCCAGAAGGAAAGGTGGGTCCACTGAAGACGTGGCATCGGAACCACCTGCTCCCACTTGCTGAGGCAGTCAGAATACCTCCCGTGAGAGACTCCCCTGAACCGGCCTCTATCCTGGATATTCCTAGGCCGAACACTCGGTCCCAGACCTCTCGAGCCAAAGATGGGGAGGCCTCCCAATTGAGTACAGAAGAAGGTGGAGAACTGCACTGGCTGTGGCCTCCCTCGACTCTGGGAACGTCCGCCATAGATATCCCAAATGGAGGGGATACCCCAGATGCAACGCTGAATCCGGGGGCTACTGAATTCATACCCTTCAGTCCCTCAGCTGATTACTGGGAAGATGTTCCTGACACTTGCGCAGAGGAGGACTCTAGAGATTCCATACGTCAGTCGACTTCTGAATCAGAGGTTCCAGAACCAGCAATGTTACCTGAACTTACTCCTGAAGAAGAGCCTGTGGTGCCAGAGTCAGAAGCACCAAGAGAGCAGAGGGCTCGCAGAGTCATCAGGCCTCCCAAGAAACTAACTTACCCCCAAATGGGGACGAGCTCAGAGGACTCTGTTGTAACGGCTAGGAGAAGTGTTGAACAACCTGATCCTTCCACCGTCCATTTGGTGGAGGGCAACCCCAGCTCACTCTCTGGCACAGTTAGGCAGGCCACTCATGGTAGTGTGACCTGTGGGCAAGAGAGTTCCATCCCAAAGTTTTGGTGGGAATTCCCTATGCCGACATCATGCTCGACATTGTCCAAAATGGTAAACAGTATTTGTTGAAGTTTATCTTTGGGGACCAAAGAGTTCAAGTGGGGGGAGTGTGTAGCGGGGTGTTCCCCTTTAATGCAGAGAGACAAGAAGTTCCAGGTGAGAGGTGAGTCGGGAGGAAGTAAAGAGACATTATGGAAGTGAAAGCAGAGGAGAGAGAGACTACATCTCCCAGTACATCTTGCAGCACCCAGGGTGCATTGCTCCAGAACAGAGACTGCTGGGGCAGACTTTATAAAGGGGAGGCGGAGTTTTGGTCGGCCTCTTTGGACCCCCCTCTCCTAGCAAGAGGATGTCTGTGCTGAACTGCTGTGTGCACAAGGCCTGAAGCCCGGGCCGTGTGCTCCTTTCCAAAGAGCCCTCTGCCAGCCTAGCAGAGCCTTAGAGACATCTAATCCTCCTTGCTGCAGTACACCAGAAGGATTGAAGACTTGGATGTCGGTGGATTCCTGTTCCTAGACGAATCGATGGAGGGAACGGACTTGGACTTGTCCAGGTGGTGAGAGCTGTTTAAAGACAGATCCTTTATCTTTACTATTCGTTGGGATTACAAAGTTGTTCTTCAAGTGCACCACCGAGAGATTGCTAGCGAATATTGTTTCACTGAACTTCCATTTAGATCAGTCAGGCCTGACTGCATAGGTAGACATTGCTGGGTGTTAGTCTACCCATAAAGGGGAAGTAGCTGTAAAAGGGCAGCGCTAGAGTTGCATAGCAATACTTTATTATTCTGATTACTCTGTTTATCTTTATTACTGTTTATTGCAGGGATCTGCAACTTGTTATACTGTTGTTTATTACTTGCCCATTAGCCTCAGTAAAATATCTGGGTAAAGTACATTTGGTGTCAGTTCCGCTTACTTTAATAGGAGTTTTAAAGTATATTCTGTGTATGTTTGTTATAGGACTGCGTCACCAACAGTTGCGATCACGCGGTCCTATCTCTCTATCACCAGCTGTGCCACGGGAGGTTAGAGCCGATTGCCGGGGGTTGACAGCGGTGCACTGCAGGGCCCAAATCAATATCAGCGGCTCTCTTAACTGGGGGTAGCGCTACATGGGCATTAAAAACGATTGTGTGTAGGCTCCAGAGCATTTTTAAGGATGTGAAAAATGGCCTAAAAAAATTAGAACCTGCTCTATTTTTTTCACGTCGTTTTTTTTAACGTTGTGACAAACGGTAGTGTGTATGCTTTTACGAGGGGAAAAAAACGTGCATGCTCAGAATCAAGTATGAGACGGGAGCGCTCGTTCTGGTAAAACTAGCGTTTGTAATGGAGATAGCACATTCGTCACGCTGTAACGGACTGAAAAGCACAAGGCTGAAAAGTGCGAATCGTCGCTCAACAAACTTTACTAACATGAAGGGTGGCGCCATCCGAACGGAACTTCCCCTTTATAGTGCCGTCGTACGTGTTGTACGTCACTTCGCTTTGCTCGAGCGTTTTTTTTAATGAACGTGTGTATGCAAGGCAGGCTTGGGAGGAAACATGAAAAATCACGTCGAGAAAAACTTCGTTTTTTTAAATGACATTAAAAACGATCGTGTACACGGCATTAGAGGTGCTTTCCTTTCCACTTTGTTTCCTTGTTTACAGTTTTATAGAAGAGGACCTATATACCCTCCCAGCAACCAGCACCAAGAGGAGACTGATTACTGGACACTGCGGGCTGCTAGGAGACACCTGCTGGTGGACACTGGAACTGCAACCTCCTGCTCTGGGAAGCACAGTGCCACCGGCAGGTAATCCAGGTCCTGACAGTTGTTTAGTTACTACAGTAACACTGCCAAACTACTTAAAGGGACCCTGTTGTTGCCTTTCAAAACTAAATGTTATCCCTGAAAAGAAGACACTTTACTCTTCTCTGTCCAGACACCTGTTCTAGTTATATTGGTCCTTGGTAAGCAGAGTCTTCACATCTGACACACTTCCAGGAGTGTCAAAAATCCCAGAATGGGTGGCAGCACAGGGAAGTATAGCAGAGATTTTTTAAGAGTCTTCTTTAAAGTGTTATTAAAGTGGTTGTAAAGGTAAAAGTTTTTCACCTTAATGCATCCTATGCATTAAGGTGAAAAAACATTTGACAATACCGCCCTCCCCCCCCCAAGCCCCCGTTTTACTTACCTGAGCCCTCGAAAGTCCCGCGCTCGCCCCCGTCATCCTCCTCGTTTCTGAGCCTGGCCGTTGATTGGCTACACTGGATGGATTGAAAGCAGCGCAGCCATAGGCTCACGCTGCTGTAAATCACATCCAATGACGCGGCACGCCGGGGGGCGGGGCCGAGTGATACAGTGAGCGGCTATAGCCGCCGGCTGTATCACTGGAGCGCGCCCGCAATCACTCACCACCATGCGAGTGCACGGATCGACATACCGGTACGTCGATTCGTGCAGGGAATCCAACCTGCCACAGGAATATCTGCGGCGGCTGGTCGGGAACTGGTTAAAGCTTGTAGGAGGAGTTTTCATTCTCCTCTGACTGTCCAATAAGGCTGCAGGACCACTTACCCTCTGTCTTGACAGTGCTGATTGGCCCTGTGCCGATCACATGCACCCTCCCAAGAAAAAAAAACTCAAGTGATACACACCAAACTGAGCATGTGCAGCTTGCCCCCAAGGCTCTGTTCCATCAGAAGATAGATTGGGGACTGTGGAAGAAGGGGAGGGTCAGGGAAGACAGGATCAAACAGACTTTTTACACAATGCAGATGATTAAAGCCTTAGGTTCCACAGTGAGTATAACAAGCATGCTTTACTGCATATACAGACTGATTTTACTGTTGTGGGTTTAGTAACGCTTTAACAATTGTTGAAATAAGATACCAGCTACATGAAGAGGGCATTGTTTTCAATGAATCAGCCAACAGATAGACTTGCATTGTAGAAAGGAACAGCTAAGTGCTACCATTGTGTAGCACTGCAATGCAGGAATCAGGGCCTGCGTTTGTAATGATAGAATATGGCTGCTGTCCGTACATACATAAACTACAGTATAAAGGAAAAATTGTGTTTTAAAAGGACGTGGCGATAGGATCATCTGCACCAAGCTGATCTCAGTTACATGTTTATGTAAAACTTTGAAAAGGCTGCATGTTCTCTAAAACTAAAAGATAATTAAACCCCCCCCCCCCCTTCAAAAAAAAAAAGTGAGCTCATTACGAGTCCAAAAAATAAGGAAAATCACCTCTGTTGCTCACAGCAAAAATAGACGTCATGTTATATTCTAACCTTTAGCAGAGAAAAGACAGCAGGAATCTGCAAGCAATTAGCTGATCATCCCTCATCCATGTACTGTAGTAAAGCACTGGGCTCTCCCAGCTTATGTACAGCCGTATTACATTGTACAGGAATTGTGGACATAACCCAGGATTTATCCGCTCTGATGCAGAGTTAGTGTTGTGAATTACAAAGTAAACACACTGTACTCCTCCGTAAATCCATCTCACATCTGATCGGCGTTTGTTGAAGTAGGAGCATATGGCGCTGAAGCATTCCGCCAGAACAACTTGTCTTGCGAGTCATCATGTGGAAAGCTGCAGGAGACGCCGATGATGTGTGTGAAGTTGGAGATCTTGCGGTTTTGAGCCTGTCTGCGATTCTGTCTGCTGCTCCATTCCGCCTCACCTCCTCTCTGTAATCTCCTCTCTTTCCCAGCTGATGGAGGGAGCGGAGGACAATAAGCCCACACCGCCTGTTTACCCTGATGCTGCTGGAGCAGACTCGGGGCAAAGCAAAGAAGGCCTAATCCGAGCACTCCTAATTCTTAGCTTTAGAATGGAGGGACAGAAAAGCGTGCAACAAGGCCTGTGACCACTCTGGTATAGGCTTCCAGGCATACTGAACCTACTGCTCTGTTCAACAGCAAGACCTTATGTGTAAGAGTGTATGAATGATGACGTCACACTGTATGACATCACACACAACATACATGTCCAAAGGCTTGTCAACTTTCCGGATTCTCTTGACTTGCTGCCCACACCTTCAATACAAACATGTGTAGCAAGGTGTTACTTTTGCACGTAGCTTATGGACTACACTTTGTGCCTATAAGAACTTAGCTCTTTTCATTGTTCGTTTACCCCATACTGCTGCAAGCTGCTCGGTTCAGCTATGGTAAGGACAATGCATGATGGACCTTGTGGTGCGGAAAGACAAAGACTCTATTGCTATGGGTCAGAAATAGACTACAAGACCCACAACGCCCTGTGTTGTGAAGGAACATGGCACCACGAACTGCCTGCTGGGAGGACCTTTTAAAAGGGGCGGCGGGGCTTGTGTTCTGTCTCTTGGGACGCTATCTTGCAAGTGGCAAGAGGCCTGCAGCGAGGGTGCTTAGGCCGGAAAAGCCTGGGCCTAAAGTGACGGAGGCCGGATCGCCTGTCGGAGGGATCCCAGCTACAGCCCGGCTGATCGGACCAGGGAGGGGGACAGCTCCACAATCCTGAGCATCCAGAGTCACCGATCCACCCACACCTTTTCTCTGGATTACAAATACTAAAGTGTATTCACCCACGCCTTATCCACCCACGCCTTGTTAGGCCTGTTTGTTGTTTTCATTCTGGTCTGGGAGTGTCTATGCGTACCAGCTGGTGATTCACAGGCAGCATCACTGAGACCTCCCTCTTCTTTCTAGAAGATTCTAGAAAGAGAGGAGGAGCGGAAAGGTGGAGCTGCCTGGGGTGTTCTGAGGAGCCCTGACAAATCCCCAACCTGGATTGGCAGGGGGCAGGCCTCCTTAAATACCCAGGGTCAGCCCAGCTGGGGAGGAGTTGGAGTTGTTTATAGCTTTGGAGATGGAATGCTAGGCTGTCGGGGCCTTTGTTGGAGCCCCCCAGTCTTGGGGGGGGTGACCTTGGGCTTTGGTTTGGGTGCGGACGGAGCCCTTCAAGAAATCGTGAAGGTGTTCTGGACAAGAGGCACAGGAGGAGCAAGAGAGGACAGCAGGAGAGAGAGCATTTCTGGTCAAGTTTCCTGGGAGAGAAGAAACAACTGGTCGCAGCCAGGAGAGGGCTGGTGAGTGACATGCACAGTCAGGAGGACTGGGGAGGCATGCCTGAGAGGACTGGGAGAATGCAGTCTGGGATGGGTTCAGAGCCAGTGGAGTGGACTGTGGTGTCATGGGCATTGGAGAAGGGCAGCTGCAACCAGGAGGGCTGGCAGGGCCCGAAGATGGGTTATTGGGTTCAGTAGCCACATGTAGGACAGCTAGTACCAACTTGATATTTCTGCTACACTATAGGGGCTCGCGGTCCCTGCCTGAAAAGGGCAATTACTGAGGCCTGGCTGAGCCAGTGTCAGACCTAATCACTTTGTGCTAGCTTTACCTGGAGCATTAGAGAGAAAGGTATGTGCAGGAGGAGAAATGGAGTGTATATACCAGCATGTACAGTTTGTCCCAGCAAGTTCTGCAAAATTACATTGGCCATCCCATACTTCCTATACCCCATCCAAGTTCAAATCCCTCAATAAAACATAAAAACAAGCACATGGACTGTTTTCTGTCTTGAAATGTCTGGGAGGTGAACGCCAGGCGGGGCAGGGTGACAGGTGGGCCATACCACTCAGCAGCCCCTACGAGGGGTACCGCTACACAAGCTTTTTCTTTAGCAATGGAGTCTTGTGCGGTAAGCATGCATACAGGCCATGGCAGTTGAGTACATTACTTATTGTTTTCGTTAAAACAATTGTACTGGCTAATTCCAGGTCTTTTTGAAGCTCTCCACAAGTGGTCCTTAGCTCTTGGGCAACTCTTCTGATAATTCTATTCACTCCTCTGTCAGAAATCTTGCAAGGAGCAACTGGTCGTGGCCAGTTTATGGTGAAATGATGTTCTTTCCACTTCTGGATTATGGCCCCAACAGTGCTCACTGGAACATTCAGAAGTTTAGAAATCATTCTGTAATCATTGCTATCAGTATGTTTTGCAACCATAAGGTTGCGAAGGCCATGAGAGAGCTCTTTAGTTTTACCCATTATGAGATGTTTCTTGTGTGACACCTTGGTAATAAGACACCTTTTTATAGGCCATCAGTTGAGACAGCTAATAATAGTCTTAGAACACAGCACTGGTTGTTGCTTTACATCAGCTGTTAAGCTTTAGGCGAGCTTAAGTATTTTAACATTGGCTGAGCCATTTTGTAAGGCATATTTACACAAGCTTGCCATAAACAACAACGAAAGGTGCTACTACCCCAGATTAATAAAACTCCTTCTGAGCTGTCGGGTGCAGGATGTGCAGTTGCTCAGCTGCCAAAGTGATGAATGGATAAAGGACAATCCGCAGCTCCATGCATGCTCTTAAATCAGTCCGAATTTATTGTATCTCCATAAAAAATACAGCAGAGGTAGACGCGTTTCAGCCGCAAAGGCCTTGTTTACACAAGCTTGCACCTATTGCATCCTAGAGTTAACTCTAAACAGCTTTTAAGTAATAATTCTTAATTTGTCTTATGGAAGGTTTCATTGGAAAGTGAATATTTACAATAATAATGAGGGATTAGGGAACTCAATGGAAGAATGAAAACTGTCCAGCAACATTACCATAGTCCAGCCCTATAAACCACCTACCAAACAATATGATCATTTGGCAGCATGGCTGTGACACCCATCTAGTCTTTGGCAACATGATACCTCTATGCCAACATTACAACCTTGTTGCGATGTAAACTCCTCTTATATATAATATATAGCACTCCTGTGGTCTCTGCAGTTCAATCACCTCTGAAAAAATTTCACATTTCTACCCGCATTACACCTCACTGGCTTTTGTCAACATTGTCACTAAGACAAAAAGTGATTGGAAATTTGAAACATTTTGCATTGTCACCAGAGCAGGAGGTGAGGGAAAGACCTCAAATGGAGACATCTGTTCCTGTGACAACTCTGTAAGATGTAGCGAGGAAGTAAGGAGCGCCGGGTTGTCCAGATAAATGCAATTTAAAAAGTATGGTACATAAGCCTTTATCAAAAGTAGAAACATGTACATCAAGCCAACACCTTTTGGGTGAAAGGACTCCTCCTAGTGCTTGGGCTGCTACCTTTACTCTACGACCTTATGGTCGCTGAAGCAAGTAGACTTGGGTAGGAAAGAAGGAAGGCCCGGTTGTCTAGATAAATGCAATTTAAAAAGTATGGTACGTAGGCATTTATTGAAAGTAGCAACATGTACATTAAGCCAATGCGTTTCAGGGAAAAGGATTTCCCCTTCTTCAGGGCTGTTGCTGCGTTCTATTGGATGGTAACGGTTCCCAAATACGGTGCCTCTGCAACTATAGTTGTCACCCTGCTGTCCTGCTTTATGAAAACTCATATTTAAGATAAACGTTTTTGGGAATCATCCCCATCCAATAGCATGCAGCAACAGCCCTGAAGAAAGGGGGAGTCATTTTCCCTGAAATGCATTGGCTTCCTTCACATACTGCGTTTAATAAGTGCCTATGTGCCATACTTTTTAAATTGCATTTATTTGGACAACTGAGCGCTCCTTCCTTCCTACCCAAGTCTACATGCTTCAACAACCAAAAGGTCTTAGGGTAAAGGTAGCAGCCCAAGTTCTAAGAGGGTCCATCACCACCATTGGACACAACCTACTGGAAGGGATTTATTCTCAGTTGGCCACACAAATACCCACCTATGACAAGTGATTGATTCAGTCAGTCCAGTGCGGTCTCCAGTACATCTCTGTAAAATGGGAACTCTTTTGACTTTGGAGGGATGTTCACTCATTCCCTGTTGCTAATCCAGGATAGGAAGTGAATGGAAATCTCGCCAGTGGGACACAGTGGCAATCATTTAAAAGTGTAATTCTCTTTCACTTTCGAAAAAAAAATCCTCTCCAAATAGGACATAGATGGCAAAAAAAAAAAACTTGTGCTTTACGCTATCCAAAATGTAAAAAAAACTTTGGCTTTAGACACTTCAACATTAAGTTATTTCTAAGCATTGCAAAACCACTCTTAAGCCTCATACACAAGATCGGACTTCGATCAGACAAATCCGTGGATTTTTGTCCGAGGGGGGGTTTTCCGTGAACTTGTTCTGCATACATACACCAAACTTTGTGGTTTTTCAGCTCCTTACCGCCACCCTTTGGGCAACTTCTGCTATTGTTGTCTGATGTTTAGCATCAATTTGAGAGCATGCACAGCCAACATTTGTTGTCGGAAATTCCGACAACAATTGTCCGATGGAGCATACAGACGGTCGGCTTATCCGACAAAACATGTCCGTCGGACAATTGTTGTCGAAATATCCGATCGTGTGTACGGGCCTTAAGGTATTGCAATGTTGCTTCTCATCTGTACAGACTCAAGGTAATTTACTCTATGTTTGGACTGTTAAGGTACACACCGTGGATAAAAGCTGAGAAATACAGCTCCTTATTCCGATGCATGTCCATTTGCTGCTACACTAACCCTTAAGTGTTTTTCCAAATAAGCACTTTTTTTGGCTAAAAAAGCTAAAAACTGACAGCAGCAGATGCAGGCTACACAACATTTGGTGCACACGCGAAGCAGCTTCCGTCTGTAAACAAATAGAAGAACCTGCGTCGTATCAAATCCCAAATCCAGAGAATCGCTCATCAGCAAAGTGAGCTGACAGGACGATTAAACACAGGGGCAGATGCGCGAGGCTTCGTTAAAACATTAAGCGTGGCCATAAAATAAAAAGAGAGATGTACAGGCACATCCTGCGGTTCAGGCAGCCGGAGGAAAGTGTCTTATCTGCCCACCATCCAATCAGTGGGGAGCTAAGCAGGAAATTAAATGCACAGCCAGCTGACGGAGTTAATGCAAAAAATTGGATTTGTAACAGCAGCTCAGAACTGGCAACAGAAACCAGGAGCTGGTTAGCCGTACAATCGCCATGCCAAGGAGGGAGAATGGATATGAATTGTTTAGCAATATCTCTGCCAATTAGTATTAGGATTTTCAGATACAAAATATTTCATCCTTCCTAACTTTCTTAAACAGAACATGGCGTGCAAAACTGGCTATAAATTTGAGATGATTGACATTAATGTCTATGGCAGCAGCAGACACCTGCTGGGGAATTGCTATTGGGGATAAAGATTAACAGGTCTGTAGACCTGTTCAGTTCCTTCCTTCTCCTCCCTGATCTCTCCAAGGATTTAAACCCACAAGCTAGTGATAATCCAAGGTAACTGCAAACAAACTTCCATGTTATGGATATTTAATAAAGTTAAATAAAGAGTCAGGGTAATATAAATAGAGATTAGGCTTAGTAGAGTGAGTTTCGAGAGCTTAATGTATTGGCAAAATCAACAGTTTCGTGTTGACCAAAATTTTGCAAAAATTTTAATCTAAATTTCATGTTGCGTGCAAATTGCATTATAAGACTGAGATCTTCTTGCTGGCCAATGGAGAGACAAAATTTTAAATTGAAAACATGTAACAATGTAGGAACCTACGAGAATGACCTAAATACCAACACTAAAGGATAATGGACATCTTGAAGGTGCAGGCTGTACTATAAAAAAGTTCGGACCACAAGCTGTTGATCAGGCAGAGCTACTACGCCGCTCACATATTACATAGATACACAGTATGAAAGTCCAAGGTCTTGAGTGATCCACTGTAACAAGAGAGGAAATATCGTTATCTAAAGGAAATACAGTAAACTGATAGGCCACTGATCTTTTTTGGCAATCTAAAATATTAAAGTTCAAAAAGGTAGCTGACGTGTTTCAGGAATACCCTTCTTTAGGGTATTCTGATTGTTCATTAAAATGTAAGATTGTCACAAAAATTGGTGTCCTCTTGGTTCCCTAAATCCTCTGCTTCCCTGGTTAGAGTGAAGTACTTGTGGCCTTGTACGTCTTCTCATCAACCTAAACACCAAAAAAAACCTTCATCTACAGGCTGTACTATAATGAAGTTAGGACCACAGGCTGTTCATTCGACAGAGCTACTACACCACTCATATTAGATAAGTACAAGGCCTGGAGTGGTCCACTGTAACCAAAGCACCAATGATGTTATCCAAAAAAAAAATAACGTAAACTGATAGGCCACTGATCTTTTTAGCAATCTAAAATATTGAAGTTCAACAAGTTGGCCGACGTGGGATCTGAATACCCTTCTTTAGGGATTTCTGAAGTTCATGAAAAACATTAGATTGCTACAAAGATTGGTGTCTTCTTGGTTCCCTATATCCTTTGGATATAAGCATTGATTCCCTGGTTAGACTGAAAAGCTTGTGACCTTGTCTTTCTTCTCATCAATGTAAACATCAAAATGACCTTCAGCTACTGCCACCTTGGAGTAAATTGGGGTATCTTGTCAAACACAGCAAAGTGATCTTGCTGAATCTATTTACTGATGTTACATAATTTGATATGGTTATTCTGCTACGGTTATTCTGCAATGAATAATATGTTGTTAGTAGCATTATTTTGTGTTTTATTATGGTCATCAAATAGTTATTAGGGGACAAAACAGCTGTATATGGTGGTTGCTGAACTGTAACTATAGTATTGATTTTTGATAACCTAACCTTGATTAGTATATAATATTGCTCTGTTTCGGTGTGCTGATCGGCAGTGGATAGAAGAACAGACGTCTGAATGAAAAAGGCTGTTACCTATTAATCAAAATGTGAGCTGATTAACTGCTTGTTGTCCTAAACATTAGATTTCTGAATCGCAGTTATGTAGGAATGCTACTCTTTGTAAAGTCTGCAGCAGGGTTCCTGAAAATGTTAAAACAAAGGGACAGTTCATTGTTCAGCAGAGTGTCGGAGGCCAATAGGAGAAAAAAATGCCCCTGCCTTTGTGGTCACTGGGAGTACAAAATGTCACTGTGTGAGTATGAGTAAAAAATGCCTTTGAGTCAATGGCAGGTAAAAAATACCCTATTGTCAATGTTCAGAGGCAGCAAAAATGCCCCGGCCGCAGTGGCCCTAGGGTTGGCGGTCCGCAGGAGCAAAAAAATGCCCTCACCACTGTGGTTTGAAGAAGAATAAAAATACCCCAGTGCTATTCACTGGTAGTCAGTGAAAGTAAAAATTGCTCCAGTGTTGGTAGTCATTGGGAGTAAAAAAAAATGTCCTAGCCTCAGTAATCAGAATAAAAAAAAAAAACACATTGGTGGTCAATGGGAGTTAAAAATGCCATGGCATCAGTGGTATGTAGGAGTTAATATTATCCTGCACCAGTGGTCAGTGGAAAAATGAAACGCCCCTGCTGTGGGTTTTAGTGCCTGGCATGTGCTACCACTTTGCATACAGTGGCTCCCTCTGGTGTGCATGCAGGTGCTGGTTTACAGCAAGCAATAGGCGTTGTAACCAGTCTGTGGGTCATAGTTTGAGGACTACTGGCTTGCAATGTGGAGGTAAAGAAGGTGCCTTCTGATTCTGAGTGCTTTGTTTCTCTTCCCCCTCCAATGATGAAGATATCACTTTTGCATCAAGATCTTCTAATTATTTATTAAGCCTAAAAATTAATCTTAATCCATTGAAATAACATTGATGTCATCATATTGCTTTGCAATAGGTGTAGTGTGACGGTACCTGTGCAACGGCTTAGCCTGCAGTTTCCCGCCTGTGAAATTCTTACCTCCTTGTTGTTATGGTTCTGCTAGACCTGTGATTCTAGACCCGTGATGCTATTCCTATGTGCTGTTTGGCTTCTGTGTTCACCTATGGGTGTCGCCTGCTACACTGTGGGTTTATTTTCCTTTCCCTTCTATCACTTCCTGGCCCGCCTCCCAGTTTCCTTCCTATACAAGACATGCTTAATGCAGATTGTGTTGCCTGAGCAACTTCCTAGTTCTCTGAGATCTTGTTTGCCTACTATTACATGCATTCAGTGTCTGACTTCCCGTGTACTGACCCCAGCTTCGTCTACTGTTTGTGCTTGCCTGCCCTGACCTCGGCTTGTTTCCTGGATATTCTTCTGTTTACTGCGTTTTGTACTCAGCACACACGAGTGGTCTCCACATCTTCAGCTGGACGTACCTGGGGGCTGCGACCTGGTTCCGGCTTGCTGCAAGTTTATCCCCACCATGAGGAGCCCTAGTGAAGAAGAAGGCTAAGGCTCCATGCCCTAGGGAACCCTGAGTTGGCATTCTACAAGGGCTCACTACCACTGAAACCTGACAATCTGAGTGATATAAGAAATCAGCATGTGGTTGAGGCTGCCATTAAAATTTCGTGGTGGGTGTTGGTTTTAAAAAAAAATATATTACTATTAGCTTTTTGGGTATTGTATTCCAAAATTATGAGCATTAATATGGAGTTGGGTATAATAGTCTCTACTCTAATGGGAAGACTTTTCTCTTTGTTTACAAGTGTGTCTATAGGAATTTGTGCCAATTCAGCCAAAAGACTATTTGTGAGGTCACATACTGATGTTGGATGGGAAGATCTGGAATGCAATTTGTATTCCAATTCATCCCAAAGGAGTTCATTAGGCCCCTTTCACACGGACGGATAGAATGGTGCTTTTAGCTGCGGATTTTCTAGTTTTCTACTGCAGCTAAAAGCACACAATGCTTTCCTATGGCCCCATTCGCACACAGCGTTTAGCTGCGATTTCATTACATGCAGTTTGGTGCGAAGAGAAAAAATAGAATTGAATGCGTCCAGGTGCGATGTAGCGCAGCTATATGCACATAACCGCAGGTAATCGCAGTCTTTTGTGTCAACTGCGGATAGCAGCGTGAGAAAAAAGAAAGAACAACAGGAAGCACATCATAATCAGTAGGTATAAAAAGGGTTGCTATGGGAATGACTACCGCAGCTAAACACAGCCGCATGTAACCGCACGTAAACGCAGGTAATCGCAATGTACAAATGCAGCTAATCGCAGTGCATGGAGCCTTGAATTTCACAGAACATTTTACATGCTTTTAACTGCGGCAAAACAGCCGTCCGTGTAAAAGGCGCCTTAGACTTGAAGTTGGAGCTGGAATCCCTCCACACAAAACTAACCAAACCATGTCTTTATGGAGCTATCTTTGGGCGCAGAGGCACAGTCACACTAGAATAAAAAAAAATGTCCTTCTCCACATGGTTCCCACAAAGCTGGAGGCACAACATTGTCTAAAATATCTATGCATCCTTTACTGGAAAACTCAGTTTGGAGGGGTGGCCAGGTAGTGTACTTTTAAGCCCTGTACACACGATCGGATATCCTATGGATTCTAATCCGATGTTTTTTTTCCATCGGAAATCCGATGAAACTGTCTTCCATCAGTCTTGCCTACATACCATCAGTCAAAAACCGACTGTTTCAAACGCGGTGACGTAAAACACTCCGATGAGCTGAGAAAGATGAAGTTCAATGCTTCTGAGCATGCGTCGACTTGATTCTGAGCATGCGTGGGTTTTTTAATTTAAAACATGTTCTATTTTGTAACACTGATGGAAAAAAGACCAATGGGGCCCATACACGATCGGTTTGTCCGATGAAAACAGTCCATCAGTCTGTTTTCATTGGTAAAACCTATCGTGTGTACAAGGCTTTACACAGTGCCTGGGAATAGACTTACGACATTGCCATTCAGTCACCCTTTCATTGGCTGGAATTTTTTGCCTCAGAGGTGGAATAGTTAATGGCCTAATTCTGACACTTTTCCGTATGTTGATCTGAGTTTAGGTCACGGGTGACCGACGGACAGGTTGACGCAGAGAATGACATGCTGCCCACACAACCCCCTGCACTAAATTGAATCTCTAGATATCAAATTAATTAGGAGAATATAAAATATTAATATATTCTAACTGAATGTTCATCAGCAAATTATCCAGGCTTTCAACAACATGGGTCTACTGCCGCGATACAGAGGTGGGGTTGGAGGGGCAGTGGAAATAGAACGTGCACATTTCTCTAATTGGAGTAACATGTTTTCTCTGAGTCTGTTTGAGGCAGGATCAACGTTAATGCGACTTTAAATTCTGTCTGGGTTGGGAACAAATCACTGGAGTTTCCTAAGGATTAATACAACTTTTTGATAGAGTCACAAAAGCAGAACTCCAGCCACAAATAAGATACAAATTAATAATCCATTAACAGAAAGAAAATTATATAAACAGCTTTCTAGAGGTCTAGAGATCTCGCCTGCAGTACTTTTGTTCTGCCACTAGATGTCCTCAGTCTGATGGCCAGCTTCCTTCAACCCACTTCCTCTGAGCTCAGGTCAGCCTCCACCCACAGAAGAAGCAGTCCAAGTGATGAGTTCATCTTTCTATCACCTCCTTTCAGCATGCTCAGTCCTGATGGGCTAATTGTACTGCTTCCTCTGCTCACTGTCTGGCAGTGCCGGGACAAGGTCATCCAGAGCCCAGGGCAAAGATGCCAACCTGCATCCCCCCCCCCCATTCATGACGTGCAAGCTTAGGGGATCCTATGCCCAGCAGCCACTCACTTGTCAAAATCACTTCTGCTGTCACTACTCCTGCCAGCCTTGTCACAGAGGGAAGACAGTCCCATGCCGCCAGTTAACCCCGCTCGCCCACCCCTTGTCCCAGTCATGCCCTCTGGTCCTGCACTACAAGCAGGGCCATCTTTAACCGGTTTGCATACTTTTACTGCTGCAGAATGGCTCTCCTGGGTGAAATCCCGTACGGGTACGGCTTTGCCCAGGAGAGCCGCCAGAGGCACGCGCCCGCTGCACAGCAGGGGACCCGATGCGCATTGCCGGTGGGGCATGGTTTCCGCTGGCCACGTGCGATCGCGTGAACGAGAGCCAGCGTGGGGATTTGTATGTGTAAATACACAAATCCCTGTGCTGTCAGGGAGGAGGAGACAGATGGTGTGTTCCTACTAAGTAGGAACAACGATCTGTCTCCCCCCCCTAGTCGGTCCTATCCCCATACAGTTAGAACACGCTGAGGAACACACATTTAACCCCTTGATTGCCCCCTAGTGTTAACCCCTTCCCTGCCAGTGACATTTACACAGTAATCAGTGCATATTTATAGCAATGATCACTGTATAAATGGTCCCAAAAATGTGTCAAAAGTGTCCGATCTGTCCGTGGCAATACCGCTGAAAATCACAGATCACCGCCATTACTAGTAAAAAAAAATTAAAAATAATTAAAATGCCATAAATCTTTCCCATAGTTTGTAGACGC
The DNA here is from genome assembly GCA_029206835.1 of Rana muscosa. NCBI lineage: Eukaryota > Metazoa > Chordata > Amphibia > Anura > Ranidae > Rana > Rana muscosa. The sequence continues at coordinate 290,679,948 of CM055128.1, read as the reverse complement.
TATACCTTTTGCACAAACCAATGAATATACGCTTTTTGCGATTTTTTTTACCAAAAATATGTAGAAGAATACATATTGGTCTAAACTGATGAAGAAATGTGTTTAAAAAAAATTGGGGGGATATTTATTATAGCAAAAAGTAAAAAAATATTGTTTTTTTTTTTCAAAATTTACGCTTTTTCTTTGTTTATAGCGCAAAAAATAAAAACCGCAGAGGTGATCACATACCACCAAAAGAAAGCTCTATTTGTGGGGGAAAAAAGGATGTAAATCTCGTTTAGGTACAGCATTGCATGACCGCGCAATTGTCAGTTGAAGCGACGCAGTGCCGAATTGTAAAAAGTGCTCTGGTCGGGAAGGGGGTAAAATCTTCCGGGGCTGAAGCGGTTAATATCGATTGGACCCTGGGCAAAAAATATTTTGGGCCCTCCCAAATCCACTTATCAACGATTTGCAGGCAGTGCGGGCTCAAGGGGAAAGTTGCCTTGGGCCCCACAACAATGACTGGGCCCGGGGCAGCTGCCCCTTTTTCCCTGTGTTAAAGATGGCTCTGGGTGCCACAGGCTGATACCAAGGTAAATTCAGGTATTTACTGCTTGCATTTAATGATGTATTGATGATTACAAAGCTGCATTTATTAGTGTCATTTATATCTACCTGAGTCCAGCTTTAACAAGGCACCAACATTGATGCTTTTCTGCTGCTGATTATGCATCGATGACAGCATAAATTTAAAAGTATAATTATAAATAAATAGGAAAGGTACTTTTTTTTCCTCCTTTACAGGCTGGCACTCTCCTTTAAAGCTCCCCTATGCTTGTCCGTTCCCCCAGGCATCTGCAAGGTCAGTATATAAATCCCCTCCAGGCAACACCGGCTATAACCACAATATGTATATTTAGCAGGAATGTGGAAAAGGCGGCATTGTGATGCGGTTGCAATTTACACTACACACTACGGAGCCAGGATTAGAAATGTCAGGCGAAGACGCACAGAAAACACAATGAGTTAGTGGAATTGTAATCTGGGGAATCATGAGGGATACAATGCTATTAAATAGCAGGAAGCAGGGAGGAAGAATCTTTACAAGAGGGAGGATAATAGGCTGCGGGCCAGGAGCGCGACGGAGAAGACGGAGAAATAATCCTATGAGACAAGACTTCCATATTACAACTGATGGAGGAAAGGGGGGGGGCTGTATGCAGAAGCTTGTATGACGATAACTCACATTGAACTACAAGTCCCAGCAGGCCAGGAGCGCACCGGAGAAGATGGAGAAATAATTCTGAGACAAGACTTCTATATTACAATCGATGGAGGAGGGCTGTATGCAAGAGCTTGTATGATGATAACTCACATAGAACTACAAGTCCCAGGAAGCCATGAGCGCGCCGGAGAAGATGGAGAAATAATCCTATGAGACAAGACTTCCATATTACAATCCATGGGGGGGGGGGGGCTGTATGCAGAAGCTTGTATGACGATAACTCACATAGAACTACAAGTCCCAGCAGGCCAGGAGCACCCTGAAGAAGACAGAGAGATAATTCTATGAGACAAGACTTCCATATTACAATCCATGGGGGGGGGGGGGGGCTGTATGCAGAAGCTTGTATGACGATAACTCACATAGAACTACAAGTCCCAGCAGGCCAGGAGCACCCTGAAGAAGACAGAGAGATAATTCTATGAGACAAGACTTCCATATTACAATCGATGGAGGGGAGGTAGATGCAGGAGCTTGTATAATGATAACTCGCATTGAACTACAAGTCCCAGCAGGCCAGGATTGCGCCGAAGAAGACAGAAAGATAATCCTATGAGACAAGACTTCTATATTACAATCAATGGAGGAGGGCTGTATGCAGGAGCTTGTATAATAATAACTCACATAGAACTACAAGTCCCAGCAGGCCAGGAGCACCCTGAAGAAGACAGAGAGATAATTCTATGAGACAAGACTTCCATATTACAATCGATGGAGGGGAGGTAGATGCAGGAGCTTGTATGACGATAACTCGCATTGAACTACAAGTCCCAGCAGGCCAGGAGCACCCTGAAGAAGACAGAGAGATAATTCTATGAGACAAGACTTCCATATTACAATCGATGGAGGGGGGTGGATGCAGGAGCTTGTATGACGATAACTCACATAGAACTACAAGTCCCAGCAAGCCAGGAGCACCCTGAAGAAGACAGAGAGATAATTCTATGAGACAAGACTTCCATATTACAATCGATGGAGGGGAGGTAGATGCAGGAGCTTGTATAATGATAACTCACATTGAACTACAAGTCCCAGCAGGCCAGGAGCGCGCCGGAGAAGACAGAAAGATAATCCTATGAGACAAGACTTCTATATTACAATCGATGGAGGGGAGGTAGATGCAGGAGCTTGTATGACGATAACTCACATATAACTACAAGTCCCAGCAGGCCAGGAGCACCTTGAAGAAGACAGAGAGATAATTCTATGAGACAAGACTTCCATATTACAATCGATGGAGGGGAGGTAGATGCAGGAGCTTGTATGACGATAACTCACATAGAACTACAAGTCCCAGCAGGCCAGGAGCACCCTGAAGAAGACAGAGAGATAATTCTATGAGACAAGACTTCCATATTACAATCGATGGAGGGGAGGTAGATGCAGGAGCTTGTATAATGATAACTCACATTGAACTACAAGTCCCAGCAGGCCAGGAGCGCGCCGGAGAAGACAGAAAGATAATCCTATGAGACAAGACTTCTATATTACAATCGACGGAGGGGAGGTAGATGCAGGAGCTTGTATGACGATAACTCACATATAACTACAAGTCCCAGCAAGCTAGGAGCCCCCTGAAGAAGACAGAGAGATAATTCTATGAGACAAGACTTCCATATTACAATCGATGGAGGGGGTGGATGCAGGAGCTTGTATGACGATAACTCGCATTGAACTACTAGTCCCAGCAGGCCAGGAGCACGTCGGAGAAGAATGAGAAATAATCCAATGGGATAAGACTTCCATATTACAACCGATGGAGGAAGGGGGGGTGCTGTATGCAGGAGCTTGTAAGAAATGATAACTGACATAGAACTACAAGTCCCAGGAAACCACTGTAGGCGTAGCAGTCTTTGTTCCCCAAATAGTGACAATGAACCTATTATAATAATCAGAGTTATACAGGCAGAGATATTCCAGGGTGACTGGCACTTTCTTTGAAAATAAGTACGATTCTAAGAAAGAAATGATTTGGAAGGCAAACATTATCAGTGGAAATAGTAGTTGCGTGTCCAGCACTCGGAACCAATTATAACAGTATGTTCTTTCCTATAGCCGTGTCACGTACCTAACGACTATTATGTTCAGGTTTGGAAGAATTGTCCGGGACTTTCTGTACTGAACATTTGAATTACAAAATCCATCTTTTATATACGTTCAATGTTATCATCAGGAATGTAATGATTTTTAGGGGGAGATTTAGCAGCAGGAGGACTGAATGACCCATTGAATCCTTTTTTGCGACAGCGATCCCTCCCCATCAGAGGCTCCAGGTCTCACCTTCTCTACAACAGCCTTTCTTAAAGCGGTATGATACCCAAAACCAAAAACATACAGTACACAAAAAAACGAAAGCGGTCACCCTGGGACTTTGAATGAGGTGAGAGAGGTTTAGCCAATGTTCACAGCGAACAATGAGACAAAATCAATTTATTTGTTTCAAAGTGTTATGTTATGTTTCATCTGTGCTGTGTACATTGGCTATTATGCTGGGTAACTCACAATCATTGTTGTTGCTGCTTCGTTACATAACACTTTGAAACAAATTAATTGATTTTGTCTCATTGTTTGCTGTGAACATTGGCTAAACCTCTCTCACCTCATTCAAAGTCCCAGGGCGACCTCTTTTGTCTTTTTGTGTACTATTAGGGATGGAGGTGTCAGAGGGGTCACACCAGACCTTTATTTTCTTTTTTCTCAAAAACATACAGTAGGTGCCGCCGATATTGTGTCAATCTCGCCGCTGTTAGCGCTGAGCGCGAGAAGCACAGCCTCACAGCGGTGATTTCCATTGCGATCCCATCGCGCTGGAAACACAATATCGGCGGCAGGTACTGTAATACAATGCTCAGCATAAATGAGTACATCCCTTGTAAAAAGGACGATTTTAATTATTATCTCAATGAAAACGAGAACAATTTCCAAAATTTTGACAAAACTGAGTTTTATAGAACATTTGTTTAGCTCATTACATGAAAGTAAGGTTAATAATATAACTAATGCCTTGAACACACGATCGGAAATTCCGACCAAAAAACCGTGGATTTTTTTGCCAAAGTAATTTTGGCTCAAACTTGTGTTGCATACACACGGTCACACAAATGTTGCTCGGAAGTTCCGATGGTCAAGAACGTGGTGACGTACAAGACGTACGGCGAGCCGTGATCAATGAAGTTCAATAGGCAGTTCGGCTCTTCTGCTTGATTCTGAGCATGCATGTTTTTTTGAGCGTCGGAATTGCATACAGACGAGCGGAATTTCCGACAAGAACTTTTCCTGTTGGAAAATTTGAGAACCAGCTCTCAAATTTTGGTTGTCGGAAATTCCGACAGAAAAAGTCAGATGGAGCCAGCACACGGTCGGAATTTCCGACCAAAAGCTCACATCGGAGATTTCTTGTCGGAAATTCCGACCGTGTGTATGCGGCATTAGATTACAAAATCTTCAGCTTTGCTCAAATGAATTGATGCAAAAATACACCCCACAACAAAAACGACTCCATCTAGTATTCTGTATGACCTCCATGATTTGTAAGGACAGCACCAAGTCTTCTACGAAAGAAATGAACAAGTTGGCAACATATTGCAACATCTATCTTTCTCCATTCTTCAAGAATGACCTCTTTTAGAGCCTGGATGCTGGATGGAGAGTGATGCTCAACTTGTCTCTTCAGTATTCCAAATAAGTGTTCCATTGGGTTCAGATCAGGAGACATACTTGGCCACTGAATCACTTTCACCCTGTTCTTCTCCAGAAATGTAACAGTGGCCTTAGATGTGCGGTTTTGATCAATGTCATGTTGGAAAAGTGCACGACGACCAAGGGCATGGAGTGATGATAGCATCTTCTCTTTCAATATAGAGCAGTACATTTGTGAATTCATGATCCCATCAATGAAATGCAGCCCCCGACACCAGCAGCACTCATGCAGCCACACAGAAGGACACTTCCACCGCCATGTTTCACTGTAGGCACCGTGCATTTTTCTTTCTACCCCTCACCTATACAGTTTAGAAGCCATCAGTTCCAAAAACATTTATCTTGGTCTCCTCATTTCAGAGTACAGGGTCCCAGGAGTCGTCTTCTTTTTCAGCATGGGCCCTGGCAAATTCTAGGTGGGCTTTTTTGTGCGTGGGCTTTAGGAGAGGCTTCCTTTGTGGATGACACCCATGCATGCCATTCCTCAGCAGTGTACGCCGTATTGTGTCACCGGAAACAAATCACCCCAGTTTGGCTTTCTACTTCTTTAGCTAACTGCAGTGAATTTGCATGGCGATTTTCTTCAACCCTCTCATCAGAAGACGCTCCTGTCGAGGAACTTCGGTGGACGGCCTGGATGTCTCTGTGAGATGCTTGCAGTTCCATCTTTGTTACATTTTTGTATCCCTTTGGCTACAATATTCTGACTGATAAGTAAGGCCCCTTTCACACTTATACGACTTGTCCCACGATTTGTGATGACAAAGTAGCATGACAATTTGTTTCCCATGATTTCCAATGACAACCATTCATATTAGTACGACTTCAAGTCGTTCCGACTTCAAAGTAGTCCCTGCACTACTTTGGTCCGATTTTAATGCCACTTACACAGGCATTCCCTGAAATCGCGGCAGCGAATCGTGGCAAAATAGCAGCCGCAAAATCGAGGTGAAGTCGCACTAGTGTGAAAGGGGCCTAAAGCTTTGCTGATCTTCTTGTAGCTTTCACCTTTCTTGTATAAAGAAATGATTTCCTTTCTCAGGCCTTGTGACATTTCTCTTCCATGTTGGTGCCATTGCTGACACCATGAAATGGGAAGGGGTTTTCTTTGTTAAAGCGGAGTTCCACCCAAAAATGAAATCTCCACTTTTTGTAATCCCCCCCCCCCTCCGGTGTCACATTTGGCACCCTTTAGACCCGCTTCACACAGGGGCGGCACGACTTTGGGGGCGACTCAGCAAGGCGATCTCAAGAAGACAATGCAAGTCGCCCCGAGTCGCCCCCAAAGTCGTACAGGAACCTTTTTCTAAGTCGGAGCGACTTGAGTCGCTCATATTAGAACGGTTCCATTGAACAGAGCGGAGCGCGACTTGTCAGGCGGCTGAGTCACCTGACGAGTCGCCCCTGTGTGAACCGGCTCTTAGGGGTGAGGGTAGGGTTGCCATCTCATCCCTTTAAACCCGAACACCCATGAATTACACAGGTTCTGAGGCTAATTAAATGCAGATGAGGCACCAAGTGAGTTTAATTACCACCTTAATCAGCCACAGAACCTGTGTAATTCATATGTGTTCGGGTTTAAAGGGATGAGGTGGCAACTCTAGGTGAGGGGGGAGCAGATACCTGTGTAATCCAGGTATTTGCTCCCACTTCCTAGCATAGATCACCTAGGCGCCCTATGCCACTTCCGGCACCTACTCTGTCCTCCCCCGCTGTCTTCTGGGAGACACACAGGTCCCAAAATACAGCAGGGATCAGTGACGACACGCAGCGCGACTCGCGCATGCGCAGTAGGGAACCAGGAAGTGAAGCCGCAAGGCTTCACTTCCTGATTCCCTTACCGAGGATGGCGGTGGCAGCAGCTGAGAGACGACTGACAGATCAGCTTCGGCTGCCGACATCGCGGGCGCCCTGGACAGGTAAGTGTCCATATATTAAAAGTCAGCAGCAGCAGTATTTGTAGCTGCTGGCTTTTAATATTATTTTTTTTCGGCGGACCTCCGCTTTAAGTAACGCCCTTTTATAATCAACTGTCTGCTTTCACACCCGTTTAATGAATAATTAGACTCACCTGTAGTTGAATTCTTGTTAATTAGGATTTTGTTGTCTAAAATTTAGCTTTGCTTTTAAGACTTGTATTGGGGTGCATTCATTTTCGCAACATGGTCTTGAGTGAATCTGTTAGGAAAAATATTTTTTGGGTGTGTGCAAATGAACAAATCTTGGTTGCAATCAATGGTTGCATTTGTGGGAGTATTTTGTAGTATAGTGTCACATAGAAAATGTTGATTTTGGAAGGAAAGTAAAGATTTTCTGACAAATCTGTTGGGTGGACTCATTTATGCTGAGCACTGTATATTACTGCCTACCAGTCATTAGATGTGGTGGCTGCATTCGTTTGCTTTTCTTTGGCTTTTTCCCCCTCTGTTTTCACCTGGTGATCTGGCCAGTAACACACCTCTTGTATTAGTGACACAACTCTGGAGGAATGAGTAGAGGAGTTGCAGTAGACAGCGGCATTTTCAGTCTGGGAGGGAGGGAGTGTTAAATGTATTAGCAGATTTAGAACCACTAAAACCATAGCTCCCAATGATTTAGAGGGACTGTCCCTGATTTGGAACAAAGTTCTCCTGTCCCTCTTTCCTCCTCATTTGTCCCTCTTTTTGGTCTGATCTACACTATATCGTCAAAAGTATTGGGACACCTGCCTTTACACGCCCATGAACTTTAACGTCATCCCAGTCTTAGTCCATAGGGTTCAATATTGAGGTGGCCCACCCAAGTTTGACCTGACCTCAACCTGATAGAACACCTTTGGGATGAATTAGAGCGGAGCCAGGCCTTCTCGTCCAACATCAGTGCCTGACCTCACAAATGCACTTCTGGAAGAATGGTCAAACATTCCCATAGACACTCCTAAACCTTGTGGACCGCCTTCCCAGAAGAGATGAAGCTGTTATAGCTGTAAAGGGTGGGCCAACTCAATATTGAACCCTATGGACACAAGCCTCGTACACACGACTGAGTTTCTCGGCAAGAACCAGCAAGAAACTTGCTGGCAGAGCTTTCTTGCCAAGTAAATCGGCCGCGTGTACGAGGCTTTCAGTTTTCTCGTCAAGAAAACTGGCAAGAATCTCGACGAGAAAAATAGAGAACCTGCTCTCTATTTTCTCGTTGAGATTCTCGTCAGCATGTTTCTCGACGAGAAAAGTGTGTGTGTGTGTACACTTACCTGTCGCCGTGGAAACCCTGCGCATGCTCAAAATGACTTGCGCGGTAGCTTCCTAGGCATAGGTAGGGTAGGGTGTAGCAAGATGGCGGCGACGGCATCGAATGTGGCGAGCGCACGCTCGTTGTAGTCGATGACGTCACTGGGTTCGCTCCATTCAAAGAACCGCGGGTTCTTTGAAAGGAGCATCTGTACACTCGGCCGAGACAAGTTTCTTGTCCAAGAATCTCGTCAAGAAAAACGACGTGTTTTTTCCTGACGAGATTCTCGGTCGTGTGTACGAGGCTTAAGACTGGGATGCCATTAAAGTTCATGTGCCTGAATACTTTTGACAATATAGTGCACTTTAGGTGTGTATTTTATGCCCGTCTAAACAAGCCCTTACAGATCGCTAAAAAAGATCATTGGGGCAACATCTAGAGGAACCCTAGGTTTCCATTGACTTCCAGTTGAAAAATGGACACTACTGATAAAAAAAAAATAAAAAAAAAAAAAATGGACCACAGGCATTGAGAGGAAATGGGACTATGAAAGTCCTGAGAAATCTATAAAACAGGGAGAGTTCACCTGGCCGTATCTATTATACACCAAAACTCAGCAAGCAGCATTCGAAATAAGGAAAATATATCTGAATTGAAATAAAGATGAAAGCAGTATATAGTATACTTTATTATTGGGAAAGTGTCAGTAAAAGCTATTTAAAAATGATGGAGATCTAAGGAGCGTCTGTGTGAGCACTTGATGTAAGAGAAGGCACATCTCTGCCCCCCCCCCACAGTCCTATGTGTCAGTCTCCGCAATCTCAGCACCCCCCCAGTCCTATGTGTCAGTCTCTGCCATCTCAGCCCCCCCCCCAGTCCTATGTGTCAGTCTCTGCCATCTCAGCCCCCCCAGTCCCATGTGTCAGTCTCTGCCATCTCAGTCCCCCCAGTCCTATGTGTCAGTCTCCGCCATCTCAGCCCCCCCCAGTCCTATGTGTCAGTCTCTGCCATCTCAGCCCCCCCAGTCCTATGTGTCAGTCTCTGCCATCTCAGCCCCCCCCAGTCCCATGTGTCAGTCTCTGCCATCTCAGTCCCCCCAGTCCTATGTGTCAGTCTCCGCCATCTCAGCCCCCCCAGTCCTATGTGTCAGTCTCTGCCATCTCAGCCCCCCCACAGTCCTATGTGTCAGTCTCCGCGATCTCAGCACCCCCCCCAGTCCTATGTGTCAGTCTCTGCCATCTCAGCGCCCCCCAGTCTTATGTGTCAGTCTCTGCCATCTCAGCTCCCCCAATTCCTATGTGTCAGTCTCTGCCATCTCAGCCCCCCCAGTCCCATGTGTCAGTCTCTGCCATCTCAGCCCCCCCAGTCCCATGTGTCAGTCTCTGCCATCTCAGTCCCCCCAGTCCTATGTGTCAGTCTCTGCCATCTCAGTCCCCCCAGTCCTATGTGTCAGTCTCCGCCATCTCAGCCCCCCCAGTCCTATGTGTCAGTCTCTGCCATCTCAGCCCCCCCACAGTCCTATGTGTCAGTCTCCGCGATCTCAGCACCCCCCCCCCCAGTCCTATGTGTCAGTCTCTGCCATCTCAGCGCCCCCCAGTCTTATGTGTCAGTCTCTGCCATCTCAGCTCCCCCAATTCCTATGTGTCAGTCTCTGCCATCTCAGCCCCCCCAGTCCCATGTGTCAGTCTCTGCCATCTCAGCCCCCCCAGTCCCATGTGTCAGTCTCTGCCATCTCAGTCCCCCCAGTCCTATGTGTCAGTCTCTGCCATCTCAGCCCCCCCAGTCCTATGTGTCAGTCTCTGCCATCTCAGCCCCCCCACAGTCCTATGTGTCAGTCTCCGCGATCTCAGCACCCCCGCCCCAATCCTATGTGTGAGTCTCTGCCATCTCAGCGCCTCCCAGTCCTATGTGTCAGTCTCTGCAATCTCACCCCCCCCCCAGTTATATGTGTCAGTCTCTGCCATCTCAGCCCCCCCAGTCCCATGTGTCAGTCTCTGCCATCTCAGCCCCCCCAGTCCCATGTGTCAGTCTCTGCCATCTCAGCCCCCCCCAGTCCCATGTGTCAGTCTCTGCCATCTCAGCCCCCCCCAGTCCCATGTGTCAGTCTCTGCCATCTCAGCCCCCCCAGTCCCATGTGTCAGTCTCTGCCATCTCAGCCCCCCCAGTCCCATGTGTCAGTCTCTGCCATCTCAGCCCCCCCCAGTCCTATGTGTCAGTCTCTGCCATCTTAGCCCCCCCCCCAAGTCCTATGTGTCAGTCTCGCCATCTCAGCCCCCCGGTCCTATGTTTCAGTCCTTGCCATCTCAGCCCCCCCAGTCCCATGTGTCAGTCTCTGTCATCTCAGCCCCCCCAGTCCCATGTGTCAGTCTCTGCCATCTCAGCCCCCCCCCAGTCCCATGTGTCAGTTTCTGCCATCTCAGCCCCCCCCCAGTCCCATGTGTCAGTCTCTGCCATCTCAGCCCCCCCAGTCCCATGTGTCAGTCTCTGTCATCTCAGCCCCCCCAGTCCCATGTGTCAGTCTCTGCCATCTCAGTCCCCCCAGTCCCATGTGTCAGTCTCTGCCATCTCAGCCCCCCAGTCCCATGTGTCAGTCTCTGCCATCTCAGTCCCCCTCCCAGTCCTATGTGTCAGTCTCTGCCATCTCAACCCCCCCCCCAGTCCTATGTGTCAGTCTCTGCCATCTCAGTCCCCCTCCCAGTCCTATGTGTCAGTCTCTGCCATCTCAATCCCCCCCCTCCCCAGTCCTATGTGTCAGTCTATGCCAGGGATATGCAATTAGCGGCCCTCCAGCTGTTGCAAAACTACAAGTCCCATCATGCCTCTGCCTCTGGGTGTCATGCTTGCTGCTGTCAGAGTCTCGCTATGCCTCATGGGACTTGTAGTTTGGCAACAGCTGGAGGTCCGCTAATTGCATATCCCTGGTCTATGCCATCTCAATCCCCCCCCTCCCCAGTCCTATGTGTCAGTCTCTGCCATCTCAATCCCCCCCCTCCCCAGTCCTATGTGTCAGTCTATGCCATCTCAATCCCCCCCCCTCCCCAGTCCTATGTGTCAGTCTCTGCCATCTTGGCCCCCCCAGTCCTATGTGTGAGTCTCTGCCATCTCAGCCCCCCCCCCAGTCCTATGTGTCAGTCCCTGCCATCTCGGCCCCCCCAGTTCTATTTGTCAGCCTCTGCCATCTCAGTTCCCCCCCTCCCCAGTCCTATGTGTCAGTCTCTGTCATCCAGGTTGGAGATGAGATGAAGCCGTACAGACACATCTTGCTGTCTTGCTCCCTTTCCAGGCCATTAAGGAGCAGCCTGTGAACTGATTAAATATGGCCACACACTGCGCTCTTCTTCCTGACCTCGCAGCATGGATCCAGATGTGGGTCACGGACCTGACGAGGACTGTGACAAACAGGCACAGGCCAGAAAAACATCACAGTTAAGAAGCGGCAGGTGGCTGCCATAAGTAGGAGCTTAATACGCTCGTTCTGTCGGTGGGGGGGCCTGGTCGTCAACAGGTGGGACAGAGCGCTGGCATGGAGCAAACCTCCAGAACGCTTCTCTGAGCTGCTGTCAGGGGCTGATGATGATCAGTGACGTGGAATAATGGCTGGGTAATTGCACGCCACTCTGCGTCCCTCAAATACTTATCGCAACTCATGGACAGAGATGAGTCGTTCTAGGCTGGCTAGACATGCAAGCCTGGCTCTGCCTCCTCCTGTTCTCGCATTAAGCCCTGGTTCACACTAAATGGGGCTTTGAAATCACACGACTTCACTTAAAATCGCACAATTTTAAAGTTTGACTTCACGTGCAACTTGGCTGACATCTATGCAACTTCATGCACAGCTGTCTATGCAAGTCGCACCTGAAATCGCCCAAAAAGTAGTGTAGGAACTACTTTTTCAAATCATTGCAGCGCCACAAAGTGGTTGGTACACACCGATTTGGACAGTTTCATTGCCAACAATAGAGTGCGACTTGTTGTGCGAGTCGCACTGGTGTAAACGAAGACTAAAAGACCATAAAAAATAAAAAGAGCTCTTAGACATGCAGCAGTTCACTTATGTAAAATGAAGTCTTCTCTATATTCCTATCGCACACGTTCCTGGAAAACAAGGCTCATCAATGGTGGGTGCTGCAGCCATTACCAGCTGGATCCTGGAGAATATTCACCAGCACACCATCCATCAACAATCACCATCCAAAGGTTTTTTATTTCAGAGAGATCACATCACAAAAGACAAGTGCAAGGTTTCAGAGTCGCCCAGGACCCCTTCGTCAGACTTGTCTTGGTAATGTGATCTCTGCAATAAAAAACCTTTATACGGTTATGTAGAATGAAGTCTGACAGCGTCTGGATTAAAGCGGAACTCCGGGGATCAGCAAATATTATCTAAATATATTCATCATGTGTGTCCTTCCTTAAATCTTTGTGTGCTTTGTGCATTTCTTCCTGATCTGTGCAGTAATCCAGTGAGAGACTTTCCCTGTAATAAAGACCGCTCACTACTGCTCTCTCCCTTTCTGCAGGATGACTGGTCAGGTCCCCGCCCCTTCCCGTTCTTTTTCTGTAGTGGGTGGAGTCTGATTGGCCGCTCCCACAGCTCTGCACAGGCTATGTAGTAGTAATATCTGGCTTTGCAAAGGCATTTGGTGCACACAATATGGATTTTAATTCTTTGTGGCTATTGAAGAATACTGTATATTTAAAAGGGGTTGTAAACCCTTGTGTTTTTTCACCTTAATGCATCCTTTGGCTCCCGCTGCTGTCAATCAAATCCAACGGGGCCAAGTCCTACATTCGGCGTCTATGGACGCAAATGCTGGACTCGGGAGTGCGCCCGCAAGTTAACCCCCCCCCCCCCGGGAGAGCGCTTCTCCTAGGGAGTTATACGATGCGGTGGAGGAGCTGCCGAGGGACCCCAGAAGACGGCGTTCGGGCCACTCTGTGCAAAACGAACTGCACATTGGAGGTAAGTATGACATGTTTGTTATTTAAAAAAAAAAAAAAACGAAGCCATACAATCACTTTAACCCCTTCCTTACCGGGCCATAGTCATATGACGCCGGCAGGAACCCTCCCTCCGGGCGGACGTCATATGATGTCTTTTCTTCCCGGCCGTCTAGGGGGCGCGCGCGCGCGCCCACCGCTCGTGACCCGGTGCACGTGTCCGGCGGCCGCGATGTCCGCCGGGCACCCGCGATCACGGCAGGAGTGTGGATCTGTGTGCGTAAACACACAGATCCATGTCCTGTCAGAGGTGAGGAGACCGATGTGAGGGGACTCACAGATGGGTCTCCTCCCCTTGTGAGTCCCCTCCCCCTACAGTTAGAATCACTCAATAGGGAACATATTAACCCCTTCATTCAGCGCCCTCTAGTGTTAACCCCTTCCCTGCCAGTCACATTTACACAGTAATCAGTGCAGTTTTATAGCACTAATCGCTGTATACATGTCAATGGTCCCAAAAATGTGTCAAAAGTGTCCGATATGTCCGATATGACATAAATCTATCCCTTATTTTGTAGACGCTATAACTTTTGCGCAAACCAATCAATATACGCTTATTGCGATTTTTTTTTACCAAAAATATGTAGAAGAATACATATCGGCCTAAACTGAGGAAAAAAATAGTTAAAAAATTTTTTTTTGATATTTATTAAATCAAAAAGTTAAAAATATTGTGTTTTTTTCAAAATTGTTGCTCTTCTTTTGTTTATAGCGCAAAAAATAAAAACCGCAGAGATGATCAAATACCACCAAAAGAAAGCGCTATTTGTGGGGGAAAACACATAAAGATTTCATTTGGGTACAAGGTTGCATGACCGCGCAATTGTCATTCAAAGTGCAACAGTGCTGAAAACGAAAAAATGGTCTGGGCAGGAAGGGGGTGAAAATGCCCTGTATGGAAGTGGTTAAATAAAAGGTTTTGTGCCCGGAGTTTAGCTTTAGGGCTGGTTTGCACCACAAAAATGCACTCCAGATCTGTTCCAGATGCGTTTCTGCATGCATGCTTTTAACGCATTTTTGGCACGTTGCGTTTTTTTATTACTTTCCGGATGCATTCCAGATGCTTTTTTTTTCCCCCCACTGTATCTGGAATGCATCCTGGAAACGCATCAAAAACGCACCAGAAAGCGGTCATGGACTGTTAGAGAAGAGGCAAGTATAGCGCTTTTAGTTCCACTTTAAGGAGCTGCAGCCCAGTGCTTGTTCCAATAGTCAGATGAACGTATTCTGTTGGCGGCTGCCGCTGTATTTATTATTCAGGGTTTGCTCCATTTTACATATTTGTGCTGCTCTCTCCTCATTGGCCTACCTGTCCACAGGCCCTCCCCTCTTCTGTCTATCATGAATGCTGCCTTACTAACCAATCCGTGGCTGCCGCCCCTCTCTGCCAATCTCTGACAGTCTGTAACTCTCCATGTATACTGTGATATGCATTCCATGCAAGTGATTGGATATTCTTTTCGAAGTGAAGCTTCACCTTATTTATGAACCTGTTCCCGACCGGCTCACGTGTATTTATGGGGGCAGAATGGCTCCCCTGCGTGAAACCCCATACTGCCAGAGGGTGCGCACGCGCCTGCTGCACGGCGGGGGACCCGATGTGCATGGCCGCCGATCGCGTGCAGGAGCGCCAGCATGCGGATTTGTGCGTGTAAATACACAAATCCCTGTGCTGTCAGAGGAGAGGAGACATGTCGTTTGTTCCTAGTAAGTATGAACAGCAATATGTCTCCTCTCCTAGTCAGTCCTATCCCCACACAGTTAGAACACAGTGAGGGAACACACATTTAACACCTTGATCGCCCCCTAGTGTTAACCCCTTCCCTACCAGTGTCATTTATACAGTAATCAGTGCATTTTTCATAGCACTGATCGCTGGACAAAAGTCAATGGTCCCAAAAATGTGTCAAAAGTGTCCGATCTGTCCATCGAAATGTCGCAGTACCGCAAAAAATCGCAGATCACCGCTAATACTAGTAAAAAAAAAATGTTTTTTATAAAAATGCCAGAAATCTTTCCCATAGTTTGCAGATGCTGTAACTTTTGCGCAAACCAATCAACATACGTTGATTGCGTTTTTTTTTTTTACCAAAAATATGTAGAAGAATATATATTGGACTAAACTGATGAAGAAATGTGTTTTTTAAAAACATTTTTGGGGATATTTATTATAGCAAAAAGTAAAAAATATTGTTGTTTTTTTCAAAATTGTTGTTCTTTTTTTGTGTATAGCACAAGCAGGAGGTGATCAAATACCACCAAAAGAAGGCTCTATTTGTGGGGGAAAAAAGGACACAAACTTCGTTTGGGTTCAGCGTCGCATGACTGCGCAATTACCAGTTAAAGCGACGCAGTGCCAAATTGTAAAAAGTGCTCTGGTCAGGAAGGGGGTAAAACCTTCCGGGGCTGAAGTGGTTAAGCTCTGGAGAAACTGCACCTGCAAAGTGCACAGTCTTTAGTAAATCAACCCCTTTGGGAAGACAAGGTTTGGTCTCACCTCCAATATGTCATTCATAACTGTTTTATGAGACAACCTGCTACCTCTCTAGGTTGTAGCATTAAAAGTGGTTTCTCTTTTCTTCTCATACACCCGCAGAAAGGAAAAGGTAAGGTCTATTCCTTTGAGAACTGATCCTTTACTAACCTACTCAAATATAGTTAAACTAAATAAACGCATAATCTAATTTCCTGCAAGGTATTTTGCTGTACCCAATAACGGCCACTAGAGGCCACCTTAGCACACTGTTCAGTAGTTGCCGCTATATGTGCTACACTACATGGAAGAGTCTGGTGTAGAGATTTAACCACTTACTTACTGACAGTCATCTAAACTGCAAACAGGTCAAATTGCATATCAGATTAACATCTCTTATTCAGATTAATGTCTTCTCGTACGGGAAGTGTGAATACCGCCTGCCACCTGCTCAGACATACTGTAAATGTACAATCTAGTAGGTCTTTTCTCATCTCAAATCCATTTCTTGCACACAAACATTCATACTCAGCTCTCCAGCAGGCATAGGTGTGCGTACAGGGTGTGCCAGGTGTGCCTGGGCACACCCTAATCACCCCAGGTGCATTAGCATTATCAAGGAACAGCACCTGGTGGGTGGTTGGGGGTGCCAATGGCCAGTGTAAATTCCCCCATTATATTAAAGGCTAGGTTCAACAGTAGGAATACATTACACCCCTATTTAGTGCGTAACGTAATATGCTGCCAATCAACTGTCTCCCACCACCAGAGCCTCCTTTCTGTGACAGCAGGTGGTATTCATGTGTGTTTGAGATTTGGGGTGCACACCCTAATGCAATAGGCTGCGCACACCTATGCCAGCAGGCGTGGATTTACAGCCACTGAAAACCTCAGAACCCAGTACACTTCTGGGGGTGTTGGATATCTGGTCCCCCTCTATGGGTTGTGGTTTCTGCCACTGGTAGTGCTACATTACAATACAGTGCCATGATGAGCGTGCTTTTGCTATTTTACTCCTTTGGCACTTTTTTAATTTTTCATACAATGAATTGTGGAGATTCTGAGTCCTCCCAAGTGCCTGCAATATGTGAGCCATGACAAAGAGGAATAACCTCCGAACCCCCATAACGCATTGGCTGTTTTATATTGTCTTGCTGAACGAACACCAATATTACGTTTTTTTTTTGGGCTCTCAGTTTATTGATCCTGCACTCTTTTTGAACTTTCTATATTAGTGACGTACAGGCGAGTGGATGGAACCACAGCACTCGGTGGAGGACGCAGCCATCACTTTGTTTTTGGATGTCCAGCTGTAGCTCTTCAGCAAAGTGATGATCTGTATCAGTGCCGACCAGAGAGGTAAGTATGAACAGTCTACTTTTGCAGAACATCTTTTAAGAAAAACAATTCCTGCTCAGGGGGTTATATTTCTCTCATTGTTTCAAGGCCTAAAAGACGAGTTTGGCGTGCCAGATCATATGTTTTTCCATTACCTCCAACTCCGTCACGCCCTCCACTCCTAATTCCGCGACTCCATCCCCAGCCTTGAATCAGATAGGGAAAGGGAGTAACCGCTCCAGGTGGATATGCTTGGTAAATAGTCTCCTCTCAGGTGCTGACAATGCGTAGAGCAAAAAATAGAAAGATGCATTTGGACAGCCGCACTCCCCAAAAAAACTTTTTAGTTGCCTTTATAAGTAAAATAGGATAAAAGCACTACAAGCCACAGCAAAAATAGGACACACAGCTGACGAGTTTCGCACTAATACTTATGCCGCGTACACACGACCATTTTTCTTGTCGGGAAAAATTAAATTTTTTCTCTTTGACGAGAAAAACGACCATGTGTGGGCTTTTGGTCATTTTTCCCGACGAGAAAAACTGCACTAATCAGGACGAGAAAAATTAGAACATACTCTAATTTTTCACGTCGTGATTCACGGCATTTTTTTCCACGGCAGTTTTCCCATAGGGAAACACTGCCGGGGAGCCTACACACGGTCGTGTGTAGAATCGTTTAAGAGAAAAAATGTCGGGAAAAACGCCCGTGTGTAGGGGAACAAGCCGTTCCTCGTTTTTCCCGTCGATTGTGTGTACGCGGTGTGACAGCAGGAAGGTAAAGTCACCTGGTTGCATCCAGGGGGGTAGATATATTTCGCCCAGATTCAGGCTTTACGCCGACTTATACAACTAGGTGGAGAGTTGTATAAGCCCAGCTGAGGCTAGTGGGCTCATGGATGACTCATACCTCTAGGGAGAGTGTGGGGCGTCGTGCAGACAGGGAGTTGATGAGACCAGCTGAAGCTTGTCAGCTCATTTAGGCCTCTATAAGAACTCCCAGATTCATTAGGTGTTTGCTCATGCCTGGACCCAGACCTGTGTGGACTGTCTAGGGTGAGTGAACCCCTGTGCGGTGAGACAAAGCCTGTGTGGCTATTTGCTTGGACATTTAAAACCAGGGACTTAGGGACTAGGACAGCACTAGGCTGATCCCAGTTGTTAGTTAGGAAACCTGTATGTTTACTCAGAGGTCAAGTTGACCAGGATTTATTTTATTTATGTTTCTTTTGCTTTGCTGTGTTTTGTCACTGTAAATAGAAAATAAACCGCACCTTTTTGATTTTGAAAACCACAACCTCCGTTTGCTGGGCCTGTTTTTGTGTGGGGAGCCCATCCCGGGGGTCACACACACCCGCTGCCGAGCTAACCCCCTCACAGTTGGTGGAGAACCAGTGGCAGTTTTTTTTAAGCCAGCATGGAGGAGATACTGAAACAGCTGGCTCTAGCAAATGCCAATCAACAGCAGACAAATGCAGGTTTGCAAAGGAGCCTTGCAGCCCAGCAGCAAGCTCATCAACAGAGCCTTGCAGCTCAGCAACAAGCCCAGCAGCAATCTGAGGCCCGCTTCATAGACCTGTTACAGAAGCAAGAGCAGAGACTACAACAAATGGAAGCAGTAATGCAGCAACGTCCGCAGACCAGTGAGGAAAGCCGTCCCACTAATACCGCGTCCTTTGGGGTGAGTCGTTTATTGACAAAAATGACTGGAGAGGATGATCCAGAGGTATTTTTGACCACATTTGAAAGGACCGCTGAAAGAGAAAAGTGGCCTGAGGAGCAGTGGGCTGGACTGGTGGCTCCTCTGTTAACTGGTGAATCGCAGAAAGCTTACTATGACCTAGAGCCTAACCAAGCAAAAGACTATGTGATGCTAAAAGCTGAAATTTTGGCAAGGCTGGGTGTCACCCAGGCTGTCCGGGCTCAGCGTGTGCATAACTGGACTTTCCAGCTTGGAAAACCCCCCAGGTCTCAAATGTATGATCTCATTCACCTGAGCAGAAAGTGGCTACAGCCAGAGACTTTGTCCGCACCAAAGATTGTGGAACGTGTTGTAATGGATCGGTTTTTGAGAGCTCTTCCTACTGCCATCCAAAAGTGGGTAAGCCATGGAGACCCAGAGACGGCCGATGGTCTTGTGGATCGTGTGGAGAAATACTTGGCTACAGAGAACCTGACGGCCTCTTCCAGAGACACTCGGACTTTCCACCCTAAGACCAGACCATCCCCAGGGGCGGATAAGAGGATTCCAAGGGGTGAGGGTGGAGAGAGTGAGAGGGTGGGAGCTCTACCCCAAGTTTGGCGAGAACAGCCTGGGAAATCAGCGGCTCAAGAGGCGGCAAGAAGGATCGTTTGCTACCGCTGCCGGCAAGCGGGACATATTGCAGCCAATTGCCCGGTTGTGGAGGAACCCATGCAGTGTGACTTTCTGACGGGCAGACGTCAGTCGCTGTGTGCGACAGTCGCATGCACTGCCATTCGAGGAACTGAGAAACATTTATGCAAAATGTGTGTTAATGGTAGAAATGTTGTGGTATTGCTGGATTCAGGTAGCCTTGTGACCCTGATAAAGGCTGAGTTAGTTAAAACAGAGGTCTTTGGGAATAGCAAGGTAGCTGTTATTTGTGTGCATGGGGACACCCGAGAGTATCCAGTGACTACAGTGTGTTTCGAGACCCCCAAAGGTACCCTCTCTCATCCAGTGGGCTTAGTATCTCAGTTACCGCATGACGCCATTGTGGGAAGGGATTTTCCGAAGTTCTGGGAACTGTGGGATGATCCTGAGCCCCCCACTGGTGCCCCTATGTACCAGGAATGTGATAGCCAGAACTCCCCTGAGAGTGGTGAGGACTCTCCGGAATTTCCCTTATCAGTATTGGCAGGGGAGACTCAAGAAACTGGAGAGGAGCCCACCTCCTCAGACGAAAACCTACCGTCTGTGGAGTTTTCTGATCTTGAGGTTCACAGGGAAAACTTTGCCACAGAACAGTTGAAAGACCCCGCCCTAATAAAGGCACGGGAAAACGTAGTGAAAATAGATGGCGAGTTAGTGAACCCAGATAATACCTGCACTTACCCATACTTCAGCGTAGAGAAGGACCTACTGTATCGGGTGGCAAAAAGGGCAGAAGAAACCGTTGAGCAGCTTGTGGTGCCCAAACCTTACAGGAAGTTGGTGTTGGAGTTGGCCCACGGGCACATTCTTGGAGGTCATCTGGGGACAGAGAAAACCCGAGAGAGGGTATTACAGAGATTCTATTGGCCGGGGGTGATGAGGGACATAGAAAATTATTGTTCCTCCTGCCCTGTGTGTCAGAGGTCGGCCCCGATGCCACATTTCCGTAGCCCGCTGGTCCCTCTACCCATCATTGAGGTCCCGTTTGAGAGGATCGCCATGGATTTGGTAGGTCCTATAATCAAGTCCGCTAGGGGGCACCAGTACATATTAGTTATAATGGACTATGCCACCCGTTATCCAGAAGCGATCCCTCTTCGAAATACCTCGGCCAAAACCATAGCCAAAGAGCTATCTCTTGTGTTTAGCCGGGTGGGTATTTGTAAAGAACTGCTTACGGACCAAGGTACACCCTTTATGTCCCGGGTTATGAAGGAGCTGTGTAAATTGTTCAAAGTGACGCAATTACGTACATCTGTGTATCACCCCCAAACCGATGGGCTGGTTGAAAGATTCAACAAAACCCTAAAACAAATGTTGAAGAAAGTGGTGGATAGAGATGGAAAGGATTGGGACTGTCTACTTCCTTATCTGATGTTTGCTATTAGGGAGGTGCCCCAATCCTCTACGGGATTCTCCCCCTTTGAGTTACTGTATGGGAGACACCCAAGAGGGCTGTTGGATATTGCCAAGGAAACTTGGGAAAGTGAGAGTTCTCCCCACAGGAGTGTGATTGAGCATGTCGCCCTGATGCAAGACCGAATTGCACAGGTAATGCCCATCGTGAAGGAACATTTGGCCCAAGCGCAGTTAGCACAGCAGAGAGTGTACAACCGTGGAGCCAAGACCCGTACCTTTTCCCCGGGGGATAGGATACTGGTACTTGTCCCTACGGTTGAAAGTAAATTCCTTGCCAAATGGCAAGGCCCCTATGAGATAATGGAAAAAGTGAGCGAAGTGAATTACAAGGTCAGACAACCAGGAAGGCGAAAGCCCGAACAGATCTATCACGTTAATCTGTTGAAAGCCTGGAGGGATAGAGAGTCCCTAGTCGCAGACACTTGGTCACCAGCTCAAACTGGTTGCGTGATTCCTGAGGTTGGAATAGCAGCCACCTTGTCACAACCCCAACAACAGGAGGTTAAGGAGTTTGTGCTTCGCAACGAGGAGGTATTCTCTGAGCTGCCGGGACAAACATCTGGGGTAGAGCATGACATCATTACCCCGCCCGGTGAAAGGGTGAAGTTAAAACCCTATCGGATCCCAGAGGCCCGACGGGAGGCAATACGGGAGGAAGTACAGAAAATGCTGAACTTAGGGGTGATAGAGGAGTCCCAAAGTGATTGGTCTAGTCCCATTGTGTTGGTGCCTAAACCGGATGGGAGCTGGCGATTTTGTAACGATTTTCGTCAGTTGAACAAAGTTACAAAATTTGACACCTACCCCATGCCACGTATAGATGAGTTGATCGACCGGCTGGGAACAGCCCGATACATGACGACTCTTGACCTCACAAAAGGGTATTGGCAAATCCCCCTGGCCAAGTCGGCCAAAGAGAAAACCGCATTTGTAACCCCAGACGGGGCGTTCCAATATAAAAGAATGCCGTTCGGGTTACAGAATGCGCCGGCCACATTCCAGCGGAAAATGGACCAGATGCTGAGGCCCCATCGGAAGTATGCTGCGGCTTACCTGGATGACGTAATTGTCCATAGCACAGATTGGGCCTCACATCTGCCAAAAGTGCAAGCAGTCCTGGACTCTGTTCGGGAAGCGGGGTTTACGGCTAACCCCAAGAAGTGTACCATTGGGCAGGAGGAGGCCAAATATCTTGGGTACACCATTGGGAGGGGAGTAATAAAACCCCAACTCAACAAAGTCGAGGCCATCCAGAGTTGGCCACGTCCCAACAGCAAGAAGCAGGTACGAGCCTTTCTGGGAATCGCTGGGTATTATCGGCGATTCATTCCCCACTTTGCTTCTAAGGCTGTGCCCCTAACCAACCTGACGAAGGGGAAAGGGTCGGTCATGATTAAATGGACCCCCGAGGCTGAGGCAGCATTCCAATTCTTGAAACAAGCCTTATGTAGCCAGCCAGTGTTGTACTCACCCGACTTCTCTAAAGACTTTGTCGTACAAAGTGATGCGTCAGATGTGGGGTTAGGAGCAGTATTGTCCCAGGTCTGGAACGGGGAAGAGCACCCAGTCATTTACCTCAGCAGGAAGTTGAAGTCCCATGAGGTAAATTACGCCACCGTTGAAAAGGAGTGTTTAGCGGTGAAGTGGGCTCTAGATTCCCTTCGGTACTACCTGCTAGGTAGGCACTTTGACATGGTTACGGATCACGCTCCGTTAAAGTGGATGGCTAAAAACAAGGAAACAAATAGAAGAGTGAATAGGTGGTTCCTGGCCCTCCAGGAATTCAACTTCACAGTAAAGCATCGCCCTGGCGTTCAAATGGGGAATGTGGATGCTTTGTCTCAAGTACATGAATGCCTGATTGCTGGTGTTCCAACCCCGAGGTTAAAACAAGAGGGGGGGGGGTATGTGACAGCAGGAAGGTAAAGTCACCTGGTTGCATCCAGGGGGGTAGATATATTTCGCCCAGATTCAGGCTTTACACCGACTTATACAACTAGGTGGAGAGTTGTATAAGCCCAGCTGAGGCTAGTGGGCTCATGGATGACTCATACCTCTAGGGAGAGTGTGGGGCGTCGTGCAGACAGGGAGTTGATGAGACCAGCTGAAGCTTGTCAGCTCATTTAGGCCTCTATAAGAACTCCCAGATTCATTAGGTGTTTGCTCATGCCTGGACCCAGACCTGTGTGGACTGTCTAGGGAGAGTGAACCCCTGTGCGGTGAGACAAAGCCTGTGTGGCTATTTGCTTGGACATTTAAAACCAGGGACTTAGGGACTAGGACAGCACTAGGCTGATCCCAGTTGTTAGTTAGGAAACCTGTATGTTTACTCAGAGGTCAAGTTGACCAGGATTTATTTTATTTATGTTTCTTTTGCTTTGCTGTGTTTTGTCACTGTAAATAGAAAATAAACCGCACCTTTTTGATTTTGAAAACCACAACCTCCGTTTGCTGGGCCTGTTTTTGTGTGGGGAGCCCATCCCGGGGGTCACACACACCCGCTGCCGAGCTAACCCCCTCACAGCGGCATAAAGCCTCGTACACACGACCGAGAATCTCGTCAGGAAAAAACACGTCGTTTTTCTTGACGAGATTCTTGGACAAGAAACTTGTCCCGGCCGAGTGTACAGACACTCCATTCAAAGAACCCGCGGTTCTATGAATGGAGCGAACGCAGTGACATCATCGACTACGACGAGCGTGCGCTCGTCACATTCGATGCCGTCGCCGCCATCTTGCTACACCCTAACTATGCCTAGGAAGCTACCGCGCATGCGTCGTAGTCATTTCGAGCATGCGCGGGCTTCCCGGAGGACAGGTAAGTGTACACACACACACACTTTTCTAGTCGAGAAACAGGCTGACAAGAATCTCGACGAGAAAATAGAGACCAGGTTCTCTATATTTCTCGTCGAGATTCTTGTCGGTTTTCTTGACGAGAAACCATACACACGAACGATTTTCTCTGCAAGAAAGCTATCTCGGCAGTTTTCTTGTCGTTTCTTGCCGAGAAACTTGTTCGTGTGTACGAGGCTTTAGTCATAGCTATGACTAAGCACTAAGTATTAGTGCGAAATGCGTCAACTGTGTGTCCTATTTTTGCTGTGGCTTGTAGTGCTTTTATCCTAATTTACTAATAAAGGCGACTAACAATTTTTTTGAGTGCGGCTGTCCAAATACATCTTTCTATTTTTTTTCCCAGCCTTGAATCATTATATCTGGTGGAAGTGGTCACTTGTCATGACCCTAAAAAAAACGAATCTCCTCATTCTATTACAACCTCATGTTACCAACAGCCACTGCTCAGGCCTATCAACTGACATCCAGATGGGAGACGGATGTGGAGGACGTGGCGGATGAGGATTGGGAAGAAGTACTGGTCGCCTCCTGTAGATTGGTGTCCCCTAAATTGTCTGACTGCCTTACTCACCTTTACATTGTCCACAGGTCCTACCTAACACCGATCCGCCTTTCCAAATATAAACCGGAACACAGCCCGGCTTGTCCTAAATGCGGACACCCAGGGGGAACATTCTACCACCTAATATGGTCCCGTCCCTCCCTTCAAGGATGGGCCTCCTCTCCATTCATGAGGAGGAAAAAGTATCTTAAGATATTTTTGTAGGAATCCTTGTTCTTGGCTAGGATGCAAATAGCAAAGACCTGGATCAAAGAGTCACCCCCCACAATCCACCAGTGAATTAGGGCCGTCAACATCACCCTCCCCTACAAAAAAGTACTATATTCACTGACTGGAACAACAAAATATGGGACAGGTGGCTTGAGGACCCCTCCACTTATACTGACGAGGAGTAATCCTCTTTTATCATGCACAGCTCCTTCTATCCCTTGCCACACACACCTACTCCCTAAACCACCGTTTGCATATTTCCCCACACCGCTGCATACCAAGCTATGGTGCAAAGTACTGGGCTGTCCCTTTATCCCTCCCCATCAGGGTGCAATCAGTTCTACTAGGTATAAGTTTCGGTAATCCTTGGTATCTTGACCTTTTATACTTCTATATTCTGTATGGTTATGTCATTGCTTTATCCTCATGTATAGTTGCACTTCGTGCTTGTTTGTATATTCTTTTAATATGCTCAATAAAACTTTATTTTGATTAAAAAAAAAAGAAAGAAAAATAATTCCTGGCAAAAAAGTCGCTTTAACTCCCTTCCCAACGCTCCTGAGCGCCCATGTACCAAGTCCCAGTGCTATTAAGTGGGGATGGGGAAAGAATCCTATGATCCTAGGCCATATGTATGTTCTTCTAAGGCAAACTATAGATGATTCAATTTTCTTTCCTGCAACCAGGGGTTGCGGAAAAGGAAAATCACTTGATTCCCCCATCAACACAGTCAGTGTTTATGGGGAATGCCTCCCGCGGAGTCATTGTTTTCTACTGGTGGGGGGCGTGGGGAGCCATCCCTGCCAGGAGAACACAGTGATTATTGCTAGCAGCTATTACCACTGCCAATTATTGCATGTAAAAATCCAACATGCTGGTTGTACCCAAGTCAGCTGATACATCAACTTGGGTACAATAAGCCTGCTCATAGATGGTTCAAATCTCAGCCGGTCTCTGCTGAACTAGCTAAGATTCGATCCATCTATGGCGGGCTTAGGAGCAGCGACATAGATTTTACACAAGACTCTGCACTCCCTGGGGTGAATGGAGCTGTGGGCGAGAGAAGGGAAGGTTTGTATAAGAAGCTGCAGAGGCTGAATTTAAAGTGGAGCTCCACCCAAAAGGGGAAACTCTGCTTGTCTGCCTCCTCCCCCCCCTCCGCTGCCATATTTGGCACCTTTTGAGGGGGGAAGGTACCTGGTTTTGACAGGTACCCGCTCCCACTTCTAGCTCAATTCTGCGCAGCAATCTGAGCCAGAAGTCCCCTCCCCTCTTTTTCCCACAGCCTTCTGGGACACTTAACAGTAGGAAACCGGCTGTGAAGCCGCAAGGCTTCACTGCTGGTTTCCCTTAGTCAACACGGCAGCGCCAGCACCTGATTGAAGAATCGGCTCCGGTGAGGACACCGCTGGATGCCTAGACAGGTAAGTGTCCTTATATTAAATGTCAGCAGCTACAGTATTTGTAGCTGCTGGCTTAATTTTTTGGGGGGGAGCCTGGAGATCGTCTTTAAGTGAATGTGTTTCTTGGCTCTGCATGGGTAAAAACTTTAAAGGCTAACTCCACCTTTTGCAGGTATTTAGGGTGTACCAAGTAACATGGTACCAAGCGGAACCCCCCACCCCCCTAAAAGCCACCCATGATAGCGTGCAACGCCTGCACAGATGTACTTGTTGTTCTCAATGGAATAGGAGGGTGATAATCACTGCACTTGTAGTCTATTGACACTTCCTCAAGATCTGTAACTGAAAACCTGCACAGAGGTACAGACATAGAGCTGGAGGAGGAGTCTGCAGGAGCCTGGCATCGTACCCATGATCCATAATGCTTTGCAGGCTTCTATGCCCAAAAAAATAAAAATGCACATTTGTTTCCCTGCAAATATATGTGCACTTATAATTCTATCACATCTCCTCTCCCAAATTTCCCCCAAGCACATATTCTCTTATTTCCCCCCTCAAATTACTCTTCCCAGCACAAATCTTTGCCCCCCCCCAACCTAATCCTCCCCAGCACAAAATCTGTTCTTCCCCCTCCCAGAAGAAATTCTACTCAAGCACCAAAAATCCCCCCTACCTCCCAGCACAAATCCCCCCAATCCCCCCTCTCAACACAAATCCCCCCCACCCTGAATCCCCCTCTAGTTGTTTTAAGGTGGACTTAGCCTTCAAGTAGCCCTTCACAATACATACCGTACAATACAGGGCGATGTCAGTTGTGACGAAATGCGTAGGGCAGAAGCGACGTGCTGACGTCACCACCACTCCCGTGTCCAGACAGACGGGCTGTCTTTGGTGTGTACGGCCGACATATCAGACTTTAGGAGATTTATTTTTAACTTTCCATTTATGCTGTGAGTATTCCGATTTTTTACAATAAACCTGAAAAATGATTTTTACGCTATACGGAGCCTCTAGGTCTCTTTTTTCGGTACCCCACTCTATACCTATCTGACGGGTGACACCAGAAGTGCGGAGCAGTGCTGAGGCGTGGAAAAAGGCCCCGGCTGGGTGTTACGCCACAGGCGTACATTGACCCCCTATAACAAGGGGTCAATAGGAGCTGGTGAGCAGTTCATACAGCTGGTGGTGGATTCACATGTGTTTGGTGATGGAGGATGGATTATGACACTAATTTGATTGATTTATTTCATCACATCACTGTGTTGCTATGGCCATTTGTATAGTGACTTTATTGCAATAATATAGAGTTTAGGTTTAGTAAGAGCATATGTTTACAGAGGCTCTCCCCCCTCCATTGATATGTAAATAACTGAGACAGGAAGTTCTTTGCAGGAAGTTGGTGTATGCAGGAAATGGGTGGGAGGGGTTTGGGGAGCTTTTGAAAGAAACGTGTTCGGAGGAGATGTGTTTGGAAGGACAAAGAGGAAGTCATGGATGCGAGGAGCTCGAGAATTTTGAGAGTTGGACTCTGAGCAAGGAACCATGAAGGACATTACATCTTAAGCCCTGTTTAGTTTACTTAATGCATACATATAGTACATGCTTATATGTGTAGGCGTATTTTTGTAAACTAGGAGTTGTGTTGTATTGTGCATCCTACAGTTGTATGGGCAGCTTTTCTGTTTAGTAAAGCATTGATACACTACAGAAGTCTAAAGCTTCCTTGGTTTTAGCGCAAGAACTTAATAGATAGACGCAAAGCATTACAATCACTAGCATGGACACTTTTGCATTTGCACTTTCAGAACAATTCGATTTTTCTAGATTTTTGTTCACTTATCAATTGAGTGTATTTCCATTATACATTCTTATGGACTTTATGTTACTTTTGCACAATTTTTGTATTTTATATAGACTAATTACTAATTTAGCGCAATTTTTTACTTACCGGTATTTACAGTTCCTGACAAAAGTCTTGTCGCTTGTGTACAAATTGACCTGAAGTGCTGCTAAAATATATTTCTAATCAAGATTTTGTTACAAGAAATGGGTCATTTTAATCCCAACAGCTTTTGTAATAATGTTTCAGTGCAAAACGAAACTGACAAAAAGTATTCCAATATTCACAGCTTGGTAAAGCCCATTGAGTCAATTTTTGCCAAGACATAAGTGTTGTCACCTTGTTATATGAGCTTCACCTGTGACTAATAATGGATCAATTAGGTCTCAGGTGTGTATAAAAAGAACACCAGTACACTAGACCTTCTCAACTGCAACTAAACCTCTGCAAACATGCCTAAGATTCACCCGGAGACTAAAGTGTTGATTATCAAGAGGCTGAAGACCAGATCCACTGCTGATGTTGCAGACACCTTCAATGTGTCTCAGCGTCAAGTTCAGAGGATAAAAAAAAGATTTGAAGAGACTGGAGACGTTTTGGACAAGGCCAGGTCAGGCTGACCCCGCAAGACAACTGCTCGAGAGGACCGTTTGTTGGCTCGAAAATCCAAGGCCAGCCCATTTTCCACTGCAGCAGAGCTCCACGAGACCTGGTCACCTGAAGTCCCTGTGTCAACCAGAACAGTTTGTCGGATTCGGTCTCGAAATGGCCTCCATGGTCGAATCAGTGCCCATAAGCCAGCACTAAACAAAAGACAATTGAAAAACCGTGTGGCATTTGCCAAGGGCCACAGCCTGCTAAAAGGATGGACTCTGGAAAAGTGGCAGAAGGTGAATTTTTCAGATGAATCTTCTGTTGAATTACACCACAGTCACCGCAAATATTGCAGGAGACCAACTGGAACCCGCGTGGAGCCGAGATTTACCCAGAAAACAGTGAAGTTTGGTGGAGGCAAAATCATGGTCTGGGGTTACATCCAGTATGGGGGTGTGCAAGGGATCTGCAGGGTGGAAGGCAACATCAATAGTCTAAAATACCAAGAAATCTTAGCTACCTCTTATATTCCCAACCATAAAAAAGGACAAATTTTGCAGCAGGATGGTGCTCCATCGCATACTTCCATCTCCACATCAAAGTTCCTTAAGGCAAAGAAGACCAAGATGCTCCAGGATTGGCCAGCCCAGTCACCAGACATGAACATCATTGAGCATATGTGGTGTAGGATGAAAGATGAAGCATGGAAGACGAAACCAAAGAATATTGATGAACTCTGGGAGGCATGCAAGACTGTTTTCTTTGCTATTCCTGATGACTTGTCATCAATAAATTGTATGAATCCTTGCCAAACCGCATGGATGCTGTCCTTCAAGCTCATGGAAGTCATACAAGATATTAAATTTGGATCTCACAGCACCACTACTTAATTTGCTGACATATTTTTGGATTTTCAGTAAAGTTGTTCAATTTCTGTATAGGCGACAAAACTTTTGTCTTGCCAAAATTTGACCTGTCTGTCTTGATTAAATGATAAATCTTTTTTCAGTGAAACTAATTTATTTCAGTGCATTAAACATCATTTGGGAGGGCTTTAGCTTTTCATAGGAGCTATTTCTAACACCAATTGATTAATTAAAAGTCAGGTTAATAGCAGGAGTTTCTACAAAATAGAGAAGCGACAAGACTTTTGTCAGGGACTGTACAATACAATACATACTTGTCAAATTCTGTTGTTCTAACACAGTGGACTCCAAACTGCGGCCCTTTTTTTGCCTTTATCTGGCCCTTGAGGCATAATTTCTTCCACTGACACCAACGATGGGGCATAATTCCTTCCACTGATACCAACGATGGGGCACTATTCCTTCCCACTGACACCAACAATGGAGCACTATTCTTTCTACTGACACCAACGATGGGGCATAATTCCTTCCACTGGCAACAAAAATGGGGCACTATTCCTCCCATTGACACCAACGTTTCTCCCCCCAATACGAAGGATCGGGCATTCTTTACTCCCACTGGGCACAGTCCGGCCCCTCGAATGTCTGAAGGACAGTAAACTGGCCCTTTCTTTAGAAAGTTTGGAGGCCCCTGTTCTAACAGATTGGATTCTGACAGTGAGAACGTCGGGACATCTTCACTTACGATGGCAGCCAAATCCTCTGAGTTAAGCAACATCATATTTGTAAAAAAAAGGGGGCTAGAATATTTTGAGGCTAAGACAGCATAAACCACTAGATGACTTTTAATTGGTTGTGTGCATTTCAGCACTTTGCCTTGTTCAACAACAGCTTTGTAACAATGTAACTCGATTATCATGGCTGCCAAATGTCAACGTGTACTAGTTTTTATGAGGTAATGTTATAGTGTGTCCATGGGTAATGCAGAGAACACTGTATTCCTATACTGTATAATGACAGAGTCAGCGGCAGTTCAGTGACACTTACCCGCACCAGCTGTTCAGGAAATGGTCCCCTCGAATTCTCTGGTACATTGACCGGAGGAATCACCCAGTCTCTCTTCTGTCTCCGCAGGCCATTAGCCACACGATGCTGTCGCCATGGTAGCAGGGTTCGGCTTTGGATATGAGGATGCTCGGATGGTCGGACCTGCAGAACTCGCTGGTAGAGATGATCGTCGGGAATTCGTGTTCATGGTAGTTTGATACAGGAAGAGGAAAAAAAGAGAGAAAAGAAACACAGTAAGACTGGTTTACAATAACACAGACTAACATCTACAGGAAATTGTAAGAAAAGATAACCGTCCCCGAGTCTTCTCAAAACTGAACGTCCATCACAATGTATTAAAGGAGTAGTAAAGTTACATGTTTTTTCACCTTAATGCATCCTATGCATTAAGGTGAAAAAACATTCGACAATACCGCCCCCCCCCGAGCCCCCGTTTTTCTTACCTGGCCCCTCGAAAGTCCCATGCTCGTCCCCGTCATCCTCTTCGTTTTTCTGCCTGGCCGCCGATTGGCTACACTGGATAGATTGAAAGCAGCGCAGCCATTGGCTGGCGCTGCTGTCAATCACATCCAATGACGCGGCACGCCGGGGGGCGGGGCCGAGTGATACAGTCGGCGGCTATGGCCGCCGCTGTATCACGGGAGCGCGCCCGCAATCACTCCACACCATGCGAGCTCACTCGCATTAAGGTGTGGAGTCCTTGCGGGGAGGAGCCAAGACAGCCGCCGAGGGACCCCAGAAGACCAGGATCGGGGCCACTGTGTGCAAAACGAGCTGCACAGTGGAGGTAAGTATAACATGTTTGTTATTTTTAAGCAAAAAAAAAAAAAGGTATAGTGCTCCTTTAATGCTGCTGAAATCATCAACCATGTTAGGAAAAGAGTGACTGCAATTTCCAAACCAAGTATAGGTGGTTTTTATATGCAATCGGATGACTATAATGCTGTGACTAATTTGTCAGTTTACATTGGAGTCTGAGAACTAGGAATGTGCACAGGTGCACAACCTTACCACACTGCTGCAATATCAATATATTAACTGATACGACTTTGGCATGCTCTGATGATCTTGAAGGGGAACTCCACGCCAAATAGAAAAAAAAAACGGCATGGGTTCCCCCTCCAAAAGCATACCAGGCCCTTCGATCTGGCATGGATTTTAAGGGGAACCCCGCCACCAGACCCTTATCCGAGCACGCAGCCCAGCAGGGCAAACTCGGATCCACAGTCGTACGACTGTCGTGTCGTACCAGTGTGAACCCAGCCTTAGGCTTCATATACAATGGGCGTTTAGCCCCGATGCACGAGGCTTTGGCTTGAAGCTGTGGCTGGAGGGCACAGATTACGATCTGCTGCTGGCAGCTCTTCAAATTCTATGAAAGTTTGACAGCTGCTGCGGTTGAATGGGACTGTTTAGGGCAGTATGCACTCAGGGACGAATGCCCTCTATGAAAGTGTCACAGCTGCTGCAGATGAATGGAGCTGTTTAGAACAGTATGCATGCAGGGATGAATGCCCCCTATTAGACTGTGACAGCTGCTGCGACTGAATGTGGCTGTTTAGGGCAGTAGGCATCCAGGGACAAATGCCCCCTAGGAGAGTGTGACAGCTGCTACGGCTGAATGGGGCTGTTTAGGGTAGTAGGCATCCAGGGACAAATGCCCCCTAGGAGAGTGTGACAGCTGCTGCGGCTGAATGGGGCTGTTTTGGGCAGTATGCATCCAGGGACGAATGCCCCCTAGGAGAGTGTGACAGCTGCTGCGGTGAATGGGGCTGTTTTGGGCAGTATGCATCCAGGGACGAATGCCTGAAACATAGACTGCTTGCATCTTGGGCATTTGTCCTTGGGCGCATACTGCTCTCAACGTACATACCACTTAGTGCGCCACCCAGCTGCAGTAGCTGTCGGACTCCCATAGAGTTTAGAAAGAGCGTAACACCGCTCAGACTGTGGATAAAGATTTCCTCCTGGGTTCTGGCCCCAGCTCACCACCGTCAATAGTAATTGAAGAAAAAGAAGATTGGTTGCACACCATGGAAGGATGAACTTCTGTAGAGTAGTTACTTTATTGTCAAGGTGCCAAAGGACATAGACAGGACGTTACAGGAACATTGGTAGACCAGTTTCACGCGGATAATTCGTGCTTGTTCACAACAACGTGTGAACAAGTACGAGTTATCGAGGTGAAACCGGTCTACCAATGTTTCTGTAATGTCCTGTCTACGTCTTTTGGCACCTTGACAATAAAGTAACTATTCTACAAGTGTTCTTCCTTCCATGGTGTGCGACCAATCTTCTTTTTCTTCAATCTCATAGAGTTTGACAGGCTACCAGCAGCATGGCTGAACGGTGAATCTGTGCCCTCCAGCCTCAGCTAAACACTGGAGCCTCATGAACTGAGGCTAAATTCTCTGTGTGCATAGGACCTTATATGTCTTGAAGACACCAGGTCTGAGATCTCTGTACCTGTACCCCGGTGGGGTGAATTATTATTTGCTTTTTATAGTGTACTTTCCAGAGAATACAGCAAGAACAATGAATGCATTAATACATGCCTGGCTTTGTAATGGTCATAGAGGTATGAGAAAACCAGGACCTCTGGTGTGAAGATCGCACTGTAAGAACGCCAGGGAATCCAAACAGTATCCACTCAAGACTAAATTATCACTACAGAGTGACTATACCCTTTAAAGCAGAACTTCCACTCCAGGGTCCCCTCCCAAAGTATGGACCCATGACAGCCTAGGCCAGTGATGGCGAACCTTGGCAACTCAGATGTTTTGGAACTACATTTCCCATGATGCTCAACTACAATGCAGAATGCATGAGCATCATGGGAAATGCAGTTCCAAAACATCGGGGGTGCCAAGGTTCGCCATTACTGGCCTAGGCTCACAGGAAGCAAGTTGGATGATGTTGGCCTCATTCCACCTGGCAGCATCTACTGGCAAGAAAGTAGTACTGCAGGGACAGCACTGAACTGAATGTGAGTATTGCAACAAAAACTGCTTTGTAAATTTCAGCAGGTGCAAGGGAGCAAATAAGAAAAAAATATATATATTAGAGGTCCACTTTAGCTGGACAGGAAGCCAACCATAAGCAGGAAAATATCTCTAAACTCAACCTTATCTCAGTTTTCTGACTCTGACAAGCTCCAGGGATGTTTCACACCTATCTGTGAAGAGTGTTGGTATCTCTTACGTATAAGAAGATGTGAGGATTACTGGTCCTTTAAAGATAGGTATAGCTGCCACTTTGGAATCAGGTACATAAATATCTATGTATTACAGCCAAATAACACAGAAGGAAGAGAGATGCAGGGAGACAAACTAACTTCTTTTCCATCTGTTTTCTGCTTTTTAAAGCACAGAAAAGGGGTACAAACCCATCCAACGCCATATGCTGGTTTGTAACGCTGCACACACCAGACCGCCCGTTGCAAGGATATTTTTGTGGCTACAGTTTACGTACTTTTACTTTTCTTTTACAATTCAATCTGAAAGGAAAATATTTCAAAGTAGAAGTAAAAGGAAAATGTTTTTATGCTTTTAGCAGCAGTGCTGTTTTCCCTCGAGTTTTTGACAACGAAGCACTTTGCAACGCATTATTTTCTTAAGCAGCTAGTTTTTCTTTTGTTTACTCGTCAGAAATGACGCCAGACTACCAACCCAGAACCAGTTTTCAAATTCATGCATATAAAGAAGTATTCAGACTACAGACTATAGGCTTCTTATACCTGAAGTCCCTAACTATTGCCACAAACTTTGACCCCTTCAGCTGAAATGTTTAATGTTAAAAATTAATGTTAAAAATTAATGAGCAGTTCAAAAGAGAGAGTGGAATCTCATCCTAATGGGATCTTGGAATCAAAGCTTTCTCAAAAGTGTTAAAGCAGGGTAATTAAGTAAATAACATTTACAGATCATTTCACTGTATGTCCAGACAAAACATCTCCTTGTGTTGGATAGCGCATAGGCAGGTGCAGTCTGTACTACCCACTGCAGGTGGCACTTGACTGAAGCGGCAATGCAAAAGGCAATGCAAAAGGGGAAGGAAGTTGTGAGGAACTTGGTTCTTCAGTGACTTCCTGTGGCCACAAGGAGGCAGCTGTCCGATTGGACTCTGGTGCTCCATGTGACTACAGCGGCTTTCTTGGGTCAGGCAGAGTCTATTTAAGACACCGGCCCCCGGGTCTGGCACACTTTATGTGAGTGACTAGTGTAGGGACAGGTTCCCTGTTTGGCAGGCACAGTACTTAGAGGTAGGGAGAGGTTCCAGAGGAGTAGGAAAAGTGCAGGGTCTACGTCTACCTTCTTCAGTAAAACACCCATTTGGGAGTGGATCAGCCAGGCCACATTCTGCTCCTCCTTTGCTGTTGACATCTTTCAAGTCTACAAGCTGCTGGTACAGTTCATAAGTGGCTCTGGGTGGTCGCACCTGCCAGCCGGGCCCAACTGTGCTGTGTTGGACCTTCCTTCAATATATCACTATTGCCTAACGTGGACTCTGTGTGTTCACTGCCCACCACACCATGCTGCACCTTGCTCACAAGTGTGTCAAAGAATTAGAAGCCTTGTCAGATCATGTGTACTTGTTGGAGATTTACCCCTCTTCCTGTCCAGGGAAACCTTTGTCACAGCGAGGAGAAATCTCACCAATGCAATGGATAACAGTAAAACCCTACAAAGGGTCTAAAACTGGCCATATGCACAGATCAATTTTATTCAGTCTGTGGGCAGAATGAATGAAATCCAAGAGATCCATCCATCAGTGATAAACAGCATGGATGGAGGAATTAACCTTGCCAACTATTGAATTCTGACAGCCAGGGCCTGGACAAGGGGTGGGCAGGAGGAGCGGCTGCCCTGGGCGCTATGGTTTATTGCAGGGATTTGGGTGTCCTGACATTAACCTAAGAAAAGGAGGGGGCGCAGTTTGGCATCTTTGCCTTGGGCTCTGGATGGTCTGGTCCCGTCACGGCTGACAGCTTATACCCATGGCTGTCAGAACACCCGAACAGTGACTGTGTCTGAATGGCTGCAGTCACCGTTTGCCCAACAATTTTCCATCCTTTGATCAAGCTGGGTGATGCCAGCAGGGTCACCCATGGATCGAAGTTCAGCCGATTAAGCAGGAAGTGTCCAAAATTAGATCCGTGAATGGCCAACTTAACCCTTTCTCCCCCTATCCAAAACCCAAAAAAAAAATACTTTTAAACTGGAAACTTTAATTACGAACTTGGTTTTAACTGTGATTTGTTACCATGAGTTACTGCTTACCAATGCTCAGCAGGTTTAAATTTTTAAAAATCCCAGCTATAGAAATTAAAGAAAATCTAAAGCCAAACCTTTTTCTTTTCAATTTTGGATAACGTGGGGGAGGGTTATAACCACTGTCAGTTTTTTTATGCCATCTGTATTATGAAGAATTCCCTTCACTTCCTGTCCTGCAGGCTCAACAGGTTGTGAGTAGATATCTCTCCAATGTAAGAGAAATCCTCTCCGGAACAAAAGTTCCCACTGGAAGATTTCCCACTGATCTAATTTCTGGTGGCAAATCAAAAATGTGGACTTATGCTCACGTTTACCCCTAGTGACATTAGTTATCAGGAGAATTAGAGAGAATAAATATCCCTAGGGACACAGACAGTGACTCTAACCCCTTTTCACTCTAGCCAAACCTATAATAAGAGTTGTGTCTTAAATTGTACTTTATTATGATGTTGTAGTGTTGAAGTTCTATGCACTCGGAAAGCCCTTGTGAAAGGCCACTAAGGTGCTGCATCACATTATCCTCACTGTTGCACCTACAATGAAGGATATGTTCTCTGTACACAGTTGTAAAAATTGTACATTGTTATTGACTAGCACAAGTTACTGTACACATTAACTTTTCCTCTCCTTTTATAAGAATTCATAGTGAAATGTTTGTTATACATCGTTTTCCAGCGTCCCTTATGGTTACCAGAACCTTACAGAGCCACCAGATAGACGGTCACAGCAGACCACTTCTTCTGCCTTAGAAAATATAAGACACAATTGTGGCAGTCACCAAATTTTAGCCCATATCTCAGATCCATGAATATCCTAGACCAGGGGTCTCCAAACTTTCTAAACAAAGGGTCAGTTTAAGGTCCTTCAGACTTGGGGAGCTGGACTGTGGCCATTGGGAGTAGAAAAGGTCCCAACATCAGTGGGAAAAAATAAACAATGCCCCATCTTCAGTATAAGTGGGAGGAATTGTGCCCTGTCATTGGTAACATTGGGAGAAATTGTGTCCCATCATTGGTGCCATTGGGCCCCATCATTGGTGTCATTGGGAGAAAGCTTGCCCCATCATTGGTGTCATTAGGAGGAATTGTGCTCCTTCATTGGGGTCGGGGGTCGGAATTATGCCTCATTGTTGGTATCGGTGGGTGAAAAAGCCAGATAAAAGTAAGCAAAGGCCGCATCTGGCCCCCGGGCTGCAGTTTGGAGACCACTGCACTAGACCAGTTCTTTATGTCCAGCCCATATAGAGTTGCAAAAACAAAAACATTCATCCTCGTAGTGGGCAACCTGGCGGAAGAGTGAAGGAGAGGTCCGGGTCCATGCAGAATATATGTGATTTTGACCAATTAAATTTGAACCCTGACCAGTACCAAAATGCTGAACAATTGGTAAGACTTCAGATATAAATTTCTGTGGAGCAGAGAGGTAAAACAGCATTTGGTCAGCATATGGTGAGACTCATTCTTTCAACATACCGATCTGATTACCCTTCAACAGAGTGGATTAGCACATGAGTTCCGCTAAAAGCTGAATTGATAGGGCAAACAACAAGGCCAAGAGAGGGCATCCCTATCTAGTGCCCCATTGTATAATGAATGAGGAAAAAATATGGTCGTTAATTCGCAGCCACACTAGGAGTTGTGTATAAAGAATCTGTATCCAAGTAATAAAATTGTCTCAGAATCCGAATATATGTAGAAACTGAATTAGATAAGGCCATTCTATGGGATCAAACGCCTTGTGAGTATCCAATGCTACAAAGGCTCTAGGGGTCTGAGATAGGTTGGGGACCTGCAGATTAGTAAAAAGTCCTCAAATCTTAATATATATTGACCTTCCAGGGATAAATCCTGTTTGACCCAAGTTTACCAGTGAGGCAATACATTTAATAGTGGGGTGAACTCTGCGCCAATATATTATTAAAGGTAGAACTAAAAAAATGAATAATAGTTAGCTAAGCTGCTCCCCTGAGAAGTGATAGACTCCCAGTGATAATGTGTACAATATAAGGGGGCGCTGGCGTGATAAATATATAAAGCACAGTACTGCACATATAAGTGAACCATGATGATAACAAATAATATAATGCAAATAATAAAATAAATGAGTCTCAATATTAGTGATCCAAACGTGACACTCAGAGTCCATAAACCAACACAAACATCTGCTTGTTGTCGTGATATAACTTGAAATTTCGTGGTATAAAAGATGTTAGCAATCCATACATCAAACCTGACCATTCAATGCTGCTAGAGAAAAACTTGAAGTGATATACGAAGTGATCCTTCACCAACTCTATAGGAACACACCCAATGTGTCTGGATATAGAATCTGCTTACCAGAGGTATTTACCACTTTAACCAAAAAGTAGGTCAATTAGCGCTTATGCAGGATTGTGCCTGCTCACATGAATGGAAACTGGAGATGTACACCTTCCTCCTCATAAGTGACGGCCGGATAATGAAAAAAAAAAATGGAGGATATTCATAGCGTAAAACCATTTATTTTGAAATAAAAGCATAAAAATAAGCCAAATGGCTACTCACATTTAAAAGTACCTAACCCGGCACTGGGGCTGCTGGCTTGTCAGAAGATATGTTGTGGGGAACCGCTACGATCCTACCACCTCCGTGGATGGCGTGCGTTCCACCTCCTTACTTCTGGAAATCACCCAGTCCGGATGTAGCGTATGGAACGTGACCAGGTACCGCCTTGACGTACGTTTTGTGATTTACGTCTTCAGGAAGCGTGGAGACGTAAAGTACGCTTCCTGAAGACGTAAATCACGAAAGGTACGTCGAGGCGCTACCTGGTCACGTTCCATACGCTACATCCGGACTGGGTGATTGCCGGAAGTTAGGAGGTGGAACGCACGCCATCCACGGAGGTGGTAGGATCATAGCGGTTCCCCGCAACATATCTTCTGACAAGCCAGCAGCCCCAGTGCCGGGTTAGGCACTTTTAGGCACTTTTAAATGTGAGTAGCCTTTTGGCTCATTTTTATGCTTTAATTTCAAAATAAATGGTTTTACGCTATGGATATCCTCCATTATTTTCTTTCATTATCCGGCCGTCACTTATGAGGAGGAAGGTGTACATCTCCAGTTTCCGTTCATGTGAGCAGGTACAATCCTGCATACGCACTAATTGACCTACTTTTTGGTTAAAGTGGTCAAATACCTCTGGTAAGCAGATTCTATATCCAGGCACATTGGGTGTGTTCCTATAGAGTTGGTGAAGGATCACTTCGTATATCACTTCAAGTTTTTCTCTAGCAGCATTGAATGGTCAGGTTTGATGTATGGATTGCTAACATCTTTTATACCACGAAATTTCAAGTTATATCACGACAACAAGCAGATGTTTGTGTTGGTTTATGGACTCCGAATGTCACGTATCAGGTAAGACCAGAACTATGTGGACTGCAACAGAGGAAACCCAAACGTGTGTAAGTGAAATATAATGATTTATTAAAGATAAGTGAAATAATATAGATATAACCACCTCCAATACCACACAGTGCACAACAACCAATACCAAGCAGAACCCACAAATAATAACAGTAACAGACAAATATGTACAAGTAATGGGGAAAACCAGAATCATAAACAGGGCCAGGCCAGGGTCGTTACTGGGAGGTCAACAGCTGGGGAAAGGGAAAACAAACAGGACAAGGAGAGGATGGATGGATAACAGGAGGGACGGGTACAGGTACAAGGTACAAGGCTCAGGGTTCAGGTAACAGACAGGAACAGGAACAAATACAGAGCTTCTCAGGTTCAGGATCAGGGCACAAGGAGAGAGACCAGGGCAAGGAGTGTTTGTATTTTCCGGGTATTTATAGGAAGGCTGTGATTAGCTCAGGTCACAGCTGAGCGGAGGATGGGCAGTTTGCTCCACACTGCCAGGATCCATCAGCTGGTGGAAACCAGTACTGCGTCCAAAGGATAATACAACACCAGCAGGGAAAGATTCTCCTGACAGTTCCAAACTGCCAGGAGACACCTGCTGGTGGACCACAGTACTGCAAGACAAATAATAAACATCACCAGCGGATGGAACCCTTCCTGACACCGAATGTCACGTTTGGATCACTAATATTGGGACTCATTTATTTTATTATTTGCATTATATTATTTGTTATCATCATGGTTCACTTATATGTGTAGTACTGTACTGTGCTTTATATATTTAGCACGCCAGCGCCCCCTTATATTGTACACAATACATTTATTTAACTTGAGGGCTAAAATTTCGGAAAGGATAAAAGGATTCATCCTTAGCAGCATTTCTTTATATGTTCCGGTGATAAAATTAGTGCATGGGAGAAGGTTGCAGCTAGACAAAGGCAACAGGAAAAGTTTTGGCAGTTAAACACCTCTCAGAAAACCTGAGAAACTGGGAGGTTGCCTTTACTGATCTGAAAATGTTAGTTGAAGGACTGTTATGTTGGCCCTCTTGCTTCCGAATTTTGAGTCAATGACCTTTACGCCATAGATCTTGCATACTTGTCCCTGGCTGGTCAGTGACTCATAAAAGTAATGACAGTGCTGGATCAAAATAACACGGTGTAACAAGCATTTTCAGAAGGTCAGCAGGCTTCCTTAAACATCTTCCCACCAGCCCTATAAGCAATCGTAATGCCTGAGCCATTACAACTGCTTCACACTCATTCTGAAGACCTGTCCGATCTCCTTCTCTATCGAGGCTTTGACCAGGAGCTGTCGCTGACAGTGTGATCACAGTGTTAGAGGGGAGCAAATGAGCACATTTCCAGCACAAAACAGCAAACGTGTATACGTGTCTGCATAGCATAAAGCCCACCTCCGCGCTGCCACATCGTTTATCAGCATCCGGATGGTGGGAAAGGGTTAATCAATGATAGTTTTGTTATGTTCTTTGAATACAGCTTTGTTGCAGAACATGCCGTGTTTTCAGTCACAAAAAGCCAACTTCCAACAATTTACCAACTCACGCTTGGCTTCGTGATTAATCCTAAACATTTATGCATAGTCAATATTTATTAATTTATTAAACATTTCCCAAGCAATCTGTTTATTAAACTGTGATTTTCACAAGTCTGATGACTAACATTTTGCAAAATTTTTTTTTTTTTAATTTACAAAACTGACATTTTAAGAAACGAAAAACTCTGTTCCGTTAATTTTATGGGGTTTGCCTGATGAAATATTTTATTTTATATAAATTAATAATATAATATTTTATATAGAGGGTCACAAACCTGAGAGAAGATTTTCCAGTTACGAATAGTCTCAAGGGCTCCCATGCCCCAAGCTCTGTAGGCCTTGAAAGGTGTCGTAGATATGCCACTGGCCAAATCAAAATCTGCTTCACCTCTACTCCTACTAGGCCTTAAGGCAAGTGACCTGAATTTAGCAAAGGAATTATTTCTGGGATATAAATAACAGACCACCATTTAGGGCTACATTTGCTCTTAATAGAAAAATATATAATAATTTGCATGGGATTGACATCTTAGATTGCCTGAAACATTCTGCAGGTGCTGGGTATTAAGACTAAAATGGGTTTTCCTTGGCTTATAGTTTTTAAAGACTTCAGTTTTGGGTGGAATCAGAGTAGTTTGTGTCTCTGCCCCTCATATACTGTAATGCCACGATCGGAATTTCTGACAACAAATGTTCGATGTGAGCTTTTGGTCGGATATTCCGACCGTGTGTAGGCTCCATCGGACATTTGCTGTCGGAATTTCCGACAACAAATGTTTGAGAGCAGGTTCTCAATTTTTCCGATCGTGTGTATCCAATTCCAACGTAGAAAAATCCTACGCATGCTCGGAATCAATTTGAAGCATGCTCGGAATCATTGTACTTAATTTTTCTTGACTCGTTGTAGTGTTGTACGTCTCCACATTCTTGACGTTCGGAATTTCCGAGCAACATTTGTACGACCATGTGTATGCAAGACAAGTTTGAGCCAACATCCGTCGGAAAAAAATCCACGGTTTTGTTGTCGGAAATTCCGATCGTGTGTACGCGGCATTAGGCTCTTTTCACACGGGCCGGACTCCGCCTAACTCTGGTTTTGCTCAGCAGGGTATCTGTCCGCTGATCCCCTGCTGGGCAGAACATAATGGGTGGATGACAGGTCAGTGTCTGCTCAGTTAATGCAGAGCAGACATGGACACAGCCCACTCTGCTCTATGGGCCTTCAGATGTAAACGGACCGGCACCAAAATGCCCTTTG
The DNA here is from genome assembly GCA_029206835.1 of Rana muscosa. NCBI lineage: Eukaryota > Metazoa > Chordata > Amphibia > Anura > Ranidae > Rana > Rana muscosa. The sequence continues at coordinate 290,638,249 of CM055128.1, read as the reverse complement.
ATCTGATCCGGCCAGATGGAAGTGAATGGATCCCCTTCCGTTTGTTTTTGCTGGATGGGATTGGAGGTAGGTGGGTGTAAATGGACGCAAGTCTGTTTACATCCGCCGCTCCACAAACAAAAATGGAGGGTCCGATCGGGTCTGCCTGAAAAATGGACAAGTGGAAGGGACCACTCTTATGTGAAAGGAGCCTCAGACCATAACGTGTATCTAAGGTCTTGTATTTTAATAGAGTAGGGAAGTTTTTAAACCCTGCCAGGTATTTTTTGCTGTTTCCTGTTGGGGGAGATTTTCTAATTTCCTGTTTTGGAGTTTGAACATAAAGTAAGAGGCAATCTCTTCTAAGTGAGGAAATTGTCTTAGACAGTTGCCATTAAACATAGGTTCTCTTTGAAAGGTTTTATCTCACCTTCTATTCTGGGGACAGCTGTAAAATGTTGGATTTTCTATGACTTTTTATCGCGATATCACCAGTAGGGACACAGACAGCAATTAAAACTTGATAGGAGTTCTAACGCTTCCCCACTATAAACTAATATACGTTCTTGCAATACTATGTTGATGTATCCCAGACACGTGTGTGCCATTAGGTTTTGTAATAGTTGCTGCAGAACATGGAATTCTGGCGACATATCTTACCCATAGAGTCATTCAGCTTCCCAGCAACGAGGAAGATGTGAAATATAAATTCTGAAGAAAGCTGGCTTTTATAAAGTGTAGAGCCTCCATATCCTCCCTCCTTCTCTAGGAGATAAAAAAAAAAAAAAACCCTTTGAGTTCTTATGAAACTGAAATGGACAATGTGTTGGGTTGACTATGGGCAAGAACAGCTCTTCTTTTTGAAACTTTAATTCATAGGGCCCTCTGTCCGGTTCGTATTATCATTTGATGTTCTTCCTTATATCTGAAGTCTGTAAGTTATTTTCTAAAGCGATTTGTAATAGTTCTTCCATTGAGTGAGGTGTTAAGGGTTACCACAAAAGAAGCGCATCCTTTTTTAAATGCCATTTTGTCGATAGCCAACAAAAAACTGATGTATTATTGTATCTTCCATTGTTCCGAGTGTATAATTTGTTGGTGTTTTCTAAAAAAGGAAAATCAATTAATTCTGCACAGACTTATTTTTCTCATCTATAGAGGCGGAGATGGGACAGGGCTTTACACTATAAGAGACGGCCTGCAACCGTACATAGTGCAGCATGTGGAACATTTTTCTAAAGGTCTTTGGAGTTACACAATTTCGTATCTGCAGACTGCAACCTATTGTCCAAATATCTCCAATCTGCAGACCTGGTGACTTGTTGTATTCCCTCATTGATTTCCCTTTTTTGACCAGAATTGGAGTAGCGTGCCACAATAAAGTCACTATTCTTGTTTTGGACACTTGTAGTAAAATGCTACCTTTGTAGAGATTCTGGCCCTCAAGTGTAGAAATGTTTGAAAGAATTGTCTGTATTTACTAATGCACCCAACTAGATTCTTCCCAACCAAGAGAGTGGTTGGTCTTTAAAGGGTATCCAACATGTGAGAAAACAATGTTGTTGATACTTTGACATTTTCTTTTTCATGAGAAAAACAGCAGTCCTTTCAAATACCCAGTGTCATTTCATTTGTCACATGGGCTTGGGAAAAAAAGTTACTTGTTTATCTTGGCAATTGTTCTAAGCCAAAGTTGTCCAACCTGCGGCCCAAGACGGCTATGAATGCGACCCAACACAAAATCGTAGACCTACCTAAAAATGTTTGAATTTTTTTGTAAAATTGGGTTTACACTTATGCCGCGTACACACGACCATTTTTCTCGTCGGGAAAAATCATTTTTTTTCTCTTTGACGAGAAAAACGACCGTGTGTGGGCTTTTGGTCATTTTTCCCGACGAGAAAAACGGCATTAATCACGACGAGAAAAATTAGAACATGCTTTAATTTTACTCGTCGTGATTCACGGCATTTTTTTCCGTGCCAGTTTTCCCATAGGGAAACACTGCCGGGGAGCCTACACACGGTCGTTTTTCTCGACCAAGAGAAAAAATGATGGGAAAAACGGGCGTGTTTAGGGAAACAAGCCGTTCCTCATTTTTCCCATTGATTTTCTGGACGGTGTTTTCACTGTCGAGAAAATCGATCGTGTGTATTAGAGAACACATGCTGCCGAAGAAAAGTTGGACAGTGTCTCTTTAGTGGACTTTTGTAAGTTTTATCTTCCCAAAGAAAAATCTCTCACTCTTCATAATCACGCCTTAAGCCTCGTACACACGACCGGTTTTCTCGTCAAGAAACGTCAAGGAAACTGTTGGGAGAGCTTTCTTGCCGAGAAATCCGTTCGTGTGTATGGTTTCTCGTCGAGAAAACTGCTGGGAATCTCGACGAGAAAAATAGAGAACCTGCTCTCTATTTTCTCGTCAGGATTCTCGTTTTTCTCGTCGGGATTCTCGTCAGCCTGTTTCCCGACGAGAAAACTGGTCGTGTGTATGCTTTTCCGAGTCTTAAAAAATCGCGCATGCTCAGAATCAAGTATAAGACGGGAGCGCTCCTTCTGGTAAAACTAGCGTTCGTAATAGAGATAGCACATTCGTCACGCTAAAACGGACTGAAAGCACGAAGACTGAAAAGTGCGAATCGTCTCTCCCCAAACTTTTACTAACACGGAGTAACACGAGATCAACAAAAGCAGCCCAAGGGGTGGCGCCATTGGAATCGAACTTCCCCTTTATACTGCTGTCGTACGTGTTGTACGTGACCGCGCTTTACAACGACGAGATTTGGAATTAACAGTGTGTATGCAAGGAAAGCTTGACAAGAATCTCGTCAAAGAAAAGCGACTGTTTTTTTTACGACGAGATTCTCGGTCGTGTGTACGAGGCTTTATTCTTGTCAGCAGTTTCCGGCAGCACCTATATTTTGGAGCAACTATTTTCAAGGATGAAGCACAAGAAGGGCAAAATTAGAACCAAAATATTTGATGCGCACCTTTATTTATTTTAATTTATTGAGAATTGCTACTACATCCATCCAACCAGATATTCGTTTATCAAAAAACAATGTTAAATTTTGCGCTAGTTTTATGTTCCCCTCTTTTACTTTTATAATAAAAAATATTATAAAAAATGAAGTTTTATTACTCAGATAAGTACATTATCTATATCAGTGATTGTTTGAAGCTTGTGATCTACCCGACTCTTTCTGCTCATCAGCTATCCTTATTGTTCGTGTATTTTACGTGTGGTCCAAGACAATTCCTCTTCTTCCAATGTGGCCCTGGAAGGTCAAAAGGTTGGACACCCGTAATCTAAGCTGTTACCTGCAACCTGCCGACCACTCTTAGGATAACCTGATGCTGGCAGATCACAGGGTTTGAGGTGCGAGATCCGTGTAACGATTTGTGCACCGAAATGCTGATAAGTAGATAAAAAATTGCTAGAGAATTTTGTGTATGTCCAGCCTTTGGGTGGCCTCTCCTAGGTGATTCCTAAAGGTGAATTTGAATTTGTGTGGTGCCTTGTGGTGGGCAATGCAGATCATTCCTTAGGAATAGACTGCCAATGCACCAGAACTGATTTAAAATGACCCTTTTTTGGGGAACCCAGCACACCACAAAGCACGACAGGTGCGTTAAGGTGCACTGCCATACATTTACATTGATTGCTGCTGCATAGTGTATTGATGTGGCACTCACAATGGATGGTACACACGTTACAGTACTATTCAGTAAGAGCCCGTTTACACCAGTGGAGTGTATAAATAAACTGGGGGGAAGGAGAGGAGAGGGTGCACAGTTTGGTGTCTTTCTCCTGGGTACTGGATGACCTTGCCCCGGCACTGACCAGAACATTCCTGCCATTGAAAGGCCAACAGCCACATTGAGCTGGTTGGTTCATACACGCACTTTGGGCTTAATAAGTAGTATTTATCACCAAGAACTCAGGAGGCGAGTACATAGGTGAGGAAGATACACACTAACAAGGGGTTCATTTAGTCCTAAGCAGTGCCTGGCCAGGGTCATCTAAAGCATGGGCCGAACATGCCAAAACTGCGCCCTCTAAGATGTATGAGCATTAGGTGTCAGCAAAAATCCCCCCCCACAAAAAAATTGAACATGAATCTGCATGCTTACCCACTAAGCATAAATTCCCCTCCTCCCAGGACAAATTTGCCCCCCTGCTGAAATCGCCCCTCCCAGCACAAATATTTGCCCACCAAAACAAATGCCCCTTTAAAACAAATCACACCTTCTAGCACAAATATTCTACCCCCCAAATTTCCCCTCCGAGTACACATCCTCTCTCCCCCCACACTCCAAATACCTCGTCCCAGCACAACCCCCCCAAAAAAATCCCTTCCTAGCATAAATACTCTCCAATCATTCTTACTAGCACAACCCCCCCCCCCCAAAAAAATCCCTTCCTAGCATAAATACTCTCCAATCATTCTTACTAGCACAACCCCCCACAAAAAGAAATCCCCCCAAACATATCCCCTCTTCTAGCACGAAACCCCCCAATCCCTCCTCCTGGCTCAAATCCTCCTTTCCCATCCCCCATCCCAACACAAATCCCCCTAAATCACTTCTCCCGGCACTTCCACCCAAATTTCCCCATCTAGAACAATTCTTACCCCCTGTTGCCCCCCATATTCCCCCTCCCAACACAAATCCCCTTCCCCCAATCTCCCCACAGACCCCACCCCCACCTCACATGATGCCACAGTGCCCAGGGCATCCGCCCTTCCAGCCCACCCCTTGTCCAGGCCCTGGTCCTAAAGGAGGTATACTGGGAGGGTTAGGTGAAGTTATGAGTGGATCCTTCAGAAGAGATATGGAAGAAGCTACAAGCACAAACTCTGACTGTTCACTGATTGCTATGACCAGTTTCAGACACCAGCAGTTTCTCACTCCATAAAATGAGACTCATACTGTGAAGTCATATTCAGCCACTCTATTGCAGGTACAAAGTTAGCAGCCAGTCATCTTAATTATGGTAATTTGACTTTATGCTGTGTCCCCTGGGTAGGGGATTCCCATTTAGGTCAAGTCTTGTTAACTGGAAACGAGAGGACAGGGCTATGCTTGGGAGGGGTCATATTGAGTTTAGTGCAGTGGCTTCGGCTTGTGGAATGAAGTAAAGTCTGTGGCCCCCAGTCTCTACACGGGCATAATTAACATCAGCTCAGAACAGCTCCAGCTCCCAGTCCCAGTGAAATAGCGGCTGCCAGGTGCTTGGATCTCACCCTGCTGACTTGTCACTGGTAATGAGATGCGATTCTCTGCTTCCCAGTCACATACTGATATTAAACACTTCTACACTGTGCACCACACAGAAAAGGGCCAGGTTATTAGAATAAATGTTGCTTATACCATGTATTTAAACAGCAAAAAAGTGCCAGAAGTACCAAAGTGTCATACATATCTTACCAACTAAGGCACCAAAGACCTATCTGCGTTGTCATCAGCAGCCTTGGAACAGTTCCTGGCTGCATTCTAAAAATGTGATCATGTCGCCTTCTTTTGCCCTGCAGTAGGAGATGTTGTAGGCATCCTTTTACAATAGCTAGCAGCTTTACATGTTTTTGTAGGTTAACAGCTGTAAAGGCTCATAGGTTAGCAAGGCCAAACAGGTTTTCTTGTACCTTCAGAACTAGGGTTGCACGGATACCACTTTTTTAAGACCGAGTACAAGTACCAATACTTTTTTCAAGTACTCGCTAATACCGATTACTGATACATTTTTTTATGTCATGTGACAGTGGCACTAATATGCAGCACTGATGGGCACTGATAGGTGACACTGATGGGCACTGATGAGGCGTGGACTGTGTCAGTAGTTATTTTATCTTATTTTTTTTTTACAATTAAATTTTTTACTATTTATTTATTATTTTTTACTATTTTATATATTTTTTTACACTGCTTTCTTTTTTTTATTGGGGGGGGGGGGGGGTGTCAGTGGTTTATTTATTTTTTTACAATTTAACTTTCTTTTATCAGTCCTTTTGGGGAGGGGGGTGGCTTTGGTGAGATCTCCCCTTTAAGACAGGGAAAGGGACCAAGGACATAGATTCCCCAGTTCTTTTCTCAGCAGCCTCAGCTGCACTGAAGATGAATGGACAGGAGACAGAGGCTCCTTTCCATTCATAAACTGCAGCATCATGCTCAGTGACAGTTATGAATGTTCTGAAAGTAATCAATAGCTCTGTGCATTCATAAAAGGAAGGTGCCGGTAAAAAAACATATTTACCGGCTCCTTCCTCTGCTCTCGATCCTGAAAGATCCGGGACATGGGGAGAACGGAGGAGGACACGGACAGCTGGGAGGACACAGGGGGACCTTCCAGTTTCCAGAAAGTTCTCCAACCTTCTAGAACCAGGGGGAGGCACCAGAGGCCTGCCTGTATGAGTCATCCAGCCCTGAACTGCAGTAAACTTTTGACCCAGATCAAGGCTGGACTGGGACAAAAATTTGACTCTGGACTTCATCCAGACCGGCCCACTTTAATTTTGCAAACACGCACAAAAACAGTATATAAACTATACGCAATTGTGCAAAAAAAAGCCTCCCCCTTACATCAGAGTCCCTAGAGAGCCCCTTCTTACATCAGGGTCCCCAGAGATCCCCTTGCATCAGAGTCCCCAGAGAGCCTCCGTGTTGCATCAGGGTCCCCAGAGAGCCCCCCTTCCATCAGAATACCCAGAGAGCCTCCATGTTACAACAGGGTCCCCAGAGAGCCCCCCTTACATCAAAGTCCCCAGAGATCGCCCCCTTACATCAGGGCCCCTAGAGAGCCTCTCCTTACATCAGGGTCCCCAGAGAGCCCCTCTTTACATCAGGGTCCCCAGAGAGCCTCCCCCTTACACCAGGGTCCCAGAGAGCCTCAGCCTTGTATCAGGGTCCCCAGAGAGCCCCCCTTACGACAGAGTCCCCAGAGAGCCTCCACCTTACGACAGAGTCCCTAGAGAGCCTCCACCTTACGACAGAGTCCCCAGAGAGCCTTCTTCTTACATCAGGGTCCCCAGAGAGCCCCCCTTACATCAGGGTCCCCAGAGAGCCTCCCCCTTACATCAGGGTCCCCAGAGATCCCCCCTTACATCAGGGTCCCCAGAGAGCCCCCCTCCACTTACATCAGGGTCCCTAGAAAGCCCCCTCACTTACAGAGTCCCCAGAGAGCCCTTCCTTACCTCAGAGAGCCGCTCCTTACATCAGAGTGAGGGCGGGCAGTGAGAGATGATGTAATCTCTCTGCTGCCCAAGGCTGCACAGTGAGGGAGAAACAGCGGTGATGCAGGTCAGGTGGTGAGAGATGATGTCATCTCTCTGCTTTCTTGCCTGCCCGGCTCTCCCGTGCTGCCTGCCTGCTCTCCTGCTCTCATATGCTGCCCACCGCACGACTGCAGAGAGGCCACGGCCTGGTAGTGGGCTGCAGCCCTATGGGCCCCAGATTCTGGGCTATAGCCCCAAAAGCCACCCCCTAGCGACACCACTGGCTGCCACTGAAACCTGCCCACAGAGCCATCGGCCTACCGGGAAACTCCCGGTAGTCCCGATGGCCAGTACATGCCTGACCCAGATTCAAAGACTCATTCTACCATGAGCCAAAAACATAAATTTGCCTGCACTGTCACTAATAGCACACTAGACGGTGCTACACTAGCCATGTTTAATGTCAGACTCACTGATATACACATTGGGGTTGATTTAATAAAACTGGAGAGTGAAACATCTGGTGAAGCTCTGCATAGAAACCAATCAGCTTCCAGTTTGTTATTGTCAAAACCTTAATTGAACAAGCTGAAGTTAGAAGCTGATTGGCTGCCATGCACAGTTGCCCCAGATTTTGCACTTTCCAGTTTTAGTAAATCAACCCCTCTATGACTATATGTTTGTGGAGACCTGGCCACCATCTCTCCATCACTTTGTAGAACATTTGTACATCACTTTGTAGAAAATTCTATTCCAAAACCATATCCTCTTTTGTGGCTAGGACAACCTCCAACCTTTTGGGAAGCCTTTCTACAAGATTTTTGAGTATGTCTGTGTTAATTCATGCCCATTTGGCCAAAACTGTTTTTTTGAGGTCAGGTACTAATGTAGACCTGGCTTGAGTTAGGCATTCCACCGACTCCCAAAAGTGTTCAGTAGGGTGTTCAGTAGGGTGGAGGTAGAGTTGCCACATTTTTTTAAAGCCAAACCCAAACACTTTTCCGGCACAGGGCAATTTTTTTTTTTGCAGTAAACACTAGTGGATTATATAGTGTCCCTGGGACACATTTGGGTTTGGGTCCCCAAGGAAAGTAGTAATGTAGTGCACAGAGCATGCCAGTGGGTGTGGCCAAATTGCTCTTGCTGACATCATCACCCCACTCTTCGGTGATACCAAACCTGCCCCCAAACAGCCATCCCCAGCGGCAACAGATTTGTGTATGACTATCTCAGTTACTTGGGGAGCCAGAAGCCTGGTCTGAATAATGTGTCCGGGGTTTCAGGTGGACTGAAACCCAGACACGTTTCAAAACCCGAACTGTCCGGGTGAATCCTGGACAGGTGGCAACCCAAGGTGGAGTGTAGGGCAAGCAATGCTGGAGGCAATTTACAACAGACACTAATTTTGGTAGCATCATTATTAATGTGGAATGTATATTAAAGAACATTTTTTTTTTTATTAGGTTGTTATGGGTAATATTCCGCTTTAAGCACAAGCATGCTACTGGATGAACAAAATTGCGTTTTGCATTCAATCAGGTGTCAACTGTCATTTCTGCAGACCAGGCTTACAAAAAAAATTGAGGTCCTGAAGGGTGTCCATGGATTTCCATTGATGGGCACTGGCCTATGCAGACAATGTCACAGGATAAATATGTCAGTGTTGTGCGATCTCAGGACACGCATTGTATCTGCATTCCCATCATGCCAAACAAGCTGACACACGCGCTGATGCAGAGATAATTCTTGTGACAGTGACAAAATCATTTGTTTTACACGTGCAAACCTAGGCTATAACAATTAACTGCAAATCCTTTCTTTCCTGCAGATAATTAGCACGTTTATAACAGTGTTAATGATCTGTTTGTGGAAGTTTACTAGTCAGGTAAGTACCTGGTTGGACGCCAGCCGTTACAAAGAGTTGCGTTTGGATAACTGTGTAAGTGGGTCACTCATGTAGCGCTAATGATCTGCGGATCGGTAATTATTGTTTAATGAACTCCACAAGGTTGTTGTTGATTATAAAAGGTTTGATGATCGTTTACAATGCACCTCAATGGCTTATACGATCTCTGGGAGGCCACAGCGTTCAGTCGATGTGGAAACACGTTGGATACAGACAAAAGATAAACACATAATTTCATGGAAGAGACAGAGCCCGCAGTCACCGTACGTTCTATTTTCACAGCAATCATGTTCCTATCAAGTCTTATATGAGATTACCATTTAACGTTCTCCTACCTACTGTATACTGGCTGTATTGTCTTGTTTTTACCCAATGGATTTAATGATATTGTATTACCCAATAGGGATCATTTATACATTGGTTTGTAGTATACACATTTTAATATACACTATATTACCAAAAGTATTGGGACGCCTGCCTTTACACGCACATGAACTTTAACCACTTCCATACTGGCCACTTATACAGCTTCCTGCCCAGACCAATTTTCAGCTTTCTGCGCTGTTGCACTTTGAATGACAATTGCGCGGTTGTGCTACACTGTACCCAAACTAAATTTTTTATCATTTTGTTCCCACAAACAGAGCTTTCTTTTGGTGGTATTTGATCACCTCTGCGATTTTTATTTTCTGCTAAAAAAAATAAAAAAAAGGCCGAAAATGTTGAAAAAAAAATTTTTTTTGTTTCAGTTACAAAACTTTGTAAATAAGTAAGTTTTCTCCTTCACTGATGGGCCTGCACTGACGGGCACTGATAAGGCAGCACTGATGGGCACCGATGAGGCGGCACGGATGGGCACCGATAGGCGGCACGAATGGGCACCGATAGGCGGCACGAATGGGCACCGATAGGCAGCACGGATGGGCACAGATAGGCGGCATGGATGGGCACAGATAGGTGGCACGGATGGGCACTGATAGGTGGCATGGATGGGCAATGATAGGTGGCACTGTACTGTAATGTGTTACTAATGGATGCCAATCAGTGCCAAACAATATTGCCTGCCAATCAGTGATGCCCATTGTGGGCACTGATTGGCATCCATTGTGGGCACTGATTGGCATCAATTAGGGTCACTGATTGGCATCCCTGGTGGTCTAGGGAGGCATACCTGGTGGTGGGCATCCCTGGTGGTCTGGTGGCATCCCTGGTGGTCCAGTGGCATCCCTGGTGGTCCAGTGTGGGCATCCTCGAGGGGGCTGCGCTGATAATCGATCAGCACAAACCCCCTCCTGTCAGAGGAGCAGCCGATCGGCTCTCCTCTCCCTCGCGTCTGATAGACCCGAGTGAGGAAAAGCCGATCGCCGGCTTTTCCTGTTTACATCGTGATCAGCCGTGATTGGACACGGCTGATCACGTGGTAAAGAGTCTCCGTCGGAGACTCTTTACCTAGATCGGTGTTGCGGGGTGTCAGACTGACACCCTGCAACAATGATCGGCGCGATGCGCGCCCCCGCGCTCAAAATCCTGAGGACGTCACATGACGTCCAGTCAGGATTTTGAAACCACTTTGCCGCCGTCAATCCGCTATAGGGCGGGCGGCAAGTGGTTAATGGCATCCCAGTCTTAGTCTGTAGGGTTCAATATTGGGTTGGCCCACCCTTTGCAGCTATAACAGCTTCAACTCTTCTGGGAAGGCGGTCCACAAGGTTTAGGAGTGTGTCTATGGGAATGTTTGACCATTCTTCAAGAAGCGCATTTGTGAGGTCAGGCACTGATGTTGGATGAGAAGACCTGGCTCGCAGTCTCCGCTCTAATTTATGCCAAAGGTGTTCACCAAATGATTTGGAGGGGTGGCCCAATACTTCAGGCCAGTCAAGTTCCTCCACCCCAAACGCGCTCATCCATCTCTTTATGTACTGTGCTTTGTGCACTGGTCCAAATAATTTGGTGGAGGGGGGATTATGGTGTGGGGTTGTTTTTCAGGGGTTGGGCTTGGCCCCTTAGTTCCAGGGAAGGGAACACTTGGTTCAAATTTTCTTTAATAATTTTTTCCAACACCACAAAACATACATATTACAGTACATAAAAACACATATACAGTCTCAATTTATCCCATAGCAGATAGATAAAAAAGAATGATAGTAATAATAAATGGTCTACACGCCCCATATAAAAAAAAAAACTTGTCAAGGCAATCCCCACAATCCGTATACCTAAAGATCCATTACCTCCTCCTGTCCTGGGCCCATCCCTCCATCTCACCCTTTTCTGACCCATGTACTCTCCTCTATTCGGAGGTTCACTAGAGATAGACTCGTCTAGAGATACTATATTTTACCCATACCTCTTCATCTGTCCCCCCCCCCCTCCTCTGTCCTCCCCACGTCAACCCTCCCCATGAGCAATGCCTAGGGAAATCAGGGCTGGGCGGGAAGGAGGGAGAGAGGTGCATAGGGGAGGAGAGGGGAAGGAGAGAACGATGAGAGAGGAGAGAAGAAAAAAAAAAGGGGGGGGGGAGAGACGAAGTCCCCCATAGTCTCCCCCGAGTGGATTATGTGCTAAAACTCTAGTGTTGGTGCCCTTTGAGATGAAGGTGCATGGTGTGTAGTGACTGGTGATAGAATCGTAAAGGTGTAGAAGTGATAACACAGAGGCTACTACAAACTAAATAACAAGTGTTAAAAAAATTTAATAAACTGTGTAAAGGACTAGGGGATGGGTGTGTGTGCGAAGTGCCTGTATTGATGGAGGAAGAAAACATATATGTGGAATGAAAAGTGAAGGGGAGAATGATCTCACCTAGGTGTAGGGGAAAAAGAAAATTGGGGGGGGGGAGGGAAAAATCCCCATCTCCTCCCCATTGTGGACCTCTTATCACATAGTTGATACACTCTAGTGTTAGTGCCCTTCGTGAATCGTTAATCCTATATTCATTAAGATCCCTCCCTAAGTGTATATATATATATATATATATATATATATATATATATATATATATATATAAAAAAAGTGGGGAGAAATAACCCCCCCCCCCCCGAGGGGAAACACGTGAGACAGGTCTCATCCCCCTCCGCCCCTCCCCCCCATTCCTCACTCTCTCATGCTGTTAACTTATACCTCTGATTCCTTAAATTCTCTCCAGCCCCTCCATATTATATTGAATCTTGGTCTGCACTCATTTTGTATTGACAGCAGTTCCTCCATTAATCTGATCCCGTCTACCTCTCTTAACCAATCACTGATGGGGCATTTTTTATTTCCCAATTTCTCTGTATTAGAGCTTTCGCTCCGTTCAGTAGATATGGGACTAAAGTCATTCTGTATTTTCTGCTTGTTTTCCCCGTACTGTGGAACAAACAACACCAGGGACCTCTAGTCCACTAATCTTTTTTTTATCGTTTTCAATATCTCCCTCCAGTACACCTGTATCCGGGGACAATACAACCATATATGGCCGTGTGTTCCCTCCATCCCGCACTCTCTCCAACATAGGGGTCATATCTCTTTATTTATTCTATGGAGCTTCATTCGGACATAGTACCAATTAGTTAGGAGCTTGTAGTTCATCTCTTTTACTTTTGCATCCATTGATGTAGAGTGAACATAATCTAAAATTTGTCCTTTCTTTTTTTCTGTTATAGTCTGGTTTAGTTCTATTTCCCAGCTTTCTAGTACTCTCAATGACTCAGGTCCTGGGGTAGATAACAGTAACCTATATATATCTGATATCCCATCTTCCTGTTCCTCCCTGTTCTATACGTTTTTCCCGTGGGTTCAACTCACTCATGGAACGTAGGGGTTTCGGTAAGGTGCTTACAGAATGTTGGAGTTGCCTATATCTCCAGGTGTCCCATGGTGTGGTTCCATATTTCTCTTGTAGTTCTGAGATTGAGCACAAGATATTCCCTTTCAGAACATCTTTCAGTTTTAAGCTGTCCGAGGTTGTCCATCCCAGGTACAGGCCACCCCCCTTTCCCGGCGGGAAGTAGTCCGTACCCGTGAGGGGCAACAACGGACTGCTATACTGCCACATTTTTATTTTACACACTCTTTCCCATATTCTGAAAGTTTATTTTTTTATTGATGGTATGTCTTGAGTTAGGCCCCTATATTGCTTTTAGTGAAGGGAACTCTTAAGGCGTCAGCATACCAAGACATTTTGGACAATTTCATGCTCCCAACTTTGTGGGAACAGTTTGGGGATGACCCCTTCCTGTTCCAACATGACTGCTCACCAGTGTACAAAGCAAGGTCCATAAAGACATGGATGAGCGAGTTTGGGGTGGAGGCTCTTGACTGGCCTGCACAGAGTCCTGACCTCAACCCAATAGAATGGAGACTGCGAGCCAGGCCTTCTTATCCACATCAGTGCCTAACCTCACAAATGCGCTTCCAGAAGAATGGTCAAACATTCCCATAGACACACTCCTAAACCTTGTGGACAGCCTTCCCAGAAGAGTTGAAGCTGTTATAGCTGCAACGAGTGGGCCAACTCAATATTAAACCCAATAGACTTAAGCCCCATACACACTATTAGATTTTCTGCAGATTGTTGTCTTCAGATTTACCAAAACCATGTAGTGCAAGGGCCTGCCTGGTTGCATACAAATTGAAACTCTAATGCCGCGTACACACGACCGTTTTTAATGTCATTGAAAAAAACTGAATTTTTCTCGACGTGATTCTTCTCAAGCCTGCCTTGCCTACACACCATCGTTGAAAAAAATGCTTGAGTAAAGCGCGGTGACGTACAACACATACGACGGCACCATAAAGGGGAAGTCCCATTTGGATGGCGCCACCCTTCATGTTAGTAAAGTTTGTTGAGAGACGATTCACACTTTTCAGCCTCGTGCTTTTCAGTCCGTTACAGCGTGACGAATGTGCTATCTCCATTACGAACACTAGTTTTACCAGTTTTACCAGAACGAGCGCTCCCGTCTCATACTTGATTCTGAGCATGCGCATTTTTTTTCACGTCGTTAATGCCCACACACGCCCGTTTTTCACGTGAAAAATTAGAGCATGTTCCAATTTTTCCATGCCTGTTTTTCACGTCGTGAAAAATGCTCTGAAGCCTACACACGATCGTTTTTAATGACCATTTTAAAAAATTTCATTTTTCTCGTCATTAAAAACGGTCGTGTGTACGCGGCATTAAGCTGGATACACACTATCCAATTTTCTGTAAATTTTTTCCTTCAGATTAACCAAAACCATATAATATGAGGTCAAACCTTAGGCGTTTAAATTTGTTTGCAATCAGGCAGGCCCTTGTACTACATGGTTTTGGTAAATCTGAAGGAAATCTGACAACAAAAGTTGTATAGTGTGTATGGGGTCTTAAGGTTTGATCTCATATTATATGGTTTTGGTAAATCTGAAGACAAACATCTGCAGAAAATCTAATAGTGTGTATGGGTCTTAAGATGCCATTAAAGTTCATGTACGTGTAAAGGCACGCGTCCCAATACTTTTGGTAATATAGTGTATCTTATGATGAAATATATGCACCCACCAGCCAAAAAATTATTACCACTGACAGGTAAATACCATTGATTATTTAGTCACAATTACATCTAAAAGTCGGTGGTATGTGTAGCAAGGTGTTACCATTGCAAGCATCGTAAAGGACTGCAATCTGTGCTGTGAATAAGTTTGGCTCCCTTCAGTGTTTATTTCATGCTAAATAGTTACAACTTGTTTGGTTCAGTTATCGAGAGACAAAGACTCCATTACAGTAAGTAGCACAGAGACTACATTGCCCACAAGGCCACTGTGCTACCAGAGGGGAGTGCGCCCCACAAGGCCTGATGGGAGGACCTTTTTAAAGGGAAGCGCGCCGTATAGCACGCTCTCTCTGGACGCCATCTTCAAGCTGGCTGGAGGCCTGTGGTGAGTGTGCCTAGGCCGGAGAAGCCTGGGCCTACGAAGACCGGGAGCGGATCACTTAGCCAAAGAGGGATCCCTGCAGACAGCCTCGCTGATCTTCCGGAGGAGGATCAGACTGCAGCCCGCAGCACCCAGAGCCTTCGATCCATCATTGTCCAGCGGACGGCCAGGTGAAGGACCGGGGGTCTCGTGACACTGAGAGATGGACCATTGAAGGAGGGTTCCGTACTGAGAGGAAAAGCAGCAGAACAAGGCCTCATTTTGTTGAGTGGGCACTGGGAGATTCCTTCACCAGAATCTCCCAGTGCAGGAGCTCAACCACAACCTCCCAAACCCCCCCCCCCTCAACCCCCACACACACACCCTCCAAACTGCGGTCAATTGTGGGTGTGGTCAAATTCCACTAACAGTGGGAGGGTCTTAAGGGCAGGAAGCGGGGAGATCATCCAGTCGGGGTGTCAGCATCACCACTGCACCCTGGGCACCTGCATCTCCCTTGACCCCATCCTACACTCAGTGGGAGCCGTAGGAAGACAAACTGTCACTTGTAAACACAGAAGCCGGACTTCTGTGTTTACAAGTAATAGTTCTGAGCAGGAAGAAGAGAACCTAAGCGGGAGGTGGTGGAACTGACTTCCACCAAGTTCCAGCTGAAAAAACGCTCTAAAAGGGGTGCTAGGGTGGGCTCCAGATTTCAGTTGTTCCCCCCACAATTCCTCTTCTTCCAATGTGGTCCAGGAAGGACAAAGGTTTGGACACCCCTGGTTTAAATCATCACCTTGCATTGCACTGAGATGCAGATGCGCTGCGGTGCATTGGGTATGTGCGTTGGAGTGGCATTAATTTTTGCATCATGCTGATTGATAGCAAAATAATAGAATCTTGCATTGTGCTTTTTTTTCCTGGCTGGGCTGAAGCATACTGGAAACAAGGCGCGTCCTCACACAGGAAAAAACGAAAACATCTTCACACGTATCCTGGCAGTTAGAGATCTGGGAACATTATCACAAGAAAGCTCAATCTTCATGGAAAGGCTTGTCCTCTGTCTAGCAGTAAACTGACGTTCTATTATGTAGGCAGTTAATATACAAATAAAGCGTAACAGCAGAAAACAGCAGGTGTAAGTGAAAATGAAGAGGTATCTCATTGGTGTGCTGTACGCTGTCTGCTCCTTCCTGTCTGTGCCCTTCAATCAGGCGCCCAGATATTCCTGGCGACAGGTGTACAAGAGTAATACTCAGGAGCACTGTAACCGGCGATAAGTCTCTTGTGCCGCGGCGTTCGTCTGCCCTACACTTGCCCTTGAGGAAGCTCGGTGTCCTCTTGGATTGCACTCATGTGCCTGAGGCCATCCACTTCATGCTGCCAGCTCACTCTTCTGCTATTGTTGCTCTGTGATCCATCAAATTAGCTTGGTCCAGGTCGCGCTGCCATTTTCTGAAGGTCTCACTTATGTCTCGTAAAGTAATTAGCAGGTAATAGCCTCAAATAAAGCGACAACGGCCGTTTCACGGCTATGAGGAGACGGGTCAGCGGCAGGCCTCTTTTTTCTATTTTTTTATTATTGCTTAGTGAATAAAATCAGCCAGTATGAAATGACTGCGAGTTTCACCTCTCAATCAGGACTGCAAGTGCCAAGGCTGCCCAGCTGGCATCCATTCCTGATCACTGCCAACCTGTCTGCCTCACTAGCCCAGACCAGGGCAGCACAGACACCTGTGAGTTATTAGGGGCATGGGGATGGAAGGGATGTTCATTTCTTCTATAATACATTCCCAATAAATGGAATAAAGAAGACTATGCAAAATATATTTTATACACTTTGTAAAGGGGAATACTGCAACGCTTTTAACTAGGGTTGTCCCGATACCACTTTTTAAAGACCGAGTACAAGTACCGATACTTTTTTTAAGTAGGGAGAAAGGAAGCCGCTCAGGTGTGGAAGTCCCTGAAATTACCTCCTCCCAGCAACCAAGGGTGCAGGCAAATGCAAATGCAATTGAGGAAAGAAAGAAAGGTCTTCTGGACGCAGCACTCCGGTTAAAAAGCCTTTATTCCAAAAAAAGGTTCAGGAAACCAAGAACACACTGATAGGTGGCACTGATTATGCAGCAATGATGAGCACCGATAGGTGGCACGCACTGATGGCAGGCACTGAAAGATGGCACTGATAGGTGGCACGCACTGAAGGATGGCACGCACTGATAGCTGGCACTGACAGGTGGCACGCACTGATGGCTGGCAGTGGCACTGATGGATGGGCACTGACAGATGGCTGGCACTTATGGGCAGGCACTGAAATTAAAGACATGAGAGGAAAAGAAAGGAACCTAAACCATTTTGCTTTGCTGCCTGCGACGCCCATCTTGCTACACATTGCACTCAGCCACATAAAAGAAGCAGTGGACATCTCGTTACACCCAGCCCGAACTATATGGGCTGGGTTTAACAAGATGTCTGCTGCTGGCTTAATGTGGTCAAGTGCAAAGTGTAGCAAGATGGTGGACGTCGGGACTCGGGATGTTCAAGCACTGACAGTGTACAACGGCAACACGGAGCGTCACTTCAGTTACCGAATGTTACAGCTCCGGTCACCGATGGATGATGCAGCTGCGCCCTGCACCCCTGCCAGCTTACCGGCTGCTTGAGGACTCGCTCTCTGCTCTACCCGTTGACTTCCAGATGCACGCCGCCTCTCTCTCCCATCCCAGGTATCGGATCAGGCATCGGGAGCATTTGCGCGAGTACAAGTAGAGCCCTAGAGCGTTCCGACGCGTTTCGTCTCAGAAGACTTCATCTGGGCCCCCCAGATGAAGTCTTCTGAGACGAAACGCGTCAGTGTACTCTGCTGAAGCCACTGCTTTTTACTACAAGTGCTTTTTATCCACCAAAATGTGAGTGCAATTCCTCGTTTTATAATAAATATTTCCTGTTTCCAAATGGAATTACACTATGTGCCTTCCTTCTTCTCTTCTTAATTACATTACTCTGGATTATTTATCTATGTGGTTTTCCGATGGAAAACGAATCCCATTGAGGTCCACCGTCCGAATTTACCGACTACCCGGAGGTCGTATCTGCAGAGGCAGTCTTTCCTGGGTGTATTACACCATAAATCCAGATTGACGCATTAGGTGTATACCTGTTTGAGTTCAATCTCTCTGGTAAGCCTTTGGTTTTTCTGGTGGTGGATCATCTATCAACAAGTTTTCTGGCACATTTCTTTTTCTTCAATTTACATGGATGCTCAGTCTGCTTTTAACTATTTGAATCACGTTTTGGAAACTTTCACTAATATACAATATTGTTTGTTTGACGGAACGCTTTCATTGACTGTTACATCCATTAATGTTATGCCCTTTTGGACATTGTTTTGACACTAATATCATTGTTCACAACTTTTTTTGTGTAAAAGTTTTAGTTCACCTTAGGCTCCATGTACACAGAAGCTGATAAACTGCAGTTTATTGGCGTTTTGGCGTTTTTTTAAAAAGCCCATTAACTGCACTCTATGTGTTCATGTACACATAACGTTTTTTAGCTTTAATGAGCAGTGGAGTTAATAGGCTTTTTTCTGAACGCAAGAAATTCGCGTTCAAAGTGGCGTTTTTCGGCAGAAAAAAACGCAAAACACTGAAAAACGCTCATAAACGCTGGCCGCGAGCGTTTTTTTTGCGTTTTTTGGTCCATTGAAAAAAAAAAAGCTACAAT
This sequence comes from Rana muscosa, assembly GCA_029206835.1. Lineage (NCBI taxonomy): Eukaryota > Metazoa > Chordata > Amphibia > Anura > Ranidae > Rana > Rana muscosa. The sequence continues at coordinate 290,619,547 of CM055128.1, read as the reverse complement.
GAAAAACGCTGATAAAAGCTAGTAAAAAAACGCTGATAAAAGCTAGCATTTTCTGCTGCTTTATAAACGACCGCTTTTGAGCTTCTGTGTACATGGAGCCTAACTGTGTATTTATAATTTCCATAGACTTCCCTGTCTCAGTTAATTTTGAGACTTTTCATTAGCGCTGTACTTACTTGTTTTTACATTTCACATTCTGCAAAGTTACAATATTGCAGTGTGATCAGTTGTCGGAGGGGCGAAGAGACTGAGTAAATGCTTCCTTCTTCTTGCAGAAGAGTCATAGCATCCTCCCAGCTTAGGCAAAGTTCTCAGGGGCAGATTTATAATTGATAAAAGGTACAGCTCTTGATACTGTTGCTGTATGTCAGTAATGTATTCATATAGACTTGTAAAATTACAGAAAATTCAACTTTAAGTAGATTACTTTTACCTGTCATATGTACCAGAACGTCTGCCCTCAGATATCCGAGTCTCAAAACACAAAGGCTGCCCTTGACAACCAGTTGACAGCTCCTCCTAATAAACGTATTGTATACATTGGTGGCCAGTGCAAAAGACAAGGCCCATTTACCTTTGTGGTCTCAGTAAACACACCTGGTGGAAACTCTAAATATCCCCTTTACATTGGTGATTTGTGGTGCTCAGTGAAGTGGCCCCTTAAATTGGTGGTCAGCGAAGTAGCACCTTATATTGGTGGTCAGTAAAGTGCCCCTTACACTGGGGGTCAGTGAAGTGCCCCCTTATCTTGGTGGTTGGCTAAGTGTCCCCTTAGATTGGTGGTCAGCGAAGTAGCACCTAATATTGGTGGTCAGTAAAGCGCCCCTTACATTGGGGGTCAGTGAAGTGCCCCCTTATCTTGGTGGTCAGTGAAGTGGCCCCTTAGACTAGGGATCAGTGAAGTGCCCCCTTATCTTGGTGGTCGGCTAAGTGTCCCCTTAGATTGGTGGTTAGCGAAGTAGCACCTTATATTGGTGGTTAGTAAAGTTCCCCTTACACTGGGGGTCAGTGAAGTGCCCCCTTATCTTGGTGGTCGGCTAATTGTCCTCTTAGATTGGTGGTCAGCGAAGTAGCACCTTATATTGGTGGTTAGTAAAGTGCCCCTTACACTGGGGTTGAGTGAGGTGCCCCCATAGCTTGAGGGTGAGTGAAGTGTCCCCTTATCTTGGTCGTCAATGAAGTGCCCCCTTTGTCTAGGGGTCAGTGAAGTGCCCCCTTAGATTGGTGGTCAGTAAAGTGCCCCCTTATCTTGGTGGTCAGCAAAGCGTCACATTAGATTGGTGGTCAGCAAAGTGTCCCCTTATACTGGAGATCAGTGAAGTTCCCCCCTTACATTGGTGGTCAGACCAAGCAGAAATGTCCCCTTACATTGGTGATCAGTGTTCAGCTCAGGGAAGATTATTGGTGTCAATGAGCACTTACCTTTGATGAAAGTGAGGAAGGGCCTTCCTGGTACTACAGCTGGCTGAACCAACTGGTATAGTCCACAGAACTATAAAGGGCAGACAATCAATCTGCGCACAAATGTCTGGACACTGGCCAGACCAATTTAATTAGGCAGGGATGACGGTTTCTGCTGCTAACCTCCCCTCACCTCCAGAGCCCCCATGGCCCGAAATCAGCTGTGTGGGTTAGTATGGTGGTAATCTCACCCTTGTGGTTATATGGAAAAACGACGACTGGGAAAACCAGGCAATGATTGACATGACATTGAACATTTTTGGTAGCACGAAAAGGAAAAAAGAAGAAATAATTACAGATATAGAAAGAAGGACAGAGACTGTCGTGTATTTTGTACAAGATCTTTCTCCAAGGTGGAGTCACACTTTATAGAAGGAGTTCTCCTTTAAGGGACTGCCCATGTCAGAGCAGCTGTTTGGATACCTAAAGAGGTTAGGTTAAATTACAGTTTAAGAAACAAATAATGTCTTTTGTCTTGCAGATGTCAATCCTGATCTGCTCTCTTACTGAGAATAATTACGTTGCGTCTTTCAACAATACATCTGAAGCAAAGTGCCTCTCTCAGACCTCCTCGCTCGCACCTTTGAAAAATGGTTTTGTGTTGAGCCTGCCAGCATCATGTATATTTAAACTAGTTAATGAGGGTTCTGTCGCTAGCGATGCTCTCTGGTTTCCATAGCAGCGCGCCGAGGACATGTGATGCGGCTATCACAAAATACAACGCATACACACATAAAGCAGGTCCTTCAGAAAATAAATTATTAAATGGCGGACCAGCGTTGAGTACCGATGGCAGCAAATAAAACCTACAAATATCAAAATGAACAAAAACTAAACTCCAGGGAAATATAATAGACACAAATGAATGCAAATCTGTATTCACTAGTACATCATTCAATGTTTTTTTTAAAAAGAAAGCAGGTACCTGAATAAAATGTCTTCCAATTCCCTGTACAGTCGAAGCCCAGACTAGAAGAGAGAGAAGCAGCACAAGGAGCCAGTCAGGTGTGCTGCATGCAAATATTCCTATATTTTCACATTCCCAGCTGGAGCAGCTTCAACAAACTCAACCCACACCTACTCCCGTCTAGATCAAACCACATTCCACTTTATTAATGATTTTTACTCAATTTTGCATACATTGTTTTCATGTTGTCTTTTTTAATTACTTGTAAAGAAAAAAAAAACCTTATAGAAATAAACATTTAATAGGGGGAGCCTCCATGACACTGCGCTTGCATGGCATATCAGGCTTCCTTATAGGACAGCCCGGCAGTAGCTGCTCACTGTTTTTTCTAAATTTATATGGAGCCCTAAGGACTAGATATAGGTGTGGGGGTTTACTTATGAACCTATAAAAACTAACATCTAAATGTTTAACATCAGTGTCCATCCATAAGACACCAGGGAAAAACAGAGGGGAGAGTAGGGATATGATACTGCTCAGACCCATCAGTTATGTGTTCCAATCAGAGTTTGCGCTATTGAGCTCTGTAAACAGCCGGCATTTTCAGCACAGCAGTTACTGCTAGCTAGTAAGTGTTTGAAAAGAAACCTAGATCGCCGGCTGCTGACAGTGACACCTTCTGTAACTATAAAATATTCAATATATCATATTTACCTATGGGGAGGATTTACAACAGAGATAATACCACTCTCCACAGGGCATTACAAGGATTATTGCTCACTGCGCCATACCACTACTTTATAAATTTAGTCCCTTCATTTTTACCCTCGAATAGAAAAAAGTAAAGTACAGAATCACTATGCATTCATTTAACCACTCACTACCCTTCCTGGCATAGCATAGGCTCAGCTAGAACTATGTCTGGAAAGTTTCTACAGCGGCCTTATAGAAACAAAAAGATAATTCATAGAAGGTTTCTCCAGGGCCCTACAAAGCACCAGCATGCTGGTTGAACCCATGGTACCCAAGCAACACACAGTCATCACACCATAGCACTAAGGTGTTGTGAAAGCTAGGGTGGCATCAGTATAAGGACGTCACGTCACAATATTCTTCCCATCATACACTAGCAAGCTCAACCAATGCTGTCCTCTTCAGATCAATCTTATATTGAATGACAATGCACAAACAAGACGGCACAAACGCCTAGTGCATTACCTTATGTAACTTTATTAAATGTAAAACAATGCCAAATGCATTTTTGTGCTAGGCTCTGAGGAAGAAGGACCGTTCCTTGAAACGTGTTAACTTGCAAGTCTGAGTAATACCTGGGTTCTGGGGATACCAACCTATGGTGACCACTCTGCGGCTTAGGTTTTTTGTACAACGCCTTTGTTTGTAGCACTTTTGTGAGTATGCGTTTGGCATTGTTTTACATTTAATAAAGTTACATGAGGTACACTTGGTCTTTGTGCCCACTTGTTTGTGATTTTGTCATTCAAGCAACATCAGAGCCTGTATTCTCATTGCCATCCATCATGGCCCTGGATTAAATGGTGCTGCCAGGGGAACATGAAACAAGGAGACAGTGTTTAAACTCTCAATTATTAAACTTTCATTTAATATATCCCTAATACACTATTAAAGGATTTAAATCCACTAAATGTGCACCAAATGCCTTTGTAACCCCAGATATCACATTGTAATGTATCAGTGACAACAACACTGTGCTGTACATAGCCTGTGTAAAGAGTGGAGCTGTGGGAGGAACCCAGCAGCTCCTCCCACTAGGAGCCGCCTGCAGAAAACTAGGAGGGGGCAGTGACAAGACCGGTAACCCTACAGAGGGAGAGAGAGCAGCAGTGACCGAAGCTCCTGTACAAAGACAATATACAGGTGTTGTTCCTTTACAGGTGTTGTTATATGCTGGATTACTGCACTGATCTGAAATACACAAAGGACACCTAGTGTAAGAATACTGTACATTGTGTTTAGACACTGGCAGTGAAGCTGCATGTTTTCAGTTTCACTGTAATTGACATGTTTTAAGTGAATGTAAACCCGATTCATGAAATCTGACCTATGCACATACATCTGTAGTGTTTCCTTATCTCTCTCCAAAGCACTAAGTCCCCTGTCTTTCTGCGGTTTTGTTGCTTTGTTATCAGTTATCAGATAACATCTGACAATTTCTCCAAGATGGGAGGTAAAACCAGCCTCAAATTTGTGTCAAGGGAGGTTGCTATAAATAGATTAGCAGAGAGCTTGTCTAGTCACAGCACAGCTCTGAAAGCATCTTCGTCCTTCTACCAAGAGGGAGGGGGGGTGTGTACCTTTCCTCTAATCAGCTGTCTCCCAGTAAAAGCCAAGACTTTTCTCACAGTGCAGAATGAGGAAGTAAAAACACAATGTAGGAATTCTAAAGAAAATAGTAAGCTGAAGACAGCCGATATACATGTAAAACTTATGTAGGAGGACTTGTTTCATCTCTGTGTATCATCTGAGGCTGTTCACTTCACTTGGTATATGTGAGGGTTTATATCCTTTTTAACTCAGGTTCAACTAGCATACCTCAATAAGGGCAAACTCTTTTCTACAGGGAGGACTTAGATCTTACAGCAATGTGCACTAGGAACTTCCCCATTTCATTGGTGAGTATTTCACTTTAAAGTGGTGCTAAACCCGAATGATTTTTTACCTGGATTCATTCTCTGCATTAAGGTACCCGTGTATATGTAGCATCCTGCCCTTGCTAGTCTAAACTTAGCTTTTGGCTCTGCTGTACTCAGTGGAGCAAAAATCTGTTTCTAGGTCTGATCAAGTTCCCCTAAACTTGGTGGTTTATTGCTCCTGTGTGCCTCTGGAGGAAGCTTCCAGGGATAGAGTAGGAGGGTCAGCCCCTGAAGATATGAATATTTATCTGACCTCAACCAATCCATGGGAGGGGCACCCAGAAGGTGGCTAGGGGAGCCTATACATGTTTGGGAGACTTGCTCAGAGTGTTTCCATCCTGTGGCTGCTGCCCCTGTGATGCAGCCTGTCTACTAGAGATCTGACAATAGGCCTCAGCATGTGCTTGGCTGAGGGCCTGAAGGAGGCTGGAGTGAAGGACATTTGCTGGAGGGCATCACCTATGAAAGCTCACCTAAAGACGGATCCTTTTATCACAGAAGAATCTTGCATGGAAGCTGGTGGGCGACAGCTGTCCTTGGAGATTGTGAGTAGGATCTTATCTAAGATTGTAGGTGTATTTGTGCTTTGGGGGACTGAAAGCAGAGGTTGCCACATGGACCGTGATGGCTCATATAGAGGTTCCGATTAGCTGGCTATTCCCTCTTGCCTGCTGTTATAGGATTTGTACTTGAAAATCTGTCCTCCAGTTCCTGTTTTGCATTTTGGATTACCTGCACCCTTATCCCTCTCTCCTGTTCAAAGCACTGCAATATATCTACAACAACACATCTTCTGGACTAAGCCTGTGTTTGTCGGTGTGCTTGGAACTAATGTCTGGGCCTGGCAGCCTTGGAATAGGTAAAGGAGACCTGGGCATATTCTCAGTGGGGAGAGAGCGAATCATAAAACTCCCCAATACCTGTCTTACCCTTCTTTATCACTAAACACTTACTTGGCTCCATGTCACCGCTCCAGCGTTGTCTTCGCCTCCAGCACGGCTCCCTCCACTTCCTTGTCTCACAGGACAAACTGATGACAGCGGAGCCTAGCTTGTGACCCAATGGGATCGCACATGTGTGGGCGCCTCCTTAGCACCCAGCTTGCTACAGGGAGGCACTTTAAATGTCCTGTACAGACTTGAAGCGGAGCTCCACCCAAAAGGCGGACGTTCCGCTTGTTTGCACCCTCCCCCCTTCCACTGCCACGTTTGGCACTTTTTTTGGGGGGGAGGTGAGTACCTGATTTTGACAGGTACCCACTCCCACTTCCTGGTAAGATTGCCGCTGGACCCTCCTCCTTCCCCCGGCGGCCTTTTGGGATCTGTGTCCCCCCCAGAAGACGAGACCATTCAGAAAGCACAGCACGACTCATGCATGTGCAGTAGGAAACCGGCAGTGAAGCCTGAAGGCTTCACTGCCGGTTTCCCTTACTTGCAATGCTGGCGGTGCCTGCACCCAAAGCTGATGGACGAATCGGCTTGGGGTGTCAACATCATGAGATCTCAGGACAGGCGAGTGTCCTTATATTTAGTAGTAGTATTTGTAGCTGCTGACTTTTATTTTTTGTTGTCAAGCTGGAGCTCTGCTTTATAGAGGAACTAAACCCATTGATTTAACAGTTAAATTCTTCTCATGTGTGGGGATTGCTAACTGTCACAGTTACTTGTGATCTCAACCAAACTGTCAGACCATCAAATGGTTGGGGTCATAAATGGTCACATGTGCAGCACCATGGCAGTTGCAGATCAAACAGAAGCTAAGATGGCAGCTTCCATGTCTGAAAATGATAGGAGGGTTTAGTTCCACTTTAAGAATGGTACGATTCTATAATAAGACCTATTAGACTAAACATGTATGTACACGTACCCTCTCATCATTACAGTGGACAAACACAAAAGAGAAAAAAAAAAAGAAAAATGACGCAATTACAACCTCTTTAATGCCACGTCCTGAGCGTTCGCTGAATCTCCTGCACGTGGTGGGGGCTGCGTGACCTTTTCCCTGTCTCACGGCATCCAGAAACACGGGCCCTGATTAACAGGCCATTAAATAAAATTACTGCTCCCTTTGCAGAAACAATACAATTACACAACGGAGCAATTGTGCAATTAAATCAGCAAATCGAGGTAACGCACTGTATGTTTCTTTTAGTATAGCAGGCGGCCAGCATACAGGATGTGCCAGATCCCGCTGAAGAATTAAGCAGCGATAGATTGCTACTTTATTAAATGTCAGTAAACACAATCAGACTCATATTTCCTCTTTTCCTGTCTTCACAAAGAGAATTTCCTGCTGTACGGGCACAGAGCAGAGGATGTCACCCGATTATTTATACATGGATCATTTTCCAGCACATAAAAAAGAAAAAAAACACAACATAGACTGACCATAGAGGGATCTCTGACATTCTGAAACGATATTAGGGTAATTCTCTGCTTCTGCAAGAAATGATCTTGAACTGCAATAAAAACCATCCCCGGGGAGCTGTCATTTTTGGAGCTTCTTACTAATCAATCAGGTTGAAGTAAATAATGAGATTTTCATACTTGGTTATTTTTGGAGCTCCCTCTTTCCACAGGAACAAGTGATCTGACAAGGGGCCTATGGTGTACATATTATTACTAAATCCCCGTTATAGATCTCTATTTGGTCTCAGTATTCCCTTGACTTCAATTGTATCTAAAACCTTATGCTGAAGGAATGCATGTTGTTCAACACATTGGGGGGGGAATTTATCATAACTGGAGCGGCTGTTCATGGCAACCAATCAGCTTCTATCTTCAGCTTGTTCAGTTAAAGCCTAAAGCCTCGTACACATGGCCGAGAATCTCATAGCAAAAAAAACTTTGTTTTTCTCGACGGGTTTCTTGTCAAGCTTGACGAGATTCTTGTCAAGCTTTCCTTGCATACACGCGGTCAATCTAAAATCTCGTCGGTCTAAAAGCGCAGTGATGTACAACACGTACGACGGCAGAATAAAAGGGGAAATTCTCATGGCGCCACCCCTTGGGCTGCTTTTGCTGATCTCGTGTTGCCGCGTTTTAGTAAAAGTTTGGGAAGAGACGTTTCACGCTTTTCAGACTTCGGGCTTTCAGTTCGTTACAGCCTGACGAATGTGCTATCTCCATTATGAACGCTAGTTTTACAAGAAGGTGCGCTCTCGTCTCATACTTGAGTCTGACCATGCGCGGTTTTTGAAGACTCAGAAAAGCATACACACGAACGGTTTTCTCGTCCAATCACGCCGAGAAAAAATTAGATTCCGACGAGAAAAAAGACCGCAGGTCTTCTTTTTTCTCGTCGAGATTTTGGTCAGTTTTCTCGACGAGAAAGCATACACACAAACGGTTTTCTCGGCAAGAAAGCTCTCCCAACAGATTTCTTGTCGTTTCTTGCCGAGAAAACTGGTCGCGTGTACGCGGCTTCACTCCAGGCAAATAAAAAAATATCCCCTGTGCCTGCACTGTAAGAGGTAATTGTTCCTTTATGTCTAGGGCAGGGGTCTCCAAACTTTTCAAGCAAAGAGCCAGTTAACTGTCCTTCAGACTTCAGGGGGGCCGAATCCTGACCAGTGGGGGTAGAAAATGCCTCGGAGCCGAGCATCAGTGAGAATAAACATAGCCTCAGTGTTGATGGTCAGTAGGAGGAATAGTGCTTCATCATTGGTAATAGTGGAAGAAATAGTGCCCCATTGTTGGGGTCATTGGGAGGAATAGTTCCTCATATCATTGGGAGCAATAGTGCCCCAAGGGCCGGATGAAGGTTAGCAAAAGGCCACATCCGGCCCTCGGGTCGCAGTTTGAGGACCCCTGGTCTAGGGGAACACAATCATATTTATTTTGTTGTACTGATATAGGTGGAAGACACTTTTGCCCACCCTTGGTCTGCTACACCTTATGGTTCTCTATCAAGATACTGTGATGCAAGGATCAAATGTTAGATTCATGTTACTATTTGTGCCATGTAGACCCTTCATTTATGTGGCATTTCCATTTTTGGGATTGGCGGTTGGGATTGCTCTATCCCAAGAGCTGCGATGTTATTAGGAGGGTTACCTCTTTTGGCTGTCTAAGTTTTGATGGACGGAGCCTGTGCTGCATCAGAGCCATGCTTGCGTACTGTGTGTGATGTTAGTGCATGCGCAGCATCATCATGCCAGTGCGCATTGTGTCATCTGATTGCATCCCTGCAGAGATATGCCCTTCTGGCACCATCTTGCTCACGTGGTGGAGGTTGATGCGTGCGCCTCCTCCCACTGGCTGCTCCTACGTGGCATCGGGAGGGACTGGCGGTAACTCTTTGGGGTATAAATCGTAGGAACAAGAGGGGGTGGAATATTTTCTTCTTTTTATCAAGAGGTTGTGAAGCAACACTTTGGCTCTCTGGCGCCAAAGTTTTACACCATGATCCTCATGAGTAAGCTCCGGGGGGAAAGAAACGCATTGGGGCATGGCCTGGCAGGAGCCCAGGCTGAGGTTCTCTCTCTTATTACCACCATAAGACTCCATGCGGCACCAGGGATCGCCTCTCTTCCTTCCACTGTTTTACTCATGGTGGATTTTTGGTGTTCATTTTTAGCTCTGCACTTTTTCTATTACTGTATGTAGTACACCCCTGAAACTGCACTCTGTACGTTGCGCATCGCTGAAATCCGCACATAATGCACATAATGCACTCCTGGTATTTATTTCCCCTTTAAAATCCTCCCACTTTTAGTGCAATTTGGCCACACACACTGTTTGACGCAGTTCGTCGGGGGGGGGGGGGGGAAGGAGGCGTGGTTGAGTTCCTGCACCTATTCTCTGAGAAAAAAAAGCCCATGATCAATTTAAATAGTCTTACAGATACAACCGGCCCTTTGAGGGCAACCATAATGCTTCTGCGGCCCGAAATGAAATTTGAGTTCGACACCCCTGATGTATAATATGTATTGAGTGGCTGTGTGTGTTGCGCCTCACATAAAGTCCCAGGGCAAACCAATGTTTTAGCAATAAAAAGAGAGTCGCTTAACGGATCCTCCCCTCCTGCAGCTATACGGCTCCTGCAGCTTCTTCTCCCCCAGGTCATCAAGACCAGAACAGGAAGCCGGGGGAATGTTTACCACTGGATTGTGCAGTAGCGGAGGATCAGGTAAGTAAAACTGTTTCTCCTCTCCCCTGGACAAAACAAGCTATTGACCCTTGCAGTTCAGGCGTAACTCCACTGCAGGGGATCATTTTTTATTTGCACGGAGTTGGGCTTTAAAGTGGAGTTCCACCCATAATATAATGTTTACATCAATCAGCAGCTTTCTGCATGAACAACAACATTTCGACCTTCAAAATCCCGTCTGTGAGAGTTTGTCTCTCTTTGGTTTTTCTTTCAACTTTTCGACCAAAATTTTTTTACTTACTCTGTCTGCATTGTTGCCATGGGGTCCCTTCTAATATGCCACTTCCGGGCCACGGCGATTTACATCATATCCCGTGGCACCTGTGCTCCTGGGAGATGTATGTCATCGTTGGGGCAGTGCCGAATAATAGTACTGCGTTCTTTCAAAACAGGAAATCAACGCGATCAAAGGCGGATCTACACACTGTTAGCGCTACGCCCGGCTTACAATGCGCACCTGCGAGATCGGGAGAGGCATGCTGGGTAGCCAGCATGCACCTTATCCCCGAAGAGAGTCCTAGTGGGCTTCACATGCCCACAATCAAGATGGAATCGCTCAGGAAGACAAAAATAAGGTAAGTAACTTATTTTAAAAATGTACTGGGATTGAAATATATACATGCGTATATATTTCAATCCCAGTACATTATATAACGCATGTATATATTTCAACGGGATTGAAATATATACATGCGTTAATGTATATTACCGCATACAGGCAGAGGGGATGCCGGAAAAAAAAATATGTGGGCAGAACTTTAAGCTTTAAAAAATGAGAGATAGAAGATTGGTTTTCCACGTACTTCTGCTCCAGATTCTGGCTGATTCAGTTTTCCTAAATTCCCCTCATTGAGTTATGTCCCATTCTTCGTCCTTTTTGTTACCTCCAGTCTCCTTGTCATAAAAATAGAGAAAAAATGTCAGCCCCTGGGCCTTCCTGTGTAGGGGGGAAAACAATGCCACCTATGCTACATGGTATAGAATGGGAGCGTTGTCACTGGTATACAGAAGTATACTTGTGGCAAACTGTAAGATAATGTCCCCCCATTATGAGCTCCAACACATCCAGCACCTTCCTCCACACTGCCCACCACGGCTGGTCTTCTCTGCAGACCAGCTCGTTCTTCTCCCTCCGGGATCTGCTGCTAATCAGATTACAGACCTGTTCCCAACTGCAATCTGCAAATTAATGTTCCTTAGCACAGAGTCCTGCACAGACAGAATGCTAATCTAGGTTCTATTGTAGTATTGTAGTGCTAGGCGTGGAATACATGCTGCTAGTCCTAAAATCATGCTGACAGCCACTGGTCTACACTAATGATAGACAACCAATAGGCGTGGTTCCCAATTATGTGAACACCATAAACTGCCAATCACATAAACTATGTGGGTTTGTTTACAAACAAACCCGCTAACTTCATCTGTAAGAGCCGGTTCACACAGGGGCAACACGACTTTCAGCGCGACTTTGCGAGGCAACTTGGACACGACTTGAACATGAATCACAGCGCGACTCCAGGCAACTTACAAGGCAACTTCAAGTTGCCTCCAGGACAGGCGACTTTCCAGTGGCCAATTAAACAATAATCAGCTCTGTGGGAGGGAGGGGGGAGGGAGGGGTTTGCCTGGAAAACTATTTTTACTTCCTGGAAAGTTGCTTTAGTTAAGACAGAGGATCTGACTTGGAGGCGACTTCCATTGAAATCAATGGGTACAAGTCGCCTAGAAGTCGGATTGAAGTAGTACAGGAACCTTTTCTGAAGTCGGAGCGACTGCAGTAGTGTACATTAAGACGGCTCCATTCACTTCCATTACTTTTCAAAACCGCGCAACTTGGGGCGACTTGAAGTCAGATCCCAGGACGCCCCTGTGTGAACCGGCTCTCAATGTGCCTCATACAGGCAATCACTGGGATCATTTCTATCCAGCCCAATGAATCTTTGTAATAAAACTCTGTGTGTAACTGCATATAGTACTTTGCGTCATCCACGCCATGCTTTTCTACATCTTCCAGCTGTTGCAAAATGACAGTTGTAGAAAACAAACACAGAGATCTCATAGTTGCATTTCTATGGCAACACACTGCACAGCGCTCAGGATTTGCATGTATTACATTACAGGTTGCATCTGCATGGATGGATGAATAAAACGAAATGCAAATGAGCGAGTGATTAAAAACAAACACGTTTCAGTCTTGGCTTTAAAATACGCTGACATAAAGCTTTTCATTCCAAATGCTATACAGTGTAAGGCAAATAAAGGAAATGTTTTTTTATTTAGGTTGTGTGCATCTTCCTGTCTTACCTTGTGGGCCCATTACGGGCAGACTCACATGTACGTGTGTAAAAGGTGCATGGCTGTGCATTGACAGTTATTCTGAATGGCATCACAACACACCTACACAGATCATCCTGCAAAATAGCACACACATGTGCTTCTACAATGCCTTGAAAAAGTATTCATACCCCTTAAAATTTATTTTATTGGGATTTTAAGTGATAGATAAACACAAAGTGGCACATAATTGTGAAGTGGAAGGAAAATGATAAAATGGTTTTCAATTTTTGTTTTATAAATAAATATGTAAAAAGTGTGGCGTGCATTTCTATTCAGCCCCCTTTACTTTGATACCCCTAACTAAAATCTAGTTGAACCAAATGCCTTCAGAAGTCACCTAATTAATAAATAGAGTCCACCTGTGTGTAATTGAATCTCAGTATAAATACAGCTGCTCTGTGAAGCCCTTGGAGGTTTGTTAGAGAACCTTAGTAAACAAACGGCATCATGAAGGCCAAGGAACACACCAGGCAGGTCAGGGATAAAGTTGTGTAGAAGTATAAAGCAGGGTTAGGTAATACAAAAATATGCCAAGTGTGAGGGGGCTAGCTCGGCAGCGGGTATGTGTGACCCCCGGGATGGGCTCCCCACCCAAAAACAGGCCCAGCAGACGGAGGTTGTGGTTTTCAAAATCAAAAAGGTGCGGTTTATTTTCTATTTACAGTGACAAAAACACAGCAAGGCAAAAAAAACAAACACAAAATAAATCCTGGTCAACTTGACCTCTGACTAAACTTACAGGTTTCCTAACTAACGACTGGGATCAGCCTAGTGCTGTCCTAGTCCCTGGTTTTAAATGTCCAAGCAAAATATAGCCACACAGGCTTTCTCTCACCGCACAGGGGTTCACTCTCCCTAGACAGTCCACACAGGTCTGCTTCCAGGCATGAGCCAACATCTAATGAAGCTGGGAGTTTTTATAGAGGCCTTAAACGAACTGACAGGCTTCAGCTGGTCTCATCAACTCCCTGCCTGCACGACGCCCAGCCCTCTCCCTAGAGGTATGAGTCATCCATGAGCCCACTAGCCTCAGCTGGGCTTCATCAACTCTCCACCTAGCTGTATAAGTCAGCGTAAAGCCTGAATCTGGGCGAAATATATCTACCCCCCTGGATGCAACCAGGTGACTTTACCTTCCTGCTGTCACATACCCCCCCCTCTTGTTTTAACCTCGGGGTTGGAACACCAGCAATCAGGCATTCATGTACTCGAGACAAAGCATCCACATTCCCCATTTGAACGCCAGGGCGATGCTTTACTGTGAAGTTGAATTCCTGGAGGGCCAGGAACCACCTATTCACTCTTCTATTTGTTTCCTTGTTTTGAGCCATCCACTTTAACGGAGCGTGATCCGTAACCATGTCAAAGTGCCTACCTAGCAGGTAGTACCGAAGGGAATCTAGAGCCCACTTCACCGCTAAACACTCCTTTTCAACGGTGGCGTAATTTACCTCATGGGACTTCAACTTCCTGCTGAGGTAAATGACTGGGTGCTCTTCCCCGTTCCAGACCTGGGACAATACTGCTCCTAACCCCACATCTGACGCATCACTTTGTACGACAAAGTCTTTAGAGAAGTCGGGTGAGTACAACACTGGCTGGCTACATAAGGCTTGTTTCAAGAATTGGAATGCTGCCTCAGCCTCGGGGGTCCATTTAATCATGACCGACCCTTTCCCCTTCGTCAGGTTGGTTAGGGGCACAGCCTTAGAAGCAAAGTGGGGAATGAATCGCCGATAATACCCAGCGATTCCCAGAAAGGCTCGTACCTGCTTCTTGCTGTTGGGACGTGGCCAACTCTGGATGGCCTCGACTTTGTTGAGTTGGGGTTTTATTACTCCCCTCCCAATGGTGTACCCAAGATATTTGGCCTCCTCCTGCCCAATGGTACACTTCTTGGGGTTAGCCGTAAACCCTGCTTCCCGAACAGAGTCCAGGACTGCTTGCACTTTTGGCAGATGTGAGGCCCAATCTGTGCTATGGACAATTACGTCATCCAGGTAAGCCGCAGCATACTTCCGATGGGGCCTCAGCATCTGGTCCATTTTCCGCTGGAATGTGGCCGGCGCATTCTGTAACCCGAACGGCATTCTTTTATATTGGAACGCCCCGTCTGGGGTTACAAATGCGGTTTTCTCTTTGGCTGACTTGGCCAGGGGGATTTGCCAATACCCTTTTGTGAGGTCAAGAGTCGTCATGTATCGGGCTGTTCCCAGCCGGTCGATCAACTCATCTATACGTGGCATGGGGTAGGTGTCAAATTTTGTAACTTTGTTCAACTGACGAAAATCGTTACAAAATCGCCAGCTCCCATCCGGTTTAGGCACCAACACAATGGGACTAGACCAATCACTTTGGGACTCCTCTATCACCCCTAAGTTCAGCATTTTCTGTACTTCCTCCCGTATTGCCTCCCGTCGGGCCTCTGGGATCCGATAGGGTTTTAACTTCACCCTTTCACCGGGCGGGGTAATAATGTCATGCTCTACCCCAGATGTTTGTCCCGGCAGCTCAGAGAATACCTCCTTGTTGCGAAGCACAAACTCCTTAACCTCCTGTTGTTGGGGTTGTGACAAGGTGGCTGCGATTCCA
This sequence comes from Rana muscosa, assembly GCA_029206835.1. Classification (NCBI taxonomy): domain Eukaryota; kingdom Metazoa; phylum Chordata; class Amphibia; order Anura; family Ranidae; genus Rana; species Rana muscosa. Next base: position 290,604,427 of record CM055128.1, on the reverse strand, counting down.
ACCTCAGGAATCACGCAACCAGTTTGAGCTGGTGACCAAGTGTCTGCGACTAGGGACTCTCTATCCCTCCAGGCTTTCAACAGATTAACGTGATAGATCTGTTCGGGCTTTCGCCTTCCTGGTTGTCTGACCTTGTAATTCACTTCGCTCACTTTTTCCATTATCTCGTAGGGGCCTTGCCATTTGGCAAGGAATTTACTTTCAACCGTAGGGACAAGTACCAATATCCTATCCCCCGGGGAAAAGGTACGGGTCTTGGCTCCACGGTTGTACACTCTCTGCTGTGCCAACTGCGCTTGGGCCAAATGTTCCTTCACGATGGGCATTACCTGTGCAATTCGATCTTGCATCAGGGCGACATGCTCAATCACACTCCTGTGGGGAGAACTCTCACTTTCCCAAGTTTCCTTGGCAATATCCAACAGCCCTCTTGGGTGTCTCCCATACAGTAACTCAAAGGGGGAGAATCCCGTAGAGGATTGGGGCACCTCCCTAATAGCAAACATCAAATAAGGAAGTAGACAGTCCCAATCCTTTCCATCCCTATCCACCACTTTCTTCAACATTTGTTTTAGGGTTTTGTTGAATCTTTCAACCAGCCCATCGGTTTGGGGGTGATACACAGATGTACGTAATTGCGTCACTTTGAACAATTTACACAGCTCCTTCATAACCCGGGACATAAAGGGTGTACCTTGGTCCGTAAGCAGTTCTTTACAAATACCCACCCGGCTAAAAACAAGAGATAGCTCTTTGGCTATGGTTTTGGCCGAGGTATTTCTGAGAGGGATCGCTTCTGGATAACGGGTGGCATAGTCCATTATAACCAATATGTACTGGTGCCCCCTAGCGGACTTGATTATAGGACCTACCAAATCCATTGCGATTCTCTCAAACGGGACCTCAATGATGGGTAGAGGGACCAGCGGGCTACGGAAGTGTGGCATCGGGGCCGACCTCTGACACACAGGGCAGGAGGAACAATAATTTTCTATGTCCTTCATCACCCCAGGCCAATAGAATCTCTGTAATACCCTCTCTCGGGTTTTCTCTGTCCCCAGATGACCTCCAAGAATGTGCCCATGGGCCAACTCCAACACCAACTTCCTGTAAGGTTTGGGCACCACCAGCTGCTCAACGGTTTCTTCTGCCCTTTTTGCCACCCGATACAGTAGGTCCTTCTCTACGCTGAAGTATGGGTAAGTGCAGGTATTATCTGGGTTCACTAACTCGCCATCTATTTTCACTACGTTTTCCCGTGCCTTTATTAGGGCGGGGTCTTTCAACTGTTCTGTGGCAAAGTTTTCCCTGTGAACCTCAAGATCAGAAAACTCCACAGACGGTAGGTTTTCGTCTGAGGAGGTGGGCTCCTCTCCAGTTTCTTGAGTCTCCCCTGCCAATACTGACAAGGGAAATTCGGGAGAGTCCTCACCACTCTCAGAGGAGTTCTGGCTATCATATTCCTGGTACATAGGGGCACCAGTGGGGGGCTCATGATCATCCCACAGTTCCCAGAACTTCGGAAAATCCCTTCCCACAATGGCGTCATGCGGTAACTGAGACACTAAGCCCACTGGATGAGAAAGGGTACCTTTGGGGGTCTCGAAACACACTGTAGTCACTGGATACTCTCGGGTGTCCCCATGCACACAAATAACGGCTACCTTGCTATTCCCAGAGACCTCTGTTTTAACTAACTCAGCCTTTATCAGGGTCACAAGGCTACCTGAATCCAGCAATACCACAACATTTCTACCATTAATACACATTTTGCATAAATGTTTCTCAGTTCCCCGAATGGCAGTGCATGCGACTGTCGCACACAGCGACTGACGTCTGCCCGTCAGAAAGTCACACTGCATGGGTTCCTCCAAAACCGGGCAATTTGCTGCAATATGTCCCGCTTGCCGGCAGCGGTAGCAAATGATCCTTCTTGCCGCCTCTTGAGCCGCTGATTTCCCAGGCTGTTCTCGCCAAACTTGGGGTAGAGCTCCCACCCTCTCACTCTCTCCACCCTTACCCCTTGGAATCATCTTATCCGCCCCTGGGGATGGTCTGGTCTTAGGGTGGAAAGTCCGAGTGTCTCTGGAAGAGGCCGTCAGGTTCTCTGTAGCCAAGTATTTCTCCACACGATCCACAAGACCATCGGCCGTCTCTGGGTCTCCATGGCTTACCCACTTTTGGATGGCAGTAGGAAGAGCTCTCAAAAACCGATCCATTACAACACGTTCCACAATCTTTGGTGCGGACAAAGTCTCTGGCTGTAGCCACTTTCTGCTCAGGTGAATGAGATCATACATTTGAGACCTGGGGGGTTTTCCAAGCTGGAAAGTCCAGTTATGCACACGCTGAGCCCGGACAGCCAGGGTGACACCCAGCCTTGCCAATATTTCAGCTTTTAGCATCACATAGTCTTTTGCTTGGTCAGGCTCTAGGTCATAGTAAGCTTTCTGCGATTCACCCGTTAACAGAGGAGCCACCAGTCCAGCCCACTGCTCCTCAGGCCACTTTTCTCTTTCAGCGGTCCTTTCAAATGTGGTCAAAAATACCTCTGGATCATCCTCTCCAGTCATTTTTGTCAATAAACGACTCACCCCAAAGGACGCGGTATTAGTGGGACGGCTTTCCTCACCGGTCTGCGGACGTTGCTGCATTACTGCTTCCATCTGTTGTTGTAGTCTCTGCTCTTGCTTCTGCAACAGGTCTATGAAGCGGGCCTCAGATTGCTGTTGGGCTTGTTGCTGAGCCTCCAGACTCTGTTGTAAAGTTGCAAGGCTCTGTTGATGAGCTTGCTGCTGGGCTGCAAGGCTCCTTTGCAAACCTGCATTTGTCTGCTGTTGATTGGCATTTGCTAGAGCCAGCTGTTTCAGTATCTCCTCCATGCTGGCTTAAAAAAAAACTGCCACTGGTTCTCCACCAACTGTGAGGGGGCTAGCTCGGCAGCGGGTATGTGTGACCCCCGGGATGGGCTCCCCACCCAAAAACAGGCCCAGCAGACGGAGGTTGTGGTTTTCAAAATCAAAAAGGTGCGGTTTATTTTCTATTTACAGTGACAAAAACACAGCAAGGCAAAAAAAACAAACACAAAATAAATCCTGGTCAACTTGACCTCTGACTAAACTTACAGGTTTCCTAACTAACGACTGGGATCAGCCTAGTGCTGTCCTAGTCCCTGGTTTTAAATGTCCAAGCAAAATATAGCCACACAGGCTTTCTCTCACCGCACAGGGGTTCACTCTCCCTAGACAGTCCACACAGGTCTGCTTCCAGGCATGAGCCAACATCTAATGAAGCTGGGAGTTTTTATAGAGGCCTTAAACGAACTGACAGGCTTCAGCTGGTCTCATCAACTCCCTGCCTGCACGACGCCCAGCCCTCTCCCTAGAGGTATGAGTCATCCATGAGCCCACTAGCCTCAGCTGGGCTTCATCAACTCTCCACCTAGCTGTATAAGTCAGCGTAAAGCCTGAATCTGGGCGAAATATATCTACCCCCCTGGATGCAACCAGGTGACTTTACCTTCCTGCTGTCACACAAGCTTTGAACATCTCACAGAGCACTGTTCAATCCATCGGAAAATGGAAAGAGTATGGCACAACTGCAAACCTACCAAGACATGGCCGTCCACCTAAACTGACCGGGCCGGGCAAGGAGAGCATTTATCAGAGAAGCAGCCAAGAGGCCCATGGTGACTCTGGAGGAGCTGCAGAGATCCACAGCTCAGGTGGGAGAATCTGTCCACAGGACAACTATTAGTCGTGCACTCCACAAATCTGCCCTTTATGGAAGAGTGGCAAGAAGAAAGCCATTGTTGAAAGAAAGCCATAAGAAGTCCCATTTGCAGTTTGAGAGAAGCCATGTGGGGAACTCCACATATGTGGAAGAAGGTGCTCTGGTCAGATGAGGCTAAAATGTAACTTTTTGGCCTAAAAGCAAAACGCTATGTGTGGTGGAAAAATAACAATGCACATCACCCTGAACATACCATCCCCACCGTGAAACATGGTGGTGGCCGCATCATGTTGTGGGGATGCTTTTCTTCAGAAAGGATAGGGAAGATGCTCAGAGTTGATGGGAAGATGGATGGAGCCAAATACAGGGCAATCTTAGAAGAAAACCTGTTAGAGTCTGCAAAAGACTTGAGGGGCGGAGGTTCACCTTCCAGCAGGACAACGACCCCAAACATACAGCCAGAGCTACAATGGAATGGTTTAGATCAAAGCATATTCATGTGTTAGAATGGCCCAGTCAAAGTCCAGACCTAAATCTAATTGAGAATCTGTGGCAAGACTTGAAAATTGCTGTTCACAGACGCTCTCCATCCAATCTGACAGAGTTTGAGCTTTTTTACAAAGAAGAGTGGGGAAAATGTCACTCTCTAGATGTGCAAAGCTGGTAGAGACATCCCCAAAAAGACTTGCAGCTGTAATTGCAGTAAAAGAAGGTTCTACAAAGTATTGGCTCAGGGGGGCTGAATACAAATGTACCCCACACTTTTCACATATGGATTTGTAAAATAGGTTAAAGACCATTTATCATTTTCCTTCCACTTCACAAATTATGTGCCACTTTGTGTTGGCCTATCACATGAAATCCCAATAAAATACATTTACGTTTTTGGTTGTAACATGACAAAATGTGGAACATTTCAAGGGGTATGAATACTTTTTCAAGGCACTGTTAATGCATTGAGGTGTGCTCTGTTGCCCCAAAGTGGGGCAGGTGTTTTTTTATTTTTTAATTCCTAAAATAAATAGACTGACGTAATGCAAAGCATTTTTTGTTTATTTCCTGTTCTGTTAACCATACAGGAAGTGAGGAGCAATCGCCCCAGTGTGGCCACAGACAGCAACAGACACCTTAAAGATATTAACTCTTCCTCATTTTCTAATATCTCCCAAAAAAATAAAGCAGTTGTCCTATAAGTTTTTTCCTTTTATTGACCATACACTAGTCGTGTATATAAATCCAGCAGCTAAATACATATTTGTAAATACATATATATAGTTGGAGTGTCACTTTGTACAATAGGGTTGTAACTTTTTCAATAGGGTAAGCGTCGTCCTCATCCTGGCCCATTTGTGAATTACAATCCTGGCTCTCAGTTCCATCCTATGACACCACCCCCGAGATATTAGTTTTAGTTGCGGAACTCGTGGGCGCCTGAGAGTCTGAGCAGTGGTAGTTGCAGAACTTGTGGGCGTCTGAGCGGGCAGCTCCGCGTGCGAGTGACAGAGCGGGCGGGTGACAGCGGGGGCTGTCTGGTGCCTCGATGTGTGGGCGGGCGGCTCGGCGGCGAGTGAGAGTCAGAGAGTGGGCGGTCAGCTGGTCGGCTCTGTGGGTGAGCGGGCGGCTGGCCAATCAACAAGCCGGTGGCCAGGGAAGCAGAGAGACATCATCTCACCGCCCCGCGCCCGCCCTGCATCCCTGCAGTAACTTCCGCCCTCACTGTGCAGGCAGCAGAGAGATTACACCATCTCTCTGCTGCCTGACTCTGACAAGCAAAACACCACCTTAGCAAGTGACAATCCACAAGGTGTGGCAGGTGACGTGGCAAGTGACAATCTGCATCTGGTGGCAGGCAAGTGACATTCCGCAACTTGTGGCAGGTGACAATCCGCAACTTGTGGCAGGTGACGTGGCAAGTGACAATCCGCAACATGTGGCAGTTGAGGTGGCAAGTGACAATCTGCATTTGGTGGCAGGCGAGTGACAATCTGCAACGTGTGGCAGGTGACGTGGCAAGTGACAAGCTGCATCTGGTGGCAGGTGACGTGGCAAATGACACACTCGGGGCACCCACTGATTCTGCATTATGGTGAGTTGAACCATTTCATTTTATATTACAATGTAATAATATAAATAATGCACTTCTATCATCTTGACACCATAACAACAATGGTGCCGTGATCATTGAAGCGCTAACACCAGTCATTTCCCCGATAAATTTCCTTCCAAAAAAAACATTTTCTGGTAGTGCCCCTCCTGAGACTAGACTCTGGATCCGCCCCTGATATACATACAGTACGTAGAGTACACACTAAGCATCATATTAAACTCTGCCCCTCCAGGTTGTGCACTGGTATGATGAGTAAAGTGGGACAACTGATAATATGGAAGTAAGGGAAGGCATAGACAAGATGGAGCCAAGTCGCCTCTGGGGAGTGTAGGCGCTCCTGTGGGGAACGTGGAGCCTCATCTGCATATTCTAATTGAAATGCTATCAGGTTTACCGCAAGAATGAGCAACACAAGGAAAGTTTCTGCTGATTCAAAGGCAAAAAGAGTGTGCAGTGGGCAAAGTTTATTCTGTACGGGGAGGAGGTGTGCGCAATATCCCCGGGCCGCACTAAATGAAAGGCGCTCAGCCATGTAACGCTGATGAAGACGCAGTGAAACCTTAGCTCGGTTAATATTCCATCTGTCGGAATTGTGCTTGGAGATAAATGGAGAGAAATTATAGCAGACTTCAGGGGCTTTATATTTATTTTATGGAGACAGTGATTGTTTTTCTGCTCCTTTAAACCCTGCCCTGCGATTATGTCCCTCCCACCAGGATCTCACCTAATTACTATGCCCCTCCCACCATGGCCTTACCCTGCTACTATGCCTCTTCCTGCTATGGCCTTACCCTGCTACTATGCCCCTCCCACCATGGCCTTACCCTGCTACTATGCCCCTCCCACCATGCCCTTACCCCGCTACTATGCCTCTTCCTGCTATTGCCTTACCCCGCTACTATGCCTCTTCCTGCTATGGCCTTAACCTGCTACTATGCCCCTCCCACCATGGCCTTACCACGCTACTATGCCTCTTCCTGCTATGGCCTTACCCTGCTACTATGCCTCTTCCTGCTATGGCCTTACCCTGCTACTATGCCTCTTCTTGCTATGGCCTTACCCTGCTACTATGGCCCTCCCACTATGGCCTTACACCGCTACTATGCCTCTTCCTGCTCTGGCCTTACCCCGCAACTATGCCTCTTCCTGCTATGGCCTTACCCCGCTACTATGCCTCTTCCTGCTATGGCCTTACCTTGCTACTATAGCTCTTCCTGCTATGGCCTTTCCCTGCTACTATGCCTCTTCCTGCTATGGCCTTACCCTGCTACTATGCCTCTTCCTGTTATGACCTTACCCTGCTACTATAGCTCTTCCTACTATGGCCTTACTCTGCTACTATGCCTCTTCCTGCTATGGCCTTACCTTGCTACTATGCCTCTTCCTGCTAAGACCTTATCCTGCTACTATGCCTCTTCCTGCTATGGCCTTACCCTGCTACTATGCCCCTCCCACCATGGCCTTACCCCACTACTATGCCTCTTCCGGCTATGGCCTTACCCCGCTACTATGCCTCTTCCTGCTATGGCCTTACCCTGCTACTATGCCTCTTCCTGCTATGACCTTACCCTGCTACTATAGCTCTTCCTGCTATGACCTTACTCTGCCTCTTCCTGCTATGACCTTATCCCGCTACTATGCCTCTTCCTGCTATGACCTTATTCTGCTACTATGCCTCTTCCTGCTATAACCTTACCCTGCTACTATGCCTCTTCCTGCTATGACCTTATCCCGCTACTATGCCTCTTCCTGCTATGACCTTATCCTGCTACTATGCCTCTTCCTGCTATGACCTTACTCTACTACTATGCCTCTTCCTGCTATGATCTTATCCTGCTACTATAGCTCTTCCTGCTATGACCTTCCCCTGCTACTATGCCTCTTCCTTCTATGACCTTATCCCGCTACTATGCCTCTTCCTGCTATGACCTTATTCTGCTACTATGCCTCTTCCTGCTATAACCTTACCCTGCTACTATGCCTCTTCCTGCTATGACCTTATCCCGCTACTATGCCTCTTCCTGCTATGACCTTATCCTGCTACTATGCCTCTTCCTGCTATGACCTTACTCTACTACTATGCCTCTTCCTGCTATGATCTTATCCTGCTACTATAGCTCTTCCTGCTATGACCTTCCCCTGCTACTATGCCTCTTCCTTCTATGACCTTATCCCGCTACTATGCCTCTTCCTGCTATGACCTTATCCTGCTACTATGCCTCTTCCTGCTATGACCTTACTCTACTACTATGCCTCTTCCTGCTATGATCTTATCCTGCTACTATAGCTCTTCCTGCTATGACCTTCCCCTGCTACTATGCCTCTTCCTGCTATGACCTTATCCTGCTACTATAGCTCTTCCTGCTATGACCTTCCCCTGCTACTATGCCTCTTCCTGCTATGACCTTATCCTGCTACTATAGCTCTTCCTGCTATGACCTTACTCTGCTACTATGCCTCTTCCTGCTATGACCTTACCCTACTACTATGCCTCTTCCTGCTATGACCTTATCCTGCTTCTATGCCTCTTCCTGCTATGACCTTATCCCGCTACTCTAGCTCTTCCTTTTATAACCTTATCCCACTACTATAGTTCTTCCTGCTCTGATCTTACCCTGCCACTAATGCTCTTTCTGCTATGATCTTACCCTGCTACTATGGCTCTTGCCACCATGACCTTAACCTGCTACTACACCTCTTACCACCATGAACTCACCCTGTTATGCTACCTCTTTCCACCATGACCTTAACTGGTTGCCCTGCCTCTTACCACCATAAACCCACCATGTTAATCTGCCTCTTCCCTCCATGAATGCACCCTATTAATTTGTCACCATGATACCATGTCCTCCTAACACAACCACACCCTGTTACTATACTCCTCCTATAATGAGTTTACTTTGTTACTATACTACTTCCATCATGACCACACCCTTTTATTATGCCACTCCCACCATGACATCACCCGGTTATGCTTCCTCTCCCCACCATGAACTCAACCTGTTACTATTTCACCCTTGCCACATCCTCAACCTGTTACTATGCCCAGCCCATGATAATCTTACCATGCCCCTCCCAGTAAGACCTCACCCTGTTACCATACTTCATCCATCATGACCACACCCTTTTACTATGCTCCTATCAGCAAGACCTAATCTATTTACTATACCCTACCCAGCCTGACCTCACCCTGTTACTATGCCCAGCTAATGATGATTTTGCATTCTTACTATGCAACTCCTAGCATGACCCCAACTAACACATTTGTTTTTACAGCTAGCTCAATTGGAGACTTAAATTCTATACATTTCCCCAACATACCAGACTTCATTTGTAAAGTATAGCCATTCTATTGACATCTTTTGAACCATACTAGTACCTAGAAGGACTGATAACGATGATAATGCTTTTGACAGATTGACAAATATATGACCCTGTACCCCCTTCCTCAATCTGTCATTGGGGTCTGTAATTGTAAGAACCCTTGCACTAGATTTTAAAGGTGGGAAAATATTACAACAGGTGTAATGTAATAATCAGGTCATATTCCAATAATCCTATTCCTTATGAATAATGGGACGGGAGTCTCTAGTCACCCCAACCACAAGAAATTCCATTTGTAACCTTACTAAGCACAGCAATAATGCACATATGCCTTGGAATCCCTACTACAGCCCAATCAAGGGTGATGGTTCAAGTGCTGTTAAGCTCTATAACCCCCCGCCCACCGACCACCACAACCACTGGCTGGTATAAAAGAACTTTGAAGTCAACAGTATTTGAGCTAAAGTGATTATTGGGTAGGAAAAACGCACATGTGGTTTCCTGTTTAGAAATCCTAGGAGAGAATTTTGCAGTAACCATCTGCTTAGGCTGAAATGGATGGTAACATAAAGCAATGGGCTACATTTTGGCTAAACATGTGCCATCCCAATACATGCTCATCTTCAACAAAGACCCTTTTCAGACAAAAGGTATAAGAAGGAGAGCATGAGGCCAATTGTTTGTGTCTAAAATAGGTTTTATTATTTGGCACATTTCATACAAAGCAGATGTGTTTCCTTGGATCCAACAGGCACCCTCCATCTTGATGTGGAGTGCTCACAAAGCCTGCTCCAATCGCAGGTTTGGTAGAATGGGGCAAGAATCCTAAACACTCTACACTCTGATGAAGGTGACCCTTGTATCTCCTTAAGCGCATTGGCTTTTGTATTAAAGTGTTACTAAACCCAGTAATATGAAAATAGTTCACCCCCCACGTAGTGCCCACAGCTTATAAATCTTCTTTTTACATTAAAATACTGCCACTTGATACCTTTTTGGCTGATCTTTATACCATGGTCACATGATAATCTGCAGGGTTTGCCTGAGTGCTAAGTGTTCAGGTAGGAGGAGATTTCCACTACAGTCTGTGTCCACATGCTGTTATGGGAGGCAGATCATCCAGGAATCAAGATGTGACATCCCACCGACTGTGTTCTTTTTTTAATTACTGGGCATGGAGGAGGAGGGAGGGACCGGGCTGTCATTTAGGATCTGTATACACACCCAAATGTGTGATGTCAATACCATGTGACCTGAAAAGCTCAACTCAACAGGGAAATGTTCTCTCTAGCAATAGAGATCAAACTGAGCACGTGCAGCTTTACTACTCTGACTGTATCTTATTTGGCCTTGCCAAGAGAGAAAAAAAAGAGCAAAACAGAGTTGCAATAGACATCATTGAATTTTCAGTCAGTACCTGGTGATGGCTGTGGTTGAGTGGCTTGTCTTCCACTAGCAGTCGGATGGCGGCTTCCCATTTCTCAGGGGTCTGTTGGTCCCAGGCAGCCACCACAAAAACAGCTTGTTTTGAGGGGATCTGGACCTTGCGGGCTGTGTACACCGCCCCATCTGTGCCAACTTTAAAATCTGGATTGCTGGTTTCGTACCAGATGCCCTGCGTTCCACTACTGCACCCGTTGAATTTAACTGCAAAGACAAAAAAAAGAATAATATGAAGGGAGATCATAAAATTAACAGGATGTGTTGCATCTAACAAGAGAATTTACTGGAAGCACAACTCTTAAAAGTTATATCCTTGTAATATTACATTTATACCAAACAATAACAAGGAAGAAAATAAAACCCAATTTAGTAGGTCTATCAAATAGGGCTCTGATAGTCTACAGCAGTGATGGCGAACCTTGGCGCCCCAGATGTTTGGTAGCTACATTTCCCACGATGCTCAACCACACTGCAGAGTGCATGAGCATCATGGGAAATGTAGTTCCAAAACATCTGGGGTGCCAAGGTTCACCATCACTGGTCTACAGTTATCTGAGCCAGTATAATAATCATCCTAAAGAGAACCGGTCATGTCTGGAGTTATGGAAGAATCTGAACATTCAGTCAATATAGTGTTGTCCTGTGTAAGCTTGCTTATGAACAATGTATATTTACTTTGCAGCACTTGCTTTGACTGATCTTTAAGCTTGAGAGTCATATGTGAGTAGATCTGAAGTCTGAGAGTTACCTGTCAAATACCCAATTCCACACACCATTTCCCAGCTACAATACCAAATAATGGAGCCCTAAAGCTGTTTTTATTACTATGGCACAGTTATGCACTCTCAGGAGCTGGGAGACAGAATGCACAGCAGTTTCGGGGCAGCAACTGTTAGAATTTGGATATTGCTATCCACTCTCTGTTAGAAACCAGTGTTTGTGCCATGCTGATTCTTTATCAAATGCAGGCTCTGGTTTGCAGCAAACAAATGATTCATCATGGATTAAAATATCAAACAGCGATCAACTCAGTCATGCCTGAATAAACAGAATATTAACTGACCGATAATATGGATCATTACTTGTCCACCTGGCATCCCTGGACCTCCTTATACCTTCCCATAGGATATGATCATGATCTCTTGGCCCATTGAAAAGGAGTGTGTTTGCTGGATACACCAACTCTGTTCCCAATCCCCTCTTCCACAATGCCCTCACTCCATGTTTTCCTGATCTACACGATTACACAATTTTAGCTACCCCTAGTTCCCCTCTGACTCTATATACTTGTGGGGAGGTGCAGTGTGGTGCGGCGGCAGTAAACAGAACAGATCTTGTATTAATGTTAAAGTTCAGCAATTCACAACAAGTCTGGCAGTAAGGTGCCCAACTGGGGGCACTCACAGAATGCAAGAGCAGAGCAGGTCTCAGATGTACTGACAGCGTCTGTCTTGAGAGGCCTGGCAAGTCCTTACCCAAATGGGGAAGTCTTCATGAAGGATGGAACCTTTCCCTGCCACTAATCACTGTCTCTGTCAGACAGGTGACCTGTCCCTACACTACCCACACATGCAATGCACGCCAAGCCTGGGAGCCAGGGCATTTAATAGGCTCTAACATATAGAAAGAAAAGGAGGGCGCACCGACCTTGTGCATTACCAGTGGCAAGGTTTATTCATAATTGGTAACGCACAAGGTCGGTGCGCCCTCCTTTTCTTTCTATATGTTTCAGCCTCAAGAGAGCAAAGGACAGGAGGGCGCACCGACCTAGTGTTTTACCAGATAAAAAGCTTTATTAAAATATATAAAAAACAAACAACGGTCCTACTCACAAAAAGAGCTTTAAAATAAGCTTTTCTGGCATCCAGACTGAATCCCGTGGCGACTGCAATCATTGCGACTGCAATCAGTGCAGGAAAAAAAACTGACGCTTTTCCCGACGGGATTTCTCTCAAGCCTGCCTTGCATACACACTGTCACACAAAAGAGCATTGAACTTTTGAATGCCAAGAACGTAGTGACGTCAAAGACTACTCAAATTGTTTACGCGCATGCGCATTTTTTTCCCCCTCGGAAAAGCATACACACAACAGTTTTCATGACGGGAAAAAGACCGCCGGGAATCCCGGTGGGAAAAAAGAGAACAAGTTCTCTTTTTTTTCCCCCGCAGTTTTCTCGTTGGGAAAACTGCGATGGAGCATACACACGCCCGGTTTTCCCGGCCAAAAGCTGTCATGGCAGTTTTCCTGCCGGGAAAAACAGTCGTGTGTACGAGGCATAAGAGACAAATGGACCATTGTGACCAACCACAGATATATTGCCGATGTAAATAAACAAGGATAGCTCCTCTGCTACAATAGCAAAGCTTTCCTGGTCATTTCATTACAATGTCGGTGACAAGTGCTGTAGCGTCGCAGAAGATCATCGGCGCTCCTTACTTCTTGACAGTCTGGACCTGAAGCCGGAGAGCTACAATTAGTGGAGCCTTGGTACATTTTTTTCTCCTCCATCGTGGAGCTGTGGCGGTGCTGAAGGAAGGCTCTAGATGAATATTTATTAAATGCACATTAGGACACATGTGGGGATGGAAGTGTCAGCCGATGCACTGTTAAATCAGGAACGAAGTGTCATTTTTCTCCGGCGGAAGCCGACAGGTAAAGTTACCCGGCATTTAGGAAAAACAGGAGAATTGAAGCAATTATCGGAGGAGGATTCGTGTCTCTGCAATTTCTCTGTCAGGTCCTCTATGATTTAATTACTATTTATTCAGAAGGAAAACCAACCAAAAAGCAGATTAATTTCTGACTGCGTTTTCTCGCACCCCACCCACTCAGCCGCCACCTTGATTTCCCTTTAGGTTTTGTATTAAATGACTCCCCTGGCATCTCCTCAGAGGCCCTCTGCTTTTCTCACCTCTGCAATTAAAGTGCCAGCTCCCAGAGGGCACTGCGACTGCCTGCAGACTGCAGATATGCTGCCTGTCTATGGATGCCTGAGAGCAAATGTGCCATCTATGGGTCACTTATCAACTGCAAAACAACAGCACAGTCCAGGGACTTTTTCACGCACTAATAATTTAACTAATGAACATTCAAAGAGCAACCCAAGGGGCCAAACACTGTAGCTGTGCTAAAGTACAGGCTATTTTTTTTTTTTGTAATCCAATGCAGTCAGATTCAGCAACATTTTTTATTTTTGCTTTTGCATGGAACTGCAGCCTCTCCTCATATGATTCTGTACTGTGCAATATTCTTCTTGGAGAAAAAAAAAACAGAGGGCAGAGCTGGGAATCAGGGAACACATTGATTAATTCGTTTTCGGAATTCGTTTCATTTTTTTTCAAATTCAAATCAATTAAAATTTTTCCAAATCCATTTGAAATCATTTTTATTCTATTTGAAATTCAAATTTTGGAAGATGGTTATGTTCTTTCTATTCTATTCTATTCCATTTCTATTCTTTTCTATTCTATTCTATTATTTTCAAAATAATTCTCTTTGAAATTCGAATTTCAGAAAACGGTTATATCATTATATTCTTTTTATTCTACTATATTATTTTCTATTGTTTATTCTATTATTTTCTATTCTATTTTTTTATTTTCTATTCTATTCTTTTCTATTCAATTTGAATTCAAATTTATTTTGTTCGAATTTCAGAAGATGGTTTTATTCTATTTTATTCTATTCTTCATTCTATTCTATTCCTTTATTTTCTATTCTATTTTATTCTGTTTTACTCTATTCTTTTCTTTTCTATTCTATCCCTTTTTCCCCCATTCTTTAATTTTGTATTCTGTTCTGTTTACCTCTATTATAATATATTATTTTATTTTCCATTATTTTCTATTTTTTCTATTATATTCCTTTATTTTCTATTCTACTTTATTCTCTTCGGAAATTTGAATTAGAAAGCTATTTGTTATTGTTATTTTGGATTCGTTTTAAATTTGTTACTATTGTAATTTGGAAATTCGGATACATCAGAATAACAAAAAATTCATCCGAATTTTATTTTCAGAATGAAAAGAACCGCACATGTCCAATAGGGGGATTGATCAGCTATGGCACTGCAAACTTCCGCCACAGCCTGTGAGTCCATCATTACAAGGTAAGGCAAGCAAACAGCACACGGACTAGAATTACACGAATAAATAGTTAAACAATGTAAACATTTGGACGTGTGCAAATCTTTTACCATAAATAGGCTGCCCTAATGCAGTGCATGTCAATCGCACGGATTTATTAACCAAATTGCATAGTGTGAACGAACACTTAATAAGTCTAAGAGCCTATGTACAAATGTATATATATACATATATACACACACACACACACACACACACATACATACATACACATATACAGTAAAACCTTGGTTTGAGAGTGACTTGGTTTGAGATCGTTTTGCAAGACAAGCAACATTTTGAAATAAATTTTGACTTGATATACAAGCGATGTCTTGATATACAAGTACATGTCCCAACTGAGTATAAAAGAGAAGAGAGGCACCTCTAAGTGTAGCAATATGGTTACATTTAATGAAGGTACAACATTTAGCAACTCACATTGTTTGATGATTAAAAGAGGCACATCTAAGTATGCAGTATGCAGGTAAAGCTGTCCACATAGACCATCTCCCACAGCGCCATTGACGTCATCCCTTCCACACTGCGCTCCACAATCTGTTCAAGCCTCGCTTTCAGATCGCTCTTCTGCAGGGTAGTCTTCCCGGTCACGATTGCAGACTGACTGCGGTGAGAGCCGGTAGTGCGGGGGATGGTCTGTGTGGACAGCTTTACCCCAGATGCCTACATACTTAGATGTGCCTCTTTTAATCATCAACCATGTGAGTTGCTAAATGTTGTACCTTCATTAAATGTAACCATATTGCTACACTTAGAGGCGCCCCTCTTCTCTTTTATACTCTGTAGCTCCTGCTGGATTTTGCTTCTAATCCCCTTGTGGAGGCTTCAATTTGTGGACATTTTATGGTTACACAACCCATCACATTGCTATAATCTTTTTATATGGACTATAAACTGAAGGACTTATGAATAAATGGTTGTGGAATGAATCATTTGAGTTTCCATTATTTCTTATGGGGAAATTTTCTTTGATATAAGAGTGCTTTGGATTACAAGCATGTTTCTGGAACGAATTATGCTTGCAGTCCAAGGTTTTACTATATATATGTATATATACATATATACGCACCTCCACTGTATATGTGTATATATATATATCCATATACATACATACATACATACACACACAGTGGCGGTGCATCCATAGTGGACGCAGGAGCGCCGCCCCCTCTCTCCCCTGCACCGTCACTCAAGTCAAAAATACATACATTCATGCATCGCATGAATGTATGTATTGTCGCCGGCGCCACTGCCGGCCATCTGAATAACAGCAGTTGGTTGGTTTTTGGAAGTGTCTATCAGAGCCAGCGGCTCTGATAGGCTTCCCGATTACAGCCTTTGGGCTGTAATCGGCTTCCAAATAGTTAACCAGGGGACGCACGGGCTGTGCGTTCCCTGGTTAACACTGACACACGTCTCAGCCAATCAGGTTCACCGAGTCTGGTTACCAGTAACCTGATTGGCGGAAGCGACATCGAGGGCGGGAGAAGACATTGAGGATGGAAGAAGACATGAGGGAGCGTGGAGGAGGATGGCGCTGACCCGAGGAAGGTAAGTGCCGGGCTGGGGGGAAACTGGCTGCATTTGGGGGGAAACCTACTGTATTTGGGGACAAACTGGCTGTATTTGGGGGGAAACTGGCTGCATTTGGGGGGGAAACCTACTGTATTTGGGGACAAACTGGCTCTATTTGGGGACAAACTGGCTGCAATTGGGGGGAAATTGGCTGCATTTGAGGGGGCAAACTGGTGGCGTTTGGGCACAGTGGCGACGTTTAATGGGCACAGTGGCGGCAATTGAAGTTTTCAGCACCAGCCGCCATTGTATATATATATATATATATATATATATGTCAGGATTAGAGTGATAGGCCTTCTTCTGGGCCCTGTGCAGCCTAAATGTCAATGTATTGGGGGGGGGGGGGGGGAACATAAATCGGCAGAAGAAGCTGCATATGCTGTAGTCTGTGCCACTCACTCATTCCTCCTCCTCCTCCTCTCTCACTTCACCAGGCTTTGCATTCCTCCTGTCAGCCTGACATGAAATGTTGTTCTTTAAAATATACATTTTTTATAATGGAACACCCTGTCAAATCTCCTTAAATGATTGCCTGGAGATGGATTTCGATTTCAGGGAGTCCCAGGTGAAATGCATAGCGCTGACAGCCCGGCAGTAATTAGCGTATCTTCAATGCAACCACACCCCGAATCCACTTTTTTGGAGATTCCTGGAATCTGAGAAGCCCTTCACTTGGTAACGGGAGGTAAACCAGCGATGCGCATAGCACGTCGAGGAACTGATTAAGAATAGACAAAGTCGTTTCTGAGGCCCTCATTAGCGGTCTGCTGGGCTTCACCCTTTAACCCCTTCAATTTTAATTACTCATAAAAGCTGCTTTTGGATAACAGGATCTGGAGGGGAATGGCAAACAGCGAGAGGCTTCACACAGCTCGCTGGCAGGTGCGGAAGAATCGCTCAGGGCTTATCACGGAGACCGACATTTCTTTGGCCATACGGTGTAACCGAGATGATGGAGTAAGCTGTGATGTTGGTGAGAGGAGAGGTAATGAGATCTTGTTTACTATATGAAAATGGAAGAAACCACCTCAGGAAAAGAACAGATCACTGTGAATGTTTACCAAGAGACGCGTGTCAGGCTCCTCAAGAGAGAAGCACAAAAATAGTCCTTCTTAAAACATTGCAAACCGCAATTAAAAGCCATCGGTGAACTGTAAATGCTGCCGAGACAATGTGATGACTATGATAAATGACAGAAAGTCCTGAATTTTATATAAATTTATGGGCAGACAGAACTGTCAGGTCACAGCGAGGGTTCTGATAAGACCAAATGTTCTAGTCCCATCCTTCAATGTTGTCTGAACCACATGGCTTGGATTAGAAGAGTCGGCCACAAGGGATATTCCGCCTGCATTCACACATGGGTATAGATACAGTGTTCCAGACTTGGGCAGGTACACAGTGTTCCCTGCAAGCATTCCTAAAGCTTGATTCCTAATTTTGAACAATGTGTTGGTCCTCTAAAGAGTGATCTGCGGTGGACTGCTCCTCAGAAGGCATTTGGCAGGCTATGAGGAGGAGTCATGTCGCCATACCACCAGTTTTAACCCCCAAAAAACATACACCACCATGCAGTGACCATGTGCATTGCACACGGCTGGTGGGTGGTTGCAGCCTGGCCCCATTGAGTTTAATGGATTTCCTCAGTCTCCTCTCTCCCAGTGATCAGACTGTACATTTTAAATATTTAGCAAGTCACAAGATGATAGGCTGCAGCAGGAGCTGATTGGTGTTAGACATCTGTGAACACTTAACTGTACAGGAACCAGGATTTGAGAAGAGCTTTGGTCCTTTTGAAATCTGTAATTTCACTGTGCGTCAGCCAGGACTAATCAATAAGGATACATATCAGCTTGTATATTTCAGCTCCAGCATCCCTGTATTGGAGGCACAAAGAGAACCTGTTATCTCCACCTTGTTTTTAAGGGTCATGGACCACTCCTGCCGTCTAGTGTCTTTGGTTGCTAAGACGTAGCAGTCTACTACCGCCTAGCATCCTTGGTTGCTAAAACACAGATCGCCTCTGCTACCTAGCATCCTTGGTTTTGCTAGGACACTGGCCACGCCTGCCGCCCTGTGCCTTTAGTTGCTATCAAAGGGCTCCTGCTGCCTGGCATCTTTGGAGTCTACTGCCACCTAGCATCCTTGGTTGCTAGGACACAGGCCGCCACAGCTACCTATTATCCTTGGCTTGCTAGGACTTTGGCCATGCCTGCCGCCTAGTGCCTTTGGTTGAAATCAGGGGGCTCCTGCTGCCTGGCATCTTTGGTTGCTAAGACGTAGGAGTCTACTGCCACCTAGCATCCTTTAATGCTAGGACACAGGCCGCCTCTGCTACCTAGCATCCTTGGTTTGCTAGGACTTTGGCTACGCCTGCCGCCTAGTGCCTTTATTTGAAATCAGGGGGCTCCTGCAGCTTGGCATCTTTGGTTGCTAAAACACAGACTGCCTCTGCCATCTAGCATACTTGGTTGCTAGAACGTGGACAGCTCTTGCTCCTCTGCATCCTTGGTTGCACTGTACACTGTAAGTAAATGTTAGCATAAGTGTTTGAATGTGTACATTTGAAAATATGCTTTCGAACCCAGATTTTTCCATTTTTGGTTCCCGCAGCTTTACCTTGCAAACCAGACTCAGACAGCAAGTTTTACCCATCCCCCACTCTAAAATTAAATTGAGTTTAGATATACTTGATATAAAAAGCTGCAAGAGATATTAGTAGCTAGTGTCCAACACAGTTTGCCAGCATCCACACGTGACTAATATACAAGTTTTGGGTCAGGTTGGCCTTTAATATACCTATCAGCACAGCATGATGGGAAAGGTTGCGGTTACCTTATTCCAAGACAAAGTGAGACGAGTTTTGCTCTAAAATTCCACATTCCTCCTACACTGTACTGTGCAGTGCTTATAAATAAGATAATAAAGTGGAAAATGTACTTTTGTGGCGAGAGCAATTGCATTTTTAATAACTAGTTATTTTTAACTGTGAAATACGGGCACATTAAAGAGGCTTTCGGCTTAGAGCATAAATATCACAAGAGCGGCGCTGAATAATCCAGCAACTGCGCAAATTAGCAGGCAAAATATTTACCTCTGCCATCTATTTGTTCAAGAGGCCGTCATGGGTTACATGGAGGCCCCCTGGTCAGACTGAATGATTTTGGAAGGAACTAATTATGTACCCCGGATGGCACTTCCATCTGCCGGTGCCGAGGAATGAAAAATTTCACCCGCCACATAAATGCCATAAAATGTTCATGACATTTTACTTTGTGCGCAAATGAAAACTTCTGGAAAAGGTCAAGAAACAAGCGAGGTCCCTGTTATTATTATTATAGGAGAAACAACAAAGGATACCTATTGTTAATGGGGAAGGAACAAGCAAGGTCCAAAGTGGTCCCTGTAATTGATGGAGAAAAAACAACAGCACTCCTCTTTATTAATAGAGAAGAGAGGCGAGAGGTCCCCATTTTTTATGGAGAAGAAACAAGTAAGGTCCCCTTTATTTAGAAGAAACAAAGGCGGTTCTCATTATTGATGGAGAAGAAACAATAGCAGACCCTGTTAATAATGGAGACGAGACGAGTGAGGTTCCTGTTGTTCATGGAGAAGAAACAA
Organism: Rana muscosa; assembly: GCA_029206835.1. Lineage (NCBI taxonomy): Eukaryota > Metazoa > Chordata > Amphibia > Anura > Ranidae > Rana > Rana muscosa. The sequence continues at coordinate 290,584,475 of CM055128.1, read as the reverse complement.
AAGGAGGTCCCCATTATTTTTGGAGAAGAATGAAGCAAGGTCCCCGTTATTTATAGAGAAGAAAGCAAGGTCCCTTTTATTATTGGAGAAGAAAAGAGTGAGGTCCCCGTTATTTATGGAGAAGAAACAAGCAAGGTCCTTGTTATTTATGGAGAAGAAACAAGCAAGGTCTTTGTTATTTATGGAGAAGAAACAAGCAAGATCCCCTTTATTAAGAAGAAACTAAAACGGCTCCTGTTATTTCTGGAGAAGAAACAAGCAAGATCCTCATTATTTCTGCAGAAGATAAAAGCAGGGTCCCCATTATTAATGGAGAACAAGCAAGCCTGTTCCCCTTTTTTTAAGAAGACACTAAAACAGTCCCCGTTATTGATGAAGCACAAACTAGAGCCGTCCCCTGTTAATAATGGAGCACAGAAAAGTGAGGTCCCCATTATTTACGGAAAAGTGACAAGCAAGGTCCCCGTTATTTATGGAAAGTGGACAAGCAAGGTAACCGTTATTTATGGGGAAGATGGGGAAGAAACAAGAGGAGTCCCCATTATTTATGAAGAAGAAACAAGAGGAGTCCCCATTATTTATGGAGAAGAAACAAGAGTCGTTCCCATTATTTATGAAGAAGAAGCAAGAGGGGTCCTTGTTATTTATGGAGAAGAAACAAGAGGAGTCCCCATTATTTATGAAGAAGAAGCAAGAGGGGTCCTTGTTATTTATGGAGAAGAAACAAGAGGAGTCCCCATTATTTATGAAGAAGAAGCAAGAGGGGTCCTCGTTATTTATGGAGAAGAAACAAGAGGAGTCCCCATTATTTATGGAGAAGAAGCAAGAGGGGTCCCCATTATTTATGGAGAAGAAACAAGAGGAGTCCCCATTATTTATGAAGAAGAAGCAAGAGGGGTCCTCGTTATTTATGGAGAAGAAACAAGAGGAGTCCCCATTATTTATGAAGAAGAAGCAAGAGGGGTCCTTGTTATTTATGGAGAAGAAACAAGAGGAGTCCCCATTATTTATGAAGAAGAAGCAAGAGGGGTCCTCGTTATTTATGGAGAAGAAACAAGAGGAGTCCCCATTATTTATGGAGAAGAAGCAAGAGGGGTCCCCATTATTTATGGAGAAGAAACAAGAGGAGTCCCCATTATTTATGAAGAAGAAGCAAGAGGGGTCCTCGTTATTTATGGAGAAGAAACAAGAGGAGTCCCCATTATTTATGAAGAAGCAAGAGGGGTCCCCATTATTTATGGAGAAGAAGGAAGAGGGGCCCCTGTTATTTATAAAGAAGAAGCAAGAGGGGTCCTCGTTATTCATGGAGAAGAAACAAGAGGAGTCCCCATTATTTATGGAGAAGAAGGAAGAGGGGCCCCTGTTATTTATAAAGAAGAAGCAAGAGGGGTCCTTGTTATGTATGGAGAAGAAACAAGAGGAGTCCCCATTATTTATGGAGAAGAAGGAAGAGGGGCCCCCATTATTTATGAAAAAGAAGCAAGAGGGGTCCTCGTTATTTATGGAGAAGAAACAAGAGGAGTCCCCATTATTTATGGAGAAGAAACAAGAGTCGTTCCCATTATTTATGAAGAAGAAGCAAGAGGGGTCCTTGTTATTTATGGAGAAGAAACAAGAGGAGTCCCCATTATTTATGAAGAAGAAGCAAGAGGGGTCCTTGTTATTTATGGAGAAGAAACAAGAGGAGTCCCCATTATTTATGAAGAAGAAGCAAGAGGGGTCCTCGTTATTTATGGAGAAGAAACAAGAGGAGTCCCCATTATTTATGGAGAAGAAGCAAGAGGGGTCCCCATTATTTATGGAGAAGAAACAAGAGGAGTCCCCATTATTTATGAAGAAGAAGCAAGAGGGGTCCTCGTTATTTATGGAGAAGAAACAAGAGGAGTCCCCATTATTTATGAAGAAGAAGCAAGAGGGGTCCCCATTATTTATGGAGAAGAAGGAAGAGGGGCCCCTGTTATTTATAAAGAAGAAGCAAGAGGGGTCCTCGTTATTCATGGAGAAGAAACAAGAGGAGTCCCCATTATTTATGGAGAAGAAGGAAGAGGGGCCCCTGTTATTTATAAAGAAGAAGCAAGAGGGGTCCTTGTTATGTATGGAGAAGAAACAAGAGGAGTCCCCATTATTTATGGAGAAGAAGGAAGAGGGGCCCCCATTATTTATGAAAAAGAAGCAAGAGGGGTCCTCGTTATTTATGGAGAAGAAACAAGAGTGGCCCCTGTTATTTATGGAGAAAAAGCAAGAGGGGTCCTCGTTATTTATGGAGAAGATACAAGGAGGGGTCCCCGTTATTTATGAAGAAGAAACAAGGAGGGGTCCCCATCATTTATGGAGAAGAAACAAGAGGGGTTTCCATTATTTATGGAGAAGAAACATAAAAAGTCACTCATATTTATGGAGAAGAGACAAGCAAGGTCTCCATTTTCTATGAAGAAGAGACAAGTGGGGTCCCCAATGTTAAAGGAGAAGGAACAAAAAGGTGAGACCACTTGGACACAATGACATAGAGCAAGGAGGGAAGAAGAAAGCCTCTGCATTCTGATTGGTAGGTCAGATGCATTTGTGTTTAACCTCTCAATATGGGAGTTGAATGGTACTCTAAGGCTGGATTCACACCTATGCAGTTTTAGTGTTTTTTGCATTTTGCAGATTTGCACTCCAGTCCATTTAACATGGTTTCCTATGGAACACGTTCTGTAGTGCAAATCTGCAAAAATGCAACAAGCACTAAAAATGCATAGGTGTGAATCCAGCCTTAGGCTGGATTCACACCTACTGTATGCATGTTGCTTTTGAGCATTTTTGCCTTGCTTTTTGTGGTGCTTGCCGCGTTTTTCAACATGCGTTTTTACCGCGATTTGCGTTTTTTTTTTTTATATATATATTTTTTATTATACAGTCATTTTTATTTTTTTACATTTCCTTTAAAAAAAACAAAAAAAACACGCAAAATCGCGGTAAAAACACGACAAAAACGCGGCACTTGCGTTTTGGATGCAGGTCCATTGACTTCTATTACATGCAAAACGCTGCTTTTTGCAGGAAAAAAAGTCCCCGACCCTTTCCAAAAACGCAGAGGTACAAAAATGCATTGATGTGAACATGTTCCATAGGAACCCATGTTAAAAAATTCCCATGCATTTCTGCAAAATGCACCAAAAACCGCATTAGTGTGAATCGAGCCTTAAGCCTGATTCACACCTATGCAGGTTGCAGTTTGCATATTCCAGGTGCATTTTGTGTTTTTCAATCCATTGAAGTCTATGGAACCAAAAACCAGAAAAAAGTCCCTGGCCCTTTCCATAAAATGCACAGATGTGAACTACATCCATAGGAAACCATGTTAAATGGACTGTGGTGTGTTTCTGTAAAACTGAAAATGCACAAAAAATGCATAGGTGTGAAAGGTTTCAACAAAGCATGCAGAAATTTCTATAAGGCCTGGTTCACATCTATGCATTTTTTAGTGCATTTTCAGTTTTGCAGAAACACACTACAGTCCATTTAATATGGTTTCCTATGGACGTAGTTCACATCTGTGCATTTTATGGAAAGGGCCAGGGACTTTTTTTCTGGTTTTTAGTTCCCTAGACTTCAATGGATGAAAAGCACGTATTGAAAAACACAGACTGCAACCTGCATAGGTGTGAATCAGGCCATAGTGAAGTATGTCCGCTCTAGAACCTGCACCTTTAAGAAACAACACAGCAATGGAAGCTCCATGATTCCCTTTACAATTCCAGCACCTGCAGGCCCCACCTGCTATGATTATCACTATGTCTAGTTTAGGCTCAGCATTGACTAGCACAGTCCTGAATGGACACAGGAACCTTCCCATAACATGCAGGCCTTTGGAGTTCTGAAAAAAAAAAATCAAATATGGATGGTTAGCTCTTTAGCCAAAGTGTGAATTCCCCAACAAAATGGCGAGTTCCTGTGGTGTATTAATTAATGCAAAACTCAATTTTCTGCTTAAAAAACAAACAATTTTTTTTTTTTAAATAAAATAAATGCTGCAATAATCAACCCAAATCCAGCAATACCCCCCCCCCCCCCCCTGTGGAAAATCAGCCCATCCACTAGATGGCACACCTCTTCCAGGCTGCATTATGTGTGTCCCTGAGGAGTGACATCACATCACCCTGGGTTCACAGTAGGGCTGTATTAAACAATGCTCACCTATCATTACATGAGTCCCGCAACAAGGACCTTCCACCATCTGTGCCATCGCCAGAACAACACTGAATTTATGGTATGTACTGTATATACTTTTTTTTTTAGTTGCTGTGGCCAAGGATGAGAATTTACAAAAGTAGAGACAGGCTGAGTGCATTGGATCAAGAGTGACACCAACTCCATCCATGGTCTCTGAGTGTTTCTAACCTGGCAACACTGACAGTTTATTGTGCAGGTACATTATAGGTTGGTGAGGTTTTTAAAGTCTAACTCCAGTTTTGTTGAGAAAAATATCAGTCCCATCCAATATCTTGCAAGGATTTAACACAAAGGCCTACCTTCCTCTATTGGGGAAATAGTTGTTTGTTTCACCATGTCCTCTCCACACAGATAGGGAAGGCATGCTTTCATTATCACACCTGAGCAACCTCTGTGTTCTAATGAGGGAAGCCACAGTGTGTCTATCTCTTCTTAGCTGCTACTTTCTCCACACAAGTGTGTCTATCTCTTCTTAAGCTGCTACTTTCTCCACACAGTGTGTCTATCTCTTCTTAAGCTGCTACTTTCTCCACACAGTGTGTCTATCTCTTCTTAAGCTGCTACTTTCTCCACACAAGTGTGTCTATCTCTTCTTAAGCTGCTACTTTCTCCACACAGTGTGTCTATCTCTTCTTAAGCTGCTACTTTCTCCACACAAGTGTGTCTATCTCTTCTTAAGCTGCTACTTTCTCCACACAAGTGTGTCTATCTCTTCTTAAGCTGCTACTTTCTCCACACAAGTGTGTCTATCTCTTCTTAAGCTGCTACTTTCTCCACACAAGTGTGTCTATCTCTTCTTAAGCTGCTACTTTCTCCACACAAGTGTGTCTATCTCTTCTTAAGCTGCTACTTTCTCCACACAAGTGTGTCTATCTCTTCTTAAGCTGCTACTTTCTCCACACAAGTGTGTCTATCTCTTCTTAAGCTGCTACTTTCTCCACACAAGTGTGTCTATCTCTTCTTAAGCTGCTACTTTCTCCACACAAGTGTGTCTATCTCTTCTTAAGCTGCTACTTTCTCCACACAAGTGTGTCTATCTCTTCTTAAGCTGCTACTTTCTCCACACAAGTGTGTCTATCTCTTCTTAAGCTGCTACTTTCTCCACACAAGTGTGTCTATCTCTTCTTAAGCTGCTACTTTCTCCACACAAGTGTGTCTATCTCTTCTTAAGCTGCTACTTTCTCCACACAAGTGTGTCTATCTCTTCTTAAGCTGCTACTTTCTCCACACAAGTGTGTCTATCTCTTCTTAAGCTGCTACTTTCTCCACTTTTTGTTTGTTGTGTCTGTCACTTTATGTTTTTAGTTGTTGGTGTACACGTTTTTTTTTTTTTTTTCATGTTTGATGAGTAGGGTGTAGGTCAGGGGTGCCCTCTGATGTGGCCTGCGACCTTCTGCTCTGGGATGGAATAGAATACTGTTATTTAGGCTACTTTCACACTGAAGCGCTGGCGGTAAAACACTGCTATTTTTGGCGGCGTTTTACCGTCATGTTTGCTGCAATTTGCGGGTGCTAAAGGGGTGATTTTAACCCCCGCTAGCGGCCAATAAAGGGTTAAACCCACCCACAATGCCACGTTTTGCGGGCGTTTTGGAGGCGCTACCCCATTGATTTCAATGGGCAGGGGTGCTATAGGAGTGGTATTTTTACCGCTCTTACCGTGCCTCAAAGATGCGGCTGGCAGGAGTTTTTTTTACCCTCCTGCCAGCGCACCGCTCCAGTGTAAAAGCCCTTGGGCTTTCACACTGGATACAAAGGAGCGGCTCTTTCAGGGCGCATTGCAGGCGCTAGTTTTAGCGCAATAGCGCCTGCAAAGCACCTCAGTGTGAAAGCAGTCTTAGCCCAGGTTCACACTGGGGCTGCGGGAGTGAAGCCGTGCGAGTTCAGCTGAACTCGCACGATTTCACTCCTGCCTGTCAGTCCCGATTTCAGCTCGATTACAGAGACATCTGACAGATTTCAATGTAAATCGCGGCTGAAATCGCAAAAAGTAGTACAGAAACTACTTTTTGAAATCGGTGCGGCGTCGCACCGATTAGGACGGTGCCATTGCCTGCAATTTGCGGCAAATTTTGCCGATTTGACATGTCAAATTGCACCAGTGTGAACCAGGGCTAAAGGTCAGTTTTATTACTAAAATCACAGGGTATATATGTGCAGTGGTTACTGGGCTGCTTTCAAACTGATCCGCAGGTGCAGAGCAGTGCACCTGCGGGTTACCTGCACTGAGCCATAGACTTCTGTTATTACCTGAAAGTGTAGGGAGGGTAAACTGCAGTGCATCTGTGTAAAAGCAGCCTTGGGCCCCTTTCACATGGTCAGTCTGACCCAATTGGACCCTCCATTCACCTCTAAGGCTTGGCAGATGTAAACCGACTTGTGTCTCCCCTCCAATCCAATCCGCTAAAAAAATAAATAAAGTGGGCTGTGTCCGTGTCCGCTCTGCATATACAGAGCAGACACGGACCTGCCATCCGCCCGTTCTGCTCATTGTGGCCCGCGACCAGTTACCAAGTCGCTTAAGTGGCCCCCTCTCTTCAAAAAGTTGGGCACCCCTGGTGTAGGTCTACTGGCCTGCCCTAAACATCTTGGGAGGGAGTGGACATGGCCTTCTGGCTTGGTTCACTCTCTCTCATGGGGTCTCCCTTCAGGGGAGCCCCACCTAGTACTTGGGGTAATCTGTTTCGGCACACCTCCCAGTGAACTGGGTCCATCTGGTCTCAGCCAGATGGACCATGTGAATAAGGATGAGCTCTGGCATGTTCGCACACTCCACGTGCAGAGCCCGCTAGGAAGTCGGCACCGCCCTGCACTAATCGCAGGCAGGGAGACATGTCCCGATCTCTGCAGTTTTTTGAGTGTGTTCACACACCATGGGCTTTAAAAAACAAAAACAAAAAAAAACATTTCTTAACCACTTCCCTACCAGGCACGAAAACCCCCTTCCTGCCCAAGCCATTTTTCAGCTTTCAGCGCTGTCACACTTTGAATGACAATTGCAACGTGGCTCCCAAACAAAATTTGCGTCCTTTTTTTCCCACAAATAGAGATTCCTTTTGGTGGTATTTGATCACCTCTGCGGTTTTTATATTTTGCGCTATAAACAAAAGAAGAGCGTCCAGTTTGAAAAAAACACAATATTTTTTACTTTTTGCTAGAATAAATATCCATTTTTTTTTTTTTAATCAACATTTTCCTCAGTTTAGGCCGATGTGTATTCTTCTACATATTTTTGGTAAAAAAAATTGCGATAAGCGTTTATTGATTGGTTTACGCAAAAGTTATAGCCTCTACAAAATAGGGGATAGATTTCTAGCATTTTTTTTTTTTTACTAGTAATGGCGGCGATCTGCGATTTTTATTGCGGCGGACACATCGGACACATCTGACACATTTTTGGGACCATTCACATTTATACAGCGATCCCTGCTATAAAAATGCATGGATTACTGTATAAATGTGACTGGCAGGGAAGGGGTTAACACTAGGGGGCGGGAAGGGGTTAAATGTGTTTCCTCAATGTGTTCTAACTGTGGGGGGAGGGGACTGACTGGGGTAGGTGACCGATGGTTGTCCCTATGTACAAGGGACACACCATCGGTCCCCTCTCCCTCACAGGACGTGGATCTCTGTGTTTACACACACAGATCCACTTTCCTGCTCGGTTACTGGGCAATCGCCGGTGCCTGGCGGCCATCGCGGCACGCGCATCGGGTCCCCAGCAACGCGGCGGGCGCACGCCCCCTAGCTCCTTTTAAAGGCAGGACGTCATATGACGTCCTGTCAGAACGAGAAAGTCTTCCGCCCGCCGTCATTTGACGGTGGGCGGTGGACAACAGGTTAAACTGGCCATACATTATACAATTTTTGTTGATCAATTTCCTTTTAGATCTACCTCCAACTATGTAGTGGAAGGGCCTGCCTGATTGCATACAAAATGAAAGTGTTTAGGTTTGACCTCCTATTATATGTTTTGGTAAATCTAAAGGAACATTGTATAATGTATGGCCAGCCTTACAGCAACTCCCCAAAAATGGAATCTGAATTTTTGGTCAGTTTTGGAAAATGACAGCAGTTGCAGAATAAAATGGAAAGGTCGTTTTTCTAGTGCATGTGAACCTGAAGGCCCTGGATACCCAGGCTTCTACTTTTATAGCCCCTCCTGCACGCTCAGCGTTTAATCAGCTCCTCCAAACTTGCAACAGGAGCAAATACAGCAAAAGTCGCATTTTGCACGTGTTTATGTGAGTTTGGTGTTGATGTATTCTTCTTGAATATTAATTTATTCTGCCCATTAGAATGCATTTACGTGCCTAAAATGTGTCTAGATTTAACACGCGCTTATGCACGTTCTTTCTGCCCAAACGCTCCTTTCCTGAACGCACAGTTTTTTTTTTCAGCCTGTAAACGCTCCACTTATAAAACAACTGTAAACGCCTATGTGTGCGTTTACAAGCGGAAGTGTAGTGTGTACGGTTAGCTTTACTGTAGCCTTTGAAAAAATCTTCAGCTCCACTTTGGGGAGATTCTGCACGTAATAGGAGTGCGGTCACTTTAAACAAGATGGAAGCAAACACCAGTGGGCTTGAGGCTCATTGAAAACCTACAGAAAGCTGCACAGGGTTCTGACAGAACGGCACGGGCGCCCGTTCCTTCAGAGCGCCCGTGCCAATGACATCATCGGCTACATACACAGTAAATATCTCCTAAACGACGCACGTTTAGGAGATATTTATAGTACTTATTAGGTAAGACTTACCTATAGGTACAAATAATCGAAGGGAGTTTACAACCACTTTAACCACTTCGCGCCCGTCATACGACTTATGACGGCCGCAAAGTGGTTCTTAATTGCCGGGAGGCCGTCATTATACGGCCTCCGCTCCTTCGGCCACTGGGGGGCGCATCACTGAGATACCGATGCGCGTGCCTGGCGGCCGCGATGTCCGATAGTTACCCGCGATTGGCCGGTACACAGACAAGGACATGGATCTGTGTGTGTAAACACACAGATCCATGTCCTGTCAGGGGAGGAGACCGATTCTGTGTCCCTTGTACATAGGGACACAGATCGGTCACCTCCCCCAGTCAGTCCCCTCCCCCCACAGTAGCAATCACTCATAGGGAACACATTTAACCCCTTCCTCGCCCCCTAGTGTTAACCCCTTCCCTGCCAGTCACATTTATACAGTAATCGGTGCATTTTTATAGCACTAATCGCTGTATAAATGTGAATGGTCCCAAAAATGTATCAAAAGTGTCCGATGTGTCCGCCGCAGTATCGCAGTCATGATAAAAATCGCTGATCGCCGCCATTACTAGTAAAAAAAAAAAAAAAAATAATAAAAAAAAATGTCAGAATTCTATCCCCTATTTTGTAGACGCTATAACTTTTGCGCAAACCAATCACTATACGCTTATTGCGATTTTTTTTTTTTTTTTTTTTTTTTTTTTTTTTACCAAAAATATGTAGAATACGTATCGGCCTAAACTGAGAAAAAAATAATTTTTTTAAAAAAAAATTGGGATATTTATTATAGCAAAAATCAAAAAATATTGTGTTTGTGTTTTTTTTTTTTTTTTTTTTTTTTTTCAAAATTGTCGCACTTTTTTGGTTTATAGCGCAAAAAATAAAAACCGCAGAGGTGATCAAATACCACCAAAAGAAAGCTCTATTTGTGGGAAAAAAGGACGTCAATTTTGTTTGGGAGCCACGTCGCACGACCGCGCAATTGTCAGATAAAGCGACGCAGTGCCGAAAGCTGAAATTTCGCCTGGGCAGGAAGGGGGTATATGTGCCCAGTAAGGAAGGTGTTAAATGGGTAGTGCTCAGCAGGCGCAATGCCCACCAAAAGCAACAGGGGCTATAATTCCTTCCACAACCACAGCATGTGTACACCCTCAGCCGCTGCCTAGATTTACCTTCAACTATGTAGTTGTACTGCCTGATTGCATACAAAATGAAAATGTTTAGGTTTGACCTCATATTATATTGTTTTGGTAAATCTAAAGAAAATTGTATAGTGTGTGTGTAGCGCCCTGCTCCCAATGACTGGGCGCTATGTTAAATTTAGTGGGTGTCTGAGCCAATAGTTGGGTTCAGACTTAAGTGATTATGTTAAATTGGCCTCTGTTCAGCTGTGGCTGTGCCAGACAGGATTTCCTACTGTTGCCTGTAGGTGGCGATACCACCACAGGCCGGCGTTGGAATATGGGCAGGTCATGGTGTATTGAGTGCCTGAACAAGGACCTTTTATGGCCAGATGACCAGGAATTATTTTAATGATAGCTGTGCATTTAGAATAAAAATTACTTTTGAAATGCCTATATATATATATATATATATATATATATATATATATATATATATATATATATATATATATATATATATATATATATAGATTTTAGTAATTGGGTTTAAACCAATTTTAATAAAAAAAAAAAAAAAAAAGACTTGTGTAGCAGTTATGTGTTATATTCATTTTTTTAAGGAAAGTGAAGGTTTCCTTTTTTAAAGTGATGAAATCTGAGTAGAGCTACCTCTTCATTGTTCCCCGCTGCTTTCTATTCCGTCACGGCACAACCCGGCAGCTTGAAGTTACCATTTGTTTGCCGCGCAGGATGGCGATATCCCTGCGCCTCTTTTTAAGCGAGATATTTACGAGCTCACGCCGACTGATCTCCAAATCAAGATGTTCCCATGTAAAACCGCAACCAATTTACGGCAAATTGCTGCTGCAGCGGGGGAATAATTTCCAAATGGACCCATTACGGACATTTACATGAAATTAAAATTCTTAAAAATGAGCAACATGTTGAGATGGTGGATTAACAACAGTGCCGAGGAGAGCGAGGCATTGTGGGTAAGTGGTGATAGTCTTTCCTCTTTCATTGTCTGCTCTGAATGAGAGTAAGTGGCTGGAGGAGCTCCAATAAGAGGCGATAAAACCGAGAAGAACACAACGAGCAGGCAGCTCCAAACATAAAAATATAATCTATACTGTAGTTGCTGGAAATAAGGCACACCGGAGATCACATGTGAGAACAGAAGGAAGAAAGATTAGTGAGGCTCCGGTGTTCATTTTCTAACCGGCGCTGGAGAAACAACGACTGGAAGGTGATTTATTTACTTACCGTTGCTCCACAGAAGCCGTGCTTGGGTGAGATAGAACAAAAATGAACATCTGTATACAAGTTAGAGAAATGGAACTGTTAGCCACAATTTGTCACCGCAACAGGTGTCCCCATTGGAAGATTACCCTTCATGTCCTCTTGTTCTGGTTGGTGACAACTTGACAATTTTTGGATTTGACAATGGTCACTTGGACAAACCAAGAGAATCAATGTGGGAGGGACACCTACAGCAATACAAACCTGCCAAGGACTCTAATGCCGTGAACACACGATCGATTTTCTTGACGGTGAAAACACCGTCGAGAAAATCAACGGGAAAAACGAGGAACGGCTTGTTTCACTACACACAGCCGTTTTTCCCGTCATTTTTTCTCTTGGTCGAAAAAAAAGACCATGTGTAGGCTCCCCGGCAGTGTTTCCCTATGGGAAAACTGCCGCGGAAAAAAATGCTGTGAATCACGACGAGAAAAATTAGAGCATGTTCTAATTTTTCTCGTCGTGATTAATGCCGTTTTTCTCGTCGGGGAAAAATGACTAAAAGCCCACACACGGTCGTTTTTCTCGTCAAAGAGAAAAAATGACATTTTTTCCCGCCGAGAAAAATGGTTGTGTGTACGCGGCATAAAGCCTGGTACACACTATTGCCTTGTACACGCAACCGGACTGTCCGTCGGAATAAAGTCCGACGGATTGTCCGACGGAATTCCACTCAAGCTGTCTTGCATACATACTGTCACACAAAAGTCCGACCGTCAAAAATGCGGTGACGTACAACACTAGCGACGAGCCGAGATTAATGAAGTTCAATAGGCAGTTCGGCTCTTCTGCTTGATTCTGAGCATGCATGGTTTTTAGTTTGTCAGAATTGCACACAGACGAACGGACTTTCTGATAGAAATTTTTGTCCGTCAGAAAAAAAGCAAACAATTTCTCTATCTAAGTCCGTTGGAATTTTTGAAGGAAAAAGTCAGATGGGGCATACACACGGACGAAATACCCGATGAAAAGAGCCCGTCTGACTTTTTCCATTGGAAAATCCGGTCGTGTGTACAAGGCATATGAGTTTATTTTCATTCAACGCAGCGGGTATAAAAAAAACTGTCCGCTACGGTCAAAGCTGCTGTACTAACTATGCGAAGTTAGTAGAGCCATCTTCCCCAGCTGACCTGTTGTGTTGGCGGAGAGTGCTGATCGGGAGTAGGTCGGCTGCTGGTTTTCCAGTTTGCTCATCCAGCAGAAGTCAGCCGTTTGGCTTGCTTCTGTTGGACAGGGTGACATACGCATGGGCCGACTGCAGGACAATTTTTTTATTTTTTTTTTAACATGTGTTCTGTGTGTTCTGTCAAAAGAGCCAACTGGTAAAAATCTCCAATTACGTCGCTTCCGGTGACTTTCCAGCAGCAGTAATTGCAGATTTCCACGACTTTTTTCACAGAACACTGGCAGTGTATACACTATGGTACATGATCTAATGCAGGGATCTCCAAACTATGGGGCCCTCCAGCTGTTGTGGAACTACTCATCCCATGAAGCATTGTAAAACTCTGACATTCACAGACATGACTAGGCATGATGGGAATTGTAGTTCCTGAACAACTGGAAGGCCATAGTTTGGAGACCCCTGATCTAACGAGTGGACATTGTTAGTCCGCCTGTTTGTAATCAACGACATTTGTTGCGAAAACAGCCAAGTTGTCAATCTGCAATTAATGCTGCTGGAGAGTCACCAGAAGTGACGTCATTGGAGATTTTGACGACTTAGCTGTTTTAACAGAACACCGGCCGATGTCTCCCAACATTGGGCCCATATGTACGGGCTTAAGCCTTTCCCATGTAACCCAAAACTAAAATGACATAAACCTTAAAGAGGAAGTAAACCCTGATTTTCCCCTGCAAAGTAAAAACATAATGGGCTAGAATTTATTGCATACTAGCCCATTATGTTGCACTTGCCTGCAAACGAAGCCCGTGATGTCCCCAAGGTCCCCGCTGGTGGCCGCGTCCATCTTCATCTCTCTTCTTTCCGGGGGCCATGGACTCCGTCTCTGTGACTGGCCGAGTCGCGCCAAGGGTCACGGCACGGGCCCTTTAGAAACGGCACGATCGTGCCCTTTCTTCAGGGCGCATACGCCAATGATGACACAACGTATATGGTAAATATCTCCTAAACCATGCAGGATTAGGAGATATTTCCAGTACTTACAGGTAAGCCTTATTATAGGATTACCTGTAGGGAAAAGTGGTGTGTAAGGGTTTACAACATCTTTAAAGGAGATGTGTAGGAATATTATATAAAAAAAAAAGTATATACTTTTCTACCTGCTGCAGCATTGGCCCGATGCCGCAGCTGTCCCCCACCAGATTTAAGCCCAAGAACAGAGCGATCACATGACCGCAGACGAATGCTCAAGCTCCTAGCAACATGCTGAGAGGCTGAGCCAGCTGCCTGTAAGGCATCTGGGTGGATCCTGACATTGTCAGGATCCCTCAAGTCTGGGCTGGTTGAGTGACGTCAGCTGACAGCAGCCCACTGTCGGCTGATTCTGGATCACAGCAGAGCATAAGTAAATACACTCCTAAAAGAGCTTTGTCCATACTTCACTTTTAAACGTATAGTCCCAACATTTACAAAAATTGAATAAATGCACCTACTTAAAGCGGAGCTCCACCCTAAAGTGGAACTTCCGCTCATCGGATTCCTCCCCCCTCTGGTGCCACAATTGCCACCTTTCAGGGGGGTGGAGATACCTGTCTAAGACAGGTATTTGCACCCACTTCCGGGCATACACTCTGCGTGAAACTGCGGGTAGTTCGTCAGTCCCCCCCCCCCCCCCCGTTGTGTTCTGGGAAACACTCGACTCCCAGAACACAGCAGGGACCCATGAGGACGGCGCAGCGCGACTTGTGCATGGGCACTAGGGAACCGGGCAGTGAAGCCGCAACGCTTCACTTCCTGATTCCCTCACCGAGGATGGCGGTGGGGGCAGCCGTGAGACGAGCGATTGCTTGTCTTCTGCTGCCGGCATCGCTGGACTCAAGGACAGGAAAGTGTCCATTTATTAAAAGTCAGCAGCTGCAGTATTTGTAGCTGCTGGCTTTTAATAATATTTTTTTTTTCTTCCAGTGGAGCTCCGCTTTAACTTGTTGCATTGAAGCCTTTAGAGCAGGCATAGGCAACTTTAGCACTTCATTTGCGGTAAAACTACAAATCTCATCATGCCTCTGTCACTTGAGGGGGTCATGCCTGTGGCTGTCAAAGTCTTGCAGTTCCTTTTTATAGTTCCACAACTTCTGGAGTGCAACCATGATGAGTGCATCACCAGTGAAATGCACAGACTCCTGCATTCTTTATATCTGAGCCCCAGGTCCATAACGTGCTATGGTTATGGAGCTGGAGGAAGTAATGGTGACATCACTGCACAATCTACAGTCCTGTGATGGGACTTGTAGTCCTTCCATTCATGGATCTCTGTGAATGAGTGGTAAAGCTGAGCATGCTCTGCCCGCACAGCCCTGCTAAATAAAAAGAAAAAACAATAGGACACTCCGCAAGAAGAAGCCCATGATCCAGGTAAGTGGTAGAGCAGGGGTAGGCAACCTGGAGCCTCCAGCTGTTGCAGAACTACAAGTCCCAGCATGCCTCTGGAAGTAATTGTAACTGCCAGCCTTGCAATGCCTCATGGGAAATGTAGTTCCACAACAGCTGGAAGGCCCCAGGTTGCCTACCCCTGTGGTAGAGAGTTGGGAATGTGACCATGTTTAATATTACACCACAAATATGGGTGCAACATGGTCAAAAAGATGGAAATACTTTTCTTGTACTAAATGAATACTCCCTCAAATACTGACTAGATTCCACAAAATAAGGGATTAGTACATTTATTGACAAACAATGTGCTTTTTTCGTTTATTTGGTCTATGGAGAAAAATAGGGTTAAGCCCCCCATCAGGTTTAATATGTTGCACGCCATCCATTTTTGCCGGAAGGCATTACTAATTGCAGAACTTCCATGTCCCCCCCCCCCCCCCCCTGCCCTCAAAATGCTGCGAGCCATAAACTGCTCCTGACAAATGACATACGGATAATTAAGAGGGAACGCTCAGGTCCTTCATTTGGCTTTCAGCAGTGATTTGCCAGAAATTAGAATTTTGTGGGCTCATGCGAGGGAAAAGGGGCAGACGGGGGTTTCGAGGAAGAAAAGCCAAACAGCCTGGAGGCAACGTTCACTCGGGAAATTCAAGATAAAAATTCAGCGGTGACCGATTTGGAAGGAAGGTAAAGCCCAGGTTTACTTTTATCAAAATTTCATATATTTGCTTATTATTCATTTCCACCATTCTATTTCATTACACCCCCTTGTAAATAACTGATGGCATTCAATCACTTTTAGACACAGAAAATTCCCCTTGTTGTACAGTAATGGCTACTAGCTTAATCGTAAAAAAAATCGTGATCTCGATTCAACCCCCCTGACGATCTCCAATGCAGAGGTTGCCGATTCTTTCATATAACAAGTGGAGAGACTTCTCAGCTGTCAAAAGAAAATATCCAGGCAGTCTGCCAAGTTTTAAACAGGAAACATTGTAACTAATGCTTTCTTCTTAGATCAAAGGGATAAACTTCTGTCTGTGTAAAGAAAAAAACTTGGCAGACAGCCTGGATTTTAACAACATGAAACATTGTAACTAACTTCCTTCTTAGTGCAGGAAGTTTAACCACAAAGTCTAAATCTTTTTCTGACACTTGTTTAATAAAGTTAAAAATCAATATTTTTTGCTAGAACTTGGAACCCCCAAATATTATATATATTTTAGCAGAGACTCTAGGTAATAAAATGGCAATTGCTGCAATATTTTGTCACACTGTATTTGCCCAGCGGTCTTTCAAATGCATTTTACTCTTTCGTCCATGGACCGACACAGCTTCTCTATTGACAAAGTGGGTATTATCCGTTAATTAGGAGTGACTAGGCAGAAAAACTTGTAAAAAGTGTTGCATCACACCTTCTACAGTACCGCCCAGGGGGCGGACCCTCTGGGTATACCCTCTCAGTCTGCATCTTCGCAGATCAGTTTTTTTCTGTCTAGCAAGGAGTAGGACATGGCTCCCTTCGGGCCCATTGGTCCGGGGGAAAAAAGATATATATATATATTTTTTTTTTTTTGCTACATTTGTTGTTTCCTGCGATCTTCGATCAACTGCCAACTGGGTGACAGGCTGGATCCTCGATCCTTGTAGTCTCCCCAGTTTCGGCCATCGAGCGTGTGCCGACCCTAGCTACACGCTGGGTTTTCCACGACATGCCCGTCGCTCCACGGGTGGCCGGTGAGCCTACACTCCAGGGCCTGCATCGGACCGCTCAGCTTCGGCTGACCTTACGGCCGAGTCGCAGCAGCCTGGCCGGTGAGCTTACGCTCCAAGGCTTGCATCGGACCGCTCAGCTTCGGCTGACCTTACGGCCGAGTCGCAGCAGCCTGTCCGGTGAGCGTCATGCTCCAGGGCATACATATGATCGTCCCTTCTGGGTCCAATCACAGCATGCCTGGCCAACAGTCACCTTCCGTGCGCGGACGATGATCTGTTTGGAATGTCTTCCAGCAGAATACATGCAGGATAGGTAAGTAAAACTCCCCTGCCTCGGCTGGGTGATTTAGCTGGACATTCCTGGAGAGATCAAGTAAGTGGTTGTGGCCCCTTTCTTCCCTCTCTCCCTGCCTTTCCCTCCATCCTGGGCTTCTATCTAAAGGGTGCTGGGAGTCACCTAGGGGGTCCCACTGGAGCGGGGCTGGCTGTAACTAACATTTAAAAGAAATGTCATTTTTTTCTTACCTGTGTTTGTGTCCTTCCTCCTCCATGCTGTCGGCGGCCATTTTGAGGTGGTCCATGCCAAGTTTGGCCTCTTGTGACTGCCCGGCGGCCATCTTCCTGTGGTTCGGCCACACCCACTGGCCCCTATCAGCTGATCGGCGGCCATGTTTGTCCACCTTGTATGCAGATATTGCCGTTCGGCGGCCATCTTTTTGTGGGCTATGGCTGCTTGACCTCTGTCGGCGGCCATTTTCTTAGAGCCCACATTATCTTCCATACAGACGTTTTTGGCAACCATTTTTCGAGAGCCTCCAGCCTCTAGGGTGCATTACACTGGCGCGAAAATTCACACAGGAAGTGCTGATAAAAGAAGCAGACTGACACAGCAGCAGAGGACAGCATCACAGGCGCAGCATAGCAGTACCTATCCAGGGTGGTGAGTCCTCTGGGTGACCCGGCCTCTCTGCAGCACAGGAGGGTGGCCTATTGATATCTTGCCTGGAGCCCTGTGAGTGTCAGCGTGTGGTCAGCATGGCATCTGAGCCAGATGTGTTCTCCCCTGAAACACCAGATTTAGCAGCTGGTGCCCCTGAGGTGTCTATGAACGCTATGACTGCAATCCTAGAGGCGTTTGCTGCCAGGGTGGAAGCAGCACACGGGAATACAGGGGGTAGTAAACGCCCCATCCCCTGCAAGCTTCTGGGGACAATTCTGGTGCAGAACCAGGTCCAGCTACGGCTCGGGGCCCAGATTCTGACGCATCAGAGACTGCAGACCGTGACCGGACAGTGAGAATGACTCCAAGTCCAGGTCAGTACGCGAGACGGCTTTGGTATCTGACCTTATTACTGCAGTGCGGGATATGCTAAAATTGGAAAATACTGCAGAAGCAGCAGAGACTCCGGTCCACTTGGGTTTCATAGACCTGCCCGCACTGCTAAGGTGTTCCCTTGTGTGTCTTTTGATAAACTCTTATACAAGGAATGGGAGAACCCACTGAGGGTCTTTACAGCCCCAAAGAGGTTTGCGGTACGGTACCCCTTTTGAGGAGAGTTTTCTGAAGAAATGGACCTCTCCCCCCTATAGTGGACCCTCCGGTGTCCAGACTTAATAGAGCCACCACAATTCCTGTAGAAGGGGCTCCTGTTTTCTAGGACCCTGTGGATAAGAAGGGTGAAGCACTCGCTTGCTACCTATACTCAGTGGTAGGCTCGGCAGTACGCCCGGCATTGGCGGGGCCCTAGTGTCTCACACACTTACTGAATGGGCAAGATTGCTACTCCAGGGGTTAAGGAGCGAGATGCTCCTCCTGATGAGATAACATTGGCCGACCTGTTGGTCCAGGGCCTTAGGTTTGTCTGCGAGTCAGACTTGAATACTATTCCCCTGCTGTCTAAAACTTTGGTTTATGCAGTAGCAATACGCCGCCTGATCTGGCTAAAAGGCTGGTCTGCGGACCAGACTTCCAAGAAAGCCCTGTTGGATCTGCCTTTTAAGGGCGACAGACTTTTTGGGGCTTCTCTGGATGACATCATCAAGGATGCCACAGGAGGTAAAAGCACTTTGCTTCCCCAAATTAGCAAGGGTAAGGGGCCACGCCAAGGGCAAGGGCTCTCCTTTACTGCACACAAGTGTTTTTTTCGTCCCCCTAGGGCGACAGGGAAAAGACCCCAGGCCGATAAAGCGCCTGCCCAAGGACAAAAGCGTCCCTGGTCCCGCATACCCAATAAGCCTGCGGACAAATTTGCGTCCGCATGAAGGTCCACCCCCACCCAGCTCTCAGGTGGGGAGACGTCTTCGCAAATTCGCGACTCAGTGGACAGCACTAATCTCCGGCAGGTGGGTTTGCGAAGTAATCTCCTCAGGCTACAAGATAGAGTTTCTCTCTTGTCCACCGGACAGATTCAACACCTCCAATCTCCAGCTACTACCGACCCGTCGGGAGGCCCTGTATGGGGCGGTCCAGGGTCTACTGGAACGCGGGGTAGTTATTCCAGTTCCAGCACTGGAACGGGATTTTTACTCAAATCTGTTCATTGTGCCGAAGAAGGAGGGGGTTCGTCCAAGCTTGGATCTCAGAGCCCTCAATTGCTTTGTGAAGGTACAAAGTTTTCGGATGGAGTCGGTTCGATCTGTAGTCACGGCTCTCCATCCGGGGACTTTCTGGCCTCCTTGGACATCAAGGACGCATACCTGCATGTCCCCATATACTCCAGACACCAGAGGTTTCTGCGATTTGCTATCGGGAAGGACCACTACCAGTTTGTGGCCCTCCCGTTGGGCCTTGCCTCAGCACCCAGGACGTTCACCAAGGTGCTCGCTCCGATTCTGGCACTTCTAAGACAGCGGGGTATCGCTATCACAGGCTACTTATACGACCTTTTTGCTGAAGGCCCCTTCAAGCTCAGAATTAGAGGTAAGCGTGTCCATTACCTGTCAGACTCTTCGAGACTGTGGTTGGATACTAAACACGCAAAAGTCAGTATTGGTGCCCACTCAACGCCTAGTGTACCTGGGGTTGATTCTGGATTCCTCAGAGGCAAAGGTATTCCTCCCTGTGGAGAAGTTGCAGACCCTCCGGGCTGCAGTACGGCAGCTGACTTCCAGGAATTGGTCGTCACTCCGTTTTTGCATGCGAGTGTTGGGCCTCATGGTAGCCTCCTTCGAGGCGGTCCCATATGTTCAATACCACACTCGAGTGTTACAGAAGGAAGTTCTGTCCAGATGGAACAGATGCCCTTCATCTCTGGATTATCAAATCCGAGTGAGCCACCTAGTCAGGAGATCCCTGGTATGGTGGCTGACAGCACCGGCTGTAATGGCCGGGAAGTCATTTCTTCCGGTTTACTGGATAGTGATCACGACGGACGCCAGCCTTACAGGTTGGGGGGGAGTCTGGGGTGTCCAGTCGGCGCAGGGTCGCTGGACCCCAGAGGAAGCCCTCCTGCCGATCAATGTCCTGGAGATCCGGGCGATCAAGCTGTGCCTCTTCAAATGGTCTCAGAGACTGCAAGGGCGTCCAGTCAGGATCCAGTCAGACAACGCCACAGCAGTGGCATATGTCAATCATCTAGGAGGAACAAGAAGCTCAGCTGCAGCATCGGAGATCGCTCGCATCCTGAAGTGGGCAGAGAGGAGCGTACCGGCACTGTCGGCCGTGTACATTCCGGGTGTGGAAAACTGGCAGGCGGACTACCTGAGCCGCCAGATGCTGGACCAGGGAGAATGGTCCTTACACCCGGAGGTGTTCCAACTCCTCTGCCAAAGATGGGGCACACCAGATGTAGATCTTCTGGCTTCCCGACTCAATCGGAAGGTATTGAGATTTGTGGCCCGGTCAAGAGACCCATGGGCAGACGCAACGGACGCGTTGGTAGCATCGTGGGGTCAGTATCGGCTAATCTATGCCTTCCCTCCCTTAAGGCTTCTTCCTCTTCTGCTCCGCAGAGTGGAGGCAGAGGGAATTCCAATGATCCTAATCGCTCCAGATTGGCCTCAGCGTCCTTGGTACGACGATGTAGTACGTCTGGTAGCAGACGTCCCCTGGCGCCTACCACTACGGAAGGACCTGCTATCGCAAGGTCCCATATTCCATCCTGCTTTACAGTCATTGGCTTTAACGGCATGGCTGTTGAGAACCGGGTACTGAGAGACCGGGGCCTGTCAGACTCAGTAATCTCTACTATGAGAAGTGCTCGAAAACCGTCCTCTAGGAAGGTCTATCACCGCACTTGGAGGGCCTACATCTCCAGGTGTGAGGAAATGAAATGGCATCCGCGTACCTATTTGGTTTCCAGAATCCTGCTGTTTTTACAGCATGGGGTGGACCAAGGGCTTGCCCTAAGTACGATTTAAGGGACAGATATCTGCCCTGGCTGTCTTTTTTTTCAGCGACCCCTGGCGACTCACTCTCTCGTGAGTACATTTGTGCAGGGGGTCCGACAGGTGGCCCCTCCGGTCCGTCCCCCGTTACCTCCGTGGGACTTGAACCTGGTCCTCTCGGTGCTTCAGAAGGCACCGTTTGAGAATATTAGAGATATTCCCCTGTTGACACTTTCTCAGAAAGTGGTCTTTTTGGTGGCTGTTACGTCAGTTAGACGAGTCTCTGAGCTGGCAGCCTTGTCCTGCAAGGCTCCCTATTTGATTTTCCACAAGGATAAGGTGGTGCTGCGGCCGCAGCCTTCCTTTCTTCCGAAAGTCGTTTCGGCTTTTCATCTCAACGAAGACATTGTACTTCCATCCTTGTGTCATCAGCCGTCGAATCCTAAGGAGTCGGCGTTGCATTCCTTGGACGTTGTCCGAGCTTTGAGAGTATACATATCTGCTACTTCCCTGTTCCGGAAGTCAGACTCACTGTTTGTTTCGGTGGCTGGTCCCAAGAAGGGCCAAGCAGTCTCATCGGCCACCATCTCTAGGTGGATCCGACAGATAGTAATCCAGGCTTACGCCTTAAAGGGTCAGGCGCCCCCCCTTTCCTGTCACGGCGCATTCGACCAGGGCAATAGGTGCCTCTTGGGCTTTCCAACATCAAGCGTCTGTTTCCCAATTATGTAAAGCGGCGACTTGGTCGTCCGCTCACACTTTCACAAAATTCTACAAAATTGATGTAGGTGCATCTTCGGATGCCTCTTTTGGCCGCAAGGTTTTGCAAGCGGCTGTTTAGAGTTGCAACTCCTCCGTTGGAGGAGTGCTGTTTTGTGTTTGGGGTGAAGTTTATTTTTATGCTGTTACCACCCCTCGTTTTTTCTCTGACACTGCTTTGGGACGTCCCACTTTGTCAATAGAGAAGCTGTGTCGGTCCATGGACGAAAGAGTAAATAGGATTTTTTACTCACCGTAAAATCCTTTTCTCTGAGTCCATGGACCGACACAGCACCCACCCCTCCTTTTAAGTTTGTACTGCTTTTTGACGAACTGATCTGCGAAGATGCAGACTGAGAGGGTATACCCAGAGGGTCCGCCCCCTGGGCAGTACTGTAGAAGGTGTGATGCAACACTTTTTACAAGTTTTTCTGCCTAGTCACTCCTAATTAACGGATAATACCCACTTTGTCAATAGAGAAGCTGTGTCGGTCCATGGACTCAGAGAAAAGGATTTTACGGTGAGTAAAAAATCCTATTTTTTGGGGAAAAATACACTTCCATGAATAAAAAAAAACAAAAAAAAAACAAACAAAACAGTAAAGTAAGCCCATTTTTTTTTGTTTGTTTTAATGTGAAAGATGAGGTTACGCCGCGAGAATCGTGATCTATCTTCTAAGCAAAAAAATTGTGATTCTCATTTTAGCCAGAATCATGCAGCTCTACTAGCTTATCATGGCATACAGCACACAACGTTCTCCTGATAGAAGGAAATGTCCCAAAAAAATGTATTTTTCAAAGAGGCCCCTTGATTGAAATCTACGAGCTAAAGTTCTCTACCTAACAATTTAGGATTTTCCCACTCTATACTGGGGATGATGGCCACCAGGACAATTGGAGTGCATCTCCCCACACCTGCTGTCAAAATTGGAAAATGGTTCTCCACCCACACGGCTGCATCATTCACTCACAAAGTTCTGTGGATAAATGAACTACAGCTGCCATCAGCCATTGCAGCTAACCGCTTGTAGTTCTCAATGAACTGCAAGGGCGCTGAGGAGCCCTCTCATAGTCCATTGAGCTTCCTGGCCTTCAGTAACTACCTGCCAGTTTCGGAGATACTGTACACCCTCCCATCTCCACTGTACTTACCTCCTAGGGATGCTGAGCTGTCCGAGCCCAAGCAGTTGGTCCAGGAATTTAAAAATCCCTGCACTTCTCTGTGCAGCTCTTCCAGGATCTATCTCAGAGCAATTCACTGTGTTGGTGCTGACCAATCGGGATCATTCTGGGTTATCCTGGAAGCACTGCACAAAGCAGAGGAAGAAAACGAGGGATTTCAAATCGTTGTGTGGGCCCTGACAGCTCAGCATGCCTGGAGGTGCTGTAAGTACATTGGGGACCAGGGGGGGGCAGGGTGTACAGCGTTTGCCTTTTCAGTAAAATAAGGTGAATGAAAAGTTTTAAGCTTTAGATAAACTCTAAAATCTGTCTCACTAGCAGAAAGCTACTACAGCAGATAATTATCCAAAATTCTCATGAACTGCAGAATGAATTTATTATCACATCGTAACATTAACGTGGACGCTGACTCAGCAGAAACCTGTTACTTTATCCCATTAGTCTATTGCTGTGTGTTGAATGTTTTTTTTTTCTTTGTGACAACTTTCTTTTAAACTCCTCCCTTATCTTGTATACATGTCACCAAGGTGGCTGCAGGAGGATATGCAGTGAAGTGACCGTATGACAAGCAGACCTTCTAGTTTTCCCTTCTATTTCCTTTCCTTGCAGTGTATAGTGACAGGTTCTCTCAAAGTTTCCCTTAATATGCAAGACGGGAGCACTGTAGGTCAGCAGTGCTGTGAGCAGAACCGTAATTAGCGTGCATACTCCATCTGTAGGATAGAAAACCATCTAACCCCCCCCCCCCCCCCCATTGAACACTAAAGCCATGTCTTTTCATTTATAATGACCTCCTCTCCTAATTTCCTTCTAAAACTGCAAGAGTTGGCCGGGCTGCAGCAGAACCTTCGCCTCACCTGATAATTAGGGAACGCTAAAGCATGTCATTAAAAAGTAATAGGTGGTTGCAGGCTGGTTCCTACCTATTTCTTCTATGGCGGAGGCATAATTAAACAAAAACAGCTGAGATCTGTGTATCACAAACCTGAAACAAAAAGTTCTTGCGATCCCACTCGATTTACGACTAATGGGGCTGCAAACGAGTTCATCAAGAAAGTGTATGTGTGGCTTTATCAGGTGGTACAAGTGTGTTGTCCTTGTCTCTTCCACCAGCTCTGGTACACTACAGGGATCAAATTCTTACCTTTGGGTGTTGTCAATGAAGGGTACCAATAAAACAGAACAAAAAGTTCTCGGGATCCCACTTACTTTACGACTAATGGGACTGCAAACAAGAGTTCATCAAACAAGTGTGTGTGTGGCTTTATCAGGCGGTACAAATGTGCTTTCTTGTAGTCGTCTCTTCTACATCTCTGGTACACTACAGGGATCAAATTATTACCCAATAAAACAGAACTTTGTATATATATATATATATATATATATATATATATATATATAAAAATATTTTTTTTTTCCAAATAACAATTTTTATTGTGGTTTTCTACAAAGAAAGTACAAAGGGTTGTAAGACTTCAAAATATGGAGAACATTACGTTTCCAGGTTGTCAAACAAATACAGTAAGGATTTATCCATAGACTTGTAAGCAATAGCAGGTACCCAACCAAAGATGGAAGTGATGCGGAAATGCGTCATAAAAAAACATCCAGCAAACTATTCGGGACAAAGGGAGTCCCTAGAATACTCTCAGTGGAGAGCAAGAGAGAGGGAAAGAGGAAAGAAAAGAAGAGAGATCATCATGGTAGCTCAGTCACCTGGTCACGGTGGATCCTCCCGAAGGTGCCACAGCTCCCAGACTTTGTCGTGAATGTCCAGCTTATCCTGCGTCCTGGCCGTCATTTTCTCCATCAGCTCGTAATATATATTTTTTTTTATAGCCCCCCCCCCCCCAACCATTTCCCTTCTTCTGTTAGTAAAAAAAAAATATTGGGGTGTTTGAATAGGTTTTAAATTGTATCTATACTCAACATCGTTTAGCTTTAGGCAGGAAGCCATTAGGACTCCTGTCCGGTGCCATCTTCTTCTGGATTAAATAACAAATGATATATTACATTGTGTGATATATATTTTATTATTTATTATGAAAATGTGGGCTACACATCCATATGACAAGATACAATGTGGTCTGTGCCTGGACTGATGTTATGGAAAATGTAATAGGTAGCATCTATCATGCTTATTTTCCCCAATGTAAATGTGACCTTTATAAATGAAGAATTTGAAAGAACAAAAAATACTCCTGTCAGCTGAGGAGATTTTCCTACTTCCTGTTACTGTTCTCATAACAGGAAGTGAGAGGAAACCAATCCCGTCAGCCTAAAAGATGACCCTACTTCCTGTCATAGTTCTCATAACAAGATATGAGAAGAAAAAACTGTCAGCCTAAAAGATTCCTCTACTTCCTGTCATTGTTCTCATAACGACAACCCTGGGCTGTGGTGTGTGTGTGTATATATATATATATATATATGTTAGAAGGCCAGTATGCTGGCCTGAATTTATGGGAGGAGCCCGGGGGGCTATTTAACCAGCCCACTCACCTGCAGTCTTCGTTGGTTTCCTGTGAGTGATAATGGATCTCACTGGGCTGACTCTTACCAGCTCTCCTCATGTTTGTGAGTCCTGGCGTTTCGATCGCAGGGCATTTCGGCGTCTTCGTTCGTGGTCTTCGTCGGCGGTTCCCGCTCACTATCGCAGGTACTTTTAGAATCTTTTGCGTCAGGTACAATCTTGCAATTAGTAATGCTTCCTGTCCTGCATTCCTTTCTTTAAAAGTCTGCTTCTGAGTTATTGTCTGTCCCATACATACGATTCATTTATAAATCCAAACCTCCGAGTCACTTTCGGTCATTGTCCGATATCACTCGCCGTAGGTTTCACTGGACGTAAAGATTCACTGTCCATAAGGTTGCCGTCTCTTCCAGTTGGAAAAAAAAAAAAAAAAGGGAGACTCTAATTAGTCCCACCTGCTGCCTCTCTGCACTGGTTAGCCTGGGGGGGAGGGGTGATTGATTGGTGTTCAGTTTTAGAGTAAAGGGCGGCATACACTATACAACCAATTCGTATTACATTAATTCTATACTCCTCACTATCGATTTCGTATCGGATTCCTTTCGTATATTTACGAACTGATTCGGGTCACATACGTTGCATACTTTCCATCGTTGCCATTTGTTGTTTGCCTTCATGCCGTGTGTTTTAGTTCCCGCAGCGGAACTTGCGTATTGTTTGTACACGTTTTTCCTCTCACTCGTTTACCAAACCAAAGTAATTTTTTGTACGTCATGCATGGCGTAACACCACACTTTTTGGATGTCTTGGACACCCACCATGCTTTTTGTACATCAAGTTTTCAAACTGTCACAGGTAGGATTCGTGCAATTTCTTTGCTTAACGCACTGTTTGCCAGGTAAACCATGTCATCAAAACCCCGCTGTGGAACTTGCGAGTCATTAGTCAAGTCTCCATATGCAGCCTTATTTCAGCCTTGTGCAAGACAACAGTCTTGTCGTGCAAATCGTGAACACAAACGCAGAGCTGTTTATCAGTTTAGTTTTGTGCTTTTTTTTTTTTTCCCCTCTTTCTTGTTGTTTCACGCCAAGTAGTAGGCTTATGTCACTTAGAATGCACTGTCTATCATTACAGTTATTTTACTTTGCATTACCCTCCGGTCGAATCTAGTCGCATCAGCGACTCACTGGTTCGTCCCCGCTAGTTTGTCATCTCATTCCACTGATAGTAATTTCACTTGTCTCATCTCGCACACCCTTCTCTCTCCTCATAAAACCCTGCAAATAGCTACTGATTTGTCTTGCATCGATAGTGATTTCCTCTGCATCATTCTGATATGAATCCAAGTCGCATCCACAATGCACCGATTCGTCCCGGCGGGCCCTAGTTGCTGGCCTCATTTTAGTACATGCTCCAGAGTTCGCTCGTTGTCAGCCGCACATGCGGCGCACCGTCTCATGCCTAGATCATGGGAGAATTCTGTCATTCACGTCACCGTCACGCATCTGAGTTGAATCCACGCGCATTCTTATGTGCAGGTTCGTCCCATACATGTCCCAGTTGCTGGCCCCATTTCAGTACATGCTCCAGAGTTTGCTTGCTGATAGTCGCACAGCGCAGCACGATTCATGCCTCTGTCATGGAAAATTTCTGTCACTCATGTCACAGCCACGCATCCGATTTGAATCCACGCGCATTTTCGTGTGCAGGTTCGCCAAGCCTGCCCCAATTGCTGGCCTCATCTCAGAACATGCCCCAGAGCCTGGTCGTTGTCAGTCGCATCTGCGGCGCACCGATTCATGCCTCTGTCATGGGACATTTTTGTCACTCATTGCACTGTAACACATCTGATTTTAATCCACGTGCATCCTTGGGTGCAGCTTCGTCTCAAGCGTGCCCCAGTCGTTGTTGGCCCCATTTCAGTACATGCTCCAGAGTTCGCTTGCTGTTAAACGCACAGCGCCGCACCGATTCAAGTCTCTGTCATGGGAAGTTTCTGTCACTCATTTCACTATCGCGCATCTGATTTGAATCCACGTGCATTTTCGTGTGCAGACTTGTCTTAAGCGTGCCCCAGTTGTTGTTGGCCTCATTTCAGTACATGCTCCAGAGCCCGGTCGTTGTCAGTCGCACCTGCGGCGCACCGATTCATGCCTCTGTTATGGGACATTTTTGTCACTCGTTCCACTGTAACACATCTGATTCAAATCTACGCCCATCCTTAGGTGCAGCTTTGTCTCAAGCGTGCCCCAGTCGCTGTTGGCCCCATTTCAGTACATGCTCCAGAGTTCGCTTGCTGTTCCTCGCACAGCGCAGCACCGATTCGTGTCTGTCATGGGAAATTTCTGTCACTCGTTTCACTGTCACGCATCTGATTCGAACCCACTTGCATTCTCGTGTGCAGGCTCGTCTTAAGCGTGCCCCAGTTGTAGTTGGCCTCAATTCAGTACATGCTTCAGAGCCCGGTCGTTGTCAGTCGCACCTGCGGCGCACCGATTCATGCCTCTGTCATGGGACATTTTTGTCACTAATTTCTCCGACACGCTCCACCATCCGATCCGCTCACTTATATAAAAAGGCAGTGCAGCACTGAACAAGTCCATAGATCAAAAGACAATCCCAGTGATCTTCTAGAGTGATTTATAGAATCGGAAACATGCAGATGATGTGAACACAGTGAGAGACCTCCACCAGTAATAAGAATGGCCGCTCACCTCCCAAAGTGGACCCTTTGGTTATAGAGAGTCACAGATACCTTCCCATATGGGTATATACGTCTCAGGCATGTATTGCAGCTCCGGGATAGTTGGATGACAACAGCAGATGGACCGGATCACAAATGACTCCAATGAGGTGTGTATATAAATATATATATAAAAGACAGGCAGACCATATAAAAAACAAAAAAAAAAAACTATATAATTTATATATATATATATATATATATATATATATATATATATATATATATATATATATATATAAGAAAAAAAAAAAAAAAACCTATAAAAAAAATAAAAACTATATATATGGGGGAAAAAAAAAAAAACTGTAAAAAAAGAAATATATATATATATATATATATATATATATATATATATATATATATATATATATATATATATATAAAAAAGGATGTGTACCAAGCACTTACCAACAGCCGATCTGAATCTAGTCGCAACGTCGGCCCTATGATTCGGATCCTCAGCAATCACAAACCCCTTCAACCACTAACACCATCAGCCGATCTGAGTCTAGTCATATCATCAGTGCAACGACGCGGATCCGGAACATGAGCTCCCTCATCACCTTACATCTACAGCCGTTCCAAATCTAGTCGCATCATCGGCGCAACGATTCGGATCCTCGGCAATACAAACTTCACCGATCGATCCGAGTCCAGTCGCAGCACCGGCTTAACGTTTAAGATCCTTTACAAACCAAACCCCACCGGTGCTCACACCTCAGCCCGATTCGAACTATTCGCATCAGTGATACCAATAAAGTGGTACTTACAATTCAGATCCCTGGCCTTACGTCCGTTATCAAGCATAAACCTTTACATCTCACTCCATCTGCATATACAATGTTGCGCACGGTCGTTCCTACATACTCAAAATTTCCGCTAACTTTGTTTTCATTTTTCCAATAAAGCGGCTTAATTGCAGTCGCTGCAAGCATTCCGACTCAAATCGCTCACTCATCTCCAGTAGCAACTTGGCTGCTCACCTATTCTCTGTCGTGCTAAACCCTCAAATTAGCTTTCACTACGTTTGTCGTCCCTAAAGCCGACCCGCGTCAGGTCAGTTCTCCAAGACTTCACCCGTACACGGGGGTGTACTAAGGAGCAGCTTCAGTCTCTCCCGGGAATGCTCAATTTGCAGCAAGGATCATTCCCGAGGGTCGATCTTTTTGTATCACGCCTCCTGGTCTTCCTCTCCCAGACACAGGACCCCGATCAGATCCTTAACTTCAGATCCTTAACTTAGACACCGCGGCAGTAGCGGACCTGTCATTATGGGAGGAGTTCCTTACTACGTGAAACAGTATCAAAGTATACCATCAATATCGCCCCTATCACACTGGTAGTGACAGATGCCGCAGCCTCCACAGGCTTCGCTGCAATTTTTGGCCACTATTGGTTTGCAGGACCATGGCTTCCAGAGACACTCCTAATCCCAGGGTTTACCTGGACTTCCTCCCTGTTCGAACAATACCAGATCGTGGCAGCCGCTCAGCTCTGGGGGTCATATCTGGACAGGACAAACCGTGGCCTTCACCACCGACAACCAGGCCACGGCTGATATTATTAGTAAAGGCAAGTCCAAGTCATGTCCTTCCTACGCAGACCCGTACAACTATGCCCTCAGCACCAGTTAATGTCCACTACCCTCGCTAGTTCCCCATTTGGCCTTCTCCCCAGCCTGTTCATTCAAGCAGCCTTCGACTCGGCCTACCACGGGTTCTTGCGGCCTATCGAGTTCACCCGCAGCTACCCCGCCGGCCAAGTTCTACATAGACCTCACTTGGCTCGCTACCAAGATCGTTTCATCCTCCACCTGGCACTATCCAAAACCCAGCGATCAGGCACCGGGTTAGACGTTTAACTCTAAAAACAAACAATCTCTGGTGTGCAGTAACCTTACTCGATCGCCTTCTGTCACTCCTACCTGAACAGTCAAAATCTTGTCCCCTACTACCTTTCCCGATCAAACCCTTGAGTGCCTGCCAGTTCATCAAACACATGAGAATTCATCGGGGCACAACCAACCATAGGAAGTTGATCCAGGGTTCACCCGGTCGCCTCTCGGGGGGATCAGGAAGGAATTTTCTCCCCTGCTGTAGCAATTGGCCTAGGCTCGGCTGGGGTTTTCGCCTTCCTCTGGATCAACGGTGGGGCGGTTAGGTCAATTTGGGTCCTGTCACCTTCACACTCACTCACTCGCTCTTCCACGCTACCACACCTCAACCCCAGTCAGTGCTCCAGTCGCTCTTATCGTATTGGAGCGGCCTCGGCCACATCCCGGTGTGGGGTCCCAGATCACGACTATTAAGAGACTTGACAGGTGGAAGTCTGCCTGCTTCGTCCAGCACATCCTCCAATCCTCAGGTGGAAATGGCACAAGCATTCACCAAACTTGCTCAATTAACAAAGCTAAAACCAATAAAACTACATCCCTACCTGAATGTTTTTGCCCCCTTATTTTGGCATACCGTCCATCAGATCAGGGCACACTTCAGGTCCATTTCATGTTGTAAGTCTTATGTTAAGTCTATCTATCTTATTCATATCTGTATCGGATATAGGGCTTCAACCATAAGTTAGAAGGCCAGTATGCTGGCCTGAATTTATGGGAGGAGCCCGGGGGGCTATTTAACCAGCCCACTCACCTGCAGTCTTCGTTGGTTTCCTGTGAGTGATACCCACCCTCCCATTCCCTTTTTTAGGGCATTTCTCAAAATTCATTTCTCTCCACAAAATATTCATTCTAATCTTGGGTATGCCCCCTTATTTTGGCATACGGTCCATCAGATCAGGGCACACTTCAGGTCCATTTCATGTTGTAAGTCTTATGTTAAGTCTATCTATCTTATTCATATCTGTATCGGATATAGGGCTTCAAATTATATATATATTACACTATATTGTCAAAAGTATTGCCTTACGACCCCTTTCACACTGGGGCTGTGTTGGCGCTAAAGCACCGCTCATTTAAACGGCACTTTAAGCAGCGCTTTTTGGCCGCTATCGGGGCGCTTTAAATCCCAAAGAAGTGGTTGAAAGCGCCAGTTATGCGGCGCTTCCGAATCGCTTTGCAGATGCTTTGGAAGCGCTGCCCATTCATTTAAATGGGCAGGGCATTTTGGGAGTGCCCAAACCGCCCCAAAGATGCTGCTTGCAGAAGTTTTCCTAACGTCCCGCAAGAGCACCTCCCCAGTGAGAAAAGTCACACTGAAAGGAATGGGAGGCTGTTTTCAGGCACTATTTCTAGCGCTAAAAAACTGCCTCAGTGTGAAAGGGGTTTACACGCACATGAACTTTAATGGTCTACCAGTCTTAGTCCGTAGGCTTCAATATTGAGTTGGCCCACCCTTTGCAGCTATAACAGCTTCATCTCTTCTGGGAAGGCTGTCCACATGGTTTAGGAGGGTGTCTATGGGAATGTTTGAACATTCTTCCAGAAGAACATTTGTGAGGTCAGGCAGGTGATGTGGATGAGAAGGCCTGGCTCGCAGTCTCCACTCTAATTCAGCCCAAAGGTGTTCGGGTTGAGGTCAGGACTCTGTACAGGCCAGTCCAGTTCCTCCACCTCAAACTCACTCATCCACACTATATTGCCAAAAGTATTGGGCCACCCCACCAAATCATTTGGTGGAGGGGGGGGGGGATTATGGTGTGGGGCTGTTTTTCAGGGGTTGGGCTTGGCCCCTTATTTCCAGTGAAGGGAACTCTTAAGGCGTCAGCATACCAAAATATTTTGGACAATTTCATGCTCCCAACTTTGTGGGAACAGTTTTGGAATGGCCCCTTCTTGTTCCAACACCAGTGCACAAAGCAAGGTCCATGAAGACATGAATGAGCGAGTTTGGGGTGGAGGAACTTGACTGGGCTGAACAGAGTCCTGAACTCAACCTGATGGAACACCTTTTTGGGATGAATCAGAGCAGAGACTGTGAGCCAGGTCTTGTTGTCCAACATCAGTGCCTGACACAAATGCACTTCTGGAAGAATGGTCAAACATTCCCATAGACACTCCTAAACCTTGTGGACAGCGTTCCCAGAAGAGTTGAAACCGTTATAGCTGCAAAGGGTGGGCCAACTCAATATTGAACCCTACGGACTGAAGCCTCGTACACACGATCAGATTTTCGGACGACCGTTAGTCCGTTTTTTGTTGCATGCTAGTCTCATGTCAAAAGCGAAGAGGTTACTCACAATACGAAAATTCTCGTAAGACAGAATACAGCGTCAGAAGTGACGTAATGTGTTGAATAGTTTTGTATATATTCTTTCATTTCTGATCATGCGTAGTCTTGCTCTTAGGCCCCTTTCACACTGAGGAGTTTTTCAGGCATTTTAGCGCTAAAAATAGCGCCTAAATACTGCCTGAAAAACTCCTGCCCTGCGGGCTTGAGGGCTTTCACACTGAGGCGGTGCGCTAGCAGGACCGCTCCAAAAGTCCTGCTAGCCGCATCTTTGGAGCGGTGTGTATACCGCTCCTGCCCATTGAAATCAATGGGACAGCGCAGCTATACCGCCGGAAATGCGCCTCTGCAGAGGCACATTGCCGGTGGTAATAACCCTTTTTCGCCCGCTGGCAGTGGTTAAAACTGCACCACTAGCGACCGAATACCGCCGCAATTCCGAAGGTAGAGCGCACCTCCCGCCCCAGTGTGAAAGGGGCATTTAAGATTTTTTATTTTATTTTTTTGTAAGAAAACCGTACTAATTAAATGAAAATCGGATGTTGAGTTCACATACGCCAAAAAAATTATAGCCTGACCATCCAGCTTTTGTCTGCCGAAAAACCGGAATCGTGAAATTGGAGTGATGGTACGAGGCAGAGCGATATGGGGAGACTTGCCTAAAGAACACCCTAAAAGAAGAAGCCAATCTGTGATTCAAACCACCTGAAACAGACATTCATTTTAAAATATGCTTTAGGTGGAGCCACCCTTTAACACAACGCTCCATACAGCGCAGCTCCATATGTATTTCCTTGGTTTAGCTATTGCGCAGTTTTAATTAACCGTCTATTTAAAATAAGTATGAGAAAATGCTGGGCTACTGCTGTGAGCCCATCAAATATTCTGCAATAACTTGCAACAAAGCCCTGTTAATTTTTCATGAGCACCCCAATTATTTCTTACCCCCACAAAATGCCGCTCTGTACATCCCCCTGCTTTACAGCTAAAAGTCCCGCATTTTCTATTTTTCGCTCCCGCTGCTTCTAGTGCGATGGTGATAATGCTGATGTTGCAGCTGGGAGCTGAATAATATAAATATCTTCCTCCAGCGACTAGAATTACAATTAATTATTTATACCTCGCCGACAAATTCCCTGGCTCTGTGCAGTACGGAGAACTATAGAGGCACCCCTGTCCTGGCTGGGTCATTAGTGAGGATTGTGGGTAATGCGTCTGACCTAACCTCAGACAGAAGGATTGTACATGAGCAGATCGACACATTTAAAGGGACAATAAAAGATCTATTAAAGCGGAGTTCCTACTAAATATTTTGACGATTTCCGATCATCGGATATATTATATTCTTCTATCCCTGACATGTTCCATTTTGCTTGTGGGCAAGTGAAGCCCACAAGCACTATCTTCCGGGTTTTGGTGCAGCTGAGCGACCAGCATGCACCGCCCGTTCTCACGCATGCGCAGTATGTGCGGCTCGCAGCGCCGTACACTTCCGACATAGTGTACCCTAAAGGCATTAGCACTTAGAGACAGCCTGTCTACAATGGTGGACAAGCCTAAGTGCTAATGCCTTTCTGGTAAGAATGTGTCTGTATCTTGTATCTGGACAGGGGTTGGGAGCTCCTGGTAATGTACCCTCTCAAGGGTGGAGTCTCAGGGGTGTCAGAGATACACTATGGGTTTGTGACCTCATTGGGTTTCACTGGCACTCAGTTCATGTCTCGTATTGCTTTTCTTATTGCTCGCCTCTTGGGCAGATATGGTTCGTTAGGCTTGTCCACCATTGTAGACAGGCTGTCTCTAACGAACCATATCTGCCCAAAAGGCAAGCAATAAGAAAAGCAATAGGAGACGTGAACTGAGTTCCAGTGAAACCCAATGAGGTCACAAACCCATAGTGTATCTCTGACACCCCTGAGACTGCACCCTTGAGGGGGTACATTGCCAGGAGCTCCCAACCCCTGTCCAGATACAAGATACAGCCAGCCACATACTTACCAGAAAGGAATTAGCACTTGGAGACAGTGCCAATGAAACTCAATGAGGTCACAAACCCATAGTGTATCTCCGACACCCCCAGGATGCCATGTCCGAGGGGGCACATCACCAGGAGCTTTCAACCCCTGACCAGATACAACCACATTCTTACCAGAAAGGCATTGGCACTTAGGGAAAGCCTACCTACAACAGGGGACAAGCTTGGCGAACCAAGTCTGTCCAAGAGGTGAACATAAGAGACATGAACCGAGTGCCAGTAGAACTCAATGAGGTCCCAAACCCATAGTATATCTCTGGCACCCCCAGGATGCCATGCCTGAGGGGGCACATCACCAGGAGCTCCCAAACCCTGACCAGATACAAGATACAGCCACATTCTTACCAAAAGGGCATCAGCACTTAGGGAAAGCCTGCCTGCAACTGGGGACAAGCCTAGTGAACTAGGCCAGATTGAACCTGGGAGGAAAGGATCACTTTCCCAGTACCCACCTGATTACATCAGGAATTACTATCCAAATCCCGGTTGCCCAGTTGGCCCCATAATCCATGACAGAGGAGTACTTAGGTTTTTAGTAATTGATTTTACACATACTTTAACTCCTTCAGAATTCTCAAATGAAGTGTAAAATAGATCAGAATGGTAAGGTTTAATATATGCTTTTGTGGTGTTCTTCCCATTTAAGTAAGGATTTGATAACGGTATTGCTGGCATAAGACGATCATTTAACCATTAAAACCCGCAATAAGCAGACAAAACAAACCATAAAAAAAACCCCTATTCTAATAACCCCGTGCGAGGATCGCTGTAATTTCATGACAACAATTGAAAGCCGCTGTTTCCAGATTATAATTTGGGAGTTTGCTTCACCTCTTTTCTGTGGCTGCTCTCTGGGGGTGAGAGGGCGGTAATATTTAAACTAATGCTATGTAATTCCACCTGCTTTATGCTGCTTTAAAACATATATACACAAACAGGAAGTACAAATCAAGGGAATGAGCGACTCCATTATAATGTCGGATTGTCAGGCGGCACAGCGGGGATCCTGTGTGTAACGCAGGGCGCTGAATAGGAGGAGGGGCGAGCGACGCTGAGACTGACTGACAGGCATACTAAATGTCCCCGTGACGAGCCGCTGCCGCTGTGACAGCTGTAATTCTACTGCTCTCTGGTCGAAAATGAGATAAATGGAAATTATTGTTGTTTTCTCTCCCTTTTAATTGTCTAGTAATTACATGTTTTTTGTTTGTTTTTTAACTACGTTTCTAAACAAGGCCTTGTGTAAGCACGATTGTTAAAGCAAACATTAACGTCTCCATATGTACGCCTTCAGATTGGTTTTGGTACCTTCTCAATAGGAAACAAACATTTCGCCAGACTGGCTGGCTTCGGAGAGAACCGTATTCGTTTCCTCCAGTCTTCAAATTATAAAAAGACATTTAAACACATCCTGGGGAACTCCTTTATTAACCCTAAGTAAATACTGACTAAATATATTTATCATGTGTATTCCTACTTTCTTGGTGTGCTTTGCGTATTTTGTATTTCTTCCACATCTGTGCAGTAATCCAGTATGACAATTTTTTTCCTCTGTAATAAAGACCGCTCTCTGCTGCTCTCTCTCCTTGTGCAGGGTGACTGGTCTGGTCTCCTCCCCCTCCTGTAGTTCTCTGCAGGCAGCCTGCAGTGGGTGGAGCCTGCTGAGACCCTCCCACAGCTCTGCTCTCTGTACAGCACAGTGATGGTGTCGCTGCTACTTTAAGGGCTCATTTAAATATGTACCATGCCTAAACCAATCAGCTGTCAGATTGCTTTCTGGAGCCGTCTGACAGGTGGTGAGGAGGTGATCACCTCCTCACCGTATTTTTTAACTCGGTAAATGCCACACCACCACGCTGAATTACGCGTGGTTGCACCGCAGCAATATTCACTTACTGCTGAACACAACATAGGCTTTAATTCCTTCCATGGCATGTGTATGCCCCTGTCCACTGCCTTTGTAGCTTAAGGGGAGCAGTTGGGGGGTGGTAAAAACATAAACAAGTTCCTACAAGGTAATGCAGTATCTTGGTTTGCAAAGCCATTTTATGCAGACATTATGGATTTGTATCATGTGAGGTTATTGAGATAGATATAGATATAAATATTAATGCTTTTGGGCCCAGGGTTCAGCTTTAAATTGATGCTAAAGTCTATTTTTTTGTTTTGTTTAAGAGCCCATTCACACAGGGGTGGCACGACTTTGGAGGCGACTCGGCAAGGCGATCTGAAGACGACTTCAGAGGCGACTTGCAAAATGACTTCTGTATTGAAGTCAATGCAAGTCGCCCCGAGTCGCCCCCAAAGTAGTACAAGAACCTTTTTCTAAGTCGGAGCGACTTGCGTCGCTCCTATTAGAACGGTTCTATTGAACAGAATGGGACGCGACTTGTCAGGCAGCTGAGTCGTCTGATGAGTCGCCCCTGTGTGAATGGGCTCTATAGCGTAACTCCACTTTTGTTGAGAGAAAAAAAAAACATTCCCCCTCCTAGATGATCTATGTACATTGCAAGGATAAGAACAACCTTTGTTGCAGATTCCTACTTTTTGTTATTTTGAAAAAATCTAATGGGTCTAATGGGAGTGGTTTCATAATTTAACTGTCAGGTGTGCAGCTGCAGGGCACTAATGAGGAAATCTGCTGGGCCTGCATCCCTTTTTAGATGTGCTCCTATTAAAAGTATCTCTCCAAAAATGAAATTTTTGTTGCAGGGGATGCCTGAAATGTGACTTGTATCTTAGGCAGACTTCTGGGAAAATTGGTGAGCCAATCACACAAGCAGGAAATTATGTTTCTGGGGAGTGGTCAGTACACATTCTGTGTACAGAACACCTCCAGGTAGCCATATTGCATTCTCAGAAAATTACAGCAGCTGCAGATTGAAAAGGTTAGGTCATTTTTAATATTCAATTACAATATAATTAGTGTCACAATTATATGTGCTATATTATTTTTTTTCTTTATTTGCATTTTTTTTTTTCCCCGTGAAAGTGGAGTTACCCTTTAAGAATAACAAACGTGAACTTTGTCAATAAAAAGAGTTAAAAAAGAAATAAAATAACAAACATGTTATACTTACCTGCCCTGTGTAGTTGGATTTGTACAGAGTAGCCCGGATCCTCCTCTTCTCGGGTCCCACGCCTGCGATCCTGGCCCCTCCCTCCTACTGAGTGCCCCCACAGCAAGCAGCTTGCTATGGGGGCACCTGATCTGAGCCGCTGCTTTGTCTGTCCATTCAGACACGTAGCCGCGGATCAGTCCCGCCCTCCTCTCTCCTCATTGACTCGCTGAGCCAATGGCACCCTGCTGATGTCTCAGCCAACGATGAGGGAGAGTCCCGGACAACCAAGACTCTTGTGCAACATCACTGAATCGAGATGAGGCTCAGGTAAATATTGGGGGGGTTGATGCACACTGAAGCTTTTTGTTTATCGTCATGTATACTGTAGAATGCATTTTCTGAGAATTCTGACTTTGGAGCCTCTTTAAAGCTAAAGTGTTTAGCTTCTTTTAGTCACATTACCTTCCTGTGTTGAAGGATATCCCAGGTTGTGCAGGCAGATGGATCCTGGAGAAATCCTCACTTTAGAGCCTTGTCCTCTTCTTGTCTCATAAAGTCAGGGGCTGTGGGGGTAAAAAGCTTTGACCTCTGAGATAAGCTGCTGTGAAATAGTTGTCAGGGACCCTCCTCTATTTCCTACAATAAAATAGTTGTAAATCCTTCCATATGGTGATACACACCAATCCTCCTACATAAGGTGTACCTGTTTATCTGCATCGATTCAAAGTTCAGAATTTAAAAAGCTTGTCTGGGCTGTCAAAAAAAAAAAAAAGGGATGGAGAGCTGAAGTTACACTCTGCAGAGCTCACTGAGGAGAGCTCTGAGAGCTGATTGGAGGGAAGAAACACACCCCCTTTAAACAGCTCACAAGAACAGAGTTGAGGCTGTCAATCACAGGCTGTGCTGGAGGTCATCTTACTTCTCGGTGTCAGGAAAACTTGTCAGAAGTGATTCATGCAGATAGCAGAGGAATGATGCAGCAGAGAGAGAAATGACACCCAATGCTCTTAATTGAGACAAGTACACACTAGATAATAGAGGGATGTGCTTTGTTCATATTTCATGTCTAAGGTTTACAACCACTTTAAGGCTGCTTTCACACTGAACACTTTGGCTGCTAAAGCCCTGCTTGTTTTAGCGGCGCTTTAGCACTGTTTAAGCAGCGCTTTTCAGCCGCTAGCGGGGCGCTTTTTACCCAAGGTAAAACGTCGCGTTTTGCGTCGCTTTCAAAACGCTTTTAAGGCACTTTGAAGGCACTGCCCATTCATTCCAATGGGCAGGGCGTTTTAAATACAGCACTCCCTGTGGACCACAGGAGTGCAGTTCGTTCTGCACTCCTGTGAGTTATTTTCAGCAGACAGCGGGCCAAGGTCATGGAGCTGGTCCAGGCTCAGGAAAGATTGCGGCCATATGGTCGGAATCTACCCACATGTCTGGACCAGCACCCGGCTCAGCCTCTCAGCGAGCCGACAAAAGCCTGAGCCAGCCACTCCTGCCACCTCCACAGCCCAGCACTCCAGTGAGCAGAGAGCTGATGACAATCACCAGTTCTCTGCTCAGGGAGCTCTGAGAACCGAGTGATCGGTGATGTTTGATCGCTCGGTTCTCAGTGTTAGAGCCGACGAGGGAAAGATGCAGCATCCACCTAGGTAAGTATGGTTCAAAAAGAAAATCCCATACTTCTCTTTTAAGCCATTGTCTTTTAAAAATTTCAGTGGTACACTGCCACCAACCAAATGAATTGGTATTGCAAAGTGTCCACAAGAAAATGTGTGATACAACTGGAAAGAATTGTAGTTTTGTGGCTTTTCAGTGACAATTGTTCTCCACTTTAAATTGAACACAGACATTTCTGCCAGACTGGGTGACCAGCTCACGACTCCTATAGCTGGATGACTTTCAGAGAGGTTACTGTCTCCATAAGATAAACTGATCTCAGGAGGTGTATACCTACCTGTGCTGTATGCAGGGGCATTGCTAGGTCTGCAAAAGATCTGGGGCTAGGGCCCATAGCAGCGATCACCAACCTTTTTGCAGGCCAGGGGGGGGGGCACGCGGGTGGTAAGCTGTGATGCAGGGCGGGCGGAGAGAGATGATGCCATCTCTGCTCGCCCGCCTGTTTGCTTCTCTCATCCGCCTGCCCGGCTCTCTCATGCAGCCTGCCTGCTCGCCGCCCGGCTTCAGAGAAGCTACGGCCTGCTGGTTAGGCAGGGACCCCTGCGGTAAGAAACTTTGGGCCCCAGATTCGGGGCTATAGCCTCCAGAGCCACCCCCTAGCGACGCCACTGGCTGTATGATATAAATATGCACACTAGGCAGACCTAAAAATACATGATTATGTCTAGAAGGAAAGACACATCTTCATAATCAGATCATACCTGCATATACACCCATCCTCAGATATCTGTAGTTACCCAAGTCATTAATAAACTGAACATTGCCCCTACAGCACTGGAAGCCTCCAAACCTCGCTCAGCCTTCAGAAAGTTAAACGTGGCTCACGTAAAAAATTTGGCGAGTTAGCAAACTCCCACGGGCTGTAATTAGATTTTCAGAAGCACGATCACCAATTCCCCCCCCCCCCCCCATCGCCCAGGACAAAAGTTTCTCGCCGTCCCTGCGATGCGGACACACAGACATAGGAGCTGTGTAATTACAAACTGTTGTTTTACCCCACTGGTTAATTGCTACATTGCTAAATCAATGCCGGCCACGACTTTCATTTGCAGCAAAGTAATTAATTGCAACAAGGAGATGTTTGGAGACGGGAGCGGTGACACCCGCTACACAGACATGCTCACAAAGGATTCGATGCAGGCAGCAGTACGTCTGTAATTAAGAAACATCAAAATCAGAATTAACCCTTCTATAGGCCTTCAAGGGAACATAGCTAGGAGTACCACTTTATATTAGGAGTTTCACACCCCTCCATTTTCACAATCCAGTGGTGGAACATTGTCTTCATTTAGCTTAGTTGTGTAAAAACATTTCGTGATAAGGTTACTAAGTAGCTGTGGTCTCTGATGATATAATGCATTACGTGATTCCTTTCAAGGTTTTTTATGTAACGTTTTAGAACAGTCATCTTAGGTCAGATTTTACTACATGAAAAAGGGCTTGACTAGTCCAAAAGCTGTAGCAGTTTTAACTTTTTCAGTTGCTCTAACAAAGTACAGTTTTATAATATTTCCCTGGAGTGCTGATCAACTTGTATTGCCCTTCATGATACGACACAAAGGGGTTAAGTGTGTCCTAGGGAGTGATTCTAACGGTGGGGGGGGGGGATAGGCTACCAGTGACATGACAGCGATCACTGCTCCCGATGACGGGGAGCAGTAGATCCCTGACATGTCACTAGGCAGAACAGGGAAATGCTTTGTTTACATAGGCATCTCCCCGTTCTGCCTCTCCACACCGCAATCGCGGGCCGCCGGCGAACATCGAGTCCGCGGGACCCGAGAGCACACTCCCGCGGCACGTAACGCGCACTAGGCGGCAAATTTAAAGGTACGCCCATTTGCCTGCCCGTGCCATTCTCCCGACGTATATCGGCGTGCGGCGGTCAGAAAGCGGTTAAATCAAGCCTTTTTACTTGTGATTTAAGTCAAACCAACCCTGGAAAACGCACTAAAAAATGCATAGGTGTGAACCAGGCCTTATAAAGACTTTCCTTTAAGGATGTGAATTCTGCAAACTTCTAATGTTAAAGGATAACTAAACCCAAGACAAAATGTGATATGTTGCAGCTTACGGTCCTTAGTTGTTATGGCTGCATTCATTTTCTTTTGTTTTCCCTATTTTCTCAAGCAGAGACCATTTTCGGCAATTACAAAAAATACCTGTTGATCTTCCTTGAAGTATAGTGTCCTTGTCACTTCTTTGGAGCTGCACTGAAGAATATCTTCCTTCCTAGCCATCTTCTGGAAACTACTAATTGCCCTGCATGTAACAGATATGAAGGAATCCGGACATGTTTGTAGTCCATATCAGGAAATCAGCCTGAGGTGACAACCATGGCTCCCTCCACAGATACAGTGGAGGAATGACAGCCACCCAGGGACAGGAAGTCATTTACATGATTACCAGAATAAAAAAGCAAAAGAAGTTTGAAACAAGAAAATCAAGCCACCACACCAGGGACTAGCAATCTGTCATATATTACAGTTTTGGCTTTCGATACACTTTATAGGATAAGTTCACTTTAATAAAAAAAAATATATATATATATATATATATATATATAATATGTAGCGGCCTCCTCAATCCCCTCTTTCTCTCGTCTCATCTTTCTCTTGTCTAGGGGTATCTTAGAGGGGAGGGAGCGGGGACACTACGCCTGGCCTCCACCACATGTGTCAGTGCGGTATAAGCAACGTTCTTGTATTACCTTCGGGTCAGTGCTGTGCACCTGGATCCTCCCTCCAAGAGTCACCTTGAACAATGTCTGCTAGGAAATGAGCCCCACACCATTAAAGTTCAACACTCCTTTATTCTTCTGCGAATGAACACAAACAGTTGAACTCCCTTGGATATAGAACAGAAAAGGAGGTGTGGATGCGAGTAGGCCCAGACACAATTTGGTTCTCCACTTTCCTTCCTGAAAGTGGGTTACGGTCTCCACACGAGGGGGAAATTTCCTTCCAGGCGGTCTCCGACGAGAGGCTCACCTGTCACCGGCAATATGCTGCACCGGGTCTTCAAGTGAGGAGCTCCCCCCGGTCCATTGCGCCTTCCGGATTCGGGTACCCACTCCCGGGGTTCCCTAGGATCTCCTTCCCCCGCGGAACTCAGTGTTTGGGCACTGAGCTCCGGACCTCCATCCGAGTACCTCACCCCAGGCTAAAGGTGCCTGGGATGGAACACGATCTCCGGCGGTCCTCTAGGCCTAGGCCACCCAGAGGACCGGCACGACCCACCGTCCACAAGCTGAAGGTGCCTGGGACTCCGACCCCGTGACAAAGATGGCCGGCCCCTTTATACCCTCTCCTGGCAAGCACGGCGGGTTCCCCACCCCACCATACCGCTGCCGAGGGAGGACAAAAAGGAGGTACGGCACACAGCAATGATTCAACCCCAACCCAGGGCGACAGCGCCACCCACTGGGCTGCGGGGAAATACACATCACTGATGTCTCTGCCAAGTTCAAATTTACACCCGGGAAAGTACATACCCGCTACATATATATATATATATATATATATATATATATATATATATATATACACACACACACACACACACACACACACACACACACACACACACACACACACACACACACACACACACACACACACACACACACACACTTTTTCTTTTTTAGGTAATATTTTTTTTGGAGCCTGTATTGCACCACAATCAGCAGATCACTGGTGCCATGCAGGTCTCCGGCAGACCGGTCAGTGTATTTGTGCACCCATACATCACATACAGGCAAGTAGATACACTGACCGGAAGAATCGATGAACTAGGCGCCGTAGTAGTTCATTGAGAACTACAAGCCGACATCTGCAAAGGATGTGGGTACTTGTAGTCCATTCATACACAGAACTCTGTGAGTGAATGATGTGGCCGTGTGGGGCAGCAGCTGCAGCATGCCGAGCATGTTGCATGTTCCACCCTAAAAATGGGTGGAGCACGTGACATGTTCCCAAAGGTGAACTTATCCTTTAACCACTTCAGCCAACCCCCCCCCCCCCCCCCCGACCAGGCCATTTGTTTGCGATAGGGCACTGCGTTGCTTTAACTGACAATTGCGTGGCCGTGAGACGCTGTAGCCAAATAAGATCACTGTACCCAAGTAAATGTCCTTTTTTTTTCCCCCCACAAATAGAGTTTTCTTTTGGTGGTATTTGATCAGCTCTGCGGTTTTTATTTTTTGCGCTATGAACAAAAAAAGAGCAACAATTTTGAAGGAAGCAATATTTTTTACTTTCTGCTATAAAACACATCTAGTAAAAGCTTGTAGTGCGAAGTGGATTTGCCTTCAGTAAATCACCCCCTAAGTGATACTTTTTGGGGATCAGTGACACCAATACAGTGATCAGTGCTAAAAAAAAAAAGACACTGTCACTGTACTGATGACACTGTCAGGGAAGGGGTCAACATCAGGGGTGATCAAGGGGTCAACTGTGTTCCCTGGGAGTGGTTTCTAAAGCCTCATACACACTATCAGATTTTCGGATGACCGTTTGTCCATTTTTTCTTGCATGCTAGTCTCATGTCGAAAGTGAAGAGGTTACTGGCCATATGAAAATTCTCGTACGACAGAATACAACTTCAGAAGTGACCTAATGTGTTGAATAGTTTTCCATCATGTAATAGTTTCTGAGCATGCGTAGTCTTTTTTTTTTTTTGTACGAAAACCGTACTAATTAAACGGAAATCGGATGTTGAATTCACATTCGACAAGAATTTTATAGTCTGCACATTCAGCTTTTGTCTGACGATAAAACCCGAATTGGCTGTCGAAAGCACCGTACTAACGATCCGAAAATCAGCAGATTGTTCGTCTAACAATTTAACTTTCCGATTTTCGCATTGTGTGTACGGGCCTTAACTGTGGGGGGGAATGGTTTAAAGGGGTTGTAAACCTTGTGCTTTTTCATCCTATGCATTAAGGTGAAAAAACACCTGGCAGTGACCGGTCCCCCAGCCCCCCCCCCCCGTTTTTACTTGCCTGGAATTTCCCTTGGCGGGGACGCGCTGTCCATCTGCCCGAGGTTCTTGTCTTTTGATTGATAGCAGCGCAGCCATTGGCTATCCAATCAAATCCAATGTCACAGGCGCTGGGGCCGAGTCATACATTCGGTGATTATGGACGCCAAATGCTGGATACGGGAGCGCGCCCGCAAGGTAACCCCCCGGGAAAACGTTTCTCCTAGGAGCCGCGAGAGCCGCTGAGGGACCCCAGAAGACGAGGTCTGGGGCCACTCTGTGCAAAACGAGCTGCACAGTGGAGGTAAGTAGGACATGTATGTTATTTTTTTTTATAATTGAGGCTTTACAATCACTTTAACTGATGAAAGACATATTCCTGCTTAGCAGAAACACAAGATCTCTGGCTTTCCTACTAGCAAAATGACGATCTGTCTTGTCTAGCCGCTCTGCCTCTCTCCAAACAATCAGCGGGTCTCCAGTAGATGTACGTGGGCAGTCCTTAACCACTTGACGACCGCCGCACACACAGATACGTCGAAAGAATGGCACGGACAGGCAGATGGGCGTACAGGTACGTCCCTTTTAAATTTGCCGCCGTGTGGTAGCGCGCGTGTGACCGACCCTGCTGCGAGCTCCGTGACCGTGCCCGTGGGACCCGCGGACCT
This sequence comes from Rana muscosa, assembly GCA_029206835.1. NCBI lineage: Eukaryota > Metazoa > Chordata > Amphibia > Anura > Ranidae > Rana > Rana muscosa. The sequence goes on along the minus strand of CM055128.1, from coordinate 290,539,729 downwards.
GATGTGTTCCGCGATCATGTCATGGACCTGAAGAACAGGGAGATGTCAGTGTAAACACAACATCTCCCCATTCTTCCTAGTGACATGTCACTCATCGAATGCTCCCTCTCATCGGGAGCAGCGATCAGTGACGTGTCACTCGTAGCCACGCCCCCTAACAGTTAGAATCACTCCCTAGGACACACTTAACCCCTTCCTAGCCCCCTACCGGTTAACTCCTTCACTGCCAGTGTCATTTACACAGTAATCAATGCATTTTTATAGCACTGATCGCTGTATAAATGTAAATAGTCCCAAAATAGCGCCAAAAGTGTCCGATGTGTCCGTCATAATGTCGCAGTCACGATAAAAATCGCTGATCGTCGCCATTACTAGTAAAAAATAATTAATAAAAATGCCATAAAACGATTGCCTATTTTGTAGACGCTATAACTTTTGCGCAAATCAATCAATATATATAAACGCTTATTGCGTTTTTTGTTTTTTTTTTACCAAAAATATGTAGAAGAATACATATCGGCCTAAACTGAGGATTTTTTTTTTTTATATATATATATATATTTTTTTTTTTTTTTGGGGATATTTATTTCTCTATTGTCACTCTATTTTTGTTTATAGTGCAAAAAATAAAAACCGCAGAGGTGATCAAATACCACCAAAAGAAAGCTCTATTTGTCGGAAAAAAAAAGACCGTCAATTTTGTTTGGGAGCCACGTCGCACGACCGCGCAATCGTCAGTTAAAGCGACGCAGTGCCAAATCGCAAAAAGTGCTCTGGTCTTTGGCCAGCCAAATGGTCTGGGCTTAAGCGGTGAAAGAACTACATGTTCAAGCATGCCCCCCCCCTCCAAACCATAAGTTCTCAAAAGCTACACAACAGACAAAGCTTGTCCCCGGTACATCTCATAAAGCGTTAACTCATAAAACAGCAGCGTCGGTTAATGTAGAGACCTTTCCTGCATTAATTTCCATTAAAATCTAGATACATCATGATAATGGCAGTAAGAACAATCCCTGCTTAGGACTGATGGGCTTCCAGGCACCATAAAGGAAGATCTATGGCCGCTTGCTCGACACCTGCCTTGTTACCGGACACATTACAGCTGCCCGATTTTTGGGCATTTTTCAAACTTTTGGCTCCTGTGCAGATGGATGTAACAGAAGAATATCCAGGATCTGGATGTCGGCCTGAGGCACATTAACTATTTCTGACAGGATTGGGCTTATTTAATAAGGCAAAGTGCAATAACCCAGAGAAGCTGCCAACTGTTCCGGGTTTGAAAGGACCAAAAGTGGCGAAGATCTGTCCCTGGAATGTCTACTTTTTCGAATGAGATAATTTTTCCTGCATATTAAAATCAGCGCTTCTGAATATTTAATTATATGGAGACCCAATCCTCCAAAATTCATACAATTTATAAAGTCGCTTCAAAAGGTAAATAGTTCTCATATTTTAAAAACTGCAAGGATTCTCCCCCTTAATGACCAGGCCATTTTTTTGCGATTACGGCACTGCGTTGCTTTAACTGAAAATTGCGCAATCGTGCAACGCTGTGCCCAAACAAAATTTGTGTATTTTTTCCCCCCCCACAAATAGAGCTTTCTTTTGGTGGTATTTGATCACCTCTGCTGTTTTTATTTTTTCCGCTATAAACAAAAAAAGAGCGACAATTTTTGAAAAAAACAAAACAATAATTTTTACTTTTTGCTATAATAAATACCCAAAAAATAAATAAAAAATGTCTTCAGTTTAGGTCAATATGTATTCTTCTACATATTTTTGGTAAAAAAAAATCGCAATAAGCGTTTATTGATTGGTTTGCGCAAAAGTTAAAGAGTCTACAACAGTGTTTCTCAACTCCAGTCCTCAAGGCGCCCCAACAGGTCATGTTTTCAGGATTTCCCTCAGATGAAACAACTGTGGTAATTACTAAGGCAGTGAAACTGATCAAATCACCTGTACAAAATAATGGAAAGCCTGAAAACATGACCTGTTGGTGCGCCTTGAGGACTGGAGTTGAGAAACACTGGTCTACAAAATAGGGGATAGATTTATGGCATTTTTATTTATTTATTTTTACTAGTAATGGCGGCGATCTGCGTTTTTTTTTTGTGGAACTGCAACATTGCGGCGACAGATCGGACACTTTTGACACTTTTTTGGAACCAGTGACATTTATACAGCGATCGGCGCTAAAAATAGCCACTGATTACTGTATAAATGTCACTGGCAGGGAAGGGGTTAACACTAGGGGCGATAAAGGGGTTAAATGTTCCCTAGGGAGGTGTTTCTAACTGTGGGGGGAGTGCACTAACTGGGAGTAGAGAGAGGTCGCTGTTCCTGATCACTAGGAACCACAGATCTCTCTCCAATACTCTGTCAGAACGGGGATTTGTTTGTTTACATACACAGATCCCCGTTTTGGCTCTCTGTGGAGCGATCGTGGGTGGCTGGCGGACATCGCACGCGCCCTCTATCGCTCCTAAAGCATCCGACTTATACCTATGGTGATTCACGCAGCCGTGCCAACCTGCTGTAGTATGACGGCAGCTGGCCGGGAATCGGTTTTTAAATGAATCCCTGGTGATCCTGCCATTATGTTGTTCAGGAACTTCCTGTTATTGGGTGACAACACTCTGTCCCTCTCTTGCAATTGTGCTCCTATGTTGTCATTCTGTCACAGAGGCTTCCATTGAAGATTACAAGAACTGTTTTAACACATGTGATGCAGGAATCGTCCATTTTTTTTGTTACCCCAAGAAACCCCCCCCCCCCCCTCCCCTGAGAAATGCCACACAGCCAGTGTTGAGGTCCATAGAGATAGAAGGTGGTTGCAATAGAGGCTGCAGGGGAACAGAAGCACTGAGATGTAAAAAAGGGTGAAAACAATAAAAATGGTAGCTGCTTATGACACAGTCATTAACCAACTATGGCAGCCAATCCGCTTCTAACTTCAGCTTCTTCAATTAAGCTTTGACAAAAAAAAAACCTGGAAGCTGATTGGTTTCTAAGCAGAACTGCAGCAGATTTTTCACTCTCCACTTTTAGTAAACCAACCCCAATGTGTCCCCAATTAGTGTTTACTTGTACATTTTAACCGCTTCAGCCCCGGAAGATTACATTTTTTTTTTGCTGCTTTTACTGACAATTGCGCAGTCATGCGATGTTGTACCTAAACGAAATTTGCGCCATTTTTTTCCCCACAAATAGAGCTTTCTTTTAGTGGTATTTGATCACCTCTGTGGTTTTTATTTTTTGCATTATAAACAAAAAAGAGCGACAATTGAGTTTGAAGGAGCGCGGCTGTACACTCAGAAAACGCGTCGCTTCCCAGTGACGTCATCCTTCCTCGCCTGCACACCAACGACGCCTCAAGCCTCGTTCTGAGTATCCTCCACTGCGGCCGGCTTCTTACCATCCAGCGGTGTTTGCATCGAGCTCAGCGTGCCCACCAGGCAGGAACAGACAGACGAACTGATGATTATCCCCATGCTGGGATTTAACCAATGTTTTTTAACACTGGGCCTGCATTTGCTCTAGTTCCCTGCGCCTCCTACTTGTATATTGAACCCTACATGTATTGATGTTTTATGTAATAAAAATTCTATTTTACTATATCTATATATTTTATTTTGTTTTGGGCACCGCTATAATCCCAACCACCCTGTTTACTGCTATTATCATAGTGTATACAATTGCGACACAAGTCATATTGTAATTGAATGTTATTAAAAATTACCTTTTCTTTTCAATCTGCAGCCGCTCTAATTTTCTATAAATGCAATGCAATATGGCTACCTGGAGTTATTCTGTACACAGAATGTGTACTGACCACCCCCAGAAACCTAATTTCCTGCTTGTGTGATTGGCTCATCAATTTTCCCAGAAGTCTGCCCAAGATACAAGTCACATTTCAGGTATCCCCTGCAACAAAAATTTCATTTTTGGTGAAATACTCCCAGTAGGAACACGTCTAAAGGGATGCAGTTTTCCTCATTAGTGCTCTGCAGCTGCACAGCTGACGGATAATTATGAAACCACTCCCATTAGACCTACTCGGCACAGAGGAATAAACAATGGTTTCTTCAGAATAACAAAATGTAGGAATCTGCAACAACGTTTGTTATAATCCTTGCATTGTACATGGATCACCCAGAGGGGAATGTTTAAAAAAAAAACCTGGAAGCTGATTGGTTTCTATTCAGAACTACACCAGATTTTACACTCTCTCTAGTTTTAGAAAATCAATCCCATTAGGGTCTTAATTTTTACCTCCAGCAGCTTCCCATAGCCACAAATGTAAGTATAGAGAGAGCAGTGACGTGTGCAGAGGCTGAGAGGTCTTTGACATGTAGGCTGTGATAGATGGCCTGGCCTCACCTTCTTTATGCTGTAGGCAAGATGGCGGCACCCAACAGAAGAATGCCTGAGCCTCCAAGGACAGAGTTGTGTCCACTGATGAGTTTATTAGCTGAATATATTTACAAAATTCCACATTAGATTATAAAGATTGGCAATTGAAAGGCTTCAATAGGTGGAGGACCCAGTTGGTTGGTTATGGGGAACAAATGAATTTACGGATAGAGGATATTCTCCTTTTTTGTTCTCTAACCTTTCTTGACACAATGAAGCTCAGAATTTGCTTGCTGAAGGCAAAACAAATATACCATACACAATCTGGAAGGGCTTTCAGTATGAAGGTGTGTGAAAAGGAGAACCGTACTGGCCATGACAACCAGTGACTTGTAGGTTTCATTAGGAGAACAAAAGGGACAATAGGCTGCTATGGACAAGACACAGACTGGTTCTGTCAGGCATACAGGGGGTGCTTTACTAAAATTGGAGAGTGCAAAATCTGGTGCATGGTAGCCAACTTCTAACATCAGCTTGTTCAATTAAGCTTTAACCCCCTCCCACCCGGCTACTGCACATATACGACCGGGTGGGTGCTTCCTCCTTCTGAGTGAATGTTCAGGAACGTCCCTCAGAAGGAAGGGGATCGCGTGCACGCGTGATCCCACAGCGGCGCGATCCCGATGTGCTCGTGTCACCCGTACACGGCGCATCTCCGATCGGCAGGAGGGCTCTGTGATTGGCCCTCCTGATCACATGATGGCTGTGTCCAATCACAGCCCTCATGTGACGTAAATAGAGAGCCGGTTGCTAGGCGATAGGCTCTCCTCTCCTCACACGGAAGTTGTCAGTGAGGAAAGAAGAGCGGATCGCTGCAGCCGACCAGTGATCAGTGAGTATGGGCTGTTTTTTTACAGCTTTTTACACACTGCTCACCGGCCAAGTGTCCCCACACAATGTCCCCAAAACACTGTCACTACACATGTCCCTACACCGTAAAAACACCTGTCCCCCACATGTCCCAGTAAAATCATCTGTCCCAATGATCATCTGCGGACATCTGTACATGATCACACAAAGCAATTATTATACACTTAACAGGATTTTTTTTCCAAAGACATGTAGCAGAATACATGTTGGCTTAAATTTATGACACAATTTGATTTTATTGCATTTCTTTTAAAATAGAAAGTAGAAAATATAGTCTTTTTTCAAAATTTCCGCTTATACCGCAAAAAACAAACAAAAAAAAGTCGTGTCGAGTCGTGAATAAATACCGCCAAAAGAAAGCTCTATTTGTGTGAACAAAATGACAAAAATTTTCATTTGGGTACAGTGTGGCATGACCGCGCAATTGTCATTGAAAACGCGAGAGTGTTGAAAATTGGCGTGGGAAGGAAGGAAGTGCCCAGTATTGAAGCGGCTAACAATTAAACCTGGCAGGTGATTGGTTTCTATTCGGAACTTCACCAGATTTGACACTCTCCAGTTATAGTAAATTCGTCCCATTAGGTCACCCAGTTCTATCGATGTTTTGCATCAGCTGATTTTCAGAACATGAAAGCCACAAATCGGACAGGCGTGAACATTTTGCGCACATCCTCGACGCGCATTCTTTCTATCACTAATACAATGGCCTGTCTCCCCATTTAACTGATGTCTATTTTGTTCCCGTGGAATACATCCATCTCCTCCCCTCTCTCTATCTCCTCTTGCAGCCTGGTACTCCTGTAAATGCTGCCTATCCCCCTCGTACGGCTATCATCCGGTGCTGGTATCTCTCCAGGACAGAGAGTGTCACAAATCTAAACCGGTGACATGCAGCTTTACAAAGCAATGTGTACACAACCACAGGTTGCATGGCGGGACAATAAGCATCTTATCTGGCGCCCATTAAACAAATTGCACTCCGCTATCTGTCCTCCTCAGACCCCGGCATCTTTGTGTTGCCGGGGTAACCCATTTCTGGACCAGTCACAAAGCCAGGATGGCAGGGCTTGTACTGGGGCAACAAAACTCGCGGCGGCGGCGGCGGTGGGGGGGGGGGGAGAACAATACTCCAGATGAAGCGGATAGCCTGTGAATAGAGAAATCGCCTAATTTTCTAGCCTAGAACTAATGTTCTGTTTTCCGAAGTACAAAGCAACTGGGTTACTAAGACATCTTGTGAAAAAACCTTTATTTTGTGTGCAGGAGGATGGAGGTAATTGGCTGGCTTACATGCTGATTGTGTTTGTGAAGATTCAGGTTTGCAGAAATAAAGCATTTTCTTCAAAGGAAAAAAAGAATGGTTACAGAGCAGGCTAGCACATCTACATAGAGAAATTGTCATTTAAAGGAAAAAATAACATGTCAAAGGGAAAAGATGCAGAATATTTATATAATTAGAGTCCTGAGATCAATAACTTTAACCAATTAGAGCGTTCACCTCTTTTTCCCTGCAAACGGAGAAAAAAAAAACAATATGGTGTCCAGTATATGACTACCTGAAAAATGTTGTGACCACCCTGTCCACCACTGCTTACTAAATGACCGAATATACGGTAGTTACATAGTAGGTGAGGTTGAAAAAAGACACAAGTCCAACCTATGTGTGTGATTATTTGTCAGTATTACATTGTATATCCCTGTATGTTGTACAGTAAAGAACCCTCTACGCAGTATAAAGCCTCATACACACGATCGGATTTCCATCGGACAAATCCGTGGATTTTTGTCCGAAGGGCGTTGGCCGTGAACTTGTTCTGCATACAGACGGCAGAACTTTTTCAGCCAACATTCAAAAAACTACTTTTTTTTTTTCTTAGCTCTTTAGCACCACCCTTTGGGCAACTTCTGCAAATGTTGTCTGATGTTTAGCATTGGTTGGGAGCATGCGTGTTTGTACTTTGGATTTAAGTCCGACGGACTTGTGTACACGCGATCGGATAATCCGACGGAACACATTTGTTGTCGGACAATTTGAGAGCATGCACAGCCGCAAATTCCCGACAACAATTGTCCGATGGAGCATACAGAGGGTCGGACAATTATTGTCAGAATATCCGATCGTGTGTAAGGGCCTTTAGGGTAAACCTCTTTTCTTCTAATCTTAATGAGTGGCCACATGTCTTTATTAAACTCTAGACATGTGCACCATCAATAAATTTGTTTCGTTCCATTTCGTTTCGTATTTCGTAATTCGTATCCGAAATTCAATTTGGATTTGTTTCGTACGAAATACAAATTTTCGTTGAATTCGTTTAACGAATGTTCGTAATTGTTACGAAAACTTATGATGAATTAAAAAAGCAAAAAATACCTTTTCTCAATATGGCAGTCGTCGACTCATCGACTCATTATGAGGGGCTCTCACCATCCCTGTGCTGTGCTGACTTCCTCCTGGGACTGTACCTCTGCTGTGCTCATTATGAGGGGCTCCCACCATCCCTGTGCTGTGCTCATTATGAGGGGCTCCCACCATCCCTGTGCTGTGCTCATTATAAGAGGCTCCCACCATCCCTGTGCTGTGCTCATTATGAGGGGCTCCCACTGTAACGGCACTCCAAATATGAAAGGGGTTTAACGCCGTTTAGATATCTTCCCTCTCCTGGACACAAATTCACTGTCGATCCTCCACAGTCAGACGACCCCTTCCCATAGGAATTAATCCTTCTGGAAGAACGAGACGCACTCTGTATCTTCCTAGGATCGAATGACTTTATTGAGAAAAACATTGTAACTTTTATACCCATCCAATACTGCATTAACCTAAAATGAACAATGGTCCAGCTCCACCCACAACATAACAAGAGCCAATACACATTATTTTGACGTCTGCTAGGAGACAACAGGTTCTAATCCCCTTTATGTTTAAATAACTATGCATGACCTTTATCTTCACCAGACTGTCTGGTACTTTACAATACACACAAGGACAGACTTAATTTCCCCAATCCACATCACCACAAACAATGAACAGGTCTTCTAGAAGCTGGAATTCATTAGCATTACACTAGGCAGACAGGTGATTGAGGCTGAACACCTCAGTATCTCTCAATTAACCTGTTAAGTTCAGAATAAAACAATATTGTGGACTAATATTACTATTTCAATTTCAAGCAATCCCAGCCATATTCTTAATGTCCATGGTTTCCTGGCTCACCCTGTGTCCAACGTGACCCTCCTGTCACACCCACCATCCCTGTGCTGTGCTGACTTCCTCCTGGGGCTGTAACCCTGCTGTGCTCATTATGAGGGGCTCCCACCATCCCTGTGCTGTGCTCATTATGAGGGGCTCCCACCATCCCTGTGCTGTGCTCATTATGAGGGGCTCCCACCATCCCTGTGCTGTGCTCATTATGAGGGGCTCCCACCATCCCTGTGCTGTGCTGACTTCCTGGGTTTGTAGTAGCCCGTTAATTCATATTTCGTAATTCGTGTTCGAAATTACATTTGGATTCGTACGAAATACAAAAGTTCGTTAGGTTCATTAACTTTTCGTAACAATTACGGACATTCATTTTTAGGAGCTCCCACAATCCCTGTGCTGTGCTGACTTCCTCCTGGGGCTGTAACCCTGCTGTGCTCATTATGAGGGGCTCCCACCATCCCTGTGCTGTGCTGACTTCCTCCTGGGGCTGTACCCCTGCTGTGCTCATTATGAGGGGCTCCCATCAGCCCTGTGCTGTGCTCATTATGAGGGGCTCCCATCATCCCTGTGCTGTACTGACTTCCTGGGTTTTTTAACTTCCACATAACGAATAATCGTAATTATTAAATAATAATAATAAAACTATAATAACGAACATTCTTATTTTGTCCAATTCTGAATCTCCCATCAACTACCAGTACCAGTCTGGGCCGTCTCCCACTCCCGAAACGAAATTCGTCAACGAAATTTGGTATTTCGTATAAAATTAGTAAGAATAGAAATTCATATTTTGGATGCTTCCGAATGTACGAATTTTCGATTCGTACAAAACGAATCGCACATATCTATTAAACTCTCTTCCATGGAAAATATCTTACAGGAAGAGTGGGAAAGCATCTATAGAACCATTACTTTTTTTTTTGAAGGAGACGTGGGTGTGACCAGATCCTCAATTTTTCTCCTTATAAAAGGAATTGAAAGTGAATGCTTTTGTGACCAACAATGGTCGGCTTTTTAATTGAATCACCTTTTATGTTACAGTATAAATATTTTGCATCTTTATAAAGTATGTTATTTTAATTAATCACTTGCTTACTGGGCACTTAAACCCCCTTCCTGCCCAGGCCAATTTTCAGCTTTCAGTGCTGTCACACTTTGAATGATAATTGCGCGGTCATGCTACACTGTATCCAAATTAATTTATCATTTTTTTCCCCACATATAGAGCTTTCTTTTGGTGGCATTTAATCACTGCTGGGTTTTTCTCGTTTTTTACAAAAAAAAAGGGAAAAAGAGCGAAAAAAACAAACAAAACAGTTTTACAGTTTGTAAAATTTTATAACAAACAGGTAATTTGTCATTGATGGGCACTGATGAGGTGGCACGGATTGGTGGCACTGAAGGGCACTGATAGGCAGCATTAATAGGTGACACTGATAGGTGACATTGATAGGTGGCACTGGTGGGCACTGAGTGGCGGCATTCCTATGCACTGGCAGGTGGCACTGGTGTGCACAGATATTCGGGTGATGTCTCACCCTCTTTGGGACCGCTCTCCCTCTGACACAAGCCGGTGATCGTTTTTTTTTTTTCTTGTTTACATCATGTTTTGGCTGTCATTGGCTGACAGCTGATCGCGTGGTAAAGGTGCAGGAATCGGCCCCTTACTCCGATCTGTGATCAGCTGAGTGTGATCACAGAGCGCACGCCGCAGGGGGTGCGCAGGTAGCTCATGCACAGGAGGACATCATATGACGGCCTTCCGGCAATTAAGCACCACGCTGGTAAACTGCTGTATGGTCTTGGCCACCGTGCTGCAGCTCAGTTTTAGGGTCTTGCCAATCTTCTTATAGCCTAGGCCATCTCTATGTAGAGCAACAATTGTTTTTTCCAGATCCTCAGAGAGTTCTTTGCCATGAGGTGCCATGTTGAACTTCCAATGACCAGTATGAGAGAGTGAGAGCGATAACACCAAATTTAACACACCTACCCCCCATTCAAACCTGAGACCTTGTAACACTAACGAGTCACATGACACCGGGGAGGGAAGATGGCTAATTGGGCCCAATTTGGACATTTTCACTTAGGGGTGTACTCACTTTTGCTGCCAGCGGTTTAGACATTAATGGCTGTGTGTTGTTATTTTGAGGGGACAGCAAATTTACACTGTCATACAAGCTGTAAACTCACTACTTTACATTGTAGCAAAGTGTAATTTCTTCAGTGTTGTCACATGAAGATAGAAGAAAATATTTACAAAAATGTGAGGGGTGTACTTAGTTTTGTGTGATACTGTCTATGAGAAAGGGATGTCACGTTACTTCTTCCATAGTGAAATCTCCACCAAAGCAGGAAGTGATCCACTGCCCCAGACACAGATCAGTACAATGGTGCATGCTTATATGCACCATATACAAGCCCAGCATCATCTACATAGTAAAAAAGTGTATATTACAAGACTTATTCTGGCCCTACAACCACCAATTTGTCATCCAATCAACCATTTGATTTCACTGACTATCTGATTGGACGTCAAAAGCGATCATTCAATATGACATCAACAGTACATTTGCCTGCATGGACTTGATTGATTCTTGCAGAAAAAAGTCGATTGGAAGCTGTTGACTGAAAAATTATAATTTTATGCTTCGATCGATCGGTTTTGTTTGGCTTGAAATTATACAAAAACTTTTTATTTGGAGTTTGAAACAAAATGTTGGAACATCATTTTTCCTCTAATTCAATGCTGTAAAATCCGTCTAAAAGGTCTATATTCTGTAAAAATCGAAGTCGCTCCGACTTAGAAAAAGGTTCCTGTACTACTTCAAGACGACTTTAGGGCGACTTCCATTGACTTCTATACAGAAGTCATTTTTGAAGTCGTCTTGAAGACGCCCAGCACAGTCGCGGGACAAGTCGCGCCGCCCCTGTGTGAATGGGCTCTAAAGGGATTGTAAACAAAAACATATAAAAAAAAAAAAATAACAAACATGTTATACTTACCTCCACTGTGCAGCTCGTTTTGCACAGAGTGCCCCAGATCCACGTCTTCTGGGGTCCCCGGCGGCTGTCTCGGCTCCTCCCTGCAATCACTCACCACCTATATGCAAGCTCGCATGGTGGTGAGTGATTGCGGGCACGCTCCTGTGATACAGCCAGCGACTATTGCCGCTCACTGTATCACTCGGCCCCGCCTCCCCGGTGCACCGCGTCATTGGATGTGATTGACAGCAGCGCGAGCCAATGGCTGCGCTGCTTTCAATCCATCCACTGTAGCCAATCAACGGCCAGGCTGAACGGCGAGGAGGATGACGGGGACGAGCGCGGGACTTTTGAGGGGTCAGGTAAGTAAAACAGGGGCTCGGGGGGGGGGCACTATTGTCGGATGTTTTTTCACCTTAATGCATAGGATGCATTAAGGTGAAAAAACATTTACCTTTACAACTTCTTTGAAGAAGCTGACATTGGCAGTTGATTGGCTACCATGCACAGATGCACCAGATTTTGCACTCTCCAGTTTTAGTAAAGCACCCCCTGTATGCTTGACAGAACCAGTCTGTGTTTTGTCCATAGCAGCCTATTGTCCCTTTTGTTCTCCTAATGAAACCTACAAGTCACCGGTTGTCATGGCCAGTACGGTTCTCCTTGCACACACCTTCATACTGAAAGCCCTTCCAGATTGTGTATGGTATCTGAAAGGAGACCGTCTTGTTTTGCCTTCAGCAAGCAGATTCTGAGCTTCATTGTGTCAAGAAAGGTTAGAGAACAAAAAGGAGAATATCCTCTATGCGTAAATCCATTTGTTCCCCATAACCAACCAACTGGATCCTCCACCTATTGAAGCCTTTCAATTGCCAATCTTTATAATCTAATGTGGAATTTTGTAAATATATTCAGCTAATAAACTCATCAGTGGACACAACTCTGTCCTTGGAGGCTCAGGCATTCTTCTGTTGGGTGCCGCCATCTTGCCTACAGCATAAAGAAGGTGAGGCCAGGCCATCTATCACAGCCTACATGTCAAAGACCTCCCAGCTTCTGCACACGTCACTGCTCTCTTTCTATACTTGCATTTGTGGCTATGGGAAGCGGCTGGAGGTAAAAATTAAGACTTGGCAGCTAAAGTTTGATAAAAAGTGAGCTGATTGAGCAAAATTGATGGTATCGCTGTATAATGGGAGAATGGAAAGGTTCACCTTGACGACTGACTGACGACACAGACTGTGCAAGAGATTTCATCCCTTAGGCATTTTGATAAAGATAGCCTAAAATGATTGGTTGCCACATTTCATTTCCCAAGGTTCCTTCAAAAGGGGCACCAGGAGTCTAGTTGCTATTGTCAAGAATATCTTTCCTGACACGTCCCATGAGGCATTGTAAAACTCTGACATTCACAGACATGACTAGGCATGATGGGAATTGTAGTTCCTGAACAACTGTGCATCCCGTGTGGGCATACATGGCCCTTTGCATGGATGTACACTTAAAGTGTTACTAAACCCAGGACCCTGCATTCGCTATATCTGGTTTCCCATAGTACACAGAACATGGAAATGTAGGACCTGTTATTTTGTTTGTCTCATGTATATTCTTTATGCATTGCAGTGATTACTCTGTACACAGACAATTATGAATCTCCTGAAGAAGCAATATTCTCTAGCGAAACATGTAGAGAATAACGTTTTTTGTACAGCAATACATTATATCCTTGAATAATTTTGGTCTAATCTTAATGTTTATCACTAGGAATGTTATACTTTTTTAACCTATGTACAATAAAACCTTTTTATTATACATGTTATAGTTTCATTTGTTTTGGCACCTTAAAATCCCCCTCTCTCCCAATTCCATTTCATGGAAATGCAATAGTTTTAGTAAAAATAAACTGCTAAATACCTTTTCTCATCAGCAGTATATAGCAGTCTTGTGACTTCTATCAGTGTCTGGTTAAAGCTTGTAGGAGGAGTTTTCTTTCTCCCATGATTGTCCTATGAGGATGCAGGACCCCTGACCCTCTGTCTAAACAGTGCTGATCATATGCACTATCCCCAAAAAAGAAGAAAAACTCTCTAGCAATAAAACACCAAATTGAGCACGTGCAGAGTGCCCCCTAGCCTATGTACTATCAGGAGATATATTAGGGACTCTGAAAGAAGAGGAGGACCAGAGAAGACAGGATCAAACAGCCTTTTTTACACAATGCAGAGGGTTAACCCCTTAGGTTTTACAGTGAGTATAATAAGCATAGTTTACTGCATATACAGACTGATTTTACTGTTGTGGGTTTAGTAACAATTTAAGTACACCCGTGTAAGCGAGGCCTGAAAAGTCAGGTGACATTTCCTAATCTCCCGGGTCATAGTGATGCGAAGCTCCACTCCTCCTAGCTACAGCCTCTTTTTATTGTGATGTAATGAGAGGTGCAAAGCATTGTTCCACCACAACACCACAGGCAACAAAAGGACAGGTCATACACCTGCCCCACCATGGTTCATCATGCATACAAAACTATAAGAACAGAGACTTAAAGGTATAGCCCACAGCAAGCTGTGAATGTGTTCCTTTCAGTCTATACCTTGCAGTAACGACAGTTGAGATCCTTCGGCGCAAGCTGTTATCCACGGGTAAGCAGCGCTCCTTATAATTCACGTTGCTAGCTGTACATTCCTGCCAAGAATTACATATCAGGGCCACATTTCTTGTATGAAGCCTATCCCCGGACAAAGCTGACTGTCATTACCCATGATCCCTTGCTCCATGCTGCTGGCACAGGCTGTGTTGGTGCTACGATCGGAGACTGACAGTGAAATATTTCTTTCCTACAACTCCTGGGCATATGGCATCAAGCAGGGTGTGAAAGATAAATTTTGTTCGGAAAGGTGCCGATAAAAAGCGTCCAAGATTCTATTTTTATTTTTTTTATCCGCCCGCCTGTGTGGAAAGCTCTCAGCTGCCGCAGTTTGGAAAGGAGGGCTGTTAACTGTTTTTTTGCCGGATGCGGATGGTTGTCACGTTCCCTGCTTGCCGGGAGCAAAGAAATTTGCTGTTTTTATTAGGGTGAGGTGTGAGTGACAGCAGCTTATTAACCCCCTGGCAATTTTTATATTCAGACAGCAGGCATGACAATCATTAGATATATCACACACCGCAGATAGATGGATGGCTGTAAATCTGCTGTCGAAGAATTCTGCTATTCATAAACTTGAGCTCAGTAGGATGAAAATATAGGATATCAGAGCGATGTGCTGTATAACCACAACTACCAGCATGCCCGGACTCTCGCCTATAATGTTCTTATCAAGCAGAATACACAATTTGAAAGTATATCTTAATCTGTTGCCATCTACGTAACACATATGTGCGGCAATAAAATAGTGGGCTTTAACGCCCCCACACATCGCACATATGAGTCACTGGGCGGCCAATGTTGCTGTGCTGAGAACGCCCTCAATGTGCGCTCTCAGCACAGAGACCGAGCCAAAGACAGCCAAGTCAAGTCAAAGACAGCCAAGTCAAGTCAGACAGGTATAAATCTCAACTACCAATCAGTAGCCAATGGGACCAACTCTAGATCAAGTGACCATGTGAAAGCCAGTCAAAGTGGTCACATGATCTCCAGTCCCCCGGGCGTTCAGAACTTTTTATAGGTGTGTGGGTGGGAAGGGGTTAAGCAATTCTTATTTTTAATTTTGGATATAGCATGGAAGGGTTAGAACCTGTGTCAGGGTTTTTATGGCCGTCTATGATTCGCGCTCTTGTTCTAGTGACAAGTAAGAGGAGATATCCATTACTTCAGAGAGACCTCCTCTGACTTTCTGTTATGTCTCAAAACTGGAAGTAAAAGAAAATGCCGCCAAGTGGGGTTTGAACCATTTCCTACTCTATCCAAAAACAAAACAAAACAAAACAAAAAGTTGGCTTTAGATGTACTTTAACATTTTCTAATGCCAAGAGTGAATAAATAGGAAGTCCACTGTCCATACACCACCACATGCTTTATAATGTCGTTCTCCCCTGAAGGATTATTATATAGAACAGGTCTCCAAACTATGGTCCGTGGGCCACTTTTACAGACTACTACAGGCACTCATGCCACTACTCGTGCTCAGTGGTTATGGATTCATCCATACATGGATGCTTTTTGCGCCTCCCTAGCCATTTTGTCCCTTGGGGTCCGGTCGGATTCCGCCACCTAAGCCCCCAGGCTGGACATTATTCTTGGTGGCATCCACCCGCTAAGTTGCCAGACTATCCCCCCCCTTCCCCCAACTATTGAGCTGATATGTAAGTATTGGACTTATGTCCCTGTATCACCTCGTATTTGGGTTATACCCATGATACCTACTATATTTAACTTTTTTTTTATCATCTTTAGACTCCATTCTCCTGTATCTACTCCTGAAGAAGTGGAGACTAGTCCACGAAACACGTAGTTATAGGATGCTGTGCAATGTTTGGATTGTTTTATCACCCGCCATATGCAAAACTTGCTATTTGGTGTTATCATGCTATGTTGTAAATTTACAAAATGTTATATCTACCATGGTTCAGCTCAATGCAATGTTTTTATCCTGACTTTGTTGGAACATTTTTACTGGATATTATTATGTAATAAACATACACAAGCAACACTGTGTTGTATATCCTATGTGTTTACTCTATACAGTGATTGACCTCATTTATAGTCCCTCTGACCAACATTCTCTTTCTTTCTGTCTAATTTTGGGATGGTGGCCAATTACTGATGGTGCCACGGACGACACCACTTTTTTCCTTCTAATGACAAGTAAGAGGAGATATCCATTACTTCAGAGAGACCTCCTCTAAATTTCTGTTATGTCTCAAATCTGGAAGTAAAGGAAAATGCCGCCAAGTGGGATTTGAACCAATTCCTACTCTATCCAAAAAAAAAAAGAAGTTGGCTTTGGATGTACTTTAACATTTTTTAATGCCAAGAGTGAATAAATAGGAAGTCCACTGTCCATACACCACCACGTGCTTTATAACGTTCTTCTCCCCTGGAGGACTATTGTATAGAAAAGGGGTCTCCAAACTATGGTCCTTGGGCCACCGTCACGTTCAGCCCGATACAAGATTTTATCTCACCCACAGCCAGTGTCAATGGCGTAGCCTCAGACCCTGAGAATTCAGATGAGTTGGTCTCAACGTCTGATGGAGACCCAGATGTATGGGGGAGCTCTAAAAGAACTAAACCAAAGTAATGGGGTGCTTCTGATGTGATTGGAAGGCTTCTGATGATATTAAGTTATTTCTTGTAGCATGTTCATATAATTTACATTTTATTCATTCATTTTTTTTATTTTATTTTCAGTCCCTGAATGATATAAAATATATGATTTGGCCCTCGTACGAAAAAGGTCAAAGACCACTGATGTAGAATAACACGTCGCCTATAATAGATCTATGACCTTAGTATTGGGTGTGAGAGCCTCAGATCTCCGGCATAGCCTCGAATATTCATATCTGTCTAAATTATTATCACTTTTTTTTATATAATACAACAGTTCCCTAATACCTCCTTTTGTTATGGCCGCGCGCCTTTACAATCCAAAATATCAATTTTACGACATAAACAAACAATAATCGGGTTCGCACCGAATCTCATTGCAAATCCTTTATGATTTAACAACAGGTAATATGCTGAAAATGCGGCTGTTTATTAACGCAAACAAGTCATAAAACCGGCAACGGCCGCCTAGAACGCCAGAGGACAGGATTACAACGTAAAACAGACTTCGACAAGAAGTCAACAATCAAACCACGGAACGGCATAATCTGCACTTATTTGGAAATGGGATTAGGTCAGCCTTCAAATAAATCTAAATTCTGTAGATGAAACAACAATGAAGGAATTATGTGTGAAAAAACTTTATCTAAAGGGAAACTTCAGGCGGAAAGCTACATACACAGCCGATACAAATTTTACCTGTTTTTATTGGAAAGAGAAAGAGTTTTGTTCGTACCGTTGTCATCCACCCACCCCTGATATTACTGCATTAGGGAGGAAGAATGGATTCTATGGACTCTGTGCCCCAGATTTGTTCGATCAGTGAACTCACCGCACTGCTGACACTCACCCTGAGCTCTCTGCCTTCTATACACCCACCTAACTACATTACCTTCCTGCCCGTCATCTTGCAGAGCTGCCACTAGCACTGCAAGCCTTTTTTAATCATCGAAATGTAGTTTTGCTAAAGCACTACATATCACATACAACTGACAGTTTTTTTTTTAATAAAATGTTTTTTTTTTTAGTGCGTTTATTGCATTTTAATGTTGCTTGTCTGCTACAATCTCTTTGCAGAGAGATCCTGTCTACATCCATTCCAGTGATGGCTGCATAATTTTTCTTAGGGTGGGTTCAATGATGCTGATAAAATTTGGCCATGTGTGTTCCAAATGGCCACTTGTAGCCTCCATCAGATGCCCACGTGAGAGGGTGACAACATGTGAGTACAATTCGAAGGACAGAATGTTGTCACCAATAACAGGACGTGCCTGAACAAGGACCTTCATGGGAAGATTATATACCTCCCAAAATTTTGAGATGGGAACGAGGGACACATATTGGCAAGAGTATGTAGGCATATGACACGCCCCCTTAAAGTGATTGTAAACCTTTTGTTGTTGTTTTTTTTTTTTAAATAAAATTAACAAACGACATATCTATACTTACCTGCTCTGTGCAAGGGTTTTGCAAAGAGCAGCCCTGATCCTCCTTTTCTGGGGTCCCCTGCCGACGCTCCTCCTCTTCATCTATTGCCCCCACGGAAAGCCGCTTTTCATGGGGGCACCTGTGCGGGCTTGCTCCCGAGTCCAGCTGCTGCATCCATTGACACAGACAGCGGGACTCGCCCCCCGCTCCTGTGTCACAACTTTTGATTGACAGCAGCAGGAGCCAATCGCCACTCTTCCCGGGCCTCCCGTCCCACCGGGAGACCCGAGCCGCCAGCCGGCGCGTCCGCTGCCTAGGCTGAGACCCGAACAAAGCCGGATTCGGCTTTCATCGGGT
Organism: Rana muscosa; assembly: GCA_029206835.1. Classification (NCBI taxonomy): domain Eukaryota; kingdom Metazoa; phylum Chordata; class Amphibia; order Anura; family Ranidae; genus Rana; species Rana muscosa. The sequence continues at coordinate 290,521,211 of CM055128.1, read as the reverse complement.
CTCCGATGTAAAATCCCGGAAGCGAAGCAAAAGGAGGTATTTGGGGTCTTTTAGACCCCCAATCCCTCCATAAAGAGTACCTGTCACCACCTATTACTGTCATAAGGGATGTTTACATTCCTTGTGACAGCAATAAAAGTGATCACCATTTTAAAAAGGGACAATGTTAAAAAAATAAAATAATTTAAATCACCCCCGTCTCTGCGTGCTCGCGCTGCAAAGAAAACGCATATGTAAGTCATGCCCGCAAATGTAAACGGTGTTCAAATCAAAGTATCTCTGCGATCGTCAGAGTGAGAGCAATAATTCTAGCAAAAGACCTCCTCTGTAACTCTACTGTAATCTAGTAATGGTTACATTTTATTTAAAGTGTCGCCTATGGAGATTTTTAGATACCGTAGTTTGTCGGCCATTCCACAAGTGTGCGCAATTTCAAAGCATGACATGTTAGGTATCTATTTACTCAGCGTAACATCATCTTTCACATTATACAAAAAAATTGGGCTATCTTTTTATTGTTTAATTTTTATTTTTATTTCATTAAAGTGTATTTTTTCCCCAAAAATTTAGTTTGAAAGGCTGCTGTGCAAATACAGTGTGACATAAAATATTGCAAGGATCGCCATTTTTATTCTCTAGGGCAGGGGCCGTGGCCTTTCTGCAGCCATGCCGCGGGTGCGAGCGGCCGGCATGAGACACCTAAGAGCCGTGGATGGAAGAAGCGAGCAGGCAAGCAGAGATGACATCATCTCTCTCCGCCTCCGCATCACCGCTCTTCCACCCTCACAGCCGGTGTACTGTCAGCCTCAGTGTCGGAGGTGCGGCGGGGAGCAGAGAGATGACATCATCTCTCACTGCTCTCCTGCCTTCATTTGGAACCCACCACTGCACAAAGGCCTGCCTCTGTGCTAAATGGACCAGTGCTGCCACCAATGCAGTGGTGGCAGGCATCGTGGCAAGTGACATTCCGCATCTGGTGACAGGTGGCGTGGCAAGTGACATTCCGCATCCGGTGCCAAAAAGGTTGAGGACCGCTGCTCTAGGGTCTCTGCTAAAAAAAATATATAGAATGTTTGGGGGTTCGAAGTAATTTTCTAGCAAAAAATAAAGATTTTAACTTGTAAGCAACAAATGTCAGAAATAGGCTTAGGCATGAAAGGGTTATATAACTATGGATTTCGTTGATTGGGCTCACATCTCATTTACAAGACTACGAGCTTATTATACACAGACTCTGAAAAAGTTCCCCCAAAACTGTTGAAAATGTTTATTGACTTTTTCATGGCTCACGCTGTGCCGGTGCTGATAAAAAATAACACAATATTTGCAAATGAATACATAAGTAGATATGCTTGTATTTGTTGGTTGCTGCCAATGGTGTAAAGTGGTGGGGGGAGCGGCAGATCCTTCTGTCACTATAAGGATATATCTTAGCGCTGTGAGTAGCAGATGCATTGGAGGCAGAGATAATACAGAATGCACAGGATTCCCAGCAGGAGATGGGATTGTCACACCAGCCAGAAGCAGTCTGTAAATCTGCAGGAGTTATGGGGGAAATTTGCATCCTCAAGTGAAAGCAGTCAGATTGGTATATCAGCTTCAAGGTTATGACCAAGGAGAGGTCAGCTTAGCAGCCTGCTCTAATTTAAAGTGCAAGCAATATGGAGGATTTAAAGGGTAAGGTCACCTTTTCAGGAAAAATGACTCCAACTATCTTGGCCACCCCTTCGGACCACACTGCGGCCATAATGCCCTGGTGTAGCAGTCCATACGCCTCAATACATAGCCCTGGAGTGAGTATCCATCATAAAGCCCACAATGGCAAGCATTTATTGGTCACAACCATATGACCATGCTGACCAATTACAAACACTTCTTTCTTCTGGGGCACTTAACCAAAAGTAGAAGCCTCAGATTTGCTTCTCATTGGTCACAGGATCATGCTGACCAATAAGTGCTTTTCATTGTGAGCATTATGATGGATACTCCAGGGCTGTGTATTTTGGTGTACGGACATCACGGCCGCTATGTGCCGAAGGGTCCGGAGGGTCAGGGTATTTGAAGTGAGTTCATCTTTTTATTTTCTGAAAAAAGGTGAACTAACCCTTTAAAGCACATGTGTTAAACACAAGGCCCGCGGACTAAATCTGGCCCACCGGGCCATTTCATGTGGCCCCCTACTTTACACCACTGGCACACTGCTGGTATCATCCACAAGAAACTTTATTGGAGACTGCTCAGAAAGAACATTATGGCAGAACTGTGTTCTGTCTGAGTAGTCTCCAATAAAGTTTCTTGTGGATGATACCAGCGGTGTGCTACCCTCCTTTTCACAGTTGCATCATCTGCTCCAAGAGTGTGAGTGGGCTCCATGCCGCTCTGCACCTGACCTTCATAGCTTAAGAGTAAAGCTATTACTAAAACCAGCAATAATCGAATGAACAGGCATGTATTTATTTTTTGATAATAGTCAGATCCATTTATATAGTCCTACAGATACAACCGGCCCTTTGAGGACAACCATAATTCTGATGTGAATTGGTTACCCGACATTTATTCCGTATATATCTTTGTGGACCCACCATCACCAATCTAGGCGCTTCATCTATAGGACACATTAAGATTGGTTTCAGCCCTCCACCCACATAGGGCAGCTCCACTACCCCTTCCACATCAATTATAATGATGATGTGGCCTGCAATGAAATTGTGTTTGACACCCCTGCTTTAAAGTGATTGTAAAGCCTTTTTTTCCCTTTTAAATAACAAACCTGCCCTGTAATAGATTCGCACAGAGCAGCCTCCTCTTCTGGGGTCCCCCGTCTGCACTCCTGGCTACCCCCACTGGTGAGCACCCCAATAGCAACCCGCTTACTATGGAGGCCCTCCTTTGCATGCTCATTCCTGAGCCCCGCTCTAAGTGTCAATAAGACACACAGAGCGAGGCTCGGCCCCGCCCCCGCTCACTGGCTCTGATTGACAGCAGAGGGAGCCAATGGCTTCTGCAGCTGTATCTGAGCCAATCAGGGGTGAGAGACCTGGGAGAGCCTTTGCTCTCGTGCACATTGCTGGATTGGGTTCAGGTAAGTAATTAGGGGGGCTGCCGGGGGAGCTACATGCAGAAAGTTTTTTTTTTTTTTTTTTTTTACTGCATTCTATGCAAAAAAAAAAAAACCTTCTGCCTTTTACAAACACTTTAAAGCAAAACTATAAAACTGAAAATAAAAATTGCCAGACATTTACAAAGCATGTCTCTTCTCCAATAAGGAAAGAAGAAACTTTGATTGCTCACGCTGATTAGTAACTCTCCCTGTCTAGCAATTACCGGTAGCTTCCCTACATAGACTCACAAAGGAAAGTCCTGTATTCAGCCCATTCAAGGTACTTATTTCAACTGAAGCCCTGAATGTTTCTAAATATATTTAAAAATTCTTGGAAAAATGTTGTTTATAGCTTTTTGAGTATTTGTGAATATCATAGGATAACTAGATGTGGTTGTTTAGAACAATGATTTGACCTTGATTTTTGTTGTATTTGTTTTAAAAAATGTTCAAAAATTGAAATAAAATCTGTAAAAAAAAAAACACGAAAAAACTGAAGCCCTGATGAAGGCCTTCTGGGCCCCGAAACGTGTTGGCTGTTTTTTTTTGTGTGTAAACCAATAAATTAATTTGGGCTTTTTATCATTTTGTCTGGCACTCCCACCACTGGTGCACATTTTTTTTCTGGTCTTCTGCAATAAGGAGCCTGCTTGCTTACTTTTTCACTTTTTAGCTCTGTTTTAAAGCAGAACAATCCACCCAGAGAGACCTAAATGTTGCCAACATCCCAAATAAAGGAACCATAAGAGAAAGGTACCCCCCAATATGCACAGGGGACTTTTAAGGCAACTAATAAACAAATGGTATTATAATAAAGTAGACATTTTAGTTGCAATGTTAAAAAATGGTGCATACTTCACCACATATTAGAATAATAAAAACAATGACCGAGTTGGATCGGATGAAAATGTTCTCCTGGTACTGTTTCCGACGCGTTTCAGGACCTGTGAGGAATCCTTTCTTCAGAGGCATTCCATGAGGAGATTAACAATATATAACACTTGGAGCAACAGGATCTGCACTTTAACTACCAATGAATAAAAAGAAGAAAGACAATCGTGCGATCATTCAAAAGCACTCCTATATTTCTGAGGAACCCCAGCAAGCTCTCCTTTTCTCCACCAATTTCCTGAAAACCAAGATGTGTACCTCATATGAAGGTTTAGAGGGTGAGGGGAAGTTTCTAATGGATATTCGACCTTGAAGGTGCAATAGGTTTAACTGGGGAGATCTCTGTATACCACAGGAGGTTAAGAAGGTTCCTCTGGGTATGAATGTCGCCGGATGTCACTTAAGGCAATGCAGGGAGGGGGGAGCTGTGACCTGGATGGGTTAAGTGCAGGGGCTGGTGGGGGGCCTGACAAGCGATAAGGTGACCGAGCTACGGGGGTGGGGAGCAGCGATTGATCGAGCAAGCGCAGGAGGGGGGTGGTGGTTGTTTGGTTGGCTGGCTGGCAAGGCCACGGGCCACCCCCAAGAAAACTGAGCACCAGCCGCCACTGGTTCTGTCAGAGATGTGGAGTGATGCTTTAAAGGGGTTGTAAAACCTTATGTTTTTTTCACCTTAATTCATCCTATGCATTAGGGTGAAAAAACACCTGGCAGTCACCAGCCCCCCAGCCCCCCGTTTACTTATCTGAGCCCGTTCATCTCCTCCTTGTGGATGCGCTGTCTCTCTCTCCATGGGGTCCCAGCTCTGGATTGGCTAGATTGATAGCAGCGCAGCCATTGGCTCCCGCTGCTGTCAATGAAATCCAATGACGCGGGCGCCGTGGGGGTGGGGCCGAGTCCGGCATTCGTGTCTGTGGATGCAAATGCTTGACTCGGGAGCGTGCCCGCAAGGTAACCCCCTCGGTAGATTGCTTCTCCTAGGGGGGGTTATCTGATGTGGGGAGGAGCCACGAGAGCCGCCAAGGGACCCCAGAACAGGTGGATCGGGGCCACTCTGTGAAAAATGAGCTGCACAGTGGAGGTAAGTATGTTTGTTATTTAAAAAAAACAAAAAAAAAACGTAGCTTTACCATCACTTTAAATCAGGTGTCTCCAAACTTTCTAAAGGAAGGGCCAGTTTACTATCATTCAGACTTTAGGGGGGTCGGACAGTGCCCAGTGGGAGTAAACAATGCCTGATCTTTGGTATTAGGGGGGAAAATCATTGGTGTCAGTGGGAGGAATAGTGCCCTCTTTTTGTTGTCCATGAAAGGAATTATGCCCCATCATTGGTGTCAGTGGAAGGAATAGTGCCCCATCGTTGGTGTCAGTGGCAAAAATGATGACCCATTGTTTGTGTCAGTGGCAGAAATGATGACCCATTTTTTGTGTCAGTGGCAGAAATGATGACCCATTGTTGGTGTCGGTGGCAGAAATGATGACCCATTGTTTGTGTCAGTGGCAGAAATGATGACCCATTGTTGGCGTCGATGTCAGAAATGATGACCCATTGTTGGTGTCGGTGTCAGAAATGATGACCCATTGTTGGTGTCGGTGTCAGAAATGATGACCCATTGTTGGTGTCGGTGGCAGAAATGATGACCCATTGTTGGTGTCGATGTCAGAAATGATGACCCATTGTTGGTGTCTGTGGCAGAACTGATGACCCATTGTTTGTGTCAGTGGCAGAAATGATGACCCATTGTTGGTGTCGATGTCAGAAATGATGACCCATTGTTGGTGTCTGTGGCAGAAATGATGACCCATTGTTGGTGTCGGTGGCAGAAATTATGACCCAATTGTTGGTGTCAGTGGCAGAAATGATGACCCATTGTTGGTGTCGGTGTCAGAAATGATGACCCATTGTTGGTGTCGGTGGCAGAAATGAGTACCCATTGTTGGTGTCGGTGGCAGAAATGAGGACCCATTGTTGGTGTCGGTGGCAGAAATGATGACCCATTGTTGGTGTCGATGTCAGAAATGATGACCCATTGTTTGTGTCAGTGGCAGAAATGATGACCCATTGTTGGTGTCGGTGTCAGAAATGATGACCCATTGTTGGTGTCGGTGGCAGAAATGAGGACCCATTTTTGGTGTCGGTGGCAGAAATGAGGACCCATTTTTGGTGTCGGTGGCAGAAATGAGGACCCATTGTTGGTGTCGGTGGCATAAATGAGGACCCATTGTTGGTGTCGGTGGCAGAAATGAGGACCCATTGTTGGTGTCGGTGGCAGAAATGAGGACCCATTGTTGGTGTCGGTGGCAGAAATGAGGACCCATTGTTGGTGTCGGTGGCAGAAATGAGGACCCATTGTTGGTGTTGGTGGCAGAAATGATGACCCATTGTTGGTGTCGGTGGCAGAAATGATGACCCATTGTTGGTGTCGGTGGCAGAAATGATGACCCATTGTTGGTGTCGGTGGCAGAAATGAGGACTCATTGTTGGTGTCGGTGGCAGAAATGATGACCCATTGTTGGTGTCGGTGGCAGAAATGATGACCCATTGTTGGTGTCGGTGGCAGAAATGAGGACTCATTGTTGGTGTCGGTGGCAGAAATGAGGACCCATTGTTGGTGTCGGTGGCAGAAATGAGGACCCATTGTTGGTGTCGGTGGCAGAAATGAGGACCCATTGTTGGTGTCGGTGGCAGAAATGATGACCCATTGTTGGTGTCGTGGCAGAAATGATGACCCATCGTTGGTGTCGGTGGCAGAAATGATGACCCATTGTTGGTGTCGGTGGCAGAAATGAGGACTCATTGTTGGTGTCGGTGGCAGAAATGATGACCCATTGTTGGTGTCGGTGGCAGAAATGAGGACCCATTGTTGGTGTCGGTGGCAGAAATGATGACCCATTGTTGGTGTCGTGGCAGAAATGATGACCCATCGTTGGTGTCGGTGGCAGAAATGATGACCCATTGTTGGTGTCGGTGGCAGAAATGATGACCCATCGTTGGTGTCAGTGGCAGGAATAATGCCTCAAGAGCCAGATAAAGGAAAGCAAAGTGCCGCATCTGGCCCCAGGGCCATTGTTTGGAGACAGATTAATCTGTCACACCTAATCCAGGTTCTTCCTCATTACAGCCAATTATACAGACATGTTTGTAAAGTCTAACGGAGCAGAACACTGAGAAGAATGGGTGAAGGGAGTATGTGGGTAGGAGAAAATACAAAAGTTCCATGAACAGAAGCCACAGTGTTTAGCATATGTGTCAAGTCTTTCTACGGAACCTGGAAAAAGCTGCCGCTTTTATCACCCGGTGGGTGGTCTGCAATGCAGATTATCCTTCAGCGCTGGAGTACGATAAGAGTAGCTGGTGGTGCTGAACCTGGAATACGGGGATAATTGCAGAGCATGGGGCTGGCAGAGAGGATGTCAGTAAGCAGTTAATAATAGGGTGCTGGAGTGCTTCTTACAGTAAGTGCTGCACATTAATTATACATACATTGTCATTGTGAAAATGTACGTTGTTTGCATTATCTGCATCAAGCCATCGGTCCTTGGGAATTGCACAGAATTCTTCCTAAGGAGCCGATCTGAAGAACAGCAGGCTGCCTGAACAACACAGACTCGGCGCAGTTCAGCTAATGCGTCTGTACTGTCTGTAGCCGTGTTTTCAGGGGGAAATCTACAGGCTTGTCATTAAAGTTGCACTCCAGTCATAATGAAAAAGCATTGAATCGCGTACAGGGAACACAGCCTACCCGACCTTCCCGTTCTTCATCGCTGCATTAGGCCACTTCACTGCTTAAAGCTCAACCCCAGACAGAGATAAAATGACAATGAATACAGTTATGTATTATTCAAAAGAAATACCAAATGTATTTTAAATGACGCCACTGCAAGTATCTGAATTTGATTTTTGGTTGCATATCAAAGAATCATGTGACATGAAGAAGAGGCCCTGCCTAGCTGACCATGTAGAGAAATAGATGTGATGGGAACGCATAGAAACAAGGTGAATGATCTTTCAAACTTATGCAAATTTGCGTCTAATTCCTGCGGAGAATAAACCGATCACTTGCCTACCCAGATGTCTGTAGATACTCATCGATAAATATTTTCTAATCACAATGCAAAGGAGGGATAGGTTGAAACTCGACAAGCCAATACTCAGGTAGGCTGTGGTGTTTAAACGATGCTCCATTGGTACTAAGGGGCCCAAGAAAATATCCTCCACACCATTGCACCACCACCCCCAGCCTGAACCCCCAGCCTGAACCGGTGATACAAGGCAGGATGGATCCATTCTTTCATATTATTTACACCAAATTCTGACCCGACCATCTGAATATCACAGCTGAAATCCAGACTCATCAGGCAAGGCAACGTTTTTCCAATATTCTATTCTTCCATTTTGCTGATCTGTGTGAATTGTAGCCTCAGTTTCCTGTTCTTAGCTGACAGGAGACGCACCCTGTGTGGTCTTCTGCTGCTGTAGCCCATCTTCTTTAAGGTTCAATGTGTTGTGTGCTCCAAGATGGTATTCTGCATACCTTGGTTGTAACGAGTGGTTATTTGAGTTACCGTTGCCTTTCTATCATCTGGAACCAGTCTGCCCATTCTCCTCTGACCCCTGACATCAACAAGGCATTCTCTGCCACACAACTGCCACTCACTGGATATTTTCTCTTTTCCCCACCATTCTCTGTAAACCTGAGAGATGGTTGTGCGTGAAAATCCCAGTAGATCAGCAGTTTGGGAAATACTCAGACCAGCCCGTCTGGCACCAACAACCATGCCACGTTCAAAGTCACTTAAATCCCCTTTCTTCCCCATTCTGATGCTCAGTTTGAACTTTAGCAAGTCGTCTTTACCACGTCTAGATGCCTAAATGCATGGAGTTGCTGCCATGGGATTGGCTAATTAGCAATTTGTGTTACCAAGCAACTGAACAGGTGTACCTAATAAAGTGGCTGGTGAGTATACTTCCCATGTTGTTCTGTGGTATGTATACATTCTGTTATGTTGTCATCCATAAGAAAAGACCAACTAACTGAGCCAAAAAATATTAATATGGGAGGGTTGGGATGTTTAAAATTGCTCATCTGGATAACTGACAAGTGTAACTGACAGATTCTTTGGAAGTGAACCCACTTGTGCACGTGCGCACCAGGATTTCTGAGCGTCTACCTCCTCATTGGTTCAAACTGGTCATGTGTAGTTTAGTGTTATAGCTCTTACCATTCTATTTTATCATAAACAATGCAGAACACCTCCTGTGCATGAGCATGATAGTCAGACAGCACTGCTGCTTACACACCCACTCAACAACGGAAAAGAAGGAAGCGCCACTCTTTGCTGCCCTCTCAAGACTGGGGACGCCACAATAGCATACTACAAAAACAAAGAAGAGAGTGTGCACCCGCCTTGTGTATTATCCCAATAAATCATTTATTAATAACTAAAATGGATATACTCAAACCCCTGTGAAAACCAAAGCTCATTGAAAATGGTTATCAATGACAATATAGCTCGATCCAGAGGCTGAGGAAGAGGGGAAGCCCTTGAAACACGTAAGCCAGCAAAGATCCAGGTGGCGTCTTCCCAAGTTAAGGAGCGCGTGCTGTGAAACGAGTTATATTGGCTCTGAGGAAGAAGGGACACCCCTCGAAACACGTAAGCCAGCAATGATCCATGTGGCGTCTTCCCAAGTGAAAGAAGCATGTGCAGTGGAACGAGTTATACTGGCTCTGAGGAAGAAGGGACACCCCTCGAAACACGTAAGCCAGCAATGATCCATGTGGCGTCTTCCCAAGTGAAAGAAGCATGTGCAGTGGAATGAGTTATACTGGCTCTGAGGAAGAAGGGACACCCCTCGAAACACGTAAGCTAGCAATGATCCATGTGGCGTCTTCCCAAGTGAAAGAAGCATGTGCAGTGGAACGAGCTATATTGGCTTTGAGGAAGAAGGGATCCAGGTGGCGTCTTCCCAAGAGAAGGAGAACATTCAAGTGGATCGAGCTATATTGTTGTTGATGACTATTTTCACAATGCTTTTCACAGTGATTTGTGAGAACATTCATTTTGGTTATTAATAAATGATTAATTGGGATAATGTGCACCCTATCTTCTTTGTTCTTACATTATATTTTACGTGCAGAGAAACGTGGGATAATTTAGATCAGCTGCTTCTCATGACAGTTCTATGTAACATTTAAAGCTGAAGATTAGACTTTGCTCCAGCGACCTCACCCCCACTTTTTTAACCATTATACGTACCTTTTTTCAAGCTGTCATTGACCCAGCCTCATCTTCTACCAATAGTGTGTTCTGAATACTACAGAGAACTGGACCTTGTAGTGACATGCCCTCTGCAGCAGTATTCTCCTGCCAAGACACTCTTCCAGGGGGCGGGTCCCTGACAGCCTGTGCTCACAGGAAGTGGGTTGAATGATGCTGGCTGTCATCCAACGTGGAAGACTGGCAGCATCTAGTGGTGGATAAGATGTACAGCAGGAGACAGCTCCAGTGTAAAGGTGGGTATTACAGCAGAAGCTGTTTTATTTTATTTTTACATGCCATGTACTTAAATTTTTTTAGTATCTAGACTGCAGCATCAATAATAATATATACGTTTTTATTTGTATGTACAACATTTAATATTCTATGAGATTAAAATCATGATGTCTGCAACAAATAATGATAAAAATAAAAGATAGATAAAAAAACAGGTATACGAGACTCTTTAAAGTGGTTCTAAAGGGAATTGTTTTTACTAACATAAAAAAAGATCTTATACTTACCTGCACTGTGCAATGGTATTGCACAAAGTGGCCCTTTACCTACTCTTCTTGGGTTCCTTGCTGGCGCTCACCGCTCCTCTTTGTCTCCAAGTACCCACTCAGCAAGCTGTGTGCAGTGGGGCACCAATGTGAGCAACCTCCCAGGCTGTGTGCGTTCATAGACAGAACTCAAGTAAAGCCCTGTACACGCGATCGGATTTCCTATGGATTCTAATCCGATGGATTTTTCCATCGGAAATCCGATGAAGCTGACTTCCATCAGTCTTGCCTACACACCATCAGTCAAAAATCCGACCGTCCCAAACATTTTTTGACTTCAGAACCACTTTAAGCCTTTACATAACCCCCTCCAGAGTTAAAGCTCAACTCTAGTCAAACTTTGCTCTTAAAGTGGGTAAGTGTCAAACCTTAAAGCGGTGGTCCGGTCAAAACATTTTTTTTTTTTTCACTGTTTAAAATTGCTACCTAACATATTCCCCCTACAATCGTAATCGCTCCCCAGCCGTTTAGTTAACATTCTTTTTCACTAACCTCGTTTGTTACATCTCTTCATCTGGCCGTATCCATACCAAGTGTGGGCATTGTGAAGCCCAGTTCCTTATCCTTCCTGGAATTCATCCAGCGGTGCATGCTGGGTAACCAGCATTTGAATGGCGCTCGTAGCGCTGATTGTTTATTTCTATAGCCATGACAACGGGCGGCGACGGAGGTACGTCTCGCTCCGTTGTAACAAAACCTTGTGTAACAAAACACAAAAACTCGTGTTATGCCATAACAAAGGGCGTTCATCCCTTTACAAAGATGGCGCGGAGATACAACCTTAAATCGCGTCATTTCCTGTAAGGCCTAGATATTCCTGAGGAAATTAGTGTAATCATTTCCCAGGAGGCAATGGGTGTTAGGACAGGAAGTTCTCTCACCGCGGACTAGGAACTAGGCAGAAAACGTATGCCTAGCAACAGTGAGATAGAATTGTCAAAAAAAATATATTTTTTATTTTTTTTATTAAAAGACAGCTTTTCATGTAAAGTTAATTTTAGGGTGGACCTCCACTTTAAGTCTTTATTAGTATCCATACTGGGGAGATTTCCCTCTTCCCACCAAAGAGCTATTCCATCACTTCTAACCTGTCCCCAAGACAGGGAATGGAGGTACATCTACCCAAAGGTGACACATACAGCAAATCTGTCACTGGAGTTTGACTTTATAGTAATCCTGTAAGGAAAGAGTGGAGGTTGACATTCCTCTAAAAATGCCAGTATCTTTACTGTCTGGGTCACTTACCGTAAAAAGGCATGCAGATAAACTCATGGACATGCCGCACACAATGAGAAAAGACATTACAGATAAGTGGTGACCATTATATCCAAAAAATAGTGCAGCGCTCTAAATGAGATACCAAAAATGGCTACTGAACGTAGCTCAAATAAGTGAATAACTGATAAACACAGTGAATATATCAATTAATAATAGAGTTCATGAACAGTCAATTCCAATGGGTGACCTCTAATTAAAGCTATCCTCCACGGGAACTAAGGAACATACCCCTATGAGTGAATATAGTGGTAAATGCAAAAAATATATTAAACAAAACAATCGTCCAAAACAACATGTGTGTATGAGGAAAATGTCTATTCATGGACAACACCCCCACAGCATGGATGGACAGAGGGACCCCAATGTTGATGGTGGGAACATACAGCAAGAGCACAGATGGTACAGTCGGGTACTCTTACCGGAAACGGTGGACCCACCTGTCATACGACAGTGGGTCGATCGAGCTTGGTGGTCACCGTGACCAGAAAGGTGGAACTGAATATCCAGGATGCCTTGGACCGACTCCAACAGGGTGGTAGATGATCAGATCACACGGTGGAAACTCCTCCGATCGCACAGACTCCAAATTGTTCCAAAAATAGACACAAGGGTGGGAGAAAAGAAAAACTCCGGATAGTGCAGGTCAATATAACCAAAAAGGTTTATTGAATGAATATTGTCTTTAAATGCATATAGACAAATAAAAGTGATCACAAAATAAAAAATATAAAATATAGTAAAAGCAATGTGGGGTACAGCGATAGCAGGTCCTACGCGTTTCGACTACGAAAGTCTTCAACAGGGGCATAATGCTGTACCCCCCACATTGCCAACCTTATATATGGTCTGAATGATATCTGACCCGCCCTGAAGAGGCGGAGTCAGAACAGGAAATAACAAATTATTCCACAATGACAGACTATCATCAGTATACAATACACTCTGAGTTGCAGATCTACATGTTAAAATGCAAAAAATGAAAAAAATTCAAACAAGCAATGTATAATATTACCGACAATGAAACCTAAAATAGCACACAGAATTCAAATGTTCCCGCCAAAAGTATAAGCCAATCAAATTGGACAGACAGATGACACCATCTGTGCAAACAACATAAACCTCTAAGTACTGGTGTCCACACTAAACCTCACCGCCAGTGGAGGGCGTCTGGTTGTTCTGCTGTAACCTCCTAACTGGCACATATAAAACGTCTTCATGCAGCAACATCGCTCAGATGTTGCTGCAATGTGGATTGGGGACACCATTGTAGCGTGGCGCCGCGGCGCGCCGTACCTGCGGACGTCCAATGCGTGCAGTTCATGTGAACGTCACGCGCACGCACCGGAGAATGGCGTCATGACGCTGCTGCGTCACGTCGTCACTTAGCAACCATGTCATACAGCAGTGAGAGGACGTCAACCAATTGGAAAAGACGGCATCTCACTGCAGAAGGACGCTATAACTCCACGGTAACGTCCAAAACCATGTAGTGAGAGCCATCTAGTGGACAAATAAGAAATGAATCGAAATAAGAAAATTGGATATATGGATCTACTGATAGGCGCTTTTATCTGTAAGCCCAAAAAACGCCACACAGTAAAATCCATAATGATAACCAATCTCTCCTTGACACATCCTGTTATCCCATCAGCAAATGTTGTATACATATACATATGTATATATATATATATATATATGAACGCTCCATAAATCAGGGCCAAATAGTAGCACTGAAAATGGGGGTCCAAGTGAAGCAAAACAACTGCAACATGTCACCTAAAAAGGTGCACACGGGCGATGGATTGCGACACAAATGATCATGGACCCTCCATCCAGACTAACAAGGATACATGAGCCCAGGGCACTCACGCCCGGTTAATGAAACAATTGATATCCCATTCAACGTTCATACCGTGGGGTGAGTGACACCTGAGCTCATGTATCCAATAAGTCTCTAATCTAGAGACACCCCGCAGAGAGGAATCCTACCTCCAGTGGGGGACAAACCTATCTATCACCTGAAATTGGGTGCCTCTAGGGTCCTTCGCATGATGTTCTAGATAATGTCGTGAAACAGTGTGTTTATCACAACCCTTACGTATCTTGGCTAAGTGTTCATTAACACGAATAGAAAAATTTCTAATCGTGCGCCCTACGTATTGAAGTTTGCATGGGCATGTAATTAGGTACACGACGAACCTGGTGACGCAAGTAGTAAACTGCTTCATAGTGTAACTGCGTCCCGTGACACTAGAGCTAAATGTTTCCGTTCTGCGTCTACTCAACACATTAACCATGCAAACATTACATTTTCTACAAGGGTAATAGTCATTGGCCTCTGGAAAGAAAGAGATCTTTTTAGGAGGGTCTATTGTATTGGGAGCTATTTCCCCCTGGATAGAACGGGCACCCCTGAAAGTCACACCTGCCCGTTCAGGGAGGGAAGGTCCAAGAACTCTATCGCTCAATAACACTTTCCAATGTCTATTCAAAATCTTTTTAATTTCATGATGTTGAGTAGAGTAGGAAGTGAAAAAGGACCATTTGAATCTGTCCTCTCTAACATTTCTCTGTTTGTCAATAAGAAGAGAAGATCTCTCAATTTCTAATACAGAAGAAATGTCTTTATCCAACCCAACGGGTGAATAACCCTTATCCAGAAATCTTTCTTTCAGGATGTTGGATTGAGCCAAAAAATCGTCATCATGGGTGCAGTTCCTCCTGAGACTGAGGAACTGTCCCCGAGGTACAGACTTCAGCCATTGGTCATGATGACAGCTGTCTACAGGAATATAACCATTTCTATCTGTTGACTTGAAATAGGTTTTAAATTCAAGATGGTTATTGACAGACATAATTTCTAAGTCAAGGAAATGTATAGACGAGGAACTGGCCTCATATGTTAACACAATTCCCCGATCATTGTCATTGAGGACCGCCATGAAGGTATCTAGTGATTCTCTCGTGCCCCTCCATAGGAGGAGGATGTCGTCTATATATCTAGCCCGCAGAACTAGTTCAGGTCTGTTGAGGGCATAGACGACATCCTCCTCCCATTGGGCCATAAAGAGATTTGCAAGACTGGGGGCATATTTAGCCCCCATTGCTACACCCTTAATTTGGGAGAAGAATGTTCCCTGGAACCAAAAGTAATTATGCCGCGTGGCAAAATCCAATAGCTCCATGATGAAATTCCTCTGTATCAAGGACAGTGATGAGTTTCTGGTAAGAAACAACTCCACTGCCTCGAGACCCAAACGATGTGAAATACAGGTGTATAATGCAGACACATCTGCAGTAACTAAAATCAAATCTCCCTGATGATACACCCTCTCCAGCAAATCAATGGTGTCTTTGGTATCCCTCAAATAAGAGGGCACCAATTTCACCAAAGGCTGGAGAAAGTGATCAATATACTTCCCAATTCGTGATGTAACCGAGTCGATCCCACTTACAATAGGACGCCCAGGGGGATCGACTGGGTTTTTACGCACCTTAGGGAGATAATAAACAACAGGAATACGAGGTGCCAAAGGAACGAAGTATTCCTGTTCTTTCTTATTGAGAATGTTCAGAGAAAAACCTTCATTGATAATGTCTACCAGGGCTTTCTTGTATTTCAAAGTGGGATCCCCTGGCAGAACACTATAAGTGGCTCTATCCTCTAAAAGTCTATGCATCTCTTTCACATAATTCTTCTTATCAAGAACCACTATCCCCCCACCTTTATCCGCCGGACGGATAATGAGATCTTTGTTAAGGCATAGAGTTTTCAAACCTGCCGCAATAGTTGGATCCTGGTGGACTCTCTTAGCAGGCAGCCCGTCTAAATCCTTCAATACAAGAATGCGGAACACATTAATGGATGGAGCTGAATTGACTGGGGGATTGAACAAGGAGGGATTTGATAGTCCCGAATGTAAACTGGTGGATAAACCACCTGAATTATTTACAGAAGTGGATCCCAAGGGCACTATAGACGTCCCATCGTTCTTTTGGGCATCAACAGATGGGACGGCTAAAAAGTGCCTCTGGATGTTTAATTTCCTTATACTGTATACTTCTGGACATCTATGAAAGTGGAAAATTTATTCAATTTCCGTGGAGGAACAAATTTCAGACCTTTGTCTAAAACAGATTGCTCTTGGGGAGTAAGAGCAACCGAACTTAAGTTAAAAATGCCTGCACCTAATTGACCCTTGGTCTTTTTGCGCTGGATGCGCCGCCCCCCTCTAGAGCCTCGTTTCTTCTTGGGCTCTTGGGGGTATGGAAGGTGGGTTTGTGAAAACCCTGATGTTGGGGTGGACCAAACTGATTGTAATTATAATTATAAGAAGGTCTAGATTGTGGTTCATCACCCCACCCAGAATGTGAGTATGAATCATAGTAAGGATCATATGAACCCTCACCCTGTAATGGAGCGTAACGGTTCTGAGTAGGCACAGGTGTACCCTGCATATAGTTCCCATTAGAACCAGATCTGTTATCTCTCCAAGGAAGAGAAGTCCTCCCTGACGAATCACTGGGATACATATAACCTCTGTCCCCTTGTCCATAACCTCTACCTCGTTGAGGGTGTCCTCTTCCTTGAGGCATAGAGGAGTGTCTACCCCGGCCGGGCTCGTTATGAACAACGGCCGGAGTATTTTTGACATTCCTAGGTGTACGATTAGCACCCTTGTTATTCTGAAATCCTTGTGAATTGGATACAGGGGGAGGTTCATAAACCAATGTTCTATCTGTAATCACATCAACAGGTTCTGACAAATCCATATTTGAATTATTCTCTAGGGTATTGGCCTGGTTGGCTAGTTTTTTCTGCCACCCAAAGACCAAATTACCCTTGTAATCACCAGTGTCTCTGTTATACTTCTTTTGTTTCTTACTCCTCTGGTCTTTTTCCTCTTTTTCAAGAAGAGTTTTTAGACCAGTGGAGAGGGAAGCATATTCAGAAGTTCCACTAGAGGGAGAGAGTTTATCTCTGATATCCCTGATTTCTTTATCCAAAATGGAAAGCCTGGCCTGCTTCCTCTCCACTAAGAAGCTGATAAGTTTTAAGCCAGCCTCGTTGAAATAGGTTGCCTAAAGGGCCAGATCTGACTCTCCTTGCTGGGGAGAGATATCCCACCTAAGGCCTCTAGGGACCATTTTCTCTTTGATGTATTGCTCAAGGAACGCAATGTCCCATTGAAGATGTAATTCAGAGATCATTACGTTCTTGAGCCTAGCAAAGAGTCCACTGACTT
Organism: Rana muscosa; assembly: GCA_029206835.1. Classification (NCBI taxonomy): domain Eukaryota; kingdom Metazoa; phylum Chordata; class Amphibia; order Anura; family Ranidae; genus Rana; species Rana muscosa. Next base: position 290,503,872 of record CM055128.1, on the reverse strand, counting down.
CTGTATATGTGCCAGTTAGGAGGTTACAGCAGGACAACCAGACGCCCTCCACTGGCGGTGAGGTTTAGTGTGGACACCAGTACTTAGAGGTTTATGTTGTTTGCACAGATGGTGTCATCTGTCTGTCCAATTTGATTGGCTTATACTTTTGGCGGGAACATTTGAAATCTGTGTGCTATTTTAGGTTTCATTGTCGGTAATATTATACATTGCTTGTTTGAATTTTTTTCATTTTTTGCATTTTAACATGTAGATCTGCAACTCAGAGTGTATTGTATACTGATGATAGTCTGTCATTGTGGAATAATTTGTTATTTCCTGTTCTGACTCCGCCTCTTCAGGGCGGGTCAGATATCATTCAGACCATATATAAGGTTGGCAATGTGGGGGGTACAGCATTATGCCCCTGTTGAAGACTTTCGTAGTCGAAACGCGTAGGGCCTGCTATCGCTGTACCCCACATTGCTTTTACTATATTTTATATTTTTTATTTTGTGATCGCTTTTATTTGTCTATATGCATTTAAAGACAATATTCATTCAGTAAACCTTTTTGGTTATATTGACCTGCACTATCCGGAGTTTTTCTTTTCTCCCACCCTTGTGTCTATTTTTGGAACGATTTGGAGTCTGTGCGATCGGAGGAGTTTCCACCGTGTGATCTGATCATCTACCACCCTGTTGGAGTCGGTCCAAGGCATCCTGGATATTCAGTTCCACCTTTCTGGTCACGGTGACCACCAAGCTCGATCGACCCACTGTCGTATGACAGGTGGGTCCACCGTTTCCGGTAAGAGTACCCGACTGTACCATCTGTGCTCTTGCTGTATGTTCCCACCATCAACATTGGGGTCCCTCTGTCCATCCATGCTGTGGCGGTGTTGTCCATGAATAGACATTTTCCTCATACACACATGTTGTTTTGGACGATTGTTTTGTTTAATATATTTTTTGCATTTACCACTATATTCACTCATAGGGGTATGTTCCTTAGTTCCCGTGGAGGATAGCTTTAATTAGAGATCACCCATTGGAATTGACTGTTCATGAACTCTATTATTAATTGATATATTCACTGTGTTTATCAGTTATTCACTTATTTGAGCTACGTTCAGTAGCCATTTTTGGTATCTCATTTAGAGCGCTGCACTATTTTTTGGATATATTTGTTCTCTGCTTTGTTTGTTTGTTTGAGTGCTAGCAGCTTTTATTATCATTTTTGGTTTAGCGCAGTTTTTTCACTAATACATAAGTGGTGACCATTATTCAAGCCTAAAAGATTTTACGAGTTTGAGTTCCCCTTTAAGGTACGAGCACAGGGTGTTAAATATGAGCAGTAACTAAGTATATTGTATATATACATATTTTATACCATTGTCCTAAATAGCCTAATTACGTGGCAATGTGGTTTCAGCTTACGGATGCTCTAATGTACCTTTATGGGCTACTAACTCGTTGAGACAGTCCATTAGCAGCAACATAATTTCTAAACAAGTAAATTAATGATCCTTGGGGGGTCCTGAACACAAATGACATTTTAATATACTGCAAAATACTTGTTTGAAATGTAGCAGGATTAATCACCAATATGTTCTATGCTGGATAAGTGGAAAAAGGGATTTTTATTTGCCATTTCTTGTATATCAACATTAACCATTTACTAAGCTGTAAACGGATTATCGGCACATAGCAGTAAAAATAACCAATCAAACCATTGGAGGTCAGTATTATTGTAATGGGGGTACTAGGAGAGGTAGGGGTTAACAGCATTTGGCTAGAGTCCTCCTATGGGATATCTCTGATTGGTGCCACAGAAGAAACTTCTACATATAGCAAACAACTCCTGGCCAATCAGAGGTTTACAGAAAGAGAAAAGGAGATAAAAGGGACTATTCCCAGGGTGCAGTGGTTAAGAGATCTGAAGTGGGTTGGAGAGTTCTCAGTGCTCAGTCACCTCTTCTCCTGTGAAATGGTCTATCCCCGACTGCAATGTCTCCTAGAAAGAAGCCCTCCAAGGCTAGGTGTTGATTGGGGAGCACCAGGGAGATGGCCATATTACTCACAATGTGCTCATATAATTGAGAGTTAATAAGTGTGCTATCATTCTGTAGCGGGGTGTTTCCCTTTAATCAGAGACAGAAAATTTCAGAGAGAGGGGAGTCGGGGGGAAGGAATATAAGGAGGGGGCGAGGCCTAGCTCTTTCTCTTTGGACACGGGGAGGCAGAGAGAGATACACCTGTGCGGATCTGTGCGGTTCCAGGCCTGAAGCCTGGGGCCTGTGGAGCGAACCAAAGAGCCTTCCACCCCCCTTTGCGAGCCTGGGTGGCATCCAGACTCATCTCTTCTAAAGTTATCTGGATCGGGGATCCGATCGTAGAAGCTGCTGTGGACGAGGACCGACACAGCCGGTGGAAGTTCCGGACTGAGGGAAGTGTTCCGGAGTGGTGAGCGAGCGAAAGCTCATCTTTAAACTGTTACTTTTATACTTTGTGCCTACTAGACTTCCGAGGCCTAACACCTCCGGTGTGGGAGAATTACCCCCCCCCCCTATTGGATTACAAATACATGGTTTTAAATACTTCAAGTGCACCACCTTTACAGATCCTGTGCCGGTGAAGATTCGTGTTTCTTCTAAGACTGAGTTTCATGGTTAGGGATCAGGCCTGATCCGTTATATAGTTATAAGTTAGTTATCACACCACAGGGTGTTTAGGTAACGGTCGCCCCACGTGGCGTTCCGTCCCCTTTCCATTGCTGGTACACACACACACAGTATTGTGATTTATAACTGCAGGGACCTGCTTATGTGTTGTGAACCAAATGTTACATGCATGTTATCCCCTTTTATCTTACCACTAACAGTAAAGTCAGTTATTATTTACAACATTGTCTATGAGTCTGAGTTATCAATCCACACACCCACATTTAAAGCATAAGTGATTGTTATGTGAAATTGCTGTGGGTTAACTGTGCCAGAGCAGGTAGAGCAGATTGCCGGGGGGGTGGGGAAGCTGTACTCAGGGCCCAAATCAAAACTTGCGGCTCTCTTAAGTTGAGGGTTTCGCTACACGTGGGGGCTCGTACGTCCGGGATTACTGAGACAGCGGTGAAACCGCCAGAAGCTACCGGCATGGACCCGATAGAGGTGGGACAGTGGTACAAGAGATGGGGCGTAGACCCAGCCAGGACGGCAGTTATAGAACTCCCCGGGATATGGCAGACACAAGCAATGATACAACTCATAATGTCCCTATCACCGATTCACAAACCATGGGTGATAGACGTGAAAACTAGTGGTGGACTTTCACATGTCTTACTGGAATGGCAGGCAGAAATTCCTGAACAGTTTAGAGGCAACAGCATACAAGATGAGGACGATCAGGTCTATCATTTGCTGCATGCGCTGCCGCGCACAAGAGACAACCCTCAGACAACAATAACACTATCACCGCAGCCATCTTCCCCGTCATCCCCACAGAAGGACACAAAGAGCCCCAGGACAAGCCCAGGCACCCTTAGTGCAGAATTATGCGCTGTTCTGGGGGAGATTGTAGCTCAGTGCAAGAAAGAGCCCACAGATTACCCGATGTCGGGGTACAGGAAACTCCGGATGTTTTCAGGGAGGAAACCAGTACCCTTGGAAGAAGAGGGATTTGAGGAGTGGCTAGATAGCGCAACTCAGGCACTGGAGGAATGGGAAGTCCCGGACCGTAGAAAGAAACAGAGGGTTGTGGAAAGTTTGAAAGGGCCTGCTCTAGAGGCCGTACGCAACCTGAAGATGAGCAAGGCAGATTGTACTGCACAAGAGTGCCTCGATGTGTTACAGAATGTGTTTGGTGGGACAGAGAAAGTCACGGAGCTTGCTTATCAGCTGGAGCATTGCTACCAGAAGGAAGGTGAAAAACTATCAGACTATATGGGACGCCTGGACAAAATACTGCATAGGATGATCCTAAAGAAGGGGATCAGCCCAGGGAAAGTAGATGAGGCCCGTGCTCAACAGGTAGTGAAAGGGAGCTCAACCCATGGATCCAATTGCATGGACACTGCGTGCCCGGCAGGATGGGAAGAATCTGGAGTACCCTGACCTCATCCGAATGATTAGAGAGGAAGAGGCTATATTGGAAGAAAAAAAAAAAAAGAAGAACGCCTGATAGAGCCCGTCAAACAGCCGGTAGCAATAGTTACACCGGTCATGACTCCCGATAGGGGAGCGGAGGTGGACACTTTGAAGTTGCAGATGTCCCAGATGATGGAGATGATGACTGCTATAGTGGCGAAAGTTCAAGGTGGAGCAGAGAAACCAAGCCCCAGAAAGGAGTTGTTCCCAGATACGTCAATACCGAGTCCCACTCGGGACCGAGAAGAGATGTTATGCTACAACTGCGGAGGCAGTGGCCACTTTGCCAGGAGGTGTTCCAGTCCTAAGAAGAAGAAAATGGATAATCGCCAGCCGGCGGGAAACGCCAGAGGGCCCCGGTGAGGGAGTCAACCGGGTGCCCATCTCTTTCAGTGAGCTCCAAACTGAATGGAAGGAAGCAAAAGAGAGAGAACAAAACTCCTCAAAAGGAATCTAGGGTCTCTCAACCAAGATACACACCAGAGAGAGGGGACAAGACCCCTCAGAAGAAATTTAGCACTCCCAAGAAGGGATGCCTACAACCAAGAGACAATAACATCCCTCAGCAGGTTTGTACTCCCATTAGGGTGGGGAAGGTCAATGCATACCGGGCTCAAGAGAGAATAAAGTCAAAAACAAACTGGATGAAGACAAGTCCTCAGAAGAAAGTGACCTCAACCCGGCCGTACCCAGAAGAATTGGTCGGCCCGTCCCCCACTGTATCTATCCAGGTGGAAGAAGTATATACGAAGGCCCTCCTGGACACTGGAGCTCAAGTGACTTTGTTGTACAGAGACTTCTACGATAGGCACTTAAGCCATTTGCCTATACAGAAGATAGAAGAACTGGAGATATGGGGCCTGGGAACGCAGAGGTTCCCCTATGATGGTTATCTGCCCATAAAGCTGACATTCGACCCCTCTGTGGCTGGGAAGACAGAAGTGTTCGACACCCTGGCAGTTGTGTGTCCTAGACCACCCGGGGCCAGCAAGATGTCCCTCATCATAGGCACCAATACGGATCTAGTGAGAAGACTTCTGACCCCCCTGGTGAAGATGAGGAGCCATCAAGATCCAAACATCCATCCCATGCTGAAGACAGCCTACCAACGGTTAGTGTTGGAGCAGAAGACCCCAGGAGAGGGGATAGGGAAGGTGTGGAGACTGGGGAGAGAAGGAGTGGTGCTGCAGCCCGGACAGGTGGCTTGTCTCAGGGCCACCGTGAAGCTCACCCGGAAGCAGCCTGGTCCCTTTGTCATGCTGGAATCCGACCCAAGGGAAGATCACTCAGGCCTGGAAGTGATACCGGAAGTGATTCCAATCAAGGCCCTGAAGAAAGCCAGGGGAAGAGTCCCGGTGAGTGTGAGGAACTCTACAGAAAGGGCCATAGAGATCCCTGCCCGGATGCTGTTGGGACAGGTGAGTTCTGCTGTCCCAGTCAGCTGGTCAGAAGTAAAGGGGACGGGTGAAGAAGGAGATGTTTGGGAAAAACTTTCCATGGAGAACCCGAATTTACCTGGAGCCTGGAAAGAGAGAGCCAAGGCCCAGCTGACTAGATGGGAGAAGATTTTCTCCAAAGATGAGTTCGATGTGGGGTGTGCGAGGAGTGCTACCCACCGCATCCGCCTGCAAGAAGACAAACCGTTCAGGGAGAGAGTCAGGCGGGTTCCGCTGGCAGATCTGGAGGATCTGAGGGAGCAGCTTGCAGAACTGAAAAAGACTGGGGTGATTCGAGAATCCAGAAGCCCCTATGCCTCTCCAATAGTGGTGGTCAGGAAGAAGAATGGGTCGTTGAGGCTCTGCATTGACTACAGAACTCTTAACAGGAGGACCACCCCTGATCAGTACACCACGCCAAGGATAGAGGACGCCTTACAGAGTTTGTCTGGAGCCAAGTGGTTCAGCGTGATGGACCTCAAGAGCGGGTACTATCAAATCCCCATGCACCCAGAGGATAGAGAAAAGACCGCTTTCATAACTCCTGTGGGATTCTTTGAGTTTAACAGAATGCCTCAGGGCCTATCTGGGGCCCCAGCTACTTTTCAACGTCTCATGGAAAAGACTGTCGGAGATATGAATCTCATAGAAGTCCTCGTGTACCTGGACGATGTCATTGTCTTCGGGAGAACTTTGGAGGAACATGAGGCCCGATTGGAGAAAGTGTTGAGGAGACTTAGTGAAGAGGGGTTGAAGCTTTCCCCCGAGAAGTGTCGGTTCTACCAGTCTTCGGTGAATTATCTGGGACACGTAGTGTCTGAAAAAGGGGTGGCGACTGATCCTGAGAAGTTGGAGGCAGTTACCTCCTGGCCAAGACCCACAACAGTCACCGAACTTAGATCTTTCCTGGGGTTCTGCTCCTATTACAGGTTTGTGGATGGGTTTGCCCGTATTGCCAAGCCCTTAAATGAACTGCTCCGGACTGAAGGGGAAGAGGATGGCTTGGGCCCTAGAAGACCTGGGGAGTCGGTTCAAGATCAGTGGACCCCCAGGTGTGAAGAGGCCTTCAGAACCTTGAAGAGGAGCCTCACCACAGCCCCAGTATTGGCCTATGCTGATCCCACCAGGCCCTACGAGTTACATGTTGATGCTAGTCATGAAGGCCTAGGGGGAGTGCTCTACCAGGAACATGAAGAGCAAATGCGACCAGTGGCTTATGTGAGTCGAAGTCTGACCCCCTCGGAGAAAAACTACCCCACCCATAAGTTGGAGTTCTTGGCCCTCAAATGGGCAGTTGTGGACAAACTAAGAGACTACCTTTATGGAGCAGAGTTTACAGTGAAAACAGATAACAACCCCCTGACCTACCTGTTCACCACTGCCAAGTTGGATGCCACAGGACACAGGTGGCTAGCTGCATTATCTGGGTTCAACTTCAGTCTGAAGTACAGACCAGGGGCTGGAAATAGGGATGCAGATGCCCTGTCCCGAAGATCTCATGCCATGGCTGATGACTGGGAGGACTGGACTCAGATAGCACCGGACGGGGTGCGGGCCCTTTGTCAAGGAGCTGAATTCCAAGCCCGAGGAGGCTCCAGAGCCGAGGAGATAGGAGTTACCACAGTGGGAGTCCCAAAACACTACTGCGGGGTGACTCAACTTGAAGAGGAATGCTTACCGAAGCTGTCTAAAAAGGAACTGAGGTGCGACCAATTGGAAGACCCCATGGGGAGATTGGTCTTTGAAGCATTGGAAAACAAGAGTCCAGAGAAACTTCGACATCACCCCTCCAAGGAGGCTCGTCTGCTAAGGAGAGAGCTAGACAAGCTACAGGTCAATCAGGGAGTGGTCTACCGAAGGGGCCCCTCTGATGACTCCGAGGATAAATGGCAGTTGTTTCTCCCAGAGAAGCACCGAGAGACTGTGCTGGTTGCCTTACATGACCAGCATGGTCACCTGGGAGCTGAAAGAACTTTCCAACTTGTCAGAAGCCGGTTCTATTGGCCCTGTATGAGGGCTGAAGTGGAGGAGTATTGCCACTCCTGTGCACGATGCATCCAGAGGAAGACTCTACCCCATCAAGCTGCCCCAATGGGCCACCTACAGAGTCAAGGCCCAATGGATCTGGTATGCATTGACTTTCTCTGCCTCTAACCCGATTTGAGTGGATTGGGAAATGTTCTGGTGGTAACCGATCATTTCACCCGTTATGCACAGGCGTTCCCCACCAGAGACCAGAAGGCTTCCACTGTAGCTAAGGTGCTTGTAGAAAAATACTTCGTCCACTATGGATTACCACAGAGAATCCACTCCGACCAAGGAAGGGACTTTGAGAGTCGCCTGATCCGGAACCTACTGGACTCCCTGGGAGTGGAAAAGACCAGGACTACCCCTTATCATCCACAAGGAGATGCCCAGCCTGAGAGATTTAACCGGACTTTGCTAAACATGCTTGGGACTCTGGAGACAGAGAAGAAGCAGCATTGGAGTCAACACATATCCACTTTGGTGCATGCCTACAATTGCACCACCAGTGATGTGACGGGTTACTCTCCCTACCGCCTCATGTTTGGGAGAGAAGCAAGATTGCCAGTGGATCTGGCCTTTGGCATTTCTCTAGACTATACCTCTGCTACCTCCCACAAAGGATATGTAGACAGACTTAGGTATAATTTGAAAGCGGCCTATGAACAAGCCCAAGCGGCCTCAGACCAGAGAGGGGCCCGAAATAAAAGGAACTATGATTTGAAGGTTCGAGTGCAAGACCTGCAGCCTGGAGACCGTGCTCTGCTACGCAACCTAGGGATCCCAGGGAAGCACAAACTTGCTGATAGGTGGAGGTCTGAGCCTTACGTTATTTGTAGGAAACTCCCTGGACTACCGGTGTACAAGTTAAAGCCAGAGGGGAGAGTGGGACCCTTGAAGACCTGGCACAGAAACCACTTACTCCCGCTTAAAGAAGCAGTCAGGATACCTCCAGTGAGGAACCTACCGGAATCTGTTTCCATCTTGGATACTCCCAGACCCAACACTCGGTCTCAGACCTCTCGATCTAGAGGTGGACAGGCTCCTCATCCAAGTGAAGATGGGAGAGGAGAACTGGAGTGGCTATGGCCCTCCCCAACCCCGGAAAATCCCACCATAGACCTTCCACCCACTGAGGATATGCAGGATGGGACCCTGAACCCAGAAGCTACAGAGTTCATTCCATCCAGTGGCGTGCCTGAATGCTGGGAAGATATTCCGGGCCTGTACTCAGATGAAGAAGAGACAGAGGCCCCAGAACCAGTGACGATGTCAGAGAGTGTTGCTGAAACAGAGCCTGTGGCACCAGAGCCTGAAGTCCCAAGGGAGCAGAGAGCTCGCAGAGTCGTGAGGCCTCCCATGAAGTTAACCTACCCTCAATTGGGAAAGAGCTCAGAGGACTCTGTTACCACCGCTAGAAGAAGTACCGAGTGCTCCAATCCTTCCACTGTTCATTTGGTGGAGGGCAACCCCAGCTCACTCTCTGGCACAGTTAGGCAGGCCACTCATGCCAGTGTGACCTGTGGGACAGGGAATCCCACCTCTGAGTTTTGGTGGCAATTCCCTGTACCAACATCATACTCCGCACTCTCTAAAATGGTTCAGAAATGTTGTTAAAATGTTTATCTTTGGGGACCAAAGAGTTTTAGTGGGGGGAGTGTGTAGCGGGGTGTTCCCCTTTAATCAGAGACAGGAAATTCCAGAGAGAGGGGAGTCGGGGGGAAGGAATATAAGGAGGGGGCGAGGCCTAGCTCTTTCTCTTTGGACACGGGGAGGCAGAGAGAGATACACCTGTGCGGATCTGTGCGGTTCCAGGCCTGAAGCCTGGGGCCTGTGGAGCGAACCAAAGAGCCTTCCACCCCCCTTTGCGAGCCTGGGTGGCATCCAGACTCATCTCTTCTAAAGTTATCTGGATCGGGGATCCGATCGTAGAAGCTGCTGTGGACGAGGACCGACACAGCCGGTGGAAGTTCCGGACTGAGGGAAGTGTTCCGGAGTGGTGAGCGAGCGAAAGCTCATCTTTAAACTGTTACTTTTATACTTTGTGCCTACTAGACTTCCGAGGCCTAACACCTCCGGTGTGGGAGAATTACCCCCCCCCCTATTGGATTACAAATACATGGTTTTAAATACTTCAAGTGCACCACCTTTACAGATCCTGTGCCGGTGAAGATTTGTGTTTCTTCTAAGACTGAGTTTCATGGTTAGGGATCAGGCCTGATCCGTTAGATAGTTATAAGTTAGTTATCACACCACAGGGTGTTTAGGTAACGGTCGCCCCACGTGGCGTTCCGTCCCCTTTCCATTGCTGGTACACACACACACAGTATTGTGATTTATAACTGCAGGGACCTGCTTATGTGTTGTGAACCAAATGTTACATGCATGTTATCCCCTTTTATCTTACCACTAACAGTAAAGTCAGTTATTATTTACAACATTGTCTATGAGTCTGAGTTATCAATCCACACACCCACATTTAAAGCATAAGTGATTGTTATGTGAAATTGCTGTGGGTTAACTGTGCCAGAGCAGGTAGAGCAGATTGCCGGGGGGTTGGGGAAGCTGTACTCAGGGCCCAAATCAAAACTTGCGGCTCTCTTAAGTTGAGGGTTTCGCTACAATTCTTTATCCCTAGTCAGTCATCCTGTGTTACTTATTGTCAAGAATGCAACTACTCATTCAGAGGAAAACGGCCAAATCATCGAGAATATAATCTATTCATTCACTAGAGACCAATGACACCCTTAGGAATACAGCCGATCTATATTCACTAAAGACCGGTGACATCACTGAGAATGCCCCAGTGACATCACTGAGAATGCCCCAGTGACATCACTGAGAATGCAGCCTATTCATTCACTAGAGTCAGGCAATATCACTGAGAATAAAAGCTATCCATTTACTGGGCTGGTGACACCCCTGAGAGTACAGCTTATCCATTCACTGGAGACCAGTGACATCATAGAGAATGCAGTCTAGCCATTCACTAGAGACTGGTGACATCACTGAGATTATAAGCTATCCATTCACTAGAGACCAGTGACATCCCTGAGAATACAGCATATCTATTCCCTATAGCCCAGTGACATCACTGAGAGTGCAGCCTATCCATTCACTAGAGACCGGTGACATCACTGAGAATGCAGCCTATCCATTCACTAGAGACCAGTGACATCACTGAGAATCCAGCCTATCCATTCACTAGAGACCAGTGACATCACTGAGAATCCAGCCTATCCATTCACTAGAGACCAGTGACATCACTGAGATTATAAGCTATCCATTCACTAGAGACCAGTGACATCACTGAGAATGCAGCCTATCCATTCACTAGAGACCGGTGACATCACTGAGAATGCAGCCTATCCATTCACTAGAGACCGATGACATCACTGAGAATGCAGCCTAACCATTCACTAGAGACCGAAGACATCACTGAGAATGCAGCCTATCCATTCACTAGAGACCGAAGACATCACTGAGAATGCAGCCTATCCATTCACTAGAGACCAGTGACATCACTGAGAATGCAGCCTATCTATTGACTAGAGACCAGTGACATCACTGAGAATGCAGCCTATCCATTCACTAGAGACCAGTGACATCACTGAGAATGCAGCCTATCCATTCACTAGAGACCAGTGACATCACTGAGAATGCAGCCTATCCATTCACTAGAGACCGAAGACATCACTGAGAATGCAGCCTATCCATTCACTAGAGACCGATGACATCACTGAGAATGCAGCCTATCCATTCACTAGAGACCAGTGACATCACTGAGAATGCAGCCTATCCATTCACTAGAGACCAGTGACATCACTAAGAATGCAGCCTATCCATTCACTAGAGATCAGTGACATCACTGAGAATGCAGCCTATCCATTCACTAGAGACCAGTGACATCACTGAGAATGCAGCAACTCTATTCACTAGAGACCAGTGACGTCACTGAAAATACAGCCAATCCATTCACTATAATCCAGTGACATCACTGAGAATACAGCCTATCCATTCAGTAGAGACCAGTGACATCACTGAGAATGCAGCAACTCTATTCACTAGAGACCAGTGATGTCACTGAAAATACAGCCAATCCATTCACTATAATCCAGTGACATCACTGAGAATACAGCCAATCCATTCAGTAGAGACCAGTGAAGGTTGAATGTCAGCAGCAAATCAGTCTTTTTTTTTGTGACCCCTGAAATTTACTCCAGACAACCAAACCTGATCCTCCATCAGGCCATGTTTACGGTCTCTCAGGCGGTTATTGAACTGCCAGTTCCAGCGTATATTGCCAGTAAACATGTTTGCGCTACGTGTTGGACAATAGTTGCACAAAGGAGCAGAAAATCTAGCAGTAATAATTACATGTTACATAGCATATAAACAGGTATTTTCTTAGTAGAAGCACCAATCACAGCCATGTAAAAGTGTACAGCTCCTGCTCTAATGAAGTCTAATTATACCATACAATGCATACATGCCAATTTTGAAAATAATTAGGCAAGTTGTAGGAGTTGTTTACAAAGAGATTACTGTCAAAGCATGACTACAGCACACGGATCAAATCAAAATCGAAGGCAAATGACAGAACTTTCCGCAGAATAATTCACCAAATCACAGGAATCGTATGTCAAGATATGTGTAGATGGGTGTCTTTCATCAGAAAAAAGACTGACATGTTTAAACTAAGGCATAAAGAACAAACAATAATTTCCGCTTTTATTCATGCTTTTTTGTTTTGTATTTATTATAAAAATGGGATGTATGCATCAACCATCATTTCTACATTAGATGTAGGCTGGTGAAACCCCCTCCTGAGCTTCCTGCAGTGGGAAAAAAATAACAACACATTCACAATCATAGGAAGGCTAGGCTGACAAAAGGAGTTTTCTCCACCTTATCAGCAGCAGATTCTTGTAGGGACATCCATTTGCCTCCATAATTTTGTGACCTACTCCCCTTCCCCAAATTTGATTCTTATGCCTCGTACACACGATCGGATTTTCCGTCGGGATAAACTCTGACAGATTTTTCAGACGGAACTCTGTTCAAGCTGTCTTGCATACACACTGTCACACCAAATTCCGATCGTCAAGAACACGGTGACGTACAACACTACGACAACCCGAGGAAAATGAAGTTCAATGCTTCCGAGCATGCGTCAACTTGATTCTGAGCATGCATGGTTTTTTCTCCGTCAGAGTTCCATACAGACGAACGGAATTTCAACAACATGTTCTCTTTCTAACTCCGTCTGAATTTCCGACGGAAAAAAGTCAGATGGGGCATACACACGGTCGGAATATCCGATGAAAAAATTCTGTCGGACTTTAAAGTTCCTTTCATTAATCTACTGCCTGGTATCCTGAAAACAAGCAGCTCTCAGTGCCATATCCATTCTATCTCTGGCAGGTCTCCAACACATTAACCTCTCGGAGGTCCAGGATGGTTCTCTTCGGAGTTAAATGATGCCCAGGATTATTTAACCCACTTCCTGTAAGCCCAGGTTGTTGACAAGGGCATGCCCCCCGGTGGATACATCATCAAGCTGCCTTGGGTTCACAGGAGAATGCTCCAGAGCAAGGATCTCCAAACTATGGCCCTCCAGCTGACGCGGAACTACACATCCCATGAGGCATTGTGAAACTCTGACATTCACAGACATGACTGCGCATGATGGGAATCCTAGTTCCTGAACAACTGGAGGGCCATAGTTTGGAGACCCCTGCTCCAGAGAGAAGTGCTCACATCATTATGTGAATACTGATCTCTGCAGTATTCGGGACTGCCCATTGGAGGGCAGAGGACTCAAGATTTCTCACTGAGACTTCTAACACCAGCACAAAGGACATTTGGGCTTTAATGTAAGTAATGTCCCTTGTGCTGATATTTAAAAAAGAAAAATTAACCTAAACACAGGTCTGAGCTGTGACTGAATTTAATAATGACGAAGGCTATAAAGTCACATGACCAGACTGAATAAAGCAAAAGACTCAAAGTCACATAATTGGACTGAAGAAGAATAAAGACTCAAAGTCCCATGACCGGACTAAAGAAAGAAAAATAAGACTCATGCCGCGTACACACGATCATTATTCACGGCGGTTAAAAAACCGCCGTATATAATGTCATTAAAAACGAGGGAACGGCTTGTTCCCCACACGCGGTCGTTTTTTCTCTTGTCGAGAAAAACGACCGTCTGTGAGCTTCGCAGCAGTGTTTCCCTATGGGAAACACTGCCGCGGAAAACATGTCGAAAAAAACGACGAGAAAAATTAGAACATGTTCTAATTTTTCTCGTCGTTTTTAATGCCGTTTTTCTCGTCGAAAAAAAACGACAGAAAGCCCACAGACTATCGTTTTTCTCGTCGAATGGGAAAAATTTAGTTTTTCTCGACGAGAAAAACGGCCGTGTGTACGCGGCATCAAAGTCATATAACTGGACTAAAGAAAGATGAAGAACACTTGTAATGTCATATGACGGGACGAAAGAAAGAAGACAGACTCAAAGTCACATGAGTAAGCGCTGCGCAAACTGTTGGCGCTATGTAAATCCTGTATAATAATAATATATAAATAATAATGCGTGGACTGAAGAATGAAGAAGACGACTCGCAAAGTCGCATGATCAGACTAAAGAGAGAAGAAAAAGAAGACTTGTACAGTCACATGACCAGATTAAAGAAATAAGACTTGTAAAGTATCATTACCAGACTGAAGAAAAAAGAAAAAGCCTCATAAAGTCACATAACCAGACTGAAGAAAGAAGAAGAAGAATTGTAAAGTCACATGACCGGACTACAGAAAGAAGATGACAACTTGTAAAGTCACATGACCGGACTGAAGAAAGAAGAAAAGGCCTTGTAATGTCACATGACCGGACTGAAGAAAGAAGAAAAGGCCTTGTAATGTCACATGACCGGACTGAAGACAGACGATGACTCGTAAAGTCACATGACCAGACTAAAGAAAGAAGATGACTCCTAAAGTCACATGACCAGACAAGGAAAAAAAGACTCATAAAGTCACATGACTAGAATGAAGAAAGAAGAGGCCTCATAAAGTCACATGACTAGAATGAAGAAAGAAGAGGCCTCATAAAGTCACATGACTAGAATGAAGAAAGAAGAGGCCTCATAAAGTCACATGACTGGACTGAAGTAAGAAGAAGCCTTGTAAAGTCACATGACCCAACCGAAGATCACTGCAAAAAAGAATGTATGTGCAGAGATTTTAAAAATGCCAGATGTGGGATTAAACAAAATCTCAATGAATAAATATATATATGTAGCGGGGGTACCAAATTTAGGGACTGCTATGCCAAATTTAATGGGCGATTCGAGTGGTAGTTTGCTCGAATCTCTTCAATTTGCTGGACTCTGCCTTGCTGTTGTTTTGCCTGGTGTGCAGTTCCCCTTAGAAGTAATAGGGCAGTGATTTGGTGTCCTCTCTTGGCAGCCGTACAGTGGGGGTGGGGAACCTGCTGGGCATGCCGGGAGGGGATACATAAGGGGCAGACGCCGCCTGGGAGGGGTCTTCTGTTCGTTCCTGGTTCCAGAGTCGGAGTCCTGGTGCGTGGCGTGTGGCCCTCCAGGCCATGGGACCACGTGCACTTCAGTCCTGGGCACCTTTAGTCCTGGGACTGCAACTTCAACCCTGGGCCCAGCACCTTTAGCTGGAGCCCACTTCGGGAGGAGGAATCCCAGGGTGCCGCCTTGCGAGGGGACCCGTTTCTAGAAGAGGAGGCTGGGGGAGGACCGTTCCCAGGGACTGGTGAGAGATCACAGTGAAGGAAGGGGCCCAGTAACTCTCTGGAGGGATGTCATCCATCCAGAAAAAGGGATCTAACCAAAAGGACCAGTAGGAGGTTTGGGGCACCATAGATCCTGTGGCAGAGGATCTCCCGAACGCATCCATTAGAGAATCAAATAGACTGTTCGAGTTACACGCCGGCTGCTAGTGCCTTCGGGTGACTATCCGGGTGAGCTATACCCACTCGGGACCGAGTGGCGAAGAAACAAGAGTGCCTGAACTGATCTGTCTTCCTAACACCTTTCTCTTCTCATTTGTGGATTTTCGTGCATAAAGAAATAAACTCTATGTTGGAGTTGATGCTGGTGTGGACCTTGGAGTTACTTGGGGCATAGAGACTTTTGTCCTTACACTACAGGGACAGAAACCAACCCAGGGGGCCTGCTGCAAAGACCCGTAAGTGGGTACGGGCATAGTGGAGACCGTGCGTGCTTTCCTCTCCAGTGAACGAGCCAAAGAGTGGAGTAAGAGGGTGGCGCGGGTGCTTCATATATATATGTATATTTGCGTGCTTTCCTCTCCAGTGAACGAGCCAAAGAGTGGAGTAGGAGGGTGGCGCGGGTGCTTCATATATATATATATGTATATTTGCGTGCTTTCCTTTCCAGTGAACGAGCCAAAGAGTGGAGTAGGAGGGTGGCGCGGGTGCTTCATATATATATATGTATATTTGCGTGCTTTCCTCTCCAGTGAACGAGCAAAAGGCCTCGTACACACGGCCGATTTTCTCGGCAAGAACCAGCAAGAAACTTGCTGGCAGAGAGGTCTTGCCGAGTAAATCGGTCGTGTGTACGCGGCTATCGGGTTTCTGGTCGAGAAAACCGACAAGAAACCTCGACGAGAAAATAGAGAACCTGCTCTCTATTTTCTCGTCGAGATTCTCCTCGGCATGTTTCTCGACGAGAAAAGTGAGTGTGTGTACACTTACCTGTCCTCCCGGAAGCCTGCGCATATTCGAAATGAATTCGACGCATGCGCGGTAGCTTCCTAGGCATACGTAGGGTATACCAAGATGGTGGCGACGGCATCGAATGTGACGAGCGCATGCTCGTCGTAGTCGATGACGTCACCGCGTACGCTCCATTCAAAGAACCGCGGGTTCTTTGAAACGAGCGTGTGTACACTCGGCCGGGACAAGTTTCTTGTCCAAGAATCTCGTCGAAAAAAACGACATGTTTTTTTCAACGAGAATCTCGGCCGTGTGTACGAGGGCAAAGAGTGGAGTAGGAGGGTGGCACGGGTGCTTCATATATATATATATATATATTTGCATGCTTTCCTCTCCAGTGAATGAGCCAAAGAGTGGAGTAGGAGGGTGGCTCGGGTGCTTCATATATATATATGTATATTTGCGTGCTTTCCTCTCCAGTGAACGAGCCAAAGAGTGGAGTAGGAGGGTGGCGCGGGTGCTTCATATATATATATATATTTGCATGCTTTCCTCTCCAGTGAACGAGCCAAAGAGTGGAGTAGGAGGGTGGCGCGGGTGCTTCATATATATATGTATATTTGCGTGCTTTCCTCTCCAGTGAATGAGCCAAAGAGTGGAGTAGGAGGGTGGCGCGGGTGCTTCATATATATATGTATATTTGCGTGCTTTCCTCTCCAGTGAACGAGCCAAAGAGTGGAGTAGGAGGGTGGCGCGGGTGCTTCATATATATATGTATATTTGCGTGCTTTCCTCTCCAGTGAACGAGCCAAAGAGTGGAGTAGGAGGGTGGCGCGGGTGCTTCATATATATATGTATATTTGCGTGCTTTCCTCTCCAGTGAACGAGCCAAAGAGTGGAGTAGGAGGGTGGCGCGGGTGCTTCATATATATATATATGTATATTTGCGTGCTTTCCTCTCCAGTGAACGAGCCAAAGAGTGGAGTAGGAGGGTGGCGCGGGTGCTTCATATATATATATATATATATATATATATATGTATATTTGCGTGCTTTCCTCTCCAGTGAACGAGCCAAAGAGTGGAGTAGGAGGGTGGCGCGGGTGCTTCATATATATATGTATATTTGCGTGCTTTCCTCTACAGTAAACGAGCCGAAGAGTGGAGTAGGAGGGTGGCGCGGGTGCTTCATATATATATATGTATATTTGCGTGCTTTCCTCTCCAGTGAACGAGCCAAAGAGTGGAGTAGGAGGGTGGCGCGGGTGCTTCATATATATATGTATATTTGCGTGCTTTCCTCTCCAGTGAACGAGCCAAAGAGTGGAGTAGGAGGGTGGCGCGGGTGCTTCATATATATATATGTATATTTGCGTGCTTTCCTCTCCAGTGAACGAGCCAAAGAGTGGAGTAGGAGGGTGGCGCGGGTGCTTCATATATATATGTATATTTGCGTGCTTTCCTCTCCAGTGAACGAGCCAAAGAGTGGAGTAGGAGGGTGGCGCGGGTGCTTCATATATATATATGTATATTTGCGTGCTTTCCTCTCCAGTGAACGAGCCAAAGAGTGGAGTAGGAGGGTGGCGCGGGTGCTTCATATATATATGTATATTTGCGTGCTTTCCTCTCCAGTGAACGAGCCAAAGAGTGGAGTAGGAGGGTGGCGCGGGTGCTTCATATATATATGTATATTTGCGTGCTTTCCTCTCCAGTGAACGAGCCAAAGAGTGGAGTAGGAGGGTGGCGCGGGTGCTTCATATATATATGTATATTTTGTAAATCTCGGAGGCCTCAAACACTGTGAACCCTGATCTGAGCCCCAATTCCCCGGTTACACGTCTGATTTCACCTTTTATCCTTTGTAACGGCTATGTGGAAGACTTAACAACTTCTCTCCAAATGATAAATATAAAATGAGCTGGTTTCATGCTTAAATCCTGCGTCTCCTGAGGTTGAATGTGTTCCCTGTGACAGATGGCCCACAGGTGGATCTCTGGTAACTGTCATAGCCAGTACAAGAGGAACTGTATCTGATTAAGATTAAGAGCGCATTGAGAATTCTCCCCGTGCATACAGAGAAGCATGCTGTGTGACCCCTATTCCCAGTGATGGGAGCCGCGGCTGTCCGCTCTAACCCTCCTCCTGGTGGCTGATTGTGACTGACAGCTGCTTGCTTAACCCCTGAAAACAGAATGAACTCGGAGTTCACATTAGAAAAGGTAAAGCTCATGATAAAGACCATCAACAGTGAGCCCCAGAGGCTCTTGGGATTTCTGCTGCTCTACAGGGTCCAGGCTCATCTCTCAGGAAGGGAGGCCTATTAAAATTACAGCATCTCTTGTATCGCTATGCTAATCGCCATCTTTTTTTTTTTTTTACCAGGATACTTACACTCTCATTACATTGTGTAATAGGACTGTAACACCAACCCACTACAGGAAATTCCATATTTCATACTTCCCAAAAGGATCCCATCCGACCATCCATCTGCACCTCTTTCAATGTCATATCAAAAGTCATTACTAATCTTTTTTAATCTGCAGCCATGAAGGTCCTTGTTCAGGCACTTTCTGTTGAAGGGTGACAACCAGTGGCCGCTGGTGCTCTATTTTTTTTTTTTGGGCGGGGGGGGGGGGGTGTTTGTTCAGTCAAACCCTCCCCTCCCCGTCGCTTTGTCGATCGGCAAACAACCCCCCCATCGCTCATCCGTCCACCCATCAGCCCTGCACTTACCACATCCAGGTCACAGGCAGCTTCGGTGGCTTCCCCGTGTCTCTTCCTTGGTGCCTACCCCCCCTGCTCCTGGTCAATGCGGTCGCTTCTCCTCCCGGCCAATCGGGTCTTAAGACCCCTTTCCTGATTGGCTGGGAGAAGAATCAGGAAGACAATAGCAAATATTAATTCACTATTGTCACACAACTGGGTGGGCACAGGGTGCAGTGCTCTGCCCCCCAAGCCCACCCTTTTTTTTAAGCCAATTAGAACCTCAGGCTCTAATCCCGTGCTTCAAAATAAAAACAACCATTGGAATCCATGCGTCCAGTGCCCTGAATATAGATTAGGGGCCGGGTGCATGGATTAGGGGGGTGGCACCCCTGCGCCCCTAATAGAACGGCCACCACTGGTGACAATGCTCCTGTATTGTCACCCTGTCACACACGCTTCCAAATAAGAATACAAGTGGCCATTTTTACACCCATCACACAACAGGCATAGACCAATGTTGACATCATCAGGAAACCCACCCTGAGAAATGCCATGCAGTCATCGCTGGCATTCATGTAAATAGGAAGTGACTGCAAAATGGCTACAAAAGATCAGCAGTATTAGGATGAAAAAAAGGCAAAAAACAACCAAATCTGTTCATGTCTCTTTACTTTTATGTTGGAGTTCACCTCATGCATGTGTAGCAGGGTGTTCCCCTTTAATCACGAGAGACTACACCCAGTACATCTTGCAGCAACCAGGGTGCATTGCCCCATGCAAAGACTGCTGGGGCAGACTTTATAAAGGGGAGGCGGAGTTTTGTCTCTTTGGACACCCCCTCTCCTAGCAAGAGGATCCCTGTGCTGAACTGCTGTGTGCACAAGGCCTGAAGCCTGGGCCTTGTGCTCTGTTCCAAAGAGCCCCTCTGCCAGCCTAGCGGAACCTCAAAGACATCTTCTCATCCTTGCTGTACTACATCAGAAGGACCGGAGACCTGGATGTCGGTGGATTCCTGTTCCTAGACGAATCGGCGGAGGAAACGGACTTGGACTTGTCCGGGTGGTCAGAGAGCATTTGCTCATAGACAGATACTTTATCTTCACTATTCATTTGGATTATAAAAGTTTGTTCAGCAAGTGCACCACCGAAAGATTGCATGCGAAGATTGTTTCCTTAAACTTCCATTTAGATCAGTCAGGCCTGACTGTGTAGGCAGATACTATTGAGAGTTAGTCTACCCACGAGGGGAAGTGATTGAAAAGGGGTAGCGATAGAGCCGCATTGCATTATTTGAGTTATCCGATTGTTTGTTCATTTAAATACTGTTTATTCTTAAAATCTGCACTTTGTTATACTGTCAGTTTATTACTTGCCCATTTGCATTAGTAAAATATCTGGGTCAAGTAGAGTTGGTGTCAGCTTCCGTTACTTTTACAGGAGTTTAAAAGTATATTGCTGTGCATGCTTGCTATAAGACTGCGTCACCAACAGTTGCCGTCACGCGGTCTTATCCCACTACTTGTAGCTGTGCCACGGGAGGTTAGAGCCGATTGCCAGGGGTTGACAGCGGTGCATTACAAGGCCCAAATTAATACCAGCAGCCCTCTTAACTGAGGGTACCGCTATACATGTATTGTAATTCTACAAAGAAAAAGAAGCAACAAAACCCACAGGAGCCAATCACATAATAGTTTTAGTTTTCTGGCTTGCTTCAGAAGCACAATTGAACCCCACTTCTACAGAAAGTTTAATCATTAAAAAGTGAATGGAAGGCCAAAACCTTTTGTTTTCGTCCAGGATAGAAGAAGAAATAGTTAAAACCTATATAGTTTTTTTTTTAGTCCCATTGGAAAGTTTTTCCCTTCACTTCCTCTTTCTAGATCCAAAAAACTCCCCATAGTCAGTGGAGATCCCTCTTAGATCGCTGTGACCGGGACAGGTGTCCCCATTGGAAGACTTCTCTAATTGGCATGTCTGTTGTAGAAAGTGATCATGCTCTATTGTTCTCTATTGTTCTCTATTGTTCTCTATTGTTCTCTATTGTTCTTTGCCATCACAGAAAGGTAGACAAATGTTTGATTTTCTGGTGCGGTGCTGGTGGTGCCGTCATCACCTACCTTGCTCTATTATGCCAATACAAGTTTCCGAAGTACCCATTGCGACACAGGGAAAATGTACAGATGAGTTCACTGCCAAAACGCAACTCTGGACACAGTTGACTAGAGTTAATGAGATGTGTCTATGGAATGCTTGCCTGCACATAGGATTCCATTTGTCTACCTTTCTTCCTCATCAACAAGTATAATACAAACTTTTCTGGACACAACGGACACTCTAGCAGCCTGTACAGACACAAGGGAACAGAATTCTACATCTCATAGCTACCTAGGCTTTAACATTTGTCAGTAGAGCTGGGGTTTAAGAGCTTTTGTCTCGGAGACTATGAAATGTTGTTGCAAGCTTGCACTGATGATCTCTGGATTATAGATCCATCCCTACCAATGACCTTTAAGGTATCATCATACTGCCATTCCCATTGTAGTTCTTTAAGTCGCTTTAAAGAACAATAATGTTGTGAATGCAGACACAGTGCAAACTCTTAGATACTATCTTTAGCAAGTTTAAATGGCCCCCCCCACAAACACCACCCATATGTGTTTGGGGACTTAAAAGAGAAATACAGGAATAAAAAAATAAACATCAATAGATCGATCTGATGCTGCAGCTGTCCCCCCCCCCCACCTGCTCCAACACCAAGAACTAAGTGACCACATGACTGCAGTTATTGGTCCATCTGAGCAGAGAATCTCTGCTCTGCCCCCTAGTGCTCACCGCAGCGCTGGCTGGGGAGGGAGCAGCTGGCTCAGGCTCTCAGCAGCACGCTGAAAGCCTGAGCCTGCTGCCGGTCAGATATCTGGCATTATTGTCGGGATCCATCCAGAATCTGGACGACTCTGTGACACAGGTTTTAGCCCACTGTCGGCTGAATCTAGGTCACAAGAGTGCAGAACTAAGTTTACTCCTGTGACCCATAGAAGAATATTTGGCCAAAGGAGCTTTGCTGAAACCGTATAATGCTAAATGCAAATCTAGGAGCAGAATACAGCCCTCAAGTATTGCGTCCTCAGTACATGCTGTACTTCATTTTGTAAAAGAATGTTGATTTTTTCAGCTGCCCATTTTATTGCACTCCCTGCTCTGTCCTGCAGAGGGCAGAGCATTGGTCGCAGAGCCCCAGAAACGAACAATGAGCACTTGGCTTAGTTCCTTACACGCACATACACAGTCTGCTCTCTCACAGCATTCTGCAGAGTGAAAGAGAGCAGACTGTGCTTGTGTGGGTAGGGAATGAAGCCAAGTGCTCATTTGTCAATTTCCGGGCTGCACATCCAACCCTCATTGCGTCTTGCCAGGGTATGTTTTTGGAAAAAGTCAGTAAAAGTGAACTTAAAGTGGATGTAAAGCCACTCTCCTCCTTTCTAAACTACTGCCATAGTGCTGATCTATAAGGATATAGATGCCTCCTGCATGTATCCTCACCTGTCAAATGTCTCCCCTCTGTCTGTTATAAGAACTGAAAAACTGCAGATTCTGTGGGTGGATCTGTTGTCTGGAGCTCGGTGGGTGGAGTCGTGATGTCAGTAGACTCCCCGCCCACCTCTACACTCCCCTTGTCAACATGCATTTTCTCCTGTGTATTCCTTCTGCTATGATCACTAACATCCAGTCAAAATCCAGAAAAGTAACCACATGACTTCAGAAAAGGAGTGGGGGTGGGAATTAAAAAAATAATGGCTGTCTAAAGCTAGTGCATAAGATATGTAAATAACCTGTCACTCAAAGCAAGGGGGCGGAACGGACAAAGGTTTTTCTCTGTTTGTCCGTTTTATCTCACTGAACAATAAGAGAGTTTTGCTCAGAGCTGGATTAACTCTTTGTGGCAAGACATGGCACAAATGATAGGAAATCTTATACTCTACATTGTGACAGCAAAAAAAAATAAATAAATTGGGTTTACATTTAATCTTTTAAAGTATATTTAAACCCAATCACAAAAACCTTATATTATCTTTAATATGCTATTACAATTTCAAAAGGCATTTTCAGCCTTTTTATTGTTAATACTGTCTAAAGTTTTCATTAAATAACACCTGGTTATCCTACCATGAAGGTCCTTGGTTTAGGCATTTCCTATAGTAGGGTGAAAACATATTGTCTCCCAGCTGTGCACCATCGTATCACATACTATCTTAGTGCAGGCACTTTTTGCTGTTGTTACCACCAGGAACCCTGCTGAAGAAACTAACTGTAGCCACCACTAGATTGCTACCGTGTTTCCCCGAAAATAAGACCTAGCGTTATTTTCCAGGAGAGCTGCAATATAAGCCCTACCCCGAAAATAAGCCCTAGTTTTAAAATGCTTGTAAAATCCTATAATCCACTTTATTACAGTAGTATATAATGTACAATGTGTGTGTTTCTGTAATATAATTGCAGGGAAGAGAGCTTCGGTGGGTCACAGAAGCGCAGAGCGGCGCTATAATGAAGGTATTTGGCACAATTATATTACAGAAACACACACATTATATAATACTATAATAGTGTGGATTATAGGATTTTACAAGCATTTTAAACTCAGTTCACACTGGGGATTCCTGTCAGGCAGGGGGAGAGGGGGAGAGAAGACAGCACATTACATGGTAAGACCTACCCCGAAAATAAGCCCTATTGTGTCTTTTGTTGCCAAAATTAATATAAGACCCGGGCTTATTTTCGGGGAAACACGGTATGTAGACCAGAAGTGGCTGTAAAGAGGCTGGTGGCAGGAGATTAGTAATGCTGAAACAATAGACAGCACTTTAACAAACTAAATGTCTTCCAGTTAGGACTTACATCTACAAAGAAAATGTATTTGATGTCCACTGTTCAATCTTGGTACATCTGCAGTGCTTATGTGATACATATTCATTTCCCACTGCCATTCCCAGTGTTTCAGTATTCGGTTTAGTTTGTGATGTTTTTCGGGTTTAGTTAGTTGCTTTTTACATGAATGAGGAAACGGCTCAGGCAAACCTTCTTACTGGGGGTGGATCAAAAGTTCTCCTTTAAATTGAGTTTGTAGCCTGAAGTGACCTAAATTCTTGCAGGAATTTCTGGACCAGATCGTATGAAAGGAGAAGAGGCAATACAATGGGGAGAAGAGAAAATAAGAGGTAGAAGAGTAGAACTTCTTTGCTAATGAATCCTCCATTTCCCTGAATAGCCTGAGGAGGAAAGAGAAATGCTGCACAATGCAAGCATCTAATGTTCTTCATTAGCCTAATAAAAAGTATCCATGCAGTACGGGTAATCAGTCTTTACTATGAAATTGTATTTCACATCGAGGGAGGGTTATATCTGATGTAATTATGTCTGCGCCATCGGCGTAGCCCTACAGTTCCTTATCCCACAGGATGCCATTCCACCACAAATTTAGAATGTTGTCAGGTTCTAGATAACGCAACAGGCCCAAAATAATCCAAAGTGCTCCAAATTTGTTCTTCTACACTCAGCTCCAGTTCTAAAGTAATGCTTGTTGAACCCAAGTCAGTCGATGGATCGACTTGGGTAGAATCAGCCTGCCCTTAGATGGATCGGATCTCAGCTGGTCCCTGCTGAACCAGCCAAGATTCAAACCATCTATGGCCAGCCTTAAGGCCCATACACACGATCTGACTTTTTGACAACAAACCTCAGACGGACCTGTTTGATCGGACAATCCGACCGTGTGTTCGCTCCATCGGAAAAACTTTGCCGCTTTTTCATCAGACAAATGTTCGTTGTGACAAACTTTCCGGCAACAAATGTCCGATGGATAAAATCCGATCGTGTGTACACAAGTCCATCGGACTAAAGTCCAAACACGCATGCTCAGAACCAATGCTAAAGATCAGACAACAATAGCAGAAGTTGCCCAAAGGGTGGCGGTAAAGAGCAGAAAAACCACGTGATTTGGTGAAAGTTGGCTGAAAAAGTCCTGCAGTGTGTATGCATACCAAGTTCACCGACAACGCCCTTCGGAGCAAAATCCACGGAAAAGTCCGATGGAAGTCCGATCGTGAGACTTAATACTGGAGCAGAGAGAATCTGGAGCAGTGCATGGCAACCAATCAGCTTTGATTTTAAAACATAACTGAAAAACCTAAAGCTAGAATCTGATTGGCTACTATGTACAGCTTCTCCAGATTCTGTCTGCTCCAGTTTTAATAAATTATGCCTCGTACACATGACCAGTTTTCCCGGCAGGAAAAAAAACTACGCTTTTCCCGACGGGATTCCTCTCAAGCCTGCCTTGCATACACACTGTCACACAAAAGACTGCTGAACTTTTAAATGCCAAGAACATGGTGACGTCAAAGACTACAACGAGCCGACAAAATGACGTTCTATGCTTCCGCGCATGCGTCAAATTGTTTACGAGGATGCGCGTTTTTTTCCCCCCGGGAAAGCATAGAGACGACCGGTTTTCTCGGCAGGATTTTTTCCTGACGGGAAAAAAGAGAGCCGGTTCTCTTTTTTTCCCCCCGCAGTTTTCTTGTCGGGAAAACTGCGATGGAGCATACAAACGGCCGGTTTTCCCGGCCAAAAGCTGTCATGGCAGTTTTCCCGACGGGAAAACCGGTCGTGTGTACGAGGCATAACCCCCTATGAGTGGTGCTTACTGATGTCATGTGATCACTCATCCTCCACTCCGCTCTGCATAGCCCAGAGAGAAGAAGGACAGGAACAGGCCGCTGAGACATCACCCAGACCTGCAAAAATTATATAAAATAAAGGTATCTGAGCAATTCATTGTTCAGCAGTTGATAGATAGAATGATTATTAGTGCTGTGGGGGGGGGGGGGGGGAGCATCTGGGTTTACAACCACTTTAAATACCTTTTTTAAAATCAAATTATTCCGAATACACAAGTTGTGGTAGAATTTATAAACTTTCAATATGTGAACCACAAACCACTTAGTGCCCTGTGGCCCCTAAAATTCAACCTCCTGCATATCTTGCTGATCGTCTTTAATAATTGTTCATCCACAAAACCAATGCGTGCAGAAAATATAAATTAATTGCCGCACACTTGACACCTGATCATTCATTTTCCTTTCTTTTGTTTGTGGTTATAAAAGAAGGGTTGATCCCGCTGTTACAGTTTTGCTGCTGGCATTTAAAAGATTATTCGTAATTACAGATTGCAGTGATACATAAAAAGAAAGAGAGAGGGAGAGAGAGAGAGAAAAAAAAAATAATAGCAGAATCTGAATACTACCATTTCAGGTAAAGCTTTTACATCAGTGTAGAGGAGCACACAAAACAAAGGCCGCGGTTTCACTATAAACATACCTACCGCACTTCACCGGCATATTGTTATCCTACCATCTGTGCTTATAAGGCAGCTTTCCCTAAAAACATATTGAAAAGGGTCTTTACCGAAGGTACAGTCAACTTTAGAAATTATTAATGTTACTACAGAAACGATTTTATAACATAATACGCTGTAATTTGGGCAAAAGCAAAGCTATGAGACCTCTTTATAAGGCACAAAAGCAAAAGATATTCTATTGAAATTCTAAAGTATGAATTCATCTAACATTTGCAATATATTTTTTTCCAGGCAATAAAAAAGTATGATTTAAAATTGTTACCAGGGACTGGACGATAGGGTTTGCAGCATTCACGAGGGACTGGACAATATACTCTACAGATACCACCTGGATACTGGACAACGCCGTTTCCAGAAACCACCTGAGACTGGACAATATACTTTCCAGAAACCGCCAGAGACAAGCAATATACTGTACTTTCCAGAAACCAATTAGATACTGGAAATACACTTTCCAGAAACCACCAGAGACTGGAATATACACTTTCCAGAAATCACACAAATACTAGACAAATATACTTTCAAGAAACCACACAGATACTAGACAAATATACTTTCCAGAAACCACGTAGATATTGTACAATATTCTTTCCAGAAACCATCAGAGACCGCACAATATAGTTTTCAGAAACCAAGAAGGGACTATACAATTTACTTTCCAAAAACCACCTAGATACTGGACTGGTTTCCAGAAACCACCAAAGACTGGACAATATTCTTTCCGAGACCATCAGAGACAGGACAATCTGGACAATATACTTTCCAGAAACCGCCAGGGACAGGCAATATACTGTACTTTCCAGAAACCAATTAGATACTGGAAATACACTTTCCAGAAACCACCAGAGACTGGAATATACACTTTCCAGAAACCACACAGATACTAGACAAATATATTTTCCAGAAACCATCAGAGACCGCACAATATAGTTTTCAGAAACCAAAAAGGGACTATACAATTTACGTTCCAAAAACCACCTAGACACTGGACTGGTTTCCAGAAACCACCAAAGACTGGACAATATTCTTTCCAAGACCATCAGAGACTGGACAATCTAGACAATATACTTTCCAGCAGGGCTGGACTGAGACAAAAATTTGGCCCTGGACTTCATCCAGACCGGCCCATTTTAATTTTGCAAACAAGCACAAAAACAGTATATAAACTAAACGCAATTGTGCAAAAAAACATAAGTAGCATAACATAAGGAGTCCTCACTCAACCCTTTTTTTATTTCACTTATTCTCCTCTGTATTTTTCTCATCCTTCCCACATCACTGCATGAAGTGGAGGACGAGCCGCGCAGCCATTACTTTGACAGGCTGTCACTGAAACCGGCCCACTGAGCCATTGGCCCACCGGGAAACTCCCTGTAGTCCCAATGGCCAGTACATGCCTGCTTTCCAGAAACCACCAGGGACTATACAATTTATTTTTGAGAAACCACCTAGATATCGGAAAAATCGTTTACAGAAACCACGGGGACTGAACAAAATACAGTTTAGAAACCACCTAGATACTGTACAAGATTCTTACCAGAAAACATCAGACTGGACAATATACCGTATATACTCGAGTACGAGCCGAGATTTCCAGCCCTTTTTTTGGGGCTGAAAATGCCCCCCTCGGCTTATACTCGAGTCAGTGTACCTGAAAATATTGAGAGGCTGCGGGCATCCATCGTTTAAAACTCGCGGTCTCCTCCTGGTCCCTTCCGTGATAGGCGGAACTGTGTCTGCTGAGAAACGCCTATCACGAACGTTCTCTCATCCTCACCCATCCCAGCAGACACTGTGTTCAGTGTTCCGCCAATCACGGACGCCTTTTCATCCTCTGACAAGAGGACGTCTATGATTGGCAGAACACTGAACACAGTGTCTGCTGGGAAACTGAGTCTGAGGATGAGAGAACATTCGTGATAGTCGGAACTGTGTCTGCTGAGAAACACCTATCACGGAATGGACCAGGAGGAGACCGCGAGTTTTAAAC
This sequence comes from Rana muscosa, assembly GCA_029206835.1. Taxonomy (NCBI): domain Eukaryota; kingdom Metazoa; phylum Chordata; class Amphibia; order Anura; family Ranidae; genus Rana; species Rana muscosa. The sequence goes on along the minus strand of CM055128.1, from coordinate 290,475,470 downwards.
AATGAATGGACGACCGCAGCCTCTCAATTTCAGGTACACTGACAACGGGCACAGTGAGGACTGGCACAGTGAGGATTGGCACAGTAAGGATGGGCACAGTGAGGTGGCAATGGGCAGAGTAAGGTTGGGCACAGTGACAATTGGCACAGTGAGGTTGCAATGGGCACAGTGAGGCGTGCCAATGGACATTGTTGACCCTATTCCAGTAGCTGCTGCATTCTCATCCTCGGCTTATACTCGAGTCAATACATTTTCCACGTTTTTTGTGGTGAAATTGGGTACCTCGGCTTATACTCGAGTATATACGGTACTTGCCAGTAACTGCAGGATACTGGACAATACCATTTGCAGAAACCGCCAGAGAATAGACAATATTCTCTCCAGAAAAATGCCAGAGACTGGACAATATACTTTGCAGGAACCTTTGGGGTAAAGGTGTGCACAGCCTATTGCATTAGGGTGTGCACCATAAAGCGCAAACACACGTGTGTGTGTGTGTACATATATATGTCCCCGGAACATTCATCTCCCTGCCGTGACAGTGAAAGAGAAGAGCCTAAACACTTCTCTTATGGCAGAGCTGGTAAGAGGGAGATCTTTCCCTCCTTCCTGCCGTCACACAGAGCAATAATACTAATGTACATGGGGTGATTAGGGTGTGCCCAGGCACATCCACTACACCCTGTGCGGAGACTTAACAAAATACTTTCCAGAAACTATAAGAGACTGGGCAATTTACTTTTCATAAACCACTGGAAAATGGTTAAAAAACTTTCCAGAAACCACCATGAACTGGACAATACACTTGATAAAAAGGTTTTAATTTTCCATTAGAATTCAAAGTCTGGACAATGTATTTTCCAATGAGCATCAGGAGCTTTGGGCATTTGGGCACGAGAAGCTGGATGGTACACTTTCCACTGGCCATTGGACAATTTGCTTTTGACAGGCAGAACATACTGCCATTGGTAGCAATGACTAGAGACTAGAGAGGAGCAGGCTTTAAACCTTTTGCTGTCTGTGTCCCCATTGGGGAGTTTCACCACTCTATTTATCACAGTAACCATTGTCATTGAGACAGAAAGAGAGAGCAAATCCTACATTTTAGTGTTGTCACCAGAGCAAATTATCCAAAGGAGATACCTGTTTCAGTGACAACTAAGATGGGGAATTCCCCTCACTGGAAGATTTCTTCTTATTTCCTGTTGCATCTCCAGGAAAAAAAATAAAGGGAAATATCCTTAGCAAGACACAGACAGAACAAAAAAAATTACCCCTGGTAGGGGTTTTAACCCTTCCCTACTCTACAGCGCCTGCACAAAGCATTCATGCCTCTTCCACATTTTTTCAAGTTACAACCAAAAACGTAAATGTATTATATTGGGATTTTATGTGATAGACCAACACAAAGTGGAACATAATTGTGAAGTGGACGGAAAATTATAAATGCTTTTCATTTTTTTTTTTACAAAATATTATTTGAAAAGTGTGGTGTGCATTTGTATTCAGCCCCCTTTAATCTAATACCCCTAAATAAAAATTGCCTTCTGAAGTCACCTAATTAGTAAATAGAGTCCACCTGTGTGTAACTTAACCACTTCAATACAGGGCTTTTTGTACCTATTCAATACCGGGCTTATTTTGGCACTTCTCTCCTATATGTACAAATCATCATTCTTTTGCTAGAAAATTACTCAGAACCCCCAAACATTATATATGTTTTTTTAGCAGACACCCTAGGGAATAAAATGTCGGTCATTGCAACATTTTTTCTTGCACAATATTTGCGCAATAATTTTTCAAACGCCTTTTTTTTAAAAAAAAAATGGTTTCATGAATTAAAAAATAACAAAACAGTAAAGTTAGCCCAATTTTTTGGGAACATATGAAAGATAATGTTACGCTGAGTAAATAGATACCTAACATGTCACGCTTTAAAATTGCGCACACTCATGGAATGGCGCCAAACTTCGGTACTTAAAAATCTCCATAGGCGACGCTTTAATTTTTTTTACAGGTTACCAGGTTAGAATTACAGAGGAGGTCTAGTGCTAGAATTGTTGCACGCGCTCTAACGCACGTGGCGATACCTCACATGCGTGGTTTGAACGGCGTTTACATATGTGGGCGACTTGCGTGTGCATTCGCTTCTGATCGCGAGCTACCGGGGACAGGGGCGTTTTAATTTTTTTTTTTTATTATTTTTTTTTTTTTTACTTATTTTTTTTTTTTTTTTACAATGATTTTACTTTTTTTTTTTTTTTGATCACTTTTATTCCTATTACAAGGAATGTAAACATCCCTTGTAATAGGAATGTGTGTGACAGGTTCTCTTTATTGAGAGATGCGGGGTCAATAAGACCCCACATCTCTCCTCCAGGCTGGAAAGCATGAGATCAGTGAAAAAATTTTCACTGATTTCATACTTACAGCCGCAATGGCGGCTTTGTTTACATTTGAGGACCCGGGCGTGACGTCATCACATCGCGCCCAGGCCTCCGACGATCATAGAGATGACTGTCATCTCTATGCTCATCACGTGACTCCACCAACGATGCCGGAAGATTCGCTCCGGGTCCCCGATCGCACGGGGGAGCCCGGAGAAGCACCGGATGGCGGCGGGAGGGGGGGTGTCCCCTCCCGCCGCCTATAAGAACGATCAAGCGGTGGAACCGCCGCTATGATCGTTCTTATGGTGCACAGAATCGCCGGCACTTTAAAAGGATATCTGAATGATGCCTCTAGCTGCAGGCATCATTCAGATATCCCCCTACAAAGCCGAGGACGTCATATGACGTCCACCCAGGATGGGATATCCCATCTGTGGACGTCATTTGTCTATGGCTGGGTAGGGAAGTGGTTAATCTCAGCATAAATACAGCTGTTCTGTGATGCCCTCAGAGGTTTGTTAGAGAACTTTGGCGAATAAACAGCATCATGAAGGCCAATGAACACACCAGACAGGTCAAGGATGAAGTTGTGGAGAAGTTTAAAGCAGGGTTAGGTTATTAAAAAATATCCTAAGCTTTGAACATCTCATGGTGCACTGTTCAATCCATCATCCGAAAATGGAAAGAGTATGGCACTGCAAACCTACCAAGACATGGCCGTCCACCTAAACGGACAGGCTGGGCAAGAAAAGCATTATTCAGATGGTAACTCTGAAGGAGCTGCAGAGATCCACAGCTCAGGTGGGAGAATCTGTCCACAGGACAACTATTAGTCGTGCTTCTCCACAAATCTGCCCTTTATGGAAGGGTGGCAAGAAGAAAGCCATTGTTGAAAGAAAACCATAAGAAGTCCTGTTTGCAGTTTGCGATAAGCCATGTGGGGGACACAGCAAACATGTGGAAGATGAGACCAAAATTTAACTTTTTGGCCTAAAAGCAAAACGATATGTGTGATGGAAAACTAACACTCCATGTCACTCTGAACACACCATGACCTCCGGGAAACATGGTGGTGGCCGCATCATGTTGTGGGGATGCTTTTCTTCAGCAGGGACAGGGAAGCTGCTCAGAGTTGATGGGAAGATGGATGGAGCCAAATACAGGGCAATCTTAGAAGAAAACCTGTTAGAGTCTGCAAAAGACTTGAGACTGGGGCGGAGGTTCACCTTCCAGCAGGACAATGACCCTAAACATACAGCCAGAGCTACAATGGAATGGTTTAGATCAAAGCATATTCATGTGTTAGAATGGCCCAGTCAAATTCCAGACCTAAATCCAATTGAGAGTCTGTGGCAAGACTTGAAAATTGCTGTTCACAGACGCTCTCCATCCAATCTGACAGAGCTTGAGCTATTTTACAAAGAAGAATGGGGAAAAATGTTATCTCTAGATGCGCAAAGCTGGTAGAGACATTCCCAAAAAGGCTTGCAGCTATAAATGCAGCGAAAGGCGGTTCTACAAAGTATTGACTCGGGGGGCGCTATACAAATGCCCCCCACACATTTCACATATTTATTTGTAAAAAAGATTCAAAACCATTTATCATTTTCCTTCCACTTCACAATTATGTGCCCCTTTGTGTTGGTCTATCACATAAAATCCCAATAAAATACATTCACGTTTTTGGTTGTAACATGGCAAAATGTGGAAAATTTCAAGGGGTATGAATACTTTTTCAAGGCACTGTATATGCTGTACTTACAGTTTAATTTAAAATTAACGCCCAAACACAAACCCTTAAGTTGAACCTAACAACTTAATAGTTCTTAACTTAAAACAAACCCTTTTAATGCTAACCCTAAAACTCAGACAAATGTATACTTTAAATAACGTTATAATCACAGAGCATCAGGGGCTACATAGAGCACAGTAGCATCAATAATATGTAGACAATGGAAATTTCATATTCCAAAATAAATTCATTTAACAAATGTTTTTGTGGCTACGTAAAATGCAGAGAATTATTAGCACTGAAAAACCTGCATGAAACTGTTTGTATCCAGCAGAGACTTTTAGAACAGATATGCAGTTATATGGAAAAAAAGCACACCGCGTAACTCAAAAAACATTATTTGGATGAGGCTTATCTTTTTTTGTACTAGAACTCTAATTCCAAAGACGAGAATTATTGTACGTTTAATTATTATTTTATTATCTATTTTCTATTATTTTTAGGTGCCTTTGTCAGGAGATGATTTTTAAGTACTAATACATGAATTACAGTATATATTAATATATTCAGTATAGTTGACTTTTGCACTGTTGGAAGCATTTATACGTAGTTGTTAATCTCCAGATTTAACAGTCCATAAAATTATAATTTTTAATGCTGGAATTCTGCAGGAACCGACCCATCGGACAAAATGGAAGTCTGGACCCTTCTGCCGCGATCTCACCGTCCGTGTGACCAAATTTCTCATTATAAGCTCTCATATCATGCTCTACTTTCCAATAATGAGGTATGGGAGGTGATTTATGACCTACCACAGAGACAAATTAAACGTATTTCCATATTCCTTCAGGCTCCAGAGAAATATGGAAAAAGCGAGATTTAATTAACCATAAAGGTCAATTTTCAATAAATAAATCCTCACATAGGTCACACCATGGCACAGAAATATGCCACTGGCCCATATATCAGAAGGCTGGAACCACAGTGCATATTTTATATAAGATATAAGAGATAAGTAAACCGCTGATTTACATAACCTTTACTTTATTTGAATGGTTAGTGCTGTAAATTAGGCCGGGGGTGACATTTGACATATACAGGTCAAGGCAGCAGCTGCACTATGAACATTGCGGTTCAAGTCCAACGTACGGCTAAGAATAAGTCTGACCACTGTTTGTCTGACCCTTGTTACGAGTTATAGGTAGTTAAAAGAAATTAGTCACATAGCCAGATCCCTGATGGAAGCAGGCATTAGACACGAATGTTTAAAGAACTAGGGATAAATCACTGTAGCCTATCACAACTGCAGAGTCCGCCCCAAAACCAGCATAGGGTTCGTGAATTGGGGACCTTCTGCTTTTATTGGTACCTTCTGACACTAGTATAAACAGAAAAGTCAGTGCTACTACCCATATGACACATAGATAGCAGAGCTCCCAGGTGCTCAATCCACAGTCACTGGCTGAGTAGAGTAATGTGGAAAAAATGATCCGCACTCCGGTTGTTGCTCTTAAAATTTCTTTGTTTTATTGAAAAGCCACAGTGGACAAACGCAGATGAAGTCAGTTGACATGTTTCAGCCTTTAGGGCCTTAGTCATAACTACCGTTATGACTAAGGCCTTAGGCTGAAACACGTCAACTGACTTCACCTGCGTTTGTCCACTGGGGCTTTTCAATAAAATGATTTTTTTTTTAAGAACAACAACCGGAGTGCTGATCATTTTTTCCACCTTCTCACACTGGGTGATTCCTTTGTTTGACATTCCCTAAAAGCACAGTTAATCTTTACCAAAAAAAAAATGTAGGAAAGGGGCACCTGTAGAAAAAAAAAAAACTGTGCAGCTTTGACCAAAGTTGAATAATGCCCTTTCTATAGGTGTAAGCCATTTACTTGTCAATTCCTTAACTTGACTTGTCTATGCCCTAGACCAGTGGTTCTCAACCTGGGGGTCGGGACACCCTTGGTGGGTCAAATGATGATTTGCCAGGGGTCACCGAATCCTGGGCTGTTCCTGGAGCCCGCGGCCACCCACTCAGCCGCCCATTCAGTTCATGGCATGGCTGGGGGGCAGAGACTAGAGGTCAGTTGATGTGAGGAATGTGAAGTGGGAGAGGCTGGAGGAGACCCTATCTCCTGATTTCGGCATAGGTGTCACTGCTACGAGACACCACAAAGTCGGAGACACAGTGAAGCCGGAGACACAGTGAGTAACACTACCTGTGATTATAGTTGCCATTAAAAGTCCCCACTACAGTTCTCAGATCAGCAGATGACCTTGATCAAGAGCGCCTAAGTTGACTGATCAGAACTCCCCGCCAGCACTGTCACTGATCCTATTAACCCCACCCCCACCAAGGAGGAAGAGAAGGAATAAAAATAGAGAATACATATAAGGGAGAGAAAAAGAGGGGGAGGAGCAAAGAAAAAGGGAGCGAAAGACGGCAAGAAAGAGGGATGGGGAGAAAAAAAAGGGAAAGAAAGGAGAACAAAGAGAAAGAGGGGTACATCCTCAAATGTACCATAAGGGGTTTTAATACTGTACGAGTGGAAGGGACTCAGGGAGTGCTAAATGTCCGTGGGTTAGGGGCGGAAATTGCCTTGGGTGCTGACAACCAACACTATGAAAATAATTTTACTGTTAGGGATCCCCACAACTTGGGAAATTTTATCAAGGGGTCACGGCACTAGAAAGGTTGAGAACCACTGCCCTAGACAATGCTGAGAAACACTGCAAGTGAATAAAAAATATTTTTTTAAGGGGAAAACTCTGTAAGTATGCATTTTAGGCTGGTGACTGGGTCTCTTTTACATGTCATATACACTGCACATTCCGACTAACCCAAAGCAGCATGAAGAAAAATGTATGTGCAAAGTGCACTTTGGGTTTCAACTTACTGAAGCTGGTTCAATTTTGATTGGTTACTATAGGTTCCTCCAGTTTGCATAGAAAATTGTTTTGTTCTACTCCCTATAAAGCAGACCACCCAATTCTCCAGGAAAGAGAAAGGGTGACTTTTGTGATCCAAAAAAGACATGTCTTTTTTGGGCCCCTGATGATGTGTTCATTAATTCAGACGGCAAAACAAGACTTGTGATTACTGAAATTAAACTTTCCAACCGTTTACATTTCCCACCAGATTTCATACCTAAGAGCAGGCAACTGCATTTAATAGACCAAAGGAAAACATATCTTTCAAAAGGTATCATCCATGTTTTAATGTGACAAATTTAAATCTGGAATTTTTTTGCTTGGTTTACTTTATCTCTTACTTTGTTGCTAGGGACAGTACAACTATTTTCTGAGGTTGATAATTGCAAGTGGTTAATACATGCGATGATAGTATTCAGCACATTGATCCCTTTTTTCCAATCAAATATAGACTTGAGTTTGCAAAGGGTTTACTTTCTGGCGAAAGATAAGGTAGGGAAGTCAAGGAGAAATGCAAGGCTTCTCACAGGGGCCCAACAAGATAAAAATCTGCATCCCATAACAAAGGCCGACATCTCCTCGCTCTTCATTCACAATAATACCCAATTATTCAGATTTAGCTTACCAAAGGTGAGATTTACCGTGGCAAAAGTGTTTTATTTTCTCTAATCAATACGAATTTCAGAATAACCTTGGCTTCCCTGGCCCATCAATCCCCATCAGAGTACAGACATCCCAATGCTAGAAGAAAGACTTGACTCAGTTTATCAAACCATCCAATTGTCCTCCTCTGTATTAAGATAGGCTGCCTTGTCCATTCATTCTTGTGTCTGTTTATTCAAAGACCACAATCTTTCCCACCATTCACCTTCTTCTTCCAGGCTTGGTAAACGGTGTCACCTTCCCAATGACGGAAACCTCAAGGGCATTATTTCACAAGTTTAGCCCTGATTCCTCTAACATGACATTTTGCAAATAGAATGTGCTTGTGTTCTTCACATCCAGATAATATAGAGTGTGCTTCCTGCTAACGAAAAGCTTGCTTCCTATGGAGAACTTTCCAAATAAATGGCATCTGTAGAATGTGAGCCCCCCCCCCGCCACTTCACCCACGTAATATATCAGATAGACACGAGGCCAAGGTTCCAGGTGCTAGATAAACTTTTGTTGCGTAAATTTAATGAGATGGGTAAAAGATGGCTCTATGATTAAGCCCCGAAAATGGCGAAACACTTCTAAGGCTCCATGCTCACTGGCTTAAAAATCACTGGTACTACTGGCTTAAAAAACTTTGCTTCTACAGGAGTTTTGTGTTCTGCCTGTAGAAGCAGCTCAATGTTATCCTATGTGTCTATGTACATTAGGACGATTAGAGGCATATTTTGAGCTCGACGTTTAGAGGCTGGAGAAAAAAACCTTCTGGTTTGAGTTTCTGATTGGAGCTTACTGGTAGAAAAACACAAAACTCTCCTAAACTCGTCTAAACTTTGTACAAAAAACGTTCTATATGAGCAATTTTTTCTGCTAAGGGAACTGGCATTTTTTTAAGCCCAGTGTGCATGGAGCCTAAGAAGTTCTCTACAGGTGGAGAACAGTAGCTGAAGCCATCTTTCTCCCATCTCATTACATTTATGCAACAGGGAGTAGGTGTCTGTGCGCACCATTTTGTTAACGTCTACTGGAGCCTGAGGCCTCGTACACACGGCCGAGATTCTCGTTGAGAAAAACATGTCGTTTTTTTCGACGAGATTCTTGGACAAGAAACTTGTCCCGGCCGAGTGTACACACGCTCGTTTCAAAGAACCCGCGGTTCTTTGAAAGGAGTGTACGCGGTGACGTCATCGACTACGTCGAGCATGCGCTCGTCACATTCGATGCCGTCGCCGCCATCTTGTTACACCCTACGTATGCCTAGGAAGCTACCGCGCATGCGTCAAATTCATTTCGAACATGCGCGGGCTTCCGGGCGGACAGGTAAGTGTACACACACTCACTTTTCTCGTCGAGAAACACGCCGAGGAGAATCTCGACGAGAAAATAGAGAGCAGGTTCTCTATTTTCTCGTCGAGGTTTCTTGTCGGTTTTCTCGACGAGAAACACGCTAGCAGCGTACACACGACCGATTTACTCGGCAAGACCTCTCTGCCAGCAAGTTTCTTGCTGGTTCTTGCCGAGAAAATCGGTCGTGTGTACGAGGCCTAACAAGCAGATTTTGTCACTTTTGCAGCAGTCTTTTGACATGCTGATCCAACTGACACAGATTTGGAGGGGCGTTTGAGCAGTATTATTTTAATATATAGCTCTGAGGAAGGGGGGTGCGCCCCCGAAACGCATTAGATGTACGCCGTGTTCTGCGCATGTCCATGCACTGTGTTTATGGCCTTTTGTCATTTGCATTTTGTGATTACCCACCTTTATACAAAAAATTCTTATTATTAAATTATCTCTGGTAATGCACTAGGTGTGTGCGCCTTCCATTTCTTTTTTTCTTGTAGTTCCTTTCAGATTACCCCATCTGAGGAAGGCAGCGTCCACCTAGTTGTGGGATACCATATATGCCTTTTACACCACCATGTTATCTGACATCTGTTACGCCACACCTACCTATTAGCGCTGGAAGTGACTGTGTTTTTTGATTTTTTTGTATTATTTTCATTGTTTTGGGCTACATAAGGACAATGTAAGACACATTTAGCTCTTTGTATTTTAGAATGAAAACCTCTGATCTGAAGTGAGTGGAGATTTCTCATGGTGAGCAATAATTGGTGGGACACTTAATATTACCTGTGTTCTTTACAGGACACATTTTTTAATTTTTTCCTTCCAAAAACAACACATAAAATTCCACTTTAGGTCACTGCAAAAACCCTGCATGTGCAGGCCCTTACACAAGCAGAGTGTACAAGACTTCAAACACATACTGAGACAGGGTCAGGGAAATCATTTGTTAAATATGATAATGAGCTGTGAAATGTGGTGCTAAAATCACTGTAAAATGTACACTTTTTAATTTTTTTCCCTCCGTTTCTGTACACCTGTTGTCAAATCCCATAGCACAGAGGAGTCAAGATGTTCTGAAGCTCTGGAAACACAATGCCCTCTTCATGGCTCCAAGTCTATGGACTGAAAAATCAAATGGAATTGAATCTAGTACACACGGGCCGAATGTCGGGCGGCATTGGCTGGTTCAAAAGAAACCGCCCGACATTCAGCCCGTATGTGCTGCAGGCAAGCTGGCTTCTGTCGAAGGGGCATGACCGAAAAAAGGTCTGCCGATCAGCTCCTGATCAGTAAGGAAAAGATTAGGACCTCCATCAGTCTTTTTTTTTTTTCTGTGTCCTCATTCATTTGGAGAGTTTTCACTTTCTGTTCTTTAGTTTCCTGTGTCTCCTATCCAGAAAATTGAAGTGAAAGGAAATCCATTCTGAAGCCTCGTACACACGAACGAGTTTCTCGGCAAAAACCAGCAAGAAACTTGCTGGCAGAGATTTCTTGCCGAGAAATTCGTTCGTGTGTATGGTTTCTCGTCAAGAAAAGCGACAAGAATCTCGACGAGAAAATAGAGAACCTGCTCTCTATTTTCTCATCGAGATTCTTGTCAGCCTGTTTCTCGACGAGAAAATTGTGTGTGTGTACACTTACCTTTTCGCCGGGAAGCCCGCGCATGCTCGAAATGACTTCGACGCATGCGCGGTAGCTTCCTAGTCATAGGTAGGGTGATGGCGGCGACGGCATTGAATGTGACGAGCGCATGCTCGTCGTATTCGATGACATCACCGCGTTCGCTCCATTCAAAGAACCGCGGGTTCTTTGAATCGAGCGTCTGTACACTCGGCTGGGACAAGTTTCTTGTCCAAGAATCTCGTCGAAAAAAACGACATGTTTTTTTTGACGAGAATCTCGGCCGTGTGTACGAGGCTTTAGACGATTGTTCTTGGAACAGGTAGATGTCCCCTCTATTCCTGTTCCAGTGAAAAAGTTAAATGTTGGTTTTCCCATCACACTCTGTCTCAGTGACAGTGGTCCCGTGAGGGTAAAGAGGGTGACTCTCCCTATTTGAGACACAGACAGCAATAGGAAACTGAGTGCAAGTATTGTTACTCTTATTAATACTACTTGAAACTAAAAAGAAAAGGTTTTACATTTGGATACACTAAAGCTGGACTCCAACGAAGACAAAAAATCCTCCCTTGCAGTACAGTTGTACCCACACTGTAAAGCCTTGTTCACACGACCCGAGAATCTCGTCGCAAAAAAAAAACCAACTTTGTTTTTCTCAACGGGTTTCTTGTCAAGCTTTCCTTGCATACACACTGACAACCCAAAATCTCGTCGGTCTAAAGCGCGGTGACGTACAACACGTACGACGGCAGTATAAAGGGGAAGTTCCATTCTCATGGCGCCACCCCTTGGGCTGCTTTTGCTGATCTCGTGTTACTGCGTGTTAGTAAAAGTTTAGTGAGAGACGATTCGCGCTTTTCAGTCTTTGTGCTTTCAGTTCGTTACAGCGTGACAAATGTGCCAACTCAATTATGAACACTAGTATTACAAGAAGGTGCGCTCCCGTCTCATACTTGATTCTGACCATGCATGGTTTTTGAAGACTCGGAAAAGCATATAAAAGACCGGTTTTCTTGTCCAAAAACAGTCAGCGAGAATCACGACGAGAAAAATTAGACTCCCGATGAGAAAAAAGAAAGCAGGTTTTCTTTTTTTCTCGTCGAGATTCACAACCGTTTTCTCGACGAGAAACCATACACACGAACGGTTTTCTCAGCAAGAAAGCTCTCCCAACTGTTTTCTTGTTGTTTCTTGCCGAGAAAATTGGTCGTGTATACGAGGCTTCAGGGCTAACCATTTGTTTGTGTCAAGGGGACTTGAATAACCACTTTTACTTATTCGATCCTCAGCTCCTAAAGGTTGATCCCCAGCCTCTTCTCTCCTATGCTCCAGAGGTCAAGCCTGGCATGGGACATGAGGATGCAGAAGGACAGCCCACCTCCTGTCTGAAGGACAGCCCACTGAGGACCATGTCAAGATCTACTACATTCGGTATCCCCAGTATTTATTGGGGACTATTGATCCTGTGAAACCAATAATAATGCATGGCTGTAACTACTGGTTTTATAATCTTTGAGCTTGTATGCTTCTTTTTTTATTTTTTTTATTCTACTAATAACATTTTAAATTTTATCTGAACTATTGTCAAATCCTTGGGTACCGAGATAGTCCATATTTCTATTTTGGCCAGGGACATATTTTGGGGCAGCCCTAGGCTTCCCTTTCCATTATTAGCCACTTATGGATGATGGTACCCTTCCCTCAGAAAGATTACCCTTTCTGAGGCACACTTTTACGATATACCCATCTGTGTCTGTCGGCGGAATGGGGGATCAGGTAAGTAAAACTGCTTTTCCACCCTCTAGACAAAAACAAGCAGTTAGCTACTGCATTGCAGGCACAGTCCCAGGTTGGGTTTCAAGGTGTTGGGACTTAAATCTTTCAGCTAATAACTACAGAGCAGAAGTGCGGACAATACGTGTTTAGACTTATGAAAAGACATGGCTCTTGTGTGCCTTAGCAGTATGGAGTCTACATGTCATCCTTTTAATGTACACTTTCTGTTGCATCCGGTAAAAAAAAAAAAACGAAAAATCTACCATAACGTTAATGTCTGTAACCACTAGTATACTATTTTTATGTTGGTAGCTGTTCCTGGGTCATAAGGTCAGTTTGTCTTCATTGACCATAATGGAGAGACGTTCATGCCAATCAATGCTTCTGCATCCTCTAATCAGAGTCATTTAATACTAAAAGCCTGCTGCTTGCAGGCTGAATTTAGGAAATTGACTGAACATCCCTTTGCACCACACAACCTCTTCAGACTAATGTGTTGTTGTTTTAAACCCCAACGGAGCCGGCACGGTGACTTTTATTAACATGAGCAGCAGACTCGCCTTCCACAAATCCTGAGAAATAAGCTTTTCCACTCCGTAATAGAAGCGGGGAACGAGCGCAGCCTTCTATATTCACTGGCGCAAATTAAACGTGTTAAACAGCTCCCGCGTTTGTGGCAGATAGGTATCTTTGGCAAGGTGATATTGACTCAAGTTTCCAGCTAAAACTAATTTGTTTTGGCGTCCTGTTTTTCTGTGCCCTGTAATTGGCTTATGTGCCACCTCCTGGACAAGTCCCATTATTTATACTAAGACACAATTACCCTGAGTGTTTTGCTGTGAACAACAGGGGAAAAAAACAAGACGGAACAGCAAGGGAGGCGTCTACAACTGTCCAGAATACTTTTTACTGGAGGAAAACATGAAATGTTAAAGGAGAAACCCAGACAAAGCATACGGTTCAGTGATAGATATGAAGAGTGAACAACCATTGGATTGGATAAAAGGCTGAGTTCAGTAGAACACTTCCGATAATTAAAGCGGACGTTTACCTGTTATTTGAACTTCCTCTCATCTCCTTCCTCCCCCCACCTTCTTAGGCCACATGCACAATGGGTGTCTATCCCCTGGGTGTCCAATCCCAGCTTTTTTGTGTTTCTGAGAAGCTCAGGGGCAGCCACTTGACATGCTGTTGGTAGCAGTCCTGGATGCTGCACCTGTATTTCATGAAAACACCAGATTTGGATGCACAGGGGCTGGATGCCCACTTAGGGTCACCATACACATTACAATCTGACCATATTATTTCTGTACAATGAACTATAGATTTGCCCAAACTAAGTAACATAAGGACCTACCTAAACCATCCAATCAATCTGCATACAACCAGACAGGTCCTTGCACTACATGCTTGCTGGTAGATCTAACTGAGATTGTACAAGAAAATTTTAACAAATGTGTGGTGAGCTTTAATCTGGGTAAACATGGGCCTGCATCAACACAAGCGATATAATGCAGGGATCTCTCCTGCTATGCTAATATATTCTGTCAGGGGGACCTCCCCGCCATCTGCCAGAATCCACTGATCAGCGCTTGCAGCCATTTACTGCAAGTGCTGATCATACACTGGTTTTCCAGCAGGACCATTATTGACTGATAACCTATGAATTAAATCTGAACTCCAGGCAGTTATAAAATAACTGCCAAATAATGCAGACCTCTATTTATTATAGTATCAATACATTTTTAGTACATAAATTTGACTTAAGGTCAGTGTATTGCAATCCCTCTACAGCAGCGCTCAGACTAGGTGTCCCAGATTTGGGCCTGAAACCTCTGCTATATCTGGCAGTATCTCTTCTTGCTAAACCACGTGAGATGCTGGACAGCTCCCTGGACAATTCCTTGGAAATCCTGCCTTGTACCTTGTTTTTGGTGTGTGTTGAACTCTTTGCTCCTCCCATGAACTTCCTATTTAAGCCATGCCTTTGCATTTCCTGTTTGCCAGATTATTGTGCTCTTTCCAGCCAATATCTTGCTCTTGTCACTCCTGCTGTTGTCCATCTCTTCGCTACCGCTCTTTATTGATCTTTGGCTTGTTCCTCGATTGACTACGCGTCTGTTTGATCCCAACTTGCAACACTTGTTACTGACCCTTGGCTTGTTTCTCGACTAAGCTTCTGCTTGATAACACTTGTTACCAACCTTTTGGCTTGTTCCCCGACTACGCTTCCTCTTGATCCCAACCTGCAACACTTGTTTCCAATCTTTGGCTTGTTTACTGACTACACTTTTGCTTGATCCTTACCTTCTATATTTGTTATCCAACCCCAGCTTGTTCACCTCCTGGTGGGGTGATCCTACAGACCGCTTCCTGGTACTAACACACAGCAAAACCCAACTCCCCCATCCGGAGCTCCGGTGAACACTGGTTAGTACTTAGACCCTGCACATCAGGTGAGCCTGTGTCATCCACCAGGGTGACCTGCTTGTATACAAATCCTGCTTGTCAATGGGAGCCTCTCTACTGTTATAGCTACTGGTCTCCGAGTCTGACCATGACACTAGGAGAGGGTGCAGCAGGAATCAGGTATGTGACATGCAAATGTGCTGACAAGATGGATGCTGATAGGAGGAAAGGGCAGAATGAGCAGACAGATGATCTCATCAGTCTCCTGCTGTTCTTCCATTGTCCAGTCAGGTTAAGTGAGGAGAAAGGAAGCCATCATATTCCTTTACTGGAAGTGCTGTGTGATGGGGCTGTGTAAATTTCAGGACTGGAAGGACCAAAATACAAATCCTTTGGCAGCTAAATTCTATGATATACATTTCATCTGTGTATTCAGCTGCTTGCCTGGAGTGTAGCTTTACTATATTAAAATGTGATCTACTGATATCATCCATGAGTGTGCGATTATATACATAATGGCGCAATAAGCTGCAGGGAGTTTTCCCAAACTTCTGAGAGTTAAGTTCAGTAGTTACATCCAGAACTATAATACAGACACTTAATGCTCCCACTAAAAAATCAATATTTGCCTATTTTACTTTTTATCCCCCATTTGGGCATTAATTAAACGGTTGGGGGTTTAAAATGTCACTGAATGTAGTCGATAATTAGTTGCTTATTCCTGTTCGCAGTCCTATGTGCCGTGATAGTCATCATTAACCCATCGCCTCCCTGCCAGGCCTCTTTCCACAGCCGTCTGTTAAGCTCTGTGATATTGATCAGGAATTGATCGACGCTCGAGGACAAGAAGGAATGAAAGTTATCATCACTTGTCTCTGTTTGTTTCCTTCATCAAAACACAATAGCAAAGAACATTGTAGCAGTCAATGGCTATCAAGACACAAAACACTCCATGGACATATTTACAGTAACTTTTGTCAATTTCTTTTATGGTAAGGAAGGGCAGGAAATTATCACATTTAAAAAAAAGTATTTTTTAGAAGCACATGATTAGAGGCTGATGCTCTAATTGGCTTAAAAAAAGGGTGGGCTCGAGGTGCAGAGCACTGCACCCTGAGCCTACCCAGTTGTGTGACAATAGCGAATTAATGAATGAATAATCACTATTGTCTTTCTGATTCTCCTGCCGGCCAATCAGGAAGCCGGTCCTACGACCCAACTGGCCGAGACGAAGCCAAGGAGGAGGAGACGCCACATGCAACACCTAGATGGGGTAAGTGCGAGGCTGGTGACCGACCGACGAAAGGGGGGCGGGGCTGGGGTGTGCGGGGGATTCATTCAACCAGGGGGGGGATGTGTGAAGGTGATCTATCCGACCGGGCCTTGTGGATGGGGCCACCCCTCCACCAAAAAAAATATAGCACCAGCCGCCACTGGAAACAACTGTAAGCTGCATATAGACTCTTAAGCCAAGGAGCCAAATTTTAGCCTCTTTCCTATCTTTTGATAAATTCTATTGCCAAAGGTAAAGTAAAAGAGTGTTCTGCAAAAGTCAAAGTCCACTCATATGCTAAAGTAGATGTCAAATCACTGAAACCTCATAGAATGTTTAACATATCAATGTATAGTAGTGTCAAAAGGTATTTATAATAGTTTACATCTGCTGTTTTTAATAAAGTAAAACTGGTGATCCTGCCATGAAGTTTCTTGTCCAGACACATCCTGTTTTAGCGTGACACCCTGTCATTTGTGCTCCTGGTGGATATTACAAGCGGCTGTGCCCACACATTTTGTACAAAGTCGGTCCAGAGCAATGATGTTGCTCTGAAATCCGGTCCTGGAGTGAATGTATATAGATATAAAGTGGCTGAAAGAGATAAGCAGTGCTGAGATAGGAAAAGAAGGATAAAAATGCTTTAACAAGTGTGCTGAATCGTCTACCACTTTCTAATATCTCTTAATGATTCTTGTTGTGAAAAGTGCAGTAGCTTGTTTTTCTGCCCCTAACCCAAGGATATAACAGAGACATCACTCTCTTGAAGGTTTTCTGAATTATTTAAGTATTTCATACCAAGTGTGACACCATGTTTGGCTGAAGCAGCTGAGTGGACCTGGGAATTTTGGTGGCAATATCTGTCCAATTTGCCAGCAATCATGCAAAAATATCAGTTTTGGCTGATGCTAGCCTTTGCTAGACAGTACCAGCAATAAAGCCAAGTGTTACTGAAAGGTTATGTGTTGGCTCTTTCCCCAAAAAAATTTACATTTACAATAGGTGTAAGCGCATAATTTGAGAAACCAGCAGTAATTGGAGTTTTTGACGAATTGGTGGTTGGGCACAACACAACCGAATAGAGTCCGGTGCAGGATAATATGTGCAGGGATTCTTATTCCGCTCCGATACTAGCCAACATAATTGCTGCCTCCGAGGCGGCGACAACTTTGTCCTTGTTAACCACTGTGCTGTCAAAACAGCTCAATCTTCCTGTACCGGACTCTATTCGGTTGCCAGTGTTGTGTCCAACCACCAATTTGTCAAAATCTCTAATTACTAAGGGTTTATATAAACCGGAAGTGACATGGTTGGCGTTTCTGATGGGTTGGAGAAATTGACAGAACACTGGACTTCTTTAACACTTCAGCTGTCAACAGGGGAACCCCACTGACAGCTTAATGAGTCATTGGTTGTTAAGGACGCAGCGGCCCCGCTCCTTAGCAACGGATACTTGCTGTTTTTTTTTTTACATTTCAGCTGTCAGTGGGGGAATCCCGCTGACAGCTAAAAGAACAGAGCCTTAAAAGTATTGGTTTTAGGTAATGGTGCATAATTTGCATGAGTACCGATACTTGTGCAAATGCTTAGTAACGGCACAGATACTGGTATCGGTATTGGTGCAACCTTATTATAATGCTTCCTCGGTTTACTGCAAAATGGCTTTAAAAGACAAAGCAAAACAGGGGTAAAAGGGGTTGTAAACCCTTGTGTTTTTTCACTGTAGCGGGGGGTCTCCTTTAAGGCCTCAGGACTACGATACCCAGAACCCCGTTTAGCACCCAAGGTGCATTGCTAACCGCAGGGACTCATGGGGTGGGCTATAAAGGTGAAGCGGAGGTGGAGCTTGGCCTCTTTTGGACGCCGTCCTTCTAGCAAGAGGATCCCCTGTGCGGACTTGCTGCTGGTGCAAGGCCTGAAGCCTGGGCTTTGCGCACTTCCAAAGAGCCTTCCCCTCCACTGCGGAGCCCGTGTGGCACCTGATCTCCATTTGTTTCTCACTGACATCAGGAGGACCAAAGACCCGGCTATCGCAGACCCTGTGTGCGGATACACAGCGGTGGAAGTTACGGACGGGGTCTGGTGTGGTGAGAGAGCACTTGCTCAAAGTTATAGCCAAGTACTTTGTTTAGGCCTACTTACTGCTTTGGCCCTTAGTGCTATACCAACTATCCTAGCAGGAGACTATTTCCAGAACTGAGTTTGATAGTCTCCTGGGAGTTGTTACTTTGCTGAGATACAGTCCTGTTGGATTACAAATTGTTGTTCCTGATGTGCACCACTGATTTCCTTGCATGCAAAGATCCTTCACCCTAAGACTGTACCTTACTTTAAGTCAGGCCTGACTGGGTAGCGTAGGACATTATTGGGCGCCATATTGCTCATGGGGAGGATAGCTGCAGTGCAGTGTGCTAGTTATTTTTATACAGTATTGCTAAGTGTCACTAATATTGCAGGGCTCTGCATGTGTTATGATGTACTGTACTTCTACCTAACTTTTATACTAACGTAAAGTTGCTATAGTTAAGTACTCATATCAGTGTCAATTACTGTAATTTATCACTGTTTGTTTTATTGTGGGACTGTGTCATAGATGATCGCAGAGAGATTACCAGTCTATCATTCCCTAGACTAGCTGTGCCAGGGGAGGATTGAGTAGATTGCCAGGGGTTGGCAGTGCTGTGTACAGGGCCCAAAACAATATCAGCGGCTCTCTTAGGTTGGGGGTATCGCTACATCTCCTTAATGCATAGGATGCAAAAACACCTTGCAGTGTCCGCCCCCCCCGAGCCCCCGTTTTACTTACCTGAGCCCCAAATTTCCATGGGTGCGATCCCGCGACGCTCTCTTCTAGGCTTCTTGGCTCTTCTTTGGATAGATTGATAGCAGCACAGCCATTGGCTCCCGCTGCTGTCAATCAAATCCAATGACGGGGGGCGGGGCCGAGTCATACACTCGGCGGCTATGGACGCCGAGTGAATGATTTGGGAGCGTGCCCGCAAGGTAACCCCCTTGGGAGAGTGCTTCCCAGAGGGGGTTATTAATTGCAGGGAGGAGCCGCGAGAGCCGCCGTGGGACCCCAGAAGAGGACGATTGGGGCCACTCTGTGCAAAACTAACTGCACAGTGGAGGTAAGTATGACATGTTTGTTATTTAAAAAAAAAATACCCTGAACCTTTAGTATCTCTTTAAGGGTGATAACTGGAATTAATAGACAATTTTTAGTTTTGCATTGACTATTAACCATAGTTTCACATTATACCTTTAATTTTCATGTATGGTTAAGTTTTGTTTTTTTCCTTTGACC
This sequence comes from Rana muscosa, assembly GCA_029206835.1. Taxonomy (NCBI): domain Eukaryota; kingdom Metazoa; phylum Chordata; class Amphibia; order Anura; family Ranidae; genus Rana; species Rana muscosa. Next base: position 290,456,031 of record CM055128.1, on the reverse strand, counting down.
CAGGGTATTACCTAGCTCTGCTTTACTGTCTGGGCGTCTGCGGATTGCAGACAAGGGCTTTCTGCTGTATCCTAGGATCATTGAAGCAAACACTTCTGTTGGAAAATAGAAAGAGACAGCTGAAAATGTAAAAGGAAGCCGTACAAAAAACACTCGTAATAAAGCATTGCCTTACTTGAGAAGGATGGCTCCTTTGTTGCTTGCGATGAAAAATGCAAGAACATCCCCTCGTCTCTAATTTAACACCAAGAACCCCTCATGGCTGAAAATTCAAATTCAGACGACTCTCATTTCAAACACCTCATGAATGGATCACGCAATTTCTTGAAATAAATCTTTCTTATACTGGCACATGTCTCCGCTTCACCGCTCTTGTCATCACTTGTCCCTTAACCCCTACAAAACCTGTTTCATGGAAATGAGACCTCAGCGTGCCACATCCCCTGAGAAAATCACATGTACAGACACCACTGTACACAGGGCGATGGCGGACAGGCAAACACAAGGTTAAAGGCCGATACCCGATATAAAAAGAGACAAAGATTATGGCAAAACCACCAAAAGAGTGAAGAGGGCATTAAAACGGTGAAATATGCCTTCCATCACCTTCACTCACGGCGCGGCCTATATATTGTTTTGATAATACGAGGCTTAAACATAAATCCCCCATTATCTCCCGACTTCCAGAAGACCAGATTTGAGCAAAATGCTTAAATAAGTTAGTGGACGGCAAGAGTTTTAGCTCGGGGTAAGCGGGAGATAAGGGCGCCGGGGAGGTGAATTACAGTCTTTGTTCCCTCCGTGAAGCAGTCAGTCAGTAAGGCGAGAGATTTAGAACACGGAATGGAAACATTCAGGTTGGGAACACATGTAGCTGCAGATATAAATTCCATTGAAACAATGACACTCTCTAACGGCACTGCTTTTTTTTCCCCAACATTTTAAACGTTTATGGTGCGGCAGACATGGATAAATCATATAGACCAACTCAAGTTTTTGTAAAAGGAATTCATTCGCAGTTTGAAAAAAAAAAGCAGTGGAGCTATAGATCCCTAGTTGCTGCAAAACCACAAGCCCCAGCAGGCCCTCCAAGTTTACTTCATTCCCATTTTGACTTAGTAACAGAATTACCGTGAATTCTTCACCTTTTCATTTATATTTTATTACTTTATTTGCCACCTCCGGATTTTTTCCTTCTGCTGCATACCCCTGGTCTTGCACATTTTTCAAACCTTTCTGTTTGCTATGAATGATCTGTACACAAAAGGGCCCCTATGAATAGAGAATAAAGAATAAAGTTTTTGCTGGAAGCGTCTAACCTGACAATCATGCACCGTACAGTTTACCCTACTCTAAGGATTGAAGCAAGCCACAGAAGGAAAGCCGATATCCTTCGTCTACATTCTAAAGAAGACCACTCCCGAATTCCGGTCAAGCACTAGAGTCTTTTGTAACCATTTAACCACTTCAGCCCCGGACCATTTGGCTGCTAAATGACCAGAGCACTTTTTGAGATTCGGCACTGCGTCGCTTTAACTGACAATTGCGCAGTTGTGCGACGTGGCTCCCAAACAAAATTGACGTCCTTTTTTTCCCACGAATAGAGCTTTCTTTTGCTGGTATTTCATCACCTCTGCGTTTTTTTTTTGCGCTATAAACAAAATAATAGCGACAATTTTAAAAACAATGCAATATTTTTTAACTTTTTGCTATAAACTGGCTACTTTCACACCGAAGCGTTCTGTGCGCTGGCGGTAAAACTCAGGCATTTTTAGTGGCGTTTTACTGTTGTGTTTGCCGCGATTTGCGGGCACTAGCGGGGTGATCTTAACCCCCACTAGCGGCCGAAAAAGGGTTAAACCCACCCGCAAAAAACGCAGATTGATTGATTTCAATGGGCAGCGGTATTTTTACCGCTCCTACCGCGCCTCAAAGACGCAGCTGGCAGGAGTTTTTTTACCCTCCTGCCAGCGCACTGCTCCAGTTTGAAAGCCCTCAGGCTTTCACACTGGATACAAAGTAGCGGCTCTTTCAGGGTGCATTGCAGGCGCTACTTTTAGCGCAATAGCGCCTCAGTGTGAAAGCAACCTAAATATCCCCCAAAAATATATAAATAATTTTTTTTTTCACAGTTTAGGCCGATACGTATTCTTCTACATATTTTTGGTAAAAAAAAAATTGCAATAAGCGTATAGTGATTGGTTTGCGCAAAAGTTATAGCATCTACAAAATAGGGGATAGATTTATGGCATTTTTATTAATAATTTTTTTTTTTTACTAGTAATGGCGGCGATCAGCGATTTTTATCATGACTGCGACATTATGGCAGATACATCAGACACTTTTGACACATTTTTGGGACCATTGTCATTTTTACAGCGATCAGTGCTATAAAAATGCACTGATTACTTTGAAAATGACACTGGCAGTGAATGGGTTAACCACTAGGTGGCGCTGTAGGGGTTAAGTGTGCCCTAGGAAGTGCTTCTAACTGTAGGGGGGATGGGCTGTGTGTGACAAGACAGTGATCACCACTTACGATTACAGGAAGCGGTGATCAGTGTCATTGTCACTAGGCAGAGCGGGGAGATGCTTGTTTACATCCGCATCTCCCCGTTCTTCCTCACCGTAAGACGGTCACGGGTATCCCCGCGGCGATCGAGTCCGCCGGACCCGCGGTCGGGCTCACGGAGCTCGCGTCCACAATGCCGCTTCCTTAAAGGGGACGTATATATATACGCCCTCCTGCCCAGGAGAGCCATTCTGTCGACGTATTTAGTGCGTGCGCTGGTCGGCAAGTGGTTAAGTTTACACTTTCTGGAGCGAATGTGGAGAGTGAGCTTTACATGGGCACATATGGTGGTTCTGCCCTAAGATCTGCCCGTTTTGGGAAGAAGTGGCGAAGGTGATCTTTTTGATATTCAGCCAAGTAATTAAACCTGAACCATTAACGCTTTTACTTCATTGTACGAACAAAACAACAGAGCAATACAAGATGTCTATGACCCCATATTTGTTAAACGCTTGTAAATCTTTGATTCCACTATACTGGGGAAAAAATACCTACTATCTCACAGTGGCTACGAAGGGTTGATGAGCTCCATCCAATGAAAGAAATAACCTGTAGAAATAAAGGGCTGACCAGGAAATATATTAAGACATGGGCAAAATGGTTTGAATTTAAGGAAACTAAACTATATTATGAAATAATATCAGACCCTAATGGTAAAATTACAGTATGACTTATTGTTAATTAATATTGATTGACCTTATCGTTTCTGTACCCCCACCCCCGATAGTTCTATATTTACATTTGTCATAGGTCCCTTCCTCATACTCTTCATAGCAATGATGTATTCTCTTATTTTATCTCTCTCATCTTTGGAAAGGAAGGGAAATATTTCCAAAAGGACACAGACAGCAAAAAATAAACTAAAATGTAAATTGAAGTGCCACACCACTACTAAAAGGTCTATATACAAATTTATTCCAGTAAAGTTCTGGGGGGACAATCAAAAGAGTATCCAACACGTTTCAGGGGTCCAAAACCGCCCCCTTCATCAGGGCTGAAAACAATATAAAAGGACTAGACGTGAACTGGATCATTAAAGGTCACTTCCTGTGACACCTCAATTTACATTTTTGTTACATTACACTACAAGCCAAGGAGGCCTTGGAGAACTTCTGGGGCTTTCTCAACCTTTTTAACACAGAGGAACCTTTGAAATATCTTTCCGGTCTCAGGAAACCCCTGCTAAAAATGACTATATCTACAACTCATGATACATTGGTGTTTGATGGTCAGTGGGAAGAATGTTCCTTACACTTGTGGTCTTTGAGAAAAAATACCCCCCTTAAAAATAGCTAAATTATTGGTTTCAGTGGGAACTTATCTGAGAGGCAGAAATTGCTTATTGCTCGGGGGAACCTCTAAAGCTGGGTACACACTACAAACTGTCAGCTCTGGTTGGACCCACTGTACTAACCATGCTTGGATTGTCCAGCGATCTCCCCCATTGAGCTGTTGTGTCCTGACAGGTGTATTGCCCTCTCACCAAAACACTCCGATCAGCGCTCTCTGCCACCGGCTGAGAGCGCTGATCGGGAGTCGGTCAGATGCTGGTTTTCCAGCATGCACGTCCGACAGAAGCCGGCAGTTCCTACATACACACAGGCAGAATGTCAGACATTTTTTTTTTAAACTGGCAAATGTCTCCCAACATTCTGCCTGTGTGTAAGGGGCTCAACAACCTCTGTTGAAACCTTAGGATTCCATGGAACCCTGGTTGAGAAACCCTACTCTGGGTTCTCGAAGCTGCTTGCCTGGGATCCAGATCACCTACATCAACAGCTTAAATTGTTACTAAACCCACAACAGTAAAATCAGTCTGTATATGCAGTAAAGCATGCTGGTGATACTGACTTTGGAACCTAAGGGGTTAATCCTCTCTATTGTATAAAAAGACTGTTTGATCCTGTCTGCTCAGATCCTCCCCTTCTTTCATTGTCCCCTAAACATCTCCGATAAGACAGAGTTAGTGGAGTCACTCTGCACATGCTCAGTTTGGTGTGGAGTTTTTTTCTTCCTTGGGAGAGGGCATGTGATCAGCACAGGGCCAATCAGCACTGTCCAGACAGAGGGTCAGGGGTCCTGCATCCTTACTATATAGGATAGGGGTCTCCAAACTATGGACCTCCAGATGTTCAGGAACTTCCCATTCCCATCATGCCTAATCTTGTCTCTGAATGTTAGAGTTTTACTACGTGTAGTTCTGCAACAGCTGGAGGGCCGTAGTTTGGAGATCCCTGTATATGACATACATGGTAAAATGAAAACTCCTCCCACAAGCTTTAACCAGACACTGATAGAAGTTATAAGACTGCTATATACAGCTGATGAGAAAAGGTATTTAGCAGTTTATATTTACTAAAATACAGTGGAACCTCGGATTACGAGCATTATCTGTTCCAGGAGAATGCTCGTAATCCAAAGTACTTGCATATCAAAGCAAGTTTCCCCATTGAAGTCAATAGAAACGAAAATAATTTGTTCCACATTGCCTTCAATGGCATGCAATACCGCATGCGGCCAGAGGTGGGGGGCGCCGGAGAGCCTCAGAAACAGTCGGAAAGGCCCGAGGTAAGGGAGCGTCCCAGTCTTTCAGAGCATTTACGAACGGCTACGATCGGCGCCGCTCGGGTCCGGTTCCCTCCTATCTCAGGCCAAATGCAGTGCTGCACACCGCTTTGGACTGAATCCTGCTCGTTTTGCGAGACAACACTCGCAAACCGAGTTAGGATTTTTCAAAATACAGTGCTCGTATTACGAAATGCTTGTTAACCGCGTTACTCGCAATCCGAGGTTCCACTGTCATTGCATTTCCATGTTCTGTGGGAGGCCAGATATAGTGAATGCAGGGTCCTGCGTTTAGTAACACTTCAAGGTAAGATAGCAATGGCAATAAGATAACCCTATGGGTCCAGCGCTATGTTTCCACTTTCCATAACTAACAAAAAACAAAGTGACATGGGTTCTAACATTTCCCTACTATACCCAAAACAAAACTTTTGGTTACACATACATTACACCCAGGGCCGTTTGAAGGAATTTGGGGGCCCCAAGCAAATGGACATGGAGGCCCCCCCCCAAAGTTGGGAGGCCGCAGATCGCGGGGGGTGGGGGGGGGATTGCTGCCGTGGGACAGCTATTACAGCTATTTTTTTGGTGGAGATCAAAGTTGGGAGGCCGCCGATCGCGGGGTGGGATATCGTCTTACCTCCTCCTCCCATGCTGCCTCCACTGGCTCCTCTTCCTCCTCTTCCTGCTGTGCGGGAAAACATACACTCTCGTGGGACTGCGGGAAACTCAGTGTGTGCACTTCCTGTTAGTTCGGCCGGGAACAGGAAACTGAATTTTCTGTACCGCGCGGTACCCGGCCGGACTGGGGCCCCAGGCCAGCTTTGGGCCCCAAGCAATTGTTTGGTTTGCCTGTCCTGTTGCAACGGGCCTGATTACACCATATTCTCTCTACAGGCAGAGTAGTCCTTTCACTGCCCAATTGTAAATGCAAGGAAATGTGTTAACTCACAATAATTTTTTATCACATTGAAATATTGTAATAAACCTAATATTCAGAAGATGTCATGGATCACAGAAATAAGGTGTAATATCCGAACACACTGCATCCTAATTAGCAAGGTTATCCTGCTTTCTGAAATGCAGATTTCTGAATACACATATTTGCACCTGTCACACCTGTCTTACTTGGCCCAAGAAAAAATTTAATTAACACTTTAGATCTATTCAGCGTTTACACTGCTTTGTTCCTGCGAGTCATCTGCTGCTAATAAAATAATTTTTTTATTATTCAGGCAAAATAATTTAAATTGAGGTCGCTCGGCGGAGCACGGAGTTTCCGGAGCAAAGTATGCGAGACAAAGCAGAACATTAACGATATGATAATGCAGGAGAGAACCGTCTCCATCAGGCTGGAAGGAAAACCTCAGCTAAGCAGCCATGGCGCCTTCTACTCACTGACATAATTAGGGGGGCTTGATTCACCTCCCGATTTTCAGAGATGGAAAAGGTGGACACCTTTTAGTACCAAAATACATAAACAAATGACATTCGCTTTGTCGCACCTCCATTTACCTTACCATTGTTTCATATTGCTAAGAAAAAAACAATTCTGTTTGTGGCGTAAGGTAAAGGAAACAGCCATTTGATTGGTAGCTATGGATGACATTCCTACTGCCCCCTGATACTAGTGATAAGATTGCAACACACAGAAAAGTATATTACCGTATATACTCGAGTATAAGCCGAGGCACCTAATTTTACCACAAAAAACTGGGAAAACGTATTGACTCGAGTATAAGCCTAGGGTGTCCATCTGCATGCCTCACTGTGCCTCACTTTGCCTCACTGTGTCCATGCTTCACTGTGTCCATGCCTCACTTTGCCTCACTGTGTCCATGACTAGACTGACGTTTAACATGGGAGTCTATGGTAGGGATGCCTGGCTTTGAAAAATCGATGCTCCCCGGCCGTAGGTCCCCCAGACAAAAATCTTTGCACACCTGTAGAGGAGAAATGGGGCTACATATGTGCCAAGTTCCGGGTCCAGAAGACCCATGACCTGCTGGTACCGGGTCCCCAAAGTCACCAGAGAAATGACCGTTTAACATGGGAGTCTATAGAAGGGGTGCCCGGCTTTGAAAAATCGGTGCTCCCCGGCCGTAGGTTCCCCGGACAACAAACTTTGCACACTTGTAGAGAAAGAGTGGGGCTACATGTGTGCCAAGTTTGGGGTCCAGGGGACCTACTGCCAGCTGGTACCGGGTCCCCAAATTCTGGGAGATCAGGCGCAAAAAGGTGACTCGAGTATAAGCCGAGGGGGGCATTTTCAGCACAAAAAAATGTGCTGAAAAACTTGGCTTATACTCGAGTATATATGGTATGTACTTGGAACTGTTATAGTATATTTAGAAGTTTAAAGGGGTTGTAAACTTTCATGTTTTTTCACCTTAATGCATCCTATGCATTAAAGGGGTTGTTAAGGTACATGTTTTTTCACCTTAATGCATTCTATGCATTAAGGTGAAAAAACATCTGAGGATTACCGGCCCCCCAGCCCCCCCCCCCCGTTTACTTACCTGACCCCTCGAAAGTCCCGCGCCGTGAACACGCTACGCTGGCTTCCTCCTGTATGGTTGGTCCAGTACTGTCTCACAGAGTGAGTCACATGCTTCTCCATACCCGGAAGTACTAGATGTTTTTCTTTTGTCTCCCAGCACTGAATGGAGGGGCAGCAGAGGAAAGGAAGGGTAAGCATGTGTTGTTACCGTAGTATTGGCTAGCTCAGAGCTCAGGTTTGCTTTAAAAAGGAAATCTACAGAACAATCCTTTTAGTGGCATTATCCACTTTGTAGGTAATGCAGGAGTGAGATTTCTGAGTGGTCAGCTCAGACACTGAGATGTTAATGTGGTCATTGTGATATTGATAATTCTATAATGGTGAACAAGTGATGAATTGTTCTTCAGAGGAAGACTGCTATTTAACCACAGAGAATGAGAGATGCTCTGCCAGCAGATCAATGAACATGCTGACTGATGTATCAAACTTGCCGACAAGTAATGGCTTGTACACACGGTCGGAATTTCCGATGAAAAAAGTCAGACGGAGTTTTTTCATCGGAAATTCCGACAGTGTGTGTGCCCCATCTGACTTAATTCCAAGGAATTCCGTCGGAGTTTAGATAGAGAACATGTTCTATTCTACTCTGATGGAATTCCGTCAGAGTTTAGATAGAGAACATGTTCTACTCTGATGGAATTCCGTCGGAGTTTAGATAGAGAACATGTTCTACTCTGATGGAATTCCGTCGGAGTTTAGATAGAGAACATGTTCTACTCTGATGGAATTCCGTCGGAGTTTAGATAGAGAACATGTTCTATTTTACTCTGATGGAATTCCGTCGGAGTTTAGATAGAGAACATGTTCTATTTTACTCTGATGGAATTCCGTCGGAGTTTAGATAGAGAACATGTTCTATTTTACTCTGATGGAATTCCGTCGGAGTTTAGATAGAGAACATGTTCTACTCTGATGGAATTCCGTCGGAGTTTAGATAGAGAACATGTTCTATTTTACTCTGATGGAATTCCGTCGGAGTTTAGATAGAGAACATGTTCTATTCTACTCTGATGGAATTCCGTCGGAGTTTAGATAGAGAACATGCTCTACTCTGATGGAATTCCGTCGGAGTTTAGATAGAGAACATGTTCTATTTTACTCTGATGGAATTCCGTCGGAATTCCGATGTGCCTTTGGCCGGACAATAGTCCGACCGTGTGTACAAGGCATTAGACAGCACTAAATTGCCGCTAGCTTTAGTCACTAGCCAATGTAAAACTTTACAAACAAGATCCTAAATGTCCAATCCTTTAAAATGCAAGTAGATGAAATAAAATTTGCATATGGCAGCTACACTATATTACCAAAAGTATTGGGACGCCTGCCTTTACACACACATGAACTTTAAGGGCATCCCAATCTTAGTCCGTAGTGTTCAATATTGAGGTGGTCCACCCTTTGCAGCTATAACAGCTTCAACTCTTCTGGGAAGGCTGTCCACAAGGTTTAGGAGTGTGTCTATGGGAATGTTTGACTATTCTTCCAGAAGCGCATTTGTGGGGTCAGGCACTGATGTTGGATGAAAAGGCCTGGCTCACAGTCTCCGCTCTAATTCATCCCAATGGTGTTCTATCGGGTTGAGGTCAGGACTCAGGACTGTGCAGGCCGGTCAAGTTCCTCCACCCCAAACTCGCTCATCCATGTCTTTATGGACCTTGCTTTCTACACTGGTCCAAATCATTTGGTGGAGGGGGGATTATGGTGTGGGGTTGTTTTTCAGGGGTTGGGTTTGGTCCCTTAGTTCCAGTGAGGGGAACTCATAAGGCGTCAGCATACCAGGACATTTTGGACAATTTCATGCTGCCAACTTTGTGGGAACAGTTTGGGGACGGCCCCTTCCTCTTCCAACATGACTGCGCACCAGTGCACAAAGCAAGGTCTATAAAGACATGGATGAGCGAGTTTGAGGTGGAGGAACTTGACTGGCCTGCATAGTCCCGATAGAACACCTTTGGGATGAATTAGAGCGGAGACTGCGAGCCAGGCCTTTTCATCCACATCAGTGTCTGACCTCACAAATGCGCTTCTGGAAGAATGGTCAAGCACTCCCATAGACACACTCCTAAACATTGTAGACAGCCTTCCTAGAAGAGTTAAGGGTGTTATAGCTGCAAAGGGTGGGCCAACTTAATATTAAATCCCTACAGATTTAGACCCCATACACACTATTAGATTTTATGCAGATTTTTGTCTTCAGATTTACCAAAACCATATAATATGAGGTCAAACCTTAAGAGTTTCAACTTGTATGCAATCAGGCAGGCCTTTGCATTACATGGTTTTGGTAAATTTGAAGACAAAAATCTACAGAAAATCGAATAGTGTGTATGGGGTCTAAGACTGGGATGTGCGTGTAAAGGCAGGTGTCCCAATACTTTTGATAATATAGTGTATGTTACTGTCATGGGGATACCAGTGTTAATTTTGGCAGCAAATTTTGATTTAGTTTTAGTATTAGGACTAAAATAGCATTTTAGTTTTAGTCCCATTTTAGTCTTCTGCAATTGTTTTAGTTTTAGTCGTATTTAGTCGACTAAATCTCCAGTACATTTTAGTCGACTAAAACTAATTTTATTCATCTAAAATCGAATGGGTGTAATTAAATTGTAATGCATTAGTTAACATGTCTCTACAATTTCCTCATTATATACTGCTGGAGTGAAAAATCTAATACATGTATGCTATTATTTATAGTATTGAGGTATGAACATGCAGTACAGAGAAGTGTTAATTTTGAAGTCAAATTTCAATTTAGTTTTAGTCTTATGCTGCACATCCCAGTCTTAGACCCCATACACACTATTAGGCCGTTTTTAATGTCATTGAAAAAAACAATGTTTTTCTCGACGTGATTCTTCTCTAGCCTGCCTTGCCTACACACTATCGTAAAAAAAAATGCTCGAGCAAAGCGCGGTGACGTACGAAATGTACGACGGCACTATAAAGGGGAAGTTCCATTCGCATGGCGCCACCCTTTGGGCTGCTTTTGCTGATCCTCGTGTTAGTAAAGTTTGGTGAGAGACGATTCGCGCTTTTCAGCCTCCTGCTCTTTAGTCCATTACAGCGTGACGAATGTGCTATCTCCATTACGAACGCTAGTTTTACCAGAACGAGCGCTCCCGTCTCATAACTTGCTTATGAGCATGCGCATTTTTTTCACGTTGTTAAAGCCTACACACGGCCGTTCTTCATGATGAGAAAAACGACGTGAAAAACGACGAGAAAAAATAGAGCGGGTTCTAAATTTTTAATGGACAATTTTCACGTCCCGAAAAATGCTCTGGAGCCCACACACGATCGTTTTTAATGACCAAATTAAAAAATTTCATTTTTCTCGTCATAAAAAAACGGTCGTGTGTACGCAGCATTAGTCTTTTGACTAAAATGGCATTTTAGTTTTAGTCCAATTTTAGTCATCTCAATTGTTTTCATTTTAGTCGTATTTTAGTCATCTCAATTATTTTAGTCGACTAAAATAGTATTCATTTAGTCGACTAAAATGTTTTAGACATTTTTAGTCGACAAAATTAACACTGGGGGATACCTACAACAGGTACATAGACAACAATAAACAGGGATTCCAACTCTTTCCTTCTCTATTACTATTTGTCTGTATTGTTGTTTTCCCCTCACTTTAGGTCTGGTAAACCATTGTCCGCACCATAAAATCTTTATAGCGGATCCTTGGCTAGCACCAACAACCCAACAGGGGTTCCAATCCTCACCCAATCTACCCAAAACTCTTTAGGAAAAATATGTTCATTAGAGTCCATTCCGCTGTTTATTCACAAACACTGATATAAGACCCGGTTCACACTGGGGCGGCAGGACTTTGGGGGCGACTCGGCAAGGCGATCTCAAGACAGCTTCAGAGGCGACTTGCAAAATGACTTCTGTATTGAAGTCAATGCAAGTCGCCCCCAAAGTCATACAAGAACCTTTTTCGAAGTCGGAGCGACTTGAGTCGCTCCTATTAGAACGGTTCCATTGAACAGAGCGGAGCGCGACTTGTCAGGCGGCTGAGTCACCCCTGTGTGAACCGGCTCTAAGGGAAGAAGGAAAAAATATTTGCCTTAGAATAAGAGGCTTTTTCCTCCCTCCATACTCTCCAGTAATGGTGTATCACATCTTTGAGGTAGCTCCAAACCAGATTGTGCGAGTGGTCCTTTGCATTTTGTCTGGATGAACACAACACAGATGTAAACCAAAAATCTATCAAAGTGAAAAAAAAAAGCCCTCCATCTCCCAAATATCTTGACGTTCCAACCAATGAGTGAGGGTCTGCCTCTTCTCGGGACTTTGCTCTACAAGAGAGATTAATTAAAATAAAGGGGTCACTGACCGGCATTTCATCTCTTGCCTCTCCTCCAATCACAACCGAAACCAATTAAACTTACAGAGGCCAACTTGTTACAATTCACAGCCTCTGATTTGCTGCTCCTATGCCAACGCACAAAACATTGAAACGGACTCGCTCATTTATTGTTTCACAACATAACATCTTGTCCAGATTACTAAATGCGATTTTCATGAGTAAAGAATGAACTGGCCGCCCACCCATGCCAATGGAACTCCCAGCTGTTCAGAGATAATCACCAGGCAGCGATACGCGGGGCCAGCTGCTGCCATGGTTTGCTGTCCTCCTGCCAGTCTGCGGCTGCCAAGGACCGCCAACTCCTGAAAAACGGGACGGAGAGAGCGTGACAGATGCTCCCATCAAGAACTTTGCCATTCCCAACTGGCAGAGTGCTTTCTGGGCACTGTCCTTTGTCCAAAATAACCCTTATATGGCAGCTTTTGCACACAGATGGGGCATTAAAATGGATAGCATTAGAAAAGACACTACTGAAAAACTTTTGTATGGCTACGCAACTCTACAGCAGCCTTAGAAAGAAGAAAGCGGACAATGGGCTGTGAGCCATGAAATATGAAATCCATCCAGGCAACAAGCATAATCAGTCAGTAAAATTAGCAATCGTATTCGGGAAGCACCATAACTGTGCTAAAAACGTAACCCATTTAATTTAAGTTTAATATAACATCTCACAGCCACTCTCAGCAGGCTTTTCATAGTGCTTCTTGTTACGTGTTCAACTTTCCTGTCAAGCATCTATGTGAGGCTGCAGTGGGTTCCAAAAGAGCTGGGTGCTGAAACTAAGGAAGACAATGGCCTATGTTTATTTCCAGGGCCATTTCAAAGATGACCATAATGTTAGCCATTGTGTTTTAGTAAATGGTGCATTCAATTCAGAGCAAGACCCGGCTGTCAAAGTGACAGCAGGTTGTGGTAATTTTGCCTGGAAGTGTGGCTTTAGTGGGTAAGGAAGACCAGAATATAAGGCAGCAGCAACTCAATGCATTTAGGCATCTAGACATGGTGAAGACAACTTGCTGAAGTTCAAGCCGAGCATCAGAATGGGGAAGAAAGGGGATTTAAGTGACTTTGAACATGGCATAGTTGTTGGTGCCAGATGGGCTGGTCTGAATATTTCAAAAACTGCTGATCTACTGGGATTTTCAAGCACAACCATCTTTCGGGTTTACAGAGAATGGTCCAAAAAAGAGAAAGTATCCAATGAGCAGGAGTTGTGTGGATGAAACTGGCTTGTTGATGTCAGAGGAGAATAGGCAGACTGGTTTGAGATGATAGAAAGACAAGAGTAACTCAAATAACCACTTGTTACAACCAAGGTATGCAGAATACCCCCTCTGAATGCACAACACATAAAACCTTGAAGCAGATGGGTTACAGTAGCAGAAGACCACACCGGGTGCCACTTCTGTCAGCTAAGAACAGGAAACGGTGGCTACAACTCGCACAGGCTCACTAAAATTGGACAATAGAAGATTGGAAAAACATTGTCTGGTCTGATGAGTCTCGATTTCATCTGCGACATTCAGATGGTCGGGTCAGAATTTGGTGTAAACAAAATGAAAGCATGGATCCATCCTGCCTTGTATCACTGGTTCAGGCTACTGGTGGTGTAATGGTGTGGGGGATATTTTCTTGTGCCTGGATTGCCCGAGACTGTCCCGCAATTGACATGTCTGTCCTGGGTCCCGGGCACCTTCATTCCGGGACAATACAATGTCCCGGAATGAAATAGAGGACACAGCCACCCCTACTAACTAATAACTAAATTTTCGGAACTGGTTGCTAGGGCCAGCGCTGCCTGGCACCTTGCAACCAGTGACAATTTACTCTCAGACAGTGAGACCAGGAGCGAGGCCTGCGCCTAGTGCAGTGCTGCTGTCCCCACCCACCTCGGCACCTCCTCCGGCACCCAGCGGCAAGCAGCAGGGACTGGTGTGATCTTCACTCTCCAGATAGTGACACCACTCCTTTCCTTCTATGCATGTGGCTCATGCAGAGGGAGTGACAGCAGCACTGCATCTGGTGGCAGGCTATGGGTGGCAAGTGGTACTGCATCTGGTGGCAAGTGGCACATTCACCTGACAAATAACTCGCCGCCAAATTCCCCATCAACCCCCGAGACTACATTTTCCCCCCTGTCCCCCCTCTTTTTTTGGGGAAGGTGAGAGAGGGAGTGTGTCCCTGAATGGCAGTTTGGAAATGTGGTCACCCTACCTTAGTATCAATTGAGCATCATTTAAACGCCATGGCCTACCTGAGTATTGCTGCTGACCATGCCCATCTCTGGCCGGTGAGTGTACTAGGGCCGAAAAAAATAATCGATTAATCAACAACTAATCGATTACTATTTTCATAATCGATTAATCGGCCAGTAACATAATGGGGTTAAAAAAAACTAAAATGAGCCCTTTACAGTACAAAAAGAGCAAATCGCTACTGTAAATATTACTTTCACTGTCCCACAGTAAAAAATTAAACCCTTATTTGCTCTTTTTGTACTAATTTTTTTTTTTTTTAACCCCTTTATGTTACTAAACATCTCAGGCCTGGGTCACACCTCTGTGTTTTTTGGTGCTTTTTGCAGAAACACACTACAGGTCATTTACATGGTTTCCTATGGGACACGTTCACATCCATGATTTTTTCAGCTGCTGCGTATTTGGAAAGGGCAAGGACTTTTTTTAACGCAAAACGGTGCTATTTTGTTTTTTTGGTTCAATATACTTCAATGGAGAAGCTGCAGAAAAGCATGCAATGTGTTTTTGCAGCATTTTGTGTTTTTTAGTCTGCCCAACAACAAATTGGCCAAAAAAAAATACGTAAAAATGCAGCAAAATTACCTTTTTTTTCTTACGGTTATTAACCGATTAATTGATTAATTGAAACAATAATCGCCCAACTAATCGATTATGAAAATAATCGTTAGTTGCAGCCCTAGAGTGTACTATAGATGCCATATTGAAAGCCCTTTAGCAAGCATACGGCTCCCTCTCATTGTTACCGGTGTGTACCTTTGATGCTTTTAGTCTAATGCTGACATACCGCACATTTTGATAGCAGCTAAAGTATTTTGATTTAAAACAAAATAACAGGCTGCAGTGTATACATCCCTCGCCCACTCATGTACTTATTAGGGATAAAGGTGATCTTCTAGGCTTGAGATGACAATGATGGTGATGAATTAAGAATATATTGAATTCCTGCAGCAACCCGCACTTGACATTTATTTAAACACATGTAGTAATTTGCTGTGTGTGCATATATGTCAAAGAAGCAAGAAAAGGATGTTACTAAAGGTTATCAGCAGAGAAATGATATATAATATAAAGGATGACACATGGATCCAAACGTGTGCTATTTTGGAGTAAATCTCGGCATTAAAAATAGGCCAATTAGCCCTATATAGATGCAATTTATCGGTGAATAAATGGATTGATGGTTTATCTAATTACTTGTAGCAAGATCCATATTTCTTTCTTCCTACAAAGCAAATCTATGGGAGAAAAACATACCAAACTAAAAGCAAGACTCGAGAAATGACAGCATATGAGCTGTCAGCACATATCCAACATTCCTACCTCTAGAGCCACCCACAGCACCCCCTAGTTCACTTCCTGCAAGGGGAGAACATTGGCACGCCTGCAATTTCCGACAGCCTCAGGTCTGGAAATCTATCAGTAGATTCTGGCGATGTATCATGGTGCCTTCAAAGCTTGCAACGTAACACGGGGCATTCAAAGCTTGCAACGTAACATGGGGCATTCAAAGCTTGCAACGTAACATGGGGTATTCAAAGCTTGCATCGTAGCATGGGGCATTCAAAGCTTGCAACGTAACACGGGGCATTCAAAGCTTGCATTGTAACATGGGGCATTCAAAGCTTGCAACGTAACACGGGGCATTCAAAGCTTGCATTGTAACATGGGGCATTCAAAGCTTGCATTGTAACATGGGGCATTCAAAGCTTGTATCGTAACATGGGGTACTTAAAGCTTGCATCGTAACATGGGGCATTCAAAGCTTGCATCGTAACATGGGGCATTCAAAGCTTGTATCGTAACACGGGGCATTCAAAGCTTGCATCGTAACACGGGGCATTCAAAGCTTGCATCGTAGCATGGGGCATTCAAAGCTTGTATCGTAACATGGGGCATTCAAAGCTTGCATCGTAACATGGGGCATTCAAAGCTTGCATCGTAACATGGGGCATTCAAAGCTTGCATCGTAACATGGGGCATTCAAAGCTTGCATCGTAGCATGGGGCATTCAAAGCTTGCATCGTAGCATGGGGCATTCAAAGCTTGCATCGTAACATGGGGCATTCAAAGCTTGTATCGTAACATGGGGCATTCAAAGCTTGCATCGTAACATGGGGCATTCAAAGCTTGCATCGTAACATGGGGCATTCAAAGCTTGCAACGTAACATGGGGCATTCAAAGCTTGCAACGTAACATGGGGCATTCAAAGCTTGCAACGTAACATGGGGTATTCAAAGCTTGCAACGTAACACGGGGCATTCAAAGCTTGCATTGTAACATGGGGCATTCAAAGCTTGCATTGTAACATGGGGCATTCAAAGCTTGTATCGTAACATGGGGTACTTAAAGCTTGCATCGTAACATGGGGCATTCAAAGCTTGCATCGTAACATGGGGCATTCAAAGCTTGTATCGTAACACGGGGCATTCAAAGCTTGCATCGTAACACGGGGCATTCAAAGCTTGCATCGTAGCATGGGGCATTCAAAGCTTGTATCGTAACATGGGGCATTCAAAGCTTGCATCGTAACATGGGGCATTCAAAGCTTGCATCGTAACATGGGGCATTCAAAGCTTGCATCGTAACATGGGGCATTCAAAGCTTGCATCGTAGCATTGGGCATTCAAAGCTTGCATCGTAGCATGGGGCATTCAAAGCTTGTATCGTAACATGGGGCATTCAAAGCTTGTATCGTAACATGGGGCATTCAAAGCTTGCATCGTAACATGGGGCATTCAAAGCTTGCATCGTAACATGGGGCATTCAAAGCTTGCAACGTAACATGGGGCATTCAAAGCTTGCAACGTAACATGGGGCATTCAAAGCTTGCAACGTAACACGGGGCATTCAAAGCTTGCAACGTAACACAGGGCATTCAAAGCTTGCATTGTAACATGGGGCATTCAAAGCTTGTATCGTAACATGGGGTACTTAAAGCTTGTATCGTAACATGGGGCATTCAAAGCTTGCATCGTAACATGGGGCATTCAAAGGTTGTATCGTAACATGGGGCATTCAAAGCTTGCATCGTAGCATGGGGCAATCAAAGCTTGCATCGTAACATGGGGCATTTAAAGCTTGCATTGTAACATGAGACATTCAAAGCTTGCATCATAACATGGGGCATTCAAAGCTTGCATCGTAGCATGGGGCATTCAAAGCTTGCATCGTAACATGGGGCATTCAAAGCTTGCATCGTAACATGAGACATTCAAAGCTTGCATCATAACATGGGGCATTCAAAGCTTGTATCGTAACATGGGGCATTCAAAGCTTGCATTGTAACACGGGGGGCATTCAAAGCTTGCATCGTAGCATGGGGCATTCAAAGCTTGCATTGTAACACGGGGCATTCAAAGCTTGCATCGTAACATGGGGCATTCAAAACTTGCATTGTAACACGGGGCATTCAAAGCTTGCATCGTAGCATGGGGCAATCAAAGCTTGCATCATAACATGGGGCATTCAAAGCTTGCATCGTAGCATGGGGCAATCAAAGCTTGCATCGTAACATGGGGCATTCAAAGCTGGCATCGTAACATGGGGCATTCAAAGCTTGCATCGTAACATGGGGCATTCAAAGCTTGCATCGTAGCATGGGGCAATCAAAGCTTGCATCGTAACATGGGGCATTCAAAGCTTGCATCGTAGCATGGGGCAATCAAAGCTTGCATCGTAACATGGGGCATTCAAAGCTGGCATCGTAACATGGGGCATTCAAAGCTTGCATCGTAACATGGGGCATTCAAAGCTTGCATCGTAACATGGGGCATTCAAAGCTTGCATCGTAACATGGGGCATTCAAAGCTTGCAACGTAACATGGGGCATTCAAAGCTTGCAACGTAACATGGGGCATTCAAAGCTTGCAATGTAACAAGAGGACATTTAAAGCTTGCACAAATAACCACCAGTAGGTACAGGAAGGAGGCACACTTGGTCACTCCCACAATTCTGCCATAGTAGCCAATCAACAAACATTAGCACTGTGTAAGCGGTACCATTTTCTTGTACAATTTTCCTTGAAATTGACCAAAACCATATAATATGAGGTCGAACCTAAACACTTTCAATTTGTATGTGATCAGGCCGGCGCTTGCACTACATAGTTGAAGGTAATTTATCCATTTTCAGAAACACATTAAAGGCAAGAGCAGGCAATGTATGATGTCTGTAGTGCAGTATGCCAGTATGTTTCCTAGAATGGGCAATGTACAGATTCACCTTTTCCAGAGGCATTGCTACAAAGGGTTCAGAGGCTGTCCTAGGTCCATGAAACCAGGGGGGCTCACAAAACCCCAACTACCCTTTAATAATCAGCTATCCTTCATTCCATTCTGTACAAAATAAAGCTGCATTTCTTTTACATTCATAACCCTTCTGTCATTTGCTTTTTGAGCATTATTAAACAGCACCGGCTTAGCAACAGAGGTAGCATGGCTAGCAACCAGTACTGGGCCCAAGGCTGGAGGGACCACACATGGCTGCATTTCCCAATAGGTGAGGCTTTGCTTAGGGCTGAAAAAGCACAGAGAAATGCAAAAGCAGGCGAAAAATGGAAAACAACTGTGAGACAGAAAATAAACTTCAAAACCAATAAGACATAGATGTTTAGTTTTAATTGTTTTTAATTTCTATTATACATGTGGGGATACTTTGGGAATAGTCATTACATTGTTGATGCTTTGTGATTATTTTTGGTTATATACGGTACATCTCTTGAATAAAACTTTTCTTTATCAGAGCTGATGCAATGCCCTATGTTATGTTCTGGTACTGGCACCACGCACACCTGCCAGATTCCCTGCCTTAAATCGGGGACTTCTGTATGTTAGGGAAACACAGGCTTTCCAAAAATGGCAGCTGGAGCCCATACTGGAGTACTCTTCTTTTCTGCACTGAAGCTCTACAAGGATAATCAGAAGACCTCGAAGTGCTGATGCTGCCCTACAGTATCTGTTTCCTGACCAGCAATATGAGCAGCAAGAAAAGGTAATGTAAATGAGGTGGCATAGGAACACAGTAGCCATAATGGGAAGCATTGTAAGGGGCCAACAGTGGGCAAAATCTAGTCATGGGGCAGCTCTAACCATAATTAACAAATACTTCAACCCCCTCCCCAATATAGATTGCAATAAGGTGGAAAAACAGCAACCCTTTGGTTATAAGCACATACCTCATATTCTTATGCTTAACCAGCCACTGCTGAATTTTTCTGAATGCTGGAAGGTTGCAAGAGTGCAGAAAGACAGGTAAGAGACTATACTTCCGGTGAATAAATCTTGATGCAAGGGAAACAATACAAAATGAAAACTGAGCTGACTGGTCAACTATATGATCTTTCTTAAATATTTTTTGGAGGACATTATGGGAGGGGTTTACTAAAACTGGCGCACACAGAATCTGGTGGAGCTGTTAATAGTGATCAATCTCCAGGTTTTAAAATCCATTCACACTTGTACGACTTTAAAGTCGTGCGACTTTGGAGTGCAAGTTTGGTGCAATTTTTTATCCCTCTGCAAAATCGGACCCACTGTTGGATGTAAAACATTCAGGTATGACTTCCATGCAACCTATTACACAGGAGTGTTTTCATTAGAATTTTTAATCATTGAAGGTGGTACGTCATTGGCATACTTCACCTGAACAGCGTCAAACCTACCTTTTTAAATTTGCATCCTTATACTCCACTTAGGTGGCTATATTGGTAGGGGCAGCAGTTCTCAACATCCAGTCATTACAGCCATCTGCGTGGGATCATCCACAATCTCTTCCATTGAAGTCTATGGCCCTCAAGTTGCATGAAAGTCGGACCAAAGTAGTGCATGAACTACTCTGAAGTCACTGCGACTTTAAATCACACATATATGAATGGTTATCATTGGAAAACATTGGGTACGACTTGACAAGTTGCACAAGTGTGAATGGGGTGTAAATGGCAAAGCTTGAACAAGCTGAAAATAGAAGCTGACTGGTTACTATTAGATATGGGCTCGGGCGTGTTCGAATTCCCAAGTGCCTGATCCCACCAGGAAGCCGACACTGCACACCGCTAATCTCAGGCACTGAGACATTTCCCGATCCGCAGTTGCACAGATCAGGAAATGTCTCAGTGCCTGTGAATAGTGGTGTGCAGTGTCGGCTTCCTGGCGGGATCAGGCACGTGGAAAGTTGAACACACCCGAGACCATCTCTAGTTACTATGCACAGCTGCACAGATCGGGAAATATCTCAGTGCCTGAATAGCAGTGTGCAGTGTTGGCTTCCTGGCGGGATTAGGCACATGGAAAGTTGAACAAGCCCGAGACCATCTCTAGTTACTATGCACAGCTGCACAGATCGGGAAATATCTCAGTGCCTGAATAGCGGTATGCAGTGTTGGCTTCCTGGCGGGATCAGGCACATGGAAAGTTGAACAAGCCCGAGACCATCTCTAGTTACTATGCACAGCTGCACAGATCAGGAAATATCTCAGTGCCTGAATAGCGGTGTGCAGTGTCGGCTTCCTGGCGGGATCAGGCACGTGGAAACTCCAACACGCCTGAGACCATCTCTAGTTACTATGCACAGCTGCACAGATCAGGAAATGTCTCAGTGCCTGTGAATAGTGGTGTGCAGTGTTGGCTTCCTGGCAGGATCAGGCACGTGGAAAGTTGAACACGCCCGAGACCATCTCTAGTTACTATGCAAAGCTGCACCAGATTCTGTGTGCACCAGGTTTAGTAAATATCCCACCAATGAGTTCACTTACTGGGCTATGTATGTAACATTCATTCCTATTTTCCTGTAGGTAGAAACTAGAGCCTATACACTTTCTGCATAGATGTAGTAGCAATGCTTTTTGCATCTCCTGCAACACAGTAGAATTAGGTATGCAGGGTTTATTGGGACGAGTGGTGCTTCGTACCACCAAAATTCTAGCCTATTATAAGATACATTTAAACTTCTAGTTTCCTAGAGTCAGTGAACTGCAGAAAATATTCTTCAGAATGTTTCCGTCTTTCTTGAGTTGCATATTAGATCCAGGTTATTGAAGTCAAAGGATTGGCATACAAATCGGGGCACTAGCATTTTAATAAGAAGGTTAGCAATGGAAGCCCCCATTTACTTTGATAAAACATCTCCTTACATTGGGTTTGTGCTCGGGAGTCTATCTGCACTATGGCAGCCCATGGCGCTGGCAAATATGACATGTATATGACACTTCAATCAAGTGCCTGTCTCTGTAGGAGCTCCTATGCAGTGAAAGCCCAGATTGGATGGCTTTCATACACAAAGCCCTGTTTAATGTGCCTTTCCTCCAGTTAACTTTTCAACCTTGTTGACAAGCACCAGATTCTGCCTCTACAATGGCAGGGTTAGACGAGGACAAGTTTGGCGCACATCCGAAATTTGTATGTCTGCAGAATAAGCTGCAGCTAGTTACCTCTCATGATGAACTGAGCGCAGCCTCAAGAAAGCACAAAATAAGAGAACAGGTGAGTCTAATTAGAGCTGGAGAGAGCCAGTAATTAGAGCTGTGAAGTACATGGCGTCCCCAGCATCGTAATATGCTGCATTTATACATAAATATTTCTTATTGAAGTGATGCATCACCGCTCACAGAGAAAACGTGAGCTGGCTAAAAGCCGCACCTCAATGGAAAATTCTTGTGATTGTCTACAAATTCCACAAAGGCCATGTCTGCTAAGCAGTTCCCCGGCACAGAAATGCATGTCCAATACCATATACATAATTAAAAATAAAGGGAATACTGACTTATATTCATTCCTGTTATGGAAGGATCATATTTAGGCTGTACACTGAAGCTGATAAACTGCAGTTTATTTAAAAAGCCCATAAACTGCACTCTATGTTAGCCTAGGTGTCCATGCACACATGGATGTTTTTTAGCATTAATGAGCAGTGGAGTTAATGGGCTTTTTTCTGAACGCAAGAAATTTGCTTTCAAAGTGCCGTTTTTCGGCGGGAAAAAACGCCCAAAAAATCCAAACGCCGATAAACGCACATAAACGCGAATAAACTGCCGCTAATTAGCGTTAGGTGTTTCTCTGGCTCAATTCAAAATCAATAGTTCCCTATGGGAGCACATTGATTTGAATAGAAGTCGCACCGCAAGTCGGATCAAGGGGAACCCCGCCGAAAAATTTAAAAAAAATTGGCGTGGGGTTCCCCCTCGGATGATACCAGACCCTTCGGTCTGGTATGGATTTTAATGAAGGGGAAGTGTGGATGTTATCAATGGTCTGGGTCAGTGGCTGTTGATTTGTAATTTATAGCAGGAATTATGGTTTGTATTTAACCAGCTTGGAGTTATAGAATGCAGTACAAAAGGCAAGATGAAATAATAAGGAGATAAGGTTTCACTGCTGCATTACGGAGTTTACTCTTGGTGACAGAGGGAGGCATTTGGTGATCGGAGAGCAGCCTTTGTTCCTGAGAATAAAAAGAACCTAGGTGAGGATGATGAGGAGACACTTAACAGGAGATCCTTGGGATCTACTAGGAGTAGAATTAAAATCAGACCAGAACACCCTAGAGCAGCCTTTCTCAACCTTTTTACCCAAAAAGAACCCTTGCAATCATTTTCAAGTCTCAGGGAACCCCTGTTAAAAGTAGTCCATTGGTGGTCTTTGGGAAATTGCCCCCTCCGTTGGTGGTGGACTGGACAGTGGGAAGAATGCTCCCTTTACAGACATGGCTCTGGCTCTGTCAAGTGGTGTTGGACCTGGAACTAAGAAGGCACCATCACATGATAGGTCAGTTAGCCACAGATCAAGGAACCCTTAGCCACCTCTGGAGGAACCCCAGGGTTCCACGGAACCCTGGTTGAGAATGGCTGCCCTAGAGGGATTGTATCTCTGGATGGGATGAATCTACATGAATGACAGACAGAAGTCTTTGAATAAAAACTGAGGACCTACCACACCCTATGGGGGTTTGCTTATGCACATTTCAGGAGATCTGAACACTGGAATCCATTCTGGCCTCTTCTAATCACAACAACGAACAATTCTGTATAACTTGGTTCTATTGGTTTGATTATACCTTCTCTGCAAAATTTCCTACTGATCTAGCTCATTGACAGTCCCCCTCCCCCTCCCATATATAAGGACCCTTTGGTCCTGTGGACCTGAAGATCGACCATTCTCACTTTCTGTTTAACTAAGGCGCTAGAGATCCACCCAGCAGGCCATCACACCGGGTACCTCCGACCTACAATCCCCCCCCCCCACTTACAGTTCCTTGACTCCCTTCTTCTCCTAACCCCACCCCAGTGTTTTTTTTTCTCTTCCTAGAACATAGGACCTACACCACCCTATCTTTCCACATCGAATGTGGCACAGAGAGGACCACTACCATACACAATGAAGGCTTTTTCCACATTGAATGTGGTACAAACAGAGAGGACCACTTACGTACACAATGCAGGCTCTTTCCACATTGAATGTGGCACAAACAGAGAGGACCACTTACATACACAACGGAGGCTCTTTCCACATTGAATGTGGCACAAACAGAGGACCACTTACGTACACAACAAAGGCTCCTTCCACATTGAATGTGGCACAAACAGAAGCCTAAGTTGTGTTTGAGGGCCAAGCCTCCCTAGGCAGAGTGATGAATCCCTTTTTTATGTAGTTGAGACCTTCTGTCAAACTTATGAATAATAAAACAAAAAAACAAAAAACAAAACCAGACAATGCAGTACCTTCCAGACGTTTCTATGTAGAACTGCTACTGTACTGCACACCTCAACAGCCATCAGAGGTATTCCAAAGAGGCTAGTGATTCTCCCTGTTCTACTCACCTAACAATCCCGCTCTCCATCAGTTCTGCTGCTAAAATGACTCAGAAGTATCAAGAGGTGCTCATGGCAAACATAAAAGAAAAGGGTAAAACATGCGTTGACCATGTTCTGTTTTGGTGTCTCTTCTTACCCCATAGCATCCATCTGCTTCTCATTTGGAAGCAAAACCCTCCGCCCTTCCTTCCTTCCTTCCCCGTTGTCCCACTTTTTTATGTGCTGCATGGACCTCGATATACAAATATATTATTTAATTGCCAAAAGTGTTATATTACACTAAACTTTACATCCAGCCTTGTAGTAGTATTAAACAACCAGTGTTCTTTTAGCTTACCATATTGAGCACAATAAAATCAACATTCCCCGCTAAGCTATTTGTTAAAATTCTTACCCAACGCTTGCAATTTACAACTTTCAATGCTGCTGGCTTTGGCTCTCTCAGCACTAGTTTCGTAAATCTTCTGGGTTCATAAGAAAGCAGAAACAGAGAACAGTGCAGACTTCACTCTGTTTACTCAGAGAAGGGCTGTGTGTCTCTGTTGATGCACACAGTGCTTCCTAAAGAAAACCTGTCTTGAGAGAAGTATGGGGAGGTTTACACTGCTGGCTTCCCCCTGAAAATGGCAGTTGCCTGGCTTTTATTGTTTTATTTTAAAGCTATACTCTGGGCAGAAACAATATTGGGGCATTAGTTAGGGACCAATAATGTATCTCCAATACTGTGTGTCCCACCCATGGCTACTGCCTCATTCCTGAAAACTGTTAGATTGCCTACTCCCCATCCCCCATCCCCAACAGCACTGAAATTCTGCTGCTGAAAATGAGAGTTACAACTGAGGCACAGCAACTAAGATGCTTGCACTGCAGCTCCTATATTCAGAAAATGCTTTTTTTTTTTTATAATACAGTAATACCTTGGATTGCGAGTAACGAGGTTAACGAGCGTTTCAAAATACGAGCTATTATTTAAAAAAAATCCTGACTGAGTTTGCGAGCATTGTCTTGCAAAACTAGCAGGATTCAAGCCTCTGCGGTGTGCAGTACCGCATTTGGCCAGAGATGTGAGGGGCGCCGGTGACATTTGGAGCGGCTCGGATGCACTCTGAGCCATCCGGAAACACTCCGTTCCCAAGTTTTTTACGAGCCTCTCCGAGTGTTTCCGAGCGCATCCAAACAGCTCTGAGCGGTTTCCGTGTGTCTCCGGCGCCCCCCCCCAATTCTGGCCACATGCGGTACTGCATAAAATAGAAGTCACTGTGGAACAAATTATCTGAGTTTCCATTGACTTCTATGGGGAAACTCCCTTTGATTTACAAGTGCTTTGGAAGACAAGCATTCTTCTGGAACGAATTATGCTCGTAATCCAAGGTACCACTGTACAAGGCATTCTGTAGGACAAATGGGAGACACGTCAATAGAGGTTTATTACTGGTACCTAGCTAATGCCCAATATTATTTTAGTCCCTCAGCTTAATACATTCCAGAAGCATTAAAACAAAAAGCTTTGCAAAGCCTTCTTTACAAAGCACCAACAGTATTAAATCCACTGTTTAATGCAGCATACTGTAGATAAGTACCCTTGCCCTCTGTGTGGAAGCAGTGGTCTTTCTGCAGAGGTCTGATACACCCCTTGCTCCATAAAGTTGCCAATAGACCAATAAAAATAAGTGTGTGGCAGTCCCTGTTTGACCGAAGATGACCGTTCGATTGATTTCTGGTGAACAGACAGGTTGGAAAACTTTTGTTGCTCAGTGGCTGCAGCTTGTGATTGACGTATTCCGACAGGACTCGGTCCAGCTGTTAGAATACAATGCCTCAGAGGAAGGAATTCCTCCATCCACCTTGTTTGTAGATGGAGGAATCTGTTGGCTGAACAAAAAAACAAAAAAACAAAAACAAAGAATCAGTTTAACGGATAATGGTACCAAAAACCCCCAAATTAACCCTCCCCCACCCATGATGCAAACTTACTGGAATCCCATGGCCATGACCTGCTGCAATCATATATTTAATTACAGTTATCCCTTAAAGAAAATTTGCCCTGAAATGGATACAGATTTCAGATTTTCCAATAAAATGCAACTTGTGCCCACCCCCAAGGGTCTCTATTATTTATTTAAAGTAATAGGCAGTCTCATTAACTAACGAAGGGGCCGAGGAGGACTTCTACTGGAAAGGTTGCGATTAACATATAACTTCAGCTGCCTATCTAGTATGCATTTTGACATGTAGTTTTACTGAAGGTGACCTCTGCTAATACATATTTTAGATTAGGTCAAATTATGTACTGTACATTGTTAGCACAATACACGCTGGACAGGTAATCCTTGTTCCGAAATCAAATTTTTTTTTTTTTACTGATATATTTTTTAGACTCCTAAGCGAAAAAACCCCCCAAAAAACTCAACATCACCAATCGAACATTTTCAGGTTATCTCCAATGCTTGAAAGGTTTTCATTGTTTAATCAGTTCACTTTTTCTTCCTTGCTCTACTTTTTTACCTATGACAAGTGTTTACTATAGATTCCTATACCTGCTATGTCCCTGTGGTTTTCTTGCCATGCTTCACCAACCTTGGCAGCTTACAATGAAAGAAGGTTTGCCGGTTGTCGGGGCGGGGGTCACCGAAACATAGCAACGGCGCTGCCTGGGACTTCGCCTGGAAAACTAATGAGCATAATAACTTGCCATAGTTCAAAAATGGTCATGAAAATGTAAAAAAGAGTAAATGGGGAATAGTTTTCTAATGCTGAAAAGGTTCCAAAAATGTACATGAAGTTCTTGGGTTTAAATCTGTATTTAAGGACTCATGGGAACAAAAATAAGTAAATATTAGGGCCCTTACTATCTGTCATAGAAAAAAATGACCATTTAAAAAAAAAAAAACTATTGGAGAACTTTAGTAACTTTATTCTCGTTCCAAAAGAGATCTAATAGTATACCACATGTACTGTTTTTTGGATGGGATAGTAGCATGGACAATATGAAAAAGGCCAACCAATATTAAAGTGGAAGTAAACCCTCCTGGCATTTTCTGCCAGGAAAGCCGCCATCTTGGCCTCTGTTTGATCTTCAACTGCCATGGTGTTTCACATGTGATCAGTTATGACACCAGCCATTGGATGGTTTGGCAGTTTGGTTGAGAGCACAACCAATGGGACACTTACATTCCCGGCACGTGCCGAAAATGTAACTGTTTTTTGAAACTGGTAAATTGATGGGTTTACTTCCGCTTTAAAAGATCACTCTAAACCAGTATTTCAGATTTTGGTAGATGCTGCAAAATTAAAGCTGGCCATACATGGTTCAAATCTCGGCCGGTTCAGCAGGTGGGCAGGCTGAATGTACCAAGTTGGTCGATCAATCAACTTGGGTACAACCAGCCTTTTAGATTCTCTTGCGATTATCACTAGCGGGCTTGCCACGCCCGGCGCCTCATTCCCACCGGGAGAAGATAATTGCTGATTCCCCTGTCAGCACTGTCTATGTTGATGGTGGAATCGTTCAAGCTTCCTTCCCCCAACCTGTGGCTGCAGGAAAGAAATTCACAGCATGTATGGGCTGCCTAAGAGTATGTCTGTAGCCTAAACATTTTCCTTTTGTTTTCAATAGAGAAAAAAATTGTTAAAATGTTGGTCAGTTTCGTTTTCTCTTCCCATTGAAGAGATTAATACCTGGATGCTTAGAGGAGTAGATTAATGGCACTAGAACCTTAAAGTAATATTAAAGGCTTTCTCACCTGCTCTGTGCAGTGGTTTAGCACAGAGCAACCCCTGACCCTCTTCTTCTCGGGTCCCTGGCTGGAGATCCTGGCCCCTCCCTCCTGCTGAGTGCCCCCAGAGCAAGCAGCTTGCAATGGGGGGGGGGCACTCAAGCAGGCTGATTTCCAAGCCGCGGCTCTGCGTGTCCATTCAGACACAGAGCTGCGGCTCAGCCTCACCTCCTCTCTCTCCTTATTGGCTCATTGTCTGTGACTGACAGGAACCAATGAGGAAGGAGAGTCCCCAGAAAGCCGAGGCTCTTGTGCACATTGCTGGATTGGGATGGGGCTCAGGTAAGTATTAGAGGGGCTGGGGGGACTGCTGCACACAGAAGGTTTTTTACCTTCATGCATAGAATGCATGAAGGTAAAAAACCTTAAGCTTTTAAAACCATTTTACGATAATGGTAAGGGACACTTTAGGACTCAAAATGTATTTTATCAATTTTGTGCCAATGATGGGTCTGACAGGCATCTGGTAATATATGGCCTCCTCCGTGCACCAAGGAATTAACGCAATAACCTGTGAAGCAAAGACAATATTTCAATCTGAGATCGAAATGCTACACCAAAATACCTGAATCCAAAGTGAGGTTTTATTCTAAAAATGAATTGGGTACCAGAGCCAACACGTTTCAAGGGCCTCCTATCACCCCCGATTTGTCAGGGCTTGTGGAAATGTAAGGCCTGCTTGTGTGGACTCTGGTGGTAATATATACTCTGAATATGGTAAGTTGTCAAAAAGAACTCGGTCACGTTCAGCAGCTAGTTTAGGCAACATTGACTTTTGCACCCAGAGTTGGTCTCTAATAATGTTAGGTGAGGCACTTACATTTCAGACTGAAATATTAGCAATTAAAATCTGACAGGGGTTCTAACATTTTCCTACTCCATCCAAAACCTAAAAAAACCCCACACTCTTGGAATCCCAAAGTGGCTCATTATATCTCTCCAGGGCTTTGGTGAGATCTTAAAGCGGAGGTTCCGCGGCAAATCGTTTTTTGTTTTTTTTTAGTTGCTTTCAATTAGTACTCACGTGTTTGGTGACTTCAAACCTTCCCTGTCTTTTTTCGGGCAAAAGATGAACTTTTAAAATCAGCTATAGGAATTTTCCATTTTGCTTGTGGGCATTGTGAAGCCCACAAGCACTGACTTCCTCGAAGCGGTGGACGGTGTTCTGCCGTAGAAGGTCCCCCCCGGCGGATAAGGACCCCCCTGTACTGCGTAGGCGCGGCACGAACCTCAACGAAGTTTCCGAAAGTAGCCGAACATGTAGAGGTGCGAGTTAGCTCTACACGGCGCCTGGGAAATGACTAGGAGCCGTGTAGAGCTGACTGCGCAGGTGCTGTGTACAGCCGACTCGCAGCTCTACATGTTCGGCTATTTTCGGAAACTCCGTTGAGGTTCGTGCCGCGCCTGCGAAGTACAGGGGGGTCCTTATCCGCCGGGGGAACTTTTTCGGCAGAACATGACACATCTGGGCGAACTCCCAGATTACATTGCGCCTCAGAATAGAAACGCCTACTCCAGCGGAATTGAGTACCCGGAAGCCGAAATTGACGGTATGTACAACAGAAACAAAAAAAAGATGTGGCTATTGGACATGTTAGTAGTGTAAGGAGTGTGCTCGTATATAGATGTTATTTTGGGTGACACTCCGCTTTACGTTCTCAGGTTTGCATGACCTCTGTAGATTTTTCTCAGAATGTTGTAAGGCATGTTATAATGCTGTCCTGGGTCTCAGGGGGATACGTCCTTAAAGAACACTTGAGTGTCATACTAAAGCCTTAGTTATTTTTAAAATAACAAACATATATTATATATTTATGTAGCGGGTACTTACTCTCCCGCAGTAATTTTTGCATTTTTCAGTGACACCAGTGGTGTGTCTCCGGCGGTCCACTGGGTGGCGCTGTCACCATGGGCCGACGGATGGATACCGCTGTGTGCTGAGCTTACTTTTGTCCTCTCTGGGCAGCGGTATGGTGGGGCGGGGAACCCGCCGTGCTTGCTGGGAGAGGGGATAAAAGGGCCGGCCATCTTGGTCACGGGGTGGTTGGTCCCTGGCACCTTTAGCCTGCGGACAGAGTTCGTGTTTGTCCTCTAGGCGGACTAGGCCTAGAGGACCACCGGAGATCGTGTTCCACCCTTGGCACCTTTAGCCTGGGGTGAGGTACTCGGACGGCGGTCCGGAGCTCAGTGCCCAACACTGAGTTCCGCGAGGGAAGGATCCTAGGGTACTCCGGAGATGGATGCCTGAATCCGAGGTGGGCGTAATGGACCGGGAAGAGCTCCTCATCTGAAGACCCGGTGCAGCATACTGCCGGTGACGGGTGAGTCTCTTGTCGGGGACCGTCCGGAAGGTGAATTTCCCTCGTGCGGAGACCATAACCCACTCTTTGGAGGAGAGTGGAGGATCAAACTTGTGTCTGGGCCTATTCGTACACACACCTCCTTTTCTGTTCTATAGCCAAGGGAGTCCATGTTATGTTCTAAATAAAGGAGTGTTGGACTTTAATGGTGTGTGGCTCAAGTTTCTGGCAGACGAGGTTCTCGGAGACTCTTGGAGGGAGGATCCGATGCACAACACAGGCCCGAAGGTAAAGGAAGGCATTGCTGATACCACTTGTACACCTGTGGTGGAAGCCAGGCATAGCGCACCCTCTCCCTCCCCTATCATATCCCTAGAGTCTAGACCAGAGACATTGCGAGCAGAACTTTAATAGAGGGGACAGGGAGAGGGAAGGAACTGCCCGCTACATTTATAATTATAAGCTCTGTGCAGTGGTTTTGCACAGAACAACCCTAATCATCCTCTTCTCAGGTCCTCCGCTCTGAGCTCCTCCCCCTGCCGAGTGCCCCCAAAGCAAGTCGCTTGCTATGGGGGCACTTGTGCGTGCTCGCTCTGCTCTGTGCGTTCATAAGACATCCCCATCCCTGCTCTCTCCTCACTGGGTGCGATTGACAGCAGTGGGAGCTAATGAGGAGGCAGAGAGCTGGGACAGCAGCCGCTCTTGTGCACATCACTGGATCGGGCAAGTATTAGGTGGGGCTGTGTGGGCTGCATACTGAAGTTTTTTTTTTACCTTACTGCATAGAATGCATGACCACCAATTTAACCACTTCAGCGCAAGAAGATTTACCCCCCCCCCTTTATGACCAGGCAATTTTTTGCGATACGACACTGCGTCACTTTAACTGATAATTGCGCGGTCGCGCGACGCTGTACCCAAATTAAGTTGATGTCCTTTTTCCCACAAATAGAGATTTATTTTGGTGGTATTTGAGCACCTCTGCGTTTTTTTTTTTTTGCGCTACCTGATCTCCTGCGCTGTGTGACTAGACTGACGTTTAACATAGGAGTCTATGGAAGGGGTCCCCAAAATCACCGGAGAAATGACCGTTAAACATGGGAGTCTATGGAAGGGGTGCCCGGCTTTGAAAAATCAGTGCTCCCCGGCCGTAGGTCCCCCTGACAACAAATTTTGCACACTAGAGGAAGAGTGGGGCTACATGTGTGCAAAGTTTGGGGTCCAGGGGTCCTACGGCTGGCGGGGATCAGGCGCACAAAGTTGAAGATGGACACACTGACTCGAGTATAAGCCGAGGGGGGCATTTTCAGCACAAAAAAATGTGCTGAAAAACTCAGCTTATACTCGAGTTTATACGGTGCCTTTGCATAAATATATATTCTTTTATTTGAAGCATTTTTCCAGGATCACCTTTTAAGTCCAGAAAGTTTTCTCCCATTTGTCAGCCCTCCCTGAAATGTATGATCTGTCGGGGGGCCCCTGTATGTCTTACAGGCTCATTACTTCAGCGTTTAAATAAAAAAATAAAAAACATCAAGCTGTGGAAACTGCACAGCTTTTCAAACAGATCACTTTAATTTTCAGACTTGTTTGTCCAAGACACTTGGCTAATTATAAATTATGCATGTTTTAATAATGTAAACTGTAAGTCGGCAAAAAAAAGAAGAGAGTAAAAAAAAAAAGCAGAAAAAGAGAAGAGGGAAAAAAATGGAAATAGGCAAACGTTGGCGGCTATGAAACAGAATCCCACCATCCTGTATATCGCCGGGCTGTTTTAATTACTTTTTTTCTGGAACTATGCCTGACTGTAAGGAGGGAGGGCAGCTGCCCCAGAAACAAACATTTTATTTATTTATACCTTTTGATTCACAAACGGCTGATTAGGCTTGTATCATTAGGCAGTGTATCACTCTATGAAATAAATATGTCATGTGCGGAATGTGACTGTGTCTTACAGAAATTGTGGTTGATTTACTAAACGCAAATAGACATTGGGGGTTTTTTACTAAAACTGGGGGAGTGCAAAATTTGGTGCAACTCTGTATAGAAACCAATCAGCTTCCAGGTTTTATTGCCAAAGCTTAATTGAACACGCTGAAGTTAGAAGCTGATTGGCTACCATGCACACCTGCACCAGATTTTGAGTGCAGTTTTAGTAAATCTCCCCCTGTGCACTTTGCAAAGTGTAGTTGCAAGAGCAGTTGCTCCAGAGCTGTTTTTTTATTTTTTTTTGCACGTGATTAGGTATTGTTTGCAAAGTGAAGCCTTACCTCATTTACTAAGCTTTGGAGCAACTGCACTTTGCAAAGTGCACAGTCTATTTGCCGTTATTAAATCAACCCTATTGTACCAATTGATACAAAAATGGTGTGACAGGAGAGACCAAACAAACCAGCCATTAAACACAATGCAGTCTATTCTGATTGTGAGTCCCCCTTCATACCCATCTCTGCAGCTCACCTTCACACCGAGAATAAGTTAAACAGTAACAGTATGTTGACCGGTGATGCCTATCCCGATT
Source organism: Rana muscosa (assembly GCA_029206835.1). Lineage (NCBI taxonomy): Eukaryota > Metazoa > Chordata > Amphibia > Anura > Ranidae > Rana > Rana muscosa. Next base: position 290,423,300 of record CM055128.1, on the reverse strand, counting down.
GGTGAACACCATATATGAACTCCAGGAAAACAGTCAATAACACAGTTGAAGGCAGTTCAGTTTTGGGCACCAGTTCTCAAAAAGGATATTCGGGAACTGGAGAAAGTGCAGAGAAGGGCAACCAAACTAATAGGAGGCATGGAGGAGCTCAGCTATGAGGAAAGATTAGAGGAACTGAATTCATTCTCTCTTGAGAATAGGAGATTAAGGAGGGATATGATCAACATGTACAAATATATAAGGGGTCCATATAGTAAACTTGGTGTTGAGTTATTCACTTTAACCACTTCAGCCCCGTAAGGATTTAGCCCCTTCCTGACCAGAGCATTTTTTGCAATTCTGTACTGCGTCGCTTTAGCTGACAATTGCGCAGTCGTGCGACGTTGTACCCAAACAAAATTGATGTCCTTTTTTTCCCCCACAAATAGAGCTTTCTTTTGGTGGTATTTGATCACCTCTGCAGTTTTCATTTTTTGCGCTATAAACAAAAAAAGAGCGACAATTTTGAAAAAAAAAAGCAATATTTTTTACTTTTTGCTATAATAAATATCCCCCAAAAATATATAAAAAACTTATTTTTCCTCAGTTTAGGCCGATACGTATTCTTCTACATATTTTTTGGGGGGAAAAAAATTGCAATAAGTATATATTGATTGGTTTGTGCAAAAGTTATAGCGTCTACAAAATAGGGGATATATTTATGGCATTTATTATACTTTTTACTAGTAATGGCGGCGATCTGCGACATTATGGCGGACACATCGGACACTTCTGATACTATTTTGGGACCATTGTCATTTATACAGCGATCATAGCTACAAATAGCCACTGGTTACTGTATGAATGACACTGGCAGGGAAGGGGTTAAACACTAGGGGGCGATCAAGGGGTTAAGTGTGTCCTAGGGAGTGATTCAAACTGTGGGGGGGGTGGTCTCACTACAACATGACAGAGATCACTGCTCCCGATGACAGGGAGCAGTAGATCCCTATCATGTTGCTAGGCAGAACAGGGAAATGCCTTGTTTACATTTTACATAGGCATCTCCCCGTTCTGCCTCTCCATGTCACGATCGTGGGCCGCCGGCAAACATCGAGTTTGCGGGACCCGCGGGCACGCTCCACGCAGTCGGTTTTGCGCGGCGACACCCACGCGCCCGCTAGGCGGAAATTTTAAAGGGACGTACAGGTACTCCCATTTGCCTGCCCCTGCCATTCTGCCAACGTAAATTGGCGTGCGGCAGTCGGCAAGTGGCTAAGGTCATCACAGAGGACAGGGGGGCGCTCTTTACATCGAGAGGAAAAATAGAATTCATCTCCAAAAACGGAAAGGTTTCTTTACAGTGAAGCCTCGTACACACGATCGGATATCCTATGGATTCTAATCCGATGGTTTTGTCCATCGGAAATCCGATGAAGCTGACTTCCATCAGTCTTGCCCACACACCATCAGTCAAAAAACCGACCGTTCCAAACACGGTGATGTAAAACACTCCGATGAGCCGAGAAAAATGAAGTTCAATGCTTCTGAGCATGCGTCGACTTGATTCTGAGCATGCGTGGGTTTTTTATCCGATGGACTTGCCCATAGACGATCAGAGTTTTCGTTTTTTTATCCATCGGAAAAATTTAAAACATGTTCTATTTTTTAAAACCGATGGAAAAAAGACCGATGGGTACCATACACGATCGGTTGGTCTGATGAAAACCATCCATCGGACGGTTTTCATCAGTTAAACCGATCGTGTGTACAGGGCTTAAGAGCTGTGAAAATGTGGAATAGACTCCCTGCAGAGGTGGTTCTGGAAGGCTCAGTAGATTGCTTTAAAAAAGGCCTGGATTCTTTCCTAAATGTACATAATATAACTGGGTACTGACATTTATAGGTAAAGTTGATCCAGGGAATATCCGATTGCCTCTTGGAGATCAGGAAGGAATTTTTTCCCCTGCTGTAGCAAATTGGATCATGCTCTGCTGGGGTTTTTCCCTTCCTCTGGATCAACTGTGGGTGAAGGATTGTGTATATGGGATTGTGTATATATATATATATATATATATATATATATATATTTTTTTTTTTTTGGGTTGAACTAGATGGTCTTTTTTCAACCTGACTATGTAACTATGTACATATAAGGAAGCTGTATTACCTGCCAAAGGATTTAAATTTCTGTCCATCCAGTGTCCTGCGCTTTATACAGCTCTGTCAAGACAGCAAAGCCTGATGGCCTGACTTTTTTTACTCTAGCTAGCCAATGACATCTGGTCCACTCATCACCCCCAATGTGTAACTGGACAGTAAAGAGGCAGCAGAAGACTGATGAGGTCACCCTTTGCTCTCTACTCCTATAGTACACTTGACTGCCTCCTACGGCTCCTTCCAGCCAATTTTCCACTGATAAAAGGATAACAGAGGACTGATTTCAAGTCAAATTCAGGCACTTACATGGCTTGCATCATAAAATACATTTTATTCTATTTTTAATCATTACATAACACAATAAATGGTGTTGTGTTACACTATGTGATTATTCTTGCTCTGTGTCTTTAAGATCTGTCCCCTTCTTTCTAGCTGAACTCTCTCTCTCACCGTAGTTCTTTATATATCTCCTCCACTTCCTGATTCTGGTCATTACTCCTGTATATCTTCCATGCTAAACATCTTACATGTGGCTTACAACTGCAACGTTTTTCTACCTATGAATATCCATCATTAAACGGAACATTCGAAAGGATTCATCGTCTGTCGTCCTAACTGTGAGTTTATTCATTGAGTTAAACTGCCTGTATCGATGCAAGGGATAATAGCAAACCAGCTTGAGTAAGGCCTACTTAAACCTGGAGATGAACTTTATCGCTTTGTAGTTGAGACAGAACAGTAGAAAAACGGAGTTTCACAGCCTAATTACAAGATTTCTGCATGTCAGTACTGAAACAGACAAGATTTACTGCCCTCATAGCAAGACGGAAGGGACAGAGCAGCACATGGCAGCCTTATAGCCTGAGACAATCTGCACAGTGTCATATTTCAGCACACAGATCCTGCCTGCTTTCACAGACAGTCTGCTATCATGAGTGACCAAGCTTCTGCATGTGAACTCACATCTACCTCCCCACAAGTTCCTGAAGAAACTGAGTTACCCAAACGCTCAGTTAAACCCACTTGGAAAGTAATGGAGAATTATGAAGCTTCAAGGACTGAATTGTCAAATAGCTTGGAATTAGTCTGGGAGAAAATCCTTGCTGAAGCCAATACAGTGTCTGTTGAATGTGAACTACTGACACTAGAGGGCGCCATTATACAACTTTCTGCCTCATATGAGATTTATCAGCTTACCAGCATCAAATTCACTAATGTCTTACAAAACATGAAGACAGAAAGTGCGATGACACAATTAAAGCGTGTCAACATTCTTAATATTGAAAGAGACAGTTTTATCCAGCAAACCAGATTAAAGGCAGAAGCAAAAATAAAGCTGTTACAGGACACTGCATCTCACAGATCTGTTTCCACCAGACGTTTTAAAAACTCGTCAAGATCCCATAGTTCAAGATACTCAACACTCAGTGAGCGACTTATTAATGCCCGCGCTGAAGTGGAAGCCAGCAAAGTGCAGGTGGCATATGCAGAAAAAAGAGCAGAGTTGGAAGCTCAAAGAGCAGAGTTGGAAGCGCAGTCAGCACTTCAAAGAGCAACAATGGAAACCTTAAATGAACAGTGTAAACATGACGCAGCTATGGCAAAGCTAAGGGTCCTACAGCAAGCTAACAGTGCAGACGAAGGTGCAAGTGAGAAAGACAGCATTAACCTAAACATAGCAGATATGGAAGACCCCCTCAAATGCACTAAAGACTATGTCCTAAGCCACTGCAGTGCACACTCCATTGTCGCCAATGCTCCCGACTACATAGAGACTCCTTCACAGCTTCAAGTTAAAGAGGTTCCAGCAACTTCCTGCACTCAAAATCACTCCACTGCATTTCCTACCTGCCTACCTTGCCTGCCTTCATACGTCTCAGAGCATCAGTGCAAGCTTCAAGCAAGTCATCAATCTCCAGTCATCGGTACAGCCTTGAATCAACGTACCATTGGAACAACTGACTTCAAGCAAGCAACTCACCTGGATGCATCTGCTGCACCATATTTCCCTGTGTCCTTTAACAACAATGTCAAAGATAACGCAATCAGCACCATACAGCCAACAGCATCTCACATAAAGGCGGAGACAACTGAGACAGAAGAGTTTGTGAGGTACATGCTTCGCAGAGAGCTCACAAAGACTGGTCTTACAAGTTTTGATGACCAACCTGAGAACTACAGAAGTTGGAAATGTGCCTTCAGAACTACAATCAGCAATATTGGCATTACAGCTGATCAAGAATTGAATCTGCTGATCAAATGGCTTGGTCCTCTATCTGCTGCACGTGTTAAGCCATTAAGATCGGTTTTTATGGACAATCCTACTGCAGGCCTCACAGCTGCATGGGAGTGACTAGAGCAAAGTTATGGCAGTCCAGAAGCTATAGAAAATGCTTTGTTCATGCGTCTGGAAACTTTCCCAAAGATATCCGGTAAGGACAACAAGGAGTTCCAGAGACTGAGTGACCTTCTCCTTGAGCTTCAGCTAGCCAAGACAGACCCAAAACTACCTGGACTCAGTTACCTTGACACTCCAAGAGGGGTAAACCCAATTGTCTCCAAGCTCCCGTATGGTTTGCAAGAGAAATGGACTGCACTAGGGTCATCATACAAAAGAGAGAACAAGGTTTCCTTCCCTCCATTCTCTTTCTTCTGTGAATTCATCAGGAAAATTGCAGAGACCAAGAACGATCCAAGTTTTTCCTACGGTGAGTACAGCCTCTTCTCACCCTTTCCTAAGAGTACCAGTCTTCAGGGCAACTATAGAAACCATAGAGGCCCAGTGTCCGTGAAAAAGACTGACATCCTTCCCACTCCTACCACAGTTCTGGCCACGAACAAACAGAGTAGGAAGATTGAAAACCCTAACAGAGAGTGTCCCATACACAAGCAAGAAGCCACACCCCCTCAATAAATGTATCGGCTTTAGGAAAAAGCCTCTGGAAGAGCGCAAGGAGCTTTTAAAGACATTTAGGGTATGTTTCAGGTGCTGTGCTTCTACAGAACATTTTGCAAGGGACTGTAATGTGTCCATCAAGTGCATAGAGTGTGGCTCTGAAGAACATGTGCAAGCCCTCCATCCTCTTGAGCCCAGCTCTGCACAACCTGCCAACACTCCTCCCAGGTTAACGCATGGCGGGGAGAATACAGACCAAGTGCCTAATTCTACCATCATTTCTTCATCCTGCACTGAAGTTTGTGGAGAAGACCGCTGTGGTAAGTCCTGTGCTAAGATATGCTTGGTGAACATATACCACAAGGATCAACCAGAAAAGTCTCTAAAGGCATATGCTATCTTAGACGATCAGAGCAATCGATCACTTGCAAAATCGGAATTGTTCAATCTATTTGAAATAAAAGGCGAAGCTCATCCTTACACCTTGGGTACCTGTAGTGGAACTATAGAGGTTTCTGGAAGAAGGGCTCATGGACTCATGGTATCTTCTCTCAAAGGTAACTTGCAATTACCCTTATCTACACTTGTTGAGTGCAATCAGATACCTGCTAACAGGGAAGAAATCCCTACTCCAGCTGCTGCTTTCCATCACCCTCACCTCAAGGTAATAGCAAATGAGATACCGCCGCTTGACAAAGATGCTCAGATCCTTCTTCTGTTAGGAAGAGACATTCTAAGAGTTCACAAGGTAAATAGACAAGTCAGTGGACCCCCAGATGCCCCATTTGCCCAGCGCACAGATCTAGGGTGGGTCATCATAGGCAATGTCTGCATAGGCAAAATAAAAAGACCTACCAACATTTCGTCATTCAAGACAAATGTTCTGCCAAATGGCCGAAACACTTACTTTGAGCCATGCCCACATCACTACTGGGTGAAAGAGAAGATAGCCAGCCACGAATGGCAACATGGTATCTCAGGTGACACAAGCCCTTTCTCCTGCCATGATGGCGACTTTGGCTCTACAGTGTTTAATGCAACCAGTGAAGATGACATACTGGCTCCTTCAATGGAAGACAAAGAATTCATCAAGGTAATGGACAATGAGTTCTTTCAAGATGACTCCAATAACTGGGTAGCACCCCTACCCTTTCGTCTCCCAAGAGAGAGATTGCCCAACAACTTACAGCAGGCCATCAGTAGATTCTCCTCCTTAAAGCAAAACTTAAGCAGGAAACCAGAGATGCAAAAGCACTTTGTGGACTTTATGCAAAATGTATTTGACAGAGATCATGCAGAGCCTGCTCCCCCACTAAAGGAGGGAGAAGAATGCTGGTACCTTCCATCCTTTGGCGTGTATCACCCACGCAAACCAGACCAAATCAGAGTTGTCTTTGATTCCAGTGCTCAGCACAAAGGTGTTTCTCTTAACGTCATGCTCCTTACGGGACCCGACTTGAACAACAGTCTAACAGGAGTCTTGATTCGTTTCAGACAAGAGCCTGTAGCAGTAATGGCCGACAGTCAACAGATGTTTCACTGCTTCATCGTCAGAGAAGACAACAGAAACTACCTCAGGTTTCTATGGCACAAGGACAATGACCTCAACAAGGAAGTTATAGATTATCGCATGAAGGTACATGTCTTCGGTAACAGTCCTTCCCCAGCAGTGGCAACTTATGGGCTAAGGAAAACAGCTCAGACTGGAGAAGTTGAATATGGATCTGATGCCCGTCAATTTGTTGAAAGAAACTTCTACGTTGACGACGCACTTAAGTCATTTCCAACTGCTAAAGAAGCAATTGATCTTCTCACCAGAACAAAGGAGATGCTGTCTGTAGCAAACCTTAGACTGCACAAGATTATATTCAACAGCCAGGAACTTATGAACGCCTTTCACTCTGAGGACTATGCCACTAGTCTAAAAAACCTTGACTTTAGGTACAGATGTGCCTCCTGTACAGCGAAGTCTGGGTTTGTTGTGGAACATCAAGCAAGACAAATTCACCTTCCAAGTGTCAACTTGTGACAAACCCTTCACTAAGAGAGGAGTCCTGTCCGTGGTGAATAGCATCTATGACCCACTGGGTTTCCTTGCTCCAGTTACCATTCAAGGATCCACTTCAACTGCTAACCGGAGAGAGATTCATATTTTCTCTGATGCATCAGTTGAAGCTATTGCTGCAGTAGCCTATTTGAAGACCTTTGAACTGAATGGAGAATCACACTGTAGTTTTGTCCTAGGCAAGGCAAAACTCACACCCAAGCCTGCACATACCATACCAAGACTTGAACTTTGTGCAGCCGTGCTAGCAGTAGAAATTGCCGAGGTCATATGAAGTGAAATGGACACTAGAATTGATTCTTTCACCTTCTATACACACAGTAAGGTAGTACTTGGTTACATAAACAACCAAACAAAACAATTTTATGTGTACGTCAGCAACAGGGTTGAACGTATCAAGAGATTCTCTCTACCAAGTCAATGGCATCACGTTCTCACTGAACTCAACCCAGCTGACTGTGGGACCAGAGCCGTGTCACCTGCCACTCTTCAGGACAGCTTATGGCTGTCACCTCCAAGGTTTTTGCGTGAGGACTCTTACTTACTCCCTATTGACACCACCTATGGGCTAGTAAACCCTGAAGATGATAAGAAAATAAGAACTGGGAACACCTCACTCCACAGTTCTGTAAGTACAAAACAGAAGCTGCGGTCACACCATTACAGGCATCAATGGAAGCAGGTGCAGCATCTAGCCAATGTGTTCTGGCATCGCTGGAAGAAAAAGTATCTTCACCACCTTCAAGGTCGTAACAAATGGCAAGCATCTAAGCCAAATCTTAAGGTTGGAGACCTCATCCTTCTAAAAGACAAGGAATTTGTCGGAATGAGTGGCCTATGGGTCTTATTACTAAAGTTATGCCCAGCGACGATAACAAAGTCCGGAAGGTAGAAGTCAAGGTAACCAAGGGAGGATCGACACGAACCTTTAGTCGACTAATTACAGAGTTAGTACTCCTTTTGCCAGGTGAGTGACTTGTGCAAGGACTAGCCATGCTGTTGGCACGGCGGGGAGTACATTGCTGCCATCTACAGGTTCTACTCAGAACTTTGGAATTCCTTGAAGACATCATACTGTGACTTTATGTTCTTCATCCTGTTGAACTTACGTTTATTATTTGCTTGTTGCATGTTTTTCATTACAGGTTCCAGGACATTTGTCAGTATTGGACTTTTTGAAAATATATATTTTAGTTTAAGCTTATGAAATCTAAAGATTTCAGACGGGGAGTGTTGTGTTACACTATGTGATTATTCTTGCTCTGTGTCTTTAAGATCTGTCCCCTTCTTTCTAGCTGAACTCTCTCTCTCACCGTAGTTCTTTATATATCTCCTCCACTTCCTGATTCTGGTCATTACTCCTGTATATCTTCCATGCTAAACATCTTACATGTGGCTTACAACTGCAACGTTTTTCTACCTATGAATATCCATCATTAAACGGAACATTCGAAAGGATTCATCGTCTGTCGTCCTAATTGTGAGTTTATTCATTGAGTTAAGCTGCCTGTATCGATGCAAGGGATAATAGCAAACCAGCTTGAGTAAGGCCTACTTAAACCTGGAGATGAACTTTATCGCTTTGTAGTTGAGACAGAACAAATGGTGTTTTTATATCTTTTATATCTGCTTGGAATTCAGTTTTAAGGGCACAGTTATTTGAAAAATAATACTTCAGATAGATGAGTTGAGTCTTGTATCCACTGGGGACTTTGCTGTTAAAGTATTTTCACCTATTTTATATTATGTAGAATAGATCAGGATTAGAGGGACTCCCTGTTCCACGTGTAGGCAGGTTGCCTACTATATGTGTAGTTAGCATCCAGCTGCCCAGGTCAGAGGGAAGGGGTTAATGTTTTTATCGTTTTCCCCGGTAGGTTCACAGGCTTTCGCTGGGGTCCAGACTCCCTCCTATGTTCTATAAAAGGAAAGAGGTCTGAATTCTAGGGGGCTCTCTGGGGCACACTTGGGGAAACACCCATTAAAGACTTGCTGGGACCTACGGTCTGCTCTGGAACGCCAATTCGCCGGAAGAACCCGGGAACATGGACTTCTCTGTTAGAGCATCGCCAAGTTTGGACTTTCATCTAAGAGACTTCACCTGTGCAGGTAACCTGGGCCAGCCAAAGTTAGGTTCAGTTACACGTTTACAGGAAACATTGATTCAACTGCTCAGAACCTAGTCTGAAGTTATTTTAAAGAACTTGGTTCTGCAACCACAATAAGGGGTATGCGGAACATCACTACAGCAAAGGTTCATGAGTAACTACAAAGAGAAACAGCAACCAGTCATTGGCGTGGGAACCTGACAGGTTCTCCGGTAGTGACGGAGTTGGTGCTTGGAATCCCTTCCTAGCTGTCCATCAGCTCTGGGAGTATACTAGTGTTATGGAAATCTAGGTCTGGTCACTTGGTACAGAAAGTGAAGAGTTACGTGAGAGCATGTATGGGACCCTATTGTATTACTGGGAGTGAGGTAACCGAGGTACACTGACTGGTGGAATGGGTCGTGGCTGAGCCTGTCCCTCCGAATGCAACATATATATCAGAGCAAGTGTATAGAACGAGGAAGCTTGAGGAAAAACACTGTATCTTGGGTACTGCCCACATGTGGCTAATCATGGAGTTAGAAGACCCCCTTAATGTCTGACTTTTCACATGAACGTGGCTCCTGTCTGGTCCCCAGGCTTTGGTGAGCAAGCCTTTGGGCGAAGTATTATCCCGTGCAAGAGTTAGTGACCCCATTCAATGCCTGGCATAGTTCAAATAACCCAGCCCAAGGGGAAAACTCTCATGTGACTCTTGCTTGGCGCCCAATTAGAGAGAGAAACATGGAGGATGAGACAGAACACCGGTCTACCCCTCTTACACACAAATGAGATTACAAAGTGTGAGAGGACATGTATTTGGGTGCCTTGAGTGCTGGAACAAGAAAAATAAGGAATGTGCTGGCTCCTCTAACTGCTTGCATTAAAATAGTTGTACTTCAATTATGCATTTTAGTTGAACACCCTGCTGACACAATACCCCCATTTAATCCAGTTCTGTAATAATTACAAACAAATGTATTTTTAAATATAGAAAATACAAGAACATGTGTTTTTTTTATGTTGACTAATGGTCGGAATTTCCGACAGAAAAAGTCAGATGTGATCTTTTCATCAGGTATTCCGACCATGTGTATGCCCCATCTGACTTTTTCTGTCTGAATTTCCGACGGACTTAGATAGAGAGCAGGTTTTTTCTATTGCCAATTGCTTAGATAGAGAGCAGGTTCTCTATTTTTTCGACGGAAAATCCGTTCATCTGTATGCAATTCCGACGGGAAAAAAAACCTCAACGCATGCTCGGAAGCATTGAACTTATTTTTCTCGCCTCGTCGTAGTGTTGTACGTCACCGCGTTCTTAAAGCGGAAGTAAACCCATCGATGTAACATTTTCAAAAAACAGTTACATTCCCGGCATGCCGGGAATGCTAACTTCACATTGGTTGTGCTCTCAACCAAACTGTCAAACCATCCAATGGCTGGTGTCATAACTGATCACATGTGCAGCATCATGGCAGTTGAAGATTAAACAAAGGCCAAGATGGCAGCTTCCTTGGCTGAAAACTATAGGAGGGTTTGTTTCCACTTTAACGCTCGAAAGTTCAGCAAACTTTTGTGTGACCGTGTGTATGCAAGCCAAGCTTGAGCGTAATTCCGTCGGAAAAACCATCCAACTTTTTTCCGACGGAAATTCCGCTCGTGTGTACGGGGCATTAATGCAATACCCGGCACAGAAGACTAGGATAGGGGGGCAGCACTACCAGTCAGACTCCTCTGCATAGCACAGTGCTATTAAAGCCACTCTATTACATCAATAAAAATCAGAAAAAAAAGGTCCCCCTGTAAAGAAGAGATTTTATACTTTCCTGTCCCGTGAAAATGGTCTTTGCTCTTTTCAAGAGCTACATTGCTTGGGCAATCCTCTTCATCTGACACACACTCAGGAGTGCAAAATTATTGGTCTCCCAATGATTAATTAACTGGCGCCTCTGTCACTGCGGAACACAGTAATGACACGGAGACTGGCATAAGGAACCACTATTGGGGATGGAGGGGGGAGTACCAGAAATCAGACATTTCTGGAGGTGTGACAGATGAAGATGATTCCCCAGGTCACCCTTAAGGTGAGTGAAGATCAGTGGCATGGAAACCAGGATAGGCAAGTATAATATCTTTTCTTTACAGGAGAACCTTTTTTCGGGATTTCTAATGTTGGGAGCTTAATGAGAGGATGTTAGATGAAAATGATGAATTATACGTGTTCTGGGAAAGGAAAGGAGGGAAATGGTAAGGTGTAGGGAAAGAAGAAGGCCACGAGAAAGGAGAGTCTTGTCCTCCACAAGGGGGGTCAACAGGTGGGTCAAGGTAGGGTCAACACCTCACTGAGTGCAGTTATATATTAGCCTCATCACCCGTTATTAGGCTGTGGTTTGATATGCAGAGTTTAGCCCCGTGGGTCGGCTCTACATAAGAGGGGAAGGCCTAGAGCTATTCGGTTTAAGATTATAGATGCATGGGTTAGACTAAACCAACTAGCTGTATTGCTTAAAGTGGAAGTAAACCCATCCATTTACCAGTTTCAAAAAACTGTTTCATTTCCGGCATGTGCCGGAAATGTAATACTCCCATTGGTTGTGCTCTCAACCAAACTGTCAAACCATCCAATGGCTGGTGTCATAACTGATCACATGTGCAGCACCATGGCAGTTGTAGAGTAAACAGAGGCAAAGATGGCAGCTTCCTTGGCTGAAAACGATAGGGGGGTTTACTTACACTTTAAGTACAGTGGAGCAAAGTAAGGTCAATGACCTTGTTGGGCTGAATCATAAGACTGCCTAAAGAGAACCTTTGCCAGGCTACCGAGATTGTGCTATCTGTGAGCTCATTGCAAACACACATTAACCCATGGATGGGTTGGTGGAATGCAGACCCATCAAGAAGCATTGTGAGAGTCCAAAGAACCTGACTGCATAAGATCAGGAGCTGATTTATTTTTATGTGTTGCCAGGGCTTTTTTTCTCAGAGAATAGGTGCAGGTACTCCCCCCCTTTCGAGTCCCCCCTTGTGTCCGCCCCGAGCACCTTTGAGGACATCCCTTGGTACCACCCCCTAGCCACCCCCCAGTCCGCCCCTTTTAGAAAATACAGAACCAAGTATCTTTTTTTTTTGGTGCCAAGTAATTTGTATGGAATGTGTTAATTATAACAAGAAAATCAGTAAAATAGATATCTCCAGCAATTACAGACCCCCAACACCAACAATAGATCCCCCAGCAACAATAGATGCCCCCACTAAAACAATAGACCCACTTCAGCAACAATAGACCCCCTCCAGCAAAAATATATCTCCTAGCAGCCAACATCAATAGACCCTTCAGCAGCCAGCAACAATAGACCTCTTCATCAACAGTAGATCCATCACAGCAACAATAGACCCTTCCCTCAACAGTAGATCCCCCCAAGCAGCAATAGACACCTCCCTCAGCAATAGATCCCCCACCAGCAAAAACAGACCCTCCCGACTATAGACCCTCTTCCAGCAGCTAGCATCAACAGATCCTCCAGTATATCCCAGTACCCCTTGCCATTACATAAATCCAGTGTTAGAGGTGCCGGAACTGCGTTCCCCTGCGTTCCCGCTGAAAAAAAGCCCCGTGTGTTGCCTTGAGATATAAAAAAGAGTAAATTTGGTTACATTTATGGACAGGTAGAATCATCCTCTTCATTTACAGAATAACACTTGTGTATAAACACACTAGAATGGTTCTTTGTCATACTGCAGCAGAGTCTGTGCCCTTCCTGCAGCATTTCCACTGTATCATCTCATTCCGCACACAAAACCCATTTTAATGCCCCCACTTTAAACTATTCTTTAGAAAAGCTCCTCTGTAAATCGAGCTGTTTCACTTTCAGCAAGGTCAGACTATTAAGTACAACACACAACTTGTATTACTCTTCATCTCTTATCCACCATTAAACGTTGAAGACGTTTTTTGTTTATTGCGCATAAAACAACCTTCTCAAGGTACTTTAAAAGAAGACGTACTGGCAGATGTTTTTTAAATCTTATTGAATCCCCCAGGGGACACAGTGCCCAAATCTTTCTGTTTCTTTAAAATGTGTGCTGCCCAACCACGCTGCTCAGTAACCCCTGCATTGATTTGAAGGGGACCAAGTGCTATGTCCTGGGGGATTTAAGGAGAGTTTTAGAATTGTGCTTGTGGGTAGGGCAGACTCACCCGGTGCATACGGGGCGTTTTGCTCTCTCTCACTCTTCTCATTCCTCTGGACTCTCCAGTGTACAAGCTCGCTAGTGCCCAGAACCAGGCAGGACTGCGTTCATGTGACATCAACATTATGGTGGCACCCCAAATGAGAAGAAAGCTTTACACTCCTGTATCATTATCTGAATCTGTCATACAGGTGCCACCCAGTCCCACAATACATACACCTGCTCAGGATGTGACATCTTGAAGGAGACACCACAGAACAGTGTCCCATTTCACCAGTCCAGATTGACTCTTTTCTCTTTTGTACCATACAGATAGGTCCCTAAGGTCTCCGCCACCCAGGTTCGGTCTCATTTACTGGGGCAAACGACCACTTCCTTCACTTTTGCATGAGACTCGTCACCCCTGCCGGTACCACTATCCCGCTTTCTGACTGTCATATCTTTCTTCTCTAGTACTTGATGCCCCTAGCAATGGCATGTCATCACTATAGCCCATGTGTGCAATGCATTACAGGCCCTGTTCTTCCATACGCCATTACCACCCTGCACCCCTTTACGTAACTTCAGATCAGGCATGACAAAGTTTCAAAAGCTTTACTGGAAACTCTCAGCATAACAGTTCCAAAACAAAGTGCACAGTCTTTTCCCTAAACTAATCCCCAACTCAGGCTTGTGGCTGCCCCAGCGTACTTCCACAGGCAAGAGTCAATACGCAACAGACTCCATGGTGGCACATCTCCATAGCGGTGTTCTTTAGGGTGGAGTGCAGATCCCAGCAATCCCCCTACATGTGGAAGGTTCCTAGAGGCAGGTAAGGCTCTCTCTGGTACCTGCAGCAGCTCTATTATATGGCTGAATATTACATGCTGTGTCTTGTCTGTGTCTTCTCTCCCATGCAGACTGTCCTTCTGGGCAGAGACCTCCTCCCTTTTATTATGAGCACGGGGAGAGAGGCAGAGCTCAGTTCACTGGTGTGCGCAGCCTATTGCGATAGGGTGTGCACCCTAAAGCTCAAACACACGTGTGTGTGTGTCTACATAATGTATATATGACCCGGTTACATTGATTTCCCTGCAGGCACAGTGAAAGAGAAGTGTGTAAACACTTCTCTTATGGCAGAGTTGGTGAGAGGGAGATCTTTCCTATCTTCCTGGCTGTAAACAGAGCAATGATACTAACACACATGGGGTGATTAGAGTGTGCCCAGGGACATCCGGCACACCTGGTGCGCATGCACAGTGAGATCATAAAAGACCACAGACAGGCATCAGGGGGCCGTAACTACAACAGTAGATGGGTCCTCGAGCCATCTGGCCCACACTCTATTAAACTTCTTTGCGCTACTCCTATTTTCATAAGTGTCTCAGTAAAGAGGGAGGTTCGAGTTAGAAAGTGGATGCATTTATTAGTAAAGGAAATATATTATTTGGGCCAGCTTGGCGCAAACAAACTATTTAAAGTAACGCAAAACCAGGAGTTAGGCTTTAACCTAAACCCACCCTTTGTATCAAAGTTTGGGGATTTCTAATCAGCCCATTTGTATAAGGAGGACACCTTAAAAGCCTTCCTATCCCTTTAAGTAAGACTTTAAACCCAAGGGTAGGACAGACTTCTTAAATTTGTGACCACTGTGAATGGCTGTCACAGTCACATTGATTGGAAGCCCATCCCATCGGCTCCTAATCATGACCAGAGAATGGTCTATGACAGCCTTGTAACTGTGCTAGGAGAAAGCACTAAGTTTGTTCTCAGAGCAGAAACCTTAGCCATGGACGGGTAGGTATGTGGGCATTAAAGCCCACCATTTTTGCCACCACATATATGAGTTATATGGGAGGCAAATGGTTAAGTTTCAGAATCTCCAGAAAGGACACCTTTAAAGCCTTCTCATCCCTTTAGGTAGGACTTTACGCCCCGCGGTGGGACAGACTTCTTAAATTCGTGACCACCGTGAATGGCTGTTACATTGATTGGAAGCCCATCCCATCAGCTCCTAATCATGATCAGAGGCCGTGAACTGTCTATGAAAGCCATGTAACTATGCTAGGAGCAAGCACTGAGTTTGCTCTCAGAGCAGAAACCTTAGCCATGGATGGGTGGGCATGTGGGCATTAAAGTCCAACCTAATTGCCACCACATATATCAGTTACATGGGAGGCAAGTGGTTAAGCTCCAGAATCTTTTTTTGCAAAGAGAGCTCTGGCCATGCTTCCTATTATATTTAATCCTTTCAGAAGGGAGCAAACGAGAAAAGACACCGGTACAACCAAAGGCCGCCATGTTTCTGATGTTAGAAAATAAAAAAGAAAGCATTTATTGGATTGCTTCTTCTCCTTCACAGCAGTATTTGAACATAAGCGATGCAATCATTTATGGGGTGGACTCATCAAGGTAACAGGTTTACATTAGACCTAAAAGAGGGACAACTGTGGAGGAAAAAGGGACAGACGGATTAGAGTCCAAAGAATAAACCTGGGAGCTGTGATACGTCGATACGCTGGCCATATCTGACAGAGCCATCTGCAAAGTCAGGCCAAAAAAAATTGACTGTTATGCGTCATTCCAGAAACAGGCAGTAGTATTAGCGCTGGCATATTCTTCTACAATACAGGTGAACATAAGAGAGTCTCTTACATGCTTACATTCTAGGGAGAGGAGGACGAGATTACTTGAACAGGCTAAAGAAATGCTTTGCACAGGAGTCTGAAATAGCTCTCAATTCGTCATTGTATACGGAAGGCAGATGAAAGTGCTGTTTCATTAGGAGCAATGTGAAGTGACACGAAATACATTACTCTCAGAAAATTTCTACCAGTACTGCTTGCTTCATGCCAGGCCTGAGATTGGTGCAGGAATAAGAGAAAGCAGTCAGGTATGTACATAGAGTCCATGAACTACATCTCACCCTGTGCGCTATGTCAGGGACAATGTCGTACTGTGCTCCACTAACAGCACAGCTTTGTCTGCAAATGATGGCAGATGTATACTGCAGGCCCGTCTCCCCGACTATTAACCCCATTCACTTCCATTTAACCCTCTATAAGGACTACGCCACAAGTCACAATCTGTCTGTCTTTCTCTCTAAAAATATTTAAAGGGCAACTCCAGGTTGGGCACTCCCTACTATTTTTTTTTCCATATATACTTTTTTCCCTGACGTCTTCTGGCCAGTCATGTGACATCTCAAGGTCCTCACCCCAGGCATTGCTGGGCCCTCCCTGTGATGTGAACATTTTTCTTTGCAGTACTTCCTTGTAAGTCTGGGCCAACCCAATGGCACACACACTCCGGGGGGGGGGGGGGGGGGGTTGTGTCCATGACACCCTGGGCTCATAGAAAGTCTGAAAATGCAACAGCTTCTAATCTGGTTAATATACAGTACACCTGGAAAGTTTTTTCGAGATGCTGTGGATATTACATGCTGTGTCTTTTCTGTGTCTTCTCTCCCATGCAGACTGTCCTTCTGGGCAGAGACCTCCCCCCTTTTATTATTAGCAGGGGGGGAGAGAGGCAGAGCTCAGTACATTGGTGTGCACCCTAAAGCATGTAAAAGTATGGACTCTTGCCTGTGCAGCTTTTTCCACATTTTGTTATGTTATGAGTGATCGGGGGAGAAGGGCCTTAGTCAGGGAGGTGACCAAGAACCCGATGGTCACTCTGACAGAGCTCCAGCGTTTCTCTGTGGAGAGAGGAGAACCTTCCAGAAGAACAACCATCTCTGCAGCACTCCACCAATCAGGCCTGTAGGGTAGAGTAGGGTGACCAGACATCCCCGGTTTCCAGGGACAGTCCCTGGATTGAGGACACCGTCCCCAGACCAAGTCTGTCCCCGGTTTTGTCCCTGGATTGGATCTGAACAGGGGCTGGGGCAATTTCAAAGGCAGAATTAAAAGAAAAAATATTCTGAATTACACACCCCCTGCTCCACCACTCCTACTGGCTTAGGGGGGTGTATTTTTTTCCATTATCTGTGCCCCTTTCTGATGATCATGTGATGGTCGGAGCGGAGGGAATATTTCTTCAGTTTCGGGTACATGCCCATCCAGCTCCGCTCCCATGTTCTTCTACCTTGGCTCAAGCCTGCCTGCTTATCTCCTTGCCTTCCCTGGCGGAGTGATCTTCCTCCGCTCCCCACCCAGTAGTAGCCGGGGGCCCGGAGAGAAAGACTTGACAGGCTGTGAGGTGGGTGGCGGCGACAGGCAGAGAGTTGCTGATTGCCGCCATTACTAGTAAAAAAAAATGTCCTCGGATTTCATTTTAAAAATCTGGTCAGCTTAGGGTAGAGTGGCCAGACGGAAGCCACTCCTCAGTAAAAGGCACATGACAGCCCGCCTGGAGTTTACCAAAAGGCACCTGAAAGACTCTCAGAACATGAGAAACAAAATTCTCTGGTCTGATGAAACAAAGATTGAACTCTTTGGCCTGAATGGTGAGTGTCATGTCAGGAGGAAACCAGGAACCGCTCATCACCTGGCCAATACCATCTCTACATTGAATCCGATTGAACATCTCTGGAGAGATCTGAAAATGTCTGTGCACCGACACTCCCCATCCAACCTGATGGAGCTTGAGAGGTCCTGCAAAGAAGAATGGGAGTAACTGCCCAAAAATAGGTGTGCCGAGCTTGTAGCATTATACTCAGAAAGACTTGAGGCTGTAATTGGTGCCTAAGGTGCTTCACCAAAGTATTGAGCAAAAGCTGTGAATACTTTTTATAAATTTCAAACAAACTTCTTTCACGTTATCATTATGGGGTATTGTTTGGGAAATTTTGAAGAAAATAGTTAATCCATTTTGTAATAATTCTGTAACATAACAAAATGTGGAAAAAGTGAAGCGCTGTGAATACTTTCTGGATGTGTACATAACTGGATATGGGCTTTAAATAAAACATATTCAAGATTTTTAGTGCACACACTATTGGTTACTTCTACCCGATTTGTCTGAATGTCATTGTTGATGTGATTTTTCCTTTAGCCTGCTGTTCTATATTTTCCTGATAGTATTTATCATCTTGCTTTGTGTGTTCTCCCTCTAGTGGCTATGTGTATAGCTGCAAGTGTATTTGGCATTTGTAAATAATTACATGATAATAAACTTGCAAGGGAATATTTTGCTTTCACTTAAGCCGGCCATACATGGATGGAAATGTGGCTGGATCAGCAGGGACAGGCCCGAATTGCAATCATTTATGGGCTAGCTAGATAGAAGCGAATAGTACAGATTCTATGAATGGAGGGGAGTGGGGGTGGAAAAAAGCGGGCATAGTCAGCACTTTTGATGAGTGCCTGGGACAGGTCCAGTCCATCATGTTAACCCCTGAAGCACCAGAAGGAGGGGGAGCAGAGGGCTTCAAATCTCAAGAGAGCAGACAACAGCACAAGGGACACTTTGCATAGGATCTGCACGGGTTAAATGCTCATTTTATTCTAGGGGAGAGTGGAAATATACACTATATTGTCAAAAGTATTGGGACTCCTACCTTTACACGCACATGAAATTTAGTGGCATCCCAGTCTTCGTCCATAGGGTTCAATATTGGGTTGGCCCACACTTTGCCGCTATAACAGCTTCAACTCTTCTGGGAAGGCTGCCCACAAGGTTTAGGAGCGTGTCTATGGGAATGTTTGACCATTCTTCCAGAAGCGCATTGGTGAGGTCACGAGAAGGCCTGGCTCGCAGTCTCCACTCTAATTCATTCCAAATGTGTTCTATCAGGTTGAGGTCAGGACTCTGTTCAGGCCAGTCAAGTTCCTCCACCCCAAACTCGCTCATCCCTGTCTTTATGGACCTTCCTTTGTGCACTGGTGCGCAGTCATGTTGGAACAGGAATGGGTCATCCCCAAACTGTCCCCACAAAGTTGGGAGCATGAAATTGTCCAAAATGTCTTGGTATGCTGACGCCTTAACCTCCCTAGCGGTATTCCCGAGTCTGGCTCGGGGTGAGTTTTCCATGCTAAGAGTGGTAACCCCGAGCCAGACTTGGGATTGCATTGCAGGATACAGGATTACCTTGTTCCCTGGATCCTGCGATGTCCTCCCGCAGTGTGTGTGAGCCGTGTCTCGCTCGATTCACAGTGCCGAGTGCCGAGTTCCGTTCCCTGCGACAATGCGGCGCACGGGGACGGAGTTCGGCGCCAAATTCAAAAAGTGAAACACACAATACACATACAGTATACTGTAATCTTACAGAGTACAGTACTATATCAAATAATTACACACCCCCATTGTCCCTAGTGGTCTGTCCAGTGTCCTGCATGCACTTTTATATTATAAAAACTGTTTTTTCTGCCTGGAATTTGGAGATTGTCCATAGCAACCAAAAAGTGTCCCTTTATGTCATAAGTGGTTTTAGACTAGCTAGAAAACAGCGATAATAAATTAGAATCACTCGCAGAATTGAGCGATAGCGATTTGTGGGGAAATTCGTCATCAAACACTAAATCTAATGACAGCGACAATTCTGCAACTGAGCAAATTTCTGTGTTTTTGATTTGATTACATTATTGAATAATTTTTATTATAATTACATTACTATTTGTTATAAATATTTATAGTTATTTATTATATTTATTATTTATTAAAATCTATTTATTATATTTTATGATTTTGTGTTTCAAACTTTATCATACCCGGGATGTCTACTAGACTCTTGTTTGGTCAGGTTTAAGTAAGTAATTACTAAGAATTGCAGGCCTACAACACATAA
This sequence comes from Rana muscosa, assembly GCA_029206835.1. Classification (NCBI taxonomy): domain Eukaryota; kingdom Metazoa; phylum Chordata; class Amphibia; order Anura; family Ranidae; genus Rana; species Rana muscosa. The sequence continues at coordinate 290,403,213 of CM055128.1, read as the reverse complement.
CACCAAATTTCCATGCAAAATAATTGTACCGCTTTTGGTACATAATTCCAGACAGAATCGTACCGCCAGGGAGGTTAAGAGTTCCCATTACTGGAACTAAGGCGCCAAGCCAAACCCCAACCCCTGAAAAACAACCCCACACCATAATCCCTCCTCCACCAAATGATTTGGACCAGTGCACAAAGCAAGGTCCATAAAGACATGGATGAGCGAGTTTGGGGTGGAGGAACTTGATTGGCCTGCACAGAGTCCTGACCTCAACTGGATAGAACACCTTTGGGACGAATTAGACCGGAGACTGCAAGACAGGCCTAATCATCGAACATCAGTGCCTGACCTCACAAATGCGCTTCTGGAAGAATGGTCAAACATTCCCATAGACACGCTCCTAAACCTTGCGGACAGCCTTCCCAGAAGAGATGAAGCTGTTATGGCTGTAAAGGGTGGGCCAACTCAATATTGAACCCTACAGACTTATGGCCCCGTACACATGCTCGAATATCGTATGACAGATCGTACGACTTTTTTTGCTTAATAGTAGAAATTAAATAGAGAGAGGGAGTCACTGCTCAAGGCAGAAAGTGCAAATGATGAACTTCTTCACCAGATCCGAAGCCACGGGTGCTGGCAATGCATACGATAATGCAAAATGAAGGGGAATGTCTGGACAGCCACACTCCAAAAAATGTTGCTTTTATTGTAAAAATAAAATCACAGGATACATGCCACAGCAAACAGGATACAAGCCGACGCGTTTCACACTGGAAATTAGTGCTTAATCATAGCACCGTGTTCACAGCGTCTCCCCACAGGGATGTAGTCCCAAGGGAGGGGGCGAGCACGCTGACTAACCCCCAGCCAGAACGGTTCGGATGATGGGGGCAAGCTTACTGAGGAGGAACAGGAAGTGAGAAATTCAGACAAAGAAAAAAATCATTTAGAAGGGAAATTGAAAGAAAAAGTAAGTGAACCAACAATGCACTAGCTTAAAGGAACCTATTTAGAAAATAAAAAACAAACCTTTACAACCCCTTTATGGGGGGGGGGGTGGATAGCCCTCAATTACAGTGTGTGATAACATGAAAACAGCATCTAGCATAAACTGGCACTTTTATTCTAAGCTCTAGGGGGGAAAACTGGATAAACATCCAGACAAGTGGAAAACTAATTTCAGATATTAGCAGCAATTGTGCAGCTCTGTTTAGTATTCCTCTCTGAGCGCAGTCACGACTGGTTGCTTGCTTGTCTGCACAGTCAGCACTCTCTCTGCACCACAGTCATATCCCAGCCACATTACTGCGGGGGTCACACATGTGTAGCAGGCTCCCGGCTGGGGATGAATGAACACTGTGACTAAAAGCCCTTACTCTGCTCATAGCCTCTGCTCTCCAAACAGCGTGATGTGCTTGTAATGAAATATTAACAGCTAATGCTGCACTGGTTATCTTGTAACATCAAGACTCGTGTTGCTGCAAGCATGTCACACAAGAGAATGGGGCGCTGGTGCCAACATGTTACAGGCAGGGGGGTAATCAACAAACATAAAGACGGGTTTTACCCAAGCTGGTGTAGATTTGGGCGTACAAGAGGGAACTCTGTAGTTGTTACAGGTTTTCCATTTTAATGGCTGTGTGCTCTTCATTCTTCATTCTTTAACCACTTGCTTACTGGGCACATATACCCCCTTCCTGCCCAGGCGAAATTTCAGCTTTCAGCACTGTCACGCTTTGAATGACAATTGCGCGGTCGTGCGACATGGCTCCCAAACAAAATTGACGTCCTTTTTTTCCCACAAATAGACCTTTCTTTTGGTGGTATTTGATAATTTGTGCGGTTTTTATCTCTTGCGCTATAAACAAAAAAATAGCGACAATTTTGAGAAAAAACACAATATTTTTAACTTTCTCCTATAATAAATATCCCAATTTAAAAAAAAAAACATATTTTTTTCTCAGTTTAGGCCGATACGTATTCTTCTACATATTTTTGGTAAAAAAAAAAATCGCAATAAGCGTATAGTGATTGGTTTGTGCAAAAGTTATAGCACCTACAAAATAGGGGATAGAATTATGACTTTTGTTTTTATTATTTTTATTTTTACTAGTAATGGCGGCGATCTGCGATTTTTATTGTGACTGCGACATTATGGCGGACACATCAGACACTTTTGACACAATTTTGGGACCATTCACATTTATACAGCGAACAGTGCTATAAATATGCACTGATTACTGTATAAATGTGACTGGCAGGGATGGGGTTAACACTAGGGGGCTAGGAAGGGGTTAAATATGTTCCCTATTAGTGATTCTTACTGTGGGGGGGGGGACTGACTGGGGGAGGTGACCGATGGGTGTCCCTATGTACAAGGGACACACCATCGGTCTCCTCTCCCTAGCAGGATGTGGATCTCTGTGTTTACACACAGAGATCCACGTCCCTGGCTCTGTGACAGACAATCGTGTGTACCTGGGAGACATTGCGGCCGCCAGGCACGCGCATCGGCACCCGCGTGACACGGCGGGCACAGCTTTTCCCTGAAGTAAACAGGAGGACGTCCATGGACGTCCTCCCGGCAGGAAGGCGCCGCGCTGTATACGGCTTTTGTCTATAGTGCGGGCGCCAAGTGGGTGGAACCACAGTGCAAAGTGCACTTGAAAGTGCAATTGGAAGTGCAGTCGCTGTAGATCCGAGGGGGACACGCAAGGAAAATAAAAAACAGCATTTTAGCTTGCACATGATTGGATAATAAAATCAGCAGAGCTTCCCCTCATTTCAGATCTACCCCTCAGATTTACAGCGACTGCACTTCCAAGTCCACTTTCAGTGCAATTTCAAGTGCACTTTGCACTTGTAGTTTGCACTTGTAGTACAAAGTGGATTTGCCTTTAGTAATTAACCCCCAATATTTTGTACTTTTTGCTATAATAAATATCCCCAATTTTTTTTTAAAAAAAGCATTTTTTTTCCTCAGTTTAGGCCAATGTGTATTCTTCTACATATTTTTGGTAATAAAAATCGCAATAAGCGTATATTGATTGGTTTGCGCAAAAGTTATAGCGTCTACAAAATAGGGGATAGATTGATGGCATTTTTATTATTATAATTTTTTTACTAGCAATGGCAGCGATATGCGATTTTTATCGGGACTGCGACATTATGGTGGACAGATCAGACACTTTTAACACATTTTTGGGACCATTGGCATTTATACAGCGATCAGTGCTATAAAAATGCACTGACTACTGTATAAATGTCACTGGCAGGGAAGGGGTTAACACTAGGGGGCGATCAAGGGGTTAATTGTGTTCCCTACTGTGTGTTCTAACTGTGGGGGGAGGGAACTGTCTATAGGAGATGACAGATCGTGGTTCCTAGCTATTAGGAACTCACGATCTGCCTCTCCAATCAGAACAGAACAGGGATTTGTGTGTTTACACACACACGCGTCCCGGTCCTGCCTCTCGTAAACGTGATCGCTTGTAGCCGGCGTATCGGCACCCCCTCGTACGCCTGCTATGCCACTTAAAAGAGCCGACGTACAGCTACTACGGCTCGCGGGATCGCACCGACCTGCCACAGTATAATGACGGCGGCTGGTCGGCAAGCGGTTAAAGACCCATTCAAATCACTGAAGCTCAAATCCAGCCTAAATAGTTGGATAGACTGGGAAGGGTTGAAGTATATGTGAACCCTCACTTGTTCTTTAGATCAAAGGAATGAACTTCAGTCTGTAAATGAGTCTCTAGTCTTAAAGACCCCTTTCACACTGGGTCGTTTTTTGCAGGCGCTATTGCGCTAAAAATAGCGCCTGCAAACCGACCTGAAAGAGCTGCTGCTGTATCTCCAGTGTGAAAGCCCTGAGGGCTTTCACACTGGAGCGGTGCGCTAGCAGGACGGTAAAAAAAGTCCTGCTAGCAGCATCTTTGGAGCGGTGAAGGAGCGGTGTGTATACCGCTCCTCCACCGCTCCTGCCCATTGAAATCAATGGGGCACCGCGACTATACCGCCGGCAAAGTGTCTCTGCATTTTGCGGTGGTTTTTAACCCTTTCTCGGCCGCTAGCAGGGGGTAAAACCGCACCGCTAGCGGCCAAACAGTGCCGCAAAATTGCCGGTAAAGCGCCGCTAAAAATAGCGGCACTTTACCGCCGACGCACCTCCCGCCCCAGTGTGAAAGGGGCCTTAAAGACTAAACCTTTTTCTGAGACTTGTTGGTTTCAAGTTAAAATCATTATTTCTTTGCTAGAAAATGACTTGGAACCCCCAAACATTATATATATATATATTTTTTAGCAGCGACCCTAGAGAATAAAATGATGGTTGTTGCAATATTTTATGTCACACTGTATTTGTGCAGAGGTCTTTCAAATGCAATTTTTTTGGGAATAAAATACACTTTAATAAATTAAAAACAAAACTAAACAGTAAAGTTAGCCCAATTTGTTGGGATAATATGGAAGATGATGTTACGGCACTAAGAATTGTGAGAGAATCGTGATCTTTATTCTAAGCAAAAAAAATTGTGTTTCTCATTTTGGCCAGAATTGTGCAGCTCTAATATATATATATATACACACACACACACATATATATATATATATATATATATATATATATATATATATATATATATATTGTATATACACATCTCAATCATTCTAAATACCTTTTCTTTTTCTTTTATAGAAGTTACCACATAATCTCTGTTCTCATCTGCATATGAGACGCGAGGTGGGGGAGGAGGAACAGCAGCACAATGGTCTTCCTAGTGAATGTCTGTGTAGGAGGCTTGTCAGCACAAGTCTGACCATTGGGGGACAGGCAGGCTCTTCTCCCAGCACAGCCATAAAACTGACCATGCTGGGATGGCTGTGCTTTCATGCTTAGTATGGTCAATTTGAAATGGGAAAGCAAGTGGACTGGCAGGATCACCAGGAAGCAATACAAAGAGAACAAGATACATTTTAATACAAGTACATAGTACAACATTATTGGTTGAACTAGATGGACTTGCGTCTTTCTTCAACCAGACTAACTATGTACCTATTTAACAACAAACCCATATGAGGAATATGAAAGTTGGGAGTAACATATTCTTTAAGGTTTTTTTGTTTTTTTAGGGGGGGGGATTACTAAAAGTGGTGCACACAGAATCTGGTGTTGTTGTGCATAGTCACCAATCAGCTTCTAACTTCAGCTTGTTCAGTTAGGCTGATTGGTGACTATGCACAGCAGCGCCACTTTTAGTAATTCCCCCCTTATTGAGCAGACCCCCCTGTAACGTGTCGGCACCAGACTAGTAACAAATGGTAGTAGGCAGGTCTGGCGCATAGAGCAATACCTGGATGATAAACTCAAGTACTAAGCAGGTGTTACTACCTGTATCCACCTCACATTTTCCCTTTTGACAGGCTGCACCTTTGAACTCATTGTACTGCTCACAGAAGGATGCTGCTCAGTGATTTCCAGCCTCTGTTCATTAACTTCAAGAATGTGGTGCTGAGATGGACTGTTAGGGGAGGCACTGCCACAAATAATCACTGAACGGAGTAGATGTATATGGCAGCACACTTCTACAAAAGGCTCAACCGATACCTGTAGCTCTTTGTATGACTTCATTTAATGCAAAATGCAGTTCATTATCACTAACCTGCAGAAGGAGAACCAAAGACAGATCAGAGTGAGGATAGGGCACTGGCTTCTAGAGGTCAGTTGGCATGGACCATAGGGTGAGTACATTGATTGAAACGTGGCTACAGGGGCGAGTTCAGAGGGTAGTGATAAATGGGGAATACTCGGAATGGTCCGGGTGGGAAGTGGGGTCCCCCAGGGTTCTGTGCTGGGACCAATCCTATTTAATTTATTCATTAACGACCTGGAGGATGGGATAAACAGCTCAATCTATGTATTTGCGGACGATACTAAGCTAAGTAGGGCAATAACTTCTCCGCAGGATGTGGAAACCTTGCAAGAAGATCTGAACATATTAATGGGGTGGGCAACTAAATGGCAAATGAGGTTTAATGTAGAAAAATTTAAAAAAATGCATTTGGGTGGAAAAAATATGAATGCAATCTATGCACTGGGGTAAGAACTTCTGGGGGAATCTAGGGTGGAAAAGGACCTGGGGGTCCTAGTAGATGATAGGCTCAGCAATGGCATGCAATGCCAAGCTGCTGCCAGCAAAGCAAACAGAAAATCGGCATGCATTAAAAAGGGGATTAACTCCAGAGATAAGACTATTATTCTCCCGCTCTACAAGACTCTGGTCCGGCCGCACCTGGAGTATGCTGTCCAGTTCTGGGCGCCAGTCCTCAGGAAGGATGTGCTGGAAATGGTGCGAGTACAAAGAAGGGCAACAAAGCTAATAAAGGGTCTGGAGGATATTAGTTATGAGGAAAGGTTGCGAGAACTGAACTTATTCTCTCTGGAGAAGAGACGCTTGAGAGGGGATATGATTTTAATGTAGAAATACAGTACTGGTGACCCCACAATAGAGATAAAACTTTTCCGCAAATGGGAATTTAATAAGACACGCGGCCATTTACCTAGATTACAAGAAAAGTGGTTTAACCTTAAACTGCGTAGAGGGGTCTTTACTGTAAGAGCGTAAAGGATGTGGAATTCAGGCGGTGGTCTCAGCGGGGAGCATCAATAATTTCAAAAAACTATTAGATAAGCACCTGAACGACCACAACATACAGGGATATACCATGTAATACTGACATATAATCACACACATAGGTTGGACTTGATGGACTTGTGTCTTTTTTCAATCTTGCCTACTATGTAAGTCATCCTCTAAAGCATACAAGGCACTAGTGCCCTTATGTAGAATGAAGGGTTGAGTGTCTGGCTCAAAGGATCAATGGTTCAGCACAAAGTCTGCGTGATAGTACCTACCTGTTCAGTGCAGTGTCTCAAGGCCCCCCATGCAGGCCATCCTCTTGAACTGCGGCTTCTCTTTCCAGCTCACATTTAGTCATTTAAAAAAACGGATCAGTGTACAGAAGCAGACACTTATTCTTTAGGTCAGTGGTCTCCAAACTGAGACCCGCAGGCTGAATGTGGCCCTTTGCTTGCCTTTATCGGGCCCTCAGGGCACCATTCCTCTGGGACACTGACACCAACAATGGGGCACTATTTCTCCCAGTGACACGACGTTGGAGCACTATTCCTCCCATTGACACCAGCAATGGGGCACTATTTCTCCCAGTGTCACCAACATTGGAGCACTATTCCTCCCATTGACACCAGCAATGGGGAACTATTCCTCCTAATGAAACCCACAATGGGGCACTATTTCTCCCAGTGACACCAACGTTGGAGCACTATTCCTCCCACTGACACCAGCAATGGGGAACTATTCCTCCTAATGAAACCAACAATGGGGCACTATTCCTCCAATACCAATGACAGGACACTATTCCCAGTCCTACTGACCAGAGGTGCTATGTCTTTTTTTTTTTCTTGTTTACTCCCCCTGAACACCAAGTCAGAGGCAATGTTTACTCCCACTGATGCTGGAGCATTATCTACTCCTGGTAGACCACAGTCCGGCCCCCCAAGTTTCTGAAGGACAATAAACTGGCCCTTTGTTTAGAAGGTTTGGAGACCCCTGCTTTAGGTCATATTTATATATTTGCACTGTGGTAATAAGCGGGTTTTACTGTTCATTACAGCAAGGCACAGTAACACACAAACTGCAATGCACTGTAATTCACTTAGAATGCCCCCCCCCCCAAAAAAAAAACATGAAGCACCAAAATGGACCTGTGTCTTAGTGTAGCACAGTTCATACCTGTGCACTGGGAAAAAAAAGGGCACATATGTGTCTATTGCGCATGCTTTGCCAGCCCTTGCAAAAACAAAAGGGGCTGCCTAAATGGATAACATGTTTAGGTGCATTCCATAACGCACTTCAACGGTGTAAATCTGGCACATCTCATGGCCTTAAAAGTTAATGAGCCATAAACGAGTGAGCAAAAAATATTTAACCCTCTTCTAAATGCCCTCTTTATCTGCATCCTCTGTCTCATTAACATCATTTACAAGGAGGAAATGTGCATGTGGATACTGTACCCCGAAGACGGACAGGGTTTAGAAATAACCGCCATGAAATATTAGTCCCAACCTTAACCTCACATGGAACATATGTTGTCACATGTAATAAGAGCTTCCATCACTTGTCAAAAAGATCCCAGATTTATTTTTTAACCAGAAAAGGTTTTAAATTAATAACTGCCTCGGCTGCTGAGTAATTCATTTTGCATACATCTTGAATATTAATGCCTAAGAAACTAATGGAGTCTACAAATGTGATGAAAGCTCTCTCTAGGGATTCTAGGGAACAACATGCAAATGAATCCTAAATGAAAGTTATTCGGCTTTTTCCCTGGAATTAGGAGGTTTAGGAGAATGTCCCGAGATCATTCTGCAGAGTTAAGCCTCGTACACACGACCGGTTTTCTCGGCAAGAAAACTGCTGGGAGAGATTTTTGCCGAGAAAACCGTTCGTGTGTAGGGTTTCTCGACAGGAAAACTGACGGGAATCTTGACGAGAAAAATAGAGAACGTGCTGTCTATTTTTCTCGTCCGGATTCTCGGCAGAGTTTTCCTGCCGAGAAAACCGGTCGTCTGTGTGCTTACCTGGTCCAACGTAAACCTGTGCATGCTCGAAAAGACTTAGACGAATGCGTGGTAGCATACAAGGTTAGTGTGGGGTGTAGCAAGATGGCGGCGACGGCATCGAATGTGACGAGCGCCAGCTCATCGTAGTCAATGACGTCACCCCATTCTTGCCATTCAAAAGAACGGCGGTTCTTTTGAATGGCGCATGTGTACACAGGGCTTGGCAAGACAAGCTTGCCAGGAATCCTGTCGAGAAAACCAAAGTTTTTTTTTCGACTGGATTCCCGCCCGTGTGTACAGGGCTTTAGCCTGAGTTCCTGGGTATAAAACCCATAGGAAAGGTGCATGATAGTACTGGATACATTTGAGATTACTCAACACTATTTAAAAGAACCGTTTGAGTAGTCAATAAAAACCAAAAACCTCCTTACAATATTTTTATTTTACATACAATGCCTTTACGTGGAACTCTAATATAACACTATATTAGAATTAATATATGATATTATATATAATATATAGTTACATAGTAGGCGAGGTTGAAAAAATACACAAGTTCGTCAAGTCCAACCTATGTGTGTGATTATATGTCAGTATTACATTGTATATCCCTGTATGTTGTGGTTGTTTAGGCACTTATCTAATCGTTTTTTGAAATTATTGATGCCCCCCACTGAGACCACCGCCTGTGGAAGGGAATTCCACATCCTTACCACTCTTACAGAAAAGAACCCTTGCATATTATATTACATATAATTATTATATTATATATATAAAAGGCATTATACAGTATACATAATGCATAAATATAAAAATATATATATATATATATATATATATACACACATACACACACATAGATATATATATATATATTTATAGGCAAATATAAAAAGCCACCCTTTAGCTTATTAATCAAAAATTATTTAAATTTTTTAAGACTCTATCTTCCCCAACCCACTTATACTCCCCTTTGCAGGACTCCATTGGAGTTTAGGATTAAAGGGTGTTGGGGTTTATACAGGGCTAATGATGTCATCTTATTCGTGTGATAGTGTTTGGGCCTAGTGATTGTCTCTTCAGGGCTGAACACTGCATCCTGCGAAAAGGTCACATGCTCCCTCATACCATAGCTTCCAACTGTCCCTGATTTCGAGGGACTGTCCCTGATTTGGAGCAATGTCCCTCTGTCCCTCATTACCCCTCAATTGTCCCTCATTTTGGTCTGATCTATATAGTTGTATATAAAATGCACTTTTTATCTTTCAAAAAAGGGTTTCCCATTGCTAAACCTTTCATTCAATTTCTAAATTGCTGCATTTGAAAAATTTAAAAGCCAATATAAAGTATTAGTAATGGTAAAAAATCACTTGTGGATTTAATTAACCTTTATTTTGGTTAATTTTCCTTTAAGGGGGTGTGGCAGGAGGTGTGTCCTATGCCTACCTACGTTTGCTAGTAGGTGTCCCTTATTCCCATCTCAAAATGTTGGGAGGTATGCTCATACTCAAAGGCCGGGTATGTTCCAAAGGAGCCACAGAGGGAGAATAGGGAAGGTGGGTATAAGCGGGTTGGCACTGGGCCAGCAAAAGGCTGTCATTATTTCGGGAATGGGCAACGTGACCAAGCATCTTTAAATAATGCTAGTGTAATTACATAAGATCTTTTTTTTATATTAAATTCTGCAGGACCAGTACTGTGCAATTTGATGGAGAAGTGATGCAATTCTGACATTCGTACAAAATAAATACATGTTTTCTACAAGTCTCCCTCTACAGGGGTTCCTGTGTCACCCTACAGAAACATTTCAGGGAGTGGATGGTACAGTACCTACCAACACCTGGTGTTGCACACCATTCATCTGCAAGGTTAGTTCGTTAAGACTTCATTGATGAGAAGATTTCTTAAAGCCTTTTATTTTAATAAGTGGAGGTTATATTGAAATGAGACTTCTTGTTTTTCAGGTTATCCTAAATGAGTGTCTGCAGAGCCCTCCAAGAGTCAGCATGTGCATTTTTACATTTTACAGCCACTCTGACAGCTACAGAAGTGTTGCATGTGGTTGTATGAACATTGTATGAACATTTAAAGTAGAGTCCCGCCCCCCACCCCATTCCAAAAATTCTACAAATACTGTATCTGTTGACATTAGGGAACTTACCTGTCCAGGCACCCAGCTGTGTCCTCACCTGAGCCAATTCTTGAACCAGCTCTTGGGTACTGACACCACCATCTCACCTTGTGGCTTCGCTACCAGTGTCCTACTGAGTGTGTGCGAATCGCACTGCACTCTGTGAATGGGCCAGCTGCGGGGGAAGGAGGGGGCCGAACCTCTGGCTCAACCAGGTAACTGCTCCCCCCCAAATAGTGCCAAATGTGGTAGCAAAGGGGGGGGGGGGGAAGACAAGCGGCGCTTCCACTTTTGGGCGGAGCTCCACTTTAAAATGAACACTTCAAATCTTCATACAAGTTGATTTCAATGTTGATTTCAAGTGTTCATATTACAACCACATACAACATCAATTGTTCATCACATGACAGAGGTTTTCATTCTAAACGATCCATGCCTGACCACTTTTTAGTTTTGAGATATTGCCATGTTTTTACGCCAATAGAAAAAAAATGTCTTGGATGCCTCTATATAGTAATACGGAGGGGTCTCCAGCGCTCTCAGCTTCAGGTTTTTAACAGAATTGGGAGCTGTATTTGTAGATTCACCTGCAGCACCATCTGCTAGACTATCTGGTACTGCAGCCTGTTCATCTGTTTTAACAAAGCGCATAGTAGCATATAGGTCAACATCCTTGTGATTTTCCCTACTGTACGCAGGTTCACAGAGTTAGACTGATAGCACCATGCAATGAAATAGAGCATGGCATGTTGTCGCGTCAGTGGTGGCTGGTGCTCAATATTTGGGGGGGGGGGGCAGCAAACCAATCCTAACGATCCTAAGACTTCCTGGCCAATCGGGTGTCTCAGGACCCGCTTCCTGATTGGCCAGGAGGAGAATCAGGAAGACAATAGCGAATATTAATTCGCTATTGTCACACAACTGGGTGGGCTCAGGGCGCCCCAAGCCCACCTGTTTTTTTTAAGCCAATTATAGCCTCAGGCTCTAAACATGTGCTTTAAAAAAAAAAACATTGAAATCCATGCGTCCAGCGAACTGCATGTAGATTAGGGGGCGGTCGCATGTATTAGGGGGGCGGTGCCCCTGCGCCCTGTATAGATGGCCCGCCACTGTGTCACGCCTACCCCTAGTGTAGGTGGTCAGGCACTATAGCTGGCTCTGTGTTCTTCACAGAGCCCCTTTTCCTATAAGGTAAGCAGGCCTGCCGGTACTTGGCTGCCTCCAGGTCTTATACACTACCGTCTAAACGTTGCCTACCCTGCTCTGAACCTGAACCCCCTTTAGACCACTGCCTGTCTGCCAACCACAAGTACCTGTTTGCTGTGCTTAGATTGTGCCTGGCTACCAGGCTGGGGCAGGCACAATCTAAGCACAGCAAACAGGTACTTGTGGTTGGCAGACAGGCAGTGGTCTAAAGGCGATCCGGGTTCAAAGCAGGGCAGGCAACACTTAGAGAGTAGTCAGGGTCAACTCTGTGGTCAAAAGGCATACAGAGCTCAGAGAGTAGTCCGATCTGAGGTTAATAACAAAGGGAATCCAAACTAGCTGGCAGGATGAAGGTAAAGGTCAAGGCATGGGAGCAAGGCAGGTAAACAGGGAGCTTGAAACACATGTTGCAAACACTATCACAAGCATGACACTATGGGCTTGACAGGCTTAAACTAGGTTTGAACTCTATCCAGAGACTGGCTACACCAATCACCCTGCAGATAGACAGTCAACTCAGCCAAAACCAGGATGCTGGAATGAGACTTGCAGCTGCCATGGAACAGGAGCGTTACACGTTCCTAACACCTGATTGGCCTTGGAGGAAGTTGATTTTGCGGAATATTCTGGTTGGAGGAAGAAACAAAGCTGTACATAAAAAAAAAAAAAAAAAAAAAAAACACAATTCTGATTAACATATAACTGGAATGAATAGATTTTATCAATATTTGCCTGGAGTTCAGCTTTAAGATTACCAGCGTTTGAACAAAACCTGTCTATTCTGTCCTTCAGTGAGGATTGCTATTAGGATGTCTATTATGTATATGAAGCAAATTCCCCCGTTATCACATAATCTGAAATGTGCTCAGTTTCTGATAAGCTCACATGTATCTATGAATGTCAACAATAGCTCTTTCATGTATTTTCCTTTAGTGGTCGATTGAAGTAGAGTTTTTTTCTAAATGTAAAACATAATTACACCTTAGGAAGCAGTAAACACTGAAATATTCAAACTATCATAATTAGTTTATTTACAGCAGAAGAAGGGAACAAAAATGGCACATTCTCTGGATGTTTTATGTGCGTTTATCTTATGACTGGTCGTCTAAAACTGTACACAGGTGGAGTGGAGCGAAGAGAGGGAGGAAAGAGAAAGACAAAAAAAGAGGAGTGAGGGGGGCATACCTGGGGAAGGACAAGAGAGAGACAATCAGGAGAGCAACAGAAAAAGGAAATACAGAGATGGGAAAAGAGAGAGAGAGAGAGAGAAAGCCTGACGGAGAGAAGGAGAGAAGAAAAAGAAGAGATGTAAGGGGGAGACGAAAGAGAGAGCAGAGGGTGGGGTGTGAGGGAAAACGTGTAGGAAGAAAAGAGATGTACGTGGGAGAAAAGAGAGAACATGGAGAGTAGGGGAACAGAGAAGAGCTAGAGGAAGATACAAAGAGATATAAGGGAAGAAGCAAAGAGAGTGGAAGTGTGGATGGCGGGTGGGGTGAAAAGAGGTACAGGAAGAAAAAAAGAGATGTAAGTGAGAGAGAGGAAAGACGGAGTGTAAAAGAGAGAGAAGAGTAGGGAAATGGTGAAGAGGTACAGAAAGAAACACAGAGATGTAAGAGGGAAGAGAAAATAGCGAGAGGGAGAAAGAAAAGTGAGCTGCAGGAAAAAAACAAAACAAAGGGAGAAAGAAAGAAAAGCAGGATGGTGGAGAAGAGGTTCAGGAAGGAAAAAGAAGATATGTAAGGTTAAAGGAAAAAAAGAGAGCAGAGAGGTGCAGGACCAAAAAAAAAAAAAAGGATATGTAAAGGTGAGAGAAAGAGGGGGAAAGAGAGAGAGAGGGAAAACCGGGTGGGGAGAAGAGGTGCAGGACCAAAGGAAAAGAGATGTAAGGGGAGAGAACAGGGAGTGTTTTAGAGAGAGAGAGAGAGAGAGAAGAGCAGGGTGAGTAAAAAGAGGTGCAGGAAGAAAAAAAAAGGGGAGAGGACAGAGAGCATGTGCACAAGAGCATGAGCACTTCTCCACCATCCTCCACCAACCTGATTGAGGTGAAGGAGAAGAAGTACCGAAAGAAAAACAGATGTAAGGGGAGAGGACAGAGAACATGAGAGAGAGAGAGAGAGAGAGAGAGAGGGTGAGGGAGAAGAGGGAGATTGAGGTGAAGGAGAAGAAGTACCGAAAGAAAAACAGATGTAAGGGGAGAGGACAGAGAACATGAGAAAGAGAGAGAGAGAGAGGGTGAGGGAGAAGAGGTACAGGGAAAGAAAAGAGAGATGTAAGTGAGAGAGAGGAAAGAGGGAGAGTAAAAGAGAGAGAAGAGTTGGGAAACAGTGAAACAGCGAAGAGGTACACAAAGAAACACAGAGATGTAAGAGGGAAGAGAAAAGAGTGAGAGGGAGAGAGAAAAGTGAGGTCGAGGAGAAGAGCTGAAGGGAAAAAAAAGGAGACAAGAGGGGAAAAGAAAGAAAGAGAGAGAGAGAAAGAAAGAAACGCGATATGGAGGAAAAGGGGTTCAGGGAGGAAAAAAAAAAAGACATGTAAGGTTAAAGGGAAAAAATGAGAGAGAACAGCGTGGTGAGGGAGAAGAGGTGCAGGACAAAAAAAAAAGGAGATGCAACGGTAGAAGCCAGAAAGAAAGAGGGGGAGAAGAGAGAGAGGGAAAGCTGGGTGGGGAGAAGAGGTGCAGGACCAAAAAGAAGGGAGAAGAAAAGGTGAGAGGACAGGAAGGATGAGGGGGAGGGGGAGAGAGAGAGAGAGGGAGAGAGAAAGACAGAGGATAGAGCCAGGTGGGGAGAAGAGGTGCAGGACTAAAGAAAGAGAGATATAAGGGGAGAGAAAAAAGAGTGTCTGAGAGAGAGGGAGAGAGAAGAGCAGGGTGAGTAAAAAGTGGGTGCAGGAAGAAAAAAGGGGAGATGTAAGGGGAGAGGACAGAGAGCATGTGCATGAGAGAGAGGAGATTGGGGTGAAGGAGAAGAAGTACAAAAATAGAAACAGATATGCAAGGGGAGAGGACAGAAAACGAGAGAGAGAGAGAGGAGAGCAGGGTAAGGGAGAAGAGGTGCAAAGAGAAAAAGAGAGAAGGTGTAAGGGGAGAGGACAGAGAACATGTGCATTGTGCATGAGAGAAAGGAGTTTGGGGTGAAGGAGTATAAGTACAAGAAGAAAAACAGATATGTAAGGGGAGAGGACAGAGAAAGAGAGAGAGAGATGAGAGCAGGGTAAGGGAGAAGAGGTGTAGGAAAAAAAAAGAGAAGATGTAAGGGGAGAGGACAGAGAGCATGTGCATTGTGCATGAGAGAGAGGAGATTGGGGTTAGGGAGAAGAAGTACAGGGGAAAAAAGAGAGAGAGAGAAGAGAGAACAGAGAGCATGCACATGAGAGAGTGGAGATCAGAGTGAGGGAGAAGGGGTGCAGGAAAAAAAAGAGATGTAAGGGAGAAGACAGAGGGAGAGAGAGAGAGAGAGAAGAGCAGGGTGAGGGAGGTGCAGAAAGAAAAGAAGAAAGATAAAAGGGAAGAGGACAGAATGTGTGCGATGAAGAGAGGAGATCAGGGTGAGGGAGGAGAGGTGCAGGAAGAAAAAACGAGAGATGTAAGGGAGAAGACAGAGGGTGATGGAGAAGAGCAGGGTGAGGGAGGAGAGGTGCAGGAAGAAAAGAAGAAAGATAAAAGGGAAGAGGACAGAATGTGTTTGAGGAAGAGAGGAGATCAGGGTGAGAGAGGAGAGGTGCAGGAAGAAAAGAAGAAAGATAAAAAGGAAAGAGGACAGAATGTGTTTGAGGAAGAGAGGAGATCAGGGTGAGGGAGGAGAGGTGCAGGAAGAAAAAACGAGAGATGTAAGGGAGAAGACAGAGGGTGATGGAGAAGAGCAGGGTGAGGGAGGAGAGGTGCAGGAAGAAAAGAAGAAAGATAAAAGGGAAGAGGACAGAATGTGTTTGAGGAAGAGAGGAGATCAGGGTGAGAGAGGAGAGGTGCAGGAAGAAAAAACGAGAGATGTAAGGGAGAAGACAGAGGGTGATGGAGAAGAGCAGGGTGAGGGAGGAGAGGTGCAGGAAGAAAAGAAGAAAGATAAAAAGGGAAGCGGACAGAATGTGTGCGAGGAAGAGAGGAGATCAGGGTTAGGGAGGAGAGGTGCAGGAAAAAAAAAGGAAGGGGAAGGGGAGAGGTGAGAGAGAGAAACAGAGAGAGAGAGAGTTGAGGGAGAAGAGGTACAGGAAGAAAAAAGAGATAAGGGCAGAATACAGAGAGAAAAAGAAGAACAGAAAGAAAAGAAGAGATGTGTAAGGCAGAATAATGAAGTGAAGAGCCTGGTGAAGAAGAAAAGGTAAAGGAAGAGAAAAGTAAAAGGCACGCAGAGGAGAGCTGGGTGGTGGAAGAGAAGGAGGGAGGGAGGAGAGTAAGAGAAAGCTTGGAAAGGAGGGAGAAGAGGAAAGGAGGGGAAAGCAGACACTAGGATGAAGTCTACAAGTTTGGAAGCCATGCAGAGCAGTCCCCAGCACACAGCAGGGAGCTCAATGTGCACTCACTGAAGTCACATCAGCATGCACCTACAATAGAACTTGGGATTCAAGTACCGGGATCACTCACGGCTTATGAATACATGCTCTAAGTGTAAGAAAGGAAAGGCAAGAAAAAAGAACAGTGACTAGGGAAAGAGTGCAGTGGGTAGAGACAGAGGCGCAGGGAAACAAGTTGAAAGGAAAAAAGGGGGTAAGAAGAAGTTTAGGTGAGCAGGAACTTGGATATGAAAGGGAAGGAAAAGATCCAAAAGACTGCAGGAAGAAAATAATAAATACTGGGGTGATAAGGGCATGGGGCACAGGATGGAGACAGGATGGAGACCACACGTGGACAGTTAAATGCCCACACAACACCAGTGACCAGACTCAAAAAGATTACTATACTATAAAACTGGCTAAAGCAACTGGATAATTAGGAAGACAGAGTGTCTGGCTGAACAGGCTGGGAGTTGTAGTTCTCTAATGTGGGACATTAGGCTGCCAGCTCCTGTTTCAGAGATAACACTGCTTCGATCCGTAGCGCAGCCTATACTATCTTCATTCCAGACTCACATATCCTGCTAATGAGCTTGGTGTTGGTTAAATCTCTGCAGATCAGCTAGAATTCTATCAGCAAATCCTTCATGTTTCATTGTGGAAAGCAAGAAATGGATATGATGAGGCCACGCGGCTGCATGTTAACAGGAGATTAACCCAGGATTGCAGGAATGAAGCCAATGAAACGCACCTAGCTTAACGATAACTGTCCCCAAGTCTCCACTCATGAACATGAGGAAGGCTAATGATGGAGACTGTCAATCCCATAAGTGTGTGGGCTCGATTCCCAGTGCTCACCATGAATACGATCGCCCTGATTTACAACGAAAGAAAAAAAAGAATTTCTGTGAAGTATTCACATTGACAGATGTCACTTGTAGCACATCCTCCGAACATCGGTCTGATATGCTTCATATATCCACAGAGCTCCACTATCTGACACCTTTGGAATTTCTGGGAAGTGAAAGTGAAGTTTTACTAGAATAAGCACTTTGCTTTCTATGCAGTGAATTCCACAGGAGATGCAAGTCAAGCCTATGGAGCTGCATGTTTAACGACTCTGATTTGCATTTAAGCTATGAGTAAACACTGAATAACTGTGAAACGCGTCAGCTGTCCTGGTTTATGCTGGTTTTTGTAGTGCCTGTCTTTCTTCAATAAACATACGTTGGATTGGAGTGCGGCTGTCCTCACCATTTTTGTTTTCTTTGCATTTAATTATGATAGGAAAACCTATCAATTAACATTGAAAGCTGAACTCCAGGCAAAAGGTAAACGCACAGATGAAATGTCCAGTATAAAAGCTGTATGCATTTCTGTTCATCTAATCCTGGGATTTACACAGCTCTGCCACACAGCACAGCCAGTTGGATGGCACCACTTACAGTTAAAGAATAAATCCAGGTAAGGTATATGTTTACATAGTTATATTGGTCCAGCTTAAACCAGTGTAACAATGTATATACCATACCTGGCCAATGCCAGGTCCAATCAGAGAACACTTGCATTAATTCAGGAAATGCAAAGCATTCTGTGAATGGCGCCTGTGCTGAGAAGCCGACCAAAGCATCAGACTGGTCGGTCAGCATGGGACTTGGAGGCCAGGGAGCAGGTGGAGAACAATGAAGTAGTCTCTACTTCAGTGATTTCCACCTCCAGGTACATTGGCTATGTATGTACGATATATACATAATTACATTTGTGCAAGCTGGACCAATGTAACTAAGTAAAAATATACTGTGCCTGGAATCAATCTTTAAGGCAGTGGTCTCCAAACTGCAGCCCAAGGGTTAGATGTGGCCCTTTGTTAGCCTTTATCTGGCCCTTGGGGTACTATTTCTCCCAATGACATGAGGTGCCATTCCTCCCACTGACACCAACAGTAGGGCATAAATCCTGCCACTGATATATAATAATGGGTCATTATTCCTCCCACTATTATCAATGATGGGGAACTCCTCTTTCCACTGACACCAACAATGGGGCACTGTTTCTTCCAATGACACCAATGATTGGGTCTTATTCCTCCAACTAATACCAATGATAGGGCATTACTCCTCCCCCTACTGACCACCAAGCCTGAGGCCATGCTCATGCTGGGCCCGGGACATTTTCTACCCCCACTGGCCCCAATCTGCCCCCCCTAAAGTCTGAAGGACAGTATGGCCCTTTGTTTGAAAAGTTTAGAGACCCCTGCTTAAAAGAGACTTTTTTTTTCAGAATCATACTTACCTAGGTGGATGCAGCATCGGTCCGATGCATCGGTCTAACACCGCCAATCGCTCGGTTCTCTGGGCTCCCTGAGCAGAGAGTTGATGACGGTCAGTCACCGGCTGTCTACTCTGCCCCTCCTCTCGCTCACTGGAGCACTGGGCTGTGGAGGGGGCGGAAGCGGCCGGCTCAGGCTCCCACAGCCGGGTGTCGGTCCAGGCATGTGGATGGATTCTGACTTCATTGTTGCGATTTTGCCCGAGCCTGGACTGACTCTTTGACATCACCCAACAGCAGGCTTCACTGAGGTTCAGTTTTCAGAGGACAGTAGGCTTACTGCTTGTCTGAAAGAACCCGAACGTAAATCGAATGAACTTCCTGACTTCAGAAAAGCAGAAATGCCTCCTTGATAGTAATGGCAGTTTCCTGATTGATCTCACTCTTGGCTTAGAGTTGATCTTTAAAATGAAATTTCTGCTTCCTAACTGATTTTCCCTTCACAGAAAAAAAACGCACTGCATACTGATTCTGACCTATATCTTCCCTAACTGCTTTTTCTTCATCAGTAGCGGTGTGATCATGATTGGTTGTGACAAAAAGAAAGACCTTTAATGTTTTTTAAACTGTATTCTGCAGAGAAATATGAAATTATCCCCAATATAAACAGAGAGGTTCTTCTGGAATCAGAATAAAGTCTCGCCAATAGATATAGACTCAACTGAAAATATGGAGTCGGTTTGCTCTGCAGAATGCGTTCCAACAGTCGCTGCACTTCAAACACCCAACACATGTTCTTCGCTCATTGGGCACCGCGAGCCTTGTTTTATCGCGGTAACCCTTGGATTACAATGTGTCTTTAATTTAACACGCAGGATTGCTAAACAGAAGAACATCAAATATTATCAGTGCCTTTTATGTCCGCCACCAAAGCACTATGGATAGAGAACATCAGCCAGAGATAAGTATTTGCATATACTGGTATTTCACGAGGATAATACAAGAACTCCGTTATTCAGGGGAAAAGAGATCGGCTGACAGATGGAAAATCCTTGGCTGTAATTAATCTACCAGGAAAATATATACTTAATCCTATGTACCATGAAAGAGAACCAGCGAAGGATTGGGACTTGTAAGGATCAAAATCCCTATTCTTAAATTGCTTAAAAATAAAACACTTAGGGGTGGTGTGTGTGCTGTTATTTACTCTTCATTAGTTTAGGAATGTCAGGCTGTAGGACCTGTATCACAAGGGCTTCAGCTTGTATAAGATGACCAGCAAGCTTTGTTGAAGCTTTTAAAGTACCATTCAGCTCCAGTTAGTAAATGTTGAACACAGATCCTAATAGTAGTGCTTATTGCCACTTTAAAGCGCAGTTCCACACAAAAGTGGAACTTCTGCTCATTTGTCTCCTCTCCTTCTCCGGTGCCACAAATGGCACCTTTTCGGGGGGGAAGGGAGACAGGTATTCTTTTCCCACTTCCAGGAGTCCGCGCCGCAGCCCATGACGTCACCGCAGGGCTTCCTCCTCCCCCTGTCGCCGGGCCAGTAGGAAAGAGGAGCAGGGCCTCGCGCATGCACAGTAGGGTCCCCGGCGTGAAGCTGTAAGGCTACACTGCCATGTTCTCTTACCCGCAATGGTGGCGGCAGTACCCGACAGCTGATGGAAACATACCTTACCTGTAGCTGTTTGCAATATCTCCTAAACCTACATGGTTTAGGAGATATTTGCCACAAAGAATGCACCGATGTCTATGGCGCATGCGTGCCGTAGACAGCAGCGCAGGCGCACTGAGAATAGCCATTCATAAAACCGGCAATGCCAGCTTTGACAGCTCCCGCGCGCATGCGCGGAGTGACGTCTTCGCCGCTTCGGCCAATCACAGTGCGGGATCGGCGATACCCGGAAGTAACCTTCCGGAGAGATGTCTGCGGCCTGAAGGGGGAGACGAGGACGGCTTCTGGGGCTTCGATGTAAGGTGGGTAATTCATAATGAGCTAGGATGCTAGTCATCCTAGCTCATTATGCCTTTGTCTTGCAGTTTTTTTTTTTAAACCACTTGCCGACCGCGCCATGTACAAAAGACGTCCACAGCGCGGTCGAGTTATCCTGAGTGGACGTCCCAGGGACGTCCTCACAGAATCTTGCTCCCGCGCCCCCCCTGGGCCCCATATGTCCGTGACCGCCGGGTCCGGAAGACCCGGCGCATCACGGATCACGGTAGATGGCCGCTAATCGCGGGCGTTTACCACGTGATCGCTCCGTCAAATGACGGAGCGATCACTTGTAAACAGACCGGCGTCATGTGATGACGCCGGTTCCTCCCTCCCCTCTCTGTACCGATCGGTACAGTGTGAGAGGAGAGGGGAGGGAGCAGATCAAGGCAGCAGCGCTGTGGGCTGGATCTGTGACAATTGCAGTCACAGATCCAGCCATCCATCCATCCCTGCTCAGCCATCCCTGGTGCAATACCCTGCCAATACTCTGCAATACACCCTACCAATACTCTGCAATACACCCTGCCAATACTCTGCAATACACCCTGCCAATACTCTGCAATACCCTGTGCAATACTCTGCAATACCCTCTGCAATACCCTGTGCAATACTCTGCAATACCCTGTGCAATACTCTGCAATACCCTGTGCAATACTCTGCAATACCCTGTGCCATACCCTGTGCAATACTCTGCAATACCCTGAGCAATACCCTGTGCAATACTCTGCAATACCCTGTGCAATACTCTGCAATACCCTGTGCAATACTCTGCAATACCCTGCCCATACTGTGCAATAACCTGCCCATACTGTGCAATACCCTGCCCATACTCTGCCCATACTGTGCAATACCCTGCCATACTGTGCAATACTCTGCCATATTCCGCAATACCCTGCCATACTCCGCAATACTCCTCAATACCCTGCAATACTCCTCAATACCCGGCAATACTCTGCAATACCCGGCAATACTCCACAATACCCGGCAATACTCCGCAATACCCCTCAATACCCTGCAATACTCCTCAATACCCGGCAATACTCCTCAATACCCGGCAATACTCCGCAATAACCACTTCCCGCCCGCCGGCCATCATATGACGTCCTTGACTTTGTGTGGGTATATCTGAATGATGGGAGCAGCTACAGGCATTATTCAGATATTCGCTTTTTCAGCCGGCGATTCCCTACACCATAACAACAATCATAGCGGCTGTTCCACCGATTGATCGCTCTTACGGAAGGTGAGAGGGCATGCCCGCCCCTCCCACTGCCCTCCGGTGCTTCTACCGACTCACCGCTACGATCAAAGCCAAGATTGTTTTTGTTTTCTTGTTTTTTTTTCAGGCTTCCCAGCCTAGAGGTGAGATGTGGGGTCTTATTGACCCCATATCTCACTGTAAAGAGGACCTGTCATGCCATATTCCTATTACAAGGGATGTTTACATTCCTTGTAATAGGAATAAAAGTGATCAAAAAAAAATTTGGGGCGGAAAAACATGTCAAACTAAAATAAATAAAGTAAAATGAACAATAAAATATATATATTTTTTTTAAAGCGCCCCTGTCCCCGTGAGCTCGCATGCAGAAGTGAACGCATATGTAAGCCCCGCCCACATATGAAAACGGTGTTCAAACCACACATGTGTGGTATCGTTGCGAACGTTAGAGCGAGAGCAATAATTTTGGCCCTAGATCTCCTCTGTAACTCAAAACATGTAACCAGTAAAAATATTTAAAGCGTTGCCTATGGGGATTTTTAAGTAGCGAAGTTTGGCGCCATTCCACGAGCGTGTGCAATTTTTAAGGGTGACATGTTAGGTATCTATTTACTCGGCGTAACTTCATCTTTCACATTATGCAAAAACATTGGGCTAACTTTACTGTTTTTTTTTCTTTTAAGCACAAAACTGTTTTTTTCCGTAAAAAACGCGTTAGAAAAATTTCTGCGCAAATACCGTGCAAGATAAAAAGTTGCAATGACCACCATTATATTCTTTAAGGTCTTTGCTAAAAAAACATATATAATGTTTTGGGGTTCTATGTAATTTTCTAGCAAACAAATGATGATTTTTACATGTAGGAGAGAAATGTCAGAATTGGCCTGGGTGCTCCAGAACGCCTGATGGTGCTCCCTGCATGTTGGGCCTCTGTATGTGGCCACGCTGTGTAAAAGTCTCACACATGTGGTATCGCCATACTCGGGAGTAATAGCAGATTGTGTTTTGGGGTGTAATTTGTGGTATGCATATGCTGTGTGTGAGAAATAACCTGCTAATATGACAATTTTGTTAAAAAAAAAAAAATCTTGATTTTTGCAAAGAATTGTGGGAAAAAATGACAACTTCAAAAAACTCACAATGCCTCTTTCTAAATACCTTGGAATGTCTTCTTTCCAAAAAGGGGTCATTTGGGGGGTATTTGTACTTTTCTGGCATGTTAGGGTCTCAAGAATTGAGATAGGCCGTCAGTACTTCAGGTGTGATCAATTTTCAGATATTGGCACCATAGCTTGTGGACTCTATAACTTTCACAAAGACCAAATAATATCCACCAATTTGTACTTATTTTTACCAAAGATATGTAGCAGTATAAATTTTGGCCAAAATTTATGAAGAAAAAATACTAATTTGCAAAATTTTATACCGGAAACAAAGAAAAATTCATTTTTTTACAAAATTTTCAGTCTTTTTTCTCTTATAGCGCAAAAAATAAAAAACCCAACAGTGATTAAATACCACCAAAAGAAAGCTCTATTTGTGTGAAAAAAAGGACAAAAAATTCATATGGGTACAGTGTTGTATGACTGAGTAATTGTCATTCAAAATGTGAGAGCACCGAAAGCTGAAAATTCGTCTGGTTAGGAAAGGGGGTTTAAGTGCCCAGTTGTCAAGTGGTTAATTGGGGTATACAACCGCTTTAAGCTTCAAGAAGTGGCTGAAGCCTGCTAGCAGCTTATTTAAAGTGCCAATCAGCACTCCCATTAGGATCTGTGTTAAACATTTACAAACTGGAGCTGAATGGTACTTTAAAAGCTTCAACAAAGAAATGCAAAATGCTTTGTCGAAGCTTGCTGTTCACACTGCTCTTATGCATGCTGAACCCCGTGTGAAACAGGCCTAAGGGCACATTTACACTTGCTTCGGCTTCAACACACATTAACAGCTAATGCCGCGTACACACAATCGGTTTTTTCCATCGGTGTAAAAAAATAGAACACGTTTTAAATTTTACCGATGGAAAAAAAAAACGATAGCAAATTCCGATCGTCTGTGGGGAACTCCATCGGTGAAAAAACCCACGCATGCTCAGAATCAAGTCGACGCATGCTCAGAAGCATTGAACTTCATTTTTCTCGGCTCGTTGGAGTGTTTTACGTCACCGCGTTTTGGACGGTCGGAATTTTGTATGATGGTGTGTAGGCAAGACTGATGAAAGTCAGCTTCATCAGAATACCGACGGAAATATCCATCATATTTTATCCCATCGGAAATCCGATCGTGTGTACAGGGCATTACACTTGCATCAAAACAAGGCTTCGGACACGCTTTGTTAAAGCTCGTGTCACTTAATAAAATGTTTAGCTTACAGTCCTGTTTACACCTTGCTTTTGCTTTGCTTCAGCTTCGCTTCATAAATTATACCCCATGTAGCTTTAGTGATGCTTCAAAGCATCTTCAAAGCCTCATTGAAGCCTCATCGAAGCACTAAGCAAAAGGAAGGTGTAAACAGGACTGTGAGCTAACCATTTTTTTTAGTGACAGGGGTTTTGATTGGCGTTCAGAGAGCTTTAACAAAGTGTGTCCAAAGCCATGTTTTAAAGCAAGTGTAAACTAGTCCTAATGCCCTTATGGAGACTGACTTGTCTTCTTCTTGAACTCATGGCTGATAACTGTTGCTCTGTCAAGGTTTCCAGTAACTGTCATCAACAAAGGCTTTAGTTTTCCTTCATCATAAGACTGAAGAATACAAACTTTAACGAGGAGTAGTGATGAGCCGAACACCCCCGGGTTCGGTTCGCACCAGAACCCGCGAACGGACCGAAAGTTCGTACGAACATTAGAACCCTATTAAATACAATGGATGCGAACGTTCGAATTCTAAAGTGCTAATTATAACAACTATTATGCATGTTATTGTCCTAAAAAGGGTTTGGGAACCCGGGTTGTGCACCAGGGGACATGTATCAATGCAAAAAGAAGTTTTAAAAACGGTCGTTTTTCGGGAGCAGTCATTTTAATGATGCATAAAGTGAAAAAAAAAAAGTCAAATATTCCTTTAAATATCGTACCTGGGGGGTGTCTAAAGTATGCCTGTGAAGTGCCACGTGTTTCCCGTGTTTAGAACTGTCCCTGCACAAAATGACACTTCTAAAGGAAAAAAAAGCCATTTAAAACTGCTTGCGGCTTTAATGTAATGTCTGGTCCCGGTAATATGGATGAAAATCTTTAAGAAAAATGGCATAGCTACCCCATGACCCCCCCCCCTACCCCAGCCCCTTTGGGTCTTGTATGGATATTAAGGGGAACCCCGCACATAAAATAAAAAAGGCCCTATATACTCTGAACAGCCGTATACAGGCGGTGCATACAAGACAGGGACTGTAGGTTTGTTCTTATGTAGAATCTGTTTGTAATTTTGAACAGGTACATTGTTGAAGTGTAGCTCCAGCCCAAAAATCTATTTTTAAACTTTTTGGAAAACATAGGTAAGGGTTATCACCCCTGTAACATTTGTTTTGCTGTCTGTGCCCCTGTTCAGAACATTTCACCTCACTTTCCGTCCCAATGACAACTGTTTTTGAAATGTGGTGTTTTTCTTGAAACAAGGATTGCTGATAAAGCATCAGTACAGAGGAGACACCTTTCTCCCATATTTATTCTTACAGGAGAGAATTTTCCTTCCTAGTGGTAGATTTCCTCTCACTTCCTGTTGTCTTCTTGCGTTTGCAAGTAGGAGTCGTTTGTAAGTTGGATGTTTGAAAGTAGGGACCTGCCGTATATACTCAGCAGAAATAGGCCCCTTAGTTGTTGGTGTTGGCACAACACTGTAAGCACTCACAGTTACTCTTGGTTGGTGCTGGAACGCCCTGCTGTCAACTATTATATCAGGAATTTTAATTACATATAATTGTTGAACAGTGGTAGTAAAAATTGGGGCTTTGATGGTGGTGCTGGTGCCACAACACTGTAAGCCCTGACAGTTACTCTTGGTGGGTGCAGCAATGGGCCCTGCTGTGAATTATTAGATCAAGAATTGTAATTGCATGCCCCTGTTGAACAGGGGCTGAAAAATTGGGCCTTTCGTGGTGGTGGTGGTGGTGGTGGTGTTGCAACAACACTGTAAGCCCTCAGAGTTACTCTTGGTGGGTGCAGGAATGGGCCCTGCTGTGAATTATTAGATCAAGAATTGTAATTACATGCCCCTTTTGAACAGGGGCTGAAAAATTGGGCCTTTCGTGGTGGTGGTGGTGGTGGCGTTGCCACAACACTGTAAGCCCTCAGACTTACTCTTGGTGGGTGCAGCAATGGGCCCTGCTGTGAATTATTACATCAAGAATTGTAATTGCATGCCCCTGTTGAACAGGGGCTGAAAAATTGGGCCTTAGGCACTGGTGGCACAACACTACAACCCCTCACAGATACTGTACTTGGAGCACAGCAATGAGCCCTGTTGCAAAGTATTGCTTCAAAAATTGTAATGACACGCCCCTGTTAAACAGGGGCTGAAAAATTGGGCCTTAGGCACTGGTGGCACAACACTACAACCCCTCACAGATACTGTACTTGGAGCACAGCAATGAGCCCTGTTGCAAAGTATTGCTTCAAAAATTGTAATGACACGCCCCTGTTAAACAGGGGCTGAAAAATTGGGCCTTAGGCACTGGTGGCACAACACTACAACCCCTCACAGATACTGTACTTGGAGCACAGCAATGAGCCCTGTTGCAAAGTATTGCTTCAAAAATTGTAATGACACGCCCCTGTTAAACAGGGGCTGAAAAATTGGGCCTTAGGCACTGGTGCCACAACACTCCAACCCCTCACAGATACTGTACTTGGAGCACAGCAATGAGCCCTATGGCAAATTATTGCTAAAAAAATTGTAATTACACGCCCCTGTAAAACAGGGGCTGAAAAATTGGGCCTTAGCCACTGGTGGCGGCACCCATAAACAAAAATGATCTTCCAAGCTATCATCATCAATCGTATCATTGAGGACTCGGAGGAGGAGGATAGCCAGTCAACATAACAGCACAGGCACTCAGCATCAGCATCAGTCTTGAAGGGATGTGACATGTTAAAATCAATTAGTCTGTTATATCAGCATCAGGTGTGTGGTAGCTGGTGGTGATCCAAGACTGGTTCATCTTGATGAAAGTCAGTCGATCAACCGAGTCGGTGGACAGGCGCACCCTGTGATCCGTGACAAATCCTCCAGCAGCACTGAATGTGCGTTCCGAAAGAACGCTGGATGCAGGACAGGCCAGTAGCTCAATTGCATACTGTGCAAGCTCTGGCCAGTGATCCATCCTCAAGACCCAGTAAGCCAGAGGATTTTCGGTGGGGAAGGTGTCCAAGTCTGACCTTGCCCCTAGATATTCCTGCACCATGTTTATCAGACGCTGGCGATGGTTGCTGGAACCGATCATACTTTGGGGCTGCGGACTAAAGAATTGTCTGAACGCATCGGTCAGACGGCCACCTTCCCCACCGCTCCTTCTTTGACTGGCCGAAGCCTCAGCAACTCGTTGTCCAGGACCAGGAGTTTGTAACCTCCCAGTCTCTGGGAACGCGTTGCACAGACCTTTCTGCAAGGCCTCCCGGAGTTGTCTCATCCTCTGCTCCCTCTGCGACGGTAACATAAGGTCCGCAACCTTACCCTTGTACCGTGGATCAAGGAGAGTGGCCAGCCAGTAATGGTCCCTCTCCTTGATCCAAAGAATACGAGGATCCTTCCGCAGACTTTGCAGGATCAGGGAGGCCATGCAGCGTAGGTTTGCTGAGACATTCGCTCCGGAGTCCTCTGGGTCACTAAGGACGACATGATCCGCAGTCACCTCCTCCCAGCCACGTACAAGTCCACTGGTTTCTTGGGACTGTAAATCATCCCTAAAAGACTGCTGCTGATGATGCTGAGTGCCAGCCTCCACCTCCATGCTGACACAATCCTCCTCCTCCTCCTCCTCCTCCTCCTCTTCCTGTGCGATGGGTGGGACAGAAGGAACACTGTCTGGGTAAAGGGGGCCTTGAGAGGCAAGGAAGTCCTCCTCTTCCTGCCTCTGTTCTGCCTCAAGTGCCCTGTCCATTATTCCACACAGCGTGTGCTCCAACAGGTGGACAAGAGGTACAGTGTCACTGATGCATGCACTGTCACTGCTCACCATCCTCGTGGCCTCCTCAAATGGTGCCAGGACAGTGCATGCATCCCTGATCATGCCCCACTGGCGTGGAGAAAAAAAAACAAGCTCCCCTGACCCTGTCCTGGTGCCGTAGTCGCACAGGTACTCATTGATGGCCCTCTGCTGCGTGTGCAGCCGCTGCAGCATGGCCAACGTTGAGTTCCACCTGGTGGGCATGTCACATATAAGGCGGTTCTTGGGCAGGTTCAACTCCTTTTGCAGCTCAGCCAGGCGAGCACTGGCATTATAAGATCTGCGGAAATGCACACAGACTTTCCTGGCCTGCCTCAGGACATCCTGTAAGCCCGGGTACCTGCCCAAGAACCGCTGCACCACCAGGTTAAGGACGTGAGCCACACAGGGCACATGGGTCAGTTGTCCCTGTCGAAGGGCGGAGAGGAGGTTGGTGCCATTGTCGCAAACCACCATTCCTGGCTTAAGCTGGCGTGGCGTCAACCACCTCTTGGCCTGGCCCTGCAGAGCAGACAGGACCTCTGCCCCAGTGTGGCTTCTGTCCCCCAAACACACCAGCGCAAGCACGGCATGGCATCTTTTTGCCTGCGTACTTGCGTAGCCCCGTGAACGGCTACGGAGCACCGCTGGTTCATAGGACAAACCACAGGAAGAGGCCATGGAGGAAGAAGAAGAGGAGGGGGTGGAGGAGAGAGGTGTGTCACAACCAGTAGTAGCATTTTGGAGGCGTGGCGGTGGGACAACCTCCAACACTACTGCACCTTGTCCTGCATCCTTCCCAGCTGCCAAAAGAGTGACCCAATGGGCCGTGAAAGAAAGGTAACGTCCCTGTCCATGCCTGCTGGACCATGAGTCAGCGGTAATATGCACCTTACCGCTGACCGCCCTGTCCAGCGAGGCCAAGACATTGCGTTCCACATGCCGGTAGAGAGCCGGAATAGCCTTCCGTGAGAAAAAGTGGCGTTTGGGAACCTGCCACTGAGGAACCGCACATTGCACAAACTCACGGAAGGGGGCCGAGTCTACCAACTGAAAAGGCAGCAGTTGAAGCGCTAGCAATTTAGCCAAGCTAGCATTCAACCGCTGGGCATGTGGATGGCTGGGAGTGAACTTCTTTCGACGGTCCAGCAGCTGGGGCAGGGAAATTTGCCTGCTAGAATCGGACGTCGGTGTACTGCTAGCAGAGTGGCCGCAAGTACTTGGCTGTGACACACCTAATTCTACACCTTCATTCCTCTCAGTGCATGTTTCAGAGAGGACTGAAGTTATAGTGGGGTTGGAGATCCCAGCTGATGCGGTGCAAGGAGAGGTCCACTTTGTTCTTTGGTGTGGGTCTTTGAGGTAGGCTTGCCAACGAGCTGCATGGCAGGTCAACATATGTCTGGTCAGGCATGTGGTACCCAAGCGGCTGATGTTTTGGCCACGCGATATACGCTTGAGACATATGTTGCAAACAGCAGCTGTGCGATCTGATGCACTAGCCTCAAAAAAGGCCCACACCAAGGAACTTTTTGAATGACGGGCAGAGGCAGCGCCCTGCACAGGCGGAGCTCTGCGGTGTGATTCCGTCGGTGTACTGCCCTTACGCTGGCCACCAAAGGGCATCCTGCCTCGTTGGAGATGTGCCTCCTCCTCATCCTCCTCCTCCTCCTCTCTCCTATTAGGCACCCACGTGGAGTCAGTGACCTCATCATCCCCTCCCTCCTCATCACTGGAGCCAATCTGGCAGTATGCTGCAGCTGCTGGAACATGACTGCCAGATTGGTGTCCTTCTTGAGCATCCCCTCTGTCTGCTCTCACCCTACTGCCTTCCTGTAGCTGGGTTTCATCATCAGACCCATCGAAACGCTGGGCATCCTCCTGGAGCATGTACCCAACACTGTGCTGAAACAGTTCGGGGGACTCCTCAGGAGGAGGACATGGTGGGTCTAGGGAAGGAGTGACTGATGATGAGTCTGACATTGATACCAGGGAAGAGGACGCTTTGGCAGCTGCTTTGCCAGTACCCTGAGCCTGGGTGAGATAGGATGAGGAGGAGGAGGAGGGCTTGGTCATCCACTCTACCAAGTCTTCGGCATGATGTGGCTCAACATGTCCAGCTGCCGAAAAGAAGGACAAGCGTGTCCCATGGCCATGTGCTGATGACAATGCACCGCGTCCACGACCAGCACTGTTGCCCCCAGACACAGAGCCTGCTTGCCCTCTTTTATTGCCTCCTGACTGTCTGCCTCTCCTTGTTTGCCTTCCAGACATTCTAATAGATGGCCTGCAGGGAGATGGGAAAAAAGCAATAAGGGCTACCTTCAGGTGTCCTTCTCTGTCCCTTTACTTAAGGATTTCTAAATATGGTTGAGGATGATTGCTTTTGCACAGAATAGCACAACGACAATTTCCCTGACTGTCCAAAAAACAAGGATTTCAAAGATGGTTGATGAGGAATGCTTTAGCACACTATAGCACAAGGAGAATTCCCCTCACTTTCCTTCTTTGTCCCTAGAAACAAGGACTCGCACAGTGAAAGAAACTGACACTCTCCCTACCTAGAGTTTTCTGTCCCTAGAAAAAATGTTTTTTTAAAGCACACTATAGCACAAGGAGAATTCACTCACTGTCCTTCCCTGTCCCTAGAAACAAGGACTTGCACAGTGAAAGAAACTGACACTCTCCCTACCTAGAGTTTTCTGTCCCTAGAAAAAATGTTTTTTTAAAGCACACTATAGCACAAGGAGAATTCACTCACTGTCCTTCCCTGTCCCTAGAAACAAGGACTTGCACAGTGAAAGAAACTGACACTCTCCCTACCTAGAGTTTTCTGTCCCTAGAAAAAATGTTTTTTTAAAGCACACTATAGCACAAGAAGAATTCACTCACTGTCCTTCCCTGTCCCTAGAAACAAGGACTTGCACAGTGAAAGAAACTGACACTCTCCCTACCTAGAGTTTTCTGTCCCTAGAAAAAATGTTTTTTTAAAGCACACTATAGCACAAGGAGAATTCACTCACTGTCCTTCCCTGTCCCTAGAAACAAGGACTTGCACAGTGAAAGAAACTGACACTCTCCCTACCTAGAGTTTTCTGTCCCTAGAAAAAATGTTTTTTTAAAGCACACTATAGCACAAGGAGAATTCACTCACTGTCCTTCCCTGTCCCTAGAAACAAGGACTTGCACAGTGAAAGAAACTGACCCTCTCCCTACCTAGAGTTTTCTGTCCCTAGAAAAAATGTTTTTTTAAAGCACACTATAGCACAAGGAGAATTCACTCACTGTCCTTCCCTGTCCCTAGAAACAAGGACTTGCACAGTGAAAGAAACTGACACTCTCCCTACCTAGAGTTTTCTGTCCCTAGAAAAAATGTTTTTTTAAAGCACACTATAGCACAAGAAGAATTCACTCACTGTCCTTCCCTGTCCCTAGAAACAAGGACTTGCACAGTGAAAGAAACTGACACTCTCCCTACCTAGAGTTTTCTGTCCCTAGAAAAAATGTTTTTTTAAAGCACACTATAGCACAAGGAGAATTCACTCACTGTCCTTCCCTGTCCCTAGAAACAAGGACTTGCACAGTGAAAGAAACTGACACTCTCCCTACCTAGAGTTTTCTGTCCCTAGAAAAAATGTTTTTTTAAAGCACACTATAGCACAAGGAGAATTCACTCACTGTCCTTCCCTGTCCCTAGAAACAAGGACTTGCACAGTGAAAGAAACTGACACTCTCCCTACCTAGAGTTTTCTGTCCCTAGAAAAAATGTTTTTTTAAAGCACACTATAGCACAAGAAGAATTCACTCACTGTCCTTCCCTGTCCCTAGAAACAAGGACTTGCACAGTGAAAGAAACTGACACTCTCCCTACCTAGAGTTTTCTGTCCCTAGAAAAAATGTTTTTTTAAAGCACACTATAGCACAAGGAGAATTCACTCACTGTCCTTCCCTGTCCCTAGAAACAAGGACTTGCACAGTGAAAGAAACTGACACTCTCCCTACCTAGAGTTTTCTGTCCCTAGAAAAAATGTTTTTTTAAAGCACACTATAGCACAAGGAGAATTCACTCACTGTCCTTCCCTGTCCCTAGAAACAAGGACTTGCACAGTGAAAGAAACTGACACTCTCCCTACCTAGAGTTTTCTGTCCCTAGAAAAAATGTTTTTTTAAAGCACACTATAGCACAAGGAGAATTCACTCACTGTCCTTCCCTGTCCCTAGAAACAAGGACTTGCACAGTGAAAGAAACTGACACTCTCCCTACCTAGAGTTTTCTGTCCCTAGAAAAAATGTTTTTTTAAAGCACACTATAGCACAAGGAGAATTCACTCACTGTCCTTCCCTGTCCCTAGAAACAAGGACTTGTACAGTGAAAGAAACTGACACTCTCCCTACCTAGAGTTTTCTGTCCCTAGAAAAAATGTTTTTTTAAAGCACACTATAGCACAAGGAGAATTCACTCACTGTCCTTCCCTGTCCCTAGAAACAAGGACTCGAACAGTAAAACACACTGACACTCTCCCTACCTATCCTTCTCTTTCCCTAAACTAAAGGAATCCAGGTTAAGCAAGAAAGAAATAAATGTCACTGTCCCTGCCTATGCTGCTCTTTCCCTGCTCCGGAACACACTACACTAGGCCGCCGTGCTGGCGGCCTTTTATAGTGTGGGGCGTGTACTAAACACCCTCAGCAATAATTGGCCACAGGCATCCTGCCTGTGGCCAATCATTGCTCTCCTCGCTGCCGGCGCTGTGATTGGCCAAGCATGCGGGGTCACAGTGCATGCTTGGCCAATCACAGCGCCTGGATGACACTGCGATGGCGTAGTGCATTGTGGGCCGTTCGCGTCACTCGAATTTGGCGCGAACGGCCCAAATCGTTCGATCTTCGTCGAACGATCGAACAGCCGATGTTCGAGTCGAACGTATGTTCGACTCGAACACGAAGCTCATCCCTAACGAGGAGATAGAATGACCTTCCAGTCTGCTAATTTTGCACTGGCAGGGAGAGAATACAAGAGAATAATAGAATATCAAGTAATCTCTGAGCGGTAAACCCGCACTATTATACCTTTTCAAGAGTAAATATTCAGATTATAGCAGATGTCCATTGGTAACTGGCTTTCTGAAAAATGTTCAACTTTCTGGGATGCGAAAGAGGGAGACCTTTCAGCACAGAGTGTGTAAGCAAAGGACATGCCCCGGTTACACGGTCCAGGATTACTTAAAGCGGAACTTTGCCCATAACAACTTGATAAAAAATATTCTTTAGCAAGGAACATACATTCCACATTAAAGCAGAGCTCCACCCAAAAGGGGAAGCTCCGCTTGTTTGCACCCTTTCCCCCCTGCACTGCCACATTTGGCTCCCACTTCTGGCTCAGTTAGCAGAATGTTCAGCCCCCTTCTTTTCCTGGCAGTCTTCTGGGGCACATCACAGGTCCCAGAAGACTGCGGGATCATTCACAAGGGGCAGCGCGACTCGTGTATGTGCAGTAGGAAACAGGCTGTGAAGCCGCAAGGATTCACTTCCTGTTTCCCCTTCTAGAGATGCCGATGCCTGCACCCAAAGGCAATTCAAGAATCGGCTTGGGTGAGGACATCGCTGGATTCCAGGACAGGTAAATGTCCTTATATTAAAAGTCAACAGCTACAGTATTTGTAGCTGCTGAGTTTTAATTTTTTCTGAAGGAAATAATAATATTTATGTTACCAAACTTAGTGTGAGCTGTAAATTGCCTCCAGCATTGCTCATGTTTCTTCATGCTGGAGGGTGCCATTTTGCTATAGCCCAGAGCAGAAGTAAATTTAAGGCATCTGTTCTGTCTCAACTACAAAGCGATAAAGTTCATCTCCAGGTTTAAGTAGGCCTTACTCAAGCTGGTTTGATATTCATCCCTTGCATCGATACAGGCAGTTTAACTCAATGAATAAACTCACAGTTAGGACGCCAGACGATGAATCCTTTCGAATGTTCCGTTTAATGATGGATATTCATAGGTAGAAAAACGTTGCAGTTGTAAGCCACATGTAAGATGTTTAGCATGGAAGATATACAGGAGTAATGACCAGAATCAGGAAGTGGAGGAGATATATAAAGAACTACGGTGAGAGAGAGAGTTCAGCTAGAAAGAAGGGGACAGATCTTAAAGACACAGAGCAAGAATAATCACATAGTGTAACACAACACTCCCCGTCTGAAATCTTTAGATTTCATAACCTTAAACTAAAATATATATTTTCAAAAAGTCCAATACTGACGAATGTCCTGGAACCTGTAATGAAAAACATGCAACAAGCAAATAATAAACGTAAGTTCAACAGGATGAAGAACATAAAGTCACAGTATGATGTCTTCAAAGAATTCCAAAGTTCTGAGTAGAACCTGTAGATGGCAGCAATGTACTCCCCGCCGTGCCAACAGCATGGCTAGTCCTTGCACAAGTCACTCACCTGGCAAAAGGAGTACTAACTCTGTAATTGGTCGACTAAAGGTTCGTGTCGATCCTCCCTTGGTTACCTTGACTTCTACCTTCCGGACTTTGTTATCGTCGCTGGGCATAACTTTAGTAATAAGACCCATAGGCCACTCATTCCGACAAACTTCCTTGTCTTTTAGAAGGATGAGTTCTCCAACCTTAAGATGCTTGCCATTTGTTACGACCTTGAAGGTGATGAAGATACTTTTTCTTCCAGCGATGCCAGAACACATTGGCTAGATGCTGCATCTGCTTCCATCGATGCCTGTAATGGTGTGACCGCAGCTTCTGTTTTGTACTTACAGAAGTGTGGAGTGAGGTGTTCACAGTTCTTATTTTCTTATCATCTTCAGGGTTTACTAGCCCATAGGTGGTGTCAATAGGGAGTAAGTAAGAGTCCTCACGCAGAAACCTTGGAGGTGACAGCCATAAGCTGTCCTGAAGAGCGGCAGGTGACACAGCTCTGGTCCCACAGTCAGATGGGTTGAGTTCAGTGGGAACGTGATGCCATTGACTTGGTAGAGAGAATCTCTTGATACGTTCAACCCTGTTGCTGACGTACACATACAATTGTTTTGTTTGGTTGTTTATGTAACCAAGTACTACCTTACTGTCTGTATAGAAGGTGAAAGAATCAATTCTAGTGTCCATTTCACTTCGTATGACCTCGGCAATTTCTACTGCTAGCACGGCTGCACAAAGTTCAAGTCTTGGTATGGTATGTGCAGGCTTGGGTGTGAGTTTTGCCTTGCCTAGGACAAAACTACAGTGTGATTCTCCATTCAGTTCAGAGGTCTTCAAATAGGCTACTGCAGCAATAGCTTCAACTGATGCATCAGAGAAAATATGAATCTCTCTCCGGTTAGCAGTTAAAGTGGATCCTGGAACATTGCAACGGGGAATCTGAAGTTTTTCTAGTGACTTCAAAGAATATCTCCACCTTTCCCACTTGTGTTGATTCTCACTAGGCAAGTGAGTATCCCAGTCTATGTTCTCAGTAGACAACTGTCTTAGTAAAATCTTACCTTGAATGGTAACTGGAGCAAGGAAACCCAGTGGGTCATAGATGCTATTCACCACGGACAGGACTCCTCTCTTAGTGAAGGGTTTGTCACAAGTTGACACTTGGAAGGTGAATTTGTCTTGCTTGATGTTCCACAACAAACCCAGACTTCGCTGTACAGGAGGCACATCTGTACCTAAGTCAAGGTTTTTTAGACTAGTGGCATAGTCCTCAGAGTGAAAGGCATTCATAAGTTCCTGGCTGTTGGATATAATCTTGTGCAGTCTAAGGTTTGCTACAGACAGCATCTCCTTTGTTCTGGTGAGAAGATCAATTGCTTCTTTAGCAGTTGGAAAGGACTTAAGTGCGTCGTCAACGTAGAAGTTTCTTTCAAAAAATTGACGGGCATCAGATCCATATTCAACTTCTCCAGTCTGAGCTGTTCTCCTTAGCCCATAAGTTGCCACTGCTGGGGAAGGACTGTTACCGAAGACATGTACCTTCATGCGATAATCTATAACTTCCTTGTTGAGGTCATTGTCCTTGTGCCATAGAAACCTGAGGTAGTTTCTGTTGTCTTCTCTGACGATGAAGCAGTGAAACATCTGTTGAATGTCGGCCATTACTGCTACAGGCTCTTGTCTGAAACGAATCAAGACTCCTGTTAGACTGTTGTTCAAGTTGGGTCCCGTAAGGAGCATGTTGTTAAGAGAAACACCTTCGTGCTGAGCACTGGAATCAAAGACAACTCTGATTTGGTCTGGTTTGCGTGGGTGATACACGCCAAAGGATGGAAGGTACCAGCATTCTTCTCCCTCCTTTAGTGGGGGAGCAGGCTCTGCATGATCTCTGTCAAATACATTTTGCATAAAGTCCACAAAGTGCTTTTGCATCTCTGGTTTCCTGCTTAAGTTTCGCTTTAAGGAGGAGAATCTACTGATGGCCTGCTGTAAGTTGTTGGGCAATCTCTCTCTTGGGAGACGAAAGGGTAGGGGTGCTACCCAGTTATTGGAGTCATCTTGAAAGAACTCATTGTCCATTACCTTGATGAATTCTTTGTCTTCCATTGAAGGAGCCAGTATGTCATCTTCACTGGTTGCATTAAACACTGTAGAGCCGAAGTCGCCATCATGGCAGGAGAAAGGGCTTGTGTCACCTGAGATACCATGTTGCCATTTGTGGCTGGCTATCTTCTCTTTCACCCAGTAGTGATGTGGGCATGGCTCAAAGTAAGTGTTTCGGCCATTTGGCAGAACATTTGTCTTGAATGACGAAATGTTGGTAGGTCTTTTCATTTTGCCTATGCAGACATTGCCTATGATGACCCACCCTAGATCTGTGCGCTGGGCAAATGGGGCATCTGGGGGTCCACTGACTTGTCTGTGTACCTTGTGAACTCTTAGAATGTCTCTTCCTAACAGAAGAAGGATCTGAGCATCTTTGTCAAGTGGCGGTATCTCATTTGCTATTACCTTGAGGTGAGGGTGATGGAAAGCAGCAGCTGGAGTAGGGATTTCTTCCCTGTTGGCAGGTATCTGATTGCACTCAACAAGTGTAGGTAAGGGTAATTGCAAGTTAGCTTTGAGAGAAGATACCATGAGTCCATGAGCCCTTCTTCCAGAAACCTCTATAGTTCCACTACAGGTACCCAAGGTGTAAGGATGAGCTTTGCCTTTTATTTCAAATAGATTGAACAATTCCGATTTTGCAAGTGATCGATTGCTCTGATCGTCTAAGATAGCATATGCCTTTAGAGACTTTTCTGGTTGATCCTTGTGGTATATGTTCACCAAGCATATCTTAGCACAGGACTTACCACAGCGGTCTTCTCCACAAACTTCAGTGCAGGATGAAGAAATGATGGTAGAATTAGACACTTGGTCTGTATTCTCCCCGCCATGCGTTAACCTGGGAGGAGTGTTGGCAGGTTGTGCAGAGCTGGGCTCAAGAGGATGGAGGGCTTGCACATGTTCTTCAGAGCCACACTCTATGCACTTGATGGACACATTACAGTCCCTTGCAAAATGTTCTGTAGAAGCACAGCACCTGAAACATACCCTAAATGTCTTTAAAAGCTCCTTGCGCTCTTCCATAGGCTTTTTCCTAAAGCCGATACATTTATTGAGGGGGTGTGGCTTCTTGTGTATGGGACACTCTCTGTTAGGGTTTTCAATCTTCCTACTCTGTTTGTTCGTGGCTAGAACTGTGGTAGGAGTGGGAAGGATGTCAGTCTTTTTCACGGACACTGGGCCGCTATGGTTTCTATAGTTGCCCTGAAGACTGGTACTCTTAGGAAAGGGTGAGAAGAGGCTGTACTCACCGTAGGAAAAACTTGGATCGTTCTTGGTCTCTGCAATTTTCCTGATGAATTCACAGAAGAAAGAGAATGGAGGGAAGGAAACCTTGTTCTCTCTTTTGTATGATGACCCTAGTGCAGTCCATTTCTCTTGCAAACCATACGGGAGCTTGGAGACAATTGGGTTTACCCCTCTTGGAGTGTCAAGGTAACTGAGTCCAGGTAGTTTTGGGTCTGTCTTGGCTAGCTGAAGCTCAAGGAGAAGGTCACTCAGTCTCTGGAACTCCTTGTTGTCCTTACCGGATATCTTTGGGAAAGTTTCCAGACGCATGAACAAAGCATTTTCTATAGCTTCTGGACTGCCATAACTTTGCTCTAGTCGCTCCCATGCAGCTGTGAGGCCTGCAGTAGGATTGTCCATGAAAACCGATCTTAATGGCTTAACACGTGCAGCAGATAGAGGACCAAGCCATTTGATCAGCAGATTCAATTCTTGATCAGCTGTAATGCCAATATTGCTGATTGTAGTTCTGAAGGCACATTTCCAACTTCTGTAGTTCTCAGGTTGGTCATCAAAACTTGTAAGACCAGTCTTTGTGAGCTCTCTGCGAAGCATGTACCTTACAAACTCTTCTGTCTCAGTTGTCTCCGCCTTTATGTGAGATGCTGTTGGCTTTATGGTGCCGATTGCGTTATCTTTGACATTGTTGTTAAAGGACACAGGGAAATATGGTGCAGCAGATGCATCCAGGTGAGTTGCTTGCTTGAAATCAGTTGTTCCAATGGTACGTTGATTCAAGGCTGTACCGATGACTGGAGATTGATGACTAGCTTGAAGCTTGCGCTGATGCTCTGTGACGTATGAAGGCAGGCAAGGTAGGCAGGTAGGAAATGCAGTGGAGTGATTTTGAGTGCAGGAAGTTGCTGGAACCTCTTTAACTTGAAGCTGTGAAGGAGTCTCTATGTAGTCGGGAGCATTGGAGACAATGGAGTGTGCACTGCAGTGCCTTAGGACATAGTTTTTAGTGCGTTTGAGGGGGTCTTCCATATCTGCTATGTTTAGGTTAATGCTGTCTTTCTCACTTGCACCTTCGTCTGCACTGATAGCTTGCTGTAGGACCCTTAGCTTTGCCATAGCTGCGTCATGTTTACACTGTTTATTTAAGGTTTCCATTGTTGCTCTTTGACGTGCTGACTGCGCTTCCAACTCTGCTCTTTGAAGTGCTGACTGCGCTTCCAACTCTGCCCTTTGAGCTTTCAACTCTGCTCTTTTTTCTGCATATGCCACCTGCACTTTGCTGGCTTCCACTTCAGCGCAGTCATTAATAAGTCGCTCACTGAGTGTTGAGTATCTTGAACTATGGGATCTTGACGAGTTTTTAGAACGTCTGGTGGAAACAGATCTGTGAGATGCAGTGTCCTGTAACGGCTTTATTTTTGCTTCTGCCTTTAATCTGGTTTGCTGGATAAAACTGTCTCTTTCAATATTGAGAGCATTGACGTGCTTTAATTGTGTCATCGCACTTTCTGTATTCATGTTTTGCAAGACATTAGTGAATTTGCTGCTGGTAAGCTGATAAATCTCATATGAGGCAGAAAGTTGTATAATGGCGCCCTCTAGTGTCAGTAGTTCACGTTCAACAGACACTGTATTGGCTTCAGCAAGGATTTTCTCCCAGACTAATTCCAAGCTATTTGACAATTCAGTCCTTGAAGCTTCATAATTCTCCATTACTTTCCAAGTGGGTTTAACTGAGCGTTTGGGTAACTCAGTTTCTTCAGGAACTTGTGAGGAAGGAGATGTGAGTTCACATGCAGAAGCTTGGTCACTCATGATAGCAGACTGACTGTGAAAGCAGGCAGGATCTGTGTGCTGAAATATGACACTGTGCAGATTGTCTCAGGCTATAAGGCTGCCATGTGCTGCTCTGTCCCTTCTGTCTTGCTATGAGGGCAGTAAATCTTGTCTGTTTCAGTACTGACATGCAGAAATCTTGTAATTAGGCTGTGAAACTCCGTTTTTCTACTGTTCTGTCTCAACTACAAAGCGATAAAGTTCATCTCCAGGTTTAAGTAGGCCTTACTCAAGCTGGTTTGATATTCATCCCTTGCATCGATACAGGTAGTTTAACTCAATGAATAAACTCACAGTTAGGACGACAGACGATGAATCCTTTCGAATGTTCCGTTTAATGATGGATATTCATAGGTAGAAAAACGTTGCAGTTGTAAGCCACATGTAAGATGTTTAGCATGGAAGATATACAGGAGTAATGACCAGAATCAGGAAGTGGAGGAGATATATAAAGAACTATGGTGAGAGAGAGAGTTCAGCCAGAAAGAAGGGGACAGATCTTAAAGACACAGAGCAAGAATAATCACATAGTGTAACACAACAGCATCAGCAGATCGGCCTCTAGTGGCTCTGATTTAGGGCCAATGCCAAAAATTGAGAGCAACTGAGCATGTGCAGAGCAGGGTGTGACAGTGTATTCCTGGATTTTAAACAGTATAGACACTTATTTTTAATGTTTTACATAGCAATACCTGCAAAAGTGGCCAGCCTAAAGTGATCTAGCAGGACTTAATTTTCCACTTCAATACACAAAAAACGTATAGAAAAAAAAACTTATAGAATGTTTGACAGTTCAAAGCTACTTTTCTTTACACATATGTTCAAAAGGAGGAAAGAGGGGCAGAGGGATCTGGTTCCAAAAGAGAGATAGTTCCTCCAAATAAATGGCAGTTAGCTACAGTGTGGTATCAGCATATGCTTTCTTCAAACAACAAATGATGACCAGTCTGGATGTGTACAGGCACGAAGGCATCAAAACAGAGTAGAATAATAAGCAGAACAGACTGTCCATCTGTTGGAAGGTAAAAGCTGTGAGAGATTGAGGGACAGGACGTGGTTATATGTGGAACTCACAGTAAAAACAGCAGTTGTCGCTCCAGTGTATCAGTATATCACTCCGAAGGAAAGCTCTATGACAGGCACTTAATGAGCAATTATTTTAGTCCGTGTTTGGCTAGAATATGCCAAAAATGATTTGGTGGCGCAATCTGTCACCAACTCTCATTGGTGCCCTGTCACATGACGACAAGCATTGGATATATTGTCCTGGATGAACTAGACAATCACGAGGCGAAGGAGACCACAAGATGGATATTGTGGTGGTGACACGAAGAGCACTGTACATCCATCAGCACTTCAAGTATTAATAAAAGTGAACAATGGAAAAAGACAAGCTGGTGTTCTGAGACCTAAGAGGGTGTCTCAATCAACATTTAACCTGGCAAGGTACCGGCGAGCAACTTCTGATACCTCTCCAAGCTCTAATAAGTTGGTTATAGAGATATTCCTGCAGCCATATGCCAGACCATGATGCAGGTTTATAGGATAAAGAAGTATAGATCTATACTCCCTGTTATCAGGAACAGTGGCTAATGAGTCCAGTCATTGGCATCACAGAGGTGTCAAGCCCAGAGGTTCACATTGTTTATATTTGTTACCTATAACATATCAGCTTTGGATTTTGAATTTTTCTAAATATAATAATAAATACATAACTCTCATCCTTAAGGGGGGGAAAGATCCAACGGCACCTACAAGCTACAGGCCGATATCTCTATTAAATATATTAAAGATATTGTCTGACAGGCTAAAAACCTTTAATGCCCAAATGGGTCCATAATGACCAGTTGGGATTTGTACCGGGATGAGAGGGGAAACATAATTTGCTGAAGATATTATTTCTTATCCACAAAGCTAAACAGAGAGGGGACCCAGCTCTACTCCTGTCAATGGATGCTGAGAAAGCGTCCGTCTAAAACCTTTAATGCCCAAATGGTTTCAAAATGACCAGATGGGTATTGTTTTGGAAGAACTGCTTAAATGTGCATCCTCACAGGGTGACACTGTGGATGCACTGGTATAAATATGCCAACGTCCCGATATTAATGGAGGAACACTGATAAAACAAAAAAAATGGACTTTTAACGGCACATAGGTAAATCATGTGTAGCGACCTCACCCCTCTCGCCCCTTCTCATTCTCGGCTTGTTGTCTTGTCTAGGGGTTAACACGGGGGGAGGGATGAGACACACCACGGCCCATGTCCTCCAGCAGGTATAGAGGTGAAAGCCAGAAACTATTGGGTTTGGTATGTATGTCTCAGGGTCAGATCCTTTCTCTGAAATGACTCCCTTTGCTTCCAGTAACCAGAGTTCCACACACTGAAAAGGTCCAACTCGTATTTATTCTTCCCAACAAATAGTCATACAGCACAGACAGGTTGAGACCCATGTAACACTTCAGTATTTGTGGGGAGTAGGCCAAGGCACAATCCTTTAAGATAGAGCTAACCACTGTGGTGTCACCAGTGGCGCATAGTCACTGCCACTGACTATATAGAACAGAACATGGATTACCTTCGCTAACGTAGCCCCTATCAGAGGGAAGACATCCGTCCAAGACAGTTACCGGAGGCCTCTCCGTCACCAGCGAATGCTGCGCCGGACTCTCCGGAGAAGTTCCGCTCACCGGCCTCCTCGTCTCAGACACGGGCACCCAAGGAGTTAGGGCCCCCTCGGATTCCTCCACCCTTGCGGAACTCAGTCAAAGGTACTGAGTTCCAGGCTTCCGCCATAGTACCTCACCCCAGGCTAAAGGTGCCTGGAATGGACTCCATCTCCCGCTCCGGCCAGGTCAAGGGCACCTGGGCCCGGAACTCCGGAAAGCCAGCACCCAGGCTGAAGGTGCCTGGGCGCGGCCGCATCCTCCCCTCCGAACTCTGAACCCCGTGGTAAGGGCGTCCGCCCCTTTTATCCCCTCTCCCTTTGCGTCACAGCGGGTTCCCCGCCCCGCTGTACAAGCGCCAGGAAAGGACAAAAAGGCACAGTCTTGCGGTGTGGGTTCAACTCCGGCCCAGGGTGACAACGCCACCTGCAGGCCGCAGGGAACCTCACACCACCAGAGTCCTCCAAGAACCATAAAAGGTCTCAGATTCCCTAACAATCAGTGCATCTGGGTTACACTACCACCCAGATGCCTCCCCTAAATTCAAATACCCGCTACACATGTAAAAAATCTAGGGGTTTTTATTTGTAGAAAAACTATAAAAGTACATTACTGTAATACATTTGAAAATCTCATAATAATAATCATCAATACATGACCCAGAATAGTGCTCTAATCTCACTTCCAAAAGCTACAGTAGCATAGGTAAACTCAAACTATAAGAGATAAATATCCAACAAACAAAGAAATTGGTTGAACGGTGTACGTAGGAAGTGGATAGCCTTAGTCATGGGTCCAGTATGCTGAAACTTAGTCTCGCTCTGCTATACATGTTTCGCATATCGTAACGCTTCTTCAGGAGCGTAATGGTAGAAAGGTCGTATTGAATAGTGTAACACGAACCTGGATACCAACACACTGGCAGTGTGTCTAAGACAGATAGTCAGTTGAGTTTATGGAAATTATAGTAAACAACAGCGGGGTATTTAAACAAGGCACAGTCTGCTGGTACGCAGAAAAAGAGTTCCCTCCAGGTAGTATTTGGCTAGAAACGCCAGGAAGTATGCACCGATCACAACCTGGTGCGTGGGCTGGGCAGAGGTAATCTGTCCACAGTGTAGCCCCAGAACGATAGCGTGACCAAGCTTAAAGCTTGGGCAGTGTGTATACTAGCGAGCCTGTGTGGAACCTCTCCTGAGTGTATAACTCAGGAGCGTGCCCGCAAGCTCTTCTCCAAGGGGGTTATGTAATGCGGGGAGGAGCCTTCGAGAG
Source organism: Rana muscosa (assembly GCA_029206835.1). Taxonomy (NCBI): domain Eukaryota; kingdom Metazoa; phylum Chordata; class Amphibia; order Anura; family Ranidae; genus Rana; species Rana muscosa. The sequence goes on along the minus strand of CM055128.1, from coordinate 290,359,568 downwards.
CCGCCAAGGGACCCCAGAAGAGGATATTCGGGGCCACTCTGTGCAAAACAAGCTGCACAGTGAAGGTAAGTATGACATGTTTGTTATTTAAAAAAAAAAAAAAAGATCCTTTAATATAAGTTTATAAGTGCTTTATAAATTTCAAATGCTTCCAATCACTCTTCCGCAGGAATATTTTAAGAAACGTACAACTCTTATATTGAAGTATATATGGGCACATAGACGCCCTAGGATTGCATATGCTGTGTTGGCTAAGGAGAAGAAAGCAGATGGGTTGGCATTGCCAGATCTTAAAAAAAAAATTATCAGGCGGTCACTATTTCACAACTAGTAGATTGGATTTACAATAATTAAAAATAAAAGTTGGGTGGAGATAGAGTTTGAACAAAGTAAAGTAGATTTAGGAAAAATGGTTTGGATTCCATGGTTATGCAGAGATTTAGCAAATAGCACAAATCCACCGACAGAGAATGTTTTTAGAACATGGGATAGTCTGTGTAGGCATTATCACTGGGAACATAATTCACCTTTGATTTCATTCATAGACACAAATTACTTCATACCTGGGAAAGAGGATTATTTATATTTTGTCAGATTGGCAAAAAAGGAGATAATACAGCTACAAAATGTGATGGTAGGGGACAGGATAGGTTGTATACCACTAGATAAAAGGAGACATGCACAAATACCACACTTCGCACAAATGTTACCACAGCCACTACGCGGAAAAGATAGACCTAGGTCAATAGAAAAACTGTTTAGTTCTCCATCTAGTTTCCAGCACAGCACTTCAAAAATATATAAGGTACTAGTAAAAGTAACAGAACCCGAGTTCCCACCCTATCTTGGGAAATGGGAGCAGGAGCTGGGGCGAAGCTTAAACGACCACCAGAAGAGGAGGATACTAAAATTAGCGTGTTTTTCTTCAAATGACGCCAAGACGATAGAGATGAGCTTTAAACTCTTGGCTAGATAGTATGTGACCGCGCTGAGGGCGGCGAGCTTAGAGGTGGACGTATCCTCTCTATGTTGGAGGGGATGCGGTTTGCCGGGGACCTTCGCGCACCTATGGCGGGAATGCATAGTTGCCAACAGTCACGAATTTCCCGGGGCAGTCCCGAGTTTTGGACCCTTGTCCCGAATTGTGTTTTTCCCGCTTGTTTTCCCGGGATTTTGTTTTGTCCCGGGAAATTCGGGAATGTTTTAGGCAAAAAACGTCAGCGGCTACACCAAAATGGCCTCCGCCGCCTCGAGTGTTGTGTCCTCTTTTACTCTTGTGTTCAGTGCAGAGGAGAGGGGCAGCCAATCGGCTTCTCTCTTTTGGCGGCCCCTCCCGGCTCTCCACTGAACATGATTTGGATGTGATCGTCCCCCACCCGCCGCCTGCTTTGAATCCAAGTGTATTCTGTACCAAGATACAGGTCTTTCTGAGGGAGATCATTGAGGTTATCCAGGAAATAACATGGGAGCGTATGCAGGCAAAACCCTGGGGATGCTTATTCCATAAAACCGATAAACCAATAGCTCAATATAAGATATCTCTGGTACCACACCTGTTAAATGCAGCTAAAAGGCCTGATTCCCAGGTACTGGCAAACACAAAAAAAAAAACAAGTGTGAAGGAATGGATAAAAAAAATCGATAAGATATGCGCCATTGAAGAGACATTACATACAGAGGAAGATTTAATAGAGACATAATGATACCTGGGGGAAATGGCTGGATTTTAAGAAAACGGGAGAGTATATGGAAATGTGTGATATAGGAGAATGAGAATATATGGGAATATCAATATCTTGAGATGTAGAGAACTGGCTATTTGGAGAAGATTCAGAAGGGAAAAGGTGAGAACCTAGAAGGGAGAGGGGGGGGGGGGGTGTATATACGAGTATGTGTATGTATATATGTCTCTCCTTTTTTCCTTTCTTGGGGAGAGAAAGGGGGGGGGGTAAGGTTTCAGTCTGTGGAATGTAATTTTGAATACGTTTGACAATGTCTGTTTACATGGAGATCTTTTGAAAATTCATAAAACGATTAAATACAAAATAAATACATTATTTCTCCTATTTTCCTAATTCTTCATATTGACGTATCCTTGTGATTTAATGAAGATAGAACTATTGGCATAAAAAAAATGACATACACTATATTGTCAAAAGTATTGGGACACCTGCTTTCACACGCACAGGAACTTGAATGGCATCCCAGTCTAATGCCGCGTACACAAGGAATTTCCGTTGGAAAAATAGAAAAACCAGCTCTCAATCTTTTGCTGGCGGAAATTCAGACAGAAAAAGTTGGATGGAGCATACACACGGTTGGAATATCGGACCAAGAAAAGAGAAACACACAATGGGAGAGTCCTCGATGGGGGCTACGCAACCCAGTAACATACAAAAACAAGGAAGGTTCCCCAGGGGTTTTTCAAAGGCAGCAAGAAGTTATTTAACCACTTCGCGCCCGGGCTATAAGGAAAAGCTGTGCCCGCCATGTCAGGCGAGTGCCGATGCGCGTGCCTGTCGGCCGCGATGCCAGCCAGGTACGAGCGATCGGCTGTCACAGAGCCAGGGACGTGGATCTCTGTGTGTAAACACAGAGATCCACGTCCTGTCGGGGAGAGGAGACGGATGGTGTGTTCCTTGTACATAGGGACAACCATCAGTCACCTCCCCCAGTCAGTCCCCTCCCCCCCACAGTAAGAACATCTAGCAGGGAACATATTAACCCCTTGATCGCCCCCTAGTGGTTAACTCCTTCCCTGCCAGTCACATTTATACAGTAATCAGTGCATATTTTTAGCACTGTTCGCTGTATAAATGTGAATGGTCCCAAAAATGTGTCAAAAGTGTCCGATGTGTCCGCCGTAATGTCACAGTCACAAAAAAAAAAAACGCAGATCGACGCCATTACTAGTAAAAAAATAAATAAAAAAATAATACAAAAAAAATCATAATTCTATTCCCTATTTTGTAGGCGCTATAACTTTTGGGCAAACCAATCACTATACCCTTATTGCGATTTTTTTTTTGACCTAAAATATGTAGAATACGTATCGGCCTAAACTGAGGAAAAAAATAGTTTTTTTTTAAAAAAAAAATGGGATATTAATTATAGCAAAAATTAAAAAATATTGTGTTTTTTTCAAAATTGTCGCTCTATTTTTGTTTATAGCGCAAAAAATAAAAACCGCAGAAATGACCAAAGACCACCAAAAGAAAGCTCTATTTGTGGGAAAAAAAGGACGTCAATTTTGTTTGGGAGCCACGTCGCACGACCGCGCAATTGTCATTCAAAGCGTGACGGCGCTGAAACCTGAAATTTCGCCTGGGCAGGAAGGGGGTTATGTGCCCAGTTGTCAAGTGGATAAAGAGTAATTGTATAAAAATATATATTTTTTATTGATCCATCTGGGATGTCTTTTGCCCTAAGTGATGCTGTATAATGTCTTGTGTGCTCTCAACCAGAGTATGTATTTTTATTTATTGTATATCTCCACTTCATTCATTTTTCTGTTTGGATCAATAAAATATATATATTTTTATACAATTACTCTTTATATAACTTCTTGCTGCCTTTGAAAAACCCCTGGGGAATATCCGACCAAAAGCTCCCATCTCACTTTTTTTGATGGAAATTCCGACCGTGTGTATGCAGCATTAGTCCGTAGGGTTCAATAGTGGGTTGTCCCACCCTTTGCAGCTATAACAGCTTCAACTCTTCTGGGAAGGCTGTCCACAAGGTTTAGGAGTGTGTCTATGGGAATGTTTGACCATTCTTCCAGAAGCACATTTGTGAGGTCAGGCACTGATGTTGGACGAGAAGGCCTGACCGGCAGTCTCCGCTCAAATTCATCCCAAAGATGTTCTATTGGGTTGAGGTCAGGACTCTGTGCAGGCCAGTCAAGTTCCTCCACCCCAAACTCGCTCATCCATGTCTTTATAGATCTTATTTGTGCACTGGTGCGCATTTATTTTGAAACAGGAAGGGGCCATCCCCAAATTGTTCCCACAAATTTTGGAGCATGAAATAGTCCAAAAATGTCTAGGTATGCTGACGCTCTAAAGCCTCGTACACACGGCCGGACTTCCATCTGACTTTTCCATGGATTTTTGTCCGAACGGAGTTGGTTGGGAACACCCATAGCATACACACCACAGGACTTTTCTGCAAACTTTCCCAAAACTTTTTGCAACATCACATGGTTTTTCTGCTCTTTACCGCCACCCTTTGGTCAACTTCTGCTATTGTTGGTTGATTTTAACTTTAGTTGTTTTGTCCATCGGACAAAAGTCCAATGGCTTTCTGTACACACGGTAGGACTTTGCTCCATCGGACTTTTGTTGGGCAAAAGTTTGTCCGTTTGCAGACCCAACTTTTGTCCGATGAAAACAAGAAAAAAACAAAAAAAGTTTGTCCGATGGAGCGTACACACAGTCGGATTGTTGGTCCAACTTGCTCAAAATGAAGTTTGTTGGCCAAAAGTCCGACCGTGTGTATGGGGCTTAAGAGTTTCTTCACTGGAACTAAGGGGCCAACTCCTGAAAAACAACCCCACACCATAATCCCCCCTCCACCAAATGATTTGGGCCAGTGCAAAAGCAAGGTCCATAAAGACATGGATGAGCGAGTTTGGGGTGGAGGAACTTGACTGGCCTGCACAGAGTTCTGACCTTAACCCAACAGAACACTGGTCCAAATCATTTATGGCGTCCCCTGTATAACTTTTATTTACTTTTTTTAATTGTATTTACTTGTTGATCCTGCCAGTAGATCATATTTGTTCTACTTCCTTTAACACTGAACTCCGAGAAAAAATATTTTTTGTGATATTTGCTATATAAAAATAATGATGGGTGTCCCATGTGTGTGAATGACGGCTCACAGCATCCTCAGCAGAGAAGAAAACATTTTCAGTTTTGGTCCTCCTGAGCTCAGCAAGTGTTCAATTCTTAACAAACGACCAGCAGAGCACACATGCGTTTTGGTAGAAAATCTATTCAATGAGACTGTTAAAAAAAAAAAGAACGCAGCTCCACCTTTATTACACCGGAATTATCAGCTCAGATCTGTAGACACCGTAATAACTTTCCATGATAATTATTTGTACAAAGTCTTTTTCCTATTTTCAAGGTTTTGCTGATTTTAGTCCTGATATGCAAAAGATATCAAATCGCAATCAAAGTGCGGCTAATCTGGTTATTTTTTCTTAAAATGTATCAGAAGGGGAGATTGTGATAACCTGCATTCGTCGGTGGCTCGTGGTATCACGGCAAGTCTTCTGTGGATCTAATTTTAGCAAAGCTAATCACCTCTGTGCAACTGACTTGAAGTTTTCTAATTACAGGGCCATGAGCAAAGTGAGCGAAGGAGAGAGACGGGACTTCCAAAAGCTCACATGAGCGACGATTCTCCGCAGTGACAGTAGGATGAGGAATGGCAAAAGAGATAACCTGATTAAAGAGTATAATGTGTTATAATGAACAATGCCAGTGTAAGCAAAAACTCCTCTACACTTTCTGCAGACACAGCTCCCTAGACATCTGAATACAACCTGTTAACAAGAGAACCGCTAATATAAAAACAATCGTCTGTTGTCTGCACCCACCCTGCTTTCTAGTACACCTGCACCTAAAGCATATTTGCAGGTACCCCCTCCTGATTGGATTTGTAAGGCCCCTTTCACACAAGAGGTCCAATCAGGTCCTCAGCTGAACCCGATTGGACCCTCCAATCTTCTCTATGGGCAGTCAGATGTAAATGGACTTGTGTTCCTTTCAGTGGCGGCCCATCCATAAGGGGTGCTGCCCCCAAAAATCCATGCACCCGTCCCCTAATCTACATGCAGGGCACCGGACGCATGGATTCCAGTGTTTTTTTGTATTTTTTTAAGCACATGATTAGAGCCAGAGTTTCTAAATGGCTTAAAAAAAGGGTGGGCTTGGGGCGCAGAGCACTCAGTTGTGTGACAATAGCAAATTAATATTCACTATTGTTTCCTGATTCTCCTCCCGGCCAATCAGGAAGTGGGTCTTATACCTTATACCAGTGTTTCTCAACTCCAGTCCTCAAGGCGCCCCAACAGGTCATGTTTTCAGGCTTTGCATTATTTTACACAGGTGATTTGATCAGTTTTACTGCCTTAGCAATTACCACAGCCGTTTCATCCGAGGGAAATCCTGAAAACATGACCTGTTGGGGCGCCCTGAGGACTGGAGTTGAGAAACACTGCCTTATACATCCCACTTCCTGTTTCTTGTCTGGTCATTAGTCTAGGATTAAGACATCATGCACTGCTCTCTCTCACTCTAGTGAGAGTTTGCCAGGAAGGGAGAGGGGATGAGTCATACGAGGGCCAATGAGAGCTGCAGAGGTGGAGGTGTGCTTCTATGTGTCTGTGTAAATCCAGGAAGTGAACAGGCAGCAGCTTCAGCTGCCGACAGTTAAAATGACTGCAGCCAGACTCAGTGGAGGGAGATTTCTGCAGCATATTTGGCAAGTACAGAATCACAGTATATATAAAATAATTTGCAAAGTGGTTGGAGGGAAGCTTCAGAATGGCAAAGACGTTTTTATTACAAATTATGTGAGCAGACCGCAGTTCCTCTTTAAGGTGTGCTAAATAATACTTAAAGTGGATGTAAACCCCCTCTCATCCTTTCTAAACTACTGCCATAGTGCTGATCTATAAGGATATAGAGGCCTCCTGCATGTATCCTTATCTGTCAAATGTCTCCCCTCTGTCTGTTATAAGAACTGAAAAACTGCAGATTCTGTGGGTGGATCTGTTGTCTGGAGCTCGGTGGGTGGAGTCGTGATGTCAGTAGACTCCCCGCCCACCTCTACACTCCCCTTGTCAACATGCATTTTCTCCTGTGTATTCCTTCTGCTATGATCACTAACATCCAGTCAAAATCCAGAAAAGTAACCACATGACTTCAGAAAAGGAGTGGGGGTGGGAATTAAAAAAATAATGCCTGTCTAAAGCTAGTGCACGAGATATGTAAATAACCTGTCACTCAAAGCAAGGGGGCGGAACGGACAAAGGTTTTTCTCTGTCTGTTTTATCTCACTGAACAATAAAAGAGGATTGATCAGAGCTGGATTAACTCTTTGTGGCAAGACCTGGCACAAATGATAGGAAATCTTATACTCTACATTGTGACAGCAAAAAAAAAAAAAAAATTTGGGTTTACATCCACTTTAAAGCAGGATTCCACCCGCAATTTTTATTTTTTTAAAAGTCAGCAGCTACAAACACTGTAGCTGCTGACTTTTAATAAGGACACTGACCTGTCCTAGGCACCCACAATGTCAGCCCCCCGAGGCCGATCCCTCGATCATGGAGGGTCCCGGCGCGGCCATCCTCACTAGGGGAAACAGGCAGTGGAGCCTTGCGGCTTCACTGCCCGTTTCCTACTGCGCATGCGCGAGTCGCGCAGCGGTTTCTGAATGGGCGGCTGCTCTCTGGGATACACACAGTTCCCAGAAGGCAGCGCGCCCCATTCACCAGAAGACACCGTGAGTAGGAGGCGGAAGAAGACCAGCTAGGGGCTAGGAAGAGGTAGATTAGGAAGAAACCCCTGAAAAGCGCACTTTCTAGTAAGTACATTTTATTTTAATTTTTTTTAATTCTACATTTTGGTGTATTTTTTTTTTTTCATTTTTTAGGGTGGAACTCCACTTTAAGGCATGCTAAAATGACATACGATAACACTGCCTGAGACATCACTTTAGCATGCCTTGAGGCGCCCATTTACATTTATGCGTTGCACTACCTCCACAAAAGGTAATGCAAGGTAAATGGCGCTTCACAGACTTCTGTGCATTGTCTGATTGTTCTCCTGACACAATGAAAATCTAAGTGTCACTTGATAAATGTATGTGCTATACAGTTAAATCAAATAAACGAAAAGCTGTGACAGCATAATCTGTCAGCCTATAGCTGATTTTGCCCGCGATGTCTCTACACCACCGCGCCAAGCAGCCTGTGAGCAGGCCAAAGCGATGCCAAGTGACGGCCTGCCTATAGGAAACTGTGTATATGCACAGACACTGTGCAGGGGCTCGGGGAGCTGATGGTGGAATAAAACATGATGCAAATTGCTGACAGCCTGCTACAGCTCCGACAGCCTGCTACAGCTCCGACAGCCTGCTACAGCTCCGACAGCATGCTACAGCTCCGACAGAATGCTACAGCTCCGACAGCCTGCTACAGCTCCGACAGCCTGCTACAGCTCCGACAGCCTGCTACAGCTCCGACAGCATGCTACAGCTCCGACAGCCTGCTACAGCTCCGACAGAATGCTACAGCTCCGACAGCCTGCTACAGCTCCGACAGCCTGCTACAGCTCCGACAGCATGCTACAGCTCCGACAGCCTGCTACAGCTCCGACAGCCTGCTACAGCTCCGACAGAATGCTACAGCTCCGACAGCCTGCTACAGCTCCGACAGCCTGCTACAGCTCCGACAGCATGCTACAGCTCCGACAGCCTGCTACAGCTCCGACAGCCTGCTACAGCTCCGACAGAATGCTACAGCTCCGACAGCCTGCTACAGCTCCGACAGCCTGCTACAGCTCCGACAGCCTGCTACAGCTCCGACAGCCTGCTACAGCTCCGACAGCATGCTACAGCTCCGACAGCCTGCTACAGCTCCGACAGCCTGCTACAGCTCCGACAGAATGCTACAGCTCCGACAGCCTGCTACAGCTCCGACAGCCTGCTACAGCTCCGACAGCCTGCTACAGCTCCGACAGAATGCTACAGCTCCGACAGAATGCTACAGCTCCGACAGCCTGCTACAGCTCCGACAGCATGCTACAGCTCCGACAGCCTGCTACAGCTCCGATAGCCTGCTACAGCTCCGACAGCCTGCTACAGCTCCAACAGCATGCTACAGCTCCGACAGCCTGCTACAGCTCCAACAGCCTGCTACAGCTCCGACAGCATGCTACAGCTCCGACAGCCTGCTACAGCTCCGACAGCCTGCTACAGCTCCGACAGCATGCTACAGCTCCGACAGCCTGCTACAGCTCCGACAGCCTGCTACAGCTCCGACAGCCTGCTACAGCTCCGACAGCATTTCGTTTATTTGAATTGTGTTTCCTACAGGTTCGTTTATAAACTCGATGCTGCAACTTGCAGTTCTTTCCACAGCTGATGGGCGCAGACTGCGTTGTCCTATACACATCACATGACAGGATGTTTATGGGATTTACATGATGCAAACCCGCCAGTCTGGCTACAAATCTTTACTGTAAAAGGAGATTGAGTCATTGCTTATCAGTCAGTAAAAGCTGACAGGTTATTGACATGCGCTGCCCCCATGCCATTACAGATGATGACTTGTACACCAGAGACTGATGTACTATCCTGTAGACACCGCTCACAGACAAAGGCACTGCGTCGCTGTCTGTCTTTCCCAACCTGCCCTAAAAGCTGACAGCCTATTCTGTCTTCCTCCCAGTCCATCCCAGACATTGTATATATGTAATAGATTTACAGTCACTCCCAACAAAAGCACCAAGCAGAAACTCCACTACGGATTGCTGGGACCGAATTAGGCTCATTACTCAGAATATAATTACCATCAACTAATAAATAACATCAAAGAACTGTCTGTGCTGCATATAGCAATCAATTCAGTTCCATCTCTCATTTATCTTCTGTAACTTGGAATATTAAAGACTGACTAGGTTCTGCGGGAAACAAGGACACTTTTTCAGACGCTTCCCAAAAATGAGGCCCACTGGAGCCGATTAAAGCTACACTCCAGGATCAGTAAATATCGTCTAAGGCAGTGGCGGCTGGTGTTTTTTTTTTATGGGGGGCGGCAAACCAATCCCCCCCCCCACTGTGGCACTAACACAGCCCACCACCACCCGCTGTCCTTACCCTGGATGCGGGCAGTGAGATTGTGGCGGGCTCGGGGAAATCTACTCCGGTGTCCTCTCCTGGAGCAGCTTCTGCGGTCTTGCCTCCTCACACCTGATTTAGACATCGAATTGCTGTACTATGCTATCACAATCGCATACATTGCAATCATAAGTTTACATATTGCCTCCTCACCACCTGTCAAATACACTCGGATCGCTTTTTAGAGGAGCAGCAGTACCTGCTGCACTTGTGAATGTGCCCTTAGTTGCATTTGGCAGTGGCACCCTTAAGGCTCATTCACATGTAAAGTTGGGGGGTGGTAAAACCCTGCGGTTGAGGGTGAAAGCAGCCCTATATTAAAATGCCCAGTGTATTGCTTCACACTGACCTGAAGATCTCTTCTTTCCTGCTGCTGGCACCACTCTGGAGACCACTAATCAGGATAAGAGGTGGAGTGCAGTTGGTATCACTCTGCATGGGACAGGAGCCGGCACTACAGAGGCGGCATCAGCTTATGTGGCTCTTGCTCTCTACTACAGCTCCAACGTTACAAGTAGTCCCTCTGCATTGTACTTTGATGCTCTGGAATGGCGGGTCAGCAAGCACGGACCGTGATCTACCAGTCACCTGTCTGTGATCTACCGGTTGCTGACCCCCAGTCTAAATCCATTCATCAAGTATATTCTTCCTTGAATCTTGGTGTGCTTTGTGTATTTGTTTATATCTGTGAGTAATCCAGTATGAAACTTTACCTCTGTAAAATAAAGACTGCCCACTGCTGCTCTCTCTCCTTGTGCAGGGTGACTCCTCCTGTAGCTTTCTGCAGGCAGCTTGCAGTGGGTGGAGCCTGCTGGGTCCCTCCCACAGCTCTGCTCTCATAGGCTATGTACAGTGATGATGTCACTGCTATTCTACAATGTAATAGCTGGGTTTATATTTGGTGCATACAAAAATTATTTATATCCTTTGGGGCTAATGTTGCCCAATAGCAACCAATCATGCCCCTTCTTCAAACAAATACAATATATGAATCTGACTGGTTGCTGTGGGTATCTGAAGCACATTATTCAAGCTCCAGGAACAATAGAAAGAATGTGGAAACGGCAGCAAAGAATTATGTGGTGCAGTTGCTCATAGCCACCAACCAATTTTAATGTATTACTCGATGATTGTTTGTTTTGTGCTTCTATACATTTACTTTATATCAACCACAATAAATAATATATGCGGTGGGGCAGTGGTCATATGACCAAAGCCACTATGTAGCTACAGAAAAGTCTGTCTGTCTGAAGGGAGACTAACACTTCAGGGAGTTCCCCTCCAGGATGCAGAAGGAGGTCAGCAGAAGAAAACATTGAGCACTGTGGGGGACACAGGAGATCCACACTTCTCAAAGTGTTAGCCTTTCTGCCGAGAGGGAATTATTGTTCTAGGTCTAAGCTGCGTTCTTCCGTAAGATGTCAGATGAGACGAAACGCGTAGGGTTAAGCCAATTACTGACATCATTGCACTTTTAGCATCAACCCATCTCTCTTTCCATGCCAGCTTGAGTATTCTTTATGCCATTTAATTATAACACATGTAAGTGCAATATATTTTTAATAAAGAGTTTTTAAAAGTCTTTCTACACTGTGTGGGGCATTCTCTACCCTCTTTTTCCCTGAGCCTTGTGCTGCAGCTGATCAGAGGCAGAGACCCAGATGACAGCAAGGGGTGATGACCAGGCTATGATTATAGAAGTAACTAGTATAGGACTTAGATAGGTAACATGTTCTCTGTTTTTCCGACGGAAAAAATTCTTATCGGAAAATCCGTTCGTCTGTATGCAATTCCGACGCACTAAAAACCACGCATGCTTAGAATCAAGTCAACGCATGCTCGGAAGTATTGAACTTCATTTTTCTCAGCACGTCGTAGTGTTGTACGTCACCGCGTTCTTGGCAATCGGAATTTGGTGTGACCATGTGTATGCAAGCCAAGCTTGAGCGGATATCCGTCGGAAAAACCATCCGATTTTTTTCCAACGGAAAATCCGACCGTGTGTACAAGGCATCAGGCTTCTGCTAGAAAGCAGAACATGAAGAGGAACTTCATCTTTCAGCATGACAACGACCCAAAGCATACATCCAAATCAACAAAGAAATGGCTTCACCAGAAGATTAACGTTTTGGAATGGTCCAGCCAGAGCCCAGACCTGAATCCCATTGAAAATCTGTGGGGTGATCTGAAGAGGCCTGTGCACAGGAGATGCCCTCGCAATCTGACAGATTTGGAGTGTTTTTGCAAAAAAAGAGTGGGCAAAAAATTGCCAAGTCAAGATGTGCCATGCTGATAGACTCGTACCCAAAAAGACTGAGTGTTGTAATAAAATCAAAAGGCACTTCAACAAAGTATTATGCCCCGTACACACGGTTGGATTTTCCGTCGGAATAAACTCCGACGGGTTTTTCCGACGGAATTCCGTTCAAGCTGTCTTGCATACACACTGTCACACCAAATTCCGACCGTCAAGAACGCGGTGACGTACAACACTACGACGAGCCAAGAAAACTGAAGTTCAATGCTTCCGAGCATGCGTTGACTTGATTCTGAGCATGCGTGTTATTTTCTCCGTCGGAGTTCCATACAGACAAACAAAATTTTCGTCTGAAAAAAAGAGAACATGTTCTCTTTCTAACTCCGTCAGAATTTCCGACAGAAAAAGTCTGATGGGGCACACACACGGTCAGAATATCCGATGAAAAAATTCCGTCTGACTTTTTCCATCGGAAATTACGAGGACACTTATGCAACCATATTATTATTTTTTTATTATTTTTACTTCCCTCAACCTAAATGACTTCAGTTTGTTGTTCAACTGAGTTGTACAGTTTTTAGGTCACATTAAAAGGTGGAAAAAGTTCTGAAATTATTCATCTTTGTCTCATTTTCTTACATCACAGAAACCTGACATTTTAACAGGGGTGTGTAGACTTTTTATGTCCACTGTATGTATGTAGCGCAACACGTTGAATTTAGATTTGAGTACATAAGGTGATATCCCTTATTGTGTTGGCAGCTTAATTTTGTTTGTTTTTTATTCTTTCTTTGCACATTTGCGCATTTTTATATCATTAAATATACCATTGAAAGTGTTTTGTTATGTTTGTTTGTTGCAACAACAAAACAGTTGATCCTGACAGATCGGGAAAAATTACATTATTATTATTTTTTTTAACAAGAAAAACGACCGTGTGTGGGCTTTTTGTCATTTTTCCAGACGGGAAAACCGGCATTAATCACGACGAGAAAAATTAGAACATGCTCTAATTTTTCTCATCGTGATTCACATCATTTTTTGGGAACCCTCGTTTTTCCCATCGATTTTCTCGACTGTGTTTTCGATCGTGTGTACGCGAAGGGCTTTATAGAGAAGACTGTGAGGGTGGGGGAGGCAGAATGTGAAGAAGGCTATCTCTTTTGTAATCCATCAGAAATTAAACAGGCAGGGCTGACACCACTGCTTAGTATTTCAGAACTCAAACGACACTTTATTATCACCTCAACCGGGAAGGTAGGGGCAAACTATATTTCTGGCACGCCAACTGTTATTTGTCTGTACTTGCAGAATGTGTAAAAGGTAAAAACCTGGAAAAATATGCATGTGTTGCAGAGATGTACTGCATAGGTTTTTTGTTTTGCCATGACATAAGCTTTAAGTTAGAAAATGTGTGGGAAAGGCCCGAAAAAAAAGACTTTTGAGAATCATCATGCATTGATACCTAATCAGTACAGATCTTATCTGTGGAATACAAATATAGAAGTTTCCGCAGGCTGTCCCCTCTCTGCCCCCAGATAAAACGCATGGCTTCCTTAACCACTTAAGGACCGGACCAATACGCAGCATAATGACCAGGCCCCTTTTTGCGATTCGGCACTGCGTCGCTTTAACTGACAATTGCGCGGTCGTGCGACGTGGCTCCCAAACAAAATTGGCGTCCTTTTTTTCCCACAAATAGAGCTTTCTTTTGGTGGGATTTGATCACCTCTGCGGTTTCTATTTTTTGCACTATAAACAAAAATAGAGCGACAATTTTGAAAAAAATTACATATTTTACTTTTACTATAATAAATGGTGGCGGACAATGGTGGCGGACACATCGGACACTTTTGACACATTTTTGGGACCATTGTCATTTTTACAGCGATCAGTGCAATAAAAATGCACTAGTTACTGTAAAAATGACACTGGCAGTGAAGGGGTTAACCACTAGGGGCGCTGGAGGGGTTAAGTGTGCCTAGGGGCGTGTTTCTAACTGAGGGGGGGGGGCGTGGCTATGAGTGACACGTCACCGATTACACAGAGCGGAGATCGGTGACATTGTCAGTAGGGGAGCGGGGAGATGTTGTGTTTACACTACATGCCTCTGTGAGACGATTGCGGGGATCTCCGCGGCGATCGAGTCCAACTCACAGGGAAGGCAGGGGGGTCACGAGCGAGCCGCCGCCGCGTGTGCGACCCCGACGTCGGCAGTTAAAGGGCCACGTACAGGTACTTGATTGTGCCTGTACGAGCCATTCTGCCGACGTATATATACAGTGGCTGGTCCTTAAGTGGTTAAAGGGACACATTGGCCTACTCAGTTGGCAATCATAGACTTTCTTTTTTTTTTTTTTCTTGTTTTATTAATGAAGAAGATACGGACCCGCCAAAGTTCAATCTTTTCCGCCAAATGCGTTCCCTCCGAGTTTAGCTGGTGAAATTAATCCACGCTGAACAATCCTACAGAGTACAATAATAACAAGCTGGTTACACAGACCCAAGATGTGCGTGGAATTTAAATGAGCCTTAGCCCTCCCTTTTTTTCTGTCTCTTGAAATCTCCACAATATGGAAAAAACTGTCTGACTCTGACATCCGGCTGCGCAAGAGAAAAATCGATGACAGAACAGGGCTCTGTGTTCCACCAGGCCCGCTGCACGGTGACAGGCTGGCTGCGCGGTCTCCTATGACAGCGAGGCCTGGGTCACGTGACGCAGCTCACATCGCTGATGAGCATAAGACAAGTAAGACACCCTTGTGCTCGTTCATGCTTTGTTTTTGACAAATTAAAATTCGCCTTCATGCTTCACAAATATGACTTCATTAGCAATCTGAGCCCAGGAGCTAATCTTCTTTGCAGCAGGACAACGACCCTAAACATACAGCCAATGTCATTAGGAACTATCTTTGGCGTAGGGAAGAACAAGGAGGCCTGGAAGTGATGGTTTGGCCCCCACAGAGCCCTGATGTCAGTCTGTCTGGGATTTTCGTGAAGAGATGGAAGAATTTGAGGCAGCCTACATCCACAGAAGATCTGTGCTTAGTTCCCCAAGATGTTTGGAACAACCTACCTGACGATTTCCTTCAAAAACTGTGTGCGAGTGTACCTAGAAGAACTGATGCTGCTTTGAAGGCAAAGGGTAATCACACCAAATATTACCGGTAATTTGATTTGGATTTCTTTTCTGTTCATTTGCTTTCCATTTTGCGAACTGATAAAAAAATAAACACTATTTTATTTCTGAAAGCATTCCTAATTTTTCACACCTGCCTAAAATTTTTGCACTTATCGCAAAAAATGGCCGGTCAGGAAGCGGGTAAATCCTTCCGGGGCTGAAGTGGTTAATGTGTGTTAAAGTCAAGGCAAGTGATAAAGTAAGGCAAGTATAAAAGGAAAAAAAAAAAAAACATCTCCAAACTACCTGATGGGTTCTGGGTTCATTTCCCTCCATGTGTGCTGCCTGCATGGAGTGCGTACATTCTTCCCTGTGTTCGCGTTGGATGTGCTAGGTTCTGCCAACAATCCAGGAACATGCTGGTAGATTGATCTGCTTGGCTACCAAGGCATGCTGGGACCAGTAGTTCAAAAACAGCTGGAAAGTTGACAGATGCAAAGTAAGATTTATTTGTTGTTCCCCTTCTACGTATTCCTAAGCCCCGAAATTGCCTGAAGAAAGTGGTGACTCTCAGGGTATTGTCACCACCAACACACGGCTCTGTATAAGTGGAGTGAAAAGGTTGATGCCTCAGCACAAACAACGGGCCAGATCAATATATTAATATAAAGCTAATGCCTCATACGTGTTGTCCACACAATCTCAGCATGTATCTCTCCTCTTGCTCTCACTCGTTTGCTATTCTACCATCCTCAGGGACATCCAAGCGTTGTGCTTGAGATGCAGGGAAAACAGCTTCTTAAGTAAACAGTTCTAAGAGCTGTGTGTTTTCCTGAGCAATTCATTATTCATAGCATGGCGCACTTTCAGCGTGATGACTTCAGACTCCAGATCAACATTAAAAAAACAGGAAGAAGAAGAAAGAGTATCCAGGAGTGACAGTGAGGCTACGAGTTCACAAGGTTCGAAACTTCACACCTTCAGCAGAATCGGCTTTTCAGCAACACCAGATCTTCTTAGTGGCGGCACATAATAGTATGAAGTACCTTATTCCAGCCGAGGTGTGCTAAGACGGGAAGGGGGCCTATGATCTTAGGGGCCCCTCTTTGCTGCACTGGCCAGCAACAGGCTGAAGTAAGAAACTCTAGTTATTAGAAGCCTGAAATGTTCCTGGCTGAATTCAGACTATGCAATGTCTTAGCCCAATGTGTTTTCGTTCATTAAGGGCCCATTTACACTGCAGATTATTGTGTTAATGTACGTGCATAACGTGCATTATGTTACATGCTTATGTTCATTGCAGTAAAGCAGCCTATTGAAATCAATTGCCTTCAGATGCACCAAAAAACTGCACATCACAACATTTTTGCCATGCATTGCAACTTGTCTTAGGCCCCTTTCACACGGACGGTCCGTTCAGGTCCGCCTGTCAGTTTTTTTAGGCGGACCTGAACGGATGCTCCATGTAGCCCTATGGAGCCACGGATGTCAGCGGTGACATGTCCGCTGACATCCGCTCCGCTCCGCCAAAGTGTGACGGAGGAAAACCTTATTTTCCCATCCATCGGCAGAGCGGATCGGATGAACACGGACAGACGGTCCGTCTTCATCTGATCCCCCCATAGGGGAGAGCGGCGCTCTGACAGGGCGGTCCCTGCACAGTGTGCGGGGACCGCCCAGTCATCCGCCGGCTCAGCTGGGATCAACGGAGCGACCCCGTTTAGCAAGCGGAGCGGATCTTCACGGATCCGTACCGTGTGAAAGAGCCCTAAGTGTCTTGGGGTGTTATTCAAAATGGATGGCACCAGCCCGAGTGGTCTCTTGCAGATAAAGCTGCCACCTACCTGCTATGCAAATATATTTCAAGCGCTATATGACTTCCCTTCTTAAACACCTCTTAAACACTGTCAAGGCTTGTGTAGCGGGGCTTTGAAATTTAGGGGAATGTTTGAGTGGTAGTTGTGCTCAAACACACTACTTGATAGGGTTCAGTAAAACCCATTTGGAGCTGTAGGTGGGATACTGGTGTGTAGTTCCCCGTGGCCTGTTGGTGGCGCTGCCATCAGAGGCCAGGGTTGAACGGCTGGTACAATGCCGTGCCTTGGATGTCCCCTTTCGGCGGTGATATGGTGGGCGTATCGGCCAACTGTGCATCCCGGGAGGGGATATAAAAGGGGCAGACCCTGTCTGTCGGGAGTGAGTTCCCGGGGGTCCGACCCCGGGAGCGTGTGATTCTGTTCTTGGCCACCCCAGGCACCTTTAGCCCTGGGGTGGAGTTCCTGGTTCGGTACACTGGCGGATCAGTCCCAGGCACCTTTAGCCCTGGGGCTGCGACTGGAGGCTTTGGGTCCAGCGCCTTTGGCTGGAGCCGCGGAGGGAGAAGGAATCCCAGAGTGCTGCCTTGCGAGGAGACCTGTTGTCAGGGTCACCTGTGGCCAGGTGACAGATGCACACCGTAGGGGGACAGGAGTGCACCGCGAGGTAGTGAACCCTATGGCTGGCTTCTGTGGATAGGAAACTGGGTGGTTGTGGAAAGCGGGACCAGAGGAGCACAACCGGGATCCCAACGGAAGCGAGAGCCAAGATTCCCCAGGGCGCGGAGTCTAAGACCCAGCTGGTCTTCTCCAGGGCCTCTAGTGGTGAGGATGTTACGCTGCAGGCTGGGACCAGGTCGCGGCCCCTGGAGTTTCCTAGCTCACGCCCCGTAGGATAAGGGGAAGCAGCAGCACACGATAGAGAGAACCGAATAACAAGCCGAAGGTCAGGGGCCACAAGCAGACAAGGATAACGAAGAACGAGCCGAAGGTCAAGGGTCACGAGCAGACAGGGATGGTCGGGGACAAGCCAATAACGTAACAGAGAGACAGACGTAGCACACGGCAGGCAGGAACCCAAACACACAATGCCTAACAAACACGTTGATCAGCAAAGCAGGCTTGCAGTGCACAGGTTAATATAGTGTTCAGTGATAGGGCCTGGGGTGGAGTCAGGCTGGGAGGAGATTATAAAGGAAGCCAGGTGAAGGAGGTCTGGTCTCTAGATGAACACATGAGGAGGAAGGTAAGATGGCAGACAGACATTAATGCATATCCATGACAGTACCCTCCCTCTTACGAGGCCTCCCCCTTCCCCGCCTGGGCCCAGGTTTAGAGGGAAACTTCAGATGAAACTCCTTTAACAGACGAGGTGCAAAGACCTCAGATGCAGTGATCCAAGACCTCTCCTCAGGACCAAACCCTTTCCAATGAACGAGGTACTGAAGAACGCCTTTACAGAGTCGGGAGTCCAGAATTTGACTGATCTCGTACTCCTGATTATCCTCAGAGACAGACGCCACGGTAGGAAGAGGACGAGAGAATTTATTGAGGACTAAAGGCTTTAGAAGAGCAACATGAAAGGAGTTAGTGATTTTAAGGCTCTTAGGAATCTGGAGTTTGAAACAAACCGGATTCAGTTTAGCAGTTACCGTGTATGGACCGATGAATCGTGGAGCAAACTTCAGAGAAGGAACTCGGAGCTTGATGTTCCTGGTAGAGAGCCAGACTTTGTCCCCTGGCTGAAGAGAAGGCGGTTTACGCCTGCGGCGGTCGGCAAAGCCTTTGAATTTTTCAGCAGCTGCCCGGAGGGAATCATGAACGTGACCCCAAACGGAATTGAGAGACTCCTGAACCGAAGCCAAAGCTGGAATGTCTGGAGAACAGATCATAGGAAGAGGAAGTTGAGGGTGTTTTCCATAAACTGTGAAAAAGGGTGTCTTCTGCGAACTGGTATTCACATGATTGTTATGGGAGAATTCTGCCCACGGGAGTAGAGAGGACCAATCGTCATGGTGAGAAGACACAAAGGTGCGAAGAAAGACCTCTAACTCCTGATTAACCCTCTCAGTCTGTCCATTGGATTGGGGATGGTAAGAAGAAGAAAAATCCAAGACAATATTGAGGGATTTGCAAAAGGCTCTCCAAAAACGAGACGTGAATTGGACTCCCCTGTCGGAAACAATATGAGAAGGGACCCCATGTAGGCGGAGAATTTCTCGAATGAAAATGGGAACCAAGGCAGGGGCAGAAGGAAGACCAGGAAGAGGAACAAAATGAGCCATCTTGGAGAATCGATCGATTACCACCCAAATGACTGTATTATTCTCAGACAGTGGGAGATCGGTGATAAAATCCATGGCAATATGGGCCCAGGGTTCCTTAGGAATAGGCAAGGGCATGAGGAGACCAGCAGGAGCTTGTGTGGAGGATTTGGACTGAGCACAGACATGACAAGCTTTAACGTAGTCTTTGACGTCTGAGCGGAGATTAGGCCACCAGTAGTGACGACTGATGAGTAGGAAGGATCGGAGGAATCCAGAATGCCCTGCCACCTTGGAATCATGTCCCCAACGAAGGATCTTAGCTCTTAGCTCAGTGGGGACAAAGGTCTTACCAGGCGGAATTTTAGACTTCAGGGTGGTAGAGTGGGCAACAATGCATGAGGTGGGAATGATCGGCTCAGGTTCAGGGGCGGACTCCTCGTCCAAAGTGTCAAATGACCTAGAGAGCGCATCAGCCCGACCGTTGCAGGAACCAGGTTTGTAGGTAATCGTGAAATTAAAACGGGCAAAGAAGAGACTCCACCTGGCCTGTCTAGGATTCAGACGTTTAGCATTCTGTAGATACTGTAAATTCTTGTGATCGGTAAAGATCGTTATGGAGTGAGGGGAACCCTCCAAGAGATGACGCCACTCCTCTAACGCCAATTTAATTGCGAGAAGTTCCCGATCACCGATGGCATAATTCCTCTCTGCCTGAGAAATTTTTTTGGAGAAGAACGCACATGGTTGGCGTCTCTTCTCAAAGATTTGAAGAAGCACAGCTCCCACCCCCATTGAGGAAGCGTCCACTTCAATAAAAAATGCATTCCCAGGATTTGGTCTCCTCAAGAGGGGGCCAGAAACAAAGGCCTGTTTCAGGTTGTGAAATGCAGAGACAGCTTCGGGAGGCCAGTCTCTGGCATTCACACCCTTCTTGGTCAAAGCGATAATAGGCGCGGCAATGGAAGAGTAATTCCTTATGAACTGCCTATAATAATTAGTGAAGCCAAGAAAGCGCTGTGTGGCCTTGAGGCTAGCAGGAAGAGGCCAGTTGGTGATAGCCAAGACCTTCCCAGGGTCCATACGAAGCCCCGAACATGAGACAAAGCACCCCAAAAACAGGACCTCAGAACATTCAAAGGAACATTTCTCCAGCTTGGCATAGAGATTGTTCTCTCTAAGACGTTGAAGTACAGTGCGGACATGGTTTCTGTGGACGAGCAGATTTTCAGAAAAGATCAGAATGTCATCCAGATAGATGACAACAAACTGGTACAGCAGATCTCTGAAGATTTCATTGACAAAGTTTTGAAACACGGCTGGAGCATTACACAGACCAAAAGGCATCACCAGATATTCGTAATGCCCGTCTCTAGTGTTAAATGCAGTCTTCCATTCGTCACCCTCCCGTATTCGAATGAGATTGTACGCGCCTCTGAGATCCAACTTGGTGAAAATGGAGGCACCCTTCAACCTATCGAATAGCTCAGATATTAAGGGTAAGGGGTATCGATTTTTAATAGTAACCGCATTTAAACCCCGATAATCGATGCAGGGTCTTAAGGTACCATCCTTTTTGGCAACAAAAAAGAACCCTGCCCCTGCAGGCGATGAGGATTTCCGGATGAACCCTCTCTCCAGATTCTCTGCTACATACTCCGACATGGCCTGGGTCTCTGGGATGGACAGAGGGTAGGTACGACCCCTGGGTAGAGTTGCTCCGGGGACAAGATCAATAGCACAGTCAAAAGACCTGTGGGGAGGAAGCACCTCAGCTGATTTTTTACAGAACACATCCCGGTAATCGCTGTATGCGGCGGGAAGATCAGAAGAAACAGAAGTGGCAGCAACCGGAAGACTCTCCTTGGGGGTCACCTTGAGAAGACACGACGAGAAACATGAGGAACCCCAGGCCAGGATCTGCCCAGAGACCCAGTCCACATGTGGAGAGTGGAGCTGTAGCCAAGGGAGGCCCAATACAACTGGGGTAGAGGCCTTGGGTAGAATAAGAAAGGATATCCACTCCTGGTGGAGAATCCCTACCGACATCCTAATGGGTAGCGTCTGGAAGCGAATAGGGCCCCCTGGGAGAACAGTGCCATCAATTGCCGAGACTACCAATGGGGTAGTGAGAGGTGAAAGGGTAAGCTTCATAGAAGAAGCAGTTCTCCAATCCATGAAATTGCCGGCAGCCCCGGAATCCAGGTATGCAAGGGTTGACTGAGGAGAAGTGCCTACATGAAGGGACACCGGCAAGAGCAGGCGAGAAGGTGATGTTTCTGGGTCCAATACTCCACCTTCCAAATGTATTAGACCCGAGCGTTTCCCGGACGAAGCGAGCAGGAGTCACGAAAATGACCCTTGCCCCCACAATAGAGGCACAAGCCCAGAGTTCTGCGCCTAGCACGTTCTTCGGGGGTTAGTCTGGTCCGGCCCAGCTGCATAGGTTCTTCAGCAGGTAGAGGATGCTCCACGGAATGAAGGGAGGGGAGCTCAGACTGGCTAGGACCCAGAGAGTGCTGGCGTCTTTTTTCTAAGGACCTCTCTTGAAAACGAATGTCGATCTGGTTGCATAATGAAATTACATCGTCCAGACCGACGGGAATGGCTCTTCCCGCTAATTCGTCTTTCACTCGGTCAGAGAGGCCATGTAAAAAGGTAGCGACCAGGGCCTCATTATTCCAGCTCAATTCAGCTGTGTGGATACGGAACTGAAGAGCATATTGCCCCACTGAACTAGATTCTTGGCGAAGACGTAAGACAGCACTAGCCGCTGAAGAAGCCCGAGCCGGCTCTTCGAAGATATTACGAAAGAGCTTCAAGAATTCGGACAGACTGGAAACCACCGGATCGTTCCTCTCCCACAGGGGGGCAGCCCAGGCCAAAGCTTCACCGGAGAGGAGGGAAATGATATAGGCTACCTTAGCCCGGTCAGATAGGAAGCTTTGAGGCTGAAGCTCAAAATGAATAGTGCATTGGCTGAGAAACCCCCTGCAGGCCTTGGAGTCCCCAGAGAAACGGAACGGAGCTGGCAATCTTAGTGAGTGTGAGGCTGCGACTGGTGCGATAGGTACAGCCGCTGGTTGTACTTGGGGTTGCGGATTCGGGGTTCCCAAGGAGACCTGAAGCTGCTCGAATCGAGAAGCCAGATCCTGGAGGAATCGCATCACCTGGGTCTGATTTGATTCCTGGGTCTCAAGTCTGCGAACTATGCCCTGCAATGGATCATCCGCGGGAAGCGGGATGTCAGCCGGGTTCATGGCTGATCAAACTGTCAGGGTCACCTGTGGCCAGGTGACAGATGCACACCGTAGGGGGACAGGAGTGCACCGCGAGGTAGTGAACCCTATGGCTGGCTTCTGTGGATAGGAAACTGGGTGGTTGTGGAAAGCGGGACCAGAGGAGCACAACCGGGATCCCAACGGAAGCGAGAGCCAAGATTCCCCAGGGCGCGGAGTCTAAGACCCAGCTGGTCTTCTCCAGGGCCTCTAGTGGTGAGGATGTTACGCTGCAGGCTGGGACCAGGTCGCGGCCCCTGGAGTTTCCTAGCTCACGCCCCGTAGGATAAGGGGAAGCAGCAGCACACGATAGAGAGAACCGAATAACAAGCCGAAGGTCAGGGGCCACAAGCAGACAAGGATAACGAAGAACGAGCCGAAGGTCAAGGGTCACGAGCAGACAGGGATGGTCGGGGACAAGCCAATAACGTAACAGAGAGACAGACGTAGCACACGGCAGGCAGGAACCCAAACACACAATGCCTAACAAACACGTTGATCAGCAAAGCAGGCTTGCAGTGCACAGGTTAATATAGTGTTCAGTGATAGGGCCTGGGGTGGAGTCAGGCTGGGAGGAGATTATAAAGGAAGCCAGGTGAAGGAGGTCTGGTCTCTAGATGAACACATGAGGAGGAAGGTAAGATGGCAGACAGACATTAATGCATATCCATGACACCTGTATCTAGAAGCGGAGGCCGGGGGAGGACCGTTCCGAAGGACTGGTGAGAGATCACAGTGAAGGAAGGGGCCCGGTAACTCTCTGGAGGGATGTCAATTTCCCATTAGAGGCCTAAAGCTAGAACCAACGTTCACCACGTCTTTGGCAGAGACTGTGTGTGTTCTCTGATTTGAGCATCATTCCGGCTGCTAGGATCCACTCCATTGGGAGACTATCCGGATGAGCTGAGTTTACCTGAAGGTATGGGTAGTGAATAAGAATTTGTTTGTGCCTGGACCTATTCCCACACCTCTTGCTGTCCTGCTCTTCCTCCAACCTTCTCCTGTTCAATGATCGTGTATAAGAGAGAAATAAACTCTACATTGGAGTAGACATGTGCACACTGAAATATTTCGTTTCGGAATTTCGTTTTCGTCCAAAAAATAAATTTATTTAGTTACTCCCGAAATTCGTTTTTATTTATTTAGTTTTTCGTTAAAAATTGCATTCGTCCGAAAATCTGAATTAATTAAGGTCGAATCTGTCATTGAAGGCTTATGGTGTCTGTCGAATGTTCAAAGAAGATTCGACGGAGCAGCGAAACTGTACGACTCTGCAATCATACATTTCCGGTCTAATGTTCCGCCCACAAGCAGTGATCTTTTCTCTCTATGTCGAATCTTTTCTCTCTATAATGTCGAATCTTTTCTCTCTATGTCGAATCTTTTCTCTCTATAATGTCAAATCTTTTCTCTCCTATGTCGAATCTTTTCTCTCCTATGTCGAATCTTTCCTCTCCTATGTCGAATCTTTCCTCTCCTATGTCGAATCTTTTCTCTCCTATGTCGAATCTTTTCTCTCCTATGTCGAATCTTTTCTCTCCAATGTCGATTCTTTCCTCTCCTATGTCGAATCTTTCCTCTCCTATGTCGAATCTTTTCTCTCCTATGTCGAATCTTTCCTCTCCTATGTCGAATCTTTCCTCTCCTATGTCGAATCTTTCCTCTCCTATGTCGAATCTTTTCTCTCTATAATGTCGAATCTTTTCTCTCCTATGTCGAATCTTTTCTCTCCTATGTCGAATCTTTCCTCTCCTATGTCGAATCTTTCCTCTCCTATGTCGAATCTTTCTCTCCTATGTCGAATCTTTTCTCTCTATAATGTCAAATCTTTTCTCTCCTATGTAGAATAATCTTGGACTAATAGAGTTAAGGTTAGGCACATTCGACCACAGGTTCGATAGACACAGATTGTTATTGTCAGCGTCACGTCGAATCTCCTATCTATATCGAACTGTTGTAGCAACGAAAACGAAAATAAAGCATTTGTTTATGTCGAATCTTTCGGTTTTCGGATTCTGTGCTTTTGTTTTCGTTTGTTAAAACGATAACGAAAATAGCTGAAATTCGGACGAAAATGCATTCGGACGAAAACGAATGCACATGTCTACATTGGAGTTGCAATTGGTGTGGACCTTGAAGTTATTGGGGAATAGAGACTTGTCTTTGTTGTAGTGAAGACGGGAGCCATTCTCTGGGGGAACCTGACCACAGAGACCCAAGTACATTACACCGCTCAACCTC
This sequence comes from Rana muscosa, assembly GCA_029206835.1. NCBI lineage: Eukaryota > Metazoa > Chordata > Amphibia > Anura > Ranidae > Rana > Rana muscosa. The sequence goes on along the minus strand of CM055128.1, from coordinate 290,334,678 downwards.
TTCACACAGGAGGGTACGGGTAGGTGGCATAGGTTTGCCCCTTTCTCCCAGGAGTGAGCCAAAGGGAGAAGGGGTGGAGAGTGCTACACTTGTATTCCCGCTGGTATTGAAAAAAACAGATCTGCCTAGCATGGAGCAATGGCATGACAGAATGGCAGATATAAAGCTGATGGAACAACTCACAGCATGCTTAAAGGAGCAATCCGAAAAGCATTTAAAAATTTGGGCTCCCTGGTTATTATATATGGGTGGTGTAATGTCAGCAATGTAATGTATTTTTTCTATATTAGTGCCTATAAAGTCCATTTTTCCCTATACAATTTTTACTAGCAATGTAATGTAGTCATTTCTTACATTGCCTTCGGGCAGATGTGAAGTCTTAAAATCACTTTGCTTATTTTGTTTTGTTCTTCTAAAAAGTCCAAGAAGTAGCTCCTATAGGAAGAGCAGGTCTCAAAATGCATTGGGATGTGGACTCAATTGATTCTGGGTTGTTAACGGCTTCAAAATGACCTCTTGGGTTGGGGGCAAATACAACCCATGATAAGGGTTATACACACCATTGGTATAGATATGTTTTTAGAGATGCAATATGGATCAAATCAGATGGCCCGATGGACATGTTTTTAGCACTTTATGAATAAAGAATATTCATTTTATGTATATCCGTGTGGTTCATTTTGGTACTTTATTAAGCCCCTGCACCCGCGCAACCTTTTTGCTTGCAAGTCTTTTCTTGGGGCAGAGTACAGAAGCATTCTTCAAGCTCATCTATGTGTTACAATATATGGACTCTCTAACTTCCAATTTCAAGGTTTCATAGATCAGAAATACTCAGTATTTTGGGCTCCCATTGGAGGGTGGTGACTCTTACACACTTCCCCATGAATTTTTTTCTCCATCCTAACATAGCAGGGATAACTACCCCTACATTTCTACACTTTTCCGATATCCCACTTCCTACCCTTCACCCATAAAATTTTTAAATTGGACCATGGCGGGGAAGGCATCTGTCAATCTCACTTTATGTTTATAATTGCATTACTTATTGAATACACCCATTTTGTGAGTTTAGGGGAAGGGCACTTTCATATTGATGCAGTGCGGTTTTCCCGCACCTCGGGTGCAGCAGAGCGTATCCACAGTTTTGGTGTGGATTAGCTGTGCTTTGCCATAGACATCCATTATGTCCTGCAGTTTTGCTGCCCTTTCTGAAAGCACACCAAAACCCCAACATGCAGGACTTCTGGTGTACTTTCAGAAAGCATACCGAAACTGCAGGACATCAGTAAGTAATGTGTGAGTGTAACAATTTCAGGTGTTTATTACCTCTCATAGAGATCACACTACTCCCCTTGATAATGAGTTCATCTGCTTTTCTCTACTATACGGAGCCATCTTTGTTCAGACATCATCCTGGGTCACCATCTCTTTCCTGAACTGAGCTGCTGGCTCGGAGATGACACAATCATGTACAAACACATACAAAGCAGGTAAGTGTTCTCCCTGCACATTTAACAACACATATTTAGGTGCGACTTGGCAATAGACTTACCAAATAGTGCTTACCGAACATTAGAATATTTCCCCTTACCTCTTGTTTCGTTTAACAATGGTAAAATATTGATTTCCCCTTAAAGGGTAAGTTCTCCTTTACAGAAAAATCTGTAAGGTGAACTTACACAGGACCCAATCCCCATGCCTCCCAGTCCTGCTGACCTGCATGGCGGCGATCGCCCGTTCTGAGCCCCGGTATAGCCACCTCATGGCTCCAGGGCTTAGAAATCCCTGGAGCTTAATTTCCTAAATGTACCCAATCAGGAGGTACGTTTAGGAACATTCTAATTGGTCAGCGCAGTCACATGGGCGACGTGGACCAATCAGAAGCCGCGTAGCCCATCTTCTCAGCGGGGAGCAAGAAGAGGAGAGAGCTGAGAGGATTTCGAAGCGCCGGGGCTCAGAATGGGCGATTGCAGCCATTCAGGTCAGCGGGACTGGGTGGGGGGTCCTGTGTTAGTTCAGTTACAGGTTTTTCTGTAAAGGTGAACCTACACTTTAACTTCCTGTACTGGAGACAATGGTCGCCTGAACAAATAGAGAGGGTGAGTCTCCCCAGGTGGGATACAGACAGTAAAAAAAATATAGAAAAAATAAACTTTACATACACTTTAAAGTGGTTGTAAACTTAGTTACACCACTTGTATCTACAGGTAAGGCTATAATAAAGCTTACCTGTAGGTACTTTAAATATCTCCTAAGCCTACATGGTTAAAGCGGAGCTCCACCCTAAAGTGGAACTTCCGCTGATCGGAACCCTCCCCCCCTCTGGTGTCACAATTGACACCTTTCAGGGGGGAGGGGGGTGCAGATACCTGTCTAAGACAGGTATTTGCACCCACTTCCGGGAGTCCTCTCTGCGGGAAATCTGCGGGAAGCACGTCACTTCCTGCAGAATACCCGTTGTGTTCTGGGAGACACTCGGCTCCCAGAACACAGGGGACCATTCAGAACGGCGCAGCGCGACTCGCGCATGCGCCGTAGGGAACCGGGCATGAAGCCGCAAGGCTTCATTTCCTGGTTCCCTCACCGAGGATGGTAGTGGGGGCAGCAGAGTGACGAACGATCGCTCCTCCTCTGCTGCGGATGTCGCCGGACTCCAGGACAGGTAAGTGTCCATATAATAAAAGTCAGCAGCTGCTGTATTTGCAGCTGCTGGCTTTCAATATATTTTTTTCCGCGGCACCTCCTCTTTAAGACGATATTTACCATATACGCTTGCGCCAATGTCATGCTGTGCATACTAGCTCACTATGCCTTTGTCATATAGTTTTTTTTTTTTTTTTTAATATGCGTTTACAACCACTTTAACACGATTTCAAGCACTGAACTTTTTAGTACCTTTTTAGTGACAATAAATCATCAATGACAACGATGTGAACTATATAACACAATCACAACCTTCCCCTCCAAGAATTGATTATGCAAATAATAAACTTCACAGGTTTTCCGCTGCATAAATCCTATAATCTCCCAGAGATTTGGCTCTATAGCTGCTCAGGGAACTGCTGGGCCCCCGATGAGCAGAAGACATCATCTACATCCAAAGGATCAGTCCCTGTCTCCGTTTGCCTGTGTCACTTGTCCCTGTCATTCCAGGTGACATTCTCAAACTTGCAAAACAAAGATTCTCGAGAGAATGCAGTAGTGTCAGTCTGAAAATCATTATTTTAGGCAACAACAGGTATCGATAATGACTAGAAAGATAAATGTAAAAGAAATGTGAACTAATAACTTCACACAAGTTTGAGCGAAAAACTATATGGGTTTGGGACTTTAAATGAGACGCATGTAGTCATGCGTCTTCATCCCTGAATTTTATACATTAAAAATGAGGGGTTGGGACTTTAAATGAGGTATTATAATGGGAGTAGACAAGTAAAACAAGAGAGTAAAGTAATGTGTTTATTGTCTAAAACACACAACAATGACACGAAGCAGTGGATCAGGGTTGCCAACTTTCAGTAAATTTACGAACAGTTTGTAAAATCTGTACTTTTTGCATCTGTCCTTGAATGTCCATTACGGACATGTAGGTTGCATGTCCGTAACTGACATTCATGGACAGATGCAACAATTATGGATTTTACAAACTGTTTGTAAATTTACTGAAAGTTGGCAACCCTGCAGTGGATACATAGAGTACAGTAAACACATGAACAGCATATTACAAACCATCAGCATATAATTGTCAGATAGTACACAAGGTTTTAGAAAAATTGTTCCTCCATACAGAAATCTTAAAAATACCAGGCTTTGGCCTGTCAGTATAAAACATATGCATTTTGTAAGCCCAACGCGTTTCGTGGCACTGCGGCCACTCTTCAGGGGCGAATGTGTGGTAATGTGAAATCTGTGGGAAGATATGAATATCACATAACTTGATAATCATGCGACCCATAGAGGGGAAGCAGGGGCATAAAAATATTGGGCTGGCTTTTGCCCGATACTTCCGGGAGCTGCGATGCTCACAGCTGTCCCTCCCACTTCCCCTCTGACCAATTGTCAGCATGGGGAGGTGGGCGGTTACACGTCTCTGCACATCGGCGCCACGCATCCGCCCTATGCATCCAGCGTCATCCGACATGTCTTGCTGGGGCGTGACTAACCATCTGGCTAACCAATGGGGATTATGAGCGGCTCCGCCCTCGGTGCTTCTCTATGACATGACGCTGGTTGAGTCTTGTGGGTTTCATGCTGGTCAGGACCCTTCCCCTCCACAAGTCACGGGCTACTGCATCACCAAACCTAGCACACTAACTGAGCACTACCTACTGAGGCACTGTTAACGCAGCAATTCAGGTAACCCATTGTTCACTCATTAATCCTATTTCACTCACCACTGGCACTTTTTCACTACTATTTGGTATGCCAACCCGCCTTTTCCTTTTTTCCTGATCTCACTCTCACTTGTCTCTGGGGTCTCTCCTACCTTTTCACTTCACTTGGTTTACATACCATGTTAATACCTACTATTGATCAATTGTAGATTGGAGCCCCCGGTGCATTCCAGGTTGGACACACATTGTCCATGCGGAATCACTCACACTTTCCTTGCTGTACCACAAAGACTCCACCTCAGCTCCCGGGACGGACAAACCTGCCGACCCATGTTTCCCCGGTGTAGACAGTCCTACATACTGCCAATATGAAAGTAGCATATGAGATCAATTCCTTCCGTCCTACTTTTTTTATTTTTATGCCCCTGCTTCCCCTCTATGGGTCGCATGATTATCAATTTATGTGATATTCATATCTTCCCACAGATTTTACATTACCACGCATTCGTCCCTGAAGAGTGGCCGTAGTGCCATGAAACGCGTCGGGCTTGTGTATGCATATGTTTTATACTGACAGGCCAACGCCTGGTATTTTTAAGATTTCTGTATGGAGGACCAATTTTTCTAAAACCTTGTATAATATCTGACAATTATATGCTGATGGTTTGTAATATGCTGTTCATGTGTTTACTGTACTCTATGTATCCACTGCTGCATGTCATTGTTGTGTGTTTTAGACAATAAACACATTACTTTACACATTACTTTACTACCTTGTTTTACTTGTCTACTCCCATCATAATACCTCATTTAAAGTCCCAAACCCTCCTTTTTTATGTAATATGTAATAACTTCAAGTCCTGCATGGAAAGAAGTATGGAGAATCATTCCCTGGTGGATGGTGATTAGTGGAGGTGAAGCTCCAGGTGTATGGAGTTGTAACATCAAGGTATAATGACAAATGTTAAACAGGAACTCTGTTGGAATATACTCTATTCACTTCCAAACTAGTCCTCGTGCAGTTTGAGAATAACAGACAGTAATTTTACTAAAAGGCATAGATTTCTAGTGCCTCTGAAGGCCCATACACACGATCGGACTTTTTGACAACAACGGTCCGACGGACGTGTTTTATCGGACAATCTGACCGTGTGTATGCTCCATCGGACAATTGTTTTCGGTTTTTCAACGGACAAATGTTCGCTGTTCATGCTCTCAAACTTTCCGTCAACAAATGTCCGATGGAGGATAATCCAATCGTGTGTACACAAGTCCATCGGACAAAAGTCTAAAGTACAAACACGCATGCTCAGAACCAATGCTAAAGATCAGACAACAATAGCAAAAGTTGCCCAAAGGGCTGAAAAACCATGTGATTTGGTGAATGTTGGCTGAAAATGTTCTGCAGTGTGTATGCATACTAAGTTTACGGCCAATGCCCCTTCGGACCAAAATCTACGGAAAAGTCAGATGGAAGTCCAATCGTGTGTATGAGGCTTATCAGTCAACAGCAGGTAGAAGAATTAAAGTAGATGTAAACCCATTTACCAAAATAAAAATAAAAGCTTAACATATTAATAATATTTCGAAAGCAACTTTCTTAAATCAGACACTTTTAAAATAATAATTCTTGGTGATCTTGCCATGAAGGTTCTTGTTCAGCTTCCATCGAAGACTACACGTCAAGTGGCCGTTTCAACATACATTATGCAAACAGAGATACCTGTTTTGTAGTGTATATAAGGTAGTGCTAGACTTTGTTGGTGGTTGGGTAGGTCTGTGGTGGCTGGACTTGTTGAGCGTCATTTGAGTGGATTCCTTCAAGCATGGGAAGATTGTGGAGGTAGGTGAGGAGCCATACAAAAACGAAGAGTGCCGCTCAGGGCTCTGGTAGGTCTCAATCTACAGGCTCTGGTAGGTCCCCTACAGGTTTTTTTTGGGGATGTGCGTCGTTTCATTTTTTCCTTATCAGTAGGTGAGGAGCATTGTGTATGAATAGAAAATCTTGGGCACTCCAGCTGGTTGGAAAATAATTAATCACGTTATTAGGGTTCAACCTACAACACAGCCAATGCATTTCAGAGGAATGCGGCTTCCCATTCAACAGGGATTTGGTAGTGTTAGATCTGTTGGATGAGGACACTGCAGTCTGTGTCCTAATATGATAACAGCATTTCAGGGAGTCTGTTGTGCCTGAAGGCGTGATTATCATTCTAGGTTACAGACTGCATTGCTCATGACCAACATATCTAACACTACCAAAGCCCTGAGAGAGGGGAAGTCCTAATCCCTCAAAATGCATTGGCTAATGGCTATGTTTTATGTCATACACGGGTAGCGGGGCTTTGAAATCTAAGGGAATGTTTGAGTGGTAGTTGTGCTCAAACACATCATTTGATAGGATTCAGTAAAACCCATTTTGAGCTACAGGTGGGATACTGGTGTGTAGTTCCCCGTGGCCTGTTGGTGGCGCTGCCATCGGAGGCCAGGGTTGAACCGCTGGTACAGTGCTGTGCCTTGGATGTCCCCTCTCGGTGGTGGTATGGTGGGCATGTTGGCCTGCTGTGCATCCCGGGAGGGGATATAAAAGGGGCAGACCATGTCTGTCAGGGGTGAGTTCCCGGGGGTCCGACCTTGGGAGCGTGTGATTCTGTTCGTGGCCACCCTAGGCACCTTTAGCCCTGGGGTGGAGTTCCTGGTCTGGTACACTGGCAGATCAGTCCCAGTCACCTTTAGCCCTGGGGCTGCGACTGGAGTCTTCGGGTCCAGCGCCTTCGGCTGGAGCCGCGGAGGGAGAAGGAATCCCAGGGTGCTACCTTGCGAGGAGACCCGCATCTAGATGAGAAGGCCGGGGGAGGACCTTTCCGAGGGACTGGTGAGAGATCACAGTGAAGGAAGGGGCCCGGTAACTCTCTGGAGGGATGTCTATTTCCTGTTAGAGGCCCCATCCAGAACCAACGTTCACCACGTCTGTGGCAGAGACTGTGTGTGTAATCTGATTCGAGCGTCATTCCGGCTGCTAGGATCCACTCCATTGGGAGACTATCCGGATGAGCTGAATCTACCTGAAGATATGGGTAGTGAATAAGAATTTGTTTGTGCCTGGACCTATTCCCACACCTCTTGCTGTCCTGCTCTTCCTCCAACCTTCACCTGTCTAATGATCGTGTATAAGAGAGAAATAAACTCTACATTGGAGTTGCAATCAGTGTGGACCTTGGAGTTATTGGGGAATAGAGACTTGTCTTTGTTGTAGTGAAGACGGGAGCCATTCTCTGGGGGAACCTAACCACAGAGACCCAGGTACATTACACCGCTCAACCTCTTCACACAGGAGGGTACGGCATGTAGCACGGTGTGCTTTTTCCTGCTAAGGAGCCAAAAGCAGGAAAAAGGGTTCACACTAATGGGGTAATTATTGTTCTCCAACTGGCTGGAGTTTCCCAGACTTTCTATTCATGCAAGGTGCTCCTCATATACCTCTCTGAGATATGCCATGCAATCATCACGGAAGTGTAGGTAGGGAGTAGAAGCAAAGAAGGTGCAGGAGATCAGAATCACTGAGATGTACAACCCCAGTTCCCCAAAAAGTTGGGATGCTGTAAAATCTACATAAAACAGAATGCAATGATTTGCAAAATCTCATAAACGCTCATTTTATTCCCAATAGAGAATAGAAAACATATGAATTGTCTAAAGTGAGAAAATGTACCATTTGAAGAAAAAAAATAAGGTCATTCTAAAATTGATGCCAGCAACAGTAAGTGGTACTAACAAGGAAGAGCTGGAAGAACATTTTGCAACTAATTAGGTTAATTGGCAACAGGACAGTAACAGGATTGGGTATAAAAAGGGCAACTTAGAAATTCAGTGTCTCAGAAGTAAGGATAGGCAGAGAGGTTCACCAATCTGTGAAAAGCTGTGTCTAGAAATTGTCAAACAAACAATTTCAGAATAATGGTCCTCAATGTAAAATTGCAAACACTCTAAATATATCATCATTTACAGAACATAATACCATCAAAAGATGGAGAAATCTCTGTGTGCAAGGGAAAAGGCCAAAACGCAATATTGGATGCCTGTGATCTTCTGGCCCTCAGACGACACCGCATTAAAAACCGGCATGATTACAGTATGTGATGAACATCACTGCATGAGCTCAGGAATACTTCCAAAAATCACTGTCTGTGAACAAAGTTTTCTGTGCCATCCAAAAATGCAAGGTAAAGCTCTATCATGCAAAGAAGCAGCTGTATCTGAACATGATCCAGAAATGCCACCCGTCTTCTTTGGGCCAAAGCTGGACCGTTTAAAGAGGAAGTAAACCCTGATGGGTTTTACTTCCTCTTTTGCTCCCTGCAAAGCCTGCAAATGAAAAGCATAATGGGCTAGTATGCATCGCATACTAGCCCATTATGTGACACTTACCTGCAAAAAAATCCAGCGATGTCCCCTGTGCAGGCTGCGTCCATCTTCTGGCCCCTCTTCCTTCCAGGCCGCGGACTCCAGCTCTGTGATTCGCCGGAGCCGCGTGACGTCACTCCCGCGCATGCGCACAGGAGCCGCCATTAACGGCACAGGCTAGGGAAGAAACAGCACTAAGTTTTGTTTCTTCCCAGCGCATGTGCCATTCAGATTATCAGCGGACTACAAGCGAAATATCTCCTAAACGGCGCACGTTTAGGAGATATTTCCACTACCTATAGGTAAGCCTTATTCTAGTTTTAGGTAGAAGTCCACAAAAAGGGTTTACAATCACTTTAAAATGGTCTGTTGCAAAGTGGAAAACTGTTCTGTGTTAAATTTGACATTCTTTTTGGCAACCATGGCCATGGCTTGTTTTCAGCACTCAGTTCAAAAGCCTACATTTTTGATGGTATGTGGGTGCATCGTGCAGCTTGCAAATCTGAAAAAGGCACCATCAAATCTGGAAAGGCACTACCAATGCTGAAAGATACAGCATATCCAGCATTTGGAGTAGCATATCCTCAGGCAAGAACGGGACAACATTCCTCTCCTAAAACTCCAGCAAGTGGTCTCTTTAGTTCCCAGATGTTTAACCCCTTCCCGACCAGCCGCCGCAGTTATACTGCGACAGGTTGGCTCCCCTGCGCTGTACGTCGGCTCTTTAGGACGCTGTGGCAGTTGCGCGCGCGCAGTGTGTTTTTTCGGAGCCAATGCGCGTGCCTGGCGGGCGCGATGACCACCAGGCACCCATGAATGCTCGTGACAGAGCGAGAACCGGAATCTGTGTGTGTAAACACACAAATCCTGGTTCTGTCAGGGGAGAGGAGACAGATCGTGTGTTCCTACTAAGTAGGAACACCGATCGGTCTCCTCCCCAGGTCAGTCCCATCCCCCCCACAGTTAGAACACACATTAGGGAACACAGTTAACCGCTTGATCGCCCCCTAGTGTTAACCCCTTCCCTGCCAGTGACATTTATACACTAATCAGTAGCTATTTTTTAGCTCTGATCGCTATATCAATGTCACTGGTCCCAAAAAAGTGTCAAAAGTGTCCGATCTGTCCGTCGCAATGTTGCAGTCCCGATTAAAATCGCTGATCGTCGCCATTACTAGTAGAAAAAAAATGATAAAAATGCCATAAATCTATCCCCTATTTTGTAGACGCTATAACTTTTGCGCAAACCAATCAATATACGCTTATTGTGATTTTTTTACCCAAAAATATGTAGAAGAATACGTATTGGCCTAAACTGATGAAGAAGTTTGTTTTTTATTTATTTTTATTTTATGGATGTTTATTATAGCAAAAAGTACAAAATATTGTTATTTTTTAAATTGTCGCTCTTTTTTTGTTTATAGCGCAAAAAATTTAAACCACAGAGCTGATCAAATACCACCAAAAGAAAGCTCTATTTGTGGGGAAAAAAGGACATCAATTTTGTTTGGGTACAACGTCGTACCACCACGCAATTGTCATTTAAACGACGCAGTGCTGTATCGCAAAAAATAGCCTGGCCAGGAAGGGGGCAAATCCTTCCGGGGCTGAAGTGGTTAAAGAATGTTGTAAAAAAAGAGGGGGCTGCTACACAGTGGTAAACATGGCCCTGTCCCAACTTTTTTGGAACTGGGGTTGTACTTTGCCAGCTTTTTGTTCTACTGTCCCAACTTTTTTTAAGACGTGTTGCTGCCATTAATTTCAAAATTATCTTATATTTTTCTTAAAATGGTACACTTTCTCATTTTAAACATTTTATACGTTTTCTGTTTTCTACTGTGAATAAAACATGGGTTTATGAGATTTGCTAATTACTGCATCCTGTTTTTATGTAGATTTTACACAGCATCCCCAACTATTAACTACTGTATTTATTGGCGTATAACACTCACTTTTTTACCCTGAAAATAGAAGGTAAACTGTGCCTGCGTGTTATACGCAGGGGGCTGTGGAAAGTTTTTTTCCTGAAACTTCCCTCTTAAAGTTAGGGTGTGTGCTATACGTGTTGTACGCCGATAAATACGGTATTTAAAAAAAAAAATGAAAAAGGGGAAACAGGTTAAAGCAAAATGGCAAATAATAAAGATACACAGTGCGATATTATAATAACAATCAGTCAAATATGGTTTGCCTCTACTCAAAAAAAATTGGACGTACCCTATATACTTGAGTATAAACCGACCCGAATAAAAGCAGAGGCACCTAATTTTACCACAAAAAACTGGGAAAACGTATTGACTCGAGTATAAGCCTAGGGTGTCCATCTGCATGCCTCACTATGCCTCACTTTGCCTCACTGTGTCCATGTGCATGCCTCACTGTGCCTCACTTTGCCTCACTGTGTCCATGCCTCACTGTGCCTCACTGTGCCTCACTGTGCCCATGCCTCACCGTGTCCATGACTAGACTGACGTTTAACATGGGAGTCTATGGAAGGAGTGCCCGGTTTGAAAAATCAGTGCTCCCCGGCCAGAGGTCCCCCAGACAACAAACTTTGCACACTTGTAGAGGAGAAATTAGGCTACATGTGTGCCAAGTTTGGGGTCCAGGGGACCTATGACCAGCCAGTACCAGGTCCCCCAAATCACCAGAGAAATTACCATTTAACCACTTGGCGCCCAGAGGACGTCATTTGACGTCCTGGGCTTTGTGGTACTTTGTGGGGCATTTTCAGCCGGTGATTCCCTACACCGGGCGTCACTAAATGGCGGACCGCGGGCCGGATCCGGCCCCAGTGGCCATTCTGTCCGGACCGCAGCCTCGCCAAGTAGCGTCCTCTCCCTGTCGCCGGCTCACCCGGCTCGCCCGCCTGCCGCTGCCGATGCTGCTATATACACAGCATGGCAGGCGCGGCGGGTCCGTGCCTTCTTTAATATCTCTGCACTACCCCTCCCCATACTGCCTGTCTAAAATCACACAAAACATGAGGCGCGGCCGCTCTGGACAAAGGGCGGGACTTTTAAGTTAAAAAGTGGGTGATTGGTTGCTAGGCAGCGGGGCGGTCCCAGCAATAAATCACTCACTTTTAACGTGGAAAGTCCCGCCCATGGTCCAGAGCGCCCACGCTTCATGTCCTGTGTGAAAAAGGTAGGGTTTTGTGGGGAGGGGAGAAGTGCTGTGCTGTAAAGGACAGTGGTTTTTGATATCGAGAGAGGTCTGTGATGGGGGGTCAGTCTGTAATAAGGGGTCTGTGATAGGGGGTCAGTCTGTGATGAGGGGACTGTGATGGGGGGTCAGTCTGTGATGAGGGGTCTGTGATGGGGGGTCAGTCTGTGATGAGGGGTCTGTGATGGGGGTCAGTCTGTGATGGGGGGTCAGTCTGTGATGAGGGGTCTGTGATGGGGGGTCAGTCTGTGATGAGGGGTCTGTGATGGGGGGTCAGTCTGTAATAAGGGGTCTGTGATGGGGGGTCAGTCTGTGATGAGGGGTCTGTGATGGGGGGTCAGTCTGTGATGAGGGGTCTGTGATGGGGGTCAGTCTGTGATGGGGGGTTTGTGATGAGGCAGGGGGGATGTGACGTAAGTGGGGGCTGAGGACACTGATGTAAAGGGGGGGCTGTGATGTGAAGTGGGGGACTGAAGACACTAATGTAAAAGGAGGTCTAATTTCTGCACTAGCAAAACACGTCTCTGCAAGGGCAATAGAAAACAATTGTTTTCTATGTGTCCTGTTCACACAGAAACAGCGCCCCTGCGTACTGGGCAGTGTGGTGCAAAATGCATACTGTTTCTATGCACCACAACTGAGCTGTGGTGCATAAAAATGAATTAAATGTATTTTGACATTTCAATAAAGTTGAAAGGGAAAAAAAGCACAAATTGTGATGTGTGTGGATCGTAAAGGTGTGTGCATGTGTGTGGTGGTGGGGGGCGCTGTGAAGTGGAGGACATCATGTGGAGTCATAGCACCAATATGGCATTCGGACCTCCGCTGGAACAAAATTTTTCCGACCGGACCCCCGTGAATTTTAATTCAGTACCCCTGCCCTACACCATAGGAACGATCATAGCGGCTTTTCAGCTGCTTGATCGTTCCTACGGGCGGCAAAAGGGGACGCCCCCCCCTCCCGCCGCCCTCCGGTGCTTCTACCGGCTCACCTGTGCGATCGGTGAGTCGGTGACAGGATCTGCCGGCCCCGGATGTTGTTCATAGAGATTTCTGGTGGACCAGATGGTCGCCGGAGTCTCTATGATTGTCGGAGGCCGGGCGCGATGTTATGACGTCACGCCCGGCCTCTGCATTCAAAAAAACTGCGCCGCTTCGGCTGTGAAGCAGTGATCGTTTTTTTTAGCTTTCCCAGCCTAGAGGTGAGATGTGGGGTCTTATTGACCCCAAATCTCACAGTAAAGAGGTCCTGTCATGCCATATTCCTATTACAAGAGATGTAATAGGAATAAAAGTGATCAATATTTTTTTTTTTTTTAAAGTGTCAAAATAAAAAATAAAAAAGTAAAATAAAAAAAAAAATATATATTTTTTTAAGTGCCCCTGTCCCCGTGAGCTCGCACGCAGAAGTGAACGCATACGTAAGACCCGCCCACATATGAAAACGGTGTTCAAACCACACATGTGAGGTGTCGCCGCGAACGTTAGAGCGAGAGCAATAATTCTAGCCCTAGACCTCCTCTGTAACGCAAAACATGTTATCAGTAAAAAATGTAAAGCCTTGCCTATGGGGATTTTTAGGTACCGAAGTTTGGCGTCATTCCACAAGTGTGTTCAATTTTGAAGTGTGACATGTTAGGTATATATTTACTCGGCATAACTTCATCTTTCACATTATGCAAAAAAAATGGGCTAACTTTACTGTTTTTTTTTTAAAGCATGGAACTGTTTTTTTTCCCCCAAAAAACTTGTTTGAAAAATTGCTGCGCAAATACCGTGCAAGATAAAAAGTTGCAATGACCACCATTATATTCTCTAGGGTCTCTGCTAACAAAACATATATAATGTTTGGGGGTTCTATGTAATTTTCTAGCAAAAAAAATGATGCTTTTTCCATGTAGAAACAAAGTGTCAGAATTGGCCCGGGCCTGAAGTGGTTAACATGGGAGTCAATGGAAGGGGTTCCCGGCTTTGAAAAATCGGTGCTCCCCGGCCGTAGGTCCCCCAGGCAACAAACTTTGCACACTTGTAGAGGAAGAGTGAGGCTACATGTGTGCCAAGTTTGGGGTCCAGGAGACCTACAACCGGCCGGTACCGGGTCCCCAAAGTCCGGGAGATCAGGCGCACAAAGGTGACTCGAGTATAAGCCGAGGGGGGCATTTTCAGCATAAAAAAATGTGCTGAGAAACTGGGCTTATACTCGAGTATATACGGTATGTCACAGCTCAGTGGATCTGCAAGGTATTTTGCAATAGATGCCTCTTTTATATCTTCCTACACATAAGCTGTGCTATCTAACAACATGACGTAGGGAAAGTAAGGAACAAAGCACTACATTTTTCAGCTTGTCAGATCCTGGACTACATTTATTAACAACAGACACAGGTAAACGTGAAAGTACCATTTTAAGGAATTGTCTCAGGTTGAGTTTACTAGGCAAGCATTTCTGGTTCTATAAACCCCCGGGGTGTACACAAACCTCTGGTTATGAAAGCGTGAACTATCTGACACCTGTCATCGCCTGCAATCACTGCCTTGCCTCTTCGAATTGGTTATAGCTACAGAAAATCACTGAGTTTTTCTGCTGCATAAAACCTGTAATCTTCCAGAGACTTGGCTCCATGGCTGCTCCGGGAACTGCTGGACCCCCTGATGACCAGAAGACATCATCTACATCCAAAGGATCAGTTCCTGTCTCTCCTTTTTCTATTTGCCTGAGTCACATATCCCTGTCATTCTGACTGACATTCTCAAACTAACATATCTCAATTCTCTTCTGCAACACTTTAATCTGACACATACCCCTTCTCTGGACTGTCAGTCTCATTTCACGCCTATACTGCGTTTACCGTTCCCCTCTCTGACATGCTGATCTTACAGGACAATTCTGTGGAAAGAGAACGGCATGCGGCATGCATGTAAATAGCTCAGAGAGTGAGATAGCAGCGGAACCGTTTTGACTGCGCAGGTAAAACAGGCACTTGCAAAGACCTTGTATGACCGTGTAGAAGTCCATCAAGAGTATATGGCTTCTGAAGGGTAGCCTGGTTGAGAAACTAGCAAATAAATTACTAGGAAGAGCAACCTACATGAATGAATGGAAACTTAAAGTGGTACAACCACTTTCACCTACAGGTTAGCCTAGATTAAGGCTTACCTGTAGGTGCTGGAAATATCTCCTAAACCTACACGGTTTAGGAGATATTTACAATAGAGCCGTGCGCCGATGTCTACGGCGCAGGCGCACTTTAGAAACGGCGATCGTGCCATTTCTAAAGGGGTCATGCCGTGACTAGCGGCTCCAGCCAGTCACAGACGTGCTGTTTCTAAAGGGGTCAAGAGGGGTGAAGATGGACGCTCGCTGCTAGTGGGGACAGCGGTGACATCGCAGGCTTCGGTTTCAGGTAAGTGACACATAATGGGCTACTATGCGATGCATAGTAAGTAGCCCATTATGCTTTACCTTTGCAGGGAAATAAAGAGGAAGTAAAACCCATCGGGTTTTATATATATATATATATATATATATATATATATATATATATATATATAAAGAGATACAGACAAAATTCATAAAATATGGTCCTTCTCTGCCCATTCTGAAAAAAATAAAAAAAATGGAGTCACCAGAACTTTGGAACCTTCCTACCGAATGCTTTGATTAAAATCTTTTTCATCTAACATGTACGATGGTTCATATCTGCTCTGTTATGAGATTCAGACAGAACATCGTTAATTTGTTTTATCTCTTTAGAGCAGGAATTTCAGCTCCTCTGCCTGTAATGTGCTCATTTCCAGACATTAAGCCAATCCGGCAATCTAATTGGTTTAATGCTCCAGGGCTCTTTATGTTTGTGAATAGACAGGGAGGATTTAACGGACTCCGTCGCAAGCCATGTGTTTAAAGCCATTTATTTTCCTTGTTGAGGACTTAAAGGACCACTGTGCCTAATTATTGAAAAGTTACATACTTACGTTAGGTAAGGCAACTGTTGCTACAACATTTAAGAATTATATGTAAGACCAAGTCCTAACCAATGCTAAAAGGAACGCAAACGCTGGATCTGGAAGGACTCAGCTAAGTACATACTTTTGTACGTATCATTGAACCACATTGACCTGAACATCACCATTTACATCAATGGCTTACTCCCAGGACAGCAGGAGCTGCATGACCTGAATGAAGCCTGAAACATCACAGGCACTGGATACTCTCTTGTATCAACTGCCTATGTAAATGTAGCTTAAAATTTATGTTTAGCCAAGACTTATCTTGTTAGCTTTAGATAAACTAAGGAACAATTATATCCCTGAATAATAGAAAATACTAAATTTTACAGTTGTCACTGGAATGGGAAGTGAGGATAAGGCAAGCCATGGATGGTTTGAATCCCGGCTGGTTCAGCAAGTACTGTCCGAGATTCAAACCATATATGGGCAGGCTGAATGTACCCAAGTCGATCAACTTGGGTACAACCAGCTTGTCAGATTTTACATGTGATTATCGCTAGCGACTGGTTTAGCCGTTAGCAATAAACACTGTGTTCTCCTGACGATGATGGCTTCCCTCGCCGGGAGAATACAATGGCTCAGCGGGTAGGATTCCCCTGTCTTCACTCCATCCAAGGCTGAAACTGGGGGGGGGGGGCGGGTGACGCATTTAGAGGGATGCTGCACGGGGGTGCCGCCCCCACCCGCACTGGGAACCGCTGCTCTAAGAGTGTCACTGATGCCCGATCAAGTGTAATGGACAGGCAGGTCTCCCTCCTAGTCCTGCCCAGTGCCCAAACAGACTATGTCTTTTCTGTGTGAGGCATCCCAGAGAAGGGGGAGGCTTCCAAGGAGGCCCTGGACTGGCGGGGGGGCAGAGTAGGCCCTGGACTGGGATGGGGTGTGGAGGAGGCCCTGGGCTGGGGGGTTCAGAGGAGGCCCTTGACTGGGGGGTGCAGTGAAGGCCCTGGGCTGAGGGGGGGTGCAGAGGAGGCCCCAGACTGGGAAGAGGGGGGTGTTAGAGGAGGCCCTGGACTGGAGGGTGCAGTGGAGGCCCTGGGATGATGGGGGATGCAGAGGAGGCTTTGGGCTGGGGAGTATAGAGGAGGCCCTAGGCTGGGGGGTGCAGAGGAGTCCCTTACCTGGGGGGGCGCAGATTAGATCATGGACTTGGGGGATGCAGAGGAGGTCCACGGCTGGGGAGGGAGTGCGGAGGAGGCCCTAACTTGGGGGGGTGCAGATTAGATCATGGACTTGGGGGATACAGAGGAGGTCCACAGCTGGGGAGGGTGTGCAGAGGAGGCCCTAACTTGGGGGGGTGCAGAGGAGACCCTGGACTGGGGGGGTGCAGAGGAGGCCCTGGACTGAGGGGGTGCAGAGAGAGATGCTGGAGTGGGGGGGGGGTGAAAAAAAATGTTCAGCCCCGGGTGCTAGATGTGCTAGCTACGCCACTGGCTCATCTATGGTCTTCCAATGGGGACACATGTTCTGTTGACAATTGTCTAAGAGGGGAACTCCCCATACTTTGGTCAGACTTCTGTCACATCCTGTTGGCTCCAGAACAGGAAGTGAAGATAAATCTTCCATATGGGAGGAAAGAAATAAACAAATCCTTTCAAAATGAAAGTCACCACATCTGTACTGGGCTTTATGTGTCGTTTCGTTTCCCCATAGATAGAGGATCCAATGCCATGATCTTACAAATGAGCCTGCATTTTAGGTTTGCTGCTATTTGCAGGCATAGTCTTTTGGTTGGATAAGATGCTAGGCCCACTTTAAACTTAAAAAAACCCTCAGGGCATCAAAGCTGCTGTTTTCCATTGTCCTTATACAGTAACAGCAGTATTCATTTGAAAAGCAAAAGTGATTTCTACCCTTTGAAAACGTACTTTTCTTGACACGTGACAGATTAATTTTAAAGCCTTGTTCCCATAGTCACTAAGGAGATGATTCACTAAAACTGGAGAGTGCAAAATCTGGTGCAGCTCTGCATAGAAACCAATCAGCTTCCAGGTTTTATTGTCAAATATGAATGGAACAAGCTAAAGTTAGAAGCTGATTGGTTACTATGCACAGCTACACTAGAGTGCTAAGTGTCACCCCTAAGGAATGGTAGGGTATTCATATGTAAAGGAGGGAGGATACCGCTACATTTGTATGTCCACTCTTGTATGCAAATGCTGGTTTTATAGTTTTTCTATTTAACTGGTTCTCTTTAAGCAAGATTTTGTTAAAAATCAGAAATCCGCATCCTAGCATAACTCAAAATTGGAATCCTGATCTGACAGCACAGAAAGAAAACATATTTAGAGAACTTGCTGGAAAGTCACAAACCCCTGTGTGTCACCTATAGAAAATGAATGACTATGTGGCAGCCTTGCAGAGTGAAGGATTCTGGGAATTACTGTAGCAAGCGGCAGCGTATAAAGATAGCGACTTAAATAGCTTTTGCCATAACCACTGAAGTATACCGTACTTTCAAAAAGAAACAGAATAATTTTAGCTTAGCAAGCAAATAGCAAGGTGAATAAAGCATTGCTTGTCAAACCCTTTCCATGTACAGCTATGTTTAGCATGAGGACTGCTATTTACCATGATAAATATTCAATGGATAAGTTGTTATTGACAACTCATACCTGGAATCTCCGACAGATGACTATATTTCCTTGAACCTTTTAATCAGAGACATGTGTCTTTACCAGACAGGTTCAATGAATGAACAAGGCAAGCTGTCTGCTGTGGAGTCTTACAGAAAAAGCAATGCTATTGTTAAAGTGCACCTGTCACCCGTGTGAAGAGAAACGTTCTGTAAGATTAAATCTGAACTCCGGATCACTATACTTATTTTTTTAAATTCAAGCAGTGTAGGTACCGGAATTTAACTGTATACAATGTAAAAGTGTCTCATACATATATATATATATATATATATATATATGTATATATTGTGAGGGGGTTAACTCGGTAGCGGGTGTGTGTGACCCCCTGGTTGGGCTCCCCACACAAAACAGGGCCAGCAGACGGAGGTTGTGGTTTTCAAAATCAAAAGGTGCGGTTTATTTCTCTATGTACAGTGACAAAAACACAGCAAAGCCAAAAAGAAACAAACAAAATAAATCCTGGTCAGTTTGACCTCTGACTAAACATGCAGGTTTCCTAAACTAACAACTGGGATCAGCCTAGTGCTGTCCTAGTCCCTAAGTCCCTGGTTTAGTAAAAGTCCAAACAAATAGCCACACAGGCTTTGCCTCACCGCACAGGGGTTCACTCTCCCTAGACAGTCCACACAGGTCTGGTTCCAGGCATGAGCTAACATCTAATGAATCTGGGAGTTTCTTATAGAGGCCTAAATGAGCTGACAAGGTTCAGCTGGTCTCATCAACTCCCTGTCTGCACGACGCCCAGCCCTCTCCCTAGAGGTATGAGTCATCCATGAGCACACTAGCCTTATACAACTCTCCACCTAGTTGTACAAATCGGCGTAAAGCCTGAATCTGGGCGAAATATATCTACCCCCCTGGATGCAACCAGGTGACTTTACCTTCCTGCTGTCACATACCCCCCCCTCTTGTTTTAACCTCGGGGTTGGAACACCAGCAATCAGGCATTCATGTACTCGAGACAAAGCATCCACATTCCCCATTTGAACGCCAGGGCGATGCTTTACTGTGAAGTTGAATTCCTGGAGGGCCAGGAACCACCTATTCACTCTTCTATTTGTTTCCTTGTTTTGAGCCATCCACTTTAACGGAGCGTGATCCGTAACCATGTCAAAGTGCCTACCTAGCAGATAGTACCGAAGGGAATCTAGAGCCCACTTCACCGCTAAACACTCCTTTTCAACCGTGGCGTAATTTACCTCATGGGACTTCAACTTCCTGCTGAGGTAAATGACTGGGTGCTCTTCCCCGTTCCAGACCTGGGACAATACTGCTCCTAACCCCACATCTGACGCATCACTTTGTACGACAAAGTCTTTAGAGAAGTCGGGTGAGTACAACACTGGCTGGCTACATAAGGCTTGTTTCAAGAATTGGAATGCTGCCTCAGCCTCGGGGGTCCATTTAATCATGACCGACCCTTTCCCTTTCGTCAGGTTGGTTAGGGGCACAGCCTTAGAAGCAAAGTGGGGAATGAAGCGCCGATAATAACCCGCGATTCCCAGAAAGGCTCGTACCTGCTTCTTGCTGTTGGGACGTGGCCAACTCTGGATGGCCTCGACTTTGTTGAGTTGGGGTTTTATTACTCCCCTGCCAATGGTGTACCCAAGATATTTGGCCTCCTCCTGCCCAATGGTACACTTCTTGGGGTTAGCCGTAAACCCCGCTTCCCGAACAGAGTCCAGGACTGCTTGCACTTTTGGCAGATGTGAGGCCCAATCTGTGCTATGGACAATTACGTCATCCAGGTAAGCCGCAGCATACTTCCGATGGGGCCTCAGCATCTGGTCCATTTTCCGCTGGAATGTGGCCGGCGCATTCTGTAACCCGAACGCAATTCTCTTATATTGGAACGCCCCGTCTGGGGTTACAAATGCGGTTTTCTCTTTGGCCGACTTGGCCAGGGGAATTTGCCAATACCCTTTTGTGAGGTCAAGAGTCGTCATGTATCGGGCTGTTCCCAGCCGGTCGATCAACTCATCTATACGTGGCATGGGGTAGGTGTCAAATTTTGTAACTTTGTTCAACTGACGAAAATCGTTACAAAATCGCCAGCTCCCATCCGGTTTAGGCACCAACACAATGGGACTAGACCAATCACTTTGGGACTCCTCTATCACCCCTAAGTTCAGCATTTTCTGTACTTCCTCCCGTATTGCCTCCCGTCGGGCCTCTGGGATCCGATAGGGTTTTAACTTCACCCTTTCACCGGGCGGGGTAATAATATCATGCTCTACCCCAGATGTTTGTCCCGGCAGCTCAGAGAACACCTCCTTGTTGCGAAGCACAAACTCCTTAACCTCCTGTTGTTGGGGTTGTGACAAGGTGGCTGCTATTCCAACCTCCGGAATCACGCAACCAGTTTGAGCTGGTGACCAAGTTTCTGCGACTAGGGACTCTCTATCCCTCCAGGCTTTCAACAGATTAACGTGATATATCTGTTCGGGCTTTCGCCTTCCTGGTTGTCTGACCTTGTAATTCACTTCGCTCACTTTTTCCATTATCTCGTAGGGGCCTTGCCATTTGGCAAGGAATTTACTTTCAACCGTAGGGACAAGTACCAGTATCCTATCCCCCGGGGAAAAGGTACGGGTCTTGGCTCCACGGTTGTACACTCTCTGCTGTGCCAACTGCGCTTGGGCCAAATGTTCCTTCACGATGGGCATTACCTGTGCAATTCGATCTTGCATCAGGGCGACATGCTCAATCACACTCCTGTGGGGAGAACTCTCACTTTCCCAAGTTTCCTTGGCAATATCCAACAGCCCTCTTGGGTGTCTCCCATACAGTAACTCAAAGGGGGAGAATCCCGTAGAGGATTGGGGCACCTCCCTAATAGCAAACATCAAATAAGGAAGTAGACAGTCCCAATCCTTTCCATCTCTATCCACCACTTTCTTCAACATTTGTTTTAGGGTTTTGTTGAATCTTTCAACCAGCCCATCGGTTTGGGGGTGATACACAGATGTACGCAATTGCGTCACTTTGAACAATTTACACAGCTCTTTCATAACCCGGGACATAAAGGGTGTACCTTGGTCCGTAAGCAGTTCTTTACAAATACCCACCCGGCTAAAAACAAGAGATAGCTCTTTGGCTATGGTTTTGGCCGAGGTATTTCTGAGAGGGATCGCTTCTGGATAACGGGTGGCATAGTCCATTATAACCAATATGTACTGGTGCCCCCTAGCGGACTTGATTATAGGACCTACCAAATCCATTGCGATTCTCTCAAACGGGACCTCAATGATGGGTAGAGGGACCAGCAGGCTACGGAAATGTGGCATCTGGGCCGACCTCTGACACACAGGGCAGGAGGAACAATAATTTTCTATGTCCTTCATCACCCCAGGCCAATAGAATCTCTGTAATACCCTCTCTCGGGTTTTCTCTGTCCCCAGATGACCTCCAAGAATGTGCCCATGGGCCAACTCCAACACCAACTTCCTGTAAGGTTTGGGCACCACCAGCTGCTCAACGGTTTCTTCTGCCCTTTTTGCCACCCGATACAGTAGGTCCTTCTCTACGCTGAAGTATGGGTAAGTGCAGGTATTATCTGGGTTCACTAACTCGCCATCTATTTCCACTACGTTTTCCCGTGCCTTTATTAGGGCGGGGTCTTTTAACTGTTCTGTGGCAAAATTTTCCCTGTGAACCTCCAGATCAGAAAACTCCACAGACGGTAGGTTTTCGTCTGAGGAGGTGGGCTCCTCTCCAGTTTCTTGAGTCTCCCCTGCCAATACTGACAAGGGAAATTCTGGAGAGTCCTCACCACTCTCAGAGGAGTTCTGGCTATCACATTCCTGGTACATAGGGGCACCAGTGGGGGGCTCAGGATCATCCCACAGTTCCCAGAACTTCGGAAAATCCCTTCCCACAATGGCGTCATGCGGTAACTGAGATACTAAGCCCACTGGATGAGAGAGGGTACCTTTGGGGGTCTCGAAACACACTGTAGTCACTGGATACTCTCGGGTGTCCCCATGCACACAAATAACAGCTACCTTGCTATTCCCAGAGACCTCTGTTTTAACTAACTCAGCCTTTATCAGGGTCACAAGGCTACCTGAATCCAACAATACCACAACATTTCTACCATTAACACACATTTTGCATAAATGTTTCTCAGTTCCTCGAATGGCAGTGCATGCGACTGTCGCACACAGCGACTGACGTCTGCCCGTCAGAAAGTCACACTGCATGGGTTCCTCCACAACCGGGCAATTGGCTGCAATATGTCCCGCTTGCCGGCAGCGGTAGCAAACGATCCTTCTTGCGGCCTCTTGAGCCGCTGATTTCCCAGGCTGTTCTCGCCAAACTTGGGGTAGAGCTCCCACCCTCTCACTCTCTCCACCCTCACCCCTTGGAATCCTCTTATCCGCCCCTGGGGATGGTCTGGTCTTAGGGTGGAAAGTCCGAGAGTCTCTGGAAGAGGCCGTCAGGTTCTCTGTAGCCAAGTATCTCTCTACACGATCCACAAGTTTACCGGCCGTTTCTGGGTCTCCGTGGCTTACCCACTTTTGAATGGCGGTAGGAAGAGCTCTCAAGAAACGATCCATCACAACACGTTCCACAATCTCCGGTGCGGACAAAGTCTCTGGCTGTAGCCACTTCCTGCTCAGGTGAATGAGATCATACATTTGAGACCTGGGGGGTTTTCCAAGCTGGAAAGTCCAGTTATGCACACGCTGAGCCCGGACAGCCAGGGTGACACCCAGCCTTGCCAATATTTCAGCTTTTAGCATCACATAGTCTTTTGCTTGGTCAGGCTCTAGGTCATAGTAAGCCTTCTGCGATTCACCAGTTAACAGAGGAGCCACCAGTCCAGCCCACTGCTCCTCAGGCCACTTTTCTCTTTCAGCAGTCCTTTCAAATGTGGTCAAAAATACCTCTGGATCATCCTCTCCAGTCATTTTTGTCAATAAACGACTCACCCCAAAGGACGCGGTATTAGTGGGACGGCTTTCCTCACTGGTCTGCGGACGTTGCTGCATTACTGCTTCCATTTGTTGTAGTCTCTGCTCTTGCTTCTGTAACAGGTCTATGAAGCGGGCCTCAGATTGCTGCTGGGCTTGTTGATGAGCTTGCTGCTGGGCTGCAAGGCTCCTTTGCAAACCTGCATTTGTCTGCTGTTGATTGGCATTTGCTAGAGCCAGCTGTTTCAGTATCTCCTCCATGCTGGCTTAAAAAAACTGCCACTGGTTCTCCACCAACTGTGAGGGGGTTAACTCGGTAGCGGGTGTGTGTGACCCCCTGGTTGGGCTCCCCACACAAAACAGGGCCAGCAGACGGAGGTTGTGGTTTTCAAAATCAAAAGGTGCGGTTTATTTCTCTATGTACAGTGACAAAAACACAGCAAAGCCAAAAAGAAACAAACAAAATAAATCCTGGTCAGTTTGACCTCTGACTAAACATGCAGGTTTCCTAAACTAACAACTGGGATCAGCCTAGTGCTGTCCTAGTCCCTAAGTCCCTGGTTTAGTAAAAGTCCAAACAAATAGCCACACAGGCTTTGCCTCACCGCACAGGGGTTCACTCTCCCTAGACAGTCCACACAGGTCTGGTTCCAGGCATGAGCTAACATCTAATGAATCTGGGAGTTTCTTATAGAGGCCTAAATGAGCTGACAAGGTTCAGCTGGTCTCATCAACTCCCTGTCTGCACGACGCCCAGCCCTCTCCCTAGAGGTATGAGTCATCCATGAGCACACTAGCCTTATACAACTCTCCACCTAGTTGTACAAATCGGCGTAAAGCCTGAATCTGGGAGAAATATATCTACCCCCCTGGATGCAACCAGGTGACTTTACCTTCCTGCTGTCACAATATATATATATATATATATATTGTGTGTTTGCTGTATCAGTCAATCAGATTAAAATGTAAAAAAGCAGATTTCAGTGCGATTAGTATCTGTTAGACACGTTCACTGCTGAAAATTTGTTTGTTTTCGTTTAATTATTTTTTTTCGTTTTTCGGTCATTCGTTATGATCGCAATTAATAAATTCGTAAATGTGAAAATTCATAAATTTGAAAATCCGAAAATAAGAAACAAAATCCGAAAATTCGAAAGACTAACTAATACCGTATATACTCGAGTATAAGCCGACCCGAATATAAGCCGAGGCACCTAATTTTACCACAAAAAAACTGGGAAAACTTATTGACTCGAGTATAAGCCTAGGGTGTCCATGTGCATGCCTCGCTGCGCCTCACTGTGTCCATGCCTCACTGTGCCTTACTGTGTCCATGCCTCACTGTGCCCATGCCTCACTGTCACTGTGTCCATGCCTCATTGTGTCCATGCCTCACTGTGCCTCACTGTGTCCATGCCTCACTGTGTCCATGCCTCACTGTGTCCATGCCTCACTGTGCCTCACTGTGTCCATGCCTCACTGTGCCCAATCTCCCTACCTGATCTCCGGCGCTGTGTGACTAGACTGACGTTTAACATGGGAGTCTATGGAAGGGGTGCCCGGGTTTGAAAAATCGGTGCTCCCCAGCCGTGGGTCCCCTGGACAACAAACTTTGCACACTTGTAGGGGAAGAGTGGGGCTACATGTGTGCCATGTTTGGGGTCCAGGGGACCTACGGCTGGCTGGAATCAGGCGCACAAAGATGAAGACGGACACAGACTCGAGTATAAGCCGAGGAGGGCATTTTCAGCACAAAAAAAATGTGCTGAAAAACTCGGCTTATACTCGAGTATATACAGTCATAATTAACTATTAAATCATAGGTATTGGAATTTCCTTTCAAATTTGGCTTTTAGTAAGCATAACGAATACGAATTTATCCGAAGTAACATATGTCGCATCTAAACAAATGGAACAGAACTAATTGATAATATAATTAATAATAGTAAAGAGTTTTTATTATTATTATTATTGTTATTTATTATTATTAATTTGTTACATTCCATTCGTTTAGATACGGCATTCGTTATTTTGGATAATTCGTAACTCCGGATAAATTTGTATTCGTTACGTTCACTAACAGCCAAATTTTAAAGGCAATTCCAATACCTATAATTTAATAGTTAGTAATAATTAACTTTTATTAATTAGTTATTATTTCAGATTTTCGAATTTTCAAATTTTCGGATTTTCAAAATTCCGAATGATTGAATTTCGAATTTATGAATTTTTGAATTTACGAATATTCAGAAAAATTTGTTAAACGGGTTTTCGTTAATTTGGAAATGTCCGAATTAACGAATTTGTCGAAATTCGTTAAAAAAACTAATTGGGAACAAAACAAATTGCACATGTCTAGTATCTGTGATTAAGTGATTTTGATACATCAGGCTCATGCTATGTCAGACAAAAAAGAGCCCACAGTGAGTGTGTGAGATGCATCTTCTGCGTAAAAAAATGGGGTCCCAGATTGCAGGGTCTTTTTTCTTTATGATTTAAATCTGTTTTCCTCATTTTTTTACTTTGTGCAGTGACAAGTGAAAAGGGAGTACTGAAAATAGAATGGAGATTGAAACTGCAAGCAATTAAAAAAAGGATTGCAAATTGATTAAAAGCCAACAGATAGGGACAAAAGCTACACTAAAATGGCTGGGCTGTATTTTCTCCCAGTCTTTATTTCTGCTCTTTATAGCTGAATAAATGTGAGTATACATAATCTTAGAGAAACAACCAGTACATAGGTGTGGATGGTGATGGGTTGGACCAATATTGTCCTGGAAGTTCAATGACATTTGCTGGAAAGTAGGTCTGTGATGTCATCCATCCAACATCCTCTGAAAGATCGACTTTGGCTTACAAAATTACTTCCTTTCCTGCATTAGGACAACAGTCACTGCAATATGCCACGATATGTCTATGCAACAAATAGAGCGGTACCTAAGTAGAAAAATGGGAATGATTATACATTTTCTTACCCAGCTGAATTGGGAATTGTGTGTTTATTTTATGCCGTAATGTCAAATTCTTGTTTTTGTCTTTTGCTTATGGGTATTTCTGATGCAGATGTTGCCTAATGTTAGTTGCATGTAACCCATGATTGGCCCACCTATCACGCATTATGTCTCGTGTACCTAGGTGATTCACATTGCTGTTCATTTTGTGGGTTTTTCCAATTTCTATTGTAACTGACATACTTGAAAAAAATGTATTGAAAAAAAAAAAGGAAGAAGGGGACTGAGAATTGGTTCACAAACAGGGACAGGGTCTCCAAAGAATGGAGAGTTGAGAATTATGCCCACAACACTGAACCAGTTATACCCCTATTGACAAGAACAGAGATCACAGTATTTCCAAAGAATGGACATCTGGGAATTATGCCCTCAAGACTGGACCAGTAATACTCCCAGTGGTGTATTTAGGTTTTGTGCTGCCCTAGGCCTGACCAAACGCGCGCACCCCCTAATTTATATATGACCCACCCCTTCCTGTCAAGACTACACCTCTTCCTTTTTAAGACCCGCCCTGTCATCTTCATGGGAGGACAGAGGGACACCGTGGGAAGAGGACAGAGGGACGCCGTGGAATGAGGACAGAGGGACGCCGTGGAATGAGGACAGAGGGACGCCGTGGAATGAGGACAGAGGGACGCCGTGGAATGAGGACAGAGGGACGCCGTGAGATGAGGACAGAGGGACAGAGCAACACAGTGGGATGAGGACAGAGGGACGCCATGGGGAGGGGACAGGGGGACGCCATGGGGAGGGGACAGGGGGACACAGTGGGATGAGGTCAGGGGACACCATGGGGAGGGGACAGGGGGACACCATGGGGAGGGGACAGAGGGACACCATGGAGAGGGGACAGGGGGGCACCATTAAGAGGGGACGCCATTAAGAGGGGACATGGGGACGCCATTAAGAGGGGACAGGGGGACGCCATGGAGAGGGGACAGGGGGACACCATGGAGAGGGGACAGGGGGACACAGTGGGATGAGGACAGGGGACACCATGGGGAGGGTACAGGGGGACGCCATGGGGAGGGGACAGAGGGACACAGTGGGATGAGGACAGGGGGCGCCATGGGGAGGGGACAGAGGGACACCATGGGGAGGGGACAGAGGGACGCCATGGGGAGGGGACAGAGGGACACAGTGTGATGAGGACAGGGGACGCCATGGGGAGGGGACAGAGGGACGACATGGGGAGGGGACAGAGGGACACAGTGGGATGAGGATAGGGGAACGCCGTGGGGAGGGGACAGAGGGACGCCATGGGGACAGAGGGACGCCGTGGGGGAGGGGACAGGGTGGGATGAGGACAGAGGGACAGGGTGGGATGAGGACAGAGGGACACGGTGGGATGAGGACAGAGGGACAAGGTGGGATGAGGACAGAGGGACAGGGTGGGATGAGGACAGAGGGACAGGGTGGGATGAGGACAGAGGGACACGGTGGGATGAGGACAGAGGGACAGGGTGGGATAAGGACAGAGGGACAGGGTGGGATAAGGACAGAGGGACAGGGTGGGATGAGGACAGAGGGACGAGGGCAGAGGGACAGGGTGGGATGAGGACAGAGGGACACGGTGGGATGGGGGCAGAGGGACAGAGTGGGACGAGGGCAGAGGGACAGGGTGGGACAAGGGCAGAGGGACAGGGTGGGATGAGGACAGAGGGACAGGGTGGGATGAGGACAGAGGGACACAGTGGCATCTTTTAATTTGGGGGGAGAGGGGGTATGGGGATATGTGCTGGGGAGTGATTTGGGAGGGAAGAGAATATGTGCTAGTGGGGGGGGATCAGACCCCCACTAGCACATATCCTCTTCCCTCCCAAATCACTATCTAGCACATATCCCCATACCCCCCTCTCCCCTCCCATCACTCCATGTGTGCACCTCTTATCTGCCCCCCCTGTTACTGCGTCCTCTCTGACTGTATAAAGTGCACATACCAGCAGCATGGCTCTCTCACTTATGTTGTGTCTCTCCTGGGCTCCTCCTTCTGGCTGTGTACACAGGAACATTGGAGTCAAAAGGGAGGAGGAGCCGAAGAGTGTGTGCGGATGTCAGTGGAGAGAGGGACGGCTGCTCTGGAAAGCCGATCGACGCTGCGGGACCCCGGGCGGCAAATGTCCCGAGTGTCCGCGATAGCGCATCCTAGACTGACCAATTACCGGAGCTCAGTGCCGAAACTTGTCGTGGCACTGAGCTCAGGGATTCAGCTGCGGGAGGAGGGGAGTTCGCGGAGGGGCAGCTTTTTTGCCACCCCCCGCAAAGTGCCGCCCTAGGCCTGGGCCTTGTCGGCCTAGGCCATAATACAGCACTGATTACTCCCCTTGAAATGACCAGGGATCACAGTATTAAAAAAAAAAAGGCAGTTGGGAATTGTGCCCTCAAGGCTGGACCAGCCATACCCCTATTGACATGAAAAGGGATCACAATATCCAAAAAGAATGGACCAGGTATAGTCCCACTAACATGAACAGGAATCACATCACAGTACTGTATCTCCAAAGAAAGAGCAGTTTGGAATTTTGCCCTCAAGGCGGGGCCAGTTATACCATTGAAATAAACAGAGATCACAAAATTTCCAAAGAAGGGACAGTTGGGAGTTATGCCCCCCAAGACTAGACCACTTTTACCCTAATTGGTCTGAACAGGGATCACAGAATATAGAAGGGACAGGTTAGAAATGTTGCCCTCAAGGCTGTACCAGCCCTCCCCTATAAGATGAACAGAGATCTGTAGTCCTCCATGCAAGTCCTTTGAGCAGAGTTCAATTGTTAGTGAAACCTTGGCAAGCCTCCACATGCCCATAAATTAGTAGAGGTCACAAATATCCTTTTGGATCAACAGTGACCTGTGGGACTTAGAGGTATACTTCTAAAGACAGGTATACATCAAAATTCAGTGTACCTGCTCAGTGGCTCACATTTTCATCCTGGCATTTATCTTCTGCACTTGGCTGCCCTTGTAAGTAAATCACTATGCCCGCTAAATATTTTTACATTCTGAGTGGTCGTGAAAGTGAACCAGGGGGAACGCAAAGTAAGTGTTCACTGATTCACTCGCCAACCCCCCCCCCCCCCCGGGCTCACTCCTGTAAAGTAGGTAGGGTGTTCTAGTTCTCTCGCTCACCTAGATGCTATGAACTCTTCCTGCAGCAGCCATGTTTCACTCATTGATGTATTATATATGCAGCCTCCTTGTGCTCCAGCAATAGCTACATAGCATTTCTCAGGGTGGATTTCCTGATGGTGACAACAGTAGACCATACCTATGTAATGTACAGTGCTTTGAAAAAGTATTTATACCCCTTGAAATTTTCCACATTTTGTCATGTTACAACCAAAAACGTAAATGTATTTTATTGGGATTTTATGCGACAGACCAACACAAAGTGGCACATAATTGTGAAGTGGAAGGAAAATTATAAATGGTTTTCATTTTGTTTTTACAAATAAATATGTGAAAAGTGTGGCGTGCATTTGTATTCAGCCTCCTTTACTCTGAAACCTCTAACTAAATATTAGTGCAACCAATTGCCTTCAGAAGTCACCTAATTAGTAAATAGAGTCCTCCTGTGTGTAATTTTATCTCAGTATAAATACAGCTGTTCTGTGAAGCCCTTAGAGGTTTGTTAGAGAACCTTAATGATCAAACAGCATCATGAAGGCCGAGGAACACTCCAGACAGGTCAGGGATAAAGTTGTGGAGAAGTTTAAAGCAGGGTTAGGTTATAAAAAATATCCAAGCTTTGAACATCTCACAGAGCACTGTTCAATCCATCATCTGAAAATGGAAAGAGTATGGGCACAACTGCAAACCTACCAAGACATGGCCGTCCACCTAAACTGACAGGCCAGGTAAGGAGAGCATTAATCAGAGAAGCAGCCAAGAGGCCCATGGTAACTCTGGGGGAGCTGCAGAGATCCACAGCTCAGGTGGGAGAATCTGTCCACAGGACAACTATTAGTCGTGCTCTCCACAAATCTGCCCTTTATGGAAGAGTGGCAAGAAGAAAGCCATTGTTGAAAGAAAGCCATAAGAAGTCCCATTTGCAGTTTGCGAGAAGCCATGTGAGGGACACAGCAAACATGTGGAAAAAGGTGCTTTGGTCAGATGAAACCAAATCCTAACTTTTGGCCTAATAGCAAAACGCTATGTGTGGCAGAAAACTAACACTGCACATAACCCTGAACACACCAACCCCATTGTGAAACATGGTGGTGGCAGCATCATGTTGTGGGGATACTTTTCTTCAGCAGGGACGGGGAAGCTGGTCAGAGTTGATGGGAAGATGGATTGAGCCAAATACAGGGCAATCTTAGAAGAAAACCTATTAAGCCTCGTACACACGGCTGAGAATAACGTCAGGAAAAAACCTGTTGTTTTTCCGGACGAGATTCTTGAACAAGAAACTTGTCCTGGTCGAGTGTACACACGTACGATTCCAAAGAACCGCTGTTCTTTTTAATGGCACGAATGCGGTGACATCATCGACTACGATGAGCGTGCGCTCGTCACATTCGATGCCGTCGCCGCCATCTTGCTACACCCTACCTATGCCTAGGAAGCTAACGTGCATGCGTCAAAGTCATTTCGAGCATGCGCTGGTTTCTACGGCGACAGGTAAGTGTACACACTCTCGGGTTTCTCGTCGGGAAACAGGCCGACGAGAATCCCGACGAGAAAATAGAGAGCAGGTTCTCTATTTTTCTTGTCGAGATTCTGGCCAGTTTTCTTGACGAGAAACCTGAAAGCCTCGTACACACGGCCGTTTTTTTCGGCAAGAAAGCTCTACCAGCAGTTTTCTTGTCGATTCTCGGTCGTGTGTACGAGGCTTCAGAGTCTGCAAAAGACTTGAGACTGGGGCGGAGGTTCACCTTCCAGCTGGACAACGACCCTAAACATACAGCCAGAGCTACAATGGAATGGTTTAGATCAAAGCATATTCATGTGTTAGAATGGCCCAGTCAAAGTCCAGACCTAAATCCAACTGAGAATCTGTGGCAAGACTTGAAAATTGCTGTTCACAGACGCTCTCCATCCACTCTGACAATCAGAAGTCATTGTTAATCAGTTCTCTCACTATAAGTCAATGAATTATGGTTTCTCCCTTTTTCTGCTATCCAATTAAAGTAGCCCATACGGAGAAGGTTCTATCAGCACCATGGACAGCGGCTGTTACACGGAAGGCAGCTTGTTAGTGTAGCAGAGCTTCTATAATGAAATTTTCCTGCAGCAGCCAGTCTCCTGGTGAATGGGAAGAATGCCTTTGATAAATGAGCTTTCCTGCCACCGAACAACCCCAAATGTATGCTGTTGGGAAGAGCTCTGCGCATTATGTAACATTCTGAATTAGCCAAGCTCCTGCCCGTCCTGATAGATCACCTGCTATGAAGTATTCCACTAGACCGTATTGAAGAGAACATGCCCTTCTACACTGCATCAGCATCTATATTTAAGCCCGAACCCATGTCTGCTACAATACTAGTCTAACCATTGCTAACAGTTTATATCCTTAAAGAGACCCTGTCATCATTTGAAAAGAAATGCAGCTAAAATCACAGAAAAATCAAGTATTTTAAATGTGTTTTTGAAGGTCATTGAAGCTTACCTGCTCGGACCAAATATACCAGTGTCAGTATGCCTTAGTGATTACCAATTGTGAGGACTTACAAAGGACAATTGAATCCAGACAATACATTAAATTTGGATTGGATTTTCATCCTGGCGGCACTGCTTCCAAAAACCTATGGTTGCCAGGATCCTTATTTTCTAAATGGCCCTAAGGCTGGGTTCACACTAGTGCGACACGACATCTGTCCTACTTTGGATCCGACTTTGCCCTGCGACATGAAGCCGACATATGTCCGACTTTCAATGAACGAGGATCCGACTTGGATCCCCGCCAATAGCAGGCACTGTGTTTGGTATGAATCTTGAGGGGGAACTCCAGGCCAAATTTTAAATAAAAAACCGGCATGGGTTCCCCCTCCAGAGGCATACCAGGCCCTTGGGTCTGGTCTGGATTTGAAGGGGCGCCCCTACGCCGAAAAAACAGCATGGGGGTCCCCCCAAAATCCAAACCAGACCCTTATCCGACATGAGCTCCCAATGTCGGAGCGTTTGTCGCCCCAGTGTGAACCAGGCCTTAATCAGAACAATGCACTAAGTGGATCAAAACATCACAATCTCTCTAAACCCAATGCAGCCATGTGAGAACAAGCTGCTGTCCTCTAAAGACTTGTAGTGGAAAAACAGCTGAATCCAACCATGCCTGATTTTCCAACATTTAGGCCAGGTTCACACTGGTCCGACAAACGCTCCGACATTGGGAGCTCATGTCACATGACGTGTGAAAATCAATGTTTCCCTATGGGAGCCGTCTTAACTGGTCCGACACATGTCGGTCTGACTTTGAAAATGCTCCCTGTACTACTTTGGTCCGACTTTGGTCCTACTTCAGCCCATTGAATATCACTGAAGTCGGATCAAAGTAGGATCCTTGTCCTAACCATCCGACATTTGACATTCGACATGGTGATTACATCAGCAGTAAAAGGAATTTATCTCACCCTGGGATTGTTTTGATTGGTCAAAGGACAAGTCAGACTATCACAAAGTCAGATCAAAGTAGTATCCTGTTCATGAATGTCGGATGGATGTCGGACCGATGTAGGACTGATGTCGCAGAGCAAAGTAGGATGAAAGTCGGATGAATGTCGTGTAGTATCAGTGTGAACCCAGCCTTATGCCGCGTACACACGACCGCTTTTCTCGACGAGAAAAACAGGATTTTTTCATTTCGCCGAGAAAAACGATCGTCTGTGGGCTTTATGTCGTTTTTCTCGTCGAGAAAAGCGGCATAAAAAACGACGAGAAAAATTAGAACATGTTCTAAATTTTCTCGTCGTTTTTTCCAGCATTTTTTTCCGCGGCAGTTTTCCCATAGGGAAACACTGCCGCGGAGCCCACAGACGGTCGTTTTACTCGTCAAGAGAAAAAATGACGGGAAAAACTACCGTGTGTAGGGAACCAAGCGGTTCCCTCGTTTTTCCTGTCATTATTCACGGCGGTTTTTTAACCACCGTGAATAATGATCGTGTGTACGCGGCATTAGGCCTGGTTCACACTGGTCCGACAAACGCTCCGACATTGGGAGCTCATGTCGCATGACGTGTGAAAATCAATGTTACCCTATGAGATCCGTCTTAACTGGTCCGACACAAAACGGTCCGACTTTGAAAATGCTCCCTGTACTACTTTGGTCCGACTTTGATCCTACTTCAGCCCATTGAATATCATTGAAGTCGGATCAAAGTAGGATCCTTGTCCTAACCATCCGACATTTGACATCCGACATGGTGATTACAGCAGCAGTAAAAGGAATTTATCTCACACTGGGATTGTTTTGATTGGTCAAAGGACAAGTCAGACTAGCACAAAGTCGGATCAAAGTAGTATCCTGTTCATGAATGTCGGATGGATGTCGGACCAATGTAGGATCAATGTAGGACTGATGTCGCAGAGCAAAGTAGGATGAAAGTCGGATGAATGTCGTGTCGTATCAGTGTGAACCCAGCCTTAAGGCTGCTGTAATCACAATGTCGGATGTCAAATGTCGGATGGTTAGGACAAGGATCCTACTTTGATCCGACTTCAATGATATTCAATGGGCTGAAGTAGGATCAAAGTCGGACCAAAGTAGTACAGGGAGCATTTTCAAAGTCGGACCGACATGTGTCGGACCAGTTAAGACGGCTCTCATAGGGAAACATTGATTTTCACACGTCATGCGACATGAGCTCCTAATGTCGGAGCGTTTGTCGGACCAGTGTGAACCCGGCCTAAAGGGTAAGTTCACCTTTTCAGAAAAAATAATCAATGCACATTTTTTTTTTTTACAGGTAAAAATGTGCATTTATTAATTTTTGTTGCAGGAGCCTGTAAAGCATTGTGGTCAGCAGATCGCTGGTGTCATGCTGGTTTCCTGCAGATCCGTCAGTGTATACCCAGGGCCGCCATCAGGGGGGTACAGGCAGTACACTTGTAAGGGGCCCGGAGGTCCCCAGGGGCCCGGATGGCAACCCCCCTTTTCTTTTTACATTTTTTTTTGTAAGAGGTCCCCAGGGGCCCATAGGTCCCCAGGGCCCCGGATAGCAACACCCCCCTTTTTTTTTGTAAGGGGCCCAGAGGTCCCCAGAGGCCCGAAAGTCCAAAGGGCCCCAGATGGCAACCCCCCTTTTCTTTATTTTTTTATATTTATTTTTATTTTTGTAAGGGGCCCAAAGGTCCCCAGAGGCCCGGAGGTCCCCAGGGCCCCGGATGGCAACCCATCCTTTTTTTTTTGTTCTTTTGGTCGTCAGCACCCAAAGCCCCCCCCCCCGACCTCAACAATTCGCGACGGCAGCAGCAGCACCCCCCTGCTTCTCAATTTGTGGCACCCCCCCCGCTTCTGAATTCACGGCAGCCCCCCCCCGGCTTCTCATTTTGCGGTGGCAGAACCCTCTCTCTATCTCTACTTCCCTGACAGAACAGGGATCTGTCTGTTTACATTGACAGATCCCTGTTCTGGCTGTCCGAGGAGCGATCGCGGGTCACCGGCGGACATCGAGTTTTTAAAGTTGCAAATGTACAGCTATAGCGATTCGCGCAGCCATGCCAACCTGCCGCAGTATAGCTGCAGAGGCTGGTCGGCAAGCGGTTAAACAGCACAGTGCTTGTGCTGTCTAATCTGCACCTCTCTGAACTGTAAAAAAACCTGGCTGATCCTGCCACTTCCTGTGTACCCATCTGTGTTCTGACCACGATAATCATGGCTGCTGAGTGCTGACTACCATGGTCAGCTTGCAAGCTCTCCTCTTTCCCCCTCACCCCCTCCCTCCCTGTCTGTCTGTGTCTCTGTCTCCGCATCCCCCTCTTGCTGCTATTATTAAAAAATAAAAGATTACAAATAGTCCCTGCCAGCCCCTCTGTTATAACGAGGCATAACACACAAGGTAAATGTTTTTGTTTTTTTTCTAAAACGAAGCTTGTAAATACCTTTGTACAGCTATCTTGAGGCCAGTCACATGACTCCCAGCCGGTCTCCTACTCAGGTCCAGGGCTACTGCGGGAGGTGCTGAGCGGCCATGTGATCTCCCCAGCTAACGTCAGAGGGAGATCTCAGCCCCTCCCCCAGTAGCCCTGATCGGAGTAGGAGACCGGCCGGGAGTCATGTGACCGGCCTGAAGATAGCTGTAAAAAGGTATTTAAAGCTTTGTTTTAGGAAAAAACATTTAACCTGTGTGTTATGCCTCGTTATAGGGGACTGGCAGTGAAATAGATTTTTCTGGTAACAACCACTTTAAATGAAAGTGGAACTGAACTCAAAAAGTGAAAATTTGCTATGTGTTATAGGTAACTAAGAAACGATGGGAACAATTCATCATTACCCTGAAAATGACTTGAATTGCTCCTCAAAATGCCTACAGCTTTATAGCTTCACATGTGCAGTGAGAACTAAAACCAGCCATACATGAATTGAATTTCCCCAATGATCAGTCCCGCCGGCTACAGCTGGTGGTATTGATTATTGTATCCTGGCAGTGTGGAAGGCTCCCCGTCCTCAGAATACAATAGCACAGAAGGAGTGATTCCCCCATCCACATCGAATATGTGGATGGGGGAATTTTATATTTTTTTTCGTTCAACCCACTGGTTGAAAAAAAAAAAAGGAAAAGAAGATTTGTGTATGGCCAGTATAAGGCACTGCTGTCTGACTGCTAGTCTCAGGAGACCTTGAGTGAGATTTGGCGATGTCACTACTGTGCTGCTCAATCTTCTCTTTGCTGGAGGCTCTGACATGAGAAAGCAAAGCCCTAACAAGATGGCCGCCTCCTTACAGAGACACCAGTGCAGAACCAGGCATGGTAAGTCAGTAACAGGAGAAATAACTACTACAGAGAAGACAGGTACTAGCTGTGACTATAACCCTCTGCCTGCCATTATTTTTGGCACAGCTTCCACAGTTCAGTTCCTCTTTAAAAGGACATTATGCCTTTTGTAAAGTTCTGATGTTTCCTGGATAGCAAAGGCCAGTTACTGACTTGTTTTGTTGTCTGAAGTCCCTCCATGACAACCATAGAGCCCGGTAAGTCTTCACTATGAAGTGTGGATGTATTGTTGCATTGTTCCCTTCAAGGCTTTTTCCGCAGGGCTCTCTGAATAACCTGTTCACAAAGCCACATCATGTGTAAAAGGCGAACAATAATCAAAATGGGAGCTATCGGCGAGCGGATGCAGGTATGACTAATACCATGATGAATTATTAATAAACAATGGACACACTTGTTATGATTGGGGCACAGATGTACTTTATGTTGTGAAAGATGAAATGAATAATTAATTAAAAATAACCAGTGTGGTTAATAGGCAGGCCATGTGCCACATTTACGGTGTGACTTAGAACATCGTCGAGAGCAGCCAGAAACTAATTTCTGAAGCTAAATCCCGCTGAGCCAAGCGGGTTCTTTTTGGCTCTGGCTTCAGGACTAGATCAATCAATGGCCCACAAGGCAGGCAACCCGCGGGGCGGCAGCAATTAACAAACTCCAGCTTGCCACAGAGGACAAATTAAGGGGAGAGAACCTGCTCGGCTTTATTTACCAGGGTGGAAGAGCAGAGAATAATGTTGTGAAACATCCATGTTCGTTTATTTAGACACTTCCACAGTACTTTGATTTCACATATTTCGTCCTTGTCCCAACAAAGCTTGCAAGTCTAATGTCCCTTTCCCAGTCATATACACACTAGAATGTGTTGATAGGGGGCGCTATAAGAGTGACACTATAATAAGCGTGCTAACAAAACAATTTCAGACCATGTGTCATGGATAAAGTGAAATAACAATTAGTGAAAGTGATTGAAATTGCAAAATAACTAATAAAAGTCAATAATTTCTTCAGTAAAATAAGCTGGAAGAGAACTTGATGGATAAAATCAGAAGTGTGCAGACAATCCTTCACCACTTGACAGAGAATCCAAATCACACCCAATGTGCTCAAATGAAAAACCGCTCACCAGATTTCCATGACCTCTTTAACTAAAAAGAAGGTCTGGGATCGCTAGTAGGGATGAGCCGAGCACCTCCCAGTTCGGTTCGCACAAGAACATGCGAACAGGCAATACATTTGTTCGAACATCCGAACCCCGTTAAAGTTTATGGGACACGAACATGAAAAATCAAAAGTGCTAATTTTAAAGGCTTACCGTATATACCCGAGTATAAGCCGACCGAATATAAGCTGAGGCACCTAATTTTACCACAAAAAAATTGGAAAACGTATTGACTCGAGTATAAGCCTAGGGTGTCCATCTGCATGCCTCACTGTGTCCATGCCTCACTGTGTCCATGCCTCACTGTGCTCATGCCTCACTGTGCCCATGACTAGACTGACGTTTAACATGGGAGTCTATGGAAGGGGTGCCCGGGTTTGAAAATCGGTGCTCCCCGGCCGTAGGTCCCCCAGACAACAAACTTTGCACACCTGTAGAGGAGAAATTGGGCTACATGTGTGCCATGTTTCGGGTCCAGGGGCCCTAGGACAAGCCGGTACTGGGTCCCCAAAGTCACCAGAGAAATTACCGTTTAACATGGGAGTCTATGGAAGGGGTGCCCGGCTTTGAAAAATCGGTGCTCCCTGCCCATAGGTCCCCAATCTTCGCACACTTGTAGAGGAAGAGTGGGGCTACATGTGTGCCAAGTTTGGGGTCCAGAGGACCTCTGGCCGGCCAGTACCGGGTCCCCAAATTCCGGGAGATCAGGCGCAAAAAGGTGACTCGAGCATAAGCCGAGGGGGGCACATTCAGCACAAAAAAATGTGCTGAAAAACTCGGCTTATACTCGAGTATATACGGTATATGCAAGTTATTGTCATAAAAAGTGTTTGGGGACCCGGGTCCTGCCCCAGGGGACATGTATCAATGCAAAAAAAAAAGTTTTAAAAACTGCAGTTTTTTCGGGAGCAGTGATTTTAATAATGCTTAAGTGAAACAATAAAAGTGAAATATTCCTTTAAATTTTGTACCGGGGGGGGGGGGGGGGGGTGTATAGTATGCCTGTAAAGCAGCGCTTGTTCTCCTTGCTTAGAACCGTCCCTGCACAAAATGTAATTTCTGAAGGATGCTGAGAGACAAAACCGGAAGCTCGGACCCGAAAGTGACGTGACCGGAAGGCGCCTCGACGTACATTTCATAATGCTACAGTATGTCATCAGGAAGCATCCCGGACCTTCTTTTTAGTTAAAGAGGTCATGGAAATAGGGTGAGCAGGTTTTTCATTTGAGCACATTGGGTGTGATTTGGCTTCTCTGTCAAGTGGTGAAGGATTGTCTGTACACTTCTGATTTTATCCATCAAGTTCTCTTCCAGCTTATTTTACGAAAGAAATTATGGACTTTTATTTGTTATTTTGCAATTTCAATCACTTTCACTATTTTTTATTTCACTTTATCCATGACACATGGTCTGAAATTGTTTTGTTAGCGCGCTTATTATAGTGTCACTCTTTTAGCGCCCCCTATCAACACATTCACATTGTCTAGTAGCTTGCCTGCAGTATTTGGGGAGCAGCTTTATGGCTATTTAATATATTTGGCACAATGTTTGTTTATTTTTTAATATACACGCTAGACCCTATACAAATAAAATAATTGAAAAATGAAAAGGCAATTCTGTCTTTCAGGATCTCCGAAAGGCATTCATTAACCACTTAACGACCGCTCACTGTATATATACGTCGGCACAATGGCACCGACAGGCACAATCACGTAGAGTGTACGTGATTGCCTTTGTACAGTTGGGGGATCCAATCGGACCCCCCTTCTGTACAGTGAGCGGTCGGAATTCGTCTGGGAGCGTTCCGAGATGGGGGGGCGGCCGTTCGATTCCGGCCACCCCCCCGTGATCGCTCCCGGCGAATA
This sequence comes from Rana muscosa, assembly GCA_029206835.1. NCBI lineage: Eukaryota > Metazoa > Chordata > Amphibia > Anura > Ranidae > Rana > Rana muscosa. Next base: position 290,295,239 of record CM055128.1, on the reverse strand, counting down.
GAAATGCCCCCTCTGTCTGTGGAATGTACACACAGACAGAGAAAGCAGGAGGAAGTGATGTCATCTCCTGTGCGGCACTCACATATACCGAGCGCCGTACAAGAGAAGACACACAGGTCAGTGCACTAACACTACACTAACACCAGCACACATAGGCACATAAATCGCCCCCCCAGGCCCCCCAGATCACCCCCAGCCCCCAGTCACAGTGTCACTGATTGCAGTGACCATTTATTTACTGATCACTGCAATCAGTGACATTTGTGACTGTAAAAGTGTCACTACATTTAGTTTTAGGTCCAGTGTAGCCCCCTAACCCCCCCTAATAAAGGTTTAACCCCTTGATCACCCCCCAGATAACCCTTTCACCCCCTAGCACCGCCGTTGCTAAGCGATCATTTTTCTGATCGCTGTCTTGGCGTCGGTGATGCAGATCGGTACCCAGTAATTTTTTTTAGGTTCGCCGCAGGTTTTTATAGCGTCGGGTACCCCCATAAATTATCTAATAAAGGTTTAACCCCCTTGATCGCCCCCCAGGTAACCCTTTCACCCCCTATCACCACTGTCGCTAAGCGATCATTTTTCTGATCGATGTCTTAGCGTCGGTGATGCAGATCGGTAGCCAGTATTTTTTTTTTAGGTTCACCGCAGGTTTTTATAGCGTCGGGTACCCCCATAAATGATCTAATAAAGGTTTAACCCCCTTGATCGCCCCCCAGGTAACCCTTTCACCCCCTATCACCACTGTCGCTAAGCGATCATTTTTCTGATCGATGTCTTAGCGTCGGTGATGCAGATCGGTAGCCAGTATTTTTTTTTTTAGGTTCGCCGCAGGTTTTTATAGCGTCGGGTACCCCCATTAATTATCTAATAAAGGTTTAACCCCCTTGATCGCCCCCCAGGTAACCCTTTCACCCCCTAGCACCGCCGTCGCTAAGCGATCATCTTTCTGATCGCTGTCTTAGCGTCGGTGATGCAGATCGGTACCCAGTAATTTTTTTTAGGTTCGCCGCAGGTTTTTATAGCGTCGGGTACCCCCATAAATTATCTAATAAAGGTTTAACCCCCTTGATCGCCCCCCAGGTAACCCTTTCACCCCCTATCACCACTGTCGCTAAGCGACCATTTTTCTGATCGATGTCTTAGCGTCGGTGATGCAGATCGGTAGCGAGTATTTTTTTTTTAGGTTCGCCGCAGGTTTTTATAGCGTCGGGTACCCCCATAAATGATCTAATAAAGGTTTAACCCCCTTGATCGCCCCCCAGGTAACCCTTTCACCCCCTATCACCACTGTCGCTAAGCGATCATTTTTCTGATCGCTGTCTTAGCGTCGGTGATGCAGATCGGTAGCCAGTAATTTTTTTTAGGTTCGCCGCAGGTTTTTATAGCGTCAGGTACCCCCATATATTATCTAATAAAGGTTTTAACCCCCTAATTGCCCCTAGTTAACCCTTTCACCAGTAATCATCATATAAGTGTTACGGGTGACGCTGGTTAGTTAGTTTGCTTTTTATAGTGTCAGGGCACCCGCCGTATATAACCCAATAAAGGTTTAACCCCCTGATCGCCCGGCGGGTGATATCAATTAGGTTTTAGCATCAGAGAGGGTCTGCGTCACACCCCAGGCAGCGTCAGGTTAGTGCCAGTAGCGCTAACACCCACACGTGAAGCATACACCTCCCTTAGTGGTATAGTATCTGAACAGATCAATATCTGATCTGATCAGATCTATACTAGCGTCCCCAGCAGTTTAGGGTTCCCAAAAACGCAGTGTTAGCGGGATCAGCCCAGATACCTGCTAGCACCTGCGTTTTGCCCCTCCGTCCAGCCCAGGCCACCCAAGTGCAGTATCGATCTATCACTGTCACTTGCAAAACACAACAAACATAACTGCAGTGTTCGCAGAGACAGGCCTGATCCCTGCGACTCCAGTGCTGTAGGAGGTGATTTCACCACCACAGTTAAAAAAAAAAAGCAAATATGCCGAAGCATTGGGGCAGCAGGGCGGAGGAGTGATTTTGCTCCTAATGCCGCGTACATACGGTCGAAATTCCGACGGAGGCTTGCCCGTGGAAAAGTCCGACCATGTGTGTGCGGCATAACTTTTTTGCGGGAGGATGCCCCCATGCTTCGGCATATATAAATGGTGCATGTATGCCCATCATTAGAAGTGGGTGGATGAAGGGCGTATTCTAATGGTGGGCATACCCACCGATCAATCTCTTTTTTCGTTCAGCCACCTGGCTGCATGAAAAAAAAAGATTACAATACATGTCCAACAAGGACCAGCAACGTACTGGTATGTTGCTGGACTTTGAATGGTTATACCAGATTGATGCCTGCGGGTTTAGGTATCATCTTGGTATCATTCTTTTCAGCCAGCGGCCGGCTTTCATGTAAAAGCAATCCTAGTGGCTAATTAGCCTCTGGACTGCTTTTACAAGCAGTGGGAGGGAATGTCCCCCCCCCCCGGATATAAAAAGCGCCATTGGGAAATTGGGAAAGCATTTTATCACACCGATCTTGGTGTGGTCAGATGCTTTGAGGGCAGAGGAAAGATCTAGGGTCTAGACCCCAGTTTTTTCAAAAAAAGAGTACCTGTCACTACCTATTACTATCATAGGGGATATTTACATTCCCTGAGATAACAATAAAAATGATAAAAAAAAAAAAATATGGAAGGAACAATTTAAAAATAAAATAAAAAAGCAAAATTAATAAAAAAAAAAAAAAAAAAAAGCACCCCTGTCCTGCCCTGCTCTTGCCCAATGGCGAACGCAAGCGTCGGTCTGGCGTCATATGTAAACAGCAATTGCACCATGCATGTGAGGTATCACCGCGAAGGTCAGATCGAGGGCAGTAATTTTAGCAGTAGACCTTCTCTGTAAATCTAACGGGGTAACCTGTAAAGGCTTTTAAAAATGTATGTAGTTTGTCGCCAATGCGCGTTTGTGCGAAATTTTAAAGCATGTCGTGTTTGGTATCTATGTACTCGGCCTAAGATCATCTTTTTTATTTCATCAAACATTTGGGCAATATAGTGTGTTTTAGTGCATTAAAATTTAAAAAAGTGTATTTTTTCCCAAAAAAATGCGTTTGAAAAATCGCTGCGCAAATACTGTGTAGAAAAAAAAATGCAACACCCACCATTTTATTCTGTAGGGCCTTTGCTTTAAAAATATATATAATGTTTGGGGGTTCAACATAATTTTCCTGCAAAAAAAAAAAATGTTTTCATGTAAACAAAAAGTGTCAAAAAGGGCTTTGTCTTCAAGTGGTTAGAAGAGTGGATGTAAGCTTCCTAATGTTGTGTATAAAATGCCAGAACAGTTCAAAACCCCCCCAAATGACCCCATTTTGAAAAGTAGACACCCCAAGCTATATACTGAGAGGCATGTCGAGTCCATGGAATATTTTATATGTTGACACAAGTTGCGGAAAAAAGACAATTATTTTTTTTTTTTTTTGCACAAAGTTGTCACTAAATGATATATTGCTCAAACATGCCATGGGCATATGTGGAATTACACCCCAAAATACATTCTGTTGCTTCTCCTGAGTACGGGGATACCACATGTGTGAGACTTTTTGGGAGCCTAGCCGCGTACGGGACCCCAAAAACCAAGCACCGCCTTCAGGCTTTCTAAGGGTGTCAATTTTTGATTTCACTTCTCACTGCCTATCACAGTTTCGGAGGCCATGGAATGCCCAGATGGCACAAAACCCCCCCAAATGACCCCATTTTGGAAAGTAGACACCCCAAGCTATTTGCTGAGAGGTATTGTGAGTATTTTGCAGATCTCGCTTTTTGTCACAAAGTTTTGAAAATTGAAAAAAAAAAAGAAAAAAAAAAATGTCTTTCTTCATTTTCAAAAACAAATGAGAGCTGTAAAATACTCACCATGCCTCTCAGCAAACAGCTTGGGGTGTCTACTTTCCAAAATGGGGTCATTTGGGGGGGTTTTGTGCTATTTTGGCATTTTATGGCCTTCAAAACTGTGATAGGTAGTGAGGAGTCAAATCAAAAATTTGTGCCTAGAAATCCTGAAGGCAGTGATTGGTTTTCGGGGTCCCGTACGCGGCTAGGCTCCTAAAAAGTCCCACACATGTGGTATCCCCGTACTCAGGAGAAGCAGCAAAATGTATTTTGGGGTGCAATTCCACATATAACCATGGCATGTGTGAGCAATATATCATTTAGTGACAACTTTTTGTAATTGTTTTTTTTTTTTGTCATTATTCAATCACTTGGGACAAAAAAAAAATATTCAATGGGCTCAACAGGCCTCTCAGCAATTTCCTTGGGGTGTCTACTTTCTAAAATGGGGTCATTTGGGGGGGGGGGGGGGGTTTGTGCTATTTTGGCATTTTATGGCCTTCAAAACTGTGATAGGTAGTGAGGAGTGAAATCAAAAATTTGCGCCCTTAGAAATCCTGAAGGCGGTGCTTGGTTTCCGGGGTCCCGTACGTGGCTAGGCTCCTAAAAAGTCCCACACATGTGGTATCCCCGTACTCAGGAGAAGCAGCAAAATGTATTTTGGGGTGCAATTCCACATATAACCATGGCATGTGTAAGCAATATATCATTTAGTGACAACTTTTTGTAATTTTTTTTTTCTTTTGTCATTATTCAATCACTTGGGACAAAAAAAAAAATATTCAATGGGCTCAACATGCCTCTCAGCAATTTCCTTGGGGTGTCTACTTTCCAAAATGGGGTCATTTGGGGGGGTTTTGTACTGCCCTACCATTTTAGCACCTCAAGAAATGAGATAGGCAGTCATAAATTTAAAGCTGTGTAAATTCCAGAAAATGTACCCTAGTTTGTAAACGCTATAACTTTTGCGCAAACCAATAAATATACACTTATTGACATTTTTTTACTAAAGACATGTGGCTGCATACATTTTGGCCTAAATGTATGACTACAATTGAGTTTATTCGATTTTTCTTATAACAAAAAGTAGAAAATATCATTTTTTTTCTCAATTTTCTGTATTTTTCCGTTTATATCGCAAAAAATAAAAATCGCAGAGGCAATCAAATACCATTAAAAGAAAGCTCTATTTGTGGGAAGAAAAGGACACAAATTTCGTTTGGGTACAACATTGCATGTCCGCACAATTTACAGTTAAAGCAGCGCAGTGCAAAATTCTGAAATCACCTCTGGTCCGGGGCTTAAGTGGTTAACCATGATCCAGAATAATTTGGATTTTACCAAACTGAACTGGATCATAGGAGACCTCCACGACCTGGCGATGGCAATTCTAGCAGCCAAAAAAATAAATGTTATGAGCCTTCTTGTATCCCCCGTGGTCCCCTGCACTTGATGTCCAAATAGTGCCTGTAATGGGAATGTAATAAGGTTCACTTGAGTAAGTAAGTAAATAAAGTTATATGTACGAATCCAAAATCTCCTTATTTTTGGGCATCTCCAAACTTTTTAAAAAAAGGACCTGTTTATTATCCTTCAGACTGTGGCCAGTGGGAGAAGAAAATGCCCCAGCATCAGTGTGTCAGTGTGCGTAGACAATGCCTCAGGCTTGGTGGTCAGTGGGAGTAAAAAAATTACATAGCGCCTAGTGGTCAGTAGGAGGTGTAATAGTTCCCCATTACTGGTATTAGAGGGAAGAATAGTGCCATATCCCTGGTATTAGTAGGAGAAATAATGCCCCATCAGTGGTCTTAGTGGGAGGAATGGCGACCTTAGTTTATTGGTATTAGTGGGGGGAATAGTTTCCCATCATTGTGTCAGTGGGAGGAATGATGCCCCCAGTTTATTGGTATTAGTGGGAGGAATAGTGACCCATTATTGGTGTCAGTGGGAGGAATGGTGCCCCCAGTTTATTGGTATTAGTAGGAGGAATGGTGCCCCATAATGGGTGTCAGTGGAAGGAAAGATGCCCCCAGTTTATTGATATTAGTGAGAGGAATAGTGCCCCATCATTGGTGTCAGTGGAAGAATATTCACATAAAAAAGTCCTTAGTCCATATAGTCAAAGTTACGATACTCAAATCAGCGCTACCAATCAAATAAATGAAATATGACCAGCATTCACATGTAAAGACATATGAGAAATCAATAGTATGTTGATAGGTGATGAGACAGTTCAATTGATAGGTGAAGGATTCTACTTAGTCATTAATAGGCGTATACCATCCACCAGAGTCCACACCACGTGGAAGAATATTGCCTCATTGTTGGTTTTAGTAAGTGTCACATTGTTGATGTCAATGGAAGAAACACTTCCCCACCGTTGGTGTCAGTGGAAGGAATAGTGCCCCATCATTGCTGTCAGTGGGAAGAATTGTGCCCTATTGGTGTCTATGGGAGGACTAGTACCACACGGTTGGTGTCGGTGGAAGTAACAGCGTCCCATCATTGCGGTCAGTAGGAGGAATTATGCCCCATCATTGGTGTCAGCAGGAATAATAGTGCATTAGTGGGAGGAAGAGAGCCCCAAGGGCCAGATAGCGGCAAGCAAAGGGCCACATCCAGCCTATGTGCTGCAGTTTGGAGACCACTGCTCCATGGAATGAGAATGATTAATTAATGTTATAGCAGGGGACTAAGAATGTGCTTTTGTGCAGAACTTAAAATGTTGTTATAGATAGTCAAATTAAAGGGACACTAAAAGTTCCGTTCCTGGTCTTCTGGGGTCCCTTCTGGGGTCCCTCGGCGGCTGTCTCAGCTCCTCCTCGCATCAGCTAACCCCCTTCATGGGAAGCTCTCTCCCAAGGGGGTTAGCTTGCGGGCGCGCTCCCGTGATACAGCCAGCGGCTATAGCCGCCGACTATATCACTCGGCCCCGCCCCCTGGCGCGCCACGTCATTGATTTGATTGACAGCAGCGGGAGCCAATGGCTGCGCTGCTATCAATCAACCAATGAATGAGCCAGAAGCCCGGACGAGAAGCCAGCGCATTCAAGGTGCGGGATTTTGAGGGGTCAGGTAAGTAAACGGGGGGACTGGGGGGCCGCTAATCCTCGGATGTTTTTTCACCTTAATGCATAGAATGCATTAAGGTGAAAAAACATGTACCTTTACAATGCCTTTAACTAGCATATGCTGATGCTTTTACATACACGCTCTGGGCACCTAGGCCTGAATAATCTCTGGACAAGTCAAGTTTACCAGATTTTTTTTTTATAAATAGGGAAGCTTGCTGTGGTATACCGTACTATCATAATTCACATATACATTTCCATATGTACACCGATCTGCGTGTCATCCACTATAGTAGAAATTATTGCTGTATGACTGCTATTAGAAAGTCCAGTGACAAGTCACAAAGATAATAATTGTTTTCACTAAATGTGTCCATAGACGCTCACTGCACTAACACAATAAAGCACAGCATGTATGGAAAATGTGGATAAACAGCAGCCTCCTCTGCATGCTGAATAACTATAATACAACAGGGTTTTTTTAAATCCCACCAACCTGCCACGATCTGAGGGATTTAACAACAATGGATTGTTAATGCAAAATGAAGTGGCTGCTAACGGCTTCAAATTGTCAATTCTTCAGTACAAGAAGGAATTTGTGGTTGCTCAACCATCTGCACTTTCAGGAAATTTCACAAAAACATTACCAAAATACACATTTTTTGCACCCAACAAGTCCTAATAACCCAGCTTACATTTGGTATAGCTGCTAAATCTTACAGTAAACTGTGTACAGACAGCAACAGATCGCTGTTTTAAATGTGAACTTCTCTAAGCTGTAAACTGTAGCAGAATAGTGAATTTTTTATGAATCTCTAGGTATGTTTTTGGATGACAGGAGAACGCCTACAGAAACTGAAAATATACAAATATACAGATAAAGCCTCTAGTAGGAACTGAGCACTGGGGATGAGCGAAGGTGTCTGGGTTCAGGTTCACAGGGGGTTCATCGAATTCTGACATTTGTGAAACGCCCAACGTACTGCAAATGCCACTGAATCCTATTGGGTTGGAAAATCTTGATACCGAATTCTGGCCATTTTCAAAGCTAATAAGGCAAAACAACGGCATAGAAAGCTGAGCACTGCCATGGGGGATGTTTAACAAAGCAAAACAAAAAAAAGTACAGGGGGACAATGGTCCTCTTAACTTGACTTTGAGGGCAATATGGAAAAAAAACACAAATCTTTCAAATAATATAATGAATAATCTGTGGGATCCGTGCTTAGGATGTGGATAGGCTGCTGCCTCCCCTTAGGACCCTGTTCCCAGGGTCTGGTATGTAAATGCTCTAGAGATGGGGTAAGTGGCGCTGCCAAGGTATGAGGTAGTTGGATAAGGTAAAAATGCTATTTCCCTATACAATAGGTACCGTAGCATAAAAAACCTTCAAAAGTACTTGATTGATAGTGATCCTGTGGTAAAGTGACTGTGTGCTGTGCAAAATCAATAAAGTGACAAACAAAACGTGCTAGTGTTGTCAATTGGAGGTACCCCCCAAGGAGGAGCTACCCCAAATAAGTGATCTTCTAACCAAACTAAAATGCAAAAGTGAGATGTGCAAATAAAGAAATATATATATATATATATATATATAATATATATATATATATATATATTGTGAGGGGGGGTTAACTCGGTAGCGGGTGTGTGTGACCCCCTGGTTGGGCTCCCCACACAAAAACAGGGCCAGCAGACGGAGGTTGTGGTTTTCAAAATCAAAAGGTGCGGTTTATTTCTCTATGTACAGTGACAAAAACACAGCAAAGCCAAAAAGAAACAAACAAAATAAATCCTGGTCAGTTTGACCTCTGACTAAACATGCAGGTTTCCTAAACTAACAACTGGGATCAGCCTGGTGCTGTCCTAGTCCCTAAGTCCCTGGTTTAGTAAAAGTCCAAACAAATAGCCACACAGGCTTTGCCTCACCGCACAGGGGTTCACTCTCCCTAGACAGTCCACACAGGTCTGGTTCCAGGCATGAGCTAACATCTAATGAATCTGGGAGTTTCTTATAGAGGCCTAAATGAGCTGACAAGGTTCAGCTGGTCTCATCAACTCCCTGTCTGCACGACGCCCAGCCCTCTCCCTAGAGGTATGAGTCATCCATGAGCACACTAGCCTTATACAACTCTCCACCTAGTTGTACAAATCGGCGTAAAGCCTGAATCTGGGCGAAATATATCTACCCCCCTGGATGCAACCAGGTGACTTTACCTTCCTGCTGTCACATACCCCCCCTCTTGTTTTAACCTCGGGGTTGGAACACCAGCAATCAGGCATTCATGTACTCGAGACAAAGCATCCACATTCCCCATTTGAACGCCAGGGCGATGCTTTACTGTGAAGTTGAATTCCTGGAGGGCCAGGAACCACCTATTCACTCTTCTATTTGTTTCCTTGTTTTGAGCCATCCACTTTAACGGAGCGTGATCCGTAACCATGTCAAAGTGCCTACCTAGCAGATAGTACCGAAGGGAATCTAGAGCCCACTTCACCGCTAAACACTCCTTTTCAACCGTGGCGTAATTTACCTCATGGGACTTCAACTTCCTGCTGAGGTAAATGACTGGGTGCTCTTCCCCGTTCCAGACCTGGGACAATACTGCTCCTAACCCCACATCTGACGCATCACTTTGTACGACAAAGTCTTTAGAGAAGTCGGGTGAGTACAACACTGGCTGGCTACATAAGGCTTGTTTCAAGAATTGGAATGCTGCCTCAGCCTCGGGGGTCCATTTAATCATGACCGACCCTTTCCCTTTCGTCAGGTTGGTTAGGGGCACAGCCTTAGAAGCAAAGTGGGGAATGAAGCGCCGATAATAACCCGCGATTCCCAGAAAGGCTCGTACCTGCTTCTTGCTGTTGGGACGTGGCCAACTCTGGATGGCCTCGACTTTGTTGAGTTGGGGTTTTATTACTCCCCTGCCAATGGTGTACCCAAGATATTTGGCCTCCTCCTGCCCAATGGTACACTTCTTGGGGTTAGCCGTAAACCCCGCTTCCCGAACAGAGTCCAGGACTGCTTGCACTTTTGGCAGATGTGAGGCCCAATCTGTGCTATGGACAATTACGTCATCCAGGTAAGCCGCAGCATACTTCCGATGGGGCCTCAGCATCTGGTCCATTTTCCGCTGGAATGTGGCCGGCGCATTCTGTAACCCGAACGGCATTCTCTTATATTGGAACGCCCCGTCTGGGGTTACAAATGCGGTTTTCTCTTTGGCCGACTTGGCCAGGGGAATTTGCCAATACCCTTTTGTGAGGTCAAGAGTCGTCATGTATCGGGCTGTTCCCAGCCGGTCGATCAACTCATCTATACGTGGCATGGGGTAGGTGTCAAATTTTGTAACTTTGTTCAACTGACGAAAATCATTACAAAATCGCCAGCTCCCATCCGGTTTAGGCACCAACACAATGGGACTAGACCAATCACTTTGGGACTCCTCTATCACCCCTAAGTTCAGCATTTTCTGTACTTCCTCCCGTATTGCCTCCCGTCGGGCCTCTGGGATCCGATAGGGTTTTAACTTCACCCTTTCACCGGGCGGGGTAATAATATCATGCTCTACCCCAGATGTTTGTCCCGGCAGCTCAGAGAACACCTCCTTGTTGCGAAGCACAAACTCCTTAACCTCCTGTTGTTGGGGTTGTGACAAGGTGGCTGCTATTCCAACCTCCGGAATCACGCAACCAGTTTGAGCTGGTGACCAAGTTTCTGCGACTAGGGACTCTCTATCCCTCCAGGCTTTCAACAGATTAACGTGATATATCTGTTCGGGCTTTCGCCTTCCTGGTTGTCTGACCTTGTAATTCACTTCGCCCACTTTTTCCATTATCTCGTAGGGGCCTTGCCATTTGGCAAGGAATTTACTTTCAACCGTAGGGACAAGTACCAATATCCTATCCCCCGGGGAAAAGGTACGGGTCTTTGCTCCACGGTTGTACACTCTCTGCTGTGCCAACTGCGCTTGGGCCAAATGTTCCTTCACGATGGGCATTACCTGTGCAATTCGATCTTGCATCAGGGCGACATGCTCAATCACACTCCTGTGGGGAGAACTCTCACTTTCCCAAGTTTCCTTGGCAATATCCAACAGCCCTCTTGGGTGTCTCCCATACAGTAACTCAAAGGGGGAGAATCCCGTAGAGGATTGGGGCACCTCCCTAATAGCAAACATCAAATAAGGAAGTAGACAGTCCCAATCCTTTCCATCTCTATCCACCACTTTCTTCAACATTTGTTTTAGGGTTTTGTTGAATCTTTCAACCAGCCCATCGGTTTGGGGGTGATACACAGATGTACGCAATTGCGTCACTTTGAACAATTTACACAGCTCTTTCATAACCCGGGACATAAAGGGTGTACCTTGGTCCGTAAGCAGTTCTTTACAAATACCCACCCGGCTAAAAACAAGAGATAGCTCTTTGGCTATGGTTTTGGCCGAGGTATTTCTGAGAGGGATCGCTTCTGGATAACGGGTGGCATAGTCCATTATAACCAATATGTACTGGTGCCCCCTAGCGGACTTGATTATAGGACCTACCAAATCCATTGCGATTCTCTCAAACGGGACCTCAATGATGGGTAGAGGGACCAGCGGGCTACGGAAATGTGGCATCGGGGCCGACCTCTGACACACAGGGCAGGAGGAACAATAATTTTCTATGTCCTTCATCACCCCAGGCCAATAGAATCTCTGTAATACCCTCTCTCGGGTTTTCTCTGTCCCCAGATGACCTCCAAGAATGTGCCCATGGGCCAACTCCAACACCAACTTCCTGTAAGGTTTGGGCACCACCAGCTGCTCAACGGTTTCTTCTGCCCTTTTTGCCACCCGATACAGTAGGTCCTTCTCTACGCTGAAGTATGGGTAAGTGCAGGTATTATCTGGGTTCACTAACTCGCCATCTATTTCCACTACGTTTTCCCGTGCCTTTATTAGGGCGGGGTCTTTTAACTGTTCTGTGGCAAAATTTTCCCTGTGAACCTCCAGATCAGAAAACTCCACAGACGGTAGGTTTTCGTCTGAGGAGGTGGGCTCCTCTCCAGTTTCTTGAGTCTCCCCTGCCAATACTGACAAGGGAAATTCTGGAGAGTCCTCACCACTCTCAGAGGAGTTCTGGCTATCACATTCCTGGTACATAGGGGCACCAGTGGGGGGCTCAGGATCATCCCACAGTTCCCAGAACTTCGGAAAATCCCTTCCCACAATGGCGTCATGCGGTAACTGAGATACTAAGCCCACTGGATGAGAGAGGGTACCTTTGGGGGTCTCGAAACACACTGTAGTCACTGGATACTCTCGGGTGTCCCCATGCACACAAATAACAGCTACCTTGCTATTCCCAGAGACCTCTGTTTTAACTAACTCAGCCTTTATCAGGGTCACAAGGCTACCTGAATCCAACAATACCACAACATTTCTACCATTAATACACATTTTGCATAAATGTTTCTCAGTTCCCCGAATGGCAGTGCATGCGACTGTCGCACACAGCGACTGACGTCTGTCCATCAGAAAGTCACATTGCATGGGTTCCTCCACAACCGGGCAATTTGCTGCAATATGTCCCGCTTGCCGGCAGCGGTAGCAAACGATCCTTCTTGCGGCCTCTTGAGCCGCTGATTTCCCAGGCTGTTCTCGCCAAACTTGGGGTAGAGCTCCCACCCTCTCACTCTCTCCACCCTCACCCCTTGGAATCCTCTTATCCGCCCCTGGGGATGGTCTGGTCTTAGGGTGGAAAGTCCGAGAGTCTCTGGAAGAGGCCGTCAGGTTCTCTGTAGCCAAGTATCTCTCTACACGATCCACAAGTTTACCGGCCGTTTCTGGGTCTCCATGGCTTACCCACTTTTGAATGGCGGTAGGAAGAGCTCTCAAGAAACGATCCATCACAACACGTTCCACAATCTCCGGTGCGGACAAAGTCTCTGGCTGTAGCCACTTCCTGCTCAGGTGAATGAGATCATACATTTGAGACCTGGGGGGTTTTCCAAGCTGGAAAGTCCAGTTATGCACACGCTGAGCCCGGACAGCCAGGGTGACACCCAGCCTTGCCAATATTTCAGCTTTTAGCATCACATAGTCTTTTGCTTGGTCAGGCTCTAGGTCATAGTAAGCCTTCTGCGATTCACCAGTTAACAGAGGAGCCACCAGTCCAGCCCACTGCTCCTCAGGCCACTTTTCTCTTTCAGCAGTCCTTTCAAATGTGGTCAAAAATACCTCTGGATCATCCTCTCCAGTCATTTTTGTCAATAAACGACTCACCCCAAAGGACGCGGTATTAGTGGGACGGCTTTCCTCACTGGTCTGCGGACGTTGCTGCATTACTGCTTCCATTTGTTGTAGTCTCTGCTCTTGCTTCTGTAACAGGTCTATGAAGCGGGCCTCAGATTGCTGCTGGGCTTGTTGATGAGCTTGCTGCTGGGCTGCAAGGCTCCTTTGCAAACCTGCATTTGTCTGCTGTTGATTGGCATTTGCTAGAGCCAGCTGTTTCAGTATCTCCTCCATGCTGGCTTAAAAAAAACTGCCACTGGTTCTCCACCAACTGTGAGGGGGGGTTAACTCGGTAGCGGGTGTGTGTGACCCCCTGGTTGGGCTCCCCACACAAAAACAGGGCCAGCAGACGGAGGTTGTGGTTTTCAAAATCAAAAGGTGCGGTTTATTTCTCTATGTACAGTGACAAAAACACAGCAAAGCCAAAAAGAAACAAACAAAATAAATCCTGGTCAGTTTGACCTCTGACTAAACATGCAGGTTTCCTAAACTAACAACTGGGATCAGCCTGGTGCTGTCCTAGTCCCTAAGTCCCTGGTTTAGTAAAAGTCCAAACAAATAGCCACACAGGCTTTGCCTCACCGCACAGGGGTTCACTCTCCCTAGACAGTCCACACAGGTCTGGTTCCAGGCATGAGCTAACATCTAATGAATCTGGGAGTTTCTTATAGAGGCCTAAATGAGCTGACAAGGTTCAGCTGGTCTCATCAACTCCCTGTCTGCACGACGCCCAGCCCTCTCCCTAGAGGTATGAGTCATCCATGAGCACACTAGCCTTATACAACTCTCCACCTAGTTGTACAAATCGGCGTAAAGCCTGAATCTGGGCGAAATATATCTACCCCCCTGGATGCAACCAGGTGACTTTACCTTCCTGCTGTCACAATATATATATATATATATATATATATATATATATATATATATTACACCAATATTGGGCCCCTAGTGGTGACTATCAGTTAGAAATGTGATGAATAACTGATGTGCAGCCTGACAAGGCCAGTAGTGAATACCGTATATACTCGAGTATAAGCCGACCCGAATATAAGCCGAGTCACCTAATTTTACCACAAAAACTGGGAAAATGTATTGACTCGAGTATAAGCCTAGGGTGTCCATCTGCATGCCTCACTGTGTCCATGACTAGACTGACGTTTAACATGGGAGTCTATGGAAGGGGTGCCCGGCTTTGAAAAATCGGTGCTCCCCGGCCGTAGGTCCCCCGGACAAGAAACGTTGCAAACTTGTAGAGGAAGAGTGGGGCTACATGTGTGCCATGTTTGGGGTCCAGGGGACCTATGACCGGCCGGTACCGGATCCCCAAAATCACCAGAGAAATGACTGTTTAACATGGGAGTCTATGGAAGGGGTGCCCGGTTTTGAAAAATTGGTGCTCCCCGGCCGTAGGTCCCCCGGACAAGAAACTTTGCACACTTGTAGAGGAAGAGTGGGGCTATATGTGTGTCAAGTACTGGCTCCCCAAAGTTTGGGAGATCAGGCGCAAAAAGGTGACTCGAGTATAAGCCGAGGGGGGCATTTTCAGCACAAAAAATTGTGCTTAAAAACTCGGCTTATACTCGAGTATATACGGTAATTGTGAATCAGAGATAAATCCAAACTGAATACACCTTCACAGTAACACATTCATAAGCTGCCACCAGGGGCAGTGCACTAATGATGGAAATTCATGAATCCAAGTGAACTGAACAAATATATAAAAAACATGCAATGATGAAATGCAAAGAAAAGAAAAGAAGAGAGACAGCTATATTCCACACAGCAGGGGCAGTCAATGCGACCCGCTAGCAGGTGGGTTCTCTGCTTGGGTATCAGAATAGCTTTCCGTAATCAATGTGGCAATAGATATATAGCTTTGGATGTCTTGAACCCAGTTAAAAAAATAACAGTACGTAAAAAGTGATAATTTTCTTATAAACAGTTCAGTAGGTAAACTGGAAATTGGTGACTTTTGTGGATATCCTTGATTGCTGACAGGCTTCAGGTGACACTTGTGCTCCCCCTTAAGGTTCCCCACTCACCAGAAGTAGAAACCCCTGCAGGGGTAACAGGCACGTAGAGTGGGTGCTCTTGTTCCTCAGATGGCCGTATGTTCCTCTCTCTGGTGAGTGGGGAACCTTAAGGGGGAGCACAAGTGTCACCTGAAGCCTGTCAGCAATCAAGGATATCCACAAAAGTCACCAATTTCCAGGATCGGGAACAGTGATCGCTGTCATGTCCCAGGAAGCCCATCCCCCCCCCCCTACAGTTAGAACACACCAAGGGAACACAGTTAACCCCTTGATTCAATAGCAGCAGAGGAGTGTCAGGAGAGTTTTTTCAATAGAAGGCTTGTACCTCCAATTGGACAGCATCCCCTGAAGAAGCCCGACATATGGGCGAAACATGTTGGCAACTCCATTCTAATATGAAGTTGATTTGCCCGTGATCACAAAGTCTTATTCAACAGTAGATCTCTGTTATGTCACCTGTCAGAAATTGGAACCGCCTTGTTTACAAAGGCAGATCCCCATTCTGCCTCTGTACTAGGTGATCGCGGGTGGCCAGCGGGCATCGAGTCCGCCTGACCCGTGGGCACGCTCCCGCAGCTTGCAGTGGGCGCGAGAGTGCACCAGCGGTGTGGTTCCTCTCTGATCTTGCCTCCCTCTGCTATCTGCAGTTCTGACAGTCTAAGGTCCCTTTCACATGGGCTTTCCGATCAGGTCCACCTATCAGTTTTTCAGGCGGACTTGTTCATAAATTACATGCAGCTCTATGGGTAGACTGATGTAAACAGTCTTGTGTCTGTTTACACACACCTATCTTCAAGTGTGTCCTGGTCTGAAAAAAAACTAGAAAAGGATTGCATGCTTTTCCATTTTTACAGACCTAAACGTGATGCATCAGAGGTAGCCTCATGTGAGCAGACACAAGCTGTTTATATCTGGCTATCAGAGGTCTGCCTGACACAAACTGAATTGGCACTTATGTAAAAATTGACATCTGTCCCATTCAGGTGTGGTTCCGCAGCGGATCTGCTTACGGATCCCCAAATGAACAAAGCAGAGAGGCTCCATGTGAAATAGCCCTTACTCAAAACTAAGCAATCCAGGGAGACAGCCCTGCACCCCCTCCAGTACACAGAGGGTGATTGACAGCCTTAGAGGGACTGTGACTGTGTGGATGGGGACGTGGCCATTCTTTCCACTTAGGTATCAGATTACACACAGCTCCCTACTCTATGATATGCTCCCTACTCTATGATATGCAGTGTGTGATGTCAGATCCTCATCCCCAATCTGCTGGAGTTGAGAAATAGCCTTTAATCTGTGTCTTTTAGAAGGCTGCCTATCACCTGAGGCTGATCACTTAAGCAGATATATGTAAGGGTTTACAACTACTGACCAGCAAAATGGCAGATGGACCACTTCCTGTTTGCAATTTCTAAAGGAAATCCCTGCAGCTGTGTCATGGGCTGTACCACCTCAGCTCCCATGCTAGATGATGCCCCCACTTCATCTTTGGTGCTCGCTGCAACACTTCATATCCATGAGCATCTTGTAAGTATAGGTTGATGTTTCATTATTCCTCCTTTCCCTTTTTCATTAATTAGTCTGACTCATTGTTTACCGTTATACTTTTTAGATACTTCTTCCGCATCTGCTCTTGAGTGACAGTGAGTGACGAAACGCGTCGAGATCCAGATGCTACAATCATGTGTTTATTATCCTGAATATCACCTACAAATATGTTTGACTATATGACATCTTTACCATGATGTATCCAATACTACTAGCTTTTCTGGTGAGTGTCCATTTCACAGGGGTGCGATGGATGATTCTGGAGCACTGTACTGGATCGCCTCATCACTTTTCAAGTCACCACCAAATTTCTGTGCACATCTTTGCACTGAACTATTGTGTTTTCATCTAAAAGTTAATATTGCTGATCCTATCATGGGACTGTGCATTTAAATCTATATTTTTCACTATATTGTTTTTTTATTGTTGATTTTGATCCACAAGATTGGAATTATATATATATATATATATATATCTCTTACCGTCCATGGACTGACACAGCATCTTCAATCTTGACAAAGTGGGTTATGTTCCTGCTCATAGGAGCTATGAGCAGGAACATAACCCACTTTGTCAAGATTGAAGATGCTGTGTCAGTCCATGGACGTCAGAGAAAAGGATTTTACGGTGAGTACAAAAAAATCCTATTATTTATTTAATTATTTCTTCACTATAGCATTTTTTCACTTTAACACTTTTTTGGACTTTATTTCAGTGTGCTGTCCATTTATAACACAGTATTCTCATCTCATCGCTGTTCATTTACTTTTAGCGCTACACACTTTTTCTAAGATTATTTCTAAGTTTGGTATATTACTTATCTGTGTCAGCTGCTGCCCCACCACAGCGCAGAGATACATCTTTTTTATGTCTTCAACTACTTTAACCCTTTCTGCAGTGACTTTGGGGGTTGAAGCCGCTTGAGAGTGTGTGAAATCTGACAACCTAACTGTGAGATAAAAGCGATCTGGTGGCCGCGCAGCCACCAGATGACTTCCACACACCCCCATAAATGACAAAAACCTACCACGTTTCCCAGGCTCTACGTGCCCATCTGTGTATCTGGGACAGGTGCCACTGGGCAGAAGGCAGGGAGATCAGGGAATGTTGCTGATCTTCCCTTCTGGTTAGTGACCTGGAAGTGACATCATTGGGTGAACACAGCGGCTGCATGGACATGGTTGCGAGTGCAGGTGAAGAACACTGAACGCATTCGGGGCCACTCAACCAGACGACTGTAAAACTGGGACGAGCATCTGTGTCCACTATGGGTTTCAGGCCCAGTCTGAATGAGTCCTAATTTTCCAGGTACCACAAACCTCAAATATGCAAGGTCTGCCTTGAACCGATGGTAACGGCAAGCCTGAGCCTCAGCCTACTGAGCATAATATTCCAGTGCTGCAATACCACTCAGGAAGAATCTAATTGCCAGGGACAGCACATACAATTTTCTGCTTCTCTTTTTTTTAATACATTTTTCCTAAGGAGTGGAATCAGGACCTCATTTCTATTTAGGGCTGGGCGATTTTCCCCCCCAAAAAAATCTGCGATTTTTTTATAAAAAACTTGATTTACGATTCGATTTTTTTTTTTATTATATTAAAGTGCATCAACAAACAAAATTGCAAAGGCAAACCCTTTCTCTAACTGCAAAGTCAGTGTGCAATAAACACACAATATATTCCAGCGCTCATGGAACATACATTATTAACTATTGAAAACTCTTGAAACTCTGTGTGTGATTCCTTCTGTCCCAGCCTTGCTGCGATCCTGGCTCTGCATCCTTTTGGGTTGGAGGGCCCTCCACACGCTGGTCTGCCTGTTGTCCATCATTCAAGGCAGGGCTCGACAAACCCCGGGCGCCAGGTCGCCATTGCGACTAGAATTAGCGACCTGGCGCCTGGGGCAGCACAGCTGGGGAATCCTGTCTCTCCGTGCCCCCCCCTCCGCGCCGCGGGATCGCGTCGGGCCGCACCGGCTGGTAATTGAGGCCGCGGCTTTGCGGCCTTCTGCAGGCCTATGCTTCCTTCTGTGGTCTAGCGCCATCTTGTGGTGGCCGTTGGTATGACAACCAGCAATGCTAATGGAGCTTCCCCTGTCTGTTTCCCCTGCCATCTCCTTCCCTCTAATTAGAACCCCCAAACATTATATATATTTTTTATTCTAACACCCTAGAGAATAAAATGGCGGTCGTTGCAATACTTTCTGTCACACCGTATTTGCGCAGCGGTCTTACAAGCGCACTTTTTTGGGAAAAAATACACTTTTTTTTAATAAAAAAATAAGACAACAGTAAAGTTAGCCCAGTTTTTTTTATATTGTGAAAGATAATGTTACGCTGAGTAAATTGATACCCAACATGTCACGCTTCAAAATTGCGTCTGCTCGTGGAATGGCGACTAACTTTTACCCTTTAAAATCTCCATAGGCGACGTTTAAAAAATTCTACAGGTTGCATGTTTTAAATTAGAGGAGGTCCAGGGCTAGAATTATTGCTCTCGCTCTACCGATCACGGCGATACCTCACGTGTGGTTTGAACACCGCTTTCATATGCGGGCGCTACTCACATATGCATTCGCTTCTGCGCGCAAGCTCGCGGGACGGGGCGCGTTCCTGGCTCCTAACTTTTTTAGCTGGCTCCTAGATTCCAAGCAAATTTGTCAAGCCCTGATTCAAGGTACTGTGCTCACACGGAGATCATGCCACAGGCTTTGTTTTGACTTTAACCCCTCCTTGCTCCACGGATGTCACTGCAAGTTTAACAAGTTTGTCACCACTGGCAACTGGAGAGTTAAGATTCATTTGCCCTCTGCACATTTGGGATTGGATCCCTCTCTTTATTGTGATAAATGGACTAAGCTTTTTTATCAATTCTTCAAGAGTTTTCAATAGTTAATAATGTATGTTCCATGAGCGCTGGATTATATTGTGTGCATGTTGTGTATTTTGTACTTCTGGGTACGGATTTTTTCTTGCTGCGCTGGATCCTGTTTTTTCCCCCTTTTGGATACTTTGTACTTCCCAAAATATTTGGGATTTTTTTCTTATTATCATCATCCATTATATTTTTTTCTATATCCACCAATTTAGCGCTTGTGACCTTTTGTTGTTTTTTGCAGTGTGCAACAAAGATTGATAAACATCCAAATTATTAATACTGTATTTGGATTTAGCTAATAAAACAACAAAAAATCCTGAGGTTACTCTTAGTTGAATTGAACTGTGTCCGTGCCTCACTGTGTCCGTGCCTCACTGTGCCCTTGTCTCACTGTGCCCGTGTCTCACTGTGCCCATGCTTCAATCACTGTGCCCGTACCTGATGCAGATTTTCATGGTATACGGATTTTACTGCTACACCGGTGGCCATTCCAGTATTCAAAAGCCGTGCCTCCTCCTCGTCTGTGATAGGCGGAACACTCAATTTCCCAGCATTCAGTGTTCCGCCTATCATGGTCATCCTCATAACACAGACGAGGATGAGAGGATGTCCGTGATAGGCTGAATACTGCCTGCTGTGAAATTGAGTGTTCCGCCTATCACAGACGACGAGGACTCGGGAGGTGCGGCTTTTGAACACTGCAATGGCCGCCGTCTGTCTGCATGACACGCTGATCAGGTGGGCAGACGGCGGCTGCAGCGAGTAGATGTAATTGGGGTAACGCTGCCCAGTGCCATTATGGATACGCCCCCTGCAGTCCTGCTACGGAAACTTTGAAGGGAAAAAATAAAACATTTTTTTTTTTTTTTTTTTTTTTTTTAAATCTAAAAAAATCGATTTTCTTCAAAACTGAATCGATTTGAGCTCAAAACTCGATTCAAGATTAAAATCGATTTTTTTCCCAGCCCTATTTCTATTGTGTTCGAAATAGATTTCAGTGCTTCTTAATTGACCAAGAGTTGAAAAGGAAAAACTTTGCTCCTTCCTCCCGTCATGTTTCAGGATTAAAGCCAAAATTTACAAATGCTTTATTGGTGAACTGGCAAAGCAGACAGTAATTAGCAGCAGACTTAAATCTAATGCTTTTTCGAGGAGCCTAGGCTGGGCTGACATTCAGGCTCAGTAAATAGTAAGTACCCCCCGATTCTTGAGTGCGTGGTTGGGATTTCAGGGGTAGTGTTTGTTTCGCTCTCTCGTTCGCAGTCTGCCATCATCACTTTCAGTATACTTGGCAGACATAAGATACAAACTTGTCACCACACTTGAAAATGTTAAAGTGCACGTGGTGGGAGCCAAGTGGAGACAGCAGATGGGGAGATGCATATTGCAAAGTACCACTTAGCAGAAGAGCATATGCAACACATGGAAAAACTGGCATCTAGCCTTCGGAGATAAGATCCCAGCTCAACCCATCCTCCAACCACCCCCACCCAGGGGGAAGGCAACCAGTGAAAGCATAACATAAACATGGATGAGGAGCCAAAGATGGAAAATAACACGGGCAAACGCTCATGTGCTGAGAATTTCCTGGAAAAGTTGTTGACGACTCTAGAACATCTGGCAGACCTGACTGACATCATTATTGTGGAACATAACAATCTTATAATAAGCAGAGTCTTGTTAGTAAATTGTTTTACATTGCTCTGTATTGACCAAACTAGGTGTGTGGAATGACGTGTCCCCCACTGGCTGCCTACCCCTATACCACTACAGTGTCTTGCAATGACAGGGAGTTAGAGAGGAGCACTGTGGCACATGGGGGAACATGTTATTTGACATGACCCAGGTGTCAGTATAGATACACACAGCTCTGTAAGGCCTCGTTCACACGGGCGTATCTAAGCGTACATCCGTGTGAAGGGCCATGTTTGCCTGCATGGAAGGCACAGGTGTTCTATGCATCTGACTGCAGAAAATCTCGTTTATGTGTATCGGGAGGCAGGTCCCAATTTTCCAGCTGTGAAGGTGAGGCTGTGCATTTAGCCGAAGGGCTCGTTTACACAAGAGGTGCCCTCTGAAGAGTGATCTGCGGTGGGTCGCTAGTGCTTCAGAGAGCATTTGACAGGCAGTGAGATGGTGTTATGTCGCCTCCCCTGAAACCCTAAACCACCATGTGGAGCAGTCCTATTCAGATGAATGGCTCACGCAACATAAGGGGATCGTTTTTGCCTCAAGTGTACACACAATTTGCTGCCTTTTCAGCTTAAAGTGGTTGTAGAGGCTGAAGGTTGTTTACCTTCCTGCATTCTATACACAACCTTCAGTATGCAGCTCCTCCACTTGAGCGCCGCCTTATACGTACCTGACCCTGATCTAGTGATGTGCACGAGAGCAGCTGCTCTCCTGGCTCTCTGCTCCCTCATTGGCTCAGAGACAGCAGTCAATGATGCTGTCAATCAGAGCCAGTGAGGAAGAAGTGAGGGGGTAGGGCCAAGCCCTGTTCTGTGTGTCTTATGGGCAGGGCACATGAGTGCCCCCTATATAAGCAGCTTGCTATGGGGGCACTCAGCAAGGGGGAAAAGCCAGGAGGACTGGCGAGGGATGCAAAAAGAGAAGAACTGGGACTGCTCTTTGGGAAACCAAGTCATACTATGGAACTTCCTACCCCAATCTGTCCGATTATCTCTGTAACGAGCCCCTGCTCACTCGGTTCCACTCTCCCGACACTCCTCTGCTGCTATTGAATCAGACGTCTGATGGTTCGGTCATCTGATGCTCCGGGATTCGAACTACAGCTATGTGCCATTCGAATCCAAATGTGATAGCTCAGAACAAACACCAGGCAGGCTGTATGTAAGTTCCGTGTCAAATATATTTTATTGAGTACAAGTTGTGATACAAATTATAGATGATACATTAAATACATCAAAAATAGAGAAGCTCAAATATTCTTATTTCAATAAGTAAACATATTAGTAGATACTTGTGGACAAAGTATGGTATATTAATTAGTTTCCAGTGGTAATAATATTATTACGTTTTAGAGGTTTTATGCAATTATTAGTAATACCAATATATATATATATTGTCCTCTGTGGATCAAAGAGTTATTAACAATACTAAGGGAGCTTCAACATCATAGTAATAAAATAGAAAAAAACAAAAACAAAGGGGAAGGAAAAAATAAATAAATGAATATAAGTATAAGAAAATAAAATGGAGAAAAAAGAGAGTACTGGAACATAAGGGGGGTCCACGTGGTCGAGCCGAGAGTCACCTTTCAAATCCAAGAGAAGTTGAACAAAAGTATATATAACATACTGATTCGGCTACCATGGCATTAATACCCTATTGTCCAAAGTTGGCGTATTATATATAATCCAGGGCTGCCACATCTTTTCAAACCTGGGGATCATGTCCATTGCAATAGCGGCCATCTTGGCTTGGGTCATGGTATAATTCATTTTAGCTATAGCTTCCTGCAAGACCAATTTAGGTGATTTCCAAGATTTTGCTAGTGTCTGTTTGGCAGCTGTGAAGAGTTGTACCAGCAATTTGAATTGAGTATGTGGAATAGAGTCTGGTTTTAAGTTAAGTAGGGCCATTGCAGGATCAGGAAGGATTGTTTTCCCTAGTAATTTGGTTGCAATTTTAAATATACTTTTCCAGAATGTTTGTGCTTTAGGACAGGACCACCAAATATGAAAATACGTGCCCAAATCCGTACAACCTCTAAAACATTGTGGTGAATAGTGTTGCACATATTTGGCTACCCTGGCTGGTACCAGGTACCACCTTGTCAGGACCTTGTAATTGGCTTCACTAGCTATTATGTTGGGAGAAGCTGTTTTAGTTGTTGACCATATTTGGTTCCATTCTGAAATCTCTAATGTTCGTTCCAAATCCTCCTCCCACTTCCCAGGCTGTATGTAAGTTCAAACAGGAAACTCACCTTTATTGGATGCACACAACACTCTTTTATACATAGCAGTTTTGAACACCCTGCCCCCAACAACCACTTTCCTATTGGTCAATTGTAAAGTACAGTCTAGTCCTCACTTAGGTCCTCCTTGGCCATGCAAATAAGGACTTGAAACAGGGTCAGCAGGGATTGGTTTGATAGCTTAAATAGGAGGACTGATATGTGTAATGACACAGAGAAGCCCCAGGGGGGAATTAAAGTACATAAACAAACAGTCAAACACAGAACAATGCTTTTCTTCCAGACCATGGAGCCGTCTGGAGAGGGGTTAGCTTTAAGACAGGGCAGAAGACCCACCACTGTGTAATAGACTCAAAGGAGAAATACTTCAGTATTCCAAGGTTCATGACAATACTACCCCCTGGGAAACAGTCCAACAGCCACAGGGGGACCCCGAACGGGTCAACTCGAGGATGTTGGAAAATTAGTCTTAATGTTCCAGGTCTGTCTGTCGGGATAACCCATCCGCATTCCCGTTTTGAGGCCCTGGCCCATAATCGGAAGGCAAGAGGCTAGCATTCAGTCCTCTCCAAAAGCCTCTGTCCCGGCTAGGTCTGTCACAACCTCCTACTCTGTTAGATTTTAGACGATCCCTGAAAACCCTTCTCTTCAGAGAAGCCTATCCGGCCCCCACCTAACAACTGTACTTTGATTTTCTCCATCAGCTCCTCCCCCACAGTTACTACCTTTTGTACTATTTGACCCCCCCCCCCCTCCTAGATTGTAAGCTCTAACAAGCAAAGTTCTCTGATTCCTCCCGCATTGAATTGTGTTGTAACTGTACTGTCTGCCCTCATGTTGTAAATCGCTGCGCAAACGGTTGGCGCTATATAAATCCTGTATAATAATAATAATAAGTACTTCTTTCACAGGCAGGATGTGGCTTTTATAAACATTGATTGGTGAGAAATAAATTGCTCCTCCCATTTAAAACACACGCACCTGGATGGATCTCGACCAGAGAATGTTTGTAACAAAGTCACGTTCTCTGCTTTGTAAATAGGTCCCTATTCCATGCACTGGTGCCGGGTAGGAAAGGTGTGGACATTGCAGATAGGTCAGGCAGAGCTTAGACATGTCAGGAGGCAGAGCTGATACAGAACTTCAATATTGAAATATTTATTTTCATATTCTGGTTGTTCTCATTAAAAAAAACTAACACCCATTCACCCCTTTCCTCGTTAGCTCTGATTCATCAAGCTCATTGAGCACTTAAAGCACCTCAAGGCATGCTAAAGCTACCTCTTAGTCAATATTATTGTATTTCATTTTAGTATGCCTTAAGCTTGTTAGCACACCTAAATGCAATTGCAGCTTGATGAGTCAGTACCATTGTAAGATTTGTCATTGTTGGCGTGCGGTGGGGAGTCCTTGTGGCTGTGACTCCCTTAAAATACAAATTTGTTCAGAAAAAAACTTGCTGGACTGCATAAAGAGGTTCTTGCAAGTACATATCTTTATGAGTGCCTCAGAAACCCCCAAAACATTGCACCCTCTTAGTCAACACTGATTATTTTTAATCATCATGCTGCTAGCATTAGTAAATAGATAGGAATGTATGCCATATTTACGTGTTTTAAACTTTTTTTTTATACATTTCTTCACTTACTTCCTGGTTTCTATGCCTAGGCAAATGATGTCATACATCCCAGGAGTCTTCAGAAGGGGAGGAGGGGGTTTACTCAACCCTAACTTTATAGCCAAAATACCATCAGTACATGTGAATAGAGTCACCAACGGACTGCCCCGGTCTGCTGTCAAACATACACTTGGAGTAGTGATGAATACAAAACAACCAGTGAAAAAGGAACAGCGCAGTTTATGTGGAGTGATCCTCATAATGTATGGTAGATGGGTAAACTACGCAAGACCTGACAAGACTTGACAAAGCGCATGTGCGTGAAACGCGTCATCGCGGGACCCCCGCGCTTGCGCTCTGCGCTGGTTCCTCGTGGCTTCTTCCCATTTCCATTCAGCGGCTGATCATGAAGTCATCCACGACGCATCGGCGCACCCAGCATGGATACATGAGCAGGCCGAGCTTTTCAGGCTGTCACTGTGATATTCTCTTTATGGCCTTCCACTGGAACTAGGGTGTGAGATTCCATCACAGCCCGGAGTTTCTGGCAATGGTATTGCCTGCTTTTAATTAATAATTCTACATTTTGCTTTTATTATGACTTGGAATAAAAGAAGATTTTCTGCATTGACTGGGCAGACTCTTTATATTTAGTAGTTTACCCATCCACCATACCTTATGAGGATCCCACCACATTAATTGCACCAAGGGCCCTGAGCACTGTTCCTCTTTGACTGGTTGTTTTCTCAGCTAAGCACACCCTCCCGTCTGCATGCCCGAGCTAAGGGCAGATGCAGTGGTGGCTGGTGCTGTATATTTGGGGGGTGGCGGCAAACAAAACATCCCGTTGCCACCCCCCCCCCGTCGGTTGGTCAGCCCCGCACTTACACCCCAACCCCCCCGGTCGGTTGGCCCTGCACTTACCCTATCAAGGTCGCAGGCAGCTTCAGCTCCTTCCTGCGTCTCCTCCTCCTCTGAGTCTTGGGCGTCTCACGGTGGCTTCCTCCTCAGCGGCTTCCCTCCTTCCCTTGGCGCAGCGGCCAATACGATTGCTTCTCCTCTCGGCCAATCAGGTATCGGGACCCACTTCCTGATTGGCCCGGAGGAGAATCAGGAAGACAATAGTGAATATTAACTCGCTATTGTAACACAACTGGGTGGGCTCAGCGCGCAGTGCTCTGCGCCCCGAGCCCACCCTTTTTTAAGCCAATTAGAGCCTCAGGCTCTAATCACATGGTCTGCATTGTTAGTGGTATTAACGGAGAGAATTGAATTTTATTTTCTTTGCAGGAAATTAAAAAATATATATATTTTTCTTTCTGCTACTATTCCTTTAAATGTACATAAATAATCTGGCCTGTTCCGTCGGTCCTGGCTGTCGTTTGTTCTACATGGACGTGTATTGCAGGAGACATTTAATCTAGACGCTCTATATGGGAATCATATCCTTGTCGCTGGTGACTGGTTTTCTGCTCGCACTTGAAAGCCATTGTACAAAGGCCAATGTTAACTTTCTATAAACGTCCTTCAGGGCTTCAATCTCCCTGTTAATTCTAAGACAAGCGTGTACAGATGGTGCGTCACAATCTCAGAAAACTCACACTGAGTAGCTTGCATCTTACCAACTGCACTAATGACACTGCTGGAAATTGCAGCCTAGATTCTCCTCTCCCACCGCCAAGCAAACGTATGTTCATCTGTTTACATCTGCTGTTTTTTTTTTGTTTTTACGATCTCTTACACAAAGCATACAGTATGTCTTCCTGTATGCATTAAGGAAGAGATAGTACATGTTTGGTGTAAGAGGAAAGACAACACAGCTCACAATTAGTGGGCAGGGGTGAGCGGAATGACTTCAGAAATACTGAGTTTGCTGCAAAATATTGTTTAATATTATTTCATTGTATTTTATTCTTAGGGGGTTGTATAGGGTGGTGTACTTTAATTCATTTTGTGTTATTTCTTATATGTGTGTGTTTTTTTCCCCTTTTAGTGTTTTTTTTTTTTTTTTTTTCAATACATGTTTTCTACTGCTTTTTTATTTCTTTCTGTAAAAAAAATGTAAAATAATAAGTGTAATGAAGGTCCATTTTTTTATTTATTTGTAGCGCCCTGCTCCCAATGAGTGGGCGCTATATGTTGAAATTTAGTTGTCTGGGCATTCGTTTAGCCCAGAGAGATTGTTTAAGTAAATTATGGCACTGTTTCAGTTTGGTTGGTTGCATGATTTTCCTCCTGACAGTGGGTGTCACTGCCACCGCTGGTCAGGGTTGGAAAGGCAGCAGGCTGGACGTATTTGGTATCTCTTTCCCAGCAGCAGCCCAGGGGGCGTGGTATACCCACTCTGCATGCTGGGAGAGGGTACTTAAGTGACAAGCGCCATTGGAGAAAAAAGAGAGTTGGGGGTCGTCGTTCGTGGGTGGCAGACACCCCCAGCCCGATCCCGACCTGAGGGCCCTCGTGGCCTCAGTGAAGTGCTGGCAGTTTCCACCTCGTGGCCACGTTGGCCTGAGGCTCCATTACAGAAATGTAGGCCCAGAAGTTACTGGGGGCCTACTGATCCAGGGGTGATCCTGTGTCGCCTTGCCTGCTGGAAGGGACCAAGCAATTGAGGACTCAATTGAAGGATGCATCCGGATCATAATCTACCTCACAGTGCTGCCGGAATGGCTGGAAGATCCTGGCACTGAGAGCTGTGTTCTTTATTCAGAAGGTAACCCAGGGAAGGGTTACACCAAGTCTGTGGCTGAGACTGTTCTATTTCCACCAAGTCTGTGGCAGAGACTATATGTGATCAAGCTACGCATCGGTTGCTAGGCCAGTGAGATTGGGCCTATCCGGTGTTTGCTGAGTCCAGCGTAGAGACGGTTGTTCCTCTGGACCTAGGAAAGTTCAACCCCCCTCTGTTGAAACTTTGTTCAATAAAACCCTTGAAAGAGATTTTGTGTTGGTGCAAACTTCTTCTGGACAACTCTTCAAGGAGAACCCCTGAGACGAGCATACGGAACAGTAAGGTAACGGCAGGCCCAAATTTAAACCAGCAGCTCCTACGGGGGTATCGCTACATATAGGATAGTTAAAAGGAGGTTCTATGACACCCTTCAGGAGACTTCTAAAGTCTTTTACACCCTTACAAACCCCCACATTAAACTTCACCCTCCTCACTGGTGTTGATTTACTAAAGGCAAATAGACTGTTCACTTTGCAAGGGAAGTTGCACTCTGTCTGGAATTTTCCCCCAGGCGTGTGAACGTACGTAGTGAAGCTCTGCTGACTTCCATCATCCAGTAATGTGTAAGCAAATTTTATTTCCCTCGCATGCAATTGGATATTCTTTGCAAAGTGAGATTTCAACACATTCATTAAACTCTGGGGAAAATTTATTTTCAAAGTGTAACTTCTCTTGCAAAGTGAACCACCTATTTTCTTTAGTAAATCAGCCCTATTCACTCTAATGCAATGAAAACTCATTCCTAGTAGAGGGGATGTCTACCTAGTGGCCAGTCAAATTCCCAGTTTCTTCTTCTAATCTGTGCTGGTGAATGACAGTTGAATCTTACCTACCATACCCCTATTCCCATTCCTGATGTTCAAGGGAAACCACTAGCAGAAATGAAAGGATGAGGTGCTACTATATAACTGGTAAAAAGAAAAGCAATATAAATTCTCGAGAAACTATTGTCCACCTCTACTGATGAGAAGGTTTTACCTCTACGCTGAAACCTGAAGTGAAATATGAGGAACCAAGAAGCAGAGTATTTGAATTTCTTGCTATAAAATAAAGCACCACACAATGAAAGTGGTTAACTGCTACAGACTTTACAATAGATCTATAGGCAGAAAGAGAAGTAGGAGAGTTGCCTATAGAGCACTGGTCTCGAAAGTGCAGCAATTTGCTTGCTCCTATTCAGCCCTTGGGGCACTATTTCATTTAATGACACCTATGAAGGGGCAAAATTCCTGCCAATGAAACCAATGATGGGGTGGCACAATTCCTAACAATGACATCAACGATGTGGCACAGTTCCTCCCAAGTACAATAACAATGGGGCCAAATGACACCAATGGGGCACAATTCTTTGCACTGACACAAACGATGGAGCACAATTCTTACCAATGACACAAACAATGGGGCTTGTCAATGAGACCAATGTTAGGGCACAATTTCCATTAATGACATCAAAGATGGGGCACAGTTCCTCCCAAGTACAATAACAATGGGGCCCAATGACACCAATGATGGGGCACAATTCTTTGCACTGACACAAACGATGGAGCACAATTCTTACCAATGACACAAACAATGGGGCCTGTGAATGAGACCAATGTTAGGGCACAATTTCCATTAATGACATCAAAGATGGGGCACAGTTCCTCCCAATTACACCAACAATGGGGCCCAATGACACCAATGATTGGGCATAATTCCTCCCAATGACACCAGTGACAGGGCACAATTCCTCCCAAAGACAACAACGATGGGGCACAATTCCTCCCAATGGCACAGACTATTGGACACAATTCCTACCAATGCCATCAAGGATGGGGCACAGTACCTCCCTATGACACCAACAATGGGGCCAAATGACACCAATGATAGGGCACAATTTCTACCAATGACACCAATGATAGGGCACAATTTCTACCAATGACACCAATGATAGGGTACAATTCCTCTTACTGACATCAAAGATGGGGCATTGTTTATTCCAATACTGGGACACTTTCTACTCCAGATGGCCACAGTCTGGTCCCCCTAAAGTCCGATGGACAATAATCTGGCCCTTTGTTTAGAAAGTTTAGAGACCCCTGCTATAGAGCAATACACTTTCAAAGTACTTGATATTTCAACAGTTATTTTGAAAGACTGCTGAATTGGTCATGGAGCAAAACCTCAGTGTGATAAGGCTCTAATGAAAGAAGTCACACCCTGATTGTTGTGTCTCATACTTCTCAACTACATGGCAAATGAGGTTTAATGTTGAAAAATGTAAGGTAATGCATTTGGGTACCAAAAATACGAACGCAATTTACGCGCTAGGGGGAGAACCTCTGGGGGAATCTAGGATGGAAAAGGACCTGGGGGTCCTAGTAGATGATAGGCTCAGCAATGACATGCAATGACAGGCTGCTGCAAGCAAAGCCAACAGAATATTGGCATGCATTAAAAAGGGGATTCAGTCCAGAGATAAAAGGATAATTCTCCCACTCTACAAGTCTCTGGTCCAGCCGCATCTTGAGTATGCCGTCCAGTTCTGGGCACCAGTCCTGGAACGAGTCCAGAGAAGTGCTACCAAGCTAATAAAGGGACTGGAGGACCTCAGCTATGGGGGAACACTATAAGCATTGAACTTATTCTCTCTGGAGAGGAGATGCTTGAGAGGGGATTTGATATCAATGGACAAATACCGTACTGGTGACTCTAGCATAGGGGAAAAAAACTTTCAGTTAAAGGGAATTTAAAAAGACACGTGGCCATTGACTAAAATTGGAAGAGAAGCAGTTTAACCTTAAACTGGGTAGAGGGTTCTTTACTGTCAGAGCGGTAAAGATGTGGAATTCTCTTCCACAAGCAGTGGTATCAGCAGGGAGCGTCGATAGTTCAAAAAACGATTAGATGGGCACCTTAACGACCACAACATACAGGGATATACAATGTACTACTGACATAAACACACACACATCATAGGTTGACCTGAATGGTCTGGTGACTTTTTTTCAACCTCGCCAACTATGTAACTATGTAACAAAGTATTGTAAAATTACAAAATAATTAAAGAACTGCTACAAAAAATGATTTTAAGACAAGATGAAAATGAATAAAGAAAATGGGGGAAGTATGTAGACTCATCTTTTCTGCTAATGGATAGATCCTTTTATTATGTGTCAAACGTTTTAGCAAAGCTTGTATGAGTTATTTATCATGTGGTGCCATGGAAGTGCGAAATCCTTTTCTAGCTTCTAGCCAGATCTAGTGAGGAGCTTGATGGATATTTGGGCAACCCTGCCAGTATATGACATGTATCCTCAATGGAGTCAACGAGCCCAGAGGAAATGCCATAGACAGGGTAGTGAATTTGTAGTAATTAGCTAATCCTAAACACATCACTACCTTCTATGTGGCCTCTCCTCTGGGAAAGGGGGTCAATCAGCCTGACAGACAGGCCGAGACTAAAGATCCACAAGGTTGGAGCAAGAGTAATAAAGAAACATGAGCTTGCACAAACAGGTTCTTTAGAAAATGGTTTTTAGAAGAAGGAATGATAATGCATCACTTTTAGGGATTTGCAGCAAAATAGTTAATAATTTGTTTGCATGTTAGTTTTTTCAAGCAGTGCTTATCCTTTAAAAGTCTGAAATCAGTTCTTTCTTTATGTACAGACATACGAGAAAACTCAATAGAGCGCCAATGTTACAACCCATGAGAAATCCAGCAACACAGCTCCCCATCCAATAGTTCCTTATAAACACAATTAGTTCTTCTGATTACCTGCCGCCACTCTGCATAATGGCAATGGCAATTTTACATGAAATTGACCGTCTCTAGGTGCAGGGAGAATACAAGGATAATTTGGCTTTCTCGCCATACCTTGCCTCCTATCAGCACTGCAATCAGTTGCTGATGGGTTTCATCTCCCTGCTGGACGCTCCTGGGATTTGGAGAAGTGCTGGCTGTTGACGGAGTATGAGGAGCAGATGGATGTTGATCTGCAATTAGAGTGGGTGCCTGCCACTGCTTAATGGAACTTTCCTCGGGCTTTCGCTACGACTGATGTTGAGGAATACTCTGTGTTCGCAAAGCTGACACTGCACTAGGGAGGAAGTTTGGGTTTGCCACTGTCATGGGTTTGAGGCGAATTCTGCGCGATTGAGATTCATGGTTTCAGGAAATTTATGTGCAGATTTTGCCCAGGAGAACCATAATACACTGCAAGGTCTTTGACATGTGGCATGTAGGCTTAGAGGGACCAATACGGGAGCTTTTGAAAAGGCCAACCCCTCACTAAGAAAGGGGGTGGGGGATAGGGCAGTTGAAGAGTCAGTATGGGAAGCTGTTGTAGTGAAAGAATAGAGGAATCTGACAAACTGCCTCGGGAGAGATTAGGGTCAGTTAGAAAATTGTACTTAAATTCTGATTGCAAGCCTATAGGACAATCCACCCCTTTGCTGCTTTTTTGTTATTATAGATGTTTCTTGGCCTATAATGTTATTTTGTTGTTCATTTGAGGTCAGAAGACATTTAACAGTTTTTTTTTTTTTTTGCTGCAAACCTTTTCTTTATAAAATGGGCTTTTGTTTCAAGTGGTGGTATGTTGGGGGTTTTTATTCTTCAGTTATTGGGCTACCGTATATACTTGAGTATAAACCGACCCGAATATAAGCCGAAGCACCTAATTTTACCACAAAAAAATGGGAAAACGTATTGACTCGAGTATAAGCCTAGGGTGTCCATCTGCATGCCTCACTGTGCCTCACTGTGTCCATGTGCATGCCTCACTGTGTCCATGCCTCACTGTGCCCATGCCTCACTGTGCCCATGCCTAGACTGACGTTTAACATGGGAGTCTATGGAAGGGGTGCCCGGCTTTGAAAAATCGGTGCCACCTGGCCATAGGTCCCCCAGACAACAAACTTTGCAAACTTGTAGAGGAGAAATGGGCCTATATGTGCGCCAAGCTTGAGGTACAGGGGACCTACGACCGGTCAGTATCGGGTCCCCAAAGTCACCGGAGAAATTACCGTTTAACATGGGAGTCTATGGAAGGGGTGCCTGGTTTGAAAAATCGTTGCTCCCCGGCCGTAGGTCCCCCAGACAACAAACTTTGCACACTTGTAGAGGAAGAGTGGGGCTACATGTGTGCTGTGTCCCCACATTTATGGGAGATCAGGCGCAAAAAGGTGACTCAAGTATAAGCCGAGGGGCATTTTCAGCACAAGAAAATGTGCTGAAAAACTCGGCTTATACTCAAGTATATACGGTATATTTTTTTTATGTTGATAGGACCTTTTTAATGTTAAACAGTTTTTTCATGCTACAAGGCTTAACTTTAAAAAACGTGGGCATTTTTTCAGAGGTGGTATTTTGGGGTTTTCATTTCTTTTGTGGGTTTCTTGATTTTGATCTTTTTGAAGTTTAGGGTGCTCAAAGTGCAGTATCACTTGTTACTGACCACATTGTCACATTTACCCCTAACACAGGTGGTCAGACATTATAGCTAGCTTCTGTGTTCTTCATCTATAGCATGAGAAGGAAGTGTCACCCCAGCACATCAGGATCTCCAAAATGTAGTCACATGCCTGATGAAGGGGTCCTGCGTGGCTCCGAAAAAGGTTGCTTTTATTTTTTTATACTATGTGATTAAAGTTTTGGACCAAATTTTGGAGATCCTGGTGTGCTGGTGACACTTCCTTCTCATGATTGCAGTCGGTTCCAGCCATTGGTCATTTCAGCACCCTAAGATCCAGCCGTTTGTGCAGGAACGTGTGCGTTGGGAGTATTGCATTGGAGCTTCAACTATAGCAGCCCCCTTCCGCATAAGGCAAGCAGGCCTGCCTGTACTCGAATGCCCCCAGGACTTATAAACAATGCTATAGTACCTGGCCACCATGCTGAACTCAGCAAAGCAAACAGGTACTTGCAGTTGACAGACATGCCGAGTGGTTCAATGACAGTCCAGGTACAAGATAGACAAGGTTCAGAGTAGTCAGGGTCCAATCTGTAGTCAAAAGGCAGGCAGAGTTCAGAGAATAGTCAATATCCGATCTGAGTTCATAAACAGGGGAATCCAAACAGCAGAGCAGGACAGACAGACAGAGAGCTTGAGCACGTATTGCACATGCTATATCACAAGCATGGAACTGCAGGCTTGGCTGGCTTAAATCAGGTTTGGTCTCCACCAAGAGATTGTTTTTATGTACTTTTGTAACTTTAATAAATTGTGATTTTATTCCATTTGGTATGTCCTTGTACTAATTGCACCTATAAAGTCCCATCCCCCCTACCTTGTATTTTTAATAAAACATGACAACAGGATCTCACATTCCCCCCATCAATCCAAGCTTAAAAAAGAAAACAAACATGTGGACTGGAGTCCCACTTCAGGGACAACTCAGGTTCATATTGATAGAGTACTAGTTTAGGTAATAATATAGATGCCTCTACATTGTATACAGTAAATATCATATTCTCCACAAAAGAACATATGTGTCCAAACAACGTTGTGAAAGGTACATTATGTAGAAAAGTTTTGTGGTGCCAGGTATGTATTTTAGTGGTATGTAGAAGTATATATGTCATTATATAATTTAAATCGATTAATAAGGTAATCCACTTAGTGAACATACAGAGATAGGTCATCTGTGGTCTTCCATACACATTTTTAAATTTTTTTAGGGCCAAAAGGGCGAAAGCAACTAAAAAATAAACAAGAAAAAACAGGGGGTCAGGGGACCGGGGATCACCCTGACCAGAAATAGTGTGTCGAGGACAAAAAAGTCCTGGATCTGCCAATGAGGTCGGCCACATCATCTCAAGGGGATGAGGGGCAAACCGCGGAGGCAGATTGGGGAACGATCCAGCGACGGCGGACAACCAGGCAATTGAAAGCATAAAAATATTACATTCAAGGGAACATAGTAATAGTGAAAACTGCAGTGTAATAAACAATATATAAAAGATTAAGAGATGGTGGTACCCCATGAAGGGTCCTTATAAAGAGGGAGGGAAGGAGAGTCATACGTGGAAAATGAAACTCTCATGAGTGTCGGCTTATTCGGGATTCTTCTCCCCATATTGTGTATAAACCAGGTATAAAAAAAAAAAAAAAAAAAAAAATTTCTCTCTTCTTTTCTTTTCCTCTCTCTTCTGCAGTTGTGAGGGGCTAGTGTGGTCAGCTTATAGGGTATGGTCTTTCCGAGTAATTTGAGGAAGGTTGAGTCTCCACACGTAGAGTTACCGATCCGATCGTAATATCCCTGGGTTGGATCAAATGGGTATTTAATCATTTGAGGATATGGGTTCATGTTAAGGGTCTTTGTAGGTAGTTTTTCCTTAAGTATCACGTTGTCTAGGAAAAGGAGAGTCCTATTCAAGGAACATCTTGATCAACTTACAGCCAACTTTGGGTAACCACTTGCTCTTTATGGGGGGAGTCATTTAGAGGCATACAAAAAAAAAAAAAAAAAAAATGTGCTCACATACGAATGACGTATAGGACGAGTTCAATGTGGACGAGAACAGCCAACTAGAAATAGGGCTTAATAATAAAACATTGAATGCCCCTTGTGTCAGGAGGATGTACATTAGCTATAAAAAAGAATTAGGATTTCAATGTAGAGATTGAGCAACATTTGGAGTCACAAATGCTCAGTGTGGTCAGTTTATAGACTATAAACTTGTAGAATCATGCAGGTTGGTTTGGGGAAGGTGGGTTCCATCTTCTCTGGTCATTATGATCTCTGTGATCTCTTTGTGAGCGTCTGGGGGTGGACCAGATGGGTGATGATCTAGGTGTAGAAGGGAATCGGCGTTGGGGGGCCTGATCTAAAAGGCCCATTTTGACCAGTAGATCTTTCCCTTCAATGACATTGTATACAGAATACGTTGTGCCATTGTGCATAATTGACAACTTGAAGGGAAATCCCCATCTGTATTTTATTCTAGCAGATTGTAAGATGCTAGTGACCTCCTTCATTCTGCGGCGTCTATCCAGAGTCGCAGGAGAAATGTCTGGGTAGATCTGGATCCTGACTCCGTCCATTACTATGTTCTGAGAATTTCTAGATGCTCTCATGATGTCTTCCTTGGTGATAAAATCCTTCAAACATATGATTATGTCCCTAGGAGGTTTGTCAGGAGTTGGTTTGGGTCTCAGAGCTCTATGTAATCTGTCCCAAGCAAAGGCAGAAAGAGGCTTGTCTGGGACAAGGTTATGAAATAGATTGGTGATGGAGTCACTTTCTGGTCATTACTGGTTGGTGATTCCCGGGGTATCTTTTCACTACACCCATTTCTCACATAACAGGTCCCTCCCCCTCCTAAATAAATGGGTATCAGAATAATTTCCCACAATGTTCAGGGTTTCAACTCTCCAAATAAACGTAAGAAAGCATTTAAACATTACAAAAGACTAGGGGCTGACATTATTTTACTACAAGAAACACACTTCGCCCAAAACAATCACCCACAATATTTTGACAAATCATTCAATCAATTCCACTATACCACCTTTACAAACAAAACCAGAGGGGTCGCCATCTTTGTTAAAAACTCAACAATCTTCGAAATCCAGAATATTTACAAAGACAAAGATAGCCGCTTCATTATTCTTAAGGGTACTATAAACAGACGTTCTATCACTATAGCATCAGTTTACGCCCCTAATGATTCACACTCAATTTTTTTTAACAACTTTTTCTCTATATTAGATCAATACACTTCGCCCCACATGATAGTGGGAGGCGATTTTAATCTAGCTGCTCACCCCTCATTAGACAGAAGTAACACGATCCCCTCCTCTAAAGCCTTCTCCAAAACCATTAACCAATCTCTAAACAAATCCCAGTTAATTGACACATGGAGATCCCATAATATAGGAGTTAAAGCATTTACACATTACTCCCATCCACATGATTGTTATGCCCGCCTCGACTATATCTTTAGTACCCCAATACTCTTAGCAAACTCCTCCTCGGCTCAAATTCACCCCTGCCCGTGGTCAGATCACGACATGGTTGCCTTTGATACCTCACACATAGGAATGGCCCCAGCCACCTTTAACTGGCGCCTAAATGATTCACTACTTACAGACCCTGCCATTATTCAACAAATACATTCCCACATAGACAATTTCTTCAAAGAAAATATAAATAATGAGACTCCTCCCACGTCCATATGGGCCGCCCACAAAGCGGTTCTTAGAGGTCACCTCATCAACATTGCCGTGGCAAAGAGTAAGGCTAGAATTGCAGACATTAAATGCCTTACTAAAGAATTGAATGATTTATATATTAAACTGAGTCACTCAGTCTCCCCGGAATTAACCAACTTAATTCAATCCAAACGTCAAGCATTGAACACACTCTTATCTGGTGACACTGAAAAATCATTACGCTTTTCTAAAGCCAGATTCTTACTATTCAGCAATACTGCCTCAACGATGTTTGCAAAGAAACTCAAACAAAACTCAAACCCTACACATGTCTACAAATTACGAAACCAAAAAGGCAATCTTGTGACCCACCCCCAGGATGTACTCCAAATTTTCACAAACTTCTATAAAAACTTACTTTCAGGCCCCCAAACAACTCCTAATTCCTCCTCTTTATTGTGGCTAGACAACCTCTCAATCCCTAAACTTAATGACCAACAGACTTCTTCCCTTAACATACCCTGCACAGATGATGAAATCCTGAACATAATCAAGTCTCTTAAAACATCCACAGCCCCAGGTCCAGACGGGTTCTCGTCCTCTTACTATAAAAAATTTGCCCCTCTATTAGTACCTAATCTCACTAGACTGTTTAATCACATCCTAAATGGAGGTCAATTTCCGGATGAAATGCTGCTGGCTAACCTCTCCCTAATTCCAAAGCCCCATAAAGATCACTCCCTTCCACAAAACTATCGTCCCATATCTGTCCTTAATAACGACATTAAGCTTTTTGGTAAATTGCTAGCCAATAGACTTGCTTCGGTAGTTACCTCCCTTGTACACACTGACCAGTCTGGCTTTATCCCGGGACGTCAGATTACAGACAATATTAGACTGGTCTCCAATATTATTCAAGATGCTAACCTCCATTCCCGCCCAGTCTGTCTTTTAAGCCTTGATATACACAAGGCATTCGATAGTGTTAGCTGGTCATACCTTAATCACCTCCTTCCCAAATTCGGTATCTCAGAAAAATTTATTCACGGCTTTAATGCCCTTTACCACTCTCCACAGACTAGGATCAAAATTCCTGGCACTAACTCGGAATTCTTCCCTTTAAGTAAAGGCACTAGACAGGGCTGCCCACTTTCCCCCCTATTGTTTGCCCTTGCAATAGAGCCTCTCGCCATCGCTATCAGGCATAATACCAACATTAAAGGTTATCAAAAAAATGCCTCACAATTTAAAATTAGCCTATACGCTGACGACGCTCTATTATTCCTGACAGACCCAATCATCTCCATTCCCATCCTCTATTCCGAACTCAACTCCTTCCATGCACTCTCAGGCCTATACATAAATACCAACAAAAGCTCCGCCCTACCAATAAATTTTCCCCCAAACATGCAGACCACCCTGCAAAATAATTTCAGGTTTATCTGGCCCCCTAGCTCAATCAAATATTTAGGTGTCAATATTACCCCATCCCACGTATCTATGTATAAAGCCAACTATATCCCCCTATTCTCCCTCATAAGCTCATTACTTAAATCATGGTCCAACCATCACATTTCCTTTCTAGGCAGAATCTGTGCTTTCAAAATGTCTATCCTTCCCAAACTCCTTTATTATTTCAGAGCTCTCCCCATTAACATACCCAAGACTAGAATAATGGCCCTACAAAGGGAAATCAACAAATTTATCTGGGACAATAAAAAACCCAGATGTAGCTATATTCTTATGCATGGCTCACAAAATAAAGGAGGTTTGGGCCTTCCACACCTTTGGCACTACTATTTAGCAGCTAGACTCTCACACATGGCCCAATGGCATTCCTCCAATGCACAAATCCCATGGCTGATTTTTGAATCTTCATCTATATCCCCTTTATCTTTAAAGTGCATATTATGGTCGGCTATAACACCACATCGCCTTCTTCTTAAAAAAAACATAATAGTTGCTCACTCTTTACACCTATGGAATAAAATTAAAGAATATTATATCTTGTCCTCTCCCACCCCCCCCTTGGCAAACTTCCATGGCGACCCCAGATTTACCCCAGCGTTCCCAAACTATACACTATTCCAAAATTGGATTCAACTCAATCTGACCACCCTTAAATCATTGGTGATTAACCTAAAATTTCCACCTTTCACATCCCTCCAATCCCGTCACAAACTCCCTGACTCAGAACTCCCCCAATATCAACTAATTAAAACATTTTTTGCCACTTACTTTTCCCTCTCCATTGACTCCCCAGGGACCATTTTTGAGCGTATATGCACATCCTCTAGTAGAGATAAAGGAATTATCTCTCAACTTTACAACTATTTAAACAACTTATACCAACCTGGGAAAACGAGCTCTATGATACGTTGGGAAACAGACCTGAATTGCACCTTTCCTATCGAAACTTGGTTAAAGAGGATAGACAATCTTCGCAAGAGCAACCGAGCAGCAGCTTTTAGGGAATCTCCTCTTAAACTGTTCGTTAGATGGTATATGACCCCCGCTAAAATTCATTCCTTCTATCCCTCAGTCTCTCACACCTGCTTTAGGGGTTGCCCCGAAGATGGAAATTATCTCCACATCTTCTGGAGCTGCAAACTCCTGGAACCCATATGGCAGGCAGTAATAATGACTCTAGAACCCTCACTCAAAAAAAAAATCTCCCTCTCCCCACTAATCTGCATCCTTTATGCAGACATCCCAGATATTCCCTCACCATGTAACAGACTGCTCCACTCACTCATAAGCTCCGTCCAATGGATGATTGCCCTAAACTGGAAATCAAACAACCTACCCTGGTCCCAGGTCTTATCCAGAATGGAGGCCCTCAGATTATCTGAGAGAATTCACCATACCCTCTTTGACAGTATGCACATCTTTAATGGAAAATGGATGTTTTGGCCTCCAAATCAATAAGAAAAACACCTATATATCAACTCAAATAGAAGCTCACCTCCCATCTCTCTATTAAAACATAGACTCATACCATTTAAACCTATCACTGAGATTTCCCTGTAACATACATATCCATATTACTTTTCTTCACAGCCCAATGATTATCTTACTCTCTCTATTGGTACTGTAAACCTTTGCTTTTACTTATATTGCCATTTTCATGTATACACTCTATGTACTCTAGCATTACTGTATTTTACACATTGCTTTAAAACGAAGTATGTCATATTTTCTTGTCTTCCAAATAAAAATTTTGTAAACAAAAAAAAGAACATATGTGGGCTGCCACGTATTTGGTAAATTCGAGTTGTTTGGCTTCCGTTTTTGACCCAGAACAAAACAAAGGATGTCATATCCACATGCATGTTCAAGGTCAGTGGTCAAAATACTAAAATGTTTGGGTCAATCAGGCAGCCAGGCAACTGGCACTTTTATATGTCAGTAAAGTCATTCTTTGCATACAGGTTTCCTTTTAAGAGTAGTAGTCCAGTAGAATACTCCATAGAAGAAGATTATGTATGAGGAAGGAGAGGAGCTTTGCTAATTCAGAATATTACATAATGTGCAAAGCTCTTCTGAATAGCATACATTTGGGGTTGTTCGGTGGAAGGAAAACTCATTTATCAAACGTGCTCTTCCCATTCACCAGGAGACTGGCTGCTGCAGGAAAATTTCATTATAGAAGCTCTGCTACACTAACAAGCTGCCTTCCGTGTAACAGCCGCTGTCCATGGTGCTGATAGAACCTTCTCCGTATGGGCTTGGTTAAAGAAGTACTCCACAAACATTTGAATGAAAGATGTGGATGGTATATGTAATACTGTAAATTATACTTACCTCTGTGAAGAGGTCCATTTAGAGATATCTACTCAATTTGGAACTATGCTGTTTAATAAGATAGCATAAAAAGCGGCAATTCACAGGCTTAGAGTAGGGCTAATGGAAGCTGATATCACATTGATTGCTAACGCTTCCTGCACAATTTTACACTATGGGACACCCTATTAAAGCCCATAGCAACCAATCAGACTACTAATTCCATGTTTCCAACCCTGTCAGATAATGATGGATTTGAATGCTCTGGGCAACACAGACACTTATCTTTGAAGACATATTTAACAAATAAGGTCCTGCATTAATTCCTTCTTATGCCGCGTATACAGGCTCGGAATTTCCGACAAAAAATGTTCCGACCGCGTGTAGGCTCCATCGGACATTTGCTGTCGGAATTCCCGACAACAAAAATTTGAGAGCTAGTTCTCAAATTTTCCGACAACAAAACTTGGAATCATGCAGAAGAGCCGCACTGGCCATTGAACTTAATTTTTTCTCGGCTCGTCGTCCGTGTTCTACGTCACCGCGTTCTTGACGTTCGCAATTTCCGACAACATTTGTGTGACTGTGTGTATGCAAGACAAGTTTGAGCCAACGACCGTCGGAAAAAAATCCACGGTTTTGTTGTCGGAATGTCCGATCGTCTGTACGCCGCATTAGACTTGATGTAACCAATATGTGGTCTTAACTAACCGGATTGGGTTCATATTCCTAGAAACACATCTCTTGTCACATCACATAGAGACATTTAGAGGCATCACATCACATCTCTAAATCACAAACATGAGTAATGTGTATCTAAACCCAAAAGCAAAAATGGAATATACTGCAGCTACAGCAGCCCATACATGGAGCAAAATTATTACCTGCAACCACGGGTTGCCGTCCCCACTGGGAATAGACAGTGCTAAATCACTATGAAGAATGAATCCTCTGTCGATGAATCCACCAAAAACGTCACTCGCAACAAGCAAAATGGGAGGGTAAGTAGAAGCTTGGAAGATGGTGAATTTAAGCCCCGTACACACGGTCGGACTTTTGCCCAACAAACTTCGTTTTAAGCAAGTTGGACCAACAATCCGACCGTGTGTACACTCCATCGGAC
Source organism: Rana muscosa (assembly GCA_029206835.1). NCBI lineage: Eukaryota > Metazoa > Chordata > Amphibia > Anura > Ranidae > Rana > Rana muscosa. The sequence goes on along the minus strand of CM055128.1, from coordinate 290,253,217 downwards.
AAACTTTTTTCATTTGGTTTTGGATTTCATCGGACAAAAGTTGGGTCTGCAAACGGACAAACTTTTGCCCAACAAAAGTCCGATAGAGCAAAGTCCGACCGTGTGTACAGATAACCATCGGACTTTAGTCCGATGGACAAAACAACTAATGTTAAAATCAACCAACAATAGCAGAAGTTGACCAAAGGGTGGTGGTAAAGAGCAGAAAAGAGCATAAAAACCACGTGATGTTGTAAGAAGTTTTAAGAAAGTTTGCAGAAAAGTCCGAGCGTGTGTATGCTATGGGCATTCACGGCCAACTCCGTTCGGACAAAAATCCACGGAAAAGTCCGATGAAAGTCTGACCGTGTGTACGAGGCTTTACATCCCGGTTTACCATCATTGGGTCACCATCTTCCAAGCTTCTACTTACCCTCCCAATTTGCTTGTTGCGAGTGACGTTTTTGGTGGATTCATCGACAGAGGATTCATTCTTCACAGTGATATACACTGAAAGCTCGATTTGACCCTCTAGACGTATGTCTTTTAGGGTCTACAGATTCTGGTAAGCCTCTTCTTTATCGGTGGTGGTCATCTTCACCTTGTCAAGATGTTGGGATTATCACACATTTGTCAAGAATTCTTTTTATTAGATTTTTATATGGACTATTGTCATTTGACTTTTCAGATTTAGCATCACTTTCAATCACTGGGTGTTGTACTCACTTATTTACCAGCGCTACATTTTATTTGTTGTTATGATGTGCGGCTCCGCCCCGTGATTTGACGTCATCACACTTGTCTAGCCCGTGTCCGGAGAAGCGCTTTGCTCTGTCTATGCAGCGGTCCTCGGAACGCTTATATGCTGAACTTTTTATTTCTAGAGAGAAATATTCCTGGGTATTCCCTGTATCTGCTGTGACTTGGAGGAGAGGCTGTAATAGGCACCAATGTGAGATCGAGCCCGCTGTGTTGTCCCTGGAAATTATAAAGCGAGTGTGACCTCCTGTGATCTACAAATCCCTTATTTTCTGGTAAGCATATGCAATTATCTCACGAGGAGATGAAAGCGGTCAGCTCTGCTATGTACACTTGGATCACAGGGAGCTTGGACTATATATATATATATATATATATATATATATATATATATATATAGACTATATATATATATTTATATATATACTGTATATTTCTTTGATATACTGTAAGGTGGCATCATGGGAATTATGTATTGGTAACAAATTTGATATTGCATGTGTAACATGATGTATCTACATTCATTGCATGCTGCACAATTTTGATTTCATTTTTTATGTTAGGGCTGCGCATTTTTTAGTAGTACACAATTTTTTATTTTTTTTTTAAATCTGCACAATTCTTGCTCTGCACAATTGTGTTTTTCTTTTTTATGTTAGGTCTGCACATTTTTAGCCATGCACATTTTTTATTTTTTTTGTATATGTGAGTTTTTGTATATGTGAGTAAAAGATATTGGGGGTTATTTACTAAAGGCAAATCCACTTTGCACTACAAGTGCAAACTACAAGTGCAAAGTGCACTTGAAATTGCACTGAAAGCGCACTTGGAAGTGCAGTCCCTGTAGATCCGAGGGGGACATGCAAGGAAAATAAAAAACAGCTTGCACATGATTGGATAATAAAATCAGCAGAGCTTCCCCTCATTTCAGATCTACCCCTAAGATTTACATCAACTGCACTTCCAAGTGCACTTTCAGTGCAATTTCAAGTGCACTTTACACTTGTAGTTTGCACTTGTAGTGTAAAGTGGATTTGCCTTTCGTAAATAACCCCCCATAGTGTTGCTCGCTGCTTTGTGCTAATTAAGGATAAGCTGCGCGGAGAACATTTTTATTTCATCCAATGGTTTGAATGAGTTGGCTTATCTTCAGACCCATTCATAATGTATGAATGAGTTTGAAGGAAAACAAAGCCATTCATATCATTGTAAACAGGTGAAGTGAGGACAGAAGATGACTCATGACTACTCATGTCACAACTTATTGCTATGAGATAATTTGTTTCAAACTTTATCCCTGGTGCTGACTCCCCCCAACATAGACGTACCAATTCAAGGATCAGCACTGATCATCTTCCAGATTGAATGATAGTCCGCATCATCTAACCCCCTACCTGTGGGTCCAGGCTGTCATGGACACACCCTTGGGAATGTGTTAGCATATTTAAAAAAGCAAAGCTAGTGTGTGGCCCTCCAGACATGAAGTGGGCCGCACTTGATGCCCTCTGTATTTACTAAGTTGACTACCAACTGTGCATTCAGCCGCCACTTTGGGAGTCAGGGCTGGTCCATAATGCTTGACACCTTTACTAATTTTGTGGTGAACAAATGCTTGCCTATCCCTTTCACCCCTTTGAGTCTGACCTACCTGTCCACAACAGGGACAGACTGAGAAAAACCAACACCACAAAACAAACAGAGGGTGCACTGATCTAGTGCATTATTCTAAGGACATAGCTTTATGAAAGTGGTTGTAAAGCCTAAACATTTTTTTACCTTTAAGTGATTGTAAAGTCTTGTAAAAATAAATAAATAACCAACATGTTATACTTACCTCCTCTTTGCAGTTGGTTTTGCACAGAGCAGCCAAAATCCTCCTCTTCTCGGGTCCCTCTTCTCGGCTCCTGGCCCCTCCCTCCTTTGAGTGCCCCTCAGCCAGCAGCTTGCTACAGGGGTCACCCAAGCTGAGTCAGAGCTTTGTGTATCCATTCAGCCATGCAGCCCTGGCCTGGCCCCGCCCCCTCGTGGTGATCGTGGACATCTCTGGAGAGAGAAGGGGCTCAGGTAGGTAATTAGCCCAGATCCTCCTCTTCTCGGGTCCCTCTTTGGTGCTCCTGGCCCCTGCCTCCTGTTGAGTGCCCCTTCAGCAAGCAGCTTGCTATGGGGGCACCCGAGCCAAGTCACAGCTCCGTGTTTCCATTCAGACACGGAGCTGCGACCCGGCCCCGTCCCCTTGTCTGTCCTCATTGGCTGACTTATTTTTATTGACAGCAGCCGGAGCCAATCGTCTCAGCTAATGAGGAGGAGAGTCCCGGGGAGCTAAGACACTCCTGCAACATCTCTGGATAAAAATGGACCTAGGTAAATATTAGGGGGGGGGCTGAGGCACACAGAAGATTTTTTTATCTTAATGCATAGAATGTATCAAGATAAAAAAAAAATTCTGTCTTAACAACCACTTTAATGCATTACTTGCATTAAGGTAAAAAATGTTTAGGTGTCAGCATCCAACTCACCCCCCCCCCCTTTTACTTACCTGAGTCCTCATTCGATCCATCGTCATGCACGTCTGCAGATCTTCTCTCCCTTCACATCCGAGTCTCTCTGGCTTTGCTGGGGCACCAAGAGCCATTGGCTCCCAGTGCTGTCAATCAAAGAAAGTGACGAGGGGGCGAGTCCCGCTGTCTGTGTCAATGAACGCAGCAGCAGGGCTCGGGTGCGAGCACGCATGAGTGCCCCCAAGGGAAGCGGCTTCCCATGAGGGCACTGGACAGAGGGGAGGTGCCAGGGGCACCGGCGGGGGACCCGAAAAAAGGAGGTTTCGATTGCACAGAGCAGGTAAGTATAGACATGTGTAAAGAAAATACTGCGCAAGTCAAAAATTTGAATATACGTGTATAGACATGTTTCTTATTACAAAAGAAAAAAAAATACCTTTACAATCACTTTATTGTAAAAAGTGGGAAGTATTGTACTCACATATTGACAATAGTATCAAAGCTCATCACAAAGAACCGCTCCATCCAGTCCACGGTACATCATAGCATGTGACAGGACAAAATGAAGATCCAATAGGCTAACGCGTTTCGAGGACCAGCCTCTTCCTCAGAGCCATAGAGAAAAACAGACCCTGTAAATGCTGCAACCTGTATTTAAAAAGGGCATAATATTTCTAGGCATGGGTATATATATTGGGGCTGAAAAAGGGCATATCAACTTGCCATGTTACAGAGATAACTGTTACTGCCTTCTCAACCATATACTGTACCTGACAGCTCTGAGATCTGGCCTTTTCAGGTCTTTCAAACAACTATTTTTTGTGGATAGGAACCATGCATGACCAATGGCTGACTGCTCTCTGAGGGAGTAATTAAACTGGTAAGAAAACTTGCCCTATTGCTATAATTCCCTCCTGTCATACGCAGCACCTGCGGCAAATGCCAGTGTAGCTCTCCCCTTCCCACCGCCATTTGCATGACCAATCGGCTCAGAGCGATCCTGGCGTCTGGATTAATGAATGCATGTCAAGTCTTCAAAGATTTAGGGACATCTTACATATGCGTACAGCCAAAAAAATGATTTTAGCTTTTCAGTGCGGAGGGAGATTTATGTTTACTTTCTATCCTGGTGACACCTCTGTCACAGGAAGTGAGAGAACATTTCTTAATCAGGGAACAAAAATGAACACCTTTTAGCAAAGTGAAGGAATACTTGAATTTGTCCCTGCTGAAAATGATCCCTTGCTTTCTGTTACACATAGGGGGTGATATACTAAAACTGGACAGTGCAAAATCTAGTGCAGCTCTACATTGTAACCAATCAGTTTCCAGGTTCTTTTGCCAAAGTTTAACCGCTTGCCGACCAGTGCACGACGATATCCGTCGGCACAATGGCACGGCTGCGCAAATGGGCGTACAGGTATGCCCCCTTTAAATCACGGCATAGTGGGTGCGTGCGCGCCGCCGCATGCTCCGTGACTGTGCCCGCGGGACTCGCGGAGTCGATGTCCACCTGTGTCCCGCGATCGTGTCACGGAGCTGCAGAACAGTGAGATGTAAACAAGGCATTTCCCTGTTCTGCCTAGTGACATGACAGGGATCTACTGCTCCCTGTCATCAGGCGCAGTGATCTCTGTCATGTCACTGGTATACCAGCCCCCCCCCCCACAGTTAGAATCACTCCCTAGAACACACTTAACCCCTCCATCGCCTCCTAGTGTTTAACCCCTTCCCTGCCAGTGTCATTTTTATATCACTGATCCCTGTATAAATGACAATGGTCCCAAAATAGTGTCAAAAGTGTCCAATGTGTCCTCCATAATGTCGCAGTCACGATAAAAAAACGCAGATCGCCGCCATTACTCATAAAAAAACATTTTTTTTAAAAATGCTATAAATCTATCCCCTATTTTGTAGACACTATAACTTTTGGGCAAACCAATCAATATACGCTTATTGCGATTTTTTTTACTAAAAATATGTAGAAGGATACGTATCGACCTAAACTGAGGAAAAAATTCGTTTTTGTTATAGATTTTTGTGTGTAAAAGGCATAAGGTGTCTGATTTGTCCACCACAAAATAGTAGGATTTTTAAAACAGCTTACCTGTAAAATCCTTTTCTTGGAGTACATCACGGGACACAGAGCAGCATAGTCATTACTATGTGGGTTATATAGAATTACCTTCAGGTGCTGGCACTGGCAACTTCCAAAACAGGAAGTACCCTCCCCTATATAAGCCCCTCCCATCCGGGAGCACCTCAGTTTTGTAGCAAAGCAATACGTGTCCCCAAAAGAGGGGTGGGAGCTCTGTGTCCCGTGATGTACTCCAAGAAAAGGATTTTACAGGTAAGCTGTTATAAAAATCCTACTTTCTTGTTCATACATCACGGGACACAGAGCAGCATAGTCATTACTATGTGGGACGTCCCAAAGCAATGCCAAATGAGGGGAGGGATACACTATACATAAGCTGGGCGCCATCAGGCATGAGGATCTTTTGCGGCCTGCAACACACTGCGCCCAAAGGCGACATCCTCCTGACTTCTAACGTCCACCTGGTAGAACCTAGTAAACGTGTGTACTGAAGACCATGTTGCGGCCTTACAAATTTGAGCCAGGGAGGCCTGGTGATGCACTGCCCATGAAGTTCCAACTGCTCTTGTGGAGTGCGCCCTAACTTTGAACGGAGGCGGTCTACTTCTCAAGCCATAGGCTTGTATTATGACCTGTCGAATCCACTTGGCTAAAGTAGATTTTGATGCTGCCTGACCCTTTCTGGGGCCTTCCGGCAGAACAAACAAAGAATCCGTTCTACGAATCTGAGCAGTGGCTTTTAGATAAGCTTTAACTGCTCTTACTACATTCAAAGAATGCAATAACTTTTCCTCTACCGAGCTCGGTTTGGGGAAAAGAAGGAAGAACCACATCCTGGTTCAAGTGAAACCTCGCTACCACCTTAGGAAGAAAGGCTGGGTGAGGACGTAATACTACTCTGTCCTCATGAATAACCAGATATGGCTCTTTACAGGACATGGCGGCTACTTCCGACACTCTTCTAGCCGAGCATATGGCTACTAAAAATATCAATTTTCTGGTGAGTAGAACCAAGGAAATGTGCCGCAAAGGTTCAAATGGCTGCTTCTGCAGAACCGACAGAACCAAATTTAGATCCCATGGACATATGGGAGCTTTAATCGGTGGAATAATACGAGTCACCCCTTGCATAAAGGATTTGACAAGTGAATGCATAGCCAGGGGCCTTTGAAATAGTATTTATAAGGCCGAAACCTGACCCCCGATAGCACTCAAGGCAAACTTCCCATCCACAGCCCACTGTAGGAAGTCCAGAATTCTGCCTATAACGTACTTACGTGGATGCCACTTTCTGGCCTCGCACCAAGTGATGTACGCCTTCCAAACTCTATAGTAGATCTGCCTGGATACAGGCTTCCTGGCATTGATTATAGTTGATACCACAGAGTTAGAGAGACCTCTCTTCTTTAGGATGTGGGATTCAATAGCCAGGCCGTTAAACTTAGAGTTAGTAAGGAAGGGTGGTATATCGGCCCTTGCGAAAGCAGGTCCGGACGACGTGGAAGGGTCCAAGGACTCCCCACAGACATTTTGATGATCTCCGCGTACCAGGCCCTTCGGGGCCACGCTGGAGCCACCAAGATCACCGGCTTCTTTTCCAACCTGACTCTGCGAAGGAGTCGAGGCAACAATTGTAGCGGAGGGAATGCATATATCAGTCTGAACTGATTCCAAGGGAACACCAGAGCATCCGAGCCGCAAGCGAGGGGATCCCTTGTCCGGGAGACAAATCTGTCCACCTTTGCGTTGAATCTGGATGCTAGCAGATCTACATCCGGTGTTCCCCACCGCTGACATATTGCTCGGAAGACCTCGGGATGAAGGGACCATTCCCCTGGGCATAACTGTTGGCGACTTAGAAAGTCCGCCTTCCAATTCTCCACCCCTGGAATGAAGACAGCTGACATACATGGGACATGCTTTTCTGCCCATTCCAGGATGTGACTTACTTCCCTCTGGACTGCACGACTCCTGGTGCCTCCCTGATGATTGATATATGCCACTGCTGTGGCATTGTCTGATTGAATTCTGACAGGGGACCCTTGGAGTCTGGATGCCCAGGCTACTAGGGCATACCGGGCTGCTCGTATCTCTAAGAGATTGATGGGCAGGGTTTTTACTACATTTGACCATCTGCCCTGGAGAGACCATTGCCCCAGTACTGCCCCCAGCCTATAAGGCTGGCATCTGTAATGACCACCTTCCAGGATATCGGACTGAAGGGTTTTCCCTTCTGGAGATTCTGGGGGATCAACCACCAGCAGAGACTCTTCCGAACGGAAGGGGACAAAGCCATCGGGAAGTCTAGAGCCTGAATTTTTCCGTTCCAGGCTGACAATATGGCCCTCTGTAAATTCCTTGAGTGGAATTGGGCGTATGGCACAGCTTCGAATGATGCTACCATCTTTCCTAGCAGCCTCATGCACAGGCGTATGGACGGCTGTCTTTTTGCACAAAGCAGACGGACCAAGCCCCTCAAAGAGGATACCTTGTCTAGAGGTAAGAAAATCTTCCTCTGGTCTGAATCCAGCCGTAGCCCTAGATATACCAGGTTTTTCACTGGCTGTAGGGCTGACTTGTCCAGGTTGATGACCCAACCGTGAGATTCTAGATACTTGATTGTATCGACAATTACCACTTCTAGCTTGGCAACTGAGTGGTCCATCAACAACAGGTCGTGTAGGTATGCCATTATCGTTACACCTCGTGTTCTTAGATCGGCCAACAGTGGGGCCAGAATTTTTGTGAACACTCGTGGTGCTGTGGCCAGACCGAATGGTAAGGCTCTGAACTGAAAATGGCGCCCTTCTACTGCAAAGCGTAGAAATTTTTGATGACCTGGAAAGATGGGAACATGCAAGTAAGCATCTTTGATGTCGATCGAGGCTAACCATTCCTCCCCCTGTAGGGCAGCGGTGACCGATCGGATCGACTCCATCCGGAAGGACCGGACGTTTAGAAATTTGTTTAGACTCTTTAGGTCCAATATGGGTCTTATGTCCCCGTTTGGTTTCGGGACTGTGAAAAGGTTTGAGTAGAAACTCAACCCCCACTCTTCCATAGGAACCTCCATAATTACTCCTTGGAGCAATAGTTGTTCTAACGCCACTAGGAGACACCTTCTTTTCAGAGGGTCTTTTGGCATGCCTGACCACATAAAATGGGAAGGAGGAGACTCTTTTAACTCCAACTTGTATCCCCGAGTTACTGCGGAGAGCACCCATCTGTCTTTGATCGTCTCCCGCCAGGTCTCTGTGAACAACTGAAGTCTTCCCCCCACCCGTTTGAGTGGGGGCAGCCCTTCATAGGCTTGACTTGGAGGCTGGTTTAGTACCTCTTCGGATCCAGGGCTTTTTATTACCCTGTGACTGTCCCTGATTTTTACCTCCTGAGTTTGACCGAGGAGGCCGTCGGAACTGCTTAGTAGCAGACGTCCCAGGGATAGGAGAGGTAGTCCTCTTAAAAGACGGACCCCTAGACCTCTTTTTAATTGGTAAGAGAGTACTTTTACCACTGGAAATCTTCTGGATATATTTATCCAGGTCTTCGCCAAAAAGGCGTTCTCCATGAAATGGGAAGCTAACTAAGAGCTTCTTACAGGGAGCCTCAGCAGACCAGTTCTTGAGCCACAGAAGCCTACGCATATGTACCAAAGACAGCGTGAGGCGGGAGGCCTGATGGATAGAATCCTTGATGGCGTCAACCGCAAAGCATAATGCTCTAGGCAGATCAGCCAGAGCCTGGGCCTGCTGGTCTGGCAAATCCCTCAGGACCATTTTCATTTGATCCTTTAAAGCTTGGCAGACCCCAATAGCTGCCACTGCTGGCTGTGTAACAGCCCCTGCTGTGGAAAAAGCAGATTTTAATAAAGATTCCAATTTTTTATCTACTGGATCTTTGAACATTTGAACATTATCTACTGGACATGTCAGTGATTTGTTCACAGAAGAAATGGCTGCGTCCACCGTAGGAACATTCCATCTCTGGGTGAATTTTTCCTCCATGGGATAGATCACCTGAAAATTCTTAGGTGGAACAAATAGTTTATCAGGATGTTCCCAGTCCTGGTATATAAGTCCTTCCAATAATGGATGAATTGGAAAGGAGCAATTAATCTGGGGAGCTTTTAGCGACCCCAACGAGGAGACAGCAGTAGTTGATGGTTCAACAAGAGGCATTTTAAATGCAGATCGAACGATGTCAGTTAGGGTCTGGACCCACAATCTTTCAGTCTGTGATGCTGAAAATGGTTCATCTACTGTCGATTCCTCAAAAACAGAGTTAACCTCCTCCTGATCCCCTTCAGGAAGGTCAGTCCCTTCCTGGGACTGTTGCTCTGCCAACAGGCACTCTAATGGAGGGGATGGAGATCTGGCGCGCTTTCTTTCCTGTAGAGAAGAAGCGATCAATGCTGCCAATCTCTGCTCCAATCCCTCCAGAGTTGAGGCAAAAACCTCCTCTGTTATATATGCAGGAGCAGGTGGACTGAGGACAGCCGCAGTACCTGGCACTCCCGGGGGTTCCTTATGGGTATTAACCTCTGATTTCTCAGGGGAGGAAGGTGCAGATGACTGCTCCAGATCCTCAGAGCCCGATGGAGACCCCCTACACTTCCTGAGAGGTATATCTCGGAGTTTTTTAGGCGGCATATTCCTTAGTTCAAAGCTGAGGTATTCCAGCCGCAATACACCCCTTTACTGAAATAGTCTAATGCAATTTGCTGCTATGTACATCAGTGGGTGTCTACTAATGCGTCTTTCTGGGGATGCCTGTATCAACCGCCCGCTGTAAGCCCCTATACCATGCTACCAGCTCCTTTTCATGCTCTGTGTCCATAGCAAGCAGCGTGGACTGAGTCCTTTTATCTTGCTGGGACGCCCGCACATGCGCAGAAGCGCTGGGCGCACAGAGCGCGTCATCCGCCAGGCTCCGCCCCCTTTTTTGAAGCTAAATCTTATAAAAAGAAAGCGTGTGTGCGCGCGCGCGCGCGTGTGCACGTGTGCGCTCTTGGCGCCATGTAGGGAGAGGAGCCAGGGTCCCTGTTTCACCAGGACTCGGGGATGGAAGGAAACTACTTGGCAGCATGACAGAGGAATGCAGCTTCCCTGATAGAGAGCTCACTCATCTGCCTGGACTTTCACCATGGAAGGAATAGTCCCAAGAAAAAAAAGACGTTCCACAGCGGCCTCTAGTGGACAAACACAGGTACCGCACTTTTGTCTTTTTTTTTTTTTTTTTAAAACCTCCTTTATGAAAAACATTTCTAGGTTTACAGTTTTTAAAACTTCCTTTATGAAAAGACATTTCTAGGATTTCTTAGGCATATACAGCTATTAGCGGGAATACCTTTAGGTAACAGGCAGAAAGACATATTAGGCTTGGGGGTCCCCTCAATAGAACCAAGTTCCTGAGGGGCCCCCACTTACCTTTTTCCCGCCGCAGGACTTTGTTTGGTCCACAGAAGCCCAAACTTCACCTCTCACGGCAGGCATTGTACTAGACCTTCAGGGACCGGGTTCCCAAGGATTCCACTCCCCTGGACCTGTATAGCACCCTGCACAGATAGCCTCTTGGTTTTGGGTATGACCAGAGCTCTGGATCCCAGGGTCCAGCCCTCCTAAGAGAGGCATTACAGGCAAAACCCTGCTCTTCTCTGCAAGGCCCGGGTACCGACCGTTTAGCTATGAACCTTTTTTGGTCGGATCCGGAATAGCTTGCTAAGGCCCAGAGAACCTGTACACAAGCCCAGATGAATACATGTTAACCTTGGCCAACACCTTAGACACTGGCAAAAAACTGAGGTGCTCCCGGATGGGAGGGGCTTATATAGGGGAGGGTACTTCCTGTTTTGGAAGTTGCCAGTGCCAGCACCTGAAGGTAATTCTATATAACCCACATAGTAATGACTATGCTGCTCTGTGTCCCGTGATGTATGAACAAGAAATATATTGGGCTAAATTGATAAAGAAATTCGATTTTTTGGATGTGTTTTATAGCAGAAAGTAAAAAAAAAATTATTTTTTTTTCACAATTGTCAGTCTATTATTGTTTATAGCACAAAAATATATAAAACACAGAGGTGATAAAATACCACCAAAAGAAAGCTCTTTTTGTGGGAAAAAAAGGACATCAATTTTATTTGAGTACATTGTCGCACAGCCGCGCAATTATCAGTTAAAGTATAACGTTTTTGTTTTTTATTCTCCCTCTCTCGAATCCGCTTCGAGTTAGTGGATGATAAATTAATTTAGGGAATAAAATATAATGTTGTTGATATACTTGCTTAAAGGGAAGGAAGAAGGAAAGAAAAGGGAATTGTCTAATAAGTATTATAGATTTTGTGTGTTTTTTTGTTTAATATTTGTTCTGTCTGTAATTTGTTATATTAAAAGAAAAAAAAAAAAAAAACTAATATATATTAAAAAAAATGAGTTAAATTAATGTAGTGCCATATCGCAAAAAATGGCCCGGTCAGGAAGGTGGGTAAAACCTTCCGGAGCTGAAGTTAGAAGCTGATTGGCTACCATGCAGAGCTGCACCAGATTCTGCACTCTCCAGTTTTAGGAAGTCAACCCCTGTCTGTATTGCCATTCATATGAATAGGAAAAAAGAAGAATCGGCCATCATTCTACAGTGCAGTCAAATGACAGGGTCTCTTCATGAGTAACAGATGAGGAATGCTTTTAAAACAAAGTAAACATTGGTAACACTGTGATCTGTTTAAATTCTGCAGTCCTGACATTAATTCTATATACACGATCTAAGGACAATACTTTATCTAAATATAAAGGGATAGGAATGTCCCCTGGGTAATTAAAAATGGCTGAAACAATTTCACAAGCCTCACAGTCTTTGAAGGGAAGTTTGCTTTCATGATAAATTAAATGTACCATTAAAGGCAAACCAACACAAGCGAGGCCCTTGTATGTACAGCTTTTAACAAAAGTACATAAAAAAGAGATAAAGACGCATTTTAAAATATACCTAAACTGCATTTTCCATTATCTACTATATTTTTATATTGTAGGGCACTTTCTGGCAGGATTGTGAGCAGTGTATATGGGTTATTTAGGTTTCTGACATACACATAGTGAGGAGCTCCGGGGTTTTCTGTTTTCTTAGATCTTAACAAAGTCCCGCTCTGGGTCCTTGAGCCTGGAGGCTTTTTAGAGCTTTGGGTCAGATAAAGCCTCCAGTCCTTGGTTTACGTTATACCTGTTAGCCAGACCTCACTAATTAGTCATCCGTCCACAGATCTTTTTATATCTGAATGGACTCATGCTCAGGGCTCTATTTCTCTCTCTCTGCTGTGTGAAATAGCTGACTGCTGACAGAACGCTAAAACGATACTTGTGCTGTTTGTTTTGAAGAACCCATTTTGTAGTACTTTGTCATTCAGGAATTGATTTAAGCTTAGTTAGTGGCTCAAACAAGTAGATGTTTTGTTTGTTTCATGCTATGGGTTGCGCCAAACCCTCCAGCATTGAAACTGTGTTTGCTGCCGTGCTGAATAAAAGTGCAAAACAAAACTGCTAGGACTGGTCCTAAGACCCGGTTCACACTGGGGCGGCACGACTTGTCCCGCGACTCTGCCGGGCGATCTCCACACGACTTCAGAGGTGACTTTCAAAATGACTTCTGTATTGAAGTCAATGCAAGTCGCCCTGAAGTCGTCCCAAAGTAGTACAGGAACCTTTTTCTAAGTCGGAGCGACTTGAGTCGCTCCTATTTGAACGGTTCCATTGTACAGAGTGGAGCCCGACTTGTCAGACGGCTGAGATGCCTGACGAGTCGCCCGTGTGAACTGGCTCTAAGTGTCCTTGTTTTGCACAGTCAAACTATCAACAGAACCTAGCTGATGTCAGAGCACCCAACAGTGACGGCTGGTGGTTTTTTGTTTGGGCGGGGCGGCAAACACCCCCCCTCGCTGTCTGCCAGTCCACCAGCACTTACCCCGTCTAGGCGGCGGGCACATCGGGCAGTGGCGGAGATCAGCGGGCACATCGGGCAGCGGCGGGGATCGGCGTACATATCGGGCAGCCACGAGGATTGGGCATCGGCGGACATCAGGCTGCAGCGGGCATCGGGTAGCGGCTATTGTGTCTTCTCCTCGTCGCATCTCCTCCCCTCCTCCTAGGCGTCTAATAGGATCGCTTGTCCTTTCAGCCAATTGGGTGACGGGTATCAGACCCGCTTGCTGATTGGCCGGGAGGAGGATCAGTGTTGCAACAGCGAATGTTCATTAATAACTAATCAGCTTCTAACTTCAGCTTCTTCAATTAGGCTTGGACGATAAGGCCTCATTCACACTGAACACGGCTTTGAAACCGTGCACGTTCATCTGAACTCGCAGGATTTTAAAGTGGCATTTCAGTCTGACTTTGGGGGCGACTTTAAAGAAACCTATGCAGGTTCATGCATAGATGTCTATTAAAAATTGCCCCTGAAGTCACCAAAAGTAATGCAGGAACAACTTTTGGAAATCGGTGCGGCACCGCAAAGTCGCACCGATTGGGTTGCTCCTATTGCTGGCAAAACGCTCCGATTTGAAATGCAATTTGACCTGTCAAATTGCATGTCAAAGTGCGCCAATGTGATTGGGGGCTAAAAGCTAGAAGCTGATTGGTTAATATGCTAAGCCGCACCAGACTGTGTGTGCTCCAGCTTTAGAAACCCCCCCCCCCCATGATTTGCATGGTAAATGTCTAGTGGTGATTGCTGGACAACTGCAGCACACAGAGAAGTCAAACATGGTGCTATGCATTCGTCCATGGATGGTGGTCCATGGATGTTTACCGTTCACTGAGTAATTCTAAGGTGACCTTCTACTTTTACCTCCCATACTGTACACCTTTCCATAAAGACGCCTTGAAGTAATTTTGTCTATGTATGTGGTTTTGTTATGCTTTGATTATAAAGCAATAGCGAGTTAGCTATGGCTTCATTAAAATATTCAATCAAACAAAAAACAAACTACTTCAGGAGTGAAGGGGGGGGGGGGGGTGTAATGCTTTAAAGTCCTTGGCTTGCCATTCTATAGCGAAACGTTATTGACACGTCGTGCAGTACAGACGTGTTCTGAAAAGCCGTCACTGAGGAATACATTTGCTGTATTTTATTTCAAGGTTGGAAAAAGCTTGCGTGGAATATTATTAAAAAGTACTTACTGGTTGTTTTGTATAAAAGTTTAGCCGTTAATTATGCGCGCTTTGCTTGGTGGTATATTGAACTGTAAAGCACAGTAACAAGGTCTTGCTCTGAAAGAGTCTCAATGTCTCCTGCTGAGTAAACGTCAATAAAGACCATTTGATTGCAGAAGATTGAGGTGTCCAGGCAACATATTCTTATCTCATATCATTCCGATGCGTAACACACCAAAGACCTTCCAATTTAAAATCATACGTCAGCGGACTAAGATCTGGCTGGGTGGCTTCAGAGCTTTCTGCGGTGACAGACAGAGACAGCGTTCTGGGCAGGGAATAATACACAAATCCTGCACAACAAAGACGGCGAGGACATGGGGCTGAGATACGCTGTGCTCAGTCACTGAAATGGAGTTTATATAAGCTGTCCGTAATAGCAAAAAGGACAGGGGAGGAGAGAGAAAAACAGGTGGAGGGAGAGAGATAGCGCTATAGAGGAGATAGATAGAGAGGAAAGTCTACATTACAAGCTTGGACTTGTACACTGCATGAATCATACAACCTAAAGTTACTTTTTTCCCTCTATTTTGGTTCTGGTAGTAGCTCAAAATGTTGGATTTCCCATCATTTTCTGCTTGGTGACTTCAGTCGCCAGGATAAATAGTGATGATTAAACTTCTCAGAGAGGGACACAGACAGCAATGGGTTGTAACCCCCCTACCACTCTATCCAAAACTCACATGAAACATCTAAAAGGCTTCCCACGCATTCTTTCCCAGCAGATCTTCCCCTTTCTCTGTCTCTTTTCCCTCTATACCATCTATTCCCGTTTCCTATCTTTTCTTTGTTTTCTCCTCTTTTTATTTTTATTTCTTTTAACATTCTTTCTCTACCCTCTTCTTTTCATATGCAACTCGAAACAATCTTTTTCCCTAAGTTGTTGAATCATTATGACATTTGCCATAATACTTTACGTCTTAATGTTTGTTGGCACAAGTTCGGCTGTAGGCGATAGCCACTGGGCTGACCCGTTGTCTCATACTACCATGTGATGTCCTACTTATATATGTAGCGTCCCCCCCCCCCATATTTGGGGACGCTATATGGAAATTTAGGGGCAGTCTGAGCCAGTAGTTGGGCTCAGACCAATTATAGTTCAAATTGTTTGCTCTGCTCTGGGTGTGATACTGCCCGGTGTCTTGTCGATCTGGTTCCCCTATCGATATGGTTACAGGCTCGACTGCGCAGGCACTGCCGAACAGCTGTTAAAGCTCGGAGATTTCCGTCTGCTCAGCTTGCGCCTGCGCAGTCAAGAGGGAACCAGATCGATAGGAGGAACTATAGGCTCGGCAGCTGTGGATGCGCTCGCCCCCGATGCTTCATTACACACGCCGCTTTCTTCTTCATGCCGCTCTATACAGCAAGGGGCGGATCAGATGTGATATTGAGCAGTGCGATTTGTTTGTTTGTTTATACACGATGCTCTATACAGCCCCTTGCTCTATAGAGCGGCGTGTATAAACAAACAAATCGCACTGCTCAATATCATCATCTTATCCGCCCCATGAAGAAGAAAGCGGCGTGTGTAACTAAGCAACGGGAGCGAACACATCTGCAGCTGACAAACAGCTGTTACACCTCTGAGATTTCCGTAGCCTCGGTTTGCGCCTGCGCAGTCGAGCTCGGAACCATCTCGATAGGAGGAACCAGCTCAGCAGAACACCGGCAGTGTTATTCTGCTTTGCCTGCAGATGGCACTGCCACCGCCAGCACAGGCTAGATCACAGGGGTATCACAGCACCTTGGGTGTCCTCTCTCAGCAGCCGTGCAGTGGGCGTGGTCTACCCGCTGTGAATGCTGGGAGAGGGTACAAAAGGGGCAGATGCCATTTGGCGTGAGGCGATTCCAGGGGTACCCCAAGGCGTAAAGGGGGACCTCTGGTCCAGTGAGCGTGCCTCGTGGCCCACATGGCATGAGGTGCGCGGGTGTGTTTAGGCCCCGGGCACCTTTAGCCCGAGGCTCTGCTGCTGCATCGTAGGCCCAGCTCTCTTAACAAGGGCCTACGCTTTGGAGAAGGATCCCAGGCTGCCCGCTTGTAAGGGGGCCCATCTTTAGGAAAGGAGTTCCAGGGGAAGATCAGTCCCGGTGGAGATAGCGACGGTACTGCTGTCTCGGGGAGAGGTCTGGAGGCCTACCTAAAGAGGGATCCACCATCTCCGACATCCGTGCTCCATCCCGGCTGCTAGGACTGCTCTTATAGGGACTATCCGGGTGAGCAATACGCACTCAGGCATGAGTGGCGACGAGTGTATATATTTGGGATCTAAGTGTTGCATGCCTGAACCTTCTCCTACATCTTTAACTTTCCTGCCTTCGCTTTCTTCAAGTTGACTCAAAAGTAACAAAAAGAATAAAGCTTTGCTGATTAGGTTTTACTTGTGTGTGGACATTGGCCTTATTCCAGAATACACCGGTGTACCTAGACAAGGGAGCTGAAGGATCCACTCGTGGGAGGTAACTCACTGCAGACCCAAAGGTAATTAAACATTGGATTTCATACTTAAAGTGTGGATCCGGCGTAGCCGCAGGGGAAGAGTAAAGAGGGAAGTGCAAAAAACCCACCCTGGGAGCTACATTTATATTGAATGTTGTTCTTAATGAAAACATTTTCAACCCTAAAAGTCACAAGGCATCGGTTTAAAACACTTTCTTTGTTGCATGCTTGTTCTGGGGTGTGACTCAAATCACTCAAAGACACCACACAACGGGCAATTTCAGAGGACACCAGCAATGGAAGCCTCCGGATGAATGTTTGTAGGATTCCTTTAAAGCAAATGTAAACAAAATCTTATATGATTGATTATATTTTCATTTCACTATATTAAATACTGTGCTCCTTAATGAGGGCCATTTGGAAAGAGAAGGCACATATATGGCCAAGAAATGGCACCGAAAATGAATTAAGGAATGTGCAGAGAGATAGAATAGACAAGGGGAGGAAAGAAACAGAGGGAGGGGTAACAAAAAGAAAAAAAAAGGTTGGGGGGGGGGAATTAAGGGAATGGGGGGTGGGGAAGGAGGAAGGGGGCATGGCGTGGGGGGAATTCACTTGTTGTCAGCATCCAGGATGGTAGGGGTTTTGATCAAGTGGTGATATTTGGGTGACGATATGTAATCCAAGGGTCTAAAATTTTGTAAAACATAGTACAGGCATACCCCACTTTTAAGTACACAATGGGACCAGAGCATGTATGTAAATGAAAATGTACTCAAAGTGAAACAATACCTATTTTCACGTCTAGGGTGTAGTGGGGGGTCAGGAGCTGTAGTTGAGGTCTCAGGGGCTGTAGTGGGGGTGTCAGGGGCACACTGGAACAGGGCGGGCTATGCTCTCGGAGCTTCAGCTCCTTCTACTGCGGCTGCAAAATGTCTGTATAGTACTTGTGATGCACTTAACATACACTCGCGGGTATGTCCTTACTCGCGAGTGTATGTAAAGTGAGTGTACTTAAAAATGCCTGTATGGTTATTGGTAATTATACTACATAGCTGTTGGTTCATGAAAAAGACATCCATTTGGGATTCACCCTCAGAGAAGTGGGTACATGGTTTTTTTTCCACGCTCTGGCTATGGTTAATTTGGAAGCTAGGAGAATGAAATGGATACGCTTATACTGTTTCTTAGTGACAAATGGGGGTTTGAAGTGTAGAAGCACTAGCCAGGGATATCTAGAAAATCAAATCCTGAATAGCGTATGCAGGATTGAGAAAACTTTGAACCAAAAACGACCGAGCATCAGACAAGTCCACTAAATGTGGAAAACGTCACCCATAGCCTGGCATCCTCTGAAACATAGGCCTGAATGTCCAGCAAATATATATGTTTAGGTTTTAACACATTAACATAATTTCAGAAGTTGTTTCCAAGACTTTTAGAGCTACCACTTTCACCAAAATAATACCTGGTGATCATGTCATGAAGGTCCTTCTTCCGTCACCTCCTGTTATGGGGTGACAACTGTCTTGCAGTTGTGCTCTTGCATTGTCACCCAGCCACCTAACCCTGGTAGATAGGGATGAGCCGAACACCCCCCAGGTTGGTTCGCACCAGAACTTGCGAACAGGCAATAAATTAGTTTGAACATCCAAACACCGTTAAAGTCTATGGGACTCGAACATGAAAAATCTAAAGTGCGAATTTTAAAGGCTTATATGCAAGTTATTGTCATAAAAAGTGTTTGGGGACCCGGGTCCTGCCCCAGGGGACATATATCAATGCAAAAAAAGGTTTTAAAAACTGACGTTTTTTCGGGAGCAGTGATTTTAATAATGCTTAAAGTCAAACAATAAAAGTGAAATATTCCTTTAAATTTCGTACCTAGGGGGTGTGTATAGTATGCCTGTAAAGTAGCGGCTCCCCTAGCTCTGACTGAACTGTGGATTGAGCCCAACCATCCTTGCTCTCTCGTCCCCCCTTCTTTTCCTGCGGCCTGCCAGGTTGCGTGCTCGGATAAAGGGTCTGGTATGGATTTTTGGGGGGGGAACTCCATGCCATTTTTTTAAAAATTTGGGGTGGAGTTCCCCCTAAAATCCATACCAGACCTAAAGGGTCTGGTATGGATATTTGGGGGGAACCCCACTTATTTATTTTTTTATTTGACGCAGGGTTCCCCTTAATTTGGGGGGACCCCCACTCATTTTTTTTTTTTTTTATCAATGACTTTCAATGACTTTTCTCTGTATTGTTAGGAGCCGAAAATTCATTATAGCCGTGAGTGCTTTTAAATTACTTTTTTTCCTTCAGAAACGACACTTTGTGCAGGGACAGTTCTAAGCACGGGAAACAAGTGCTGCTTTACAGGCATACTATACACACCCCCTAGGTACAAAATTTAAAGGAATATTTCACTTTTATTGTTTCACTTAAAGCCAGGGCTTGACAACTTTGCTTGATATCTAGGAGCCAGCTAAAAAAGTTGGGAGCAAGGTTTTTTTTTTAACGACCGATACGTGCAGAAGCGAACGCATACGTAAGTAGCGCCCGCATATGAAAGCGGTGTTCAAACCACACATGTGAGGTATCGCCGTGATCGGTAGAGCGAGAGCAATAATTCTAGCCCTAGACATCCTCTGCAACTCAAAACATGCAACCTGTAGAATTTTTTAAATGTCGCCTATGGAGATTTTAAAGGGTAAAAGTTTGTCGCCATTCCACGAGCGGACGCAATTTTGAAGCGTGACATGTTGGATATCAATTTACTCGGCATAACATTATCTTTCACAATATAAAAAAAATTTGGCTAACTTTACTGTTGTCTTATTTTTTAATTAAAAAAGTGTATTTTTTCCTCAAAAAAGTGCGCTTGTAAGACCGCTGCGCAAATACGGTGTGACAGAAAGTATTGCAACAACCGCCATTTTATTCTCTAGGGTGTTAGAATAAAAAATATATATAATGTTTGGGGGTTAACTTCTAAGTAAAGGGAAGGAGATGGGCGGGCAGTGAAACAGGCAAGCATTGCTGGTTGTCCTGTCATACCAACGGCCACCACAAGAGGGCGCCAGATTACAGAATGAATTATAGGCCTGCAGAAGCATGCAAAGCCGCGGCCTCAATTACCGGCCAGCACGGCCCGACGAGATCGCGCGATCGCGGGGGGCGCACAGAGACACAGGAAACCTCAGCTGTGCTGCCTCAGGCGCCAGGTCGCTAATTCTAGTCGCATTTGCGACCTGGCGCCCGGGTTTTGTCTAACCCTGCTTTAAGCATTATTAAAATCACTGCTCCCGAAAAAATTGTCGTTTTTAAAACTTTTTTTTGCATTGATACATGTCCCCTGGGGCAGGACACGGGTCCCCAAACACTTTTTATGACAATAACTTGCATATAAGCCTTTAAAATTAGCACTTTAGATTTCTCCCATAGACTTTTACAGGGCTTTTCGAATTTGCCGCAAACACCCCAAATTGTTCGCTGTTCGAACTCGAAGCTCATCCCTACTGGTAGAGAATAACAGCAGCCATGTTGGTGCCTACTGCACAGACATGGTCCTATATTGTGACCATCAGAAAAGTCAGTTAACAGCAATTACATGCATCAATGTTGGAGTGCATGTAGACAGAAAGTGGCTGAAGGGATTAAAAAAAAAGGGGGGGGGATATATTATATGGAAGAAATATGATAATTGTTTATGATACACAGTGCTTAAAGCGGAGCTCCACCCTAAAGTGGAACTTCCGCTGATCGGAACCCTCCCCCCCTCCGGTGTCACAATTGACACCTTTCAGGGGGAGGGGGGTGCAGATACCTGTCTAAGACAGGTATTTGCACCCACTTCCAGGAGTCCTCTCTGCGGGGAAGCACGACACTTCCCGCAGAATACCCGTTGTGTTCTGGGAGACACTCGGCTCCCAGAACACAGGGGGACCATTCAGAATGGCGCATCGCGACTCGCACATGCACCGTAGGGAACCGGGCAGTGAAGTCGCAAGGCTTCATTTCCTGGTTCCCTCACAGAGGATGGTAGTGGGGGCAGCAGAGTGACGAGCGATTGCTTGTCCTCTGCTGCGGACGTCGCTGGACTCCAGGACAGGTAAGTGTCCTAATATTAAAAGTCATCAGCTGCTGTATTTGCAGCTGCTGGCTTTTAATATTTTTTTTTCCGCGGCACCTCCGCTTTAAGGAAAGGCAATTCTATCCAGGTCTATTGTCAGGGAGATAACGAGTCAAGAAGTTATGTGGGTCAGAGTTTACAAGTTATCTGGAGCGTCCATTATATACAGAGCCTTGAAAAAGTATTCATACCCCTTGAAAATTCAGATATTTATTTGTAAAAAATAAATAAATGAAAACCATTTATCATTTTTCTTCCACTTCACAATTTTATGTGCTACTTTGTGTTGGTCTATCCCATAAACTTCCAATAAAATACATTTACGTTTTGGTTGTGTAGCGCCACCCCCAGTTAAGAGAGCCGCTGGATTTGTTTTCGTGCCCTGTGTACAGCACCACCAACCCCCGGCAATCTGCTTGACCCACCCTGGCACAGCTAGTCTAGGGGTTATATTTTTATCATAATCAATGGGTATGGTAAAGACATCCTCCTTACAGTAAGACAACACACCAATGTTAAAGGTCAAGTATAACAGTTTACTTTGATTGTAAAAGAAAAGGTTTAAACAGGATATAATACACACACACCGGACTGGCAGAGCCCTGCAGCAATCAATATAGCACACAATAATGGCGCTGCGCGGTAATCCACCACGCGTAGCTATTATGGTATACACGCTCTGTGGTGCACTAAACAATATCCTATATCCCCACCCTGGCCAGGCCTGACCCAGAATAAATCTCAGTCCTACCTATAGGGATTTCTTCGCATGCACACTTTCGGTGGTGCACTTGATGAATGGTATTTGTAATCCACAAACTGGCAATCATTAAGAACACTATGCTGGGGGGGGGGGACACTTCAACTCTGTCCTGCTACCGGTCCCCCAGTGGAACAACAAGCAAACGATCGGTGAGCCACAATAGTCTATAGGCCTAAAATCTGTAAAGTCTATTTGATTGAGCAAGTGCTCGCTCACCACTCCGGGCGCGATCCCAGCCCGGGATCTCCACCCGCTGTGTCTCCGCACACAGCGTCCGCAACGATCGGGTCCCCGATCCAACCGATGTCCTCACTCGACTAGTCAGATGCCACCCAGGCTCCGCAGTGGGGTGGAAGGCTCCCTGGAAGCCGCGCAAGGCCCAGGCCTCAGGCCTTGCACTGCAGCAGATCCGCACAGAAAGAAACTCTTGTTTGCAGCGCGGTGTCCAAAAAGGCCGAGCTCCGCCTCGCCTCCTCCTTAAATAACCCCTCCCATGAGTCTCTGCGGTGGCTAACTGCACTCTGGGTGCCGAACGGGGTTCTGGGTAACGTAGTCCCGGGGCCTTAAAGGAGACCCCGCTACAGTTGTAACATGACAAAATGTAGAAAATGTCAAGGGGTATGAATACTTTTGCAACACACTGTATATAGTTACAGCTTCTTTTCATTAGCAGTGCATATATTACAAAGCATTTACCCCATTACTTAACTTACATGTCACAACACAACATGGTGTAAGCTAGAATTCCTCTTTAAGTGTCTTCTATATAGCTTTTATTAGGTAGCAAAATTGCCCTCCATGAAATAGTACACCTTCACCTCTTCCACAGAATGATTTCATAAAGGATTACATCTGGGAATGTTCTATATGGTTCTGTGTGATTATGTACTGATATATCTGTAGTCACATGCCCCGCTCTGCGCCAGCTCCAGCTCAATATTTCATACAGAGCAACTTATCATATTCAAGGTCTGGCAGCCGGTAGGGAGTAAATCGGCGTCTCAGATCGCATCCTGAACACGCAAGAGCTTTACTCTGCTTAGTCATAACAGGACCAAAATGTTAAATTAGCTGTAAAAAAGGCTCCAATCAAGGAGACTGAACCAAGCCTTGCTCAAGCTTAACCACATATCATGCAGAAGAGTGTCCAGGACGGAGAGGGCAGATCCCAGTCTAATCTAAAAACAAATGGTTGACGTGTGATGGGAGACTGATGGACCGCACTCTAAATAACCTAAAGGAACGAGATGACAGGCTGGATTGACAGGCAATAATCTCATGTTTACGGGTCCCGAGCATGCTCAGAAAAAATAGACTAGGTTACAGAACCTGTCCCAGTTGCCATTATTCATCCCTGTGATAACCAACATCAGTAGGATCTGTCTGTACCTTTTATTTCACCGGTCACTGACATAGAACGCCCAGCCAAGCGTGTTAATGTACTTGGTCAATGGGATAAAGTGCCTGATGGCGCCTTCTGGTGTATTTTATTCCCACTTGCATTATTTTGCTTTCTATGCAGGCACATGTTAAAGCTTTGCACGTAGCTTAGCTCTGACAATAAGGAAAGATGGAGATAGGAGGGTAAAAATGCCTGGGCTGCGAAGGAAGAATGATGCCAGGCACGCCTCCATTGCAAAAAGGGGGGAAACCTTTGTTTCAGGGATGTATCTGGGCGTTTGTCTGGAGATCCCGAGATGTGCCAAATTCACAAAAGTCATGTCAGGGCACCTGATGCAACTGTCATTCCCTTCGGCACCCAGACAATGGAGAGTGACAGCCAAACACAGGCTGAGCAAGTTGTCTGAGCCGCCTTGGCAATCTCGGCACGGGAGAGAGCTGCTGACACTCGCTAGTAAATATCAAACAGTTCAATGTTTATATTTTAAAAACGTATTAAACAGAGTAAAGCCCTGTACACACGATCGGATTTCCTATGGATTCTAATCCGATGGATTTTTCAATCGGAAATCCAATGAAGCTGACTTCCATCAGTCTTGCCTACACACCATCAGTCAAAAATCCGACCGTTCCAAACGCCGTGACGTAAAACACGCCGACAAGCCGAGAAAAATGAAGTTCAATGCTTCTGAGCAAGCGCCAACTTGTTTCTGAGCATGTGTGGGTTTTTTGTCCGATGGAGTTCCACACAGACGATCGGAATTTGCTATCGTTTTTTTTCCCATCGGATAAATTTAAAACATGTTCTATTTTTTCTCACCGAAGGAAAAAAGACCGATCGGGCCCATACATGATTGGTTTGTCCGATGAGAAAAGTCCATCGGACTGTTTTCATCGGTAAAACCGATCGTGTGTACACGGTATTAGTCCTTTTTGAGCCTTTTGGCCTCCCAACTCCATGTTTCTCTCTTTTTTTCTCTTAATGATCCCATATTTGGAACTCAGCATTCATTAGGCTCTCTGTTCCCTATAGCTGGGTCCTGTTTCTGCCCCCTATGGCTGAACATTGCTCTCTGAACAAACCCAAGTGTCTGGAAACTTCTACACACTCCATGTGGGGCTCCACATGTAGGTTCCGCTTGCCCGGATTGAGCGAAGGTTGGTTCCTTATAGGTGACTTTGGCAGTGCGCTTTTTTACATATGTGTAAATGCTATATGTAATTGTATCTCTTTTTGATCCTTTGATAGAGCTGGCTGTTTAAAGTCTGGTGGTCATAGCATAATCCCCTGAGGAAGCCAATAAATAGGGATATTACATCTTACCCGACCACCTTTACACTCTATTTGGGAACACCAGCGACCCATAAGCAACGCTGTATCCTGGCCTAGGCCAACAAGGCCCAGGCCTAGGGCAGCACTTTGCAGGGGGGCAGTACGGAAAGAGTTCTGCGCCGGCTTGCGCTACACTGTTAGTGTAACGCAAGCTGCTTCTAATTTTGACTATCCTATCATCCTGGACCACAAACCTTCCTCACTGTGCTATATGTTTTCTGCTGCACCATTGGCATGGTTATATCTTCTTAGTCCTCTCCAAAAAATTATTAGAAATTTGTGCTTAAAGCAGAACTATAGGCAACATTTTTTTTTTCATTTTGGATAGAGTAAGGCAGTGTTTCTCAACTCCAGTCCTCAAGGCGCTCCAACAGGTCATGTTTTCAGGATTTCCCTCAGATGAAACAGCTGTGGGAATTACTAAAGCAGTTAAACTGATCAAATAACCTGTGCAAAACAATGGAGAGCCTGAAAACATGACCTGTTGGGGCGCCTTGAGGACTGGAGTTGAGAAACACTGGAGTAAGGGATGGTTATAGCCCCTGAAAGTTTTTTTTTTACCATCCCTGTCTCATTGCAGAGATTTCCCTTCACTTCCCGCCCCTCAGCCACACAGGAAGTGAGAGGAAATCTATGCAAATTAAGGGAATCCAATGCCCCCCCCCCCCCCCAGGCCCTAAGAACTAGTGTCCCCACTCGAAAATTTCAGGGCGTGTCTTAAACAGAAATGGGTGTGGCCTTGACAGGAAGGGGTGGGTCATATTTAAATTAGGGGGTGCACGAGTTTAGTCAGGCCTAGGGCAGCACAAAACCTAAATACACTACTGCCCATAAGGCTATGATATCTGTTTGATTAATCAGTTTTTATGAATTTTTTCTTCTTTACTATGTACTATGTATCAAATCTATATGAAATGATATTTTAATAAATATATTACAATCTAATAATGTTGACATTGTGATACCTGAGCACCGCTATAATCCCACTTTCTCTCCCTTCTCTAAACAGTTCAATGTGTTTAGAAAAGCTGTACTAAAATAAATGTGGTGTTTTTTGGTATTAAACAAGCAGATGCTCGCCTTCACCTATGAACCTGCAACAGAAAAATACGTGGCGCAAAATGGTTGCTATTGCTGAAATAACAAAACCATGCTTTGCTGGACCAAGTATAATGATTGAAAATCAAAAATAATAATAATATACATATTTAAAAAAAAAAAAAAAAAGATATCTGAGGATATCTGTGGGGCTCTCCAGACACACCTGTCACTTTCTTACTGGAAAAAAAAAAAAAAAAAAAACTACCACCCCCATGGCCTTTTTTCCTAACTTACAGCAAAAATTCCTACCCATCACCCCAATCCTCTGCTTTAGTTCTACAGTTGCTTATGGCTATGAATACCCCCAATTCCCCTCATGTAACAGTGTTTAGCCTTGTGGCTAGCTACCGAGGATCTTCCATTGCATTGTGGGAGACATGGGGGTAGTCTCCATATGTACCCAAAAGTTGATGGTGCTAGGTATTTCAGGCAGGGCTGCTGTTAGAAATCACGGGGCCCCCTACAGCCTACCTGGCAGGGCCCCCCAGGCCCCCACCCCCGAAATATAGCAAAACAATATTTTCACAAAAAAATCATTATTAGCAGACACAAACATAGCAGAGAACCTGCGTGAATTAGCCCTTTTTTAAATAGTTTTGTACAATCTTTAAACTTTTTTTATAATTTAAAATTTTAGTACGAAACAGGTAAGCCGACAGTGCCATGGGGGGGGGGGCAGCACAGTGACACACAGGGGGGGATCAGAAGCAGGCAGAACAGGGAGGGGGAAGCAATTACAAGAACAATTCCCTGTGTCTGTGTCTCTACCTGCAGCAGCTGAAAGCCAGCAGGAGGGAGAGAAACCGGCTTTCAGCTGCTGCAGAGAGACGCACAGGGCATCCTTCTGTAATTGCCCCTTTGCCTGACCACACTAATTCCCTCTGCTGTCTGGGCCCCCCTGTGTACCTGGGCCCCCTACAGGAGGACTTGTGGTGATTTCAGGGGATGCAACAGTGAATGACCTCAACAGGCAGGAATGCTATAGATACAATGATACTATATAATGCTTGCTTTTACTGGGGAAATTACAGGTTTTGTTTTTCTACAAACTTACGCTTTGCTTTAATTTTTCCAACCAGCCACAAACAGATCCAACCCGCCACTGGCAAATGAAAGCTGCAATATCTACCCACGAATCACTGCAAGTCTGCATAAATGAAAGCCATAAAAATATTTATTGAAGGCATTACAAACCTTCCTACCTGCACCTTGTGTTTTCCACCTGCATGAGATGTACATTGATCATGTAGTTTCATGGTGTCATTTGTTGCCTTATATAGTAGAGTAAATCTTCACATTCCAATGTCAGAAGTTGTTTGTGTTCAAACATGAGGCAAGCAGCATGGCACTGCAAAGGTTAATGCATGAGCTCTGTCTGTAGTCCAAGAACTGAAACTTCCTGTGAAGAAACTACATACCCCCCAATCCCTGGGTCTTCCAGTCTATTGTTGGCGCAGGTGAGAGCTAAAAAGCAATTGTTTCTGACACAGACCAAGCAGGCAGAAAGAGATCACCATGCAGTTTTTCATTAATTAGCACTCCCACATTTGTGATGCTACACATAGGAAATGGCGAGGCAATGATTGGATGCTGTGTGACCAAGTAGTCGCCTGTCACATTAACGAATAGGGACAAGCTAGATGAATGAATACACAGACATAGTGGAATCAATTGGTCATGGACTACAAACCAGGGTCAATTTGGACAGGAGCCAACCTATCAGCAAGTTGTTGGTGTGTTGGAGGAAAAAGGAGTATCCGGAGGAAACCCACGCAAAGTCAAGGAGGGCATGCAAACTCCATGCAGATAGTATCCTGGCGAGGATACAAACTAATGATTTCATATCACCAGCCCTGATGAAGTGGTTAAGTTCCACCGAAGTATGTTGGCTACAACCGTATCAACTAATAAAAGTTCCTTTGATCCTTTATGTACAAATCTCTCATGCCTAGTACACACGGCCGTTTTTTCCGTCGGATAAAAAAACAATGGTTTTCCCGACAAAATTCCTCTCGAGCCTGCCTTGCATACACACGCTCAGACAAAAGTCCGGTGAACTTTTGACTGCCAAGAACGTGGGGACGTAAAAGACTACTACGAGCTGACAAAATAAAGTTCTATGCTTCCGAGCATGCGTCAAATTGTTTCCGAGTATGCACGGTTTTCTTCCCCTCGGAAAAGCATACAGACGAACGGTTTTCCCGCCAGGATTTTTTCTTAAAGGGAAAAAAGATATCCTGCTCTCTTTTTTTGTCCGGCTGTTTTCCCGTCAGAAAAACTGCGATGGAGCATACACGCGGCCGGGATTCCCGGCCAAAAGCTCTCATAGCAGTTTTCCCCACCGGAAAAAACGGTCGTGTGTACTAGGCATCACTTGTTCTTCATCCCGTGTCATGGGGAAAAGACTGTTGATTAAAAGAAGAAATTTGATTGACTGCTGTTGGGTATCACAGAGAGTTCCCATTTTAGACACATTAACCACTTAAGGACCGCCGCACGACGATGTACGTCGACAGAATGGACACGGACAGGCACAAGGGCGTACAGGTACGTCCCCTTTAAGAACCTGTCCATGGGTCGCGCGCTCGCGACCTGGTCCGAAGCTCCATGACCGCGCCCGAGGAAGCCGCTGACCCGATCGCCGCCGGTGTCCCGCGATCGGGTCACAGAGCTGAAGAACAGGGAGAGGTAAGTGTAAACAAACCTTTCCCCGTTCTTCCTAGTGGCATGTCAGTGATTGTCTGTTCCCTGTCATAGGGAACGACGATCAGTGACGTCACACGACAAGCCACGCCCCCCTACAGTAAGAATCACTCATTAGGTCACACTTAACCCCTACAGCGCCACCTAGAGGTTAAACCCTTCACTGCCAGTGTCATTTTCACAGTAACCAGTGCATATTTATAGCACTGATCGCTGTAAAAATGACAATGGTCCCAAAAATGTGTCAAAAGTGTCCGATGTGTCCGCCATAATGTCGCAGTCACGATAAAAATCGGTAATCGCCGCCATTCCTAGTAAAAAAAAAAATATTAATAAAAATGCCATAAAACTATACCCTATTTTGTAGACACTATACATTTTGCGCAAACCAATCAATAACCGCTGATTGCGATTTTTTTTACCAACAACATGTAGTAGAATACGTATCGGCCTAAACTGAGGAAAAAAATATGTTTTTTTATATATTTTTTGGGGATATTTATTATAGCAAAAAGTAAAGAATATGTAATTTTTTTCAAAATTGTCGCTCTATTTTTGTTTAAAGCACAAAAAATAGAAACCGCAGAGGTGATCAAATACCACCAAAAGAAAGCTCTATTTGTGGGAAAAAAAGGACGTCAATTTTGTTTGGGAGCCACGTGGCACGACCGCGCAATTGTCAGTTAAAGCGACGCGGTGCCGAATCGCAAAAAGGGGCCTGGTCCTTTAGCAACAAAATGGTCCGGGGCTGAAGTGGTTAATAAACTGTAGTGTTAGAAGTCAATCTGTTAAAGCTGGCTTAAGCATACAACCAGAACACTCTTATTACCCTTTTAAAGAGGCCTGAAACCCCACCGATGACTACACAGAATGACAATACACTATATTTAAATGAATACATAATGAGAATGTGTAGAATTCACAAACATGTAATTAATATTCTACAGAGTCTTCAGATGTTATATAATCTTGGCACATACGTCAATGCCACTGAGTGGATCTAATGTTCAGCCTTCCAAAGCCGATAATTTCTTTTACAGCTTTCAATGTCCTTGTTTTTTGTAACAGTACATTTTTCTAAAAGACAGAAGCATAAATACTAATCAAGCAAGCGTTCACTAAATACAATTTTTTTGGAATATTGCGTTATGCTCAAATTTAGTCATTAAAAAGCCATTGTCGGTAAACAATATAAATTGCAATGCATTAGAGCTATCAGTGCCTTTAGGTCCTTCAAATCTTTGATATCTCATGAAAACAGTATAGTACAGTATAGATAATATATCGGTGTGCAGAGAGTATAGAGAAAGCGTATGTCCAATGTTTAGGTGTCCTCTCTGATTTTGACATATGCAAAAGAAGTGGGAAATTATTGACATCACATGACAAAGCCATTGGGCTATCATTTCTGTTTTATCAGTTTGGCATCTTCGGAATACCTCCTGATGACGGTGGGTGCTCTCCGCACTCGCACGTCAGTCCTCCACACATGGCGTTGGGGGCGGAGTCTCTCGAGCATGGCGTGGATCTCTCTGTGTTTTTTCTTCACTGACGATACACACACCTGTGGAAGTCCTCTGCTGCGACATACCGCCTATATAGTTATACACTTATGCCGCGTACACACGATCGGTTTTTCTGATGAAAAAAGACCGATGGACTTTTTTCATCGGACAAACCGATCGTGTATGGGCCCCATCGGTCTTTTTTCCATCGGTATAAAAAAATAGAACAGGTTTTAAATTATACCGATGGGAAAAAAAAAACGATAGCAAATTCCGATCGTCTGTGGGGTACTCCATCGGAGAAAAAACCCACGCATGCTCAGAATCAAGTCAATGCATGCTCAGAAGCATTGAACTTCATTTTTCTCGGCTCTTCGGAGTGTTTTACGTCACGGCGTTTGGGACGGTTGGATTTTTGACTGATGGTGTGTAGGCAAGACTGATGGAAGTCGGCTCCATCGGATTTCCGATGGAAAAATCCATCGGATTTCATTCCATCGGAAATCCGATCGTTTGTACAGGGCTTTACTCTACTCAGGTATATTAACATGGTTCCCACATGGCTCACTCTGAGCACTCACCTACAGCCTGTTTTTTTGTAATTACAGGCCCTACCATATACCGTATTTATCGGCGTATAACACGCACAGGCGTATAACACGCACCCTAACTTTAAGAGGGAAGCTTCAGGAAAAAAACTTTCCCCAGTCCCCTGTGTATAAAACGCAGGCACAGTTTACCCTCTATTTTCAGGGTAAAAAAGTGAGTGTTATATGCCAATAAATACAGTAAGTTGAATAATGCCCTTGCTATAGGTGTAGGCCTTTTACGTACCACCAGAAGCCTGACTGAAAAACTCCTAGAGATGGCATCTCATCCTGCCTTGTTGCTAGGACGCTGCTAAAAGCCAGCCAGCCAGCCAGCCATTACTACTCACATCCACCATCATAGGAGTGAGTTCTCAAAATTCTGCACATGTTCACTATCTCCTCCACTGATGCATCGCTGAGCTCAGAGCTACTGTGTCACGGAAAGGAAAGCGCATGCAAAGTGGGTTTGAATCAGCTGGGAGTATCTTGACAATTTTATAGCAACAAGGCAGGGTGGACTGATGCCATCTCTGGCAGTTTTTTAGCCAGGCTTTGGGAGGTAAATGGCCTACACCTATAGCAAGGGCATTTTTCAACTTTGGTCAGAGCTGCACAGTTTGATTTTATCTACAAACACTCATCACATGCATAGGCAGTTTTTAGTAAAGGTGAACTAACCCTTTAATGTGGATTGTAGTGTGAGGTCATCTCATGCAAATTCCACTTGATGTTTGAGTTAAAATGTATCCTAAATTTAAACCTTTTTTTGGAGTCTAGGAAAGAATAGGGAAAGGATTATCAACCCTGTCATTATGTCTGTATCTTTGCTAAGGAGCTAATTGTTCTAATGACCATTGTTATCAAAGGTTGTCATTGAAACATATATAGAGAAGATGTGAGTTTGCGGAGAGTTCCTCTCACTTCCTGATGTGTCTATGGCATAGCAAGTGAAGGAAAATTGTCCCTAATGGAACAGACAAAAAAATGATATAATAGGATTTTTTGTACTCACCGTAAAATCCTTTTCTCTGACATCCATGGACTGACACGGTGTCTCTTTACACTTTACACGTGGGTTATGTCCCTGCTTGCAGGAGAAGACCTAGGCAGAATGTGAAATGTTATACATACATTCTAAAAGCCAGAGCTGAACAGCCCCACCCAGGAGGCGGTCCCTCCGGACATAACCCTCCCACTACAGTCAGCAGACTTCAGTTCGTAACAAAGCAGTACAAACTTAAAAGGAAGGGTGGGTGCCGTGTCAGTCCATGGATGTCAGAGAAAAGGATTTTACGGTGAGTACAAAAAATCCTATTTTCTCTTACCATCCATGGACTGACACGGTGTCTCTTTACACTTTACACGTGGGATGTCCCAAAGCAGTGTCAAGAGGGATGGGAGCAGTATAAATGGAAAAACCAAAACTTCACTCCAGTAAGGCAGAGCTCCTCAACGGAGGAGTCGCAACTTTAAACAGCGGCCTGCAGCACCCTGTGGCCTAAGGAAGCATCCGAAGATGCAGCCACATTAACCTTATAAAAAACTTAAAAGGCATGAACAGACGACCAGGTCGCCGCCTTGCACACTTGTGCAACCGACGCTTGATGTCGGGAAACCCAGGAAGCACCAATTGCCCTGGTGGAATGCGCCGTAACCGGAAAGGGAGGCGCCCGCCCTTTGAGAGCATAGGCTTGAATGACGGTTTGTCTGATTCCCCTAAAATGATGGCAGACTAAACCGCTTGGCCCTGTTATGGACCAGAGACAGTCACAAACAGTGAGTCGGACTTCCGAATAGAAGCAGTAGCAGACAGGTACACCCGTAAGGCTCATACCACCTCCAATATGTGCAGCGCAAACTCTCTGGGATGCGATGGGTGAGGACACAAGGACGGGAGGGCAATGTCCTCATGTAGGTGAAAGGTCGACACCACCTTTGGCAAAAAAGGAAGTTCGCGGATGCAACACCGCCTTATCCTTATGGATGAACAAATATGGCGACTTGCAGGACAAAGCCGCCAACTCAGACACTCGTCAAACAGAAGTGATTGCCACTAAAAAGGCCACCTTCTGAGACAAGACAAGAGGGGAATATCCCGGATATTCCCAAAAGGAGGTTCCTGGAGGACCGAGAGCACCAAATTCAGATCCCACGGTGGGAGAGGAGGCTTGACAGGAGGGAGCACATGGCGAACCCCCAACACAAGGTGCTAACCAAGAAAAAAGACCCGCTAGAGGTCGCTGAAAGAAGACGGCCAAGGCCGAAATCTGATCCTTTATGGTACTCAAAGCAAGCTTTTGGGTCACTCCACACTGCAGAGGACGCAGGATTCTGGGGACGGAATACGTCAGAGGACGCCAGTCCAGCTCTTCGCACATGGCGATATAAGCTTTTCAGGCACGGTGATAGATGTGCCTGGAGGAAGACTTCGGTGTCCTTAACATGGTCAAAATGACCGAGTCCGAGAGACCTCGGTCCCTCAACACCTGGCTTTTAACAGCCCTGCCGTTAAAGCCAGAGACTGTAAGCCGGATGAAACATAGGACCTTGAGACTGAAGGTCCACCCTCATCGGCAACCGCCAGGGAACGTCCGCGACGAGACGTGCCAGATCAGCGTACCAGTGATGCTGAGGCCAATCCGGAACAATTAGGATCGCCGGAGTTTATATCAGGCGATAAGGACCCTATGGGGCCACCAACGCATTCGAGGCATCGCCCAAGGATCCCTGGATCTGGCCACAACCTCGACCCTTGCGATTGAGTCGAGAGGCCATCAGGTCCACATCCGGCGTGCCCCACCGTCGGTAAAGGAGTTGAAATATGCAAGGACCACTCTTCTTGGTCCGGTGTCTGGCGATTGGCGACTCAGTCCGCCTGCCCATTGTCTATGCCCAGAATGTAAAATGGCCTACAGAGCCGGCACGTTTCTTCCAGCCCACTTCAGGATACGGACTACCTCGGAAGCCGCAGCTGAGCTCCGAGTTCCCCCTTGATGGTTTACATACGCCACCGCCGTGGCGGTGTCTGACTGGCTCCTGATGGAGCGACCCCGTACTCTCTCCGACCTGAGGAGAGACACAGTCCGATGGCCCGTATTTCCAGAACAGTGATTGGTAAATGGGCTCGTCCGGAGTCCAAGGCCTGAGCCGACAGGACTCCACCCCAGCCCGTCAGGCTGGTGTCCGTCGTGAGTACCGTCCATTGGATGGGAGGGGAACGACTTTCCGGACCGAAGAGCCGAGGATCTCAACCACCATGTCAGGGGCGCCCTGACCAGGTGAATCATCTGGATCTGAAGATCCCAGGACAACAGGGATTTGTCCCAGGTGGACAAGATCTCCTTCTGCAATGCCCTGGTGTGTGTGATTGGGCATACGGAACGGCCGCGAAGGAGGCCACCACGAGTCTCGGGACTCTCATGCAAAAAACGTATTGACAGCCATTTTTGGGATGTCAGCACCCGCACCGCAGACTGAAGTGTCAGCAACTTCTCCAGAGGTAGGATACCTTTGCCTCCAAGGAGTCCAAAATCAGAACTAGATACTCCAGACACTGAGTCGGGACCAGGACTGACTCCTGAATGTTCAGGAACCACCCGAGTCCCTGAGGGTCTAATTGACGATAGTCACCTTTCCTCTAAGTCTGATCCACTTTCTGCTCTTAGCAGAAGATCGTCCAGATAGCCCATGACAGCAATACCTCGCTGTAACAGAAGGCTAGAACCGGAGCAAGCACCTTGGTGAACACCCTTGGTGCCGAAGCTAGGCCGAAAGGAAGAGCCACAATCGATAGTGGACTTCGCTGAACGCAAAGCGCAGAAACTTCTGGTGACTTGCGCAGATCGGAACATGCAAGTAGGCGTCCTTGAAGTCCAAGGACGCCAGAAGAAAATCCCTTTGGTGGAGTGTAGCGATCACCGTGCGAATGGATTCCATGCGGAATTTCTGCACCTTCTCGAAGGCATTCAGGGCCTTGAGGTCCAGGATAGGTCGAACCACGTCCTATTTTTGGGACGACAAACAGATTCAAGTAGAATCCCTGAAAACTCTCCTGTGACGGAAGCGGCACAATCACTCCGGACCTGATCAAGTCCTGTACAGCCCCCAAGAGGGCTGCCCGACAGGTAGGAAGGAGAGGAAGATTTGAGGGAAAGAATCTGTCTGGGGGCCAGGATCGGAATACTATCCTGTATCCTGAGGTGACCACCTCGCACACCCACCAGTCGGAGATTCGGGACCTGCGAAGTCGTCCCCCCACCCCAGAGTCGAGCGGAGGCAAGACTTCACGCGGAGGCGGGCTTGGGAGCCGCTTGTTCGGCTTACGCACCCAGGGGCACTTGTGCCCACCAGCCGCACTGCCGTCAGTCTGAGAGGGCCTACCCGTGGACTGACTGACGAAAAAACCCCGTTTTGCTGGAAAGGAAGGCGCCTGTTTGCGGCGGGCCTCCTCACTAGTGATGAGCCGAACACCCCCGGGTTCGGTTCGCACCAGAACCCGCGAACGGACCGAAAGTTCTTACGAACATTAGAACCCTATTAAATACAATAGATGCGAACGTTCGAATTCTAAAGTGCTAATTATAACAACTATTATGCATGTTATTGTCCTAAAAAGGGTTTGGGAACCCGGGTTGTGCACCAGGGGACATGTATCAATGCAAAAAGAAGTTTTAAAAACGGTCGTTTTTCGGGAGCAGTCATTTTAATGATGCATAAAGTGAAAAAAAAAAAGTCAAATATTCCTTTAAATATCGTACCTGGGGGGTGTCTAAAGTATGCCTGTGAAGTGCCACGTGTTTCCCGTGTTTAGAACTGTCCCTGCACAAAATGACACTTCTAAAGGAAAAAAAAAGCCATTTAAAACTGCTTGCGGCTTTAATGTAATGTCTGGTCCCGGTAATATGGATGAAAATCTTTAAGAAAAATGGCATAGCTACCCCATGACCCCCCCCCCCTACCCCAGCCCATTACCAGCCCCTTTGGGTCTTGTATGGATATTAAGGGGAACCCCGCACATAAAATAAAAAAGGCCCTATATACTCTGAACAGCCGTATACAGGCGGTGCATACAAGACAGGGACTGTAGGTTTGTTCTTATGTAGAATCTGTTTGTAATTTTGAACAGGTACATTGTTTAAGTGTAGCTCCAGCCCAAAAATCTATTTTTAAACTTTTTGGAAAACATAGGTAAGGGTTATCACCCCTGTAACATTTGTTTTGCTGTCTGTGCCCCTGTTCAGAACATTTCACCTCACTTTCCGTCCCAATGACAACTGTTTTTGAAATGTGGTGTTTTTCTCCCTTTCTCACCTTTCTCCCATATTAATTCTTACAGGAGAGAATTTTCCTTCCAAGGGGTAGATTTCCTCTCACTTCCTGTTGTCTTCTTGCGTTTGCAAGTAGGAGTCGTTTGTAATTTGGATGTTTGAAAGTAGGGACCTGCCGTATATACTCTGCAGAAATAGGCCCCTTAGTTGTTGGTGTTGGCACAACACTGTAAGCACTCACAGTTACTCTTGGTTGGTGCTGGAACGCCCTGCTGTCAACTATTATATCAGGAATTTTAATTACATATAATTGTTGAACAGTGGTAGTAAAAATTGGGCCTTTGATGGTGGTGCTGGTGCCACAACACTGTAAGCCCTGACAGTTACTCTTGGTGGGTGCAGCAATGGGCCCTGCTGTGAATTATTAGATCAAGAATTGTAATTGCATGCCCCTGTTGAACAGGGGCTGAAAAATTGGGCCTTTCGTGGTGGTGGTGGTGGTGGTGGTGTTGCCACAACACTGTAAGCCCTCAGAGTTACTCTTGGTGGGTGCAGGAATGGGCCCTGCTGTGAATTATTAGATCAAGAATTGTAATTACATGCCCCTTTTGAACAGGGGCTGAAAAATTGGGCCTTTCGTGGTGGTGGTGGTGGTGGCGTTGCCACAACACTGTAAGCCCTCAGAGTTACTCTTGGTGGGTGCAGGAATGGGCCCTGCTGTGAATTATTAGATCAAGAATTGTAATTACATGCCCCTGTTGAACAGGTGCTGAAAAATTGGGCCTTTTGTGGTGGTGGTGGTGGTGGTGGTGTTGCCACAACACTGTAAGCCCTCAGAGTTACTCTTGGTGGGTGCAGGAATGGGCCCTGCTGTGAATTATTAGATCAAGAATTGTAATTACATGCCCCTTTTGAACAGGGGCTGAAAAATTGGGCCTTTCGTGGTGGTGGTGGTGGTGGCGTTGCCACAACACTGTAAGCCCTCAGAGTTACTCTTGGTGGGTGCAGCAATGGGCCCTGCTGTGAATTATTAGATCAAGAATTGTAATTACATGCCCCTGTTGAACAGGGGCTGAAAAATTGGGCCTTAGGCACTGGTGGCACAACACTACAACCCCTCACAGATACTGTACTTGGAGCACAGCAATGAGCCCTGTTGCAAAGTATTGCTTCAAAAATTGTAATGACACGCCCCTGTTAAACAGGGGCTTGAAAAATTGGGCCTTAGGCACTGGTGCCACAACACTCCAACCCCTCACAGATACTGTACTTGGAGCACAGCAATGAGCCCTATGGCAAATTATTGCTAAAAAAATTGTAATTACACGCCCCTGTAAAACAGGGGCTGAAAAATTGGGCGTTAGGCACTGGTGGCGGCACCCATAAACAAAAATGATCTTCCAAGCTATCATCATCAATCGTATCATTGAGGACTCGGAGGAGGAGGATAGCCAGTCAACATAACAGCACAGGCACTCAGCATCAGCATCAGTCTTGAAGGGATGTGACATGTTAAAATCAATTAGTCTGTTATATCAGCATCAGGTGTGTGGTAGCTGGTGGTGATCCAAGACTGGTTCATCTTGATGAAAGTCAGTCGATCAACCGAGTCGGTGGACAGGCACACCCTGTGATCCGTGACAAATCCTCCAGCAGCACTGAATGTGCGTTCCGAAAGAACGCTGGATGCAGGACAGGCCAGTAGCTCAATTGCATACTGTGCAAGCTCTGGCCAGTGATCCATCCTCAAGACCCAGTAAGCCAGAGGATTTTCGGTGGGGAAGGTGTCCAAGTCTGACCTTGCCCCTAGATATTCCTACACCATGTTTATCAGACGCTGGCGATGGTTGCTGGAACCGATCATACTTTGGGGCTGCGGACTAAAGAATTGTCTGAACGCATCGGTCAGATGGCCACCTTCCCCACCGCTCCTTCTTTGACTGGCCGAAGCCTCAGCAACTCGTTGTCCAGGACCAGGAGTTTGTAACCTCCCAGTCTCTGGGAACGCGTTGCACAGACCATTCTGCAAGGCCTCCCAGAGTTGTCTCATCCTCTGCTCCCTCTGCGACGGTAACATAAGGTCCGCAACCTTACCCTTGTACCGTGGATCAAGGAGAGTGGCCAGCCAGTAATGGTCCCTCTCCTTGATCCGAAGAATACGAGGATCCTTCCGCAGACTTTGCAGGATCA
This sequence comes from Rana muscosa, assembly GCA_029206835.1. NCBI lineage: Eukaryota > Metazoa > Chordata > Amphibia > Anura > Ranidae > Rana > Rana muscosa. The sequence goes on along the minus strand of CM055128.1, from coordinate 290,215,273 downwards.
GGGAGGCCATGCAGCGTAGGTTTGCTGAGGCATTCGCTCCGGAGTCCTCTGGGTCACTAAGGACGACATGATCCGCAGCCACCTCCTCCCAGCCACGTACAAGTCCACTGGTTTCTTGGGACTGTAAATCATCCCTAAAAGACTGCTGCTGATGATGCTGAGTGCCAGCCTCCACCTCCATGCTGACACAATCCTCCTCCTCCTCCTCCTCCTCCTCCTCGTCCTCTTCCTGTGCGATGGGTGGGACAGAAGGAACACTGTCTGGGTAAAGGGGGCCTTGAGAGGCAAGGAAGTCCTCCTCTTCCTGCCTCTGTTCTGCCTCAAGTGCCCTGTCCATTATTCCACGCAGCGTGTGCTCCAACAGGTGGACAAGAGGTACAGTGTCACTGATGCATGCACTGTCACTGCTCACCATCCTCGTGGCCTCCTCAAATGGTGCCAGGACAGTGCATGCATCCCTGATCATGCCCCACTGGCGTGGAGAAAAAAACCCGAGCTCCCCTGACCCTGTCCTGGTGCCGTAGTCGCACAGGTACTCATTGATGGCCCTCTGCTGCGTGTGCAGCCGCTGCAGCATGGCCAACGTTGAGTTCCACCTGGTGGGCATGTCACATATAAGGCGGTTCTTGGGCAGGTTCAACTCCTTTTGCAGCTCAGCCAGGCGAGCACTGGCATTATAAGATCTGCGGAAATGCACACAGACTTTCCTGGCCTGCCTCAGGACATCCTGTAAGCCCGGGTACCTGCCCAAGAACCGCTGCACCACCAGGTTAAGGACGTGAGCCACACAGGGCACATGGGTCAGTTGTCCCTGTCGGAGGGCGGAGAGGAGGTTGGTGCCATTGTCGCAAACCACCATTCCTGGCTTAAGCTGGCGTGGCGTCAACCACCTCTCGGCCTGGCCCTGCAGAGCAGACAGGACCTCTGCCCCAGTGTGGCTTCTGTCCCCCAAACACACCAGCGCAAGCACGGCATGGCATCTTTTTGCCTGCGTACTTGCGTAGCCCCTTGAACGCCTACGGAGCACCGCTGGTTCAGAGGACAAAGCACAGAAAGAGGCCATGGAGGAAGAAGAAGAGGAGGGGGTGGAGGAGAGAGGTGTGTCACAACCAGTAGTAGCATTTTGGAGGCGTGGCGGTGGAACAACCTCCAACACTACTGCACCTTGTCCTGCATCCTTCCCAGCTGCCAAAAGAGTGACCCAATGGGCCGTGAAAGAAAGGTAACGTCCCTGTCCATGCCTGCTGGACCATGAGTCAGCGGTAATATGCACCTTACCGCTGACCGCCCTGTCCAGCGAGGCCAAGACATTGCCTTCCACATGCCGGTAGAGAGCCGGAATAGCCTTCCGTGAGAAAAAGTGGCGTTTGGGAACCTGCCACTGAGGAACCGCACATTGCACAAACTCACGGAAGGGGGCCGAGTCTACCAACTGAAAAGGCAGCAGTTGAAGCGCTAGCAATTTAGCCAAGCTAGCATTCAACCGCTGGGCATGTGGATGGCTGGGAGTGAACTTCTTTCGACGGTCCAGCAGCTGGGGCAGGGAAATTTGCCTGCTAGAATCGGACGTCGGTGTACTGCTAGCAGAGTGGCCGCAAGTACTTGGCTGTGACACACCTAATTCTACACCTTCATTCCTCTCAGTGCATGTTTCAGAGAGGACTGAAGTTATAGTGGGGTTGGAGATCCCAGCTGATGCGGTGCAAGGAGAGGTCCGCTTTGTTCTTTGGTGTGGGTCTTTGAGGTAGGCTTGCCAACGAGCTGCATGGCAGGTCAACATATGTCTGGTCAGGCATGTGGTACCCAAGCGGCTGATGTTTTGGCCACGCGATATACGCTTGAGACATATGTTGCAAACAGCAGCTGTGCGATCTGATGCACTAGCCTCAAAAAAGGCCCACACCAAAGAACTTTTTGAATGACGGGCAGAGGCAGCGCCCTGCACAGGCGGAGCTCTGCGGTGTGATTCCGTTGGTGTACTGCCCTTACGCTGGCCACCAAAGGGCATCCTGCCTCGTTGGAGATGTGCCTCCTCCTCATCCTCCTCCTCCTCCTCTCTCCTATTAGGCACCCACGTGGAGTCAGTGACCTCATCATCCCCTCCCTCCTCATCACTGGAGCCAATCTGGCAGTATGCTGCAGCTGCTGGAACATGACTGCCAGATTGGTGTCCTTCTTGAGCATCCCCTCTGTCTGCTCTCACGCTACTGCCTTCCTGTAGCTGGGTTTCATCATCAGACCCTTCGAAACGCTGGGCATCCTCCTGGAGCATGTACCCAACACTGTGCTCAAACAGTTCGGGGGACTCCTCAGGAGGAGGACATGGTGGGTCTAGGGAAGGAGTGACTGATGATGAGTCTGACATTGATACCAGGGAAGAGGACTCTTTGGCAGCTGCTTTGCCAGTACCCTGAGCCTGGGTGAGAGAGGATGAGGAGGAGGAGGAGGGCTTGGTCATCCACTCTACCAAGTCTTCGGCATGATGTGGCTCAACATGTCCAGCTGCCGAAAAGAAGGACAAGCGTGTCCCATGGCCATGTGCTGATGACAATGCACCGCGTCCACGACCAGCACTGTTGCCCCCAGACACAGAGCCTGCTTGCCCTCTTTTATTGCCTCCTGACTGTCTGCCTCTCATTGTTTGCCTTCCAGACATTCTAATAGATGGCCTGCAGGGAGATGGGAAAAAAGCAATAAGGGCTACCTTCAGGTGTCCTTCTCTGTCCCTTTACTTAAGGATTTCTAAATATGGTTGAGGATGATTGCTTTTGCACAGAATAGCACAACGACAATTTCCCTGACTGTCCAAAAAACAAGGATTTCAAAGATGGTTGATGAGGAATGCTTTAGCACACTATAGCACAAGGAGAATTTCCCTCACTGTCCTTCCCTGTCCCTAGAAACAAGGATTATCACAGTGAAAGAAACTGACACTCTTCCTACCTATAGTTTTCTGTCCCTAGAAAAAATGTTTTTTTAAAGCACACTATAGCACAAGGAGAATTTCCCTCACTGTCCTTCCCTGTCCCTAGAAACAAGGATTATCACAGTGAAAGAAACTGACACTCTTCCTACCTATAGTTTTCTGTCCCTAGAAAAAATGTTTTTTTAAAGCACACTATAGCACAAGGAGAATTTCCCTCACTGTCCTTCCCTGTCCCTAGAAACAAGGATTATCACAGTGAAAGAAACTGACACTCTTCCTACCTATAGTTTTCTGTCCCTAGAAAAAATGTTTTTTTAAAGCACACTATAGCACAAGGAGAATTTCCCTCACTGTCCTTCCCTGTCCCTAGAAACAAGGATTCGCACAGTAAAACACACTGACACTCTCCCTACCTATAGTTTTCTGTCCCTAGAAAAAATGTTTTTTTAAAGCACACTATAGCACAAGGAGAATTTCCCTCACTGTCCTTCCCTGTCCCTAGAAACAAGGATTCGCACAGTAAAACACACTGACACTCTCCCTACCTATAGTTTTCTGTCCCTAGAAAAAATGTTTTTTTAAAGCACACTATAGCACAAGGAGAATTTCCCTCACTGTCCTTCCCTGTCCCTAGAAACAAGGATTCGCACAGTAAAACACACTGACACTCTCCCTACCTATAGTTTTCTGTCCCTAGAAAAAATGTTTTTTTAAAGCACACTATAGCACAAGGAGAATTCCCTCACTGTCCTTCCCTGTCCCTAGAAACAAGGATTCGCACAGTAAAACACACTGACACTCTCCCTACCTATCCTTCTCTTTCCCTAAACTAAAGGAATCCAGGTTAAGCAAGAAAAAATAATGACACTGTCCCTGCCTATGCTTCTCTTTCCCTGCTCCGGAACACACTACACTAGGCCGCCGTGCTGGCGGCCTTTTATAGTGTGGGGCGTGTACTAAACACCCTCAGCAATAATTGGCCACAGGCATCCTGCCTGTGGCCAATCATTGCTCTCCTCGCTGCCGGCGCTGTGATTGGCCAAGCATGCGGGGTCACAGTGCATGCTTGGCCAATCACAGCGCCTGGATGACACTGCGATGGCGTAGTGCATTGTGGGCCGTTCGCGTCACTCGAATTTGGCGCGAACGGCCCAAATCGTTCGATCTTCGTCGAACGATCGAACAGCCGATGTTCGAGTCGAACGTATGTTCGACTCGAACACGAAGCTCATCCCTACTCCTCACCCTTGCTAGTCTAAGGAAGAAGAGTGCTTTTACCTCCCATGACATCCATGACGATGTCATCCAGAGCAGCACCAAAAGGTCTACCACCTTTAAATGGTAGATCCGTCAGGAGCTTCCTAAGGCTAGGTCAGCAGACCAGCACTTCAACCAGATAAGACGATGCAATACCACCGCCGAGACAGAAGCCCTGGATATTAAAGGGGCCGCGTCCAACGTGGCGTCGCACACATAAACCAGGCCCTGAACCAGTTGGTGGGCCAAAGCAACTGTGTCTGGAGGAAGATTATGCTCCTGTACAGCTAGGTGCAACATTTTTGCCCAACCTGTAAGTGTTTAAGACACAAGGGTCGCCGCTACCACAGGCCGTAGGGCGGATCCCAACAAGGCAAACATGGCTCTGCTCACCACTTCTGACCTCCTGTCAGTGGGGTCCTCAAATGCAGGAGTCCCCTCCATCGGGAGAGTGATGGCCTTGTTCAACCAGGTGACTGGAGGGTCGACCCTGGGGGAGAAGCCCACTTTTTAAGTAGGGCATCTTCAAGGGGTATCTGATAGACAAACGCCGCGGGACCATAAAAAAATTCTTCTGCGGCTTTTCCCAGACCTTATCAATGAGCTGGTCAAAGAAAGTACATATGGAAAAACCTCTTTAGAAGGCCTGGCCTTAAAAGAACCAAAGGAGACTGTATCCGCCTGAGGTTCTGCATCCGCAGCATTTTAGCTTGAGAGTGTCCCTCACCGCAGTCATGAGTACACTAACAAGCGCCCTGTCGTTTACTGACTCAGAACTGGAGTTTTCCTCATAAGGAATGCTGACGCTGCACCCCATATTGCTTTGAATATATATTTTTATTTCGTGATCACTTTTTATTTGTCTGCATCATTGTTGGACAAAATTTTTTTATTTAATAAAATTCCGGCAATCGGTTTTTATTGACCTGCACCATCTGGAGTCTTTTTGGTTTTTCTTCCATCTTTATATTTTTCGCGGATTGCTGTGGAACCTGGCCCATGTGAGAACCATCCATCGTTTGAGTTACCTTTTCATCATCCGGTTGGAGTTCAAGTGAGGACCCAGGACATCCAGTTACATCCCGTTTGGTCTTGGTGACCATTAAGCCTGCAAGACCCACTGCGGTACGGTAGGTGGGTCCACCATCAGCGGTAAGAGTACCCATCTATAACAACTAGTGTCTTCTCCTAGCTTGATTCATCTTCTACATTGAAGTCCCTTTGTCAGTCTGCATTGTGGGAAGGTCATCCATTGAAGGACATCCATGATCACATATATTTTTGTATTTGGGACTTTATTCCATTTTCACGTTGTACCTTCACGGTATATCACACAGTTCGCAAAGAGGACAATTCATCTGAATACCCTTTTAGCGGACTCACATGTATAATTGTGTTATTAGAGCACTGTTGTTTTCATTGCTTTAAGTAGCCATTTACTTATTTTTATTGTTTTGAGCGCCACACTATTTTTATTCCTCATAAGGAATGTCCTGTTCAAAACCATCCAATACATTCAGAACTAGGGTCCTGAGCGGTAGTGGCTAGGCCCATATCTGAATCAGCGCACTGCCCTCATGAATTAAAGTGGGGAGAGGGCGCTTTTTTGCTCCCTTGCGCTTGCACACAGCTCCCATCATGGTCAGAAATGATTCCAGGACTGCCCACAACTGGTCCCTAGGGACCGCAGGTGCTGAAGCACTGCCTGTTGTCCACTGACATTTAGGGGAAGCTGGTGACAGAGACTCCATATTGCCCCCCTCTGAGACTCCTCAGATAAAAAGTCCACCCACAGGCTGTGCTGACTGAGGAGGGGGCGCCCAGGGGACTCACCAAACCGGACCAGGGACCGCTCAGTTCCGCTGTCTGTACCACGCTGTGTCAGCGCTGGTGAGCTGTGAGGAGATTGTGAGGAGATTCGCGCTGTTACAGCAGCGCTAGAGGCCAAAACTAGTGCTGAAGAGCGCGCGGGCTACAAGAAAATGGCCGCCGCACTTCACTGAGGCGATCCGCGGCAAGATGGCCGCCATGACTCAGCAAAAGTGAAAAAAACAGCACACACACAGCGCCACTCGGTGCTCAGGCCCCAAAATACACAAAAAGGCCCCAAGCATATCTGCAGACCAGCATTAGCCCCTCCAATAACAGTGTGACCCCCAGACACCCCACACAGCACAGCGCCAGCAATGGTGACAGAGAGTGACAATGAAATACAGGGGGAGACAGGGAAAATCCCCCACAGAGAAACACACAGCCTTTTGTACTCACCTGCAGGCAGGAGAGACTACTTACCCGTCCCCTGAGGGACCCACTGGTGTGTTTCTGACAGGACTATCACAGTGCAGTACTGAGTAGCTGTCGGCCCGGCCCACCGCGAAAGATACAGTCAGTCAGGAACTGTTCAGTCTTGAGAGGACCGTGGGAGCATGAAAGCAAACCCGGCCACCCCTGGAGTCATGGGGCCTGTCGTGAACTGAGTCTCACGCACACAAGGCGAGGATCAGCACGCTCGATGGTCGGACAGGGAAGACTACGAGGATATCTTGTACCCAACCTGTTGCCCAGCCGACAGTTGATAGAAAATTCTCAAAAATAAAATAAAAAAGAATTCCAGAAAAGGAATAAAAATAGGTCAGGAGACTGGCTCCTGAGAGAGCCATGTCTTCTCCTTCTGCTAGGCAGAAAAAAACTGAAGTCTGCTGACTGTAGTGGGAGGGTTATGTCCGGAGGGACCGCCCCCTGGGTGGGGCTGTTCAGCTCTGGCTTTTAGAATGTATGTATAACATTTCACATTCTGCCTAGGTCTTCTCCTGCAAGCAGGGACATAACCCATGTGTAAAGTGTAAAGAGACACCGTGTCAGTCCATGGATGGTAAGAGAAATATATATATATATATATATATATATATATATATATATATTGTGACAGCAGGAAGGTAAAGTCACCTGGTTGCATCCAGGGGGGTAGATATATTTCGCCCAGATTCAGGCTTTACGCTGACTTATACAACTAGGTGGAGAGTTGTATAGGCCCAGCTAAGGCTAGTGGGCTCATGGATGACTCATACCTCTAGGGAGAGTGTGGGGCGTCGTGCAGACAGAGTTGATGAGGCCAGCTGAAGCTTGTCAGCTCATTTAGGCCTCTATAAGAACTCCCAGCTTCATTAGATGTTAGCTCATGCCTGGAACCAGACCTGTGTGGACTGTCTAGGGAGAGTGAACCCCTGTGCGGTGAGGCAAAGCCTGTGTGGCTATTTGTTTGGACTTTTACTAAACCAGGGACTTAGGGACTAGGACAGCACTAGGCTGATCCCAGTTGTTAGTTAGGAAACCTGTATGTTTAGTCAGAGGTCAACTTGACCAGGATTTATTTTGGTTATGTTTCTTTTGCTTTGCTGTGTTTTGTCACTGTAAATAGAAAATAAACCGCACCTTTTTGATTTTGAAAACCACAACCTCCGTTTGCTGGGCCTGTTTTGTGTGGGGAGCCCATCCCGGGGGTCACACACACCCGCTGCCGAGCTAACCCCCTCACAGTTGGTGGAGAATGCGGGCAGTTTTTTTTTAAGCCAGCATGGAGGAGATACTGAAGCAGCTGGCTCTAGCAAATGCCAATCAACAGCAGACAAATGCAGGTTTGCAAAAGAGCCTTGCAGCTCAACAACAGAGCCTTGCAGCCCAGCAGCAGACAAACGCAACTTTGCAACAGAGTCTGGAGGCTCAGCAACGAGCCCAGCAGCAATCTGAGGCCCGCTTCATAGACCTGTTGCAGAAGCAAGAGCAGAGACTACAACAACAGATGGAAGCAGTAATGCAGCAACGTCCGCAGACCAGTGAGGAAAGCCGTCCCACTAATACCGCGTCCTTTGGGGTGAGTCGTTTATTGACAAAAATGACTGGAGAGGATGATCCAGAGGTATTTTTGACCACATTTGAAAGGACCGCTGAAAGAGAAAAGTGGCCTGAGGAGCAGTGGGCTGGACTGGTGGCTCCTCTGTTAACTGGTGAATCGCAGAAAGCTTACTATGACCTAGAGCCTAACCAAGCAAAAGACTATGTGATGCTAAAAGCTGAAATATTGGCAAGGCTGGGTGTCACCCAGGCTGTCCGGGCTCAGCGTGTGCATAACTGGACTTTCCAGCTTGGAAAACCCCCCAGGTCTCAAATGTATGATCTCATTCACCTGAGCAGAAAGTGGCTACAGCCAGAGACTTTGTCCGCACCAAAGATTGTGGAACGTGTTGTAATGGATCGGTTTTTGAGAGCTCTTCCTACTGCCATCCAAAAGTGGGTAAGCCATGGAGACCCAGAGACGGCCGATGGTCTTGTGGATCGTGTGGAGAAATACTTGGCTACAGAGAACCTGACGGCCTCTTCCAGAGACACTCGGACTTTCCACCCTAAGACCAGACCATCCCCAGGGGCGGATAAGAGGATTCCAAGGGGTGAGGGTGGAGAGAGTGAGAGGGTGGGAGCTCTACCCCAAGTTTGGCGAGAACAGCCTGGGAAATCAGCGGCTCAAGAGGCGGCAAGAAGGATCGTTTGCTACCGCTGCCGGCAAGCGGGACATATTGCAGCCAATTGCCCGGTTGTGGAGGAACCCATGCAGTGTGACTTTCTGACGGGCAGACGTCAGTCGCTGTGTGCGACAGTCGCATGCACTGCCATTCGAGGAACTGAGAAACATTTATGCAAAATGTGTGTTAATGGTAGAAATGTTGTGGTATTGCTGGATTCAGGTAGCCTTGTGACCCTGATAAAGGCTGAGTTAGTTAAAACAGAGGTCTCTGGGAATAGCAAGGTAGCTGTTATTTGTGTGCATGGGGACACCCGAGAGTATCCAGTGACTACAGTGTGTTTCGAGACCCCCAAAGGTACCCTCTCTCATCCAGTGGGCTTAGTATCTCAGTTACCGCATGACGCCATTGTGGGAAGGGATTTTCCGAAGTTCTGGGAACTGTGGGATGATCCTGAGCCCCTCACTGGTGCCCCTATGTACCAGGAATGTGATAGCCAGAACTCCCCTGAGAGTGGTGAGGACTCTCCGGAATTTCCCTTATCAGTATTGGCAGGGGAGACTCAAGAAACTGGAGAGGAGCCCACCTCCTCAGACGAAAACCTACCGTCTGTGGAGTTTTCTGATCTTGAGGTTCACAGGGAAAACTTTGCCACAGAACAGTTGAAAGACCCCGCCCTAATAAAGGCACGGGAAAACGTAGTGAAAATAGATGGCGAGTTAGTGAACCCAGATAATACCTGCACTTACCCATACTTCAGCGTAGAGAAGGACCTACTGTATCGGGTGGCAAAAAGGGCAGAAGAAACCGTTGAGCAGCTTGTGGTGCCCAAACCTTACAGGAAGTTGGTGTTGGAGTTGTCCCATGGGCACATTCTTGGAGGTCATCTGGGGACAGAGAAAACCCGAGAGAGGGTATTACAGAGATTCTATTGGCCGGGGGTGATGAAGGACGTAGAAAATTATTGTTCCTCCTGCCCTGTGTGTCAGAGGTTGGCCCCGATGCCACATTTCCGTAGCCCGCTGGTCCCTCTACCCATCATTGAGGTCCCGTTTGAGAGGATCGCCATGGATTTGGTAGGTCCTATAATCAAGTCCGCTAGGGGGCACCAGTACATATTAGTTATAATGGACTATGCCACCCGTTATCCAGAAGCGATCCCTCTCCGAAATACCTCGGCCAAAACCATAGCCAAAGAGCTATCTCTTGTTTTTAGCCGGGTGGGTATTTGTAAAGAACTGCTTACGGACCAAGGTACACCCTTTATGTCCCGGGTTATGAAAGAGCTGTGTAAATTGTTCAAAGTGACGCAATTGCGTACGTCTGTGTATCACCCCCAAACCGATGGGCTGGTTGAAAGATTCAACAAAACCCTAAAACAAATGTTGAAGAAAGTGGTGGATAGAGATGGAAAGGATTGGGACTGTTTACTTCCTTATTTGATGTTTGCTATTAGGGAGGTGCCCCAATCCTCTACGGGATTCTCCCCCTTTGAGTTACTGTATGGGAGACACCCAAGAGGGCTGTTGGATATTGCCAAGGAAACTTGGGAAAGTGAGAGTTCTCCCCACAGGAGTGTGATTGAGCATGTCGCCCTGATGCAAGATCGAATTGCACAGGTAATGCCCATCGTGAAGGAACATTTGGCCCAAGCGCAGTTGGCACAGCAGAGAGTGTACAACCGTGGAGCCAAGACCCGTACCTTTTCCCCGGGGGATAGGATATTGGTACTTGTCCCTACGGTTGAAAGTAAATTCCTTGCCAAATGGCAAGGCCCCTACGAGATAATGGAAAAAGTGAGCGAAGTGAATTACAAGGTCAGACAACCAGGAAGGCGAAAGCCCGAACAGATCTATCACGTTAATCTGTTGAAAGCCTGGAGGGATAGAGAGTCCCTAGTCGCAGACACTTGGTCACCAGCTCAAACTGGTTGCGTGATTCCTGAGGTTGGAATAGCAGCCACCTTGTCACAACCCCAACAACAGGAGGTTAAGGAGTTTGTGCTTCGCAACAAGGAGGTATTCTCTGAGCTGCCGGGACAAACATCTGGGGTAGAGCATGACATCATTACCCCGCCCGGTGAAAGGGTGAAGTTAAAACCCTATCGGATCCCAGAGGCTCGACGGGAGGCAATACGGGAGGAAGTACAGAAAATGCTGAACTTAGGGGTGATAGAGGAGTCCCAAAGTGATTGGTCTAGTCCCATCGTGTTGGTGCCTAAACCGGATGGGAGCTGGCGATTTTGTAACGATTTTCGTCAGTTGAACAAAGTTACAAAATTTGACACCTACCCCATGCCACGTATAGATGAGTTGATCGACCGGCTGGGAACAGCCCGATACATGACGACTCTTGACCTCACAAAAGGGTATTGGCAAATCCCCCTGGCCAAGTCGGCCAAAGAGAAAACCGCATTTGTAACCCCAGACGGGGCGTTCCAATATAAAAGAATGCCGTTCGGGTTACAGAATGCGCCGGCCACATTCCAGCGGAAAATGGACCAGATGCTGAGGCCCCATCGGAAGTATGCTGCGGCTTACCTGGATGACGTAATTGTCCATAGCACAGATTGGGCCTCACATCTGCCAAAAGTGCAAGCAGTCCTGGACTCTGTTCGGGAAGCGGGGTTTACGGCTAACCCCAAGAAGTGTACCATTGGGCAGGAGGAGGCCAAATATCTTGGGTACACCATTGGGAGGGGAGTAATAAAACCCCAACTCAACAAAGTCGAGGCCATCCAGAGTTGGCCACGTCCCAACAGCAAGAAGCAGGTACGAGCCTTTCTGGGAATCGCTGGGTATTATCGGCGATTCATTCCCCACTTTGCTTCTAAGGCTGTGCCCCTAACCAACCTGACGAAGGGGAAAGGGTCGGTCATGATTAAATGGACCCCCGAGGCTGAGGCAGCATTCCAATTCTTGAAACAAGCCTTATGTAGCCAGCCAGTGTTGTACTCACCCGACTTCTCTAAAGACTTTGTCGTACAAAGTGATGCGTCAGATGTGGGGTTAGGAGCAGTATTGTCCCAGGTCTGGAACGGGGAAGAGCACCCAGTCATTTACCTCAGCAGGAAATTGAAGTCCCATGAGGTAAATTACGCCACCGTTGAAAAGGAGTGTTTAGCGGTGAAGTGGGCTCTAGATTCCCTTCGGTACTACCTGCTAGGTAGGCACTTTGACATGGTTACGGATCACGCTCCGTTAAAGTGGATGGCTCAAAACAAGGAAACAAATAGAAGAGTGAATAGGTGGTTCCTGGCCCTCCAGGAATTCAACTTCACAGTAAAGCATCGCCCTGGCGTTCAAATGGGGAATGTGGATGCTTTGTCTCGAGTACATGAATGCCTGATTGCTGGTGTTCCAACCCCGAGGTTAAAACAAGAGGGGGGGGGTATGTGACAGCAGGAAGGTAAAGTCACCTGGTTGCATCCAGGGGGGTAGATATATTTCGCCCAGATTCAGGCTTTACGCTGACTTATACAACTAGGTGGAGAGTTGTATAGGCCCAGCTAAGGCTAGTGGGCTCATGGATGACTCATACCTCTAGGGAGAGTGTGGGGCGTCGTGCAGACAGAGTTGATGAGGCCAGCTGAAGCTTGTCAGCTCATTTAGGCCTCTATAAGAACTCCCAGCTTCATTAGATGTTAGCTCATGCCTGGAACCAGACCTGTGTGGACTGTCTAGGGAGAGTGAACCCCTGTGCGGTGAGGCAAAGCCTGTGTGGCTATTTGTTTGGAATTTTACTAAACCAGGGACTTAGGGACTAGGACAGCACTAGGCTGATCCCAGTTGTTAGTTAGGAAACCTGTATGTTTAGTCAGAGGTCAACTTGACCAGGATTTATTTTGGTTATGTTTCTTTTGCTTTGCTGTGTTTTGTCACTGTAAATAGAAAATAAACCGCACCTTTTTGATTTTGAAAACCACAACCTCCGTTTGCTGGGCCTGTTTTGTGTGGGGAGCCCATCCCGGGGGTCACACACACCCGCTGCCGAGCTAACCCCCTCACAATATATATATGTATATAAAAAACCCTCAATACCCTATCCAAAGTGACTTAAAGAAGAAGCTGTACTTCTCCTGTGGGTCACAGGAGTGCAGTTCATTCTGCACTCCTGTGACCCGTTTTTAGCTGAAGCCCGCTGTCGGCTGACATTGCAGAGCCGGGCCAGGCTGGGGAAATATCGCAACCATATGCGCGCAAAAAGAAAATTGATGATATGGACAGCCGCACTCCAAAAAAAACCTTGACGGTTGCCTTTATTGTAAAAAAATAGTCTAGTGCTTACTCTAGCTATGAGTAAGCACTAGACTATAGTGTGAAACGCGTCAGTGGTTCTCCTGCTTTGCTGTGATCTGTAGTGCACCTATCCGTTTTTACAATAAAGGCAACCGTCAAGGTTTTTTTTGGAGTGCGGCTGTCCATATCATCAATTTTCTTTTTGCTTGCATCGTGCATTGCCAGCACCCATGGTTTCTTGAGGGAGCATTGATTGCCTTAGTATACTCACCTGGAGCGGTTACTCCCTTCCCTCATCGCAACCCTATGGTCATGATCCACCCAGGAGCCTGGACCGGCACCTGCCTTAGACTCTCAGCGAGCTACTGAGAGCGTGAGCCAGCCCCCCCGCCCCCTCTATAGCCCAGCACTCAAGTGAGCGCGTGCGAGGGGAGGGAGCGGAGCAGAGCAGCAGTGACGTACAGTCACTAGCTCTCTGCACACGAAGCACTGAGAACTGAGCCATCTTTGATCGTTCAGTTCTCAGTCTTAGAGCCAGTGGGGGACAGATGCAGCATCAGACCAATGCTGCATCAACCTAGAGTTCTACAGAAAAAAAAAAAACTTCTCTTTTAATACTTAGTAATAATACTTTAATTTTAATAATTACTAATAAAAACTCTTTTCCTATGTTAGTATTGTATATTTCTCTGATTAGGTGCAAATCTGACATCTTTCAGAGTGATGCATTATGGGACGTAGGTTGGTGGTTCTTTACAAAGGACCAAAGCCCTATTTAAAATTTAGAGATCCAGAGATTTTTAAATGTACCTTTATGGAAAATAGGATGAAAGGTCTTCTTTTTTGTGTAGCAAGGGAAGATGGTGAAGTTTACCAAGTATTAAAACATTTTTTTTCATTGGGAAGACACTGAATGGATTGGCCTGACAACAGCAGCACAAATGTTCTTTTTTCATCAGTTATCTGACAAGGATCTGGGGCTTCAGTCCGTAATTAGCCTTTGCTTCAAGGAATGCTTGAAATTGTGCCAAAAGGCAGCTAGGCAGAGTGTTCCTGATGGCATAACGGAGTCTTTGTGTCTTGAAAAACATTCCCACATAACTGTGTGCACTGCCATCCTCTCCTGACCCCATTATAGCTGCCTTCTTCTATGTCACCCCGATGTGGTCACCCACCGGCTAATACTCATCTGCCTCGTACTAAGGTGCCTCAGTAAGCAGATAAGCTTTGCCTCTGGATAATTATTTCTAGCAAAATCCTTCCATTGTCTGCATTTAAAACCCAATTAATCAGTGCCGGCTGTGGAGCATCCCGCAGGATAGTGTCAGGAGCACCGAGCCACATAGTCAGCCTTTTTAAATGCTAACGCAGAGCAACATCAAGGATTGCAGTAGGTGAGCCACATGTGTCAGCCTGGAACTGACTTTGGGGAAAATGGTGCACCCAGATAAGCTATTAAACTTTTCCAGTAATTCCCTAGGCTAAATAGGTTAGCAGGGAAAGAGGAAAGGTCCCGACAGACATAAGAAAACATTCTTCGGATATCACAGCTGACTCAGAAAACAATGGTAGGTCTGTAATCTCTCCCCAATGTCCCTTGACTGTCCCTGCTCAGGGGTGAAATCCATCAGCTGCTACGAATTCACTCAACCGATTGTTTTATCCCCAAACAAGCCCTTCCCATTTCTGTAGGCACAAATGTCAAATGGGCCCAATGGTGAATAGCAAGAGTGATTATTACACAGATAAATGGTGCAGGCAGGGCGGTATACAGACAGATAAGGACTCTATATGGAGCCCTTGGGTCTATGTAAACATTTTTGAACTGAGATCTTTAAAGCAAACCAGTGTTTTGCCCTTTCAGGTGAAGCAACAGGTTTGCTTTATTCCCCAAAAAAGGAAAGGGGGGAGAAGAGATCAAGAACCCCCCCAAAAAAGCTGCGGGTGGACCAAGCTGCTTAAAAAATGGTAATGGTATACCATATTTTAAGCAGCTTGGTCCACCCGTAGCTTTCCTTCTTTGTAGCATATGACTAGTTACCGGAGACCGCACCATACTGGTGAGTCTGCAATCAATGGGACATTGCACCAGATATTTAAACTAATATGGTGTAATGTTTACCATTTAGTGAGCATCTAACCCTCTTCTTTCTATATATTCAATTGCTTTAATCCCCTCATCCCACCCCAGACAAAAACGAACCTTTCCCTCTCCACTCCACTGCTTTCCTCAGCACCAGGTGCCAAAGGAAAGACGCTCCATGTGGTGCTTTGCTTTGTGCACTGCTCCAAATCATTTTGTGGAGGGGGGATTATTGCGTGGGGTTGTTTTTCAGGTATCATATTGGACAATTTCATGCTCCAAACTTTGTGGGGACAGTTTGGGGATGGCCCCTTCCTGTTCCAACATAACTGCGCACCAGTGCACAAAGCAAAGTCTATAAAGACATGGATGAGCGAGTTTGGGGTGGGGGAACTTGACTGGCCTACACAGAGTCCTGACCTCAACCTGATAGAACACCTTTGGGGTGAATTAGAGCGGAGACTGTGAGACAGACCTTTTCTTCCGACATCAGTGCCTGACCTCACAAATGTGCTTCTCGAAGAATGGTCAAAGATTCCCATAGACACACTCCTAAACCTTGTGGACAGACTTCCCAGAAGAGATGAAGCTTTTATAACTGCAAAGGGTGGGCCAACTCAATATTGAACCCTACGGACTAAGACTGGGATGCCATTAAAGTTCATGTGTGTGTAAAGGCAGGTGTCTCAATACTTTTGGTAATATAGTGTGTATATATATATATATATATATATATATATATATATATATATATCATGTATATTTCCCTGAAACAACTGTCATAATCTAAAGTCTCCCAGGGCTCACTATTCTGGACATTAGGCCACATAACATTACATTTTGGGGCTTACACTATGCTTGCTGAGCATATGTGCAGGTTGTTGACCCTACAAAAAATGTTTCAGTTTTCTATTGTCATAAGTAAAAAATAAAAATAAAATACACATATATATATATTCTACTTAGTAATTAAAGTTTCTGTAAACTCTCCAGCCAAGAGCGAGAGAGAGAGAATGCAAGATTTTACCCAGAAAAAGTGTCTCCGCTGAGTATTGTTTAAATGAATATTTAAAAAGGTCAGAGTACACGATGGATATTGCTTGTAAAATTGAAGGATGATTTAAAATGCAGTCTTTCATGCTGGGATTTATGTGAATTCCGCTGTCGTTTTGCTCCCTCTCGCCGGATCTTCGGCAGGATTTGACCCACCCCTAAAATTTTATGTGTTTTTTGCTCCGCTCAGCCCTTATAAATCAGAGGCACTGAACTGAAAACTGATCTAAGTTTTATATCTGCTGAGAGGTAAGACCTGGTCCCCTCCCTGAGTGAGCGGTGACTTTCCAGCGATACGGAGTAATAAAAAGTTTATATTGGCAGCAGAATGGCCATTTAGCTCTGCATATCCTGACAAAGCTCCAGGAAAGTAAAATGTTTGCAGTTCTCCATCCATGGATTTCAAGAGGTATTTATCTGTTTTACTGGAAGTCCAGACAAAGGCAACAGATAGAAAGTTTACTTAACTGTAAAAAGTGCTATCTTTTATTCATAAAAATGCGATCTTGAAAAGTCTAAGGGCCCATTCACACCTATGCGTTTCAATGCATATCAATGCATGTACACAGGTAAGCCATTGTTTTATATTGTGCGAATTAACATTTTTGCGATTTATTGGCATGCCTAATTTTTTGATGCACTGACAAACCAATTGGTGACACCAAAATATATTTAGAGATGCACCCTAAGATATGTTTTCCACAACAAATGTTAGTGTGCTACTTGTGCGTGCACAACCTGCCTGAGCACTGACGAGTTTCACTCTGAGGAGCTCTATTGTATAGTGATCATATTGATAACAATGGCAGCGCATTGAAATGCATAATTGTTGATAATGCACATAAAAAAAGCATGAAATCGTTCATTACCGGAGTTACCCCACTCCAACCTCAATCCACTAACTAGGAACAGGCTCATCCTCTCCCCTCCTCTTATTCTATCCTTTCTTCCCCTTTCTTTTCTGTACTCACCTCTCTGTAAATGTTTGAATTGTGGAGAAGCAACAACTGGCACTAAGAAACCAATCCTAAACAGCTACGCTAACCTCCAAATACAATGCCCTCTCTACCGGGGAAAGCTTGAAAAAGGGACGCCCACAGTGAAAGCTTTCTATTGGGGGGCTGTGGGGTGGGGCGGCGGTGGCGGTGGGGGGGAACTCCCCCTGGCACAGTTTGATCCCAGATGGGGTGTCGGGGGCAGGGATCCCCCCTCCCCTGTCGGCTGCCGTTCCCCCCCCGTTCCCAAGACCAAATCCGAGAAAACTGTGGAGGTTCCTACATTGCTTAGACCATATTTGATAGAACTGCCCCCAGGGGCTCGCCCAGGTTTCATTGCTACTAACCTTCTCCTTCGCATTGCCATTATTCTGTCAGTTACTGTATTATACGTTGTTATTAAGCAATGTGATAATCTTTCTTTGTTATGCAAAATAAAAAACTTTTGAAAGTAAAAAAAAAGCATGAAAATGGTCATAGAAAGGTGCAACTCCAGGCCCACAGTTTGGTTATCAAAACTCTACAAAGAGTACACGCCAACGCAAATGGTCATGGAAAGGTGTGAATCCAGGCCCACAGTTTGAATATCAAAACTCTACAAAGAGTACACGCCACTCCAAATGGTCA
Source organism: Rana muscosa (assembly GCA_029206835.1). Lineage (NCBI taxonomy): Eukaryota > Metazoa > Chordata > Amphibia > Anura > Ranidae > Rana > Rana muscosa. Next base: position 290,197,577 of record CM055128.1, on the reverse strand, counting down.
TGGAAAGGTGTAAATCCAGGCCCACAGTTTGGTTATCAAAACTCTACAAAGAGTACACGCCACTCCAAATGGTCATGGAAAGGTGTAAATCCAGGCCCACAGTTTGGTTATCAAAACTCTACAAAGAGTATAAGCCACTCCAAATGTTCATGGAAAGGTGTAAATCCAGGCCCACAGTTTGGTTATCAAAACTCTACAAAGAGTACACGCCACTCCAAATGGTCATGGAAAGGTGTGAATCCAGGCCCACAGTTTGGTTACCAAAACTCTACAAAGAGTACACGCCACTCCAAATGGTCATGGAAAGGTGTAAATCCAGGCCGACGGTTTGGTTATCAAAACTCTACAAAGAGTACACGCCACTCCAAATGGTCATGGAAAGGTGTGAATCCAGGCCCACAGTTTGGTTATCAAAACTCTACAAAGAGTACACGCCACTCCAAATGGTCATGGAAAGGTGTAAATCCAGGCCCACAGTTTGGTTATCAAAACTCTACAAAGAGTATAAGCCACTCCAAATGGTCATGGAAAGGTGTAAATCCAGGCCCACAGTTTGGTTATCAAAACTCTACAAAGAGTAAACGCCACTCCAAATGGTCATGGAAAGGTGTGAATCCAGGCCCACAGTTTGGTTATCAAAACTCTACAAAGAGTACACGCCACTCCAAATGGTCATGGAAAGGTGTAAATCCAGGCCCACAGTTTGGTTATCAAAACTCTACAAAGAGTATAAGCCACTCCAAATGGTCATGGAAAGGTGTAAATCCAGGCCCACAGTTTGGTTATCAAAACTCTACAAAGAGTACACGCCACGGCAAATGGTCATGGAAAGGTGTGAATCCAGGCCCACAGTTTGGTTATCAAAACTCTACAAAGAGTACACGCCACTCCAAATGGTCATGGAAATGTGTAAATCCAGGCCCACAGTTTGGTTATCAAAACTCTACAAAGAGTACACGCCACTCCAAATGGTCATGGAAAGGTGTAAATCCAGGCCCACAGTTTGGTTACCAAAACTCTACAAAGAGTACACGCCACTCCAAATGGTCATGGAAAGGTGTAAATCTAGGCCCACAGTTTGGTTATCAAAACTCTACAAAGAGTACACGCCACTCCAAATGGTCATGAAAAGGTGTGAATCCAGGCCCACAGTTTGGTTATCAAAACTCTACAAAGAGTACACGCCACGGCAAATGGTCATGGAAAGGTGTGAATCCAGGCCCACAGTTTGAATATCAAAACTCTACAAAGAGTATAAGCCACTCCAAATGGTCATGGAAAGGTGTAAATCCAGGCCCACAGTTTGGTTATCAAAACTCTACAAAGAGTACACGCCACTCCAAATGGTCATGGAAATGTGTAAATCCAGGCCCACAGTTTGGTTACCAAAACTCTACAAAGAGTACCCGCTACTCCAAACTGTCATGGTTGCTGGGGAGCAGAGCCATACACTCCTGAGCTTCAGAAGCAGTGGATGATTCAGCCTACCAGTTTCTACCCAGTTTTGAGTGGCCTATCCATTTCAGACAAGTCAAAGCACACAATATTTGATACTGTTAAGATCTGCCATCTTGACTCTTGGTACAGAATAGAGAAGGTTAGGACAGCTTTTGAACATTTGGAAACTGTCAGATCTCATTAATAGCCAATAGTTTAATTAAACCCATAAATTGGGGTATCCTGGGCGGCTCATTAGTGATGGTAACATTTAACCAGTTAATGAGGGAGCTGTGAAATAATCAATTAACAAGGAAATTAATTTGATTAGACAGATCATAAACAATTAAGAGGATGATGATGAGTCTCAGCTATGCATGTCATATCAACTCAGGCTGTGGGGTCTCTACAGCTTCTCCTGCCAAACTGTCAGCATTTCAAGGACGCTGAACAGGAGGTGTTACCCTCCCATGTCTTGCCTTTTGCATCAGACATTCCCTAAACTAAGTATGACTGCTTCAATCTGCTGTTCTGTCAATTTCATCTCCTGACAGATTATATCATGTCATCTTATGGTTTTATCCCACGAGTGGCTCCAGGGAATTTTAGCTGTGCCACGGCAAGTCTTGGATAAAAGTAGACTGTGTCCTAATTAGTCACTGGAAAAATTCAACCCCAATGGAGGTTCTGCTAACTCCTTGTCCTGTAGAACAAGAAGTTGTGTGCCTGCTAAAAGACATACAAGAAATTGCGTGATCCAGCTCTTAAAGGATGACTCTGAGTAACTCAAAGCAGTATGTACAACAAGTGACTATATAGCTTCACCCCAAAGACTTTTAACAAGAAAAACACTTGTATGTACACTACAAAATACTTAATACATATCTCCAATATTTGGGCATAAGGGTAAGAGTTCAAAAAAAAGTGGTCACTTCTTCTGCACTTGTTATACTGTAATTGAAACAGACATTGGGTAGTTGATTTACTAAAATTGGTCAGTGCAAAATCTGGTGCAACTCTGCATAGAAACCAATCAGCTTCCAAGTTAAAGGCACTTTTCACACGGGGCAGAATTCATCCAAGTGGATCCGCCTGCTCTGCTCAGTGGGGGATCTTTCCACTAATCCCAACTGAGCAGGCGGATGACCGGTCCGTGTCCACTCCGCTATGCAGAGCGGACACAGCTCGCTGTTCTCTATGGAGCGGTCGGATGGAAATGGACTGCATGTCTGATTCCATCTGATTGTCATCCGATCCGCCAGATGGATGCCGAACGTATCCCCATCCATTTGTTTTTAGTGGATTGGATCGGATTGCCGGCGGGTCACATCGAACACATGTCTGCTGACATCCGCTCCCCCATAGAAAACAATGGGTGGCTGATCGGGTCCACCTGAAAAACAGACAGACGGACCCGATAAGTCCGCTGGTGTGAAAGGGGCCTTAGCCTACCGTTCATATTGGCACGATTTGAAATGCGATTTGACAAATCACATGTCAAATCTGAGACTATTGCCAGGAATAGGAGCGTCCCTATCGGTGTGATGCCGACTTTGTGGCGCCAGACCGATTTCCAAAAGTGGACTTTGCGGGCGATTCCAATAGATATCTGTGCATGAACCCGCACAGATGTCTTTCAAGTCGCCCCGGAAGTCGGACTGAAATGTGGCTTTGAAATTGTGCGAGTTCATATGAACTTGCAGAATTTCAAAGCCGTGTTCAGTGTGAACAAGGGCTTACTGTCAAAGCTCAATTGAACAAGCTGAAGTTAGAAGCTGATTGGCTACCATGCACAGCTGCACCAGATGTTGCACTCTCAAGTTTTAGTAAGTCAACCCCATAGTATGCCCCCCTCTGATTCTCAGTGAACTAGCAAAGAGGCCACAGATAAATATATATTCTGCTTTCAGATTTAGGAGGCGTGCCAATTTACCTATCAGCACCTTCAGATAAGGCAGATTTCACTAGAAATTCTAAAAGCTTTGCCATTACAAATGATAAAAATTTTATATCCAGACTGAAGATGCTAACAACAAATACAGTTAGGTCCATATATGTTTGGACACAGGCACAATTTTAGTTTTTTTTTTGGCATTTACCAAAACATATTCAAGCTATAGTTATATAATGGATATGGTCTGAAAGTGCACACTCTCAGGTTTAATGTGAGGGTATGTAGATCCAAATGTGAGTAATGCCCTGTACACATGATCGGAATTTCCGATAAAAAAAGGCAGGACGGAGTGTGTGGGCCCCATCTGACTTTTTTCCATCGGAGTTTAGAAATAGAACATGTTTTATTTTTTTCCGATGGAAAAAAATCCTATGGGGAAATTCCGATCGTCTGTGTGGAACTCCGTCGGAGAAAAATCCATGCATGCTCAGAAGCAAGTCGACGCATGCTCGGAAGCATTGAACTTCATTTTTCTCGGCTTGTCATAGTGTTGTACGTCACTGCGTTCTTGACGGTTGGAATTTGGTCTGACAGTGTGTATGCAAGACTGCTTGAAGACAGCTTGAACGGAATTCCGACGGAAAATTCCACTGGATTTTATCCCATCATAAATTCTGATCGTGTGTACAGGGCATTAGGGTTTAGGAATTACAGCTCTTAAGAATAGCCACCCCCCTTTTTCAAGGGACCAAAAGTAATTGGACAATTGAATCAAAAGCGTTATTTCTTCATCTATTAAGCAGGTAAAAGGTCTGGAGTTTATTCTAAGTGTGGTATTTGCATTTGTAATCTATTGCTGTAAACCTACATCATGCGTATAAAGAAGCTGTCCATACAAGTGAAACAGGCCATTGTAAGGCTTCAAAAACTAAACAAATCCATCAGAGAGATAGCAGCAACATTAGGAGAGGCCAAATCAACAGTTTGGTACATTCTGAGGAAGGAAGAAGGCACTGGTGAGCTCAGCAACATAAAAAGGCCTGGATGTCCACAGAAGACAACAGTGATGGATGATCGCAGGCTCCTCTCTATGGTAGAGAGAAACCCATTCACAACATCCAGACAAGTGAAGGACGCTCTCCAGGAGGTGGGCGTATCATTGTCAAAGTCTACAATCAAGAGACAGCTTCACGAGAGCAAATGAAGAGGGTTCACCACAAGGTGCAAACCATTCATAAACATGAAGAATAGAAAAGCCAGATTAGACTTTGCCAAAGAACATCTAAAAAAGCCAGACCAGTTCTGGAAAAGCATTCTTTGGACGGATGAAAGATTAATCTGTACCAGAATGATGGGAAGAAAAAAAGTGTGGCGAAGGCTTGGAACAGCTCATGATCCAAAGAACACAACGTCATTTGTAAAACATGGTGGAGGCAATGTGATGGCATGGGCATGCATGGCTTCCAGTGGCACTGGGTCATTGGAGTTTATTGATGATGTGACAGAAGACAGAAGCAGCCGGATGAATTCTGCAGTGTTCAGAGATATACTGTCAGCCCAGATTCAGCCAAATGCAGCAAAGTTGATTGGACGACGCTTCACAGTACAGATGGACAATGATCCAAAACACACTGCAAAAGCAACCCAGGAGCTTTTGAAGGAAAAGAAGTGGAATATTCTGCAATGGCCGTGTCAATCACCTGATCTCAACGCAATTGAGCATGCATTTCACTTGCTGAAGGCAAAACTAAAGACAGAAAGACGCACAAACAAAGAGCAACTGAAGACAGTTGCAGTTAGAGCCTGGCAGAGCATCAGAAAGGAGGAAACCCAGTCAAAAATATTACAAATTTACATTTTATTTATGAATATATTCATTTGTCCAATTACATTTGAGCCCTTGAAAATGGGGGACTGTGTATAAAAATGGTTGCAGTTCCTAAAATTTGTACTTGATATTTATGGTCAACTCCTTGAATTAAAGCTGAAAGTCTGCACTTACTTAGTTACATAGTTACAAAGTTGGTGAGGTTGAAAAAAAGACACAAGTCCATCAAGTCCAACCTATGTGTGTGATTATTCATCAGTATTACATTGTATATCACTTATGTTGTGATCGTTCAGGTGCTTATCTAATAGTTTTCATAGCTTCAAATTCATTTGGACTGTTTAGTTTTAATTGTATTCTGGTGGCATAAAGAGCCAAAAGTATGAACATTGTGCCTGTGTCCAAATATATACAGAATATGGAACTAACTGTATAAGCAACAAGTAAAATATTACGTGAACTTCCAATGCTGCCAATGAGTTTTATATGACTCATTATAGACAGATTCATCAGCCTTCCCCCCTGTACTACTATTTTGTGCTATGCCACCTCAATTTCAGGCTCCAGTGAGTAGGTGAGGTTGCTGGTGGTTTTCTGAACCAGCAAATTTTTGGCTTGAATTTTCAGTCCCAGTTTCAAAGATCTTGAGAGGGTAAGGAAAGAGGTCCATATACAACTTATATACTTTAAAGAAGAACTGCCTTTTTTAAGACAGGTATCGGCACCACAAGGGGAAGAGACATACCTTCTGTTTTTTTTTATTTTTATACCGGTACTCAAACATGCCCCAGAACTGTTTAAATGCAATATGTAAGTATTTCCTTCCTAAAATTTAGACGCATAAGAAACTCCCAATGGTATGGAGATGTTATGTCTATACTCTGACTTTCAATGAGTTGGTGTCAGAGCTGGGCTCAGCCCTTCCTTCTCTGAGCTGGCCGCTAGGCTGTCGGCTAATTGCCAGCTCCTATCTCTCCACAGTGACTCACCTGTTGATGATATCCTGCTCGTCAGTTCTGCCTACTTAAGCCGTCCAGCTCACTTGATCTCTGCCTTCGCCTTGGTCAATATCACAGAGACCCATCTCCTGCGTTCCTGTTGAAGACTTGCTTGGCTGACGTTCCTTCTGGCTCCAGATCCTGCTTGCTGTTCTACTACGTTCATCTCTGGCTCTCTGACATTTGGCTTGGCTGACTATCCGATTCGGTTCCTGAACTCTGGCTATGATTTGACTACGCTTACTCTGTTTATCTTTTTATTATTATCATTAAACAAGTGTGATTTAACTGTACTTCTGTCTCGGTCTGATTCATGGTTTCTGATGCCGCGTACACACGATCATTATTCACGGCGGTTAAAAAACCGCCGTGAATAATGACAGGAAAAACGAGGGAACCGCTTTGGTTCCAAGGGTTCCCTACACGGTCGTTTTTCCCGTCATTTTTTCTCTTGACGAGAAAAACGACCGTCTGTTGGCTCCGCGGCAGTGTCTCCCTATGGGAAAACTGCCGCGGAAAAAAATGATGGAAAAAACGATGAGAAAATTTAGAACATGTTCTAATTTTTCTCAACGTTTTTTCTGCCATTTTTCTCAACGAGAAAAACGACATAAAGCCCACAGACGATCGTTTTTCTCGGCGAAAAAAAAAATTCAGTTTTTCTCGTCGAGAAAAGCGGTCGTGTGTACGCGGCATAACAGTTGGTATTTACATAAAGAATTTGGGAGGCTTCAGAGGAACATGTAGAAGAGTACAGGAAAAAGAAAAGTTACATACTTCTTCTTTATTGTGCTGCACTTGTACCTATGTTAGTTTACACTGCCTTTCTCTTGAGACAAGTATGCTTTAAGCTCTAAAAAGAGGCTCAACATGGCCACTTTTGGCATGCAAAGTAATTGTGTGTATATTTAGGAGTCATAAATAAATGATATTCTGCGCCCTAAATACATTTTTACAATTTAGAAGTTATAAATAAGCCATGGTGTTTTATTCAGACACAGTAGGCTGTGCCCTGGGATTGGAAGGTATACGACAGAATTAATAGTAGATTCTAGAGGTCATTTGGTGATTCAGCCTCAGGCTTGTGTGCATCTCATGGGTGGCCTTTACGCTTCCATCTTCACAGGCAAGGTTGCACTTGAGTCCCAGTTTATTGATCTTAACATCTAACTGCTGGTCATTTGCCCTTAACCAATGGCTTGCCCCAGCTGCCAGGAAAGCTGTTTGATGGCTGCGGGATTTCGGACAGAGCTATTGAATGCTGCAGAAAATGTTGATGTAGACAGCGGTACTAATGGGGATTCCCTTCATCCGTATTCTATTCCGAGGTCTGTGGCCTTTCTCTGCTGACTGCGAGTCAGAGAATGACAGGAGGTTATGTACATATTGGGCAAAGGCTAGCATGCAAATCCAATGATTATTCTTTTGGGGAAATACATTCATCAACACAGAGACAACAGACCTATCTATTACTATTACATATTTTATCAGAGGCGAGAGCATTAAAGATGAACTCCAAGCAGATGTAAGAGACACAGATTAACCACTTCAGGACCAGGCTTTTTTCTGACACTTTTTGTTTACATGTAAAAATCTGTATTCTTTCCTAGAAAATTACTTAGAACCCCAAAACATTATATCTTTTTTTTTTTTTAAAGCAAAGGCCCTAGAGAATAAAATGGTGGGTGTTACAAATTTTTATGTTTCATATTCCCATTGCACACGTTCCTGGTATAAGCTCTCAAAGCTAGGGTGCTGTAGCAACAACAAGCTGGATACTGGTTCAAGTCACGGAGTAGATATTTGCCAGCACACCAAGGATCAGCACAAAGTGGCGTCCAAACGCACAGTTTATTGCATGATCACAACACAAGAAAGGTGCAATGTTTCGGATTCACGCAGGACCCCTTAGTCAGCACATGCCTGACAAAGGGGTGAATGAATGAGTGACTTGTATAGCGCTCACATGCGAACTGAATCGCAACTAGGTGCTTTTTGCAGCCAGTGTCTGCTTGGCTGGTGCGGTCATTTACCCCATAGGATCTCGACGCACTTGGGACACACAGTCGTACACACATATATACATATATACTGGGCCAATTTGGACAAGATCCAATTAACCTACCAGCATGTCTTTGGAGGGTGGGAGGAAACCGGAGTACCCGGAGGAAACCCACGCAGACACAGGGAGAACATGCAAACTCCAGGCAGATGGTGTCGTGGTCGGGATTCGAACCAGTGACCCTTTTGCTGCTAGGTGTCCTGCGTGACTCCGAAACGTTGCACCTTTCTTGTGTTGTGATCGTGCAATAAACTACCCGTTTGCACGCCACTTTGTGCTGATCCATAGTGTCACCCAATATTTCTTTCATTTTTTTCGTTTTCTAATGCAATTTTTGTGGAAAAATATATACTTTAATATGAATGCACAAAAACACAATTCAATATCCAATTGTTTGGTAAAATATAAAAGACGATGGTGCGCTGAGTAAACAGATACCAAACATGTCATGCTTTAAAATTGCGCACGCCCTTGGAACAGCGACAAACTGCGTACATTATATTATCCATAGACGACGCTTTAAAAGCCTTTACAGGTTACCCCTTTAGATTTACTAGAATTATTAGCGCATGAGCACGCAGGAATGAGGAGGCTTTGACATTTAAAAAAAAATCAATTTTTTTCTTTATTTTTTATTTTTTTTATTCTGTACCTTTACATTTTTTTTATCACTTTTTTAAGTAATGTAAACATCCCTTGATAGGGATTGTGCTAGTAATAGATAGTGACAGGTCCTGTTTACGGAGACATCTCTCCTCTACCCTTAAAAGCTTCATGTCATACCAAGATCTGTATTATCTGATGCTTTTTTCAAACAAGTGATGGTTTGTTTACAACTGGCAAAACTGGAAGTGCCAAAATACTTAGCGCTTCTGGTTTCTTAGACCATAGAAATGATCGGGACCATTGCTGTCCAATTTACCTGACTACTCTCTTGCCTGCTGCCTACCCAGGACCTCTACTTGAACCTGACCCCTTTCTTACCTGGTTCTTACCCATGACCTCTTCCTGGATCTGACTACTCCTTTGTTTAAGGTTTAAATGCACTGTCTGCAAACAGTAGCCTTCCCGTCCTTGCTCACCACGCAGGGGGTCTATCCTGAAGGCTGACACCTGGTACCAGCAAACAGCAAGACCCATCTGAACCATCAGGAGCTCTGGTGAAAACTGTACTTAGACTCTGTACAAAAGTGGGGGTGGGTGGCTTTGTCACCAGTCAGAGGGCACCATAACAGTTGGGGTCAATTTGCATGCATCTCCAATCAGAAACAGATTGTACAAATGTAACCTATTAAACATACAGGGAAAGACCAGGCCTTCTGAAACAATGCACTGAAGACTGATCAATCAAAGATGGAAATGTTTGGTCATAGTAACAGTAGATATGTTTTCCACAAACCGAAGATGGAATTTCAGGAGAGCCTCATAACAACTGTGAAGCTTGATGGTGGAAATTTTATGATTTGGGGTTGCTTTGATGCTTCAGGGCCTGGGCAGCTTGCAATCACTAAGTCAATGATATATGCTGCACCATATCAAAGTCTACTAGATCTGAATGAATGGCTATTTGTCGAAAAAATGAAGTTGAATCCGGAAATGTATCTTTTAACGCACACATGAAAATCCACCAAAGAATGGCTCATTAGGAAGAAGTAGAGGGATATGTGCTGTCCTAGTCGAAGCCCTGATTTGATTTGAGTCCCACTGAAATTTTGTAGGGGGATTTTAAAATGGGCAATTCATAGAGGGAATCCCACAAACATCTTTGTTCAAAGAGTTGGACGTTATGCCTCGTACACACGACCGGTTTTCCCGAAGAGAAAACTGCCATTTTTTAGATTGGTCGGGAAAACCGGTCGTGTGTATGCTCCATAACAGCTTTCCCTACGAGAAAGCTGCCCGCAAAAAAATTAGAACCTGCTCTCTTTTTCCCGTCGCGTTTCCCGCCGGTCTTTTTCTCGTTGCGAAAACCACTCGTGTGTATGCTTTTCCGAGTGGAAAAAAAACGTGCATGCTCAGAATCAAGTATGAGACGGGAGTGCTCGTTCTGGTAAAGCTAGCGTTCGTAATGGAGATATTACATTCGTCACGCTGTAACGGACTGAAGAGCACGAGGCTGAAAAGCGCGAATCGTCTCTCACCAAACTTTTACTAACACGAGGATCAGCAAAAGTAGCCCAAAGGGTGGCGCCATTTGAATGGAACTTCCCCTTTATAGTGCCGTCGTACGTGTTGTACGTCACCGCGCTTTGGTTGAGCGTTTTCTTGCCTGAACCTGTGTATTGCAAGGCAGGCTTGAAAGGAATCACGTCGGGAAAAACGTTGGTTTTTGGCATGTCAGGAAAACCGGTCATGTGTACGAGAGACTGGTGGACAGTTATACAAAATGCCTACCACGGGTCATTTCTGCTACAGGGAAAAATACTATCTTTTCGTGGCAAGGGTGTTCTTACTTTTTCCACATTACACTATGACATCTATTGATATTTTTTATGAATAAATGATTGAAAAGGCAAAGTTCTCTTGTGATCTTGTTCAAGTATATCACCTGTCTGTAGACGACACTATTCAAATTGAGATCTAATGTTTGCCTGGGTTGAAAAAGTCAACAATTTCCATGTTCATTTTTCCATGAAGGTTAATTTTTCACATGACTGTATAAATGTATTTACAAGATTATAAACATGCAGCAACATGCACATATAAACAGATTTAATACAGCGACATGTAAAGGCAAATAGATGCCTTCGATGTCCTTGTGTAAACAGTGTCATTCCCTTAAATTGCATAAATGCAAATACAAAGAAAAATGAGTGTGCTTGGTAAACACAATGGAAATCTAGAAATAATGCAAAGAGATAGGAAAGAATAAAAGAAAGTAGATTGAGGAGGGAGAAAACGTAATACAAGATGGTAATCATATCCTGAAATCTTCAATTTCATCTGAACGCTTAGAAAATAGCTGTCTTATCCATGTGCTAATAATGTTTTCATGTCTGTCATCATCTTGTGTTTTTAACTACTTCCTTACTGGGCACATAAACCCCCTTCCTGCTCAGGCGAAAATTTCAGCTTTCAGCACTGTCACGCTTTGAATGACAATTGCGCGGTCGTGCGACGTGGCTCCCAAACAAAATTGCCGTCTTTTTTTTCGCACAAATAGAGCTTTCTTTTGGTGGTATTTGATCACCTCTACAGTTTTTATTTTTTGCGCTATAAACAAAGATAGAGCGACAATTTTGAAAAAAAAAGCAATATCTTTTTGATTTTTGCTATAATAAATATCCCAATTTTTTGGGAAATTTTATTTTTTTTCCCTCAGTTTAGGCCGATACGTATTCTTCTACATATTTTTGGTAAAAAAAATTGCAAGCGGCGTTTATTGATTGGTTTGCGCAAAAGTTATAGCGTTTACAAAATAGGGGGTAGTTTTATGGCATTTTTATAATTTTTTTTTTTACTAGTAATGGCGGCGATCAGTGATTTTTTACGTGACTGCGACATTATGGCGGACACATCGGACACTTTTGACACTATTTTGGGACCATTCACATTTATACAGCGATTAATGCTATAAAAATGCACTGATTACTGTATAAATGTGACTGGCAGGAAAGGGGTTAACACTAGGGGGCGAGGAAGGGGTTAATATGTTCCCTAATGTGTGATTGCTACTGTGGGCGGAGGGGACTAAATGGGGGAGGTGACCGATCTGTGTCCCTATGTACAAGGGACACACCATCGGTCTCCTCTCCCTGACAGGACATGGATCTGTGTGTTTACACACACAGATCCATGTCCTTGTCTGTGTAACCGCCGATCGCGGGTGCCTGGCGGACATCGCGGCCGCCAGGCACGCGCATCGGCATTGCAGTGACGCGCTGGGTACGTGCGCGCGCCCCCCAGTGGCCAAATTAGCGGAGGCTGTATAATAACGGCCTCCCGGCATGTAACAACCACCTCGCGGCCGTATATACTCGTACGGCGGGCGCGAGGTGGTTAATATTGTTTTTCAAAAGCATTAGGATTATGCATGTTGATAAACATATGGATTTCACATAATCCTAAAAAACATGATGTTTGGCAGCTAATGAGCTGCCAAACAGCTTACATTTGTTTGCTCACACACTTAGGACCCTTTCACACTGAGGCGTTTTTACCACGTTTTTTCGGTAAAAACAGCGCTGTAAAAATGCCTGAAATAATCCTGCCCCATCATTCTCAATGTGAAAGCCCTGAGGGCTTTCACACTGAGGTGTTTTGCTGGCTGTGCGTTGGAAAAAATCCTGCAAACAGCTTTTTTGGAGCATCTTTGGGGCGCATAAAATAGCGCTGTAAAAACGCCTATCCCCATTGAAAAGAATGAGTACCGCTGTAAAAACGCGGTAAAAACGTGGTAAAAAACACCCAGAAACTGTGGGAAGGTCACATGACCGATGTAGAGTGGAGGATTGTGGGATACCAAATAATCCTTTTTACCGCAAAAACGTGGTAAAAACGCGGTAAAAACGCATATGCATTAGCGCTATTTTTACCGCGAACGTGGTAAAAAAAATCATATTTTTTTTGCGTTTTTTCAACGCCTCAGTGTGAAAAGGGCCTTAAAGTGGAGTTCCGCCGAAAAAAATAAATACATTAAAAGTCAGCAGCTACAAATACTGCAGCTGCTGACTTTTAATATTAGAACACTTACCTGTCCTGGGCGCCGGTGATGTCGGCACTCAAAGCCGATCTGTCCCTTGGCTCTCGGGTGCTGCCGCCGCCATCTTCCGTAAGGGAATCAGGAAGTGAAGCCTTTGAGGCTTCACTTCCTGGTTCCCTAATGCGCATGTGCGAGTCGCGCTGCCCTATCTCACTGGTCCCTGCTGTCTTCTGGGTAGGGTGACCACATTTCCAAACTACAATTCAGGGACACCTCCCCTTCCCAAAAATCAGCTCGTGCTGTAACGAATCACAGCACAGTGATTGGACTCAAGAGGCGGGATTTATGATTTCTCCAATCACAAACAGGGTGTGGGGATTGTGCTCCTCCAGGCATTCCCGGCCAGGACAAGTACTGTCAGTGAGTAAAGTGGTGAGGTGGCGTCCTTTTTTGGGGGGCATCAGATCGGCCCGGGGGGTGGCTGTGTCAGTTTCATTCCGGGACAATGTATTGTCCTGGAATGAAGGTGTCCGGGACAGACCTGCAAAATGCGAGACTGTCCCGGGCAATCCGGGACACGTGGTCACCCTACTTCTGGGACCTGAAGTCAGCGGGGGGGGGGGCTGGACATGGCGTAGGTCGCCGCGGATACTGCGGCGATCTATGCCCGGAAGTAGGAGCAAATACCTGTATTAGACAGGTATCTGCTCCCTCCTCCCACCTGAAAGGTGCCAAATGTGACACCGGAGGGGGGGGGGGGGATTTCGAAAAGCGGAATTAAAGCAGTAATTAATCCAAAAAATATATATATATATATATATATATATTGCAGCTTACCATCCTAGTGGTAAGCTGCATTGGTTTTCTCAATTTCGTTTTTTTTTTTTTTTTTCACGTTCAGATCCAGCCAGTAACACATTTCCTGTCTTGGGTGTCTTCCCTGCCGGATGGTTGAGCAACAGAGACACCTTTGGACTGCAACATTGTCAATCTGGGGAGAAGAAGTTTGATGCCGCGTACACATGATCAGGTTTTCCGTCGGAAACCTTGGATGGTTTTTCCGACGGAATTCCGCTCAAGCTTGGCTTGCATACACCTGGTCACACAAAAGTTCTCTGAACTTTTGACCGTCAAGAACGCGGTGACGTACAACACTACAACGAGGCGAGAAAATAAAGTTCAATGCTTCCGAGCATGCGTTAAATTGTTTCCGAGCATGCGTAGGAATTTTGCGCGTTGGAATTGCATACAGACGAACAAAATTTCCGATAGGAACTTTTTCCGTCTGAAAAATAGAGAACCTGCTCTCGATCTTTTCTTGGCAGAAATTCCGACACCAAAAGTCCGATAGAGCCTACACACGGACGGAATTTCCGACAAAAAGCTCACAACGGACTTTTGCTGGCGGAATTTCCGATCGTGTGTACGCAGCATTAGATGCATCAGCAGATTTAGATGGACTTGACTAACAAATTAAGGACGCATTCCAGCTAACACTAGTGGAAGTAAACCCTCCTATCGTTTTCACCCAAGGAAGCTGCCATCTTTGCCTCTTTTTAATCTACAACTGCCATGGTGCTGCACATGTGATCAGTTATGACACCAGCCATTGGATGGTTTGACAGTTTGGTTGAGAGCACAACCAATGGGAGTGTTACATTTCCGGCACGTGCCGTAAATGAAACTGTTTTATGGATGGGTTTACTTCCGCTTTAAGCAGTTACAGAAATAGTTTTCTTTTTTTTTCCCCTTTGGGATAAAGGCTTTACATAAATGAATAAAAGCTGACTAATGTAGACTAATGCATTGTCATTTTTTTTTTTAGGCTAACTGGCAAGCATGGTGGGAAAACTTTTTATTTTTTTTGTGCTGTGCAAAGCCCTTCCATGTGCACCAGTTATAAATTGGGGTGGTTGCCATTTTTGTTTAGCTTGCTGGAATTGGCGTGGGGACATTGGGCACCTTCACTTGTCATTATGCTTTATACAGTAATCAGTGGCTATTTTTAGCTCTATGTATAAGCAAGGTCCATAAAGACATGGATGAGCGAGTTTGGGGTGAAGAAACTTGACTTGCCTGTACAGAGTCCTGACCTTAACCCGATAGAACACCTTTGGAATGACGTAGAGTGGAGACTGCGAGCCAGGCCTTCTCATCCAACATCAGTGCCTGACCTCACAAATGCGCTTCTGGAAGAATGGTCAAGCATTCCCATAGACACTCCTAAACCTTGTGGACAGTCTTCCCAAAAGAGTTGAAGCTGTTATAGCTGCAAAGGGCGGGCCAACTCAATATTGGACCTTATGGACTAAGACTGGGATGTTCTTAAAGTTTATGTGTGTGTAAAGGCAGGTGTCCCAATACTTTGGTAATATAGTGTATACGTGGAAGCTGCATTGCCTCACCAAGGTCCCTCTGTGAGGCATAGTCCTGACTCTAATCTTTGAGAGTCTCCATATTGGAGCACATATAGCAATGGATAAATTAAGGGCAGGTATGCCTGAAGGCAGCCTATTGCTCCTTAACCCTTCCTGCCCCAGTGTCCCACTTCCCGCCCCGGTCAATAGGAGATTGACGTCCAGGAAGTGGTTCTATTATCCTGACTAGACGTCTATTGACGTCCAGCAGGATAACATGCCGGCCCGCGCCCGCGAGGGCGCGCATCACGGCGATCGCGAGTGCGGCGTGTCAGTCTGACACCCCGCATCTCCGATCGTGATAAGAAGCCTCTGTCAGAGGCTTCTTATCACATGATCAGCTGTGACCAATCACAGCTGATC
This sequence comes from Rana muscosa, assembly GCA_029206835.1. Taxonomy (NCBI): domain Eukaryota; kingdom Metazoa; phylum Chordata; class Amphibia; order Anura; family Ranidae; genus Rana; species Rana muscosa. Next base: position 290,181,936 of record CM055128.1, on the reverse strand, counting down.
ATCGCTTGAACCAGGAAGTGCCGGTAAACGGCATTTCTCGGTTCGCGCTGACAGGGAGAGCCGATCGGCAGCTCTCCCTGTCAGAGGGGGGGAGGGTCTGTGCTGATAATCAGCACATTGATTATCAGCACAGCCCCCTCAAATGTAAAAATGACATGCCCAGAAGTGCCCAATATAATAAACTCTGCAAGTGCCAATCCCTGCCCACCACAGTGCCAATCACTGCCCACCACAGTACCAATCACTGCCCAGCAGAAACACCTGTCAGTACCTCATCATCAGTGCTGCCCATCAGTGCCACCTGTCAGTGGCACCTGTCAGTGCCAATCAGTACCGCCTATCAGTGCCAATCAGTGCCGCCTGTCAGTGCCCATCACAGCCGCCTGTCAGTGCCCATCAGTGCCACCTGTCTGTGCCCATCAGTGCCGCCTGTCTGTGCCCATCAGTGCCGCCTATCAGTGCCCAGCAGTGCTGCATATCAGTGCCGCCTATTGGTGCCCATCAGTGCTGCATATCAGTGCCGCCTATCGGTGCCCATCAATTCTACATATCAGTGCCTCCTCATCAGTGCCCATTAGTGCCACTTTATCAGTACCAACTCATCAGTGCCAGTCAGTGAAGGGGAAAACAAAATTTTATGACAGAATCTAAAAAAAATCATTTAAAAAAAATAATTGTTTTTTTAGTTTGTTTTGCAAGAAATAAAAACCGCAGAGGTGATCAAATACCACCAAGAGAAAGCTCCATTTGTGGGAAGAAAATGATAAAAATTTCGTTTGGGTACAGTGTAGCATGACCGCGCAATTGTCATTCGAAGTGCGACAGTGCTGAAAGCTGAAAATTGTCCTGGGCAGGAAGGGGCGTAAGTGCCCGGTATTGAAGTGGTTAATAGGACCTATAGACCCAGGGTGCTGGAAGCATCAGCCAATCACATGACCACAGTCAGAAAGCTTTTAATTTAAATTGTTAGACATAGGAATTCGATTTTTTGCTGACTAGCTGGTGAGTGTGCTGCTAAAGAAAGTTGAAAAAAATAACAAACTTACTGGCAGGATAACCAGGTAAAAAGAAAAAAAAGTCTAAAAAATAAAACTAAGGCAGACACCACATCTAAGAATCAGTAAGCTACAATACACTACCTTTTTGTTTTTGGGTTTAATACCGCTTTAAGATGCTGACAGCAGATGTCGGATTGGGTGTCTGAAAATAGTGCTCTGTATATAACTAGGGAGAATACATGCTGCATATTGATAATACAAGATTATATAGTCACAGGACCCCCTGCTATCAAAAGCTCCAATTACATTGATGTCAGCGTAAATGCTGCTTAAATCCCCCTGTCAAAGCATACTCTAATAACAGGGATATTATATAGCATATTATTACTCGCAGTCTATACTGCAACACTTTTCAGTGTATAATATCTATATATTATTATTCATATATAGTGGTACCGGTATGAGGTTCAGGGACCCAGACTTATATGAGGTCCTAATATTTAGAGACTCAACTACAAGTTATGGGACCCCCTGCTATCAAAAGCTCCAATTCCATTGGTGTCAGTATAAATGGTGCACTCGAACCTGGAAGGAAGACCGGGTGAAGCTCCGTCAGCGGTGACAGCGTGCCGTCAGAGGGCTTCGTTCTAAGGTAAGTCTCTCATAATGTGCTAGTATGTGATGCATACTTGCTCATTATGCCTTTGTCTTGCAGGGTTTTTAAAAAAAAAAAAATTCTACTGCTTTAAAATAAAATTCCAGGGTGAATCTAACTAGTCTTAAAAATGCCTAACCTGTGTAAGAAAGATGTATATACTTACCTATTTTAAGGCCACGCCAATCCGTTCACGTGACCCACCTCCCCTGCGTCAGTCAGTGGTGGCTGCAGAGGAGAGGAGGGAGTGCTGAAAACAGATGGGCCATGGGAGCCAGTGGGTGACATCACTGCTCTAGACTTTACCAGCCATTGTCGAGCGCACTATCTTCTCCCCTGCAGCCGGCCCTGGCTGGCACAGGGGATCACGTTACCGTTTTGAAGCAGGCTGAGGTAAGTATATACATCTTTCTTACAAAGGTTTGTCAGCATAAATGTTAGAAGGGGGAGGAAGCATTTTTAGAAGTAGTTAGGTTTAGCCTGGAATTCAACTTTAAGTGCTATGTGAGGGGATCATTCCAAAAGAAAGTAGTCCTGCACTTACAAGCTAATTCCAGCAGGGCGGAGACACCCTAAATTGATATTAAAGCAGGGTTCCAACCACATTGTGCCATTTTTAAAAGGATGTTCTTTCATCATGCATTATAATTGTACAACTCAGTTCACTTACTATGTTCAAATCCGCCGCTGATCTGCAGAGTTATTGTGTGAAGAGACTTTTAAAATTCCTTTGCCGCAGTTCTCATTTTGCTTGTGGGCATTTGAAGCCCACAAGCACTTACTTCCTAGACAGCACTGACGAGAGTCACCATCACGGACCGCCTGTCCCGCCCCATTCTCGCGCATGCGCATTGTAACAGCAGCGCAGCGCTGTCAAGCACTCGGGTTGCCATCACAACGGGCGGCGTCGTCGGACGTGCCCGCGGTTGTGATGGCAACCAACAACAACAACATTGTAGAACAGTGTAAGAAGCCGGTATCGCGTCACTTCCTGTTTCGAAGTCCCGCGGATCCAGCGCTAGGGGTAGCGCACTGCATCCTGGGAAATGACGACACACATTTCCCAGGATGCAGTAGCGCGCTGAGGAGCCGAGGGAGATGACGTCACAAACCGAGGTGATTCAAAAGGCAGACTTCGTGGGACCACATAGCAACAGGTATTTCCAGGTGAGTAAAAAAAAAAAATACCCAAATGTTTTTTTTCCAGGGTATTATATGCACATTAATGCTAAATTGTATTTTTGATGGAAACTCCACTTTAAGATAATTTTTTTGTTAAATGTCCCGCTGATAGAAGAACATACATGCTCTTGCTATTGCTTTTATGATTTCAGCTTCCTCCTCATACTACCCCTCTGGCTTCCCTGCCTGACTCCAGGTATGTGGGTGCCTCCTGCGCCTACTGGGACCTATAGAGTCATGCTGAAATCTCCACTACTGGGACCTACTGGGACCTATAGAGTCATGCTGAAAGCTCCACTACTGGGACCTACTGGGACCTATAGAGTCATGCTGAAATCTCCACTATGTTCCCACTTAGAACTACAATCATAAGTTTAGCCATTCCCAACAACACACACACAGGCAGAGCAAGAGGAACCCAAAGCCAATGCCATTCATCCCATCCACAGCGTGACTGAGAGTGGCTCCTGAGTCAGCATGGCTTTGGCTCAGTGTCCCTCTTGGGAACGGCTGCACATAAGACTGGAGTTCCAAACAGGATCGCCTATGTAGTGGAAACTCCGGTGGGACTCCACAGCTCCTGGCAGGCACAGGGGGGCACCCACTAACCTGGAGTTGGGCAGCAAGGCCAAGAAGAAGTATGAAGAAGACGTTCAGAGAAGAAAAATTATGAAACAAGAAGACCATGTAAGTTCTGCTATTAGCTAATTTAGCAAACAAAAATGTTGACTTTAATATTACATACCGTGTTTCCCCGAAAATAAGACCTACCCCGAAAATAAGACCTAGTGTTATTTTCCAGGAGAGCTGCAATATAAGCCCTACCCCGAAAATAAGCCCTAGTTTAAAATGTTTGTAACATCCTATAATCCACTCTATTACAGTAGTATATAATGTACAATGTGTGTGTTTCTGTAATATAAATGCGGGGAAGAGAGCTCCGGCGGGTCACAGAAGAGCAGAACGGCGCTATAACAAAGGCATTTGGCACAATTATATTACAGAAACACACACATTATACATTATATACTACTGTAATAGAGTGGATTCTAGGATTTTTCAAGCATTTTAACTCAGTTCACACTGGGGATTCCTGTCAGGCAGGGGGAGGGAAGACAGCACATTACATGGTAAGACCTACCCCCAAAATAAGCCCTACTGTGTCTTTTGTTGCCAAAATAAATATAAGACCCGGCTTATTTTCGGGGAAACACGGTATTTACATACTGTAGTTAGTCAGGTTGAAAAAAGACCTAAGTCCATCCAGGTCTTTTTTTCTCAGAGAATAGGTGCATGAACTCCTCCCTTCCGAGTCACCTTTTTACTCCGCCCCCTACCCACCTCTGAGCATCATTGCTTGGGTCCACCCCTTACCCACCTCCCAGTACCACCCCTTTTAGAGAATACAGAACCAAATATAATTTTGTGGTGTTAAGTAATTTGTATGGAATTTAATGATAACAAGCAAGGCAGTAAAATACTGTATATAACGCAAGAATAGACACCCCAGTGATAATAGATCCACCCCAGCAACAATGGATTCCCCACAGCCAGCATCACAGACCCTTCACTCAGCAATGATTGACCCCCCTGCAACATAAGACCCACCCCCTAGCAACAATAGATCCCCCACGAGCAACAGAAGATCTCCCTAGCATCCTCCGTAAAAATAGATCCCCCTCCAGCAACAATAAATTCCCCAGCAGCTAGCATCAATAGACCCTCCAGCATCCTTTACCATTCAGTTCTGAAGGTGCCGGGACTGCGTTCCACCACGTTCCTGCTGAAAAAAAAAGCCCTGAGTCCTTCTAGTTCAACCAATCGCAATATTGCAAGGGAATATTACAAAGGGAGTAAATGGTAAAGCTACTATGAGGTAGAGTTATGGCTAAGTAATTAATCTGCCCTGACTAGCTGATACTGTGGGCTGCCATGGTGATAGTTAGGGCATTGCCAGTCCTACTATACTGTACACAGGCAGTCCCCGAGTTACGAACATCCGACTTGCGAACGACTCCTACTTACGAACGGGAGGCGTCGTGAAGTTTCTGCCGTTCTGCGCATGCGCGGACACTTTTCGACGGCGGGCACATTTCGACAGAACATCGGAAAACGACTCCTGCTTACGAACGGGAGGAGTCGTGACATTTCTGCCGTTCTGCACATCCGAGGCCACTTTTCGACGGCAGGCACATTTCGACAGAACATCAGAAATCGCCGAGTTCCCACTCACGAACAAATTCGACTTAAGAACAAACCTACAGTCCCTGGCCCGTTCGTAACTCAGGGACTGCCTGTATATGATCTTTATTTCATACCAAGAACTATAACAGTGCTCTTGAATCATGTCCGCACAGTAAAATTGGGTCACAAACACACTGAATCTTAAAAACGTACATCTAGGTTGGCAGAGAAGTTTAAAGGGTCAGGATGAGTCTACAAGGAAGTCCATAATTAGACATACCAGAAGAACAGAAAAGAAATTACTATAATAATATGCAGAACAGGGAGATTGATGGGTCATTTTATCCTATACAACAAGGTCTCTTTAAATGAATACAAAGGAGAGTAATACCTCAATAAGCACGACCACATATTAGAGGGAAAGAGGAGATAATTGGAGATCAAAGCCTGAAAGCTGAATATCTTCATATTCTGATGAATTTTCCCAGCACCTTTTTCACTGGGTTTAGAAATCGTTTCAAAAGGATAAAGTGAATTAATTAGTTCTCTCTATAACAAAAAAGTATGAATATTTAAGGAGAAGCCCTACGCAACATGTAAATATGATCAGTGAACTAAGGAAACCATCCAGCAGTGCTCAATCAGAATGTCCACTTTGTTTCTGTAAATCTGAGTTTTATCCACTGCAGTCAAGTTTTTTATGCTGATACTAGGTACAGTAGGTCTGCCGCTTCCTGTCACATGATCTAAGTCAGAAAACATTACATAAAATAGTGCCTGGAACCAGGGAGCACAGTGGTTACATTCTCGCAGGCCTAGAATCAGGGATTGGTCGGAGGATAAAGATACTAATGAATTTAGCAATTGGGGCAGCCAGCTTCACAAGCTGCAAAATTTAAAGGCCAACTCCAGGCAAGAATGAAAGTTACCCTGGGGTAAGGCATTTTTCCCTGCTCTTTATCTTCCTGGGCACTGATCCTCTCACTGCCCTGTGAGTTATCCTGCCTCTGAAGCCTATGAGAGAGGACCTGGCCATCGCAAGTGTGGTCACCATCAATCAATAATGTCCACATCATGCAGGCAATGATGTGGACACCCGATAAAGGACCCCAGAATTAAACAGAAGAAGAGAAAAGGATTGTCACGTGATAGTGGGCTTCAGGTAGGCAAAATGGGCATTTCGATTTTCTTTTCTTTTTGTTTTTAGTACCATGGTTGGTTAGAGAAGGGGTGCCAATATTCTGGAGTTTGGCTTTCAAGTGATTGAAAAGTTTTTAGTTTTTTTTTAGATAAAAAAAAAAAACAGGTTTATACTTACTAGCAGCCCCAAACCTCCTCTTCTGGTGTCCCATGATGACCCTCTACGCTCCTCCTCTTCTGTGTCTGCCCCCATAGAAAGTGGCTTGCTATGGGGGCAGATGTGTGGGCTCGCTTCCAAGCCGGGCTGTGTGTGCCTAAGGGCGGCTAAGCCCCACCCCCCACTCCCTCCTCACTGGATCTGATTGACAGCAGCAGGAGCCAATGACACCTGCTACTATCAGCAAAGCCCAAGAGATGACAAAGAGGGGAGATAAGACTTGTAGCCAAGCACAGTGCTGGATTGATAAAGAACACAGGTAAATAAGGTAAGTGTTATGGGGGGGGGGCAGTGCAAGGTTTTTTACCTTAATGCAGAGAATGCATTAAGGCAGTGGTCTCCTAACTGTGGCACAGAGGCTGGACGTGGTCCTTTGCTTGCCTTCATCTAGCCCTTGGGGCATTATTCCTCCCACTGACACCAACAACAGGGCATAATTCTTGTCACTGATGCCAACAATAGGACACTTTTTCTCCCACTGACACCAATGGCAGGACACTATTCTTCCCACTGACACCAATGATGGAGCACTATTTCTTCTCCTGTTACCAACATTGGGGCGAAATTCACCCCATAAATACCAGTGATAGGGCATTGTTTACTCCCATTAACACCAGGGCATTTTTCCACTCTCACTGGCCACAGTCTGGCCATCTCAAAGTCTGATGAAGGACAGTAAACTGGCCCTTTATTTAGAAAGAAAATTTGGAGTTTGGAGCATTTAGGTAAAAAAAACTTTAGTGTTTACAACCACCTTAAGGCCACCCTTAGGGGGTTTAAAGGTACAAATGTAAGGTTTGACTATACTACCCATTTAAAGCTGAACTGCAGGCAAGCAACTAATTTCACATATGAAATACATATAAGGGAGCTGTTTTACCTAAAAACATTGTTGTATTTATGTCCATCCAGTTTTGAGATCCCTGCTGTACAGCACAGTCAAATGGGTGACACTTTTCTGCTACATTTTGTCAGGATCACTTAAGTGCTCCTGCTCCTAATTCCAGCATCCGGGTTTTGGCTATTGCATTCTCCCTGTCTGTGTCCACCTGCAAGGTGATTGATGTGGTCAGTCACCTGTTATAAGCAAGCCAAACACTCATTCCCTTGCTTGTGATAGTGAGTGATACCTGTGTTGTTCCTGATCAAGCCCCCTGTCTGTCTGCCCTGCTTTGCTAGTTTGGATTTTCCTGTGTAAGACTTTGGACCGGATTATTGAACTATTCCTTGAACTCAGCCTGCCCTTTTACCTGGACTGTCATAGAACCATGCTATCTGTCTGCTAACTGCAAGTATCTCTTTGCTTTGCTCAGTTCGCATCTGCCCTGGTGTGGTGGCCAAGCACTATAGCATTGTGTATAAGTCCTGGGGGCAACCAAGTACTGGTAGGCCTGCTTGCCTTAAGGGAAAGGGAGCTGCTTCAGGTGAAGCACACAGTAGTCAGCTATAGTGTCTGTCCACCTGCCTTGGGGTAGACTTTACACATTTACAGACTTGACTATAGAAGGTATACCGTGGTATCCTCTCTTTCCCACCAGCCTGCTGACTTGAAAGAGCAGCAGAAGACTGATGAGGTCCTCTGCTCACTCTGCTCTCCTTCTATTAGCAGGTTCCTCTTTAACACATTTGTTGTATAGGAGATTAAAAGAGGCTCTCATTTTTTCTTCAAGATTTATGTAGTCTGTTTTAATAACTGTACAGACTCACATCAGAAATACATTCTTATGTTATGCAGTGTTGTAAAACAGCACTAATAAATGTCTATGTCATATTATGGAACATCTTTACTTTAACACAGCTGCATACAGCAGACTCACAGAACAGGCTGGAAATGCTCATAAAGACATGAAATGAATCCAAAGAATCTAATATGAAATGCTGTTGGGGGACGTACACCTTTTAGAAATGATTACAGAATCACCTTGGCATCAGTTCAAACTTTGGACTCCCGTGTGGCCATGTTCTGCCTAACACATGTGCCACAGTATTCTGCAGAGTGTCACAGAGCCCACACAATGAGGACGCTGGGAAACTATAACAATGTAGGACAAGGTCCTCTCTCAACAACAACAACGGAGGAGGAGGAAAAGAGAGAGATCTCTCTCAACAACAACAACGGAGGAGGAGGTAAAAGTCAATCAGTGCTGCCGCAGCATGACACATACCCAAATGAGAAAGGACATCTGAGGTCCCAGCAATCCGTGAAGTTGTAAATACACGGGGCTTGTCTTGTGAGTGCAAAATACTGGCGGGCTCACCAGGGTTACATTAATTCTGTGCTGGAATATAAGTGACAAGTTACGGGGTCACAAAGTCCAGCTGAGCTCAGAGCTATGGAATCTGAAAGAAGTTATTCATGGTGAAATAAGGAAAGTGCAACTCAGCCAAAATGTGATGGACTGAATAGCAAGTTGTGGATGAAGAAAGAAGTAGGAAGAACAGTCATTTTAAAATCAATTTAAAGTGCCACTGCATTCAAAAGTAAAACAAAAGCTCCCCTCTGTAAAGAAGAAATATTATACTTACCTATCCTGTACCACCAATCTTCAGTCTCTTCAAAAACCACCTCTGCCGAAGAATGCCCTTCATCCGACACACTTCCGGGAGTGTCAGATTCCTGACCCCCTTGATGAGTGCTGTTGCTGTAGTATCTTTTGTTGTGTCCTGTAGTGATGTAGGAGATGGCTGAAGGAGCCATAGTGCTTGGCAGGGGACTAAGCATCTGACACTTCTGGAAGTGTGTTGGATGAGGAGGATTCTTCTACAGGAGTAGCTGTTGAAGGAAGCAATGAACTGGTGGTGTGGACGATAGGATAGGGTAGCATATTTTATCAAAAGGAAACTTTTGTTTTACTTTAAGCTGGCCACACACCCTACAATCTCATAGTAAGATCTCATTTGGATCCACCAACTATGTTGTACAAGGGTCAGCCTGATTGGATATAAACGGTATATACAACACTTCCCTAACATGAGATGCAGAGCAATAGAGTCAGGCCTCGTACACACGGCCGGTTTTCTCGTCAAGAAACGACAAGAAAACTGCCGGGAGAGCTTTCTTGATGAGAAAACCGGCCGTGTGTACGAGGCTTTCAGGTTTCTCGTCAAGAAAACTGCCCAGAATCTCGACGAGAAAAATAGAGAACCTGCTCTCTATTTTCCCGTCGGGATTCTTGTCGGCCTGTTTTCAGGAAAAACTACAGGTTTTTTCCAGACGAGATTCTCGGCCGTGTGTACTAGGCTTCAGAGTCTACCAATACATGGCCGTTTCTGCTGAGGGACTCTGGATCTCAGGTACATAAGTAAAGTACAGTTTTGAATAGAGTCTGTAAGTGTCGAAACCCCAGATTTTATTGTTGTATGTGGTCCCCCTGGGGAAATCCACCTATTTGGAACAGAAGTTGATGATAAATCTTAAAGCTTTTAGAGGTGCACTTTGTACAGAGTGCAGGGTTAAAGAGTGCACTGGGAGAAAGTGCAGAGTTTAGGGGTGCACTGTGTACAGAGTGCAGGGTTAAGGGGTACGCAGTGTACAGAGTGCAGCATTCAGGGGTGCACTTTGTACAAAGTGCAGAGTTAAGGGGTGCGCTGTGAAAAAGAGTGCACAGTTCAGGGATGCGCTGTGTGCAGAGTTTAGGGGTGCATTGTGTATGGATTGCAGAGTTTGGGGGTCTGCTTTGTACAGAGTGCAGGGTTCAGTGGTGCGCTGTGTACAGAGTGCAGAGTTCAGGAGTACGCAGTGTACAGAGTGCAGCGTTTAGGGGTGCATTGGGTATAAATTGCAGAGTTAAGGGGTGCGCTGTGTAAAGAGTGCACAGTTCAGGGGTGCGCTGTGTACACAGTGCAGAGATTAGGGGGCATTGTGTACAGAGAGCAGAGTTTAGGGGTGTGCTGTGCACAGAGTGCAGGGTTCAGGGGTGCTCTGTGTCCAAAGTGCAGGGTTCAGGGGTACGCTGTGTACAAAATGCAGGGTTCAGGGGTACGCTGTGTACAAAATGCAGGGTTCAGGGGTACGCTGTGTACAAAATGCAGGGTTCAGGGTTGCATGGTGTACAGAGTGCAGGGTTCATGGTTGCGCGGTGTATAGAGTGCAGGGTTCAGGGTTGCGTGCTTCTTCCAAAGTGCAGGGTTTAGGGGTCTGCTATGCGGTGTGCAGGGTTTAGCTCTCGTTCACAGGTCATCCACATCTCACTTTCACCTCTCCCCTTGGGTTCTAGGGTCACATAAAATGGCCTGGCGGGCGGGCCAGATTCAGCCCACGGGCCTTGTGTTTGATACATGTGCTATAGGGTAATGGTTGCCATGATTGCATTCCAGACAATAGTATTGCCATAAGGTTCTTATTGCCTATAAACCATAACTAAGAAAATATTCAGCCATTAGTATAAAAAAAGCACCCCGTTAGGAATTGGCATTCTTTACATACTGCATTCGTAATACCAATAAAGAATATAGCTTGAGAACGAGCTGCAGGGAGAGATTAACAAGAAGAGAAAAAAAAAAGAAAAGGGGGAGAGAAAGAGGGGAGAAGTGAGAGGAGACCTAGAACTCAAAAATGCCATCAGGCTTCAGATATTATCCAAATGTGGAAGAAAGAGGCACCTGCACATATTTCGCCCAGGGATCCCAAGTTTGTTCAAAAACCTAAGCCAATTTAAATGTATCAACTTGACCACGCACAACCACAACATCAACACTTGCTTTACTTTTCCAGATTCCTTTCCGTATTTTCAGGTCAAGTATTGTTATACATAGGCAGGTGTGTTTATTCTGAAGGCCCTAGGACACACACACAGCTACTCTCTTGATACACCAGAATTTTGATCAGAAAGAATAGTAGAGAAGAGTTGTGTCCCAGGGCAACAAAAACTAACAACTGTGTCTGAGTTTGGACATTTGTAACCAAAAATCACAGACAGAAACTGCAAAGAAATAATAATGTATAAAAAAAAATAAAAAAACGATGTATTTAGTAATATAAGTAAACCAAAGAAAGAAAAAAAGGGCCGGTTCTTCTTGAAAGTTGGAGGAGACAGGCTACAAATGTAATGCAATCTGTAAGAAAACAATTCTAAAATTCCCCCCTTAGCTGATTCAACTTTGGTCACGGCTACGGAAAAGAAGTCTGGGGTTTAAAGTGTTATTTGCCTTTCTGCTGTATATCCCCCCAAAATGCAGGAACAAAAAAATAAGTATTTCCTGCTAATGAGGGCTTCAGGGCCAGCTGTCAAGTATAACCTGTACAGTAAGCGATGCTGAGACTGACAGCTCTTTGAAAGCCGCTGCAATTTTCCATAAAAAATTCATAGCCCGCAACCAAAGCAAAAGCGTACGCACTCTCTGGGCGCAAGGCAGCCTCTGCTTTTCCAAGATGAGTAATTGGGCTAAAAAACTCGTCAGTGGCTAATGCTGCTGATTCTAAGGTGAGGATTCATTTGAATTTCACAGGCAGACGGAGGGGATCATGCTGTCTTTTGGAATACAGAAGGTATTTAGTTAACAAACAGCTGCTCCTGTCTAAACACAAGAGGGAGAATCGGATGAAAGCAGCGATATAGTAATATTTTTTTAGTGGTTAAAAAAAAAAAAATGTCTACAGCAGCGTCGATAGATCTGTGTTTGAGGACAGCATGGGGGAGCTAAACACTCTCATAAATATTCCGGCTCCTCATTTTATGTTGGCATTTTCATAGGAAATTAGCGAATAGACATTTAAAGGTGCAATTCAAAGCGGAAGAAGAAAAGCTCATGTGTTTTTGAACTGTGGATGAACTAAAAAATGCCTAGTTCTGGCAGACAAACTGCTTGAAGAAAGGGGGATGGCCACAGGTTTGGCAGACCATTGGCCCTATTCATGCCAACATGGCTGGTGCACAGTTATGTTGGAACAGGAAGAGGCCATCCCCAAACTTTTCCCACAAAGTTGGGAGCATGAAATTGTCCAAAATGTCTTGGTATGCTGACGCCTTAAGAGTTCCCTTCACTGGAACTAAGGGGCCAAGCCCAACCCCTGAAAAACAACCCCACACCATAATCCCCCCTCCACCAAATGATTTAGACCCGTGCACAAAGCAAGGTCCATAAAGACACAGATGAGTCAGTCCTGACCTCAACCCGATAGAACACTATTGGGATGAATTAGAGCGAAGACTGCAAGCCAGGCCTTCTCATCCAATTAGAGCCAGGCCTTCTCATTCAATTAGAGCCAGGCCTTCTCGTCTAAGATCAGTGCCTGACCCCACTAATGCACTTCTGGAAGAATGGTCAAACATTCCCATAGACACGTTCCTAAACCTTGTGGAGAGCCTTCCCAGAAGAGTTGAACCTAGTATAGCGGCAAAGGGGGGGTCAACTCAATATTGAAACCTACAGACTAAGACTGGGAGCCATTAAAGCTCATGGGTCTGTAAAGGCAGGTGTCCCAATACTTTTGACGATAACATGAAATACAACTATGGGGGTGTTTTGCCCATTAAATGATTTACATCTTTGCCCAGCTAGTTCTGAGATTTACACAGTCTTACCAGATAGAATTGGGGCCCTACCTTTCTCTACTGCAGTTGAACCGTAAAGAAGTAGCAGAAGACTGACAAGGTCTCTCTGTATTCTTCTGTCAGCACATGTATGCTGTAGCACACCTGACTGTCTAGGGCTGCCTCTCTCCCCAAGTCTGCATGACACTGTGCAAGGAATGACAGGAGCCCGATACCAAGTCAAATTTAGGTACTTCTGCTAGTCGCATTTAAAAATACATTTAAAGATTTTTTTTTATGAATACTGCATTCATTGATTTTGTATATATCTTTCTTGAGTTCAGTGTTAAAGAAAACATAACAGGGCACCATAGGGTGACACATATAGCTTTAATAATCACAAATCTAAACTCCCAGAGGACGTCTCAATCCCAGAAACATGCTGTTGTAAGATCTCGACTTTGGTTACTGACTTGGAGTCCTGTAACCCCCCTTACCATCCCAAAATACAATGAGAACACTGTTACTGGCTGCTGTAGACATTTGCCTGCTTTAGAGCCCAATTGACTACTCAGGATGGACAACCTAACCAAATTGTTCTTGCTGCTCCTGAAAAAATGTGCTAGCTGCAACATCTGCCTGCAAAAACAAAACCACCAGCAAAAAGTGATATTAAAGTTACAGCTGCGTCATATGTGGAGTTGGTGAAGCTGCAGCAGGGGCCCAGATGGCGCCCCCATGGTGTGGCTCTGCTGTCCCACATCTTCGCTAATGGCAGGCTTCTCACTTTCCCTGAACTGCAGGCTAGATTTGGCCTCCCAGCTCATATGCATTATTACTATATGCAGCTCCAGCATGCGGTTGCTGCACACGGGAATGCGGTGGAATGGGTCACCCGCCCTGGTGTTCCGTGTGTTGCACACTAGCAATGAAACAAAAGGGTTTATCTCCCAATGCTACCAGATGTTACTGGCAAATCACCTACGTGCATTCCCGAGCAGGGCGGAATCCATGTGGGAGAAGGACATAGGTACAATGACAGGGGACCAATGGGAGGAGGCGTGGCAGTCAGTCACCACCTGCTCTTTAAATGTTGCGCAGAAAGTGTCACAGTTATATATACTATTGAGGGCACATTACACCCCGATAAAATTACATAAGATGGGTAAGCTCAAGGACCCTGTGTGTGGTAGATGTCAGAGGCACAATGGAGATCTCATTCATCTCCTGTGGAAATGCCCTAAGCTTCACAGGTATTGGACTGAGGTGGTGGATACACTGAATAGAGTGTTTCAAACTACGATCCCTGCGGATCCTAAGTGTTGCCTGCTGGGGGTCTTGGAGGAAGTGATTCCTGGGGAGTTGACCAGGATCGCAGTCTCTAGGGCCCTATTTCAGGCCAGGAAGCTTATTTTGATGGGTTGGAAGACGGTTTCACCGCCTACCACCACCTCCTGGGTGGCACACATGGGGAATACTCTTATAATGGAAAAGTACATATACCAACACAGGGGCAGCCCGGGTAGGTTTGAGAGAATTTGGTCCCAATGGCTTGATACCCCTGGCCTGAGCCCCAGGGAGCTGGTGATGTCCCGACTTTTACAATAAATTTGAAACCAAGTGGCCAAGGACTAATGTGCTTATCAATGCAAGATTGTGGTGTTGTTCTTATGTGTTGTTTTACAGTTCGCCAGCAGAGGGAAACCTTTGCTATTTTTTGTACAATGGAAACTGTTGTGATTTATCTGGTGTTCAATAAAAACCTTTTTGATTCAAAAATAAAAAGTTACAGCTGCACAATTCTGGCTAAAATGAGTGTGACGGGTGGAACCCAGAATCCCTTGGAAAGTTTGGAAGATACTTGTTTCAGCTCCCCATGCACCTCTTATGTTTAAGTCACCCTGTGCCATCCTGGCACAGGGTGACTGAGAAAATATGTCTTGGATTATCTAAAATGGGACAGTATAATTTATCCACAATATCTCCCAGGATATATGTAAAGACTATTCTTTGTTTATTTGATTCTAAACTCAAGATGTTAGTTGAGAGAGCTGATCACATTGGCCTCTGTACAATGTAGGAGACGGGCCGACTCCTACTGGAGCTCCTGCTATTGTGAGAAGGTGTCCTGTGTTTATACTTATGATAATGTATAATCTACTGTGTGAAGCTCGGTGACAACAAGTCTGACCTGTAGTGAAATCCTGATTAATCATAACAATGCTCATGAGGGCACAAAGTCACATCGGCTGCTTTAAGGGATTAGTTATTAGATCATGTTAATTAGGTTTCTGGTTACAGGTGTATTGTTAGAGTAATATGAGCAGGAGGTAGGAACCTCCTCTTCTACTGTATTTAAGACTTGTACTTTGGTTCTAATAAAGAGTCCATGTTCAGCAATCAAACGAGTATCGTCTTGTTTGTAGTTGTCAGCGGTTGGAATATCTGATATCTATATTCAGACTGGGAGGAAGGGGTATATGACGAAAGCACTCCAGCGGAGTGTGGGACGTTTCGTTACAATAAGAATCACAATTTTTTTGCTTAGAATAAAGATCACGATTCTATCACATTATACAAATAACTTTACTGTTTATTTTATTTTTTTAATTCATTGAAGTGTATTTTTTCCCAAAAAATTGCGTTTGAAAGACCGCTGTGCAAATACAGTGTGACATAAAATATTGCAACAATCGCCATTTTATTCCCTAGGGTCTCTGCTAAAAAATATATATAAGTGTCAGAAAAAGGTTTAGTCTTTAAGTGGTTAAACTGACCTCATTTAGAGACTGAAGTTCATTCCTTTGATCTAAGAAGGAAAAGTTACATTGTTTATAGTTATCTACCAGAGCAGACAATGTTGTGAAAAACTTGGCAGGCTGCCTTTTTTTTTCTGTTGACAGCTGAGTGAGCAGATAACTCTCTACACTTGTTACATGAATGAATTGGGAAATTCTGCATGGAGATCATGAGGGTGGTTGAATTGAGATCACGATTTTTTAACGATTAATCGTGCAGCTCCAATTAAAGTCACATTTATTAAATTTAAAATAAAAAAAGTTGTTATACTTACCTGCTCTGTGTGGCCCCGAACCTCCTCTTCTGGGGTTCCCTGCAGGTGCTCTCTACCCCTTCTTCTTATGAGTACCCCCACCAAAAAGCCATGTGCTGAGGGGGCACAAATACAGGTACACTTCCAAGCCAGGCTGTATGCATCCACAGACACACAGTGCAGTTTGACCACACGCCCCCCCCCACTCCTTCCTCAAAGGATTTCACTGATAGCAGCAGTAGCCAATGGCTCCTACTGCTCTTAGAGTATCCTGTGAGAAGAGGAAGAGAGAGGACAGGATCAGTGGAGGAACCAGGTGATCAGTGGAGGAACCAGATGATCAGTGGAGGAACCAGGTGATCAGTGGAGGAACCAGGTGATCAGCGGAGGAACCAGGTGATCAGCGGAGGAACCAGGTGATCAGCGGAGGAACCAGATGATCAGTGGAGGAACCAGGTGATCAACGGAGGAACCAGATGATCAGTGGAGGAACCAGATGATCAGCGGAGGAACCAGGTGATCAGCGGAGGAACCAGGTGATCAGCGGAGGAACCAGATGATCAGTGGAGGAACCAGGTGATCAGCGGAGAAACCAGGTGATCAGCGGAGGAACCAGGTGATCAACGGAGGAACCAGATGATCAGTGGAGGAACCAGGTGATCAGCGGAGAAACCAGGTGATTAGCGGAGGAACCAGGTGATCAACGGAGGAACCAGGTGATCAGTGGAGGAACCAGGTGATCAGCGGAGGAACCAGATGATCAGTGGAGGAACCAGGTGATCAGCGGAGAAACCAGGTGATCAGCGGAGGAACCAGGTGATCAACGGAGGAACCAGATGATCAGTGGAGGAACCAGATGATCAGCGGAGGAACCAGGTGATCAGCGGAGGAACCAGATGATCAGCGGAGGAACCAGGTGATCAGCGGAGGAACCAGGTGATCAGCGGAGGAACCAGGTGATCAGCGGAGGAACCAGATGATCAGCGGAGGAACCAGATGATCAGCGGAGGAACCAGGTGATCAGCGGAGGAACCAGGTGATCAGCGGAGGAACCAGGTGATCAACGGAGGAACCAGATGATCAGTGGAGGAATCAGGTGATCAGCGGAGGAACCAGGTGATCAGCGGAGGAACCAGGTGATCAGCGGAGGAACCAGGTAATCAACGGAGGAACCAGATGATCAGTGGAGGAACCAGATGATCAGCGGAGGAACCAGATGATCAGTGGAGGAACTAGATGATTAGCGGAGGAACCAGGTGATCAGCGGAGGAACCAGGTGATCAGCGGAGGAACCAGGTGATCAGCGGAGGAACCAGGTGATCAGTGGAGGAACCAGGTGAGTGTTTAGGGATGTAACTAGTGCATATTCCTGAATTTGACTTGCTATAATCTTTCTGCTATTCCCATATACAGCAGCACTCAGACTGGGAAGGACTACTATTGGGGAACAATCAGGTGTGGTGCATGCAAAAGTGCTGACAAAGAACATGCTGAAAGAAGGAGAAAGCATAGTGAACAGAGGGATGACCTGGACATAGGGGAATCAGCCATGACACTAACTAATTCAGCCACAACATGTGAGACCATCATTACAAGGTAAGGCAAACAAACACACTTACACTAATACCTAGTTAAAATATATATATATATTTAAAGTGTATAGTTCCTTTAAATCTATACCCATCCTTAATTTGGATATTTTCAAGTGTACTAGGTTTACTTTAGGATGCATACAAAATGGTCTCAACCATTGTGTCTAAGAGTCAGGTTCTACTGCGGAGGCATCTGTGGCCTATTCCGCTGACTAAACTCTGCAGAAAATGAACATTATGAGGCGATTTTGGAAATAAATGACATATGTCCCCCTGACTGGAGGGGGAAATGTTTCAATTAATGCAAATAAATTACCTTTTTCCAAGTTAAATAAAAGCTAATAACATTGAGACAGCCCCGTGCATTGCAGATTTATGCTAACCAGGGCAGCCTCATGTAAGATGAAGCACTTTAATGTCATATTAAAAACGAGATGAAATGAAGGTTTAACGAGAGTGGCGTCCCTATGACAGATATGAATTTCCAGCCTGAACATGAGGCCGGGCCTCCAGGTCTATGGGAACTTAGTTACTAATAAATTACTGATAATGTAGAGTTGGAGGCAGTATACGGTGACACGTAGGATGTGAGAAATTACAACGTTGTTTTTTTGTTTTTTTTTTTACTTCGGAGATTAAACATCCTCCTACTGGTGTCTATTAAATATTCTCTGCAAAGACGGAGAGTTATGGCTTGATGTACACCGTTACCGAAGCCTACAAAACAAGAACAATTCTTCTGCCATGTTGTACCATTTAGAGATGTTAAGCAGAGACAGATTTAAGTCAAACGGGGCACTAGGTAGGATAAATGCTTTGGCGCCTCCATTCCTTCAATTTCCTGTACTGGCATGGTGTATTCTCCATTAGGAAATGACAGGTACAGTAAGGGAAAAAAGTATATGACCCCCTGCTGATTTTGTACGCTTGCCCACTGACAAAGAAATGATCAGTCTATAACAGGGATATGCAATTAGCGAACCTCCAGCTGTTGCAAAACTACAAGTCCCATCATGCCTCTGATTCTGGGTGTCATGCTTGTGGCTGTCAGAGTCTTGCTATGCCTCATGGGAATCGTAGTTCTGCAACAGCTGGAGGTCCGCTAATTGCATATCCCCAGTCTATAATTTAAATGGTCGGTTTCATTTAATAGTGAGAGACAGAATGACAAGAAAAATACCCAGAAAACGCATTTCAAAAAAAGTTTTCAATTGATCTGCGTTTGCACCACTTCAGCCCCAGAAGATTTGGCTGCTCAATGACCGGGCCTTTTTTTGCGATTCAGCACTGCGTCAGTTTAACTGACAATTGCACGGTCGTGCGACATTGTACCCAAACAAAATTTATGTCCTTTTTTTCCCCACAAATAGAGCTTTCTTTTGATGGTATTTGATCACCTCTGCGGTTTTTATTTTTTGCGCTATAAACAAAAGAAGAGTGACAATTTTGAAAAAAAAACACAATGGGGGTTATTTACGAAAGGCAAATCCACTTTGCACTACAAGTGCAATCTACAAAGTGCAAAGTGCACTTGAAATTGCACTTGGAAGTGCAGTCGCTGTAAATCTGAGGGGTAGATCTGAAATGAGGGGAAGCTCTGCTGATTTTATCATCCAATCATGTGCAAGCTAAAATGCTATTTTTTATTTTCCTTGCATGTCCCCCTCGGATCTACAGCGACTGCACTTCCAAGTGCACTTTCAGTGCAATTTTAAGTGCACTTTGCACTTGTAGTTTGCACTTGTAGTGCAAAGTGGATTAGCCTTTAGTAAATAACCCCAAATATCTTTTACTTTTTGCTATAGTAAATATCCCATTTTTTTTTTTAACAATTTTTTTTCCTTAGTTTAGGCCGATATGTATTCTTCTACATATTTTTGGTAAAAAAAAATCGCAATAAGCGTTTATTGATTGGTTTGCACAAAAGTTATAGCGTCTACAAACTATGGGAAAGATTTATGGCATTTATATGGCGTTTTTATTATTACTATTTTTTTTTACTAGTAATGGCAGTGATCTGCGTTTTTTTGGGGTATTGCGACATTGCTGCGGACGGGTCGGACACCTTTGACACATTTTTGGGACCATTGACATTTACAGAGCGATCAGTGCTATAAATATGCACTGATTACTATGTAAATGTCACTGGCAGGGAAGGGTTTAACACTAGAGGGCGATCAAGGGGTTAACTGTGTTCCCTATGTGTGTGTTCTAACTGTGGGGGGAAGGGGACTAACTAGGAGAGATGACAGATTGCTGTTTCTACTTTGTAGAAACAGCAATCTGTCTTCTCTCCTCTGACAACACAGGGATTTGTGTGTTTACACACACAAACCCTCGTGCTACCACTTGTGCACGCGATCGCGCGTGGCCGGGGATTATCACGCCCGCCGGCCACGCGCATCGCGTTCCCTGCTGTGCAGCACGCGTGTGCCTCATGCGGCGCTTGCGCGCCCTCTGGTGGCTCTCCTGGGCAAAGCCGTATATGTATGGGATTTCGCCCAGGAGAGCCATTCCGCCGCAGTATATCTACGTGAGCCGGTCGGGAACCGGCTAATGAGTGAAATAAGTATTTGATCAGCTATCAATCAGCAAGATTTCTGGCTCCCAGGTGTCTTCTATACAGGTAACGAGCTGAGATTAGGAGCACTCTCTTAAAGGCAGTGCTCCTAATCTCAGCTTGTTGCCTGTATAAAAGACACCTGTCCACAGAAGCAATCAATCAGATTCCTATCTCTCCATTATGGCCAAGGCCAAGAGCTGTCTAAAGATGTCAGAGAAAAGATTGTAGACCTACACAAGGCTGGAATGGGCTACAAGACCATCGCCAAGCAGCTTGGTGAGAGGGTGACAACAGTTGGTGCGATTATTCGCAAATGGAAGAAACACTGTTTCAACGGTCAATATCCCTCAGTCTCCATGCAAGATCTCACCTTGTGGAGTTTCAATGATCATGAGAATGATGAGGAATCAGCACAGAACTACACGGGAGAATCTTGTCAATGATCTCAAGACAGCTGGGATCATAGTCAACTCCACTCCATAATTCCCCCTCCACCAAATGATTTGGACCAGTGCACAAAGCAAGGTCCATAAAGACGTGGATGAGTGAGTTTGGGGTGGAGGAACTTGACTGGCCTGCAGAGAGTCCTGACCTCAACCCAATAGAACAACTTTGGGATGAATTTGAGCAGAGATTGTGAGCCAGGCCTTCTCATCCAACATCAGAGCCTGACCTCACAAATGCGCTTCTGAAAGAATAGTCAAAACATTCCTATAGACACACTCCTAAACCTTGTGGACAGCCTTCCCAGAAGAGTTGAAGCTGTTGTAGCTGCAAAGGGTGGGCCAACTCAATTTCGAACCTTATGGACTAAGACTGGGATGCCATTAAAGTTCATGTGCGTGTAAAGGCAGGTGTCCCAATACTTTTGACAATATAGTGTATATTTGTAGGCAGGGGATAATACACAGAGATAAACCATGTCAGTGTGCTTGCAAAATTCTTTTTCAAAATAAGTGCTAAGTGAGAGATTCTGCCTTTCCGAAAATGCCAAAATTAGTCCTAGTGGGAAATAGCGCATTCCTGGCAACGCTTTAGGTTTAGAACTATTCAGCTGAAAGTGAACCCCATATTCTAAGCTGGCTGTAATAAAAGCCCAATTTCTGTGCAGAATTCTGTTGCCTAACTACAGGGGATGACAACTCTGAGAAACTCTTTTTACAGACTGAATATTATTGACATTGCTGAAAGGAAGGGGAATCGCTCTTCTTTTAACAGGTCTAAAAAATCTTACTGTCTAAATATCACACTCTACACACATAAAGCTATTCTTCGTCTACTATTCATAGCATGTAAACTCATAGCAAAAAATGGATCTCTCCAGCTCCCCCAACTCATTCTGCCGGTAAAGGCGGTAAATGAAACCCTATTGCCAGAACATCTAGTGCAGAGGTGTCCAACCTGTGGGCCAACACAAAATCATAAACTTACCTAAAAATGTACATTTTTGGGGAATTTTTCATGAAAAATGCGTTTACACTTAAGCCCCGTACACACGGTCGGACTTTTGCCCAACAAACTTAGTTTTAAGCAAGTTGGACCAACAATCCGACCGTGTGTACGCTCCATCGGACAAACTTTTTTCGTTTGGTTTTGTTTTCATCGGACAAAAGTTGGGTCTGCAAACGGACAAACTTTTGCTCAACAAAAGTCCGATGGAGCAAAGTCCTACCGTGTGTACAGAAAACCATAGGACTTTTGTCCGATGGACAAAACAACTAATGTTAAAATCAACCAACAATAGCAGAAGTTGACCAAAGGGTGGCGGTAAAGAGCAGAAAAGAACAGAAAAACCATGTGATGTTGCAAAAAGTTTTGGGAAAGTTTGCAGAAAAGTCCTGTGGTGTGTATGCTATGGGTGTGCCCGGCCAACTCCGTTCGGACAAAAATCCACGGAAAAGTCAGATGGAAGTCCGACCGTGTGTA
The DNA here is from genome assembly GCA_029206835.1 of Rana muscosa. Lineage (NCBI taxonomy): Eukaryota > Metazoa > Chordata > Amphibia > Anura > Ranidae > Rana > Rana muscosa. Next base: position 290,159,954 of record CM055128.1, on the reverse strand, counting down.
CGAGGCTTTAGCAAACACACGCGAGCAAATAAAAATTTGACAGTGTCTCTTTACTGGACTTTTAAAAGTTTTATCTGCCCAAAGAACAATATTCCATTCTTCACAATCACACCTTATTCATGTCATCTGTTTTCGGCATTGCCTATATTTGGGAGCAACGGTTTTCAAGGATGAAGCACACAAAGGGCAAAATTAGAACCAAAATATCTGATGAGCAGCTTGAGAATTCAATGAGAATTGCTACAACATTGCAGATATTGATGCATTAACAGTATCAAATACAGTACTCGCTTTATGTTGTCCTCTTTTACTGTACTTTTATAATAAAAAAATATTTTAAAAAATGAAGTTTTATTACTCAGATAGGTTCATTATCTATATCAGTGATTGATAACTTGTGTGACCCAAGACGATTCCTCTTCTTTCAAAGCACATCACTTATAAAATGGGATTTAGTCAGCGCAAAGAAATTCTTTGATAGTTAAAGGGGTTGTAAAGGTTTGTTTTTTATTTTCTAATAGGTTCCTTTAAGCTAGTGCATTGTTGGTTCACTTACCTTTTCCTTCCATTTCCCTTCTAAATGTTTTTTTCTTTGTTTTCTTTGTCTGAATTTCTCACTTCCTGTTCCTCCTCAGTAAGCTGTTCAGTAAGCTGTTCTGGCTGACTCCACACCACTCGGATGATGGTGTGGAGTTCAGTGAGGAGAAACAGGAAGTGAGAAATTCTGACAAAGAAAACAAACCTTTAGAAGGTAAATCAAAGGAAAAGGTAAGTGGAGCAACAATGCACTAGCTTAAAGGAACCTATTTAGAAAATAAAAAACGAACCTTTACAACCCCTTTAACTAAAGCAGCTGGACACTCAAGGTCAATATATCACACTCCTTGTAAGTACAAAATTAAAAAATAAATAGTGTAGCGCTATTCCAAAAACATCTAATTAAGTAAATAATGTCCAATGATTCTGCCTAAAGGCACAGTCCAAACATATGGAAAGAACCAAAAAACAGTCCTAATTTCAAAATTGGAGGTCAGATGACGAAAAAGAGGAGATGCCACAAAACAAGGATAGATTCCTCAAAAGTGATCAGGGTGCTTGTAAATATAAACCAATAGTGAATCCTTATAGTGCTTCCATCACCAAGTATGCAGGCCGCTCACCTCAATGATTGGGCCTCTGAACCAACAGAAGACCAAATGAACCTTCCCCACAGGGGTGATAATAAGGGATAAGTCTTGTCTCCAATTGACTTCTGAGTTCCCAACAGGTTGTCATTCGTGGTAACGGTGATTCTCTCCCATACAATTGGTAGTCAGCAGCATTCATGCAAAAACCAATGGAACATACATAGTGCTCTCCGTTTCTTATAAAATGATCACATTTATTGTAAAATATTACTCACATAAAAAGCACTGATCCCCAGTGCTAGGAATAACAGCCTCTTGTAATATAAAGGTAGCGTCTCATTACACGTCTCAGGTGGATGGATATGATGGCATCACGCGGTGGTCCCGTCCACACGCACGCGTATCGTCCCAGGGACAGATCTACCCTGAGGAAGTCCTGCCCCTGGGACGATACGCGTGCGTGTGGAAAGGACCAGAATGTGGAAGGCTACTGCTTGAGACACAGGAACCTACCCCTATGCTAAACTCAGCCGTCCCAAGCCTAACCACTATGCAGAATGCATGCCAACCCAAGGGGGACAGTGCTATTTATTAGCATTGTCCACACCAAAGATGCCCACAGGGGCAGCAGCTTCCAATCGGCAGTTGCTCCCCTGATGACACCTATGGAGGTCTCTGAGGAACCTAGGCTCCCTCCTTGTCCTCCACCCTCTCTGAACGGCGGCTGCTGAACAGCGCCTACAAGCGTTTTAAGGTCCTGCATGGATAGCAGACAGGTTTTAAGCACTTTCCTCTTACTAATGGATTCTCCCTTACAAAAGAGGACTATGGGGTTGATTTACTCAAGGCAAATACACTCTGCAAGTGCAGTTGCTCCAGAGATTAGTAAATGAGGTAAGCCTTCACTTTGCAAAGAGTACCCAATCACGTGCAAGGAAAAAAAAAAAACAGCATTTTTGTTTGCACATTATTGGATGATGAAAGTCAGCAGAGCTTCTGCCATTTACTAAGCTGTGGAGCAACTGCACACACATAAAGCTATTCTTCGTCTACTATTCATAGCATGTAAACTCAAAAGTGAACAGTCTATTTGCCTTTAGTAAATCAACCCCATAGTGTCAAGTCAAGTCTTAAGCCTCGTACACACAAACGAGTTTCTCGGCAAAAACCAGCAAGAAACTTGCTGGCAGAGATTTTTTGCCGAGAAATTCGTTCGTGTGTATGGTTTCTCGTCAAGAAAAGCGACAAGAATCTCGACGAGAAAATAGCGATCCTGCTCTCTATTTTCTCGTCGAGATTCTCGTCAGCCTGTTTCTCGACGAGAAAATTGTGTGTGTGTACACTTACCTTTTCGCTGGGAAGCCCGCACATGCTCGAAATGACTTCGACGCATGCGTGGTAGCTTCCTAGGCATAGGTAGGGTGAACCAAGATGGCGGCGACGGCATCGAATGTGACGAGCGCATGCTCGTCTTATTCGATGACGTCACCGCGTTCGCTCCATTCAAAGAACCCGGGTTCTTTGAATGGAGCGTGTGTACACTCGGCCGGGACAAGTTTCTTGTCCAAGAATCTCGTTGAAAAAAACAACATGTTTTTTTCGACGAGAATCTCGGCCGTGTGTACGAGGCTATAGTGTTCTCCTTTCCACCTTCTACTATCAGGAAAGTGCAGCAACCTAGAGTGAACAAGCAGCAGATACATTATGGCATCTGATGCTTGTGTGTACAGAGCCTAGAAATGACTCTTGCCTACAAAAGAGACTATTTCAATGGGGGTTGCTCATCGGCGGCACGGCAATGTAGTGGGTAGCACTTTCGCCTAGCAGTAAAAAGGGTCACTGGTCCCAACCACGACACTACCTGCCTGGGGTTTGCATGTTCTCCCTGTGCCTGCATGGGTTTCCTCCGGGTACTCCGGTTTCCTCCCACACTCCAAAAACATGCTGGTAGGTTAATTGGCTTCTGTACAAAATTGGCCCTAGTATATGAATGTGAGTTGGGGACCTTGGATTGTGGGCTCCTTGAGGGTAGGGTGCGATGTATGTGTGGAGCGCTGTGTAAATTGACAGCGCTATATTGGTATCTTAAATAAATAATAATATAATAGATGAGCATCTTAATGAGATACAATGTACAGGGATAGGGAGAATTGTGGACACACACCCACACTCACTCAGGTTGAACTGGATGGACTGGTGTCTTTATTCAACCTTACTAACTACCGTATGTAACTATCTTCTGTTGCTAATGGTAAAATTCTATGATTAGCCTATTCCATAACAACCAATCTGATATGTTTTAATTAGTCTGATGACAGGTCAATTCATGCTTCCCATGGGCCAATGTACACTATGGTTTCTTGCACCACTTTAATAGGTAAGCCTTTCGTTATTTTCCTATTACTGTTAAGTGCTGCATAATGATGCTGAGTTTGGTTGAAAACAACTTTTCACAGCCAGTAGAAAGACATATTTGCATCATCATTCTCAATTAGTGTGAAATGCAGATAGAGGCTATCGTTTAAATCACTGTTCATTAGTGTGATTTCAGGTTCAGCTTCTGGTCACATTAGAAACCCAAATCCACAAATTTTAAAGAGCTGTGACGAAAACACAGGGGCTTGACTAGGTTTTAATTGTATATTAAAATCATATGTATTTATATTGCAAAAACCTGGAGAAAAAGGTATTTTGAAGACATAGCAGTTAAAAAAAAAAATAGGTCATTACATGACTTGCTTTCCAGCAAAAAGTCAAATCCAATTATGTCCCATTTACTTGTAATTGCCTGTAATGATTTTTTTTCCCCTCCGCGGTGACAGAGAGCGGAAGCGCGGTGACCTGTGGCAGGCTTGGGCTGCACCTTGGCTTGCAATCAAATCAATTGTTTCAGATATGTTTGCACAGACATTGCAGGGATGGGGGGTCTTACCTGAGGTCAGGACAGATTATGCATGCGTGAGGCGCTGCTGGTAGCTCAGTGTGACGCGACGGCACGGATCTCACTAGTAGGTAGAATATAATGGGTTTCTTGTATGTATATAAATTATGTACAGAACTGAAAAAAACTAGAAAAAAGCTCTTACTGCATGTAGTTTCTTACACTGAAGCCTCGTACACACGGCCGGTTTTCTCGTCAAGAAACGACAAGAAAACTTGCTGGCAGAGCTTTCTTGCCAAGAAAACCGGCCGTGTGTACGAGGCTTTCAGGTTTCTCGTCAAGAAAACTGGCCAGAATCTCGACGAGAAAAATAGAGAACCTGCTCTCTATTTTCTCGTTGAGATTCTTGTTGGCCTGTTTCCCGACTAGAAACCCGAGAGTGTGCACGCTTACCTGTCGCCGTGGAAACCCGCGCATGCTCGAAATGACTTTGACGTATGCGCGGTAGCTTCCTAGGCATAGGTAGGGTGTAGCAAGATGGCGGCGGCGGCATCGAATGTGATGAGCGCACGCTCGTCGTAGTCGATGACGTCACCACGTTTGTTCCATTCAAAAGAACAGTGGTTCTTTTGAATCGAGCGTGTGTACAGTCGGCCGGGACAAGATTCTTGTCAAGAATCCCGTCAGGAAAAACGACGGGTTTTTTTCCTGACGAGATTCTCGGCCGTGTGTACGAGGCTTTAGTTGTTCTTTTTCTACAACCTCATTTCCAAAAAAGTTGGGACGCTGTGTAAAATCTACATGAAAACAGAATGTAACGATTTGTAAATCTCATAAAACCGAATTTTATTCATAATAGAACATAGAAAACATATCAATATTTAGACTGAGAATATGTCCCATATTAAGAAAAAATAAGGAAAATTTGAAATTGAAAGCATACGGATAACATGTTTACAATGCATACCAGTATGTAATAACACATGGTAAAAACATGCATTACTCCATGCACACTGGTTGAAAGGACTGTAAATCCAGTCCGATGGCCTCAGCTTGGTTGATGTATTTTTCTACAAGTAGAAGCTTATTATTCCTGTGACCCATAAATGTTCACTCAACGTATGTTTATATTTGATGATTCAAACGGAAAAAAAAAAAAAAACTTTGGCAATTAAAGATTGAGCTACAGAAGAAAAGAGCTATAGGCTCTGTGGGCTTTCACTTGTTTTTGGGCTGACTGGTCTTACTAAACAGGATCAAAAAGGAAAGAAAAAAGACCTGGAACTTTACAATGTTTGTAACCTGATTTCATACTGTGTCAAAAAATGATTTCATACTGTGCCAAAAAAGCATGCTTGGTCCTATGGTCCCATAACAGCAGCCACCCTTCACATTTTGTGGAACCTCTTTAGATGTTTACGTTACTCACTTGTAGGCAGGTGCAGGTTGACCACCTTGTAAGGAAAGTGGGGGACAGGAAGAATACTCATTCCCAGGGCTTTTTTTCCTCAAACAAAATGTGCTGGAACTCAACCACGACCCCCCCAAAACCCCACACACACCGCACAAACAGTAGGAGGGTCTTAAAGGGGCATTAAATACCAGGATTGCATTACATTAAGAGTGCAGAGTTCAGGAGGGTTGCACACAGAGTTCAGAGCTGTCACTTGTAAACACAGAAACTGGACTTCTGTGTTTACAGGTGATTATGGTGAGCAGGCACCAAAGGATCTGAGCCAGAGGTGGTGGAACTGAGTTCCACCAAGTTCCACCTGAAAATAATCCCTGCTCATTCCTCTTAGTCCTCTGTACGAGTCATGAGGTAGAACTGCTGTCCGATTGGATGCTGTCACCTGGGTGACCCATGTGTCCATCTTTAGTGAGGGAAAATCTTACAAAAAGCCCTGGCTCACTGCCTGTGGTGAGGTCAGGGACAGGAACCTGCTGGTTAGGGAGAGCAAATGTAGCACAGGGACAAGTTACAGAGGAGTAGGGACAGTGTAGGGATCAACGCAAACTACTTTGGAGATTTCTCTGGTTCCAGCTTACTGCATTGGCCTGCCTTCCGCCTCTGTGATAGGTGCTGCCTGCCTTGATCTTCCGCTGTCCTGCTGGAGTTCCATCTCCCCTTTGAGTGTTCCTGCTCAGTCTTTGCTGTTGAAGAGACTCAATTGTTGTGTCTGGAACTATTCACAATAAATTCTGCATTTTCAACCAAGTCTTCCCTTTGGATGCCTACCAGCTGGGTCCTCTCCAGCCCCGTAACCAACACGGTGATCCCAAAGATAGAAGACAGTGCTACCATAGTCCCTAATTGTGACACAACAGGTCAGACATTCTCAGCCTACAATAACAAGTGCCATCAACAAGGTAACGTATTACTGTGCACTTGGAAGATCATAAGTGGGCCAATTATTATAAGTGTTGTTCAGGTCAGGAGCATCATTTGCAATAATCGAGCCATCCCAGGACACACCAATACCTGTATATGGCAATTTTCTGGTTTCAATCACTTTTAACTTATTTCATAAAATACATTTAGCAAATCAAAAAACCTACTACCAACCAGGTGGTGGTAGTTTGAATTAATTAGCTTGCAACTAAAAACTGGTTGAATTTGACGGAAAGTTCCTGTGTGTATGGTGGCCAGCATTACCTCCTAAAAGTCCAAATGTTATGTTTCTGGATCGTGAATAAAGAAGGGCTTTAGAAAAATAAATGAAAAAATACACAATTAAATTGGTAATTTAAATGTACCAAGATGGGGGCTAGAGTAGTTGGATAATATATCAACGTTTTTCATTTTAAAAAGTATCTAAAAAATAACCCTTGAATCAAGTAGTTGTGACGTAGCCCTATACCAGCTTCTTGCCTCACCATATACTGCATTACACATTAATAAAAGTAAACAAGTCACGGGCAATTACATTTTTTCTGCCTAACATCAGAAATGAAGCCTTAACCATGCAACAGTAAGTGGCAATTAATCTGATCATCATTTGCAACAGCTTCTAAATGATAATAAGCACCTGTGATAGGAATGTGGGTAGTCATACACAGGGATCTAGCAACATACTACCTCTTCAGATTGTCTGATGAGTTGAGGATAATAGCTGCGGAGAGTGTCACCTGCACAGTGGCGTTTTTTTTTTTATCTGGTTGTCTACTGGCAGCAACTACCAAAAAAATCACACGTAAAAGCACAAACTATTACGCTATCTAAGGCCACCACAACAGCACAACGCCCATCAAAGGCTGCCAAGAAGTAAATATACAAAGCTTGAGTGTATACCAAAGAGCACCCTCTTCCCCCTACCCTGATGTCACTTGTATGATTAGTCCTTTGAACTCCAGCTGCGGAAGGTGTTTATAAGTTGAGTGCTCTTAGTGTAATGCAGCCTTGATATTTCTGAGGAGCAAAAAGTGTGCTGAAAGAAGAGGCGGCAGCCAGGCAGCCCATTCGGCTTTTCAACCTCCCAACCTCTAAAGAAGGATCCACAATTAGGATCAATCTCCCAGGGCACCTCTTGTGCTTTGTTGCTAATAAGCCCTTTCATCTTGCACATAGTAAAGAGCATCCAGTGTCCTTAATAAGCCGAGGACGATCGGCTACCTCTCCCCTCGCTGATTTTTACACGGCTTCCTCTTGAAAGGGGACTTTGCCGTCTTTAATGAATCTTCTGCAGTATATATTAAGCAATCAGAAGATTACAAAACACGCTTGTCTCTCCTATTTAGTCCATTTATCTCCATCTTACGTCCCACTTTCCATCTCTTGAAAGACAGGCGGTGGCAGATTTGGGTCACCCAGAGAGCTGCTCTCTGATAATGTCTTTTAATGGACTCTGTTTTACTTAACCTCTCATTGCTGCCTGGCCCTGGACACAATCAAGGCTGTTACATTGAATTGGGCACTGAATAATCATGACAGGTCGGTCAATTTAATTGATCTGGCCTTCCTTTGCCCCCAAAGACCCTCGGCATGCTGCGAAGGGAAACAAGGCTGCCTCGCTGGAATGGGAACCATGCTGAGCTTGCATATGGAGTGCAATGACTGAATCCCGCAGGAGCTGCCTACAGATTCTAACAGTGAAGATGTAAGAAAACATAATGGCACGTGCATGGCTGTATCTATGATAAAGTAGCGTGCCAAGTTTGTACCTTATAGAGAACCTGTGTTGCACAACATTTTAGCCTATCCATTCACTAGAGACAACATACAGGAAAAAGACAATTTAATCCCTACAGCAAACAGAGATATGAAAAAAGTTTCAGGGCTGTTTCTTCAATAGAGACCAGCAACATCACTGTGAATACAATAAAAAACATCCATTCGGCAGATTGTGGCATTATCATAAAAAATTCAGCTTATCTATTCATCTGATTACTCTGAATGAAACTAGTTTATTCAGCAAAGACCAATGACCACACTGAAAATACTGCCTATTGCCTATACTGTATACCAATATCAATACTAAAAATGTATCCTATCCATTCACTAGAGACTGGTGACATCACAGAGAATGCAGCCTATCCATTCACTAGAGACCGATGACATCACTGAGAATACAAGCTATCCTTTTACTAGAGACCAGTGACATCACTGAGAATGCAGCCTATCCATTCACTAGAGACCGATGACATCACTGAGAATGCAGCCTATTTATTCACTAGAGACCGGTGACATCACTGAGAATGCAGCCTATCCATTCACTAGAGACCAGTGACATCACTTAGAATGTAGCCTATCCATTCACTAGAGACCAGTGACATCACTGAGAATACAAGCTATCCTTTTACTAGAGACCGGTGACATCACCGAGAATGCAGCCCATCCATTCACTAGAGACCAATGACATCACTCAGAATGCAGTCTATCCATTTACTAGAGACCGGTGACATCACTGAGAATGCAGCCTATCCATTCACTAGAGACCGGTGACATCACTGAGAATGCAGCCTATCCATTCAATATAAACCAGTGACATCACTGAGAATGCAGCCTATCCATTCACTAGAGACCAGTGACATCACTGAGAATGCAGCCTATCCATTCACTAGAGACTGATGACATCACTGGGAATGCAGCCTATCCATTTACTAGATACCAGTGACATCACTGAGAATGCAGCCTATCCATTCAATAGAAACCAGTGACATCACTGAGAATGCAGCCTATCCATTCACTAGAGACCAGTGACATCACTGAGAATGCAGCCTATCCATTCAATAGAGACCAGTGACATCACTGAGAATACAGCCTATCCATTCACTAGAGACTGATGACATCACTGGGAATGCAGCCTATCCATTTACTAGATACCAGTGACATCACTGAGAATGCAGCCTATTCATTCACTAGAGAATGGTGACATCACTGAGAATGCAGCCCATCTATTCACTAGAGGCCAGTGACATCACTGAGAATACAGCCTATCCATTCACTAGAGACTGATGACATCACTGGGAATGCAGCCTATCCATTTACTAGATACCAGTGACATCACTGAGAATGCAGCCTATTCATTCACTAGAGACTGGTGACATCACCGAGAATGCAGCCTATCCATTCACTAGAGACCAGTGACATCACTGAGAATACAATCTATCCTTTTACTAGAGACAGGTGACATCACTGAGAATGCAGCCTATCCATTCACTAGAGACCGATTACATCACTGAGAATGCAGCCTATTTATTCACTAGAGACCAGTGACATCACTGAGAATACAAGCTATCCTTTTACTAGAGACCGGTGACATCACTGAGAATGCAGCCTATCCATTCACTAGAGACCGATGACATCACTGAGAATGCAGCCTATTTATTCACTAGAGACCAGTGACATCACTGAGAATGCAGCCTATCCATTCACTAGAGACCAGTGACATTACTTAGAATGTAGCCTATCCATTCACTAGAGACCAGTGACATCACTGAGAATACAAGCTATCCTTTTACTAGAGACCGGTGACATCACTGAGAATGCAGCCCATCCATTCACTAGAGACCAATGACATCACTCAGAATGCAGCCTATCCATTTACTAGTGACCGGTGACATCACTGAGAATGCAGCCTATCCCTTTACTAGAGACCGGTGACATCACTGAGAATGCAGCCTATCCATTCACTAGAGACCGGTGACATCACTGAGAATGCAGCCTATCTATTCAATAGAAACCAGTGACATCACTGAGAATGCAGCCTATCCATTCACTAGAGACCAGTGACATCACTGAGAATGCAGCCTATCCATTCAATAGAGACCAGTGACATCACTGAGAATACAGCCTATTCATTCACTAGAGACTGATGACATCACTGAGAATGCAGCCTATCTATTCACTAGAGACCAGTGACATCACTGTAGGCATGACTAAGCAAACAGAGACCAAGAATGACAGGGGGCCATACTAACGCGTTTCCAGGGACTTCACCCTCTTTTTCAAATGCATTTGAAAAAGAGGGTGAAGTCCCTGGAAACGCGTCATGCACACCCCCTCTTCCGAAAGCCACCAGGCAATTTTCACAGCTGGCATCCTCGTGTGCAACTAAAAAAAAGACGCCGCTACTGTTATTTCGTTTGTGAGTGCTGCTCATGAGAGGTTGGTAGGGGAAATGTATACTACCGATTCTTCATTGTACATTTACTACCATTTTCCCCTTTTTTTTTCGTAAAAAAATAACAAAATGTCAATAAAAACCTATTTGATCAAAAAAAAAAAGAAAAGACGGCGGTAATATCCATACTTTGAGCTGACTGGCTCCCTGTCATCCTCGGTCTCTCTTTGCTCATTGATGCCTACAGCCTTACACTGATCACAGCTGCTTGGTCTCAGGTGTTCCCTATCCATGCTGTTTCATGCTAAGTTCAATGTAAGTGTGCTGCTTATATGAATAAAGTGATTTTTATTTAATACTGACCTCAGCGCCCTGCTGTTCCTTTTCTTCTGCATTCTGTCTAACCTGAGTGCTCTTTGTCAAATGTATCAAACCTCATGACTGCTTAGCACAGACAGCAAATCTTTTTTACAGACTTTTGAATTTTAGGGGTGAGGAGGCAACTAGGGGTGGCATTGTATTTAGCCAAATTCCCCACTCTTCCCACACAGTTTCGAGTTTGTCAGACCTCACTATTGACACAGTCATCTCGTGTATATAGACTGATCTTGGCTCAATTCAAAGCTGATGTCCAAAGTAGTGATGCCTTCTACACCAGTTTCTACTTGATGTTTCCTGAGGAAAATCTGCAGCTTATATTAGAACACAGTGATGCTTCACAAATGGAAAAAGAACGTTAGATACATTGTGACACGGTGATCACACTGGAGGACCCTAATGCGCAGGAAGTTAATGGGTTTCTAAATGCATAATTAGGATGAATGCGATCTGGGAATTGTGATGCTCGGTGCTAAGTGATTGCTAAGAGGATTAGGAGTCTATAAACAGAGGCCTGGGGCTCAGGTGTCCTCAGCCACGGCTCAAGGAAAAGGAACCTTCTGAGGCAGGAAGCATTAATAAGACCAAATAAAGAGCCGATCGCACTTAAAAGGGACACTGCACTCAAACATGAAAAAAAACTTATGTATTTAAAACTGAACTCCATGTGAAAAACAAAAACAAAAAACAATTAATTATGATAGATGTTTAATAAAAAAAAAGAAAAAAATTGAATTGCATTTTTAAAAGAAAATAGTGTTAAAGTGTTAGTAAACCCCGGACCCTGCATTCACTATATCTGGTCTCCCACAGTACACAGAACATGGAAACACAATTATTTTAGTAAATATAAACTGCTAAATGCATTTTTCCATTTTCTCGTAGTATATAGCAGCCTTGTGATTTACGGTATATCAGTTCCTGGTGAAGCCAGTAGAATGAGTTTTCATACTGCACTGAATTGTCCTATGAGGCTGCAGGGCTCCTGACCCTCTGTCTGGACATGTTTGGACAGTGCTGATTGGCCCTGTGCTGATCACATGCACTCTCCCAAGAAAAAAAAATAACTCTCTAGCAATACACACCAAACTGAGCATGTGCAGCCTGACTCCAAAGGCTCTGTATTATCCAGGCTTGTCAAGGGGGGCAGTGCAGGGAGGAAGAGTATCAGTGCATACAGGATCAAGCAGCCTTTTTACACAATGCAAAGGATTAACCCCTTAGGTTGCACAGCGAGTATAACAAGCATGCTTTACTGCATTTACAGACTGATTTTACTGTTGTGGGTTTAGCAACACTTTAAAGGGTTACTAAACCCAGCAATATGAAAATAGTTCATCTGCCCCCCCCCCACCCACAGTGCCCACAGATTTTTAAATCTTCTTTTTACATTAAAATACTGCCACTATATAACTTTTTGGAAGATCTGTATACCACAGTTACATCATAAACTGCACAGTTTCTTCAGTGCTGAGAGTTCAGGAAGCAGGAGATTTTCAATGCAGCCTGTATACACGCCCACATGTGTGATGTCAATATCATGTGACCTGGCTAGCTCTGAGAACAAGAAACTGTTCTCTCCAGCATAAAAGGCACAACTGAGCATGTGCAGGTTGGCTATTGCCTGTGTGTTAACTGGCTTTCCCCAGATAGACAGTGCAGGAAGGGGAGGATCTGTGTATACAGGATAAAACAGCCTTTTTACACAATGCAGAGGATTAACCCCTAAAAGCGGTTGTATACCCGCTGACTATTTTTTTTACACCTGTAAAGGAAAAGGCATAATGAGCTTGTATACACAGCATACAAGCTCAATATGAAATACTTACCTTAGAACGAGGCGTCAGTGTCCCTCCTGGTCCACGCCGAGGCAGCTGACATTATGCCTCGGCGTGTCTTCCGGGTATCGCAGCTCCAGCGCTGTGAGTGGCTGGAGCCGCGATTCGTCACTCCAGCGCATGCGCGCGGGAGACTTCATTCCGGCAAGGTCCGGCGTCCGCCGGGCCTTCAGCCGAGAATCCCCTGTGCGCATGCGCCGCTGCAGTCAGCGGCGCAGTGCAAGGAGAATATCTCCTAAACCGTAAAGGTTTAGGAGATATTTCTTTTACCTACAGGTAAGCCTTAGTATAGGCTTACCTGTAGGTAAAAGTAAAAAAAAAGACTATACAACCGCTTTAAGTTGCACAGTGAGTATAACAAGCATGCGTTACTGTATATACAGACTGATTTTACTGTTGTGGGTTTAGTAACACTTTAAGTATCTGAATTTGATCTGGCATCAGCCTCGTGCAATTTCCTGTGCATTAGAGCTCCGACTTGGAGAAGAAGAAGCAGCACACATAGCCAATTAAGTGTGCTGCAGTGCCTGTGTGGAAACTACAAGGAACATGCTGACAGGAGAAAGCGAGAGGAGCTAATCAGTCTGCTGCTTCTCGTTTTGCCCAATCACAAGGTGGGAGCAGAGAGGATATTTAGTTGTATTAGAACCAGCTGAATGTAGCTAAAATAGCTGAAACAGTATTCAAATTAAATTCAGATTACATTTAAAATGAGTGTAATTTTTTAACACGTGATGCAATCGCAATGTGATTCTGTTGCAAGTGGCGTGAGGCAGGATTGCGCGTCGACACATGCATTTAAGAATTGCGCTAAGCTTGTCACCTAAAAACAGGCAGGAGCTTATTGTGGGCGACAAACGCACGTAGTGCGAAGTAAACGGGCGGCCCAATGCATGACACACAGAACCGCAAACCACACTTTGTAAGAGCAGACTACAGCTCTGTTCATAAAATAGTGGGTGACTTTAGTGGATCCTTTAAAGCGTACTTCCACTTTTGCAGTCAAATTTAAGAAACCCCCACTATACGTTTGTTATGTGTTCCCACACATACACCCGTTGTTATACCACAAACTACATTCAATTCTTTATAAGATCCCAACTTTGCCCACTGGTGCACTTCTGATTGTTCCAGATGTCTAACTACAGATCTCTTTTTTTTTATTAAAACTAGGAATGTAGGGTGCGTGATGGGGCCATTGCTCCACTTTACTAAGGGGTGGGGTCACAGTCAGAGAATTTCCAGGTATCCTTAAAATCCCCCTTGAAATCAGTTTCCTAATGAGTGTGTTAGTCTGATGTCAAGGTCTCACTCCTCGCTCCTGGACATACCCAATTCTCTCCTGTCCGAAGCTCATAAATAATTGGGGAGCCGGTTGCAATGTGTGAGGAAACATACTTGATTTTCTGGTCGAGTTTTGCTATCACAGTAGACAGGTCTCAGGCCTCGTACACACGGCCAGTTTTCTCATCAAGAAACGACAAGAAAACTGCTGGGAGAGCTTTCTTGCTGAGAAAACCGGCCGTGTGTACGCGGCTTTCAGGTTTCTCGTCAAGAAAACTGGCCAGAATCTCGACGAGAAAAATAGAGAACCTGCTCTCTATTTTCTCGTTGGGATTCTTGTCGGCCTGTTTCCCGACGAGAAACCCGAGCGTGTGTATACTTGCCTGTCGCCGTGGAAACCCGCGCATTCTCGAAATGACTTTGACGCATGCGTGGTAGCTTCCTAGGCATAGGTAGGGTTTTTTCCTGACGAGATTCTCGCCGTGTGTACTAGGCTAAAGTGTTTGCAAAGGCAGAAGGTTTTTTACCTTAACGCATTGTATTCATTAAAGTAAAAAGCCTTCTGTGTGCAGCAGCCCCCCTCAGCACCTCCTAATACTTACCTGAGGTCCCCCTCTGTCCAGTGATGTCCAAGAGTGTCTCAGTTGTCCGAGATTCTCCTTCCTGATTGGCTGAGAAACAGCAGCGGTGCCATTAGCTACCGCCAGTGGCATCACTAGGGTTGGTGTCACCTGGTGCGGTAAAACATATCACCCCCCTCCTGTCTAGGCTGCCCAGCACCCTGCAGGCATTGCATTGTCACGTGGCACACCCCAAACTGGCCCCTGTAAATGATAGCATAGGGTGGTATAGTGGCAGGCTAGGGTAGTATAGGTTGGTATAGTGGCACGTTAGGGTGGAATAGTGGCAGGATGGGGTGGTATAGGGCAGGTTAAAGTGGTACAGGGCAGGTTAAAGTGGTACAGGGCAGGTTAGGGTGGCACAGAGCAGGTTGGGGTTATAGGGCAGGTTGGGGGTATATTGGCAGGTAGGGGTGGCACAGGGCAGGTTAGGGTGGTATATTGGCAGGTAGGGGTGGTACAGGGCAGGTTAGGGTGGTATATTGGCAGGTAGGGGTGGTACAGGGCAAGTTAGGGTGGTATATTGGCAGGTAGGATTGGTACAGGGCAGGTTAGGGTGACACAGGGAAGGTTGGGGTGGCACAGGGCAGGTTAGGGTGGTATAGGGCAGGTTGGGGTGCAATAGTGGCAGGTTGGGGTGGTATGGGGGAAGGTTAGGACTCTATGTAGTGACAGTGTGCAGTAACTTACAGCATGTTTAATGCCTGCAGATGAAGACCCGGGCGGGGCTACTGTGTCCTCACCTCTATCTCCTTCAGCTACGGGATCAGCCAGAGTGAGGGGGTCTGTAGAAGGAGTGGAGGAAGCGGCCACACCCCCAGCTCTGCCCACCAACTCCAGACGATGGACTGATATTGTGACTGGGGAGTGTTACAGGCAGCCTGTTGTGTCTACAGGACAGAAAGTTAGGGGGTTCCCCCCAGTGGGACTGAGATAACTTAAGTGACAGGGGTTTTATCTATTCCGTTTAATATTAAGGTTTTGGATTTAGATACATTTTAAGAGTTAAAGTGATTGTAAAATCTTGTTTTTTTCACTATAAAAATATCAAACATGTTATATTAACCTGCTTTGTTGCAGTGGATTTGCACAGAGCAGCCTGGATCCTCCTCTTCTCAGATCCCTCTTTGGTGCTCCTGGCCCCTCCCTCCTGTTCAGTGCCCCCACAGCAAGCAGCTTGCTATGGGGGCACCCAACCCAAGTCACAGCTCCCTGTGTCCATTCAGACACAGTGCCCCGACCCGGCCCCGCCCCTATCTCCCCTGATTGGCTAGCTGACTTTGATTGACAGCAGCGGCAGCCAATGGTGCCACTGCTGCATCTCAGCCAATCAGGAAGGAGAATCTCAGACGGCTGAGATACTCGTGGACATCGCTGGACAGAGAGGGACCTCAGGTAAGTATTAGGTGAGTGAGGCGGGCTGCTGCACACAGAAGGCTTTTTATCTTAATGCATAGAATGCCTTTACAATCCCTTTAAAGTGTCAGGGGGAAATTACGTGATAAGGATATGTTTTATATTTAAAAAGATGCTTGAACCCCACTTTATTTATATGTGTTTTCATCACCAAGAGCCCGGCGTTAAAAAAACGAATTCTGGTTCTGCTATGATTCCTGGCTTTATAAAATACTGCTGTCACTGGGCGTCTATTAGATTGTACGATCTCTTGGTGGCTCTTCCTGTAATTGATTTTACCCCAGTTGTTGACAACAAGGGCTCTGACTGCATTGACTGATAAACAAATAACCATTAGAGGGAAATTCAATTAATCATTGCATTAAATGCCCTGACGAACACATAGAACAGCAAATACAAATATGAAATGCAGATTCAAAATGACTTTGGGGTGACCAAAAAAATAAAATCTCCAGGAAATACACCATTATTTCACATTTAGTGACTTTCTCTTAAGGCCATGATGATTTGGGCTTTGACATTTGCAGATATTTTCTAGCAATTAATTCTATTACGTAATGTGGATGTAAAAAAAAAAAAAAAAAACACAACTCATGCATCATTTAGTTGCCAATTATGCAGCAATCTTAGCCAGTGGCATTACCCTGAGCTATGTCTTGTAATACAGAATACTCGAACCGTGCATAGCATTCTGGGCTGGCAACTGCTTGTGTCATGAATCTAATGAATGGCCGTCCTATCTGGATAAGGACTAAAAAAACACGAATCCATATTCACAGGTTTAGTTTCAGCAAAGTCAGCTTCCTAGAAAGAAATCTCTAAATGACTTGGACTTGTTATGTGTCTGTCAATATCCAGCTTATAGTATGCTTTTAAATTAAACACTTATACCAACAGTTCATAATATGTTCTTTAAATAATAAGCACTCTCTAAAAAGACTTTCTTTCTCGTACATCACGGGACACAGAGCGACATAGTCATTACTAATGGGTTATATAGATACCGTCAGGTGCTGGCACTGGCAACTTCCAAAACCGGAAGTACCCTCCCCTATATAAGCCCCTCCCATCCGGGAGCACCTCAGTTTTTTGCCAGTGTCTAAGGTGTTGGCCAAGAAGAAACATGTGTTTTTCACTGAGCTTGCGTACAGGTTCTTTTGGGCCTCAGTAAGCTATTCCGGATCCGACCAAAAAAGCTTCATAGCTAAACGGTCGGTACCCGGGCCTTGCAGAGAAGAGCAAGGTTCTGCCTGTAATGCTTCTCTTAGGAGACCTGGACCCTGGGATCCAGAGCTCTGGTCATACCCACGACCAAGATGTTTTCTGTGCAGGGTGCTATACAGGTCCAGGGGAGTGGAATCCTTGGGAACCCGGTCCCTGAATGTTTGATTACAATGCCTGCCGTGATAGGTGAAGTTTGGGCTTTTGTGGACCAAACAAAGTCCTGCGGCGGGGAACAGGTAAGTGGGGGCCCCCAGGAACTTGGTTCTATTGGGGGACCCCCAAGCCTAATTTGTCTTTCTGTCTGTTACCTAATGGTATTCCCGCAAAATTCTGTGCATGCCTGTAACTACTAAAAAAATGTAATAATTTTTAATGGTGGTCAAGAAAAAAAATAATAATAATTTTTTTTATATATATTTAATATATTAGACTGCGGTACCTGTGTTTGTCCACTAGAGGCCGCTGTGGAATGTTTTCTTGTCATGTGGACTAGCTTCTTCTCAGCAGAGCAAAGTCCAGGCAGATGGTGAGTTCTCTTATAGGAAACTGCTTCCTCTGCCATGTTGCAGTGCTCGTCCATCCCCCGGCCTGCGGCAAAGAGGGGCCCTGGCTCCTGTCCCTTGTTACCATATTTGAAATTAGCGTCGAAGGCGCACGTGCCCGCGCGCGTGCGCGTGCACGCGCCTCTATATATAGAGGTGAGCCGGGAAAGGGGGCGGAGCCTGGGGGATGACGCTCTGTGCGCGCCGCAGCGCTTCTGCGCATGTGCGGGCGTCCCAGCAGTTTAAAAAAACCACAATATTGTAGTGAGCTGGCTATGAAGTACAGAGACAGAGCTGGCAACATTTAAAGGCATACAGCAAGCGGTTGATACAGGCATCCCCTAGAAAGGCACATTAGTAGACACCAACTGTGATATAGCAGCAATTGTGCTAGACTATTCTCAGTAAAAGTGGTGTATTACGGCTGGAATACCTCAGCTTTAGGCTTAGGAATATGCCGTCCAGAAGCTCCGGAACTGAATCTTCCAGGAAGCGAAGGGGGTCTCATCGGGCTCGGAGGATCTTGGGCATACTCCTGCTGCACCAGTCTCCCCTGAAGTTCAGAGGTAAGTGACCGTAGAGACCCCGCAGGGTACTTGGTACTGTGGCTGTCCTCAGTTCACCTGCTCCTGTGTATGTAACAGAGGAGGTTTTTTCCTCAGCTCTGGGAGGATTAGAGAGAGATTGTCAACATTTATCGCTGCCTCCCTGTCAGGGAAAGCACGCCCGATCTCCGTCTCCTCCTTCAGAGTGCCTGTTAGCAGAGCAACAGTCCCATACAGGGATCGACCTGCCTGAAGGGGATCAGGATGAGGTTGATTCTGTTATAGAGGAATCAACAGTGGGGGAACCTTTTCTCAGCATCTTAAGCTGAAAGATTATGGGTTCAGTCTCTGACTAACATGGTCCGATCAGCATTTAAAAATGCACCTTGCGGAACCATCAACCACTACTGTATCCTCGTTGGGGTCGCTAGAAGCCCCCAGACTGTTTGTTCTTTTCCACTTCACCCTTTACTGAAAGGGCTCATTTACCAGGATTGGGAACGTCCTGAGAAAATATTTATTCCCCCAAGAGATTTCCGGTGGTCTATCCCATGGAGGATAAGTTCATCAAAAAAAAAAAAAAAAAAATGGAAGGTCCCTACAGTGGACGCAGCCATCTCTTGTATGTATAAATCACTGACATGTCCAGTGGATAATGTCCAAATGTTCAAGAACCCAATAGATAAAAGATTGGAGTCCTTATGAAAATCTGCTTGGTGATACAACCAGCAGTAGCAGCTATTGGGGTCTGCTAAGCAGTGAAGGATCAGTTGAAACAGGTCTTGAGGGACTTGACAGATCAGCAGGCTTTGCCCTAGCTGATCTACCTAGAGCCTTAGGCTTTGCGGTTGACGCCATAGAGGATTCAGTCCATCAGGCCTCCCGCCTTACGCTGTCTATAGTACATATGCGTAGGCTCCTATGGCTCAAAAACTGGTCTGCTGAAGCTCCCTGTAAAGAATGGCTGGTTAGCGTCCCATTTCATGGTGAACGCTTATTCAGGGAAAACCTGGACAAATATATCCAGAAAATTTCCAGCGGTAAAAATACGCTCTTGCCGGTTAAAAGCAGAGTTAGAGGTCCCTCTTTAAGAGGCCTGCTTCTCCAGTCCCTGGGGCATCGGCTGTGTAACAGTTCCGACGGCCTCCTCGGTCAAATCCCGGGGGTAAAAAACAGGGACAGTAGCAGGGTAATGAGAAACCCTGGGTCAGGGGAGGTACAAAACCTCCCCCAAAGTTAAATTCATTGAAGCCCCCACTCAGTCGGGTGGGGGGAGGACTCCAGTTGTTCGCAAGAGACCTGGCGGGACACGATCAAGACAGATAGGTGCTCTCCGCAGTAGGTTTGGGATACAGTTTGGAGTTAAAAGACTCTCCTCCTTCCCATTTTTGAGGTCAAACGTGCCAAGGGATCCCCGGAAGAGAGAGTCCCTCCTGTTGGCACTAGAACAACTATTGCTCCAAGGAGTAATTATGGAGGTTCCCCTGGAAGAATGAGGGTTCGGGTTTTACTCAAACCTCTTTACAGTCCCGAAGCAAACGCGGACGGGAGGCCCATATTAATTCTAAAAGGGCTATACAAATTCCTGTATATCAGGACTTTCCGATGGAGTCGATCCGATCGGTGGCCACTGCCCTACAAGGGGAGGATTGGTTAGCCACGATCGACATCAAAGATGCTTATTTGCACATTCCCATCTTTCCAGTCCACCAAAAATTTCTACGCTTTGCAGTAGAAGGGCGCCATTTTCAGTTCAGAGCCTTACCCTTCGGTTTGGCCACAGCACCACGAGTGTTTACAAAAATTCTGGCCCTTTATTGGCCAATCTAAGAACACAAGGTGTAATGATAATGGCATATCTGGATGACTTGTTGCTGATAGACCACTCAGTGAAAAAACTAGACGTGGTCGTTCACAAGACGATCAAGTATCTGGAATCTCACGGTTGGATTATCAACCGAGACAAGTCAGCCCTAAAAACCAGTCAAAAGTCTGGAATACTTGGGGCTAAGGTTGGATTCAGGCCAGAGAAAAATACTCTTGCCTCGAGGAAAGGTGTTGTCTTTGAAAGATTTGATCCACTTAGTGGGTACAAAAAAGACAGCCGTCCATACGCCTGTATATGAGGCTGCTGGGAAAAATGGTGGCATCATTCGAAGCAGTACCCTACGGTCAATTCCATTCAAGGAATTTGCAAGGGGCCATACTGTCAGCCTGGAACAAAAAAGTTCAGGCCCTAGACTTACAATGTCCTTGTCCCCTTCCGTTCGCAAGAGCCTCCGTTGGTGGTTGGTTCCCCAGAATCTGGAAAAAAGGAAATCCTTCAGTCCGATTTCTTGGAAGGTGGTCACTACAGATGCCAGCCTTATAGGCTGGGGAGCAGTACTGGAGCAATAGTCTCTCCAGGGCAGATGGTCGGATGCAGAAAAGGCCCTGCCCATCAATCTCTTAGAGATACGAGCAGCCCGGTATGCCCTAGTAGCATGGACATCCAAACTCCAAGGGTCCCCTGTCAGAATTCAATCAGACAATGCCACAGCAGTGGCATATATCAATCATCAGGGGGGCACCAGGAGTCGTGCAGCCCAGAGGGAAGTAAATTACATCCTGAAATGGGCAGAAAAATATGTCCCAGCCATATCTGCGGTATTCATTCCAGGAGTGGAGAATTGGAAGGCGGACTTTCTAAGTCGCCAGCAATTAGGCCCAGAGGAAGGGTCCCTTCACCCCGAGGTTTTCTGGACAATATGTCAGCGGTGGGGAACATCGGATGTAGATCTTCTAGCATCCAGATTCAACGCAAAGGGGGACAGGTTTGTCTCTCGGACAAGGGATCCCCTAGCTTGCGGCACGGATGCCCTAGTGTTCCCTTGGGATCAGTTCAAGCTGATATATGCATTCACACCGCCAATGGTTACCTCGATTACTCCGCAGAATCAGGGTAGAAAAGAAACCAGTGATTCCGGTGGCTCCAGCGTGGCCCCGAAGAGCGTGGTAAGCGGAGATTGTAAAATTTCAGTGGGGAGTCCTTGGACTCTCCCACGTCGTCCGGCTTTCGCAAGGACCGATATACCACCCTTCCTTACCAGCCCTAGGTTTGACGGCCTGGCTATTGAAGCCCACATTCTAAAAAAGAGAGGGCTCTCTAATGCTGTGGTATCTACCATGATCAATGCCAGGAAGCCGGTATCCAGGCAGATCTACTATAGAATCTGGAAGGCGTACATCGCGTGGTGTGAGGCCAAGAAATGGCATCCACATAAGTACGTAATAGGTAGGATTCTGGACTTCCTACAGTGGGCTGTAGATAGGAAGCTTGCCTTGAGTACTATCAAGGGTCAGATTTCGGCCTTGTCAATATTTTTTCAAAGGCCCTTGGCTTCGCATTCACTAGTCAAAGCCTTTATACAAGGAGTGATGCGTATTAGTCCTCCGGTTAATATTCCCATATGTCCATGGGATCTAAACTTGGTTCTGTCGGTTCTACAGAAACAACCATTTGAACCATTACAGCATATTTCCTTGGTGCTTCTCACCAGGAAATTGATTTTTCTAGTAGCCATTTGTTCGGCTAAAAGAGTATCGGAATTAGCAGCTATGTCCTGTAAGGAGCCATATCTGGTTATCCATAAGGACAGAGTAGTGTTACGTCCTCATCCAGCCTTTCTTCCTAAGGTGGTATCGAGGTTTCATTTGAACCAAGATGTGGTTCTTCCTTCTTTTTTCCCCAAACCTACTTCGGTAGAGGAAAAGTTATTGCATTCTTTGGATGTAGTAAGAGCAGTTAAAGCTTATCTAAAAGCCACTGCTCAGATTCGCAGAACGGATACTTTGTTTATTCTGCCGGAAGGCCCCAGAAAGGGTCAGGCAGCGTCAAAGTCTACTTTAGCCAAGTGGATTCGACAGGTCATTATGCAAGCTTATGGCTTGAGAAGGAGACCACCTCCGTTCAAAGTTAGAGCGCACTCCACGAGAGCAGTTGGAACTTCATGGGCAGTGCATCACCAGGCCTCCCTGGCTCAAATCTGTAAGGCCGCAACATGGTCTTCGGTACACACGTTTACTAGGTCCTACCAGGTGGACGTTAGAAGTCAGGAGGATGTCGCCTTTGGGCGCAGTGTGTTGCAGGCCGCAAAAGATCCTCATGTCTGATAGCGCTCAGCTTATATATGGTGTATCCCCCCCCTCATTTGGCATTGCTTTAGGACATCCCATTAGTAATGACTATGTCGCTCTGTGTCCCGTGATGTACGAGAAAGAAAATAGGATTTTTATAACAGCTTACCTGTAAAATCCTTTTCTTGGAGTACATCACGGGACACAGAGCTCCCGCCCCTCTTTAGGGACACTTATTGCTTTGCTACAAAACTGAGGTGCTCCCGGATGGGAGGGGCTTATATAGGGGAGGGTACTTCCGGTTTTGGAAGTTGCCAGTGCCAGCACCTGACGGTATCTATATAACCCATTAGTAATGACTATGTCGCTCTGTGTCCCGTGATGTACTCCAAGAAAAGGATTTTACAGGTAAGCTGTTATAAAAATCCTATTTTATCTATTTTAATAAAAATCTAGCAAATCTGGAAATAAAGTGCCTAGCCTACTCCCCCCCAACTTGGACTTATCCACATTTTGCAGTTCTACAACCGGAATTGAAATTGATTCACCGTATATACTCGAGTATAAGCCGAGGCACCCAATTTAGCTACTGTAAATGGAAAAGAGGGTCAACAATGTTCATCTGCAGCCTCACTGTGCCCATTTGCAGCCTCACTGTGCCCATTTGCAGCTCCACTGTGCCCATTTGCATGCCTCACTGTGCTTTAAGCACTCATCACCCCCTTACATGCCACATTTGGCATGTAATTTTTTTTTTTGGGGGGGGGCTTCGGTAGGAGTGAGACTTCCTGTCCCACTTCCTCCTTCTGCACAGGGACCGCCTCGGCGACTCCTCCTCTCATCTTAGGCGGCCCCTCCCTTTAGGCGATCTCCTGGGACACGTGACAGGTCCCAGGAGATCACCTGTCCACTCAGGGAGCGCAGCGCCGCTCGCGCATGCCCAGTGCGTGCCAGGCCGTGAAGTCGAAAGCTGTCACGGCTGGGTGCCCACAATGTGAATGGAAAGGCGCCGGCTGAGAGGGGGGGGGGAGAGGAGCGACACTCCGGGCGGCTGCATTGCTGGACCGTGGAGCAGGTAAGTGTCTGTTTATTTAAAGCTGTTTATTGTAGCTGCTGACTTTTAATAAACCTAAAAAGGCTGGAACTCCCCTTTAATGCCTCACTGTGCCCCCCTGTCCCTCATGTACCTGATCTCCGTCCAGTGTAACAAAGCCTCCGAGTCTCCTGCAGTGTCATGCAGTCAGTCGGCGGCCGGTGTTCTGTCATATTTTCGAACCGGTGAAATTCTCCAAAAGAGGGTTCTGCGCATACGCGAGCGCGGCCACCGTCCAGTGTAACAAAGCCCCGCCTCCTCCTCGTCCGTGATATACGGTACACTGATTCAGTTTCCCAGTGTTCCGCTTATCACGGACGAGGATGAGGAGGCGGCGGGGCTTTGTTACACTGGACGGCCGCCTCCTGGATGGACTGGGTGGACTGACTGACTGCATGACACCGCGGGAGACTCAAGTATAAGCCGAGGGGGGCTTTTTCAGCACAAAAAAAATGTGCTGAAAACTCGGCTTATACTCGAGTATATACGGTAATTGGGACTTTATGTCACTGATGTTCACAAAATAGACCATAATGTTGACGTGGAAAAAAATGATATGGTTTTAAATGGTTCTTTGGGGGATTCCTATGGATCCTGTCACTTTAAATTTTAAGATTTTTCCAGAAAGGATGATGACTACACACAGCACCAAAGCTACTTTGGAGAGCATGAAAACCAAGATCTTAAAGTGATTGCACCTTGTAAAACAACCCATTTAGTATAAAATATAAATGAAAGGCAAAACATTTGTGTATAGATATAAAAAAAACATTATTAATACCCTTTTCTCCCCTCTTTATGAGTGATCACATTCTCTCTGTTCTCAGCTGCAAGAGGTAAGGGAGGAGAAACAGCAGTACACTGAGCTTCCTAGTGAATAGCTGTGCAGGGGGGTCTTCAGGACAAGTCTGGTCATTGGAGGAGAGCAGGCTGAGTTCCCAGCACAGCTAGAAAACTGACCACAGTGTGTTCCCCCAGGGACTGTCAGGATTTCACACAAAGGAAGCAATACAAAGAGAACAGGAGACTTTTCATAGGTGTGCCCAGCCTATTGGATTAGGGTGTGCACCCCAAAGCTCAAACACAGAGCAACAGAGGCAGTGGCTTAGGGGTGTACACATGTCACAGCTGTGATGTTATGCTTCATAGACATGGCAAAAATTACATGTGAAATTACATGCGAATTCAAAGCACATGTGAACGAGTCCTTCATTTTTTTAAGTTTTTTTACATTTGTTTTTGGTTATTTATTTTTTACATCTTTTATCTGCCCCTGTAGGGAGCTTTGGTGAAATATCAGAGTTCTAAACAGACCCCTGATGTCTTACATTTAAGACTGAGAAATGGACTGAGGACAGGAGGGAGGCGCAGATGCTGGAACTGATCCCCCTGCAGCTCAGCCAGAGGGAGGGAGAGGAAGAGAAGCTGGTAGCACTGCAGGAGGAAGAACAAGAGGATCGGTACTAAGGCAGTACAGCCAGTCCTCGGCAGGTGCCTGGGCCCCCTTTTGGAACACAGACCTGATACAGGAGGGCAGGCTGTACTTCCTTATCATCGGCCCTGTCACACAGGGTGATTAGGGCAGTGAATTTCCATACGAGGCGCAGGGGTGCTGCACCCAAATCCATGCGCCTGGCCCCCAATCTACGGGCGCTGGATGCATGAATTCCAATGTTTTTTTTTTTAGAAGCACATGATTAGAGCGTGGTGATCTAATTGGCTTCAAAAAAGGGTGGGCTTGGGACGCAGAGCACTGTGCCCCAAGCCCACACAGTTGTGTGACAATAGCGAATTAATATTCACTATTGTATTCCTGATTCTCCTCCCGGTCAATCAGGAAGCAGGTCCTGAGACCCGTTACCCGATTGGCTGAGAGGAGAAGCGATTCTATTGGCCACTGGGGAGAAGGGAGGAGACGCAGGGGAAGCCACCGAAGCCAAGGAGGAGTCGCCGCAGGGTGAAGCCACCGCCCGGAGGAAGCGCTGCCCGTCACCTAGATGGGGTAAGTGCGGGGCTGGTGACCGAATGACTGGGGGGGGGGCGTGTTGAAGAAAAAAAAAGAATGGCTGCTTAAGCACAAGATGTATGTGTGAAATGAATGCGTCTACGTGACTGTTTTCTGGTGTCATCACGGTGATTTCAATAAAGGCATTTGGAACCTTTGGATGTGCAGCCATTCTTCTTTTTCTTCAAGTATCCCACGGCTGTGGGCCAGGGCTGGTACTCCTCATTAGGTTCGATTTGGGTTATCATATATACCTGTATACCTGGAGCAGTGGGATCATTCTTACTTTAATTCAGTGACTGTGGGTGGGGGGGGGGTGCCTGTGACCCTCACCGACCGGGGACTGGGTGGCGGGGCCCCCCCAAAAATATACCACCAGCCTCCGCTGGATTAGGGTGTGCCCAGGCACATCCGGCACACGCCCTGCGCATGCCTATGGTACTTTTTTATACAAGTACATGGTACAGGAGGCACATATTAGGAATATGAAATGTTGGGATTACATACTCTTTACATGGATGGACACAGGGCTCACTGCATATAAAAATGAAAATTATATAAGACACCCCTGAGATCCCAGTGTCCACCTAGTTGACAGGTATTAGCAAGGGTGCAAAAAAAGGTAAATAAGGTCTTATACAGATCTAAGACAGCTTGAAATAATGCCTTCATTCAAGTAGCATTAGAAAACACAGCAAGCCCAGTGCATTCTTAGCTCCCTCGTATGTATTTCATGTGTGTATTTAGCTGTTTGCCTGGAGTTCAGCTTTAAGTCTCGGCTAGGTCACTAGTACCAAGTAAATATAGACAGACAGAATATCTGATGCTAATGTGCTTTCTCAACCTCTAACATACAGACATCTCGATCTCCTTGCATTAGGTTATCACAAAGCAGATGTGTGCCGCATACCAAAAAATGGGTCTTCTTCCAGAAAGCTGGCCGCATGTTTTATCAACTAAAGATTACAAATGACGCGTTATCAGTACGATAAAATCAGATGCAATCAACCCCCAATATGTCATGTGTCACCATTGTTCACTCAAGAGTGGGATCACAGCGGAGATGTGAAAACGGGAAAATAATTTAAGCGGCGGATATAGCCCAGGGTTAGGTTATCTGCAGTGAAATATTAAAATGTAACACAACGAGTAATCAGAGAGGGGCACCTTCCAGAGAGACGCTCTGTAGCGCTTGCCTTGTTGTTTCATCGGCTTTTTTTCCCCCATTAAATCAGACACTTGTTCTAAATAAAGCCTTCTGGGAGAAGCGAAGAGAATGCCGCGTGTGGAGATGGGGAAAATTGGAGCATGTGTTTCCTAAGTAAAACTATTCCGAGATCAAGGGAAGTGTCAGTGCTTATCGCCATCAGGAACATATCAATGTAATTATGTTTGTAGCATCAATTGAGGTCATTATTCTAATGCACACAACTCAAGGACCGCTATTACAATCTGCAGCTCGCAAAACATTGTGTGAGTAGGAGAAGAGAGAACTGGCTTGCCTTAACTTACCCAGGAAAATCAAACATATACCATCCCTAGCTGTAGACACTTCTTAAAGCCTGCAAACATCTTTATTTCATATCCAGAGTAGCCCTGAAACCCAAAAATGCTGAACTAAACATATTTTAGTCTCAGCATTGGACTGCCACCACATCTTCCTATTGGCCAGTAAGACCATCTATAATGATGACTAACCAACGGGGTGGTGCGGGTGGCTGGCTAAAGTGTAATAGCTCTGGCCACAATTTAGTTAACAACGTGTTCCTGTCTACAATGTATGTAGTCAGACCCCCGGGAGACAGCCTCACGCCGTGCAATACTTTGTTGGCTTAGTCCTTTTATCAGACGGGCTCCACTGTCCATCACCCATTCGGTCTACTCCTGTGGATGTTGTACTTGGACAGCATTTGGATTATATATACCCTTTCCTGATATCTACCCCCGTCAAATAGGCTCCATCCACCAATTGGAGTTCTTTTTCGTTTATATTAGTTGGTGTTCCCTTCATTGAATCCTTCACATGTAGGGAACTGTCTACTCTACAATATACTCCTCTATGTTCTATTTGCAGACTCCCTGCATACCTTAATTGATCCTTCTCACTATTACCCATTTGGAATTTTTTCAGCCTCTGTATTTTCTCTGTTATTCGGATGGGCGTTCACCTATATCAGGTTCTGCTCTCATAAGATAGTGAGATTTGTTCCTTGTTTTTGTACTCTCTTGCTGTCCGTCCTGACGAAGCCTCACGGCGAAACGCGTAGACGACGCATAAGGGACTCCACTCATACTTTTATTATGTATGGTTTTTAACTCTTTGAACTTTGTGTTTTTGTGTCTATTTTTTGTAATAAATATTTTCTGATATTTCCTTGTTGCTGTGTTGCCTTTAAAGTCCGACCTTTGGTTGCTCCTCCTGAGTAATCTTACACATTTTCACTTATCAATCCGGATGTGGCAGTGTGAGTGCTTCCCCCCCCCTTCTTTCATCTTCTCCTGTGTCCTCCTCACCCCTCCCCTCTCTGTCTGTGTGTGAGCTGCCCCTCCCCTCACCTGCTGCTCTCATAACACTAACCTGTATACACCATCCGTACTGCCTTCTATTGCAGTGTCCCCCTCTGTGAATGATTTATAAATATAAATGCTGTAAATACCTCATTTAAGAGCCGAGATTGCGATCACATGACCAGTCAGCTCTCTCCTCCTCCTCCCCTCCAGACTGACATCAGCAGAGGAATCTCAACCCTGCCCACTG
Organism: Rana muscosa; assembly: GCA_029206835.1. Classification (NCBI taxonomy): domain Eukaryota; kingdom Metazoa; phylum Chordata; class Amphibia; order Anura; family Ranidae; genus Rana; species Rana muscosa. Next base: position 290,131,564 of record CM055128.1, on the reverse strand, counting down.
CATTTCTCAGAGGAGGAAAGGAGAAATCTGGCCAGTCATGTGATCGCAATCTCGGCAGTGAAATTAGGTATTTGCAGCATTTATTTTTATAAATCACACACAGAGGGGGATATTACAATAGGAGGCAGCGCTGATGGTGTATACAGGTTAGAGTGGCTTAACAACCACGTTAAGTTAATCCAGGATACAGTTATGACTATACAAAGTTATAAATGCATCCCACAAAATACAAAACCTGCATCTTCTAATTTGGTCCTACTAGTTTATTAAATGCATGTGATGTGTTTTCTATGCAGAGTAATGCAGACAAAGAAGAAGAAACAATATCCTGGAACAAAATATCACCAGGACCCCTCAAGTTTCATGCTAAAAATCCAATGTAGTCATTTGGACCTGCTAATTGACAAAACGGTTTTCAGAATAATGAGCCACAGAACAACATGGTCTCCATACAATGTTTAACACCTTTGCATACTGGTCCACCACTGACTCTTCATTAGGGATGAGCTTCGTGTTCGAGTCGAACATACGTTCGACTCGAACATCGGCTGTTCGATCGTTCGACGAAGATCGAACGATTTGGGCCGTTCGCGCCAAATTCGAGTGACGCGAACGGCCCACAATGCACTACGCCATCGCAGTGTCATCCAGGCGCTGTGATTGGCCAAGCATGCACTGTGACCCCGCATGCTTGGCCAATCACAGCGCCGGCAGCGAGGAGAGCAATGATTGGCCACAGGCAGGATGCCTGTGGCCAATTATTGCTGAGGGGGTTTAGTACACGCCCCACACTATAAAAGGCCTCCAGCACGGCGGCCTAGTGTAGTGTGTTCCGGAGCAGGGATAGAGCAGCATAGGCAGGGACAGTGACTTTTATTTCTTTCTTGCTTAACCTGGATTCCTTTAGTTTAGGGAAAGAGAAGGATAGGTAGGGAGAGTGTCAGTGTGTTTTGTGCTTGTGCTATATTGTGCTTAAAAAAAACATTTTTTCTAGGGACAGAAAACTGTAGGTAGGGAGAGTGTGTCAGTTTCTTTCACTGTCAAAGTCCTTGTTTCCAGGGACCTGGAAGGACAGTGAGGTAATTCTCCTTGTGCTAAATTGTGCTTAAAAAAAACATTTTTTCTAGGGACAGAAAACTGTAGGTAGGGAGAGTGTGTCAGTTTCTTTCACTGTCAAAGTCCTTGTTTCCAGGGACCTGGAAGGACAGTGAGGTAATTCTCCTTGTGCTAAATTGTGCTTAAAAAAAACATTTTTTCTAGGGACAGAAAACTGTAGGTAGGGAGAGTGTGTCAGTTTCTTTCACTGTCAAAGTCCTTGTTTCCAGGGACCTGGAAGGACAGTGAGGTAATTCTCCTTGTGCTAAATTGTGCTTAAAAAAAAACATTTTTTCTAGGGACAGAAAACTGTAGGTAGGGAGAGTGTGTCAGTTTCTTTCACTGTCAAAGTCCTTGTTTCCAGGGACCTGGAAGGACAGTGAGGTAATTCTCCTTGTGCTAAATTGTGCTTAAAAAAAACATTTTTTCTAGGGACAGAAAACTGTAGGTAGGGAGAGTGTGTCAGTTTCTTTCACTGTCAAAGTCCTTGTTTCCAGGGACCTGGAAGGACAGTGAGGTAATTCTCCTTGTGCTAAATTGTGCTTAAAAAAAACATTTTTTCTAGGGACAGAAAACTGTAGGTAGGGAGAGTGTGTCAGTTTCTTTCACTGTCAAAGTCCTTGTTTCCAGGGACCTGGAAGGACAGTGAGGTAATTCTCCTTGTGCTAAATTGTGCTTAAAAAAACATTTTTTCTAGGGACAGAAAACTGTAGGTAGGGAGAGTGTGTCAGTTTCTTTCACTGTCAAAGTCCTTGTTTCCAGGGACCTGGAAGGACAGTGAGTGAATTCTCCTTGTGCTAAATTGTGCTTAAAAAAACATTTTTTCTAGGGACAGAAAACTGTAGGTAGGGAGAGTGTGTCAGTTTCTTTCACTGTCAAAGTCCTTGTTTCAAGGGACAGAGAAGGACACCTGAAGGTAGCCCTTATTGCTTTTTTCCCATCTCCCTGCAGGCCATCTATTAGAATGTCTGGAAGGCAAACAAGGAGAGGCAGACAGTCAGGAGGCAATAAAAGAGGGCAAGCAGGCTCTGTGTCTGGGGGCAACAGTGCTGGTCGTGGACGCGGTGCATTGTCATCAGCACATGGCCATGGGACACGCTTGTCCTTCTTTTCGGCAGCTGGACATGTTGAGCCACATCATGCCGAAGACTTGGTAGAGTGGATGACCAAGCCCTCCTCCTCCTCCTCATCCTCTCTCACCCAGGCTCAGGGTACTGGAAAAGCAGCTGCCAAAGCGTCCTCTTCCCTGGTATCAATGTCAGACTCATCATCAGTCACTCCTTCCCTAGACCCACCATGTCCTCCTCCTGAGGAGTCCCCCGAACTGTTTCAGCACAGTGTTGGGTACATGCTCCAGGAGGATGCCCAGCGTTTCGAAGGGTCTGATGATGAAACCCAGCTAGAGGAAGGCAGTAGCGTGAGAGCAGACAGAGGGGATGCTCAAGAAGGACACCAATCTGGCAGTCATGTTCCAGCAGCTGCAGCATACTGCCAGATTGCCTCCAGTGATGAGGAGGGAGGTGATGATGAGGTCACTGACTCCACGTGGGTGCCTAATAGGAGAGAGGAGGAGGAGGAGGATGAGGAGGAGGCACATCTCCAACGAGGCAGGATGCCCTTTGGTGGCCAGCGTAAGGGCAGTACACCGACGGAATCACACCGCAGAGCTCCGCCTGTGCAGGGCGCTGCCTCTGCCCGTCATTCAAAAAGTTCTTTGGTGTGGGCCTTTTTTGAGGCTAGTGCATCAGATCGCACAGCTGCTGTTTGCAACATATGTCTCAAGCGTATATCGCGTGGCCAAAACATCAGCCGCTTGGGTACCACATGCCTGACCAGACATATGTTGACCTGCCATGCAGCTCGTTGGCAAGCCTACCTCAAAGACCCACACCAAAGAACAAAGCGGACCTCTCCTTGCACCGCATCAGCTGGGATCTCCAACCCCACTATAACTTCAGTCCTCTCTGAAACATGCACTGAGAGGAATGAAGGTGTAGAATTAGGTGTGTCACAGCCAAGTACTTGCGGCCACTCTGCTAGCAGTACACCGACGTCCGATTCTAGCAGGCAAATTTCCCTGCCCCAGCTGCTGGACCGTCGAAAGAAGTTCACTCCCAGCCATCCACATGCCCAGCGGTTGAATGCTAGCTTGGCTAAATTGCTAGCGCTTCAACTGCTGCCTTTTCAGTTGGTAGACTCGGCCCCCTTCCGTGAGTTTGTGCAATGTGCGGTTCCTCAGTGGCAGGTTCCCAAACGCCACTTTTTCTCACGGAAGGCTATTCTGGCTCTCTACCGGCATGTGGAAGGCAATGTCTTGGCCTCGCTGGACAGGGCGGTCAGCGGTAAGGTGCATATTACCGCTGACTCATGGTCCAGCAGGCATGGACAGGGACGTTACCTTTCTTTCACGGCCCATTGGGTCACTCTTTTGGCAGCTGGGAAGGATGCAGGACAAGGTGCAGTAGTGTTGGAGGTTGTCCCACCGCCACGCCTCCAAAATGCTACTACTGGTTGTGACACACCTCTCTCCTCCACCCCCTCCTCTTCTTCTTCCTCCATGGCCTCTTCCTGTGGTTTGTCCTATGAACCAGCGGTGCTCCGTAGCCGTTCACGGGGCTACGCAAGTACGCAGGCAAAAAGATGCCATGCCGTGCTTGCGCTGGTGTGTTTGGGGGACAGAAGCCACACTGGGGCAGAGGTCCTGTCTGCTCTGCAGGGCCAGGCCGAGAGGTGGTTGACGCCACGCCAGCTTAAGCCAGGAATGGTGGTTTGCGACAATGGCACCAACCTCCTCTCCGCCCTCCGACAGGGACAACTGACCCATGTGCCCTGTGTGGCTCACGTCCTTAACCTGGTGGTGCAGCGGTTCTTGGGCAGGTACCCGGGCTTACAGGATGTCCTGAGGCAGGCCAGGAAAGTCTGTGTGCATTTCCGCAGATCTTATAATGCCAGTGCTCGCCTGGCTGAGCTGCAAAAGGAGTTGAACCTGCCCAAGAACCGCCTTATATGTGACATGCCCACCAGGTGGAACTCAACGTTGGCCATGCTGCAGCGGCTGCACACGCAGCAGAGGGCCATCAATGAGTACCTGTGCGACTACGGCACCAGGACAGGGTCAGGGGAGCTTGGTTTTTTTTCTCCACGCCAGTGGGGCATGATCAGGGATGCATGCACTGTCCTGGCACCATTTGAGGAGGCCACGAGGATGGTGAGCAGTGACAGTGCATGCATCAGTGACACTGTACCTCTTGTCCACCTGTTGGAGCACACGCTGCGTGGAATAATGGACAGGGCACTTGAGGCAGAACAGAGGCAGGAAGAGGAGGACTTCCTTGCCTCTCAAGGCCCCCTTTACCCAGACAGTGTTCCTTCTGTCCCACCCATCGCACAGGAAGAGGAGGAGGAGGAGGAGGAGGAGGATTGTGTCAGCATGGAGGTGGAGGCTGGCACTCAGCATCATCAGCAGCAGTCTTTTAGGGATGATTTACAGTCCCAAGAAATCAGTGGACTTGTACGTGGCTGGGAGGAGGTGGCTGCGGATCATGTCGTCCTTAGTGACCCAGAGGACTCCGGAGCGAATGCCTCAGCAAACCTACGCTGCATGGCCTCCCTGATCCTGCAAAGTCTGCGGAAGGATCCTCGTATTCTTCGGATCAAGGAGAGGGACCATTACTGGCTGGCCACTCTCCTTGATCCACGGTACAAGGGTAAGGTTGCGGACCTTATGTTACCGTCGCAGAGGGAGCAGAGGATGAGACAACTCCGGGAGGCCTTGCAGAAAGGTCTGTGCAACGCGTTCACAGAGACTGGGAGGTTACAAACTCCTGGTCCTGGACAACGAGTTGCTGAGGCTTCGGCCAGTCAAAGAAGGAGCGGTGGGGAAGGTGGCCGTCTGACCGATGCGTTCAGACAATTCTTTAGTCCGCAGCCCCAAAGTATGATCGGTTCCAGCAACCATCGCCAGCGTCTGATAAACATGGTGCAGGAATATCTAGGGGCAAGGTCAGACTTGGACACCTTCCCCACCGAAAATCCTCTGGCTTACTGGGTCTTGAGGATGGATCACTGGCCAGAGCTTGCACAGTATGCAATTGAGCTACTGGCCTGTCCTGCATCCAGCGTTCTTTCGGAACGCACATTCAGTGCTGCTGGAGGATTTGTCACGGATCACAGGGTGCGCCTGTCCACCGACTCGGTTGATCGACTGACTTTCATCAAGATGAACCAGTCTTGGATCACCACCAGCTACCACACACCTGATGCTGATATAACAGACTAATTGATTTTAACATGTCACATCCCTTCAAGACTGATGCTGAGTGCCTGTGCTGTTATGTTGACTGGCTATCCTCCTCCTCCGAGTCCTCAATGATACGATTGATGATGATAGCTTGGAAGATCATTTTTGTTTATGGGTGCCGCCACCAGTGGCTAAGGCCCAATTTTTCAGCCCCTGTTTTACAGGGGCGTGTAATTACAATTTTTTTAGCAATAATTTGCCATAGGGCTCATTGCTGTGCTCCAAGTACAGTATCTGTGAGGGGTTGGAGTGTTGTGGCACCAGTGCCTAAGGCCCAATTTTTCAGCCCCTGTTTAACAGGGGCGTGTCATTACAATTTTTGAAGCAATACTTTGCAACAGGGCTCATTGCTGTGCTCCAAGTACAGTATCTGTGAGGGGTTGTAGTGTTGTGCCACCAGTGCCTAAGGCCCAATTTTTCAGCCCCTGTTCAACAGGGGCATGCAATTACAATTCTTGATCTAATAATTCACAGCAGGGTCCATTGCTGCACCCACCAAGAGTAACTCTGAGGGCTTACAGTCTTGTGGCAACGCCACCACCACCACCACCACGAAAGGCCCAATTTCTCAGCCCCTGTTCAAAAGGGGCATGTAATTACAATTCTTGATCTAATAATTCACAGCAGGGCCCATTGCTGCACCCACCAAGAGTAACTGTCAGGGCTTACAGTGTTGTGGCACCAGCACCACCATCAAAGCCCCAATTTTTACTACCACTGTTCAACAATTATATGTAATTAAAATTCCTGATATAATAGTTGACAGCAGGGCGTTCCAGCACCAACCAAGAGTAACTGAGTGCTTACAGTGTTGTGCCAACACCAACAACTAAGGGGCCTATTTCTGCAGAGTATATACGGCAGGTCCCTACTTTCAAACATCCAACTTACAAACGACTCCTACTTGCAAACGAAAGAAGACAACAGGAAGTGAGAGGAAATCTACCCCTAGAAAGGAAAATTCTCTCCTGTAAGAATAAATATGGGAGAAAGGGGTCTCATCTGTACTGATGCTTTATCAGCAATCCTTGTTTCAAGAAAAACACCACATTTCAAAAACAGTTGTCATTGGGACGGAAAGTGAGGTGAAATGTTCTGAACAGGGGCACAGACAGCAAAACAAATGTTACAGGGGTGATAACCCTTACCTATGTTTCCCAAAAAGTTTAAAAATAGATTTTTGGGCTGGAGCTACACTTCAACAATGTACCTGTTCAAAATTACAAACAGATTCTACATAAGAACAAACCTACAGTCCCTGTCTTGTATGCACCGCCTGTATACGGCTGTTCAGAGTATATAGGGCCTTTTTTATTTTATGTGCGGGGTTCCCCTTAATATCCATACAAGACCCAAAGGGGCTGGTAATGGGCTGGGGTAGGGGGGGGGTCATGGGGTAGCTATGCCATTTTTCTTAAAGAATTTCATCCATATTACCGGGACCAGACATTACATTAAAGCCGCAAGCAGTTTTAAATGGCTTTTTTTTCCTTTAGAAGTGTCATTTTGTGCAGGGACAGTTCTAAACACGGGAAACACGTGGCACTTCACAGGCATACTTTAGACACCCCCCAGGTACGATATTTAAAGGAATATTTGACTTTTTTTTTTTCACTTTATGCATCATTAAAATGACTGCTCCCGAAAAACGACCGTTTTTAAAACTTCTTTTTGCATTGATACATGTCCCCTGGTGCACAACCCGGGTTCCCAAACCCTATTTATGACAATAACATGCATAATAGTTGTTATAATTAGCACTTTAGAATTCGAACGTTCGCATCCATTGTATTTAATAGGGTTCTAATGTTCGTTCGAACTTTCGGTCCGTTCGCGGGTTCTGGTGCGAACCGAACCCGGGGGTGTTCGGCTCATCACTACTCTTCATAGTAAATAAGTCATATTTAAGCCTGAGCTGAAAATTTAGATTTGGAGGGTAACAAGTATCTTGACTGCTATGGGGCAATACATACATGAGACATGCAGATAACTTAAAGTGATACTAAAGTCTTTTTTTTTTATTGTTAAAAATAACAAACATGTTATACTTACCTGCCCTGTGTAATGGTTTTGTAGAGAGCAGCCCGGATCCTCCTCTTCTTGGGTCCCTCTTCAGAGCTCATCGCCCCTCCCTCCTGTTGAGTGTCCCCACAGCAAGCAGCTTGCTATGGGGGCACCCAAGCCAAGCTGCAGCCCATGTGTCCATTCAGACACGGAGCTGCGGCCCGCCCCCTCTCCTCATTGGCTCACTGACTTTGATTGACAACGGTGCCACGCTGCTGATTCAGCCAATGAGGAGGGATAGCTGAGTCTCTCATGCAAGATCGCTGGATCAAGATGGGCTCAGGTAAGTATTAGGGGGGCTGCTGCACACAGAATGCATTAAGATAAAAAAAAACTTCTGCCTTTACAACTACTTTAAACCAGCCATACATGGATCAAAATTCGGCCAGTTCAGCAGGGACTAGCCGAGATTGGATTTGTGTATGCTAAGGCTGATTGTACCCAAGTCTCTCCATCAATAGACTTGGGTACAACCAGCCTGTTGTATTTTTTACATGCAATTACTGCCGGTGGCAATAGCCACTAACAGTAATCATTATGTTCTGCCTGCTGGGAAGGCTCCCTGCGCCCCCCACCTGCAGAACACAATAGCGCTGCAGGAGGCATTCCCCTTATCAACACTGACTGTTGATGTGGAATCAAGGGATTTTCTTTCCTTCCACCATGGAAAAAATTGTCATCATCTATGGGCTGCTTAAGACTTTGGGCTGGTTCACACCAGATGCAGTCCAATGCATTTTTTTTCTGCATCAAAAACGGATGAACAGTGTTTAAAATAGTTGTAAAGCTTTGTTTGTTTTTTTTGTTTAAATAACAAACATGTTATACTTACCTCCACTGCGCAGTTCATTTTGCACAGAGTGGCCCCGATCCTCGTCTTCTGGGTCTCTCGGCAGCTGTCTCGGCTCCTCCCCGCAAGACCTAACCCCCTTCATGTGAAGCTCTCTCACGAGGGGGGGGTTAGCTTGCGGGCGCGCTCCCGTGATACATCCGGCGGCTATAGCCACCGACTGTATCACTCGGCCCCGCCCCCCTGGCGCGCCGCGTCATTGGATGTGATTGACAGCAGCGCGAGCCAATGGCTGCGCTGCTATCAATCTATCCATTCTAGACAATCAAGGGCCAGACTCCGTGGAGAAGAGGACGCCGGGGACGCGCACAGCAGGTGAACGGGCTCAGGTAAGTAAAACGTGGGGGGCTGGGGGGCCGTCATTGCCGGGTGTTTTTTCACCATAATGCATAGGATGCATTAAGGTGAAAAAACACGAACCTTTACAATCCCTTTACCATGGATTCCAATAGCCCTAGTTCACACCAGTGCAGTGGTGTGTTCCAGTGCAGTCAACAAAAGTAGAACACACTGCATTTTTTTCTGTATGGACCGCTTAACACATCAAAAATGCAACGTAAAGCACGTGTCCTTGATTGTACTCAATTGAGATTACGGGAAAAAAATGGAAAAAGTGCACTGGAACACATCAAAAAACGCTTATGCAGAAACGCGTCTAGAACGCAGAAAAAGTGATGTGAACAGACCCTCACTCAACTTGGGAAATGACATGCATGGTACAATATACTTGGATGTGTTAAAATAATGGTACACACACATCAAAAACATAAGTACAATATTCAATCTCAGTTTATTTTCTAGAGGAACATCCGGAACATCCGCAGCCATATACACAACATCAAAGAAGACCAAGATCCTTTGTACAGAAGAGCTGCAGGAATACAGTAAATGTCAGTACGCCTGTGACATCACAATGTCACCTACACTGCACCACTAGCACGCCAAAGTCACCCGCTGGCAATAATTATGCACCTTTAGTCTTCCATGCTCATAAAACTTTGTACACTATCTGTTACAACTTTATGTTAATTGCTGGAGCATCTAGGCAAGCGCTCTTCTTTTAAAGGAAAATTTCCAGCTCTTGCAGACGACAACAAAAATTTGTACATATTAAAGTAGACGCTTTGAGATTTTAAGACAATTCTGACTTGCGGGTACATTGTCAGCAAATTTCTCTTTAGATACTTCCGTTTTTATAGCTCTCATACAAGAAAGAAAAGCTTTTCTACAGGGAAAAAGCACCAGGAAGAAAGACGGCAGAAGGGCTTGGTGAAATCTGTTGAAGTATATTCGTGCTGACGAGGTCTTGCCACTAAACTACGTTGGGCGCTTTGGCCCTCTCTGTACATTTAGTGCCCACGAAAACTGATCCTGTGTGACAGCCCTAAATCAAGCTCACACTTTACAGTAATGTAGGGTGACAGTCACTTGTAGCAGGGACCGATTGGCAGCATTGACGGAATTGTCCTACAGCACTTAGGGCTCGACTTATGTCACATGCAGAGTGCCAGCAGCTAACGCCAGTCAATCTGGCTGACTGTTCCTGCAAAGTCGCCACAGGAGGGAGAGGGGTGTGGGGCTCCATTTAGTTGCCCTAAGGTCAGGATAGAAAGTGTGAATTGTTTAACCAATGATTTACTGCTACAATGAAAGCTTAAACAGATGTGTTGAAGGAAAGTGCAGGTTGATACCTTTTTTCTAGAGACTGCATGCTTGACTGATCGGAATCTTTACAACGATTCTTCCTCCCTTCTGCCCTGTTCTGCATAAACGAGGTTAAATTAGATCTGTGACATTTGCATCTAATTGCCCTCCATTTGGGAACAATTTTGCATTCAGATAGACTTAATGTGCCCCAGTGATTGTGAGCTTAATAACCTGCTAAGAGCCTGTGTTCATCACATCTTGTGTTCTAAGCCACACTACAACCTCAATTGGTCTAATGCCTCGTACACACAGCCGAGATTCTCGTCGAAAAAAACATGTCGTTTTTTTCGACAAGATTCTTGGACAAGAAACTTGTCCCGGCCGAGTGTACACATGCTCCTTTCAAAGAACCCGCGGTTCTTTGAATGGAGCGAACGCGGTGACGTCATCGAATACGATGAGCATGCGCTCGTCACATTTGATGCCGTAGCCGCCATCTTTGTTCACCCTACCTATGCCTAGGAAGCTATCGCCCATGCGTCAAAGTCATTTCGAGCATGCGCGGGCTTCCCGGCGAAAAGGTAAGTGTACACACACACAATTTTCTCGTCGAGAAACAGGCTGACGAGAATCTCAACGAGAAAATAGAGAGCAGGTTCTCTGTTTTCTCGTCGAGATTCTTGTCGCTTTTCTTGACGAGAAACCATACACACGAACGAATTTCTCGGCAAGAAATCTCTGCCAGCAAGTTTCTTGCTGGTTTTTGCCGAGAAACTCGTTCGTGTGTACGAGGCTTGAGAAACCTAAATTGCTACCTAAGTTTAAAGAAAACCCATCAAGAGGACAGTTGTTTTTCATGCCTCCATCTGCAAGCAAGCACCGTAGAGTGCCTCTTCCTAAATCAAGTAAGTGCTGCTAGTTCCAGTACACATTTTACTTTTCAACAACATGGGCTTATGTCTTCATTTGCCAAGGACAGTCCCCATTACAAAGGGTGTGTCTTCAGGCAAACAAATGGCTCCAGCAATGTTCCTGGTAGTGTAGTCCTGCCACTTGTCAAGCCTGTGTGGCATGTAGACAAGGAATGATGTCGTTGTTGGCTTCGGTCTCTGCCCACCACCTGTCAGACCGGTGTAGCACAGAGCTGAGGAGTTGTTTAATAGCACTTCCTAGCGCTCCATGCTGCATAGGTCTAACAGGGGGCAGGCAGTTTGCCAGGGTCAATCTCAGTTATGAGTGGTCTGTCCCCAGCAAACAAATGGCTCCAGCAGTGTCCCTGGTGGTGTAAACCTGCAGCTTATCAGACCCTTGTACCAGAAAAATTAGGAGTTTGTATGATGTAGTTGTTGGCTCCTGTCTCTGCCCACCACCTATCAGACCTGTGTAGCACAGAGCTGAGGAGGAGTCTAGGAGCACTTCCCAGGGCTCCATGCTACATAGGTCTAACATAGGGCAAGCGGTTTCTGCAAGGTCAATCCCCATTATGAGTGTTCTGTCCCAACCAAACAAATGGCTCCAGCAATGTCCCTGGTGGTTGTGGCCTGCTCACAACCTTTCAGATCTGGGTAGCACAGTGCTAAGGAGGAGTTTAAGAGCACTTCCTAGGGCTCCATGCTACATAGGTCTAACATAGGGCAAGCGGTTTCTGCAAGGTCAATCCCCATTATGAGTGTTCTGTCCCAACCAAACAAATGGCTCCAGCAATGTCCCTGGTGGTTGTGGCCTGCTCACAACCTTTCAGATCTGGGTAGCACAGTGCTAAGGAGGAGTTTAAGAGCACTTCCTAGGGCTCCATGCTACATAGGTCTAACATAGGCAAAGGCGGCTCTCTAATTAGGCAAATTAGGTGGTCGCCTTAAGCCCCGCAATCAGAGGGGCCTCGCGCAGCCACCTAGTTTGCCTTATAACAGAGTCGTCTCTTCTAGTAGCAGAGATCCCTGCCACCAGCGCAGCGCGAGTCCTCCCAGACAGTGGAAAGGAAAAACGTACCGCTCAAAAGCTTGAGAATTCACCAAATAGCTGCTTCCGCCCAGTTACTCACACAGGTGCTGGCTCTGCACTGATGCATGGGAGAAAAAGAAACCCTGGACTGCCGCACTCTGTATAGACAGTTATTTATTCCAAAATTTCAGGTAAAAAATCCAAATTCAAAATAAATCCATAAATCCAAAACAACAAATGCAGATAGTGTGCATGCAGGGAAGGGTGGCTAACGCGTTTCACGTCACGAATTGACGCTTATTTATAGCTAAGGTGTGTGGGAATCAATAGAGGTATAAATGAAAAATAAAGTAACTTTACACCAATCAGTACTGAAAGAACACAGTTGACTGGGATAACCTTATGTTTGATTCCGACACTCCCAAGAAAGGGTGAGGGGGGAAGGGAATAGCACTCTTTTGAAGACCATTCACAAAAATACAAAATTACAAAATGTGTATAAATTATAAACTAAACACTTAATGCTTAAACATAGACACACCAAAGTGTGTCTATATATTATTTAAAGTGAATGAATATGACAGTGATAAGTATGAATGTCAATTAATTAAGTTCAAAAAATGAACGGAAAAATCTTTTTAAATGAAAAAATAAATGAAAAGTGAAAATGTGAAAATGTTTTTTGGAGATGGTGAGCCATAGATGTAAATATATTCATGTATGTGAAATAATTATTATGTGATATTCGTGTGAATTGAAATAATAATAATAGTAATTTACAAATACTCCAAAAAACCATAATGGTGAATTAATTAATAAATAATAAATAATAAAATTTAAATGCACAAAATGTGCACAATGCGTGCTACTGCCAAACAGACTGTGTGACAATTACATAGGGAAATGTGAAGAATGATAAAAATGAATAAATAAATGATAAGTGATCATGAAGGAGATATATGTGTGTGTATAAAGTGTAAAGAAATGTCCATATATGAATGTCTATAAATGTGCTATATAACATAATATAATCCACCTTGTAATGGGTCAATGGATATAATACAATATGCCATAGAACAAAATAAACATGGATAAATCAATACAATTTAAATAAATATCATGTGTGAATATATGCATTTACCGGAGACACATGTCTCTCCTGTATGCACACATGAACCTTGGACTTTCAACTTTAAACATAAACATAAATAAGAAATGTATAATAAATGAGTATGAAAATGTACAAAGATATGCGCGATAATATACAATAAAATCATGCAAGGGGGTACATGAAAATGTGTGTAAGGAAATTCGGATGTTCAGATCCATATAGGAAAATGGTATTGAACCACACACAATACTATCTAGCAGGATGACCATGCATCTTTGCATAGATGTACCCTCATCTCTGCGGTTTAAGATGTAAACCCAATATTCAAATAATGATAAAATCATGATATTAACCTTAATTGTCAAGGGAATCTGTTAAAATAGTGTGTATGCACATGTCAATCACCGCACTTATCCAAAATCAAAAATTAAATAATATATGAACATATAAAAGTGTGCATGGTGGCCGGGCATGTGCATAGACACTATGGTACCTAAGTACTGGAAGCCGATGCTCATAATCACGGAACTTCAAATATGTATTAAGAACGGAATTACTATTAGTTCGAGGACTGGTAGTTGATAATAGCTCCTCCCAGACAGTGACACTGAGAAAACCATCCGTGAGCGGGACAGATCAGCAGGGGGATCGGAGCTCACTGAGAGCTCCAGACAGAGAGAGATGAGCTGGGCGTATCACAGCCAGCTCTGACACCTCTCCCCTCCCCCTGCTGCCCGCACAGCCAGACAGAGGAGAGGAGCTGCTTCTACTCCTCCCCCTCCTCCCGTTCTCTCCTCCTTTGTCTGCCCCGCCCACTCTCCCCGACAGACACTGTTTAGGCAAGCGATTTCTGCAAGTTAAATCCACATTATGAGTGTTATGAGTGTTCTGTCCCAACCAAACAAATGGCTCCAGCAATGTCCCTGGTGGTGTAAACCTGCAGCTTAATAGACCTGTGTAGCAGAAAAATGAGGAGTTTGAATGAAGTAGTTGTCGGCTCCTGTCTCTGCCCCACCACCTGTCAGACCTGTGTAGCACAGAGCTGAGGAGGAGTCTAAGAGCACTTCCTAGGGCTCTATGCTACATAGGTCTAACATAGGGCAAGCGGTTTCTGCAAGGTCATTCCCCATTATGAGTGTTCTGTCCCAACCAAACAAATGGCTCCAGCAATGTCCCTGGTGGTGTAAACCTGCAGCTTAATAGACCTGTGTAGCAGAAAAATGAGGAGTTTGAATGAAGTAGTTGTCGGCTCCTGTCTCTGCCCCACCACCTGTCAGACCTGTGTAGCACAGAGCTGAGGAGGAGTCTAAGAGCACTTCCTAGGGCTCTATGCTACATAGGTCTAACATAGGGCAAGCGGTTTCTGCAAGGTCATTCCCCATTATGAGTGTTCTGTCCCAACCAAACAAATGGCTCGAGCAATGTCCCTGGTGGTGTAAACCTGCAGCTTAATAGACCTGTGTAGCAGAAAAATGAGGAGTTTGAATGAAGTAGTTGTCGGCTCCTGTCTCTGCCCCACCACCTGTCAGACCTGTGTAGCACAGAGCTGAGGAGGAGTCTAAGAGCACTTCCTAGGGCTCTATGCTACATAGGTCTAACATAGGGCAAGCGGTTTCTGCAAGGTCATTCCCCATTATGAGTGTTCTGTCCCAACCAAACAAATGGCTCCAGCAATGTCCCTGGTGGTGTAAACCTGCAGCTTAATAGACCTGTGTAGCAGAAAAATGAGGAGTTTGAATGAAGTAGTTGTCGGCTCCTGTCTCTGCCCCACCACCTGTCAGACCTGTGTAGCACAGAGCTGAGGAGGAGTCTAAGAGCACTTCCTAGGGCTCTATGCTACATAGGTCTAACATAGGGCAAGCGGTTTCTGCAAGGTCATTCCCCATTATGAGTGTTCTGTCCCAACCAAACAAATGGCTCCAGCAATGTCCCTGGTGGTGTAAACCTGCAGCTTAATAGACCTGTGTAGCAGAAAAATGAGGAGTTTGAATGAAGTAGTTGTCGGCTCCTGTCTCTGCCCCACCACCTGTCAGACCTGTGTAGCACAGAGCTGAGGAGGAGTCTAAGAGCACTTCCTAGGGCTCTATGCTACATAGGTCTAACATAGGGCAAGCGGTTTCTGCAAGGTCATTCCCCATTATGAGTGTTCTGTCCCAACCAAACAAATGGCTCCAGCAATGTTCCTGGTGGTGTAAACCTGCAGCTTATGCAGTAATATCACTAGTTGTAATTACTGATTTGCAAAATTCAAAAACCACTTCATACATATGCCTGATCATTTTTATTGTTACACCACACATTATTTGATATCATGATAGAAGTAAAACAATGTGTTACTTATCTTTTGAAACAAACAGGTCATTGCAGGAGTAAAGAAATCGGGAATCCGAAGTCACTTACCTATAAGACAGAAACAAAGGAAAAGTCAGACAAAATCTAAATGGTACAAAGTGGCAAATACCATCTACAGTACATAATTATTGAAATATATATAAATATATATATATATAACACTCCATAAACAATCATTTAAGTTTTCTTATCAGTTCATTCTGCTATCTAAGTTGTCTATTCAAACTATTCCTTCACAACTGTATCCTTGGTGCACACATAGTCCTTATGCCAGCTGTAACACTGTATCCACACTCTTCGGGGATTACAAGGCTACCAAATGCTCCATATAAATAGCATTTTTTGGAAAAACATGACTTGAAGGAGCCAACAGCTTTTCAATATTTTAAGTCCATAAGTCAATACCAATCCTTTGTAATGATTGCTGGTTCAAAGGAAGCCTTTAAATTCTCTTGTTACACTTGCCAAATACATATTAGAAGCACACACCACATACATTTACACTATATTGTCAAAAGTATTGGGACACCTGCCTTTAAACGCACATGAACTTTAATGGCATCCTGGTCTTAGTCTGTACTGTAGAGTTCAATATTGAGTTGGCTCACCCTTAACATATACTATAACAGCTTCAACTTTTCTGGGAAGGCTGTCTGCATAGGTTTAGGAGTGCGTCTATGGGAATGTTTGACCATTCTTCCAGAAGCGCATTGGTGAGGTCAGGCACTGATGTTGGATGAGAAGGCCTGGATCACAGTCTCCGTGCTAATTCATCCCAAAGGTGTTCTGCTGGGTTTAGGTCAGGACTCGTTCATCCATGTCTATATGGACCTTGCTTTTTGCACTGGGCTGAATCATTTGGTGGAGGGGGGGGAGTATTATGGTGTGGGGTTGTTTTTCAGGGGTTGGGCTTGGCCCCTTAGTTCCAGTGAAGGGAACTCTTAAGGTGTCAGCATACCAAGACATTTTGGACAATTTCATGCTCCCAACATTGTGGGAACAGTTTGGGAATGGCCCCTTCTTGTTCCAACATGACTGCGCACCAGTGCACAAATCAAGGTCCATAAAGACATGGATGAGCGAGTTTTGGGTGGAGGAACTTGACTGGTCTGCACAGAGTCCTGACCTCAACCCGATGGTCAAACATATTTATGAATACAGAGATGCATTCATTGGTGGCTTTTATATCTGCTCAGGGTTCACAATTAATGTATAGTATAGACTAAAAATATGTATAAAAAGCCTCCTGTCAAAGCTACAGTAGGTGCCGCCGATATTGTGTCAATCTCGCCGCTTCTAGCGGCGAGATTGACACCCTATGAGCTCCGTCGCGAGAGCCAGCGCCAAGCTGTCTCGTTATCAGGAAAGGAAAAAAATTTCCTTTCACGATGAGCGACACGCATTGCCGATAGACGGGGATCCGACGTGGATTCCCGCCAATACCAGGCACTGCGTTTGGTATGAATCCTGAGCGGGAACTCCACACCAATTTTTAAAGAAAAAAACGGCGTGGGTTCCCCCTCCAGGAGCATACCAGGCCCTTGGGTCTGGTCTGGATTTGAAGGGGAACCCTACGCTGAAAAAACAGCGTGGGGGTCCCCCTCAAAATCCAAACCAGACCCTTATCTGAGCACGCAACCTGGCAGGCCGCAGGGGAAGAGGGGGGGACGAGAGAGCGCCCCCCTCCCTCCTGAACCGTACCAGGCCACATGCCCTCAACATGGGGGGTTTGGTGCTCTGGGGCAGGGGGGCGACCTGCGGCCCCCCCACCCCAGAGCACCCTGCCCCCATGTTGATGAGGACAGGGCCTCTTCCCGACAATATGGTAAGCTGACTTAGCTTTAAAATAGCCTTGAGTTTTAAAGTGGAAGTAAACCCATCCATAAAACATGTGTCAGAAATGTGACACTCCCATTGGTTGTGCTCTAAACCAAACTGTCAAACTATCCAATGGCTGGTGTCATAACTGATCACATGTGCAGCACCATGGCAGTTGTAGATTAAACAGATGGCAGCTTCCTTGGCTGAAAATGATAGGGGGGGTTTACTTCCACTTTAAGTCTTTTTATTTGATACAGAACAATATAACCGTTTCTAATGGCTTAATGTGCATGTTATGTGTATGCAGAGATGCTAATAAACCATGATGAATGTTTTTTTGGTCAAAATGGAATATTCCGATGTGTCTATACTGAAAGTTGGTAATTTACTATCATTTGTCAGTGATCATCACAGCGGATAAACAAGGAGATCCTGATATGGTAGGAGAACCGGATTAGCCAACAGCCTATCTGCGTATGCCTGGCAGAGCCAATGTCACAGGTCTGCATTCAATTACCAGGGAAGGGGTTTATTGCTTAAAACAAACCCTACAAATAATCATTCCTCTCCATGTATTTATAAGATAACTGTCTTATGCAGAAAGAATACCCCCCATGGGACCTATATAAAAAAGCATGAGCAGTGCTGGCAGTGGACAAGGTTACTAGTGAGGAGGAATACCTTGCATGGGGAGGCCACTCCTGTGCAGTTTTGCTCATACCTTATATACAGTAACTATAGTTGTCTTTGGAACCTCAACAGTTGTGCAGGTTTGCTGATGAAAGATTTATTTTTACCCATTTGTTTCCGGCTGTGTCATATGCTTGACCTCCCATGCTCCCTCCGGGCATCTGAGTGTATATAACATTACCGAACATCAATGCTCCCCTTCTGGACTCTGCTATTTCACGCTGCTATGCACTCTCAAGAGCTGGAAGACAGTGTGTGAGGTCAGGCAACTGTCAAACTTCAGGTGACCTCTTACCCTCCGTTATCAAGCTGAAGAGTGAGACAACATAGAACCTTATAAACGGGCGAATGGATATCGTCCATATGTAAGGCTTATAACAGCTAACAAAGACTGCAATTCTTACAAAAGCCCAGTTGTGATTGGTTCTTATTAAGAATGACATTTTTCTTTAATAAAAAAAACTGATCCAAAACACATTTCTATAACCATATGTAATTATTTTTCTCTGCCCAAATCTGACCTCTCTAAAACACTGATTACTGTGACGGCTGGCTGGCTATTTGAACCATTCCTTTTTTTTATTCTAGAGGCATGCCCCAGAATCAGCACATCGGGGATGATAGAAAAGGGCGTCTAATAGAAAAGGTCAAAATAATAGAACAATGAGATTAGCCGCTGCGTTGACATGCTATGGCTTGCCATTACAGGGCTATTAAATTTAATTATTGGTTTTCATTAGGTAAATACATATTAGGGCAGACATTGGGGATTTAAAAGCTTTCACAAGGAATTCAACAATTTAGACAGACTGGACTATTTTTATAGCAATCATACAAACGCCTGGGTCTAGATATTGCCAGGGAAGGGCTAGGAGGGTGGGCAATGGCGTAGCTGCCTCCTGGGATGCTGCAGATTTCAGGAACGAAGGATGAAAATGAGAGAGTGATAAGCCTCGTACACACGATCAGACAACAAATGTGTGATGGAAGGGTTTTGTTGGATAATCCGACCGTTTGTACGCTCCATCAGACAATTGTTGTCGGAATTTCCGACAAAAAATGTTTTATAGCATGCTTTCAAATTTTCCGACAACAAATGTGTCTTGTCGGATTATCCGATCGTCTGTACACAAATCCATTCGAAAAAAATCCAAAGTACAAACACGCATGCTCCGAACCAATGCTAACCATAAAGCGCTGTACACACGATCGGATTTCCTATGGATTTTAAACCGATGGATTTTTCCATCGGAAATCCGATGAAGCTGACTTCCATCAGTCTTGCCTACACACCATCAGTCAAAAATCCGACCGTCCCAAACGCCGTGATGTAAAACACTCAGACGAGCCAAGAAAAATTAAGTTCTATGCTTCTGAGCATGCGTCGACTTGATTCTGAGCATGCGTGGGTTTTTTATCCGATGGAGTTCCCCACAGACGATAGTAATTTGCTATCGTTTTTTTTTCCATCGGATAAATTTAAAACATGTTCTATTTTTTAACACCGATGGAAAAAAGACCGATGGGGCCCATACACGATCGGTTTGTCCGATGAAAAAAGTCCATCGGACTGTTTTCATCTGTAAAACCGATCGTGTGTACAGGGCTTAAGACAACATTAGCAGAAGTTGCCCAAAGAGTGGCGGTAAGAGGTGAAAAACCACGTAGTTTCGTGTATGTTGGCTGAAAAAGTTCTGCCGTCTGTATGCAGAACAAGTTCACGGCCAACGTCCTTCGCACAAAATTCCACTGATTTTTTCGATGGAAATCCAATCGTGTGTACGAGGCTAAAGACTCCCCATCACTGATTCATATATACACAAAAGCTATGACAAGGTTTCATTGTTGTGACTTTAATGGGGATATAAGGGAAAATGTCAGTTTGCTACAATAATGTACTGTATATGCAATTTCTACACAAGCCATTTTGAAATTTAAAGAAAATCTGTACGGAAAGGAATAGGCAGGCTGCCATTGCCGACCCTCTTCTGATAATGTTATCTGCCTCTCTGGCTCCAATACTTTGAGTATAAATCAGGTCAAGCAAGTCAGAGGAAAGTCAGAACTCCAGACCTGCATAAAGGTATTGGGCCAGTGGCTCAGAAATTACTGAAGCATAAAGATCAGCATAAGAGCCAGTAAAGTTTGATTTTTAAAAGGGGAGTTCAACATTGGGAGCCTACATATTTTAAAGGTTAAAATTACCTTCAAACTTCAATATTCTATGGTTTTCTAAAACTGTGAAAAAGTTTGTAGATAGAACTACACATAATTTTTGTCCCCTCTGCTTCTATAGTTGGCTCACTGCTTTGTCCAGAGGATGGAACAGAGCAAGAGGCCAAATTACTGACATCTACAGCACTGAGAGTTTTTTTTATTTGGGTCAATAATAGCAGACCACCATCTATTGGGATATATGTTTGTTTGTCCCGGGGAATGATGGGACTGTGATGTCACATGGGGGCGGGGTCACCGGGTGGCATCACCCGGTGACCACGCCCATGCCTATATAAGTGAATGTGCTTCGCGCACACGGCATTACAGCCGGAGACAGCGACGAGTCAACATCTCCAGGAGAGAAGAGGGAAGAAGGTGACGAAGGCCCCCGCTAGCAAAAGAGCTGGAAGAAGATAGCGGAGGCCAGGCAGAAGGAAGAAAGAACTGGAGAGCGAGAGAAGAACCGGAGAGTGCGGAGACGACACCGGAGACCCCCGAAGTCGGAAGAGACCCCCGAAGTTGGAAGAAGACCCCCGAAGTCGGAAGAAGACCCCCGGAGCTGCCTAATAAATTACTTTAAAAACCTGTGTAGTGTTTTTATTGAATTTTTTTTTTCACCAGGTGAATGGGTAGGGGTACGATGTATCCCATACTCATTCACATAGGGTGGGGGGCCAGGATCTGAGGGCCCCCTTAATAAAGGGGGCTCCCAGATTCCGATAAGCCCCCCACCCGCCTACCCCGACAACCAACGGCCAGGGTTGTCGGGAAGAGGCCCTGTCCTCATCAACATGGGGGCAGGGTGCTTTGGGGTGGGGGGGCCGCAGGGTGCCCCCCTGCCCCAAAGCACCCAGCCCCCCATGTTGAGGGCATGCGGCCTGGTATGGTTCAGGAGGGGGGGCGCTCGCTTGTCCACACCCCCTTTCCTGACCGGCCGGGCTGCGTGCTCGGATAAGGGTCTGCTATGGATTTTGGGGGGACACCCACGCTGTTTTTTTTTCGGCGTAGGGGTTCCCGTTAAAGTCCATACCAGACCTAAGGCCCTAGTATGCTCCTGGAGGGGAACCCATGCCGGTTTTTTATTTAAAATTTGGCGTGGAGTTCCTCCTCATGATAACAGCGGTGAGACTTCCCTCTCCTCTCCCAGGTCGGCAAGTCCGCAGCTAAAAACGCAAAGGAACCGCTGAACGACTGATTGCAAATTTGGCAAAGACTCCGAGCTCAAAAACGCAATGCACAAGTGTAAACCCAGCCTGAATGTCGGATCTACTGGGCATTTTGGACATGGGCTTATGCTGTGTTCCGATGGGATAATTTTAAGATAAATGTAGTGCAATATTACTAAGTATTTAGGTTGCCCTTTACAGTTTGCAGGTCCTATTCTCCCCATAGACTGAAAATGTTGTGTGACATCCTATACTCACGTAGATCAAGTAAGAAAAATTAGCTGCACACCAACATCTGTCCAACAGGTTTTGAAGAAGCACAATGCATGTGTGAAATGTCGTCACCCCTTGGTCCATTGTCACAGTCCAGGTGGCAGTCTTTCAATAAACCTTCCTCTCTGGTGGACTATCATACTCACCTGGAGCAGCGATCTGTCTCATTGTTCCCATCCTATACTCACCACCTGACTCACACCACTCATTTCCACCCAAGCCAAGTTTACAAAGTTGATAGGAAACCAATGGGTATTTGAATAAATGCAGGTTTTAACTTATACGTGATGGAATTATCCTGCAGCTGTACTAAAACTGCTCTGGTCCTGGGTCCTGTGTCCTGTAACACTCTGATTCGATGTATGGCCATCTTAATGTTAGCATTCCAGCTACAATTTACATATAACTATTGATGTTCCAGGAAACACAAAATGGGCAAAGCCATTTTGAAGACTGATTCAATTTCAGCGAATCAGCTCACTAGGACCTATGGATGTCACTTTCCTCATGATCTGAACTAAAGAAATACATAAGCCCTGTACACATAATCGGATTTCCTATGGATTCTAAGCCGATGGATTTTTCCATCGGAAATCCGATGAAGCTGACTTCCATCAGTCTTGCCTACACACCATCAGTCAAAAATCCGACCGTCCCAAACGCTGTGACGCAAAACACTCCGACAAGCCGAGAAAAATTAAGTTCAATGCTTCTGAGCATGCGTCGACTTGATTCTGAGCATGCGTGGGTTTTTTGTCCGATGGAGTTCCACACAGACGATCGGAATTTGCTATCATTTTTTCCCCCATCGGATAAATTAAACATGTTCTATTTTTTCTCACCGATGGAAAAAAGACCGATGGGACCCATACATGATCGGTTTGTCCGATGAGAAAAGTCCATCGGACTGTTTTCATCGGTAAAACCAATCGTGTGTACACGGCATAAGATGCATTTTTTATAAATAGAAGTGCATGGGAAAAAAACTGTTAACAATCATAAAAGGTTTGAAAAACCACACTTGGACCGCCACTCAAAGCAGAAGACCGAGCTTCCACAATCCTCAGGTAAGGGGTTCAGGCTGCCAAAAAGCCCATCTGAGGCAGTGCATACATGAAAACTAGAAAGAGCGGCTCTCCTAACCAGCCAATGTAGTGTAGACATCAAAATGGCTTCATCTTCTGAGTCTCTACCAAAGGCCATGTCTGCTGACACGTTTCAGCCCACCGATTGGGTGAACTGTGTCAAAGGGCTTGGCCTTTGCCGGAAACTCACAGGCTGAACCCGTTTTGATGTCTACACCACAGTGGCTGGTTGGGAGCTCTCTTGTTTTCAGCCATAAAGGGAAGTCAGGTAACCCAAGCAGTTCAGCTGCTTTATTGTTCTTACAGGTGACAGGAGGGGCCCTTCCGCCGCCCTCCGGTGCTTCTCTGGGCTCGCCTGTGCGATCTGCGAGCTGGAGAATGAATCGGTCGCTGCCGGAAGTTGATCATAGAGATTTCTGGTGATCAGATGGTCCCCTGTAATCTCAATGACCCTCGGAGGCCCGGGCGCGACATTTTGATGTTACGTCCGAGCCGGCGGATGTAAACAATGCCGGGAAATCGGCTGGAAAGGCCGAGACAGTTAATTTTTTTTTTTATCACAGCCTTTCCAGCCTGGAGAGATGTAGGGAGAATTTTAAGAGAAAAATGTAAAGTGCCCCCGTCCCCACGTGCTCGTGTACAGAGGCGTATGCATATGTAAGTCGGGCCCACATATGTAAACGCCGGTCAAATTACACATGTGAGGTATCGTCGCGTGTGTTAGAGCAAGAGCAATAATTCTAGCCCAAGACTTCCTCTGTAACTCTAAACTGGTAACCTGTATAAAATGTGTAAAGCCCCATACACACGATCGGTTTGACTGATGAAAACCGTCCGATGGATGGTTTTCATCAGACCAACCGATCGTGTATGGTACCCATCGGTCTTTTTTCCATCGGTTGTAAAAAATAGAACTTGTTTTAAAATTTTCCGATGGATAAAAAACCGATGGGAATTTCCGATCGTCTATGGGCATTTCCATCGGTTAAAAAACCCACGCATGCTCAGAATCAAGTCGACGCATGCTCAGAAGCATTAAACTTCATTTTTCTCGGCTCATCGGAGTGTTTTACGTCACCGCGTTTGGAACGGTCGGTTTTTTAACTGATGGTGTGTGGCCAAGACTGATGAAAAACAGTTTCATCGGATTTCCGATGGACAAATCCATCGGACGAAAATCCATAGGTTATCCGATCGTGTGTACAGGGCTTCAGCGTTGCCTATGGAAATTTTTTAATTAACAAAGTTTGGCGCCATTCCACGAGTGTGCGCTATTTTAAAGCATGACATGCTAGGTATCTATTTACTTGGCGTAACATCATCTCATCACATTATACAAAATTGGGCTAACTTGACTGTTTTTTTTTTTAATTCATGAAACTGTTTAATTATAAAAAGAAAGGCATTTGAAAAATTACTTGCGCAAATACTGTTTGATGTAAAAAGTTGCAACAATAGCCATTTTATTCCCTAGAGTCTCTGCTAAAAAACATATAAAAGTTTGGGGGTTCTGAGTAATTTTCTAGCAAAAAAATTATGATTTTTACACGTAGGAGAGGAGTACCAGAATAGGCCCGGTATGGAAGTGGTTAAAAAACAAATACCTTTAATATCACTTGAAGTTAGAAGCTGATTGACTACTATTCCCCGCCTCACCACATTTTGCACTCTTCAGTTTTAGTAAATCAACTCCATCGTTTATTTGAAGAATGGTTGGTGCCTACTGCAGAAATATGCACCTACTATATCTTCTTTTATTATTTAAAATCTAACCAATTCTACGGAAAAAAAAACAAGTCGCATTGCAGTGTTTTCATAGTTGCTACAACAATACATTGCTCTGCGCTGGTGCAGATGCTCACACTACTAACCCAGCATTAACCATTCTTTCCTATAATTTCCCCCGCTGCTCAGCGACACCATGGTTCCAATGGCATGCTGGGAGAAAACAGCAGAGAGCGGTCTAAAATAACTGTACACTGCTTGTTCTATAAATGTAGGTCCTCCTTTTTCT
This sequence comes from Rana muscosa, assembly GCA_029206835.1. NCBI lineage: Eukaryota > Metazoa > Chordata > Amphibia > Anura > Ranidae > Rana > Rana muscosa. The sequence goes on along the minus strand of CM055128.1, from coordinate 290,106,938 downwards.
AGACCTAAGATTACGGTTCAGTGGATGGCGATTCTCTTGTTTAAAGCCAGCCACCGAGAATGCCAGCAGAGTCTAATCCTGGTGTTTCTCTACATCTGCTGTGAAAGAATCTCAGCTGCCGGTTTTAAAAAAAAAGAAGACCAAGTCCAAAAAAAATAAAAACGTTGTTTTTAGGTCAGTCATAATGGTCACCGCCTAGCTGTGAAATCGTTTTATTTCCTGTCCGGCCAATTCGTGTTATGAATTTATTCTCTAGGTCAGGGGTCTCCAAACTTTCTAAACAAAGGGCCAGTTTACTGTCCTTCAGACTTTATGGGGAGCTGGACTGTGGTCAGTAGGGGTAGAAAATGCCCAGGTGTCAGTGGAAGTAAACATTGCCCCATCATTGGTTTTAGTGGTAGGAATATCGCCCTATTGTTGATATTAGTGAGAGGAATAGTGCCCCATCATTAGTGTCAGTTGTAGATGGAATAACGGTGCTGAGATTGAAAAAAAATTTGAAAACTGTATTAAATATTAATATAAAAAAAAGTTTCAGCAAACTTAATGCTCTTCAGTTAGGTTTTCCATCTAATATAATGAAGGTTTACAGGTTAGCTACAGGTAGTACTTTTTAATGATACATTTTGCTTTTATTCTCATTTTGCATCCAATATATTTGTGGCGTATATAGTTATCTTAATATTTGTCGAGAAGATTTATTTCATTATTAAACATGATGGCGGCAGAGCGCTTTCTCTGTAATGGGGCAGCTTTGAAGCTTTGTACCCAAGTCCCTGTTTGTGACGGGAAAGCTGACTGAAGCTGGAAGGAGCTTAAAACATACAAATGATCTCCCTCGGAAGACTAGAAAGCAGACAAAAGAACACAGAGTCCTCTTGCGCCGGGCTGTTTTGATATTGTGTTAGTCTCAGCAAGTTCAATGCCAGCAAACGCGGCTCTTCACAGATCATCAAACAATCCCCAGAAGAAAAGTTCAAACTTGTATCTCGTTTCCTTCTGTTTATCGATGTGTAAAGTGGTAACATTTCATTAAGATAAAGAGTTGGAAGACCTCGCCGCACACGCGCTAGGAAAATGAAGTACGAAGTGACAGGGAGAGGCGAGCACCGATAACAAATTTGCGTGACATTAAGTTCACATTTTAAAAGTTGCCATGGGAAGATGTTTCGGAAACAACGTCGGCTTCAACTTTAAAGGAACTTTTATTTGAAGATGAAAGGAGAATTAAATGAAGAACGTGTCGCCGCGGTGCGGCTTTATTCTGAGGACAATAACAGAGAAAGGTGTACAGATGCAACATTGTGGCCCTTATTTAATAAAGCACGGAGTAAAGTGCCACAACCCTTAGAACAGAAATTATATTTTATTGTATTAAAACCATGAAAGGTGACATCTGCCTGCTATGGGTCATCACATTTTGTATGTTTAGTTTTATAAAAGCAATCTTATACTTAAAGATAAATGGCAGGAAAACAACAAAATACACTGCCATTGAGCACAGTCCTGTCTGGCAGGCCAGGCAACTTGTATTTTCTCAGCTGCAACTAAAAACACGTACAGGTCTTGTCCCTCCCCGGGCCTGTGATTGGACAGTGAAGGAGAAGCAGCAGACTGATGAGATCATCTGTCCATTACTCTGCTCTCCCCTCCTCTAAATTAGCCTTCTTAGCACATGGCACTGCTGACAATTTATTGGATCCTCATGTTGCTTATACCGCTCAGAATCTGAGCTCTGCTGTACATGGACCAGTGGAAGCCCATTCCCTTATCCATGCGTCCGGCCCCCTAATCTACATGCGGGGCACCGGACGCATGGATTCCAATTTTATTTTATTTTTTGAAGCATGTGATTAGAGCCAGCTTGTTCAATTAAGCTTTGACAATTAGCCCCGTTTCAAATCACATGCCAAATCGCAGCCTATTGCCGGCAACGGCCATGTTCCAATCGGTGCGACGCTGACTTTGAGGTGCTGCATCGAATTCTAAAAGTAGTTCCTGCACTACTTTTGGTGACTTCGGGGGGCGATTTCAATGGACATCTGTGCATGAACCCGCACAGATGTCTTTTAAGTCGCCCCCGAACTCGCACTGAAATGCTGGTTTGAAATTGTGTGCGTTCACCGTGTTCAGTGTGAACTTGCTCTAAAACCTGGAAGCTGATTGGCTACCATGCACAGCTGCACCAGATTTTGCACTCTCCAGTTTTAGTAAATCAACCTCTGTGTATGAGTAGAGTAGTTCCATGGCTTCATGACAAATATGGTCTACTAATTTGTTTTGGCGCTCAGTTATGGTCGCTTAAAGGAGGTGAGCAAGCAATTTATGTGGTGGTGGGATCACTCTATCCACAAAGTTTATTTGAAGACACATCACATCATATTATTCTACTATTTTATTTAATTGTATATTTCACTTATACAGCACTACCACACTTATATTGTTTTATGTATCATATATGTTTGCTTAAAGTGAAAGTAAAGGCGTTTTTCTTTTAATTATAACAAGGCTTTCCTGTAGGTACAGTAAATAACTCCTAAACTTGCACCGTTTAGGAGATATTTACTTTAGCGGTGCTGGTGATATCACTGGTGCATGCACACTGCGCTCTAAATGTAAGGCGTGCTGTCCATTGAGATAGGCAGGCTGTGACTCGCACGTTCGCGGAAGTGACATTATCACGGTTCAGCCAGTCAACAGCCATAGCTCGCGAACCCACAAAGAAGGCCGGGTGAAGATGAAAGCCCTGTCAGCGCAACACAGGAGGTCTTCGTTTTCAGGCAAGTCTTTCATAATGTGATGTATGCTAGCACATTATGATATTAAAGGATCACTAAAGACAAATTTTTATTTTTTAAATAACAAACATGTTATACTTACCTCCACTGTGCAGCTCGTTTTGCACAGAGTGGCCCCGAACCTGGTCTTCTTGGGTCCCTCGGCGGCTGTTTCGGCTCCTCCCCACAAGAACTCAACACCTTCATGCAAGCTCGTATGGTGTTGAGTTCTTGCGGGCGCGCTCCCGTGATACAGCCGGCGGCCATAGCCGCTCACTGTATCACTCGGCCCCACCCCCCGGCGCGCCGCGTCATTGGATGTGATTGACAGCAGCATGAGCCAATTGCTGTGCTGCTTTCAATCCATCCACTGAAGCCAATCAACGGCCAGGCTAAGCGGCGAAGAGGATGTCAGGGGCAAGCGCAGCACTTTCCAGGGCTCAGGTAAGTAAAACGGCGGGGCTGGGGGGCCGGTATTGTCGGATGTTTTCTCACCTTAATGCATAGGATGCATTAAGGTGAAAAAACTTGTACCTTTAGTGTCCCTTTAATTTGCAAGGAGAAGATTTTTTTCTTTTTTTGGGGGGAAAATGTATACAGTCCCTGACAAAAGTCTTGTCGCTTGTGTACAAATTGACCTGAAGTGCTGCTAAAATACATTTCTAATCAAGATTTTGTTACAAGAAATGGGTCATTTTAATCCCAACAGCTTTTGTAATAATGTTTCAGTGCAAAACTAAACTGACAAAAAAGTATTCTAATATTCACAGCTTGGTAAAGTCCATTGAGTCAATTTTTGCCAAGACATAAGTGTTGTCGCCTTGTTATATGAGCTTCACCTGCGACTAATAATGGATCAATTAGGTCTCAGGTGTGTATAAAAAGAACACCAGTACACTAGACCTTCTCAACTGCAACTAGACCTCTGCAAACATGCCTAAGATTCACCCGGAGACTAAAGTGTTGATTATCAAGAGGCTGAAGACCAGATCCACTGCTGATGTGGCAGACACCTTCAATGTGTCTCAGCGTCAAGTTCAGAGGATAAAAAAAAGATTTGAAGAGACTGGAGACATTTTGGACAAGGCCAGGTCAGGCCGACCCCGCAAGACAACTGCTCGAGAGGACCGTTTGTTGGCTCGAAAATCCAAGGCCAGACCATTTTCCACTGCAGCAGAGCTCCACGAGACCTGGTCACCTGAAGTCCCTGTGTCAACCAGAACAGTTTGTCGGATTCTGTCTCGAAATGGCCTCCATGGTCGAATCAGTGCCCATAAACCAGCACTAAACAAAAGACAATTGAAAAACCGTGCGGCATTTGCCAAGGGCCACAGCCTGCTAAAAGGATGGACTCTGGAAAAGTGGCAGAAGGTGGATTTTTCAGATGAATCTTCTGTTGAATTACACCACAGTCGGCGCAAATATTGCAGGAGACCAACTGGAACCCACATGGAGCCGAGATTTACCCAGAAAACAGTGAAGTTTGGTGGAGGCAAAATCATGGTCTGGGGTTACATCCAGTATGGGGGTGTCCGAGGGATCTGCAGGGTGGAAGGCAATATCAATAGTCTAAAATACCAAGAAATCTTAGCTACCTCTTATATTCCCAACCATAAAAAAGGCCAAATTTTGCAGCAGGATGGTGCTCCATCGCATACTTCCATCTCCACATCAAAGTTCCTTAAGGCAAAGAAGATCAAGATGCTCCAGGATTGGCCAGCCCAGTCACCAGACATGAACATCATTGAGCATATGTGGTATAGGATGAAATATGAAGCATGGAAGATGAAACCAAAGAATATTGATGAACTCTGTGTCAGGTCACCTATGGCCAGGTGACAGATGCACACCATAGGGGGACAGGAGTGCACCGCAAGGTAGTGAACCCTATGGCTGACTGCTGCGGATAGGAAACTGGGTGGTTGTGGAAAGCGGGACCAGAGGAGCACAACCGGGATCCTATAGGAGGCTAGAGCCAAGATTCCCCAGGGCGCAGAGTCTAAGACCCAGCAGGTCTTCTCCAGAGCCTCTAGTGGTGAGGATGTTATGCTGCAGGCTGGGTCCAGGTCGCGGCCCCTAGAGTCTCCTAGCTCACGCCCCGTAGGATAAGGGGAAAAGAGGGGAAGCAGCAGCACAAGATAAGGAGTAACGAATAACAGGCTGAAGGTCAAGGGCCACAAGCAGACAAGGATAACGAAGGACAAGCCGAAGGTCAAGGGTCACGAGCAGACAGGGATAGTCGGGGACAAGCCAAATATGTAACAGAGAGACAGACGTAGCACATGGCAGGCAGGAACCCAAACACACAATGCCTAACAAACACGTTGATCAGCAAAGCAGGCTTGCAGTGCACAGGTTAATATAGTGTTCTGTGATAGGGCCTAGGTGGAGTCAGGCTGGGAGGAGATTATAAAGGAAGCCAGGTGAAGGGGGTCTGGTCTCTAAGATGAACACATGAGGAGGAAAGGTAAGATGGCAGACAGACATTAATGCATATCCATGACACTCTGGGAGGCATGCAAGACTGTTTTCTTTGCTATTCCTGATGACTTGTCATCAATAAATTGTATGAATCCTTGCCAAACCACATGGATGCTGTCCTTCAAGCTCATGGAAGTCATACAAGATATTAAATTTGGATCTCACAGCACCACTACTTAATTTGCTGACATATTTTTGGATTTTCAGTAAAGTTGTTCAATTTCTGTATAGACGACAAAACTTTTGTCTTGCCAAAATTTGACCTGTCTGTCTTGATTAAATGATAAATCTTTTTTCAGTGAAACTAATTTATTTCAGTGCATTAAACATCATTTGGGAGGGCTTTAGCTTTTCATAGGAGCCATTTCTAACACCAATTGATTAATTAAAAGTCAGGTTAATAGCAGGAGTTTCTACAAAATAGAGAAGCGACAAGACTTTTGTCAGGGATTGTAGATGAGGAGACATCACCATGAGGTAAAAGATATTGTCCAATGGGCTGCAATCTCCAAATAAGACCATCAACAATATAAATCATCTACCCAATGTTCACACCATCTGAAGCATTGTCAAAGGCATAAGCAAAGAAAAAATTGTACAGCACTTTTCTCTGGTCACTATATTCAGAGACAGCTTGGATGAATAATTTAGAAGAAGGGGTTTAGAAGCTGGAGTCTTTGTATTTCTTTTAAGCCAGGTGAACTTTAAAGAAACAGCCTTGCAAGGACAGATCCAAAATAAGCTCTGCTGTGTCTTAGGGCTACGAAATTGGCAAAAAAAGGAATAGCCTATTGGGTATACTTACATGCTTCATATCTGCTGGCACGCAGCCCCTGATGTCTGTGCTAGGGATCATCAGGTACACAAAATGGAAACCTTATGAAGGGCCAAGATGAAGGACCCTGGCTTATACAACTCTATTCTGTAAAGGTACCAAACTCAGTAAAGATAGGCCATGGAACAGATTTGGTTTTAATAAGTAGAACTGATCAGCGTTGTTTTGGTTTACTAAAACTGGAGCACTCAGAATCAGGTGTGGCTGTGTATGGTAGCCCAGTGTTTCTCAACTCCAGTCCTCAAGGCGCCCTAACAGGTCATGTTTTCAGGATTTCCCTCAGATGAAATGGCTGTGGTAATTACTAAGGCAGTGAAACTGATCAAATCACCTGTGCAAAATAATGGAAAGTCTGAAAACATGGCCTGTTGGGGCGCCTTGAGGACTGGAGTTGAGAAACACTGTGGTAGCCAATCAGCTTCTAACTTCAGCTTGTTCAATTAAACATTGACAATAAAACCTGGAAGCTCATTGCTTTCTATAGAGCAGCCTTTTTCAACCAGGGTGCCCAGGCACCTTGAGGTGCCTTGTGGTTTCTTCAGGGGTGCCTTGGCAAAATGCAGAAAAAATTGCCAAAAATTTGTATACAAGCCGGCGTGTGGATGAAGCTGCCACAGGGTTTCATTGTGCACCATTACAACCTTCTAGCTGCCCCCCTATTTGTCCCTCCCCTGCCCCTCTCAATCAGCATTGAGGGCACCTTAGCTGAGTGATGGAGAAAAACTAAGAAGAGAAACACTGAAATACTAGTCAGTACCAGTGTGAAAAAGTGTATTTGCTTTGGAAGAATAAATCACCTCTAACGTTGGGTGTCCTATTTGTGTGGATGTTTCTGCGTTATGCAAAACTATTGGAATAGTTTTTACATTTTACAAATGGGTGCCTCAAGACTGTCCATATTTTTAAAGGGTGCCTCGAGACTGTCCATATTTTTAAAGGGTGCCTCGAGACTGTCCATATTTTTAAAGGGTGCCTCGAGACTGTCCATATTTTTAAAGGATGCCTTGACTGAAAAAAGGTTGAGAAACACTGCTATAGAGAATTGCACCAGATTTTGATTGCTTCTCATAGGGTTGCTTTTGAAGAAGCAACATGTTAAAATAACCTGCGAGTTATGCCCTGTACACACGTTCGGAATTTCCGATGGAAAAAGTCAGACGGAATTTTTTCATCGGATATTCCAACCGTGTGTATGCCCCATCGGCCTCCGACGGAGTTAGAAAGAGAACGTGTCTCTTTTTTCCGTTCGTCTGTATGGAACTCCGGCGGAGAAAAAAAACACGCATGCTCGGAAACAATTCGACGCATGCTCGGAAGCATTTTCTCGGCTCGTCGTAGTGTTTTACGTCACCGCGTTCTTGACGGTCGGAATTAAGTGTGACCGTGTGTATGCAAGACAGCTTGAGCGGAATTCCATCAGAAAAATCCGACTGAGTTTATCCCGACGGAAAAACTGGTCGTGTGTATGAGGCATTACTGGTGAAGAGTGACTCTAACAGGTTGGTAGTATGGCAGCAGAGCATATATATGTCAGAATGAACAAATGATACCTATAGCCTATGTTTGGAGCCCACTGTAATCTATGTCCACCACTGCCTAATCCCAACTTTCTATACCAAATAGTACCAGCTTGCCAGGCCATTACCACAAGGTCCAATATCATGGGCTTATATCAACTGACTAAAAAAGTTTACTTGGTTTTATCAGTAAAAACAATAAAGAAAAGGGCTATAGAAAATAAGCACATGTATGGAGGGGAGGCATTATAAGGGAGGTATAGAGGGTGTAAGGCAAGTGTGTTGGGACTTTCCCAATGAGAGGAGTTGATAGAAGGGTCTGACTGAATTCCAATAATGGAGGTACTCTTTAGTCCATGGAGCTTTGGTTACTTTGAAGCAATTTATGAGCGAAGTTTAGGTCCTTTACTTGTTTCACTGCAGTCTCCAATGGAAAAAATATTGTCAAATCACGGGTTCTGTTTGATGTCCTAATGTGGCGAATCAATGCATGAAACTTCTGCATGGAACAGAGAATCTTCAGATCGGCAGCAGACCCACACAGAGAGTAAATTAGAAAGTCTTTATTGAAGCATAAATAATAAAAGCACTGGATGAGATCAAGCAGGGGAAATGCAGGTAGGTCGACGCGTTTCACACTATGGAAGTGCTTTGTCAAAACCACCATATAAAAATTCTGCAATCACTGTAGGAGAAAGTTTCAATTTTGGATTAAAGCCATCATTCGAAACAGGAGGCAATGGCCTGAAAAGACAGACCACATACATGGCACTTGGTAGCATAGTTCAGACCTGGTTCAGCAGTAAAGGAGATTGATTAATCAAATCTCACTCCTGTGGCTGGCTTTGATATAGCAACATCCATGCAGAGATTGTTCTTGTGCCTGTTGGAGGCCCTGAGAGGAAAAAGTCCTCTCCCTGAGTGACAGAGATGACAACTATTTGTATCAAGCTGACTTGCTGAGGAACCGGACTAGCAGGGGAGCTTGTTTGTATTATCCTTCCTGAGGAATGTGGAATACGAATGTACAAGTATCTGATGGAGGAACATTGTGCGGCTAATAAACTTTCTGCATTGTAAGGCTTAAAATTCAATTTTAAACCATAGGTTTGGAAAATCTTTCTTTTGATTCAAGCCAGGAGATATACACTGCAACCTTCCCTTTCAAGCTCTTCTCTTTAAAATTATGTGTTGCTAGTAACTCAAGCACAGGAGTAACTGAAAATGTCTGGGCCTCTGGAAAAATAATTACTGGGCCTTCTATATCTTTTACCTAACCAAGTGCAATCCTAAAAACAATTTCACAACTACTGCTATACTTTATAACATGGGTGTTCAACCTGTGGCCCTCCAGCTGTTGCGTAACTACAAGTCCCATGAGGCATTGCAAGGCTGACAGTTGCAAGCATGACTCCCAAAGGCAGAGGCATGATGGGAGTTTTGCAACAGCTGGAGGGCCACAGGTTGAGCACCCATGCTTTATAAGGCATCATCACATTTCACAGCACCCCGTTCAAAGTAAATGTAAACTCAATTACTGATATCTTATATAAAAAAAGTGTAGCGCTTATTTTTGTAAAAAAAGTCAGTTACCAACACATATCAAATGTTGCAAACATGCATATATATGAAATCTTAAATTTCAGTGACACCAAGTGAGTGTAATCCGTGAAAAATAAATAAATATATGTAACAAATAAATCAGAACGAAGCAGTCCTCTATTGTGACCACACACAAATAACAGTCCAAAAGTGTAGAAAAAACTGCAAGGTTGAAATGAAGACTCCCACATGGATATGACCCTCTCTGTGAAAGGATAGAGACACCACCACCGATATAAGGCGGAGGCTTACCAGATGGTGTTGACTTGGTGAGGTGTATACCACCCAAGTCAAAACAGGCATATATAATCAGTCAGCAAGATGTATCCAGCTGGTCCTGAATCTGCATATCAGTCAGCACCGCAAATTCCTGTAAACACCAGGAAGTGTAAATACATGTAGTCTTGTTGGAGCCAGAGATACGGTAACCACATAACATGCGTAATGGGAAAAAACTCACATAGTGTGATACCGTACAAGGTAGTATTTATTAAAAAAGATAAAAAAATGAACACTCACATTTGGAAGATCATCATATCACAAATTGCAAGAGCGATGTGTGTGAATGGGTCTACCCAACGCGTTTCAACTAAACAGTCATCACCCCAGATGATGAAGGCATCAGGTAATTTGTATAAAGCGTCTTAAGAGTGAGCCTAGCCAAAACATTTTTGGGGGGGGGATCTAGAACCTCTGTCAGTTGTGTCCCCCGTCTGATGACTATTACCACCTAGAATAGAGAGTGCTGTTTCCCCGGTATCTACCAGAATGCCTACAATGAAGGTGAGAACCTTGTCTAATGTTGTGTTTCCTGGCACAGGATCCTACGCTTTCCTCATGGTTACTTTAAGAAATATATATCTAAAAAAAAAAAAAAAAAGCAAAAATAGTAAAGAGCGACCTCACACCATAGAAGTGAGAAAGAGAGTGACAGGCAGATATGTGGGACATGAAACCTGACATACGGTACATGAATAAAATAACTCTTTTCTCCAGTTATTGCGCGCAATAACTCACTAAACTGCTCTACAACATCAAAGGGTGAGAAAAATACCTTGATATACTGTTGACAAGCGATGCTTTGCACAAATGTCTCTCTTTGGGTCAATTAAGTGCACAGAGTGATGTATTGTGTGAAATCCAATTCCCACTCACTGCAGAGTTGGCTATACGGTCTAATTATGAGAAATAGTGGTGCAGACTGCCTGCCTGATCTCTATGGTGCTCATTACAATGACTGGCGGTTTATGGTCAATTGCAGATGATGCGATACGCTTGCGAAGACAATCCGACCTACGGGCAGAGTATAAGAAAATGGACACAAGGGCTCTGTAGCCAAATAGATGGAGCATCTGAGCAGAGATAAAAACAGAGACAAAAATGTATCAATGACCAGTAATATTGTGACAAATATTATCAATTAGGGCCATATTGGATATCTATAGTAACAACAGAATATTTCAAGTCCTTTTGGATTTAAAGTGGAGTTCCAGCTGCTTTTTTTTTTTTAAACACAGATGTTATGGTTGCACCTACAAATATATAGGTAAATCATCATGAGTAGTAAATGTATGTTTTAGTAGTCTCTTTCTGGTAAAAAAACGTACTTTGGTTTTCTCTGCGAGGCCGCTCCCATCTTGAGTGTGGGCATCTGAAGCCAACTTGTTGCTTCGTCTGGAATACGGCGCTCGCGCATGCGCATATTGTAGAAAGCGCAGTGCATGAATACCCTGATGCTGCAGGCGGAGCATGCCCATTGGCTCCTGGGATGATATCCCAAGAGCCAATGCGTGGCCGCTGGGCGGAAATTATGTACCTCGCTGCGGCGCAGAACAGAACGGAGCATTGCCTGGCGATATAAGGTATATACATTGGTGGAAAAAAAAAAGGGGCCAATGATAAATTGAGCAGTAGTCACAAACGCAGGGGTGAAAAGTCCAAAATGTGGGTGGAACTCCTCTTTAAGAAATTACATAACCTGACTGACAGCATATCCCGGGATTGTCTGATTATATAGGTGATGATATTTTCCCCAACAAAAGTTATACTTTAAAGCTGAACTAAGCTATGCTAAAGGCAACATTTTCAAAAACTAAATAAAAAAGAGGTTATACTTACCTGCTAACAAGGCACCCATGCATGCACAATCCGGTTGGGTCCCAAGTTGGACTGTGGGTCCATAAACACACACAGTAGTAAGCCATGCCCTTGATACCTCCTCATAGGAGTATCACTGATAACAGCAGAAGCATGCAAAAATATAATTTATTGCTGTTTACCAATTCTTACATGTGAAAGCCTAAAAATGAAAACGAATGCAGCCGTGATTAGCCGTGTCCAATCACGGCTGATCACGATGTAAACGAGAAGAGCCGGTGATCCGCTTTTCCTCACTCGCGTCTGTCAGACGCGAGTAGAGGAGAGCTGATCGGCTGCTCCTCTGACAGGGGGGGTTGTGCTGATCGATTATCAGCGCAGCCCCCCCCAGGATGCCCACACTGGACCACCAGGGATGCCCACCACCAGTTATGCCACCCTAGACCACCGGGGATGCCAATCAGTGCCCTTAATAGATGCCAATCAGTGCCAACAATGGATGCCAATCAGTGCCCACAATGGGCATCACTGATTGGCAGAATTATTGTTTGGCACTGATTGGCATCCATCATTACAGTACATCAGTGTCGCCTATCAGTGCCCATCCATGCCCATCCGTGCCACCTATCAGTGCCCATCCATGCCCATCCGTGCCACCTATCAGTGCCCATCCCCATGCCCATCCGTGCCTCCTATCAGTGCCCATCCGTGCCGCCCATTCGTGCCGCCTATCAGTGCCGCCTATCAGTGCCCACCCGTGCCGTCTATCCGTGCCGCCTATCCGTGCCCATCCATGCTGCATATCAGTGCCGCATATTAGTGCCCATCAATGCCACCTCATCAGTGCCACCTCATCGGTGCCCGTCACTGCAGCCCCATCAGTGAAGGAGAAAACATACTTATTTAAAAAGTTTTGTAACTGAAACAAAAAAAATACTTTTTTTTTCAAAATTTTAGGTCTTTTTTTTGCAGAAAATAATAATCCCAGAGGTGATCAAATGCCACCAAAAGAAAGCTCTATTTGTGGGAACAAAATGATAAAAATTTAGTTTGGGTACAGTGTAGCATGACCGCGCAATTGTCATTCAAAGTGCAACAGCGCTGAAAGGTGAAAATTGGTCTGGGCAGGAAAGTGTATAAGTGCATGGTATGGAAGTGGTTAAAGTATACCAATTACTTTTGGTAATAGAGTGTATATTCACATATACTTTAAGATAAAACATGTTTAGGCTTTAGGAACACTTTAAATTCAGAAAACACAATACAGCCCTGTGCACATGAAATCAGTGGACTATGAAGATGTGCCCTTGCTATGTAGTAGAGGGGTCCCTCATTGTTTTATATAGAGATGTCGCAAGCAAATTTCTGAGATATACTTTAATCACAGGTGTGTGCATGGAAATAAAAATGTCTACTCTCCTTCCCAAATGTGACAGCACACTTACTGGAGAGCGGTCAGGTGATTTGTCTTGTTAAATGGCACTCGGTAGAGGAAGGTCCCAGCAGAGGAAATGTTCACGCTCAGCAGATGCTTTAAATGCCATCGGGGCAAACACAGCAACTTTAGCAGGTAGTGACACCGGATAGATACACGGGACATCTTCACCTGGAGGCTGTAATGAAATCCTCAGAGACTTCCTCTTGTGCTCACCGTTACAAGTGTCTAATTAACACTGGCGACTGTCAGTGCGATTATTCAGACTACACCTTCTATATATTCTCATATGATCACACACACCTCTTATGTAGAGGAAGAAGGAAATCAGCCTTTTCTCCACATTAAATGTAGTCAGCAGGAGCAAGAGAGAACTGATAACACCGCTCAATACCAACTATTCAATATAGAAGACACTCCTTGCTTCATTTTAAAGTGTATTTTAATCTTTTTTTGGAATCAATGGTGGCCAATGAGCCATTATAACATGACTCCTTCCAACTGCCAATTTATGAGGTCACATGATCCATTACCAGGGGCAGTTAATGAAAGACCACAGGTTCCCATTGCAGGAGAGACCCATATAATGCATTCTAATATTCCATCCTGTCTACCCTCCAATTGTCGCAGATGATGAAGGGATACTCATATTAGTTTGCCTGTTGTAGGCGTATGAATAGCAACCATGATATCAATGTGCATTAGGAAGCAATATACCGGATCCATCCCACGATGTATATAGTGAGGCTCTGCTGTTGGTGGCCCCACATAATATTGGACTTTTCTAATAGCCTGCTTAGTGGTATTCTCTGAGCCACCTGCTTCTCATTTAGGAAAGAATTTTAACACTGGACATGTACCTTTATCCACTTAAAGCGTTACTAAAACCAGGACCCTGCATTCACTATATCTGATCTCCCACAATACACAGGACGTGAAAATACATTTATTTTAGTAAATATAAACTTATAAATACCTTTTCTCATCAGCAGTATATAGCAGTCTTGTGACTTCTATCAGTGCCCGGCCAAGCACTGGTTAAAGCGGAGTTCCACCCAAAAGTGGAACTTCCACTTAAACCACTCCTCGCCCCCTTACATGCCACATTTGGCATGTCATTTTTTTTGGCGGGGAGTTGGGGCATTAGTAGGAGTGGGACTTCCTGTTCCACTTCCTCCTTCCGCCCAGGGACCGCTTAGGCGACTCGTCATATCTCCTAAGGCGGCCCCTCCCTGTAGGCGATCACCTGGGACACGTGACAGGTCCCAGGCGATCGCCTGTCCACTCAAGGAGCGCAAGCGCCGCTCGCGCATGCGCAGTGAGTGCCCGGCCGTGAAGCCGAAAGCTGTCACGGCCGGGTGCCCACAGTTAGAATGGAGGTGCTGGCGAAGAGGGGGGGAGAGGAGCGAAGCTCTGGGCGGCCGCGTCGTTGGACAGTGGAACAGGTAAGTGTCTGTTTATTAAAAGCCAGCAGCTACACTTTTTGTAGCTGCTGACTTTTAATAAACATAAAAAAGGCTGGAACTCCCCTTTAAAGCTTAAAGGGGGAGTTTTAATTCTCCTATGTCCTATGAGGCTGCAGGGCCCCTGACCCTCTGCCTGGACAGTGCTGATTGGCCCTGTGCTGATCACATGCATCCTTCCAAAAAAAAAACGAAAAAAAAACTCTCTAGCAACACACACCATACTGAGCATGTGCAGAGTGCTATATACAATATATATATATATGTATGATTTAAAAGTGGCCACTAAAGAGTAAAGAGACACAAAACGCGTTGATGTTTTAACCTGTTTTTGTGATCAATAAATAACGACCTTCCTGAAAAATCCACTTAGAAGCACCTGTTTTATTAAATGGGTGCCTCTGCTGTCCACACACTGGTTCCATTTTGGGGCCCTATTCTATCTACTATTGTTCACCGTATCTGATCCCAATCTAGCTCAGTGCAAGAATTTGCAGAAAACCCCAACACGCATCGAGTGCGACCACCCACACTTGTGCTAAAATAGGTTGCTTGACCCTAGGACAGGTATCCAGCAACCTAATGAATGTCCAGCAACCTTAACTGCACTTTTTGCCATACTTTTTCCAATATGTTCAACTGAATACTACCCCTAGAAGGATCTCTCTCGTGGCTTTTTTATCCCCCCTCTTTTTCCCTCCTTTTGGAGCACCACTGGTGCCCTTCTCAACCTTTTTTTATAAATATATATATATTTATTCAAGTTTGAACAACCTTGATGATACAGAAAAAGGTCAATAATAGCATCAAGAACAGTCAATATCACCTTCACGGGGCAATATAAAAACTTGTCACTATGTACTCTCAACCTCTTTAAACTGAAGGAACCCTTAAAATAGTTTTCAGGTCTCAGGAAACCCCTTCTAAGATCAACCTATTGAGGTCATTGGGGAAAATGGCCCTTACATTGATCGTCAGTGGGAAGAATGCTCCCTTCACAGTGGAGATAAGAATGCCACTATTACGGACAGCTAAAAAGATCATTGGTGTTACCATATATACTCGAGTATAAGCCGAGTTTTTCAGCACATTTTTTTGTGCTGAAAATGCCCCCCTCGGCTTATACGCGAGTCACCTTTTTGCGCCTGATCTCCCGGACTTTGGGGACCCGGTGCTGGCCGGTCTTAGGTCCCCTGGACACCAAACTTGGCACACATGTAGCCCCACTCTTCCTCAACAAGTTTGTTGTCCGGGGGACCTACGGCCGGGGAGCACCGATTTTTCAAAGCTGGGCACCCCTTCCATAGACTCCAATGTTAAACTGTAATTTCTCCAGTGATTTTGGGGACCCGGTACCGGCCGGTCGTAGGTCCCCTGAACCCGAAACTTGGTACACATGTAGCCCCATTTCTCCTCTAAAAGTGTGCACAGTTTTTTGTCTGGAGGACTTAAGGCCGGGGAGCATCGATTTTTCAAACCCGGGCACCACTTCCATAGACTCCCATGTTAAACGTCAGTCTAGTCATGGACACAGTGAGGCATGCACATGGACACAGTGAGTCAAAGTGAGGCACAGTGAGGCATGCAGATGAACACCCTAGGCTTATACTCGAGTCAATACGTTTTCCCAGTTTTTTGTGGTAAAATTAGGTGCCTCGGCTTATATTCGGGTCGGCTTATATTCGGGCCGGCTTAAATACGGTATGTTCCTGGCTCTGCCTGGGGGCTGTGGTCCTCAACTATGCAGCGACCATTAGATGGAAGATCAATCATCCACAGCTCAAGGAACCCCTATCAATCTTCTGAGGAACCCTAGAGATCCATGGAAGCCTGGTGGAGAAAGGCTGGTCTAAAAAGTGATGTCCTTCACTTTGAAAAAATTCCTCCTACTCCCTGCAGTGTCTATAGGGCAGAAAGGGACGTGAGATTTTCCCAATGTGACACAGATGGAAAAAATTGACGGAGCTTTAAACCATTACCTTCTATAATGAGACAACTTTAATTACCCTTTAGAGCCGGTTCACACAGGAGCGACTTGGGATCCGACTTGAAGTCGCCCCAAGTCATGCTGTTGAGAAAATCAATGGAAGTGAATGGGAGCCGTCTTAATGTACACTACTGAAGTCGCTCCGACTTCAGAAAAGTTTCCTGTATGACTTCAATCCGACTTCTAGGCGACTTGTACCTATTGATTTCAATGGAAGCCGCCTCCAAGTCGGATCCCCTGTCTTAACTGAAGAAACTTTACAGGAAATAAAAATTGTTTTCTCTGCAAACCCCTCCCTCCCACAGAGCTGATTACTCTTTGATTGGCCACTGGCAAAGTCCCCTGTCCTGGAGGTGACTTCAAGTCGCGCTGTGGGTCACGCTGTGGTTCACCCTCAAGTCGCGCTGAAGTCGCCTTGCAAAGACACGCACAAAGTCGTGTCGCCCCTGTGTGAACCGACTCTTAATTACAGGCTGCGATGGGTGCTTGAAAAATAAAAAGTTTCACCACAAACTAATACATTTGAGCTAGATTTGATTTTTTTTCTGTAACTCTGTCATTGTTTGGCACAAATAAATGCAAAGATTTCTTGAATTCAGACAGAACAGAAAGGTGTGGCTCTGCCAGTGATAAGTGCAGCTATAGGGACAATGGAAATCTACCAGCTTTTACCCAGGGCTCTTATGGGCTAACAAGCTTCTTTTATTCTGCATTTTTAAGCTGTTTGAAGGAATGTGAAGTTTTCTTTGTACCTGCAGATAAACACCCACTGTCCCATTAATTCTGCCCATTTAATTTTCCGCTTCAGGTCCCTCATTTATCCCTGCAAGTGCAGTTTCTCCGGAATCGCTCTGTTCTGACTCTTGGTGCTGGCACTTTATTATGGAACACACTAGAGCCTGTCTAATATGAAACCAGAGGGAAGAAAAGAAAAGCCGTTGCCTAAAGCAGCCAACCAGGTTTTCACTTTCTTCTTCTAACCCAGACTGCTGAAACGACAGCCTGCAATAGGCTACATTCACATTTCTGTAGTTTAATTTTTTATTTATTTTTTATATAAATCAACCCTGAAAGCAAAAAAAAAAAAAAAGCAAGAAAAAAAAAATCTTCAGCACACAAAATGATCTAATGCCATTGGAATTACACACAGAGCTATCCAAGGTGCTGAACTTGCAGACTCACGCCAAGCACTACAGGTACAAATTGTATTGTAAAAACTTGTTGACTTCAGAATGGCGGTTCAATGTCTTTGCCCATCTCCCACCAGACATCAGCGCTGTCACTTACCCTGGGCTGTGGTGTCATGAAGAATCCAGGTAAAGGTGGGAGACATAATATTTCCCAGCACAAAGCCAATATAAATATGTGGATAAAAGATCTTCTGGAATCCTGTGAATTTTTAAAGTGTGTTTTTTTTTTTTTTTTTATTTTGCATGGTGAGGGGTTAGATCCCCTGTCGGGTTTTTTATTGCTCTGTGTCCCCACTGGGAAGATTCACTCTCTTTACTTGTCCTAGTGACCTCTTAAAGTCCTGCGTGCCTCAGTGCTGTTCGTATGGTACTACTACCAGGTCATCTTGAGAGAATGATGTCTCGCACACACGACCGGTTTTCCCAGCAGGAAAAAAACGACGCTTTTCCCGACGGGATTCCTCTCAAGCCTGCCTTGCATACACACGGTCAAACAAAAGACCGCTGAACTTTTGAATGCCAAGAAAGCGATGACGTCAAAGACTACGACGAGCCGACAAAATTACGTTCTATGCTTCCGCGCATGTGTCGAATTGTTTACAAGCATGCGCGTTTTTTTCCCCTTGGGAAAGCATACAGATGACGGTTTTCACGACGGGAAATTCTCTTTTTTTTCCCCGCAGTTTTCTCGTCGGGAAAACGGTGATGGAGCATACACACGGCCGTTTTTCCCGGCCAAAAGCTGTAATGGCAGTTTTCCTGCCAGGAAAACCGGTCGTGTGTACGAGGCCTTAGATGTGAAACACTCAACTGTTATTAAATGACACAACTCTCTCCTATGGCTGCCTTGTAGAAGGCTTGGACTTAGAGACATGGTAATTTTCCCATCCCCATCCACCACCACCATTGCTACTACCACCTCATGACCATTTTTTTTTTTCATTTTTTACAATATAAATGTATTGAATATAATTGAAAGGATACAAGGATACAAGTACATTTCTCTATGTATAATCCTGATTGATAAATATTTTTATCTTACAAAAGATTTCTTGCTAAGAATGTACCCCATCCTTTTATGTTCTTATTTTTAGTTATTACCAGTATATTTTCTGTTATTATCAGTTATTTTATGTATCTACCCCCATTTTGTATTTTCCTTGTTCACCCTTGTATTGCTCTACTTCTATCCGATTTATACTCACCTCTCCAGTAGACCCCAGTTGCTCCATCCTGCATCACAACCACCACCAAAATATTGGACATCAGAACCTAGAGTAACCTTTTGCAACCTTTTTACACCCACAAAAACCCTTGAAATACATTTCAGGTCCAGAGGAACCCATGGTAACCAATTATGGGGAGCCGGTGCGAAAAATGCCCCTTACATGTGGTGAACAGCGAGAAGAAAATTCCCTTGCAGACAGCTAAAATAATCACTGGTGTCATGCAGCTGGCATTTTCAAGTGACTCTGGCCCCCCGGAACTATGCAGGCACCATCAAATACAAGGACAATCAGCCACAGCTCGATGAACCCCTTGCAAGCTCTGGAGGAACCCTCCTTCCATTAAGTCACAGTGCTCTAGCAATTAGTCACTGGACCCAAGCACTGTCACATAGGAGGTGGTCACATGCTCTGCTATACCAGAAAGCCTATTTTGCCCTGCCTGAAACATAGGAAGCCGTGGTGAAGTTAACCCTGATACAATAGTTTTTGTTGAGAATAATAGTATAACATAGTACGAGCTGAGCGTATAAATCCCATGCAGGGGATTGAACAGGTAAAAGAACATGTAAACATAGAAGAAGCACACTTTTTTGGGGGTGAATCAAAGCAAAAGTGCAAAAAACATCTGGCATCTGGTGCTGAAAATGGCAAGTGTCGTGGCACGGTGGCCCAGAGTGGAGCAGAGGGGGTGGAATTACCTACCCCTTAGTAGAAAGGAAAAAAAAAATATGGGGGAGGTAGCGCTTAGGTCTGAGCCCAAGTCGGGGAGAGAGATAAAATTCATGAGAGGGGAGGAAAAAATAAAGGGGGGAGGGGTAGTTCAGGAAAGAGAAGAGAGCAGGGGAAAAAGAAGAAGACAAGTACTCATGAGAAAGAGAAGGAAAGGACAGACAAGACAGGAAGGGTCTGGAATACCCAGGCTGAATGGGGGGGCACAGTGGGGAGAGCTTAGGACCACCACGGGCTCCACACTTTAAGAAATTTGGAGTGGGAGTCGTGGAGAATGCTGATCATATTCTGCTGAATCATGAGGGTAGTTAAAATGCTCATTACCTCTGCAATCCCGACTGAGGGCTTCTTGAAGACCCTGGCTATGGCGCGTTTTGCAGCTATGAAAAGGTACATGGCCAACTTCTGTTGGTGTGAGAAAAGACCTGGAAGAGGGCAATGGAGGAGTGTGTGCTGGGCATCCTTGAAGAAAGGGACGTGAAAGTTCAATGATAGAAGGCCGTAGACCCTTGACCAAAATCCCACAAATCAAGGGCGGGACCACAATTGAGGAGTTAATTTGAATCCAAAGTCCCAATGGCAACCCCCAGCATCTGAACAAAACACCAATGCCCCCGGGTGTATCAAAATTCAATAAAAGTCCAACTGTCTAGCGCCTTAATTGTCAAAAGTGAGTACTCTCCTGCCACTCACTTACCCAAACTCTTACTGGATGTTCTGAACCACATGTGTCAAAACGGGTCTAATAAAACTTTGCAACACCCTGTCTCTGTGTCCTCTGCTCCCTCCAATAGTGCTTTCAATTCAATGTTTCCACATCTTCCACAGAAATCTTCATTGCATTACGTGTACATCAGCCAAAAAGTAAAAAACGCATATAGTGCAAGAATGATAAAATTACCATAAAAACTAAATTTTTTACCATAAAACTGCTCACATAGGCACAGAGATGCATGTTTCCAATACTCAAGATGGCAGAATGGGCACTTCCAGTTCCGTGGTCAGCATCTGACATCACTTCCTGACATGTTTTGTTTGTATACTTTAATCAAAGGATAGCCTAGAGCAGTGGTTCTCAACCCTGTCCTCAAGTACCCCCAACAGGCCATGTTTTGGGAATTTCTCCTATATAAAATACTGTCCAAAATACCAAGTCATTGACTCTGATTAAAAGCACATGTGCAAGATAAGGGAAAACCTGCAAACATGGCCTGTTGGGGGTACTTGAGGACAGGGTTGAGAACCACTGGTCTAGAGGGAGCAGTGACATCCCCCCTTCCATTATGTGTCAGTGCTCAGGCCTAGCAATCAGCCACTGGACCCAAGTCACATAGGAAGAGGTCACATGCTCGGCCACCTGAAAGCCACTGATTATTTTGCCCTGTCTGAAACAGAGGAGGCCGTGGTGGAGAAATGTTGAAGAAATGTGGTAAAGAGGCCTTTTCATAGACACTGTCCCCCTGCCCAGAATGGGAATGTGACAATGTCTCTTTAAAGATAATGGTAACAAGTCTATACACCTCCTGAATAAAGCTCTTGGGCTGCCTCTCATATCCTCTTATGTCAATACTGGGATGAAGTCTGCCATGGCAAAAACATTGAGGCTGGTATAGATGATCTTCTGAAAAATGTTGTCTCTGGAATCAATCACAGAGCAAGTATAGGTATGCAGCAAGTGAAATCTTATGCCCCGTACACACGGTTAGGATTTCCGACAGGAAAAAGTCTGTCAGGAATCCCGATGGGAAAAAAGAGAACCAACTCTCTATCTTTTGCCGGCTGTTCTTGGCCGTTTTCCTGTTGGAAAAAGTCAGATGGAGCATACACACGGTGGGGATTCCCGACCAAAAGCTCTCATCGGACTTTTTCCGACAGGAAAATCGATCGTGTGTACAGGGCATGAGCTTCTGATGTGCATACTTGTTTCAAGTGATTGGTAGAAGAAATACCTGTGACAGCACAGGAAAAGGTATTTTCAAAAAGAGATCGGCAGCAGCTCTTTAGTTCACTCTGGACAGGTTCTCTTTAAAGAGTCACAAATGCAGAACCAATATGCAGAATAGGAGTTGGGGCAACACATGCTGCCTACATGTTCCTGGTCCGTTATACAGTATATAGGGAAAACAGACTGGGAACATGCTGGCTCCAAAAACATTGGCAATGGCGGCTCCTATATCTTGACCATGACAGGTTCCCTTTAAACAACAACAAAAAAAAGCAGAACAGGGTTTGGAGGGCCAGTACAGAACTCTATAGTTTGTTAAGCGCCATATATCATAATGACAGCAGCGTTTGCAGTAAGCACTTTCTCCAACCAGTCAATACATCTGACTATTACATATTCTATGCTGTGGGATTTCATTTTTCAGTTTCCAGACTGCAACTGTTCAAGTTTTTCTAATTAGAGAACTGCACTTTTATAGGCAAGATGAAAAGAGAATAATGTGTTGGGGAGTTAGACTTATCACAAACAGGAGGGGGCTATGTCTTTATAGCGAACACATTGCAAACTGAGAAAAAAAAATGCAGATTTAGGGATTTTGGAAACATGTTATATATGTTAACTGTAGTTGTCATATATCATATATCCGAGCTAACTTGTTACCTTGCAGGAGACACTGGCATAACATCAACTTAAAATAAATAAAAAATAATTATATTATATAAAAAAACATTTATATTATAAATATATATATATATATATATATATATATATATATATATATATATATAAATACAATATTATATATTTATATTTTATAGTATTAATATATTTTCTTAAGTTGATTTTATGCCAGTGTTTCATATATATATATATATATATATATATATATAAAACCTTACAGGAAACACTGGCATAACATCAACTTGAAAAAATATATATATATATATTATATTAAAAAATAGTTATATTATAAATAAATATCTATCTATCTATCTATCTATCTATCTATCTATGCAGGTCCTTCTCAAAAAATTTGCATATTGTGATAAAGTTCATTATTTTCTGTAATGTACTGATAAACATTAGACTTTCATATATTTTAGATTCATTACACACAACTGAAGTAGTTCAAGCCTTTTCTTGTTTTAATATTGATGATTTTGGCATACAGCTCATGACAACCCAAAATTCCTATCTCAAAAAATTAGCATATTTCATCCGACCAATAAAAGAAAAGTGTTTTTAATACAAAAAAAGTCAACCTTCAAATAATTATGTTCAGTTATGCACTCAATACTTGGTCGGGAATCCTTTTGCAGAAATGACTGCTTCAATGCGGCATGGCATGGAGGCAACCAGCCTGTGGCACTGCTGAGGTGTTATGGAGGCCCAGGATGCTTCGATAGCGGCCTTAAGCTCATCCAGAGTGTTGGGTCTTGCGTCTCTCAACTTTCTCTTCCCAATATCCCACAGATTCTCTATGGGGTTCAGGTCAGGAGAGTTGGCAGGCCAATTGAGCACAGTAATACCATGGTCAGTAAACCATTTACCAGTGGTTTTGGCACTGTGAGCAGGTGCCAGGTCGTGCTGAAAAATGAAATCTTCATCTCCATACAGCTTTTCAGCAGATGGAAGCCTGAAGTGCTCCAAAATCTCCTGATAGCTAGCTGCATTGACCCTGCCCTTGATAAAACACAGTGGACCAACACCAGCAGCTGACATGGCACCCCAGACCATCACTGACTGTGGGTACTTGACACTGGACTTCAGGCATTTTGGCATTTCCCTCTCCCCAGTCTTCCTCCAGACTCTGGCACCTTGATTTCCGAATGTACTTTGGACCACTGAGCAACAGTCCAGTGCTGCTTCTCTGTAGCCCAGGTCAGGCGCTTCTGCCGCTGTTTCTGGTTCAAAAGTGGCTTGACCTGGGGAATACGGCACCTGTAGCCCATTTCCTGCACACGCCTGTTCACGGTGGCTCTGGATGTTTCTACTCCAGACTCAGTCCACTGCTTCTGCAGGTCCTCCAAGGTCTGGAATCGGTCCTTCTCCACAATCTTCTTCAGGGTCCGGTCACCTCTTCTCGTTGTGCAGCGTTTTCTGCCACACTTTTTCCTTCCCACAGACTTCCCACTGAGGTGCCTTGATACAGCACTCTGGGAACAGCCTATTCGTTCAGAAATTTCTTTCTGTGTCTTACCCTCTTGCTTGAGGGTGTCAATGATGGCCTTCTGGACAGCAGTCAGGTCGGCAGTCTTACCCATGATTGCGGTTTTGAGTAATGAACCAGGCTGGGAGTTTTTAAAAGCCTCAGGAATCTTTTGCAGGTGTTTAGAGTTAATTAGTTGATTCAGATGATTAGGTTAATAGCTCGTTTAGAGAACCTTTTCATGATATGCTAATTTTTTGAGATAGGAATTTTGGGTTGTCATGAGCTGTATGCCAAAATCATCAATATTAAAACAAGAAAAGGCTTGAACTACTTCAGTTGTGTGTAATGAATCTAAAATATATGAAAGTCTAATGTTTATCAGTACATTACAGAAAATAATGAACTTTATCACAATATGCTAATTTTTTGAGAAGGACCTGTATATATATATATATATATATATATATATATATATTTTTATAATATGAATATATATTTTTTTAAGTTGATTTTATGCGTGTTTCCTGTAAGGTTTTATATATATATTGTGAGGGGGTTAGCTCGGCAGCGGGTGTGTGTGACCCCCGAGATGGGCTCCCCACACAAAAACAGGCCCAGCAAACGGAGGTTGTGGTTTTCAAAATCAAAAAGGTGCGGTTTATTTTCTATTTACAGGGACAAAACACAGCAAAGCAAAAGAAACATAAACAAAATAAATCCTGGTCAACTTGACCTCTGACTAAACATACAGGTTTCCTAACTAACAACTGGGATAAGCCTA
Source organism: Rana muscosa (assembly GCA_029206835.1). Taxonomy (NCBI): domain Eukaryota; kingdom Metazoa; phylum Chordata; class Amphibia; order Anura; family Ranidae; genus Rana; species Rana muscosa. The sequence continues at coordinate 290,082,718 of CM055128.1, read as the reverse complement.
GTGCTGTCCTAGTCCCTAAGTCCCTGGTTTTAAATGTCCAAGCAAATAGCCACACAGGCTTTGTCTCACCGCACAGGGGTTCACTCTCCCTAGACAGTCCACACAGGTCTGGTTCCAGGCATGAGCTAACATCTAATGAAGCTGGGAGTTCTTATAGAGGCCTAAATGAGCTGACAAGCTTCAGCTGGTCTCATCAACTCCCTGTCTGCACGACGCCCCACACTCTCCCTAGAGGTATGAGTCATCCATGAGCCCACTAGCCTTATACAACTCTCCACCTAGTTGTATAAGTCGGCGTAAAGCCTGAATCTGGGCGAAATATATCTACTCCCCTGGATGCAACCAGGTGACTTTACCTTCCTGCTGTCACATACCCCCCCCTCTTGTTTTAACCTCGGGGTTGGAACACCAGCAATCAGGCATTCATGTACTCGAGACAAAGCATCCACATTCCCCATTTGAACGCCAGGGCGATGCTTTACTGTGAAGTTGAATTCCTGGAGGGCCAGGAACCACCTATTCACTCTTCTATTTGTTTCCTTGTTTTGAGCCATCCACTTTAACGGAGCGTGATCCGTAACCATGTCAAAGTGCCTACCTAGCAGGTAGTACCGAAGGGAATCTAGAGCCCACTTCACCGCTAAACACTCCTTTTCAATGGTGGCGTAATTTACCTCATGGGACTTCAACTTCCTGCTGAGGTAAATGACTGGGTGCTCTTCCCCGTTCCAGACCTGGGACAATACTGCTCCTAACCCCACATCTGACGCATCACTTTGTACGACAAAGTCTTTAGAGAAGTCGGGTGAGTACAACACTGGCTGGCTACATAAGGCTTGTTTCAAGAATTGGAATGCTGCCTCAGCCTCGGGGGTCCATTTAATCATGACCGACCCTTTCCCCTTCGTCAGGTTGGTTAGGGGCACAGCCTTAGAAGCAAAGTGGGGAATGAATCGCCGATAATACCCAGCGATTCCCAGAAAGGCTCGTACCTGCTTCTTGCTGTTGGGACGTGGCCAACTCTGGATGGCCTCGACTTTGTTGAGTTGGGGTTTTATTACTCCCCTCCCAATGGTGTACCCAAGATATTTGGCCTCCTCCTGCCCAATGGTACACTTCTTGGGGTTAGCCGTAAACCCCGCTTCCCGAACAGAGTCCAGGACTGCTTGCACTTTTGGCAGATGTGAGGCCCAATCTGTGCTATGGACAATTATGTCATCCAGGTAAGCCGCAGCATACTTCCGATGGGGCCTCAGCATCTGGTCCATTTTCCGCTGGAATGTGGCCGGCGCATTCTGTAACCCGAACGGCATTCTTTTATATTGGAACGCCCCGTCTGGGGTTACAAATGCGGTTTTCTCTTTGGCCGACTTGGCCAGGGGGATTTGCCAATACCCTTTTGTGAGGTCAAGAGTCGTCATGTATCGGGCTGTTCCCAGCCGGTCGATCAACTCATCTATACGTGGCATGGGGTAGGTGTCAAATTTTGTAACTTTGTTCAACTGACGAAAATCGTTACAAAATCGCCAGCTCCCATCCGGTTTAGGCACCAACACAATGGGACTAGACCAATCACTTTGGGACTCCTCTATCACCCCTAAGTTCAGCATTTTCTGTACTTCCTCCCGTATTGCCTCCCGTCGGGCCTCTGGGATCCGATAGGGTTTTAACTTCACCCTTTCACCGGGCGGGGTAATGATGTCATGCTCTACCCCAGATGTTTGTCCCGGCAGCTCAGAGAATACCTCCTTGTTGCGAAGCACAAACTCCTTAACCTCCTGTTGTTGGGGTTGTGACAAGGTAGCTGCTATTCCAACCTCAGGAATCACGCAACCAGTTTGAGCTGGTGACCAAGTGTCTGCGACTAGGGACTCTCTATCCCTCCAGGCTTTCAACAGATTAACGTGATAGATCTGTTCGGGCTTTCGCCCTCCTGGTTGTCTGACCTTGTAATTCACTTCGCTCACTTTTTCCATTATCTCGTAGGGGCCTTGCCATTTGGCAAGGAATTTACTTTCAACCGTAGGGACAAGTACCAGTATCCTATCCCCCGGGGAAAAGGTACGGGTCTTGGCTCCACGGTTGTACACTCTCTGCTGTGCTAACTGCGCTTGGGCCAAATGTTCCTTCACGATGGGCATTACCTGTGCAATTCGGTCTTGCATCAGGGCGACATGCTCAATCACACTCCTGTGGGGAGAACTCTCACTTTCCCAAGTTTCCTTGGCAATATCCAACAGCCCTCTTGGGTGTCTCCCATACAGTAACTCAAAGGGGGAGAATCCCGTAGAGGATTGGGGCACCTCCCTAATAGCAAACATCAGATAAGGAAGTAGACAGTCCCAATCCTTTCCATCTCTATCCACCACTTTCTTCAACATTTGTTTTAGGGTTTTGTTGAACCTTTCAACCAGCCCATCGGTTTGGGGGTGATACACAGATGTACGTAATTGCGTCACTTTGAACAATTTACACAGCTCCTTCATAACCCGGGACATAAAGGGTGTACCTTGGTCCGTAAGCAGTTCTTTACAAATACCCACCCGGCTAAACACAAGAGATAGCTCTTTGGCTATGGTTTTGGCCGAGGTATTTCGGAGAGGGATCGCTTCTGGATAACGGGTGGCATAGTCCATTATAACTAATATGTACTGGTGCCCCCTAGCGGACTTGATTATAGGACCTACCAAATCCATGGCGATCCTCTCAAACGGGACCTCAATGATGGGTAGAGGGACCAGCGGGCTACGGAAATGTGGCATCGGGGCCGACCTCTGACACACAGGGCAGGAGGAACAATAATTTTCTATGTCCTTCATCACCCCCGGCCAATAGAATCTCTGTAATACCCTCTCTCGGGTTTTCTCTGTCCCCAGATGACCTCCAAGAATGTGCCCATGGGCCAACTCCAACACCAACTTCCTGTAAGGTTTGGGCACCACAAGCTGCTCAACGGTTTCTTCTGCCCTTTTTGCCACCCGATACAGTAGGTCCTTCTCTACGCTGAAGTATGGGTAAGTGCAGGTATTATCTGGGTTCACTAACTCGCCATCTATTTTCACTACGTTTTCCCGTGCCTTTATTAGGGCGGGGTCTTTCAACTGTTCTGTGGCAAAGTTTTCCCTGTGAACCTCAAGATCAGAAAACTCCACAGACGGTAGGTTTTCGTCTGAGGAGGTGGGCTCCTCTCCAGTTTCTTGAGTCTCCCCTGCCAATACTGATAAGGGAGATTCCGGAGAGTCCTCACCACTCTCAGGGGAGTTCTGGCTATCACATTCCTGGTACATAGGGGCACCAGTGGGGGGCTCAGGATCATCCCACAGTTCCCAGAACTTCGGAAAATCCCTTCCCACAATGGCGTCATGCGGTAACTGAGATACTAAGCCCACTGGATGAGAGAGGGTACCTTTGGGGGTCTCGAAACACACTGTAGTCACTGGATACTCTCGGGTGTCCCCATGCACACAAATAACAGCTACCTTGCTATTCCCAGAGACCTCTGTTTTAACTAACTCAGCCTTTATCAGGGTCACAAGGCTACCTGAATCCAACAATACCACAACATTTCTACCATTAACACACATTTTGCATAAATGTTTCTCAGTTCCTCGAATGGCAGTGCATGCGACTGTCGCACACAGCGACTGACGTCTGCCCGTCAGAAAGTCACACTGCATGGGTTCCTCCACAACCGGGCAATTGGCTGCAATATGTCCCGCTTGCCGGCAGCGGTAGCAAACGATCCTTCTTGCGGCCTCTTGAGCCGCTGATTTCCCAGGCTGTTCTCGCCAAACTTGGGGTAGAGCTCCCACCCTCTCACTCTCTCCACCCTCACCCCTTGGAATCCTCTTATCCGCCCCTGGGGATGGTCTGGTCTTAGGGTGGAAAGTCTGAGTGTCTCTGGAAGAGGCCGTCAGGTTCTCTGTAGCCAAGTATTTCTCCACACGATCCACAAGACCATCGGCCGTCTCTGGGTCTCCATGGCTTACCCACTTTTGGATGGCAGTAGGAAGAGCTCTCAAAAACCGATCCATTACAACACGTTCCACAATCTTTGGTGCGGACAAAGTCTCTGGCTGTAGCCACTTTCTGCTCAGGTGAATGAGATCATACATTTGAGACCTGGGGGGTTTTCCAAGCTGGAAAGTCCAGTTATGCACACGCTGAGCCCGGACAGCCTGGGTGACACCCAGCCTTGCCAATATTTCAGCTTTTAGCATCACATAGTCTTTTGCTTGGTTAGGCTCTAGGTCATAGTAAGCTTTCTGCGATTCACCAGTTAACAGAGGAGCCACCAGTCCAGCCCACTGCTCCTCAGGCCACTTTTCTCTTTCAGCGGTCCTTTCAAATGTGGTCAAAAATACCTCTGGATCATCCTCTCCAGTCATTTTTGTCAATAAACGACTCACCCCAAAGGACGCGGTATTAGTGGGACGGCTTTCCTCACTGGTCTGCGGACGTTGCTGCATTACTGCTTCCATCTGTTGTTGTAGTCTCTGCTCTTGCTTCTGCAACAGGTCTATGAAGCGGGCCTCAGATTGCTGCTGGGCTTGTTGCTGAGCCTCCAGACTCTGTTGCAAAGTTGCGTTTGTCTGCTGCTGGGCTGCAAGGCTCTGTTGATGAGCTTGCTGCTGGGCTGCGAAGTTCTTTTGCAAACCTGCATTTGTCTGCTGTTGATTGGCATTTGCTAGAGCCAGCTGCTTCAGTATCTCCTCCATGCTGGCTTAAAAAAAAAACTGCCACTGGTTCTCCACCAACTGTGAGGGGGTTAGCTCGGCAGCGGGTGTGTGTGACCCCCGAGATGGGCTCCCCACACAAAAACAGGCCCAGCAAACGGAGGTTGTGGTTTTCAAAATCAAAAAGGTGCGGTTTATTTTCTATTTACAGGGACAAAACACAGCAAAGCAAAAGAAACATAAACAAAATAAATCCTGGTCAACTTGACCTCTGACTAAACATACAGGTTTCCTAACTAACAACTGGGATCAGCCTAGTGCTGTCCTAGTCCCTAAGTCCCTGGTTTTAAATGTCCAAGCAAATCGCCACACAGGCTTTGTCTCACCGCACAGGGGTTCACTCTCCCTAGACAGTCCACACAGGTCTGGTTCCAGGCATGAGCTAACATCTAATGAAGCTGGGAGTTCTTATAGAGGCCTAAATGAGCTGACAAGCTTCAGCTGGTCTCATCAACTCCCTGTCTGCACGACGCCCCACACTCTCCCTAGAGGTATGAGTCATCCATGAGCCCACTAGCCTTATACAACTCTCCACCTAGTTGTATAAGTCGGCGTAAAGCCTGAATCTGGGCGAAATATATCTACCCCCCTGGATGCAACCAGGTGACTTTACCTTCCTGCTGTCACAATATATATATATATATATATATATATATATATATATATGTAGCGTGGTGTTCAATTTAGGGGAAGTGTCTGAGTGGTAACCAGGCTCAGACACCTTGAATTGTTAGGAGTTATGGACCATTTTTGTCCTCAGGGGATAGTATTGGTGTGAAGTTCCCTGTGGCCTATGGGTGGCGCTGCCATATTGGGCCGGGGTTGAACTATCAATACAGTGCTGTGCCTTTTGTGAGGGGATATAAAAGGGGCAGACATCTTCTGAGCGTGGTCCACCCCCAGGCACCTTCAGCCTGGGAGTGCGTGTGGGTCATCTCCGGGTGCCCTCGGCCCGGAGGCCGTGTTTCGGTTCCACCTCAGGCACCTTTAGCCTGGGGTGAGGTACTACCTCACCGTTTCTGACTGCCTGGGTATGGAGGCCCAGGAGCTGCAGCAACGGCCCGGGGCCCAGCAACCTTCGGCTGGGGTCCACTAGGGATCGAGGAGTCCAGGGTGCCGCCTTGCGAGGGGACCTGCGCCCTAAGAGAAGAGAGGATCTGTTCCGAGGGACCGATGCTGTGGTCACGGTGAAGGAAGGGGTCTGTTGACTCTCTGGGGGGACGTCTTCTCCCTGAAAGGGGCCATGTCCTAGAAAAAAACCTAGGTTCACCAGGTCAGTGGCAGTGACTTTGTTCACCAGGTCAGTGGCAGTGACCTTATCCACAGGGTCTGTGGCAGAGACCAACCTCATGGTCTGTGGCAGAGACCGTGCGTCAAAACTGTTTCAGAAACTTGAACAGTCAGAAGAGTTTGAGCTACGTTTGTGCCTGGACCTCCTCCACACCTTAAGCTGTCCTGTGTCTTTGCTCCAACCTTTCTTCTATCCAAGAGACTATTTGCTATTCAAGTGAAAATAAATATTGAGGTGGACTTTCAGCTGGTGTGGACATTCACGTTCCTGGGGAAGTCAAGGACTTGTATCTACCCACGGTAGAGGTGAGAATCATTCTCAGGAGGACTTTGGACTCTGGCTGCAGACAAGGCCCAAAAACAACACGGCTTAACCTCCTTACACAGGAGGGTACGGGCTTGTGGTGCGGTGTGCCTGTCTCCCCCTGCGAGGAGCCGAGTTTAATGCAGGAGGGGGATAGGTGGGTGTGCTATATATATATATATATATATATATATATATATATAAAACATGTATATCTCCATCATGCAGGATTAGATTACAGAGAGTCATCAACAGCAATGATGTAAAATAGACATCAAGCTGGCAGTGAATGGCAGAAAATGATAAAAACTGAACAAAGTACATCTGTGACCAGCACCGCTCGCTGTTTACTATGCCTTTTCCAAAAGTAATTTCAAAGAGACATCTAATTTTCCCTCTTGTAGGCGTATGTGCTTGGACAAATGGTTTGGCAGAACAAGGCTGGTACACTTGCTATTGATCAGGCGGTAATATGTGTGTCTTTACTTGTCTTTGTGAAATGGGTGAAAGGCATTATTCTTTAGAAAAGTGTGATTCCTGAATGTTGGGCAGACCAGGCATATTCTCTTGATGTTTGCAGCCTGTGTGACACCATTGTGTTAAAATAATAAAAGCCTGCATATTGTAAAAGAAAAAGCTGGCCACAGACATCTGAGGGTAGTTGGAAATGTGGGCACTATGTAACATCTGAAAAATCTTTTTATTTTATTTTAGAGAACCACTGATAAATATGTACATTCAGATCTTTAAAGATGTATAAGAATGGCATTGAGAGAGAAGTGCTGCTTTAGCCAAAAATATCCAACATGGCCAATCTCATTCAACACAGCCAATCTTTCATGAGATTGGTTGGCTGGGGGTGTTATCATGTAGTCTGCTGGCACCCACAGACATAGGATCATCAGCTGGATTGGATCACATATTTATGGGTACTGAAAGGCATTGTAAACTTTCCTACCTGCACCTTGTGTTTTTCATCCTTCATAAGATGTACATGGATCATGCAGTTTCATGGTGTCATTTGTTGACCTGTACACACAAACCTTCCCATTCCAGTGTCAGAAGTTTGTTTGTGTTCAAACATGTGGCATGCAGCATGGCTCTGCACAGCTTAATACATGACTACTGTCTATAGTGTGAGAACTGATACTTCCTGAGCACAAACAAATCATTGCTGTGCCTATTGCACAGTGCATAGTAATAAAAACAGTAATAAATAATAAGAAATCATTGCTTGTGTAAACCTTTATCCATATATACCTAATAAAGAATATGCAATCAAAACCTTATTTCATGCTCGGTGAGTGTAAAGGTATAGTAAATTTGGTCATCCGTTAAAATATCTAAAATATAAACTGTGCAAACAGGTATAGCGAACTGACAAAGTGCAGTTGTTTCAAGTATCCTTTCAACATTCCAAATATATATTTGGACATATAAGATACCCCTGAGGAAGTCACGTGACTGATGACACGCATTGGGTGGAGCCGGGTGATGCTGCCGATACCGGAAGTAATGCAGGAGCCTCCAAGCCTTGCTATCATACAGTAACAGAAGTTGTTTTACCTAAAAGTCCTTAAAACTTGAATACACGCTTGCTTTAAACTACTACACTATGAGGATGTCGCTTGTTATATGAGTTTGTCCAGAGCGGAGGTAACGCGCTTTAAAGGGCCATACACCCCATTTGAGGAAACGTTTCAGAGCCCAGAGTAGGGTAAAGCGCAATTAGACCTGGGATTACAGGTCAAAGGTGGAGGTGAGCACAATATTTGAAAGTCGGTGGAAGTCTCTGAAGCACTGGCGCACATTTGTGTATACCTGTATTGGCACAATATTTGCAATATACATTTGGACTGTCGAAAGGACACTTGAACAAAATTGCACTTTATTGTCAGTTCGCCTGTTTGCACAGTTTATATTTTAGATATTCTAACAGATAATTATTACATATACTATACTTTTACACTCACTGAGCACGAAATAAGGTTTTGATTGCATATTCTTTGATAGATATAAACGGATGAAGGTTTACACAAGCAATGAATAGTTATTATTTATGATTAACCACTATGCACTTTAAGGGAATAGGCGCAGTAATGATTTTTTTTTTTGTGATTCACATTGTGGGAACACAATTAGGTGGCTTGCAGCCACCCACTAGAGTTTTGACCTACATTAAAGTATCAGGACAGGTAGTGCGGGATAATGCAATCTTTTGTTAAAGGGGTTGTAAGGTTTTTTAATCTTAAAAGAGAAGTAAAGGAATTTTTTATTTTTTTGCAGATTCATACTTACCTAGGTGGATGCAGCATGGGTCCGATGCTGCTTCTGTCCCCCGGCACATCTGCACTAAGAACCGAGCGATCAAACACTGCCGATCGTTCAGTTTTCAGAGCTCCATGAGCAGAGAGCTGCAGACCGTCAGTCACAGCTCTCTGCTGTTCCCCCTCCTCGCTCACTGGAGCGCTGAGCTGTGGAGGGGGCGGAGTGGGCGTCTCAGGCTCTCATCGTCTCGCTGAGAGGCAGAGACGGGCATCAGTCCAGGCACCTGGCTGTTCCAAACTCCGTGATTGGGATGATGCGGTGCCTGGACTAACATTGGTGATGTCAGCCGAGAGCGGACTTCAGGAGTGCAAAACGAATTGCACTCTTGTGATCCATAGGAGAAAAACAGCCAAACAAGCTTTGGCTATACTTATCCTTTAATGCAATCCATTCTATGCATTGAGATACAAATCCTGTGTCTCAGCCACCCGAGATTCTCCCTTCCTGATTGGCTGAGTCAATCAAAGCCAGCTAGGCAATCAGAAGAGAGAGGGGATGGGGCCGGGTCGGGCTCTTTGTGTCTGAATGGACACAGGGAGCTGTGACTCGGCTTGGGTGCCCCCATAGCAAGCTGCTTGCTGTGGGGGCACTGAACAGGAGGGAGGGGCCAGGATCACAGAAGAGGGACCCGAGAAGAGGAGGATCTGGGCTGCTCTGTGCAAATCCACTGCAACACAGCAGGTAAGTACAACATGTTTGTTATTTTTATAGGAAAAATAAGGAGACTTTACAATCACTTTAAGTCTACTTCCTGTGAAGAAACTAAATATGTAAAAAGAAAAAGAAGGGCGCACCGACCTAGTGCATTACCAATGGCTAGGTTTATTTGAATAGACTAAAAGATCATGAATACTCACAAAGTAAGTACAAAATATAGACATAAAAAGCGCTCCATCAAAGGGATAGATGCCTTCAGAGGGCCTCCTACTGGAACCAGACAACCAGAGAGTCCAGACGACATATAATACAGCTACGGCTGACGCGTTGCGAGGGCGTACCCTCTTCCTCAGAGTCAAAAGTGATAGTCTAGACTCTCTGGTTGTCTGGTTCCAGTAGGAGGCCCTCCGAAGGCATCTATCCCTTTGATGGAGCGGTTTTTATGTCTATATTTTGTACTTACTTTGTGAGTATTCATGATCTTTTAGTCTATTCAAATAAACCTAGCCATTGGTAATGCACTAGGTCGGTGCACCCTTCTTTTTCTTTTTACATTTGTAGTCCCAAGAATACCAATTATTCTGAGGAGGGCAGCAAGATCCCTGGTCATTCCTTTTCCAATTTAAGACACTGGTTGTGTCACTAAGAGATCAAGCTCCCGAGTGCAGGAGACTGTCTGTGTTTCCAAGAAACTAAATATCCCACAATCCCTGGGTCTCTCAGGCTAAGGCTGGTGCAAGTGAGATCGCAATAGTAATTAGATCTGACACAGACACAAACAGGCAGAGCAATGAAGGGAAGAGATGTGTTTTCATCACACTGACACTTCCACATTTGTGATGCAACACAGAGGAAATGGCCAGGCATGCAGTGTTTGTGTGACCCGCACCAAAAAGCTGCTGGTCCTATTAGTGAATAGGGACAAGCTAACTGCAGCAATACATGGATATAGGAGAAACGATTAGCCATGACACTACAAACTATAGCTAAGACATGTGAGCCTGTCATTACAACAAACAACTCAGGGAATAGAACTACACAAATACCTAGTTAAAACAACAATTTCAAAGTGTACAATACCTTTAAACCATGATCAGTGCAGGTGAATGCTTTCTCCTTTCTCATTAGCCTGAACCATTGTAGCTCATATCTAACTCACTCCTCCAAAAGAAGTAATTACCTTTGTGTTCTTTCATCATTCACTCATCATTGGGTTTATTCAAACCAGGAGAAAAGAAGGTTTAACAACGCAGGCAAAGAGAATGGTCTGGTATCACTTTTGATCATCCAATGCTACAGCAGCCACCCATTGTTCACTTTGGAAGGGAATTATTTAGCTTAGTGAATGTGATGAAAATTCACATAGCAAAGAATACCCAAATGGCATGTATGGGTGATAAAGGTCATCAAAGTTTCACCTCATTTACTAAGCTAAAGAAAAATTTCCTTGCAAGGTAAACAGCTTTATTGCTTTTAGTCATTTAACCCCAACATGTACACTGGTTTTGATTTGACCAAGTGACCAAGAGAAGATTCCATGGGAAAAAGGAGACAAATGCCCCTACTCTAAAGACTCTGCAACCAGATGGGGAGAGACTTGTCTCAGTGCTGAATATTAAGTCAACAGAGCCATTGAGAGGGCAATGGCCCAGCAGGAGGGATTCCCGCATCAACACTATCTTGTGTTGATCAGGGAATCGAGCCAATTTCCTTTCTTGCAACCTGTGGTTGCAGGAAAGAAATTCACTCCTTGTATGGTCAGCCTACAAGGTTAGGTTGGGGTCAAGAGTTAGGTTAAGGTGAGGCTAGGTGGGGAGCATGAGCTTCACTGATTACAGAGACATAGCTCTGGCTCTGCAAGGGCTTTTGGACCTTCCGCTTCCACACAGAGAGCAAAGGTCCTACTCTGCCGCTGCTGGCAGGGGAGAGGCTTTTCTACTCTGAGGCTGCGTTAGAAAGCAAATGAATTATAAGGCATACCAATCTGTACACCCGTGTGAAGAACACTCTTTACCCATGCGGCATGCAGTCTGTCTATGTTCTGATCCATGCATGGATGTATACTCCAGGATCCACTTGGAGAGCCAGGCACCAGTCATTGATTTGAACCATCTGCCTGCAAAGGGCTGCACGGTACACCTGTGCATCCTATGCGGGTGAAGATGGCCTATTGCATGGGTGAACAGGTCAGAACACCCATGTGAGGGAGGATTAAGACTTTGCACACCTTTTGTTCTGGTGCACCTGAACTGTATTACTTACTTGCCACCCACTCACAGTAGATTTACTACAGATGGGTGGTACAGGCAGGCCGGGCAACGTACCTATATGTCACTGTCTGTCTTCCAGGTTCGAAGTGCACATGCGTACGCCCACTGCTGACCCAATAACAACACAACTTTGGCAGCAGATTTCAGCCAATGATTTTGGCTGAAATAAGCTGATCAGCTGTGTCCAATCACACACATTGTTCTTTGTTTACAAACAAACAGAAATCTGTGTACATAGGAACCGCGATCTGGCTGTTTCTTCTCCCTGAAAAGCATGGTGAAAAAACAGCCAGATCAGAAAACAAAAGCAGTACACATTACACATTGTTAAGCACACAGTTAACCCCTTGATTGCCCCTAGGTTTTAACCCCTTCCCAGCCAGTGTCATTAGTACAGTGTTAGTATAGGGGTCATCAAACTGCAGCCCACGGGCTGGATGTGGTTCTTTGCTTGCCTTTATCCGGCCCTTGGGGCACTATTTCTTCCATTGACACCAAAGACGGAGTATTATTCCCACCACTGACAACAGAAAAGGGGCACTATCTCTCCCACTGACTATTCTGCCCTGTACACACGATCGGTTTTACCGATGAAAACAGTCCGATGGACTTTTCTCATCGGACAAACTGATCGTGTATGGGCCCCATCGGTCTTTTTTCCATCGGTGAGAAAAAATAGAAAATGTTTTAAATTTATCCGATGGGGAAAAAAACCCACGCATGCTCAGAATCAAGTCGACGCATGCTCAGAAGCATGCTCAGAAGCATTGAACTTCATTTTTCTCGGCTCGTCTGAGTGTTTTACGTCACCGCGTTTGGGACGGTCGGATTTTTGACTGATGGTGTGTAGGCAAGACTGATGAAAGTCAGCTTCATCGGATTTCCGATGGAAAAATCCATCGGATTAGAATCCATAGGAAATCCGATCGTGTGTACGGGGCTTTCCTCCCAATGATGTAACATTTTTACTCCCACTGACCACCAAGCCTATGACACTGTTTACTCCAACCAATACCAGGGAATTTTCTAAATTTATAAAGATTTTTTTTTTATTGCATATGTTTTATAACAGAGAGTAGAACATATAGTTTTTTTTTCAAAATTTCTGGTCTTTTTTTGTTTATATAATAAAAAATGAATCCAGTGGCGATCAAATACCACCAAAAGAAAGCTCTATTTCTGTGGGGAAAAAAAATTATATACATTTAATTTGGGTACAGTGTTGCATGACTGTGTAATTGCCAGTTAAAGTACTACAGTGCTGAATAGCAAAACATTTCCTGGTCACAAAGGGGGTAAAACCTGTGGTTAATATTTTTCGGTCATGAGAAGTATATGCTGCACACACTAAAGCCTCGTACACACGATCCAATTGTTGGCCAACCGAGCTTCTGATTTTTGTCCTCAGGGCGTGTGCCAGGATCTTGTCTTGCAAACTAACGGCACACAATTGTCGTGCCACAAACACGAACGTAGTGACGTACTACGAGGAATTTCAGCTCTTGAGCGCCACCCTTTGGGCCCCTTCTGCTAATTTCCTGTTTGGTGAGCATTGATTCCGAGCATGCGTGTTTGTACTTTCGACTATTGTGTGACGGATTTGTGTACTGACCATCAGAAAATTTGATGACAAACCGTTGTCCGCCAAAAATTTACTAGCATGTCATCCAACATTTGTTGGCCGAAAGTTGGGCAACAATTGTCAAAAGAAGCGTACTAACGGTAAGATTTTAGGACAACAGTCTGTCAACAGACAATCCCCTGCCAACAATCGAATCATGTGTACGAGGCTTAAGGGGTCAAAAACACAGCTTTCACCAAGGATTTACAATTTTTTCAATTGAGTCCAATTAGAAAACGGTGTGAATCTTGAGTGAAAGATTTGGAGATAACATTAGACCACTAAAAGTGGTGCTTAAAATTTGTGTACCAAATCCATAGCACTGAAACCCTCAAAGACAAAAAGCACCTACAGCAATTTATAGAACGGATAAACAAACGTACCCAATTGAGCAGTCTACAGTTACCATACATACCGTATATACTCGAGTATTATGCCGCGTACACACGATCATTTTTCCCCTCGGGAAAAATGAAATTTTTTTTTTTGGACGAGAAAAACGACTGTGTGTGGGCTTTTTGTCATTTTTCCCGATGGGAAAAACGTCATTAATCACGACGAGAAAAATTAGAACATGCTCTAATTTTTCTCGTCATGATTCCCGTCATTTTTTTCCGCGGCAGTTTTCCCATAGGGAAACACTGCCGGGGAGCCCACACACAGTCGTTTTACTTGACCAAGAATTTTCATTTAAAACGCCCGTGTAGGGGAACAAGCTGTTCCTCGTTTTTCACGTCGATTTTCTCGACTGTGTTTTCACCGTCGAAAAAATCGATCGTGTGTACACGCAGGGCCGTCGGAACAGGAGAGGCAAACCAAGCAACTGCTTGGGGCCCCCAGCTGGCCTGGGGCCCCAGCAGAGCAGCCCCCCTCCTGAGATCGGCGGCCCCCCCACCCGCGATTGGCGGCCCCCCTCCCGCGATCGGCGGCCCCCCACCCGCGATTGGCGGCCCCCCCTCCGCGATCGGCGGCCCCCCCACCCGCGATTGGCGGCCCCCCTCCCGCGATCGGCGCCCCCCCCCACCCGCGATTGGCGGCCCCCCTCCCGTGATCGGCGGCCCCCCATCCGCGATTGGCGCCCCCCCTCCCGCGATTGGCGGCCCCCCTCCCGCGATTGGCGCCCCCCCTCCCGCGATTGGCGGCCCCCCTCCCGCGATTGGCGGCCCCCCTCCCGCGTTCGGCGGCCCCCCCACCCGCGATTGGCAGCCCCCCTCCCGCGATCGGCGGCCCCCCCACCCGCGATTGGCGGCCCCCCTCCCGCGATAGGCGCCCCCCCACCCGCGATCGGCGGCCCCCCCACCCACGATTGGCGCCCCCCTGCCGCGATTGGCGGCCCCCTGCCGCGATCGGCGGCCCCCCCACCCGCGATTGGCGGCCCCCCTCCCGCGATTGGCGGCCCCCCTCCCGCGATTGGCGGCCCCCTCCCGCGATCGGTGGCCCCCGTCCCGCGATCGGGGGCCCCCCCACCCGCGATTGGCGGCCCCCCCTCATGTGATCCGCGGCCCCCCCGCGATCCGCACCCCCCCTGCCGCGATCGGCAGGCCCCCCTCCCGCGATCGGCGCCCCCCCGATCAGTGGTCCCCCTCCCGCGAACGGCGGCCCCTCCTCCCGCGATCGATGTCCCCCGTTAGCACCCCCCCTTCTAAATTAAAACCAAAAATCAGTAGAAATCTCAGTAGCACCCCTCCGCTTCTGAATTAAAAAACAAAATCTAAAAAATTGTGTAGCAGCCCAAACCCCCCCCCCGCTTTTAAAAAAAAAAATCAGTAGCCCCCCCCGCTTGGGGGCCCCAAATTCTCAATCTGCTTGGGGCCCCCAAATTCCTTCAAACGGCCCTGTGTACACGGCATAAGCCGAGTTTTTCAGCACATTTTTTTGTGCTGAAATTGCCCCCCTCGGCTTATACTCAAGTCACCTTTTTGCGCCTGATCTCCCGGATTTGGGGACCCGGTACCGGCCGGCTGTAGGATCCCTGGACCCCAAACTTGGCACACATGTAGCCCCATGTCTCCTCTATAAGTGTGCAAAGTTTTTTGTCTGGAAGACCTACGGCCAGGGAGCACTGATTTTTCAAACCCGGGCACCCCTTCCATAGACTCCCATGTTAAACGTCAGTCTAGTCATGGACACAGTGAGGCATGGGCACAGTGAGGCATGGGCACAGTGAGGCATGGGCACAGTGAGGCATGGACACAGTGAGGCATGGACACAGTGAGGCAGGGACACAGTGAGGCATGGACACAGTGAGGCATGGACTCAGTGAGGCATGGGCACAGTGAGGCATGGACACAGTGAGGCATGGACACAGTGAGGCATGGGCACAGTGAGGCATGGGCACAGTGAGGCATGGACACAGTGAGGCATGGACACAGTGAGGCATGGACACAGTGAGGCATGGACACAGTGAGGCATGGGCACAGTGAGGCATGGGCACAGTGAGGCATGGACACAGTGAGGCATGGACGCAGTGAGGCATGGACACAGTGAGGCATGAGCACAGTGAGGCATGGGCACAGTGAGGCATGGACACAGTGAGGCATGGACACAGTGAGGCATGGACACAGTGAGGCATGGGCACAGTGAGGCATGGACACAGTGAGGCATGGACACAGTGAGGCATGGGCACAGTGAGGCATGGACACAGTGAGGCATGGACACAGTGAGGCATGGACACAGTGAGGCATGGGTACAGTGAGCATGGGCACAGTGAGGCATGGGCACAGTGAGGCATGGACACAGTGAGGAATGCACACAGTGAGGAATGCACACAGTGAGGCATGCACATGGACACCCTAGGCTTATACTCAAGTCAATAAGTTTTCTAATTTTTTTGTGGTAAAATTAGGTGCCTCGGCTTATATTCGGGTCGGCTTATACTCGAGTATATACGGTAGTCTCTGAATTATGGAAACCACAGAATTGACTGCAAATATACACCTAACTAGGGAAGGAGAAGCTCCAGAGTTACCAAAGCTCGTACCTTTGCATGCTTTACTACAATATTCTATTTCACTCTTATACAGGGCTTTCAACTGGGCTTTTCAACACCTAACCCACCCGGCCCTTCACTCTTACCATGCCGATAAACATGCCTCCTACTGCTCTGGAGGCATAGAGATTAAAGCTATAGCAATATCAGCATTAAGTAAAGAAATATTTTTTCACAAGTTTAATGGCAATGCTAAATCGTGCACTTACTATGCGCGGCACACCCCTTCTGTCATTTGTTTTAACTCCGTTGCTTGATAATTATCCCCCAGTGGAACACACACATTGTGCAAGGAATCAGAAGCTAATAACTAGCTATTAACTGGGACATCAAAGGCATGTGAGAATAGTCACTTGGAAAATGATTTTTCATGATTTTGCCGCAGGACACTGGGGACAACGAGAACCGATCTGAATATGAATGGAAGTGGCTGACTGGAGGGGCTTGCTCTGCTTTATACCGTACAGCCACTCTCGGCTGGGTGTACATTTTACAATAGCATTACATGTTGATGGAATTTAGCACAATACCGGAGAGCTATTTATTACTTCTCTGGCAGCTGAATGGAGAGCGTGCACTGTATATTTACCTTAATCAACGCTAGAGATGTGTAATTCCAGTTAAATGGAATAAATGGAGGGGATGAAGGTTTTATTTCTTAAGTGCAAAGGCTTATTGTGATATTATAATGCCTGCGTCAAGTCCCAGTAAACATCAACAAGGCCATTAGCAGACTGGAGACATATCCAATGGCACTTTCTACTTTTAACCTTTATTATTCACTGAATGCATTGAAAATATAAGAAAAATAAATAACCCCAGAGCTACGCATTTTATAGAGCTGTGTTTACTTTTTTATATATTTATGGAGGTTGTCACATTAGTTCCATTTAGTGATAGGAACACCCAATTATAATTTACTGTAGAATGGTCTCACTTTCTGGCATTCTACCGACAATAGGCTACTATGAATAGTCCAGGGCAGTGTTTCTCAACTCCAGTCCTCAAGGCGCCCCAACAGGTCATGTTTTCAGGATTTCCCTCAGATGAAACAGCTGTGGGAATTACTAAAGCAGTTAAACTGATCAAATCACCTGTGCAAAACAATGGAGAGCCTGAAAACATGACCTTTTGGGGCACCTTGAGGACTGGAGTTGAGAAACACTGGTCCAGGGTATATGCTGTGGGGACCAGAAAGTTATCAACGTTGCCATGCTTATTGCAGGGTTTAATTGTCTTCTCATACTTGAGTGATAGATCTAATCTTAAATAATTGCATGCACAGAAACATGCAGATATGGTATTGACCTCTGTTCTATGCATTTATTAACCACTTCATAGCTGGGCCATTGTACTTTGACGGCCACAAGGTGGCTCTACAATGCCTGGAGGCCGGCTATTGACGGCCTCGGGCCGTGCGCCGCTGGGGGGGCGCACATGCGCCGCGTCACTCAGGTGCCGATGCGCGCGCCTGGCGGCCGCGATGTCCGCCAGGCACCTGCGATCGGCAGTTACAGAGCCAGGACCGTGGATCTGTGTGTGTAAACACACAGATCCACGTCCTGTCAGGGAGAGAAGACTGATGGTGTGTCCCTTGTACATAGGGACAACCATTGGTCACCTCCAACAGTCAGTCCCCTCCCCCCACAGTAAGAATCACTTCCAGGGAACACATTTAACCCCTTGATCGCCCCCTAGGGTTAACCCCTTCCCTGCCAGTCACATTTATACAGTAATCAGTGCATTTTTATAGCTCCGATCGCTGTATAAATCTGAATGGTCCCAAAAATGTGTCAAAAGTGTCCAATGTGTCCGCCGTAATATCGTAGGCCTGACAAAAATCGCAGATCGCCGCCATTACTAGTATAAAAAAAAATAGAAAAAAATGTCATAATTCTATCCCCTATTTTGTAGACGCTATTACTTTTGCGCAAACCAATTACTATACGCTTATTGCGATTTTTTTTACCAAAAATATGTAGAAGAATACGTATCGGCCTAAACTGAGAAAAAAAAAATTGGGATATTTATTATAGCAAAAAGTAAAAAATATTGTGTTTTTTTCTAAATTGACGCTTTTTTTTGTTTATTGCGCAAAAAATAAAAACCGCAGAGGTGATCAAATACCACCAAAAGAAAGCTCTATTTGTGGGGAAAAAAAGACATCAAATTTGTTTGGGAGCCACGTCGCATGACGGCGCAATTATCATTCAAAGAGTGACAGTGCTGAAAGCTGAAATTTCACCTGGGCAGGAAGGGGGTATATGTGCCCAGTAAGGAAGTGGTTAAAGAGCACCTTCCATACCAAATGAAAGGCCTACTTTTTTTTTGCAAGTCTCCTGCCCCCGGTACAAATGGCTTTCAAAAGCCATCTATAAACAAATAAGTCTCCTGGAAAGAAAACTTACCTTGGTGCTTCCAGAATCTAAAAGTGGGTGGGATATATTAGGCAGCAAGTCAATATGCTGTCCCTGAAGTTCATGTGTTAAAAGCAGAAAAAAAATGGCCTGTATTAGGCCCGCTTCGCAATACTGCGACTTTAAAGTCGCGCAATTTTGCCTTGATTTCAGGGAATGCCTGTGTAACTGGCATCAAAATCGGACCAAAGTAGTGCGGGGACTACTTTGAAGTCAGAACGACTTGAAGTCGTACTAATGTGAATGGTTGTGATTGGAAATCATGGGGAACGACTTGTCATGCTACTTTGCAGTCCCAAATCGTGCGACAAGTTGTACAAGTGTAAAAGGGGCCTAAGGCGTTAAGCGACTTTGACAAGGGCGAAATTTTAATGTCTAGACGACTGGTTCAGAATAACTCCAAAACTCCAGCTCTTGTGGGATGTTCCCGGTCTGCAGTGGTCAGGACCTACCAAAAGTGGACCAAGGAGGGAAAACTGGCAAACTGGTGACAGCGACATGGGCCGCCAAGGCTCACTGACGCACAGGGTGAACAGAGGCTGGCCTGTGTAGTCCGATCCCATAGAAGAGCTACTGTAGCTCAAACTGATGAAAAGTTAATGCTGGTTCTGGTGGAAAGGTGTCAGAACACACAGTGAGGTTGATTTACTAAAACTGGAGAGCGCAAAATCTGGCGCAGCTCTGCATAGAAATCAATCAGTTTCCAGGTTTTTTTGCCAAACCTTAATTGAACAACCTAAAGTTAGAAGCTGATTGGCTACCATGCAAAGCTGCATCAGATTTTGCACTCTCCAGTTTTAGTAAATCAACCCCAGTGTATCACAGTTTGTTGTGTATGGGGCTGCGTAGCAGCAGACCAGTCAGGATGCCCATACTGATCCGTGTCCACAGCCAAAAGTGCCTGCAATGGGCATGTAAGCGTCACAACTGGACCTCGGAGCAATGGAAGAAGGTGGCCTGTTCTGATGAATCATGTTTTCTTTTACATCATGAGGATGGCCATATGCGTGTGTGCCACTTACCTGGAGAAGAGGTGACACCAGAATGCAGAATAGGAGGAAGGCAGGACGGCGGAGGGAGTGGGATGCTGTGGGAAATGTTCTGCTGGAAAACCTTGGGTCCTGCCATCGTTGTGGATGTAACTTGGAAGCCCATGCCTCGACGGGTCAGGTCTCTTTTGATGGCAAAATGGGGTTCCTAATCAGTATTAGGTGGGTGTTATGGCTAATCAGTGTGTGTATATATATATATATATATTGTGACAGCAGGAAGGTAAAGTCACCTGGTTGCATCCAGGGGGGTAGATATATTTCGCCCAGATTCAGGCTTTACGCCGACTTATACAACTAGGTGGAGAGTTGTATAAGGCTAGTGGGCTCATTGATGACTCATACCTCTAGGGAGAGGGCTGGGCGTCGTGCAGACAGGGAGTTGATGAGGCCAGCTGAAGCTTGTCAGCTCATTTAGGCCTCTATAAGAACTCCCAGCTTCATTAGATGTTAGCTCATGCCTGGAACCAGACCTGTGTGGACTGTCTAGGGAGAGTGAACCCCTGTGCGGTGAGAAAAAGCCTGTGTGGCTATTTGCTTGGACATTTAAAACCAGGGACTTAGGGACTAGGACAGCACTAGGCTGATCCCAGTTGTTAGTTAGGAAACCTGTATGTTTAGTCAGAGGTCAACTTGACCAGGATTTATTTTGGTTATGTTTCTTTTGCTTTGCTGTGTTTTGTCACTGTAAATAGAAAATAAACCGCACCTTTTTGATTTTTTTGAAAACCACAACCTCCGTTTGCTGGGCCTGTTTTGTGTGGGGAGCCCATCCCGGGGGTCACACACACCCGCTGCCGAGTTAACCCCCTCACAGTTGGTGGAGAACCAGTGGCAGTTTTTTTAAGCCAGCATGGAGGAGATACTGAAACAGCTGGCTCTAGCAAATGCCAATCAACAGCAGACAAATGCAGGTTTGCAAAGGAGCCTTGCAGCCCAGCAGCAGACAAACGCAACTTTGCAACAGAGTCTGGAGGCTCAGCAACGAGCCCAGCAGCAATCTGAGGCCCGCTTCATAGACCTGTTGCAGAAGCAAGAGCAGAGACTACAACAACAGATGGAAGCAGTAATGCAGCAACGTCCGCAGACCAGTGAGGAAAGCCGTCCCACTAATACCGCGTCCTTTGGGGTGAGTCGTTTATTGACAAAAATGACTGGAGAGGATGATCCAGAGGTATTTTTGACCACATTTGAAAGGACCGCTGAAAGAGAAAAGTGGCCTGAGGAGCAGTGGGCTGGACTGGTGGCTCCTCTGTTAACTGGTGAATCGCAGAAGGCTTACTATGACCTAGAGCCTGACCAAGCAAAAGACTATGTGATGCTAAAAGCTGAAATATTGGCAAGGCTGGGTGTCACCCAGGCTGTCCGGGCTCAGCGTGTGCATAACTGGATTTTCCAGCTTGGAAAACCCCCCAGGTCTCAAATGTATGATCTCATTCACCTGAGCAGAAAGTGGCTACAGCCAGAGACTTTGTCCGCACCAAAGATTGTGGAACGTGTTGTAATGGATCGGTTTTTGAGAGCTCTTCCTACTGCCATCCAAAAGTGGGTAAGCCATGGAGACCCAGAGACGGCCGATGGTCTTGTGGATCGTGTGGAGAAATACTTGGCTACAGAGAACCTGACGGCCTCTTCCAGAGACACTCGGACTTTCCACCCTAAGACCAGACCATCCCCAGGGGCGGATAAGAGGATTCCAAGGGGTGAGGGTGGAGAGAGTGAGAGGGTGGGAGCTCTACCCCAAGTTTGGCGAGAACAGCCTGGGAAATCAGCGGCTCAAGAGGCGGCAAGAAGGATCGTTTGCTACCGCTGCCGGCAAGCGGGACATATTGCAGCCAATTGCCCGGTTGTGGAGGAACCCATGCAGTGTGACTTTCTGACGGGCAGACGTCAGTCGCTGTGTGCGACAGTCGCATGCACTGCCATTCGAGGAACTGAGAAACATTTATGCAAAATGTGTGTTAATGGTAGAAATGTTGTGGTATTGCTGGATTCAGGTAGCCTTGTGACCCTGATAAAGGCTGAGTTAGTTAAAACAGAGGTCTCTGGGAATAGCAAGGTAGCTGTTATTTGTGTGCATGGGGACACCCGAGAGTATCCAGTGACTACAGTGTGTTTCGAGACCCCCAAAGGTACCCTCTCTCATCCAGTGGGCTTAGTATCTCAGTTACCGCATGACGCCATTGTGGGAAGGGATTTTCCGAAGTTCTGGGAACTGTGGGATGATCCTGAGCCCCTCACTGGTGCCCCTATGTACCAGGAATGTGATAGCCAGAACTCCCCTGAGAGTGGTGAGGACTCTCCGGAATTTCCCTTATCAGTATTGGCAGGGGAGACTCAAGAAACTGGAGAGGAGCCCACCTCCTCAGACGAAAACCTACCGTCTGTGGAGTTTTCTGATCTTGAGGTTCACAGGGAAAACTTTGCCACAGAACAGTTGAAAGACCCCGCCCTAATAAAGGCACGGGAAAACGTAGTGAAAATAGATGGCGAGTTAGTGGACCCAGATAATACCTGCACTTACCCATACTTCAGCGTAGAGAAGGACCTACTGTATCGGGTGGCAAAAAGGGCAGAAGAAACCGTTGAGCAGCTTGTGGTGCCCAAACCTTACAGGAAGTTGGTGTTGGAGTTGGCCCATGGGCACATTCTTGGAGGTCATCTGGGGACAGAGAAAACCCGAGAGAGGGTATTACAGAGATTCTATTGGCCGGGGGTGATGAAGGACGTAGAAAATTATTGTTCCTCCTGCCCTGTGTGTCAGAGGTTGGCCCCGATGCCACATTTCCGTAGCCCGCTGGTCCCTCTACCCATCATTGAGGTCCCGTTTGAGAGGATCGCCATGGATTTGGTAGGTCCTATAATCAAGTCCGCTAGGGGGCACCAGTACATATTAGTTATAATGGACTATGCCACCCGTTATCCAGAAGCGATCCCTCTCCGAAATACCTCGGCCAAAACCATAGCCAAAGAGCTATCTCTTGTTTTTAGCCGGGTGGGTATTTGTAAAGAACTGCTTACGGACCAAGGTACACCCTTTATGTCCCGGGTTATGAAAGAGCTGTGTAAATTGTTCAAAGTGACGCAATTGCGTACGTCTGTGTATCACCCCCAAACCGATGGGCTGGTTGAAATATTCAACAAAACCCTAAAACAAATGTTGAAGAAAGTGGTGGATAGAGATGGAAAGGATTGGGACTGTTTACTTCCTTATTTGATGTTTGCTATTAGGGAGGTGCCCCAATCCTCTACGGGATTCTCCCCCTTTGAGTTACTGTATGGGAGACACCCAAGAGGGCTGTTGGATATTGCCAAGGAAACTTGGGAAAGTGAGAGTTCTCCCCACAGGAGTGTGATTGAGCATGTCGCCCTGATGCAAGATCGAATTGCACAGGTAATGCCCATCGTGAAGGAACATTTGGCCCAAGCGCAGTTGGCACAGCAGAGAGTGTACAACCGTGGAGCCAAGACCCGTACCTTTTCCCCGGGGGATAGGATATTGGTACTTGTCCCTACGGTTGAAAGTAAATTCCTTGCCAAATGGCAAGGCCCCTACGAGATAATGGAAAAAGTGAGCGAAGTGAATTACAAGGTCAGACAACCAGGAAGGTGAAAGCCCAAACAGATCTATCACGTTAATCTGTTGAAAGCCTGGAGGGATAGAGAGTCCCTAGTCGCAGACACTTGGTCACCAGCTCAAACTGGTTGCGTGATTCCTGAGGTTGGAATAGCAGCCACCTTGTCACAACCCCAACAACAGGAGGTTAAGGAGTTTGTGCTTCGCAACAAGGAGGTATTCTCTGAGCTGCCGGGACAAACATCTGGGGTAGAGCATGACATCATTACCCCGCCCGGTGAAAGGGTGAAGTTAAAACCCTATCGGATCCCAGAGGCTCGACGGGAGGCAATACGGGAGGAAGTACAGAAAATGCTGAACTTAGGGGTGATAGAGGAGTCCCAAAGTGATTGGTCTAGTCCCATCGTGTTGGTGCCTAAACCGGATGGGAGCTGGCGATTTTGTAACGATTTTCGTCAGTTGAACAAAGTTACAAAATTTGACACCTACCCCATGCCACGTATAGATGAGTTGATCGACCGGCTGGGAACAGCCCGATACATGACGACTCTTGACCTCACAAAAGGGTATTGGCAAATCCCCCTGGCCAAGTCGGCCAAAGAGAAAACCGCATTTGTAACCCCAGACGGGGCGTTCCAATATAAAAGAATGCCGTTCGGGTTACAGAATGCGCCGGCCACATTCCAGCGGAAAATGGACCAGATGCTGAGGCCCCATCGGAAGTATGCTGCGGCTTACCTGGATGACGTAATTGTCCATAGCACAGATTGGGCCTCACATCTGCCAAAAGTGCAAGCAGTCCTGGACTCTGTTCGGGAAGCGGGGTTTACGGCTAACCCCAAGAAGTGTACCATTGGGCAGGAGGAGGCCAAATATCTTGGGTACACCATTGGGAGGGGAGTAATAAAACCCCAACTCAACAAAGTCGAGGCCATCCAGAGTTGGCCACGTCCCAACAGCAAGAAGCAGGTACGAGCCTTTCTGGGAATCGCTGGGTATTATCGGCGATTCATTCCCCACTTTGCTTCTAAGGCTGTGCCCCTAACCAACCTGACGAAGGGGAAAGGGTCGGTCATGATTAAATGGACCCCCGAGGCTGAGGCAGCATTCCAATTCTTGAAACAAGCCTTATGTAGCCAGCCAGTGTTGTACTCACCCGACTTCTCTAAAGACTTTGTCGTACAAAGTGATGCGTCAGATGTGGGGTTAGGAGCAGTATTGTCCCAGGTCTGGAACGGGGAAGAGCACCCAGTCATTTACCTCAGCAGGAAGTTGAAGTCCCATGAGGTAAATTACGCCACCGTTGAAAAGGAGTGTTTAGCGGTGAAGTGGGCTCTAGATTCCCTTCGGTACTACCTGCTAGGTAGGCACTTTGACATGGTTACGGATCACGCTCCGTTAAAGTGGATGGCTCAAAACAAGGAAACAAATAGAAGAGTGAATAGGTGGTTCCTGGCCCTCCAGGAATTCAACTTCACAGTAAAGCATCGCCCTGGCGTTCAAATGGGGAATGTGGATGCTTTGTCTCGAGTACATGAATGCCTGATTGCTGGTGTTCCAACCCCGAGGTTAAAACAAGAGGGGGGGGTATGTGACAGCAGGAAGGTAAAGTCACCTGGTTGCATCCAGGGGGGTAGATATATTTCGCCCAGATTCAGGCTTTACGCCGACTTATACAACTAGGTGGAGAGTTGTATAAGGCTAGTGGGCTCATTGATGACTCATACCTCTAGGGAGAGGGCTGGGCGTCGTGCAGACAGGGAGTTGATGAGGCCAGCTGAAGCTTGTCAGCTCATTTAGGCCTCTATAAGAACTCCCAGCTTCATTAGATGTTAGCTCATGCCTGGAACCAGACCTGTGTGGACTGTCTAGGGAGAGTGAACCCCTGTGCGGTGAGAAAAAGCCTGTGTGGCTATTTGCTTGGACATTTAAAACCAGGGACTTAGGGACTAGGACAGCACTAGGCTGATCCCAGTTGTTAGTTAGGAAACCTGTATGTTTAGTCAGAGGTCAACTTGACCAGGATTTATTTTGGTTATGTTTCTTTTGCTTTGCTGTGTTTTGTCACTGTAAATAGAAAATAAACCGCACCTTTTTGATTTTTTTGAAAACCACAACCTCCGTTTGCTGGGCCTGTTTTGTGTGGGGAGCCCATCCCGGGGGTCACACACACCCGCTGCCGAGTTAACCCCCTCACAATATATATATATATATATAATCAAATTGTTCAAACAGCCACACTGTACAATACACTGTTAAATATGTGTTTTTTAATCTATAAAAAGACCTTCCCATTTACAGGCACCTGTATTTTCTAGGAGTCACTGGTCCAATACATTTTCAGTCAGTGGAGAAACCAGAGCACGAGAGGGGGCATGCCTATCAGTGTCACATCACCAGGCTTCCAGCCTCCTTCAGCTAGTTTGTGTCCCCTGCTGCCATTTCATCTACATTATACAGAACTCTGCTCCACATGAATTCACACTCTACAGACCTCCAGTGGCAATCACATACACCTCACTTGCCAACTGCTTTAAACAGTTCTGTAATCAGTACCAGGCAAATATAAAAGACACAAAATAATGCAACTCTGCATCTATTATTGCATCCTTTTAAATGCTTCTTGAACTTATGTGCAGAAGAGATCAAACTGGGGGAGGGAGAAGCAGCACAAGTAGCCAATCATTTGTGCAGCAGTGCTCATATGCTAACACAGAGCATACCAACAGAAGAAGAAAGCAGAATGAACACCTTAACGGGTTAAAAAATCTCCTTTAGGGGTTATCAGATCTTGCGGCCAGCCAGAAAGGCGCTATATATTGGCAGTGCTAAGTAAATCTCAGAATTACAAATCCTTTAGCTGTTTACTTGGAGTTCAGCTTTAGGCCCCTTTCACACGGGACGGATCCACGAGGATCCGCCCCGTGAACCTTCGCTTGCTCAGCGGGGATCGCTCCGCTGATCCCCGCTGAGCCGGCGGATGACTGGGCGGTCCCCGCACACTGTGCAGGGACCGCCCTGTCAGATCTCCGCTCTCCTCTATAGGGGGATCGGATGAACACGGACCGTCTGTCCATGTTCATCCGATCCGCTCTGCAGACGGATAGAAAAATAGGATTTTCCTCCGTCTGCAGAATCGGGGGATTGCGGACACGGAGGAGATCAGGTGTCAGCGGATGTTCATCCGCTGACACCCGCGATCTCATAGGGACCAACGTATGTCCCTTTTTCATCCGTAAATGGATGGATGAAAAAGCGGACATACGGTCCGCTAGTGTAAAAAGGGGCCGTCAAGATGAATTCCAGGTATGGATGTGCTCTACACAATTACATTAATCCACCTTTGTTACTATGTATATACAATACCTGATCGATGCCCCTGGAATATGGAAATCACTGAAGTAGACACCGCTACTCCAAGAATCTCCACTTCCTTCCAGGTCCTGTGCCGAGCGGCTGACCTCCTGCATTATCAAAGGTTGGCCGCCAAGTGTTCTCTGATTTGATGAAATGGAGAGTGCTGCATCACTGCCCCAGCATTCTACCTCGTCCAATCAGAGAATGCTTTGCTTTCATTCAGAAAAGGCAAAGCGTTCTGTGAATGGCGCCCATCCTCCTGTGTTCACAATTTAGCAATGCGGCATCTTAGCATAGGACCTGGAAGCTAGTGTAGATCACCGGAGTAGCTGTGTTTACTTCAGGGGCATTGGTCAGGTATGGTAAATTTATTTATGACAGGTTCTTCTATAGCCCCATCAATTTACACAGCTCTTTACATATATTATATATTCTCATGAGTCCCTGCTCACAATCTAAGGCCCCTAACTCATATTCATACATACACATACTGAGAGCTAATTCAAACAAGAGTCAATTAACCTACCAGAATGTCTTTGGAGCCTGTGATGAAACCAGAGGAAACCCATCCAGGCACATCAAGAACATACAAACTCCATGCAGGAAGTGCTGTGGTTGGGATTCGAACCAATGACCCTAGTGCTGCTAGGTGGAGGTGCTAACCACTTAGCCACTGTGTTGCCCCATCCATTGTTACCCTAGTCTAAGCTGGACATGAAACCTGTAGGTTGTTACTGACATTCCAAACCAGAACACTAAATCCAAGCAGAGGGGCTCAGTCTAAACAAGAACCAAGAAAAGGGTCTGTGTTGCTCATAGCCAATTCTTCCTGTGTATGTCAGAAACAAAAGACGGCTAATGGACCATTTGCATTCTTCCCGTTCAAACAGGGCTTTCAATCACAGCCAGGCTGCAAACCACAGCGGAATATACAAGACATGCAAGCTGGAAAAGAGTTAAATCCGGAGCCTTAATTCAGATCTGCAGTCTGATAAACGTCCTCTCCATAGACCCGAACTGCAGTCACCCCTCCATCAGTGGAGGCGGAAGAAAAGGCCCTGCTTAATGGTGTGTCAAATGCGAGCAGCTTAATTAAAAATTTTCAGCCATGTCACGGGCAGAAGCAAGCATGAAATAATTGTAATCAGAGAAAATTGTGCTTCGGCCACACTGAAGAGCTTACAATTACATTTCATAAAACCTCCAGCGGGATTAGAAAAAAAAAAAAAAAAAAGTGAATAGATTCTGGTAGGCCTCAATCCTCTGTAACTGGCAGGTGACATCATTCTATCAGAGGCGGTATTGTGTGCCGGTGAAAGGCTGCCGGCAGGTAATGGCTGATTCATTTTATCGGTGAATATCAAAGTAAAATACGGTGTTCAAAAGATGGATTAATCTCTTCCCCTAAATTGTTAATCTTCCCAGATAACACGCTGCGTAAGCTAATGACCCCGCCATGTCCAGAATTAAAGGCCAAACTTTGGGCAAGAGTGGAAGAAAAAAAATCTTTGAATGTTCTTTTAATTCGCATTTCAAAGGCAAAGCCCGACTCCAACTATTTTTTCCATAAGCTCTACAATCACTGCGCTCTACCATTTCGGCAATTTGCAAAATATCTTTCTACCTTTTCTCACATGCAGGCTCATTTATAGCTTTTTGTAACAAAATAAAGTGCCTTTGTGAGAAGCGGGAGATAGCAGCTATGATCTGACTCCTGGCCTGCATTCAAGATTTTAGAATGATTTAGCTAGATTGCGTGTGACAGGCAATGGAGCGGCAGAAAAGCACAGGAGGGCAGCAGCTTCCAGTGGAGGCTTCTCATAGGTATTTTCTTTGACAGGTTCTCTTTCAGTACGAATTGCTGCTCCACAGTGATCAGTCAATATTTCACAAATTATGTTATGAGAGCAAAAGTTTGACTATGATTGGAAGCTGAGGGGCCAACACGGAGCGCTTCTACTGTACAAACAGCATTACTGTATACTTGTTGCAGTAATGTTGACCTTAAAGGGATTGTAAAGATTTTTTTTGAATAAATAACAAACATTTTTGCACAGAGTGGCCCCGATCCACGTCTTCTGGGGTCCCTCGGCGGCTGTCTCGGCTCCTCCCCGCAATCACTCACCACCTATATATGAGCTTGCATGGTGGTGAATGATTGCGGGCGCGCTCCAGTGATACAGCCAGTCACTGTATCACTCGGCCCCGCCCCCCGGCATGCCGCATCATTGGATGCAATTGACAGCAGCGCCAGCCAATGGCTGCGCTGCTTTCAATCCATCCACTGTAGCCAATCAACGGCCAGGCTGAATGGCGAGGAGGATGACGGGGGCGAGCACGGGACTTTCGAGGGGTCGGGTAAGTAAAACAGGAGCTCGGGGGGGGCGGTATTGTCGGATGTTTTTTCACCTTAATGCATAGGATGCATTAAGGTGAAAAAACATTTACCTTTACAACCCCTTGAAGGCTGAACTCTTAGGAAACAGTAAAATACACAGAAAATAATACGTATTAGACTTGTGCACAACGGAAAAATTTGTTTAGTTTCGGTTCGTTTCTTTTTCGGTCCTGTTGATTCGTAATCGTTCGTAATTTTGCTAGACGGGATTTTTCGTGTTCGGACTAATTCGTATTTTTGCAAGCGTCATTTTTCGTTGAATCGGAATGATTCGTATTAATGTAAGCCTTATTTTTAGTTGATTTATAATTCGTACTTTCGGTAGAGTACATTGTTTTTCATTGATTCTGGACACAACTCCTACTTTCGTAACTTTTTTTGGGTTCGTTGATTCGTAATTTTCCGTGTCTCTCTCACAACGACGCTGCCTATTATGCCTAATGTGCTTCGAATGGATTTGTACTTTTCTAAACACATAGCGGTTATTTGTAACGATTCGAAATCTCATATTTTACTTTAGTTTTTTACATTACACAGGATTTGTATTTCTGTTTATCCCGTCCTGAGATTTTTTCATATTTATTTATCCTATTGGACATCATCTGGGGTGTCAATAGGACGAAACACGTTGGGTGGTGCTCCTGGAATCGTTGCTTATGCTCCATTTTATCTACAAGCTTGTTTTATCGGATTTGCTGTAAGTGTAAACCCCTTTTTCTACAATTACAACGTCATACAGTATCACATTATGTGCGGACCATTTGTTTTTCATGGACACCAATTGATGTGACTTATCACACGTTTTGGAGTCCATTTCAGATACCTGATGTTCCCTATTCATCGTTGGGTGAAATCCTTCTTATCATTGTTCCAGTAGCGGGAGTTCCTGTTTGAGGTCATTCCCTCAAGTGTGCCTGTTCGACCCACGTGCTATACAGTATGTGATTCCATCGAATCTGGTAAGCGTGAATACTTTACCATTTTGGCTGTATTTTCAAGATTTATCCTGGATTATCTAAGAAAGACTTTTTCACTTTTATTTGCTTTTTGATCTTCAATGGACTCTCCATAGATATTTTTCCATATCACTTGGGACATTTCATGTTTTGGTTTTGTTCATATATATTTATCAATTTAATTTTGCATTCGCCATTTGGCCTCTTAGACTCGCATGTCCCTCACTTATCCACTTAGCGCCACACTTTTGTTTTTATTTCAAAAGAGAAGACCTAAAAAATGATGGGTTTTACTTCCTCTTTTTTTCCCTGCAAAGTAAAAGCATAATGGGCTAGTATGCATCGCATACTAGCCCATTATGTTACACTTACCTGCAAACGAAGCCCGCAATGTCCCCGCTGGTGGCCATGTCCATCTTCACCCCACTTCCTTACGGGGGCCCTGGGCTCTGTGACTGGCCGAAGTGGCGTGACATCATTCCCGCACCGATGGTCACGGCGCGGGCCCTATAGAAACGGCACGATCGTGCCCTTTCTTCAGTGCGCATGCGCCGATGACGTTGGCCCGTGCGTATATGCAGGTTTAGGAGATATTTCCAGTACCTACAGGTAGACCTTATAATAGGCTTACCTGTAGGTAAAAGTGGTGTGTAAGGGTTTACAACCACTTTAAGATATGTATTCTGTGATATATATTTTTTTTCTTTGTAAAAGTGTGTGTATGTTTTGGGGGGTGGGGGTGAATTCAAAACTGTGGAGTTGGTCTTAAGCAAGCACCTCTGTGTGCAGGCAGAAGAGGCCAGAAAGATCAGAAATATATACCGATTAGCCATAATATTATTACCACCCACCATAACATGACCACCCTCCTAATATTGAGTAGGTCCCCCTTTTGCCACCAAAACAGTCCTGATCCATCGAAACATAGACTCCACTAGACCTCTGAAGGTATGCTGTTATATCTGGCACCAAGCCATCAGTAGCAGACCCTTTAAGCCTTCTTCCCATAATGCATCCTGGTGTCATCTCTTCCCCAGGTAAACATTGCCCATGCACCTGGCTAGCCACATGATGTAAAAGAAAACGTGATTCATCAGACAAGGCCACATTCTTCTTCCATTGCTCTATGGTCTAGGTTCTGATGCTCACGTTTCCATTGTAGGCTCTTTTTTATGTGGACGCGGGTCAGGATGGGCACCCTGACCGGTCGGTGGCTACACAGCTGAGAACACAACAAACTGCGATGCTCTGTGTGTTCCGACACCTTTTTATGGGAACCAGCATTAACTTTTTCAGTAATTTGAGCTACAGTAGCTATTCTATTGGATCAGACTACACAGGCCTAGAGCTGGGCGATTTTGGCCCCCAAAAAAAATCTGTGATTTTTAAAAAAAAAACTTGATTCACGATTCAAATCAAGTTTTTTTTTTTCTAAAGGACACCGCGCCAGTGATACGGAGCTGCGGGCAGGAGTTTTTAGGCGAGGACTCGGCTTCGGCCTAGTCCGCCGCGATCCTGGGAAAAGGCCGCGGACTAGGCCGAAGCCGCGGCCTCGCCTAAAAAATCCTGCCCGCAGCTCGCCGCCATCCTGGGAAAAGGCCCTGCTTGCAGATCGCCGCCATCCTGGGAAAAGGCCGCGGCTTCGGCCTAGTCCGTGGCGTGCGGCTTTTTCCCAGGATCACGGCGAGCTGCGGGTAGGATTTTTTAGGCGAGGCCGCGGCTTCGGCCTAGTCCGCGGAGCGCCGGGCCTATGGAAAAAACAAACAAAAATGATTTGGCCACAATCTGAATCGATTTGACCTCACAACTCGATTCAAAACGATTTTTTCCCCAGCTCTACACAGGCCAGCCCTACCCATGTGCATTGTTGAGCCTCAGCCGCCCATGATTCAGTCACCGGTTTGCCAGTTTTCCTTCCCCGGAACACTTTTGGTCGGTCCTGGCTACTGTGGACCAGGAACATCCCACAAGATCTGCAGTTTTGGAATTGCTTTGACCCAGTCATCTAGCAATTACAATTTGGCTCTTGTCGTAGTCACTCAAATCCTTACACTTGCCCATTTTTTCTGCTTTCAATACATCAACTTCAGAGACACCATGTTCATTTGCTGCCTAATATATCCCACCTACTTTTAGATGCCATTGTCACAAGATAATCAATGTTATTGACTTTACCTGTCAGCAGTCATAATGTGATGGCTGATCGATGTTAAACTTTAGGATTGGTTGCATAGGTAGAAACATGTCATCCTTGCAATCATTCAGTGGGATCATGTGTGGAATGACAGCTGTAAAACTTCCCCCCAGTTTAGATTAGAGAGAATTCGTTCTTCGACACACTTTGTAAAGCATTACACTGTCCTCCTACACCCAATACAAATCAATGCTCAGTGCCACCCAGGGGAGCAAAATATCATTTGTTACCATGGAGCAATGCTTCTTGCAGGCAAAATGCAGCAAACATTTTGTTATTTCATGTAAATTATGGGTTTAATGGCAGTTCACCGCCGCAGGACACATCCTTGTACTTCTGCTAATCAATACTGATGCTCTGACTGGCAAAGTATGCTGGGACTTGTGATTCCACAACAAGATGTACAGCTAGACAGCCGATCCCATATTTCTGATCTATACATAGGATATCCACAGCTGATTGGTAATACTGGTATGTCTTATTATAGATTTTATTTTTTATATGTGTGTCTATCCCGTATATAAAATGCCAATCCGTATTACAAAGTGAACAGAACTGAAGATGGACACGGGAGGATTTAAATAAAAACAAAGGCTAAGTATTCACATAGGGGACCCTATCCGGGCGCCAGGGCTCCAGCATTTTTAAAATGTTGTTGCCAATCTTCTGGTGTTCCTAACCTGCATGCATTCTCAATTCGATGACGGTCCACCATAAGCTCCTTTCTGCTGGAGAGGGTGCGAGAAGCTGCACACTGCAGAATCACGTAACAAGAGGCCACTGTCTCATATAGAACCATCAAAGAAAGTCTTCTGAATCTGCATGCTAAGTGGACTTTTTTCACTGTTGAAATGGTCCTAGAAAACATTAGCATTTATTGGATTGATTCTACTTGGTTCCTAGAGTTGCTGCTTAACCTCTTTTAGGTCAAAATAGAAATTATTAAAGTGGACCTTTACTCAAAAGATCAAGTGAAAGTGAAGTCTAAAGCCCCGTACACACGGTCGGACTTTTGACCAACAATCTTCATTTTGAGCAAGTTGGACCAACAATCCGACCGTGTGTACGCTCCATCGGACAAACTTTTTTTTGCTTTTTTCTTGTTTTCATCGGACAAAAGTTGGGTCTGCAAATGGACAAACTTTTGCCCAACAAAAGTCAGATGGAGCAAAGTCCGACCGTGTGTACAGAAAACCATCGGACTGTTGTCCGATGGACAAAACAACTAATGTTACAATCAACCAACAATAGCAGAAGTTGACCAAAGGGTGGCGGTAAAGAGCAGAAAAGAGCAGAAAAATCACGTGATGTTGTAAAAAGTTTTGGGAAAGTTTGCAGAAAAGTCAGAGCATGTGTATGCTATGGGTGTTCCCGACCAACTCCATTCGGACAAAAATCCACGGAAAAGTCCGATGGAAGTCCGACCGTGTGTACGGGGCTAAAATCTAACTAAGCTTCAACCTACCATTCTAAGCCTCTTCTATCTACCCTGTGTAGCGGGGTGTTTCCCCTTTAATTAGGAGAAAGAACTACGGTTCCCAGAGCTCCACTGGTTCACAGGATGTTTTGGGTTATGCCCCAGAGACTCATGGGGGAAGTGATATAAGGAAGGGGCGAGGCCTAGCTCGCTCTCTTTGGACACGGGACGGCTGAGACTGATCCACCTGTGCGGAGCTGTGCTGTGTGAGGGCCTGAAGCCTGGGGACTTCTTACAGCGAACCAAAGAGCCTTCCACCCTTTGCGAGCCTGGGTGGCATCCAACATCTCCTGCCTGCAGCCTAGATTGGATCGGAGACCCGATGGCAGCAACCGCTGTGTGCGAGTGACGACACAGCCGGTGGAAGTCCCGGACGGGTTGCGTCCGGAGGGTGAGCTGAGCGAAAGCTCATCCAATAACCTGTTTATAGTACTGTGCCTATAGACTGCCGAGGCCTACCACCTCACTTTAAGACTCTCACTGGAGATCCGCAGCAGGACTGATCCAGAGGATCTCTAGTGAAGTACGGTCAGTTGTTCAGATTCTCCCTGTTGGATTACAAAGTGTTTATTATTCTTATGTGCACCACCTCTACAGCAAGCCGGTGAAGAATCCATTATTCTTACAGGACTAAGTTTTAGAGTAAGGGATCAGGCCTGATCCGTTAGGTATACATTTAGCTGTTGTGCCATAGGGTACCTAGTTAACGGTCGCCCCACGTGGCGTTCCTTTACCCCCCTTTATTTTTATGGTGTAATGTGACTGTCATTGCAGGGCTCTGCATACAAGTTAAAAATCATATTGTCATTGCTGTGTGTTTTCTTTGCATAACAAGAAGTAAAATCCGTTATCCCTTTATTACTGTTCTATGTTTGAATCTCTCTCTTAAAGTATAAGGATATATGTGCGTATCCTTTAGACTAGCTGTGCCAGAGTGGGTAGAGCCGATTGCCGGTGGGTTGGAGAGCTGTACTCAGGGCCCAAATCAAACCTTGCGGCCCGCTTAAGCTGAGGGTATCGCTACACCTGTAAAAGGAAAGATGTCTATACTTACCTATTCTGAAGTCGGTCTGGTCACATGATCTCCCCAGCGTAGAGGAGAGATCACCGACAACGGCTGTAGGGCCTGTGCAATGACGTCACCCATAGACTTACTATTGCTCATCCGTTGGCGTCTGTTCCTCCTCTACACAGAAGCCGGTGCTGGGACCCGATCATGTGACTGGACTGGAGCGACTTCATAGTAGGAAAGTATAGGCATCTTTCCTTTTACAGAGTTTTTAGAATAAGCCTAAAATTGAGATGGGAGCAGGTTTAAGCTTAGGTTTTGACTTGCCTTCCACTTTAAATTATCGCTACACGTGGGGGCTCGTACATTCGGGATTACTGAGACAGCGGTGAAACCGCCAGAAGCTACCGGCATGGACCCGATAGAGGTGGGACAGTGGTACAAGAGATGGGGCGTAGACCCAGCCAGGACGGCAGTTATAGAACACCCAGGGATATGGCAGACACAAGCAATGATACAACTCATAATGTCCCTATCACCGATTCACAAACCATGGGTGATAGACGTGAAAACTAGTGGTGGACTTTCACATGTCTTACTGGAATGGCAGGCAGAAATTCCTGAACAGTTTAGAGGCAACAGCATACAAGATGAGGACGATCAGGTCTATCATTTGCTGCATACGCTGCCGCGCACAAGAGACAGCCCTCAGACAAAAATAACACTGTCACCGCAGCCATCTTCCCCGTCATCCCCACAGAAGGACACAAAGAGTCCCAGGACAAGCCCAGGCACCCTTAGTGCAGAATTATGCGCTGTTCTGGGGGAGATTGTAGCTCAGTGCAAGAAAGAGCCCACAGATTACCCGATGTCGGGGTACAGGAAACTCTGGATGTTTTCAGGGAGGAAACCAGTACCCTTGGAAGAAGAGGGATTTGAGGAGTGGCTAGACAGCGCAACTCAGGCACTAGAGGAATGGGAAGTTCCGGACCGCAGAAAGAAACAGAGGGTTGTGGAAAGTTTGAAAGGGCCTGCTCTAGAGGCCGTACGCAACCTGAAGATGAGCAAGGCAGATTGTACTGCACAAGAGTGCCTCGATGTGTTACAGAATGTGTTTGGTGGGACAGAGAAAGTCACGGAGCTTGCTTATCAGCTGGAGCATTGCTACCAGAAGGAAGGTGAGAAACTATCAGACTATATGGGACGCCTGGACAAAATACTGCATAGGATGATCCTAAAGAAGGGGATCAGCCCAGGGAAAGTAGATGAGGCCCGTGCTCAACAGGTAGTGAGGGGAGCTCAACCCATGGATCCAATTGCATGGACACTGCGTGCCCGGCAGGATGGGAAGAATCTGGAGTACCCTGACCTCATCCGAATGATTAGAGAGGAAGAGGCTATATTGGAAGAAAAAAAAAAAGAACGCCTGATAGAGCCCGTCAAACAGCCGGTAGCAATAGTTACACTGGCCATGACTCCCGATAGGGGAGCGGAGGTGGACACTTTGAAGTTGCAGATGTCCCAGATGATGGAGATGATGACTGCTATAATGGCGAAAGGTCAAGGTGGAGCAGAGAAACCAAGCCCCAGAAAGGAGTTGTTCCCAGATACGTCAATACCGAGTCCCACTCGGGACCGAGAAGAGATGTTATGCTACAACTGCGGAGGCAGTGGCCACTTTGCCAGTAGGTGTTCCAGTCCTAAGAAGAAGAAAATGGATAATCGCCAGCTGGCGGGAAACGCCAGAGGGCCCCGGTGAGGGAGTCAACCGGGTGCCCATCTCTTTCAGTGAGCTCCAAACTGAATAGAAGGAAGAGAGAAAACACGACCCCTGAGAAGGAATTTAGGGTCTCTCAACCAAGATACACACCAGAGAGAGGGGACAAGACGCCTCAGAAGAAATTTAGCACTCCCAAGAAGGAATGCCTACAACCAAGAGACAATAACATCCCTCAGCGGGTTTGTAACCCCATTAGGGTGGCGAGGGTCAGTGCATACCAGGCTCAGGGGAGAACAAAGTCAAAAACCAACTGGATGAAGACAAGTCCTCAGAAGAGAGTGACCTCAACCCGGCCGTACCCAGAAGAATTGGTCGGCCCGTCCCCCACGGTATCTATCCAGGTGGAAGGAGTATATACGAAGGCCCTTCTGGATACTGGAGCTCAAGTGACTTTATTGTATAGAGACTTCTATGATAGGCACTTAAGCCATTTGCCTATACGGAAGATAGAAGAGCTGGAGATATGGGGCCTGGGAACGCAGAGTTTCCCTTATGATGGTTATCTACCCATAAAGCTGACATTCGACCCCTCTGTGGCTGGGAAGACAGAAGTATTCGACACCCTGGCGGTTGTGTGTCCTAGACCACCCGGGGCCAACAAGATGTCCCTCATCATAGGCACCAATACGGATCTAGTGAGAAGACTTCTGACCCCCCTGGTGAAGATGAGGAGCCATCAAGATCCAAACATCCATCCCATGCTGAAGACAGCCTACCAACGGTTAGTGTTGGAGCAGAAGACCCCAGGAGAGGGGATAGGGAAGGTGTGGAGACTGGGGAGAGAAGGAGTGGTGCTGCAGCCCGGACAGGTGGCTTGCCTCAAGGCCACTGTGAAGCTCACCTGGGAGCAGCCTGGCCCCTTTGTCATGCTGGAATCCGACCCAAGGGAAGATCACTCAGGCCTGGAAGTGATACCGGAAGTGATTCCAATCAAGGCGTTGAAGAAAGCCAGGGGAAGAGTCCCGGTGAGTGTAAGGAACTCTACAGGAAGGGCCATAGAGATACCTGCCCGGATGTTGCTGGGACAGGTGAGTCCTGCTGTCCCAGTCAGCTGGTCAGAAGTGAAGCAAGCGGGTGAAGAAGGAGATGTTTGGGAAAAACTTTCCATTGAGAACCCGAACTTACCTGGGGCCTGGAAGGAGAGAGCCAAGGCCCAGCTGACTAGATGGGAGAAGATTTTCTCAAAAGATGAATTCGATGTGGGGCGTGCGAGGAGTGCTACCCACCGCATCCGCCTGCAAGAAGACAAACCGTTCAGGGAGAGAGTCAGGCGGGTTCCGCTGGCAGATCTGGAGGATCTGAGAGAACAGCTTGCAGAACTGAAAAAGACTGGGGTGATTCGAGAGTCCAGAAGCCCTTATGCCTCTCCAATAGTGGTGGTCAGGAAGAAGAATGGGTCGCTGAGGCTCTGCATTGACTACAGAACTCTCAACAGGAGGACCACCCCTGATCAGTACACCACGCCAAGGATAGAGGACGCCTTACAGAGTTTGTCTGGAGCTAAGTGGTTCAGCGTGATGGACCTCAAGAGCGGGTACTATCAAATTCCCATGCACCCAGAGGATAGGGAAAAGACCGCTTTCATAACTCCTGTGGGATTCTTTGAGTTTAACAGAATGCCCCAGGGCCTATCTGGAGCCCCAGCTACTTTCCAACGACTCATGGAGAAGACTGTTGGAGACATGAACCTCATAGAAGTCCTAGTGTACCTGGACGATGTCATTGTTTTCGGGAGAACTCTGGAGGAACATGAGGCCAGATTGGAGAAAGTGTTGAGGAGACTTAGTGAAGAGGGGTTGAAGCTTTCCCCCGAGAAGTGTCGGTTCTACCAGTCTTCGGTGAATTATCTGGGACACGTAGTGTCTGAAAAAGGGGTGGCGACTGATCCTGAGAAGTTGGAGGCGGTTACCTCCTGGCCAAGACCCACAACAGTCACCGAACTTAGATCTTTCCTGGGGTTCTGCTCCTATTATAGGAAGTTTGTGGATGGGTTTGCCCGTATTGCCAAGCCCTTAAATGAACTGCTCCGGACTGAAGGGGAAGAGGATGGCTTGGGCCCTAGAAGACCCGGGGAGTCGGTTCAAGATCAGTGGACCCCCAGGTGTGAAGAGGCCTTCAGAACCTTGAAGAGGAGCCTCACCACAGCCCCAGTATTGGCCTATGCTGATCCCACCAGACCCTACGAGTTACATGTTGATGCTAGTCATGAAGGCCTAGGGGGAGTGCTCTATCAGGAGCATGAAGAGCAAATGCGACCAGTGGCTTATGTGAGTCGAAGTCTGACCCCCTCGGAGAAAAACTACCCCACCCATAAGTTGGAGTTCTTGGCCCTCAAATGGGCAGTTGTGGACAAACTAAGAGACTACCTTTATGGAGCAGAGTTTACAGTGAAAACAGATAACAACCCCCTGACCTACCTGTTCACCACTGCCAAGTTGGATGCCACAGGACACAGGTGGCTAGCTGCATTATCTGGGTTCAACTTCAGTCTGAAGTACAGACCAGGGGCTGGAAATAGGGATGCAGATGCCCTGTCCCGAAGATCTCATGCCATGGCTGATGACTGGGAGGACTGGACTCCGGACGGGGTAGCACCGGACGGGGTGCGGGCCCTTTGTCAAGGAGCTGAATTCCAAGCCCGAGGAGGCTCCAGAGCAGAGCAAATAGGAGTTACCACAGTGGGAGTTCCAAAACACTACTGTGGGGTGACTCAACTTGAAGAGGAATGCTTGTCGAAGCTGTCTAAGAAGGAACTGAGGTGCGACCAATTGGAAGACCCCATAGGGAGATTGGTCTTTGAAGCATTGGAAAACGAGAGTCCAGAGAAACTTCGACATCACCCCTCCAAGGAGGCTCATCTGCTATGGAGGGAGCTAGACAAGCTACAGGTCCATCAGGGAGTGGTCTACCGAAGGGGCCCCTCTGATGACTCCAAGGATAAATGGCAGTTGTTTCTCCCAGAGAAGCACCGAGAGACTGTGCTGGTTGCCTTACATGACCAGCATGGTCACCTGGGAGCTGAAAGAACCTTCCAACTTGTCAGAAGCCGGTTCTATTGGCCCTGTATGAGGGCTGAAGTGGAGGAATATTGCCACTCCTGTGCACGATGCATCCAGAGGAAGACTCTACCCCATCAAGCTGCCCCAATGGGCCACCTACAGAGTCAAGGCCCAATGGATCTGGTATGCATTGACTTTCTCTGCCTCGAACCCGATTTGAGTGGATTGGGAAATGTTCTGGTGGTAACCGATCATTTCACCCGTTATGCACAGGCGTTCCCCACCAGAGACCAGAAGGCTTCCACTGTAGCTAAGGTGCTTCTAGAAAAATACTTCGTCCACTATGGATTACCACAGAGAATCCACTCCGACCAAGGAAGGGACTTTGAGAGTCGGCTGATCCGGAACCTACTGGACTCCCTGGGAGTGGAAAAGACCAGGACTACCCCTTATCATCCACAAGGAGATGCCCAGCCTGAGAGGTTTAATCGGACTTTGTTAAACATGCTGGGGACTCTGGAGACAGAGAAGAAGCAGCATTGGAGTCAACACATATCCACTTTGGTGCATGCCTACAATTGCACCACCAGTGATGTGACGGGTTACTCTCCCTACCGTCTCATGTTTGGGAGAGAAGCAAGATTGCCAGTGGATCTGGCCTTTGGCATTTCCCTAGACTATACCTCTGCTACCTCCCACAAAGGATATGTGGACCGACTTAGGTATAAACTGAAAGCGGCCTATGAACAAGCCCAAGCGGCCTCAGACCGGAGAGGGGTCAGAAATAAAAGGAACTTTGACCTGAAGGTTCGAGTGCAAGACCTGTAGCCTGGAGACCGTGTGCTGCTACGCAACCTAGGGATCCCAGGGAAGCATAAACTTGCTGATAGATGGAGGTCCGAGCCTTATGTCATTTGTAGAAAACTTCCTGGACTACCGGTGTATAAGTTAAAGCCAGAGGGGAGAGTGGGACCCTTGAAAACCTGGCACAGAAATCACTTACTCCCACTTAAAGAGGCAGTCAGGATACCTTCAGTGAAGAACCTGCCGGAATCTGTTTCCATCTTGGATACCCCCAGACCCAACACTCGGTCTCAGACCCTCCGAGCTAGGGATGGACAGGCTTCCCAACCAAGTGAAGATGGGAGGGGAGAACTTGAGTGGCTATGGCCCTCCTCAACTCCAGGGAGTTCCGCCATAGACCTTCCACCCACTGAAGATACACAGGATGGGACCCTGAACCCAGAGGCTACAGAGTTCATTCCATCCAGTGATGTGCCTGAATGCTGGGAAGATATTCCGGGCCTTTACTCAGAAGCAGAGGAGGAAGAGGCCCCAGAATCAGTGATGATGTCAGAAAGTGTTCCTGACGCAGAGCCTGTGGTACCTGAGCCTGAAGTCCCAAGGGAGCAAAGAACTTACAGAGTCGTGAGGCCTCCCAGGAAATTAACCTACCCTCAATTGGGAAAAAGCTCAGAGGACTCTGTTGCCACTGCCAGAAGAAGTACTGAGTGCTCAGATCCTTCCACTGTTCATTTGGTGGAAGGCAACCCCAGCTCACTCTCTGGCACAGTTAGACAGGCCACCCATGCTAGTGTGACCTGTGGTACAGGGAACCCCACCTCTGAGTTTTGGTGGAAATTCCCTGTACCAACATCATACTCCGCATTCAGTAAATTGGTTCAGAATTGTTGTTAAATTGTTTATCTTTGGGGACCAAAGAGTTTTAGTGGGGGGAGTGTGTAGCGGGGTGTTTCCCCTTTAATTAGGAGAAAGAACTACGGTTCCCAGAGCTCCACT
The DNA here is from genome assembly GCA_029206835.1 of Rana muscosa. Taxonomy (NCBI): domain Eukaryota; kingdom Metazoa; phylum Chordata; class Amphibia; order Anura; family Ranidae; genus Rana; species Rana muscosa. The sequence continues at coordinate 290,041,510 of CM055128.1, read as the reverse complement.
GGTTCACAGGATGTTTTGGGTTATGCCCCAGAGGCTCATGGGGGAAGTGATATAAGGAAGGGGCGAGGCCTAGCTCGCTCTCTTTGGACACGGGACGGCTGAGACTGATCCACCTGTGCGGAGCTGTGCTGTGTGAGGGCCTGAAGCCTGGGGACTTCTTACAGCGAACCAAAGAGCCTTCCACCCTTTGCGAGCCTGGGTGGCATCCAACATCTCCTGCCTGCAGCCTAGATTGGATCGGAGACCCGATGGCAGCAACCGCTGTGTGCGAGTGACGACACAGCCGGTGGAAGTCCCGGACGGGTCGCGTCCGGAGGGTGAGCTGAGCGAAAGCTCATCCAATAACCTGTTTATAGTACTGTGCCTATAGACTGCCGAGGCCTACCACCTCACTTTAAGACTCTCACTGGAGATCCGCAGCAGGACTGATCCAGAGGATCTCTAGTGAAGTACGGTCAGTTGTTCAGATTCTCCCTGTTGGATTACAAAGTGTTTATTATTCTTATGTGCACCACCTCTACAGCAAGCCGGTGAAGAATCCATTATTCTTACAGGACTAAGTTTTAGAGTAAGGGATCAGGCCTGATCCGTTAGGTATACATTTAGCTGTTGTGCCATAGGGTACCTAGTTAACGGTCGCCCCACGTGGCGTTCCTTTACCCCCCTTTATTTTTATGGTGTAATGTGACTGTCATTGCAGGGCTCTGCATACAAGTTAAAAATCATATTGTCATTGCTGTGTGTTTTCTTTGCATAACAAGAAGTAAAATCCGTTATCCCTTTATTACTGTTCTATGTTTGAATCTCTCTCTTAAAGTATAAGGATATATGTGCGTATCCTTTAGACTAGCTGTGCCAGAGTGGGTAGAGCCGATTGCCGGTGGGTTGGAGAGCTGTACTCAGGGCCCAAATCAAACCTTGCGGCCCGCTTAAGCTGAGGGTATCGCTACACCTGTAAAAGGAAAGATGTCTATACTTACCTATTCTGAAGTCGGTCTGGTCACATGATCTCCCCAGCGTAGAGGAGAGATCACCGACAACGGCTGTAGGGCCTGTGCAATGACGTCACCCATAGACTTACTATTGCTCATCCGTTGGCGTCTGTTCCTCCTCTACACAGAAGCCGGTGCTGGGACCCGATCATGTGACTGGACTGGAGCGACTTCATAGTAGGAAAGTATAGGCATCTTTCCTTTTACAGAGTTTTTAGAATAAGCCTAAAATTGAGATGGGAGCAGGTTTAAGCTTAGGTTTTGACTTGCCTTCCACTTTAAATTAAATACATGTTACCAAACAAGGATAAGTAAAGTGTAATGTTTTAAAATGTCTACTTTACCTGGAGAAAATGCTATGTTATGTGATCTACATTGAGGAGGTGGAGTTCCGGTTGGCCGATCTACTCCCACAGTAGAGATCAAGTGACCAAACGTTTAGGCTTTTAGGTATGGAGCCAGCACTAAAGGCTAAAGCCTCGTACACACGATCAGATTGTTGGCAGGGGATTGTCTCTTGACAGTCTGTTGGCCTAAAATCTGACCGTTAGTACGCGCCTTCAGACAGTTGTTGTCCAACAAATGTTGGATGACATGGTAGTAAATTTTCAGCGGACAACGGTCTGTTGTCAGATTTTCTGATGGTCAGTACACAAGTCCGTCACAGTACACAAGAATTGAAAATACAAACACGCATGCTCGGAATATATGCTCAAACACGAAATTAGTAGAAGGGGCCCAAAGGGTGGCACTCAAGAGCTGAAATTCCTCATAGTACGTCACTACGTTCGTGTTTTTTGGCCGACAATTGTGTACCGTTAGTATGCAAGACAAGTTCCTGGCATACGCCCTTTGGACAAAAATCAGACGCTCGGTTGGCCAACAATCTGATTGTGTGTACGAGGCTTAAGTATATTTATGTACATCAGATAGATTGTTAATATCATTTTTAGTTACATTTTAAGTATCTCTGTCAACACCTACCTATCTACAGTAGGTGCCGCCGATATTGTGTCAATCTCGCCGCTTCTAGCGGCGATATTGACACCCTATGAGCTCCGTCGCGAGAGCTAGCGCCGAGCTGTCTCCTCATCGGGAAAGGAAAAAATGTTCCTTTCACGATAAGCGACACGCATTGCCGATAGGCGGGGATCCGACACGGATTCCCGCCAATACCAGGCACTGCGTTTGGTATGAATCCTGAGCGGGAACTCCACGCCAATTTTTAAAGAAAAAAACGGCGTGGGTCCCCCCTCCAGGAGCATACCAGGCCCTTGGGTCTGGTTTGGATTTGAAGGGGAGCCCTACGCCGAAAAGACGGCGTGGGGGTCCCCCTCAAGATCCAAACCAGACCCTTATCCGAGCACGCAACCTGGCAGGCCGCAGGGGAAGAGGGGGGGACGAGAGCGGCCCCCCTCCCTCCTGAACCTTACCAGGCCCACATGCCCTCAACATGGGGGTTTGGTGCTCTGGGGCAGGGGGGCGACCTGCGGCCCCCCCAACCCAGAGCACCCTACCCTGGCCGTTGGTTGTCGGGGGCTTATCAGAATCCGGGAGCCCCCTTTAATAAGGGGCCCCCAGATCCCGGCCCCCCACCCTATGTGAATGAGTATGGGGTACATCGTACCAGTACCCATTCACCTGGTGGAAAATAAATGGAAATAAAAACACAACACAGTTTTTAAAAGTATTTTATTGCACCGCTCCGGAGGTCTTCTTCCGACTTCGGGGGTCTCCGGTGTCGTCGCCGCGTTCTCCGGTTCTTTCTTCTGCCGGGCCTCCGCTAACTTCTTTTTAGCTCTTTTGCTAACGGAGGCCCGGTCTTCTCCGTCGCCTTCTTCTTCTCCCGCTCTCCGGTTCTTTCTTCCGCCGGGCCTCCGCTAACTTCTTTTTAGCTCTTTTGCTAACGGAGGCCCGGTCTTCTCCGTCGTCTCGTCCGGCTCTCCGTTGTCCTTCTGCCGGCCCCTCCACTAACTTCTTGGTAGCTCTTTTGCTAGTGGAGGAGCCGGTCTTCTCTGTCGTCGCCGTCGGTGTCTTCTTCCCTCTTCTCCTCCTCGATGTTGACTCGTCACTTCCTCTCGCAGTAATGATAAATCTTCGGTCCGCAGAGATTAATATAGGCTTCACATGACGTCACAGTCACATGGTCCCATGACGTCACAGTCACATGCTCCGGGGCACATGTGCACATGTGCCCTGGAGCATGTGACTGTGACGTCATGTGCACATGTGCCCCGTAGCATGTGACTGTGACGTCATGTGAAGCCTATATTAATATCTGCGGACAGAAGATTTATCATTACTGCGAGAGGAAGCGACGAGTCAACATCGAGGAGGAGAAGAGGGAAGAAGACGCCGACGGCGACGACGGAGAAGACCGGCTCCTCCACTAGCAAAAGAGCTACAAGAAGTTAGTGGAGGGGCCGGCAGAAGGACAACGGAGAGCCGGACGAGACGACGGAGAAGACCGGGCCTCCGTTAGCAAAAGAGCTAAAAAGAAGTTAGCGGAGGCCCGGCGGAAGAAAGAACCGGAGAGCGGGAGAAGAACCGGAGAGCGGGAGAAGAAGAAGGCGACAGAGAAGACCGGGCCTCCGTTAGCAAAATAGCTAAAAAGAAGTTAGCGGAGGCCCGGCAGAAGAAAGAACCGGAGAACGCGGCGACGACACCGGAGACCCCCGAAGTCGGAAGAAGACCTCCGGAGCGGTGCAATAAAATACTTTTAAAAACTGTGTTGTGTATTTATTTCCATTTATTTTCCACCAGGTGAATGGGTAGGGGTACGATGTACCCCATACTCATTCACATAGGGTGGGGGGGCCGGGATCTGGGGGCCCCCTTATTAAAGGGGGCTCCCGGATTCCGATAAGCCCCCCGCCCGCAGACCCCGACAACCAACGGCCAGGGTTGTCGGGAAGAGGCCCTGTCCTCATCAACATGGGGGCAGGGTGCTCTGGGGTGGGGGGCCGCAGGTCGCCCCCCTGCCCCAGAGCACCAAACCCCCCATGTTGAGGGCATGTGGCCTGGTACGGTTCAGGAGGGAGGGGGGGCCGCTCTCGTCCCCCCTCTTCCCCTGCGGCCTGCCAGGTTGCGTGCTCGGATAAGGGTCTGGTTTGGATCTTGAGGGGGACCCCCACGCCGTTTTTTCGGCATAGGGCTTCCCTTCAAATCCAGACCAGACCCAAGGGCCTGGTATGCCCCTGGAGGGGGAACCCACGCCGTTTTTTTCTTTAAAAATTGGCGTGGAGTTCCCGCTCAGGATTCGTACCAAACGCAGTGCCTGGTATTGGCGGGAATCCGCGTCGGATCCCCGCTCAATACAGTGTCGCGTCTCCTCGCTATTGCGGCAAGCGCGACACGTGTCGCCACCCTGCTTCCGAGATCTCGGCACTCCTGTCGCCGAGAATCTCGGCGATGGGAGCGCGATAGAAATACAATATCGGCGACACCTACTGTACATCAAAACTTACCAAACACCCCTAACCACTGGGGCTGACATTGTATACAGCTCAGTACAGTCTTTAGAATTCACCAGTTATTCCAGTGATGCAAACACTTCACCATCCTACTGGTTTCAAATGTTTAGCCTGTAAAACGCTCAATCGTCCGCTCAGGTCCTGTATGAACTTAACAGTGACAGCCTGCAATGCAGGGCGCAGGGGCGCGCCCCCCCCCATCCAACTGCGTCTGGCCCCCTAATCTACATGTGGGGTGCTGGATGCATGAATTCCAATGTTTTTTTTTTTTTCTGAGGCACGTGATTAGAGCCTGGGGCTCTAATAAGCTTCAAAAAAGGGTGGTCTTGGCGTGCAGAACACTGTGCTCTGAGCCCACCCAGTTATGTGACAATAGCGAATGAATATTCACTATTGTCACACTGATTCTCCTCCTGGCCAGTCAGGAAGCGGGTCCTGAGACCCATCTCCCAATTGGCCAAAAGGATAAGCGATCCTCTTGGCCTAGGGGGAGGAGGGAGGCGGAGGGAGGAGAAGCACACATGGATGAGTTGGCGCTTGCATCAAGCCTAGAATAAGCCTGAAGAAGAGCACCTGAAGAAGGAGCGCATGCTGGGTAAACGTGTCAGTGTCCCAGAAGTGGCATCATCTCTGGCTCCCTGTGTGTTCCAAGTTTCACGAAGCATCGGGCACCCACCGGCGCGGCCCGCTTGAGTGCCCACAGCAAAAGCCATCTGGATGTACCCTTCCTGCAGACGCAGCATGCACTTTGTGCTCAATGCCTACTGACATTTTACCCTAATCTATATGTGTATTAAAACTCACTAACTTACTACACTCAGATTGGCACCTGTGATTTTTTTCCCGGGAGGAGATGCACGGCCGCCGCAATGCAGAGGAGGAAGGAGACACAGGGGAACCTGCCACCCGTCGGGCTGTGGGTGCATTAATTGCCGCCCCCCCAAAAAAAATATACCACCAGCCGCCACTGAAACCTAACAACACCATACAGATGCATAACATATGTGAGAGGATGAAAGACTCTTCTAGCAAAATCATTTATGATGATGCTTCCCACTGGTGCCGTAAGAGGATAACATTCTTGGCACACCGGGTTCCCCCCTGAATTACCAAAGGCCTAGTAGTGCTTACTGCTTCAACGACAAGCTTACGAATTGTCATGTGGTATTGTTTTTTTATCCTGAAAAACTTTGCCAAACGTTTAATAAAACTAGATGTACAATAATTATGTTACTGTTTCTTTCTAGTGCCATATTACCACCAATGCATCCTCACCTGTTTTGGGAAAAAGCCTAATACACATAAACCATAGCCATGTGGCTGAAGTAGAAATGTCCGATGAATTCAGTAACACGCATTGCAGAATGATTTGGCAAATTTTCACTGAGCTTCTTGGCTAGGAATGCAGCTTCTTATCACGTTTCTATAAAAATCTCCCTTTTTATGCTCCAGCATGTGTGGGGCTGCCATGGGTCCTGACTAAGGCTGGTGTGCAAGAAGGGAGTTGGCTAGCATGGCCATGGAGGAAATTACGATTAAAGTAAAGTGTGCCTTTAAAAAGCCCACATGTGAAAGACAAAGGAGGACCAACAATGGTGTGGTGATGTACTGCATTCACTGTGCACAACACAAATATAAGACTTTTAATATCACAGCATCATTAAAGGGCCTTCAAACATTTTTACTCATCATATATATTGCCTTTCCTTTCTAAATCATAACAACAATGTAATCCCAAAAAAATTTACTTCAACAACATCCTCAGAACAAGAGAAAATAGCTTTCCATCTTACATGCCTTTAAGACGGGTCACCTTTAACCCGAGTATTGATTTCATCACGTCTTTTATAACAACCTCACTTTCAAGGATGGGCAATATTTTCTAATGTGAAAGTCCACATTTGGTAGTCTATTTTAGGTTCCGAACATAATATGGCTTTGTGTCTTAGACTTGTTTGCTGATATAAAGTACAGGTGAGGCTATAAGGAAAAAATATTGGCCCATTGCATCCTCTTTTTACAGTATACTGTATGTAAACTTCAATGATGAACTTCCCTTGATTGCCCCCTTTCTGGCTGCCATTAACTGAAAGCATTTGGTTATACCTGTTTTAACAAAAACATGTTGGTCCTGCCAGAAATATAATGCTCTCCTGTGCACTCTGCAATGTTACTTCAAACAATGTTATTAGCCCTGTAAAGTTCACCTCTGTAGGGTACTGAACACTTCCCCACTATGTTATGGAGATGAGGATAGGTCAAGGTGTTTTGTAGTCCTAAAATAATCACCGTCTCTGCCTGTCAATGCTGCTCCTCATCAGCTACAATACACTGAGTACCGTATTTATCGGCGTATAACACACACTTTTTTCCCCTGAAAATCAGGGGAAAATCGTGGGTGCGTGTTATACGCCGATACTGACATCCCTGAGCTGTCTCCGCTGACTGAGCGGAGCGGAGCGAGATACACATAGCCGAATGTACTCGGCTATACTCAGCTTTTCTCGGCTCCACTCACAGACACGCCCAGTCCCGCCATTGGACCTGTGTTATGTCCATCATAGGGCGGGACTCGGCGTGACTGTGAGCGGAGCCGAGAAAAGCCGAGTATAGCCGAGTACACTCGGCTATGTGTATCTCGGCGGCGGCTCCGCCCAGTCCCTGCGTCCCCTGCGTCCCCGGCGCCAATTTTAAAATGATGCACGGCGACACTGGGGCAAGGCTGCACGGCGACTCTGGGGCAAGGCTGCACGGCGACTCTGGGGCAAGGCTGCACTGGACACTGACAAGGCTGCACTGTGACAAGGCTGCAATGGACACTGACAAGGCTGCACTGTGACAAGGCTGCAATGGACACTGACAAGGCTGCACTGTGACAAGGCTGCAATGGACACTGACAAGGCTGCACTGTGACAAGGCTGCAATGGACACTGACAAGGCTGCACTGTGACAAGGCTGCAATGGACACTGACAAGGCTGCAATGGACACTGACAAGGCTGCATTTAAATGTAAGTTATTTTTCCTTAAACTTCCCTGCTAAAAGTTTTTTTCCCTAAAATTTCCTCCTAAACTTGGGGTGCGTGTTATACGCCGGTGCGTGTTATACGCCGATAAATACGGTAACTGTTGTCACCCAAAGACCGGAAGTATGTTACTAGCAGGATCACAGGGTTAGAATAAAGCAAAACAGGTCTCACAAAGAAAACTACAGCAACAGCCACATCTAAGGGCTGGTAGACTGCATTATAATATATATATTTTTTTATAGGGTTTAGCATAAGGGACCCCCCCAAACCAAGTTACACATTTGTGTGATGTCATAGACCTATACACACAATGGAGACAAGCAGAGGCGTTGCTAGGTCTACAAAAGATCTGGGGCTGGAGCCCAAAGCAGCAAAGTAAAGAAAGTTATATGCTTGGGCGGGCATACACATGTATATTATTATGCAGCCTCTGTGCCCATCATATGCAGCCTCTGTGCCCATCATATGCAGCCTCTGTGCCCATCATATGCAGCCTCTGTGCCCATCATATGCAGCCTCTGTGCTCATCATACTGTATGCAGCCTCTGTGCTCATCATATGCAGCCTCTGTGCCCATCATATGCAGCCTCTGTGCTCATCATATGCAGCCTCTGTGCTCATCATATGCAGCCACTGTGCCCATCATAAGCAGCCACTGTGCCCATAAAATGCAGCCACTGTGCCCATATTATGCAGCCTCTGTGCCCATCATATGCAGCCTCTGTGCCCATAAAAAGCAGCCTCTGTGCCCATAAAAAGCAGCCTCTGTGCCCATCATATGCAGCCTCTGTGCTCATCATATGCAGCCTCTGTGCTCATCATATGCAGCCTCTGTGCCCATCATATGCAGCCTCTGTGTCCATCATATGCAGCCTCTGTGCCCATCATATGCAGCCTCTGGAGCATTAGAGCGCTACTGTTTTTTAGTTTAGAACTCATTAGTTAGTAGGTAAAAGGTTTGGGGTTTTCAAGCTGGCTAAATAATACTCTGGTAACACACAAAAGGTAATAACAGGAATATCAGAACACTGAAATATATAATTCAATATTTCCCTTTGAATTAGCATTCTTGCTGGACCATATACGGTAATAATACATCTAAGTGGCAGTTCACATTAGAGTGACTTCTGATGTGACTTGAGTCATGCAGAATAAAGGGCGAAGATTCTGATACATCAGAATAATTATGTTTTATGCTGACAGTAAGTATAATATGTCCAATGGACAAATCTATACATTTGTTCTTTCTAAGAGAAGAAATATTGACCAAAAAATAGGAAATCAACTAAATAAATGATGTGGACTTTGGGAACAATACGTACAATACAAAGACAACATATTGTGCTAATACCATAAATGACAATATAACTATCCAAGAGGAGGATGAAGCTTATTCATCTTTTCCCACAATCCACTGTTCTTGCACACATAACTGACCAAAGGGAGCGGCTCCCGCACCGCCCCAAAGATGCTGCTTGCAGGACATTTTTTCCCGTCCTGCAAGAGCACCGCCTTAGTGTGAAAGCACTCAGACTTTCACACTGCGGAGGCATGAGAGGCGCTTTTCAGGTGCTTTTCAGGTGCTATTTTTAGCGCTAAATCCCCTGAAAAGCGCCCCAGTGTGAAAGAGGTCTTAAAATAGTCATTTGTAGTCTTCATTAAAAGTCCATATGGCAGGGTGACAATACAGGAGGACAACTGGGTCACAAGGGCAGGACCTTCTCACCCCCAGACTTTTATGGCAGGACCACCAGGTATTATTTTAACGATAGCTGAAGAATAAAAAGGAAAAGGGGGGGGGAAACAGCTATAGCCCCCCCTTTTCCTCATGGGATTGCGGCTGCAGGGTTTTCTAGGATCACCTCAGGTTTAAAAAATGCGGGAAGGTTTCTGATTGGCCCCTCTTTGCTGCAGAGGTCAGCTGACCACTGTATCTGGGCAGTTTAGGGGGATCTGTGAGGAGAATTTCAGATAATAAGGGAGTTCTGAGCCCTAGATTTCAGTCGTCTTGGTCGCAGCAAGCTATGGTGTTCCCTCAGTTGTGGCTATTTTATTATGTGGCAGTGTCACCTTATCTAAGGGGGACCTGTATACATATTTAAATTTTTTTTATATATTCATTAATAAAAGTGTTGATATTATTTGAAGTGAATGTTTGAGTTATGGGGTGATTCCCCTCTTCTTTTAAAGATACAGCTCAAAGTATATTTTATTTATTAAAGCCAATAATAATAAAGGCCGCCGCCATAATTTTATCCAAAGGTAGTGCGAGTGTGTTTATTGTTTATCTAAATTCCTGCTGTCTGCTATCCCATGAACAAGATTGAAATTATATAAACACGTTAAAGCGGAGTTCCACCTAAAAATGGAACTTCCACTTTTCGGATGCCCCCCCCCCTCTGGTGTCACAGTTGGCACCTTTCAGGGGGGAGGGGAAAGCAGATGCCTGTCTAATACAGGTATTTTGTTCCCACTTCCGGGCATAGATACCCGGAGCCACCCGCGGGTATCTACGCCACTTTTGGTGCCTTCTCCCCCCCCCGCTGTCTTCTGGGAGACACACAGGTCCCAGAAGACAGCAGGGACCAGTGGGATCGCGCAGTGCGAGTCGCGCATGCGCAGTAGGGAACCAGGAAGTGAAGCCGCAAGGCTTCACTTTCTGATTCCCTTACCAAAGATGGCGGCAGCACCCGAGAGCTGAGGGATAAATCGGCTTCGAGTCATGACATCGCGGGCACCCAGGACAGGTAAGTGTCCCCTTATTTTAAAAGTCAGCAGCTGCAGTATTTGTAGCTGCTGACTTTTAAAAAAAATAAAATTGGCGGGACTCCGCTTTAAGGCTTATATGAGATTTTACTGATTGGGTTTAGACATGTCACAGAACAAAAAAAAAAACGTGAGACAATAGCCCATTGCTTGCATTTGTTATTAGAGTAGCATTTAAAGGAGTTGTAAAGGTACATTTTTTATTTTCTAAATAGGTTCCTTTAAGCTAGTGCATTGTTGCTTCACTTAACTTTTCCTTAGATTTCCCTTCTAAATATTTTTTTTCTTTGTTTTCTTTGTCTGAATTTCTCACTTCCTTTTCCTCCTCAGTAAGCTGTTCAGTAAGCTGTTCTGGATGACTCCACACCACTCGGATGATGGTGTGGAGTTCAGTGAGGAGAAACAGGAAGTGAGAAATTCTGACAAAGAAAACAAACCTTTAGAAGGTAAATCAAAGGAAAAGGTAAGTGAAGCAACAATGCACTAGCTTAAAGGAACCTATTTAGAAAATAAAAAACGTACCTTTACAACTCCTTTAAGTTAATTCCATTTCTTCACATAAATAGCAATGACTTCTGAACAAGTCCACCCACTGTTGTCAGCTTCTACTTGATAGGCAATATAAATATGTAAATGGTCGTGTCAGATTACATGCTCAGGGATAATTGCTGCACTGCTCCTAAGAAATTATACAATTCTTAGAGGTTGAAGCTCACAGGGTTGGAATTTAACATAAAAAGCTGTTTAATAAATACTACGACTCTGCCCGCCAGGAAATGATCCAATGTTTAAAAAAACACGGGTCTTGCTAATAAAAATCATGGGCAATAACTGACGAGACATTACTATGTTAGGAAATGAATGCAAATAACGACATATAGATCCATGAAAAGATACACTAATGTGACAACTGCATTAATAAAGCGGAACCACACTGCATCTGGGCCCCGCAAAGTGAAAACGTTATCTGAAGGGTAACTCCACTTTCGTGGAAAAAAAATAGCAAATAAAAAAAATAACAATAATATAGCGTATACAATTGCGGCACAAGTCATATTGTAATTGAATGTTATTAAAAATGACCTTTCCTTTTCAATCTGCAGCTCTTTCTTTTTCTGTAAAATGCAATGTGGCTGCGTGGAGGTGTTCTGTATACAGAATGTGTACTGACCACTCCCCAGAAACATTTCCTGCTTGTGTGATTGGCTCACTGATTTTCCCAGAAGAATAGACTAGGGCAGGGCTTGACAAATTTGCTTGGTATCTAGGAGCCAGCTAAAAAAGTTAGGAGGCAGGTTTTTTTTTTTAACGACAAATGTGTGCAGAAGCGAACGTATACGTGAGTAGCGCCCGCATATGAAAGCGGTGTTTAAACCACACATGTGAGGTATCGCCGCGATCGGTAGAGCGAGAGCAATAATTCTAACCCTAGACATCCTCTGTAACTCAAAACATGCAACCTGTAGAATTTTTTAAATGTCGCCTATGGAGATTTTAAAGGGTAAAAGTTTGTCGCCATTCCACGAGCGGACGCAATTTTGAAGCGTGACATGTTGGGTATCAAATTTACTCTGCGTAACATTATCTTTCACAATATAAAAAAAAATTCGGCTAACTTAACTGTTGTCTTATTTTTTAATTTAAAAAAGTGTATTTTTTTTCTCAAAAACGTGCACTTGTAAGACCGCTGCGCAAATACGGTGTGACAGAAAGTTTTGCAACGACCGCCATTTTATTCTCTAGGGTGTTAGAATAAAAAATATATATAATGTTTGGGGGTTAACTTCTAAGTAAAGGGAAGGAGATGGGCGGCCAGTGAAACAGGCAAGCATTGCTGGTTGTCTTGTCATACCAACGGCCACCACAAGATGGCGCCAGATTACAGAATGAAACCTGGGTCTGCAGAAGGCCACAAAGCCGCGGCCTAAATTACCGGCCGGCGCGGCCCGACGAGATCACGCGATCGCAGGGGGGGGGCTTAGCGCACATAGATGCAGGAAACCTCAGCTGTGCTGCCCCAGGCGCCAGGTCGCTAATTCTAGTCGCATTTGCGACCTGGCGCCCGGGGATTGTCGAGCCCTAGACTAGAATATACAGTGGAACCTTGGATTACGAGCATAATCCGTTCCAGGAGAATGCTCGTAATCCAAAGTACTCGCATATCAAAGCGAGTTTCCCCATTGAAGTCAATGGAAACAGAAATAATTAGTTCCGCATTGACTTCAATGGGATGCAATACCGCATGCGGCCAGAGGCAGAGGGGGGGTGCTGGAGAGCCTCGGAAATGGCCAAAAGGGCCCGAGGACACTTCGGCTGACCTGGGCAAACCTCGGAAAGACTTCCTACCCGACATTTGCAGAAGTCAGCCGTGCTGTCCTCTGGCCTTTCCGTGCATTTCCGAACGGCGACGTCCGGCTCTGCTCGGCTCCGGCGCCCCCCCACCTCAGGCCAAAAGCGGTACTGCACACCACTTTGGCCTGAATCATGCTTGTTTTGCGAGACAACACTCGCAAACCGAGTCACGATGTTTAAAAATACAGTGCTCGTATTGCGAAACGCTCGTTAACCGCATTACTCGCAACCAGAGGTTTCACTGTAATAGAAACAAATAGAATAGAATAGAATAACACAGAAAGAATCCAACCATCTTCTGAAATTTGAATTTCAAATAGAATAAATTTGAATAGGAATACATTAGAAAAAAAAAGAATAGAAAAAAAAAGAATAGAAGGAAATAGACTATAATAGAATAGAAAAGAAAAGAATAAAAAACCCAACAGCATAGAATAGAATAGAAAGAATATAACTATTTCCCAAAATTCAAACAGGATCAATTCAAATTTGAATAGAATAGATTAGAATATAATAGAACATAACAGAATAGTATAGTAAAAAATGAATATAATTGAATATAATGAATAGAATCAATCATCTTCCGAAATTTAAATTTTGAATAGAATGAAGTTGAATAGAATAGAAAATAATGGAATAGAATAAAATAAACAAATAGAAAAAGAATACAATTTAAAAAACAATAGAATAGAAAGAATATAACCATTTCCCAAAATTCAAATAGAATCAATTTGAATTTGAATAGAATAGAATAGATTAGAATAGGAAGATGGTAATATTCATTCTATTCAGTTTTTTCTATACTATTGTGTTATTTAGTATTCTATTCTATGCTATTCAAATTCGAATTGATTCTATTTGAATTTAAAAAAATGGTTATATTATTTCAATTCTCTTCTATTTTTTTATCCTATTCTTTTCTATTCTATTCTAATTTCAGATGATGGTTATAATCTATGAAATTATTTTTTTTAATTCTATTCTATTCCTTTATATTCTATTCTATTCTGTTCTTTTATTTTCTATCCTATTTTGTTCTGTTGTACTCTATTATATTATATGATTGTATTTTCTGCTTTATATTCTTTTCTATTCTATTTTTTTCTATTCTATTCCTTCATTTTCTATTCTATTTTATTCTCTTTGGAAATTGGAAAACTTTTTGAAATGGAAAACGATTCGAATTCGAAATCTATTTGATTTGAAAACAATTCGAATTCGAAAACTTTGAATGTGAAAACTTTTCGAATTCAAAAACTTTTTGAAATTGATTCGAAATCTTTTCAAATCGACCTGAATTTCGAAAATTTGAATTAATTTGAATGCGAATAAACAAAACAAATTCCGAAAACAAATTAGACGGATTAAAGTAATTTAACTAAACAAATTTATGTAAATAACGAATCGAAACAAAACACATTTTTTTCCTTCTGCACATGTCTAGTTTCCTCTCACTTCCTGTTTTGGCTCTGGAACAGGAAGTAAAAGGAATTCTTCTCAGTGGGGCACAGATGGCAAAAATAAAGCTGGCAGGGGTTCTATGATAAGTGTCTGTATACTAAGTCAGCAGCTACAGTATTTGTAACTTTGTTAACTTTTTTTTTTTTTTTATAAATGACCGGAGCTCCTCCAAACGAGGGTAGAGTTTTGATCTGTGGCTCAGCAGACTTTCCATAATGTTTTTGTCTTTTAGCTGGAATCAGTCTAATTTCTAGTTTCAAATGTTTTAGCAATCCCTCTAGATTGTAAACTTTCTGGAAGTAGCCCTACAACAATGCTTTCCTTGGCACTCCAATCACATCCAACTCTCTACAGAACATTTTCGCCGCTTTTAAATAAAGAAAGGGAAAAAAAAAACACCAAACAATTAAGTAGCAAAATCAGTAACACGGCTATTATTAGTTTCTGCACTGATTATGTAAATGATCGCTAATGAGCAATTATAAAGTCATCTGTCCTTTACTGATCATGCGTGTCATTATATTTCACTGGAATCAGCTTTACTGTATGGCATTATATATTCTGACGTTATGTACCAAGACCTGATCCATTACGGTAACAACGTCAAACCAATTATTGTCTGACAGTTATAAGCAGGAAGTCGTATTTAACTTATTTCTTTAAAAAAAACAAAACAATAGCAGACAATGAATCTGGCATGATAATTAACGGATGCTTTTCCTAATGAAGATGACAGTCACTGCCCCATTTCTTTCCTGTTTTCATATTTCTCTATCCTTGTTCTATTTATTATTTCAGGTTCTTTCTTGTCATCTTCTGTACTCAATCACTTTGACTTTTTACTCTTTTTATTACGTTTTCTTAACTTTTATTTTTTTGCCCTGTTTCTTCCTTCCCTCCTCTCTCACTTCCCTTTTCTCTCTCTTCCCTTCTTTGCTCTTTATTTTCTACATCCTTCTTTCTCTATTTCATTTCTTTCTTAAAGCGGAGTTCCAGCCAAATTAGGCCCCTTTCACACCAGCGGACCGTATGTCCGCTTTTCATCCATCCATTTACGGATGAAAAAGGGACATACATTGGTCCCTATGAGATCGCGGGTGTCAGCGGATGAACATCCGCTCACACCCGATCTCATCCGGGTCCGCAATCCTCCGATTCTGCAGACGGAGGAAAATCCTATTTTTCTATCCATCTGCAGAGCGGATCGGATGAACACGGACAGACGGTCCGTGTTCATCCGATCCCCCCATAGGGGAGAGCGGAGATCTGACAGGGCGGTCCCTGCACAGTGTGCGGGGACCGCCCTGTCATCCGCCGGCTCAGCGGGGATCAACGGAGCGATCCCCGCTGAGCAAGCGGAGGTTCACGGGGCAGATCTTCACGGATCCGTCCCGTGTGAAAGGGGCCTAAGTCTGAAATACTCATGCCACGTGCATTGTAACAAAGGTATGCTGTAAGCTATGATGCAAATAATAGAGGGCGCTATTGAGTGATAATTACTCTAGTGCACATAAACAAATAAATAAATGTAAATAAAATGAATAATGCTTGTGAAATAGTGAATTTCGATTGATTATTCCATCAATCATTAGACTAAAATTATATTAGAGTCCCAACTTGTGAATAATTGCATACAGAGTGATTGCATCCAAACAAAGCTTAAAAGTCCAGTGATAAAATGTGATTTAAATCTTGCAGGAAAATAAGCAATAATATCTTCTCCAGTAGTGCAGTATATATTCCTTCACCAGATAGTTCTCTAGTATGACACCCAAAGGGCACAGGATATAGATTGTGCTTACCAGAACTAGTTGACCTCTTTATTTAAAAAAGATAGTCAAATGCGCTTGTGCAGGATTATGCCTGCATGCATATCGATAGACAGGAGCATGTACGATACCTCTTCCTCTGAGTGTTTAAGGATAAGACATGTAACACAAACAGAATGCTTCCATAGTGCAACACTGTTTTATTAAAAACTTGTATAAAAGCTTGAGCCAAATGGCTACTTACATAAAAAAGTGCCTACCCGGCACTGGGGCTGCAGGCTTAGCTGGAATCACTGGCTCTCCCACCTTCGTGGTGGTGTGCGTTACACCGGCCGTTGGCGCTGACCAGATGAACCGGAAGTCAAATTTTTATATATTTTTTATACATTTGGCGCAGAAAACACATTTTACACAATGCTGTAAGCTATGCCCAGTTTTCTATTTGTGCAGCAAGTTCCTGCACAGTGTGGCCATCTTCAGTGTGGGCATCTGAAGCCACAGTGTCCTCCATCCTTGTTTCTATTCCATGCATGCTGGCTATCTGCCAATCTCGCGCATTTGCAGTATGGTGCAATCTTGATCAGCTTGCCATACCAAGCTGTGCAAGATTTTCCATAGACGCCAATGTTAAATGTTACGGGAGCCGTGCCATGCCAAGCTGACCAAGATTTTCCATTGACGCCAATGTTAAAGTGATTGTATACCGACAGAGAAAAAAAAAATAAAAAAAAAACTGTAAGGCAAAGGCATAATGAGCTAGTATGCACCGCATACTAGCTCATTATGAAATACTTACCTTAGAACAAGGCGTCGGTATCTAATCCCAGTCCACAGCGAGGGAGCTGACATTTTGCCCTCGGCGTGTCCTCTGGGTTCTCGGCTCTGGCGCTGTGAGTGGCCGGAGCCACGATGACGCAGGAGTATTCTTCCCAGAAAGGTCCGGTCGCATCTGCCAGACCTTCAGCCGGTGATTCACAGCGCATGCGCCGCTGATGTCACCATGCAAAGTGAATATCTCCTAAACCGTACATGTTTAGGAGATATATTTATTTTACCTACAGGCAAGCCTTATTATAGGCTTACCTGTAAGTAAAAATAAAAAAAAAATGGGTATACAACGACTTTAAATGTTATGGGAGCAGTGCCATGCCAAGCTGACCAAGATTTTCCAGACGCCAATGTTAAATGTTACTGAAGGCACGCCATGCGAAGCTGACCAAGATTTTCCATAGACGCCAATGTTAATGTTACGGGAGCCACACAATGCCAAGCTGAACAAGATTTTCCATAGACGCCAATGTTAAATGTTACTGGAGGAGTGCCATGTCAAGCTGACCAAGATCTCCAAGGAGCCAATGCAAAACCGGAAATTACGTCTGCGGCCGTGGCTGCTAAATGAAGAAGTGAAATTAGATATAGGCTTAAGTCAGGTAAGTGAACAGAAAAAAAAACATTGCCAATTCATTTTAAGGATGTACATTAGTGCTGCATGGTGAGGAGTGAAAAATGTGGGTGGAACTCCGCTTTAGTACTCTCTTGTTTGCTGCCTGCCTAGACATCTGCTCAGACCTTACTTGTTTTCTGCCTGCCAATACATCTGCTTGGACCTTACTACAGTCTTTTCTTTCTCGTACATCACGGGACACAGAGCGACATAGTCATTACTAATGGGTTATATAGATACCTTCAGGTGCTGGCACTGGCAACTTCCAAAACCGGAAGTACCCTCCCCTATATAAGCCCCTCCCATCCGGGAGCACCTCAGTTTTTTGCCAGTGTCTAAGGTGTTGGCCAAGAAGAAACATGTGTTTTTCACTGAGCTTGCGTACAGGTTCTTTTGGGCCTCAGTAAGCTATTCCGAATCCGACCAAAAAAGCTTCATAGCTAAACGGTCGGTACCCGGGCCTTGCAGAGAAGAGCAAGATTTTGCCTGTAATGCTTCTCTTAGGAGAGCTGGACCCTGGGATCCAGAGCTCTGGTCATACCCATGACCAAGATGTTTTCTGTGCAGGGTGCTATACAGGTCCAGGGGAGTGGAATCCTTGGGAACCCGGTCCCTGAAGGTTTAATTACAATGCCTGCCGTGATAGGTGAAGTTTGGGCTTCTGTGGCCAAACAGAGTCCTGCGGCGGGGAAAAGGTAAGTGGGGGCCCCTCAGGAACTTGGTTCTATTGAGGGGACCCCCAAGCCTAATATGTCTTTCTGCCTGTTACCTAACGGTATTCCCGCTAAATATTATGCATGCCTGTAACTACTAAAAAATGTAATAATTTTAATAGTGGTCAAGAAAAAATAAAAATAAAATAATATACGAGACTGCGGTACCTGTGTTAATCCACTAGAGGCCGCTGTGGAACATTTCTTGTCATGTGGACTAGTTTCTTTTTATCAGAGCAAGTCCAGGCAGATGGTGAGTTCTCTTGTGGGAAACTGCTTCCTCTGCCATGTTGCAATGCTCGTCCATCCCCCGGCCTGCGGCAAAAGGGGCCCTGGCTCTTGTCCCTAGTTTCCCTTTTCAAAATTAGCACCGAAGGCGCACGTGGCCGCGCACGTGCGCGTGCACGCGCCTCTATATATAGAGGTGAGCCGGGAAAGGGGGCGGAGCTTGGGGGATGACGCTCTGTGCGCGCCGCAGCGCTTCTGCGCATGTGCGGGCGTCCCAGCATGTTAAAAACCACAATTATGTGTTGTGAGCTGGCTATGGAGTGCAGAGACAGAGCTGGCAACATTTAAAAAAGGCATACAGCAAGCGGTTGATGCAGGCATCCCCATAGAAAGGCACATTAGTAGACACCAACTGTTTTTATAGCAGCATTTGTGCTAGACTATTGTCAGTAAGTGGTGTATTTCGGCTGGAATACCTCAGCTTTGGGCTTAGGAATAATGCCGTCTAAAAACTCCGGGACTAAAAATCCCAGGAAGCATAGGGGGTCTCCATCGGGCTCTGAGGATCTTGGGCATGCTTCGGCTGTACCAGTCTCCCCTGAAGAATCAGAGGTTAGTGACCGTAGAGCACCCTCAGGAGTACCTGGTACTGTGGCTGTCCTCAGTTCACCTGCTCCTGTGTATGTAACAGAGGAGGTTTTTTCCTCAGCTCTGGGAGGGCTGGAAGAGAGATTGTCAGCATTGATCGCTGCTTCCCTGTCACAGGAAAAAAGCGCTCGATCTCCGTCTCCTCCCTCAGAGTGCCTGTTAGCGGAGCAACAGTCCCGTACAGGGATCGACCTACCTGAAGGGGATCAGGATGAGGTCGATTCTGTTGTAGAGGAATCAACAGTGGAAGAGCCATTCTCAGCATCACATGCTGAAAGATTATGGGTTCAGTCCCTGACTAATATGGTCCGATCAGCATTTAAAATGCCCCTTGCGGAGCCATCATCCACTTCTGTCTCCTCGTTGGGGTCGCTAAAAGCTCCCCAGACTGTTTGTTCCTTGCCGATCCATCCTTTACTGGAAGGGCTCATTTACCAGGATTGGGAGCATCCTGATAAAATATTTACTCCTCCCAAGAGATTTCAAGTGGTCTATCCCATGGAGGATAAGTTCATCAAAAAATGGAGGGTCCCTACAGTGGACGCAGCCATCTCTTGTGTGAATAAATCACTGACATGTCCAGTGGATAATGTCCAAATGTTCAAGGACCCAATAGATAAAAAATTTGAGTCCTTATTAAAATCTGCTTTTGCTACAGCAGGATTGGTGACACAACCAGCAGTGGCAGCTATTGGGGTCTGCCAAGCAGTGAAGGATCAGTTGAAACAGGTCTTAAGGGACTTGCCAGATCAGCAGGCTCTTGCCCTAGCTGATCTACCTAGAGCCTTATGCTTTGCGGTGGACGCTATAAAGGATTCAATCCATCAGGCCTCCCGCCTTACGCTGTCTGTAGTACATATGCGCAGGCTTTTATGGCTCAAAAACTGGTCTGGTGAAGCTCCCTGTAAAAAATTGCTGGTCAGCTTCCCATTTCATGGTGAACGCTTATTCGGGGAAGACCTGGACAAATATATCCAGAGAATTTCCAGCGGTAAAAGTACACTTTTGCCGGTTAAAAACAGAGTTAGAGGTCCCTCTTTTAAGAGGCCTGCTTCTCCAGTCCCTAGGACATCGGCTGTGAAACAGTTCCGTCGGCCTCCTCGGTCAAATCCCGGAGGTAAAAATCAGGGACAATTGCAGGGTAACAAGAAGCCCTGGAGCAGGAGAGGTACAAAACCTCCCCCAAAGTCAAATGCATGAAGGGTTGCCCCCACTCAATCGGGTGGGGGGAAGACTTCAGTTGTTCACAGAGACCTGGCGGGACACGATCAGAGACAGATGGGTGCTCTCCGCAGTAAATCTGGGATACAAATTGGAGTTAAAAGACTCCCCTCCTTCCCACTTTATAAGGTCAAACATGCCAAGGGATCCCCAGAAGAGAGGATCCCTCCTGTTGGCACTAGAACAATTATTGCTCCAAGCAGTAATTATAGAGGTTCCCCTGGAAGAATGGGGGTTCGGGTTTTACTCAAACCTCTTTACAGTCCCGAAGCCAAACGGGGACGTGAGGCTTATATTAAATCTAAAAGGGCTAAACAAATTCCTACATATTAGGGCTTTCCGGATGGAGTCGATCCGGTCGGTGGCCACTGCCCTACAAGGGGAGGAATGGTTAGCCTCGATCAAAGATGCTTATTTGCACATTCCCATCTTTCCAGCCCACCAAAAATTTCTACGCTTTGCGGTAGAAGGGCGCCATTTTCAGTTCAGAGCCTTACCCTTCGGTCTGGCCACAGCACCACGAGTGTTCACAAAAATTCTGGCCCCATTATTGGCCAATCTAAGAACACGAGGTGTAACGATAATGGCATATCTAGACGACTTGTTGCTGATAGACCACTCAGTGGAAAAACTAGAAGTGGTTGTTCACGAGACAATCAAGTATCTGGAATATCACGGTTGGATTATCAACCGAGACAAGTCAGCCCTAAAACCAGTCAAAAGTCTGGAATACTTGGGGCTAAGGCTGGATTCAGACCAGAGAAAAATTTTCTTGCCTCAAGAAAAGGGGTCGTCTTTGAGAGATTTGATCCACTTAGTGGGTACAAAAAGTAGGATTTTTAAAACAGCTTACCTGTAAAATCCTTTTCTTGGAGTACATCACGGGACACAGAGCAGCATAGTCATTACTATGTGGGTTATATAGATTACCTTCAGGTGCTGGCACTGGCAACTTCCAAAACAGGAAGTACCCTCCCCTATATAAGCCCCTCCCATCCGGGAGTACCTCAGTTTTGTAGCAAAGCAATACGTGTCCCCAAAAGAGGGGTGGGAGCTCTGTGTCCCGTGATGTACTCCAAGAAAAGGATTTTACAGGTAAGCTGTTTTAAAAATCCTACTTTCTTGTTCATACATCACGGGACACAGAGCAGCATAGTCATTACTATGTGGGACGTCCCAAAGCAATGCCACATGAGGGGGGGGATACACCATACATAAGCTGGGCGCCATCAGGCATGAGGATCTTTTGCGGCCTGCAACACACTGCGCCCAAAGGCGACATCCTCCTGACTTCTAACGTCCACCTGGTAGAACCTAGTAAACGTGTGTACTGAAGACCATGTTGCGGCCTTACAAATTTGCGCCAGGGAGGCCTGGTGATGCACTGCCCATGAAGTTCCAACTGCTCTCGTGGAGCGCGCCCTAACTTTGAACGGAGGCGGTCTACTTCTCAAGCCATAGGCTTGTATTATGACCTGTCGAATCCACTTGGCTAAAGTAGATTTTGATGCTGCCTGACCCTTTCTGGGGCCTTCCGGCAGAACAAACAAAGAATCCGTTCTACGAATCTGAGCAGTGGCTTCTAGATAAGCTTTAACTGCTCTTACTACATCCAAAGAATGCAATAACTTTTCCTCTACCGAGCTTGGTTTGGGGAAAAAAGAAGGAAGAACCACATCCTGGTTCAAGTGAAACCTCGATACCACCTTAGGAAGAAAGGCTGGGTGAGGACGTAATACTACTCTGTCCTTATGGATAACCAGATATGGCTCTTTACAGGACATGGCGGCTAATTCCGACACTCTTCTAGCCGAGCATATGGCTACTAAAAATATCAATTTCCTGGTGAGTAGAACCAAGGAAATGTGCCGCAAAGGTTCAAATGGCTGCTTCTGCAGAACCGACAGAACCAAATTTAGATCCCATGGGCATATGGGAGCCTTAATCGGTGGAATAATACGAGTCACACCTTGCATAAAGGATTTGACAAGTGAATGCATAGCCAGGGGCCTTTGAAATAGTATTGACAAGGCCGAAACCTGGCCCTTAATAGTACTTAAGGCAAACTTCCTGTCTACAGCCCACTGCAGGAAGTCCAGAATTCTGCCTATAACGTACTTACGTGGATGCCATTTTCTGGCCTCGCACCAAGTGATGTACGCCTTCCAAACTCTATAGTAGATCTGCCTGGATACAGGCTTCCTGGCATTGATTATAGTTGATACCACAGAGTTAGAGAGACCTCTCTTCTTTAGGATGTGGGATTCAATAGCCAGGCCGTTAAACTTAGAGTTAGTAAGGAAGGGTGGTATATCGGTCCTTGCGAAAGCAGGTCCGGACGACGTGGAAGGGTCCAAGGACTCCCCACAGACATTTTGATGATCTCCGCGTACCAGGCCCTTCGGGGCCACGCTGGAGCCACCAGGATCACCGGCTTCTTCTCCAACCTGACTCTGCGAAGGAGTCGAGGCAACAATTGTAGCGGAGGGAATGCATATATCAGTCTGAACTGATCCCAAGGGAACACCAGAGCATCCGAGCCGCAAGCGAGGGGATCCCTTGTCCGGGAGACAAATCTGTCCACCTTTGCGTTGAATCTGGATGCTAGCAGATCTACATCCGGTGTTCCCCACCGCTGACATATTGCTCGGAAGACCTCGGGATGAAGGGACCATTCCCCTGGGCATAACTGTTGGCGACTCAGAAAGTCCGCCTTCCAATTCTCCACCCCTGGAATGAAGACAGCTGATATACATGGGACATGCTTTTCTGCCCATTCCAGGATGTGACTTACTTCCCTCTGGGCTGCACGACTCCTGGTGCCTCCCTGATGATTGATATATGCCACTGCTGTGGCATTGTCTGATTGAATTCTGACAGGGGACCCTTGGAGTCTGGATGTCCAGGCTACTAGGGCGTACCGGGCTGCTCGTATCTCTAAGAGATTGATGGGCAGGGTTTTTACTACATTTGACCATCTGCCCTGGAGAGACCATTGCTCCAGTACTGCCCCCCAGCCTATAAGGCTGGCATCTGTAGTGACCACCTTCCAAGATATCGGGCTGAAGGGTTTTCCCTTCTGGAGATTCTGGGGGATCAACCACCAGCAGAGACTCTTCCGAACGGAAGGGGACAAAGCCATCGGGAAGTCTAGAGCCTGAACTTTTCCGTTCCAGGCTGACAATATGGCCCTTTGTAAATTCCTTGAGTGGAATTGGGCGTATGGTACAGCTTCGAATGATGCTACCATCTTTCCTAGCAGCCTCATGCACAGGCGTATGGACGGCTGTCTTTTTGCACAAAGCAGACGGACCAAGGCCCTCAAAGAGGATACCTTGTCTAGAGGTAAGAAAATCTTCCTCTGGTCTGAATCCAGCCGTAGCCCTAGATATACCAGGTTTTTCACTGGCTGTAGGGCTGACTTGTCCAGGTTGATGACCCAACCATGAGACTCTAGATACTTGATTGTATCGACAATTACCACTTCTAGCTTGGCAACTGAGTGGTCCATCAACAACAGGTCGTCTAGGTATGCCATTATCGTTACACCCCGTGTTCTTAGATCGGCCAACAGTGGGGCCAGAATTTTTGTGAACACTCGTGGTGCTGTGGCCAGACCGAATGGTAAGGCTCTGAACTGAAAATGGCGCCCTTCTACTGCAAAGCGTAGGAATTTTTGATGACCTGGAAAGATGGGAACATGCAAGTAAGCATCTTTGATGTCGATCGAGGCTAACCATTCCTCCCCTTGTAGGGCAGCGGTGACCGATCGGATCGACTCCATCCGGAAAGACCGGACGTTTAGAAATTTGTTTAGACTCTTTAGGTCCAATATGGGTCTTATGTCCCCGTTTGGCTTCGGGACTGTGAAAAGGTTTGAGTAGAAACCCAACCCCCACTCTTCCATAGGAACCTCCATAATTACTCCTTGGAGCAATAGTTGTTCTAACGCCAATAGGAGAGACCCTCTTTTTAGAGGGTCTCTTGGCATGCCTGACCACATAAAATGGAACGGAGGAGACTCTTTTAACTCCAACTTGTATCCCAGAGTTACTGCGGAGAGCACCCATCTGTCTTTGATCGTCTCCCGCCAGGTCTCTGCGAACAACTGAAGTCTTCCCCCCACCCGTTTGAGTGGGGGCAGCCCTTCATAGGCTTGACTTGGAGGCTGGTTTAGTACCTCTTCGGATCCAGGGCTTTTTATTACCCTGTGGCTGTCCCTGATTTTTACCTCCTGAGTTTGACCGAGGAGGCCGTCGGAACTGCTTAGTAGCAGACGTCGCAGGGATAGGAGAGGTAGTCCTCTTAAAAGATGGACCCCTAGACCTCTTTTTACTCGGTAAGAGAGTACTTTTACCACTGGAAATCTTCTGGATATACTTATCCAGGTCTTCGCCAAAAAGGCGTTCCCCATGAAATGGGAAGCTAACTAAGAGCTTCTTACAGGGAGCTTCAGCAGACCAGTTTTTGAGCCACAGAAGCCTACGCATATGTACCAAAGACAGCGTGAGGCGGGAGGCCTGATGGATAGAATCCTTGATGGCGTCAACCGCAAAGCATAATGCTCTAGGCAGATCAGCCAGAGCCTGGGCCTGCTGGTCTGGCAAATCCCTCAGGACCATTTTCATTTGATCCTTTAAAGCTTGGCAGACCCCAATAGCTGCCACTGCTGGCTGTGTAACAGCCCCTGCTGTGGAAAAAGCAGATTTTAATAAAGATTCCAATTTTTTATCCACTGGATCTTTGAACATTTGAACATTATCTACTGGACATGTCAGTGATTTGTTCACAGAAGAGATGGCTGCATCCACCGTAGGAACATTCCATCTCTGGGTGAACTTTTCCTCCATGGGATAGATCACCGGAAACCTTTTAGGCGGAACAAATAGTTTATCAGGATGTTCCCAGTCCTGGTATATAAGTCCTTCCAATAATGGATGTATTGGAAAGGAGCAATTAACCTGGGGAGCTTTTAGCGACCCCAATGAGGAGACAGCAGTAGTTGATGGTTCAACAAGAGGCATTTTAAATGCAGATCGAACCATGTTAGTTAGGGTCTGGACCCACAATCTTTCAGTCTGCGATGCTGAAAATGGTTCATCTACTGTCGATTCCTCAAAAACAGAGCTAACCTCCTCCTGATCCCCTTCAGGTAGGTCGGTCCCTTCCTGGGACTGTTGCTCTGCCAACAGGCACTCTAATGGAGGTGATGGAGATCTGGCGCGCTTTCTTTCCTGTAGAGAAGAAGCGATCAATGCTGCCAATCTCTGCTCCAATCCCTCCAGAGTTGAGGAAAAAACCTCCTCTGTTATATATGCAGGAGCAGGTGGACTGAGGACAGCCGCAGTACCTGGCACTCCCGGGGGTTCCTTATGGGTATTAACCTCTGATTTCTCAGGGGAGGAGGGTGCAGATGACTGCTCCAGATCCTCAGAGCCCGATGGAGACCCCCTACACTTCCTGAGAGGTATATCTCGGAGTTTTTTAGGCGGCATATTCCTTAGTTCAAAGCTGAGGTATTCCAGCCGCAATACACCCCTTACTGAAATAGTCTAATGCAATTTGCTGCTATGTACATCAGTGGGTGTCTACTAATGCGTCTTTCTGGGGATGCCTGTATCAACCGCCCGCTGTAAGCCCCTATACCATGCTACCAGCTCCTTTTCATGCTCTGTGTCCATAGCAAGCAGCGTGGACTGAGTCCTTTAATCTTGCTGGGACGCCCGCACATGCGCAGAAGCGCTGGGCGCACAGAGCGCGTCATCCGCCAGGCTCCGCCCCCTTTTTTTAAGCTAAACCTTATAAAAGGAAAGCATGTGTGCGCGCGCGTGCGCGTGCACGTGTGCGCTCTTGGCGCCATGTAGGGAGAGGAGCCAGGGTCCCTGTTTCACCAGGACTCGGGGATGGAAGGAAACTACTTGGCAGCATGACAGAGGAATGCAGCTTCCCTGATAGAGAGCTCACTCATCTGCCTGGACTTTCACCATGGAAGGAATAGTCCCAAGAAAAAAGACGTTCCACAGCGGCCTCTAGTGGACAAACACAGGTACCGCACCTTTGTCTTTTTTTTTTTTTTTTTTTAAAACCTCCTTTATGAAAAAACATTTCCAGGTTTACAGTTTTTTTTTTTAAAACTTCCCTTATGAAAAAACATTTCTAGGATTTCTTAGGCATATACAGCTATTAGCGGGAATACCCTTTAGGTAACAGGCAGAAAGACATATTAGGCTTGGGGGTCCCCTCAATAGAACCAAGTTCCTGAGGGGCCCCCACTTACCTTTTCCCCGCCGCAGGACTTTGTTTGGTCCACAGAAGCCCAAACTTCACCTCTCACGGCAGGCATTGTACTAGACCTTCAGGGACCGGGTTCCCAAGGATTCCACTCCCCTGGACCTGTATAGCACCCTGCACAGATAGCCTCTTGGTTTTGGGTATGACCAGAGCTCTGGATCCCAGGGTCCAGCCCTCCTAAGAGAGGCATTACAGGCAAAACCCTGCTCTTCTCTGCAAGGCCCGGGTACCGACCGTTTAGCTATGAAGCTTTTTTGGTCGGATCCGGAATAGCTTGCTAAGGCCCAGAGAACCTGTACACAAGCCCAGATGAATACATGTTAACCTTGGCCAACACCTTAGACACTGGCAAAAAACTGAGGTACTCCCGGATGGGAGGGGCTTATATAGGGGAGGGTACTTCCTGTTTTGGAAGTTGCCAGTGCCAGCACCTGAAGGTAATCTATATAACCCACATAGTAATGACTATGCTGCTCTGTGTCCCGTGATGTATGAACAAGAAAGACAGCCATCCATACGCCTGTGCATGAGGCTGCTGGGAAAAATGGTGGCATCATTCGAAGCAGTACCCTACGGTCAATTCCATTCAAGGAATTTGCAAAGGGCCATACTGTCAGCCTGGAACAAAAAAGTTCAGGCTCTGGACTTACCAATGTCCTTGTCCCCTTCCGTTCGCAAGAGCCTCCGCTGGTGGTTGGTTCCCCAGAATCTGGAAAGAGGGAAATCCTTCAGTCCGATTTCTTGGAAGGTGGTCACTACAGATGCCAGCCTTATAGGCTGGGGAGCAGTACTGGAGCAATGGTCTCTCCAGGGCAGATGGTCGGATGCGGAAAAGGCCCTGCCCATCAATCTCTTAGAGATACGAGCAGCCCGGTATGCCCTAGTAGCATGGACATCCAAACTCCAAGGGTCCCCTGTCAGAATTCAATCAGACAATGCCACAGCAGTGGCATATATCAATCATCAGGGGGGCACCAGGAGTCGTGCAGCCCAGAGGGAAGTAAATTACATCCTGAAATGGGCAGAAAGATATGTCCCAGCCATATCTGCGGTATTCATTCCAGGAGTGGAGAATTGGAAGGCGGACTTTCTAAGTCGCCAACAATTATGCCCAGGGGAATGGTCCCTTCATCCCGAGGTTTTCTGGACAATATGTCAGCGGTAGGGAACACCGGATGTAGATCTGCTAGCATCCAGATTCAACGCAAAAGTAGACAGGTTTGTCTCTTGGACAAGGGATCCCCTAGCTTGCGGCTCGGATGCCCTAGTGTTCCCTTGGGATCAGTTCAAGCTGATATATGCATTCCCACCGCCACAATTGTTACCTCGATTACTCCGCAGAATCAGGGTAGAAAAGAAACCAGTGATTCTGGTGGCTCCAGCGTGGCCCCGAAGAGCATGGTACGCGGAGATTGTAAAGATGTCTGTGGGGAGTCCTTGGACCCTCCCACATCGTCCGGACCTGCTTTCGCAAGGACCGATATACCACCCTTCCTTACCAGCCCTAGGTTTGACGGCCTGGCTATTGAAGCCCACATTCTAAAAAAGAGAGGGCTCTCTAATTCTGTGGTATCTACCATGATCAATGCCAGGAAGCCGGTATCCAGGCAGATCTACTATAGAATCTGGAAGGCGTACATCGCCTGGTGTGAGGCCAAGAAATGGCATCCACGTAAATACGTAATAGGTAGGATTCTGGACTTCCTACAATGGGCTGCAGATAGGAAGCTTGCCTTGAGTACTATCAAGGGTCAGATTTCGGCCTTGTCAATATTTTTTCAAAGGCCCTTGGCTTCGCATTCACTAGTCAAAGCCTTTATACAAGGAGTGATGCGTATTAGTCCTCCGGTTAATATTCCCATATGTCCATGGGATCTAAACTTGGTTCTGTCGGTTCTACAGAAACAACCATTTGAACCATTACAGCATATTTCTTTGGTTCTTCTCACCAGGAAATTGATTTTTCTAGTAGCCATTTGTTCGGCTAAAAGAGTGTCGGAATTAGCAGCTATGTCCTGTAAGGAGCCATATCTGGTTATCCATAAGGACAGAGTAGTGTTACGTCCTCATCCAGCCTTTCTTCCTAAGGTGGTATCGAGGTTTCATTTGAACCAAGATGTGGTTCTTCCTTCTTTTTTCCCCAAACCTACTTCGGTAGAGGAAAAGTTATTGCATTCTTTGGATGTAGTAAGAGCAGTTAAAGCTTATCTAAAAGCCACTGCTCAGATTCGCAGAACGGATACTTTGTTTATTCTGCCGGAAGGCCCCAGAAAGGGTCAGGCAGCATCAAAATCTACTTTAGCCAAGTGGATTCGACAGGTCATAATGCAAGCCTATGGCTTGAGAAGGAGACCGCCTCCGTTCAAAGTTAGGGCGCACTCCACGAAAGCAGTTGGAACTTCATGGGCAGCGCATCACCAGGCCTCCCTGGCTCAAATCTGTAAGGCCGCAACATGGTCTTCAGTACACACGTTTACTAGGTTCTACCAGGTGGACGTTAGAAGTCAGGAGGATGTCGCCTTTGGGCGCAGTGTGTTGCAGGCCGCAAAAGATCCTCATGTCTGATAGCGCTCAGCTTATGTATGGTGTATCCCCCCTCCTCGTTGGGCATTGCTTTAGGACATCCCATTAGTAATGACTATGTCGCTCTGTGTCCCGTGATGTACGAGAAAGAAAATAGGATTTTTATAACAGCTTACCTGTAAAATCCTTTTCTTGGAGTACATCACGGGACACAGAGCTCCCGCCCCTCTTTAGGGACACTTATTGCTTTGCTACAAAACTGAGGTGCTCCCGGATGGGAGGGGCTTATATAGGGGAGGGTACTTCCGGTTTTGGAAGTTGCCAGTGCCAGCACCTGAAGGTATCTATATAACCCATTAGTAATGACTATGTCGCTCTGTGTCCCGTGATGTACTCCAAGAAAAGGATTTTACAGGTAAGCTGTTATAAAAATCCTATTGTTTGCTGCCTGCCTAGACATCTGCTCAGACCTTACTACTCTCTTCTTTTCTGGGCGTGATGACGTCACTGGTGGGTTGCTTTCAACTCCCCCCTCAAAGGCTGCCAAGGTTGTTTTGGACTGCTAAAGTAATCTATACAGGTCTCCCCTCTTCATCTCTCCCCTTCCACATATAGTGAGTATCCACTTCAAGGACTTATTGATGGACTAATGTATTAAATCTCATACTATTTAGCAGCGCTACTACCCATTTTTTTACCTATTACATAATGCACAGAGTCGCATTGATGTGAACGGGCACCACTGAAAACCATGTGATTTTCCTTGTCATCCGGTTCTGTGCAACTCGCGTCACATCAGAAATCGCACCAGTGTGAACTAGCACTTATACAACACATAATAACATGGGGGGCCTAGGGTAAACAAAGGGCCTAGGGTGAACAGAGGCACAATGTATTCTCCTGAATGGAAAGGTGGACTTGGTCTGCCTGACCTGCAGAAATGCTTTTATGCGGCCCAGGTGGCCCAACTATGTAGGTTTAACTCAAAGCTACCACACACAATATGGATGACTATGGAATCCTATTCCAGTCACCCAGACCCTATATCCCACATTATGTGGCTTCCAACTAAAGAAAGGCCAATAATATTATGTTCATCTTTATCCTTCTCACTTGAGAT
This sequence comes from Rana muscosa, assembly GCA_029206835.1. Classification (NCBI taxonomy): domain Eukaryota; kingdom Metazoa; phylum Chordata; class Amphibia; order Anura; family Ranidae; genus Rana; species Rana muscosa. Next base: position 290,011,482 of record CM055128.1, on the reverse strand, counting down.
TTGGGACAGGCTTTCCAGAACCCAGAAATTCAAATCACCCCATACTCCATTGGCACCCCTATTGAAAAATAGTGCGTTCACCCCGGGTCTCGTTCCTCTCGCCTTTGAATGGTGGACCGATAAGGGCCTACTACGTATAGCCGACCTTTGCGACAGTAAGGGTATGCTATCCGAACGCTCTATGATGGAAAAATATCAAATGCCGCCAGTAGAACACTATAGATATACTCAAATACATCATTATGTTCAATTTCTAGCCCGTGAGAGTGACCTAGAGATATTGACCCCCATGGAATACTTATGCAATCATTATGACAAACTCAGGGGCCATATATCCGCTATATATACACAATATTGATGAGTTTATCGACTAAACTGAACTATATGCTTCAATGGGAAGAGGATTTTCAGGAAACCCTTGACCTGGAGAATTGGCATGCAATATCGGAGATGGCATCTCGATCGCTCATCAATACCTCAATAATAGAGGCGAACTATAAGGTGTTATTGCGATGGTATATGGTACGGGTCAGACTGGCCACCTTTGTTCCTGGAGCTACCTCCAAGTGTTTTAGAGGATGTGGTCAGGTTGGAACCACCTATCATATATGGTGGACGTGCCCTAAGGTTAGAAGGTTCTGGATCAGGGTCTATAATTTTATTTATACCCTTACCCAGATGAATTTGACTAAATCAGCTAAACAAGCACTTCTGGGTGACAGGGTGGTGGAAGCCTCTAATTCCCAAAGGCGGCCACTTACTTTCATATTCATATCGGCAAAAATAACTATAGCTCAGGAATTGGAGATCCGCTGCCCTGCCATTTGGTCAGCTTAAAGGTAAATTGTCATGGCTAATGTTGAACGAAAGGTTGACGGCACTAGTCCAGGATAAGATGAAGTTATTCCACAAAGTCTGGGATCCATGGCTTGATTATCTTACCAATGACCCCAGGACGCTTACTACCTAGGTACTTTCTCATAAAATGGGCTTCTGGGCGCTGGACCGCAGCCCCTCCATATCCCCTCTCCCCAATCCTTCCCTCTCAACTTTATTTCACCCCCCTATTTCTTCTGTCTTTCCCCCTAAAGTTCTCATGTTTTGGTGTTTATTTCAATATTACAGTGTCAGTTGTTTAATGGGCTCACATATTGTGGACCATGGATAGTTTGGCCCTCTGGGGGTCCGCCCGCACAGGGGGGAGGGTCGGCCCCCCCGATAGCTGGATGGGGGGGTGGTCTCTTCCCAGTGGGTGGAGCACCGGATGGGCCGGTAACATATAAAGACTAGTAGGCCCCTGTCATGGAAGACTTGTACATTGCTTATTATGATACTTTAGCTATCTGGCGCATGTCTTAAGGACTCATTGGACAATGTTGATAAGGTAGGGGTGATCTACGTTATACTAATTGATCACTGTATGGCTCCCTAATGGCTTTGAATACTGTACAAAAATGCACTGAGATTCTTTTGTATTGTTTTTGAAAATCTTTAATAAACATTATTGAAACATAACATGGGAAATACTGCATGTTAACATGTTGGGTAACATACTACAACACTCTGGAGCAGTGTGAAGGGGGGTCCTACTGTAGCTGTGTTTAAATCGTATTAGAATGAGGCAGCACCTTAAAGTGGATGTAAACCCAATTCATGAAATTTGAGCTGGGCACATATATCTGCAGTATTTTGTTATCTCTCTTCAAAGAGCTATGTCCCTTAGCTCTCTCCTGACCTGTTCCTCTGTTATCAGCCTGATAACTCCTGACAAATTCTCGGGCACATCAGAAAAAAGCAGCCTGAAATTTCTGTCTGGGGAGGTTGCTAAAATAGATTAACAGGAAGCTGGTCCTGTTACAAAACACCTCTGAGAGTCTCTGCCTATGATGAAAGGTGGTGTGTGCCTTTCCTCCAATCAGCAATGTTGGCTATCTTGGCTGTATGCCCAGACATCACACTCTGTTAAACAGGAAGAGAAAATTTTCTAACATGATCTGAACTTTCTAAACAGTATATAAATGTAAAGACAGCAGATATACGTGTAAAACCTATGTAGGGAGATTTGGTTAATCCCTGTGTATCATCTGAGGCTGTTCACTTCACTGGGTGTATGGAGGGTTTACATCCACTTTAATCTACGTATTGCTTGTAAAGGATATGCAGAAAAGAAGATCGGATTTATGTTTTTCAGGCCAACAGGGAAGAACCCCTGCACTATATCATGCAATCATTTGGAATCCAAACATGCCATTCATTTTTGCATCGTATAAAAGAACGTTTCCCTGAACTTTACCTTGTGTTGCTGTGTGATGTCACCAATTGTGAACAGTTACTTTGATCCTGGATTCCTTTTACACAATAAATGTAGCGGAATCAGCCACCAGACACATTTCTAGGACTGTGGATTTCAAAGAATTATTCTTTCTCAAGGAGAGGCAGCGGTGGGGGTGTAAAGTTTTAAAAGTAAGTATAACAGCTCTGTCATACAGTAGATTCAGCCTGCTATTTGTTATCTCTTGGAAATACATCATAAGCAATCATTAGCAATGCCAGACCAGGAAACACCAGCAGACTGGAAGAAGCAAGATCGCCATGTACTCATTATAACAAGGAAAAAAGATCAGAAATTCAAAAGGTAGGAGTTCTATGCTGTCTGCTAATGACTGCTTCTCTCAGGCAATCGCCAGCTCAGGTGCCACTCACGACCACGCGTCGTGCCCTCCGGGCCGATAATTGGGCCTCAGGTGAAAGGTCAACCAATGTGACCTAATCCAGGTGCACCGTACCAATTTGTCAAAGCAGGAGACCTGCTAACAATTGGATCCGAGAAAAATGGCAGTCATGCCGTGCATGCAGTGGGGCGAGTTCTCTGGCTGCTGTTTCTAGATTAAAGTAAGAAAAGGATATACTTATTACAACAATTGTAGGAAAAAAAACGACAGAAAAAAACCCCCCACTTCACTAAAACAAAATGTATTTGAAAAGATGGCGAAAGGTATAGAATACTTCCCAAATACTCATATGAATGGATTTGATTTACGTACAGACACACATACACATGCATACATGTATGTACATGGACACACAACATGGACTACAAGGGTTAAACCGATCATCAACTGCCATTCTGCAGCAGAAGAAGATCAAGCAGATCTTTCAGGAGATGTGGGAATGGTTCCACTCAAGCAAAAACACCACAAAGTATATAGCACTTACAAAGGCTACCAAACACAAATATTACCGTATTTATCGGCATACAACACGCACCTTAACCACTTGCCGACCACCCGCCACAGTTATACTGTGGCAAGGTGGCTCGGCTGCTCAAATCGCCGTACCGGTACGGCAATTCTTGCACTAGCTTTCGTGGGCGCACGCGCGCCTCCGGAACGGCGTACTGGTACGGCGATTTGTGCAGCCGAGCCACCTTGCCGCAGTACAACTGCGTATCGATACAGCCATTCGGGCACTAGCTTTCATAGGCGCACGCGTGCTTCCGGCACAGCACACTGGTACGGAGATTTGTGCAGCCGAGTCACCTTGCCGCAGTACAACTGCGTACCGGTACGGCCATTCGTGCAGTAGCTTTCATGGGCGCACGCGCGCCTCCGGCACAGCGTACCAGTGTGGCTGTTTGCGCAGCCAAGCCACCTTGCTAATGTACAACTGCGGCGAGTGGTCAGTAAGTGGTTAAGGTGCGTGTTATATGCCGATAAATAATAATAATTGTTGCTATGATTGGCCAGCTGGGGAGCCAATCAGCGGGTGGGGCGGACTCGATGTCCGCCGGCCAACCCCCGATCGCTTCCTGCGGTGACAGAACTGGGATCTGCCTGTGTAAACAAGGCAGATCTCCGTTGTGACAGGGGAGATCACACAGATCCTGTCTTTCTGCTATGCAGGAAGACGGATCTGTGTGTTGTCCCAGTAAGTCCTTCCCCCCATGCAGTTAGTAAACACACTGAGGGAACACATTTAACCCCCCAATCGCCCCTGTTAACCCCTTCACTGCCAGTGGCATTAGTACAGTGACAGTGCATATTTTTAGCACTGATCACTGTAATATTGTCACTGGTTCCCAAAAAAGTGTCAAAAATGTCAGTTAGGTGTCCGATTTGTCTGCTGCAATGTCGCAGGCTTTGCTATTTGCCAGTATTCAATTACCTGGAGGTGGAGCATAACTCAATCTTTTAGGAATTGAAGCGTTTGTTACCCCACTTCATACTCCTGATATGTGCCTGCTTGTACCTTGTAGTTGTATCCTGTTCTCTTTGTATTGCTTCCTTTATGTGAAATCCCTGGTGTTCCTGCTAGTCCCTCTGCTTTCCTATCAAGCACTGACTACACTAAGCAGGAGAACACACCGTGGTCAGTTCTCTAGATATGCTGGGAACTCAGTGTACTCTCCAATGATCAGACTTGTCCTCACACGCAGGGCTGGTGCAAAGATTTTTGACACCCTAGGCGAAACCTAACTTTGCCGCCCCCTTGGCTCCACCCCTGACTCCACCCCCTTTGCCCTGCCCATGTATACCCCACCTTTTTTAATCTAATGCAGCCCACCAGCGCCCATCAAATGCAGCCTCACCAGCGCCCATCCAATGCAGCCTCACCAGCGCTCCTTCAATGCAGCCTACCAGCGCCCATCCAATGCAGCCTCACCAGCGCCTATCAATGCAGCCTACCAGCGCCCATCAAAAGCAGCCTCACCAGTGCCCATCCAATGCAGCCTCACCAGCACCCATCAATGCAGCCTACCAGTGCCCATCAATGAATGTTTTCTTGCTTCCGTTGGAGTCGGGACACAGACACAGTCCTCCACCGCCGCTGCGCCTCTGACACTATGTGCGAACGGAGCGGCGGCTGCCTGCTGATGCTTAGACTTAGTTGCTTGCTGCAGAGAGAAGATTGTACAGTGGCCGGGCGCCCTAGGCAGCAGTGTGCCCTAGGCGGCTGCCTAGTTTGCCTAGTGGTAGAACCGGCCCTGCTGACACGCCCCCCTGCACAGTCATTCACTGGCAAGCTCAGTGTTCTGTAGCTTCTCCTCCCCCAGCTTTTATGCAGCTGAGAACAGAGGGAATGTGATCATTTATAAAAAAAAGGGAAAAATGTATTTATAATGTTTTTTTTTTTTCTATCAATACAAAAATGTTTTGCCTTTCATTTCTATTTTAAACTGAGTGGGTTGTTTTACAAGGTGATCGTGTACAACCACTTTAACTCTCCTGTGTCCTGTGATGTACAATTAAAAAAACTTAGCAACCAATCAGAAGTCTTCTCAGCAGACCCAACTACAGAGCATGGAATGTTTTTGGTTGCTACAGGTAAATGCACATCATAGTTGTCCCCTTAGCTGCCTGTCTGTGGTGTCTAATGAATGCATGCAGAATGAATGTATAAAGTATCTTTCATCTCATCTGTCAAATGAGCTGCTGATGTAATGTCAAAAACTAAAAATATCAGTCCATTTTCCCTTTAAACATCTGCACCAATATGCCCGCAGTGTGTTATACAAGAATGACTTGTCTGGCACCTGCTTCTCACATCGCTCGCTAGGGAAAGAGTGTGGATATCCCCTCGCTCCTAACGTGTAAATAGAATTTTCCTGTGGACCTTGTTCAATCAGATCCACCAGCCTGCGTTTCCCATCCGGGTCTCAGGGGCTTCCAGTATTAACGGGTCGCTGGGTGGGTTAAGTGAACAACCTCACAAATACAGGAATAACACAATGCAACTAAGGCTCAATCTCTTCTAGCAGCCTCCGAGAAAGAGCAAAATCTAATCGCCTGAACGCCCCCTCCCCCTTCCCCGCTGGATACCTGCAGTCCTGTATCATTACGGTTCTGAATCCTTCGTGACCCTTTCACTACCAATATGGCTTTAGCGATGCTAAATCTAATTATTTCAATGTTTTTAGAAAGCATCAGGGTCTTGTCACTTAATGGTGCATTAAAAATATGCACTGTAATTGTTGGAGATGTATTTATGGAGGACGGTTCCTGTGCACTGCATCATAAATAATAAAGAAATGCACAGAAGCATGTCCTAATATGCTTATAATATACTTTTTTACTGCTGAAAGCTTGTAATGCAGGCCTCGTAGGCAGGCTGCTGATCTGAAGAAAATGAGGCCTAAACATACCAGGAGACTTTCAAAAAAAGAACATCAGCAGTCTCCAAACAAAAAAATAAAAGAAGAATTTGTCTACAGACATGAAAATAATTATTCCAAATCATCAATAATTTGGCAAGATGTCCCCACACCTCCTCACAGACATTACAGGCCCTTAAAGTGGGTTTTATTTTAATGCATTCTCTGTGTTTGTTAACCTAAAAACAAAAAACAGATCCTGTTCTCTTAAAGCATGTTATACAACACAGTGCTTGTGTGATTTGGCCCCTTCTATCACCTAAAATACCTGGCTGATCCTGCCTGGCTATACCCTCCTGTAAACTGACCACAGTTTATCATGGCTGCTGAGCCCTGACACCGTGGTCAGTTTCTCCTCCGTCATCTGCAGCCCTGCTCTAAGGCTACTTTCACACTGAGGCGCTGGATGCGCTGGCGGTATAGAGGCGCTAATTTTAGCGCCGCTATACCATCTTTTTTGCCGCGATTTGCGGGCGCTAGCGGGGGTATTTTAACCCCCGCTAGCGGCCGAAAAAGGGTTAAAAACGCCCGCAATAACGCCTCTTTGAGGCGTTTTGCGGGCGTATTAGAGGCGCTACCCCATTGAGTTCAATGGGCAGGGGCGCTATAGGAGCGCTATTTTTAGCGCTCCTATTGCGCCTCAAAGATGCGGCTTGCAGGAGTTTTTTGAGCCTCCTGCAAGCGCAACGCTCCAGTGTGAAAGCCCTCGGGCTTTCACATTGGATAGTATTGAGAGGCTTTTTTGGGGCGCATTGCAGGCGCTATTTAGAGCGCAATAGCGCCTGCAAAGCGCCTCAGTGTGAAAGGGGCCTAAGTCTCCCCCCTCCTGCTGCTCTCATAACTACTATAAAATCCTCCCATCCCCTCTGTAACATAACAATATGTGTCCCTGTGTTATATAAAAAATATCCCGATCTGTACCTATATTAGAGTGTCTCTCTGCGATCACGTGACTCCTCTGCTCTCTCTCTCTCTCTTCTTTCTCCTCCCCTCTTCCCTGGCTGATGTCATCGGGAGTCCTCGACCCCACCTGCCGGAGCTGTAAGCCAGGCAGTGGAGAGAGCCGAGGAGTCACGTGAGTGGGACGCTCTGATATAGGTACAGATCGGCATTTTTTTTTATATGGTTATAAAAGAAAAATTTGCGCTAGGTGCAAATTATTAAAGTGCAATAAATGAATAAATCCCTAAAGGAAAACCTGCTGCTAAACACCCTTTAGACAAAAGAAAAAAGAAGGGTCTGGTGTCACCAGTGACACACCTCCATCCCTGAATTTCATGAAAAAAAGAGAGATTCGCCCTTGGGACTTTGAGTGAGGTGAGCACTGTTAGGCCAATAAAAAAAAAAAAAAAAATCGCAAGAATAATTGCAGTGTATATTTATTCAGGTAAAAAGCAGTACATACATTAATGTCATGAACATGGGCCAATTCATACAAAATACAAGACCAATATAAATTAGGTAAAATGATATTACGAGTATCTGACAGTAATTATGTAAACACATAGGCATCAAAAGTAACCCGACGCGTTTCGCGAGGCTTGGCTCGCTCTTCAGGGGTGGATGCACGTAGTGTACCTAAAATGAGAGTGATATAGTATAAAGCATGATATGAAGGCACAGGGGGGGGGGGGCCTTGAATATGGAAAACCCCATACTCACCACTGGACATTGCCAAAAGACAGCGGGGGTGAAGCTCAAACGGCGGCAGCGACTGTCTCACCAGGGAGCTGAGGAGGCGGAGCCAAACAAGGCTCCAAATCGGAGTCAAATGGAAGGAAGGCCCAGCATGGATGGAATAGGTGTAACCCCAAGAGTGTCAGTGAATCCAAGAGGAATGTTGGCTCTAAATATAAATATGTATATTGAATAATTAAAATATGGGAGTATACGAGTATATAGTAACATATGTGTCTTTGCATGTATAAAAGACATGAGCCAAGAATGGTTAGAGTATGGAGACTGAGGGGGAGAGTGAAAAAATACCAGATTGACTAGTATGATTAAGGAAAGTTCAGAGAGGAAAGTAATAAGTGAAAGAGAGTGTGAATGGAATGAAATACAGGTGTGTGATGAGGACTGTGATGAGAAAACAAGTTGCATGTAAATGCTTGCAGCGAGTAATATATAAACATATAAAAGTATACCTTGGTGAAGTAGGTCTAAGAGTAGTAAATTCCAAGGGAAGGACCTGCACTTGTGTGTCTGTCCTCAGTGAAAGAAAGCAAACAATGAGATCCATGCTGTGCAAACCTCCAACATATACCCCTGAAGGGGCCCGAGAGGCTCCGCCCCCAACACCATGTGCAAATGACCAGCAAACGAGTGCCTAAACCCACCAACCATCAAAAAGGCGGTGTGTGAGCCAAGACACTCCCAGGACCATCTTGATGGTAGTAATGCCTGCAGCCACAGCGATGCTGCAAAATCGCAGACATCGCGCGGCCGACGCATTAAATGGTGCCGATGTGCAAGTGGCCCCGTCCGCTCAAAAAGGGCAGGCGGGGACAGCAGGGGACAAAGGTCCCCCTTATAATGCACATCGCAGCTCCCAGGGAGAAATGAAGTAGCACCGCCGCCAACAGAGAACACCACACCAGCTGGATTGGGATAAAAGTCCAATGCGAGATGTTATTGGATATTGGATTTTATATCCAATAACATCTCGCATTGGACTTTTATCCCAATCCAGCTGGTGTGGTGTTCTCTGTTGGCGGCGGTGCTACTTCATTTCTCCCTGGGAGCTGCGATGTGCATTATAAGGGGGACCTTTGTCCCCTGCTGTCCCCGCCTGCCCTTTTTGAGCGGACGGGGCCACTTGCACATCGGCACCATTTAATGCGTCGGCCGCGCGATGTCTGCGATTTTGCAGCATCGCTGTGGCTGCAGGCATTACTACCATCAAGATGGTCCTGGGAGTGTCTTGGCTCACACACCGCCTTTTTGATGGTTGGTGGGTTTAGGCACTCGTTTGCTGGTCATTTGCACATGGTGTTGGGGGCGGAGCCTCTCGGGCCCCTTCAGGGGTATATGTTGGAGGTTTGCACAGCATGGATCTCATTGTTTGCTTTCTTTCACTGAGGACAGACACACAAGTGCAGGTCCTTCCCTTGGAATTTACTACTCTTAGACCTACTTCACCAAGGTATACTTTTATATGTTTATATATTACTCGCTGCAAGCATTTACATGCAACTTGTTTTCTCATCACAGTCCTCATCACACACCTGTATTTCATTCCATTCACACTCTCTTTCACTTATTACTTTCCTCTCTGAACTTTCCTTAATCATACTAGTCAATCTGGTATTTTTTCACTCTCCCCCTCAGTCTCCATACTCTAACCATTCTTGGCTCATGTCTTTTATACATGCAAAGACACATATGTTACTATATACTCGTATACTCCCATATTTTAATTATTCAATATACATATTTATATTTAGAGCCAACATTCCTCTTGGATTCACTGACACTCTTGGGGTTACACCTATTCCATCCATGCTGGGCCTTCCTTCCATTTGACTCCGATTTGGAGCCTTGTTTGGCTCCGCCTCCTCAGCTCCCTGGTGAGACAGTCGCTGCCGCCGTTTGAGCTTCACCCCCGCTGTCTTTTGGCAATGTCCAGTGGTGAGTATGGGGTTTTCCATATTCAAGGCCCCCCCCCCTGTGCCTTCATATCATGCTTTATACTATATCACTCTCATTTTAGGTACACTACGTGCATCCACCCCTGAAGAGCGAGCCAAGCCTCGCGAAACGCGTCGGGTTACTTTTGATGCCTATGTGTTTACATAATTACTGTCAGATACTCGTAATATCATTTTACCTAATTTATATTGGTCTTGTATTTTGTATGAATTGGCCCATGTTCATGACATTAATGTATGTACTGCTTTTTACCTGAATAAATATACACTGCAATTATTCTTGCTAAACACCCTTTAGGGATTTATTCATTTATTGCACTTTAATAATTTGCACCTAGCGCAAATTTTTCTTTTATAACCATATTTTGTTTTTGATATATTTAATTTGCAGCTGGTGTATTCGTCATGGATATTTTTGATTATAGATCACAGGTGGTTATTAACACTGCAGGTGTTTTTGATGGTAATGATGATTCCAGAGATGATCTAGCAGGTTGTTTTCTTAGATTAAAGAATCTCACCATCACTGAGGTTCATACTAGGTGGGATGTTGCTTATTTAGAGGAGTATGTGAAGGCAGACATGGTCCCTAGGAGCCTCAGGTGGGATGTAAATCCCCAGAAAGATGATAATGAGTTGGCCGAGTGGTTCAAATACTTCAATGAGGCAGGTGTCAATTTTTTGCAGTTTCTTATAGCAAAAAAGAAGCGCAAGTTGGCAACTTTGGACTGTGAGATCAACATCATTAAAAATAAATTAATCCCTTTTAAAGCAGAACAGGATTATTTGCATAGATCTGAGGCTCTTAAAGCAGTATTAATTAGAGAAGAATCTGAACAAAAATCTAAGAAAAAGAAAAAGTATAACAGAGACGTAAAAGACTATAGGGAGAATATAGTTTTTTGATGGCAGGTTATACCACCTCCTGACCCACCAGTGGGGGACAGTGCAACTGGCTCTCAACCAATTGGTGTTGTTCAAAGGAGTGGTATACTAAGAAACGATCAAGGTGCATTTTCTAGTGTTTCTCAGATGCCTCGTCCCTCCCCGGATCCACGGAGAGGGAGAAATAATCCACAACAATATTACCAACAAGGAAGAGGTAGGGGTAGTAGAAGGAACCCTTCCCCTTATCCCAATCATCATTCCCCTCCACCTTGGCGTCACCGGGATGCATATCCCAATCAACAGAACTATGGAAACCACCAATCCCCTCGTGCTGATAATGGAAGCCGTAATGCTTTAAGCACTAGGAACAGATTTGCTCCACTCACTAGCGATGAGGGGGTATCTGGCTTGGGTGTTAACCAAGGGGCTTCCTGTTCCTCCCAAAGTCAACAACCGGAGGGTCGCTCAGGTTGGGATTTTCGGCAGGCCAACAGGAACAAAAGAAATGGGGACGCAAGAGAGGGTGCAGAGGGGGGAGGAAACTTCACTCCAAAGAGAAGGAAATACTAGACTGTGCTGGGATTATCAATCTCAGCACAAAGGAACTATCCAAGGAGGAATTAATTACTTTGAATAAAGGGCTAAAGTTTGCCCCTCCACGGAACTTCAACAAGTTCCAAACTTTCATAGATATACAAAAATATACCAGAAAGTTAAATATTAAACGATACATCATGAGCAACCCCACTAGGCAACCAGTCAGGGAGGCCTCTGTTGTTTTGCATTCAGGGATGTCAAACGCATCCCTCTTCAATCCCCCTATTCACCAGGCACCGAACTTGACTGTATTTCGAGATCTGGTGTTAGGGGATTCGAATAATCTAAATGTAAAACAGGTACGAATCCAACATGATCTCAAATTGGGTATGGAGTCCCTATGTAATAGGAGGGATGTGGTCGTGCGACCAGCTGATAAAGGGGGTGCCATTGTTGTTCTGGACAAGGACTCCTACTTTGAGGAGATGTCCAGGATAGTGATGGACCCTCTGACTTACTCAAGTTTACCCATGGATCCCACTATACAATATAAGAAGGAGTTGAGAGCTCTAGTTGATAAGGGACATGATATGGGTATTTTAAACCCAAAAGAAAGGGAACATTTGGTGCCCTTGGCGCCTAGATTGCCGGTGATGTACATATTGCCTAAAATCCATAAAACTTTGATTAATCCTCCGGGTAGGCCCATCATCAGTGGTATAGACTCTATTACTTCACGTATTGGCAAGTATATTGATTATTACTTGCAACCACTGGTGATGGGCACCCCGTCCTTTCTCAAGGACACCAAGCACGTGATTAACCTGCTTGGTGAGATTGAGTGGAAGGCCTCCTACTTGCTCATTACGGCAGATGTCGCATCCCTCTATACAGCTATTTCTCATAATCTAGGTCATGAGGCGGTGCGACATTTTCTTTATCGCGAGTCCGGCATTTCTGTCACGCAGTGCAACTTCGTGATGGAACTGCTGGACTTCGCGATGAAGCATAATCATTTCTGGCATAGTGGTACTCACTATCTCCAGATTAGGGGTGTGGCCATGGGGGCCAAGTTTGCCCCCAGTATGGCCAACCTCTTTATGGCAAAGTGGGAAGAGGACGTGGTACTTTGTGATAGGTCACCTAATCTTATTTTTTGGAAAAGATTTATTGATGACATCCTTTTTGTCTGGGATGGTGACACTGAATCAGTCAATTCCTATCTGTCTTTCTTAAATAGTAATGACAGGGGAATTATTCTTAGTTATGAGATTAGTCCCATTCAGATTCATTTTCTGGATCTCAATATTTCAATAGAGGACAATAGGATTGTCACGTCCACCTTTTTTAAACTGACGGACAGGAACGGTTATATACCACTGGACTCTTGTCATCATAGTTCCTGGCTGTCGGCGGTTCCAAAGGGTCAGTTTTTGCGCTTAAAGCGCAACTGTACCGATTTGGAGCAATATCATAAGGAGGCACAAATCCTTAGATCTAGATTCATAGTCAAAGGTTATGACTGGATTCTGTCATTTCTGAGGTTGGTCTCAGAGATAGACAGTCTCTTCTGTGTGACAGACCCCCAGAGGTGGAAAACAGGGAGGATTTTGGCCTAGCCTTTCTGACCACATATTCAAGCCAACACTGGGCCATTAAAAGAATCATTAAAAAACATTGGTCGGTGTTAAAGAATGACCGAGTGTTGGGGCCTCTGTTGTCCAACAGCCCAAGAGTGCTCTTCAGGGGTGCTTCCAACCTCAGACATTCAATAGCACCAAACGTACCTGATCCCCCAACTCCTCTGACTTTTTTTGGGGATCTGAAGGGATTCTATCCCTGCAGGAGATGTAAAGTTTGTAGGGTCAATGCTCTCCAGGGTAGAAGAATTACTGATTTCACTTCATCTGGAACAGGAGTGACATCCCATTAGGTCCCTTATAACCTGCACTACTAAATGCGTGGTGTACCTCTTGCGGTGCCCATGCGGGTTGGAATATGTCGGACGGACTATTAGGAAACTCAGTATAAGATTGGGGGAGCACATTACCAACATAAAAAATGGTTTTGACAAACATAATGTGTCAAAACATTATGATCTTGTACACAATAGAAACCCAAAAGGTACTATCTTTATTGGTCTGGAAAAACATGTGCCCCATTGGAGAGGTGGAAATGGTAGAAGAAGCATATCCAGATCTGAAACCAGCTGGATACATAAATTAGGCTGTCACACACCGGGAGGCCTTAATGTGGAATGGGACATAAATTGCTACATTAATAATGGGTGATTTATTATTTTGATGTCCCTTCCAATAATCTTTATCCATTTTTCACTTTCTTACCATTTGTGTATTTTCGATCTGGGCTTTAGTTTATGGATAACATTTCTGAATTTTGAACAATTAGTATATGTAATAGAGAGTTTTTTTATTGATTTTGTGTATATATATATGTGTATATGTATATATATATGTATGTATATGTATATATATATGTATATATATGTGTACGTATATGTATGTGTGTGTGTGTATATATATGTATATGTGTATATATGATGTATATTAATCTGTTATAATTGGGACTTTACAAATCCCTCTTTTTGTAAACAGTTACATCATGACCCACAAGATGGCGTTGTGTGGAATAGATTCAAATAGGTGCAATATCCGGAGGTTCCACCGGGTGTCAGGATGTGATTGTTATCTATGTATAGACCTCTGCATTGAGAATTCAATGCACAGGTCCACTCTATCTGCTCCGTCTGTCAATCTGAGGCCTAACCAATGAGAGAACCCTTTGCGGGCCCTTTGGCTATAAATAGCGTGTGCGCGCTTGCGTGGGCGTGCCCCTGATGATGTCAGATTTGACGAAACGACGTAGGGTGACACGTGCATGCATTGCGCACGCACGAACGGTCGTTTGATTGACAGAATACGGAGCTTTTTATTCCTTGCAAGGAGTTTTTTAACCAGCATTTTAATATCTCAGGACTTGTTACTTTGAAGTTCTGTATCGCATACTTTGTGAAAATAAACCCCTTTTTTATGGATGAACGCTACACTATGGAAAGTGTTTTCTTTCTCTTTTGGATTTTATCCTACTTACTGAGGAACATCCACTCTGATCTGCAAAGAGTGTGTCTACTCCCAGTTCTGGCCAGGTGTTCAATCAACGTCTCTGGAGACTCTCCCATTGTGGATGAAGCGTTCCTGCAGAATCATCCTGCCTTCCATGGAGTAAAACATCACTCTACTGAGCCTGTTGTGACCCCCCTGAGAAGGGCGGTCGCAGGCTGTCTGGTAAGCCTTCATTCTTCACCTTGGTGGCGGGATCTTTACTAAGTGTTGGAGCAATTTGCCTATGATTTTCATCGGATACCTGCACTTTGTAGAACTCTTATCATCTTTAAATAGAGGAGAAGATTTCATATATTTTTCACTGACACACATGAACTTTAAATTGTTTATTTGTAGTATTCACTCATGTTTTTGATACTTTTTCTTATATTATATATTTTTTTCACTGTATAGCCATACACAGTTTTGCTCATCCAGCGCTACACCTTTTTGTATATATTTTTTTTTTTATATAACACAAGCACAGGGACACATATTGTTATGTTACAGAGGGATGGGAGGATTTTATAGTAGTGGCTTAACAACCACTTTAAGATAAAAAAAAACCTCTGTGTGCAGCAGCCCCCCTAATACTTTCCTGGACCCCATCTCGATCCAGTGATGTTGCCCAAGAGTCTTGGCTGTCTGGGACTCTCCCTCCTCATTGGCTGAGACAGCAGCAGCGTACCATTGGCTACCGCTGTTGTCTATCAAAGTCAGTGAGCCAATGAGGAGAGAGAGGGTGGGGACATCAGACGGCTCCGTGTCTAAATGGACACTCAGAGCTGTGGCTCGGCTCGGGTGCCCCCATAGCAAGCTGCTTGCTGTGGGGGCACTCTGCAGGAGAGAGGAGCCAGGAGTGCTGGCGGGGGACCAGAGAAGAGGAGGATAGGGGCAGCTCTGTGCAAAATCACTACACAGAGCAGGTAAGTATAACATGTTTGTTTCTTTTTAAATGAAAAAAAAAAAACAAGACTTTAGTATTACCGTATATACTGGAGTATAAGCCGAGTTTTTCAGCACATTTTTTGTGTGTTGAAAATGCCCCCCTCGGCTTATACTCGAGTCTGTACCCGATTATCCGTGATATCCGAAGCATGCAGAGGCAGACTGCGGGCGTCCAGTGTAAAAAAGCAGCGCCTCCTCCTCGTCCTGTTCCGTGACAGGCGGAACATTCAGTTTCAAAGCAGTGACTGTGTTCAGTGTTCCCCCTATCACGGACGTCCTCTCGTCCTCGTCCATGGGACAAGGAAGAGAGGACGTCCGTGATAGGCGGAACACTGAACACAGTGTCTGCTGGGAAACTAAGTGTTCCGCATATCACGGAACAGGACGAGGAACAGGACGAGGTCCAGACCGACCCCGAACTCAGCGTCCACCCGACTCAGGACCAGGGACCAGAGACCAGGATCGGAGCAAGGTCGTTTTTCCCAGGTACCTTGAAAGACAGCCGGAACAGATTTTTTTTACAGTCCAGGTAATAGTTGCTCGGCTTGCTCTCTTTATGTCTGTCTTTTGATATCCAGGGTATGCAGATTGGCAAAGTGAAGCTGCAATGGGCACAGAAAGGTGAGGCATGCAATGGGCACAGTGAGCTGAGGCATGCAACTGGCACAGTGAGCTGAGTCATGCAATGGGCACAGTAAAGCGTGCAGTGGGCAAAGTGAGGCATGCAATGGGCACAGTGAGGCGTGCAGTGGGCACAGTGAGGCATGCAATGGGCACAGTGAGGCGTGCAGTGGGCACAGTGAGGCATGCAATGGGCACAGTGAGGCATGCAATGGGCACAGTGAGGTGTGCAAATGGGCACAGTGAAGCTGCAAATGGGCATTGTTGACCCTCTTTTCCACTTACAGTAGCTACTGCATTCTCACCCTAGGCTTATACTCGAGTCAATACGTTTTCCCAGTTTTTTGTGGTAAGTAGGTGCCTCGGCTTATATTCGGGTCAGCTTATACTCGAGTATATACAGTACTTTAAAGGGTAACAGATATTTTAGCGTTATATTTATTTTTATTTTTTATTTTCAGAAACTGATATATTTTACAGCTGAGGGTATTCAAAATAGCAAATATGCAGCCCTCAAACCCTTCTCAAGCTAAAGTATTTATAAGATATTTAAAAAAATATATTTTAGACCCACTTTAAAAGAATATTTTGGCTTATAAATACCGACCACTTCATTTTTAAAACACCCTCTACTTGTGTTATATCAGTAAAACATCATGAGGTATCAATCTCATACCTAAACGCTAATCTACATGTGCTTTTCACTGCTCAGTAGCAGGGAGATTAAACCTTTGTTGACAAATGCTTCATGTCAATATAAGATTAGTAATTGACTTTGTAGTTAGGTCCTAACAGGCCAGGAATTAAAATGAGAACACAGCGAACCCCCACCTCGATCTACTCAAATTCCTTCCGAATCTGCAGAACATACCAGATTTGTAAATGTAATGCTTGTTCTGTCTACTGCCCACACTTCGGTGGTCCAGGGGTGAGCAAACCCACACCAAAATCGAAGCTTGCAAAACACTGAGACTGCAAAGTGGATGTAAACCTCAGGCATGATATATGAACAAGGCATATCATTCTTTAGTGTGTACTTGTCTCAATCCAGAGCACAAAGTGTAATTTCTGTCTGCTGCTTCATTCCTCTGCTATCAGAATGAGTCAATTCTGACAAGTTTTGACAAGGAAGGAATCTACATCAGATTTACAGCCTCAGATCTGTTCCTGTGTGCTGTGTGGAGGGGGTATGTCCCTGTTCTCCAATCAGCTCTCAGAGCTCTCCTCACTAAGCTCTGCAGTGTGTAATTTCAGCTCTCCGCCCCTGTTTTCTGACCTCTCAGCCAAGCTTTAATTCAGCACTTTGAACAGATGTAGACAAGAGAAGACTGCAGATAGACAGGTACAACTTATCTAACAGGATTTGTTTAACCTCTGTGTATCACCTGAGGCCAGTCACATCACTGGGTATATAAAGGTTTACGACCACTTTAAGGGCCCATTCCCATATATACTATGCCTTGTGTCACACGTTAACGTGCATGTCATAATGGCAGCCTGTTCATTTAGGAAAGAGCATTGGGTTGCCATTCAGAATGAATGGCAGCATAGCTCACCAATGTACATAACATTCATTGCAGTAACATGCATGTTGCCACAATCCAGGAGTGTGAGTCCAGCCTTATACCCCGTACACACGATCCGAAAATTGGACAGATCGTCCGACTTTTTTCGTTTACTAGCCGCAAGTAGAAATAGAATAGGTTACTAAAGTCACGAAAACTCTCGTACAACAGAAAAAAAAAAACGGAAGTGATGTCATGTGTTGTAATGTATTTGTGTTGTATTTTCGGACGACAACTGTACTGACTAAACGAAAATCGTACGATTAGGTATCGTACGAGGAATATTTTCGTGCATGTCCAATAAAATAATATCGGATGAACTGTCATGATCGGCTCTCGGAAGCTCTGTACTAACGATCCGATTATCGCACGATTCTTCCTCGGACGACATTTTCCGTACGATATTCGGATCGTGTGTACGAGCCATTAATGATAGGCAAGTATACTTGCAGAAGTCTTGCTCATTGACTGGTCATTAAATAGCAATTCCACACAACAAATGAAACCAATGAGCATCTAATGCATTACTGCAGTGGTCTCTAAACTGCGGCCTGGGGGCCCTTTGCTTGCTTTTATCCTTCCCTTGAGGCATTATTCCTGCCAGGGACACCAACAATAGGGGAAAAATACTTGCCACTGACATCAACAATAGGGCACTATTCCTCCCACTGACATCAACAATGGGACATAATTCCTTCCACTGACACCAACAATCGGGCACGGTTCCTTCTACTGACACCAAAGATGGGGCACGACTCCTTCCACTCACACCATAGATGGGGCACGATTCCTTCCACTGACACCAAAGATGGGGCACGACTCCTTCCACTCACACCATAGATGGGGCACGATTCCTTCCACTGACACCAAAGATGGGGCACGATTCCTTCCACTCACACCATAGATGGGGCACGATTCCTTCCACTGACACCAAAGATGGGGCACGATTCCTTCCACTGACACCACAGATGGGGCACGAATCCTTCCACTGACACCAGAGATGGGGCACAATTCCTGCCACAGAAACCACATATGGGGCATGATTCCTTCCACTGACACCAAAGATGGGGCACGACTCCTTCCACTCACACCATAGATGTGGCACAATTCCTTCCACTCACACCAAAGATGGGGCACCATTCCTTCCACTATAACCAAAGATGGGGCATTGTTCACTCCCACTGGGCACAGTCTGGCCCCCTAAAGTCTGAATGACAGTAAACTGGCCTTTAGAACATTTGGAGATACCTAAATTACTGCAAACACTGAAACTGTGCAAACATTACAAGGTGCATTACAAATTCCTCTCAATTGCATTAAAAGCAGAAATTCTCAGATCAGCAGATTATTGACAAAAGAAGTTTAGGAAAGGAAAGCACTACAGCAATGCCTGAAAAAAACAGAAAAACCCAATAGCAAGCAGGCATGCTGTGCTCCCTGGGTCTCAAGGTTTTTTTTTCCAATTCTGATTGGACCGGACTTTAAATTTATGTTTTAGGGTATAGTTCTTTAAAACATCTGTTTATCAACAAGACCCAAAACTGATATGAAACACTGCAGAAGTTGTGTGGGCGATAACTCTGATTCTATATCAATTTTGGCAAGCTGCTCCCAGCTGGACCCCTACTTCATCATGGCAGCACTCGGAAAGCGCCAGTTTCGAGCAGCCTAGACTTAGAATTACAATGGAGAAAAGGGGGGAAAAAATTGTGCATTTCATTTGTAACAGAAGTGATATTTATTTTCCTTGATTAGGTGCACTATAAAAAGGTAGGAACTAATCAAAGGGGGCTTGATTAGTCCCTGCTCTGCACTGTAAAATGTGCGCAAGGCAATGGGTGGCCGCGGAGGATTAAACAGCTTTTGTTCGTTGGGCAGAAAATGTCACTTGAAAGCTGTCTACTGCAGCAGACAGTTTTATTTCTCCTTTTAGCAAAAACTCAGATTTTAACAAGTGGCAAGAGGTTGGCCGCTACTCTACAGAACTCTGTTCCTTGGAAAATATACTTCAAAGTACAGATGCGTAACTCGCTGCTTGAAGTATAGACGACTTCTTTCAAAGTTCTTGTTTTGCTGCTAAAAGTTTTCACACTAACTTTGGTGCTTTTTTTATTCTGTACACTGAGATTGAGCACTCGCCTCGTAGGGCATAGTCATTTGTAAACCACCATTGTAAAAAGGGAAACTAGGCCATCAACAGATGGCTTGACTTGGCCCATGCATTTCTTTTGATTTAGCATTAAAATATATCAGTACAGAGCCCAACGAAACAGATAAGTTCCTAACCAAAAATATTGAATGCCTTAGAAAATAAAGTAACCACTAAAGCTAGAGTAGGTATGAGGCAAACATAGCTGTCACCCAAATAAAAAAAAATAAAAAGTGAAAAAAAAATTGTCTGAAAGCTCTTTCATAGATTAAGGTTGACAAGAAATGAACAGAAATTAAATGTTTTTAGCCATTTTCCACCAGACAAGCAATCTTTCTGCATGTCTACTTTTCCATCTTGGGGTAATAATACAATCACACACAGGCTTATTTCTAGTACCTGTAACAGGGTTTTTCAACCAGGGTTCCTCTAGAGCAGTGTTTCTCAACTCCAGTCCTCAAGGCGCCCCAACAGGTCATGTTTTCAGGCTCTCCATTGTTTTGCACAGGTGAGTTGATCAGTTTAACTGCTTTAGTAATTCCCACAGCTGTTTCATCTGAGGGAAATCCTGAAAACATGACCTGTTGGGGCGCCTTGAGGACTGGAGTTGCGAAACACTGCTCTAGAGCACAGTTGTCAAACACTAGGCCCGTGGGTCGATTCCAGGCCCTCCAGGCCATTTCATGTGGCCCTCGCACCTCTCCTGCAGCTGCAGGAGAGCTCCAGCCCTACTCCAGACCCCTACTTTTTGCTTTCAATCAATGCA
Organism: Rana muscosa; assembly: GCA_029206835.1. NCBI lineage: Eukaryota > Metazoa > Chordata > Amphibia > Anura > Ranidae > Rana > Rana muscosa. Next base: position 289,991,085 of record CM055128.1, on the reverse strand, counting down.
TCCAGCTTCTTCCCAGCAGCAGCATAAGAAAAGGGGGTGCACTGTAATGTAAGGGAGAGTGGGGGACTCAACTTCTGATGGTGGGGTGGCTCTTGACATATTATAATGTAATGTTAGTATAATGCGCTGGACATCTAATCTTACAGATACAACCGGCCCTTTTGAGGGCAATCATAATGCTGATGCGGCCCGCGATGAAATTGAGTTTGACACCCCTGCTCTGGAGGTTGATAGGGGTTCCTTGAGCAAGGAGCTATTTATGCCCCTCAGATAAGTTCCCACTGACACCATTGATTTTTTTTAACTATATGTAAGGGGGAAATTCTTCTCCATGACCACAAGTGTAAGGAACATTCTTCCTACTGATCATCACACTAAAGGTATCATGAGTTGTAGATGAAGTATTTTTTAGCAGGTGTTCCCTGAGACCAGAAAGTTATTTGAAGGGTTCCTCTGTATTGAAAAGCTTGAGAAAGGCTGCCCTGGAAGCTTTGGCTTGAAACCAAGGTTGAATTTGTATTTGGGGAACAAACCATTATCGTTAATAGAAACATTTTTGGTATTAAAGAAAGTTCATATGTAAAACTGTAAAACAAGTAGTTTAGGCGATGAAGATGAGAGTTAGAACCTTCATCTGGTTTTATTGCTGTTTGAATCCCTGTCGTAGTGATTTATCCTCACTATTTCTTCTGGTGACCATTACCTCTGCTATAAAAAGTGAAGACAAATCCAAAATGTTAGCGTTGTCAGAAAAATCTAAATCTTCCATTGCAGAAACCTGTATTAGTGACGACAAAGCCGGCCATATACGGTTCGAACCATGTATGGGCAGGCTCTGGCTGATTGAACCCAAGTCGATCCATCAATCGATTTGGGTACAACCACCATGTCCGATTTTTTGGATGCATTTATTGGCAGTGGCTATAACTGCTAGCAATAATCACTGTGTTCTTCTGGCAGGAATGGCTCCCTTTGCCCCCCCCCCACCCCCACCAGGAGAATACAATAGTTCTCTGGGGGGACACACTGTGTTGATGGGGGAATTAAGCAATTCTCTTTCCTGCAATCCATTGTTGCATGAGAAAATCGTATAATTTCTGGCCAGCTTAAGAGGGGGAATCCCCCTCATTTTTGAGAGATATCTTGCTAATTCCTGTCGTGTCTCTGGGACAGGGAGTCAAGGTAAACCTGCCCAAAGGGTCATCAAGAAAAAGCTATTTGAGTGGGTCTTAACCATTGCCCACACTATCCAGCATGCATGCCAGTTATTTAAAACAAGAGCTTAGGATAAACCATAAATTATCCAGAGGAAGTAACTAGATGATCCACAGGACGTAATTACACTCTTGTGTACACTTCTACTGCTAACTGTTCTCCTAGGAAGCAATACATCCTTCATACGATGGCATTCAAACACAGCAATCCACCACCCTTGGTTTCTACTGGGACATAGTTTTGAGGGCACCAGTAATAAAAAAAAATGTTGGTAGTGAAGAAAAGGTGAGTAAGCGTTTCAGGGGAAGAGTGCATTCAACCAAACCAATTTCTTTGCCCTGTTTGGCAAAGCAAGGTTTTGTTTTTAGGCTCTAAACATTAGTTGTTCCTCTTATTTTATGATGTGCTAAATGTAATATTTAATGTTTTTAGGTTTTCTTTTTAGCAGATACACACAAACACCTGTTTACCCTGAAAGTATCTGGGCCTTTCTTGATCTTCCTTGGCATGACAACATCAGCAACAGCCTCCTAATGCTGTCACCTAATGATGTTGCTACCATATTGTGCTCACTGGCACACTGGGACTACAGGACACCATGCTGACTAACAGCATGCCTAATAAGTCCCTTTGTTAATCTGCTCTGAAGGGTTACGATTGGTTCTGAAGGCAGCAGTGATGTCACTGGCACTGGCAGTGATGCTATGGATTTAGCCCTGCCTACAAGGCAGCCATCTCAAATTATAAAGGTATTGTGGTCAAGTGATTGCTGACTATAGGATAGTAAACAGATATTTATCAGCATTGTATATGAATGTATTTTATTTTACCAACATTAATGCGCAAAGACTAGTTATTCATAGCAGCTAGACATTCATTTATTGTTGTTAGCCCAGTAAAAGTTAAATTCTGTGTGGCTGGATCTTTGCATTATTGAATAAGCCTAGGAGACTAGAAAAAGACCTTCCTTCTAGACTTCCCAGAGGCAAAACTCACTCCCCTACACTCTTCACCCTCCTTTACTTGCAGCAGTCATTGTATTTTTCTTCTTTTTTTAGCACTACAAAGACCGCTGAGAGATTCACAGAGCTGCCTGATTGCCACTAGCGCTGGAAAATTGGCTCCATATGAAGGGTAGCTTTGTCATATGGCCATTGATGCTGAAGCCGGTAGGTGGTCATGCATCTCTATCGTTTACTTTTGTCTGCTTGACTTGGGATTGTGACTTAAATAACCAAGCAGCTAGAAAAACGGTGGCTCTTCCAGCCTTTAACAAAAGAGGCTGATTAGTCCAGTTTTTCTGATATCTTTAGAAAAAAAAAAAGTTGAATATCCCCCGGACTCTTTTATAGAGCCCCCCTGCAAAGAGAGAGAATTCGGCAATATGTAATTAATGTTTCTCTCTGAACGCCAAGGGAGAAACTGCGCACAGCCGCTGCAGATCATTAGATGTTAATTTGTAACCAGAAAAAGTAGCTGCAGACTTCAGATGCTATCCTGGGAAAGGGATCAGCTCTTCATTAAAACCTTTTTACGGAGACAATAAACAAAGAGGCCTTTTATTCATGGGAAGAACAATGCCGAAGATGCAAGGCCTCGGCTGGGCTAAGTCACTTTGGACGTTGAAGGAGCTGGATAACGTCCTTTGTCTGAAACAAAAATATGCTCAGGTGGCTGGCAAGACATGTCAAGTAACTAACAGTGTCTCTTCTAAGAAGAACTCCCAACAAACAGCTTGATACACTCTTGAAATACATACACCTGTCAAAAGCTTTGTGTTTGCCTTCACCCATTCTTGTGATCCAAGTACCCCTGTCAGACAACATGGACAGGCTGATGAGCTTATTTTTGTTTTCATATAGTTAAGCAATACAGCTAGGTCACTAACCCGATGCCAATATCTGATTGGCCAAATTAGGAGCAGTAACTATGGAGGTCACCACTCTGCTCACCTCTTTTGTTGGCAAGTAGTGGAGCCCTGGATAGCTCAGATTACAAGGCAAAGGGGTTTACTGGGGGGATTTATGCACTAATCCATTAATACAAAATGTACCAATTATTTAAAGAAGACCCCAAGCTTCCATTATTTCTTAAAAAGTCAATTACCCAGCAGTGCTGCTGCTTCATCCCACAGCCCCTGGTTTTCAGCATAAAGATAGAACACTAAAGGGTTGATTTACTAAAACTAGAGAGTGGAAAATCTGGTAGCCAATCAGCTTCCAACTTCAGCTTGTTCAATTAAGCTTTGACAAAAAAAAAAAAAAAACAGGAAGCTGTTTTTTGCCCTCTATGGTTTTAGTAAATCAACCCCTATGTTGGCACAAAACAAATTAGAATTTTTCAACAATAACATTTGTGGGAGCATATCTCCAAATTTCAGAGTAACCAGACAAATGTAAATAAATTCCCATCATCCCACGTGCAAGAGTATGTGAAAATGTAGACACCATCTATTTTTTGTGCTACAAGCACAGCAGTTTTCAGGGTCCTCCCACACCTGTGCGCATGCAGTAATATGAATATCCTCTGGACCCCTTTACAAACCACCCGGGCACTGTGTAATCTACAATAGTGAAGAGTGGAGTCGCTAATATCGACAAGCTTCAGCTTCTCTCAAATATACATGTGCCTAGAAATTTCACAGAAAGCTCCTATATTTCCATACTGACTGTCTCTCTTTAAATTTAAAGTGATGGCAAAGTTCCTCCACAATATGAACTCATAGAGGGGCGTTTGGATCCATAAAAAATACACTGTGGAAAGGCCTCTCTTTCCCCCGGACCCAGCGATACTCATCTCACCAGGGACCTCCAATGCTCCTACCTGCTATAAAGCAGCAACCAAAATAACTGGTGTTGGCTAGTTTTGGAGCCTATAGTACGTGGTGATGTCGCCGCCTCCTTTTTATGAGGGTAGGTCACATGTTCACCCATAACCAGAAGCGCTGGGCAATTTCAGCCAGAAGTAGAAGCAGTCAGGGGGGTGAGTATCAATGTGTGTGCATTACAATGTGTGTGCATTACAGAGAACAGACCTTATCCATTGAGAAAATTATATCCAAAGCCCAAATTTTTTTTTCTAGCTTTGGATAAAGCTAGTAGTATTGAACCCCTGTCGTGTTTTATTGCCACACTGACAAGTGTGGGGCTACTAACTATATTGGGAATGCATGCTATAGAATAAGGCTAAATACCTGTGCCAGGACTACTGCTGCACACACCGTCCAATAATGTATAGATAGAAGAAGGTTAAGCAACTTGGTATTGCATAAAATCCATATAGTCTTTATTACGAATCCATGAAGATAAACAGGGGAATTAAAAACAAAAAGAGTTGACGCGTTTCAGTCATTTTACTGGGCTTTAGTCATAACAAATCACAAACACAGAACCGCTCAATAAATAGACAACACCCTACACCGGAGGGGTGGGGGGGTGGCTGGACAAAAGAATTAACCCCATCTGATGACCCAACGTTCGGATAGACAGAGGCACACTGTGAAATCAAATTGCATGAAGAAATACCAACAAGGACAGAAATATACATCTAAAAGGCAAACTATGTCAAAACATAAAAATGGAAAATAATGAAAATATATAAAGACCATGAGGAGTGGATAGATCAGTGATCATCGCACCACAAGCAGTAGAGAAGGATTACTGAAGGTGCAGATCCAGATCCCACCTGAGGTTTAACTAGGGGTGCAACGGATCAAAAAACTCACGGATCGGATTGATCCTCGGATCAGAGCCACGGATCGGATCATTTTCGGATCGGCAAAAACAAAAAAAAATTACTAATATCCACGTCATCCCCCCCACTGTAATATCCACGTCATCTCCCCCTGTAATATCCACGTCATCTCCCCCTGTAATATCCACAATCTCCCCCCTGTAATATCCACAATCTCCCCGAGTAATATCCACAATCTCCCCGAGTAATATCCACAATCTCCCCCTGTAATATCCACAATCTCCCCGAGTAATATCCACAATCTCCCCAAGTAATATCCACAATCTCCCCCTGTAATATCCACAATCTCCCCCAGTAATATCCACAATCTCCCCGAGTAATATCCACAATCTCCCCCAGTAATATCCACAATCTCCCCGAGTAATATCCACAATCTCCCAGAGTAATATCCACAATCTCCCCGAGTAATATCCACAATCTCCCCGAGTAATATCCACAATCTCCCCCTGTAATATCCACAATCTCCCCGAGTAATATCCACAATCTCCCCGAGTAATATCCACAATCTCCCTGAGTAATATCCACAATCTCCCCCTGTAATATCCACAATCTCCCCGAGTAATATCCACAATCTCCCAGAGTAATATCCACAATCTCCCAGAGTAATATCCACAATCTCCCCGAGTAATATCCACAATCTCCCTGAGTAATATTCACAATCTCCCCCTGTAATATCCACAATCTCCCCCTGTAATATCCACAATCTCCCAGAGTAATATCCACAATCTCCCCGAGTAATATCCACAATCTCCCCGAGTAATATCCACAATCTCCCCCTGTAATATCCACAATCTCCCCCAGTAATATCCACAATCTCCCCCAGTAATATCCACAATCTCCCCACTGTAATGGGCATCTCCCCACTTACTTTAGTTTTAGTCTCTCCCGCCGGCCAGTTCAGATCCACGAGCAGCGAGGGGTGATGACGTCAGCGCGCACAAGGCAGCCGCCGCCGGGTGTACCAAGATGGACGCGGCTCCTGGAGCTAGGCCGAAGCCGCGGCCTTTCCTAAGGCTGAGGCCGCGGGGTCGCTCCGCGGATCGAGTGGTGATCCGATCTGAACAGGGTGACCCGTTCGGATCACGGATCACCACCGATCCGTTGCAGCCCTAGGTTTAACCCTTGTGGGACACTGGTCTGCAACCTAAAATTCCATCAGGCCTCCCCTGCCAGCAGTCTCCGATTTATTGCCATCTGTGCCTCCACTGGAGAGAATCACCCTATTTTTACTGGCGACCCCTAACACTGGGACAGAACGTCATAGGAAATCCAAAATGTTACAGCCGACAGAAGAGGAATAGAGATTAAATCTTCCAAAAGGGACACCACATCTGGTGATAACGGTCTAAAAGTAGATTTAGGCCTGGTTCACACCTATGCAGGTTGCAGTTTACATATTCCAGGTGCATTTAATGTTTTTTAATACACTTTTTGATCCATTGAAGTCTATGGGACCAAAAACCAGAAAAAAGTCCCTGGCCCTTTCCATAAAATGCACAGATGTGAACGTGACTCATAGGAAACCATGTTAAATGGACTGTAGTGTGTTTCTGCAAAACTGAAAACGCACTAAAAAATGCATAGGTGTGAACCAGGCCTTAACCTCCCATTTGGAGAGATTTCAACTCAATGCTTGTTGTCTCTTTGGGCCAGGAAGTAAAGGAAATTCTCTCCACTGGGAGGGTCATGGGATTTTCCTACTCTATCCCAAACTGAACGAAAATGGCTTTAGATCTATAGTTCACTATAGACTACTTTACTCCTGCTGGTGGTGGGAAAACGACCATGATTATGTGCTGTCCAATGATCAAGGCACAGAGAGTGTAATTTTATGCATTGAGCCCTGGTGCATTACAGGCGGAGACTCCACCCACCTATTAATCAATATTATCTTATCTAGTATTGGGAAATAACAAAATCATATTTGATATGGAAACAGCAATGCATGTTAATGTGCAATTTTTTTAAAAAAATCAATGTTTTAACTGTGCAGCATACAAAACTCATTCTGAAAGGTTCCTGCACTCTGTAAACTTCACGCACCATACTAAAGGAAACTGCAAAGGCGTGAAAAGTTCCAGAAATACGTTGGGAGTCTTTGTTTGGAAGACACACTAGGTTCAGGAATGTGTCAGAAAGCACACTGAAAAATAAATACAGGTTCAGAAAAGAGCATCAAGATCCCCAGGGTAAAACAGACATACAGATTACGAGGTACTGATAAAACTATTAACTAGCCACAATGGAGAAGAAAATAAATAAAACACAAGAACATATTTGAGTAAGGGCTGCCTAATGGCTTGAAAAGTGGTATGTCACTTTTGACTGGGGTTGCCATTTAAATCCTCCACAATCTCCTACTTTTTAATTAACTAGTAGATGTCTAGCAACCTGCAGGATCTTCGATTGTTACATTTGATTAATCAGCAAGGCAATGACCTGCAGGTTTAGCAGATTGTTGAGCTCAGCAGTACAATCACCTAACTGAGTTGCATCCAGGGTTTAACGAAGTGATAAGCTCCTCCATCTGACAGGTTCCTCCTCCGACTTCTCCAACAAATATTTCACACATCAAGATGAAGCAATAAACTTAATGTAATCTCTTCATCAAGCTCCCTGTCAGGAGGACAAAATGTCCCACGTTGAGTACAAGGCTTGCAGGTTGTTGGCTGTGCAACTCCAGATCAGTGAACATAACTAGTTGCCTTAGGTCAGTAAAACACCACGTTTCCTTAAAGTCTATCTCTTGGCTATTTTTTGAATGGTGCACCAGCTTCAAATATAAAAAAGCAGCTCTGCCTCCAGTATTTACCTCCTCTCCAGTACTGTCACATGAAGTATGTCCTTTTTGTTGGAAGATGTCCTCAGTTTTCTGGCTTGAATAACGCCACCCTTCTTCTCAAAGCAGTAATCTGGTTTGGACCACTTATGGGTACTACTGCTTGAACCAGAAGAAGAGCGTGGATCCCCCAAAAAACTTGAAAAAAAAAACTGTTACTCTAGCTTCACACATGATAATTGTCAGCCAATAGCAACCACGTCGAACCTACAATCTACCACCTTGAAGTTACAACTGGGCCTACCGGCGAGGATTAACAAAAGTATTCCATCTTATCCTCCACAGTTTTTTTGAGGTTGCATGGATAGAGGAACCCATTTGCTGATCTGGTGACCTTGCCCTGTTATGGCAACCATTTGGACTGAGGTGTTTTGTATGCTGTCTTCGCTTGCTAGGGTTACTCTCACACCTGACCCTACCATAGCTCTACTGAATAAGCACACACCTGCTTTACTTAAAGTGGTTGTAAACCCTTACAGACCACTTTAGGCTACAGGTAAGCCTATAATAAAACCTACCTGTAGCTACCCAGGATATCTCCTAAACCTGTACGGTTTAGGATATATCCCCTGTCCCCTGCATGTGCCAATGTCATCGGCACATGCGCACTGGGGCAAACTGAAGCAATGGCACGTATGTGCCGTTGCTTCAGTGACCGTGCCGTTACTGGTGGCTCCCGCCAATCACAGCGCCGGAGCCGCGATACCCGGAAGTCACTCCGGGAGAGATGTCGCCGCTGGAAGGGGGGGGGGGCGAGGACCACTGCGGGGGCTTTGAAGTAAGGTAAGTAACAACCACTTTAAGTCGCAATAAAACTCTTGCTATGCGTTACTACTGCTTCCAAACAAACGATTGCTAAGGTTAGGAAAACACCCAATCTTCTTTTTTTTTAGATGAAACCTAGAATAACACAATTCATGATCCATAGCACAATTGAGTCCATATTACTTGATCGAATCTTCAAACACCTGAAGATATGACAGTCATGGGTTAACAATTATTTGCCACAGGACTTCAACCACTCACTATTGGAACCCTGATTGTATACCCATGGCTCTAACCACTATTGACCCGCAATTGACTGTCGTTTGACCATTGTACCCACTGGATTCCCTGGCCTCCCTCTTCTCACTTCACTTTACATTTGCTTTTTTCCTCCTCTGTTTACCTATTTGAACTGTGTAAATTTGATAAGCTGCTTATTACTCATATCACTTTGGAATGTTTACGTTGTATTGTTTCCGCGAGTTGAGGTTGTTAATTTGCATACTTCTGTCTATGACCCAACATTTGCTCTACCATGTATCTTACTTTGTGCTACCACCAGCCCATACTCTTTGAGTATTATTTACTATGTTCTGTTTGCATAGCAGCATTTGTAAAACGTATTTGTATTATGATGTATCCGGATCTTTATTTTCAATAAAAATATTGAACAAGAAATTACAACTGGGACATAAATTAACAGTTTCAATACAGTTTGTAAAATGATCAAATAAAAAAAAATCAAATCAGGAAAAAAAACTTCAACTTGGAAAGCAATTGGCTTTTTCTGCCGTGTTTGATCATGGCAATTTTTTTTCTATCTCCTTCCAAGTTCGCTAGATGCTGACAAGTGATGCAATAGTTTGCCTGCTGTCCTCTTTTCGAGTGCCTCCGTGAAGGAACAATAAATGGTGGTAGTGGCCACGCCGTCTAAACAAAGGTTTGCATTATCTTCTAGTTGCTACAAAAAAAGGATACTTTCCTTCCCTCCACACAACTGCCATTTTTATTAGTGCAGAGCTTTGCTTTGTTGCTTTTCCTCCCGCATAATCTGCAGGGGAATCTAAGCACTTAGCTCCCTGCTGTCTGCATAAGATTAAATATAGGAGAGATGATTCTATTATGAACTTCAAGCACATTGCCATAAAAACCAACCAATTCCATGAGCCAGCAACAAGACACCAGAAAATATTCCTTCTCCGGCAAAGTGGGACCCATTGATTTACTGTCTACCTTCAAGGAGAACAATTCCGAAGCCATAAAAATAAAGTTTAGCTGGGGAAAAAAAGAAGCTGACTTGCTTCTTTTTAAAGTATTTCTAGGAGGAAACAGATTTCCATAAATTCTAATTGAAATTCCATAAAATGTAACATTGGATGTCCGTTTCAATCTGCATGGGATCGATTCCTCTAAGCCATGCTTGAGACTCAGCAAACACACTGATTTATTAAGGAAAACACACAAACAACAGGATATAGAGACCCATAAAACCGTGCTTATTAATAACCTACTTTATCAAAGGTCTGTAAGATGAGCGGTTTGTGTTGGCACTGGCAAACAAATTCCAACAGACCTTTTTCAGGGCAGAAAATAGACTAATTTACCCGACTGCCTGTAAAGTGTAATTCTGACAGTCCTTTTAAGCACTTTTGGCATTAGGTCTGCATTGGAAAAAAAAAAAAAAAGGTAATATGCATGGCATAACAACCAATCAGCTTGACTGCTCTAAGGTGCATCACCTTGCCAGCAGAATCCAAAATCCAACTCATGAATTAAAGAATGAGTAGCCCTTCAGGGAAAAAAAATAAAAATGAGCTCCCTCTGCAATTCTCACCTAAACTGTCTGCCAGAGAATATACAATCCAGCACCGGTCCTCTTCCAGACTAAATGACACCAAGAATCATTCCTGAAAGTCTGTCCCCCCTGGACCAGTCCCCTAAGGGTATGTCATTCAGCCATTCTGGGCTCACACGAGAATGCTGCAGGGAACAGAACCATTCTATGCATCTTTCATCAGGACTGCCCACTGCTGGAATAAGAAAAAGAGGACAAGGACTGGTGATGCCAAGAGACCAAACCGTAGACAGCAGGGTTAAAGGAAAGTATACTTTGAGATAACTTAAAAAAAAAAAAGATGCCGGCAATGATCTTCAATATTACCACACAACACCACTATCTGCACTTGACTTAAAGAAAACCTACCTCTATGAAACGTTTTTGTTCATGTCGGGGAGGTGAGTATATGGTGCAAAGTACATGTAACTTGGTGGCATTCTTTAACACATAAGCGACTGTAAAATTGTGTCTGTCTTCACTGGTGTCCAGCCCACCTCCGGTCCCTGCACTGCTATGCAAGTAGTTGGCTTGTATAAGTGCATGGACATTTTCTGACTTTTCAGCAATGGACCAGGAGTGGGCAGCAGGAGAGACAATTTTTTATCTGTCGATAGATTCAGTCAGGGCCACTGATAGGGGGGGACCACCAGCCCTCCTGTAGGGGGCCCGGGCAAACAGGGGGGCCCGGACAGCAGAGGGAATCATTGTGGTTCGGATGGAGGGGCAATTACAGAATTACTTCCCCCGCACCGATCCCCCTCCCTGTTCTGCCTGCTTCTGATCCCCCTCTGTGCCTCCTGTCACTGTGCTGCCCCCCAAGGCACTGCTGGCTTACCTGTGCTCTTAAAAAATTAACAAATTGTAAAAAAAAAAAATACATTTTAATACATTTTAACATTCTTTAAAAAATTATATAATTTTTTTTTTTTAAAGATTTTTAAAAACTATTTTAAAAAGGGCTAATTTGCACAGGTTCTCTGTTATTTTTGTGTCCGCTAATAATGATTTTAGTGTGTTTGTTTGTGAAAATATTGTTTTGATATATTTCGGCGGGGGGGGGGGGCCCTGTCAGGTAGGCTGTACGGGGCCCCGTGATTTCTAACAGCAGCCCTGGATTCAGTGTAGATAATATGCCCCAAAACTGTGAACAAAGACATAGTTATCTATAGTGGACACTTTTGTATTCATAGGGAGAGATTTACTAGACCTGGTGCACTCAGAATCTAGTGTAACTTTGCATAGTAACCAATCAGCTTCTATCTTCAGCTTGTCTAATTAAGCTTGACCAATAAAATCTGGAAGCTGATTGGTTTACAGCTTCACCAGATTTTGCACTCTCCATTTTTAGTAACTCCCCATCAGAGTGTAATTTTGCCCCTTTAGGGCTGTTTTCCAATCATTACAATAAAGTGCCCTCTGTGTTCTTTAGTATGGCCACAATTACCTGTATTTGGCCAATCCCAACACTTTGCGAGAAATATATGCAGAAATGTATAAAAACAAAGAATTTTGTACAGTATGTCTACTTTTTAGAATATTTAGAGAATGAATACCAGATTCGCCACCTTGAACCTCCTTGTGGCGTCACATTCTCCTCCCCTACAATTTACTAATACTTCTCCTTCTGACAGGGTCAACACTGTCATTTTGCCCTTATATCTACATAGCCATTTTTCCAGTTTTCTATTACTTGGCACTTTTTTATTTGATCAAAATCATTATATTTCTTCCTGCAGTGGGGACTTTTTTCGTGAATATATTTGGTGATGTGTAATTAAATATTGTTTAGCATTTTCTGCAGGGTTTTATTTCAACACTAACAAACATATTGTTCACTTTTGGTGGCCAATAGTGGAGCCCCAGAATGTTGTGCTACCTCTCGTCATATGGCCTCAAGGAAAGAAGTGTGAGCAACCCAGAGGTGTCCAGGAACAGAGAGGCCTGTGTTTTTTCTGCCTCCATCCAGAATGTTGCTATCAAGTTGACATCTGCGCAGCATCAGTGTGGTGGGAGGCCTTTTGGCCACTTTTGTCTGTACTTAACTCGTCTGTTGCTTCTGGGATCTTGCTGCTGCCAGACTGCATTACCCTTTCAGCCTTTGGGACACTGTAGGGAGTTTACACATGGATTACAAGTACCATCAGCTGAAGGTCAAGCACTCCTACATGAGTTTAAGGGTCGGAAAACTTCCTAGTTATTACCCCACTGGCCAGTATTTAGATAGCGCTTTAGAACAGTAAATAAGTCACGTTGTTAATGGCATTCCCTTATAATTTCCTTTGGGGTATATGCTATTGTGTTTGTTTTATCACTTTTAGCAGGGTTGCTCCTCTCTCGTCCGCCTAGTGCATTTTGGCAAGGCCATTCACGATAAAGTAAACAGAACAAGAATTATAGACCTTGTTCCTTTGGTGGATATTGGTTTAATCCTTCCAATATTGAAAATGTCTGATTAGTGCTTCCCCTACAGGGCTTATTTAACCTAAAATAAGACCCTTTGTACTACTGGTATATCAGTGAGTTGCCGGGCCCAGTTAAGGCCAACTCAATAATCCTACAACTTCTTAGAGCCGGTTCACACAGGGACGACTCGTCAGGCGACCTAACCGCCTGACAAGTCGCGCTCCGCTCTGTGCAATGGAACCGTTCTAATAGGAGTGACTCAAGTCGCTCCGACCTAGAAAAAGGTTCCTGTACTACTTTGGGACGACTTCAGGGCGACTTGCATTGACTTCAATACAGAAGTAATTTTGCAAGTCACCTCTGAAGTCATGTGGAGATCGCCCGGCAGAGTCGCGGGACAAGTCGTGCTGCCCCAGTGTGAACCGGGTCTTAGGGACTTACTGTTAAAATATACGTTGAGGATGTTGCTTTTTAATTTTTTTTTTTAAGGGGGTTAGGGTATGTAAGGCAATTCTTGTACACACCTATGTGGTTAGCAGTAGGCTTGTGCAATTCGTTTCGTAACGAATCAAAATTCGTCCGAATTTAGCAACTTTCGGACATTCGGAAGCATTCGAATTTCCGAACAGAGCAATTACGAATAAAACCGAATCCGAAATAAATTATACCGCAAAATAGCGAATGCCCGAAGGTCTTCGGCATAATTCGTTATGAAAAAAGTTACGAATGTACGAATCCATTCGAAGCACAATAACACTCACTCTGCTCTCTGCTTCTCCCTCACCATGCTGAACTCCCTCTCAAAATGGTGTACAGGGGGCGGAGGCTATAGCCGCATGAAAAAACGAAAGTAAAATACGAGATTTCGAATCCATTCGAAGCACAATAACACTCACTCTGCTCTGCTCTCTGCTTTTCCCTCACCGTGCTGAACCCTCTCAAAATGGTGTACAGGGGCGGAGCCTATAGCCGCATGTAAAAAACGAAAGTAAAATACGAGATTTCGAATCGTTACAAATAACCGCTATGTATTTAAAAAAAGTACAAATCCATTCGAAGCACATTAGGCATAATAGGCAGCGTCGTTGTGAGAGAGACACGGAAAATTACGAATCAACGAACCCAAAAAAAGTTACGAAAGTAGGAGTTGTGTCCAGAATCAACGAAAAACAACGTACTCTACCGAAAGTACGAATTATAAAGCAACAAAAAATTCAACGAAAAATGTCGCTTGCAAAAATACGAATGAGTCCGAACACGAAAAATCCCGTCTAGCAAAATTACGAATGATTACGAATCAACAGGACCGGAAAGAAACGAACCGAAACGGAACGAATTTTTCCGTTGTGCACAAGTCTAGTTAGCAGGTACACAGGTTAGGCATTGCTTTTAATGGGGCTAGCTCACATGTTGCGTGTTCAAAACGAATTACAGAAAAAGGTTCTCGCCAATTTTTAGCACATCAACGTACATTAGGGGGCTTACAGGAGTCATGATACATACATTTTTAATGCAATGGCAATGCAAAGTAATGCTGTGCAAAAAAATTATAAAACAAATAAGTGAGTTGCCCCTGATGACATCACCATATGACGAAACATGTAGGGTGAAGTTACATTATGTCATCACGCTAAGGACCATGGCCATCTTGTTGATTTGTCTTGCACTATACAATATGCATATTAGTTCTACTATCATGTGAGTTCATTATTTTGGGTTTAATAAATGTTGGGCTTTTATACTGCACCATGAGGCTGTTCACTTTGCTTTCTATGGGTGGATTGTGTATGTGAGACAGATGCCTTTAGACCGCTGTTGAGGATTGAACGGCAAGCACATGGGAAAGTGATCCAGTTGAACCTGTTTGGGCGGATGAAGTCTGGCGGAGGCTGTGGAACACAGCATTTATCTGAGGTTGGACACCTTTAGATAACAAGTGCTATTTGACCAATCGGTATTAGAGGGTCAGTATATTCTGATAAGAGGCTTTAGGTGCTCACTAATGGTGGATGTTGTGGAAGGGGTGACACTGAAATCTTTGTTTCTTTTAACATGAAGGTGGTCATGATCTCTGGACTCTATATTGGGAATCTATTGAATATTTAATATATTAAACTATATGGACACTGTTTTTATGTATTCTCATATGTAGTTTGAGTTTGGTGTCAACAAACTCTGTAAGCTGCTATTAGTGCTTAAAGATCCAAGCGCGTGTGCTATTGGGAAAAATAGGTGAGTTGCTTGTATAAAAGGTGGGTATTTTCTTTTTGACCCCCTAGATTTAGAATGGGGTCTGAAAGTGATCCCACCACGCAGCTACCATGAACTCTTCTAATATGGAAAATCTGTTTTTTGCAGGCCATCAATGTTGTGTTCATAATAAATGTATTCTTTAGAGATTAGATTCAAGCAATAAAATTAAAAGGTATGCAAGTACCAAAAAAATAGCAAATGCACAGAGACTGTGAGTGTTTTTAAAAAAAAAAAAAGGTATCCAGTGAAACTGAGCCTTTGTCAAGCTGAAAGCTTGTGAGGGTCATACAAGCCAACAGATCTCTATGTTCTATTAATTCTCCAATCACAGGAGCCATTTTGTCGAAAGCTTTCTACATTCTTGAGAGTAAATGCTGATGTCAGAGACCATCGCTCCCTGAGAACAGAGCACTTTGTGCCTCTTGGAACAATATTTGAAGGCAGTAATATTTCATTGTGAGCGAATTCTATTTGAATCTTCAATTACTGATGGAAAAACAGCACTCAAAACATAATGGCCAAGCTTTGCTAGCGTTCATTTGAGTAGAGAGTTTTGTTTTTTCAGACAAGGAGAAAGTAGGGACTCTGACAAACGTCTTGTTTGTGGATATTTTTTGGGCTGGGCTATTTGACTCTGGCACGCGGCCTGCCCTGCAGCCTGTCGGAAATCACAGAGGAGCCTGTGCTTGTCAGGAAAAACGTTATTGATGAAGGCGACGTGCCTCGTGATTCGTCTGCTCTTGTTGTTTCAAAACCATTATTTCTGGTCGAGTTTAGACTGTTCTGTACGGCAGTGTCTCTTTCTGTTATGATTAAGAGCTATTGTGTCATCGTAGTCACCTTGGCAATTGAAGACATTTAAAGTGGAACTCCAGGATTTCGACAACCCCTGCTACTTACCTAGCCCCAGAAAGCCCCTTTTATTGTTTTGTAATTAAAAAAAGAAAACAACAACCCTACACTTACCTTTTTTCCTGCAGTCTCCTAACTAGTTACTGCAGCTTCCTTATCTTCCTCTGGGGGTACTGCAGCTTCCTTGTCTTCCTCTGGTGGTACTGCAGTTTCCTTGTCTTCCTATGGTGGTACTGCAGCGTCCTTGTCTTCCTCTGGTGGTACTGCAGCTTCCTTGTGTTCCCCTGGTGGTACTGCAGCTTCCTTGTCTTCCTCTGGTGGTACTGCAGCTTCCTTGTCTTCCCCTGGTGGTACTGCAGCTTCCTTGTCTTCCTCTGGTGGTACTGCAGCTTCCTTGTCTTCCTCTGGTGGTACTGCAGCTTCCTTGTCTTCCCCTGGTGGTACTGCAGCTTCCTTGTCTTCCTCTGGTGGTACTGCAGCTTCCTTGTCTTCCTCTGGTGGTACTGCAGCTTCCTTGTCTTCCTCTGGTGGTACTGCAGCTTCCTTGTCTTCCTCTGGTGGTACTGCAGCTTCCTTGTCTTCCCCTGGTGGTACTGCAGCTTCCTTGTCTTCCTCTGGTGGTACTGCAGCTTCCTTGTCTTCCTCTGGTGGTACTGCAGCTTCCTTGTCTTCCCCTGGTGGTACTGCAGCTTCCTTGTCTTCCTCTGGTGGTACTGCAGCTTCCTTGTCTTCCTCTGGTGGTACTGCAGCTTCCTTGTCTTCCCCTGGTTGCCTTCCCCATTAGTTAAAGTGGTTCTTCAATAATGCTCTTCTACAAATACGGTAGCTAAGGACATTTATTAAAAGGACACTCACCTGTCCAAGGATCCAGCGCCATCCTCAACTGAACTGGTTCTTCACTGGTCTTCAGGTCCCAAGAGACCGCATTTCAACTGTGAGCAGCCGGCTGTGACTCCTTGCAGCTTCACAGCTGGTTGCCCACTGCACATGTGAGAGCCATGCTGTGCTTTGTGAATGGTTCTGCAGCCTTCTGGGAGACCTGTGACGTGTCCCAAAAGGTTGCGGGCAGGGAGGGGGGAAGGAGAACTTCCAGTGGATCGCCGCAGCAATCCAACCGGAAATGGGAGCGGGTAGAGGAGTAGGGGAGTAGGGGAGTAGGCGGCAAAGCAGAACTTTCCTTTTGGATGAAGTTCCGCTTTAAGTTATGAGGTGGTTTGTTAAAGCTGAACTCCAAGCAGATATACAGTTGTGCTCAAACGTTTGCATACCCTGGCAGAAATGGAGAAATTTTGGGATTGGTATTGAAAATATGACTGATCATGCCAAAAAACTGTCTATTCAAAGATAGTGATCATATGAAGCCATTTATTATCGCATAGTTGTTTTCCATCCCCTGGAATGTTTGGCCTTCATACAGATACAAAAGGTGACACACAGAGATAAAATGGCAATCAAAGGTTAATTTCCCACATCTGTGGCTTTTTAAATTGCAATTAGTGTCTGCATATAAATAGTCAATGAGTTTGTTACTCTCACATGGATGCACTGAGCAGGCTAGATACTGAACCATGGGGAGCAGAAAAGAACTGTTAAAAGACCTGCATAACAAGGTAAAGAAACTTTATAAAGATGGAAAAAGATATAAAAGGTATCAAAAGCCTTGAATATGCCAGTCAGTACTATTCAATCACTTATTAAGAAGTGGAAATTTTGGGGATCTCTTGATACCAAGCCAAGAAAGATTGCAGACACAATTGAAGAATTGTTCGGGATACAAAGAAATAAATTACATGTAACCTCAGGAGAAATACAGGCTGCTCTGGAAAAAGACAGTTTGGATGTTTTTGAGGTGCACAATACGATGATACTTACACAAAAATGAGCTGCATTGTCAAGTTGCCAGAATGAAGCCTAAACTGTGCAAATGCCACAAAAAAGTCCTGTTACAATATGCCCAACAACACCTAGACACGCCTCTGCCTTTTGTTTAAAGCAGAGGTCCACACAAAAAGTGAACCTCCGCTTTTCGGAACCCTCCCCCCCCTCCGGTGTCACATTTGGCACCTTTCAGGGTGGAGGGGGTGCAGATACCTGCCGCGGGAGTCACGCCCCTTCGCATCCCCCCCAGCTGTCTTCTGAGAAACACACTGGTCCCAGGAGACAAGTGGGGACCAGTGAGGAGGGCGCAGCGCTACTCGTGCAACGCTTCACTTCCTGATTCCCTCACCAAGGATGGCGGCGGGGGCAGCCGAGAAACGAGCGATTGCTCGGTTTCGGCTGCCGTCATCGCGGGCTCCCTGGACAGGTAAGTGTCCATTTATTAAAAGTCAGCAGTTGCAGTATTTGTAGCTGCTGGCTTTTAATATAATTTTTTTTCGTGGGACCTCTGCTTTAAGTATCTTCATATTGTTCTCCTTACAAACAACCACGCCCTCTTTTTCCAGAGCAGCCTGTATTTCTCCTGAGGTTACCTGTTTTTATTTTTGTGTCCCAAACAATTCTTCAGGCAGTTGTGGCTGCAATTTTTCTTGGTCTACCTGACCCTGGCTTGGTATCAAGAAATCCACAAATTTTCCACTTCTTAATAAGTGATTAAACAGTACTGACTGGCATATTCAAGGCTTTGGATATCTCTTTATATCCATTTCCATCTTTATAAAGTTCCATTACCTTGTTATGCAGGTCTTTTAACAGTTCTTTTCTACTTCCCATGGCTCAGTATCTAGCTGGCTCAATACATCCATGTGACAGTCAACAAACTCATTGACTATTTATACACAGACACTAATTGCAATTGAAAAATACACAAATGTGGGAAATTAACCTTTAATTGCCCTTTTGACCTGTGTGTGTCACCTTCTGTGTCTGTACCAAGGCCAAACATTCCAGGGTATGTAAACTTTTTATCAGGGCCATTTCTGTTATCATTATGATTTAAAAAGGAGCCAAACAACTATGGGATAATAAATGGCTTCATATAATCACTATACTTAAATAAATAAATACATTTTTTGGCATGATCAGTTATATTTCATGATTTCTGCCAGGGGATGCAAACTTTTGAGCACAACTGTAGAAGACATCTCAATTTTTTTAATGCAAGCAATGTATCGGCCTTTTGCAGTTCATGCCGCAGCTCAATGAGAATGCCGAAAAGAGAGGTCAGAGTGACCAGGTCATGAGTATGCAATGCGTCTTTCTAGTTACAGGCTAGGGGGGCGGATCAGGACCTGTAACTGTTACTGAACTGCAACAGAGAAAAATCAGGTCTCCTCTACAGTCAGAGGAGGCTGTGCTGTGTAGCAGAGCTGTTCAAATCTCAGAACTGGATAGAAATAAAACATCTTTGGCAAACTGCTCCTTTGTATGGATTTCATTTCAGAAGTTTGCTGCTTTAAGCTATGCACACGGAGGATGCCTGCAGCTAAAACAGCAGGGAGAACACATATGTGGTTTTATATAATTAAAACCGAAAAAATATTTTTTTTTTCTCCTGGAGTTCCGCTTAAAAAAAAAAAAACGATGTTATTGAGTTCCAATATCATCACAGCTGGATGTATGATCAATACCAGTCTACCGATTATCTACAAGAACTGTCAGGCAGCGGGAAGCGGCAGCGACTACTCACATATTGTGTTCACATATTTAATCGCCTCAGCTGGCAGATTATTCTCGCCATTTCATTTAAACACACATATTTTATAAACATAGTAAATCTCATTTGAGGCTTCCAATGAATCACCCCGCAGACAGAAAATAAAACATCAACAGCAAATTCAAAGGTTCCATTCCCCTGTGATTTATTCTCAGGACGAGCGTGAGTATCGAGGCGAGCGAATCTGGCCCGTAATCCTTATCAGCAATCCTCACTCATTGTTTACTTTCCGTCTCATACAGGCGCAATTTACTTTTCTTATTTCACAATCATTTATTTTTTTTAACCACTTCAATACAGGCAACGCTGTTTCCTGGCCTAGGCCAACAAGGCCCAGGCCTAGGGCAGCAGTTTGCAGGGGGGCAGCACAGAAAGAGTCCCCGCCAGCTTGGGCTACACTGTCAGTGTAGCGCTAGTCTGATGGGGCGGACTGGGCTGAGAGGCAAATTAGTCTAGCGCCCCCATAAAGCAGCTGCTTCTAATTTTGACTGTTCTATCATCCTGGACCACAAACCTTCCTCACTGTGCTATATGTTTTCTGCTGCACCATTGGCATGGTTATATCTTCTTATTCCTCTCCATAAAATTATCAAAAATTTGTAGAGCTATAGGCAACACTTTTTTTTTTCCATTTTGGATAGAGTAAGGGAGGGTTATAGTTTATTTTTTACCATCCCTGTCCCATTGCAGAGATTTCCCTTCACTTCCTGCCCCATAGCCACACAGGAAGTGAGAGGAAATCTATGCAAATTAAGGGAATCCATTGCTTCAGGCTCTCAGAACCAGTGTCCCGGCTTGAAAATTTCAGGGCGGATCTTAAACAGAACTGGGTGTGGCCTTGACAGGAAGGGGTGGGTCATATTTAAATTAGGGGGTGCACGAGTTTAGTCAGGCCTAGGGAAGCACAAAACCTAAATACACTACTGAATACAGGGCACTTCAAAATAGAATACCCCCAGTGGGCGTGGGGCTTTTAGGGCAATTTGAGAAAATCACAAAATTGTTTAGAAAAATTGTTACATACATTTATTAGAATAATTGTTAAAATCTATGGGAAGACATTACACCATATAGTGTCCACACGAAACAGTAAAAACAATGCAATTGATACAGTTCGCAGATGTATGTCTCCTTTTTCTTAGGCCCAATGCGTTTCAGGATAACAATCCCTTCATCAGGGGAACTTCTTTCTTTGAGAGGAGGTCAATAAAAGAAAGGACAATCTATAACAGAGTACAAAAATGGATTGAGCATGTAAGGTTGTTTACATGCTCAATCCATTTTTATACTCTGTTATAGATTGTCCTTTCTTTTATTGACCTCCTCTCAAAGAAAGAAGTTCCCCTGATGAAGGGATTGTTATCCTGAAACGCATTGGGCCGAAGAAAAAGGAGACTGTATCAATTGCATTGTTTTTACTGTTTCGTGTGGACACTATATGGTGTAATGTCTTCCCATAGATTTTAACAATTATTCTAATAAATTTATGTAACAATTTTTCTAAACAATTTTGTGATTTTCTCAAGTTGCCCTAAAAGCCCCACGCCCACTGGGGGTATTCTATTTTTAATATTCTACTTATTTGGGGTGTTGGCAACCATCTAGTCATTCCACTTGAAGCTCCATTTTCTAAAATCAATACAGGGCACTTTCCCCCCTTCCTGCCCAAGCCAATTTTCGGTCATGCAACACTGTACCCAAATTTCTTAGCATTTTGTTCCCACAAATAGAGCTTTCTTTTGGTTGTATTTGATCACCTCTGGGGGTTTATATTTTTTGCAAAACAAATAAAAAAAGACAGAACATTTTGATCTATACCCTTCTAGTCTATGGCAGAGATAAGCTTTGCGGTATAGTGCATTGCCTATACATTCCTATGCCAAATCCAGTAGAGCAGTGATGACGAACCTTGGTGCCCCAGATGTTTTGGAACTACATTTCCCATGATGCTCAACCACACTGCAGAGTGCATGAGCATTATGGGAAATATAGTTACAAAACATCTGGAGTGCCAAGGTTCACCATCACTGCTCTAGTGGGTGCCGGGTACAGAAATGATGCATCACCTGCAACTGAACTCCACCCATGAATATATCATGAGAACAATGCGTCAGCCAGAGTTGTCCCTTCACAGTCAGGTGGTGGGGGGGGTTTGTCCATCCTGTGCGTCAAACAGCAGTATATACATTGAACAAGCCCTGTCTCACTCTACTGACAAACAAAGCAATCTGTTGGGATTGTTGTACGGTCTGAAGATATGGTTAGAAGGTGACAACTAGGGTTGCCACCTGTCCGGGATTCACAGTTAGTGATGAGCCGAACACCCCCGGGTTCGGTTCGCACCAGAACCCGCGAACGGACCGAAAGTTCGAACGAACATTAGAACCCTATTAAATACAATGGATGCGAACGTTCGAATTCTAAAGTGCTAATTATAACAACTATTATGCATGTTATTGTCCTAAAAAGGGTTTGGGAACCCGGGTTCTGCACCAGGGGACATGTATCAATGCAAAAAGAAGTTTTAAAAACGGTCGTTTTTCGGGAGCAGTCATTTTAATGATGCATAAAGTGAAAAAAAAAAAAAGTCAAATATTCCTTTAAATATCGTACCTGGGGGGTGTCTAAAGTATGCCTGTGAAGTGCCACGTGTTTCCCGTGTTTAGAACTGTCCCTGCACAAAATGACACTTCTAAAGGAAAAAAAAGCCATTTAAAACTGCTTGCGGCTTTAATGTAATGTCTGGTCCCGGTAATATGGATGAAATTCTTTAAGAAAAATGGCATAGCTACCCCATGACCCCCCCCCCCCCCCCCTACCCCAGCCCATTACCAGCCCCTTTGGGTCTTGTATGGATATTAAGGGGAACCCCGCACATAAAATAAAAAAGGCCCTATATACTCTGAACAGCCCTATACAGGCGGTGCATACAAGACAGGGACTGTAGGTTTGTTCTTATGTAGAATCTGTTTGTAATTTTGAACAGGTACATTGTTGAAGTGTAGCTCCAGACCAAAAATCTATTTTTAAACTTTTTGGAAAACATAGGTAAGGGTTATCACCCCTGTAACATTTGTTTTGCTGTCTGTGCCCCTGTTCAGAACATTTCACCTCACTTTCCGTCCCAATGACAACTGTTTTTGAAATGTGGTGTTTTTCTTGAAACAAGGATTGCTGATAAAGCATCAGTACAGAGGAGACACCTTTCTCCCATATTTATTCTTACAGGAGAGAATTTTCCTTCCTAGTGGTAGATTTCCTCTCACTTCCTGTTGTCTTCTTGCGTTTGCAAGTAGGAGTCGTTTGTAAGTTGGATGTTTGAAAGTAGGGACCTGCCGTATATACTCTGCAGAAATAGGCCCCTTAGTTGTTGGTGTTGGCACAACACTGTAAGCACTCACAGTTACTCTTGGTTGGTGCTGGAACGCCCTGCTGTCAACTATTATATCAGGAATTTTAATTACATATAATTGTTGAACAGTGGTAGTAAAAATTGGGCCTTTGATGGTGGTGCTGGTGCCACAACACTGTAAGCCCTGACAGTTACTCTTGGTGGGTGCAGCAATGGGCCCTGCTGTGAATTATTAGATCAAGAATTGTAATTACATGCCCCTGTTGAACAGGGGCTGAAAAATTGGGCCTTAGGCACTGGTGGCACAACACTGCAACCCCTCACAGATACTGTACTTGGAGCACAGCAATGAGCCCTGTTGCAAAGTATTGCTTCAAAAATTGTAATTACACGCCCCTGTTAAACAGGGGCTGAAAAATTGGGCGTTAGGCACTGGTGGCGGCACCCATAAACAAAAATGATCTTCCAAGCTATCATCATCAATCGTATCATTGAGGACTCGGAGGAGGAGGATAGCCAGTCAACATAACAGCACAGGCACTCAGCATCAGCATCAGTCTTGAAGGGATGTGACATGTTAAAATCAATTAGTCTGTTATATCAGCATCAGGTGTGTGGTAGCTGGTGGTGATCCAAGACTGGTTCATCTTGATGAAAGTCAGTCGATCAACCGAGTCGGTGGACAGGCGCACCCTGTGATCCGTGACAAATCCTCCAGCAGCACTGAATGTGCGTTCCGAAAGAACGCTGGATGCAGGACAGGCCAGTAGCTCAATTGCATACTGTGCAAGCTCTGGCCAGTGATCCATCCTCAAGACCCAGTAAGCCAGAGGATTTTCGGTGGGGAAGGTGTCCAAGTCTGACCTTGCCCCTAGATATTCCTGCACCATGTTTATCAGACGCTGGCGATGGTTGCTGGAACCGATCATACTTTGGGGCTGCGGACTAAAGAATTGTCTGAACGCATCGGTCAGACGGCCACCTTCCCCACCGCTCCTTCTTTGACTGGCCGAAGCCTCAGCAACTCGTTGTCCAGGACCAGGAGTTTGCAACCTCCCAGTCTCTGGGAACGCGTTGCACAGACCTTTCTGCAAGGCCTCCCGGAGTTGTCTCATCCTCTGCTCCCTCTGCGACGGTAACATAAGGTCCGCAACCTTACCCTTGTACCGTGGATCAAGGAGAGTGGCCAGCCAGTAATGGTCCCTCTCCTTGATCCGAAGAATACGAGGATCCTTCCGCAGACTTTGCAGGATCAGGGAGGCCATGCAGCGTAGGTTTGCTGAGGCATTCGCTCCGGAGTCCTCTGGGTCACTAAGGACGACATGATCCGCAGCCACCTCCTCCCAGCCACGTACAAGTCCACTGGTTTCTTGGGACTGTAAATCATCCCTAAAAGACTGCTGCTGATGATGCTGAGTGCCAGCCTCCACCTCCATGCTGACACAATCCTCCTCCTCCTCCTCCTCCTCCTCTTCCTGTGCGATGGGTGGGACAGAAGGAACACTGTCTGGGTAAAGGGGGCCTTGAGAGGCAAGGAAGTCCTCCTCTTCCTGCCTCTGTTCTGCCTCAAGTGCCCTGTCCATTATTCCACGCAGCGTGTGCTCCAACAGGTGGACAAGAGGTACAGTGTCACTGATGCATGCACTGTCACTGCTCACCATCCTCGTGGCCTCCTCAAATGGTGCCAGGACAGTGCATGCATCCCTGATCATGCCCCACTGGCGTGGAGAAAAAAAACCAAGCTCCCCTGACCCTGTCCTGGTGCCGTAGTCGCACAGGTACTCATTGATGGCCCTCTGCTGCGTGTGCAGCCGCTGCAGCATGGCCAACGTTGAGTTCCACCTGGTGGGCATGTCACATATAAGGCGGTTCTTGGGCAGGTTCAACTCCTTTTGCAGCTCAGCCAGGCGAGCACTGGCATTATAAGATCTGCGGAAATGCACACAGACTTTCCTGGCCTGCCTCAGGACATCCTGTAAGCCCGGGTACCTGCCCAAGAACCGCTGCACCACCAGGTTAAGGACGTGAGCCACACAGGGCACATGGGTCAGTTGTCCCTGTCGGAGGGCGGAGAGGAGGTTGGTGCCATTGTCGCAAACCACCATTCCTGGCTTAAGCTGGCGTGGCGTCAACCACCTCTCGGCCTGGCCCTGCAGAGCAGACAGGACCTCTGCCCCAGTGTGGCTTCTGTCCCCCAAACACACCAGCGCAAGCACGGCATGGCATCTTTTTGCCTGCGTACTTGCGTAGCCCCGTGAACGGCTACGGAGCACCGCTGGTTCATAGGACAAACCACAGGAAGAGGCCATGGAGGAAGAAGAAGAGGAGGGGGTGGAGGAGAGAGGTGTGTCACAACCAGTAGTAGCATTTTGGAGGCGTGGCGGTGGGACAACCTCCAACACTACTGCACCTTGTCCTGAATCCTTCCCAGCTGCCAAAAGAGTGACCCAATGGGCCGTGAAAGAAAGGTAACGTCCCTGTCCATGCCTGCTGGACCATGAGTCAGCGGTAATATGCACCTTACCGCTGACCGCCCTGTCCAGCGAGGCCAAGACATTGCCTTCCACATGCCGGTAGAGAGCCGGAATAGCCTTCCGTGAGAAAAAGTGGCGTTTGGGAACCTGCCACTGAGGAACCGCACATTGCACAAACTCACGGAAGGGGGCCGAGTCTACCAACTGAAAAGGCAGCAGTTGAAGCGCTAGCAATTTAGCCAAGCTAGCATTCAACCGCTGGGCATGTGGATGGCTGGGAGTGAACTTCTTTCGACGGTCCAGCAGCTGGGGCAGGGAAATTTGCCTGCTAGAATCGGACGTCGGTGTACTGCTAGCAGAGTGGGCGCAAGTACTTGGCTGTGACACACCTAATTCTACACCTTCATTCCTCTCAGTGCATGTTTCAGAGAGGACTGAAGTTATAGTGGGGTTGGAGATCCCAGCTGATGCGGTGCAAGGAGAGGTCCGCTTTGTTCTTTGGTGTGGGTCTTTGAGGTAGGCTTGCCAACGAGCTGCATGGCAGGTCAACATATGTCTGGTCAGGCATGTGGTACCCAAGCGGCTGATGTTTTGGCCACGCGATATACGCTTGAGACATATGTTGCAAACAGCAGCTGTGCGATCTGATGCACTAGCCTCAAAAAAGGCCCACACCAAAGAACTTTTTGAATGACGGGCAGAGGCAGCGCCCTGCACAGGCGGAGCTCTGCGGTGTGATTCCGTCGGTGTACTGCCCTTACGCTGGCCACCAAAGGGCATCCTGCCTCGTTGGAGATGTGCCTCCTCCTCATCCTCCTCCTCCTCCTCTCTCCTATTAGGCACCCACGTGGAGTCAGTGACCTCATCATCCCCTCCCTCCTCATCACTGGAGCCAATCTGGCAGTATGCTGCAGCTGCTGGAACATGACTGCCAGATTGGTGTCCTTCTTGAGCATCCCCTCTGTCTGCTCTCACGCTACTGCCTTCCTCTAGCTGGGTTTCATCATCAGACCCTTCGAAACGCTGGGCATCCTCCTGGAGCATGTACCCAACACTGTGCTGAAACAGTTCGGGGGACTCCTCAGGAGGAGGACATGGTGGGTCTAGGGAAGGAGTGACTGATGATTTGTCTGACATTGATACCAGGGAAGACGACGCTTTGGCAGCTGCTTTTCCAGTACCCTGAGCCTGGGTGAGAGAGGATGAGGAGGAGGAGGAGGGCTTGGTCATCCACTCTACCAAGTCTTCGGCATGATGTGGCTCAACATGTCCAGCTGCCGAAAAGAAGGACAAGCGTGTCCCATGGCCATGTGCTGATGACAATGCACCGCGTCCACGACCAGCACTGTTGCCCCCAGACACAGAGCCTGCTTGCCCTCTTTTATTGCCTCCTGACTGTCTGCCTCTCCTTGTTTGCCTTCCAGACATTCTAATAGATGGCCTGCAGGGAGATGGGAAAAAAGCAATAAGGGCTACCTTCAGGTGTCCTTCTCTGTCCCTTGAAACAAGGACTTTCACAGTGAAAGAAACTGACACTCTCCCTACCTACAGTTTTCTGTCCCTAGAATAAATGTTTTTTTTAAGCACAATATAGCACAAGGACAATTCACTCACTGTCCTTACAGGTCCCTGGAAACAAGGACTTGCAGAGTGAAAGAAAAAAAACACTCTCCCTACCTACAGTTTTCTGTCCCTAGAATAAATGTTTTTTTAAGCACAATATAGCACAAGGACAATTCACTCACTGTCCTTACAGGTCCCTGGAAACAAGGACTTGCAGAGTGAAATAAACTGACACTCTCCCTACCTACAGTTTTCTGTCCCTAGAATAAATGTTTTTTTTAAGCACAATATAGCACAAGGACAATTCACTCACTGTCCTTACAGGTCCCTGGAAACAAGGACTTGCAGAGTGAAAGAAAAAAAACACTCTCCCTACCTACAGTTTTCTGTCCCTAGAAAAAATGTTTTTTTTTAATCACAATATAGCACAAGGACAATTCACTCACTGTCCTTACAGGTCCCTGGAAACAAGGACTTGCAGAGTGAAATAAACTGACACTCTCCCTACCTACAGTTTTCTGTCCCTAGAATAAATGTTTTTTTTAAGCACAATATAGCACAAGGACAATTCACTCACTGTCCTTCCAGGTCCCTGGAAACAAGGACTTGCAGAGTGAAAGAAAAAAAACACTCTCCCTACCTACAGTTTTCTGTCCCTAGAAAAAATGTTTTTTTTAATCACAATATAGCACAAGGACAATTCACTCACTGTCCTTACAGGTCCCTGGAAACAAGGACTTGCAGAGTGAAATAAACTGACACTCTCCCTACCTACAGTTTTCTGACCCTAGAATAAATGTTTGTTTTAAGCACAATATAGCACAAGGACAATTCACTCACTGTCCTTACAGGTCCCTGGAAACAAGGACTTGCAGAGTGAAAGAAAAAAAACACTCTCCCTACCTACAGTTTTCTGTCCCTAGAAAAAATGTTTTTTTTTAATCACAATATAGCACAAGGACAATTCACTCACTGTCCTTACAGGTCCCTGGAAACAAGGACTTGCAGAGTGAAAGAAAATAAACACTCTCCCTACCTACAGTTTTCTGTCCCTAGAATAAATGTTTTTTTTAAGCACAATATAGCACAAGGACAATTCACTCACTGTCCTTACAGGTCCCTGGAAACAAGGACTTGCAGAGTGAAATAAACTGACACTCTCCCTACCTACAGTTTTCTGTCCCTAGAATTAATGTTTTTTTTAAGCACAATATAGCACAAGGAGAATTCACTCACTGTCCTTCCAGGTCCCTGGAAACAAGGACTTGCAGAGTGAAAGAAAAAAAACACTCTCCCTACCTACAGTTTTCTGTCCCTAGAAAAAATGTTTTTTTTAATCACAATATAGCACAAGGACAATTCACTCACTGTCCTTACAGGTCCCTGGAAACAAGGACTTGCAGAGTGAAATAAACTGACACTCTCCCTACCTACAGTTTTCTGTCCCTAGAAAAAATGTTTTTTTTAATCACAATATAGCACAAGGACAATTCACTCACTGTCCTTACAGGTCCCTGGAAACAAGGACTTGCAGAGTGAAATAAACTGACACTCTCCCTACCTACAGTTTTCTGTCCCTAGAATAAATGTTTTTTTTAAGCACAATATAGCACAAGGACAATTCACTCACTGTCCTTCCAGGTCCCTGGAAACAAGGACTTGCAGAGTGAAAGAAAAAAAACACTCTCCCTACCTACAGTTTTCTGTCCCTAGAAAAAATGTTTTTTTTAATCACAATATAGCACAAGGACAATTCACTCACTGTCCTTACAGGTCCCTGGAAACAAGGACTTGCAGAGTGAAATAAACTGACACTCTCCCTACCTACAGTTTTCTGTCCCTAGAATAAATGTTTTTTTTAAGCACAATATAGCACAAGGACAATTCACTCACTGTCCTTACAGGTCCCTGGAAACAAGGACTTGCAGAGTGAAAGAAAAAAAACACTCTCCCTACCTACAGTTTTCTGTCCCTAGAAAAAATGTTTTTTTTTAATCACAATATAGCACAAGGACAATTCACTCACTGTCCTTACAGGTCCCTGGAAACAAGGACTTGCAGAGTGAAAGAAAAAAAACACTCTCCCTACCTACAGTTTTCTGTCCCTAGAAAAAATGTTTTTTTTAATCACAATATAGCACAAGGACAATTCACTCACTGTCCTTACAGGTCCCTGGAAACAAGGACTTGCAGAGTGAAATAAACTGACACTCTCCCTACCTACAGTTTTCTGTCCCTAGAATAAATGTTTTTTTTAAGCACAATATAGCACAAGGAGAATTCACTCACTGTCCTTCCAGGTCCCTGGAAACAAGGACTTGCAGAGTGAAAGAAAAAAAACACTCTCCCTACCTACAGTTTTCTGTCCCTAGAAAAAATGTTTTTTTTAATCACAATATAGCACAAGGACAATTCACTCACTGTCCTTACAGGTCCCTGGAAACAAGGACTTGCAGAGTGAAATAAACTGACACTCTCCCTACCTACAGTTTTCTGTCCCTAGAATAAATGTTTTTTTTAAGCACAATATAGAACAAGGACAATTCACTCACTGTCCTTCCAGGTCCCTGGAAACAAGGACTTGCAGAGTGAAAGAAAAAAAACACTCTCCCTACCTACAGTTTTCTGTCCCTAGAAAAAATGTTTTTTTTTTAATCACAATATAGCACAAGGACAATTCACTCACTGTCCTTACAGGTCCCTGGAAACAAGGACTTGCAGAGTGAAAGAAAATAAACACTCTCCCTACCTACAGTTTTCTGTCCCTAGAATAAATGTTTTTTTTAAGCACAATATAGCACAAGGACAATTCACTCACTGTCCTTACAGGTCCCTGGAAACAAGGACTTGCAGAGTGAAATAAACTGACACTCTCCCTACCTACAGTTTTCTGTCCCTAGAATAAATGTTTTTTTTTAAGCACAATATAGCACAAGGACAATTCACTCACTGTCCTTCCAGGTCCCTGGAAACAAGGACTTGCAGAGTGAAAGAAAAAAAACACTCTCCCTACCTACAGTTTTCTGTCCCTAGAAAAAATGTTTTTTTTAATCACAATATAGCACAAGGACAATTCACTCACTGTCCTTACAGGTCCCTGGAAACAAGGACTTGCAGAGTGAAATAAACTGACACTCTCCCTACCTACAGTTTTCTGTCCCTAGAATAAATGTTTTTTTTAAGCACAATATAGCACAAGGACAATTCACTCACTGTCCTTACAGGTCCCTGGAAACAAGGACTTGCAGAGTGAAAGAAAAAAAACACTCTCCCTACCTACAGTTTTCTGTCCCTAGAAAAAATGTTTTTTTTTAATCACAATATAGCACAAGGACAATTCACTCACTGTCCTTACAGGTCCCTGGAAACAAGGACTTGCAGAGTGAAAGAAAAAAAACACTCTCCCTACCTACAGTTTTCTGTCCCTAGAAAAAATGTTTTTTTTAATCACAATATAGCACAAGGACAATTCACTCACTGTCCTTACAGGTCCCTGGAAACAAGGACTTGCAGAGTGAAATAAACTGACACTCTCCCTACCTACAGTTTTCTGTCCCTAGAATAAATGTTTTTTTTAAGCACAATATAGCACAAGGACAATTCACTCACTGTCCTTACAGGTCCCTGGAAACAAGGACTTGCAGAGTGAAAGAAAAAAAACACTCTCCCTACCTACAGTTTTCTGTCCCTAGAAAAAATGTTTTTTTTTAAGCACAATATAGCACAAGGACAATTCACTCACTGTCCTTCCAGGTCCCTGGAAACAAGGACTTGCAGAGTGAAAGAAAAAAAACACTCTCCCTACCTACAGTTTTCTGTCCCTAGAAAAAATGTTTTTTTTAATCACAATATAGCACAAGGACAATTCACTCACTGTCCTTACAGGTCCCTGGAAACAAGGACTTGCAGAGTGAAAGAAACTGACACTCTCCCTACCTACAGTTTTCTGTCCCTAGAATAAATGTTTTTTTAAGCACAATATAGCACAAGGACAATTCACTCACTGTCCTTCCAGGTCCCTGGAAACAAGGACTTGCAGAGTGAAAGAAACTGACACTGTCCCTACCTACAGTTTTCTGTCCCTAGAATAAATGTTTTTTTTAAGCACACTATAGCACAAGCACAAAACACACTGACACTCTCCCTACCTATCCTTCTCTTTCCCTAAACTAAAGGAATCCAGGTTAAGCAAGAAAGAAATAACAGTCACTGTCCCTGCCTATGCTGCTCTATCCCTGCTCCGGAACACACTACACTAGGCCGCCGTGCTGGCGGCCTTTTATAGTGTGGGGCGTGTACTAAACACCCTCAGCAATAATTGGCCACAGGCATCCTGCCTGTGGCCAATCATTGCTCTCCTCGCTGCCGGCGCTGTGATTGGCCAAGCATGCGGGGTCACAGTGCATGCTTGGCCAATCACAGCGCCTGGATGACACTGCGATGGCGTAGTGCATTGTGGGCCGTTCGCGTCACTCGAATTTGGCGCGAACGGCCCAAATCGTTCGATCTTCGTCGAACGATCGAACAGCCGATGTTCGAGTCGAACGTATGTTCGACTCGAACACGAAGCTCATCCCTATTCACAGTTTGGGGTTGGAATCATGCGTCCGGGTTTCAGACTGCCTTAAACCCGGACACATTATTCAGACTGGACTATGGCTTCCCAGCAGAGTTGCTGGCTGCAGGTGTTAAATCTCAGAGTGTCTGTTACAGGAGAGGAGCGAGGGCTTGATCTGCACCATTTTTTCTCGGCCCTACCCCTCTGTGTCTGCCCACACTCCTTAGAAAAGGAAAGTGCGGGCTGCAAATTTGAAGTCCAGCAGCCTCAGATACATCTGGATGAGAGGAGCTGACTGCCAAGGGGTGAGTGAGGTAAATCAGGGTTCTCAGAGCACCCCTTACTTTAGAGTTCCCCTTTACACCAGAGGCTACAGGTGTTCCCCCTTCAATCAGAGTCCTCTCCGTACATCAGAGTTCTCAGTGTTACCTCTTAAATCAGGGTTCCCAGAGCATCCCTTATGTTAGGGTCCTCAGAGTTCTCCCTTACATCAGAGTCTGCTGAGTCGCCCCTTAGGCCCCTTTCACACTGGGGCAGGCAGGTGCGGTGGCGGTATAGCGGCGCAATTTTCACCGCCGCTATATCATCGTATTTACCGCGATATTCGGCCGCTAGCGGTGCGGTTTTAACCCCCGCTAGCGGCCGAAAAAGATTATTATCGCCCGCTACAGTCACGGTTTGCAGGCAGTATTGCCGCGGTGTCCCATTGATTTCAATGGGAAGGAGCGGTATACACACCGCTCATTTCACCGCTCCAAAGATGCGGCTTGCAGGAGATTTTTTTCCTCCCGCCAGCGCATTGCCTCAGTGTGAAAGCCCTCAGGCTTTCACATTGAGAATACTGGGGCAGGAGTATTTTAGGCGTTATTTATGCGCTATTTTTAGCGCTAAAATTCCTGAAATATGCCTCAGTGTGAAAGGGGCCTTACAGTAAAAGTTTGGAACTCTGTGAGTTCAGATGTAAAAGGGGAACTCTGGACTCCGATGTAAAGGGGGACTCTTGTTATTAACTTCATATGATTAGAATGTTATTTAAAGAGGAAGTAAACCCTGATGGGTTTTACTTCCTCTTTTGCTCCCTGTATAGCCTGCAAATGAAAAGCATAATGGGCTAGTATGCATCGCATACTAGCCCATTATGTGCCACTTACCTGCAAAAGAATCCAGCGCTGTCATCTGTGTTGGCAGCATCCATCTTCTGTCCCCTCTTCCTTCCTGGCCGCTGACTCCGGCGCTGTGATTCGCCGGAGCTGCGTGACGTCATGCATGCGCACGGGAGCCGCGATTCACGGCACAGGCTGGGAAAGAAACGCCACTTAGTTTTGTTTCTTCCCCGCGCATGCGCATTGACGTTTTTCGGCGGACTACAAGTGAAAAATCTCCTAAACGGCGCACGTTTAGGAGATATTTCCACTACCTATAGGTAAGCCTTATTCTAGGCTTACCTATAGGTAGAAGTCCAACAAGTGGCTTTACAACCACTTTAATAGCAAAATATATGTATAGTTTATACTACAAAACAAAATTGCCGTGCGCTGCTAACGTGTTTGGGTTTGACTTGAAGAAAAGATGGCAACCCTAGTGACAACGCACCTACCTGTTTACACACATGTACCTGGGTGATGGAGGTGCCGGGTCACTGCATTCTATATGGCACAGAAATAGGTGCAGTTCTTCTACAAATTGATTAGAATTCTTTTATGTCCATTTATATACAAATAAAGCAAAGTGTTATGCACAGAATAGAATCCCTCAGATTATCTTCCTTAAACCGTATTTGTCATTTTCTGCTGGCATCAAATAAATAAAGCTCTGTGACAAAGCAGCTGAATGACGGAGTGTAGCAGAAGAGGATTAAAATTGCACCCAGGCTACCAAATAAGATGCAATTTGCAGGTAATTTGGAAGCAATCCTCTCTAACAACTGCCTATCACTCTCCTACTTCCCAATACAGACAAACAACTGCTGGGAGGCTGGCGTCAGACAGGTGCGTCTATCTACATTACACACAACAAACTCCAGATTAAGCCCAGCCAACATGTGGCTTGTCAGCTGCGGCAGAACTACTCGCCCCAGCATGCCCTGGCGGGTTTCGACACACAATTGTCTTTGCACTTTATCATGCACTGTTGTCACAATCAAAATGTGATTGTATCTGAAAGAAGACCGAGTTCCAGGGCTCAGTAGTACATCACACAAATGGGAAAAAGATATAACACAGCATGGCAGCACTAAAGAATCTCTATTGAGCTAAACTCCAAGCAAATCGTTAAAAACACAACTGAAAAACATGTAAGGGAGATGTTTTAGCTGTCCGAGTATTTCTATTTGTACATCCAGTCCTTTTTTTTATTTCCATTAATTTTTTTATTATTTTTATTGCATTTTAGTGTAAATATGAGGGATCTTTACATTCCTTGTAATTGGAATAAAAGTGACCCAAATGTATTTATTTTTTCTTAAAATAACAGTGTTAAAATAAAAAGTAAAATAAATAAGAAAAAAAATGAAAAAATGTTAACGCGCACCATCCCCTAGAAAAATCTGGGATTTTTTGTAAAAAAAAAGATTTACGATTCGAATAGAGTTTTTTTTTATGACACCGAGCTGGTCCTGAAGGAGCTACGGGCAGGAGTTTTTAGGCGAGGCCTAAGGCGGCTTCGGCCTAGTCCGTGGTGTCCAGCCTTGCGGCCCACCTCGCCGGTCCTGAGGAGCTGCGGGCAGGAGTATTTAGGCGAGGCCGCGGCTTCGGCCTAGTCCGCGGTGTCCAGCCTTGCGGCCCACCGTGCTGGTCCTGAGGAGCTACGGGCAGGAGTTTTTAGGCGAGGCCGCGGCTTCGGCCTAGTCCGCGGCGTCCGGCCTCACGGCCCACCGCGCTGGTTCTGAGGAGCTGCAGGCACTTGTTTTTAGGCGAGGCCGCGGCTTCGGCCTAGTCTACGACGGCCGGCCTCGCAGGCCCTTCTTAGCGCCGGTCCTGGGGGGAAAAAAAAAATCGAAAAAATCGATTTTGTGAAAATCTGAATCGATTTGACCTGCCTACTCGATTTTTAAATCAAATCGATTTTTAGCACAGCCCTATACGTGAGTTATGAAAACGGTATTCAAACCACACATGTGAGGTATAACTGCGATCGGTAGAGCTAGAGCAATGATTCTAGCCCTAGACCTCCTCTGTAACCCAAAACATGCAACCTGTAGAATTTTTTAAACGTCGTCTATAGAGATTTTTAAGGGTAAAAGTTTGTCGCCATTCCACGAGCGGGAGCAATTTTGAAGCGTAACATGTTGGGTATCAATTTACTCAGCGTAACATCATCTTTCACAATATAAAAAAAAAAAAACTGGGATAACTTTACTGTTGTCTTATTTTTTTATTAAAAAAGTGTATTTTTTCCAAAAAATGTGTGCTTGTAAGACCGCTTCGCAAATATGGTGTGACAGAAATTGCAGCGACCACCATTTTATTCTCTAGGGTGTTTGAAAAAAAAAAAACAACATATAATGTTTGGGGGTTCCAAGTAATTTTCTAGCACAAAAATAGGATTTTTTTACTCACCGTAAAATCCTTTTCTCTGAGTCCATGGACCGACACAGCTTCTCTATTGACAAAGTGGGTATTATCCGTTAATTAGGAGTGACTAGGCAGAAAAACTTGTAAAAAGTGTTGCATCACACCTTCTACAGTACCGCCCAGGGGGCGGACCCTCTGGGTATACCCTCTCAGTCTGCATCTTCGCAGATCAGTTCGTCAAAAAGCAGTACAAACTTAAAAGGAGGGGTGGGTGCTGTGTCGGTCCATGGACTCAGAGAAAAGGATTTTACGGTGAGTAAAAAATCCTATTTACTCTTTCGTCCATGGACCGACACAGCTTCTCTATTGACAAAGTGGGACGTCCCAAAGCAGTGTCAGAGAAAAAACGAGGGGTGGTAACAGCATAAAGATAAACTTCACCCCAAACACAAAACAGCACTCCTCCAACGGAGGAGTTGCAACTCTAAACAGCCGCTTGCAAAACCTTGCGGCCAAAAGAGGCATCCGAAGATGCACCTACATCAATTTTGTAGAATTTTGTGAAAGTGTGAGCGGACGACCAAGTCGCCGCTTTACATAATTGGGAAACAGACGCTTGATGTCGGAAAGCCCAAGAGGCACCTATTGCCCTGGTCGAATGCGCCGTGATAGGAAAGGGGGGCGCCTGACCCTTTAAGGCGTAAGCCTGGATTACTATCTGTCGGATTCACCTAGAGATGGTGGCCGATGAGACTGCTTGGCCCTTCTTGGGACCAGCCACCGAAACAATCAGTGAGTCTGACTTCCGGAACAGGGAAGTAGCAGATAGGTATACTCTCAAAGCTCAGACAACGTCCAAGGAATGCAACGCCGACTCCTTAGGATTCGACGGCTGAGGACACAAGGATGGAAGTACAATGTCTTCGTTGAGATGAAAAGCCGAAACGACTTTGGGAAGAAAGGAAGGCTGCGGCCGGAGCACCACCTTATCCTTGTGGAAAATCAAATAGGGAGCCTTGCAGGACAAGGCTGCCAGCTCAGAGACTCATCTAACTGACGTAACAGCCACCAAAAAGACCACTTTCTGAGAAAGTGTCAACAGGGGAATATCTCTAATATTCTCAAACGGTGCCTTCTGAAGCACCGAGAGGACCAGGTTCAAGTCCCACGGAGGTAACGGGGGACGGACCGGAGGGGCCACATGTCGGACCCCCTGCACAAATGTACTCACGAGAGAGTGAGTCGCCAGGGGTCGCTGAAAAAAGACAGCCAGGGCAGATATCTGTCCCTTAAATCGTACTTAGGGCAAGCCCTTGGTCCACCCCATGCTGTAAAAACAGCAGGATTCTGGAAACCAAATAGGTACGCGGATGCCATTTCATTTCCTCACACATGGAGATGT
Organism: Rana muscosa; assembly: GCA_029206835.1. NCBI lineage: Eukaryota > Metazoa > Chordata > Amphibia > Anura > Ranidae > Rana > Rana muscosa. Next base: position 289,954,652 of record CM055128.1, on the reverse strand, counting down.
AGGCCCTCCAAGTGCGGTGATAGACCTTCCTAGAGGACGGTTTCCGAGCACTTCTCATAGTAGAGATTACTGAGTCTGACAGGCCCCAGTCTCTCAGTACCTGGTTCTCAACAGCCATGCCGTTAAAGCCAATGACTGTAAAGCAGGATGGAATATGGGACCTTGCGATAGCAGGTCCTTCCGTAGTGGTAGGCGCCAGGGGACGTCTGCTACCAGACGTACTAGATCGGCGTACCAAGGACGCTGAGGCCAATCAGGAGCGATTAGGATCATTGGAATTCCCTCTGCCTCCACTCTGCGGAGCAGAAGAGGAAGAAGCCTTAAGGGAGGGAAGGCATAGATTAGCCGATACTGACCCCACGATGCTACCAACGCATCCGTTGCGTCTGCCCATGGGTCTCTTGACCGGGCCACAAATCTCAATATCTTCCGACTGAGTCGGGAAGCCAGAAGATCTACGTCTGGTGTGCCCCATCTTTGGCAGAGGAGTTGGAACACCTCCGGGTGTAAGGACCCTTCTCCCTGGTCCAGCATCTGGCGGCTCAGGTAGTCCGCCTGCCAGTTTTCCACACCCGGAATGTACACGGCCGACAGTGCCGGTACGCTCCTCTCTGCCCACTTCAGGATGCGAGCGATCTCCGATGTTGCAGCTGAGCTTCTTGTTCCTCCTTGATGATTGACATATGCCACTGCTGTGGCGTTGTCTGACTGGATCCTGACTGGACGCCCTTGCAGCCTCTGAGACCATTTGAAGAGGCACAGCCTGATCGCCCGGATTACCAGGACATTGATCGGCAGGAGGGCTTCCTCTGGGGTCCAGCGACCTTGCGCCGACTGGACACCCCAGACTCCCCCCCAACCTGTAAAGCTGGCGTCCGTCGTGATCACTATCCAGTAAACCGGAAGAAATGACTTCCCGACCATTAGAGCCGGTGCTGTCAGCCACCATACCAGGGATCTCCCGACTATGTGGCTCACTCGGATTTGATAATCCAGAGATGATGGACACCTGTTCCATCTGGACAGAACTTCCTTCTGTAACACTCGAGTGTGGTATTGAGCATATGGAACCGCCTCGAAGGAGGCTACCCTGAGGCCCAACACTCGCATGCAAAAAACGGAGTGATGACCAATTCCTGGAAGTCAGCTGCCGTACTGCAGCCCGGAGGGTCTGCAACTTCTCCACAGGGAGGAATACCTTTGCCTCTGAGGAATCCAGAATCAACCCCAGGTACACTAGGCGTTGAGTGGGCACCAATACTGACTTTTGCGTGTTTAGTATCCAACCATAGTCTCGAAGAGTCTGACAGGTAATGGACACGCTTACCTCTAATTCTGAGCTTGAAGGGGCCTTCAGCAGAAGGTCATATAAGTAGCCTGTGATAGCGATACCCCGCTGTCTTAGAAGTGCCAGAATCGGAGCGAGCACCTTGGTGAACGTCCTGGGTGCTGAGGCAAGGCCCAACGGGAGGGCCACAAACTGGTAGTGGTCCTTCCCGATAGCAAATCGCAGAAACCTCTGGTGTCTGGAGTATATGGGGACATGCAGGTATGCGTCCTTGATGTCCAAGGAGGCCAGAAAGTCCCCCGGATGGAGAGCCGTGACTACAGATCGAACCGACTCCATCCGGAAACTTTGTACCTTCACAAAGCAATTGAGGGCTCTGAGATCCAAGCTTGGACAAACCCCCTCCTTCTTCGGCACAATGAACAGATTTGAGTAAAAACCCCGTTCCAGTTCTGGAACTGGAATAACTACCCCGCGTTCCAGTAGACCCTGGACCGCCCCATACAGGGCCTCCCGACGGGTCGGTAGTAGCTGGAGATTGGAGGTGTTGAATCTGTCCGGTGGACAAGAGAGAAACTCTATCTTGTAGCCTGAGGAGATTTACTTCGCAAACCCACCTGTCGGAGATTAGTGCTGTCCACTGAGTCGCGAATTTGCGAAGACGTCTCCCCACCCGAGAGCTGGGTGGGGGTGGACCTTCATGCGGACGCAAATTTGTCCGCAGGCTTATTGGGTATGTGGGACCAAGGACGCTTTTGTCCTTGGGCAGGCGCTTTATCGGCCTGGGGTCTTTTCCCCGTCGCCCTAGGGGGACGAAAAAACCACTTGTGTGCAGTAAAGGAGGGCCCTTGCCCTTGGCGTGGCCCCTTACCCTTGCTAATTTGGGGAAGCAAAGTGCTTTTACTTCCTGTGGCATCCTTGATGATGTCATCCAGAGAAGCCCCAAAAAGTCTGTCACCCTTAAAAGGCAGATCCAACAGGGCTTTCTTGGAAGTCTGGTCCGCAGACCAGCCTTTTAGCCAGATCAGGCGGCGTATTGCTACTGCATAAACCGAAGTTTTAGACAGCAGGGGAATAGTATTCATGTCTGACTCGCAGACAAACCTAAGGCCCTGGACCAACAGGTTGGCCAATGTTATTTCATCAGGAGGAGCATCTCGCTCCTTAACCCCTGGAGTAGCAATCTTGCCCATTCAGTAAGTGTGTGAGACACTAGGGCCCCCGCCAATGCCGGGCGTACTGCCGAGCCTACCACTGAGTATAGGTAGCAAGCGAGTGCTTCAGCCTTCTTATCCACAGGGTCCTAGAAAACAGGAGCCCCTTCTACAGGAATTGTGGTGGCTCTATTAAGTCTGGACACCGGAGGGTCCACTATAGGGGGGAGAGGTCCATTTCTTCAGAAAACTCTCCTCAAAAGGGGTACCGTACCGCAAACCTCTTTGGGGCTGTAAAGACCCTCAGTGGGTTCTCCCATTCCTTGTATAAGAGTTTATCAAAAGACACACAAGGGAACACCTTAGCAGTGCGGGCAGGTCTATGAAACCCAAGTGGACTGGAGTCTCTGCTGCTTCTGCAGTATTTTCCAATTTTAGCATATCCCGCACTGCAGTAATAAGGTCAGATACCAAAGCCGTCTCGCGTACTGACCTGGACTTTGAGTCATTCTCACTGTCCGGTCACGGTCTGCAGTCTCTGATGCGTCAGAATCTGGGCCCCGAGCCGTAGCTGGACCTGGTTCTGCACCAGAATTATCCCCAGAAGCTTGCAGGGGATGGGGCGTTTACTACCCCCTGTATTCCCGTGTGCTGCTTCCACCCTGGCAGCAAACGCCTCTAGGATTGCAGTCATAGCGTTCATAGACACCTCAGGGGCACCAGCTGCTAAATCTGGTGTTTCAGGGGAGAAGACATCTGGCTCAGATGCCATGCTGACCACACGCTGACACTCACAGGGCTCCAGGCAAGATATCAATAGGCCACCCTCCTGTGCTGCAGAGAGGCCGGGTCACCCAGAGGACTCACCACCCTGGATAGGTACTGCTATGCTGCGCCTGTGATGCTGTCCCCCCTGCTGTGTCAGTCTGCTTCTTTTATCAGCACTTCCTGTGTGAATTTTCGCGCCAGTGTAATGCACCCTAGAGGCCGGAGGCTCTCGAAAAATGGTTGCCAAAAACGTCTGTATGGAAGATAATGTGGGCTCTAAGAAAATGGCCGCCGACAGAAGATAGAGGTCAAGCAGCCATAGCCCACAAAAAGATGGCCGCCGAACGGCAATATCTGCATACAGGGTGGACAAACATGGCCGCCGATCAGCTGATAGGGGCCAGTGGGTGTGGCCGAACCACATGAAGATGGCCGCCGGGCAGTCACAAGAGGCCAAACTTGGCATGGACCACCTCAAAATGGCCGCCAACAGCATGGAGGAGGAAGGACACAAACACAGGTAAGAAAAAATGACATTTCTTTTAAATGTTAGTTACAGCCAGCCCCGCTCCAGTGGGACCCCCTAGGTGACCCCCAGCACCCAGCAACCTTTAGCTAGAAGCCCAGGGAGGAGGGAAAGGCAGGGAGAGAGGGAAGAAAGGGGCCACAACCACTTACTTGATCTCTCCAGGAATGTCCAGCTAAATCACCCAGCCGAGGCAGGGGAGTTTTACTTACCTATCCTGCATGTATTCTGCTGGAAGACATTCCAAACAGATCATCGTCCGCGCACGGAAGGTGACTGTTGGCCAGGCATGCTGAGATTGAACCCAGAAGGGACGATCATATGTATGCCCTGGAGCATGACGCTCACCGGCCAGGCTGCTGCGACTCGGCCGTAAGGTCAGCCGAAGCTGAGCGGGTCCGATGCAGGCCCTGGAGCGTAAGCTCACCGGCCACCCGTGGAGCGACGGGCATGTCGTGGAAAACCCAGCGCGTAGCTAGGGTCGACACACGCTCGATGGCCGAAACTGGGGAGACTACAAGGATCGAGGATCCAGCCTGTCACCCAGTCGGCAGTTGATCGAAGATCGCAGGAAACAACAAATGTAGCAAAAAATAAATAAAATATATATATATATATATATATATATATATATATATATCTTTTTTCCCCGGACCAATGGGCCCGAAGGGAGCCATGTCCTACTCCTTGCTAGACAGAAAAAAACTGATCTGCGAAGATGCAGACTGAGAGGGTATACCCAGAGGGTCCGCCCCCTGGGCGGTACTGTAGAAGGTGTGATGCAACACTTTTTACAAGTTTTTCTGCCTAGTCACTCCTAATTAACGGATAATACCCACTTTGTCAATAGAGAAGCTGTGTCGGTCCATGGACGAAAGAGTAAAAATGATTTTAACTTGTAAACACCAAATCTCAAAAGAGGCTCAGTCCTTAAGTGGTTAATCACTAAAAAGCCAACCGCTGGCTCTAAAAAACGGCAGGCGTCACCCCGGTTTAACCCCTTCAAGCCTATTTAACGCATATTTAAAGGGATAAAAGTGGTTGTAAAGCCACTTTGTTTACTAAATAGAATCCCCTTTAAGTTATGTGCCCCAGTGTATGTGCTTTATAAAAAAATATGTAGCTTTATACCTTATTTCAGAGCACTGCTCGGTGCTCACGTGACCGCCCGCCGCTCTCCTCCACGATTTGAGAGCTACAGCCGTATACATCATGTATACAGCAGAAGTAATCTGAAAAGCAATGGAGATGATTTAATAAAACTGAAGCGTGCAAAATCTGGTGCAGCTGTGCATGGTAGCCAATCAGCTTCTAACGTCAGCTTATTTAATTAACCTTTGACAAAAAACCTGGAAGCTTATTGGTTTCAATGCAGAGCTGCACCAGATTTTGCACTTTCAGTTTTAGTAAATCAACCCCAATGTACATTGCTAGAATTACATACTGCCCTTTTAAGGGATAGGTGTAAGGCTAGGCATAGATCCAGCTAGGACTTCCACAATATGATATAAGGCATTAAGTATTAGCAGTAGAGATCCAGGGGCCCATACTGATAGAAGGTGACATCATACACCTATCTTATAAATTGCTTTATTCTGTCTACCGGAAAAGGACCCCACATCGCCCATGCAATGGTCAGAATAGCTAGTGACAGGGAGGGTCTGAGAAGGTGGTCTAAATCTGGGATACATTACATTGTACAGATTAAAATGAGAAAGGAAAAGTGGGGTTGGGAAAAAGAGGGAGAAAAAAAAGTGGGGAAGAGGGAGGAAAGAAGGAGGAGGGGGCAAGGGGAAGGGGGAGAGAAGAAGGGGGAGGGGGCATGGGGAAAGGACAGCGGGGGAGGAAGAAGGGTGCCACCAGTGGCCAGGGCCGTCGGAACAGGACAGGCAAAACAAGCAATTGCTTGGGGCCCCGAGCTGGCCTAGGGCCCCAGCCTGCTGCCTGTCACTGTCCTCGATTTTCGCCCGGAGCCGATCCGCGGATTGCAGCCTTAGGAAAGGCCGCGGCTTCGGCCTAGCTCCGGAGCGGCGGCCATCTTGGTACACCCGGCGGTGACAGGCCGTCGCTATTGCTTATGGGAGTTGTAGTCCACAACGGCGGCTACGTGCTGATGCTTCCTGCTCCTGGGGGGAGGAGTCAGTGTCAGTCACAGTCACTCAGGAGGGCAGCGCAGGCGTGATACAACTCCCATTGCGGTCGGATCAACTTTTGCCCGCCAGACAGTGCCTCTGGAAAAGGTAAGTCAGTGAATGACTTTTTAATGGAGTGATAAAGTCTCTAATAGTTCCACAAATAAAAAAGTAAATACGTTTTCTTGAAAAGTAGTAAAGAATCTGTCTTTCTTTGGCTCCACAAGCATGTACTTGTACTGTTGTACATGATTATTCTGTTCTTCTGTCCAGTAATTCAGCCAGGCCAGGATCAGGATCCCTGAATATTAGTGCGCGGCTGCAAACAACTTCCTGGTCACAGCAGCCTGCTTCTCCATCCCAATCCCCACTATTGGAGAAATGTCCAGTATCAGGGTTTTTTTATTTATTTTTTTACTAAATAAAAAAAATAAAAAACCCTGATACTGGACATTTCTCCAATAGTGGGGATTGGGGTGGAGACGCAGGCTGCTGTGACCAGGAAGTTGTTTACAGGAGAAAAGCGCACGAATATTCAGGGATCCTAATCCTGGCCTGGATTACTGGACAGAACAGAAATCATGTACAAGTACATGCTTGTGGAGCCATAGAAAGACTGACAGATTCTTTACTACTTTTCAAGAAAACGTATTTACTATTTTATTTGTGGAACTATTAGAGACTTTATCGCTCCATAATTATTTTTGAATATTTTTATTATTTTAACAGTGGACATTACAGGGGGAGATGTGGACAGTACAGGGGGGAGATCTGGATATTACAGTGGGGGAGATGTGGACATTACAGGGGGAGATGATGTGGACAGTACAGTGGGGGAGATGATGTGGATATTACAGTGCGGAGTCCCCCTGTCCATCCCACGGTCCCCCTGTCCATCCCACTGTCCATAAACAGTCCTAAGCAGCATCTTAATGTTAATGCGAGTGTGTATGTGTTTTAAGTATGTTGGATTATTTGCAACAGCAGTATTTGCACTGTAAACCTTTTTTATTTATATAAAGTGTGGGTGAGCTTAAACTGTATCGCTATGCTGTGGTTCCTGTAGGCTTTGCGTGAGTGCGCGGGGGGGGGGTTGGGGGGGCCTCCATGTCCATTTTGCTTGGGGCCCCCAAATTCCTTCAAACGGCCCTGCCAGTGGCTGTGTACCCAGGCAGAGACATGGAAGGGAGTCCACCTGTAGTCAATTTAGTGGTATTAGGCCGGGTTCTAATCGGTGTGACTTGAGTCGGTCTGATTTAGAAAAAGGTTCCTGCAGTACTTTTGGTCTGACTCTGGTACGATTTGCATTGACTTCTGTTAAAAAAGCTGGGGTCCGACTTCAAGGACTTTGAAGTTGCAGGCAGTGTGAATCCAGGCTTAAAAAGGAGGGCCTGTGATTTCAATGTCCCACACACAGCATAGCCTTGACATCAGCCTGTTTAGACAGCCAATAGTCACTTAAAGTAGGGATGCACCGACATTTCGGCCGCCGAAACATATCGGTCGAAAATGGCCTTTTTGGCAATCTGCCAAAAGAGAAAAATGGCCGATAATGGAGCCGAAAATGGGGTGAGGCCTGGGCGGGGCTCCTCCCCCTGGTGCCGCCCATTACGGGGGTGTCCTATAGAGCAGAAGAGAAAAAGGAGAGCCGCCGCGTTGATTTGAGTGCCGGGAACATAACAGCTTTCATTTCAATAGCTGTGTGTTCCCCGCGGCGCGCCGTCACATACAGCCCCACCCCCTTGTCCAGGGAACTTTGATAGACAGATCAAAGTGCCCAGACAAAGAGCTGTTATGTTCCCAGCGCTCTAATCAACCAGGCGGTGGCTCTCTTCTCTCTTTCCTCTCTTCCCCTGCACAGAAAGGCTGCACTGGGGGCACAGGAAGGCTGCACTGGGGACACAGGCTGGCTAACTGGCTGCACTGGGGACACAGGCTGGCTAACTGGCAGCACTGGGGACACAGGCTGGCTGGCTGGCAGCACTGGGGACACAGGCTGGCTGGCTGCACTGGGGACACAGGCTGGCTAACTGGCTGCACTGGGGACACAGGCTGTCTAACTGGCTGCACTGGGGACACAGGCTGGCTAACTGGCTGCACTGGGGACACAGGCTGGCTAACTGGCTGCACTGGGGACACAGGCTGGCTGCACTGGGGAGACAGGCTGGCTGCACTGGGGAAATAGGCAGGCTTGCACTGGGGACACAGGCTGGCTGCACTGGGGACATAGGCAGGCTGCATCTGACGGGCACTGGTGAGGCTGAATTGATCTCTTGTATCATGTCTGCAGTCTCTGGCAATTCTCCCGTACCATGTCCCCAGTCTTTGACCATCTCCTGTACCATGTCCCCAGTCTCTGACCATCTCCTGTACCATGTCCCCAGTCTCTGACCATCTCCTGTAATGTGTCTGCAGTCTCTGACCATCTCCTGTACCATGTCCCCAGTCTCTGACAATCTCCTGTACCATGTCCCCAGTCTCTGACCATCTCCTGTACCAGTTGGCCCGCCCTTTCCATCTATAATAGTTTCAACTCTTCTGGGAAGGCTGTCCACAAGGTTCAGAAGCACATTTTTGAGGTCAGGCACTGATATGGACGAAAAAGGCCTGGCTTGCAGTCTCCGCTCTAATTCATCCCAAAAGCATTCTATCGTGTTGAGGTCAGGACTCCACCCCAGACTCGCTCATCCATGTCTTTATGGACCTTGCTTTGTGTACTGGTGCGTAGTCATGTTGGAACAGAAAGGGGCCATCCCCAAACTGTTCCCACAAAGTTGGGAGCATGAAATTGTCCAAAATTACTTGGTATGCTGACGCCTTAGGGGTTCCCTTTGCTGGAACTAAGGGGCCAAGCCCAACCCCTGAAAAACAACCCCACACCATAATCCCCCCTCCACCAAATGATTTGGAGGGGTGGCCTAACACTTTTTGCAATATAGTGTTAATGAGCATGTTTGGGGTGGAGGAACTTGACTGGCCTGCACAGAGTCCTAACCTCAACCCGAAAGAACATCTTTGGGATGAATTAGAGCGGAGACTGTGAGCCAGACCTTCTCGTCCAAAGTCAGTGCCTGACCTCACAAATGCGCTTTTGGAAGAATGGTCAAACATTCCCATAGACACACTCCTAAACCTTGTGGACAGCCTTTCTAGAAGAGTTAAAGCTGTTATAGCTGCAAAGGGTGGGCCAACTCATTATTGAACCCTACGGACTAAGACTGGGATGCCATTAAACTTCATGTAAAGGCAGGCGTCCCAATACCACACCACTGAAGGAAGAAGAGGAAGAAGACTTGGGAAGAAGATTGGGCTGGGCTTAGAAAAAAAAATATATATATATATATATATATATACATACACACACACAAAAATACAAAAACCCATATGGTAGGGAGAACTGTAGGGTAGTGGGGGGGGGGGGGACAAAACCGGGAAATCTGGGGTGGGGGGATGGGGCTGCCAAGCTTGAAGTTGGACTTTATTACTCTAGGTCGGCACCTGTCAAAATGTCTGTAAAATCTCCAAGAGTCATTTTCTAATATTACCTCTGCTTTGAATGATCCCTGGAAATAATAATAGATATAATACTTGCGCAATGTGGGAACTTCACATGCGGTATGTGTTTTATTGTAGAACAATAGACAGAGAAGGAGAGAAAAGCTGAGAAACTAGCTGTAAAGGGTATTATTAATGCTTTTATGAACACTGCCATTAATCGTATTTTTTGTGTGTGTGTTTTATTCAGTTACGTGCACCCCATGGCTTCAAAAGAGTGGCTGGGACAGAATTTCGGCTGTCGGATAAAGAAGTCCCACAGCAGTTTCATTCATTGCTGGGTACATGGGTAATTGGGAACCTGGCTGGGCTCACCTGAAGGATGATAAAGCTCTCAGCAATGCTGGGCCCAGCAGCCTTTCTCATTTCCTTCTGCCATTAGCCATCAAACTAGCTGAGCAATTTTAGCTTTGCCGTGTCCTCTGGGCATCGTAGCCCCAGCTCAGTGCACACTCTAGTGAGCCTGTCCGGGAAATTGAGTGCAAGCCTTCATGATGGCTGATGCCAAGCTCTACTGTTTATGGAGGACATCTAAGCTCTTAGGTTAGAAAATAAAAGAACTGAGTGGTTGCTATGGGCGGTGTAGACGCTTTCCCTTGTCTCCATATTTCATAAATTACCTGCAGAGAGCTTCTGGACTTAGAACTGCTTGACTCAAGGCAACATTGCAAGGACAAAAAAACAGAAAACACTCAATTGCTGTGTGACTTGGCGATAAAAAGATACCTACTGAAAGACTTGACACCATAAAAATAAAAGACCCTTTGTTAGTGATTTTTTTTTTAGCAATTTAGTATTGTTTGAAAAGGTTAAAACAAGGTGATGTACTTACTTGGGTAACATGGCCCTTATAAAAAGAATAAAGAAAAACAAACCATTGGTCTCAATGACCCCAGCACTCGTATCAGGGACCTCAATAAAACCCCAAACATCAGTGTCAGTGACTGGAATAAAACCTCCAACATTGGTCTCAGTGACTGGAATAAAACCTCCAACATCGGTGTCAGTGACTGCAATAAAACCTCCGACATTGGTGTCAGTGACTGGAATAAAACCTCCAACATCGGTGTCAGTGACTGCAATAAAACCTCCGACATTGGTGTCAGTGACTGGAATAAAACCTCCAACATCAGTGTCAGTGACTGTAATAAAACCTCCAAAATTGGCATCAGTGACTGCAATAAAACCTCCGACATCGGTGTCAGTGACTGCAATAAAACCTCCGACATTGGTGTCAGTGACTGCAATAAAACCTCCAACATTGGTGTCAGTGACTGCAATAAAACCTCCGACATCGGTGTCAGTGACTGCAATAAAACCTCCAACATCGGCGTCAGTGACTGCAATAAAACCTCCGATATTGGCGTCAGTGACTGCAATAAAACCTCCGACATTGGCGTCAGTGACTGCAATAAAACCTCCAACATCGGTGTCAGTGACTGCAATAAAACCTCCGACATCGGCGTCAGTGACTGCAATAAAACCTCCGACATTGGTGTCAGTGACTAGAATAAAACCTCCGACATCGGTGTCAGTGACTGCAATAAAACCTCCGACATTGGTGTCAGTGATTGCAATAAAACCTCCAACATTGGTGTCAGTGATTGCAATAAAACCTCCGACATTAGTGTCAGTGATTGCAATAAAACCTCCGACATTAGTGTCAGTGACTGCAATAAAACCTCCAACATTGGTGTCAGTGACTGCAATAAAACCTCCGACATTGGTGTCAGTGATTGCAATAAAACCTCCAACATTGGTGTCAGTGACTGCAATAAAACCTCTGACATTGGTGTCAGTGACCGCAATTAAACCCCCCCAGCATTGGAATCAGTTACTGCAATAAACCCCCCAGTATTGGTGTAGGTGGCAGTGCTGTAACACACTCCCCTCTTCCCGACACTGGTTGCTCCACACCCTCAACCAATGGTGGTCAGTGACAGTGTTTTTTAAGCTCCTGTCCACTGTCATGCATAAGCGCCCCCAAGCCCGTGTTCTGACAAAATTCCAAACCTGGCAGAATGAGCAACCGAGCACAGCTGGGCCCTGCCAAGTGGCTGTGATTGACAGCAGCAGGAGCCAATGACTCTCACTGTTGTATCTGCGTCAATAAGGAGAGAGAGAGAGCCGTGAGAGCAATCAAAGGGACTTTTCTGAGTTAGGAAAACATACTTGAATAGAATCTCTTTAAACTAGAGTTTAGTGTCACTTCAAAACTCTAGTCTGTTTTTTCTGACATCTGTATCAATGGGGAGTTTTATATGGACTTCCTACTGCCAACACCATGTGACACAAAACCTACATGGGGTACGGACTGAAAAGTAGTGGAGTGATGGGGTATGGGAAAGGTGAGTATAGCTGGGTCGGGGATGAACCTTTAAATAGACCCTAGAAAGGTGAAAAGTGGACATTACAGCAGGGAAGGTTATTCATCGCTTTACAAAGTGCTTAACTCTGGAAATTAATGCCATATTTTTCTCAGTACAGAAGAAAAGGCCTATCTTATGCCTTAAAAGCATATTTATGTGTGATAACCAACATCTATCACCTTCTCTTTGTATGTTAACAAAAAAAAAGGAAAAAAGCACAATTAGGAACAATCAGGGCCAGAGTTTTGCCAGCTGAAAGATTTTGGCAGAGGCGCTAAATTCCATCTTAATTCATATCAACTCAGCGGGAGATTTAACGTTGAGGGTGTCCATGCTTTTTAGGTGAGAGATTAAAGCATAAATAAGTCACCTCTGGAGCTGGGATTGTAAAACTGCGCTGGAAAGGCTTGGTGGGTTTCCTGGCTGCCATAAATATTCCACAGGAGCCAAGTAAACAAACTAGAAATAGAAAAATAGAAATTACTGGTAGAGGAAACAGACTGTGAAAGAACACCGCAGCACCGGGTTAGCTTATGTACTGACAGATATTTATCAGCTTTACGAGTCACAGTGGAGCTGCACCGGCCACGTAGTCTCTTGGCGCTAAACAGGAGTCACCGATAATGCAATGTGCATGGCTTGCCACTCACAGTGAGGAGCCAAAGAATAAACAGTGATTAAGGTAAGCCGTAGATGGTGCGACCACGGGTTGCAGGAAATAAAATCGCTCGATTCCCCCATCAACACAGTCAGTGTTGATAGGGGAATCCCTTCCGCTGAGCTATTGCTTTCCCCCTGCAGAGGAGGGTATGGGAAGCCGTCCCTGCCAGGAGAACACAGTGATTATATATAGAGGCTATAGCTGATGGCAATAATCACATGCTGAATCCAACATGCTGGTTGTATCTATTTGATTGATGGATTGACTTGGGTATATTCAGCCTGCCCATATGTTTGAATCTTGGAGGGTTCCTGCTGAACCGGCTGAGATTCAAACCATTTATGGCTGGCTTAACAAGACATCACAAGACTAATTCTGTTCTGTGCCTCTTCTAGCTAAGGTATATTGGCAGTTGGTGCACACCTAAGTTGCCGCATGCACAACCACAGTAAGACCACTGATCTCTGGGCAGACTATAAAGTCAAAAAAAAATTGAGTTTTGGACAGAGTGTGGAAGGATCAGAACCTCTGTCGGGTTTGTATTGCCATCTGTGCCCCTGCTGGGGTTATTTCCTCTCTGTGTGTTCTGGTGACCATTGTCATGGGATGTTAAAATTTAACATTTTGCAGTGGCCATCAGAATGGGAATTGAGGGTGAATTTTCCAATGGGGACACCTGTTGTGGTGACAACGATCTAAGAAGGAATTTTCTCTAATTTTGGAGAGATCTGCTCTCACCTTCTGTAAAAGTAGGAATTTCCCCAGTAATGACACAGGCACTTAAAAAAAAAAAAAACTGCTAGAGGATTAAACAGTTCAAACTTTTTTTTGCCTTTAGATATACTTTAAAGAGCAACTTTTGCCAAAACCCAAAACATTTTGGTAAGTCCAGTGACAGAGATGTTTAGATCTCATTAACAATTTTGTGCCAGCTTCTAAAATCCATAGAACTGTTAATAATCAAATTGTTTAGTTCTGTTCAGCAGTACACTGTCAGCGCAGTCTGGGAGATGACGCTGGAACCAGGAGGTGTGTCCATGACGTCCTAGGCTCAAAGGAAGTGGTTGGATGATGCTGGGGGTCATGCTGCAGCCAATATCATAGGAGGACAGAGAGACCAGGGCTGATGCCTGGAGAAGATAAGGAGTGCATTTGAAACTTTATTTTTTTTTACTTTACAAACTAGAGGCCAAAAACGTATTAAATAAAAACCACCTAAGCTGGAGTTGGGCTTAAATAATGGACGAATATGTGAACTTGACCTCAGTTCTGACCTTTTCCAAACTTCTTTTATTGACAAGAGGACTATAAGAACACCAGATAGGTGTGTTACAGTCACATAATCAGGATCAAACAATATAGGCATCAAGTATGACACTAAGAACAATAATAGGTTGCGTCAACATCAGTATGTTCTACTACAGCAATTTTAACAAAGAAATAGGACAATTTTTCATAGGTAAAGAGTGAGACGTCATGGGCTGGTATGTTGTTTCCATTACTCCGTCCCTAACACGGTGCATAAAAGGTGCGTGATCTGAAATGTTTATGTCTATTGGGGGGGGGGGGGGGGTAGATCATACACTGAACTTCTCTACTTGTATATGTATATGCATGTCCTGTAAACCCATTGTAGTTAGGCCTGGTCTTGTATCGTATGATGAAATGATGGCGATGGGGGTGTTTGATGGGGGGGGGGTTCAGGGAGAAGGGTTTGTGGGAGGGAATTTGGGGGGTTGAGAAGGGGGCAAGGGGTTGGCCGGTTTCTATTGCTCCCCTACATTCGGCCATAGGTTTTAGATTGTTGAAACATTCATATGTTCCCAATAATAAGGGGAGGGCAAAAAAGGGTCTGTCAGACCTTGGCTGTGCCTTACAGAGAGAAGCATTAGACAGGCCCAGGTTTTTTTCCTGCGCAATTGTTCTTCCTGAGATCAGTTGAACGCAGCGCTCAGACACAAGATCGCCATACATCTTTATAGTTTTGCTTTGGCCTTCCTAATAGACATCTGATGCATCTGTGACACAGCACACCAGGACATTTAGCAAACCACTTCCCTTCCCAGCGATTGTCTTTACCTTGCCACGACAGAAGTCAAACCCAAGAGGTTATATCTCTAGTGATCAGAAGTTATTAACATATGACCTGAATTTGTAATGACACAGTATTAGTTCATTAACATAAAATCATAAAAATTCGGAAGATAAATTTACATTTAATTATTAGGAATTGTAATTAGGTAATCTTCTGAGACAGATTGTATAATTCTCAATTAAATGTACAAATACAGGTTTCCAATAATATTTAACTGTTTGATGGGTAAAGGAGAATATTGCAGCGTTATCTAAAGCCCACCCAGGATGAAATAGTCATTGTTAAGTGGACTACTGTGGGTTTAGACACCTGTAGGCTTATCAAACTGGGCCCCAGGGGGACATTTCAATTTTGCTATTCTAATTTCCCTGCTGTGCCTCTGGTATACCTGAAAGGTTTTTTATGTAGAGCAGCAGAATTACTCAGGTCTTGACTAGACAAGCAGCATTAGAATTTCAAGCATGCTCAAGTGGCCTCCCAAGTGATATCCCATGTAAAAATATTGCTTGCATGATTGCTCATCCATGTCTTTATGGACCTTGCTTTGTGCACTGGTCCAAATCATTTGGTGGAGGGGGGATTATGGTGTGGGGTTGTTTTTCAGGGGTTGGGCTTGGCCCCTTAGTTCCAGTGAAGGGAACTCTTAAGGCATCAACATACCAAGACATTTTGGACAATTTCATGCTCCCAATTTTGTGGGAACAGTTTGGGGATGACCCCTTCCTGTTCCAACATAACTGCACACCAGTGCACAAAGCAAGGTCCATAAAGACATGGATGAGCGACTTTGGGGTGGAGAAACTTGAACTGGCCTGCACAGAGTCCTGACCTCAACCCGATAGAACATCTTTGGGGTGAATTAGACCGGAGACTGCAAGCCAGGCCTTCTTGTACACATCAGTGCCTCACTGAGTGACCTCACAAATGCACTTCTGGAAGAATGGTTAAACATTCCCATAGACACACTCCTAAATCTTGTGGACATCCTTCCCAGAAGAGTTGAAGCTGTTATAGCTGCAAAGGGTGGGCCAACTCAATATTGAACCCTATGGACGAAGACTGGGATGCCATAAAAGTTCATGTACATGTAAAGACAGGTGTCCCAATACTTTTGACAATATAGTGTACGCTTTGTATTAATCAGCCACCTCCAACCGCTTCTCCCCTATGTTCTTAGTGTAAACCCTTCGGGATCTGAAGATCCAAACAAATAAAGCAAGGCAACGCTGGTCTGTCTGCAATAAATGCCACCACACACAGACGCACAAACCTAGATAAATACATAGGAATAGCTGTTTTTCACTTTTCCAAATTGACAAGCAGAAATTGGACAGCATTCCATTTGTAAAATAGCTATCAGTGTTTAAACATCGCTTATATATCAAAATATATAGCAGTTATCAATCTCTGATTATTCCCCCCATAAAAATAACACTCTACTGAGACTATTTATCACCTAATCATTTATTACGACTTCCATGAAACACTCTATAAACTCACAATACACCAACTACACATGCAAAAACCCTTGCCGAAAATACACCCAACAACTCTAACATTGGATTTTTCATTACTGGGATATTACTATGCACAATCTCAGGCCATCTACCCATGATGCTCAGCTAAGGCTATAGACTGAACTATTTTTTCTCCGAGTGTGTGAGTGAATGCCTGGGAACTCTCCGGATTTCCCCCAGAGACTCCGGCTAATCAGTTTGAGAACTTGAGAATTCTAAAAGGTAAAAAACGAAACCAACTTTACATATCACAGCAGAATCCACACACGTAGGACACCCAACATTACAGGTGATTTATTCCTCCACATTTTCACACTGGTACTGACAGAGAGGGGTGGGGGGAGCAGCAAACAAGGATGCTGTGCAGACACCCAACGTCCTCTTTATCAACTGATGGCATCATTGGTTGCCTGCACGATGCCCAAGGTTGCAATCGTGCACATGAAAATCTGGGGCTTTGTGTAACAAAAAGGCAGGTTTGATGCACTTGCTGGCCGGTTGACAATTTTTGGGTAATTTGTGGCAACTTTTAGGGATTTTGCATCAAAAGGCTGGTTTAGAGAACGATTTTACTATAGTTTAATACCCGGCAGGCCTGTCACTATGAAACCATACTACTAGTCTCTCCATGTTTTGTGCAGCATGCTACATGCGCCACTATGACAGCCTCTACTTTGCCACCACAACAGAATCATCATTATGTTTTAATGCGGGGCAAAAAGCAGCACTATTAAAGCCTTTTTTACTCCACTGGCCCCACCCCTAATCTCAGGCTCATCAGCTTCTGACATTTTGAAGGTATACACATATTATTAGATATGCTATATTGGGATGCCTGCCTTTACAAGCACATGAACTTTAATTGCATCCCAGTCTTTGTCCGTAGGGTTCAATATTGAGTTGGCCCACCCTTTGCAGCTATAACAGCTTCAACTCTTCTGGGAAGGCTGTCCACAAGGTTTAGGAGTGTGTCTATGGGAATGTTTGACCATTCTTCCAGAAGCGCATTTGTGAGGTCAGGCACTGATCTGAACGAGAGGGTCTGGCTCGCAGTTTCCACATTAATTCATCCCAAAGGTGTTCTTTCGGGTTGAGGTCAGGACTATGTGCAGGCCAGTCAAGTTCCTCCACCCCAAACTCGCTCATCCATGTCTTTATGGACCTTGCTTTGTGCACTGGTCCAAATCATTTGGTGGAGGGGGGATTATGGTGTGGGGTTGTTTTCAGGGGTTGGGCTTGGCCCCTTAGTTCCAGTGAAGAGAACTCTTAAGGCATCAGCATACCAAGACATTTTGGACAATTTCATGCTCCCAACTTTGTGGGAACAGTTTGGGGACGGCCCCTTCCTGTTCCAACATGATTGTGCACCAGTGCACAAAGCAAGGTCCATAAAGACATGGATGAGCGAGCTTCGGGTGGAGGAACTTGACTTGTCTGTTGAGTCCTGGCCTCAACCTGATAGAACACCTTTGGGATGAATTAGTGCGGAGACTGCAAGCCAGACCTTCTTGTCCAACATCAGTGCCAAACTCACAAATGTGCTTCTGGAAGAATGGTCAAACATTCTCATAGACACACTCCTAAACCTTGTGGACAGCCTTCCCAGAAGAGTTGAAGCTGTTATACCTGCAAAGAGTGGGCCAACTTAATATTGAACTCTACAGACGAAGACTGGGATGCCAATAAAGTTCATGTGCGTGGCAGGTGGCAGGTGTCTCAATACTTTTTACAATATAGTGTATTTGTGCCCACAATGCTTCTGGATCACTGGAACTCTTTGGGAGGCATGGTGTACCCATGCCTACCTTTGCTACTAAAAACCTACCAATGCCACTATAAATAGCACCATCAAAAGACTCATCTGTACGCTGGTGTGGGGCCATATAGTAAATAATGGGAAGTTCTAGCCACAGCAGTGGTCACGTGACAATATTTAGTATAAATAAAAAGACAAATGTAATTACACTGACCGGTAATGAGCTGATACATCAATGCAAGTTAGGTTGTTTATGTCTCCGATATAATGAAATCCAAAGCTTGCGCTCCATAAAGGAAATGTACGTTTTCGTGAGATACATGAGCAGTAAATTATGTATTGATTTCCAGTACAAGTGTAACATTAGGCAAGCGATTATCCAAGAAGCCGTGCACTCTATTAATACGTGGTGGGATCTAAAACTCTTCGTATTCTAATAAGACGATAAACAGATCAGCAAACAGGCCACACCGCAGCTTGACCTTAAAATATGCGCGTTAAATGAGAGGAAAGTGAGGCGACAAGAAGCCACAAATAGGCAGAGCAGCCAGTAATGAAATATTTACTTTGAATGGTACAGCTCACTGCCCTTTGTTCAAGATATCACTTCATTATTGCAGCTGCACAGAGCGAAATTAATCAGAATGTTGTCTAACTCCGAATAAATCACACAGGAGAAAAGAGCATCTGACAAACAGATGAAAAGCTTTAACCTCCACGTGGATGGAAGGAAATTATACAGCGGCTTAGAGGGGGACTTATGTGACCACAATTCACCAAGATCACCATGAAAAGCAGCACACAGCAGTCTGGAAAAACATGGCTGCAATTTGGGAATAGACATGTGAACCTAATGCTGTTCTCTGGCCATTTAGGGAAAAATAAAACATAAACCAGTCATAGACTTAATAAAAAATAATTAGGTGTTTTTTTACTAACAGCTGGCAGGTTTACCCAATTCTCTCCTAATACCAGCCTCCTTTAACCCCCTCAATGGCAGAACCCAGACTGTGGCACTGTAGCACATGAGAGCTTCCTCATGGGATGGAGTCAACTCTAGATTAGGAATAGCTGAATTTATTGCCCTGTAGTCTTGTGAGGTCATTCCGATCAGATCCACCTGTCCATTTATCAGACAGCCCTGATCGGAAGGTTCATTCATCTCTTTGGAGAGGCGCGTGTCCGTTTACCCCCGCCTACCTCCAGGTCCAAAGCCAAAACAAGAGAGCACACCGCTTCAGGCACACTGCAGGTGTAAACAAGTCCCAGGTGCAGATCCCGGCTCACCACCGTCCACAGCGGATATGAAGGAGAAAACAAAATGGTCGCACACTGGAGCCAAAGCAATGCTTGATGGAAAATCTTTATTCTCAGATGCCAGACATCTGGCATCTGAAAATTAAGATTTTCCATCAAGTATTGGTTTGGCTCCAGTGTGCGACCATTTCGTTTTCTCCTTCATATCTACCTCCGGGTCCAATTAGGCCCACTAAAAAAACGAGAAAGGGCTTCATCCTCTTCCATTTAGGCGGAGCAGATTGGAGGTAGCCAGGTGTAAACAGACATCAGAGTCCACTTACTCCTGGCCATTCATAGAGCATAAAGTGAGAAAAATATTGCGCTAACTAGTGCAAAAGGAATGGATTTCTGTAAAGAAATCAAAAGCTGCTACATAATAATGTGACAAGTATTCAAGGTTAGGAAGTGTATGAAATGTAGCGTGAATAATGTGTGCAATGAACTATGCAAACAAAGTGAATGATCAATTACACATATAAAATTAAATCATAATAGGTAAATGCCATAAATGCATGATAAGTCTACTGATATAACACAATCCTGGAAAATAACAAAACAAAAGTCCACAATACATAAATGGTGGTTCTCAGGAAGGAAATGATGGTAAAGCAGGCGTGTGAAACCTCCAAGATGAGAAATCATCCATTCATAGATAAGAATGCATACTCTTACCGGAGTCGGTGGACCTGAATATCAGCGACAACGAGTCGTTAAAGCATGGATATCCAAATCGGCAAATCGACCAAACGATCCAGACGATCAAGGGATTCGGAAGATGCATCCAAGAAGACTGGAAGGTTTCAGCCAGGCTGGAGAGTGGGTGACCAGGATTGAAAGACCCAGAAAACTCACATCTGGAAAGTATGTAAAGAAAAAAGGGGGCCAAAAAACACGCTCTACATGCATGCCCAGAAACATCCAAGTGATGTTTCTGGGCATGCTCATAGAGCATGTGTTTTGGCCCCCTTTTCTGGGTCTTTCAATCCTGGTCACCCACTCTCCAGCCTTGCTGAAACCTACTACGTTGTCGCTGACATTCGGGTCCACCGGCTCCGGTAAGAGTATGCATTCTTATCTATGAATGGATGATTTCTCATCTTGGAGGTTTCACACACCTGCTTTACCATCATTTCCTTCCCGAGAACCACCATTTGTGTATTGTGGACTTATGTTTGTTCTTTTCCAAGATTGTGTTATATCAGTGGAATTATCGTGCATTTATGCATTCATCTATTATGATTTAATTTTGTATGTGTAATTGATCATTCACTTTGTTTGCATAGTTCTTTGCACACATTATTAGTGCTACATTTCATACACTTCATCCATAGAACATAGCAGGTTCTGCCCGTGTCCACCCTGCAGATATTGAACAGACACAGACTTGTCACCCGCCGGCTCTGCTCTGATCAGCTCACAGATCCCCTGCTGATGACAATGGAATCCACCCTGTAACACATTAAACACAATAAAATAATCATTAGTCAGTAAAGTATTTTTGCATACAGGACACCAGGAATGTGTCCTAGACAGCAGGTATATTGCCCCATTATTTGAGTTGTGGACCTTTTAAGCGTTGACTGTTTGAAGACATTGTTGAGCACTCAGGGGTTCAAACACATGCAGGGTGAGGAGTTCCGGGGTAGTCTGGCTAGAGAGAAGAGACTAACATTCAGTACTCTCTGGATTAATACGTCTTTATTAGGGACCCTAAATTTGGGAGGTTCGGGGAGTTTTGGGAGGGAAGAGCCTCCAAACCTTGATTACAAGGGCTCTGGTCCTGAAGGGGTTAAACCACAGGCAAGGGAGTCTTGAAAAGCAGCAGGATGGAATCAGCACCTGTGTCAGTAAGGCAGAGTGGACAGATTCACAAACTGGGAGCAAGTGTGAACTCTCTGGCAACAGAGGCATTTGTTACTGAACACCTGTGGCCTTTGAAGCACCCAGAGACCTAGTGTGGGACTGAGAGCCTGGAGGTGAGCCTGTTGTATGGTTTTCTTGATACCAGAACTATGAACTGTTTGCTTTACTTTTGCTGAAGAAATCTCTTTATGTTTGTTTGTTTTGGAGAGACCAATAAAGACTATTTACTTTTACAAGCAGCTTGCTGGTGATCTCAAACCCTCCATATGACATTGGTAAGATTCTTACCCCACCACTTTCAACTTTCAATACTGCTGAATTCTGCTCTCTCCCTGCTGCTTTCCTGAACTGGTCTTCAAGGGAAGGGAGTTAACATTGGACAGTTCAGTCTCCAGTCAGTCTGTTTCCTATTTGTCTGTCAGTCAGCTTGTAAAAGGAAGAGTGGAGGAAGAAGGAGCAGGGGAGTGCCTTGCCATCCTAGGACATAACTCTAGTACCTGCATGCAAGGAAAGCTCCACAGGATGCTGCAAAAGAAAGGGGCCCCCCTGAAACAGGAAACCTGGGGCAGCGGTCAGGACCCCAGCTTAAACTGGAACATAGGCAAGGATTGAAAGATAAAGAAGCCGCATACTCAGTAAGTGATTAAACTGCTGAAAGTGCTTAAAAAAACTGAGGATTTAATATCACTTTTATTGCATGAAGGTCAGTGCTGTGTTTTGTGTATATACAATTTTATGTATATAAAATGTTTGGGGGTTCTGAGTAATTTTCTAGCAAAAAAAATATGATTTTTACATGTAGGAGAGAAATGACAGAATAGGCCCGGTATGGAAGTGGTTCCCCAAAAAATCAGGTTTAAAAAATTGCTGCGCAATAACGTCTGTCATAAAACATTATAGATATATATATACACACATATATGTAGCAGGGTCCTAAATTTAGGGGTAGTGTTTGAGTGGTATTTATGCTCAAACACCTTAATTGTTAGGACTTATCCACCATTATGTCCGCAGGTGGAGTATCAGTGTACAGTTCCCTGTGGCCTGCGGGTGGCGCTGCCAAAGTGGGCCAGGGTTGAACCGCTGGTACAGTGCTGTGCCTTGTGTGTCCCCTCTCGGCGACCGTACGGTGGGAGTGGTTAGCCTGCTGTGCATGCCGGGAGAGGATATAAAAGGGGCAGACGCTGCCTGTAGGAGGTCGTCGTTGGTTAGTTTTCCACCCCAGGATTGGGGTTCCAGTTCGCTTCCTGGGGGTCCTACTCCCGGGGGGGGGGCGCTCTCTGTCCACCCTAGGCACCTTTAGCCCAGTGGTGGTGGTCAGTGAATCAGTCCCAGGCACCTTTAGCCCTGGGGCTGCAACAGAAAAGCCTTGGGCCCAGCACCTTTGGCTGGGGCCTACCAAGGATCGAGGAATCTCAGGGTGCCGCCTTGCGAGGGGACCCGTATCTTAGAGGAGGAGGCCGGGGGAGGACTGTTCCGAGGGACTGGTGAGAAGTCACGGTGAAGGAAGGGGCCCGGTAACTCTCTGGAGGGATGTCTTCTCCTTAAAAGAGGTCAAGATTAGAGACCAAGTTCACCAGGTCTGTGGCAGAGACCAAGTTCATCAGTTTGTGCAGAGACTGTATATCTAGTTAGAGTGCCATTCTGGCTGCTAGTCCCCTCTCTAGGGAGAGTATCCAAATGGGCTGAGTCTGCTTGAGAAGCCGAGCAGTGAAGTGTATTTTGTTTGTGCCTGGACCTCTCTCCCACACCTTATGCTGTCCTGTTCTCCCTCCAACCTTTCTGTCTAGAGACTGTGCTTTAAGAGAAATAAACTCTACGTTGGAGATACAGCTGGTGTGAACCTTGGAGTTATTGGGGGAAATAGAGACTTGTCTTTATTGAGCATAAAGATGGGAACCATTCTCTGGAGAACCTCGCTGCGGAGACCTGTTTCATAACACCGCTCAACCTCTTCACACAGGAGGGTACGGGCATATAGCGCGGTGTGCCCTCTCTTCCTGCGAGGAGTCAAAGGCAGGTGAAAGGGGGGTGAGTCGCTACATATAAATAAAATGTTTGGGGGGTTCTAAATAATTTTCTAGCAAAAAAATTATGATTTTTACATGTAGGCGAGAAATGCCAGAATAGGCCTGGGCTGGAAGTGGTTAAGAAAAATGTTCAGTTATGCTCCTTTGAATTTTCGAAAAACTGTGGTAAAAAACGAACATTGATTTGATCCCGGTAATGATTAGAAAATCAAACGAACGTTCCTAAAACAATTTTTTTTTTAAATTAAATTCTACTAGTGTCTGGCCAGCTTAGGTTTTGGCTGCAGTTCTAGTTGAATGTCTCCTCTGTGCTTCCTCTAGTGGTCATCTATGTGTATAGCACATTGAATAACATAAAACCTCTTTACCCTCTCTGAACCATAGTAACATACAATGCAGACAAATGTGAACATTTTTTCCATTCGTGTGCCACATTTTCATCTAAAAACTGAGTAGTTTTTCAAAGTTATAAAAAAAAAAAAGAAAGCTGCAGTTCCTCCCTGGAAAGGTCAGCTCCCACACTCTCCCAAACAGATGGTGCTGCACGGATATGGGAACCAGGGGAGAGATAATTGCAGGTAATACTAATGTGCAGTCGCTGTTTTGTTAGTGTTTGGTTAGTAACTGTGTTTAAACGGTTTTAGCGCAAATCCTTTCAGATGCCAGGAGGGCAATCAAACACTCCGACAAGCTTTTAAGGTTCTGGAGCTCAGGCAGTAATGGGCATGTATACTGTAACTGTGTGTGGGAAAACGGCGTAATAACATCCATTGTACACCCCTCGCTGGGCAGTGCGCAAAATATTTGTTGTAATTCAGGCGCTGGTGCTTGGAATCTGTCTAAATAAGGACAGGTATTACACCCAATCACTTTGGGCTCAGCCGAAATCATCGGAGATCTGATACAAGGGGGCATGACTGGTAGGAAAATGCTGCACAGCAGCCGGCTTTGTGCGGCCTCCATGACTGCACCCCGCACCATGCTCTGGGTGGCGCCAACAGCTGGATTTCCACCTCTTTTGGCATCCCAGACTTCAATCACTCAAATGTTACTGATTAAATTATAGATTAAATGGGAAAGACGCTGTATGTAATGATGGAATATTCTCTGAGCTACGACAAACCTGAAACTCTGTGTTCATACAGTGAAAATTATAGCTGTCTCCAATATAGGCTGTGCACTGTTTTAAGCCTCGGTTTACATTACGAACTGCAAGTGAATCGTAGAGGAACCGCACCGCATTCCTGTTCAATTCACATGCGATTCAGTTGCGGTACAGTTTGAGCCCATTCATTTGAAAAAAAGGCTCCAATCGCACCACATCTCACAAAAGTAGTGCATGCACCAATTTTGTAACTACACTGCAACCGGATCGCATGGAGCTTTTGTACCATGTGATCCGGTGCAGGCAATCGCTCTGCGTTTGTGACCCAAATTTGAGGTGGTGTTAAGATTGCACTGACATCCACTGCAGACCGCAGGGGCACTGCAATCTGAATGTGGTGTGGGAAACGCGTACGGATCGCAGTGTTTCACGCATAGCATTAGTGTGAACACAGGCTACACCATCATTGTAACACTGCAGGCTGTAAGCACTGTGTGATAGGTTTTTCAGAACTTTCACTTGCCCAACTGCAGTCACAGGTAGAGATATGCATGTATTGTACTCACAGCCCCTATTTGTATTGTATTACCTGTTACAGCAGTTGTGTCTGGTGTCTACATATGACAGTGCAGTCCATGCGAGCAAGGTGGGGGGGGCGCATTACATTTTTTTTATGTAATATTATTTATTTTATTACATTTTTTTATTTTTACACTGTGTGGCTCCTCCCTCTCACTGAGTGTCCCCCACGCAAGCAGCTTGCTGTGGGGGCACCCGAGTAGGCTCACACCCAACCGCTGCTCTGCGTGTCCATTCACACACACAGGGCCGCATCTCTGCCCCACCCCCTCTCTCTCCTCTTTGGCTCACTGGCTGTGATGGACCCAATGGCTCCCACTGCTGTCTCAGTCAATGCGGAGGGAGAGTCCCCAGTGAGCCAAGTCTTTCAGGCACATCGCTGGATCGTCATGGGGCTCTGGCAAGTATTAGGGGGGGATGGTTCACAGAGAAGGTTTTTTACCTCCATGCATAGAATGCACGAAGGTAGAAAACCTTGAGCCTTTAGAATCACTTTATCTTTTGTGTAAAATGGGTGGGAGAGGGACATCATTCCTTATCGGATCTTAAGCATACCTCCCAACATTTTGGGATGGGAATGAGGGACACCTACTAACAAACATATGTAGGCATAGGACACGCCCCCTGTCACACCCCCGTAAAGGAGAATTAACAAAAAAAAGGTCAATTAAATCCACAAGGACTTTTTTTTACCACCACTATTCCTTTATATTGGCTTTTAAAATATACAAATGCAGCAATTTTGAAATTGGATGAAAGGTTTAGCACTGGGAAACACTTTTTGAGAGATAAAAAGTGCATTTTATATACAACTATATAGATTAGAGCAAAATGAGGGACACATGAGGAGGAATGAGGGACAGAGGGACATTGCTCCAAATCAGGGGCAGTCCCTGAAAATCAGGGACAGCTGGGAGCTATGTCTTAAGCCCTGTACACACGATCGGATAACCTATGGATTTTCGTCCGATGGATTTGACCATCGGAAATCCGATGAAACTGTTTTTCATCAGTCTTGGCCACACACCATCAGTCAAAAAACTGACCGTTCCAAACGTGGTGACGTAAAACACTCCGATGAGCCGAGAAAAATGAAGTTTAATGCTTCTGAGCATGCGTCGACTTGTTTCTGAGCATGCATGGGTTTTTTAACCGATGGACTTGCCCATAGACGATCGGAAATTACCATCGGTTTTTGATCCATCGGAAAATTTTAAAACAAGTTCTATTTTTTCCATCCGATGGAAAAAAGACCGATGGGTACCATACACGATCGGTTTGTCTGATGAAAACCAGCCATCGGACGGTTTTCATCAGTTAAACCGATCGTGTGTACGGGGCTTTAGGGCTTTGGGATGATTCTACCCAAGATTATGATTAAGCGAACCTTGATTTGTGAAATGCGTTGATCTTGCCATGCCTGCATAGAGGTCTCATGATGTCTTACGATGTATCTTGATGGATTTTTATCTTCACTAAAATAATCATCACTGCTTCATACCTGGGATTGCCGTCAACCTTTCTTGAACCATTGATTCCACCCACCCCCTATCCTTCTATGAAAGCCAAGGCTTTGCTTGTGAGTTGAACTTCTTGGTTCCTTTCTCACTAGAAAACGTTCTTCCTAAATTCCTATGGAAAATCCACCAGGGGACCAGCAACATATGTTCTCACAAGCCATCTGGTGGATTCTCCATAGAAATACAGTAAAAAAGAAGGCATCTAGGAAATTTGGCTCACGGCAGTGCCCCTGGCTATGGCAGAAAGAACGGTGGTGGTGAGTGGACATTTACCTTCCACAGTCACATGCAGCACTAGAAGCACAGTAGGGCTCTCTGTATTCAAGTATTCTTCCAGCTCACAGAGAACACAGATACCCAGACGTGGCTCAGTCACACAGGGCTTCAGCGCTGTCATAACTAATAGGATAATCCAACATTATAAATCTAATTTGTATTAGATTGAACAGAGTTCACTTGTTGCTGGGACATCATGTAGCGCCTTTGCCATTTAATCTTTAATTTCTTTAGTTACATCATGGTGAATGAGGTCTCGGAAGCCATGCTTCACGGTGCCTGGGTCCCTGGGCACGCTCATGTGTTAATGCGCTAAATTGTACAGCCAGACAATCTCTGGAGTCATGGGAGCGAGATCCTGGCCAAACACAAGCGCTGACTCCGGCTAGAGAAATCAGACTTAAAGGAGCATTACGTACAGATTTCATACCGATTTGTATGCATAAGTAGCGTGACACCCCTACAGCTGTACATAGCAAACCTTCCTAACAATGATACACAGAAACAAGAGACTGATAAAATGTATATCCTGGGAATCTAAATCATTCAATTGTAAGTCCAGCCCAGTCCTTTTTTTTGTTTGTTTTTTTTTTGTTTTTTTTAATAGTTCTGTTTTTTGTGTGAATGGATTGTTATCCAGACCAATAGAGATTTTCTCTTACATACAATCTTGAGTGACAACAGTTTCATCAGAAGGGAAAAATCTGTAACACCCACACAGCCAGAAATATATATCTTCAATAGTAGAGTAGGGGAAGGCTAGAACCCTGACAGTAAAAAGAAAATGAAAATCTATTTAATGCAACCCACAATAACAGTACAAACCCACCAGGAATTTTAATCCTTCACTAATATATCTAAAAATAAAAAAAAATAAAAAACTTTGGCTGGATATATATTTTATTAATTGGGTTTACAGCACCCTATTTAAAGAGTAACTCCACTTTTGTTGAGAAAAAAATATATTCCCCTCTGGGTGATCTATGTACATTGCAAGGATTTTAACAAACTTTGTTGGAGATCCCTACCTTTTGTTATTCTGAAGGAATAGCTGTGTGTTTGTCTGTGTCCAATGGCCTAATGAGTCTGTATGGAAGTGGTTTCGTAATCATCAATCAGCTGCTGTACCTGCAGGGCTCTAACAAGGAAATTGGCAAGATCTGCACCCCTTTAGACATGAGAATTGAGTTAAGTTGAATCTTGATATAGCGCGGTGATTTACCCCGTAGGATCTCGACGCGCTTACATACACATACTAGGGCCAATTTTAGACAGGATCTGGATTAACCTACCAGCACGTCTTTAGAGTGTGGGAGGAAACCGGAGTAAACCCATGCAGGCACAGGGAGAACATGCAAACTCCAGGCAGATGGTGTCGTGGTCGGGATTTGAACCAGCGACCCTATTGCTGCTAGGTGAAAGTGCTAACCACTACACCACTGTGCTGGTTCATATGACATGACTTCCTTTGGGAATATCCCACCAAAAATTACATTTTTGTCACAGGGGATGCACAAAATTGAATTGTATCTTAGACCCCTTTCACACTGAGGTGGATTTGGGGCGTTTTAGCGCTATAAATAGCGCCTGAAAACCGCCTCCCCTTTATTTCAGTGTGACTTTTTACACTGGGATGGTGTGCTTGCGGGACGTTAGGAAAAGTCCTGCAAGCAACATCTTTGTAGCGGTTTGGGAGCGCTGTATTTAGCGTTCCCAAAACACCTTGCCCATTGAAATGAATGGGCAGCGCTTCCAAATCGCTGCAACACGGGCACTTTTAACCCCTATCTTTGGGGTAAAAAGAGCCTCGCTAGCGGCTGACACGGCCATGGTCCCAGTGTGAAAGGGATCTTGGTGCAGACTTTTGGGAAAGTCAGTAAGCCAATCACACAAGCAGGAAATGACATACCTGGGGGGCGTTCTGTACATCATTTGTGTACGTAGCCATATTGCATTGCATATTACAGAGGATTACAGCTGCAGTTTTAAAAGGAAAGGTCATTTTTAATAACATTCAATTACAATATGACTTGTGTAGCAATTGTATATGCTATATATTTTTATGCAAATTTTTTTTCCCCACGAAAGTGGAGTTACTCTCTAAGTAGCAAACATATCTGTCTTGTGTTTGTTGTCACAAAAAAAAAAAAAAAAAAAGCTCCATGCAGCAGAAAAAAATGTAAAATACTTAGGCCCCTTTCCCACTATGGCGTTTTTACCGTGTTTTCGCGGTAAAAATAGCGCTGTAAAAATGGCTGAAATAATCCTGCCCCATCGTTCTCAATGTGAAAGCCATGTGGGCTTTCACCCTGCAGCATTTTGCTGACTGTGCGTTGGAAAAAATCCTGCAAACAGCTTTTTTGGACCATCTTTAAGGTGCTAAAAATAGCACCGTAAAATCTCCATTGAAATGAATGAGTAACGCGGTAAAAATGCGGTAAAACACATAGGCGTTAGCGCTATTTTACTGCGAACGCGGGAAAATCGTGGGAAAAAAATCATAATTTTTTTGCGTTTTTTCAACGCCTCAGTGTGAAAGGGGCCTAACTGTTCTGCTTTCAGCAGGAAAATTCATTATGTTTGTTCTCCTTCCAATAATAAATTTGGCCACTAGATGGAGCTCGGAATAACTTTATTGTTTTACAGAAGCTAGAGACGGTTTTGCTTTAATAAGAGTTTCCATCATCCCTCATTATGGGAAAGGAAACAGGTGCATCCTAGGAGCTCAGATTCCATCTTAAAAACGGAGAGAGAAGAAACCATCATCCCTGAAGCACATGGTCTTATGCCACCTGCAGCCTAGTTATTTCATTGTGTTTTTGTATGTTTCATACATTGATTGTATGTGTGTATCATCTGTTTTTCCAAATAGTTTCACCCACCCTGTTTTTGGTCCAAGTGGACGCTCAGTAATTTTTTAAACTTTCCATCTATTAAATCTGAAGGGCTCTCTGTATTCAAGTATTCTTGCAGCTCACAGAGAATACAGATACCCAGACGTGGCTCAGTCACACAGGGCTTCATCTATTAAATCTGAATGAAGATCAAAGTCAGATCTTAACAGAAAGGTAAGTATTATTACTCTTCTTTTGAAGGGAGTGTATGTGGCTGGTAAAAACTTACATTGGACAGAAATGTCATAGCCAGAACCGTCATGAGACAGAAACTCACAACGCATGGAAACAAGTATTCATACAGGTTATTAGTACTATAATTGATGCTTGTTGATTCCCTTTAGAAAACTTTTATTGCATGCTCCCTAGTGGGCAAATCCAGGACTAGAAGGAATGCACTGTGCCTACAACTCAATATGGGCTCTTGCCCACACAGGCCGGCTCAGCTCATCCAGCGTAATTTCCAGCTTAATTCCTTTGCCTGGACAGCCTAGTTGCAGCGTACAGTCTGTCATTGACTGCATGGCTGTGTACTGATGTAGTCGTGTATATGGCAGCGCCATCATAAAATGGGTACAATGTATGAGCGTATACAAGAAAAATTGTGTGCAAGAGCCCT
The DNA here is from genome assembly GCA_029206835.1 of Rana muscosa. Classification (NCBI taxonomy): domain Eukaryota; kingdom Metazoa; phylum Chordata; class Amphibia; order Anura; family Ranidae; genus Rana; species Rana muscosa. The sequence continues at coordinate 289,924,646 of CM055128.1, read as the reverse complement.
ATACATGAATATATATATATATATATATATATATATATCAGGGTTTCTCAACCAGGGTTCCTCAAGAGGTTGCTCGGGGTTCCTTGAGCAATGCGCAATTTCTGACTGTCAGATAAGTTCCCACTGACACCATTGATCATTTTATCATTCTTCCCAATGACCACAAGTGTAAGGAGCATTCTTCCTATTGACCATCACACTAATGTATCATGAGTTGTAGATACAGTAAAACCTTGGATTGCGACTGACGCGTTTCACAATATGAGCTGTTTTTTTTTTTTTAAATCCTGACTCGATTTGCGAGCGTTGTCTCACAAGATGAGCAGGATTTAAGCCTCTGGGGTGTGCAGTACCGCATGTGGCCAGAGACCACTCAGAGACGCTCGGTTCCCGAGTGTCTCCAAGCGTCTGAGTGTTCCCGAGTGTCTCTGGCGCCCCCCACCTCTGGCCACATGCGGTACTGCATACACTAGCAGTGACACTGGATCGAATTATCTGAGTTTCCATTGATTCCTATGGGGAAACTCGCTTTGATATACGAGTGCTTTGGATTACAAGCATTCTTCTGGAACTAATTATGCTCATAATCCAAGGTATTACTGTATAGTCATTTTTAGCAGGGGTTCCCTGAGAGCAGAAAGATATTCTAAGGGTTCCTCTTTGTTGAGAAAGGCTGGTACAAATGGCAGTGTTCATGGACTGTGGGTGGCAGCGATTTTGGAAGGGGTCACATATATGACTGGACAATATTTTTACCAATATATATTAGTAAATAAGCCAATATCTTGCACTAGCAGAAACATCAAACCATCTGATAACAAGTTAAAATATGACATTTGAGGCTTGCCGTGAAGCTAAAAGGGCAAAAACTTTAAAAAAGGTAATAAATTTGGCATTTTTCACCACCTGGTTGGAGACATTTTGTGCTTTCAAATATAGTTCAAGAGGAAGTAAACCTTGATGGGTTTTACTTCCTCTTTATTTCCCTGCAAAGGTAAAGCAAAATGGGCTTATGCATCGCATAGTAGCCCATTATGTGTCACTTACCTGAAACCGAAGCCTGCAATGTCACCGCTGTCCCCTGTTGCAGGAAGCGTCCATTCTTCACCCCTCTTCCTTCCGGGGCCGCAAACTCCGTCTCTGTGACTGGCCGGAGTCCCGTGACGTCACTCCTGCGCATGTGCGCGGGAGCTGCCAGTCATGGCATGACCTTCCTTTAGAAACAGCACGATTGCCGCTTCTAAAGTGCGCCTGTGCCTACGGCGCATGCACCATAGACATCGGCGCACGTCTCAATTATAAATATCTCTTAAACCGTGTAGGTTTAGGAGATATTTCTTGCACCTACAGGTAAGCCTTAATCTAGGCTTACCTGTAGGTAAAAGTGGTTGTACAGGGTGTACAGCCACTTTTAAGTGACATCAAAAACACTTAATAGTGATTATTTCAAAGGATATATAGTTGTTATAAAACTTTCTATGGAGCTTATTCTGGAGTTGCTGCCATTGCAAATTAACTTTTCTTAGCACTTAAAAACATATTATTGGTGCTCATTAGCCTGCTTTCAATCTATGCACTAAAAAAAAAAAGGAAAACTTTTCTTAAAGCCTGTCTTTCCATTTCTTCACTTAAAGTGGATGTAAACCCTAACCAAATGATATTTCCTTTTCTAAGGGAGGGCTCTCCTCACGGGCTGTGATTGAAAGCAGTGGGCACGGCAATGGGTCGAGAACAGGCTAAGAATTTGGGGATAGGGGGGCTGCACACTGAAGGGTTTTTTTTCCCTTAATGCAGTCTTTAGAACCACTTTAATAGCAGGAACACCTGGTAATATTTGAATGAAAGCTGCAGATTTTGAAAGATAGAAAATGACATTTGAGATGACATGTTAAATACCACATGAGCTGTTACTGATTGGGCTTACATTCACTTAAAAAACACATTTAGTAGGGCCTATTGGAGTTTCAGTAATGATAAACACTGTCAGACTCATTCAATGGGGGTTATTTACTAAAGGCAAATCCACTACAAGTGCAAACTACAAGTGCAAAGTGCACTTGGAATTGCACTGAAATTGCACTTGGAAGTGCAGTCGCTGTAGATCTGAGGGGGACATGCAAGGAAAATAAAAAACAGCATTTTAGCTTGCACATGATTGGATAATAAAATCAGCAGAGCTTCCCCTCATTTCAGATCTACCCCTCAGATTTACAGTGACTGCACTTCCAAGTGCACTTTCAGTGCAATTTCAAGTCCACTTTGCACTTGTAGATTGCACTTGTAGTGTAAAGTGTATTTGCCTTTGGTAAATAACCCCCATTGTGTGTGTGTGATCATCATCTGATCATTACTTTGCATGTTGCCGCCAGAATAGAAGGGAAGTAAAGTTATCAGATTGTGGTGCTGCTTTCCTGAAAATGATTGTTTCGGGTCTCCAGCTGATGCTTATCTTTATGAACAGTGTGATCACTTTAAAATCATTCCTCAGAAAGCTTTGAGGATAAAGGTAATATTGCAAATCATACTGTATATATCAGACCTTACGCTGGCCATACACCCAGCAATAGCAAGTAAACTACCTATAAGCCAACCCTCCTCCATCCCCGCTGGATTCCGGAGTTTCTGGTAATGGTATCGTTGAATGCGGGATATTTATTCTTTGGATTATGACGCAGAAGAGGTAAGCATGCCGGAGAGTTACTGTGCCTTAGCTTTCAATTGGAATGATGCCGGTCATCCAGGATACTGTAAAAGGTGTGTAGTGGTTGTATATGTTAGGGCGACCAGATTTTCAAAATGCAATCTGAGGGACACTCTACTGACCATGCCCACTTTTATTGGGGGGGAAGGGGCAGGGGCAGAGCAGGGGGTGGGCTTAGTAGCGGCATGCAAAGAACTCCACGCCAAATGTTGGGTGTGGACAAATTGTGCTAACAGGGCTCTAAGGGTTATAGTTTAATAACACCTGAAAAAAAAGCACACAGGAGGGCGCAAACGTCTAGTGTAGCCTTTCTCAACCTTTTTACTCCAAAGGAACCCTTGCAATCATTTTCAGATCTCAGGGAACCCCTGCTAAATGTAGTCCATATGTGGCCTTTGGGAAACTGCCCCCTCCGTTGGTGGTGGACAGTGGGAAGAATGCTCCCTTTACAGACATGGCTCTGGCTCTGTCAAGTGGTGTTGGACCTGGAACTAAGAAGGCACCATCACATGATAGGTCAGTTAGCCACAGATCAAGGAACCCTTAGCCACCTCTGGAGGAACCCTAGGGTTCCACTGAACCCTGGTTGAGAATGACTGGTCTAGTGCATTACCACAATATTTATTATAAATGTAAACAAAAAGCCAAGTCCATACTCATAAAAGAGGAAAAATGCATGCGGTTCGGGGAACATACCCACTCTTCCTCAGAGATTTAACTCTCAGGAAGGGGGAACATCCCCCAAAACACATCGGCTTTCTGATATAATGGTGCATGGGTTTGGTCACATGATGTCAGCACTGGATCTTGGTTTGATGTGATATTACACAAGCAGTTTTTCTCTTTTGTGAGTATGGACTTGGCTTTTTTTTTTTTTATGAATCTAGTGGTAATGCACTAGGCATTTACACACTCCTCGATTCCCTTTTTACAGTTGTGTATTGGATTCCTCTGCCTGAGGAGGGCTGCAACATTGGAGTGTTCCAGTTGAAGATCTATACTACATCTTATCTAGACCAGCCTTTTTCAACCAGGGTGGCCAGGCACCCTGGGGTGCCTTGGGGTTTCTTCAGGGGTGCCTTGGCAAAAATGCCCAAAAAATGCTTGAAAATTGATCAAAAATTTTATACAAACCAGCAGGTGGATCAAGCCTGCCTTTTAGTTACATAAAGCCTTTCTAGACACTGGCATCCTAACAACCAATGACATTAGTTAAAGTGGTTGTAAACCCTTACAACACACTTTATGCTACAGGTAAGCCTATAAAAAGGCTTACCTGTAGCTACCCTGGATATCTCCTAAACCTGAACGGTTTAGGAGGTATCCCCTTTATTTGCATGTGCCGATGTAATCAGCACATGCGCATGAAGCAATGGCACGTACGTGGGAGTGACGTCATCGCGGTTACAGCCAATCACATCGCCGATACGAGGAAAAAACTCTGGGACGACATGTCGCCAGCCGATGCTGTGTCAGGCACTGAAGCGGGGCTTCGATTTCAAGTGAGTATTACTTAATGAACTAGTATGCTAGGTATACTAGCTCATTATGCCTTTGTCTTGCAGGCGTTAGATTATTATTATTATTTATTTTTTTGCAAAGTGGGTTTACAACCACTTTAATATGGAGAATATCTACTGCATCCTTGTTTGACCCTCCTCTGCCTCTGTCCCTCAGCACTGGGGTCACATTAGCTGACTGATGGGGAAAAATTGAGGGAGAAGAGAAACATTGGAATACTAGTCAGTACCAGTGTGCAAAGGTGTATTTGCTTTGGAAGAATAAATCACCTCCAGCGTTGGGTGTCCTATGTGTGGATGTTGCTGCGTTGTGTAAAGTTATTAGAATAGTTTTTTACATACATTTTAGAGTGGGGTGCCTCAAGACTGTCCATAATTTTAAAGAGTGCCTAGACTGACAAAAGGTTGAGAAACACTGATCTAGACAGTGAATTAACTTTGCAGCGGTCCTTTGAGCACTGAGGGCATTTGTTTGTGTTGGGCCTACTTAGCGTTGAATCAAGTTCAGACCCAGGTGTTCACTGCAATTCACCATCACAAGCAAGGGCAAAGTGGCAAAAAAAAACATATCTTTACCTACCACAACAAAGTCTGCACAAACTAAAGGCCCATACACACGATCGGACTTTTCGACAACAACGGTCCGACGGACCTATTTTATCGGACAATCCGACCTTGTGTATGCTCCATCGGACAGTTGTGGTTGCTTTTTCAACGGACAAATGTTCGCTGTGCATGTTCTCAAACTTTCCACAACAAATGTCCGATGGAGGATAATCCAATCGTGTGTACACAAATCCATTGGACTAAAGTCCAAAGTACAAACACGCATGCTCAGAACCAATGCTAAACATCAGCCAACAATAGCAGAAGTTGCCCAAAAGGTGGCGGTAAAGAGCTGAAAAACCACGTGATTTGGTAAAAGTTGGCTGAAAATGTTCTGCTGTGTGTATGCAGAACAAGTTCACGGCCAACGCCCATTCGGACGAAAATCCACGGAAAAGTCAGATGGAAGTCCGATCGTGTGTATGAGGCTTTAGAGGGAAGAGACTGGGAAGACTACATAATATCGGCATGTGACATCATCAATAATCTCAGCTTGGAGCATACACACTCCTCCCTCCCTTCTGCTCCAGGCCAGTTACAGAAATTCCTTCCGCAAAAAATGTGCTGCATAGAAGGAACATGGAACGTGGAAGGAATATTTCACTCACTATTTGTTTTAGTGAAATTATGATTAACAGTTACGGAAATGTTGCTAAAAAAGGATTACCCTGCAGCTGCTTGGGCTGGGAACACCATTGATAAGGCTGGAAACATATTCTTTTAATTGAAGGCCAAATTTGGAGACATTTTTCTCCTGGGGACAGCCCCATAAAATAGGAAACTGTCCCCAGAAACTAGGGACGTTCGGTCACCCTAGTACAGTGATGGAGAACCTTGGCACCCCAGATGTTTTGGAACTACATTTCCCATGATGCTCATGCACTCTGCCGTGTAGTTGAGCATCATGGGAAATGTAGTTCCAAAACATCTGGGGAGCCAAGGTTCACCATCACTGGCCTAGTATATGTGCATGCTTACATTTCCAAGGCATATTCTGTAACTTACTGCATTCCACCGCCAAGCCTTCAGTAACCACCAGCCTCTGGTCACAGGTCACACACCTCTTACCTTTGGCGGGAGCCTTTGTATTTGTTTCCTAGAGCCCGAGATCATAGGAAAAACCCAGAACTGTTGGCCAGGCATACAAATGAAGTGCTAAAACACACTGGGCTATATTGTATTAAATTGGCAGATTCAAGGAAGGCAGATTTTTGAATTAGCGGTCTCTTGATTATTATTTAATATCAAGACAAGATGTAGCTGATGACATTTCAGTATAACAGCAGGGTGCAAGTGCCTTTATTCCCCCTCTTCCAGAAATGTACTTGCGATATCAAGTTAGCGGTGAAAGCAGTCCGAGAGTCTTTGAAAATGTCAAATTTAACAGCAGGAAAAAATGTCTTTTAACTGAAAAGATGAGAACTCGAGGGAGCAAAATTAACAGCGCAGCACAACATTTCACCAAGTAATAGAACCATATTTCCCCTTTTATAGAGCAGCGCTCACGGCAATATTTAATATCTCTTGCTTTAATGAACTTTTAAAGGGAGTCAATAAATATTCAGGCCTATGACAAGTCCAGTGCACATTTAACTATCTGATGGACTGTGGCAAGTTTGCTTTTCTTGGCTTCCCATGAAAAAACATGCAGACTGTTCTTATAAAGAAGCGTTCTGAAGAAAACGATGTGACATCTATGTAAATGGTAAGATCCAAATGACATCGTAATACAGAATAGATAAACATGATTAACAAGCACACAATTCAAACTCAACTCCAATCATACGGCATTGTTGACATGAGTCATTCATACACCTACCACGCTGTGTTGGCACTGGAGGACACCATTATTTGGAACCTGCAGCTCTTAAGCTTCCATTGCCGACATCCTATTTTCCTGTCTGCTTACTAAACTATGAATCAGTCGCTGTACTACTTTGTATTCCCTGTGCTCTCCCCTCATGTAGGCCTACTTAAACCTCTCCAACCCTGCCCACTATGATATAAATTAGCATAATAACGCTAGCGATAATCAATATGGAGCATTAGAGGCAATAAAAACCTTCCTTCCTGCACTGCATAAGGAGTAAATTGATCATGTAGTTTCATGGTAGTTTGTTGCCCTCTACACACAGCCTATAGTAGAGTAAATCTTCCCATTCCGGTGTCAGAAGTTTGTTTGTGCTCAAAAATGAGGCATGCAGCATAACACTGCAGAGGTTCATCCATGACCTCTGTCTGCAGTCTAAGAACTGACACTTCCTTTGAAGAAAAGATATATCCCACAGTCCATAGGTCTCCCAGTGTAGTGCTGGACACTGCAGAGGTTCATGCATGACCTCTGTATGCAGTCTAAGAACTGACACTTCCTTTGAAGAAAAGATATATCCCACAATCCATAGGTCTCCCAGTGTAGTGCTGGACACTGCAGAGGTTCATGCATGACCTCTGTCTGCAGTCTAAGAACTGACACTTTCTTTGAAGAAAATATATATCCCACAATCCATAGGTCTCCCAGTGTAGTGCTGGACACTGCAGAGGTTCATGCATGACCTCTGTCTGCAGTCTAAGAACTGACACTTCCTTTGAAGAAAATATATATCCCACAATCCATAGGTCTCCCAGTGTAGTGCTGGACACTGCAGAGGTTCATGCATGACCTCTGTCTGCAGTCTAAGAACTGACACTTCCTTTGAAGAAAAGATATATCCCACAATCCATAGGTCTCCCAGTGTAATGCTGGTGCAGGTGAGAGCTAAACAGCAATTAGATCTGACACAGACAGGCAGAGAAATTACCATGTAGGTTTTCATCACATTAGTACTCCCACATTTATGATGCAACACAAAGAAAATGGTCAGGCATGCACTGGACGCTGTGTGAACCAAAGAAAAAGTTGCCCGTCACTTAAACGAATCAGGAAAAGCTAGGTGAATTAATACATGGACATAGAGGGATCGATCAGCCATGCACTATAAACTGCAGCCACAATAAACAGTGGGGGGAAATAACTATTTGATCCCCTGCAGATTTTGTACGTTTGCCCACTTACAAAGAAATGAAGGGTCTATCATAGGTGTATTTTAAATAATAGAGACAGAATATCAACCAAAAATCCAGAAAAAAATGCTATAAATTAAATTGCAGTTCAGTGAGTAAAATAAGTATTTGATCCCCAAGCAAAACATGACTTAGTACTTGAAGGCGAAACCCTTGTTGGCAAACACAGAGGTCAGACGTTTCTTGTAGTTGGTGACCAGGTTTGCACACATCTCATGAGGGATTTTGGTCCACTCTTCTTTACAAATCCTCTCTAAATCCTTAAGGGTTCTTGGCTGTCTCTTGGCAGCTCAAAGTTTCAGCTCCCTTCATAAATTTTCTATAGAATTAAGGTCTGGAGACTGACTAGGCAGCTCCATGACCTTAATGTGCTTCTTCTTGAGCCACTCCTTTGTTGTCTTGCCGGTATGTTTTGCGTCATTGTCATGATGGAAGACCCATCCATGACCCATCTTCAGTGTTCTGGCTGAGGGAAGAAGGTTCTCATCCAAGATTTTACAATACATGGCCCCATCCATTGGCCCCTTAATGCGTCAAAGTCGGCCTGTACCTTTAGCAGAGAAACAGCCCCAAAGCATAATGTTTCCGACTCCTTGCCTGACTGTAGGGATGGTGTTCTTAGGGTCATAGACAGCATTTTTATTCCTCCAAACAGGGTCGAGTTAATGCCATGCAGCTCAATTTTGGCTTCATCTGACCACAGCACTTTCTCCCAATCCTTCTGTAATTTAATTAGATGTTCATTGGCATGACTGTACATGTGACTTCTTGAGGAGGGGGACTCACCCTGTTTGGAGGAAGAAAAATGCTGACTATGACCCTAAGAACACCATCCCTACAGTCAGACACGGAGGTGCAAACATTATGCTTTGGGCCTGTTTCTCTGCTAATGGTACAGGCCGACTTCGCCGCATTGAGGGGCCATGCATTGTAAAACCTTGGATGAGAACATTCTTCCCTCAGCCAGAACACTGAAGATGGGTCATGGATGGGTCTTCCAGCATGACCCAAAACATACCGCCAAGGCAACAAAGGAGTGGCCCAAGAAGAAACACATTAAGGTCATGGAGTGGCCTAGCCAATCTCCAGACCTTAATCCTATAGAAAATGTACTGAGGGATCTGAAACTTTGAGTTGCCAAGCGACAGTTAGGAAACCTTAAGGATATAGAGAAGATCTGTAAAGAAAAGTGGACCAAAATCCCTCCTGAGATGTGTGCAAACCTGGTCACCAACTACAAGAAACGTCTGACCTCTGTGCTTGCCAACATTGGCTTCTCCACCAAGTACCAAGTCATGATTTTCTTGGGGATCAAATACTTATTTTACTCACTGAACTGCAAATCAATTTATAACATTTGTATCGTGTGTTTTTTCTGTTTTTTTGGTTGCTTTTCTGTCTCTATTATTTAATATACACCTATGATAAAAATTATAGACCCTTCATTTCTTTGTAAGTGGGCAAACTTATCAAGTATCAAATCAAATATATCCATTATTAGTATTTTGGTTGTAGTTTAGGTTTTATCCTTCTTCCACTGGATAGTTTATGGTTGACCAAGCCTTTTTGTTGGCAAATTCTAAGTAGTCCCCCACCCACTAAACACTGGCAAACGGGGACTTGTAGTTTCCCATCAGCTTTATGTTTTATAGCTTATCCGATATGAAATAACTGGAAATGTTGCAGACACCCCAATGTAAGCGTACTGCGGTGCGAGTAAACGTGCTAGGCATGCAGTATCTATTCTGTGAATGTAGACAAAGCCATGTGGGAGAGGCGAGATTATGATGAATATCCAGCTCTTATCTCTCACACATACTGTACATTACAATGAGCCGGCCCCGGGCCCCCATAAGTACGACGTCATTATCATTCTCTGTGTATCATTCCCTCCCAAGAGTCAGCGATTGCGGGGCCACCCCTCCAAGCAGAAAAGACTGCTGTAATTAATTTTAATTTCATGTTTAATTAAAACGACGATACTTAGGAAAGACCTCCTCAAGCAGGAGCCTCCTTGCTGGTTGAGGCATCACTAGCATGGCTTTAAAATACACACATCTAATTTTAGAAGTGATTTAATGCGATTATATCACAATAACATGACGCACTGGTTGTGTCAAATGCAATAGAATGAATGGAATCAACCCAATGTTATTATTATTATTATTTTTTTTAAGAAAAACTCTATAACTGTACCTACAACTTACAACTACACTAATAGAACTTCCTTTTTTGGAAGTTTTATTTGGTGCAGACCTACATCCTCCAAAGAAACTCCCCAATCTCAGGACACTTAGGCCTCGTACACACGACCGGTTTTCTCGGCAAGAAACCAGCAAGAAAACTGCTGGCAGAGCTTTTTGCAGAGAAAACCGGTTGTGTGTATGGTTTCTCGTCGAGAAAACTGCCGGGAATCTCGACGAGAAAAATAGAGAACCTGCTCTCTTTTTTCTCGTCGGCCTGTTTCCCGATGAGAAAACTGTGTGTATGTGGCGACAAGCTTACCTGTCCTCCGGTAAGCCTGCGCATGCTCGATTAGACTTCGACACATGCGCGGTAGCTTACAAGGGTAGGGTAGGGTGAAGCAAGATGGCGGTGACAGCATCGAATGTGACGAGTGCATGCTCGTTGTAGTCGATGACGTCACCGCGTTCTTGCCATTCAAAAGAACGGCGGTTATTTTAAATGGCCATCTGTATGCACGGCTTGGCAAGAAAAGCTTGCCAGGAATCTCGTCAGGAAAAACGACGTTTTTTTCCTGATGGGATTCTCGGCCGTGTGTACTAGGCTTTAGACCTTTTGAATGTGGACTGGATCCAGTTTTGCTCAGCAGGGGATCAGCTGAGCGGAGCAGGTGGATGATAGGTCCATGTCCACGGGCACAGCCGGCGCTCCTCTATGGGCAGACTTGGCCAGACAGAGGGGAACGGATCCCACTTCTGTTTGTTTTTGCCGGATTGGATCGGAGGTAGTCGGTGTAAATGGACACAAGGCTGTTTACATCTGACTGCCCATAGAGGAGAATGAAGGGTTTAAACAAGTCCACCTGAAAAAAGGACAGGCAGGCCCGATCAGTTTGGCCCATGTGAAAGGGGCCTTGGGGGTTGATCTGCTAAAACTGAAGAGTGCAAAATCTGGAGCAGCTGTGCATGGTAGCCAATCAGCTTCTACCTGCAGCTAAATGATCACAACATACAAGGATTTACGATTTACTATTGACATAAACACACACAATATTGTTTTTTTTTCAAAATTGTCGCTCTTTTTTTGTTTATAGCGCAAGCAATAAAAACCGCAACAATAAATACCACTAAAAGAAAGCTCTATTTGTGGGGAAAAAAAGGACATCAATTTTGTTTGGGTGCAATGTCGTACGACCGCGCAATTGTCAGTTAAAGAGACGCAGTGCCGTATCGCAAAAAATGGCCTGGTCATTAAGGGGGCAAATCCTTCCGGTCCTTAAGTGGTTTTAAAGGCCAACTTGTAAAAAATGGTGTATAATCAATGACGGTGGCATGAGCAGAATGACCTCAGCTTTTCATTATTCTGTATGACTAATGGCTGAGATCATTCTGCACATGTGCCACAATGTAAATGAGTCATTCAGAGCCGACATGTAAACAGCAATGGGGGCGCTCTGTGATTACACACTATTGCCTACATGTTGGTGCGGAGCGGCAGTGGCAGCACACAGGGTCCCATCACTCTGCAAGCTGTAAGGGTAAGCACTAACATTTACATGCATACACCATAAAATACTGTCCAAGCAAAGGACCACAAAAGCAGATGTCTCTTGTTTTAGTTTGTGGAGCTAAATGCTGTGGATCAAAAGGAAACAGAATGAATGTGTTTAAATCGGTATGAATTATGGATCTATGGCAGGAAATTGTCCACCTGCGTGCATGAGCCCTTAGCAGGTAAAACAACTCCCTTATAAGTACTACATCTGTGTATTTAGCGGTTTTCCTGGAGTTTCCTTTTACAGTAAATTGTGTGGAAAAGCTGACTTTATCTAGTAACACAGAGAGTGGCATCATCTGGTAGAAGGCATTGTTTGCTCCCAGAAAGGCTTAAAGTGGTACTAAAGGCTCGATTAAAAAATAAAAAAATAAAAAAATAACAAACATGTCTTACTTACCTCCACTGTGCAGTTCGTTTTGCAAAGAGTGGCCCCGAACGCCGTCTTCTGGGGTCCCTTGGCGGCTGTCTCAGCTCCTCCCCGCATCAGATGACCCCCTCTGGGAAGCACTCTCCCAAGGGGTTTACCTTGCGGGCGTGCTCCAGAGTCCAGCATTTGTGTCCATAGACACGAATGCCGGACTCGGCCCCGCCCCCCGCATCATTGGATTTGATTGACAGCAGCGGAAGCCAATGGCTATGAATCTTTCCAATGAAGAGCCGAGAAGCCTGGGCCGAGATCCAGCGCATTCTTAACGCAGGACTTTCGAGGGCTCAGGTAAGTAAAACGGGGGGCTGGGGGGTCGGTAATTAACAGATGTTTTTTCACCCTAATGCATAGGATGCATTAAAGGAGAAGTCCAGCCTGAGCTTTTTCGGCTGGGCTTCTCCTCTGGGTCACAGGAGTACAATCCGTTTTGCACTCCTGTGACCCGTTTTCAGCAGAGAGTGGTCTGAAGTCCGCTCTCCGCTGACATCACTGCTATCAGAAAGTCGGGATCCGCCAGCTGCCCTGATTGATGGCAGTCTCAGCGAGCCGCTGAGACGCTGGGACAGCCTCTCCCCGCCCCTCCACTGCTCAGCACTCCAATGAGCGTGGAGAAGCAGAGAGGGAAGAGGCTGACTGACAGGCAGCCTCTTTCCTCTCGGGGATCTGTGAGAACCGAGCCAGCGGCAATGTTCGGTGGCTTGGTTCTCAGTGCACAGACGGCGGGGGAAAGCTGGAGCATCGGTCTGATGCTCCATCCACCGAGGTAAGTATAAATATGGGAAAAACTCAAAACCTATACTTCTCTTTTAAGGTGAAAAAACTGGAAGGTTTACAACCCCTTTAATGATCTAGAGTTGCTCTTTAATTATCATACCGTGCTTCGCTCTAGACCAGCAGTCTCAAACTGGTGGCCCTCCAGCTGTTGCGGAACTACAAGTCCCATCATGCCTCTGCCTGTGGGAGTCATGCTTGTAACTGTCAGCCTTGCAATGCCTCATGGTACTTGTAGTTTTGCAACAGTTGGAGGGCTGCCAGTTTGAGAACCCTGCTATAGACCATGCCCATTAATGCAAAACCAACTTTTACTAAATTACATAAAAAAAAAAAGAAGGAAGTCAAGGGAAAGATCTGCAGCTACAATGTTATTTTGGTTCTTTTCCCTATTTAATTAGCCTCCCTGCTTTTGTTATGGCAAGCAAATGGGTGAGTTGGGGAGAAGCTGAATCGTTGAAAGCCAAACATCTTATTAAGGGAATGCTAGCAGGACAAGGAACAATGTCCCTTTTAGACATGCCTCGGTGAGCACTATGCACAGGAGTTTATTTAAATAAGAGCTCCATCATTTTCTAAAAACACACAGAAAAAGATTTATCAAGCAAATTAGCAACAAATTTAAAAGCAAATCAGGCTGTCTGTCTATTAGCAAGTTCTACGTGACAGTTTTTCTATGTATAATACAGCAGATTTACCACTGGACACAATTGGGAAGTGGCCGGGGGTGGGTTTTATTCTGTTGCAGTGCTACTTTAGAGTAGCAGAGGGAGGATGGTATCAATAAAGCTCCCGAATTATAACAAATCTGTCTCATATCTATGTTATTGTCTTCCACAGAGCCAGACTTCTGAAGTCTGGAGGAAGGGAAAGCGTGTATGTGGCTGCTAACAAAAATATCAGATGCTTGTGTATTAGTGAAAACCCAACTGGTTACCGAAACATCACTTCCTTTCGTTCTCATGCCCTGTACACACGACCGGTTTTCCCATCGGAAAAACTGCAATGAGAGCTTTTGGCCAGAATTCCGACCGTGTGTATGCTCCCTCGCAATTTTTCCGACGGGAAAACTGCCGGGAAAAAAAAGAGAGCAGGATGTCTTTTTTCCCGTCAGGAAAAAATGCTAGCAGGAAAAACGGTCTTCTGTATGCTTTTCCTCTTCCCTGAGTGCTAAGTGGGAGGGTCTGCTTGCTATAATCACATCAGTTTCAGTGTTTATTAAAGCGTAACTCCACTTTAGTTGAGAATAAAACATTCCCCTCTGGGTGATCTATGTACATTGCAAGATTTATAACAAACTTAGTTGCAGATTCCTACCTTTTGTTATTCTGAAGTAATCCATGTGTGTTTCTCTGTACCTCTATTCTGAGTGAGTCTAATGGGAGTGGTTTCATAATTAGCTGTCAGGTGTGCAGCTGAAGGGCACTAATGAGGAAATCTGCTGGGCCTGCATCCCTTTAGACGTGCTCCTATTGAAAGTATCTCTCCAAAAATAAAGTTTTTGTTGCAGGGGGAGCCTGAAATCTGATTTGTATCTGAGTGAGTGAGTGAGTGAGAACTTGTATAGTGCGGCAATTGCGAACTAAATCGCCTCAAGGCGCTTGGCATCCAGTGTCGGTGAGATCCTTAGAAGAGATGGGTCTTTAGTTTTTTCCGGAAGGCCCGGAAAAGTCAGGCAGACTTCTGGGAAAATTGGTGAGCCAATCAGACAAGCAGGAAATGATGTTTCTGGGGGTGGTCAGTACATTCTGTGTACAGAACAACCCCAGGTAGCCATATTGCAATGTATTCTCAGAAAATTACAGTGGCTGCAGATTGAAAAGGAAAGGTGATTTTTTTTATCAAATTTAATTACAATATGATTAGTGTCGCAATTATATTAGCTATGTTATTTTTTCTTTATTTGCCATTTTTTCCCCCACAAAAGTGGAGGAAACAAATGGATGGGAAAAGTGGCGAGCCAATCACATGAGCAGAAAATGACAGATGGTGTGCAGAACTTCCCGAGTGTTGCCATGGCTGTAAAGAAGAAAGTGTATAACATTTTAGGTAGTTTAATGATAGTGGAAGAACTTTGAAAGGAACGTTTATTTTTAATACTACGCAACACAATTCGAAATGTTATATCTTTTCTATTATTGAAAGTGGAATTTTCCCTTTTTAGGTAAGAAACCTTTATCATGTATTTCTATAATTTAACTGAAAAAGAAAGCCTGACCAAAGCAATACCTTTTTATACAGCCAATCAGAATACAGAAATGCTGCTGCATACTGGCTGCCGTGGATCTCAGCATATCCTTTCCTTTTTTGCACAAAAAAATAAAATAAAATAAAACAATTTCCATTTATTAAAGCCAATTTCACAAGGAGATGTGAAATCTAACACTAAAAGCTGATGGCTAATCAGACGCGGCTTCACATTCGCACATCGCCGCAGCTGCCTCCGGCATCGCATTAAAAAACAGAATCAGGCTGATTAAAGGTGAGTCTTTATAATACCTATTCTGCGTGATAGGGAAGATCCTATTACTCTTTTTAAATAGGATTTAATCACTTATTTTAAATAGTGCTGAGGAAAAAAAAAAAAAAATTACATATGCAGCCCTAGGGGATGAGATTATCTCTTCCGCGTACAGAAAAAAAATAGGTATGCGGAAGGCAATCTGGGGTTTTATGATGCGCAGAAAGCGGTTGCCTAAACAAATACATCTATCTGAGTGGGCAGATTGGAATTATTGTCGGAAATTGCTATAATGTGTCTAATGTAGGGCCAGAATGTACGTCAGAAAAGAGCAAGACCACTATGCCTTACTGCTCCCGACGTGAGATGATAAAATAGCTATTTTTTTTTTCTTTCCAATTATTGAAAAGATGTCGCCGGTTGTGGGCCAATTATTTCTGCACCAGCCATCTGAGAGTCAACTGCGATCGGCGAGCAGCGTCTGCTCTCCCCTCCTACGTGTGCATCCTGAGATAGCTTTCTCCGCGTTAATTACCAGAGTGCCGTATCTGTTTTTATCTGGGGATGCAGCCAAGTTTACGGGTTTAAAGCACGGCCAGGCAATTTGTGCTGAGGTTCATGGGGCCACAACAAGTGGAGGGACAGTCCTACTAAGCAACGGGGGGAGAACCGGTAACAGGCACTACGTTTTCACCATAGCGGCTGTGCAGCTTAACTTTAAGAAAAAAGAAAAATAAATCTATGTAGCTTTATGTGTATCAATGGTCAGATACAGAGGCCTAACATGGGCCCCCTCTTTTTTTTCAATAATTTTTTCATCTTTCCATCTATTAAATCTTCTGCCCTTGTTGTTTTAACTTTGGATAGTAAAACATTTTTCTTCTGCCAGTAAATACCTTATACAGCCCTCTTCTTGTTTCTTGTCTGGTAATTAGCCTAGAGCAGTGATGGAGAACCTTGGCACTCCAGATGTTTTGGAACTACATTTCCTATGATGCTCAACTACAATGCAAAGTGCATGAGCATCATAGGAAATGTAGTTCTAAAACATCTGGGGTGCCAAGGTGGTGAACTGGGCTAGGCTTATGGCATCATGCACAGCTCTTGCCAGGAAGTGAGGGGGTATGAGTCATAAGGGGGCCAATGAGAGCTACAGAGCTGGAGGTGTGGCTCTGTGTGTCTGTGTAAATCCAGGAAGTGAACAGACAGCAGCTTCAGCTGCTCACAGTTAAAATGGCTGCAGCCAGACTATGTGGAGGGAGATTTCTGAAGCATATTTGGCAAGTACAGAATCACAGTATATATAAAATAATATGCAACGTGTCATAAGAGGGCCAATGAGAGCTGCAGAGCTGGAGGTGTGTGTCTGTGTAAATCCAGGAAGTAAACAGGCAGCAGCTTCAACTGCCCACAGTAAAATGGATTACGAGCATAATCCGTTCCAGGAGAATGCTTCTAATCCAAAGCACTCGCATATCAAAGCGAGTTTCCCCATAGAAGTCAATAGAAACAAAGATAATTTTTTCTGCATTGACTTCTATGGCGCTCGCAGTTCACCCAGGTGTGTTAGAACAGCGAATGAATATTTGCTTTCCTATCACTGAACCATCTCTCCGCCAATCAGGTGCTTGGGTCTGTTACACATCACCTGATTGGCTGAAACGACAGGCGCTGTGATTGGACGCCTATCAGGCATCCAATCGCCTATAGGAGAGGATGGGAGGAGGGGACAGGAGAACACGTATGGAGGACATGGCTCGCCGCCATTACCCACTGCCTCACAGAGACAGAATAAGTGCCGAGCAGACGGCGAGCGGGCAGGGGTATCACAGTGGCGGCATTCGATGAGCACAGTAGGAGCATTTGATGGCACAGTAGGAGCATTTGATGGCACAGTGGGAGCATTTGATGGGCACAGTGGCTGCAATTGATGGGCACAGTGGCTGCAATTGATGGGCACAGTGGCTGCAATTGATGGGCATAGTGGCTGCGTTTAATGGTACAATGGCTGCGTTTGATGGCACAGTGGCTATGTTTGGTGGCACAGTGGCTGCCTTTGATGGGCACAGAGAGGCTGCAATTGAATGGGTTTTTTTCTGAATTTTTCATTTTGTTTGCACCCCCCCAAAAATTTGGACCACCAGCCGCCACTGGTAGTGACTGAGTCACCTTCCGCCCACGAGACAAACTCTGAAGCGTACCGAAACATGGACCAAGAAGTCCATGTGACGGAAAATCGTTCTTCTTTCCCGTTTTCCTGGGCCAACGGACGTTCCAGGTCTCTAATACGATCCACTTCAATAGACCAATGACCCAGGGAAGGCATATCTGTCTATCTCCAGTGTTGAGGCATTAGTGTCCTTGCCGTGGCTAGGAAGTGTGGTAGCACATCTTTTTTTGCCCACAATCCAAGGTTTTTCTGTAGTCAGTGTTGATGGAGAGAGTGGAATTCTGCTTTAAGACTGAATATTTTGATTGTTACGTAAACCTAACTTTGACATGGATCCCGTTCTTGTCAGCCACCTGGGTAAAGCAATTCTATCACACAGGGGACACTTTTGTAACCAAATCCTGGCTGCACATCATAAGAAAAATATGACAGGCAGAATGTAGGCAGTCATTATAAAAAAAAAAAACGAACTTGGAAATAAAAGTGAAGCGAAGGCCCTTCTCCTTCCTCCTCAGCACTCGGTGTAGCGGAGTCAATGGCACAGCTGTGAGCTGGCTTCTCCTCTGAATACATTTGTTTTACAAGTGACTTATTTCACAAGGACATAAACTTGAAACGAGATACAACAGGAGTTATATTGATGCTGATGTTTCATCTAACAGCTCTCTAAATTATTTACTAGTAAATCATCACGGCCTACCGCCTTAAGAGAGGTGGTGGGAGACGTGCAACGCGATGAAATTACGGACAGAGACATTTAATAACGGCAGCTTTTCATCCAGTAGGAAGATCTTGTCAGCAAATCAGCATTAGCGGAGCTTCATTCATACTGCTGAGGCCACAAAACGAGGAATATGGATGTGTGTGTGTGTGTGTGTGTGTGTGTGTGTGGGGGGGGGGGGGGGGTTGGTGGCTGAACACCAGGAAGCCTTGGAGGTTTTACAAGCAGGCTGGGGTGCCGGGTGGTAATATAATCCCGCTTTTCTATGTTTATAAACACAGTTAAATCGATCAAGCATTATTACGTTCCTTTTACTGTATGCTCTGGGGTCTGTCTATTAAAACTGCAGAGGAAAAGTTAACTGTATGGGTGACAGAAAGCTACGGGGCAGGACCCGACTTTAAAGGATATTTCAAGCATTCCTTCTGAAAACATTCTTTTTTTTTTTTTAAGGATTTTTGTTGACAACCGTTTAGGGGGGTCGTCTGAGCTGTGTCTGCATTGGGCTGCGCTTGTTGCACTCAGTTTCCCCCACCCTACTTATTACTTAGGCTACTTTCACACTGATCCGCTGCAAAAATGTTTTTGGCGTGATTCTACTGCGTTTTCGGTGCAGTTTTTAAAGGATAATTCTCCCATTCTACAAGACTCTGGTCCGGCCGCACCTGGAGTATGCTGTCCAGTTCTGGGCACCAGTCCTCAGGAAGGATGTACTGGAAATGGAGCGAGTACAAAGAAGGGCAACAAAGATAATAAAGTCACGTGTTATAAGGGAAAAAACTTGTGCGTTACTATGTTCTAATTTTGAAGCAAACATAAACCATCAGCCTCCACTGAATCTAGTGAAAATAAACTCAGAAAAAAAAAATATAGTACATGTATAGTGACCGTGAATTAGCTGCAACCACTTAGTAGTGTACTCAAAAAACACTGCATAATAAATGTAAAAGAAAAAAATGAGACTGGTGCACTTATTCAATAATGTGCCATAAGACGAAGAACTACGTCCAAAACTTGGCATCAAAACATCTTGGGTAATTCCATATAAAGAGGAAACAGCTCGCTCCAAGGAATGACACTTCTTGTATAAATGTCGCTCAAAGGAAACAAAAGAACAGCCATAGTGCAATATTGCCAAATGAAAAGTCATCCCTGAGGAAGTCACATGACCAGTGACGCAACGCATCGGGTGGAGCTTTGTGACGTCAGTTCCGATGGTGTTTTACGGAAGTGCGGTGAGGAAGTGAGTGTGTCCCTACTCCCATTGCTTTTTACTGCGGTTTTTGCCCTTACTTGGTGTAAGCAGCTTCTTTTACTAAATACATTTAATTTTAATTTGGCAATATTGCACTATGGCTGTTCTTTGTTTCCTTTGAGCGCCATTTATACAAGAAGAGTCATTCCTTGGAGCGAGCTGTTTCCTCTATATATGGAATTACCCAAGATGTTTTGATGCCAAGTTTTGGACGTAGTTCTCTGTCTTTGCCTGGGACCTGGATGCCTTTACAAATCCATCAGCAGGATTTCTTATCTGACCATCTGATGAGTCTTGTTTGACCCTTGGGTCATTGTTGGAGGTGAGCGGGCAATTCATAAATTTAACAGTCGATGTTTGGATTGATGTTTTATCTGTTTTTTCTTCTATCAAGTTATCACTGTGAGATTTTTACCTTCAGATGAACTGACTCCTACCATTGGGCTTTAGTTGGACTTTTATTCACATTTATTTGTATGTTTGGATACTCATCATATTCATTCTTTGATTATATTACTGTATGGCACATTATTGAATAAAGCGCACAATTCTCATTTTTTTTCTTTTACAAAGCTAATAAAGGGTCTGGAGGACATGGGTTGCAGAAAATAAAATCATTAACACATTCAGTGTTGATGGGGGAATCCCTCCCACGGAGCTATTGTGCTCTTCTGGCAGGGGGTGCAGGGAGCCGTCCATGCCAGGAGGAAACAGTGATTATTGCTAGTGGCTATAGCTGGTGGGCAGCAGGTCCTGCCTCCTCTTCTCCATCACAGGGGTTCCACCGTGCATCTCCTCCCCTCCTAGGCGTCCAATAGGATCGCCTGTCCTTTCAGCCAATCGGGTGATGGGTCTCAAGACCCGCTTCCTGATTGGCCAGGAGGAGGTTCAGTATTACAAATAGTGAATGTTCATTTGCTACTGTAACACACCTGGGTGTGCTCGGTTTTGCATTCTCTGTGCCCCGAGCCCACCCCATTTTGAATCCTATTAGGGCCTCTGGCTCCAATTAGGTGCTTCAAAAAAACACCCACCCCGTTGGAATTCATACGTCCGGCGTCCTGCATAGGGGCCGGACGCTTGGATAGGGGGGCGGCGCCCGTGCACCCTTAATAGACGGGCCACCCCTGACAATCAGCCTGCCCATACATGAATTTAATCTCTGCCAGTTCAGCAGTGATACGAACCATCCATGGCCGGCTTTGAACACATATCAGTGTTGTAGAAGTGGCCTACATTCTGCATTTTGAGTTCACTGATCACACAAAGCCTATTGAGTCTAAAAAGTCCTAAGAGCTGCAATACTATGGAAAACC
The DNA here is from genome assembly GCA_029206835.1 of Rana muscosa. Classification (NCBI taxonomy): domain Eukaryota; kingdom Metazoa; phylum Chordata; class Amphibia; order Anura; family Ranidae; genus Rana; species Rana muscosa. The sequence continues at coordinate 289,903,897 of CM055128.1, read as the reverse complement.
ACATGTCAAGCCTGATGGTGAGCAGATTTAAAACATTCCTTAAAGCGGTTGTATACCCCCTTTTTGACATTTTTACCTACAGGTAAGCCTATAATAAGGGTTACCTGTAGGTAAAATGAAGATCTCCTAAACCTACATGGTTTAGGAGATATTCACCCTGCATGCAGCCGCTGACGTCGGTGGCACATGTGCAGTGAAGGTCCGGTGTATCGTGCCGGACCTTGCCGGAACTGAGGATTCTTGCGCATGTGCGGGAGTGACATCATCGCAGCTCCGGCCACTCACAGCGCCGGAACCGCAAACCTGGAAGGAACGTTGAGGGAAGAATGTCAGCTCCCTCGCCGTTGACCGGGATGTAATGTGGGGACTTCGTTCTAAGGTAAGTATTTCATAATGAGCTAGTATGCAGTGCATACTAGCTCATTATGCCTTTGCCTTACAGGGTTTCGTGGATTTTTTATGTTTTTTTTTTTTTTTGATTTGCGGGTATACAACCACTTTAAAGAGGAGTTCAAGCCTGTAAAAAAAAAAAATTAAAGTCAGCATCTACAAATACTGTAGCTGCTAACTTTAAATATAAGGACACTTACCTGTCCACTGTCCAGGGTTCCAGCGATGTCGGCACCCCAAGCCAATTCATCCATTGGCTTCGGGTGCAGGCGCCAGTATTGCAAGTAAGGGAAACTGGCAGTGAAGCCATCAATCTTCACAGCTGGTCACGCTATGCTTTCTGAATGATCCCATCATCTTCTGGGACACACACAGGTCCCAGAAGGCAGCGGGGGGGAAGGAGGAGGGGCCGGAAATGATGAAGATCGCCGCGCGACGATCTTTCCAGGAAGTGGGAGCGAGTACCTGTCACAACCAGATCCCCGCCCCTCCTCCCCCGAAAAAAGTGTCAAATGTGGAAGTGGAGGGGGGGGGGGGGCATGCGAACAAGCGGAGCTTTACCTTTTGGGTGGAGCTGCGCTTTAAATCTTAGCTTAGGCAATAAGAAGTCAGAATGACAAAATTCCCTCTACGATAGATAGATCCTCTCGAGACTTTTGGAACACAGTAATATTATGATACGGCATCGCAAATGTATTTTACCCCAACCGATTTCTTCTTTTTGGTCAATCTTACTTGATATTACACTGACTTTGTACTGTTATTTTACCTATGGCAACCAATGACGTCTCTCATTCTGTATTGATTGTCTATAATTTTGCCTTAAATCAATAAAAACATTGAAATATAAATATTAACGTAAGCCTCATACACACGATCAGATTTCCATCAGACAATTCCGTGGAATTTTGTGCGAAGGGCGTTGGCCGTGAACTTGTTCTGCATACAGACGGCAAAACGTTCTCAGCCAACAAACACGAAACAACGTGTTTTTTCAGCTCTTTAACGACACTCTTTGGGCAACTTCTACTAACGTTGTGCTATGTTAGTATTGCGACGGACTTGTGTACACACGATCGGATAATCCGACGGCACACATTTGTTGTCGGAAAATTTGAAAGCATGCTATCCAACATTTTTTGTCGGAAAAATCCGACAACAATTGTCTGATGGAGCATACAAACGGTCGGATTTTCCGACAAAACCCTTCCATCACACAATTGGTGTCGGAAAATCCGATCGTGTGTACGAGGCTTTAGCATTTACAAAAGACAACAAATAATGCAGTTCTAGATTTATCCATGAATCATTAAATGTATTTGTTTTAAATGCAGTGTATATACCAGGGATATGCAATTAGCGGACCTCCAGCTGTTGCAGAACTACAAGTCCCATGAGGCATAGCGAGACTCTGACAGCCACAAGCATGACACCCAGAGGCAGAGGCATGATGGGACTTGTAGTTTCGGAGGTCCGCTAATTGCATATCCCTGGTATATACCCACATTTGATTGATGGCAGCAGCACTCAATTTTGGGGGGGCCGAGGCAGGACTGGTAGCTGATAAAGAGTGCTGTATGCAAATGTTTTGACAAGAGACATGCTGATAGGAGGAGACAACAAAATGAACAGAGAGATGACCTCATCAGCCTGCTGCTGCTCATTCAGTTTCCAACCAGCAGGCTAGGGTTGGTAAAAAGGACGGCGTCACAAATCTGTCACAGATCAAAAGATGGTTATCGGCCATCAAGTTACATATTTTCATGCTGGTTTTCAAACTCTATTTACTGACATTTGAACTAGTACATGGCACATGAGTCAGTAAAGGGCTGCTTCAATCAAAGCCAAATCACACGGGTGGAATAGTCACTATAGTTCTGTAGCAAGGTGTTACCATTGCAAGCATCTTAACAGACTACAATTTGTGTATAGATAAGAATTTTGGCTCCCCCTGGTGTCCGTTATATGCTAAACTACTAAAGCTGTTTGGTTCAGTTACTGGATAAAGCATTATGGGTATTGTGGCATCAGAGACAAAGTGTCATAGAATGCTAGCAAACCAGTCTGTGTGACTGCACAGAGGAGACCAAACAGGTGTAGGTGAAAGTGTAACAATTTATTAAGGAAAGTAAACAGACAAATAAACACCTCCAACAGAACACAGTGCAGTAACCTAACCAAATAATAGTGACTTATAGAAAATATATACAATAAGGGGGAATACCGGAATCGTAGTGAAAGCCAGGCCGAGGTCATACACAAGGGGATCGGAGCAGATGGGTATGGATGGGAAACAAACAGGAACAGGGAGGGGACGGATGGATTGGCTGCAGAGCAGGGATCCAGGTAACAGGAGGGACAGATGCAGGATGGGCTCAAGGTAGGGATCAGGTCGGATCGGGTCAAGCAGGATGCAGGTTCAAGTCCAGATCACAGGTCCTAGATCAGGGAGAGAGATACCAGGGCAAGGAGTGTTTGTACTTGCCGGGTATTTATAGGAAGTCTCGTAATCAGGCTTCAGGTCACAGCTGAGCGCAGGAAGTCCTGCCTGTCCCACACTGCCGGAATACACCCGCTGGTGGACGCCGGTACTACAGTCCATGGATCATGCATTACCACCAGCAGGTGAGATCCTCCAACAAAGATATTAGCTGCCAGAGGACACCTGCTGGCGGACACTAGTACTGCAGTCCATAGGACCAACAGCACCACCAGCGGGTGAAGCCTTTCCTGACACAAAGGCTCTATTGGCGTGGATAGAATTGAGACTACATTACCCACAAGACCACTGTACTACCAATAGTGCAATGCGCTGCGCACAGCCCGATGGGAGAGCTTATTTAAGAGAGGGGCGGTCTCAGCCCGCTCTCTCGGGACGCCATCTTCCAGCCGGCCTGAGAAGCCTGGGCCTAAAGTTAGAGAGAGCGGATCGCCTAACCGGAGAGGGATCCTTGCGGACAGTTCGCTGATCAAGCCCAGGAGGGACCAGTCTGCAACTCACAGCAACCGGAGTCACCTATCCACCGGTACCCAGGGAGCAGCCGTGTGGAGGACCAAAGACCTCGTGCTACCGAGAGACGGACCACTGAGAGAAGGTCCCGGACTGAGGAAGACCAGCGAAGCAAGGCCTCATTTGGTGAGCGGGCACTTGCCCATCAGCATAGTTAACTGACTCGCAGGAGTGTGATTTTCTTCAACTTTACTTGGACCTGCTGGCGTCTGCAGCGCCGCAAGTAGGGACACATCGCCTCTATAGAGCGATACAACGACTTGGGTAAATTAGCATTCACTGTACCGCTATACGGTGCGCCTTGATTGGCTGTCTTGTTCCTTTTCACCCTGCCTATTGGAATACACATAAATAAGTGCACCAACGGGGCTAGCTGAAGATTAACTGACTCTTAAAGGAACAGTCATCCGTTTCATTACCCTCACACGTTGTTACTATAGGACACGCACCAGTTGAGCTGTCCACTAGGGGGAGCCATACAGTTGTGAATTTATGTGATTGATATATCTGTCTGCATCACTTTGTAAATTTCTGCTGTTTTATGTGAGACTTGGTGGAGAGGTGCCCCATTGCACTGAGAGATTCCTCCACCCAGGGCCGGCCCTACCATGGGACCCAGTGGGACCATGGTCCCAGGCGGCACTTTAAGAGGGGCGGCAACAGGGGCGCACTGCCTGAGGACCTGGGTTTCCCTCCATCTAGTGTGCAGTGTCATACTGTACTGCATCGCCGGCGCTGCTGTCACTGGCCGCAGTGGCAAGACCCACTTCAATGGTCTCTCCAGCAGCCCCTGCTTCACTGCCCAAACTGGTTGCTAGCCGCGGACCGCTTTGTGTCTAGCAACCAGTGACGTAAGGAGAGAGAGGCCCATCATTCATTGCAGAGAGTATTTCACTTCCTCCTCCTCCGCTAGCTCCACCCACCTCCTCGCTGTATGTAACAGCATGAGATCGGAGCGGCTGTGTGTGTGTGTGTGTGGAGAGAGAGAGCAGCTGCGGGCTCTTCTCCCCCCTCCTTCTCCTCCTCATGCTGCTGTTCCTAGGACAGCCACCGCTATGTTTCTTCCCCCTTTTCCTCCCATTGGCCAGGGAAAAAAACTTAAAGGAGAAAAGAGGATTATGGGATGTGTAGTGCAAATGGCTGGCCCATTGCAATTCTAGGGGGGAAACTGCTGCCCCCAGCATGCCCATCTGAAGGGGAGGGAGAGAGAGCCAGGCTGAGTGACAGGCTGCATCTGGTGACAGACATTGGTGACAAGTGACACGCTGCATCTGGTGACAGACATTGGTGACAAGTGACAGGCTGCATCTGGTGACAGACATCGGTGACAAGTGACAGGCTGCATCTGGTGACAGGCAATGGTGACAAGTGACAGGCTGCATCTGGTGACAGTCAATGGTGACAAGTGACAGGCTGCATCTGGTGACAGGCATTGGTGACAAGTGACAGGCTGCACCTGGTGACAGGCATTGGTGACAAGTGACAGGCTGCATCTGGTGACAGGCATTGGTGACAAGTGACTGGCTGCATCTGGTAACAGGCATTGGTGACAAGTGACAGGCTGCATCTGGTGACAGGCATTGGTGACAAGTGACAGGCTGCATCTGGTGACAGGCTGCATGTTGTGGCAGGCTATGGGTGGCAAGTGGCACAGCTGCATCTGGTGGCAGGCAACGGTGGCAAGCAATAAGCTACATCTGGTGGCAAGCAATGGTGGCAAATGACCAGCTCAGGGTTCCCACTGATTCTGCATTATGGTGAGTTAAACTATTTCATTATATATTACAATGTAGTAATAGAAATAATGTGATTTGATCATCCTGACACCATATCAATCATAATGTTAGGATGATTTAAGTGCTAACACCAGCCATTCGCCCGACAAATCACCCGCTGCCAAATTCCCTGTCAGCGAGACTACACCCCCCCTCATCTTTTTTTGGGAAGGAAGGGCGGTATCCCTGAATGGCAGTTTGGAAATGTGGTCAATGCAGCGCTGTTGTTGCAGCATGTTGCATCACTGAGCTGGGATCAGAGCGTAGCTGGTCGGTGGCAGTGGAGAGAAAGGGGGGAGCTTTCGTGGTGCTACACAATACTCTTTGCAGGAAGGAGCTAGGGTGACCACATTTTTAAACTACTACTCACGGACACCCCCCCTTCCCAAACATCAGCTTGTTCTGTAACGAATCACAGCACAGTGATTGGACACAAGAGGTGGGATTTATGATTTCTCCAATCACATGCAGGGGGCGGGGATTGTGCTCCTCCAGGCATTCCCGGCCAGGACAAGTACTGTCAGTGAGTAAAGCGGTGATGTGGCGGCCTTTTTTGGGGGGATCAGATTGGCCCGGGGGGTGGCTGTGTCAGTTTCATTCCGGGACACTGTATTGTCCTGGAATGAATGTGCCTGGGACAGACCTGCAAAATGCGTGGTCACCCTAGAAGGGGCATGTCTCTTTGCTGAATATATGGGATGTCTCTTGCTGAATATATTGGACTGTCTCTTTGCTTTATGGAAACGTCTCTTTGCTGGACGGGCATAGGATTTTTTTTTTGGGGGGGGGGCAGCATTTCATTCTTGGGCCCAGGCAGAACAATGTCTTGGGCCAGCCCTGCCTCCACCATACTCTCACTCAGGTCTGGCCTTCGGGTCACTACAGTTGAGTCTGATAGCAGGGTTATTCCGAACCAGTGGTACTCCATTAACTGATACAGGGACCTGTATGTATTTGATGTTGATTGCATAACCATTGTTCTATTCTTTTGCTGAGTAAACATCTTACCACTGGTTGAGCTACATCTTGTGTGGGACTCTGTCTTTTGCAGCTGTGTGGCAGGTGAACAACACCGAGGTAACAATATTTAACTACATTTATTGTTGTGTGGTATCATTGTGGGGGCCCACAATCATATTGTTGTCCAGTTGTGCCAAGGGGGAATCGAGCCAAATTCTAGGGGTTGACAGGCAGAGTGCAGGCCCAAATCTAAACCAGCAGCTCCTACGGGGGTAGTGCTACAGTTCTTTATACCTTTAGGCTCAACTGTAAGTTGCTTTGGGGACAGGAGCTGAATGGTTTAATGTCCTCTGTAAAGTGCTGCGAAAAAAAAAGGTGTCGGCGCCATATAAATGAGTAAAATAAATAAATAAAATGGTCAATTAATTTGCCATCATAAAGCGCTCCGCCACAGAAAAGACTTCTGCTGGTTTAAAGACTATTACCTATTCTGTACGAAATGTCACCGGCATCAATTGTGAGCCGCTGCTAGATGATTATCGGCCTAACTAAAGGAGTAAAACTAATAAATGTTAAAAGCAGACAGCTTCAATTTACAATGGAAAGTGTTAATTTGACCTTCTTTAGAATACTCTGCCTGTTATTCTCCATTCACTCTGCATCAGCGTAGAATGTGACAGAGGAAGACACACAATCCCCACCCAACTGTTTTCCTGTAAATGCTACAGATCCTCAATCTTCCGATCTATAAAGGGTTCTGGAATACTTGGCGGTAATTAGTCTGTTTCAGGACTGCAAGGATTTTGTCACGTGCGTTAACCCGCAACAAGCCGCTGCAGTCAAGGAGAAGCTTCCAGATTTAAATGGATTATGTTAGGGTAGGAATAAGAGAATTACTAATTAACCTGAAGCAAATATCTGCATGTCCAAGTCTCCTGACACTTCACTGGCCGCATGCTGGTTCCAGGTCAGTGATCACATAATGAAGCAAGAAAATAGATGACAGCAGCGGCGCTTTTCCTACAAATCAGCAATGGTGGATCGAACACATCTACCATGACAGGTTCCTTTACATTTACTTTTGAGACTTAAAGGAAAAAATTATTCTTTACCCTTCTGTATTTTCATACCTAGCATGTCATAACCTTATAATGTCTCAGCCCTACCAAAAATGCTCCAGTTGTTGCAGCAACTGTCAGGTGTGGGCATTCTCTGTGCAAAGCATGCAATAATTCCAGAAAAAAATGATATAAAGGAAAAAAAAAAAAATGATATGTGGTGTTGGGCTCCACCTGGCCCCCTGATCTTTCCTCGCTGGCTTTTATTTACAGCAGCAGGAGCCAATGTCTAAAGGAATGAGGAGGGAGAGAGAGAAGAAAGCCTCTCTGCTCTCCTGCACATCGTTAGATTCCCTCACTTTGGGGGATTTCCTCTCACTTCCTTTTTAAGCTATGGGACAGGAAGTGAAGGTAAATTTCCCTAAAGGGACACAGATGGTAAACATAACTTGTGCCATGATCACTTAAGTGCTCCTGCTCCCCATTCCAGCATCCAGGTTTTGGCTGTTGCATTCTCCCTGTTTCTGTCCACCTGCTGGGTGATTGATGTGGTCAGTCACCTGTTATAAGCAAGCCAAACGTTCTGTCCTTTGCTTGTGATAGAGAATGATCCCTGTTGTTCCTGATCAAGCTCCCTGTCTGTCTGCCCTGCTTCACTAGATTGGATTTCCCTGTGTATGACCTGGATCGGATATTGGACTATTCCCTGAGCTCAGCCTGCCTTTTACCTGGACTGTCATAGAACCACGCTATCTGCTAACTGCAAGTAGTCTGTTTGCTCTGCTCGCATCTGCCCTGGTGTGGTGGCCAGGCACTATAGCATTGTGTAGAAGTCCTGGGGGCAACCAAATATTGGTAGGCCTGTTTGCCTTAAGGGAAAGGGGGCTTCTATAGGTGAAGCACACAGTAGCTAACTATAGTGTCTGACCACCTGCGTTGGGGTAGACGTGACAACATGACAGAGTTTAAGAAAATAAAAAGAAAGAAAAGGTCTGGTGTCACCAGTGACACACCTCCATCCCTAAATTTACATGAAAAAAGGAGAGGTTCGCCCGTGGGACTTTGAGTGAGGTGAGCACTGTTGAGCCAATGAAAATCGCAGGGATAATTGCAGTGTATATTTATTCAAGTAAAAAAACAGTACATACATTAATGTCATGGACATGAGCCAATTCATACAAAATACAAGACCAATAAAAAGTAGGTAAAATGATATTGCAAGTATCTGACAATAATCATGTAAACACACAGGCATCAAGTGTACCCAACGCGTTTTGCTCGCTCTTCAGGGGTAGATGCACGTAGTGTACCTAAAATGAGATGATATAGTATATAGTATGATGTGAAGGCACGGGGGGTGGGGGGTCCCTTGAATAAGGAAAACCCCATACTCACCACTGGACATTGCCAAAAGACAGCAGAGGTGAGGCTCTCAAAAGGCGGCAGCGACTGTCTCACCAGGGAGCTGAGGAGGCGGAGCAAAACAAAATTCCAAATGGGGCCAAACGGAAGGAAGGCACAGCATGGATGGAATATATGTATCCCCAAGAGTATCAATGAATCCCTGCGATTTTCATTGGCTCAACAGTGCTCACCTCACTCAAAGTCCCACGGGTGAACCTCTCCTTTTTTTACATGACAGAGTTTACAACCCTCATTTACTCCATCCAAAATAAAAATAAAGTTTGCCTATAGTTCTACTTTAACATAGATTTTTTTAGTTTTACTTATACTTTAAGCAAAGTAACGTAAGTTTCAAAAAGGGGTGGGGCATATGTCTACAAGAAGACTAAGCAATTGAAATTTCTTATTGTTAAATATTCAGATTCTTTCAAAAGCGCAGTCATGATGGGTTATCATTACGGCAAAACTTGTACTAGCATCGGCTAGCCCAGTACATCTCTATCGGAGTGCTTTGCCATTTGGCGAGCTCTGCAGGAAAATAGGATGAAACATGGGCTAGCATGATTAATGTTCAAGCAATGTCCACTCAAGCATTGAGGCAGTAATAAAGGTATTAATTTGGCTGCAAACATTAAAATATGTACAGTAAGATGGATTTGAGAACAGTGCAGTGTGGAATAACCCTAATGTGGGGCATTAAACTCATTTATTACAATGAATAAATAGAGTAATGAGATTGGAAACATCGAGAATGCGCCCAGTAGCAGCTGATGAATTGACCCGTGTGCAATCGCCATCAATGAATATAAATTAGAAGCCGGATAGACTTTTACATCATTGCGTCCTCGCACAGAGGTTCCTTACACAAATATTTAAACAACTGTTTATTGGGAGAAAGAAACAAAATAGAGTTTGATTTGTGGAGTTCGTTCCAAGTGATTAGTGAGAGCAAAAAGCTAATATAACATTATGACTAAATCGGAAAAAAAGTAAAAATGACATACAAGGACCAATGTAGGAAACAAAGGCATTATTATACAGGAAATAACTCAGTTTCATCCATTATGTATTCAGTATTTATGTAGTACCAGTTTACTCGGCAGTGCTCCGAAGCTTTGTTTTTCAATTTCATTAAAGAATATACTCCTTCATAAAAGCCATTGATTACTAAGATCTCCCTGTCATGGTTCACCATATTTCAAGTACCCCTTGACATTTATTACCAGTGCCCTCCAAACCAGAAATGCTTCCTAAATAATATATTTTAAATATCTGAAAAACAAACCTTAGATCTGTTTTATAAACTGGATTAATCATTAATTGCTAAACACTGTATTAGCCTTTCTCAACCTTTTAACCCCAGAGGAACACCAAAACTCCTACTAAAACCAATTCATCATTCAATGGGAGAAATGCCTCTTACATTGGTGGCCAATAGGAAGAAGGCCACCTTTATAGTGGAGATCAGAATGCCACCCTTACAGACAGCTGAAGATAAAAGGATAATTGGGTCATTCTGCTGGTTTTGCCAAGTAGCGTTGGCCCTGGAACTATGCAGACACCATCAGATATTAGGTCAATCAGCCACACCTCAAGGAACCCTTAGAAACCTTTGGATAAATCTTAGGGCCCTTTCACATGTACGGATCCCATAGGTTTCCGTTCCTTTAACATCCGCTTTCTCAGTGGGGATCGCTCCGTTAATCCCGGCTGAGCCGGGAGATGACAAGGCGGTCCCCTGCACACTGTGCAGGGTCCCGCCCTGTCAGATCTCCGCTCTCCTCTATGGGGGGGGGGGATCGGATGAACACGGACCGTCTGTCCGTGTTCATCCAATCCGCTCTGCAGACGGATGAAAAAATAGGATTTTCCACCGTCTGCAGAAACAGAGCATAGCGGAGCCTGATGAGATCGGGTGTCAGCAGATGTTCATCCGCTGACACTCGCTATCCCATAGGGATACATGTATGTCCCTTTTTCATCCGTAAACGGATGGATGAAAAAATGGACATACGGTCCGCATGTGTGAAAGGGCCCTTAGGGTTCTATGAAACCCTGGCTGAAAATGGAACCTCAAATTACATACTGTATATAGTACAGAATAATGCAACTGCACTATAGCACACCATGGTGTGTTGAAAGCCCATTCTATGAAAAACCCTTACAGCATGAAAATACCTGTATTAATGCAACGTGAGATGTCTATCATAGGAGCCGGGCCAGGAGGAGGGACTGTGTGTGACTGTGAGTGCCGAGTACACAGGAGATCCTGGCTCTGTGTAATCCAGTACTGGTGAGGCTGTATTGATGGGTAATGGTGAAGCTGCAGATGGGCACTGATCAGGCTGCATTGATGGGCAATGGTGAGGCTGCAGATGGGCACTGATTAGGCTGCAGATGGGCACTGATCAGGCTGCATTGATGGGCAATGGTGAGGCTGCAGATGGGCACTGATTAGGCTGCAATGGTGAGGCTGCAGATGGGCACTGATCAGGCTGCATTGTTGGGAAATGGTGAGGCTGCAGATGGGCATTGATCAGGCTGCATTAATGGGCAATGGTGAGGCTGCATATGGACACTGATCAGGCCGCATTGATGGGCAATGGTGAGGCTGCAGATGGGCACTGATCAGGATGCATTAATGGGCAATGGTGAGGCTGCATTGATGTAACTGGTGAGGCTGCAGATGGGCACTGATCAGGCTGCACTGATGGGCAATGGTGAGGCTGCATTGATGGGCACTGTTGAGGCTTCAGATGGGCACTGGCCCTTATTTTGCTTCAAGTTCTTTATTTAAAATGTTAGCTTTTTTCATGAAACTTCCCTCTCAAAATAAAGGTGCGTGTTTTACGCCGATAAATACAGTAATTTGTGGTAAGAAGTGATTCATGAGAGTTATTGGTCATCTGTTATGTCTTGGTATATATGGAAGTTTATATGATTGGATTTATGTTCTGCGTATTAATTACGGATCCCTTATATCATCTGTATTTGTTGTAGATTTCCCTATACTGCAGTCCTGAGGAAGCAGCAGTGATAGCTGCGAAACCCTTTCAGTTTGAATTCACCCCACTCTGAATCACTGCCGATTTAGAACTGGAGAAGTTACATTTCATGTACCCATACCTGTGATTATTGTTCGCAATTGTGATATTGCGATGTGGTATTATGGAGCGGTAGGAAGCTCTTTTCTATATTTCTGTATAAGACCTGAACTTTTTACGCTCTGCCAATTTTTTTTACCTGGACTGAAATAAATCATCGCAACATTTTTTTTTTTTAAGAGGTTTAACTTTTTCTCGTGGTGCCTTAAAAATCCTATTTAGAGGATGTTTTAACTGCTTGAATAAAGTTACTTCTTTTATTTTTATTTTTTATTGGAGTCCTTCTTTAATCCTTGACACATCAATCCCAGACACATCCCTGTATGAATTATCAGCCGCCTTGTGCCAAACTCAGGAAAGAGAGAAAGAAAAGTGATTTGAAACGCCTCAGTCCTCTAAATGGACCGTTTACGGTACATATCGGCATATAAATATGTATTATGCCCAAAGCCACCGATGAATATGCTGACAATTTGAAGCTTTAATTGAATTGAATTTTTTTTTTAAGAGGCAGCTGTGTGACAAACAGAAAAGGGTATTATTGGCTCCACGAGGAACATTTCCAGGGATCATGTTTTAATTTTAGTGTTGACATAAGTCAAGTCAGGGAAACCATCATTCCATTTCATTAGAAAATGGTGTGAAAAATGCAAAAATAACAAAAGGGACAGAAAACCTTGTTAAAGAAGAACTCTGGTCTCCGTGATAAAATAAGATCTGCAGGGAAGAAGCTTTGAAAGTGGAACAATCATTAAAAACCAATTCTTTATAGAAATCAATAAGGCACATGCCAACAGGATCTTATTATTTATTATACAGGATTTATATAGCGCTTTACAATGTAGGGAGACACTACACCAACAATACAATTCAAAACAAGAGGGTTAGAGGAGCCCTGCTTCTGCGAGCTTACAATCTAAGGTGGAAGGGGCTGGTGAAACAAAAGTGAGGGATGAACTGATGAGGGGAGTAGAAGATTTGGTTGTTAGCTGTTGGCAGGATAAGCCACCCTGGAGAGATGAGTTTTCAGGGATCGCCTAAAAGTGGACAGAGTAGGAGATAGCCGGACAGATTGGGGTAGTGAGTTCCAGAGGATGAGAGAGGCTCTAGAGAAGTCCTGGAGATGAGCATGGGAGGAGGAGACAAGGGAGCTAGAGAGAAGGAGGTCTTGGGAGGAGCGGAGAGGACGGTTTGGGTGATATTTGGAGACAAGATTGGTGATGTAGCTCGGGGCAGAATTGTGAATGGCTTTGTATGTTATTGTTAGTGTTTTGAATTTTATTCATTGGGCAATGGAAAGACAGTGGAGGGATTGGCAGAGAGGGGTGGCGGACACTATCTTATAATTAAAGTGGAATTTCAGTCATTTTTTTATCTTTCCATCTATTAAATCTTCTGCCCTTGTTGTTTTAACTTTGGACAGTAAAACATTTTTTTTTCTGTCAGTAAATACCGGTACCTTATACAGCCCACTTCCTGTTTCTTGTCTGCTCATTATCCATACCTCCCAACATTTTGAGATGGGAATGAGGACACCTACTAGCAAATGTATGTAGGCATAGGACACACCTCCTGCCACACCCCCTTAAAGGAGAATTAACAAAAAAAAAAAAAGGTTAATTAAATCCAAGTGCTTTTTTTTACCACTGCTATTCCTTTACATTGGCTTATAAAGTTTACAAATGCAGCAATTTAAAATTTAGATTAAAGGTTTAGCACTGGGAAAAACTTTTTGAAGAATAGAAAGTGCGTTTTATATACAACTTTATAGATCAGAGCAAAATGAGGGACAAAGGAGGAGGAATGAGGGACAGAGGGGACATTGCTCCAAATCAGGGACAGTCCCTCAAAATTAGGAACAGTTGGGAGCTTTGTCATTGGCCTAGGCTTATGACATCATGCACTCTCATGAAAGTTTGCCATAAAGGGAAGGGGGGAGTCATAAGAGGGCCAATGAGAGCTGCAGGTGTGTATCTGTGTAAATCCAGGAAGTGAACAGGCATCAGCTTCAGCTGCCCACAGTTAAAATGGCTGCAGCCAGACTCAGTGGAGGGAGATCTCTGCAGCAAATTTGGCAAGTACAGAATCACAGTATATATAAAATAATATACAAAGTGGTTGGAGGGAAGCTTCAGAATGGCAAAGATGTTTTTATTACAAATGATGTGAGCAGACAGCAGTTCTTCCTTAATTACTTTGTTTTTGAAATTTTTTTTGCATTCTGCATGGGGGTACAGGGCTGTTGAAGCACGGTCCCATTCACTTGCATGGACTGCATTTAGCGGGCAGTAATGACCACAGAATGCAACAGGGGGTATGATTTTTGCTGTACACTCCGGCCCCTGCCTTTATAGCTAGAGGGAAACGTGAAGTACACTTACCACTAGTGTAAACCAGCCCTTAGGGCTCTTTCACATAGGGCTTGAATTCGAAAGTAGCCTCTAATGCACATTAAAGCACCTAAATCTTTCATGAGTGTTTTGGACGTGTTGCAGAGGCATTCACGTCGCACCAGGCGATGGTCCTCAAACGCCCTGTGAGATATGTTATTTTTATTCTTCACAAGGCTAAATGGGAAATGATCACTTTTGAAGCTTCTGCACCTTAAACGTGCTGTAAATGCCATAGCTTAGGTGCATTTATGGTGCACTTGTGGTGCATATCAATAGAAGTGAATGGAGGTGGGTGCAACGTGTAAATTCTGTAGATATCTTTTTTTTTTAAGTAGAGTAGAGTAGTTCACCCTAAAACTAAAATCTGTAAATCTACAGGCATCCACGATCTAAAAATAACCTATCTAGCCCTGTAAAGAAGAAATTGCTATACATACCTTTTTTGAAGCCGCTCTGGCCTCCAGCGGCGGCTTCTCTGTGGAGGCGGGTGCAGAGGAGGTAGCAGACAACGGAAGCCCCATAGTAAGTCTATGGGTGATGTCACTTTCCATTTATTTCCCGACCGTTGTCGGCTGTGTCCTCTGCAGAGCATCCGCCGCTAGAGGCCAGACCAGAGCGGCTTCAAAAAATATATGTATACTGATTTCTTCTTTACAGGGCTAGATAGGTTAGTCTTAAGCCCCGTACACACGGTCGGACATTTGGCCAACAAACTTCTTTTTGAGCAAGTTGGACCAACAATCCGACCGTGTGTACGCTCCATCGGACAAACTTTTTTCGTTTGGTTTTGGATTTCATCGGACAAAAGTTGGGTCTGCAAACGGACAAACTTTTGCCCAACAAAAGTCCGATGGAGCAAAGTCTGACCGTGTGTACAGAAAACCATCGGACTTTTGTCCGATGGACAAAACAACTAATGTTAAAATCAACCAACAATAGCAGAAGTTGACCAAAGGGTGGCAGTAAAGAGCAGAAAAGAGCAGAAAAAACATGCGATGTTGTAAGAAGTTTTGGGAAAGTTTGCAGAAAAGTCCTGTGGTGTGTATGCTATGGGTGTTCCCAGCCAACTCCGTTCGGACAAAAAACCACGGAAAAGTCCGATGGAAGTCCGACCGTGTGTACGAGGCTTTAGATCCTGGATGCCTGTAGATTTGGAGGTTTTAGTGTTAGGGTGAACTCCTACTTTAACCGCTTGCCAATCGGCTCACGCACTTATACGTCCGCAGAATGGCACGGCTGCGCAAAGCAACGTATATATACATCGCTTTGAACTGGCGCCAGCACCGTGACCGTGCACGCGGGACCCGTGGACTCGATTTCCGCCCGTATTTCCCGCGATCATGTCACGGAGCTGCAGAACGGGGAGATGCCTGTGTAAACAAGGCATTTCCCTGTTCTGCCTTGTGACAGGACACTGATCGTCTGCTCCCTGTCATCGGGAGCAGTGATCGCTGTCATGTCAGTGGTAGCCCAGCCCCCCTCACAGTTAGGCCCCTTTCACACATGCAGTCCATATGTCCACTTTTTCATCCATCCGTTTACGGATGAAAAAGGGACATACATGTATCCCTATGGGATAGCGGGTGTTAGCGGATGAACATCCGCTGACACCCGATCTCATCCGGGTCCGCTGTGCTCCGTTTCTGCAGACGGAGGAAAATCCTATTTTTCCATCCGTCTGCAGAGCGGATCGGATGAACACGGACAGGCGGTCCATAGAGGAGAGCGGAGATATGACAGGGCGGTCCCTGCACAGTGTGCGGGGACCGCCCTGTCATCTGCCGGCTCAGCAGGGATCAACGGAGCGATCCCCGTTGAGCAAGCGGATTATTAAGGAACAGATCCTCACGGATCCGTTCCGTGTGAAAGGGCCCTTAGAATCACTCCTTAGGACACACTTAACCCCTTCCTTGCCCCTAGTGTTTAACCCCTTCCCTGCCAGTGTCATTTACACAGTAATCAATGCATTTTTATAGCACTGATTGCTGTATAAATGACAATGGTCGCAAAATAGCGTCAAAAGTGTCCGATGTGTCCGCCCATTACTAATAAAAAAAATAATAATAATAAAAATGCCATAAAACTACCCCCTATTTTGTAGACGCTATAACTTTTGAGCAAATAAATCAATATACGCTTATTGCGATATTTTTTTTTACCAAAAATATGTAGAAGAATACGTATCGGCCTAAACTGAGAAAAAAATGTGTTTTTTTTATATATTTTTTGGGGATATTTATTATAGTAAGTAAAAAATATTGCTTTTTTTTCAAAATTGTCGCTCTTTTTTTGTTTATAGCGCAAAAAATTAAAACCGCAGAGGTGATAAAATACCACCAAAAAAAAGCTCTATTTGTGGGGAAAAAAGGACATCAATTTTGTTTGGGAGCCACGTAGCACGACCGCGTAATTGTCAGTTAAAGCGACGCAGTGTCGAATCGCAAAAAATGGCCTGGTCATTGGGCAGCCCAATCCTCCGGGGCTGAAGTGGTTAAAGTACCGTTCAGCTCCAGTTTGTAAATATTGAACACAGATCCGAATGGGAGTGCTGATTGCCACTTTAAACAAGCTGCTAGCAGGCATCAGCACTTCTTGAAGTTTGTTGGAAGCCTGCTATAAGCTTGCTCAAAGTGACAATGAGCCCTCCCATTAGGTTCTGTGTTCAACATTTACAAACTGGAGCTGAATGGTACTTTAAAAGCTTTAAGTAAACTGGCTGAAAGCTCTGCAAATACTTTCTCAAAGCTCGCTGTTCACACTGCTCTTATACAAGCTGGAGCCCGTGTTATACAGGCCTACTATAATCTCTATTTGGTAAGGGAAGCATATCTGATGTCCAAAATACTCATGATTTAAATCTAGGGGGTACCTTTAAGAAGTTCAGTTCTTACTGAAGCATACATTAACCACTTCCCACATATGGATGTACCTGTACTGTGAGGAAGTGGATGTACCAGGGTGAAGCCCGCAGCAGGCTTCACCCCAGGAACCATTTTTAGAGCTGGGGGGTGGCTTTCTAGTGATACCAACCAATGCGGCTCAGCAGGGGTGAGTTTACCGCTTTAGCCTGTCTGTTTTCATTTTGCTGTGGTGTGGACTTCTGTGATTTTATAATAAAGGAACCTTGTTTGGAGTGCGGCTGTCCAAGAATTTCTTCCAATTGTTTCGCAATGCGGCTCAGCACCTGCACTCGATCATTATCACCAGGTGCGGGAGGTGACGTCCCCCCTCCCACCGCGTTCCCCTGCTTCGCTTGGGTCTTCCGTCCCACCAGGAGACCCAAGCGACCAGCCGGCATGCTCGCTGGCTGCCCGGAGACCCGAATAAAGCCGGAATCAGCTTCTATCAGGCCTCCAATGTAAAAACTGCCAATGGCGCAGATTAAAAAAAATAATAATCAGTATTCCAAAACGCAGATTTTCACGTTTTTAATACTTTTGAGTGCAAAGGAGCGATTTGGGGTCCATAAAGAGTACATGTCACTGCCTATTACTGTCACAAGGGATGTTTACCATCCTTCGTACCGCCATCAATGTCATCCCTTCCACGCTGTGCTCCACGACCGGTTCAAGCCTCGCTTTCAGATCGCTCTACTGCAGGGTAGTCTTCCCGGTCACGATTGCAGACTGACAGCGGTGAGAGCCGGCGGTGCAGAGGACAGTCTGTGTGGACAGCTTTACCTCGGATGCCTGCATACTTAGATGTGCCTCTTTTAATCATCAACCATGTGAGTTGCTAAATGTTGTACCTTCATTAAATGTAACCATATTGCTACACTTAGAGGCTCCTCTCTTCTCTTTTATACTCTGTAGCTCCTGCTGGATTTTGCTTCTAATCCCCTTGTGGAGGCTTCCATTTGTGGATGGACATTTTATGGTTACACAACCTATCACATTGCTAAAATCTTTTTATATGGACTACAAAATGTAGGACTTCTGAATAAATGGTTGTGGAACGAATCATCTGAGTTTCCATTATTTCTTATGGGGAAATTCGCTTTGATATACAAGTGCTTTGGATTACAAGCATGTTTCTGGAACGAATTATACTCGCAATCCAAGGTTTTACCATATATTTTTTTACTCCAACTGTTTTTCCAACTGGAAAGCATGTAAAGTGCAAATGCTATATTCATCTTGCATGACAGGCATTCCGGTGGCACCTTCTGCAGTAAATATTATCCATCAAGCACTGAGATAATGTATAACAACATGAAAATGCCCCCTAGAATAACAAATTCAAAAACAACAATAAAACAAATTGATGGATAGATCTACTTGTGTACATTTCCTTTAAGCTCGGTGACACACTACATTTGAAATGTGACAAATTCACTTTGAGTGAGCCTCAGTCTGAGTGTTCCTTTGTGACTTCTGACGGAACGCATTTACTAGTAATGTGACAAAAAACTTCCAAGGCGCAATTCAGACCCAAAGGACACAGCCGCCGGCACCACAAGCGAATAATGACATGGGATTGGAGCAGCAAACGTTTCTGGTAATGTTTTGCCTTCTTTTTCTTCCAAATGTATTTTTTTATTTGAGAGTGGAAGGCAATGTATACATTTTTACGGGAGAGAGGTAGCTTCTGAAGTGTGTTGAAAGGCGCAGTACGTAGGAGAACTCCTAATTTCTGATTTCTCTTGTAGGCGCTAACCAAAGCTGACACTGCATATTTGCAGACTCTGTTCCCATCTGTTTCCACCCATAAATGCATGTTCTTTCTTTAGTGTAGTCTGCACAAATAAAATGAGGCCCTACTATCAGTGGCGGTGCATCCATAAGGGCGCACGGGCGCCGCCCCCTCTCTCCAGCCACCCCCTCTATGACCAAGCATGAATCTATCCATGGCCGCCACTGCCACCCCCTATTTAGGCGCCCGGCCCCTTTTCGGGTGCCGGGCACCTGAATTGCAGTGGCAGGGGGTGTTTTTGAAGCACCTGATTAGAGCCATAGGCTCTAATAGGCGTCAAAAAAGGTAGTTCACCCAGGTGTATTAGAACAGCGAATGAACATTCAATTTCCTAACACTGAACCGCCTCTCCGCCAATTAGGTCCTCAGGTCTGTTACCCATCACCTGATTGCCTGAAACGACAAGCGCTGTGATTGGACACCTGACAGGAGGAGAGGATGGGAGGAGACGCATGGAGGACACCGCTCCCCGTCACCCGCTGCCCCACTGAGACAGGGTAAGAGCTGGGCAGACGGCGAGCGGGCAGGGGGGGGGTCACAGTGGTGGCATTCGATGGCACAGTGGCAGCATTTGGTGGGCACAGTGGCAGAATTTAATGGCACAGTGGCTGCGTTTGATGGTTACAGTGACAGCATTTAAGGGCACAGTGGCTGCGTTTGATGGGCACAGTGGCAGCATTTGATGGGCACAGTGGCAGCATTTGATGGCAGAGTGGCAGCATTTGATGGGCACAGTGGCTGCGATTGATGGGCACAGTGGCTGCAATTGATGGGCACAGTGGCTGCGTTTGATGGGCACAGTGGCTGCGTTTGATGGGCACAGTGGCTGCGTTTGATGGGCGCAGTGGCGGCATTTTATGGGCACAGTGGCAGCATTTGATGGGCACAGTGGCTGCATTTGATGGGCACAGTGGCTGCAATTGATGGGCACAGTGGCTGCAATTGATGGGCACAGTGGCTGCAATTGATGGGCTCAGTGGTGGCAATTGATGGGCACAGTGGCTGCGTTTGATGGGCACAGTGGCTGCAATTGATGGGCTCAGTGGTGGCAATTGATGGGCACAGTGGCTGCAATTGATGGGCTCAGTGGTGGCAATTGATGGGCACAGTGGCTGCAATTGATGGGCACAGTGGCTGCAATTGATGGGCACAGTGGCTGCGTTTGATGGGCACAGTGGCTGCAATTGATGGGGTTTTTTTTTCAGCATTTTTCAGTTTGATTGCGCCCCCCCAAAGATTTTGGAGCACCAGCCGCCACTGCTTACTATACTGCTGTTTACATGATTATGTCCATCCCCTGTATCTTATCTCCACTATCCAATGACTATTTATTTCACTAACACTTAGCTGCTATACTCATTGCTATATTATTGAATAAAACGAACTACTGCAGTTGTAATAGGTTACCAGCAAGATGTCTCTGAATTAAAAATCTCTTCTCTACGTGTTACCACCGGTTGTTTACATTTAAACGCGCCGTGTTATTCAAGCTGCGGGTACCTGTCAATAAATCAGACATCACCCTACGGATTCCCCCATTTGTAATTGGAAAGCAGTGGAAGCCAACAGTGCACTAACTGCAGGTGACACAGGCAAAGTGGCAATTTGTGCTCGCTCTAAGAGCCCTGCTAGAACATAGAACAATATAAACAAACAGCGCTGAAAGCCGCCTTCAAAGGGGTTTTTTTCTTTATTTTTGGTTTTATTCATTAAATCTCGCTGGATGGGTCATTACGACAAATTAACATCGCGGACACCACTGAGGTTTACCACATGTTACTGAGTTATTACAAGACCTGTTACAAGGAGAGAATAAAAACCAAGGTCAGCTGATAATGCTGTACTATATTATGGTCAGCTATTAATACCTCACACAATTCAATTAAAATTCTTTACCGTATATACTCGAGTATAAGCTGACCCGAATATAAGCCGAGGCACCTAATTTTACCACCAAAAAATGGGAAAACGTATTGACTCGAGTATAAGCCTAGGGTGTCCATCCGCATGCCTCACTGTACCTCACTTTGCCTCACTGTGTCCATGTGCATGTCTCACTGTGCTCATGCCTCACTGTGCCCATGCCTCACTGTGCCCATGCCTCACTGTGTCCATAACTAGACTGACGTTTAACATGGGAGTCTATAGAAAGGGGTGCCTGTCTTTGAAAATCAGTGCTCCCCGGCTGTAGGTCCCCCCAACAAAAACTTTGCACACTTATAGAGGAGAAATGGGGCTACATGTGTGCCAAGTTTCGGGTCCAGGGGACCTACGACCGGTCAGTACCGGGTCCCCAAATTCACCGGAGAAATGACCATTTAACATTGGAGCCTATGGAAGGGGTGCCCGTCTTTGAAAAATCGGTGCTCCCCGGCCGTAGGTCCCCCAGACAAAAAACTTTGCACACTTATAGAGGAGAAATGGGGCTACATGCGTTTCAACTTTCCGGTCCAGGGGTCCTACAAACGGTCAGTACCGGGTCCCCAAAGTCACCAGAGAAATTACCGTTTAACATGGGAGTCTATGGAAGGGGTGCCCGGGTTTGAAAAATCGGTGCTCCCCGGCAGTAGGTCTCCCGGACAATAATCTTTGCACGCTTGTAGAGAAAGAGTGGAGCTACATGTGTGATAAGGTTGGGGTCCAGGGGACCTATGGCTGGCCAGTACCGGCTCCCCAAAGTCCAGGAGATTAGGCGCAAAAAGGTGACTTGAGTTTAAGCCAAGGGGGGCATTTTCAGCACAAAAAAATGTGCTGAAAGACTTGGCTTATACTCGAGTATATACGGTATATACTTATAGATATACAGTGTACATAGTATACACAGGCTGAAAAAAGACACAAGTCTATCCAGTTCAACCAAAACTATTTAAAATAATAATAATAATCATACAATCCCATATACACAATCATTTACCCACACTTGATGGAAGTAAAAAAAAAAAAACAGCAGAGCACGATCCAATTTGTTACAGCAGGGGAAAAAATTCCTTCCTGATCCCCCGAGAGCCAATCGGATTTTCCCTGGATCAACTTTACTCATAAATGTTAGTACCCGGTTATATTATGTACATTTAGCCAATCATTCCCATTGTATCTGTATTCCAGTAAGCCTTGATGAAGGGGGCAAAGTCTGGCCCCCCGAAACGTGTTGGTTTTTGTACCAACTTTTAGTTACGCAACAAATTTCGGCATGGCGCAAGCTGGCCCTATAGTAATTAATGAGATCTCTACATAAAAGGATAAAAAAAAAGAGATCATAAAAGAGCTGTACATAAAAAAGCACAGAAATTGGATTAGAAGTAATAAGAAAGACAAGAATTCAGTACTCTATGAGAATGATGACATAAGGACAAGCACATGGTGTCTGTCTAAAAAAAACTGGGTTTCCCATAGCAGCCAATCAACACCTCGTTTTTCATGTTGTCTTTCGCTGGTTAAGAAATGAAGGGGGGAAGTTGACTGGCTGGTAATGGAAACACTATAAGGGGAGAGTAACATGAAGTTCGCAGGTACTGTCATCTGCTATTGTAAATGGTGTGCAAATAAGAAAAACGTGCAAAAGTCTTTGTGAAGTTTCCCCAGCTGCTACAAATAAAGCAAAAGCAGAGAAGAAATAAAAAAACCTGTAAAACATTTTTCTCTCCTCCTATAGAGTTCTTCTTCTAGACAATGATAAATGAAATGTAGGCTATAATGGCTGCAGAGACAGTGACAAGCAGTCCAAGCAGCAGACAGCAGGAAATGCGCTGCGGGAGACCCTCGGGCAGGACTGGGAAAGACAGTCGCTAATCAGGAATGTTGAACTGGTTCCAGATCCCATCCTCTGCGGTAACTGGTATCGTTCACCTGCACGCTGCTAAATTCGTTACATATTTATATCAATTTCATTTCTTCTTCTAAAGTTCCCGGCCCCATTTTATATCTAATTTTGCTGCTATCAAGAGATTTGACTAGAAAAATTAAACAGAGTGGGTCTGCCAAGGCTAACAAGGTAATAATTAATAGAGAACAGAGTGTGATTTTCTTTTAACTCCTACCACCAGTTATTACAATGTCTAGGAGCAGGCTGAAACAATACACACAAGCCCATATAAATGGTAACAGGTGCAAGGCAACATACCATGCAGCACGCGTGTGCATAAAGAACTCGACACGTGGGCAGTGCCGGGACAAGGTCATCTAGAGCCCAGGATGAACATGCCAAGCTGCGCCCCCCAAGATGTATGAGCATTATATGTCAGCCCCCATGCTTACCCCTAAATTCCCCCTCCTCGCAGGACAAACCCACCCCCCCTGCAAAATTCCCCCCTCCCAGCTCAAATCTTTATCTTTGCCATACCCCCCTCCCAGCTCAAATCCTCTCTCTCTCCGCTCAAATCAACCTCTCAAAAAATCACTCCTCCTAGCACAAATACTCTACCCCTCAAATCCCCCCCCTATAGTATACATCCTCTCCCCCCACTGCAAATCACCCCTCCCAGCACCAATTCTCCACCCTCCTAGCACAAATCCCTCCCCCTCCTAAATTTCCCCTCCTAGCCCAAATACCTCCCAATCATCCCTACTAGCACAAATTTCCTCCCAAAAATTATCCCTCCTAGCACAAATCCCCTCCCCTCTCCTCCATATCACCTCTTCTAGCACAAACCCTCCAAATCCCCCCTCCTAGCACAAATCCCTCCCCCTCCTAAATTTTCCCTCCTAGCCCAAATACCTCCCAATCATCCCTACTAGCACAAATTTCCTCCCAAAAATTATCCCTCCTAGCACAAATCCCCTCCCCTCTCCGCCATCTCACCTCTTCTAGCACAAACCCTCCAAATCCCCCCTCCTAGCACAAATCCTCCCAAATCACAACTCCTAGCACCCGCCCCCCATTTCCCTTCCCAGAACAATTCATACCCCCTGCCCCCCCAAATTCCCCCTCCAAAATCAAATACCCTCCCTTCAATCTCCTTGCAGTGCCCCCCCCTCCTCTCATGATACCACAGTGCCCAGGGCAGCCGCCCCTCCTGCCCACCCCTTGTCCCGGCCCTGCACGTGGGCCATAGTGTATAACAGCAATAACAGTTGAACAATGCATCTATCGGAAGGCCTGGTTTAGGGGAAAACCAGGCCTCCCTGGTTCCTCCTAAATGGAAAAAATAAAGTCCGACTTATCTGTGGCCTCAGGTGGACAATTTTTGGGGTTTCTAACTGGTTACTATGGGCAGCACCATCATGTTTCATCCAATCTGTAAAACATTGAAAATGCTTACATGTACAGGTCACTGTTCTGTCTTTTGAAAGCTTCAGCCCTCAAACCCTTCTGGGATCCATCAGCAGAGTTACTTCTGACCTTTCAAGTGGACCACCCCCCATCACTAAAAATCACAGCGGCATACATCTCTGCATGATCAACATGTACAAATACTTAAGTGGTCCATATATTCAACTTGGTGTTCAGTTATTCACTTTGAGGTCATCACAGAGGACAAGGGGGCACTCTTTACGTCTAGAGGAAAAAAGATTTCATCTCCGAATACGGAAAGGTTTCTTCACAGTAAGAGCTGTGAAAATGTGGAATAGACTCCCTCCAAGGGTCGTTCTGGCAAGTTCAGTAGATTGCTTTAAAAAAGGCCTGGATTCTTTCCTAAAGTTTACAGAATATAACTAACATTTATAGGTAAAGTTGATCCAGGGAAAATACGACTGCCTCTCGGGGGATCAGGAAGGAATTTTTTCCCCTGCTGTAACAAATAGGATCATGCTTTTCTGTTTTTTTTTTCCTTCCTCTGGATCAACTGTGGATGAAGGCTTGTGTATATGGGATTGTATTATTAGTATTATTTTTTTTTTTTGGTTGAACTAGATGGTGTCTTTTGTCAAACTGACTAACTATGTGACATTCATTAGATGAACAAACATTTTTTTTTGCTTTTACGTACAATTACTGTTTTTCTACTTCCTTGTTGAGTGTAGTATGTAGTGCAGTATCTCACAAAAGTGAGTACACCCCTCACATTTTTGTAAATATTTTATTATATCTTTTCATGTGACAACATTGAAGAAATTACACTTTGTAAAGTTGTGAGTGTACAGATTGTATAACGGTGTAAATTTGCTGTCCCCTCAAAATAACTCAACACAGCCATTAATGTTTAAAATGTTGCCAACAAAAGTGAGTACACACACCAAATTGGGTCCAAATTAGGCCATTTTCCTCCCCAGTGTCATGTGACTCCTTAAGCCCTGTACACACGATCGGTTTTACCGATGAAAACAGTCCGATGGACTTTTTGCATCGGACAAACCGATCGTGTATGGGCCCCATCGGTCTTTTTTCCATCGGTGAGAAAAAAATAGAACATGTTTTAAATTTATCAGATGGAAAAAAAAAACGATAGCAAATTCCAATCGTCTGTGTGGAACTCCATCGGAGAAAAAACCCACGCATGCTCAGAATCAAGTCGATGCATGCTCAGAAACATTGAACTTAATTTTTCTCGGCTCATCGGAGTGTTTTACGTCACGGCGTTTGGGACGGTCGGATTTTTGACTGATGGTGTGTAGGCAAGACTGATGGAAGTCAGCTTCATCGGAATTCCGATGGAAAAATCCATCGGATTTGAATCCATAGGAAATCCGATCGTGTGTACAGGGCTTTAGTGTTACAAGGTCTCAGGTGTGAATGGAGAAAGGTGTGTGGCAGCAACCAGGTGAGGAGTACAAAGACAAGTGTGTCTTGCCTACAGTCAAGCATGGTGGTGGGAGTGTCATGGTCTGGGGCTGCATGAGTGCTGCCGGAACTGGGGGGCTACAGTTCATTGAGGGAACCATAATTGCCAACATGCACTGTGATATACTAAAGCAGAGCATGATCCCCTCCCTTTGGAGACTGGGCCCCAGGGCAGTATTCCAACATGATAATGACCCCAAACACACCTCCAAGATGACCACTGCCTTGCTAAAGAAGCTGAGGGTAAAGGTGATGGACTGGCCAAGCATGTCTCCAGACCTAAACCCTATGGACTGGCCAAGCATTTCTCCAGACCTAAACCCTATTGAGCATCTGTGGGGCATCCTCAAACAGAAAATGGAGGAGCACAAGGTCTGTAACATTCACCAGCTCTGTGATGTCATCATGGAGGAGTGGAAGAGGACTCCGGTGGCAACCTGTGAAGCTCTGGTGAACTCCATGCCCAAGAGGGTTAAGGCAGTGCTGGAAAATAATGGTGGCCACACAAAGTATTGACACTTTGGGCCCAATTGGGACATTTTCACTTAGGGGTGTACTCACTTTTGTTGCCAGTGGTTTAGACATTAATGGCTGTGTGTTGAGTTATTTTGAGGGGACAGCAAATTTACACTGTTATACAAGCTGTACACTCACTTCTTTACATTGTAGCAAAGTGTCATTTCTTCAGTGTTGTCACATGGAAATATATAATAAAATATTTACAAAAATGTGAGGGGTGTACTCACTTTTGTGAGATACTGTATATCCTAGTCATGCAACCTCTAAAGATGTAAAGTACAAGTAAAGAGCACCTGCAGTTAACAATACAAATCTCTTTGTGCCTTATACCAAACCTGTGCTTTCAGGGCAAAATAACAGACTGGCTTTAGACCCGCATGTAACCCCAGCATACACTAAAGCCTCGTACACACGGCCGAGAATCTCGTCAGGAAAAAACCCGTCGTTTTTCCTGATGAGATTCTTGACAAGAATCTTGTCCCAGCCAAGTGTACACATGCTCGATTCAAAAGAACCGCCGTTCTTTTGAATGGAACGAACGCGGTGACGTCATCGACTACGACGAGCGTGCGCTCGTCACATTCGATGCCGCCACCGCCATCTTGCTGCACCCTACCTATGCCTAGGAAGATACCGCAAATGCGTCAAAGTCATTTCGAGCATGCACGGGTTTCCACGGCGACAGGTAAGCGTACACACTCTCGGGTTTCTCATCGGGAAACAGGCCGACGAGAATCTCGACGAGAAAATAGAGAGCAGGTTCTGGGCAGTTTTCTTGATGAGAAACCTGAAAGCCTCGTACACACAGCCGGTTTTCTCATCAAGAAAGCTCTCCCAGCAGTTTTCTTGTCGTTTCTTGACGAGAAAACCGGCCGTGTGTACGCGGCTTTATCCTTCCTTTGCTCCAGGATCAGTGATTTGTAGATCACAAAGAGGTTTGCTTTTGCTTCCAGCATCTGATGGAAAGGCAGATGAGCAAAAGAAAATTAATGCTGCTAGGTACATTGTCCTTGAGTCTACATGTCTGAATGGAGTACGCCTTTAACAGCAATATTAGTTTTACCCTGCAGCAATCTAAAACAATGGTCAAGGAGGCTTGAGGACCTCAGAGCTGACAATCCATAGGGACGCCGCAATAATACTAAAGATCCCATGCAGTCACAATAGTGTTCCCTATTCATGGAGAAATGTTTTACAAGACAACAAATAGGCAGAAGCGGTGGTCTAATCTGGTTAAATATTCAGCTTCTCATCAAAAAGTGCAGGTCAGGTAAAATGTCTCCCCAGGGGCGACTCCTGTGTCCGCTCTCATTATTTCTAAATGCCAAATAACACATTGCTGACATGTAACATCGATAAAAATCACATTATTTCCACTTCTCCAACATGCGCAAATTCAATTTCACAGAACCCGCTGCAAGTCTACAGCAAAATGCTTCACAACTTCAGGGAGAAACCAAAATTAGGCAAATGTACGTATTTATTTTATTGATGGCATCCAATTATATAGCACTGATATATTCCAGAGCGCAGTACAGAGTACACACACATCCGTCCCCGTGTCTGAGTAGCTTACATTCTAATGCCCTTACATAGATTAGCTGATCTGGGCATGAACGCTTTGATTGTCCGTGCCAATGCCTAACTTTTTGGATATAGATGCCAATACATTTGTCAGCTTGGTTTTAAAACATGATAGGTGTAAAAGTAATAAAGCTATGATAGTATAAATTAATGTTTAGCGTTAGTTGGGCTAGCACGAGGAAAGAAATGTGGGAGCTGCCACTGCTAAGTTCTGTTATCTTATCCAATCTTATATGAACTTTATTTCCTCCAGAAAAAAGAGCACTTTTTGTGCCGGTGTTTCGTCAGATATGGCGACCCGTCAGAATGTGTAACGGAAGTGACGTTCTGTCGCCGCCATCTTGTTACACCCCTTCACAGTAAGGATACACTGAGAAGGGGAAAAGCGGACATCTTGTTACACCCTCCTGAGTTTTGCATTTTACGTGTATTTTTAACAGTAAAGTGAGTTTATATAGTGAAATTCAGAACTTAGAACTCCGTTTGACTGCTTAGATGTTGAATTTTAAAAGCAGCGACATGCCTAGTCATCTCACAGGTTTGCTAATCTGACAGAAGTTCGCTGCTTTTAAAATTCAACATCTAAACCAGAGGTCTCCAAACTTTCTAAAGAAAGGGCCAGTTTACTATCCTTCAGACTTTAGGGGGGCCGGACTGTGGCCATCGGGAGAAAACAATACCATATCTT
This sequence comes from Rana muscosa, assembly GCA_029206835.1. Classification (NCBI taxonomy): domain Eukaryota; kingdom Metazoa; phylum Chordata; class Amphibia; order Anura; family Ranidae; genus Rana; species Rana muscosa. Next base: position 289,875,602 of record CM055128.1, on the reverse strand, counting down.
TGGTGTCAGTGAGAGGACTTGTGCCCCATAGTTGGTGTCAATGGAAGGAATTGTGCCCTTTTGATGGTGTCAGTTGGAGAAATAGTGCCCCACTGTTGGTGTCAGCAACAAAAATGATTCCCCATTGTTGGTGTCAGTGGATGGACTAGTGCCCCAAGGGCCGGATGAAGGCAAGCTAAGGGCCACATCCAGCCCCAGGGCCGCAGTTTGGAGACCCCTGATCTGAACTGTCAGACAGAGTTCTAAGTTCTGTATTTCACAAAATAAACTCACTTTACGGTTAAAAATAAGTGTAAAATGCAAAACTCCGGTGGGTGTAACAAAATGTCTGCTTTCCCCCTTCTCAGTGTATCCTTACTATGGAGGAGTGCGGGGTGTGAAGATGACGGCGACGAAACGTCACTTCCCTTACACATTCTGATGGGTCGCCTAATCTGACGAAACACCGCATACTCATATCTATAGATCTACAGTGTGAGATGTAAGGCACGCTGCCTCTGATTTGTTCTAGTCTTACCAGATCTGTGATTTGGTGATGTCACTACTTTGCAGCTCAGTGTTTTCCTTGCTGAAGAGAAAGCTGTATCTGAGGAGCTGTAGTGCAAGGTTGTCTCTGCTTTCAGGTTATGAACTCACAAGTCATCAGGGGGGCAGCTCAGACATGACGGAAGCAAAGCCCTGCCTCTAGCAAGATGACCACCTTTTACCAGTCCCCTATACTTAAAGACAGTAGCAGCTGGTGCTTAACATATTGAGGGGGGGGGGGGTGAGGCAAACTAACACCAAACCCCAACTGCCCCCCAACCAACCGGCGAAGATGCCCGGGAATGCGGTGACCGCACACAACATCCCCTGAAGACGGACGGGAATGCAGCGATTTAAAATGGAACTGCAAGTTAAAGTGGAACTTTACCCAAAAAGGGAAGTTCCGCTTGAAGGCCTCATCCCCCGCTTCACATTTGTCATTTTTTTTTTTTTGGGGGGGGGGTACCTAGTTTTTTGACACGTCACAGGTCTCAGAAGACTGTGGGACCATTCACAATGTGCAGCGTAAAGCCACAAGCTGTCACAGCCAGGTGCCCATAGTTAAGATGCCGGGGACCAAAGACCGGTGGAAAAAATGGCTTGGGTGAGCACAGTGCATGACCCTAGGACAGGTGAGTGTCTGTTTATTAAAAGTCAGCAGCTACAGTTTTTTTTAGCTGCTGGCTTCTAATTTTCAGAAATATGACTGGAGCTCCTTTATAAGAGGTTAGATAGACGCCTTTGTCTGGAGAAGAGCGTGTTAAGGTGGGGAGACAAAAGCGCCTGTTTTTGCTGCTTACTTTTACCACAATCTCCCCTTCCACAGCCATTGATCGTTTGCAATTTGGAAAACAGAGCACAAATTCCTGTAGGGAAGGTATCAAGTTGATGTAATAAACAAGATTAGCAGCTTTTCTTTTAACTCTGTTGCCTTAGCCGCCTTGCACTAATATATTTTATTGCCGATACCTCAGCAAAGCAGAGCAAGGGAAAAAAAATAAAAACATATAGGAACCAGAGCCAATCATGACTGGATTGCACAGCGGAAAATTGAGTTATAAGCCCACAGCACAAAACCCTGATTATAACCCTAAGCAACTATTGTCAAGGTTTCATTTGGCGCTGATCCACGTACACACAACGCCGAGCAATTAGGAGGTTCGAGCTCTGTGGGGGGAAGGACGATGGGGTCCTGTTTTCGTGCTGACACATTTTCAACATTGCCGGATGGCTTTAGGGCAGTGAAGCCACAAGTGCTTTGCTCTCCAGTCCAAGGCAATCAGAGATCTTCCAGAGAGGGGAACGGCAGAGCCAATCACACCTACGACATGCAGGCCATTTTCTTTGGACATTGTTATAGCCATTTTTCTCTTTTCTTGCTCGATTTTCATCTTTTTTTAAAGCTATTTAAGGAGTACTGCACACATGTTATTTTCTAAAAGCTAGCCTTAAAGGTCAGCAGTTTCACAACCCAGTTATTGGAAGGCTGGGCTGTGAAATAATTAAAACAGTATGCATTCTTCTCCTGCATTCTACCTTTTCTTGGATGATCTCTCATATCCAGCAGTAAATGCTGTCTGCATTCCTTCTTCTTTCAGACTGTTAGCTCTTTAGGTTTCATGTAATGTGTATATTATAGCTCTGAATGTCCTTATTTTGCACAAAGCTGTGAAATATTTGATGCTGTATAAATTAATAAAAAAGAACAATAATAACAATCAGGACATTTATCAAGATGATTAGTCAAAAATCAGCAGAGTCCCTTTCAGCAACGTTTCTGCAACAAGTTTAAAGACCTGTGCATCTGTAATTCTGGACAGCCAAGTGCAACAGTTTTCAAAGTGCAAAGACAAATATACTAGTGAAGGAAAGACAGATTTCCACTCTAAACAGATGCATAATTAAGAAGTGGTCAGGGTCAGGTTTAACACAGTAACATGTGTGGACTTTAGAGCAAATAAAGGAGGAATTTATGACTCAGGCTTTAAAGAGAAAGTAAAGTCTTCCTTTTTAATTGCACCTACAGGTAAGCCTATAATAAGGCTTACCTGTATGTACTGTAAATATCTCCTAAACTTGCACCGTAAAGGAGATATTTACATTTTGTGCTGTGGGCTTATAACTCAATTTTCCGCTGTGCAATCCAGTCTGGTTCCTATATTTTTTTTTCCTTGCCCTGCTTTGCTGAGGTATCCGGGGCCATTGCTCCTAAGACCCGATTGGCCAGGAGTCTTAAGAGTCAAGAAGACAATAGCGAATATTAATTCACTATTGTTACACAACTGGGTGGGCTCAGGGCGCAGTGCTCTGCGCCCCGAGCTTACCTTTTTTTAAGGCAATTAGAGCCTCAGGCTCTAATCATGTGCTTCAAAAAAAAAAAAAGCCTCATTGAAATCCATGCCTCTGGTGTTCTGCATGTAGATTAGGGGCCAGGCGCATGAATTAGGGGGGCGGCACCCCGGTGCCCCTTGTGGACGGGCCCCCACTGGTTAAAATTAAACCCAACTCACAAGTTATATATGTTGAAAGAAAACCCATAGAAGATCATTTCATTGGATGAAGAAACTACTGTTAGGATTCTATGTCAGTGCATCATATGATAAAATGCCTAGGCACTTGGTCACGTGACCACTGCTAAAGTTTAGGACCAGTCAATCTGAAATCCAATCCAAACAGATTGAAAAAAATGATCAGGAACAGCAGTTTCTGCATCGAAGGCTGCAGTACTTGGCTCTCCTTAAAGCAGGACTTCTCCCTAAAGGGGGAAGTTACGCTTGTTTGCATTCTCCCCTCCTTTCCACTAACACATTTGGCACTTTTTAGGGGGAGCGGGTACCTGGTTTTGACAGGTAACCGCTCCCACTTCTGGTCAGATCAAAGCAGCGATCTGTGCGGAAGTTCGACCCCCCTCCTTCGCCCCCCCCAGCCTTCTAGGGAACATCACAGGTCCCAGAAGACTGCGGGACCATTCACAAAGCGCAGCACAGCTGGTGCATGGGCAGTTGGAAAACTACACTTCCGGTAGGCTTCACTGACGGTTTCTCTTACCTAAGATTGAAGAATCGGCTTGGGTGAGGACATTGGGGGCTCTCTGGGCAGTTAAGTGTCCTTATATTAAATGTCAGCAGCTACAGTATCTGTAGCTGCTGACGTTTAACTTTTTTGGGGGAGACTGGAGCTCCTCTTTAATAACTTCAATGGTGATACAATGGGCAGGGGAGCAGGGGACACATTTTGAATAGTGAATAGAATAGAGAAGGGTTAAAACCTCCGTCATGTTTTATTTCTGTATGTGTCCCTGTTGGGTAGATTAACTCTCAATTGTTATGGTGACCATTGTCACAGGGACAGAAAGTAAGGGGTAATTGTCCAGAGTTTTATTGTTGTCAGTGAAAAAGAAGTAGAGGAAACATCCGATCAGGTAACTATTATCAAAGGCTGTTTTACATTGCTTTACATTGTTTTTACATATTTTGACAGAAAGGGAAGGAAAATACAAATTCTTGTTCCTGCAACAAGAATAGAGGAAAACTCTTATGAAGGAGAGACTGGTGGTGGTGAGAACCCTCTAAGGCCTTGTCCTTACTGCTCCCCAACCACTCCACCTTAAGCTGGTAAGGCACCACACAGGGGTGTACATGGCAAAAATGATCCACCATTGCATTCCACAGGTACTACACAACCATTTCAGATGAATGAAGCCACGCTGCAAATGCCCTGCAACCATGGGCAATGCACGTAGTAGTTGTAGCGTGATGATGCAGGCTATCAGGGGCTAAAACAGGCAGTGAGGAGGTGATGTATCACCTCCTTACCGCCTGCCAAACACCCTCTGAAAAGTTTTTCACTGTGAATCGTTCTTCATAGAGCTCTGCAAGTATAAACTACCCCAAAGAGAGGATTTCCCTCACTTTGGAGGTCTGTCTACAGGACAGGAAATGAAAGGGGAATCTCCCCAATGGCCACACAGACAGCAGTACAAAGAGAAATAGACAGGAATCTACTTCATTTAATCCAAAGAAAAAAAATAGCACTAGATACAGCTTTAAATGATTGTAAAGTCTTGTTTTTCTTTCAATAAAAATAACAAACATGTTATACTTACCTGCTCTGTTGCAGTGGATTTGCAGAGAGCAGTCCGGATCCTCCTCTTCTCGGGTCCCTCTTCTGTGCTCCTGGCCCCTCCCTCCAGTTCAGTGCCCCCACAGAAAGCAGCTTGCTATGGGGGCACCCGAGCCGAGTCACAGCTCCCTATGTCCATTCAGACATGGAGCTGTGGCCCAGCCCCACCCCCTCTCTCTCCTGATTGGCTGACTGACTTTGACAGCAGCGGGAGCCAATGGCGCCACTGCTGTGTCTCAGCCAATCAGGAGGGAGAGTCTCGGACGGCCGAGACACTCATGGACATCGCTGGACAGAGATGGGGCTCAGGTAAGTATTAGGAGGGCTGCACACAGAAGGTTTTTTATCTTACTGCATAGAATGCAGTAAGATAAAAAACCTTCTGACTTTACAACTCCTTTAAAGTGGTTGTAAACCTCAAACATGAAACATGAACATAGCATATCCCTCTATAGCAGGGGTAGGCAACTTTGGCCCTCCAGCTGTGGTGAAACTACAAATCCCATCATGCCTCTGCCTCTAGGAGTCATGCCTGTGATTGTCAGGGTCTTGCAATGTCTCATGGGACTTGTAGTTTCGAAACAGCTGGAGGGCCGAGGTTGCCTACCCCTGCTTTATAGTGTGTCTCAACCCAGAGCACTCAAGCCCCGTACACACGATCGGATAACCTATGGATTTGTCCATCGGAAATCCGATGAAACTGTTTTTCATCAGTCTTGCCCACACACCATCAGTCAAAAAACCGACCGTTCCAAACGCGGTGACGTAAAACACTCCGATGAGCCGAGAAAAATGAAGTTTAATGCTTCTGAGCATGCGTCGACTTTATTCTGAGCATGCATGGGTTTTTTAACCGATGGACTTGCCCATAGACGATCGGAAATTCCCATCGGTTTTTTATCCATCGGAAAATTTTAAAACAAGTTCTATTTTTTACAACCGATGGAAAAAAGACCGATGGGTACCATACACGATCGGTTGGTCTGATGAAAACCATCCATCGGACGGTTTTCATCAGTCAAACCGATCGTGTGTACGGGGCTTAAGAGTCGTTTCTGTCCGCTGCCTCGTTCCTCTGCTATCAGCATGAGTCACTTCTGACAAGTTTTCCTGACACCAAGAGAAAAAAGGTGACAGGGGAGGGATCTTCAGCTGATTGACAGCCTCAGCTCTGTTCCTGTGTGCTTTGTGAAGGGGGGTGTCTCTTTCCTCCAATCAGCTTTCAGAGTGTAAATTCAGCTCTCCATCCCCTTTTTTTCTGAACACTCAGATAAGCTTGATAAATTCAGGACTTTGAACAGATGTAGAGAAGAGAAGACTGCAAATAAACAGGTATGATTTAGGAGGATTTATTTTATTTCTGTGTATCACCAGAGACCAGTCACTTCACTAGGTATATATAAGGGTTTACAGACACTTTAACCACTTCACCCCCGGACCATTTTGGCTAGTTAAAGAACAGGCCACTTTTTGCGATTCGGCACTGCGTCGCTTTAACTGACAATTGCACATTTGTGCGACGTGGCTCCCAAACAAAATTGACATCCTTTTTTTTTCTCACAAATAGAGCTTTCTTTTGGTGGTATTTGATCACCACTGCGGTTTTTATTTTTTGCACTATAAACAAAAATAAAGCGACAATTTTGAAAAATATGCAATATTGTTTACTTTTTGCTATAATAAATTTCCCCAAAAATATATAAAAAACATTTTTTTTCCTCAGATTAGGCCGATACGTATTCCTCTACATATTTTTGGTAAAAAAAAAACGCAATAAGCGTTTATTGATTGTTTTGCGCAAAAGTTATAGCTTCTACAAAATAGGGCACTGTTTTATGGCATTTTTATTATTATTTTTTTTTTACTAGTTATGGCGACGATCTGCGATTTTTATCGTGACTGCGACATTATGGCGGACACATCGGACACTTTTGACACCATTTTGGGACCGTTGTCATTTTTACAGCGATCAGTGCTATAAAAATGCAGTGATTACTGTGAAAATGACACTGGCAGTGAAGGGGTTAACCTGTAGGGGGCGCTGAAGGGGTTAAGTGTGACGTAATGAGTGATTCTTACTGTTTGGGGGCGTGGCTTGTGACGTCACTGATCGTCGTTCCCTATCACAGGAAACAGACGATCAGTGACACTCTCACTAGGAAGAACGGGGGAAAGGTTTTACACTTACCTCTACCCGTTCTTCAGCTCTGTGACCCGATCGCAGGACACTGGCGGTGATCGGGTCCAGGGGCCTGCGGGCGCGGTCACGGAGCTCACGACCGGGCATCTTAAAGTAAGATGACCAGATTTTTTAAATGAAATCCGGGGACATATTTTTTTTTTACTAGTAATGGCTGCAATCAGCGCAATCAGCGACTCTCTGCCCGTCGTTGCCGCTGTCCGCCTCACAGCCTGTCAAGTCTTACTCTCCGGGTTCCGGGTACTACTGGGTGGGGAGCTGAGGAAGATCACTCCGCCAGGGAAGGCAAGGAGATAAACAGGCAGGCGGCTGGCCGGGACTTGAGCCAAAGCAGAAGAACATGCGTGCGGAGCTGGATGGGCACCCGAAACTGAAAAAATATTCCCTCCGCTCCGACCATCACATGATCATCAGAAAGGGGCACAGATAATAGAATAAATACACCCCCCTAAGTTAGTAGGAGCGATGGAGGTGGCGGTGTAATTCATATTTTTTTTTTTATTCTGCCCTGACTGTCTTTGAAATTGCCCCAGCCCCTGTTCAAATCCAATCCGGGGACAAAACCGGGGACAGACTTGGTCTGGGGACAGTGTGGTCAATCCGGGGACTGTCCCCAGAAACCAGGGATGTCTGGTCACCCTATCTTAAAGGGGACGTACCTGTACGTGCTTATGCCCAGCTGTGCCGTTCTGCCGACGTATATCGGCGTTAGGCGGTCCTTAAGCGGTTAAAATTACATTTTGAATGTTTCTGTCTTCCAGATCTTTTCTAATAACAGGTTTCTTTTTAAGACTTATATCAAACATGTGACATAAACTCAATCTAGGCATAAATTCTCTGTCAGTTCCAATCAATGGAGCTCACACCAAAGGGTACCTCCCCTGAGGAGGTTAATCTACATACTGTACATTATTACAGCACTCCTTGAAAACTCCCCATTGGTTTAACTAATAGGTAGCGAAACCCTGAAAAGTAGCTTTCCTGGGATTAACACAGCTAGCGGCATCTTTTAATTCCTCTAACGCTGAAAATAGAGCATTAGTTGCGTCATCTTATTTCTCCCCCGAGTCACAGTTTGATACTCTCAGGCCGGGTTTGCTGCCAATGTCCCCCCAAGGCCTTTGTCCAGTTCAGTGGAAAGAGAGTTTGTTGTAGCCACAGAACCCCACGTGTCTCTATTCTATAGCCTGTGCTTCCCAGGGGTACAACTAAATTGTTTGCTTCACATTGTGCAAAAAAAAAAAAGTCTTCCATTAAACAGCTTTAGGAATAAAAGCAAAAAAAAAAAGAACTAAAACAAAAAACAGCGGTATGTTAAATATTTATTGCAAAACGGAGTGAACAGCCTACTGCTTTTAATTTCAGCAAACAAGACAAGCGTTTTCTTCTACGAGCCAAGAAAACGATTAATCAGATGAAAACCTTCCTGTGATTTTTCCTGTTTTTTTTTTTTTTCTCGGAATGCAGCAACACAGGCGGGAAGAAGGAAACATGCTTTTTGTGACATTGAGAAATGAAAGCAGATATCTCTATAACCTCCATTAATAGTTGTTTTTTCCCCCCAATCTTCATGAACATTGACATTTCACACTGGAACAGAAGGCTGCAAGAAGATTCCCAGCACATCACTGGTAAAAGGGATTTCCAACATGGAATACTGACATGTTGGAAGATGCTGCCGATTTGCAAGCTGAAAAAAAAAATGGCTACCTATATAAAGTGGAAATGAAACTTTTATTAGCTGACCAGAGTTCTGCATTAAACAATATCTTCCCAGACCAACATTACTCCTAAACTAACCTTCCTATCACGGTGTTCCCGAGTCTCCCATTAAGGGAGACGCGGGTATATAGGGGATTTTCACGGAAGTAGTATACAGAAAAAAAATCAATGTAGATTAAAAGCTAGAATAATTATTATACAAAGCTTAAAATTTGGAAGTACAATCTAAAAGCATGAAAACAAGTTGTAAGTGCCAAGTTTGTCATGCAACCAACAAAGTACAAAATGATAATCAGATCGACGTGTTTCGTCCGAACTGGGCTTCTTCAGTATCCACTTGGTATTAACAATGTATCAGCCCAAAATGGCGTTCAATACAGAGGAAAAGAGGAAGGGGAGGAGCTAATTCAAAGGCTTGTGCAGACCAGAGGATATATTTCAAGGCAGAATAACAATTAGCCTTGCATGAAGGAACGATCCAAATACAACCTCATGCATCGAGGTAGCATGGAGAAGGATGGTTTGCGCCATTTTCTTTTTACTCAAGCCGGTCTAACAGTACTGTTTCTTAGTCCGACTATATGCATGGTTGATGGTTTTTGTTTTGTTGATTCATGTGGATGGCAGGTGGGATTTCCATCTGAGATAGTACCAACTACCCTCCTTCTCTATACTACCTCGATGCATGAGGTTGTATTTGGATCATTCCCTCATGCAAGGCTAATTGCGAGTAAATAGATACCTAACATGTCACGCTTTAAAATTGCGCACACTCATAGAATGACGCCAAACTTCGGTACTTAAAAATCTCCATAGGCGACGCTTTAAAAATGTTCACAGGTTACCAGTTTAGAATTACAGAGGAGGTCTTGGGCTAGAATTATTGCTCTCGCTCTAACATGTGTTGTTTGAATGCAGTTCACATATGCGGGCGCAACCTACGTATGCATTCACTTTTGCGAGTGAGCACGCGAGGACAGGGCGCTTTAAATTTTTTTTTTTTTTTACTTTTATTTTTATATTTTGACACTTTCCTTTTAAATTTTTTTTTTTTTTTTTAATCACTTTTATTCCTATGACAAGGAATGTAAACATTCCTTGTCATAGGAATAGGGCATGACAGGTCCTCTTTACAGTAGATCTGAGGCCTAAGTCTCCACATCTCTCCTCTAGGCTGGAAAGCCTGAGATTTAAAAAAATAAACAATCTCGGCTTCCCAGTCTAGACAATCGCAGTTTTTACAACTGCTGAGGTCAGACGTGACGTCGTAACGTCGTGCCCGGGCCTCCGAAGGTCATAAAGCCTGCCGGGGACCATCTGGTCCACAGTTTTCTCTATGGTGAACTCTCTGGCTCGCCAATCGCACAGGTAAGCTGGTAGAAGCATTGGAGGATGGCTGGGGGTGTCCCCTCCCGCCGCCTGTAAAAACAATCAAGTGGCTGAACAGCCGCTATGATTGTTTTTATGGTGCAGGGAATCACCTGCTGAAAATATGATATCTGAATGATGCCTGTAGCTGATATCATTCAGAGATCACCACTCAAAGTCTGTGACGTCATAAGGCAGTCACCGGCTCTCCGCCCTGCCCCTCCAATGCTCACTGGAACACCGGACTGTGGAGGGGGGTAGCATGCTGAGAGGCTGAGCCAGCTGTCAGTCAGGCATCTGGGTGGATCCTGACATTATTATCGGGATCCCTCCAGAGCCTGGACCGCCTCTGTGACGTCTGCTGTTGGCTGAATCTGGGTCACAGGAATGCACTCCTGTGACCAAACAGAAGTATAGCCAAAAGAGCTTTGGCCATACTTCATGTTTCATGTTATAGGGTGATAACTGCCTCTTGGTTGCAAGCCAGAGCAACTAACTGCAACCAACGAACCTTTAAATAAGGAATTGAGACTTCACTGGCTGCATACTTGTTCCAAGACAGTGACTTGAAAGTACTGAAACCATTTAGATCACTATGGCAACCAAATAACTGCCATTTTCTGGTGGCCCATAATGGCAGTCGGCATACTTTTTTGAATCCAGGTTTCTATGAGGAACACTGTCTGCTTGTTAGCTGCTATTACCGAAACAAGCGCATTTCTATATAAAATCCTTTATTCTCCCTAAGAGCGGCGGTCCAAGCACAGGAGTCACTGCTCTCGCCTGTCTCGGTCACAGTAACTATAGAGCAGCACAGATCAAGTCTAAAACGATTCCTTTGTGGTTACTACGCAGGTCTAACCTCAATGCATGCCGTGTTCACCTATAAGTCCTGGTCATGCCCTGATCACCTACCCCAGGAAGGCAAACACTGTCATTCTGCTTTCAATTCACTGTGAAATTCAACAAGAAAAAAAAAAGGATTAAACTTAAAGTCACCACAGGGTTACTTTGCAGTACGGTACCTGTAAAAGAAGAGGCAATATACTGTACTTACCTTTCCAGTGGTCCGTGTGTTAAGATGTTGTCAATTTACTGCTCTCCAGCTGATGCATGTATTCCACATTTCTGGGTATTTTCAATATGGTGCTCCCCCCACCCCACACTGTGGTTTCTTCTTCCATCAGCTTGTATGTCATTACAGGACATACAAGCTCTCAGGAGGAACCACTACATGTGGTGCGGGTAACGGCTATCTGACTCACAAGCAGCCTGCAAGCAGCAAAGCATTGGCATTTTAATACATGAACTGCTAAGACGTTAAAGTGGTTGTAAACCCTTACATATACCCCGTGAAATGGCTGGCCTCAATTAAACAAATCCTCCCATGTAAGTTGTACCTGTTTATCTGCAGTCTTCTCTTCTCTAGATCTCCTGCAGACTATTTAATTCTTTATTTATTTTTTTGCTAATTACTAATAGTCTGCAGGAGATCTGAAAAAAAAAAATAGATGCTAATAGTCTGCAGGAGATCTTATGGAAACAAATAGTAATCTGCAAAAAAAAAAAAAAAAATGTAATAGATAGTATCTATACTCTATTCTGTTCTATTGTTTTTCTAGTCTATTTTCTATTTCTATTCTAATCTTTTCTATTCAAATAAGAATTCATGCTATACGAAATTATATATATATAAAACCATCTTCCGAAATTCGAATTCAGTATATAATGATTTTGATTTTATTAGAAAAGATTTGAATAGAATATAAAAGAATAGACTAGAAAAAAATATAACAGAATAGAATAAAATATAATATTTTCTGTCCTATTGTTTTTCTAGTCTATTATCTGTTTTTCTATTTTATTATAATCTTTTCTATTCGGTTGAAATAATTTCAAATCCGGTTGAAATATTATCGAATTTGGTTGAAATATTAACGAATGCGGATGAAATATTATCGAATCCGGTAGATATATTTTCGAATTTGGTTGAAATATTTTCGAATGCGACCGATTTTTCGTATTCCAATTAGAAAAGATTAGAATAAAAATAGAAAATGACTAGAAAAAAATAGAACAGAATAGAATAAAATATAATATTTTCTGTCCTATTGTTTTTCTAGTCTATTATCTGTTTTTCTATTTTATTATAATCTTTTCTATTCGGTTGAAATAATTTCAAATCCGGTTGAAATATTATCGAATTTGGTTGAAATATTAACGAATGCGGATGAAATATTATCGAATCCGGTAGATATATTTTCGAATTTGGTTGAAATATTTTCGAATGCGACCGATTTTTCGTATTCCAATTAGAAAAGATTAGAATAAAAATAGAAAATGACTAGAAAAAAATAGAACAGAATAGAATAAAATATAATATATATATTGTATTTTATTCTATTCTGTTCGATTGTTTTTCTGTTCGATTTTTTCCAATATTTTCGATTCTATTCTAATTGTTTTCGAATGCGGTTGAAATATTTTCGAATGCGGTTGAAATAATTTCGAATCATGTTGAAATAATTTCAAATCATGTTGAAATCATTTCGAATCCGGTCGAAATATTTTCCAATCCGGTCGAAATATTTTCGAATCTGGTCGAAATATTTTCCAATCCGAACGTTTTTACGAATTCGGTCGAAAACGGAACGGAATCCGAAAACGAAATTAACGAATCTAACTAAACGAAAGTAATTAATTAACAAATTAAAACAAAATGAAACTAAACAAATTTTTTCCTTTTGCACATGTCTAGTTTACAACCACTTTAAGTATACTACCTCTGCTTTACAGGTCTTGTATTGTAGACAGGTGATAGATGAAAGAAATTGGGCGCACTGTCCTGTGCATTATCCCACAAATTTTATTAAGATTGAATAAAACACAATGCCTTGAAAAAGTATTCACACCACTTGAAATTTTCCATATTTTATCATGTTATAACCAAAAATGTAAATGTATTTTATTGGGATTTTATGTGATAGAGCAACACAAAGTGGCACATAATTGTGAAGTGGAAGGAAAAAGGATAATGAGTTTTCAATTTTTTTTTACAAATAATTATCTGGAAAATGTGCCGTGCATTTGTATTCAGCCCCCTTTACTCTGATACCCCTAACTAAAATCTAGTGGAACCAATTGCCTTCAGAAGTCACCTAATTAGTAAATAGAGTCCACCTGTGTGTAATTTAATCTCAGTATAAATACAGCTGTTCTGTGAAGCTCTCGGGTTTGTTAGAGAACCTTAGTGAACAAACAGCATCATGAAGGCCAAGGAACACACCAGACATGTCAGGGATAAAGTTCTGGAGAAGTATAAATCTGGGTTAGGTTATAAAAAAATATCCCAAGCTTTGAACATCTCACTGTTCAACCCATCATCTGAAAATGGAAAGAGTATGGCACAACTGCAAACCTACCAAGACATGGCCGTCCACCTAAACTGACCGGCCGGGCAAGGAGAACATTCATCAGAGAAGCAGCCAAGAGGCCCATGGTAACTCTGGAGGAGCTGCAGAGATCCACAGCTCAGGTGGGAGAATCTGTCCACAGGACAACTATTAGTCGTGCTCTCCACAAATCTGCCCTTTATGGAAGAGTGACAAGAAGAAAGCCATTGTTGAAAGAAAACCATAAGAAGTCCCATTTGCAGTTTGCGAGAAGCCATGTGAGGGACACAGCAAACATGTGGAAGAAGGTGCTCTCGTCAGATGAGACCAAATTTGAACTTTTTGGCCTAAAAGCAAAACGCTGTGGGGTTGATTTACTAAAGGCAACTAGACTGTGCACTTTGAAAGTGCAGTTGCTCCAGAGCTTAGTATATGAGGTAAAGCTTCACTTTACAAAGAATACCCAATCACATGCAAGGAAAAAAAAATGGAATTTTTGCTTGCACATGATTGGATGATGAAAGTCTGCATAGCTTCTGCTTATTTACTAAGCCCTGGAGCAATTGCACTTTCAGAGTGCAACTGCACTTTGCAAAGTGCACAGTCAATTTGCCTTTAGTAAATCAACCCCTATGTGTGGTGGAAAACGAATACTGAACATCACCCTGAACACACCATCCCCACCGTGAAACATGGTGGTGGCAGCATCATGTTGTGGGGATGCTTCTCTTCAGCAGGGACAGGGAAGCTGGTCAGAGTTGATGGGAAGATGGATGGAGCCAAATACAGGACAATCTTAGAAGAAAAACTGTTATGCCGTGTACACACGATCAGTTTTACCGATGAAAACAGTCCGATGGACTTTTCTCATCGGACAAACTGATCGTGTATGGGCCCCATCGGTCTTTTTTCCATCGGTGAGAAAAAATAGAACATGTTTTAAATTTATCCGATGGGGAAAAAACGATAGCAAATTCCGATCGTCTGTGTGGAACTCCATCGGGACAAAAAACCCACGCATGCTCAGAATCAAGTCGACGCATGCTCAGAAGCATTGAACTTCATTTTTCTCGGCTTGTCGGAGTGTTTTACGTCACGGCGTTTGGGACGGTCGGATTTTTGACTGATGGTGTGTAGGCAAGACTGATGGAAGTCAGCTTCATCGGAAATCCGATGGAAAAATCCATCGGATTAGAATCCATAGGAAATCTGATTGTGTGTACAGGGCTTTAGAGTCTTCAAAAGACTTGAGACTGGGGAGGAAGTTCACCTTCCAGCAGGACAACAACCCTAAACATACAGTCAGAGCTACAATGGAATGGTTTAGATCAAAGCATATTCATGTGTTAGAATGGCCCAGTCAAAGTCCAGACCTAAATCCAGTTGAGAATCTGTGGCAAGACTTGAAAATTGCAGTTCACAGACGCTCTCCATCCAATCTGACAGAGCTTGAGATATTTTACAAAGAAGAATGGGCAAAAATGTCCCTCTCTAGATGTGCAAAGCTGGTAGAGATCCCCAAAAAGACTTGCAGCTGTAATTGCAGTGAAAGGAGGTTCTGCAAAGTATTGACTCAGGGGGGCGCCATACAAATGTACCCCACACTTTTCACATATTTATTTGTAAAACAAAATTGAAAACCATTTATCATTTTCCTTCCACTTCACAATTATGTGCCACTTTGTGTTGGTCTAACACATAAAATCCCAATAAAATACATTAATGTTTTTGTTTGTAACATGACAAAATGTGGAAAATGTCAAGGGGTATGAATACTTTTTCAAGGCACTGTAAATAGGTACTACTCACAAACATAGGTAGTATAAGCGCTCATCGGGCCACTCAACGTGGTTACACTCTCCCAAACTCTCCAATAACTTGAGCATAGGGGGACCTCACCAGGGTCCCTGCTTGCTAATGCGTTTCGAAGCTTCTTCATCAGAGCCAGTCAAAAATTGTTAACGACTTCATTGAATTAGTATTGTCATTGTTACCGTTCTTTTATGAGAAAACCATCTGTGTTCCCAATTGGACAGAGTTTCCATTGTTTCCTGACACACTGACCCCCTGTCACCAGGACAGGAGGGGTATTTTCCCCATTGGGCACACAAACGGCAATAAAAAAAAAAAACTGATATAATTTCTAGCCTGTCCTCAACCATTCACTTTAAATAGTACCAGTCTGCCTTGTTTCTAAATTATGTTTTCCCTCAACTTCGGCAACCCTCTTCGCGGTTACGGTTTTGAGCCTGTGCAGCATCGTGGCAAAGGGGCAAATGTAAACATAAAAAGACTGGAAGGACGTTAGATCAAAAAAATGACTGATAACAAACTCTTCTTGCCTCTTATGAGGCGATTCTTGAAAAAAGTAAAAGTATCTGTACTGTAATTATCTAAACAGCCCAAGATCAGGGAAAAGATCAAACAAAGATGCTTAGAGAAAATGAAAGAGGAAGGAAGTAGGCTTCCTTTAGCACAAAGAAGAGCGAGATTTAAGGACGAATCTATAGAAACGCTTTGACACCTGACAAAAAACAAATTCGAGTTTCCTCTCTCCCTCCCTACCTTGCTGTCGTTTATGGAAATCGTTTATGAAAGCAAGATTAATATATCGACTTACAAACTTTCTTGTTTGTATTATTTATTTATTTTTTTCTTTAGCAGTAGAGAGATGATGAATTTCTCTGGTAATTTTAACAAGCACTCAAAGAAGCCAATATTACAAAGAACGCAATTAACTCCCACAAACTATCGCGGAGTACCCAAAGCTCATGAAGACGTTAATGTGGTAGTGCAGAGATAAAAGGGGAAAAAAAAAAAAGAAAACCTAATGTGCTGTGTTAGAATATTAAAGCTTAAGGTGCGACTCCAACTCTATACAGGCATACCCCACTTTACGTACACTCGCAAGTATGGCCACATTGGCTTGACATGGCACTGCTGCCGGTTTTTAACATTGGCGTCTATGGGAATTCTTGGTCAGCTTGACATGGCACTGCTCTCGGTTTTTAACATTGGCGTCTATGGGAAATCTTGGTCAGCTTGACATGGCACTGCTCCAGGTCTTTAACATTGGCGTCTATGAGAAATCTTGGTCAGCTTGACATGGCACTGTTCCCAGTTTTTACCATTTGCATTTATGGGAAATCTTGGTCAGCTTGACATGGCACTGCTCCCAGTTTTTAACATTGGCGTCTATGGGAAATCTTGGTCAGCTTGACATGGCACCGCTCCCGGTTTTTAACAAGTGGCATCTAAGGGAAATCTTGGTCAGATTGACATGGCACTGCTCCCGGTTTTTAACATTGGCATCTATGGGAAAACATGGTCAGCTTGACATGGCACTGCTCCTGGTTTTTAACATTGGCGTCTATGGGAAATCTTGGTCAGCTTGACATGGCACTGCTCCCGGTTTTTACCATTTGCATCTATGGGAAATCTTGGCCAGTTTGACATGGCACTGCTCCCGGTTTTTAACATTGGCGTCTATGGTAAATCTTGGTCAGCTTGACATGGCACCGCTCCTGGTTTTTAACATTGGCATCTATGGGAAACCTTGGTCAGCTTGACATGGCACTGCTCCCGGTTTTTAACATTGGCTTCTATGGGAAATCTTGGTCAGCTTGACATGGCACCGCTCCCGGTTTTTAACATTGGCATCTATGGGAAATCTTGGTCAGCTTGACATGGCACTGCTCCCGGTTTTTACCATGGGCATCTATGGGAAATCTTGGTCAGCATGACATGGCACTGCTCCCGAACCATAAGTGACAGGGGTAAGCCAGCTTGCCTAGGTTGTCAGTTATGCCTGTACATGACTATTGCAATGCAGTACATGCATTGAGAAGTGAAAAAAAGTATTGCTTCACTTTAAGTACATTTTTGTTTTACATACATGCTCTGGTCCCATTCTGTACTTAAAAGTGGGGTATGCCTGTATAAGGAATTAGAAAAACACCTGAATGTGTTCTACCTGCTGCACTGAGTGGTTGACTAATTAAAGGCAAACAGACTGCGCACTTTGCAAAGTGTAATTGCACTCTGAAAATTGCAGTTGCTCCAGAGCTTAGTAAATAGGCAGAAACTCTAGTGACTTTCATCATCCAATCATGTGCAAGCAAAAATTCTGTTTTTTGTTTTATTGCATGTGATTGGATATTCTTTGCAAAGTGAAGCCTTACCTCATTTACTAAGCTCTGGAGCAAAGTGTACAGTCTACTTGCCTTTAGTAAATCAACCCCTAAGTGATGCATATATTTTTCTTATCTGGCCACCTCTACTGTGCAACATCATATATGACCACGGGTATGTGGACACCTGACCATCACATCTACTATATGGACAAATTATTGGGTTTATGTGTTTCCAGTGAAGGGTACTGCTCATGCTATGTGATACAAAGCAGTAAAAAAAATTATTGTACAACAAGATTAGTAATAAGAGTTTGTGGGGAAGGCATGTTTAAACACGGCTGTTCCCCTGTGAGAAAATCCAGCTCAATACCTAAGTACCCATTTTGCAAGTTGACCAAAACTGTGTTCCCAACCGGTATTAGAAGCACAGTTAGAACATGGTTCCTGCTTCTAGGCAACAGGGGCTCTTTGGATGGAGCTGATCAAGAAATCTAGAAAAGCATCTATTAAGTAGCAGCTATCTAACGCAATTAATGAGCTTTCCTCCACAAATTCCAGAAGCCTGCTGAGATTCTGAAGTTCCACAGTCACTTTAAAGATCTCACTTCATTCAACACACTATCATACTGAAGAGCCTCCATCTTCACTGAGGAACTTTTCATGTCAAGATATGCTACACCTCCGCCGCTGCTAGGAATAGGATGCTGCAGGCACTCTAGGAATGGAGGTGGGACAACCGTCCATCCATCTCACGGGCTAGTGAGTGTTACAGCCACTGTGAGTGTAGATGTCCACATGGCATTCATTTCATTTACCATTATTGCCTACACGGCTTGACTATCTTGTTAGACTTATTTTATCAATCACATTAGCAAATAAACTTTTATGGTGAACACAGTTGTCATCTTTTACATGTTTTTGTTGGCAAACTTCTTATCCCATATATATACTCACCTTTTCAATTGCTTGGTAACAAATTTCTTATCAGCCAATCACATGGTAGCAACTCAATGCATTTGGAAAAGAATAACAATTTCCCAAAATTTGAATAAAAATTGAATAAAATAAAACAGAAAAGAATAGATTAGAATAGAAAAGACTAGAATTGACTACAATAGAAAAGAATAGAATAGAATGAATTTAACCATATTCTGAAATTCAAATTTTTAATAGAATAAAAAGAATAAATAGAAAATTAAATAGTAGAATAGAATAAACAATAGAAAAGAATAGAAAATAAACAATATAACCATTTTCCAAAGTTTGAATAGAATAAATTTGAATTTGAATAGAAGAAAAAAGAATAGAATAGAAAATAAAAGAATAGAATAGAAAAAAAACTCCATATATATATACACTCGCCAGCCACTATTAGGTACACCTGTTCAATTGCTTGGTAACAAATTGCTTATCAGCCAATAACATGGGAGCAATTTAATGCATTTGGAAAAAGAATATAACCATTTCATAAAATTTTTATAAAATAAATTCAAATTCGAATAGAATAGAATAGATTAGAATAGAAAATAAAAGACTAGAATTGACTAGAATATAAAAGAAAAGAATAGAATAGAAAAAACAATAGAAGAGAATGAATATACCCATCTTCTGAAATTCAAATTTCGAATAGAATAGAAAATGAAATGATAGAATAAACTAGAATAAACAATAGACAAGATTAGAATAGAAAAGAAAGATTATAACAATATAACTGTTTTCCGAAGTTTGAATAGAATAAATTTTAATTAGAATTAAAAATAAAAGAATAGAATAGAAAAAAGAATAGAATAGAAAAAGAAAACAATAGAATAGAATGGAAATGAAAGAATAGAACAATTTTCCAAAATTCAAATTTTGAATAGAATAAATTTGATTTAGAATGGAATTTGATTTGAATGCAATTCGAATGGCATTTAAAAAGTCGATTTGAATTTGAAAAAACAAAACAAAAAGATTGCGAAAACGAATTAAACAAATTTAACTAAACAAATTTATGTAAATAATGAATCGAAACAAAATGATTTTTTTTTTTTTTTTCGTTCTGCGCGTGTCTACTAGGGAGGGCAAGCTTTCAATGGGAAGATGGTGATATAATTTAATAGCTTTTGACCAGAAACACATAATACAGGTCCTTCTCAAAAAATTAGCATATTGTGATAAAGTTCATTATTTTCTGTAATGTACTGATAAACATTAGACTTTCATATATTTTAGATTCATTACACACAACTGAAGTAGTTCAAGCCTTTTCTTGTTTTAATATTGATGATTTTGGCATACAGCTCATGAAAACCCAAAAATCCTATCTCAAAAAATTAGCATATTTCATCCGACCAATAAAAGAAAAGTGTTTTTAATACAAAAAAAGTCAACCTTTAAATAATTATGTTCAGTTATGCACTCAATACTTGGTCGGGAATCCTTTTGCAGAAATGACTGCTTCAATGCGGCGTGGCATGGAGGCAACCAGCCTGTGGCACTGCTGAGGTGTTATGGAGGCCCAGGATGCTTCGATAGCGGCCTTAAGCTCATCCAGAGTGTTGGGTCTTGCGTCTCTCAACTTTCTCTTCCCAATATCCCACAGATTCTCTATGGGGTTCAGGTCAGGAGAGTTGGCAGGCCAATTGAGCACAGTAATACCATGGTCAGTAAACCATTTACCAGTGGTTTTGGCACTGTGAGCAGGTGCCAGGTCGTGCTGAAAAATGAAATCTTCATCTCCATAAAGCTTTTCAGCAGATGGAAGCATGAAGTGCTCCAAAATCTCCTGATAGCTAGCTGCATTGACCCTGCCCTTGATAAAACACAGTGGACCAACACCAGCAGCTGACATGGCACCCCAGACCATCACTGACTGTGGGTACTTGACACTGGACTTCAGGCATTTTGGCATTTCCCTCTCCCCAGTCTTCCTCCAGACTCTGGCACCTTGATTTCCGAATGACATGCAAAATTTGCTTTCATCTGAAAAAAGTACTTTGGACCACTGAGCGACAGTCCAGTGCTGCTTCTCTGTAGCCCAGGTCAGGCGCTTCTGCCGCTGTTTCTGGTTCAAAAGTGGCTTGACCTGGGGAATGCGGCACCTGTAGCCCATTTCCTGCACACGCCTGTTCACGGTGGCTCTGGATGTTTCTACTCCAGACTCAGTCCACTGCTTCCGCAGGTCCTCCAAGGTCTGGAATCGGTCCTTCTCCACAATCTTCTTCAGGGTCCGGTCACCTCTTCTCGTTGTGCAGCGTTTTCTGCCACACTTTTTCCTTCCCACAGACTTCCCACTGAGGTGCCTTGATACAGCACTCTGGGAACAGCCTATTCGTTCAGAAATTTCTTTCTGTGTCTTACCCTCTTGCTTGAGGGTGTCAATGATGGCCTTCTGGACAGCAGTCAGGTCGGCAGTCTTACCCATGATTGCGGTTTTGAGTAATGAACCAGGCTGGGAGTTTTTAAAAGCCTCAGGAATCTTTTGCAGGTGTTTAGAGTTAATTAGTTGATTCAGATGATTAGGTTAATAGCTCGTTTAGAGAACCTTTTCATGATATGCTAATTTTTTGAGATAGGAATTTTGGGTTGTCATGAGCTGTATGCCAAAATCATCAATATTAAAACAAGAAAAGGCTTGAACTACTTCAGTTGTGTGTAATGAATCTAAAATATATGAAAGTCTAATGTTTATCAGTACATTACAGAAAATAATGAACTTTATCACAATATGCTAATTTTTTGAGAAGGACCTGTAGAAGAAAAACCTTTACATCCTAATAATGAAGAGCTGGTATAGAAATAAGTGGGAAGTAATACTGCAGTGACACTGGGAGAAGCAGGGCAGTGACTGGTAATTGGTGGCTCAGGTGCAACGTAGATTATTGCAGATGATTTCATTGAAGATAAAAAGAAGTACTGCGTGATTATCCATGCAAATAATTCACTGAATGAGACCATGTTAGGACGGAAGAGGATTTGTGAGTAATAGAGGACTGCTCACTGTGCAGAAGAAGCCAACAACGTATCTTTTTAGGATAGTACCGTATCAGCCCGGTTGACTGCAACTGGAAACCAGTAGGAACCATTACACAGACAGAAGTAATGTTCACAGCTCCCAACCTTTCCCAACATAATGATTAATCTTCAAAGAAAAAATAATAAAAACATACATATTGCTCAGAAATCTGACAGATCACATTATTAACTGATAGTTCAAAATTTGTTATGTATTGTGGAACAAATAAAGATTTTAAAGTCATCCTATTGCTTTTAACAAATATTTTAAGCCAACAGTAAGGCCCCTTTCACACATGCGGACCGAACAGATACGCCTGTCAGTTTTTTCAGGCGGATGTGAACGGGTGCTCCATGTACCTCTATGGAGCGTCGGATGTCAGCGGTGACATGTCCGCTGACACCCGATCAGCCCCGATCCGATCCTCTCCGCTAAAATGCGATGGATGCAAACCCTATTTTGCATCTGTCTGGCGGATCGGATCGAATGAAAATGAACACTTGAACAGACGGTTCGTTTTCATTCGATCCCCCCATAGAGGAGAGCGGAGATCTGACTGGTCCGTGTCTGCACAGTGTGATCCCCGCTGAGCAAGCAGATGTCCAAAAAGGGATCCGCATGCGTAAAAGGGGCCTAATGCTTATCAGCAGGCACCCCAAGATGTCAGCAACTCGTTTTATCAAATTCCATATCCTCTTGGGAACACAAGGCTCTCATAGGAAGGGTGGGGGCTTACCACCAAAGTAGGCAAAGACGGGACCTCAATTATCATCTGCACCTGGGATTATGGCCCATTGGAAAGAAGAGGACGCAGGGTTGCAAATCCTGTGAGGTTTTCTTTAAGACTAGGTTTATGTTTATGTGAGTGCTGGATGTAAACGAGCAACCAGCATCTGAATGTCCATGCAGACAAGCAACCAGACAATCAGCCTGTATTGCAAATGTTTGCACTCATGCAGCCCCAGAACATGACACTCCCATCACCATGCTTGACTGTAGAAAAGACACACTTGGTTGCCGCCACACACTTGACACCATCTGAACCAAATAAGTTTATCTTGGTCTCATCAGACCACAGGACATGGTTCCAGTAATCCATGTCCTTAGTCTGCTTGTCTTCAGCCAACTGTTTGCAGGCTTTCTTGTGCATCATCTTTAGAAGAGGCTTCCTTCTGGGACGACAGCCATGCAGACCAATTTGATGCAGTGTGCAGCGTATGGTCTGAGCACTGACAGGCTGACCCCCCACCCCTTCAACCTCTGCAGCAATGCTGGCAGCACTCATACGTCTATTTCCCAAAGACAACCTCTGGATATGACGCTGAGCACGTGCACTCAACTTCTTTGGTCGACTATGGTTAGGCCTGTTCTGAGTGGAACCTGTCCTGTTAAACCGCTGTATGGTCTTGGCCACCGTGCTGCAGCTCAGTTTCAGGGTCTTGGCAATCTTCTTATAGCCTAGGCCATCTTTATGTAGAGCAACAATTCTTTTTTTCAGATCCTCAGAGAGTTTTTTTTTTTCCACAAAATTTTTTATTGAAAGTTTTTATGAATAATACAAATAGTACCATAAAGCACGAAAACAGGATACAGATACATGTTCCAACTAGAAGGAGGCATAGACTTCAAAGTTTGTGAGATTAGAAACCAACAGATGACGCCTCTGCGGGTTGCTAATATAATGGCCACATACAAAAACTTAAAGTAGTAAGACGCAATCTTTTAAAGAAGGTATACTGCAGTGCATTACAGACCTGCCTGATTCACGTTGGAATGCAATACTACATAGAAAAGTATTCAATATGGCTTCTGTAAATACTATAAAACAAGCAAAGATTCTTCAAAACCTTTCCATAAAGTAAAAAAATAAATAAAAAGAGAGAAAAAAGAGGAGGGAAGAGAAAGAAGAGAAGGGAAAAAGGGGAAAAGGCCAGAGTGGAATGGAGAGGGAAAAAAGGGGGGGTGAGGGGGGCACTGTCAGCAGAATACATGAGGAGGGGGTGGGATCACCACCAGCAACCCTCCCCAGTAGACCCCAGGTGTTGTGAAATTTATCGCTACCCTTAGTGCACCGTTCAAGGGTTATCCCGGGATAAGTCCTGAGAGCGCTGCGAATTTCGGTATTCAAGCCAGGGTGCCCATGTCGCCGAAAAGTATGCTATTCTGTCTTGTGCGGTGCAGATCAACTCCTCCATCGCTGCTATCCGATCAACCCGTGCCACCCATTCCTTTATGGAAGGGGGTGACTTGGATCTCCAGTGAACCGGCAAACACAGCCTGGCTGTCACGCCGTGTCTGGGATTTGATCCTAGGGCCTGGTGTTCATAGACTGTTTTCCTATGTCCTGAACCACCAGTGAACTGGTTTTATGTTAGCATCGTAGTTATGTTCTTTTTCACTAGTGGGGATGTTTGCTCCACCCTGGGACCAGCTGTCAGCAGTCTTCTCATTAGTGTCCCTATATATTCCCACTTCCCCTTCCTGTCCGTGCCTTAGGATAGGTTCCTGTTTATGGATGCGCTTGCTTTTTGGTTACCTACTTGGCTCGTCTTGACTACGATTCCTGGATTATCCCTTGAACCTGGTTAACCTTGCTGCCGACCCTCCCTGGCTTGTTCTGACTACGTTACCTGGATTGTCCTTTTCCCTCCTGGGATCCTGTCTTCTGCCTACTAACCGTGAGTTGTTGCTGGGGGTTGTGGTTAGGCTATCTGCACCTTCCTTTGTGGTTCCTTATTTCCTGTCTGTGGGAGATCTCAGCCGTCCCTCCACCTGACACCGGGATAACAAGACTACCGGTCAGGAAAGCGGAGGGACGGTTGTAGTTTCCTGGCAGACCTGACATTATCCTAAGGCCAGATGGACCTCAGCGAGCTGGTGCAGGCAGTCTCTCTACAGGGTCAGATGTTGGGTGAGCAGGCTAATCATGTACAGTCATTGGAGGAGAAATTGGGTGCCAGCAGCCGCGGTAATTCCAGCTCCAATAGCGTATATTAAAGTTGCTGCAGTTAAAAGCTCGTAGTTGGATCTTGGGATCGAGCTGGCGGTCCGCCGCGAGGCGAGCTACCGCCTGTCCCAGCCCCTGCCTCTCGGCGCCTCCCCGATGCTCTTGACTGAGTGTCCCGGGGGCCCGAAGCGTTTACTTTGAAAAAATTAGAGTGTTCAAAGCAGGCCGGTCGCCTGAATACTTCAGCTAGGAATAATGGAATAGGACTCCGGTTCTATTTTGTTGGTTTTCGGAACTGGGGCCATGATTAAGAGGGACGGCCGGGGGCATTCGTATTGTGCCGCTAGAGGTGAAATTCTTGGACCGGCGCAAGACGAACCAAAGCGAAAGCATTTGCCAAGAATGTTTTCATTAATCAAGAACGAAAGTCGGAGGTTCGAAGACGATCAGATACCTCTCCCCGATAAGTATGATGGGAACCCCTTGGATTGCAGGGGATTTCTCAACCATTGCCGGTTGCATTTTAAAAATCAACCTTCTGTGTTTACCTCTACCCAAGCCAAGGTGACATTTATTATTTCCTTGCTTAAGGGTAGAGCTCTGTCCTGGGTGTCGCCTCTTCTTGAGAAAGATTCTCCTGTACTTACTGATTACCCCACGTTTATGCAAACCGTTGAGAGAATATTTGACGTTCCTGACAGAGTAAGGGCAGCTGAGGCCAGTATTCTTGACTTACACCAGGGTAAACGCACAGTAGCATCTTATGCAATAGAATTCCGCACACTTGCGGCAGATACTTCCTGGGATAATTGCGCCCTTAAGGCCGCCTTCCGCAGAGGTCTAGCGGAACGCATTAAGGACGAATTAACTTACCGTGAGATCCCAGTGGCATTGGAGGATTTCATCAATTTGTGTATCCTCGTGGATACTCGCTTCTCTGAACGCCAGTCTGAGAGGGAGCGTCAGAGACAATTTTTTCCTCCAACCGCCGGGTTTGAGGAAGAACCCATGGATGTAGGGGCTGTGCGTTTGTCTGATGATGAACGTACCAAACGCAGAACTCTAGGCCTCTGTCTATTTTGTGGTAAGCCGGGTCACTTCCTGCATTCTTGTCCGATGCGACTGAAAAAACTCCCGGGCTTAATGGGAGATCAAGGAGCCCCATTAGGCCACACTGTTTTGAAACCTCCTCTAGAGAGATTAGTAGTACCCGTATTATTATCTTGGAACAATAAGAGCTACTCCACCGTTGCCTTTGTTGATTCCAGTGCAAGTGGGGTATTTCTCGATGCAACGCTGGTTAAGAGTCTTCAGATTCCGACGGTTCCGAAAGATCCACCTCTGTGTGTAACTACTCTTGGCGGAGAACCTCTTGGTGATGGACTTATCTCTCTAGAGACCAAGCCCCTTTCTGTTCTAGTGGGGGCTCTGCATTCTGAAGAGCTATCATTTAATGTCATTCCATCTCCTAAGTATCCTGTAATTCTTGAGTTCCCTTGGTTATGTAAACATAACCCATCTATTGACTGGTCCTCTGGTCAAATTTCTGCCTGGAGCACCTTTTGTCATGTTCACTGTATCCAAAAGTTTATACGTAATAAAGTGTCCATTCTTGGGGTCTCTACTGTCCCTGAACTACCGGAGGCTTATGCCAGGTTTGCTGACGTATTTTCTGAAAAAGAAGCAGAGGGCCTCCCTCCACACCGCCCGTATGACTGTGCTATTGACTTGCTTCCCGGTTCTCCTCTCCTAAGGGGAGAACCTATCCTCTTAACCTTGCGGAAACCAAGGCTATGGAGGAATACATTGAAGACAGTCTAAAAAAGGGTTTCATCCGGCCTTCCTCCTCTCCTGTGGGAGCAGGCTTCTTTTTCGTGGAGAAAAAGGATGGAGGACTTAGACCCTGCGTTGACTACAGATCTCTCAACCGTATTACTGTAAAAAATCGGTATCCGTTGCCCTTAATTACTGAGCTGTTTGACCGTGTCCAGGGGTCAAAGATCTTTACCAAATTGGATCTTCGGTCTGCATATAACCTCATTAGAATTAAAGCAGGAGATGAATGGAAGACAGCTTTTAATACCAGAAGGGGGCATTATGAGTGTCTTGTGATGCCTTTTGGGCTTTGCAATGCTCCCGCGGTATTTCAAGAGTTTGTGAATGATATTTTCAGGGATCTACTTGACTCTTTTGTTGTTGTCTATTTAGATGATATACTCATTCACTCTAAAGACTTAAAGCTTCACCGTGGCCATGTTTGCACTGTTCTCCAACGTTTAAGAGATCATAAGCTGTACGCCAAACCTTCCAAGTGCTCTTTTGAACAAACGGAAATACCTTTCTTAGGTTATATAATTTCTTCTAATGGATTCCAGATGGACTCCAAGAAACTC
Source organism: Rana muscosa (assembly GCA_029206835.1). Classification (NCBI taxonomy): domain Eukaryota; kingdom Metazoa; phylum Chordata; class Amphibia; order Anura; family Ranidae; genus Rana; species Rana muscosa. The sequence goes on along the minus strand of CM055128.1, from coordinate 289,848,803 downwards.
GATGCTATCTTACAATGGCCTAGACCTTCTACCTTAACGGAAATACAGCGTTTTATTGGATTTTGTAACTACTACCGCAAATTCATCAAGAATTTCTCCAAAATTTTGGCTCCCATCACCGTCCTCACAAAAAAAGGGACCAAATGCTCTCAGTGGCCTCCTGAAGCTCTGGAGGCTTTCAACCTTCTAAAATCTGCTTTTTGCTCTGCTCCTGTTCTTCGCCATCCTCAGCCTTCGGCTCAATATTTCTTGGAAGTTGATGCCTCCGAAGTAGGGGCCGGAGCAGTATTATCCCAACGAGAACCCACTTCTAACAAGTTGCATCCGGTTGCCTTTTTCTCCAAGAAGTTCTCTGCTGCAGAACAAAAATATGACATAGGGAATAGAGAACTTTTAGCTATAAAATTAGCATTTTCCGAATGGAGACATCTTTTAGAAGGTACGGAACTTCCTGTTGTGGTTCAAACTGACCATAAGAACCTAATCTACTTAGAGAAGGCCCAAAGACTGAATCCCAGACAAGCCCGCTGGGCGTTATTCTTCACCCGATTCAACTTTGTAGTGACGTACATTCCTGGCACCAAGAACACCAAGGCCGATGCCCTGTCTCGGCAATTCCCTTGTGAGAATCTGCAAATACCTCCTGATCATATTGTTCCTCCGGAACGAATTATTGCACAACTGGATACTGCTTTACAAAGGAACTTGTTGGCCGCACAGTCTCGGGCACCTTCTAATCTCTCAGTTCCACCCAATACCTTGTTTGTTCCCCTAGAATTACGAAAAGAAGTGTTACAGTGGGCCCATGGCCAGATGGTATCCGGACACCCTGGTATCAACCAAACCTTCCTATGTTTGAAGTCCCTGGTTTGGTGGCCTACTCTAAAAAGGATGTTATAGCCTTTGTTAGAGCCTGTTCGGTTTGTGCTGCCATCAAAATGCATCGTTCTGTTCCTCAAGGTCTACTTCAACCGTTACCTGTTCCTTGTGCTCCCTGGACTCATATCAGCATGGATTTTATCGTGGACTTGCCCACCTCCAGTGGAAATACCGTAATTTGGGTGATAGTGGACCGATTTTCAAAGTTGGCCCACTTCATTCCCATGCCCGCACTACCTTCTGCCCCAAGCCTGGCTTTATCCTTTATTGAGAATGTCATCCGCTTACACGGCATCCCTGTTGATATTGTTAGCGATAGAGGCCCTCAATTCATATCCTCGTTCTGGAGGGCCATTTGCAAACATCTGGGGATCAAGAATTTCCTGTCCTCTGGATACCATCCTCAATCTAATGGCCAGACAGAGAGGGTCAATCAAGATTTGGAGATCTACCTACAAGCTTATATCAATGCTGAACATGACAACTGGAGCGAGATGTTACCTCTAGCAGAACTAGCACACAATTCGCAGTGGCACTCTTCCCTTAGATGTTCCCCTTTCCAAGCTGCCTTTGGGTATCAACCCAGGGTTCTCCCCTTCCAGTCTTCCTTGGTGGAGGTACCTGCGGCAGCCAACATGGTATCAAGATTGACTACGCACTGGAGAAACATAAGAAAGGTTCTGCTTCAGTCTGTACATAGATACAAGGGGTATGCAGATCGTCACAGAAAACCTGCACCCCGCTATCGTCTTAATCAGCTGGTTTGGTTGTCCACCAAGAACATGAAACTGCGACAACCTTCCTCCAAGTTAGGTCCTAGATTTATAGGACCTTTTCGCATTCTCTGTCAGGTCAACCCTGTGGCTTATAAACTACGCTTGCCCCTTCATCTTCGTATTCCCAATACATTTCATGTATCTTTGCTTAAGCCCTTTGTCAAGAATAGATTCTCTCTCCCCTCTAGACGTCCCTCTCCAGTCTCTGTGGATGACCATCAAGAGTATGAAGTTAGCAAAATTCTGGATTCCCGACATAGGGGTAGACAATTACAATATCTGGTGGACTGGAAGGGCTACTCCATTGCAGAGAGGACTTGGGTGCCTGCTCGTGATGTTCATGCCCCACGGCTGGTCAAGTCCTTCCAAGACAGGCACCCATCCAAACCCAAATAGGTTTGGGGGCATCTTTGTGTGGGGGGTACTGTCACGCCGTGTCTGGGATTTGATCCCAGGGCCTGGTGTTCAGAGACTGTTTTCCTATGTCCTGAGCCACCAGTGAACTGGTTTTATGTTAGCATCGTAGTTATGTTCTTTTTCACTAGTGGGGATGTTTGCTCCACCCTGGGACCAGCTGTCAGCAGTCTTCTCATTAGTGTCCCTATATATTCCCACTTCCCCTTCCTGTCCGTGCCTTAGAATAGGTTCCTGTTTATGGATGCGCTTGCTTTTTGGTTACCTACTTGGCTCGTCTTGACTACGATTCCTGGATTATCCCTTGAACCTGGTTAACCTTGCTGCCGACCCTCCCTGGCTTGTTCTGACTACGTTACCTGGATTGTCCTTTTCCCTCCTGGGATCCTGTCTTCTGCCTACTAACCATGAGTTGTTGCTGGGGGTTGTGGTTAGGCTATCTGCACCTTCCTTTGTGGTTCCTTATTTCCTGTCTGTGGGAGATCTCAGCCGTCCCTCCACCTGACACCGGGATAACAAGACTACCGGTCAGGAAAGCGGAGGGACGGTTGTAGTTTCCTGGCAGACCTGACACTGGCGGCATTCAACAAATGCATAGCTACTGACCTATAGTATTTTTTACGGGAGATTTTAGAGAGGTGAAGGAGGTATTGCGCCGGCAAAAATTCCAAAGGAAGCGAGGATATCTCAGTCGCCACCTCATGCACTTTACGCCAATATGGCTGAATCACTGGGCAAGTCCACCAAATATGGAGGAGCGTGCCTAGCCCCTGTTCGCACCTCCAGCACTGGTCTGAGACTGTCGGATAAATTTATGAAGCGTTTCCGGGGTTCTGTACCTTCTTGTTTTGATTTTGTAGCCGTTCTTTTGAGCATGGACATTCAAAGAGCCCTTGTGAATATACAAATGAACTCGATCCCAAGCAGTGTCATCAATCACCATGTCCAGCTCAGTCTCCCAAAAGGCATGTTCCGATCTCAGGGAGGCATAAGGCTCCCCAAACATTGTGGCATAAAGGACTGAAATGAGATGACTCTGGGGAGAAGAGCGAGAACATAGCGATTACAGAACAGTAGGAGCCTTTGCAAATGTGTCTCTATTCGTAGAGCTGTCCAGGAAGTGTTTCAATTGGATATAGGCCCAAAAGGGGAAAGTCTTTGTGTTAGACAATGATGCAAGCTCATCTCGTCTGAGAAACCTTCCTCTGGAAAATAAGTGTTTGTCCTGCATTTCTGCGTAAGGCCATTCTGCTGCCAGAAAGGCCCCTTCCATGCCAGGAGGAAAGTCTGGATTACCCTTGATAGGCGTGATCGCACAGTATGTGGTTGAAAGCGAGTGTACTTTGCATGCTCTATCGAAGGCTTGCAGGGTTGCTTCAATAAGAGGATGAGAATGGATAATAGCCGGTATGTGTTTCTTTGAGAACCAGGGGATGGAGCGGAGTTCGGTACCCAAAATCAGTTTTTCCAGCAACACCCAACCCTTGCAGTTAGTATGTAGCCTCCAGTCCACTACCTGGGTCAGATGGACTGCCCAGTAGTACCTCTGCAGGTCTGGGAGTCCAATTCCACCTCCCGACTTTGGTAATACAAGCTTTGCCCACCCCACTCGCGCCACCTTTGCTCCCCATATAAAGACTCTACACATGCGTTTGTAAGCTGTAAAGAACTCAGAGAGTTTTTTGCCATGAGGTGCCATGTTGAACTTCCAGTGACCAGTATGAGAGAGTGAGAGCGATAACATCAAATTTAACACACCTGCTCCCCATTCACACCTGAGACCTTGTAACACTAACGAGTCACATGACACCGGGGAGGGAAAATGGCTTATTGGGTCCAATTTGGACTTTTTCACTTAGGGGTGTACTCACTTTTGTTGCCAGCAGTTTAGACATTAATGGCTGTGTGTTTGAGTTATTTTGAAGGGACAGCAAATTTACACTGTTATACAAGCTGTACACTCACTACTTTACATTGTAGCAAAGTGTAATTTCTTCAGTGCTGTCACATGAAAAGATATAATAATATATTTACAAAAATGTGAGGGGTGTACTTAGTTTTGTGAGATACTGTATTTCTAAGCACGTCACTTTCCACGAGTTACGATTATTGGATTTATGTGTTTTTAATTATAGCACTAGTCACTTTAATGCTTTTTTGCCCAATTCATGACACTTTTATTGATGTTTAGCATATCAATTGCACAAACTTTTTAAAGGTTTGGCCTATTGGGATGTCACATGATCACAAGCAGCACCACACCCACTATAATTTTTACTATATACTCTTGACATCTACCTAGGTAGTTGTTTAAGTGGAAGGCAGCATCTACATTGACTTTACCAATTAGTCCATAGCACGGAACTACCCCACCGACTTTTCCATAAATGACAAGCCTGGGAACTGTCAACCGTCCAACCGTAATTCGGGGAAGGACCACCACCACCACTAAAAATGCTACAGAAATTCAAATGTACCATTTATGGAATGTCCACACAATGCATATGCTAGAATCTGGAGGCTTTGTAAGTATGTATATTAGATCAAGTCGTCAAAGAAAAAGCCTTGAAGCGTTTCATACTTACCATATATACTCGAGTATAAGCTGAGTTTTTCAGCACATTTTTTTGTGCTGAAAATGCCCCCCTCGGCTTATACTCGAGTCTGTGTCCATCTTCAACTTTGTGCGCCTGATCCCCGCCAGCCATAGGCCCCCTGGACCCCAAACTCTTCTTCTACAAGTGTGCAACGTTTGTTGTCCGGCGGACCTACGGCCGGGGAGCACTGATTTTTCAATCTCGGGCACCCCTTCCATAGACTCCCATGTTAAATGGTAATTTCTCCGGTGACTTTGGGGACCCAGTACCGGCCGGCCCTAGGTCTCCTGGACCCCAAACTTGGCACACATGTAGCCCCACCCTTCATATACAAGTGTGAAAAGTTTGTTGTCCAGGGGACCTACGGCCGGGGAGCACCGAATTTTCAAATCCGGGCACCCCTTCCATGTTAAACGTCAGTCTAGTCACACAGCGTCGGAGATGAGGTAGGGAGAATGGACACCGTGAGGCATGGGTACAATGACAGTGAGGCATGGGCACAGTGAGGCATGGGCACAGTAAGGCATGGGCACAGTAAGGCACAGTGAAGCACAGTGAGGCATGCACATGGACACAGTGAGGCAAAGTGAGGCATGCAGATGGACACCCTAGGCTTATACTCGAGTCAATAAGTCGTCCCTTAAGTTTTCGGCTTATATTCGGGTCGACTTATACTCGAGTATATACGGTAGTCATAAAGCCTTTAAAGTCATTTAAGAGTGGTGATGTCTCAGCGTTTCCCTAACACTGCTTTTTCCTAAAGGCATGTCCCTTTAAACCTTATTTTTGCGAAGGAGAGACACGGACTATTAGCGCACATTTCATACCCAACTAGTAGGGCAAAAATGCTGAAATCCCTTTGATCTTAATTAGTTACATGGACACCCCCTGTAATGAAGGAGGTTAAAGATAAAGGAGAGCGACTTCTAGAGTCCTAATACCTTTTTATTATTCTGACTGCGCTAAACTTAACAGTGAAATAACGATGGCTGATATGGTTAAGCGCACGTCATCACTGCTCTCTGAGGAGCCTTATTAGATAAGCCAACGGCTGCATAAAGTCGATCAGCATTGCCAATTTTAATAATGTCCTGTGACCCACAGAGACCCACAAGTTAGCAGTCATTTGATGACATATAATTTCACCTAAGTGGCTAACAGCAAGCCTAAACTGTTCCTGTGAAATCACAGGCCCAGCAGGGTGCTTGCCTTCCCATGTAATACTTCTGCAATTACTCTTCCCATTAACCCATTCAGGCCCCTTTTTCCCGAGTGACCCCAAGAGAAACGTGACACGGCCTAATTCTGCCCTAGAGCAGAGAGACGAATGGGGCAGTATGGGACGTTTCTGCAGTCCAAACTGCAGGGAATAAATTTCTCGTGTTTAAGGAAAGCGTCTCCTAGCAGCCATCAGTCAATATAACAGTCTCGGCGATGACAAGCTATGTGGACATAAAAGACATAAGCCAAGCTACAAACTAATATTACATGCACTAATTCAAGCATGGGGAGGCAGTCTATGAATCCGGCAAGATTTGTCAAATCCATCTTCTGAGGCAACGTCTCGACTTATGCCGAGAAAACAGCCTGTGCTCCGCAAGGCGGATTATTTTTTAACCGGGTGTCATGATAACATTCTGGGAAGCGCACAGACTGAGCTCTCAGTGCACAAGATATTAAAACATATGTTTCGAAAAGCACATTTGTATATCCAATGAACTACTAATTTGTTGAATTCGCAGACAGGATTGATTGGATTTTCTACATTTTGTCTCTTTTATTTTTGCTTGTAAAATCAGTCATTTGCTGAAAGCACTGGAGCCATTCTGCTGTTCTGGAGATAAAAGCCCCAGCACGCCTTGCTAATAAATTACACCACCCAGTTTAATACATAACATGGGCAACTGACTATAAAATCTTCTTGAACTCTTGAACATGCCTTTGCCAAACCATGGGCATTAATACAACCCCCACTTCATCATTCCCATTGTGACTATAACAACGAATTTTTCCTTTGGAAAGACCTTAAACAAGATTTTGGAGTATGTATGGGTATTTGTGCACACTGATGTTGGGTGAGAAGGCCTGGCTCGCTGTTGGCTTCCAATTTACCCTAAAGGGGTTTAATAGGGGTGATGTCATGGTTCGGTGCAGGTCACACAAGTTCCTTCACACCAAACTAGGCTTCATGGAGCTGGCTTAGTCATGCTGGGAAAAAAAGGGTCTTCCCCAAACTGTTGGCAGAAGTTTGGAAGCACATCATTTGTCTAAAACAGGGGTCTCCAAACTTTCTAAGCAAAGGGCCACTTTTCTGTCCTTCTAACTTTAGTGGGGCCATACTAGGGCCAGCATGAGTAGAAAATGTCCCGACACCCAGTGGGAGTAAACAATGCCTCATCATTGGTGTCAATGGGAGGAATAGTGTCCCATCATTGGAGCCAATGGAAGGAATTGTGCCCTATTGTTGGTGCCAGTGGGAGGAATAGTGCCCCACTGTTGGCGTCAGCGATAGGAATTATGCCCCATTGTTGGTGTCAGTGGATGGAATAGTGCCCCAAGGGCAGATAAAGGCAAGCAAAGGGCCGCAACCGGTTCCCAGGCCAAAGTTTGGAAACCGCTGGTCTAAAATATCATATCCTGCAGCATTATCAGCAACCTTTATTGGAAACTAGGGTTGTCCCAATACCACTTTTTTAAGACCGAGTACAAGTACCGATACTTTTTTCCAAGTACTCGCCGATACCGATTACTGATACTTTTTTTTTCAATGTCATGTGACAGTTTGACAGATGGGGACTGATAGGTGGCTGGCACTGATAGGCGGCACTTATGGGCACTGACTGGTGACTGGCGCTGATGGGCACTAATAGGTAGCACTGATTGCACTTATGGGCACTGATAGATGGCACTGATATGTGGCACTTATGGGCACTGATAGATGGCACTGATAGGTGGCATTTGTGGGCACTGATAGGTGGCACTTGTGGGCACTTATAGATGGCACTGATATGTGGCACTTATGGGCACTAATAGGTGGCACTTGTGGGCACTGATAGATGGCACTGATAGGTGGCACTTGTGGGCACTGATAGGTGGCACTTGTGGGCACTGGTAGCACTGATAGGTGGCACTTGTGGGCACTGATAGTGCAATCAGTGCCATCTACCAGTGCCACCTATCAGTGCAATCTGTGCCATCTATCAGTGCCCACAAGTGCCACCTATCAGTGCAATCAGTGCCATCTACCAGTGCCACCTGATAGGTGGCACTTATGGGCACTGATAGATTCCACTGATAGGTGGCACTTGTGGGCACTGATAGATGGGACTGATAGGTGGCACTTGTGGGCACTGATAGATGGCACTGATTGCACCGATAGGTGGCTGGCACTGAAATGCTGCAAAAAAATGACACAGGATTCATTAAAATAAAAAAAAAACTATGCTGCAACGTCCATCTTGGTACACCCTGCACTCGGCTGCAGTAAGCAGCAGCAGACATCTTGTTACACCCAGACCATATAGCTCGGGCTGGGTGTAACAAGATATCTGCTGCTGCTTACTGCAGCCAAGTGCAGGGTGTACCAAGATGGGCGTAGGGACGTTCAGCCGCTGACGGCGACTGAATGTGACAGGACCGGTCACCGATCCCGATGCGGCTGTGCCCTACACCCCTGCCAGCTTACCAGGTTCAACTGCAGGTGAGGGACTCGCTCTCTGCCCGCAAAATCCGTCCACCGACTGTGCCCGCCCTCTCCAGCCAGACTCCGCCCACACTTTCCTTTCACAGACTCTGCCCGCCCCCTCTCCAGCCAGACTCCGCCCGCACTCCCCCGCCCTCTCCCGCCCTCCGCAGCCACTGACTCCTCCCACCCTCTCCAGCCACTCTACACTACAAAAAAAAAAGTATCGGGTGAAGCATCGGGAGCATTTGCGCTAGTACAAGAACTAGTATCGGTATCGGGACAACCCTATTGGAAACAGACTCAATAATTTGGACAGGTGTCCACCTACTTTTGGTCATACAGTAATGGTGTGATGGTCAGGTGCCCACAAGCCAAATAGGGGGGTATGATAGATCAGTGGTTCTCAACCTCAGTCCTCAAGTACCCCCAACGGGCCATGTTTTCAGGTTTTTCTTTACTTTGCACAGCTGCTTTAAATCAATATCAATGACATGGTATTGATAAGAGCTATTTTATCAAAGGGAAGTTCCCAAAACATGGCCCGCTGGGGGGACTTGAGGACTGAGGTTGAGAACCACTGTGATAGATGTCTATAAACCTTTGGCCATATACATTCTAAAATAAATAGAGAAGGAAAACAAAAGGCATGCTTTCCTTATCAGTGCTTAGTCTGCGCCTCATTTTTTGCCTGGCTAATGAAGCAAAAGTCGTTCTAAGCAAACATGGACATCAGACTCCCAGTAGGGCATTTTCGTACGCAAACCTGAGTCCCTGTACATCAGTTGGGTTTGTTAATTAAAGGAATACAGATTGTTTAGTTACCAAAGTTAATGTTCACTTAGCTGAATGAATAAGGTGTGTTATCTACGAATACCCAGTTATGCGTAAGCAAATAAATTATTGAAGTGAACATGGCTACACCTCACTTACTAAGTGAGCAATCACTTTGTAAAGTGAACATTCTCTCTCCTTTGGTAAATCCACTTAAATAACTTAGAAGGATGCTGCAGAAAGCATATGAAGAGGCTATTTTAGCTGAATATGGCTGATATCATAGACAGGCTAAACTTAGGCTGTCGATCGAGCTGAATAAATGGCCATCCTCAAATGAGTCAATTGACTTCTTCAGAGAAGAGACTTCAAGCTAGACGCAATCCACTGTTCACTGTTGGTTGCGGAGACATTTCTGGCTATTGAGAATATCTAAGTCAGGTTGCACCGATACCAGTAGCGATGCTGATACTAAGCATTTGCACCGATACTTAAAACCGATACTTAAATACCTGCTGGCTCGGATCTTTCAGCTGTCAGCGGGATTCTCCCGCTGACAACTGAAATATACACAAAAGAATGCAGCTTTGGATTTTATGGATTTATTCTTGTTTCTACTACTTTGGAACAGCGTCCCCCTTTTTGTGTTTTAGTCCCTTCTCATTGGTCTTATGAGTTGGGGAACAGCGACCAGTGTTGTATGGATTGCAGGAGGAGGGGGACATAGGATGGAAGAGATGGGACTGGAGGAAGAGGAGGACGTGGGATGACAACATGGTCCTTCTAGATGTGGGGCCAGCTGTGCCGAGTGTTGGGAGTGCAGTGTTTCTTCATCACTTGGTCTCAGCCAGGTGGTAATTTTACAAAGCACGCTGATAGAAGATAGAAATCCCCCTCCATGTTCCTCCTCCTCCTCCTCATCTTGATCTCCCTAAATGCCGAAAATATGTATTGGTAATTGGTATCTTAAAAAACAGTATCCGTACTCGTAGCTAAAATATCAGTGCATCCCTATATCTAAGTGTACAAAAACAGCACTACCTAGCTCTAGAAGTGCTTTATATTCTGCTTTATATTTATATCCTCTCTAGGAGGACAGAACTTGCCCAGTCGTAGTCAACAGCAGAAACACAGTTAAGGGTTATTAGGCCATTTATGGCCACTTTAAGCTTGAGGGTAAAAAGTAAACACAATGCTTCTGCATCGATTTGTGTGACCAGGATTAAACACATTAAGTAGGTAACCTTGTACAGCATTTTACGTAAGATATACAGTAGGCTTGTGCAATTCGTTTCGTAACGAATCGAAATTCGTCCGAATTTAGCAACTTTCGGACATTCGGAAGCATTCGAATTTCCGAACAAAGCAATTATGAATAAAACCGAATCCGAAATAAATTATACCGCAAAATAGCGAATGCCCGAATGTCTTCGACATAATTCGTTATGAAAAAAGTTACGAATGTACGAATCCATACGAAGCACAATAACACTCTGCTCTGCTCTCTGCTTCTCCCTCACCGTGCTGAACTCCCTCCCAAAATGGTGTACAGGGGCGGAGGCTATAGCCGCATGTAAAAAACGAAAGTAAAATACGAGATTTAGAATTGTTACAAATAACCGCTATGTATTTAGAAAAGTACAAATCCATTTGAAGCACATTAGGCATAATAGGCAGCGTCGTTGTGAGAGACACACGGAAAATTACGAATTAACGAACCCCAAAAAAGTTACGAAAGTAGGAGTTGTGTCCAGAATCAACGAAAAACAACGTACCCTACCGAAAGTACGAATTATAAATCAACTAAAAATTCAACGAAAAATTACGCTTGCGAAAATACGAATTAGTCCAAACACGAAAAATCGCGTCTAGCAAAATTACGAATGATTACGAATCAACAGGACTGAAAAGAAACAAACCGAAACTAAACCAATTTTTCCGTTGTGCACAAGTCTAATATACAGTAATATACAAAAGGTATAGAAGAAAATCTACAACAACATATAAACTGTATACAACAAAGAGACTAGAAATATAAAGCTAATCATTTTTTTTAAATAGCCACATTTTGCACATTTCCCTTTGTTATCCTTTGTACTTTTAAAAACAACCTTTCTCAAGCTTTATAATACTATAATAAAGAGGAGACCTTGAAATAACTTTCATGACTCAAGAACACCTGACTAGTAATTGCTTTATCTATATACATTAGCGAAAAGTGTAAGATATAACAATAAACAAAAGAATAAGAAGTGTGGCGTTGTTGGCATATTTGATCCCCAAGGTAACTCTATACAACAAAATACATTTCAGTAATAATAATGAAAGCAAACAAATAATAACACCGGCTAGTAAAGAAATGAATATGGTAAAAATTGCAGTGTTTTCTCCCAGTGGTGGTCAATGGACAAATGCTACCAGTTGGCATGTCCACTGGCTAGTCGGACACCCAAACTAAGCCAGGATCGGCTTTGATCGGGGTCTCCGCTATGGTAACCTGGAAGAGATGACATGACATCACTTCTGGCTTACCTGGATGTCAAAGGCGCCATTTTTTAGGAATTTAAAGTATTAAAAACACAGATTTTGGTGTTTTGAATGCTTTCAAGGGCAGAACCCAGATCCCTCCATAGAGTGTACCTGTCACGTGACTATTGCTGTTACAAAGGATGTTTACATTTTTTGTGACAGCAAAAAAATTAAAAATTCCTGATCTCCTCATTGAGGAGAACCACTCTGGGATTCTTCACTATGTTTACATGAGTCACGGACTAGATCAGCGTATGAACTCTCACCCAAAACCGATGGACCTTAGCACATGATCACCAGGTATGAAACATCATGCCTGGCTGACCACATCCTCTAAAGCACAAGGTGGAAGTGCCCAGATACATTTTAGAAAGACGATCTGGAACCAGATACCATCGGGACAAGACCTTGAAGCCCGCTGCCACCAAATCCATATTCATAATGCTCTTATATGTCATAACCAGAATATGTCATATGATATATCATTGGACCAGGATCACCAGCCAGATAATTAAATTTCCTTCCCAAAATCTCGTTCCCATGCCAACATATAGGGTAATTTTCCAGTTGGATAAACAATTTGTAGAGCATCGAGATACCCCCTCTCTGAGTCTCACCACGAAAATAATCAGCCTCACTTCTGAATGAACACCAATCAGCTTCCAGGTTTTGCCAATAAAACCTGAAAGCTGATGCAGAAGTGAGACTGATTTTGCACTCTCCAGCTTTAGTAAATAAACCCCTTTGTGTGCACCAGCTTTAGAAAATTTCTCTCACTGTCACAACTGCACCTCCATGTTTTGATTGCACTGATTGCATTGTAGCTTAGGCCGGGTTCACACCGGTACGACACGACTGTTGTACGACTGTCATCCTACTCTGCCCTGCAACATTGGTTCTACATCGGTCCTAATTTGGTTCTACTTCCACCCCACTTAAATGAACAGGATAAAACTTTGCTCCAACTTTGAGATAGTCTGACTATCCGAGTGTGACATAAATTCCTTTTACTGCTGCTGTAATCACCATGGTGGATGTCACAAGTCGGATGGTTAGGACGAGGATCCGACTTTAATCCAACTTTAATGATATTCAATGGGCTGAAGTAGGACCAAAGTAGTGCAGGAACCTTTTTTAGGCCGGGTTCACACTGGTACGACACGACTGTCATCCTACTTTGCCCTGCGACATCGGTCCTACTTCAGTCCTACTTCCATCCCACTTGAATGAACAAGATAAGATTTTGCTCTGACTTTGAGATGGTCTAACTTGTCCTTTGACCAATCAAAACAATCCCAGTGTGAGATAAATTCCTTTTACTGCTGCTGTAATCACCATCGGATGTCACAAGTCGGAGGTTAGGACTTTGATCCGACTTCAATGATATTCAATGGGCTGATGTAGAACCAAAGTCGGACCAAAGTAGTGCAGGAACCTTTTTCAAAGTCGGACCGACTTGTGTCAGACCAGTTAAGACGGCTCTCATAGGGAATCATTGATTTACACACGTCATGCGACATGTGCTCCCAAAGTCGCAGCGTATGTCGTACAAGTGTGAACCCGGCCTTTAACCTGTGTATTTGTGATTTCATGCTATCCTTTATCAACTGCCACATATACAATTGTTAAGGACCTCTAGTGGTAGTGAAAGCCCCTCATACACCTGGTTCCGCAGTAGATTCTACATCTCTCTGTACTTGACAAGTAAAAGCTACAGTGCATTAATTTAGAAAAGCATGTTATGAATAAGGGATGAAGGGGAATTTTGTTAAGTTCTCTCTGTCAGTCTGCTATCTCAATAAGTTATTAACAGGTTAGCAGAAGAGCGCGTCAGTCGCTAGAAGTAGCTTGAACACTCAATCAATAGATATCTACTAGACAGCTTTTACCCACTTCATAAAATACTTTATATCTGCTTAAAGACAAGAAAATCTCACTAAGAAGGAGTCAGGTTTTTCTAAGTTGAATTCGCCATTTCACGCAGATCCCCCAAGATTTACGCAGGTGGATCAGTTACAATCTTGCAGCGGGTGGAAACTTTGCAACAATACAAATCATTAATGCTTTAATTTCTCAGTCGTCACAGCACAGAGATTTTTCCTCACTGAAGCTGTTCTACTAATAACCATGACGTGTTTTAATCTATATTTGTAACAGTCAATTTAATGGTACAATAATCCAGAACTGTTCTGCTAAGTGAAGTATTAGTCTTTAAAAATCATTGTTTCAGTTACCTCCTGTACTTTCCAAATCGGTGTAGACAACGCTCTTAGGCCCCTTTCACACTGGGGCGGGAGGCGCGTCGGCGGTAAAGCGTCGCTATTTTTAGCTTTACCGTCGGATTTGCAACACTATTCGGCTGCTAGCAGTGCGGTTTTACCCCCCCGCTAGCGACTGAGAAAGGGTTAAGAACCACGGCAAAGCGCTTTGCTGGCGGTATAGCCGCGCTGTCCCATTGATTTCAATGGGCAGAAGCGGTGGAGGAGCGGTAAACACACCGCTCCTTCACCGCTCCAAAAACTTTTATTACCGTCCTGCTAGCGCACCGCTCCAGTGTGAAAGCCCTCGGGGTTTTCACACTGGAGACACAGCAGCGGCTCTCGGTTTTCAGGCGCTATTTTTAGCGTTATAGCGCCTGCAAAACGACCCGGTGTGCAAGGGTCTTACTAAAGAGACTGCTAGCTTGTCACCCTGCAACTTCAAGTGCACCCACAATATATAGCTAAAAGTTTGTGGACACCTGACCATCACACTTAGCTGGTTGGACAAAACCATACGCATTAACATAGATGTGACCTTCTTTGAAGCTATAAGAGCCTCCACTCCCCTGAAAGGGCTTCACACCAGATTTTGGAGTGTGTCTATGGGAATGTGGGCCCAAAAGAACATTTGTAAGGCCAAGTACTGATGTTGGACGAGAAGACCTGGGTCACAGTTGGCCTTCAACTTTATCCCAAAGGCATTCAATAGGGTTAAGTTCAGAGTTTTTTGCAGGGCCACCCAATCTCCCCCATGCCAAACTCATCGAGCTATAGCACTGATTTACTAAAACTGGAGAGTGCAAAATCTGGTGCAGTTCTTCATAGAAACCAAACTTTCAGGGGTTTTTTTTGTTAGAAGCTGATTGGTTACCATGCAGAGCTGTACCAGATTTTGCACTCTCCAGTTTTAGTAAATCACCCCCATTGTCTTTATAAACCTGGATTTGTGTACAGAGTAGAGCTGCACGATTAATCGTTAGGAATCAAAATCGCCATCTTTTTCCCTTCCCGATCTTCAAAACAACATGTCGCGATTCTTTCTAAGGGTCCTTTCACACGGGGCGGATCCGTGCAGATCCGCCCCGTGAAGCTCCGCTTGCTCAGCGGGGATCGCTCCGTTGATCCCCGCTGAGCCGACGGATGACTGGGCGGTCCCCGCACACTGTGCAGGGACCGCCCTGTCAGAGCGCCGCTCTCCCCTATGGGGAATCGGATGACGACGGACCGTAGAATCCGTTGTCATCCGATCCGCTCCGCCGACGGAAGGAAAAATAGGGTTTTCCTCCGTCACACTTTGGCGGAGCGGATGTCAGTGGACATGTCTCCGCTGACATCCGTGCTTCCATAGGGGTACATGGAGGATCCGTTTCGGGTCCAGCCTAAAAAACTGACAGGCGGACCTGAACGGACCTCCGTGTGAAAGAGCCCTAACAAGTGCAGAGAGTTCTCACAGCTGGAAAAACAAAATCCAGGCAGTCTGCCAAGTTTTATTACAACACACAAATAAGTAGAAAAAAAGTATCTCTTCGTTCTTTTATCAAAGGAAAGAACTTGTGTAGATGAAGGAAGTTTAACCATTTAAAGACCAAACCTTTTCTGACATTTGTTTCTTACAAGTAAAAATCATTATTTTCTGCTAGAAAATTACTTGGAACAGCCAAACCTGATATATATTTTTTTTTAACAGAGACCTTAGAGAATAAAATGGTGGTTGTTGCAATATTTTATGTCACACCGTATTTGCGCAGCATATTATCAATTTTTTGGGGAAAAAATACACTTTAATGAATTAAAAAAAAAAAAAAAACAGTAAAGTTAGCCCAATTTTTTTTTGTATAATGTGAAAGAAGATGTTACTCCGCGAGAATCGTGATCTTTATTCTAAGCAAAAAAATTGTGATTCTCATTTTAGGCAGAATCGTGGCGCTCTAGCCATGCTGGAAAAGAAAAGGGCCTCCCTAAGCTGTTGCCACAAAGTTGACACGCACAATTTCAATGTCATTGTATGCTGTAGCACAGTGGCTTCACTGAAAACACTTGAATCCAATCATTTGAAAACCCGGGTGTTCACAAGTTGTTGGCCATATAATGCATGCTTCAACCTAAAAAAAACGATTTATAAACAAACATCCCTATGCTAATGCAAGTCCTAAAAGGTGCCAGTACACACGTTCCATTATCAAGCTACATGTCATTGCAGGCCGCATTAGCATTATGGTTGCCCTCCAAGGGCCAACTTGTATTTGTAAGACTAGAGCATCCGAATTCACCATCCGAATTCAAGAGTCCCCCATCCTCCCTTACATCACAGTGCACCCCCCTTACCTTGTGCTGCTGCCGGGAAGCAGAGAGTGCAGGGTCTGGAGCAGGACCAGAGGAGGGCTGGAGTCAGTTGAATTCTGAGACCAGGGGAGGAGGAGATGAGGCAGGACAGAGAGATGCAGGATCTGGTGGAGGACTTCTGTCCTCTCTGCTGCCGACTGCTGAGACAAGGTGGGGCAGAAACGAGGGGGTTACCATAACTGCAAGAGAGGTGTGAGGGCCACAGGAAATGGCATGGTGGACTGGATGCAGCTCGCAAGTCTTGTGTTTGACACATGTTAAGTGGACCATATTTTTGAAATGAAATCTGGGGACATATTTTTTTTTATTATTAGTAATGGTGGCAATCAGCGACTCTCTGCCCATCGCCGCCGCCCGCCTCAAGTCTTACTCTCCAGGCCCCGGCTACTACTGGGTAGGGAGTGGAGGAAGATCACTCCACCAGGGAAGGCAAGGAGATAAACAGACAGGTGGCTGGCCGGGACTTGAGCCAAGGCAGAAGAACATGCGAGCGGAGCTGAATGGGCCCCGAAACTGAAGAAATATTCCCTCCGCTCCGGCCAGCACATGATCATCAGAAAGGGGCACAGATAATGGAAACAAATACACCCCCTAAGCTAGTAGGAGGGGCGGAGCGGTGGGGGGTGTAATTCAGATTTATTTATTTTTTAATTCTGCACTGATTGTCTTTGAAATTGCCCCAGCCCCTGTTCAAATCCAATCCGGGGACAAAACCGGGGACAGACTTGGTCCGGGGACAGTGTCCTCAATCCGGGGACTGTCCCCGGAAACCGGGGATGTCTGGTCACCCTACCCTATGTGGTTTAGGGTTGAAAATATATTTATTGGAATTTTAACAGTGAGTACATGAAAATATATATGAAGTCACAATCCGTAAGTAGTCACATATAAGTTTGTGCAAAGAGTCAGCCAAATGGCTATCGCCCACAGCATAACTCATAATACATAGTTATACAATATCAGATGTGGTGACCGGTAATTGGAATAGAAAACGGGTACAGCTAGAAGAGCCCCGTCGTCATATACAACAGGATTGAAAACAGATACGTTAGGGATTAAGATTAAAACAAACACAAAAAAAATAAAAAAAAGGGGGAACAAAAGGAGTGGTAGTGGAGGTCGGTTGGTGGGAGTGGGGAGGGGTACAGGGGGAGAGGAAGAGGGGAGGGGAGGAGAGGAAGGGAGAGAGAGATGAGAAAAGAGAAGGAAGGACAGAAAAGAGAAAGAAAAGTAGGCAAGGAGAAAACATATGTGGTTTAAAGTATCTATGGGCATTAGCTGACAGTCTCCAAATCTATCCATTATCATAAACAGTAGATCATGTGATGATCAACTGTCTATAAAGAAGCTCCTGACAACGCGGTCACACAAAGGAGAAAACAATGTCTAACTGCTATTATTTCTCCTTTATAAACTACCACCAGGATCATCTGTGCACAGTTCCATTTTCTATTCTCCAAAACAAGAACAACTGTACAATGAAGAGTATATTGCTCTTTATGAGTGAAGCTGGGACAGTTAGTTCAAGCAAGAACATCTGCCCATTCCTTAAAGTCTAGGCTTCTAATGCCGAAAGCTACTTGTATGTTTATAGCAGGGAGCTATCAGGGCAATCCATAAAGCAGATGTTGGTTTATATACTAGCAGCAACTGAATCCCTAACTACTTTTTGTTAAGACAGGCTTGGGTAGATGTGTTTCTTTTCCTTCAGAAAATACAAGTTTCAGTACATTTTGGGAGTCTCATATTTAATGAAACCTGCTAAAGTAGCAATGATGTGCAACTTCTGAAAATGCTAGTGGTCTGGCTTTTGTGCTGACCCACTGGCTTCATATACTGTGCAGAAGTCCTCGTTTGTATACGCATTTCAGGTCATTTTAAGTACTAAAGAAAGTAACTACGATAGCCATGTGCTTAAAGCGGAGGTCCCGCGAAAAAAAAATATATTAAAAGCCAGCAGCTACAAATACTGCAGCTGCTGACTTTTAATAAATGGACACTTACCTGTCCAGAGTGCCCGCGATGACGGCAGCCGAAGCTGATCAATCGCTCATCTCTCGGCTGCCATCCTTGGTCAGGGAATCGTGAAGTGAAGCCTTGCAGCTCCACTGCCCGGTTCCCTACTGCGCATGCGCGAGTAGCGCGGAGCGTTCCCCGCTGTCTCTTGGGACCAGTGTGTTTCCCAGAAGGCAGCAGGGGGGGGGGGGGGGGTGGGTGCAAATACCTGTATTATACAGTAGAGCTGCAACTAATGATTATTTTTTCTGTCGACTAATCTAGTGATTATTTTTTCGATTAGTCGACTACTCTAACAATTATTTTGATTTAAGAAGTTTGTTGTTGTTTTCCTATCGAGTTGGGTACCAACCTAATCTGATGTAAATATAGATTCAAATGTATATTTAAGTTTGCAAAACATGAGGCCATATGGATCTACCCAGTCTCCCATAGCTAATGGTTTGTGTATAGCCATATAGCTGAGTCAGTAGGGAGCTATATATATAGTTGTTACTACATAGTTCAGACCGTGGTATTTAGTCATCTCCATAGAGCTTCTTTTAAACACATTTAAAAACATGCTTTGCATTCTTATACATCAGAAGGAAGTGATATAGTGCCCACGTTATAGTGTTTTGGATTGAATTTTAAAATCCCAAACACTTTTCAATGTCTCCGTATTTGAAGTACAGACTTACACACTGGTTTCCGTGATTTCTACTCACTGCCCAGCGACTGCGCAGTGTGGATGGAGACTCGGCTTACCATTTCAGTGTGATGATCCCTGCACTTCCCCCCTTTTCTTGCCAGTCTTTACATTCACAACCAGGCTGGGGCGGCTGCGAGACGAGTGTGACCGCGAGATGAGTGCGACGCGTCGAGGCCTTTTCACGCAAGCCGACGTATATCTGTAGTCGATTACATTGACGCGTCGTTGCAGCACTATTATACAGGTATCTGCACCCCCTACCCCCTGAAAGGAGCCAAATGTGACACCGGAGGGGGGGAGGGTTCCGAAAAGTGGAAAAGTGAAAGTTCCATTTTTGGGTGGAACTCCTCTTTAACATTTTCATTGGAGGTCAGCAATGACAGCCTCCATGTTTCTCTCACGACTGTCTTCCTTTAGGTCCGGATATGGTTGTCCTATAAATATGTTAGATAAACAAGTCAGTCAAGCTGGAGATAAAAGTTGGTGAACCTGGTAATGTGGCCATCCAAAGAAGTAAAAGCTGATTTCTGATGTTGGTCCCGGCCCATCTAAAAAATCACACAATCTGCGTCCTACTGGCTTCATATACTGCGCAGATGTCCCTGACCTGTATACAAACTTTACATCACTTACTTTAAGTACTAAACAAGGTCAACATGACAACCATGTACCTAACATTTTCAGGAGGGGTCAGCAATGGCAGCCTCCATGTTTTTCCCTTGACTGGCTTCCTTTAAGACCTGATGTGTTTGGAACGAGTCAGTCAAGCTGGAGATAAATGTTGGTGAACCTGGTAATTTGGCCATCCATAGTACAAGCCGACCTCGGATGTTGGTCCCGCCCATCTAAAATACACGCAATCTGTGCAAAAAAGGGTTTTCAGTAAAATCTACTTTATCCCTTTTTGTCTGACAGAAAATCAGAACTAAAGTGGACTCTTAACGCATTTGATTATGGAAGGTTTTGTGCTTCAATATCCATTACCTAACCAAAGTCACTCAGCTGACTAGTGTACTGTGTAATATCTCATTTGGAAAAAAATATATATATATACCGTAAATTCATTCCACTTTCCAAACTCCGGCTCCAGACATCCAGTCTAGACAAGTGCAACACAGAAAAAGGCCGAAGTCCTGGTACCACTCTACCCAGAATAAAGGAAAAAAACCATGCTTCCATGTCAACTAATGATGTGATAGTTCACTTAGAAAAGTAGACAAACATTTTGGCCTAATGAATAAGGTGAAGCTGTGGTTTGTTCCATTTTTCCACTTCAGCCTTCCTGACCAGGCCATTTTTTGCGATACCGCACTGACAAATGTGTGGTCTTGGGACACTGAACACAAATAAAATGTATGACCTTTTTTCCCACAAATAGAGCTTTTGGTGGTATTTGATCACCTCTGCCATTTTTATTTTTTGCGCTATAAACAAAAAAAGACTGACAATTTTTGAAAAAAAAAAACAACAATATTTTTTACTTTCTGCTATAAAAATGTCAGTTAGTGTCTGACTGTTCGCCAGAATATCTCAGCCCACTATAAGTTGCTGATTTCCGCGATTACTAGTAAAAATAAATAAATAGAAATTCCATAAATATATCCCATAGTTTGTAGACGCTATAACTTTTGCGCAAACCAATCAATATATGCTTATTGGGATTTTTTAACCAAAAATATGTAGCAGAATACTTATTGGCCTAAATTTATGAAGAAATTTGATTTGTATGCTACCCAATATAAAAAGTAACAAATCAAATTTCTTCATAAATTTAGGCCAATAAGTATTCTGCTACATATTTTTGGTTAAAAAAATCCCAATAAGCATATATTGATTGGTTTGCGCAAAAGTTATAGCGTCTACAAACTATGGGATATATTTATGGAATTTCTATTTATTTATTTTTACTAGTAATCGCGGAAATCAGAAACTTATAGTGGGCTGAGATATTCTGGCAAACAGTCAGACACTAACTGACATTTTTGACAATTTTTTGGGCACCAGTGACACTAATACAGTGATCTGTCCTTAAAATATGCACTGTCACTGTACTAATGACTCTGGCTGGGAAGGGGTTAACACCAGGGGCGATCAAAGTGTTAACTGTGTGCCTAGCTGGTGTTTTACTGTAGTGGGGGAGGTGCTTTTACTAGAAGATGCATAGATCCGTGTCCCTGCTTTGCAGGAACAAAGGATCAATGCCTTCCTTACTGACAGATCAGTGAACTGCTTTCTTTACATAGGCAGATTGCCATTTTGCCTGTGTATCGAATGATCAGCGGGTGCCGGTGGACATCAGGTCCACGAGAGCCGCTGATCAGTTCCCGCTGTGTATAATCACAGCAGGAGCAAGCCGCCGGCGGCGTGCACTCGCGCCCAATATCCGGAAGTGCAAGATCACATATATATATATATATATATATATATATATATATACACGTGATACTGCACACCACAGCAAGTGGGTAGCCACCAAGTAATTTTTTTCTTGCACGGGATTGGATGGTGGAAATGAAAAAACCCCCACAAATTTACCCACCTTAACCCAAAAACACAACAATTCACCCCAGTGTGTTCATATTGAAAACATTCACTTTTGCAAAGTCTTTATTCTTTTACTGAATATCCCAATTGTTTTTTCTGCTTTTAATCATTGGTATTTTACAGTAGTTGCCCCCCCCCCCCCCAACGGTTTGATCATGTTCAGGCTGCATTCACACTTTCGCGTAGCGGGAACAAGAACAATTTTGTTTGAGAGATTTGCACAAGATTTTGCATGTTGCATAGGGCCAGCCCATTCACTTGAATAGGCTGCTGTATGCGTTTTTGTCGGCTGAAAAGAGGCTCCTGCTCCTTGTCGCGCAACAATCATGGCAGAACCATCAAAGGATAATGGCACCCAAATAGGCGTTGTGGAAGGACTGCCACGGGATTTGGAATTGCAGTAATCAAGGTGATCAAATGCCACTAAAGGAAAGCTTTAGTGGCATTTGTTTGGGTACAGCGTCGCACGACCGCACAATTGTCCGTTAAAGTGACGCAGTGCCATATTGCAAAAAATGGCCTGGTCATTAAGGAGGAAAGTCTTCTGGTCTGTAAGTGGTTAAGACAGCACGTCATCAGCATGTATCATGGAGCCTCGTAGCTTGGAAAACATCTCCTCTTCACAAAAAGCACAGGTGTAATCAGGTTTGGCACCCAGCTGTGCACCTACGCTTTTTCCTGGCAAAATAAGCCAATTTAGGAGAACATTACATTATTTCAATATGTTTTATGCTTAAGAAACATGCTCTTAAAAATTCTTATAGTGGCCCATGCTGCAAAATACAGAGCAGCTTATCTCTGCTTTCAGCTGGTGGTTTTTACTTGAGCTGGAAACAAGCCAGGCTAAATTATTTTATTCTTCCAATGGTCAGTAAATACAGGTACTACAAAAAGAATGCCACATAAAACACAATTTTCAGTAATAAACATGCCATGTAAATTGTCGGTTTTGTTTCTTTTTCATTTTAAATGCAACTTTTGGCAGTAAAAACATAATTCCGTGTTAGTATTTTTCAACCTACAATGACTCACAAAGCCTCTCAGCAAATACAGGTTTCATCCAGGGATATAAATTATAGATTTTATCCAGGGTATGAGACAAAGCTAAAATTTTACTGAATATATTTCTAGGCAACAGAGGAACTTAACCTTCAGCACATGACTCTTCTAAAGGTCATATAAATTATAACGGAAACACCAAAATCATAATCCAATAGGTTTACCTTTGCCCTGCCTAGAGTAACACAGCTAACCAAGCTGATTGGATGTTACAGTTTTCCCTCTGTATCAATTTTCCCAATATGGCCCCTTTCACACGGGCTGTCTAATCGGGTCCGGCTGTTCGTTTTTTATACAGACCCTCCATTCTTCTCTATGGGCAGCCAGCTGTAAAAGGACGTATGTCTGTTTACTCCCGGCTACCTCCAAAGCAATGGCAAACCTAGACAACATTATAAAAAGCAGAGCCATCACCCTACCGACATAGTGCCGTATAGTCAAAGCTATGGTATTCCCAGAAGTAACCTATGGATGTGAAAGTCTAGAAGGCTGAACGCCAGAGAATTGATGCTTTTGAACTATGGTGTTGGAGAAGACTCTTGAAAGTCCCTTGGACGGCAAGAAGAACTAACCAGTCAATCTTGAAAAAAATCAACCCTGAATATTCACTGGAAGGACAGATCCTGAAGCTGAAACTCAAATACTTTGGCCACTTAATGCGAAGTGAGGACTCATTCGAAAAGACCCTGATGCTGCGAAACATGGAAGAAAAAAGGAGAAGAAGACGACAGTAAACAAGATGGATAGATAGCATCATCGAAACAATGAACATGAAGTAAAGCAAGTGGAGGACAGAAAAGCCTGGCGTGCTACCGTCCATGAGGTCACGAACGGCCTCCAATCCGATCAGGCAAAAACAAACGGAAGGGGGATCAGATCGGAGGTAAGCCGGGAGTAAACCAACAACCGGTCCATCTACATCTGACTGTCCATACAGCGGAGTGGGCTGTGCCTGTGTTCGCTCTACATAAACGGAGGGGACACAGACCTATCATCCGGGAGCTCCGCTCAGCCCAGCAGGGGATCAGCGGACAGATCCCCATGGTGAGCAAAACCAGATCTGGCCCGTGTGAACTAAATGTTTTTGAAACTCTTTTCAGCTAAGAAAACAGAGACAAGCATCCAGAAACAAGAGACAATCCAACTCTGATGACTTCAACAATTCTAGAGAGAACATACACCTTTTCATTGACAACCTATCTGCAAGACTGTGACCTCATCATTGTAAGCAAAAGCTCCCTCTGACTAAATGTGATCACAGAATCCGTTCTTGTGACAACACTGTGGGGGTTCAGGAGGGTGAGGCTGGAGACAGAGAAAGCACTTATCCTACATTTTCTCTGGAGTCAGGCCATTCTGAAAATAAGAATATTGGCAGCTATGTGGTATAATTTGCAGAGCAGCCACTTGAGAAATATGTATTCTGGGACGGAAACCAGAGCCGCTCCCCAGGCAGGCTGTGTCCCCTGTGCTAGTTTGAATGTATACATTTTAATTGTACAAAACATTCAATTAAACCTGTTACATGTATTGGTATGGGCTTGTATAGAAGGGCTTTTTCTTGCTCTTTCCTCATACATGTAAAACAACTCAGCATCAACTTAGAGCGGACCTTCCAAGAAAATTTGATAAGCATGCAGTCCAAAAAATTGGGTAAGCTCTACAGTACAGTAATCAGGTGGTTCTGGTGGAGATTCTTTTCCACCTGAATATGTATTTGAACCTCCAAAATTCCAGGTCCCAAATAGGAAATTATAAATGCAGAGAGAACTGTAATGCCGCCTACACACGATCGGAATTTCTGTCGGGAAAAACCTTGGATGGTTTTTCCGATGGAATTCCGCTCAAGCTTGGCTTGCATACTCACGGTCACACAAAAGTTCTCTGAAATTTCGACAGTCAAGAACGCGGTGACGTACAACACTACGACGAGCCGAGAAAATTAAGTTCAATACTTCCGAGCATGCGTCAAATTGTTTCCGAGCATGCGTAGGAATTTTGCGCGTCGGAATTGCTACAGACGATCATAATTTCCTTCGGAAAAATTGAGAACCAGCTCTCAATCTTTTCTTGGCGGAAATTCCGACAGAAAAAGTCCGATGGAGCCTACACACGGTCGGAATTTCCGACAAAAAGCTCACATCAGACTTTTCTTGTCGGAATTTCCGATCGTGTGTACGCGGCATAAGTCACAGGTGAGGACTCCTGAGTACACCTAAGTCAGATTTGCAATATTTTAAATGTTAATCTCTAACCAAGGAATTACTTCTTGCCATCAGACTAGACTCCTCTGGTCTGAGATTGTTGCCTCTGTATGGGCATCTCTATTGGGTATCTTGCTACAACTAAATCTTGAAGGAAAACATTATTTAGTAGTACAAAGCACCAGTAACGGTGAATAAATATACTGAATTATAGAAGTGAACATCTGCCCATATGCTCTAGCTGTCATTATGTGATTAAGTTGGGGCCTTATTAAACGCTTCCTTAGCATCTTTTCTAAAAGGGATATTTGATTTCACAGTGTAGAGTGTAGCTATTGTTGTTGCTACGGCTGATCTATTTCCTGTGATGGCTTAATTATCACTAACAAAGGTCAAATGGTGGGTAGTAAGCAGGTATGGAAATTTTACGACGTTGAAAATTATTTCAGCAGTTTTTAGTCTACAATTAGATGCAGCTGGTAAGTCTCTGTAAATCTAAGAATTTGTATAATGTCTTTTTATATTGGATAGTAGACGTCTGTTAAATAAGGGGCAATTCTTGGGATTATCAGCATGTAGAACTCTGTTGGGTACTCATCTGGTCCGGGAGTCTTGCTATTGGCAAAAGTTTTTTTTTATTGTGGAAACAACTTGTTCTATTACTATTTTTGCCCCAATAAAAAATTTGTTCAATAATGTAAAAAATGAAATAAAAAAACAAATATAAATAAAACATAGAAAAGCAAACATTCCCTCAACCCTTTTCAGATCAAGACGAGGCTTCATCAGGGGAGCAGCATTCATCGGGGCAATGTGGACTATCTTGCAGGAGGATTAAGGGAGATCTTTGTGTATTGGTGAAGATAGTGGTTTATTAGGAGAGTTTTTCTACCAGGCTGGAACGGGCATTGTGGTGTGTTTAGCTTTAGGAAGGCAGTCAAGCCTCTCAGTAGCCACAGTGACCCTTAGTACTAGTCCAAGCCTGTAGGTGGTTGGATGTGATCAGGATAACAACCCTAACCCTATACACATCTCTGCCCAGATAGTAGGAATTCTCAACAATGGTGAAAAATATGTCTGCTGTTTCTTGATATGTTTTGTTTAGCTCCCTCAAGATGGAGGTAACTGTACCTATCGTCTATGGTTACTATATCATGCCTCTGTACTAGTCCTACATCGCCTTATAAGTAAGCAGTTCTCTGTGACTTCCTAATACTCTCCATTTTATGTGTTTTACATAGTTGTCTAAAAAAAGTGAAAGCTTTAGGCCACGGTGACTTCTGTATGTCAATTCAGTGCATCTCTGCTGGTGTCTCCTATTTGCGCTACTGCATTCCCATCCTTTTCACAGGCTTTCCCATTGGAGACTACAAATGGTCACATCAACACACAACCACTTTGAGAAATGCCATGATGCCATCACTGGAGTCCATGTACACACGGAGTGATTGCAAAAAGGGTGCAGGGGATTGGCAACACTAAGGATAGAAAACAAAAAGGTGAAGAAAGTATTTTTATTAAAAATAAATGGTGACTCTTTATGACACCAAGTGCTTTAGCCAACTAAATATCATCCCGTTAAGGTTCACATCTACTTAAGGCTCAGTTCACATTAGCCGACTCCAAAGTTGCACAATTTTCAGTGCAACTTTGGAGTCCGACCTTGATATGACTTGGAAGTGACTTTGATATGACGACTTTTACACTCTCTGCCGCTGAAGTCGCATCAAATTAGTGCAGGAACCTTTTTTGAAATGGCAGCAACTTCAGTAGTGTCAATTGGATCGGCTCCCATAGAAATATACAGCATTTCACACATCCTGCGACTTTGGGTCTCACAAGTTGGATCCTAAGTCACAGGAGTGTGAACCGAGCCTAAAGCCAGCAGGCTTAACAAAAAAATAAAAAATCAACAGCTCAGATTGGAGCTGCTGTACTAACAATCCTATATTAGTACAGCAATATCCCCTGCTGTTATATTGTGTTCTGACAGGGGGACCCCCTTCACCCCACCAGGATACTCCAGCCAGTGCTCTCAGCCTTTGGCTGAGATTGCTCTTCAGGAGCCAATCGGCAGACCTTTTTCTGTCATGCCCAGACCTTTTTTGGCAGAACACATGGGCCAAATGTTGCACAGTTTATATTGAACCGACCTATGCCGCGCGACATTCGGTCCATGTGTACTAGGGTTTAGTGTGTGCCCACTGGAAATATCATTTAGGTATGTTTGAGTTAGTAACGGTTACGACTCTAAGATTTGGTCCATTGGGTTTGGTCATTTATGCTGCTAATTTTTCCACTTTGTTGTCCAACAATATTTTTTTAAGCATTATTTATTTAACTTGAGATGTTACAGTACTTTTTAAAAGTAGAGATGCCTCTTTACACATATTTTTGACACCTGGATTATTCTGCAAAATATATTTTCTATGTGTTGTGTTTGTGTTACATGTATTATATCTATAGTTCTTTCTGGGTATGTGTGAATTCCTTTTCTTTGCTCTATAAAAGATAATATTCCATCTTATTGCAGCATTCGACCATCTCTCATACAATTATAGCTATATCCCAGAGGTCTCTCTTATCCATATCATAAGACCAAGCAGATTGTGGATGGTCTTTGAATGGCTGGGAATTATAAAATGTAGACAGCCATTACTAGGTTCAGTAAATCCTCTTTCTATGACATTTTGACATGAAATGGTAGGTTCAGAATGTGTCCCTTCTGAGTCAGTATGTATCTGCTGTCAGGACGTATATTGTATATTTTGCTTCATTTTCCAGTGCAGGCAAAACTCA
This sequence comes from Rana muscosa, assembly GCA_029206835.1. NCBI lineage: Eukaryota > Metazoa > Chordata > Amphibia > Anura > Ranidae > Rana > Rana muscosa. The sequence continues at coordinate 289,821,235 of CM055128.1, read as the reverse complement.
TAGAAATGAAACAATTGCCCACGTTCTACAACACTATACACAAGAGACGTTTGAAAAAAAAATCCCACATGATGTATTCTAGGGGCACTGACATGTACTTTTCCAACAAAGTGTATCTGACCTAAAAAAGTGAAGATTTTATATGTTAAAGTGAACATCTAGAAATGATAACTGTGTACAAGCAGTACAGGGAAAATTACCTTTTACCTTTCTGCTGTGTAAGATACCATAAGCACTGCTGCCTCTGACTGCTAACCGCACAAGATTCAGAGTGAGATTTGGTGATGTCTCTATTGTGTTGCATACGGTTCTCCTTGCTGGAGAGAAAGCTGAGCCTGAGGACCTGCAGTCCAAGCACCTCTCTGCTACTGCTTCATTCATTTTGAGGATCTGTGCTTCCTCCACCTTTCTTGCTGCTTCTTGAACCTTAATCCACCAATCATAAGAGATCAGTAATCAGAAAAGCAGCTCTGACATGAGGAAGCAGAGCCCTGCCTCTACCAATATGGCTGCCTCCATACAGACCCAGCAAAGAAAGAGGCATGGTCATTCAGTAATGAGTAAAGATCATCAGCAGGAAACCTACAGGCAATATTGGTGACTAGTCATTTGCCTTTTGTATTTTCTTACTTTTCTTACAGTTTCTGCAGTTCAAGTCTTGAACAAGATTCTTATTCCAGTACATTCAGTATCCTATGAAAATAAAAAAAACTATGCCCAATGTATAAATATTTAAATGTTGCCACCTCTATTCATATTTGTCCGGGTTATCTGTCTACCAACATACACAAAATAAATCAGCTATTTATTGCGTGGGAACCAATTTTACCCATGACTGTGATTAGAGATTAGAAAATGAAGTCATAAATCAGGGAAAACATTGTAATTTTGCAGGTAAATAGCTCAATTTTTGGCTTATGTCTAACTGTGATTAGGTTGTGCAATTTCCTTAAAGTTTATCTTTTTTAGCTTTGCATAGAGTGGTGAACATTTTCATTATTCTCTGTGTCCCTGTTAGTGAGGTTCATTCTCCATTTGTCTATGAAACCATTGGTCCCGGGGACTAAAAGTGAGGGCAAATACGAAATTTTAAGATGTCACTAGAACAGGAATAGAGGGTCATTTTTCCACATATGTATTATTGACAACTGTCTAAAGTCTTGTTTACATGAGTGGTAAAGGGCAGTAAGAACAGGGGGTTGAGCCACATATCTTTTAGATTGTAAGCTCTAAGGAGCAGGGCCCTCTGAGTCCTCTTGTACCAAATTGTAATGGAACTGTAATGTCTGCCTTCATTTTGATAAGAGATGCGCAAACTGTTGGCGCTATATAAATCCTGTATAATAATAATATTTTACCGCCCAGCTAATGGTGGCCATACATGTAACCATCAGATCAAATGGTTCTTCACAGATTCAGATAATAGGATTGCATTAATGAAATATCATAAAGACACATACTATATCATCGAATCCAAGCAAAACCAATCGATTTAATCAAAATTATTCTGTTTGCTCTGGGCGTAAAATCCGATCACAGGAAAGTAGATAATTTGATATGATTGTTAAATGTTTGTCACATTGAGCAATCTTTTCTATCTTATGATCTATTCTAATCAGAGAGATGGGCTTGATTCACACTGCCGCAACTTGGGATCCGACTTGTGAGAGCCCAATGAGCGACATATGAAATCCCATGTTAGTCAATGAGAGCGGTCTTAATTTTCACCAGGGTGGATTTGGTTTAAATCAAGTCGATTGTGGTGACATCATTTATTAATTGTTTCTAAATTATTAATGTATCTTACATAGAAAACTATCTTTAGATAGATTTTTACTCCAAAAGCATTTTATTTTAAAAAAAAATGATAAAAATCAAACAAATCGATTTAAATCATAAAAATCAGATTGAAAATAAAATAAAAAATCGGATTTTTTAAATTTGTAAATTTTTTTGTTTTTATCCACCCTGATTATCACTACTGAAGTTGCTCCAACTTTAGAAAAGGTTAATTTATTACTTCAAGGCGACTTCTATCCTACTTGTACCCATAGAGGTTGCCTCCAAGCTGGATTCTCATCTTAACTGATGTGATTTGGATCTGACATTACACGAAAATTACACGGGATTCCATAAAGTTGCGCCAAAGTTGCACCAAAGTTGCGTCGAAAAAAAAAAAACCTGCGTTGAAGTCGCCTGGCAAAGTCGCACTGTAAGTTGCGTGACTTTTAGGTCGTGGCAGTGACAGTGAACCGAGCCTGAATCTATTGATATTAGATGAACTCACCCATTTATGTTGGTGCAAGTGCCAAGTAACAATGAGCCAAAACACGTTGCCAGGGATACGCTGTATTTCAATAGAAATCATTCAGAAAGCATTCAGGAAGTGGCAGGATTGCTATCTGAGTGTCCATTGTGCTACCGTCCTCTGAAAATCGACCCACCACGGATAGCTTTTTAGAGGAGCAATGGAGACTGCTGCCGGTCTAAGACCTAATTGATCTCATTTCCCATTCTGTCACAATAGAAATTATTTAGAAAAAAAAACAAAACCTGAGAGGGGTTTTAGCCATTCTCTACTCAATTCAAAATGGAAAAAAAAATGGTGCTTTCAGATACTCTTTAAGGCCCCGTTCACACCTGAGCGATTTTCTAGCTCAACAAGCCAAATCCCATTAATTTCAATGGCCACTGTTCACATCTGGGAGTTCTGACATCTAAAGCAAAACACCTGTCGTTTAAAAATGTACACAATCTCAGTGACGGCCCCCCCATCCATGTGTCCGGCCCCCTAATCTACATGTGGGGGGGGGGGACACGCATGGATTCCAATGGGAGTTTTTTTTTTTTTTTTAGGGCAAGTGATTAGAGCCAGAGGCTCTAATAGGCTTCAAAAAAGGGTGAACACTGTGCCACGAGTCCACCCAGTTGTGTGACAATAGCAAAAGAATATTTGCTATTGTCACACTGATTCTCCTCCCGGCCAATCAGGAAGTGGGTTGTGAGACCCATTACTCAATTGGCCGCCTAGGAGAAGGAGGGAGGAGACACAGGGGAAGCCGCGCTGCCATGAAGCCGAGGAAGGAGGAGACACCGCCCGCTGCCCGGAGGACCTAGATGGGGTAAGAGCAGGGACCAATTGACCGACCAGGGGAGGACCGCCGGGGGGGCAGAGTGGTGGCGGATGGACAGATTGCTGCCCCCCTCCCAAAAAAACCACAAGCCACCACTGCACAAACTTATTTTTGGAAGATTACAAGCATTTTTGCCCCGTAAGACGTTAATAAAAACGCCTGACTTGAGCGTCTTATGAAGGTTTTGTCCTAAATTTTCTCTTATTTCCTCTCCTCCCCCTAGTGCTTTCTATTGGCTAAACAAAAACGCCTAAAGCTGTAAAACGCTTGTAAAAAAAAAAACAGAAAAAAACCCACAAACAAAAGCATGTAGATTGCTACGCTCAGGTGTGAATGGAGCCTAAAGGAAGGGGTGACTGTCCCACCAAAATGTCCATATTCCTTTGTTGTACAATTTGAAGACATAAAGAAGAGGTGGGAGTTGCCTTGAAAGCTTGCAATCTAAACCTGTTCAGCCAGTAAAAAGGGATTTGCCTAACTCTCCACTTCCTGTCTACAACAAAGACTTCCAATAGATCCTTCAACATTGTCTTTGCTATTTTCAAACTGCGTTCCAAAGTCATTTGAGCTTCCTCTGCACAGGATCTGTAACAAGGGCACCTCGGTGGACGCACATATTTCAAGCAGATTTATGTGCATGAAACTATCAAAATAAAGGCAGCGAAAAATAGCACAGACAAAAGAGCCAAGAAAGTTGCAGATGCAGCAAAACTGAAGGCACTGGAGGCAAAACCCAGGGGTGCTGGTTATTAATAGGTACAGGCAAGGAGATAAATGTGTTGTGGAGCCACAAATAGCCACACGTGAGCTGTTAGCCACACAGTCCAATTAACATGTGTGATAAATAAGTAACTAGGCCTTGACAGGTCTTACGCAAGCGATCGTGTTTGGAACTCATTATCCTCCCGCAGCACAGCCAGTGAAAGTGCAAAATGCAACCAAAAATACTATTTAAACATCTCTATACTAGAACCTGTACATGAAAATATTGCATCTGCAGTAAAAACAGAGGCTTTACACCAACTGGTTACTGTACATTATGTAATTCATTTCAATAACAGACTCTCCTACATCATAGTGAGATGGAGCTTCACAAAGCTGCTGGGAACTGCTTCATTTTATAGCGGAGCTTAAAGTGTTACTAAACCCACAACAATAAAATCAGTCTGTATATGCAGTAAAGCCTCTAAGGGGTTAATACTCCACATTGCGTAAAAAAAGGCAGTTTGGTCCTGTCTTCCCTGATCCTCCCCTTCTTTCACTGTCCCCTATCTATCTGCTGATAGAACAGAGCCGTGGGGACAGGCTGGACATGCTCAGTTTGGTGTGTATTGCTAGAGAGTTTTCTTTGTTCTTGGGAGAGTGCATGTGATAAGCACAGGGCCAATCAGCACTGTCCAGACAGAGGGTCAGGGGTCTTGTAGCCTCATAGGACAATCAGGGGAGAATAAAAACCACAAGCTTTAACCAGACACTGAAGTCAGAAGACTGCTGTAACTGTTGATGAGAAAAGGTATTTAGCAGTTTATATTTATTAAATAATTGCATTTCCATGTGTATTGTGGGAGGTATATAGTGAAGATATAGTGAATTCAGTTTCTGGGTTTAGTAACACTTTAAAGCGGAACTTCAGTCTTTTTTTCAACTTTCCATCTATTAAATGTTCTGCCCTTGTTGTTTTAAAGGGGTTGTAAATCCTCGTGTTTTTTCACCTTAAAGTGGTTGTAAACCCTGTAGTACATTTTTTTTTTTTAAACCCACCTGCAAGATAAAGGCATAATGAGCTAGTATGACTAGCATACTGGCTCATTATGCATTACTTACCTTAGATCGGGGCCCCCGAAGCCGTCCTTGTCTCCCTCTCCAGCCGCAGCCATCGCTGCGGCGATACCTGGAATGTTACTTTCGGGTATCGCCGCTCCAGCCAATCACAGCGCCGCTCCGGCGCTGTGATTGGCCGGAGCGGCAAAGACGTGACTCCGCGCATGCGCGCGGAAACCGTGAAATCCGGCTAAGCCGGATTTGTGAATGGGATTAACCCTATGAATGCGCCGTTGTCTACGTAGACAACGGTGCATTCTTTTTTGTAAAATATCTCCTAAACCGTGTAGGTTTAGGAGATATTTCTTGCACCTACAGGTAAGCCTTAATCTAAGCTTACCTGTAGGTGCAAGTTACATAAGTGGGTTTACAACCACTTTAATGCATGCCTTAAACCTTTTGGAGAACATGTCTGCAACTCACACTGGGGTTGATTTACTAAAGGCAAACAGACTGTGCACTTTACTCTCTGTAAGAGCAGTTGCTCCAGAGCTTAGTAAATTAGGTAAAACTTCACTTTGCAAAGGATACCCAATCACATACAAGGATAATTAAAAAACACAGCTTTTTTGCTTGCACATGATTGGATGACGGAAGCCAGCTGAGCTTCTGCTCATTTACGAAGCTCTGGAGCAACTGCTCTTTGCAAAGTGCACAGTCTATTTGCCTTTAGTAAATTAACCCGTGTGTCTATGTTTGATTGCTCAATCCAACATGCATGTTGCTTTGACAAAATAGGACAGGCCATGGACAATAGACATAGTCATACAAGAACCACACCCACCAACACCTTTTATGGCCGCATCTTACATCATCTTTTATATTCCGGGATCTATGTTTTTGCCTCAAAATTTGGTGGTGACCCATGCACATGTTTACAAATGACAAAGTTTAGTGTTTCTTGATGAATAAATAGCTTGTTTGCAGGTACCAATGTGTACCAGGAGAAGGAACCAACATTAGATTTTTTTATTCTAGTTATTTTTGTTGTATTAGCCAATCATAGCAGCTAAAAGAAAGGTATTTTATTAAACATTAAATTGGTTTGCTAAGAAATTACATTTTTAAGAACAATGTTTTCCTTTTAAAGGGAGTGTCAAATTCTGCGTTTTCAAACAATACAAAAGTACCAAAATGACTAATTAAGCAGCAAAAGTGATATAAAATGCATTACACACAAGGGAGTCATTTGTTATGCTGTCAGCAGCAGATTGCCCGCCGGCTCTGCCTCACCCAATATCCCTGATCATAACAGAATTACAAGTTTTAAAACCAGAAAGAAATCACCCCCAATCATTTATTGCAGGTTTGTGAAAGATTGTGGAATGACAAGTCCAAAGCCTACATAAGGAAGGGCATCCATGTAGGAGTCGATTGACCTAAGCCACCCTATAATCATCCACAATGGTATATTTCTATTTTCTCATTTCTGAATGGTTTATTGGGGGACTAAATATATATTTAGGTAAATCATACATTCATTTAACCTCCCTGGCGGTATGATTATTTCAGGTTTTAGGTGCTGAAAGCGGTACAATTATTTTGCATAGAAATTTGGTGTTTTATATTGTAGGCCTGTAATTCTTAGGAATAACTCACTTAAATCTGTCCAAACCAGAGTCTAGTAGACATCCCGGGTATGATAAAGTTTGAAACACGAAATCATAAATTATAATATAATACATACCGGTAACTAAAAAATTATAACAAATAATAATATAATAATAATAAAAATTATTCAATAATGTAATCAAATCAAAAACACTGAAATTTGCTCAGTTGCAGAATTGTCGCTGTCATTAGATTTAGTGTTTGATGGCGAATTTCCCCACAAATCGCTATCGCTCAATTCTGCAAGTGATTCTAATTTATTATCGCTGTTTTCTAGCTGGTCTAAAACCACTTTTGAAATAAAGGGACACTTTTTGGTTGCTATGGACAATCTCCAGTTTCCAGGCAGAAAGAACAGTTTTTATAATAAAAAATTGCATGCAGGACACTGGACAGACCACTAGGGACAAAGGGGATGTGTAATTACCGTATATACTCGAGTATAAGCCGACTCGAGTATAAGCCGAGGTACCTAATGTTGCCCAAAAAAACTGGGAAACCTTACTGACCCGAGTATAAGCCGATGCCCCACTGTTCCCTAGCTCGCTGTTCCCTGTAAATAGAAATTTTTACATTGTAATTATTACCTGTAAAGAAGTTGCGGCTGCGGCGTCCATCGTTCGAATTCCGCGGCGTCCATCGTTCGAATTTCGCGGTCTCTTCCTGTTCCTTACTTGATAGGCGAGTCTCAGCAGACACTCTCCGCCTATCACGATCATTCTCTCATCCTTAGTTTTCCCAGCAGACACTGTGTTGGGTATTCCGCCAATCACAGACGTCTGCTGGAAAACTGAGGATGAGAGAATGATCGTGATAGGCGGAGAGTGTCTGCTGAGACTCGCCTATCAAGGAAGGAACAGGAAGAGACCGCGGAATTTTGAACGATGGACGCCGCGGAATTTGAACGATGGACGCCGCGGAATTTGAACGATGGACGCTGCAGCCGCAACTTCTTTACAGGTAATATTTACAATGTAAAAATTTATATGACTCGAGTATAAGCCAAGGGGGGGACTTTCAGCCCCAAAAAAAGGGCTGAAAATCTCGGCTTATACTCGAGTATATACGGTATTTGATACAGTAATGTAATCTGTAAGATTACAGTATGCTGTATGTATATTGTGTTTTTACTTTTTTTAATTTGGCGCCGATCTCTGCCCCCCCGTGCGCCGCGACGTCGATTCACACCGTTCCAGAGCTCGGCGGCACTCGGGCACTGTGTGAATCTAGCGAGGAGAAGACAGCTCACACACACAGCGGGGAGACATCGCAGGATCCAGGGGACAAGGTAAGTAACTTTGCCTGGATACTGCGATGCAGCCCGATTGTGGCTCGGGGTTACCAATAATGGTACTGAAATTCCACCCCCCGAGCCAGACTCGGGATTACCGCCAGGGAGGTTAAAGAAGATCTCAACCCTACCTGGATGATATTTAGTTTTCTAAGGCACTATGTATCATAAACAACTGCCATGCCTTCTTTCTTTAACCACTAGCCGCTCGGTTCACAGTAAATGTACTGCGAGCGGGCGGCAGCTGCAAGCACCAAAGCATACCACTACACACTGGAGCTCCCCCTGGGGCGTGCAGCAGTGCAATTCAATGACTGCTGTGTCCAGTGGACACAGTGGATCACTGTGATTGGTACCCGGCCGCTCATGTGATCGCTATGATTGGTCATAGCGATAACATGATTAGAATGTCAACAAAACAGTCTTGAATGGCTTCCATTCATGACTGTTTTGCTTAGTACTGTGATGCTGTGATTGGCCCACAGCTATTACATGGTGCCTGTGCCAATCACAGCACCCTGTACCATGTGATTAGCTGTAGCCAATCACAGATGACAATAGTAAGCAAGCTATCATGAAAGCCATTAATGACAGCTAAAACTATTGCTTATAACAGTGATCATCACTGTTATAATCAATAATATAGTAAAAAAAATAAAAAAAATCCTTGCTCACCCCCCTTAGAGTAGTAAAGTGTTACAATGGTGACACTGAACTACTCTGATGACAGAATAAATTTTTTTTTTTAAAAAAAAGATAACAAAAATGTAAAAAAAAACAAATGTTAAATATATATATATATATATATATTTACATACTGCCAGTATCCCTGATCACTGCCACACCAGTCATATGATGACACTGTACTGCACTGGTAAAAGTATGTAAAAAAAAAAAAAAAAAGGAGGACATTTTTTTTTTCATTTCTTAATTTTCCCAAAAATGGTGACAAAAAAATTTCAAACTTCAAAAAACTCTCAATGCCTTTTCTAAATACCTCAGACTGTACTTTCCAAAAAAGGGGGTCATTTGGGAGGGTTTTTGTACTGTCCTGACATTTTAGGGCCTCAAGAAATGAGATGTCAGTAGATCAGGACTGATCAATTTTCAAATGTATATACCATATATACTCGAGTATAAGCCGAGTTTTTCAGCACATTTTTTTGTGCTGAAATTGCCCCCCTCGGCTTATACTCGAGTCACATTTTTGCGCCTGATCTCCCGGATTTGGGGACCCGGTACCAGCCGGTCGTAGGTCCCCTGGACCCCAAACTTGGCACACATGTAGCCCCACTCTTCCTCTACAAGTGTACAAAGTTTGTTGTCTGGAGGACCTACGGCCGGGGAGCACCGATTTTTCAAAGCCGGAAACCCCTTCCATAGACTCCCATGGTAAACGTCAGTCTAGTCATGGGCACAGTGAGGCATGGGGACAGTGAGGCATGAGCACAATGACAGTGAGGCATGGGCACAGTGAGGCATGGGCACAGTGAGGCATGGGCACAGTAAGGCACAGTGAGGCATGGGCACAGTGAGGCATGGACACAGTGAGGCACAGTGAGGCATGCAGATGGACACCCTAGGCTTATACTCGAGTCAATACATTTTCCCAGTTTTTTGTGGTAAAATTAGGTGCCTCTGCTTATATTCGGGTCAGCTTATACTCAAGTATATACGGTACCATAGTTTGTAGACTCTATAAAGATAGCATGCTCCTTTACTCGAGTATAGAAGGTATCAGATCCTACTGTAACTGAAAGAAAAACCCACAAAGGTGAAGGAAGCAGGGGTGTTGGGACTTTCTGATACCAAAAAAAGTGTACACAAGAATAGAAAATATAGATAAAAAAAACACATTTTATTAAGGCAACATTAAAAAGCCCCTAGAAAAATGGGGACATCAGATGCATGTCAGTGCTCAGGGAGAGTTTCCTAGTGGTGACCATGGCAGAATATGCCTGGGCAATGAGGATGGCTGCTTACAGTCTTCATATAGCAAGGTATACAGGAATGTAATAGAGAGGGACAATCCATTAGAAAAAAAAACCTGAACAAGGGCCTTTATGGCAGGATCTCCATGCAATATTTTCATGCAAGCTATAGATTTAAAAAAGACTAAAAATGACCTTTGAAAAGACATTAACATGTTAAAGATTGTATAAAACTTTAGTGATTGGGTTTACATGTACTTTAAAGTTGCCAGAATTGTAGACATGGGGAAGCTAAGACACATGCCAAAGTAACCCACTACTGAATGCATTATTTTCCTTCCCATGTCTGCAGCATGTGTGATGTCCACCTTATCAGTACTATTCAAGTTTGGTGCACTGGCAACTCAATATACTACAATGCCACAGAGACCTATGTCCCTGAAACCATAGGGGTGTTCTAGCTTTTTAAACTTGGGACATTAACTTACTTTCGAAATACAGAGGTCAGTGACGGTCCGTCCATTAGGGGCGCCCTAGCACTGCCCCCTCTCTCCATGCCACCGCCTTTATACAATGGATAGATTCATTAAATCTATCCACGGCCGCCGTTGCCACCCCCTATTCATGCGTCCGGTCCCTTTCAGGGCACATGAATTACAGTGGCCAGGTTTTTTTTGAAGCACCTGATTAGAGCCAGAGGCTCTAATAGGCTTCAAAATATGGTGGACTCTCGTTGCAGTGTATGCACTCCGATCCCACCAAGGTGTGTTACAATCCTCAATCCGGCCAATCAGAAGCAGGGGGGGGGCCCGTTTTCCGATTGGCCAAAAAGAGAAGACTCCCAATTGGCCGCCGAGGAGGAGGGAGGAAACAGTAGCTGCCGCTGCCGTGATGACCCGTGGAGAGCAGGAGAACGGGAGGCTGCCGCCGCTGCCAAACAGGCGAAGCCGCCAGGGGGTAGGGATTGTGCCATAATGTCATAATGTTTGCCGCTCCCCCCCCCAAATAAAATTTCCACTGGCTAACACTGACAGAGGTACAATGGCACTCATTATGTAGAAGAAAAGTCAGGCAATAATAGCAGGTTTTACACTGCAAGAACACAGCGAACAAAAACCTTCAAAAATATTGGTGTGTAGAGAACGGGGTGTAAGGAAATAAGAGGACGTCTTCCCCATAGTATTCTACAATATTGAATGGAAGTACATGCGTTAACTGTGGACAACTGTCTTTTAAGGGGACCTGAACTCAAAAAATTCAAATTTACTATCTTATAGGGTACATCTAGAAATGTTGAATGCGCCTAAGCATTATCCTGAAAAATCGACTTTTTGCCTTGAATTCCTTCTAACAAAATAGCAATGCACTTTCCTGGCATGTGACTGTGCTTAGGTACTCCCGCTCTGTAGTCTAATAGCTGGGCATATCTGCAACCTGACTGCTACCAGATTTGGGGTGATGTCACTACTGTGCTGCTCACTTGTTTCCTTGCCGGAGAGAAAGCTGTGCCTACAGACCTGTGCAAGAATCTTCCTGCTTCACTCATTCTGCAGATCTGTGCTTTTCTGGGCTCTCCTGCTGCTTCCTCAATAAACTAGATACAATCTCAAAGACTGCACACCATGCACCACATTCCCATAGAATACATAGGAAAGAGATATATTGGGGTTGATTTACCAAAGGCAAATAGACTGTGCACTTTGCAAGTGCATTTTCTTAGTAAATGAGTCAAGCTTTACTTTGCAAAGAATACACAATCACGTGCAAGGAAAATTTATAAAAACGGCATTTTTGCTTGCATATGATTGGATGATGGTCAGCAGAGCTTCTCGTCACCCCATAGTGAGTGTGGTCCATACCTGAGATTTGCATCTTTAAAATCCCATCTTTTTTTCTATATCTATGCTTCTTGAATAATACTCCACCAGTCATCAGATCACAAAGTCATCAAGGGGAAAGCTCTGACATTAGAAAACAAAAGCCATGTCCCTCTACCAAAATGGCCACCTCTACACAGAGACACCATGCAGACCAAGGCATGGTAATTCAGTGATGGGGAAATAAATCAGCTGCGGGGACCAATACTGGTGACTAATTCTTTGCCCCCTGTTTTTCTTTTTGGGGCTCAGCTTTCAAAGTAGGGGTCTTCCTGAATGCAGACACTGATATTTCCAATGTGGAAACACACCCTTTTCAGTGTTGAAGACATAAATATTATCAACCTACAGAAAGCTCTCTAATAAGCAGTTGCCTAAGGCCCGGTTCACACAGGGGCGACTCGTCAGGCAACTCGGTCGCCTGACGAGTCGCGTCCCACGCTGTTCAATGGAACCGTTCTAATAGGAGCGACTTAGGTCACTCCGACTTAGAAAAAGGTTCCTGTACTACTTTTGGGGGTGACCCAAGGCGACCTGCATTGACTTCTATACAGAAGTCTTTATGCAAATCGCCTCGGCGGGCGTCTCAAGTCGTCTTGAGATCGCGCTGCCGAGGTCGCCCCCGAAGTCGTGCCGCGTCGTGCCGCCCCTGTGTGAATGGGGCCTAAGTTGTGATCATTTGTTCTGCCTTCTGTATATGACTATATGCTTCCTTTTTACTCCAAGTTGAAAGCTTGCTAGGGCTGTCAAAACTTTTCTCTTTGAGAATCGGCCCTTTAAAATATAAGGTCCAAAATTCCATACTCCCAATTCTCGAAATCCCTGCTTGGATTCTATCAAGAAAGTCACATGACTGCAAGAAAAGCGGGAGCACTTAAAATTCCCTAATCTTTTGGCATCTCATGTACTGTAACGCATTCAAAAGGCACAAGAAAGCTCCAAGTAACTGTAATCCATAATCCATCCACAAAGTAAATCGCGTCTGTCAATGTGTCTGCACTGGCTGCTGACTTTGCATTTTTTAAATGTTTTAGGCGTAAGGGATTAACATCACTAGCGCCATGTGCCCTTACGAGAAGGAGATGCGGAAGCCAAGACACTAAAAAAAGAAGAAGAAGAAGAAACAGCGACTGAGACTCTTGTAATGTGGATTTATCTGGCCATCCTTCAGCTCAAGGACCTGAAGTGTTAAAAGCTCAGAGCTTTCTGTCTCAAACACAGATAGGACTCATCCGCTCTCTCATCACAGCTGCCGAGACGTTTTTTGAGCTAAAGCCTGTCATAAGAAGTCAGACAAAATAAAAAAGCATCTCTGGCTTATTGCGTAAACGCCGCGCTGTCGTCTTCTCCTCTTGGCAGAATAATGAGGCCACTGTACGAGCTCAAAGCCCGGCGAACGGCATCCATGGGAAAAATCACTTGTCTTAGATGAGCCAGGAATCTGCCGTTTTTTTGCTCATTATCGAAGGACGTTTCCAGACATCACCAGGAGAGTCCTGAGCGCAGATCAAAACCCTCAGACAGACGAACATGACCCTGTGATCCATATTGTTCTTGATACCGCTATGAAAACCAGCAACATAATGAAGCACAAGAAACATAGGTTAAAGGTGATAAAAAGGAATGGTACCTGTGTGCGCTGGTTTTTGGGATGACCACGGAAATCTGGATCTTGGCACATGTAATAATGGTGTGACAAAGTTAAATTTTTTTAACTATGTAGCTTTTTAGGAATTGAAGAAATACTTGGATAGCCGCACTCCAAAAAATGTTTTTTTATTTCTGAATCGCAGTGTGAAACGCGTCAGCTCCCTTTTGCTGTGTTTTTGCTGTGACATGTGTTTGTGTGACTTTGTTTTTTAAATAAAAAAACATTTTTTGGAGTGCGGCTATCCAAGCATTTCTTCAATTCCTGCATTATCATATGCAATTGCCTGCACCCACGGCTTTGGATCCAGTGAGAAGTTCACTAGTCACACCTGAGCGGTAACTCCCTTCTTTATGTAGCATTTTAGGTTACTTTTTAATCAAAAAGTAAAATTATAGTCAATATATTTCTATGGCTAACTGAATTTATCAGAGATCACAGCTTAAAGAAGAAGTATAGCCAAAGCTTTTTTGGCTGTACTTCTCTTTTGGATCACAGGAATGCAGTTTGTTCTGTACTCCAGTGACCCCTTTTCAGCTGTCGGCTGACGTCAGAGCCGGTACAGGCTCTAAAAAGATCCCAACCATATGGTCAGGATCCACCCAGATGCCTGGACCGGCAGCTGGCTAAGCCTCCCAGCGAGCCACTCAGTGAAGGCTAAGAACTGAGCAATCAGTGGTCTTTGATCGCTCAGTTCTCAGCCTTCGAAGCGGCAGGGGACAAATGCACCATCTGATCGATGCTGCATCCACCTAGGTAAGTATATATATATTTTTTTCCTTAAACCCATACTTCTCTTTTAAGCATTTGAGAATATGTAGTAAATCAATTAGCCAAGTCACTTAATAGATAACATGGTTTGTTTTTGCCAAACACATGTATATCCTTCTTCTGAATCCCGCAAGAGCACTCATGTTTAGGAGCCAACTGTTCAGTGCTCAGATCTTCCACCTTGCATCCTAAGATGGCTTCTGTAATGAGTGGACAATATAGGGAAGGAACGTGTTTCCATACACAAAGCATCTATCAACCCATTGTCTTCCTTTGCCAGATTCATATAAAACAGCAGCAGCCAAACAAAAAAAAACAGCTCTTATGTGCTCGTTCACACTTTGCAGTAAGATAAATCCTTTTTCAACTTGGCAAGGGAACATTTTGGAAGACGACTCTTGTTTCGAGTGGATGGAGTGCGCTCTACAAGAGGATCCTGCATCTTCATTAACTTACTCATGATAATATTCCTTATCCGGCAAACTCTAAGTGGACTGAAAACAGCCAGATTGCTTGTCTTGTGTTATTATTCCTCATCGTATGATAAAGCACTTTTCTATTCTCCTCAGGAAGCGGCAACTCTTACCACACAGAGCCCATCGCCCAAAAAGACGCAGTCCCTGGGTGACTGCCCAGTTAAGAAGCCCTGCAATAATTACGCCGCCAACATGCCAAAGTAATTAAGCCCCCACAGAATATAAAAGGAAAGAGGAAAACTCCACAGGGTGCCCCCCTCTGTTTCCAAAGCTGAGACTGCAAAGCTTATCATTTCCATTTTTGCTTCAAAAATATTTTAAAAAGTTGTATATACATAAAAGTGTATTTTTTGAATAGAGACATTCTATAAAATAAAATAATAGTAATAATAGTAATGGCCAACCAGCACAGCAATGCTTGGATCAAACAATATACTCTAAGGTTGTACCTCTGTTTTAACCTCCCTGGCGGTACGATTCTGTCTGGAATTAAGTACCAAAAGCGGTACAATTATTTTGCATGGAAATTTGGTGTTATGTATTGTAGGCCTGCAATTCTTAGTAATTACTCACTTAAACCTGAGCAAACCAGAGTCTAGTAGACATCCCGGGTATGATAAAGTTTGAAACACAAAATCATAGACTATAATATAATAAATAACTATAAATAATTAAAACAAATTGTAATGTAATTATATTAAAAATTATTCAATAATGTAATCAAATCAAAAACACTGAAATTTGCTCAGTTGCAGAATTGTCGCTGTCATTAGATTTTTTGTTTGATGATGAATTTCCTCACAAATCGCTATCGCTCAATTCTGCGAGTGATTGTAATTTATTGTCGCTGGTCTAAAACCACTTTTGACATA
Source organism: Rana muscosa (assembly GCA_029206835.1). Taxonomy (NCBI): domain Eukaryota; kingdom Metazoa; phylum Chordata; class Amphibia; order Anura; family Ranidae; genus Rana; species Rana muscosa. The sequence goes on along the minus strand of CM055128.1, from coordinate 289,805,803 downwards.
AAGGGACACTTTTTGGTTGCTATGGACAATCTCCAGTTTCCAGGCAGAAAGAACAGTTTTTATTATATAAAAGTGCATGCAGGACACTGGACAGACCACTAGGGACAAAGGGGATGTGTAATTATTACATACAGTACTGTACTCAGTAATATTACAGTATACTGTATAGAGCTGCCACAACTCGTCGACGTAATCGATTACGTCGACTACGAAAATACAAATACGTCGACGTGCATGAAAGGCGTCGGCTAATCGCTCCGCGGCCTTGACCTTAGGAAAGGCCGCGGCTTCGGCCTAGCTCTGGAGCGGTGGCCATCTTGGTACACTAGGCGGCTGCCAAGGTGCGCGCTGACGTCATCACCCCTCACCCTCACCGCTCGTGGATCTGATCGGCTTAATTTCTGTGGGGGAGATTGTGGATATTACAGTGAGTGGGGGAGATTGTGGATTTTACAATCTCCCCCACTCACTGTAATATCCACAATCTTCCCCACTCACTGTAATATCCACAATCTCCCCCACTCACTGTAATATCCACAATCTCCCCCACTCACTGTAATATCCACAATCTCCCCCACTCACTGTAATATCCACAATCTCCCCCACTCACTGTAATATCCACAATCTCCCCCACTCACTGTAATATCCACAATCTCCCCCACTCACTGTAATATCCACAATCTCCCCCACTCACTGTAATATCCACAGTGAGTGGGGGAGATTGTGGATATTACAGTGAGTGGGGGAGATTGTGGATATTACAGTGGGGGAGATGACGTGGATGCCTCTTTTGCAAAGTGTTAGGCAGAATTTATATGGCATTTTCATGCCTGATGCTAAAGTGTTGTTTACATTTTATTTTTGGCACTTTATTTTGTATACTGTAAAAACACACCGTATTTTTTTGGAAAAAATGTAATAAAAGTTGAAATATTATATTAGAAGTTGTACTTATCATTTTTTGTAAAGTTATCCAAAGGATTAATTAGCTAATCACAAAAAGAACACACTAGATTAAGTAAAAAAATTAAATAAAAATAATCGTTATAGTCGTTGACTAATCAAAAAAATAATCGATAGATTCGTCGACAGACAAAATAATCGTTAGTTGCAGCTCTAATACTGTATGTATACTATGTGTTTGGCCGAACTCCGCCCCCGTGCGCCGCAACGTCGCAGGGAACAGAGCTCGGCACTCGGCAGTGTGGATCGAGGGAGACACGGCTCGCACACACGGCAGGAGGACATCGCAGGATCCAGGGAACAAGGTAAGTTACTTCCCCTGGATACTGCGATGCAGCCCGAGTCTGGCTCGGGGTTACCGATTTTAACATAAAAAAAATCACCCCGAGCCTGACTTGGGAATACCGCCAGAGAGGTTAACCTAGAAAGTATGTCACTGCTCTAAACAACCCAACAATGTCTCTTACGGGCCTGATATCTGCCTGAACTCTCTGAGCTGTGTCTTTACTGGTACATTTGCGGAAGCATGACCAGAAAAATAATCCAAAACATGAATAAAGTAGACCTCAACTCAAACATTCTAGTAACAGTAATAGTGTCTAGGCCAGCCTTTCTCAACCTTTTTTAACACAGAGAAAGCCTTGAAATATGTTTCTGGTATCAAGAAACCCCTAAAAAATGATTATATCTACAGCTCACTAAACATTTTTGTGGTGGTTGCTGGGAAGACTGTTCCTTACATTTGTGGTCATCGGGAAGAATGCCCCTTAAAGTACAACACTTATTTTTTAGTTTTGGATAGAGTGGAGATAGAACACATGACCATTTTTATTGCTGTCTGTGCCCCCATTAGGGAGATTCACCCTCTCTATTTGTCCGTACCATTATCATTGAAAGTGACAGAGAAAATACCAAGTTTCGAGTTGTCCCCAATGGACAATAGTTCTGATGAAGGGGCTCCCTTCACTTCCTGTTTTGGCTATGGGACAGAAATTAAAGGAAAAGCTCCCCAATAGGACACAGATGGTAACAAATAAACCAACAGGGGTTATGGTCCTCCCCTACTCTATCCAAAATGAAAAAAAAGTTATGCTTATAGTTCTACTTTAAAGATAGACAACAAGATCATTGTTGTCAGTGGTTATTTATCTTAAAGTCATATATTGCTCCTTGGTCAAGGATTCCTTAGCAACCTCTGGAGGAACCCTAGTATTTCACAGAACCCTGGTTGCGAAAGGCAGTGCGCGGGAAAATTATCCAGAGATAACGTGATAATTCTCCCACCCTACAAGACTCTGGTCCGGCCGCCCCTGGGGTATGCTGTCCAGTTTTGGGCACCAGTTCTCAGGAAGGATGTACTGGAAATGGAGAGAATACAAAGAAGGGCAACAAAGCTAATAAAGGGTCTGGAGGATATAAGTTATGAGGAAAGGTTGAGAGCACTGAACTTATTCTCTCTGGAGAAGAGACGCTTGAGAGGGGATATATTTTCAATGTACAAATACTGTACTGGTGACCCCACAATAGGGATAAAACTTTTCCGCGAAAGGGAATTTAATAAGACACGCGGCCATTTACTAGAATTAGAAGAAAAGCGGTTCAACCTTAAACTGCGTAGAGGGTTCTTTACTGTAAGAGCAGTTAGGATGTGGAATTCCCTTCCACAGGCGGTGGTCTCAGCGGGGAGCATCGATAATTTCAAAAAATTATAAGCACCTGAACGACCACAACATACAGGGATATAACACTGACATAAAAGCAAACACATAGGTTGGACTCTATGTCTTTTTTCAACCTCGCCTACTATATGTAACTTTTTGTTCTGAATTCCTTCTGAAATGTAGCAGATCACTTCCTGTTCCTAGGCTTCCTGTTTCCTGAGCCTTGTAGTTATTTCTGATGTCTACAGGGACACAGTATGGAACAAGGTATGGTAAGTCAGAGAATGAGAAAATATCAGCTGCAGGAAGAACACAGGCAATGCTGGTGACTAGCACTTTGTCCTTAGCTTGCCTTTTTTTGGGGACAGCTTCCACATTTCAGGTCCTCAATAAATGAAGTTAAGGGTGACTTATTTGTACCTTCTTGTTACGTTTCTCTGTACCATTAGTAAGAGCATTGTCCAGAGTTACAGTCCCTACAATGGGGTCGATTTACTAAAGGCAAAAAGGCTAATCACTTTGCAAGGGAAGATGCACTTTGCATGGGATATTTAGTGAATGTGGTGAAATTTCACAAAGAATAACCAATAATGTGTAAGAAAAAACAAAACACTTTGCTTGAACATAATTGAATGATGGAAGTCAGCAGAGCTTCATCGTATTCATTAAACGCTGGGGATAATTCCCTTGCAAAATGCAACTTCCCTTGCAATGTGTACAGTCTATTTGCCTTTAGTAAATCAACTGCAACGTCTCTCTGCAAAATGGTGCTGTTCCTGTGCAGTCGCCATTTCATCAAGCCTTTGGTTCACTGGTGCACCTCTCTTTCTATACCGCATCTAAGGGCTGTTGAAATTAGGAATTAGTACCCAACTCTGGGGAAACTGCAGTTCAGCCAACGCTTCAGCTTCAAATTTATGCAAAAAGAAAAACAGCAAATGCACAAAACCTGATACAGACATACCCCACTTTTAAGTACATAATGGGGTTTATTTACTAAAGCTGGAAAGCGCAAAATCAGGCTCACTTCTGCATAAAAACCAATAAGCTTCCAGGTTTTATTACCAAAGCTTTATTGAACAAGCTGGGGTTAGAAGCTCATTGGTTTCTATGCAGAAGTGAGCTTGATTTTGCGCTTTCCAGCTTTAGTAAATAAACCCCATTGTGTACTTGTAAGCCGGTTCACACCATGGCGACTCATCAGGCGACTCAGTCGCCTGACAAGTCTCGTCCCACGCTTTTCAATGGAACCGTTCTAAGTAAGAGCGACTCAGGTCGCTCCGACTTAGAAAAAGGTTCCTGTACTACTTTTGGGGGCGACCCAAGGCGACCTGCATTGACTTCTATACAGAAGTCTTATGCAAATCGCCTCGGCGGGCGTCTCAAGTCGCGCCGCCCTGGTAAAATAACTGGAGCTTTTTAAATAAGGATAGTTCTCCTTTAATGCAGAGCACAAAAGAGATTGCAAATTTGAGTTTGCAACATTCATAACAGTTCTTGAAATCTTTTCTGGTTAAAGCCTGATTTGGAATATCAGCTAGTGTGCAGGGGAAGACTGGAATATAAGGGACAGATTCAGGTAATTATACCCAGCCTGTTTGGGGGAAACATAGTTTAGCTATATTCAATCATTATATAGGGATAAACTGCATTTTTGTTTTCCGTCTGCCTCCAGTTCTTCTTTAAAATGCAAACGGTGCGGCTGTAATCTGAGCCCAAAACAGAAAGCGCGTGGAAGATGGATTTAATAGCCGCTTTCGAAAGAGCCGATTGTTTGTTTAATCATTACAGCCGTATGGGCAAATTCATTTCCTTTCCAGGTACTTTGAGGCATGTGACACCCAATCATTTCTGAGCGCAAAAAGTCAATTTGCACTAAAACTCAAACCATTTGCCATGCTTCCCTAAGTCCGCCCGAGCACATCTGAAAGTGCGCAATTATAGCTAAGTAACTGCGTTTCTTGAATATGGGAAAAGATAAGTAATGGTCTACGCTAAGGCAAAATGCCTTCATTACTAGCGATAAACAGCCTGAGATCTGCGCATTAGAAAATTAACATTGCAAAACATACAGGGATGGAGCATTGAGCAAAAACCTCGAGTAGTGAAAACAGATTGTATACATATGTCTCGTATGTGGGCCAGTTCTCACGCAAACGCAACTCATTCCTGGTGAACTGGAGCAACACAGATTAAAAGGCTGCAAGCTATACCATCCCTACGACCAAGTACTTTGTAGAAGTTATTTTACAATCTGCCTAAATGCCCCCATAAGTTTTCAGTACATGAAGCGTTTCAGAAAATGTTTGCATGCAATAACAAAAGATTACAATGGGCAAAGCGGAGAGCTTGCGTACTTAAAGTGGAGGTTCTGCGGTCCATCGTTTTTTTTTTTTATCATTGCATTGAATGTTGTTTTAGTTAGCAACCTAGTACTCACGTGTTTGAAGATTTGAATCACCCCCCCCCCCGTCTGATTTCTTAGAAAAAGTAAACTTATAAAATACGATGCATGAATTTGCCATTTTTCTTGTGGGCATTGTGAAGCCCACAAGCACATACTTCCGGGAAGCGGTGAATGCTAGTCACGCGACGAGTGTAATCCCGCGAGATTTTGATCGTCGGCGTTGAGAATTATCTCCTGGGAAGCATGACAGTGTGCTTCCAGGAGACATTGCGAACACCTCCCAGCAAACACTGGGGCGCTGGGGGAGAGAAAAGATACGCCCACTCCCGCGGGAGGGATACCCGGAAGTCTCAATAAACACTCCTGATTAAAGGGATTTAAATCCACAAAAAAAAATTAATAGCCATAAGTTTATGTATGTACTCCATAGATCTGGATAAGCTAATGTGTATATTTAGGGTGAACCTCCGCTTTAATGAGCAAACATGGCTTCCCCCAATGTACATATAGAATTAAAGTTATAGAAAAAAGCTTTTTAAATCATTATAAATATTATATAATAAAATATAGATTATTGTATGCTAACAGGAAAATATAGAAAAGACTCAAAACATGATGACCTGCACACAGCCACTTCTTCCTTCCAAGGTCTGAAATTGGGAGTTAAAAAATCTTGCACCCCTGAAGCAATGGGAGCTTCCCCAATTCTGATCCTTGTAAACTGTACTGTCAATCATCATGATATAACGGAGGCGGAAGGTACGGACAAAATCTATTTTAGGGTGTCAGGCACTGGACTACACATTAGCGACTGTCCCATTAGGCTAAAAAGGATGAGGCCCCAAAATGGAGCCACTGGGGCCTCATTCTTTTTACCATTCTCATTTCGGAATTTGATCGCAGCCTAGCGCAGTGCAAGAGTTTACGGAAAACCCAGACAAGCATCGAGTGCGACCACCCACACTCTGCGAGGAGACAGTCATATTCTACACATGTACTGAAATAGTATACTTGACCTTAGGACAGGCATCTAGCAACCTTATATGTGAAGCCTCGTACACACGAACGAGTTTCTCGGCAAGAAACGACAAGAAAACTGCCGAGATAGCTTTCTTGCCGAGAAAATCGTTTGTGTGTATGGTTTCTCGTCAAGAAAACCGACAAGAATCTTGTCAGCCTGTTTCTCGACGAGAAAAGTGTGTGTGTGTACACTTACCTGTCCTCCGGGAAGCCCGCGCATGCTCGAAATAACTACGACGCATGCGCGGTAGCTTCCTAGGCATAGTAAGGGTGTAGCAAGATGGCAGCGACAGCATCGAATGTGACGAGCGCACGCTTGTCGTAGTCGATGACATCACCGCGTTCGCTCCATTCAAAGAACCGCGGGTTCTTTGAATGGAGCGTCTGTACACTCGGCCGGGACAAGTTTCTTGTCCAAGAATCTCGTCAAGAAAAACAACGTGTTTTTTCCTGACGAGATTCTCGGTCGTGTGTACGAGGCTTGAGTCTTAACATAAATACAATTAGGGCACAAAACTATACCTTGAGATCACTGTACCTTATTGTGCACCTTAAAAATCCCATAAAATCCCTCTATACCTATCTAATCAAGGGATGCGGTGCTAATAACAAATTGGTTTGCCCGTGGTTATAAAGCCCTTCTTCCCGGAACTTTAAGTATGCCTTTGAGAACTGAATCTACACAAAATTAATATAAAAGTTTTACAAAATTTTATTGAATTACATGTTAAAAAATATTAAAACATCATAGTGTATACCATACAGAACAGAGTTCGAAGATAAAGCTAAAAAAGAGCTTCAATTCAGTTGATCAATGATAAGATAGTTGGTCTATGCGTTCCGTGGGCGCCCCCGCTTCTTCGTGACCACATAAATCGGGTACTATGTATTGCTCTAGTTCTCTGTGATGGTAGGTAAGGGATATCAACTGGTGTGAACAATAAAAGAAAAGATCTCCGAGTGGGAATATGCCTACCGGTCCATGGGATACACCCACAATCCAAATGGGTTAGCTGGTGGGTTAGTAGCACAGATAAGATGGTATATTGGATCTCCAGAGCTTGGCTAGTATGTATGGGTAGAATGTCAAGGAGTTCCATAGAGCCCCAGTTATATTGAGTGCTTTAAATGATCCCCATTGTACGTCATACTGTGTTTCCCCAAACATTGGACCGGGACTTATATTCATTTTGGCAACAAAGGACACAGTAGGGCTTATTTTTGGAATAGGTCTTATCATGTAATGTGTATTTGCCAGTTCCTGTGCCCCCTGTCTTCTCTCCCCCTCTCCCTCCCTGCCTGTCAGCTCAGGAGTCATTAGCATTCAACATCGTAAGTTAAAATGCTTGTACAATTCTATAATCCACTCTCTTACAGTATTATATAATGTACAATGTGAGTGTTTCTGTAATACAATTGTGCCAAATACCTTTATTGCAGCGCCGCTGGGCGCTTACGTGACCCGCCGGAGCTCTCTTCCCCGCTCTGAGCACTGCAGAGGGAAGGGGGTGAGCGAGATCCCCCCGCTGACAGTTGGGAGAAGAGGTGAAGAGCAGCGGGAGGTCAGCTGAGCGCCAAGCGTAACAAAGGTATTTTGGCACAATTATATTACAGAAACACTCACATTGTACATACATACAACACTGTAATATAGTGGATTATAGGATTTTACAAGCACGTTAAACTAGGGCTTATTTTCGAGGTAGGGCTTATATTGCAGCCCTCCTGGAAAATTACAGTAGGTCTTAAATTCAGGGTAGGTCTTATTTTCGGGGAAACACAGTATATCCACTGACCAGGAGAATCTTTTCACATACATACAACTGAGAACTGAATACTACTTTTAGAAGGATCTCTCACTGCTTCTTATGGCTTATTTTCTCTTTGTCTCTGTTCATCTGGAGCACCACTGACTCATTCCCATTAGGCTGATTTAAAAGTTCAGTGTTGTATGACAGGTCCTCTTAACCAGTGACATATTTCCACCATATTTGTACAAACTTACAAAAAAAGTTCATTCCTAATAAACTGAAAAGAAAAAAAAGGCCATCTGGATCTGGTTGTCCGGGGTTACGGCAGCATTTGCACATTGCATGCATGCCATCATTATACAAGAACCAAAGTGTTAATCAATTCCTTTGCAGCAGATGGCCAAGGTTAAGAGCCAATGGGCTGGCCTGGCGTGAAAGCCGTTCCATCTCTGCTTCTTCTCAATGACTGTGTTCTCTCTGGAAGGTCAATGCTCACTTTCTAAGTAAACCCGGTCCTCCTATCTGTCTCTGTGACAGATTAGTACACAATCAGACAAATGTGCTCTAGCTATATAACTCTATACGTGGGTAAATATAACAAATGGCTGGGTTAGCTGCAGCTTGTCAACAAATAAATTATACTGCTGACATAACATCTCGTGTTCTCTAGAACAGATCTGTAATTGTGCCGGCCCGCAGAGAAGGATTCAGGACACGGGCAAGAAATTGGAGGGGCAATCAGTGATTTACAGTATATATATATATATATATATATATATATATATATATACTGTATATTGCTGAGGGTCAATGTTTTTTTATAGTGTGAAAGTCTAAGGTGAACAAGTCAATATTACATAGTAAATGAATAAAGTACTCCTGCATGATAGATGACCATTTTTCTTCTATAGGGACATTTTAAAATCATTTAATACACATTTTTTCCTACTTTCATTGCAATGGGAGAGCATAACTTAATTCCCTGCTACCCACACACATTAGGTTTTTACAATATGGGATTGTTCCCCCACGGGGTGTTTTTTAGCAGCAAAGTAATTTGGTCAAAAATAATAATTTTTATAAAAATATTTTTATTGTATCAAAATTAAATTCAAATTCATGAATTTGTTTAAAATATGGGCTGTGGTTACATATTGAAGGACATATTTCATCATACATAGCAGTATTGACAAAATGGATCAAAACATTACATTACAGAATGCCATCCACAATGATAGACCAACGCGTTTCAACCCATAAAGTCATGGTCTTCTTCGGGGGGATTTTTATTCTAAAAAGATATATCAAAAACACTCAGATTTCTGACATATCATAATGTACAAACATCTACATACATAATATTAGTATATTTACCGCTGGAGAGTAGAATTAGGAAAGGTGTCCTATAACCAGAAATTTAAAAGAAGTTTAGCGATCCAGAGGCCTGCATGGGCCATCCCCATCTCCCCAAGGTGGACTCAAGTCACACACTTGGACCTCCAGGAAGGAAAGGACAGCACCTGTGGTGCAGTTCCCAAAGGTTTTTGTGCCCACCACTCCCCTGCATCATGATAACTAACAGTACAGCTAACACATCACTCATGGGAAATTATGGTGTTTGTGGTTCAGAATTAAGCACATTATTGCAAACCAAATGGTGACATAGTATGAGTATGTAGCACTTATAGGAAAAACAAAAAGAATGTTTGATACCCCCCCTCTGACTGCCAATAAATACATACGAATGCTTAGCTTATCATCTGTATCTGACATGACTCTGCTGTGTAGTCTAAAATCAGGAAAAAAAGCCTTGGTCTCCATTACGCAATAAGACAGTTGCCTGTTCTGCTCCTACATAAGACAGTCTCAATCACTGGGATTGATTTAATAAAACTGCAGAGTGAAAAATCAGCTCTGCATAGAAACCAATCAGCTTCCAGGTTTAAGGGTCCTCTCACACGGGCTTTCCGATCAGATCAGCCTGTCAGTTTTTCAGGCGGACCTGATCGGACCTTGCATTTTCCTCTATGGAGTGGTGGATGTCAGCGGACATGTCTGCTGACATCCGCCACTATCCGATCCTGCCAGCAAAATCTAGACGGATGATGGTCCTATTTTTCATCCCTCTGGTTGATCAGATCGGTTAAATGTGGACAGGTGGTCCATTTCCACCAGATTCCCCCATATAGGAGAGCGGAATTTAATTGTTAATTTTTAATAACATTGAATTACAATATGATTAGTGTCGCAATTATATGCGCTATATAATTTTTTCCCCACGAAAGTGGAGTTACCCTTTAACCACTTGCCGATGTACGTCGGCAGAATGGCACGGGCAGGCAGATTGGCATACAGGTACGTCCCTTTAAATCTGCCGCCCAGCGGGCGCACGTGAGCTGCATGCCTTGCGAGTGCGGCCGCGGGTCCCGGAAACTCGATGTTCCCGGGAGTCCCGCGATTGCGGTTGGCAAGAGCAGAACAGGGGAATGCCTTTGTAAACAAGGCATTCCCCTATTCTGCCTAGTGACACTGTCACTGATGACCGTTCCCCGTGATCGAGAACCACTCGGTCATCAGTGACGTGTCACGTGTAGCCACGCCCCCTCACAGAAAGAATTACTCCATAGGAAACACTTAACCCCTGCAGCACCACCTAGTGGTTAACCCATTCACTGCCAGTGTCATTTTTCCAGTAATCAGTGCATTTTTATAGCACTGATCGCTGTAAAAATGACAATGGTCCCAAAATAGTGTCAAAAGTGTCCGATGTGTCCGCCATATTGTCGCAGTCACGATAAAAATCGCTCATCGCCGCCATAACTAGTAAAAAAATAAATTATTAATAAAAATGCCATTACCACTTAACGACCGCCCACTGTAATTATACGTCGGCAGAATGGCACCGACAGGCAGAATCACGTATATGTACGTGATCGCCTTTGTATAGTTGGGGGGTCCGATCGGACCCCCCTTCTGTACAGTGAGCGGTGGTTAAGTGTTCGGGAGCGATCCGGCATGAGGGGATGGCCGTTCGATTCCGGCCACCCCCTCTCGATCGCCCCCGGGGAATGAGAGAGCTTCCCCTGCCTGTAATGTAAACACAGGCAGGAGGAAGTGATGTCATCTCTCCTCGTGTCAGTCTTTTCGATCCGGCGCGAGGAGAGAAGACATTACATAGTAAGTGCACCAACAGCCCACTGACACCAGTACACGTAGGCACACAAATCACCCCCCAGTCACCCCCAGATCACCCCCAGTACCCCCAGTCACAGTGCACCGTTTGCAGTGATCATTTTTTTTACTGATCACTGCAATCAGTGTCATTTGTGACTGTAAAAAGTTGCAGGGCAGTTAGGATTAGGTCCCTTTAGGTCCAAGGTAGCCCCCTAACCCCCCCTAATAAAGGTTTAACCCCCTGATCGCCCCCCAGGTAACCCTTTCACCCCCTAACGCCAGCGTCACTAAGCGATCGTTTTTCCGATCGCTTTTTTCTTGTCGCTGGTGTCCTAGATAGCCAGTTGTTTATTTTTAGGTTTGCCGCAGGTTTTTATTAGCGTCAGGTACCCCCATATATTATTTTAACCCCCTGATTGCCCCTAGAGTTAACCCTTTCACCAGTGATCACCGTATAAGCGTCACTGGTGACACTGGTTACCCAGTGAGTTATTTCGTTATTTAGGCAACCCGTCAGGTTTTTATATAGCGTCGGGTACCCCCATATTTAACCTAATAAAGGTTTTAACCCCCTGATTGCCCCTAGTTAACCCTTTCACCAGTGATCACCATATAAAGGTTACAGGTGACGCTGGTTGGTTAGTTTGCTTTTTATAGCATCAGGGCACCCGCCGTATATAACCCAATAAAGGTTTAACCCCCTGATCGCCCGGCGGGTGATATCAATTAGGTTTTAGCGCCAGAGAGGGTCTGCGTCGCCCCAGGCAGCTTTAGGTTAGTGCCAGTAACGCTAACACCCACGCGCAAAGCATACACCTCCCTTAGTGGTATAGTATCTGATCAGATCTATACTAGCGTCCCCAGCGGTTTAGGGTTCCCAAAAACGCAGTGTTAGCGGGATCAGCCCAGATACCTGCTAGTACCTGTGTTTAGCCCCTCCGCCCAGCCCAGCCCACCCAAGTGCAGTATCGATCGATCACTGTCACTTACCAAACACAACACACATAACTGCAGCGTTCGCAGAGACAGTCCTGATCCCTGCGATCACTAACAGTTTTTTTGGTAGCGTTTGATACATTTGGTGACAGTCAGGTGCTTTTTTTACCTGTGAATCTTACTAGTGTACCCCTAAATTTAGAGCCCAAAATGGCAAGTCGAAGGTACACTAGTAAAGAGGCCTACGAGATTCTGAGCATGACAGATAGTGAAGAGGAGGTCACGCATCTGTCAGATTCAGGCTCAGAATATCTTCCCGTAGAAGACAGTGACGTCAGCGGCCCCACGTCAGATAGCTCTGATGACGAAGTTGAGGTCCCTGCTAAGGTCAGGCGTACCCGATCCCGATCTTCTGAGGTTGTTGAGGAGCAAGAACCGCAGGGCTCTCGTATCATGGAGCAGAGTAGTACAAGCGCCGCTATTCCTTCTGGTGAATTGGCAAGCACCAGCGGCCTAGTATAGCCTGGGCGTACATCCAGCACTGCAGTATCACGTGGTGACGTGGCGAGTCCCATAAGTGCAGTTCAAGCTGGCGAGGTGGCAAGCACAAGTAGTGTCCTGCTGCCACCAAGAAGACAAAGGCAGGCCCGTCGTGCCCATAGTGCCCTTCCTGCAGAATTCGCCTATCCTGATTGGGTCCCCACCACTTCTGCAGAACCCGTACTTCCCCCATTCACTGCCCAACCCGGTATTCAGGTGGAAACAGCTGATTTTATGCCAATCGATTATTATTCGCTGTTTTTCACGGAAGATCTCTATAGATCTATTGTGGACCAGAGTAATTTGTATGCTGGTCAATTCATCGCCGCTAACCCCCAGTTGCCTAAAATTGCCAAAGATTGGAAACCAATTACGGTTTCCGAATTTAAGACCTTTCTGGGCCTTTCCCTCAACATGGGCACACATAAATTCCCGTCATTGTGTGCTTATTGGTCCACGCACCCAATTGACCACATGCCCGTGTTCTCTGCCTCCATGCCCAAGACACGATACGAGCAGATTTTGCGGTTCATGCACTTCAACGACAATGAACTTTGTCGTCCACGTGGGGACCCTGAATACGACCGGCTCTATAAAATTCGGCCCCTCATAAACCACTTCAACGAACGTTTTGCAGCCTTGTTTATTCCCGATCAAGTTGTCTGCGTTGATGAGTCCCTGATTAAATTTTCTGGCCGCTTGGCTTTCAAGCAGTACCTTCCCAGCAAGCGTGCCAGATACGGGGTCAAGCTCTATAAGTGCTGTGACAGGGCAACAGGCTATGTAGTGAACTTTACGGTTTATGAGGGAAAAGATAGTCAGATTGAGTCGGTCAACTGCCCGGATTACATAGGGAGCGCTGGCAAGATAGTGTGGAAATTGGTGTCACCCTTATTCGGAAAGGGGTACCACTTGTATGTGGACAATTATTACACGAGCGTGCCACTGTTTAGTCACTTGTTTGATCATCAGATTGGAGCATGTGGCACAGTGCGACCTAATCGCCGGGGCTTTCCCCAGCGGCTTGTAGATGCCCGTCTTAGGCTGGGGGAGAGAGCCTGCATGAAGTGTAATAACTTGCTCGCTATGAAGTGGAGGGACAATAAGAATGTTTTCCTTCTTACCTCCCTTCATGCAGACACGACAGTCCAAATTCGTACGGCGACTGGTGTTGTGGAGAAACCCCTCTGTGTCCACGAATATAACAAAAATATGGGAGGGGTGGACCTCAACGACCAGTTGATGGCGCCGTATCTAATTGACCGTAAGGCGAGACGCTGGTACAAAAAAGTGTCTCTATCCTTATTCCAATTGGCTTTGCTGAACGCTCATGTGCTATACAGAGCTTCAGGTGGGACTTTATCTCTTCTAAAATTCCAGAATGAGATAGTCACAGAACTCCTGTATCCAGGCGGTTCTGCACCTCACCATCCCCTACCAAATGCAGTAAGCCGGCTGCATGAGAGGCATTATCCGTATGCCCTCCCGAGTACCCCTACCCAACGAACCCCCCAAAAAAGATGTCGTGTCTGTAGCAAGCGCGGATTTAGGCGTGACACCCGTGTTTTTTGTCCACTCTGTCCTGACAAGCCTGGTCTTTGCCTTGGTGAATGTTTTGAACGCTACCACTCAAAAGTGAAGTTTTAGCGTAGGGTACAGCATTTCACAGACAAGGACACACTTACACAGGGTCTCCCAAGATGCCATTACATTTTGAGAGACCCGAACCATTACAGTTGTTAAAGTTACACAAAAAAGTGTAAAAAAGAAAAAAAAAACGTAAAAAACAAAACACAAAAAAAATATAAAATAAAAAAAACAAAAATAGTTGTCGTTTTATTGTTCTCGCTCTCTCTCTATTTTCTCTCTATTGTTCTGCTCTTTTTTACTGTATTCTATTCTGCAATGTTTTATCATGCTTGCTTTTCAGGTATGTAATTTTTTGTTTTCAGGTACGCCATTCAGTTGCAGCGCGGATCTATTTATCTTGACAGCAACAGCGTTTGCTCCCACGATACATAAAGCCGTGACTCCAACGCTGTAGGAGGTGATTTCACCACCACAGTTTAAAAAAAGAGCATATATGCCGAAGCATGGGGGCAGCAGGGGCGGAGGAGCGATTTTGCTCCTAATGCCGCGTATTTACGGTCGAAATTCCGACGGAGGCTTGCCCGTGGAAAAGTCCGACCGTGTGTACGCGGCATAACTTTTTTGCGGGAGGATGCCCCCATGCTTCGGCATATATATATTTTAGGCACAGGTTGCGTTAAAAAAAATGTTTTATTTTTTACTAAGTTTTGTTTTGGTATTTGCTTTGCAGGTATGGCATGGTAAGGTCTTACTGTTGTACTGTAATGTTACTTTGTTTTAATGTTAACCATCATTTGCTTAGCAGGTACGCCATTCAGTTGCATCGCGGATTTATTTATCTTGACAGCAACAGCGTTTGCTCCCACGATACATAAAGCCGTGACTCCAACGCTGTAGGAGGTGATTTCACCACCACAGTTAAAAAAAGAGCATATATGCCGAAGCATGGGGGCAGCAGGGGCGGAGGAGCGATTTTGCTCCTAATGCCGCGTATATACGGTCGAAATTCCGACGGAGGCTTGCCCGTGGAAAAGTTCGACCGTGTGTACGCGGCATAACCTTTTATGCCGCGTACATACGGTTGAAATTCCGACGAAGGCTTGCCCGTGGAAAAGTCCGACCGTGTGTACGCGGCATTACTTTTTTGCGGGAGGATGCCCCCATGCTTCGGCATATATGCCCATCATTAGAAGTGGGTGGATGAAGGGAGGTATTCTAATGGTGGGCATACCCACCGATCAATCTCTTTTTTTCGTTCAGCCAACAGGCTGCATGAAAAAAAAGACTACAATACATGTCCAACAAGGACCAGCAACGTACTGGTATGTTGCTGGACTTTGAATGGTTATACCAGATTGATGCCTGCGGGTATCATTCTTTTCAGCCAGCGGCCGGCTTTCATGTAAAAGCAATCCTAGTGGCTAATTAGCCTCTGGACTGCTTTTACAAGCAGTGGGAGGGAATGCCCCCCCCGGATATAAACAGCGCCATTGGGAAATTGGGAAAACATTTTATCACACCGATCTTGGTGTGGTCAGATGCTTTGAGGGCAGAGGAAAGATCTAGGGTCTAACCCCCCATTTTTTTTCAAAAAAAGAGTACCTGTCACTACTTATTGCTATCATAGGGGATATTTACATTCCCTGAGATAACAATAAAAATGATAAAAAAAAAAAAATATGGAAGGAACAATTTAAAAATAAAATAAAAAAGCAAAATAAATAATAAAAAAAAAAAAAAAAAAAAGCACCGCTGTCCCCCCCTGCTCTTGCGCAAAGGCGAACACAAGCGTCGGTCTAGCGTCATATGTAAATAGCAATTGCATCATGCATGTGAGGTATCACCGCGAAGGTCAGATCGAGGGCAGTAATTTTAGCAGTAGACCTCCTCTGTAAATCTAACGTGGTAACCTGTAAAGGCTTTTAAATGCTTTTAAAAATGAATGTAGTTTCTCGCCGCTGCGCGTTTGTGCGCAATTTTAAAGCATGTCGTGTTTGGTATCCATGTACTTGGCCTAAGATCATCTTTTTTATTCCATCAAACATTTGGGCAATGTAGTGTTTTTTAGTGCTATTTTGGCATTTTATGGCCTTCGAAACTGTGATAGGTAGTGAGGAGTGAAATCAAAAATTTGCGCCCTTAGAAATCCTGAAGGCGGTGCTTGGTTTCCGGGGTCCTGTACGTGGCTAGGCTCCTAAAAAGTCCCACACATGTGGTATCCCCGTACTCAGGAGAAGCAGCAGAATGTATTTTGGGGTGCAATTCCACATATAACCATGGCATGTGTGAGCAATATATCATTTAGTGACAACTTTTTGTAATTTTTTTTTTTTTGTCATTATTCAATCACTTGGGACAAAAAAAAAAATATTCAATGGGCTCAACATGCCTCTCAGCAATTTCCCTGGGGTGTCTACTTTCCAAAATGGGGTCATTTGGGGAGGTTTTGTACTGCCCTGCCATTTTAGCACCTCAAGAAATGAGATAGGCAGTCATAAATTAAAAGCTGTGTAAATTCCAGAAAATGTACCCTAGTTTGTAGACGCTATAACTTTTGCGCAAACCAATAAATATACGCTTATTGACATTTTTTTTACTAAAGACATGTGGCTGAATACATTTTGGCCTAAATGTATGACTACAATTGAGTTTATTCGATTTTTCTTATAGCAAAAAGTAGAAAATATCATTTTTTTTCAAAATTTTCGGTCTTTTTCCGTTTATATCGCAAAAAATAAAAATCGCAGAGGCAATCAAATACCATTAAAAGAAAGCTCTATTTGTGGGAAGAAAAGGACGCAAATTTCGTTTCAGTACAACATTGCATGTCCGCACAATTTACAGTTAAAACAGCGCAGTGCAAAATTCTGAATTCACCTCTGGTCCTTTAGCTACCAAATGGTCCGGGGCTTAAGTGGTTAAACAGTCCCCTATTTTGTAGAAGCTATAATTTTTGCGCAAAACGATCAATAAACGCTTATTGCGATTTTTTTTACCAAAAATATGTAGAAGAATACTTATCGGCCTGAACTGAGGAAAAAAAATTATTTTATATATTTTTGGGGGATATTTATTATAGCAAAAAGAAAAAATATTACATTTTTTTCAAAATTGTCGCTCTATTTTTGTTTATAGCACAAAAAATAAAAAGCGCAGAGATGATCAAATACCACCAAAAGAAAGCTCTATTTGTGGGGAAAAAAAGACGTCAATTTTGTTTGGGAGCCACGTCGCACGACCGCGCAATTCTCAGTTAAAGCGACTCAGTGCCGAATCGCAAAAGGTGGTCTGGTTATTAAGCAGCAATATGGTCCGGGGCTGAAGTGGTTAACAAAAGGTGACTTGTGCCCTATTAATAATTAGGAGTAGCATCTCCTCCATGTTCTACATTTAGAAGAGTTGTACAAGAATATTCTTGCACAACTCTTTTCTGGGCTCATGCACACTGCAACTCAAAGAAGCTCAAAGAAGCGGCGCCTACAGGCTTTTGAGCATCTACTGTATTTATCGGCGTATAACACGAGCCGACGTATAACACGCACCCCAAGTTTAGGAGGGAATTTTAAGGGAAAAAACTTTTAGGAGGGAAGTTCAAGGAAAAAAAACTTACATTTAAATGCAGCCTTGTCCATCATTGCAGCCTTGCCCAGTGTCCACCTGCAGCCTTGCCCAGTGCCTTTGCAGCCTTGCCCAGTGTCCATATGCAGCCTAGCCCAGTGCCTTTGCAGCCTAGCCCAGTGCCTTTGCAGCCTTGCCCAATGCATTTGCAGCATTGCCCAGTGCCTTTGCAGCCTTGCCAGTCTCTGCGATTTTTAAAATTGGCGCTGATTTCCGCGTGGAGAGGAGCGAGCGGAGCCGAGTGTACTTCGGCTAGACTCGGCTCCTCTCGCAGTCCCGCCCATCTCTGACTGTGCCGCTGACCTACAGAAAGCCGAGTGTACTTCGGCTAGACTCGGCCCTGCTCACAGTCAGGGGCGAGACTTGCGAGAGGAGCCGAGACTAGCCGAAGTACACTCGGCTTTCTGTATGTTAGCGGCGCAATCAGTGGAGATGGGCGGGACTGCGAGAGGAGCCGAGTAAAGCCAAGTGTACTTCGGCTTTGTGTATCTCGGCTCCTCTCGCTCGTTTCAGCAGGGGATCGGCGGGGGATCGGCGTATAACACGCACCCACGATTTTCCCCTGATTTTAAGGGGAAAAAAGTGCGTGTTATACGCTGATAAATACGGTAATTTTTTTCTGCCTGGAAACCCTCCTACATGTAAGCCAATGTGTCCATACACACTGTGGCTTTTTCAGGCTTTTACAGGCAGAAAACCCCCCCCCCCACCAAACTTGCATTTTGAGAAAGGAGAAGACACAGAAGTGACTAAAAATGCACGAAATTGTATGAAAAAGCTCAAAGAAGTTTGCAAATACAAAAAATCTAATATATAGGAAACATCAGCTGAGGGGAGGGTTTGTGAAAAAAAAAAACGCTTATGCTCAAAGGAGCTCAGAGAAGCTCAATTAAAATGTACAAAAGAGCCCGAAAAAGTACACGCTTCTTCAAGCTAAAACAAAAGCTCAAATGCCTGTAAAAACAGCTTTTATTTTTGAGCTGTAGCATGCATGATCCCTCTGATTCCCCACATTGACTGTTAGTACTGTACCTTTTTCAACTCCTCCTTCAGAGTTCCCCAGGAGTCCCAAGAATAAAAACTTCAACCCCCTGCTTAATGTTATTATGGCAGTTTAAGCAAGTAGCAGGTTCCTTTTACGTTTAGTGGTTTACAGTTAAAGGGCGTTTTTTTTTTACAGTCTCTAAATTTACAAGCTTCAGGATTCTTTTTACCTGCTGTTATAAAAAAAAAGGCTTCCTATATAATTTAAATACAGTACAGACCTAACCACCCACAATGATAACACACAGCAAAACAGAAATGCATTTGTGATTATTCCGCCCTTGCCCGCCCCTCGTCTCCCAACGCCGATTCTGTAATAAAAGAGACTCGCTCTATTTTTATCCAGTAAGTCCGTGTGTACGCGGTCACTACAGCACTCCGGAGAAAAAAGCTTAAGCTTCCCACGGTGTCCACACAGAAACCTTGCAGTGGGAAGGTTTATATTTCTGAGTGATGAATGAAAAAATAACAGCGGGGAACGGCCATTTCCATCACGTTCACAAGCTTAAGAGGGCATTTCAAATAAACAGGGCTGCATAGTTATTTTAACATACTCTACGTGAAGGTGTTTATACACCGGGTCCTGGGATGTATGCAATTTAATGGACGAAGATCAACATCAACCAGACAACATGCGGTGTGAGTCAACACGCAAGGTGGTGTATACTTATGAAATGGATGGCTAATGCCCTGTACACCAAGTCGGTTTTTCCGATGAAAAAAGTCCGATGGACTTTTTTCATCGGACAGACCGATCGTGTATGGGCTCCATCTGACTTTTTTCCATCGGTGTTAAAAAATAGAACGTTTTAAATTTTTCTGATGAAAAAAACTGATAGGAAATTACGATCGTCTGTGTGGAACTCCAACAGAGAAAAAACCCACGCATGCTCAGAATCAAGTCGACGCATGCTCAGAAGCATTGAACTTCATTTTTCTCGGCTCGTCGTAGTGTTTTACGTCACCGCGTTTTGGACAGTCGGAATTTTGTCTGATGGTGTGTAGGCAAGACTGATGAAAGTCAGCTTCATCGGAATTCCGACGGAAAAATTCCATCGGATTTTATCCCAACGGAAATCCGATCGTGTGTACAGGGCATAAGGTGTTTCAGCTGAAGCAAAACAAGCTGGCCATTTGCAGACTGGAAATGTCTTTCACTTGGCCAAGTTTGAAGGCAAGACTAGTCTGCTGGGACTTCCGAGCTCTACTCAAATTCTCCAGATAACAGTGTGTATAAGGGTGCTCTGCATAGGTGTGCGCACAGGGTGTGCCAGGTGTGCTCAGGCACACCCCAATCGCTCTGTGCAGCACATATTCCCCCTACTACTCTGGCTCCCCCCCTCTTTCCCCCGCAGTGATGCTGGCTTCCCTCCTCTCCTCTCGGATGTTGCTGCAGGGATGTTTTAGGATAAGTGAAGGAAGGGGCCGGTAAATATGTCCCCTTCTGAAGGGACATCGTGAGAGATCGGTAGTGTGTGCTTGAGCTTTCGGGTGCACACCCTAATGCAATAGGCTGCGCACACCTATGCTGCTCTGAGTAACAAACCAAGCAGATATCAGTCTATGTAGACATAGAAGAGGGTCTTCATTCACTTCCGGCAGCACTTGAAGAGAGAAGCAAACTGGAAGTAAAATTAAAAGAAAAAAAGGCGCCTCTAAGTGCAGAAGTAAAACTTTATATTTCCCAAAAGGGTTAAAAACCCTTATAAAAGGGTGGCTGGGTAGGAGCACATCATATTAGTAATATGGCAGGTGGTCTGGCGTTCTGCTAGTCCCAAGGAGTCTCAGGGATATTCGGAGGTATAATTCTATGGTAGCATGTTGATGACATTACTTCCGGTTTGCTGTCCACACGGGTTGTCGGTCCCTACCCACTGACGTCACTTCCTGGATATGGCTTCCATGCTGTCTCAGCTGTTTGCTGTATTATAAAGTGTGAGCTGGAGTATGGCTTCAATTTGTTAGTGTATCTAAATCTGCCAATACATTTAATGCTCCCCTAGGCCAGTGTTTCTCCACTCCAGTCCTCAAGGCACACCAACAGGTCATGTTTTCAGGCTTGCCATTATTTTGCACAGGTGATTTGATCCGTTTCACTGCCTTAGTAATTACCACAACTGTTTCATCTGAGGGAAATTCCAAAAACATGTCCTGTTGGAGAGCCTTGAGGACTGGAGTTGAGAAACACTGACCAAGACTGATAATGCTGCTTATTCATCCAGAGTTGTGTCTCACTAACACAGGAGAGGTGTTATTGGTCAGATCACCAGGGGAAAACAGAGGGGGAAAAAAGAAAACTGATGTAGTCACCACATCTAATGATTGGTAAGCTGCAATATATTACATTTTCGGTTTTGGGTTTAAGGTGTTACTAAACCCACAACCGTAAAATCAGTCTGTATATGCAGTAAAGCATGCTTGTTATACTCACTGTGGAACCTAAGGGGTTAATTCTGTGCATTTGGTATTAAAGTGATTGTAAAGCTTCAAGTTTTTTTTTTTTTTTTTTTAAATAACAAACATGTCATACTTACCTCCACTGTGCAGTTCGTTTTGCAGTGTGGCCCTGATCCTCCTCATCTGGGGTCCCCCCAACGGCGCTCGCGGCTCCTCCCCGAATCATATAACCCCCTAGGGGAAGCGCTCTCCTGGGGGGTTACCTTGCAGGCACGCTCCCGAGTCCACCATTCGGCATCCATAGACGCTGAATATAGGACTCGGCCCCGCCCCCCGGAACCCGTGTCATTGGATTTGATTGACAGCAGCAGGAGCCAATGGCTGCGCTGCTATCAATCTATCCAATCAAGAGCCGAGAACCCCGGGCAGAGGAAGAGCGCATCTCTGCTGAGGGAAATTCCAGGGCTCAGGTAAGTAAAACGGAGGGGCTGGGGCACTGCCAGGTGTTTTTTCACCTTAATGCATAGGATGCATTAAGGTGAAAAAGCACGAGGGTTTACAACCCCTTTAAGGCTGTTTGATTCTGTCTCTCTGATCCTCCTCTTCTTCCACTGTCTCCAAAAAATAACCTGATATTTACAGAGCCAGGGGACAGGCTGCACATGCTCAGTTTGATGTGTATTGCTTATTTTTTTCTTCTTCTTGGGACAGTGTACAAGTACAAGTCACAAGACTGCTATATACTACTGATGATGAGAAAAGGTATTTAGCAGTTTATATTTACTAAAATAATTGGATTTCCATGTTCTGTGTACTGTGAGAGACCAGATATAGTGAATGCAGAGTCCTGGGTTTAGTAACACTTTATTACCGCTTTTTTTTAAAATACATTATTGGCTGAGCCTTTAAAAAGTGCGTTCATCCAAAACTAAAAACCCATATTTTGAGTATCATAAACAGGTTAAAAAAAACATGTAAATGTCGTACAATTATGCTTCTGTTGGTGCAATTAGAAAACCTGGCTAAACATTCTTTAGAACTTCCACGGCCATGGGCCCAGGAGTTGTCATATTATATCTCCTCAATCAGCCTCGCCCAAAGGCTAAGGAGGGGCTGGTATCATTGGTGTATATACAAATAATCAAACAAGTCAAGTGTGGGGTATTTATTGAACAGCTAATTCTGCACTCCTATAAGCTGATTTTTGTATACCATCAATATCACACCTGATCTCACAAAGTTCCCGGAGGTAAAACTGCGTATGAATGCGACGAAAGGGACAACATGTTGAATTGTGATTTATTATACAATCAGCTAGGACATAATGTACCATTGATTCACTTAGGTAAAGGGTACCTTGCAGTCACTCTGGGCCTAGCTAAGCATTAGGGGAAATATAGAAGATTGGTTTCAGCACCATGGACAAGGCTCACAGCAATAGCGTATCCGGGGGGTAATGTTTTGAAACAGCAAAATTCAATAGCTTATAACCAAATCTCTTTACCTTTCGTGCACTAAAAAAATGACTTTCATCATTTATTTTTATGTAGGTTTTAATATTTACTGGAAAGGGTAAGTTCACCCATTATATCTGCAGATCCCAGCCTGTGATGGTCACACCGCTGTAGCAAAGGAAACTGCAGGAAATAAAACAAAAAAAAAAGCATCTAACCAATATTAAATGAGGCCTAGAACAAAGGAAACATACTGTATAAAATGCCACTGCGAAAATGCTACATTCCTGGCTGTGATGGCAATTTTCAATGGGTTCAATTTTTTATTTAATTTTTTATTTTTATTTTTTTGATTCAAGTATGCAGCTTGGAAGTTTTGATTTC
Organism: Rana muscosa; assembly: GCA_029206835.1. Lineage (NCBI taxonomy): Eukaryota > Metazoa > Chordata > Amphibia > Anura > Ranidae > Rana > Rana muscosa. The sequence goes on along the minus strand of CM055128.1, from coordinate 289,782,864 downwards.
AATCTGCCGCATGTTTTTTTTTTTTTTTTGGTCAGTGATTCTAAATACTTAAAGCGCAGGTTCACCGGATTTTTTTTTTTTAAAAGCCACAAATACTGCAGCTGCTGACTTTTAAAAAAAAGGACACTTACCTGTCCAGGTCGCCCGCAACGTCGGCAGGCGAAGCCGAGCTACCACTCGGCTCTCGGCTTCCCCTGCCGCCATCCTCGGTGAGGGAATCGGGAAGTGAAGCGCTGCGGCTTCACTGCCTGGTTCCCTAAGGCGCATGCGTGAGTCGCGCTGCGCCGTCCTCACTGGTTCCCGTTGTGTTCTGGGAGCCGAGTGTTTCCCAGAACACAACGGGGGGGGGGGGGGTGGATTTGCGACGCGCAGGGGCGGGACTCCCGCGGGAGTCTGCTCCCGGAAGTGGTGAAAATACCTGTTTTTTATACAGGTATCTGCACCCCCTCCCCCCTGAAAGGTGCCAAATGTGACACCGGGGGGGAGGGTTCCGAAAAGCGGAGGTCCACTTTTGGGTGAACCTCCGCTTTAAAGAGGAAGTAAATCCTGATGGGTTATACTTCCTCTTTAGCCCCTTGCAAAGCCTGCAAATGAAAAGCATAATGGGCTAGTATGCATCGCATACTAGCCCATTATGTGCCACTTACCTGCAAAAGAATCCAGCGATATCTCCAGAGTAGGCAGCGTCCATCTTCTGGCCCCTCTTCCTTCCACGCCACGGACTCCAGCTCTGTGATTCGCCGGAGCCGCGATTCATGGCACAGGCTGGGGAAGAAACAGCACTTACTTTTGTTTCTTCCCTGCGCATGCGCCGTTGGTATTTACGGCAGACTACAAGTGAAATATCTCCTAAACGGCGCACATTTAGGAGATATTTCCACTACCTATAGGTAAGCCTTATTCTAGGCTTAATTATAGGTAGAAGTCGATACAAAGGATTTAAAGAAGAGTTCCAGTTACCTGCGGAAAAAATAAAAGTCAGCAGTTACAAAAACAGCCACTCGCCTGTCCCACAATGCAGCAGTGTGGTCACCCCTGTTGGTCTCACCCACTGTCTTCGGTCCCCGGTGCCGGCATCTTCACTATGGGCACCCGGCTGTGACAGCTTGCGGCTTCACAGCCGGGTGCTCACTGCACTCGGAAACAGAAGTTCTCCTCCCTCCCTCCCCCTGCAGTCTTCTGGGACACTGTACATGGTGAATGGTGGATGTAGTCTTCTGGGACCTGTTAGTGTCCCAGAAGACTGCAGGGGGAAGGGAGGGAGGAGAACGTCTGTTTCCACGCGCCGCGGAAGTCATAACGGTAGTGGGAAGCGGGTACCTGTCAAAATTGGGTACCTGCCCCCCCCCACCCCACACTACTTAAAAGTGCCAATTGTTCAAGAGAAGTGGGGAATGAGTCCCTAAAATGGAACTTCCCCTTTTGGGTGGAGCTCTGCTTTAAGTACAAAGAGTAGCATAACATAGAGTAGCATTGTCAGAAGCAGGTCCGAAATGTGTCAACCTACCTACTTTCCTACATACACTTTATTGTCAAAAGTATTGGGACACCTGCCTCGCGCATGAACTTTAATGGCATCCCAGTCTTAGTCCGTAGGGTTCAATATTAAGTTGGCCCACCCTTTGCAGCTATAACAGCTTCAACTCTTCTGGGAAGGTTGTCCACAAGGTTTAGGAGTGTGTTGGCTTTGGATGGACCAGTCTATTTGATAATAGCCAAATGCCATACCTAAAAAGGATTAGGTATATTTCATAGTAGGAACATTCCTTATATTATCACTTAGCAGTTGGTATAAGTCAGGATGTAACCTGCTTTTTCACATCAGCCTAGACCGAGGCTACACGGGCAAGGGAAGGCAAGCAAAGTGGCTGAAAAAAAAAACATGCCTCTAAGTGAAACAAAGCCGTTTCATTGGACTTCTTGTTTTAATTCCCTCTCAAAGTCCATAAAACCCTCCTACATTTATGCGTTGACACTGAGCATGTGAGACGAGGACACGGCCAGTTTATAATTGGAAAAGCATTCCCCATGAGCCTCACCTCCATCTGAGTGAGGCCGATTGAACGCGATCTTGATTTGCTGCGCCTCTTGTGAAACAAACACATTTCAGCAGTGGATATTCAGCAGCATCTAATGCAATAAAAATAAAAGAGATTGCATCTCTAGCATATCAGCTAAAATAATTAAAAGCCACTTGTAGGACCATGGGCAGCCGGCAAAGTCATTTCTGGCATGTGTTCTGCACACCAAAATGAAGCCTTTTATTGGAGGCTAGCTCTGGTGGAAGTGGAGAGAAGGTTAGTTCAGCTCTAGAAAACAATATGCAAACTCTAATCTACAGTGATTCAAATGATTTGACAAGCTTTTTTGATGTTTCTAATTCTTAGCATTTTATATTCTATATTCCAGTTTCTTAATTTATACTGCTCTCTACCTCTGAAATCTTTTATGGCCCTTTCACGCGGGTGATCTGATCAGGTCTGGAGCGGACCCCTGGCCCTGGTACATTTCAATCTCATAATAAGCCCCGTACACACGGTCGGACTTTTTTCCAACAAACTTCATTTTGAGCAAGTTTGACAAAAAATCAGACCGTGTGTACGCTCCATCGGACAAACTTTTTTGGTTTTCATCGGACAAAAGTTCGGTCTGCAAACGGACAAACTTTTGCCCAACAAAAGTCTGATGGAGCAAAGTCCGACCGTGTGTACAGAAAACCATCGGACTTTAGTCCGATGGACAAAACAAATAATGTTAAAATCAACCAACAATAGCAGAAGTTGACCAAAGGGTGGCGGTAAAGAGCAGAAAAGAGCTGTTGGAAAAAGTTTTGGGAAAGTTTGCAGAAAAGTCCTGTGGTGTGTATGCTATGGGTGTGCCCGGCCAACTCCGTTCGGACAAAAATCCACGGAAAAGTCCGATGGAAGTCCGACCGTGTGTACGAGGCTTTAGCTTTCACACATGCTTAAAGGAGTTGTAAAGATACAAATTTACCTACTGTATTACTAATCTCTGTTACATAATGATATAGAATAAGTTGATTATTTCCTTTGAAAATACTTTATTTCCTGTTAAAATAGTGTGTAATTATCGCCGTCCTGCTTTCCTCTAGCGATTCTATCCTTTACTTCTGGGTTTTCATTGCGCATGCATTAAAGCGCCGTCACAGCGACAACGGAACTACATTTCCCTGTATGCTTAGCGGCATCGCGCATTGCCATTTTTTCTGAATCTCAACATTCTCGTGCACACGCCGCACATTTTAAACGCCCATTCCCGCCTCCCCAGCACCTATTGTAGACACGCCCACTAACCCCCAGCCTCCATGTCTGTGAAACATAGAGAGCGTCTCCACGCAGGGCTGTAGTCCAAAGAAGGGGGCGAGCACGATCACTCACCACCAGGCAAAACGGCTCGATTGATGGTGACAAGCTCCATGAAGAGGAACAGGAAGTGAGGATTTTAAACAAGGATTATTGACATTTAGAAGGGAAATCGAAGGAACAGGAAAGTGAACTAGCACTGCACTAGCTTAAAGGAAGCTAGTTAGCAAATAAAAAATGTACCTTTACAACCCCTTTAAGGCCCCTTGATGGTGGCAAATGGCTCCCACACATGTATTTGATATATTTTGATGAATGAAGTTGGGACCACCATTATAATGATAATGTGATTTAGGAAGCAGGGTTTGAATAAGGTCTCTCTGCCAGCTAGTATGTCTGATTAATATACAGTTCATATATATATATGTATACACACACTCACACACACACATATATATATATATATATATATAAACACACACTATATTGTCAAAAGTATTGGGACACCTGCCACGCACATGAACTTTAATGGCATCCCAGTCTTGAGTTGGCCAACCCTTTGCAGCTAAGTCCCATAGACACACTGATAAACCTTGTGGACAGTAGGGATGAGCTTCGAGTTCGAGTCGAACTCATGTTCGACTCGAACATTGCTTGTTCGCCCGTTCGCCGAACAGCGAACAAATTGGGGTGTTCGCGGCAAATTCGAAAAATCTATGGGAGAAATCTAAAGTGCTAATTATAAAGGCTTATATGCAAGTTATTGTCCTAAAAAGTGTTTGGGGACCCGGGTCCTGCCCCAGGGGACATGTATCAATGCAAAAAGAAGTTTTAAAAACGGACATTTTTTCGGGAGCAGTGATTTTAATAATGCTTAAAGTGAAACAATAAAAGTGAAATATTCCTTTAAATTTCGTACCTGGGGGGTGTGTATGATATGCATGTGAAGTGGCGCATGTTTCCCGTGCTTAGAACTGTCCCTGCAAAAAATGACATTTTTGAAAGAAAAAAAGTATTTTAAAACTGACTCGCGGCTATTAATGAATTGTCGGCTCCCGGCAATACATACAAAAGTCATTGATAAAAATAAAAAAAAAGCGTGGGGGTTCCCCAGAATTCAATTACCAGGCCCTTCAGGTCTGGAATGGATATTAAGGGGAACCCCGCCGCAAATTTAAAAAAAAATTGACGTGGGGTTCCCCCAAATATCCATTCCAGGCCCTTCAGATCTGGCATGGATTTTAAGGGGAACTCCACCCCAAATTTAAAAAAAAATGGCGTGGAGTCCCCCTAAAAATCCATACCAGACCCCTTATCCGAGCACGCAACCTGGCCGGCCGCAGGGGAAAAGGGGGGGACGAGAGAGTGGCCCCCCTCCCTCCTGAACCGTACCAAGCCACATGCCCTCAACATGGGGAGGATGTCCCCATGTTGATGGGGACAAGGGCCTCATCCCCACAACCCTTGCCCGGTGGTTGTGGGGGTCTGCGGGCAGGGGGCTTATCGGAATCTGGAAGACCCCTTTAACAAAGGGGACCCCCAGATCCCGCCCCCCCCCATGTGAATTGGTAAGGGGTACATTGTACCCCTACCATTTCACGAAGAAAGTGTAAAAAAATGTAAAAAAAAACACACAAACACCTTGAAAAAGTCCTTTATTTAAAAAAAAAAAAAAACAGCGGTGAAATCCAGTGTCCCGCGGCGATCCCGATGTCCAGCGCTGTCCTTCATTGGTTGTGCCTGAGCGGACCTGATGGGGAACTCCCTCTCAGTATTTTAAATGTATAGACCCGCCCCTTCTAAAGTTCCCCATCAGGTCCGCCAGCGGACCAGATGCGGAACATGAGAAGGGGCGGGTCTATACATGTATTACCAAAGTGAGAGCAGTTCCCCATCAGGTCCGCCTCCTCGGTATGTCGGACCCGCCTACGTCATTGGCTTGAGCGGGGAACTTCCTTCATATGTAAATTTAAATTACACAGTGAAGGAAGTTCCCCGCTCAAGCCAATGATGTAGGCGGGTCCGACATACCGAGGAGGCGGACCTGATGGGGAACTTCTCTCACTGTGGTAATACATGTATAGACCCGCCCCTTCTCATGTTCCGCATCTGGTCCGCTGGCGGACCTGATGGGGAACTTTAGAAGGGGCGGGTCTATACATTTAAAATACTGAGAGGGAGTTCCCCATCAGGTCCGCTCAGGCACAACCAATGAAGGACAGCGCTGGACATCGGGATCGCCGCGGGACACTGGATTTCACCGCTGTTTTTTTTTTTTTTTTTTTTTTAAATAAAGGACTTTTTCAAGGTGTTTGTGTGTTTTTTTAAACATTTTTTTACGCTTTCTTCGTGAAATGGTAGGGGTACAATGTACCCCTTACCAATTCACATAGGGGGGGGGCGGGATCTGGGGGTCCCCTTTGTTAAAGGGGTCTTCCAGATTCCGATAAGCCCCCCGCCCGCAGACCCCCACAACCACCGGGCAAGGGTTGTGGGGATGAGGCCCTTGTCCCCATCAACATGGGGACATCCTCCCCATGTTGAGGGCATGTGGCTTGGTACGGTTCAGGAGGGAGGGGGGGCCGCTCTCTCGTCCCCCCCTTTTCCCCTGCGGCCGGCCAGGTTGCGTGCTCGGATAAGGGGTCTGGTATGGATTTTTAGGGGGACTCCACGCCATTTTTTTTTAAATTTGGGGTGGAGTTCCCCTTAAAATCCATGCCAGATCTGAAGGGCCTGGAATGGATATTTGGGGGAACCCCACGTCAATTTTTTTTTAAATTTGCGGCGGGGTTCCCCTTAATATCCATTCCAGACCTGAAGGGCCTGGTAATTGAATTCTGGGGAACCCCCACGCTTTTTTTTTATTTTTATCAATGACTTTTGTATGTATTGCCGGGAGCCGACAATTCATTAATAGCCGCGAGTCAGTTTTAAAAGACTTTTTTTCTTTCAAAAATGACACTTTGTGCAGGGACAGTTCTAAGCACGGGAAACATGCGCCACTTCACATGCATATCATACACACCCCCCAGGTACGAAATTTAAAGGAATATTTCACTTTTATTTTTTCATTTTAAGCATTATTAAAATCACTGCTCCCGAAAAAACGGCCGTTTTTAAAACTTCTTTTTGCATTGATACATGTCCCCTGGGGCAGGACCCAGGTCCCCAAACCCTTTTTAGGACAATAACTTGCATATTAGCCTTTATAATTAACACTTTAGATTTCGAACGTTCGAGTCCATTGTATTTAATAGGGTTCTAAAGTTTACACGAACATTTTGTCTGTTCGCAGGTTCTGGTGCGAACCGAACAGGGGGGTGTTCGGCTCATCCCTGGTGGACAGCCTTCCCAGAAGAGTTGAAGCTGTTAAATCTGCAAAGGGTCGGCCAACTCAATATTGAACCCTACAGACTAAAGCCTCATACACACGATTGGATTTTCTGCGGACAAAGCGTAGGACTTTTGTCCGAAGGGCGTTGGCCATGAACTTGTCTGGCATACAAAACGGCAAAGAATTGTCGGCCAACTAACACAAAACTACGTGTTTTTTCAGCTCTTTAGCGCCACCCTTTGGGCAACTTCTGCTAATGTTGTGTTATGGTTAGCATTGCTTCTGAGCATGCGTGTTTGTACTTTGGATTTTTTTCCGAAGGACTTCTGCACACACGATCGGATAATCCGGCAGCACACATTTGTTGTCAGAAAATTTTAAAGCCTGCTATCCAACATTTGTTGCCGGAAAATCCGACAACAATTGTCCGATGGAGCATACAAACGGTCAGATTTTCCGACAACAGCCTGCCATTACACAATTCCCATCGGAAAATCCAATCGTGTGTACGAGGCTTAAGACTGGGATGCAGGAGACAGGTGTGCCAATACTTATACTTTTGGCAATATAGTGTGTATATATATATATATATATATATATATATATATATATATATATATATATAATTTTTTATTTATTTTTTATTTTTTTGTCTTGTTTGTTTTGTTGTTTGGTTTTGTACTTGTGTTCCTGTTGCATTGGTTCAGTAGCAAAATATACCGGAAAACAATTTAGGCTCCACGCACACTAGCTTTTTTTAAGCTAAAAAAACACTAGAAAAAATGCTAGATAAAAAAAATACGCTGGTAATAGCTTTCTGTAGTAGCGTTTAAGAGCATTAGCATTTTATTAGTGTTTTTAGCAGTAAAAAGAAAAAAAAATCAACAACGCTATTAGTAGCGTTTAGGAGCATTTAGGAGCGTTTCTGCTGGAAAAACGCTCCAAGAAACGCTACAAAAACATTTTTTTTTCTGCTCCTAGACGCTGAAGCTCAAAAAATGCTAATAGCCTAAAGCAGTGTGCATGGACACATAGGATAACACTATTTAGCTTCTAGGATCTTATAAAAACGCTAGTGTGCATGGAGCCTTAACAATGCTTGAAACCAGGTAAATGACTTCCGGTTGTAAAACATTTTCCCCTTCCCAGCATCAAATCTTACTTTTTTGAGGCTGGATTTACACTAAAAGTGCGCAGTGGCTCACAGCAGGAGTCCGGTGCGCCCCCATTCAAAATTTCAGTCCGAATTTTGGGCTGAATTCTGACCTGAAACGGATCAAAAGACGCACAGGACTCCTGTGCAATTCACACCGGAGCCGCTCTGGAGATGTGTGAACCGGCTCCATAGAGCGCCGGTCACAATCTCCTGACATGCGGTGAAAGCCACATCCAATTCGCAATAGTTTGAATCCAGCCTGAGGGTAATTTTGTAAAACAGACAGACATAGCAGCCTTATACCTGGTGCAGGTAAAAGCAAGCAATTGTAACATGCTACAACCAGCACCTCTGCTTTTTCTTTCCTCCGGCTTTTCTAGAATATCCCCATAGAAAGGAAATGTAAACAGCTTGAATACAGCTACTCAATAACAGTCAGGCTGAAGTGGGACATCTCTTACTGCCTCTACAAATATAGCGTCTATTGCTTCTACCAGACTCTGGTGTACAGTTAATGTAGTCGCTGGAGGGTTCCAAATTTACGTTTACACGCACTGCTGGGTGCAATAAGGCCTGCTCTGTCCGTAGGCCTCAATAACAACCTACAAACATTGTCATTACATAGCATGGGCATATGCAATGCGCGGCACAGGTACTGCAATTTCCTGAACAGTAGAGCCTTGCTCAGAGAACAGCCCTTTCCCTTACCAAATGTTAATATGTATTCTAAGATCCACGTATCTCAGTCTAAAATCAAATCAGAAGAAAATAGATAAAAAAAAAAGACATATCTGTATTCTGTTGTTTTCCATGTACACCTTATAAATAATGATATGTATAATCTAGTGGTGCAACGAAATGAAAAAATTCTGGACCTAAAACTCACAATTCATGATGCACTTGGACGAAAACAGAAACCGAAATGGCCAGTTTTAAAATTTTTTTTTTTTTTTTAAATATGATTGTATTATATTCAACTTTTTAATTCAATTTAATGCATTGAAAACGTGGCAAAAGCGCATCAAAAATGCACCCGTGTCACTTTTATGGATGGACCTATAAAAATTGTGGCACAATCACAACAAAATTGCTTGCGTTTTTTGGCGACCATTATCTGCACTTTATTTTCTATCTGCAAAACGCTAATAACCCTATTTTCCTTGTCAAAATATTTTATTGATTGGATCAACAAGTAAATACAAGCAGTTGTAATAAATAATACAACAGTAAACAAATCATGTTTAACATAAATGGTAGAATTTTAAGGTCCACTAAATAGCTACTGTTAGGTAGGTTATTTGACCATTACAGAAAAAAAAAGTAAATTAGTTAATATAACTAAGAATAATTAACTACAATTGAAATAATGCTACCATATAGAGTATTAGCTTAGACCAGAGCTGTTAAAATGTGTTAAATAGAATAATACTTCATTACTGTTCAGTAATAATAACCCTATTCTCAGCTGATGATTTTCGGTGGCCAATAAATCTGTGCATTCCTAGTATAAACAGAGCCATGTGGTGGTAGAACGGGGGGGGGACCGGGGAGAGTGGGACTTTAATTGAAGCACAAGGTTGCAAGAGAGGTGGTGTCAGAATACATTATCACCTTGCCTCTTTGCCAGCTCCAATACACTGTAGAGTAAGAATACAGAACTGGTTTCTCTTTGGCCTTATGTGATCATTTCTCTTTAACATTCCAGTTGAATTGGCCCCCAAACTTTTTTAAACGTCATAGATGCTACATTTAAAAAATGTCATCCTGAGTTGGCGAAGACATTTTGTAATTTTATGAAAAATACAATAATTTTGTACCAAGTTTTGGCTACTGAATATTATGGAATGAAAAACTTAAAGCTTACATGTTAACCTCCAACAAGTCATTTTTGTCTAATTAAGGACATGTTAAAGCGGACCATCAATAAAGAAAAAAATAAAAATCAGCAGCTACAAATACTGTATGTAGCTGCTGACTTTTAATAAAAGGACACTTACCTGTCCAGGGGTCCAGCACCGCACTCACCCAAATCGCTTCTTCTTCGTCCCTAGGCACCGGCATGTTTACTGTGGGCAGCCAGGTGTAATTCCTTGTGTCTTCATAGCCGGACTGTCCACTGCGCATTGGCGAGGGGTAGAGGGGGCGGGGAGTCTACTACCTTTGCATCACTGATATTGCTGACTGGTAACTGGAGATTCATATTTCCTATATCCCTTTATCAATGTGTACAAAGATAGGGGGTACTGATACACTGCAGTAGATTACAAGTTCTAATAAGTCAGTAGGGAAGGTATACAAGTACCACCTTGGCACTACATACATTTACATATACAAGGTAAAGAAACAATCCCCAAGTGGTTTCACCCCTTACACAAATGCCAAAATCCCTGCATAAACATTCTAGACATAAACATTCTAGATTTGAATTGAACTTTTCAGGCATTCCACATATCCACACACATCTGAATGTATAAAATATATTTTATTTGAAACATTCTAAAATTGAAGAATAAAACAAGAGCACAAATGTGATCAAAACATATTGGGTACAATGCTATTCAATCCCAAAGCGTTTCGAACAATACTTTCTTCCTCAGGGGAAACAAGGACCTGTAAAAGACCCAGGTGATCATCACAATAGACATGTGGCCAATATTAAAAGGTCACCCAGAAGACCCCCAAAGTGAGCTCCAAAATAGCTTCCCTCAACAGAACCAAGGGCACCAACTCTCCAGATCACCAAAGGGGGAATTTATTTTAAAACCTTAAAGCTCAAGGTCCAGGATACAACACATACAGAAGCAGACATATTGCTTATACAACCCTCACATCTTCAAAAGGAGGCCCGAATGGGACAGGAGGTCAGAATAAAGGATTTTAAATGGTATTGAGGTAATCAGGACTGAATATAGCTTTCCCTTTCAATTTCAGAATTTCTAATCAACTGAGCTCATCTGCAGACTAGACCTCAGCATTATCGGAGATGAAATTACATCTTTTTTGTTGATCATAAATAACGGTCACTTAAAAAAAAAAAATACTTTATGATCTCCTGCAGCTCTTTGTAGCCATCTGCTGTCTACTTGCACTCCAGCGATGGCTGCATGGCATTTCTCAGGGTGGGGTTCCTGATGGTGACAACAATGGATCATGTCTGGGTAAGGCCCCTTTCACACTTGTACGACTTTAAAGTCGTGCGATTTTGGATCAGTACTACTTTGTACAACTTTGTCACAACTTTGGCATTAACCATTGAAAACATACATGGTGTGAGGTAATTCCTTTTCCTGCCATAGTTGTTTCCAGTTCCTGTTTACTTCCTTGTTGTTGTGGTGTGGTGTGTTGTGACAGAAAATGTTTGCTACTCAATATATTGCCACAGCAGTTGTCATTGCTGCTGCAGCAGTAGCAGTGCATGAGGAAGAAGAGCACATTGTTGCTGAGGGAATAACCAGGAAGTGAATGTGTGCTAGAAAAATGTGCTTGGGAGGGGCTACTATGCTGAAAGGATTGGGTGGGGGGACAAGGGTCAAAAAGCTGCTTGTGCTTACAAAGTCGTACTGAAATCGTACTGAAATCGTGTCTATATTATTCAGGTATGATTTGCATGCTACTTGAGGGTTTACCATTGAGCTCTATGGACATCAACTCGCATGGAAGTTGGACCAAAGTAGTGCAGGGACTACTTTGAAGTCGGCACGACTTAAAGTCGTGCCAATATGAATGGAAGTCATTGAAAATCATGGATGCGATTTTGCAGTCCAAAATCATGGAACAAGTCGTATAAGTGTGAAAGGGGACTAACGTGTGTTAAAAAGGCCATTTGTGGTCTCCTGTTGGAGCTAATGTGACATCACAGGAGCAACATTGAGAGACAGAGTCAGAATGTTGTCACTTTGGGGCGATTTACTAAAATTGGAGCACTCAGAATCTGGTGCAGCTGTGCATGGTGGCCAATCAGCTTCTAACTTCAGCTTGTTCAATTAAGCTTTGGTAATAAAACCTGGAAGCCGATTGGTTTTTATGCAGAAGTGCAACTGACTTTGCACTCTCCAGCTTTAGTAAATAAACTCAGACAGAAGTGTCTGAACAAGGGTGATATTTTGAAGAAAGCTGTAGATTTCACAATACTGAAAATACCATTTAAAATGATATTAACATATTAAAGCTGCCGTTTAATCTGGCTTTATTTTGCATCCCCTGGCTGCTTTTTCCCCCTCCCCTCAACATGCAAATTACATTTAAAAAAAAAACTTGACATTTTCATTACATACAGTGGGGACAATAACAATTTGATCCCCTGCAGAGTTTGCCCACTTACAAAGAAATGAAGGGTCTTTTTATCATAAGTGTATATTAAAGGATAGAGACAGAATATCAACCAAAAATCCAGAAAAAACACATGATACAAATGTTATAAATTGAGTTGCAGTTCAGTGAGTAAAATAAGTATTTGATCCCCAAGCAAAACATGACTTGGTACTTGGTGGAGAAACCCTTGTTGGCAAGCACAGAGGTAAAAAAGAAGAAGAGAGGAACTAGCCAGGTGTAGTGGTAGTCCTGACAGTCTGAGTCACATCCCAAAATATATAGAAATTTGGAAAGAATGCCCCTTGGTTAGTGTGGACAGAGACAGAGGGTAGGTCAGGATATACCAGAAACAACGTAGTGTAAAAAGTAAGAATGATTTTATTATATAGAAAATATCATAAATAACAATTGCATCCAAAAACTCATAAAAACATTGATTTACCGTATTTATCGGCGTTTAACACGCACCCTAACTTTAAGAGGGACGTTTCAAGAAAAAAAACTTTCCCCAGCCCCCTGCGTATAACACGCAGGCAAAGTTTACCCTCTATTTTCAGGGTAAAAAAGTGAGTGTTATACGCCAATAAATACAGTAAGTTGTGTGCTAACAATTAAACAGCTGCCAATATTAATGGGACGCACCCGGATTCCAAACATTAAAATGAATCAATAGGGTGTGTTATACCAAACTTCCCAACATGTTTCAGGGGGACGAAGGAGTTTTTTAAAAAGACATGTAAACTTCCTTCTTCAGGGGTTGTATATGGGCACACTGTTATGTTTCTATCAAGAAAGAGAGAGTATTACATCAACATTGTAACAATTTTGTATCAATTTAAAAGAATATTTGCATATAGCTGATTTGGCTTTGCATCTAAACAGCAGATACAATATAATGTAGAATAAAGTCTAGTACTCACAGCTCAAAATTGTTTTTGCAACACATGCATGCCAAGTAGACGAAACACCGAATCCCAAGGTCCACTGGACTGCAATCCAACACCTCCGGGGGCGTCCCATTAAAGCGGTTGTATACCCTATTTTTAAACTTTTACCTACAGATAAGCCTATACTAAGGCTTACCTGTAGGTAAAAAGAATATCTCCTAAACCTGTACGGTTTAGGAGATATTCCCCTCGCAATGAGCCGCTGACTGCAGTGGCGCATGCTCAGCGGGGATTCTCGGCTAAAGCCGCCGGACCTTGCCGACGCGCGGGAGTGACGACATCGCCGCTCCAGCCACTCACAGCGCTGGAGCGGCGATACCCGGAAGACACGCCGAGGCAAGATGACATCTCCCTCGGCGTGGACCAGGTAAGTTCCCGACGCCTCGTTCTAAGGTAAGTATTTCATAATGAGCTAGCATGCAGTGCATACTAGCTCATTATGCCTTTTGCCTTTCAGGTATGAAAAAAAAAAAAGCTGCAGCGGTTATACAACCGCTTTAATATTGGCAGCTGTTTAATTGTTAGCACACAACTTAAATAAATGTTTTTATGAGTTTTTGTATGCAATTGGTATTTATGATATTTTCTATATAATAAAATCATTCTTACTTTTTACACTACGTTGTTTCTGGTATATCCTGGCCTAGCCTCTGTCTCTGTCTGCACTAACCCAGGGGCATTCTTTCCAAATTGCAAGCACAGGGGTCAGACATTTCTTGTAGTTGGTGACCAGGGTTGCACACATCTCAGGAGGGATTTTGGTCCACTCTTCTTTACTGATCTTCTCTAAATCCTTAAGGTTTCTTGGTCGTCGCTTGGCAACTGGAAGTTTCAGCGCCCCCCATAAATTTTCTATAGGATTAAGGTCTGGAGATTGGTTAGGCCACTTCATGAGCTTAATGTGCTTCTACTTGAGCCACTCCTTTGTTGCCTTGGCCGTATGTTTTGGGTCATTGTCATGCTGGTCATTGCCATCCATGACCCATCTTTAGTGTTCTGGCTGAGGGTTCTTCCCTTGTGCAGGTCTACAATCTTGTTCCGGACGTCTTTTGACAGCTCTTTGGTCTTGTCCATGATGGTAAGGTATTAATGAAAGAAAGAGATTCTGTGGACAGGTGTCTTTTATACACATAACGAGTTATCGTTAGAAGCACCTTCTTAAATTGACAGGACTAATCTGTGTACCACATGAGCACATACTGTAGCCAGCCTGTGGGAGCCAGAATTATTGTTGATTTGTAGGGGGATCAAACACTTATTTTACTCACTGAACTGCAACTCAATTTATAACATTTGTATTGTGTGTTTTTCTGGATTTTTGGTTGATATTCCATCTCTATCACTTAAAAGACACCTATGATAACTAATATAGACCCTTAATTTCTTTGTAAGTGGGCAAACGTACAAAATCTGCAGAGGATCAAATAATTATTTTCCCCAAATGTACCTTATTTTAGATCCAGTAACATCATCATTGGGTCTCTGTGCTTCTCTGTGTAATACAGGCAGGTCTTGGCTTGCGGGAGGAGCCAAAGGGTGTTGTACATAGCTATGTGATGAGACCGCAGGGCCCTGACTCCGTACTCCCCTCAAGAGCCCTGAGTCATGATGCAAGCAGTGGGCTGGCTGGTAGTAGGAGTTATGCAATAAAAACGCCTTGATGGGTCGATGTCATTCTGAAGGAGTGGGCATTCCTAAGTAGACTGTATTTGCATGCAGACCACCCTAGGCAAGGCACTTAGAAAAGCTCTCTAAATGCATATTACATCTAATTGCATGTGTCCCATTGCCTGTGTGAATGAGGCCCTGAGTCTGAGTTCACATATAATTTATTAACTGTATTGGGCCATGGGCATGGTATTAGATTCACTGGCACAGCAAGTGAGGGTGGTATAGTGAGATTTAATAGGAAACAGGGACTGATGCCATCACTGCGCAAGGTGATAGGCATGTTTATCATAAACTATTCCCATTTTTCTTGTTTGTCAGGGTCTCCTAATCCAGGTCTTCATGGTGTGCGATGTCCATTGTTTCCAGATAAAGTAGCTAACACAAAAGCAAGGCTGTCTCGAAAATGTCCTCCATCCAAACGGTGCTCCAAGCAGAACACACGGCTACATTCACAATCAAAATGGAAAACTGTCTGGTTACTTTTTTTTCTCCCCTTTCTGCTTAGTTCAGTGCATTTAAAGTATATTAAAAGCAAATGATCATATGGACTACCTTTCAATTCGTCTTTGTACTGCTTAAGCGTAGCATGAAATGCTATTACAGCTAATGGCCTGCACAGTTTGAGGGAAGAATACGAGCCGAATATGCTGAAATGCCACATTTTCCAAGAGGGACCGGGACAAGCTTTTAGGCTTGCTTTGCATTTGTGACTTTGAATGATATGCACGGAAAGAGAGAGGAAGGTTTGAAAGGCATACACAGAGAAGAAATGCATTAGCACCGAGAGTCGGGGGGTAGTGGGTAATTAGAAAAATTACACTTTCTTACCAGGATCACATCTCTCATTATAACCAGGTTTGGGGAGGCGAGTCGTGGCTCAAACCTGCACTTACCAAATGTGTTATGCGTTGTGGAGGGAATTCAGAGGCAGTGAAATGAGAAATGCACAAAAGGAAACACTTGTAACACTTATACTTATGAGACAAAAGAAAAAAGAGCAGCATGGAATACCTGTAGGTTGATCATTTACAGTCCTCCTGCTACAGAAGAACTAGAACGCCGTACACACAGTCGGACTATTGTCCGGCCAAAAGCACATCGGAATGCTGACGGAAAAGAGAACATGTTCTCTATCTAAACTCCGACGGAATTCTTCGGAATTAAGTCCGATGGGGCACACACACGGTCGGAATATTTGATGAAAAAATTCCGTCGGACTCTTTTCATTGGAAATTCCGACCGTGTGTACAAGGCATGACTCCCAACATACTCTTTCTTAAGCCCTATACACACGGTCGGACTTTTGGCCAACAAACTTAATTTTGAGCAAGTTGGACCAACAATCCGACCGTGTGTACGCTCCATCGGACAACCTTTTTTTTTTTTTTTTTTGGTTTTCATCGGACAAAAGTTCAGTCTGCAAACGGACAAACTTTTGGCCAACAAAAGTCCGATGGAGCAAAGTCCGACAGTGTGTACAGAAAACTATCGGACTTTTGTCCGATGGACAAAACAAATAATGTTAAAATCAACCAACAATATCAGAAGTTGACCAAAGGGTGGTGGTAAAGAGCAGAAAAGAGCAGAAAAACCATGCATTGATGGAAGAAGTTTGGGGAAAGTTTGCAAAAAAGTCCTGTGGTGTGTATGCTATAGGTGTTCCCAGCCAACTCCGTTCGGACAAAAATCCACGGAAAAGTCCGATGGAAGTCCGACCGTGTGACTGTACGAGGCTTTAGACAGTCCATTCTAGGGACATATATAATAGGTCTCACTGGCAATGTCTAACCATGGCAATCATAGATTTCCTTTCACCATGCTACACTAGGAGAAAATAAATTTACTACTACTTTAGTGAAATTCTTAAAAGAAAGGAAAATTTGTGGCATTTCAGACAGCATGTAGAAGGTGTTGCCCTGCACTAAAAATGGCACCTAGAACCTGCCTGGCTGATATGGATCATTCTAATTTCACATCATGCACCAATATAGTCCACTTCAATGCATGTCAGGAATGATATGAAGTTGTCAAAAAAATTTATACAAGGCCTTTCCTCCTAAATTACATCTGTGGCTGGTCCAATCTCAAAATTAGCACATACAATGAGATAGAAGATTCTTCGTTATATGACAACTTTCCTTAGCAACAGGAGCGTGACACATAGCAAAGATGTTAATCCCTAAAGTCCAACCAGATTTACAGTTCAAATCTGCTAAATACATTATTTGTGCATCAAAAACAAAAAGGTAGGCAAAGTTGATCAATTTGTTTCCTTTAGAAAGCAGCCACAGCCTGAGTAGAGAAGCCTGTTCATGTGCCAGCATTCTGTAGAGAAGGTCCCTTGCTTCAGTGTGAAGGGAGTGATCCAACATGGCATCTGGCAAGTCAGGCCTTTCTGCTTATACAGGTCACAGTAAGTCAGGCCTATAGCTTTGCAACACGCAAACCTCACTCCTTCCCCTGATTGAACAGCTCTAGCTCTGACTCAACATAGGGTGCATTGGATTTTCCAGAGATACCAAAGACTGCACACAGAAAGCAAGGGTCCTTCTCGACAGCATGTTGGCAGGTTTTTCTACTCAGGCTGTGGCTGCTTTCTGATCAGGGTATTTGCATTTGAATTGCACTTGATCTAAACCAGTGGTCTCTAAACTGTGGCCCATGGGGCCAGATGCGGCCCTTTGCTTGCTTTTATCCGGTCCTTGGGGAACTATTTTATTCGTTGACACCAATGTTCCTCCAAATGACAACAATGATGTGTTGCATTTCCTCCCAATGACATCAACGATGGGGCACAATTCCTCCCGCTGACACTGATGATGGAGGATGATGATGGGACACTTTGTACTCCTGATGGCCACAGTCCGGCCATCCTAAAGTCTGAAGGACAGTAAACTGGCCCTTTGTTTCGAAAGTTTGGAGACCCTTGATCTAAACAATTTGCATTAAGGCAAAACCCCTCCCTCCAAATAAATAAACTGTGAGCAGGAAGGTATTTGATTGCACAAGAGACGACATGTTTCTTCTGCAATAAAACCTTGTTACCTGTCTGCTCACAAACGTTACAATGTGCACTCCGCCACACATGTGCAGCTTAGTGTGTATTCTCAGCATGCCCTGGTGCTGAAGATTAAAGGCCCGTACACACGATCGGATTTTATGACAATAATTGTCTGATGGACGTGTTGTGTCGGATAATCCGACCGTGTGTATTCTCCATCAGACAATTGTTGGCAGAATTAACGAAAACAAATTTTGGATGTTCATGCTCACCAACTGTCTGACAATAAATCTGTTACGTCGGTTTATTCGATCGTGTGTAGGCAAGCCTGTCCAACTAAAATCCAAAGTACAAACACGCATGCTCGGAACCAATGCTAAACTTTAGACAACAATAGCAGAAGTTGCCCAAAGGGTGGCGGTAAAGAGCTGAAAAACCACGTGGTTTGGTGTACGTTGGCTGAAAATGTTCTGCCGTGAGTATGCAATACAAGTTCACGGACAACGCCCTTCGAAAAAAAATCCATGGAAAAGTGCGATGGAAGTCTGATCGTGTGTACGAGGCTTTATGAATGAATTTACCCCCATGCGTATGCACAGGAATTCTGGGCTAGCCAATGTGGCTGAGGCTATCAAACCTGGAATGAAGACTAGGTTAGGATTTCAAGGCTGGTGCAAAGGGTACGTTTAGACAGACTTAGTTAGCGCTTATCCTGCCTTTATATGGCATGAAGAACCCAAAGCACCAATCAACGGATGTGCTGAAATTAGTAAACACATTTTTACTGGTTACAATGGTCAGTATACGTTGCGCATTAAAAGCACTTCTTGCTTACTGAAAATGTACATTAGACCAGCCTTTCTCAACCAGTGTGCCGCGGCACACTGGTGTGCCGTCAGAGGTTCTCAGGTGGGCCGCGAGATCAGGGGAGAGAAGGGCTGTCATATGAGCCCGATCTCCCAATCCCCTGCCGAACTGTACATCGGCACTGTGAGAAGCTCCGTCAGCCTCAAAAGTGAAAATAAAGTGCAGGGAAGTGTGCTGTGCTCTCTGCTTCCCCCTAGAGTGCAGTACCCGGCTGAATGAGGAAACTGGAAAGGTACTTTTGTTAGAAGCTAGATTTGTTTTAAAAGGGCTTTATACATGTGTCTGTGTGTGTGCATGTGAGTGTCTGTCTGTATGTGTGTGCGTGTTTGTACATGTGTGTGTATGCATGTGTGTGTATGAGTCTGTATGTATGAGTCTGTATGTGTGTGTGCATGTGTGTATGTTACTTTTAATCCTAACCCCCCCCCCCCCCCCCCCATTCTTGTTCCATCAGAAATTATTTTGTAGGACTTGTTTGTGATAGCAGCAGTGTTGCCAACCGTACGTAGATTTACGTACAGCCCGCGATTTAACCCCTTTTTCGGGCTGTACGTAAAAGTCCGTTTATGGGCACCGGCGCCCATAAAAAAGATGGCTGCGAGCCGGCCATACAACTGCGCATGCGCCGTTCCGAATGCGCCGGCCGAGCACATTCGGAACTCGGCCGGGCGGCGGCGGCGCACACGCAGGAACGTGATGGCGCCGCTGGCGCCATTTTTGAAAAGGCCGCAGTGGCGGCAGTGGCGGGACACCGTCCTGCAGTGAGTGCATGCCATGCACTCATCATAGGTGGTCGGTGGAGGACTCGGAGCGGAGCACTGACAGGGCCCAGCCAGGGGTGAGGAGGACGGACTCAAGGTCAGTGAAACAGGGGGGATACAAGGGGACAGCGTCATTGTGCTGTATCCTCCTCTGGTTCCTGTGTCCCTTTCACCTCTTCACAGGTCAGGGCAGCACAGTGCTGCCCTGACCTGTGGAGTGGTGAAAGGGGCACAGGAGGAGGACACAGCACACTGATGATGTGCAGAAGTAATATGGTGGTGGACAGAGGAGGAGGCTACTGTGAGGGGGTGAGGAGGGCACCATCATGTCCGCAGAGTGTCTCCACCGGCACCTCCTGTAGTATGTCCGCAGCCTCTGTCCCCCTCCTGTAGTATGTCCACAGCCTCTGTCCCCCTCCTGTAGTATGTCCACAGCCTCTGTCCCCCTCCTGTAGTATGTCCACAGCCTCTGTCCCTCTCCTGTAGTATGTCCGCAGCCTCTGTCCCCCTCCTGTAGTATGTCTGCAGCCTCTGTCCCCCTCCTGTAGTATGTCCGCAGCCTCTGTCCCCCTCCTGTAGTATGTCCGCAGCCTCTGTCCCCCTCCTGTAGTATGTCTGCAGCCTCTGTCCCCCTCCTGTAGTATGTCCACAGCCTCTGTCCCCCTCCTGTAGTATGTCCACAGCCTCTGTCCCTCTCCTGTAGTATGTCCGCAGCCTCTGTCCCCCTCCTGTAGTATGTCTGCAGCCTCTGTCCCCCTCCTGTAGTATGTCCGCAGCCTCTGTCCCCCTCCTGTAGTATGTCCGCAGCCTCTGTCCCCCTCCTGTAGTATGTCTGCAGCCTCTGTCCCCCTCCTGTAGTATGTCCGCAGCCTCTGTCCCCCTCCTGTAGTATGTCCGCAGCCTCTGTCCCCCTCCTGTAGTATGTCCGCAGCCTCTGTCCCCCTCCTGTAGTATGTCCGCAGCCTCTGTCCCCCTCCTGTAGTGTGTCCGCAGTCTCTGTCCCCCTCCTGTAGTGTGTCCGCAGTCTCTGTCCACCTCCTGTAGTGTGTCCACAGTCTCTGTCCACCTCCTGTAGTGTGTCCGCAGTCTCTGTCCCCCTCCTGTAGTGTGTCCGCAGCCTCTGTCCCCCTCCTGTAGTATGTCCGCAGCCTCTGTCCACCTCCTTTAGTGTGTCCGCAGCCTCTGTCCCCCTCCTGTAGTATGTCCGTAGCCTCTGTCCCCCTCCTGTAGTATGTCCGCAGCCTCTGTCCCCCTCCTGTAGTGTGTCCGCAGTCTCTGTCCCCCTCCTGTAGTGTGTCCGCAGCCTCTGTCCCCCTCCTGTAGTATGTCCGCAGTCTCTGTCCACCTCCTGTAGTGTGTTCGCAGTCTCTGTCCCCCTCCTGTAGTATGTCCGCAGCCTCTGTCCCCCTCCTGTAGTATGTCCGCAGCCTCTGTCCCTCTCCTGTAGTATGTCCGCAGCCTCTGTCCCCCTCCTGTAGTGTGTCTGCAGTCTCTGTCCCCCTCCTGTATCGTGTGTCCGCAGCCTCTGACCATCTCTTGTCATGTCTACAGTCTCTGAGGGGATCCTAGAAAGGAGTCAAGAGTGGGAGTGCCGCCGGGATGGGGGTTACGGCCCAGGAAGAAACAGACGTGTGGACTGGGAAGAGGAGATCAGAGCCACCAAGCTGGAGCCGTCTGACTGAGCCCCACACTGTGCACCTGAGAGGAGGTAAGTGACAGTGCCGCCAGGCCATTCTGAGGGGGGGGGGGGGTCACTGATGTAAGGAGGTGAATGAATACAATAATGTAAGGGGGCACTGATATAAAGGTTTCCCCCTTATATTAGTACCCCCCCCCTTACCTTAGTGTATTCACTCTGTGGAAGGTGGTCTCTATTCACCAGAGCCCCCCTCCACATCAGAGTTCCCCCTTACATCATGATCTGCAGCGTTCCCCTTTACATAAGAGTTCCCTTGCACTGTAAGGGGGCATCCTGCAGACTCTGATGTAAGAGGGAACTCTGTGCTGGCTGGGTTATAGTAACCTAACCTTCATGTGAATTGAGAAATATGTTTTTTACTTTTGTTTAACTTAAACACATTGATATTAGCATTAGCTGTGTGTTTATAGTTGAAATATTGATATTTGCACTGTTTAGTACTAAAAACCGTAATTTTAGGTACTTTTTTGCAGCATCAGTAAAAAATCCGGCTCTGCCAGTAATCTTCATTATTTTTGCCAGTAAGAAATTGGTGCCGTACAGAAATTTTGGCATCCTTGCCAGTAAATTTCACTTCAGGGGGTTGGCAACACTGGATAGCAGCAAGGACTGCTGCTCCGCTGAAAAGCAATCCATGCACAGATCGCTTTTCAGAGGCATTTGACAGGCGGTAAAGAGGCAATATGTTGCCTCCTCACCACCTGTTTTAAGCCCATAAATGCATCATCACTACATCGCAACCGTGCAATGCACACAGTTGCGGGGTAGTTGCAGTGCGGCCCCATTCACCCTCAGTATACCTCCAGCTGTAGCCACAGCATGTGTACACCCCCAGCTGCTGCCTCTGCAGCTAAAGGGGGAGAAGGTGGGTGTGGTAAAAACAGCTCAACCATATTGTTTTACCGCCCCTCGAACCTGACATGTAAACAAGCCCTTGGTTCACATCTGTGTGGCAGTGTGTATGGCAGCCCATTAATTTCAATGGGCTTCCCTACCCACAAAAATGCAGGGAAAGAAGTCCCTGACTTTTTTTTATTTATTTATTGCACAGCACCTAAAGCACCCCACGTTTTCCAATGTGTGAGATACCATTAAGAATTAATGGCACCCCTAAAGATCAGAGCATTTGTCTGGTTGTCAGAAACGAGCGCAATTTTTTGCGCCTGTTCCGGGACATACAGTAACGTGAACCAAGCCTTGGACTGGGGTGCCTCAAGACCGAAAATACTTTTTAAGGGTGCCCCGACTGGAAAAAGGTTGAGAAACACTGCATTAGACTACCAGAGCTTCTCTTAGCACAGTGATGGTTAGAGACTATTTTGTGTACCATGTAACCTTCTGTTATGACTGCGCTCTCCAGACATACCCTGCAAAGATATAACATGGAGGACAGGATGATAACAGTAAAGTGCCTTCAATTTAGAACTTTGCCCGAGGAAAACAAAAAAAGGTAACAAGATTATCATCTAACAAAACACTCTAGGCTGCATCAAATGTCAAATCTTTAGGCGGAAATTGAACTCTAGATCCATGCTTAATAGAAATGACAGACTCTTTTGTTAAAGCTGCACTATACTGGTTTTCTCTCGGGTTCTACCTAGGCGTAAGGATGATGAGTAAGAAAAAAAAAAAGTTTGAAGTATATCACGCACATGGATTGCAACTTTAGCTATTAAAGAGCCAAAATCCCGCATAAGACACAACTCTGGTTTTATCATCCTCAGAACAAAGACGAAAAAAAATCCCCATCACGATGGTATTGCATAATTTTTCATACCACCATAAAATCAAACCCTCATGTCTCAAATTTTGCATTTGGGTTTCTGTTCTTTAATAAGGCATAGCCTGGTTTCTTTTGGGTGTGTCAGAGGCTGAACTGTTGTATAACCATGGGCTCACAAATTAGTGTATACTTCAGGAATCAATCAGCCCATTCAGCCCTCCTTTCTTCATTATGATGATAATAAGCATTTTACCATAAGGGGAAGCATTTTGGTGCCATTCATTTAGAATTATACCCAGCTGATGAGGAAATGTATTATTTCCTTAGTATTATTGGCTCACAATATCTAAGAATTAAGCCTCGTACACACAACCGGTTTTCTCGGCAAGAAAACTGCCGGGAGAGCTTTTTGCCGTGAAAACCATTCGTGTGTATGATTTCTTGTCGTGAAAACTGACGGGAATCTCGACGAAAAAAATAGAGAACCTGCTCTCTATTTTTCTCATCGGGATTCTCGGCAGAGTTTTCCTGCCGAGAAAACCGGTTGTTCTGTATGCTTACCTGTCCAAGGTAAACCCGCGCATCCTCGAAAAGACTTTGACGCATGCGTGGTAGCATACAAGGTTAGTGTGGGTTGTAGCAAGATGGCGGCGACGGAATCGAATGTGACGAGTGCTGGCTCGTCGTAGTCGATGACGTCACAGTGTCCTTACCATTGGTGGTTCTTTTGAATTGGGTGTGTGTACACTCAGCGTGCAAGGCAAGCTTGCCGGGAATACCGTCGGGAAAACCAAAGGTTTTTTTTCCGACAGGATTCCCGCCCGTGTGTACAGGGCTTTAAGCAAGGTTGCCTAAAAGCAGCCTTTTTCAACCAGGGTGCCTTCAGGTTTCTTCAGGGGTGCTGTGGCAAAATGCCTAAAAATTTGTAAAAAAATTATACAAGCCAGCAGGTGGATCCCTGCCTTTTAGTTACACAAAGCCATAGGTTTTTATTGTGCACCATTAAAACCTTTCTGCCACCGACGTCCTAACAATCAATGAGCTCATCAGTTGATAAGGAGAACATTGGGGGCCTGCACAACATCCTTTATTGCCCCTACCCTGTCCCTTGTCATCAGCACAGGGGTCACATTAGCTATGTGAGGGAGAGAAACAGTGGAATATTAGTCAGAGCCAATGTGCAAAGGTGTATTTCCTCTGGAAGAATAAATCACCTATAATGTTGGATGGCCTACGCGTCTTGGTGTTGCCGCATTACGTAAAACTCGACGTTTAGTTTTTAACATTTTAGAATAGGGTGCCTTGAGATTGTACATCATTTTAAAGGGTGCCTTGACTGAAAAAAAAGGTTAAGAAACACTGCCTTGGATGACCTAATGCTATAGGAATGTCACTGTAAACTGAACAGGATGGGCTATCTCCTTAAAAGGTGATACCCCTCTCCAAACAGTTATGATTGGTCAAATCCTACCAACTCGTCCTGTATATACTACAGCTAAAACTTGGAATAATCAGTCTCGTCTCAGAGCTGCTATTATGCAAGTGTCTGATCTGATCATCTGTGCCATCTGTGCCACGTCGCATAAGACGGAGGACTCCATTGCAATAAAGGCATTTATAGCTAAGTATTATGGTTACATTTTCTAATATTACATTTGCTCTCTGTATCTGTCATTACTTAGATAAGTTCACCTTTCGTAACATGCTACATGTTACACCCATAACAAGAAAAGAAAAAGAAAGGCGCACCAGCCTCGTGCATTACCGTTGGATAAATTTATTATAACAAATAAAAGAATCCTACTTACAAACAACCGAAAAAGCCATGCGTTTACAAAGAACCACAGTCGCAGCAATTCGTCCAAAACGAATCCACTCGAATCGGTCACGGAGGGATTGACAAAGATCACTGCTGGCTGACGCGTTTCGAAGACGAGTCTTCTTCCTCAGAGCTCAGCAGTGTTCCTCTCTCTGACTACCCAATATATACACCCATATTCAGGGTGTAACATGTTCCGATTGGACCGTCCCCGTACCTCCCCGATCCCCGCTGTGACAACTTCTTTCTCCCCACTAGCTGTCACAATTTAAAAAAATAGTGCCCGTGCGGGGCTCCGCCCACCCAGCCGCGTCACTGATTGACATGGCTCTGTGCATGAAAAAGTACAAGGCCTTTGTGGCTGCCGACTTGTATTTTCCAATGAACTACCACGGCGCTGTGGAGCGCCGTAGTAGTTCATTAATGCTTCCTGTCAGATTGTATCTGTTTACCCGTATGTAATGTACGGGCAAGCATATACATTGGCAAATCTGCTGGAGACCTGCATGGCACCAGCAATCTGCTTATCGCTGTTGCAATGCTTTACGGGCTTCAAAAAAAAAAATGCATATTTTTTTACCTGCAAAACAATGTGCATTTATTATTTTTTCCAAAAAGTGAACTTATCCTTTAATTAAATGGTATACATACAAATGTTTGTATGATCTCTTTTCATGCATCTCGAATAAAACTCCAAAAGCATTAACTATTACGTAACTGTGATAAAAGACCAACTCACTGGACCAAAACCATGTGCGTTGTGTTACATGCGGCTATACCGCCCGCAATGCGCTACTTCAGCAGCGCATTGCGGGTGGTTTTAACCATTTCTTGGGCGCTAGCGGGGGGGTAATACCCGCTCCAGCGGCCGAAATGCGCCGCAAATCCACCCATAGCGTCGGCGTTAAAAATATTGGCGTTTTACCACCGATGCTATGGGCGCTCCAGTGTGAAAGGGCTCTAAGGCTGCTCCTCCTTTTCCCAGGTGTGTCACGATTCTGATTGCCTCCTTGCTACCAGTTTGTTCCTGATTGCCTGATCCATCCTGTACCCCTCTGCCTTACCCCTGCTCCCTGCCCTAGTACCCAGTGTTGTTTCTCCTACTCCTTACATCCCTGTATTCCCTTGTCATTACATTGTATATGTTTGTATTTAGTCAGTAGTTTAGTTCTTTAGTTACCTTGTCAGTAGTTAGGTTTGTTGGTTGTTCTTGTGCATTAGGGGTTTGGTTCTTGTTTGTCTTTGGGGTTTGTTTTTGCTTACAGTTTGCTATGTATGTTTCACTGTAAATAAATATCACCTTAAAGATACATTGTGTGGTCTCAGTTTTCTCGTGTAGCTACATGACTGGTCTCCTTAGCCACTGATTCCTGACACCCCCCTAGATACAAGCATAATCTAGCATGTGCCAGACAGTAAAACAGTTAAAAAGCACCATGATTGTCCAAAAGCAACGAACATATTTTAAAACATATTCAGCAGACAGGTCCTCTTAGACAATCTCAGTCATAAAACAACCTTATTGTGCAGTAGAAGGCAGAGACTGCCAGGTACACAATGACTGGTCCTGCACAGAATCACATATCTCTTTGGTCTCTGGAGCACAACATGCGGGGAGGGAAAGGCACAGCAATATCTGGCATTTTATTTGTGATAAGAGGCAGGACCCCGGCTATGCTGCTGCGATCAGGGATCCAGAGAATGAATCCAGTCTTTCTTCTGGCATCATTACACAGACAAAACCTGGAGGCTTGCTGTGTGAGAAGATAATTAGCAACTTCGTTGCATTAATTACTCTACTAATATTCCCCATTCCTCACCAGCCAGCGCACCGGTGGGCATCCACTGTCAGTCATACACCTGCTATCCGCGAGAATGCCATGCAATTTACGTTTATGCATTCTGACCGCCAAGTGGATTGTGCTTGAAACTTATTGCAGACTGCTTTACTTACTGGCAAAGCTAAGCCACCCGGCATTATGCCAGTCTGTCAGATTCACTGGGCATTACTTAAGAAGACTTGGACCAACAAATTGCACTTGTGATTAAATGCAACGCTGTATTTCTGACAATTTACAGAACTTTACCATTTCCAAACAGTTATGTTAAAGGTGTTCCTAAGATCAGTGAACATAGTCCCTCCAACAGGAGATAGGAAAGGGTCTACTCCTCCCTGAAACCCCCATCATATTTGCACTGCCGGTAAAGTAGGAGATTACAATTCCCTATCAAGAATATACACAAGGCTTTATCAAGCAAAAAATCACATCTGATTAAAAAAAAAGTGGAATGTGCACAAAAACAGTAAAGAATTAGGAAGTGAACTGCTTATTCCATATATGTCAAATGCAAGGCCCGTGGGCCGAACCTGGCCCACCAGGCCTTGTCATGTGGCCCTTGCACCCAGTTTTGCAGCCTGGAATGTGGTGGAACTCTATCCGGACGCCTCTGGCTCTCACCCTCCGTTCCCTCTCCCCGTTGTCACTTGTAAACACAGAATCCTTCTGTGTTTACAAGGGACAGCCTTGCTCCCAGCGGCTCCCAGTTGTAACAGATCCCTGCACGCCCTCATGGTGGGAAAGATCTCCAGGTTGAGAGAACAATCTCCCTGCAAGGCATGGCACCCTAAACCTTGCACTCTTCACAGTGCACCTCTGAACTCTGCACTCCGTATGTAGCGCACTCCTGAACCCTAAATTTTCTATACGTAGCACACCCCTAAACCTTTCACTCTGTATGTAGCGCATCCCTGAACTCTGCCCTCTGTGCACAGGTCACCCCTAAACCCTGCATTCTGTACACAGCACACCCTTGAACTCTTTACTCTGTACGTAGTTTATTCCTGAACTCTGAGCATAGCGCACTCATGAGCTTTGTGCATAGGGCAGGGCTTGACAAATTTGCTTGGAATCTAGGAGCCAGCTAAAAAAGTTAGGAGCCAGGTTTTTTTTTTTAACGACCAATGCTTTGTGCATAGGGTACTCCTGAACTCTGTACATAGTGTAATCCTGAGCTCTGTGCGTAGCATACTCCTGAACTCTGTGCGTAGCATACTCCTGAACTCTGTGCGTAGCGTACCTCTGAACTCTGTGCGTAGCGTACTTCTGAACTCTGTGCGTAGCGTACTTCTGAACTCTGTGCGTAGCGTACCTCTGAACTCTGTGCGTAGCGTACCTCTGAACTCTGTGCGTAGCGTGCCTCTGAACTCTGTGCGTAGCGTACCTCTGAATTCTGTGCGTAGCGTACCTCTGAACTCTGTGCGTAGCGTACCTCTGAACTCTGTGCGTAGCGTACCTGTCATGGAGATCCTGCCAGAAACAGGCGCCCCGGACTTCCTGGTCTCCTTTCGTGCATGCGTCCAGCGGGTGGCGCCAGAGAGACTATTTAAACCTGTCATTTACAGACAGTCCCTGCTGTCTGCTCTACAGCGTTGTGTGCTAAACCCTGATCTGAGACCATACCTGTGCTAAAAGACCCGGCTTACCTAGACCAACCTGTTATCTGCCTGCACCCGACCCCGGCTTGTTGTGACTACCCTTTGCCTGCACCCTGTACTTCTGCTGCCCGCCTGATATCTGACCCGGCATGTTTACTACCCTGTTCCTGGTTCCGATCCAGTTTGCTTAACCGATCCAGTCTGCTGAGCTGTCTCAGATCCAGCCTGCTAAGCTGAACCTGCCTGCTAGCTGATCCTGTCTGCTGTGCTTCTTCCAATCCAGTCTGCGAGACCGATCCAGTCTGCTGTGCTACTTCCAATCCAGCCTGCTAGCCGTTCCAGTTCCGGTATTCTGCAAGGAAGCTTCCGGGTGTTCGAATCACCACCTCACCACAGTTGATCCTGCCAGGCACCCGTGCCACTCCTTACTCCTGTGCCAACTGTCACCTTACCAGGGGGCCAGGAGTGGGGGCCGTAAGGGAGGCCGTCCCCTGCAATTCGGGCTCACTACCATCAGGTACGTGACAGTACCTCTGAACTCTGCACTCTGTATATAGTGTACTCCTGAACTCTGCACTCTGTACATAGCATAATCCTAAACACTGTACAAAGCGTAATCCTGAACTCTGCACTATGTACAAAGCGTAATCCTGAACTCTGTACTCTGTACGTGGCATAATCCTGGTGAAAACAGAGGGAAAAAAGCAAAAGAAATTAAAACTGATGCAGTCACCACATCTAATGATTGATAAGGTGAAATATATTACATTTGGTTTGGGTTTAATACTGCTTTAAAATGGGTATTTAAATGTTAATTTAAAACTATGCCGTCAGTATTTCTGGTATAGTTAAAGAATAACACAAGGGTTTAAATACTAGCTTTTCCAAAAAATATGCTGCTTCACGTTCACATCACTCCTCGCCACATGTCTAGGCACTTGATCGTTTGATTTCTGCTGAAGGGCTGATATAAAGTTGAAAATGACTCATCTTCTATACCAGCAGAGTTCAAATGACAAAATACCTGGTTCTTCTCCTAGGGTCAGCAATGAAGGGAGCCTAAAGGAGCCCTTAGTCTGGGAAAGGTAGGTATTTCAGTCTTTTACTCTCTATAGTTTACAATTTATCCATCCCAGTAAGACAGCTTTCTCACAGAAATGTTGACAACATTTGAGTATAGGTCAACTTTATGGCAATCATTTTAATAGGAAAAGCAAAATGAGGCTGAACCTTCAAGTCTCTGAAAATATCCTTGGACTGTGTTACTAAAGGTTTTGTTAGATGAGCTGTAAGTTAACTACTTGGATGGGGGAAAGGTAATATTGAAAAACTTCTCCTTCTAGGCCCATCGTGTAGAGTTTTACCTTTCAAGTCTCTAAAAATATCCTTGGTGTGTGGGATCTAAAGACCTCTCTGCAAAAATTTGTTAGATCAGCCTCAAGTTAAGTACTAGGATCTGGGACAGGTAAAATGGAAAAACAACTCTTTTCTATGCCAATCAGGTAGAGTTTTGCCCATGGAATGTTTTTGTCATCTTCGGAGGATGGGGGAAAGGTAATATTGAAAAAAACTCCTCCTTCTAGGCCCATTGTGTAGAGTTTTACCTTTCAAGTCTCTAAATATATCCTTGGTGTGTGGGATCTAAAGACCTCTCTGCGTTACTAAAGGGTTTGTTAGACCAGCTGTAAGTTAAGTACTAGGTTTGGGGACAGGTATTATTAAAAAACAACGCCTTGCTATGTCCATCATGTAGAGCAGGGGTAGGCAACCTCGGCCCTCCAGCTGTGGTGAAACTACAAATCCCATCATGCCTCTGCCTCTAGGAGTGATTGTTAGCGTCTTGCAATGTCTCATGAGACTTGTAGTTTCAAAACAGCTGGAGGGCCGAGGTTGCCTAAACCTGATGTAGAGTTTTACCCTTCGAGTCTCTGAAAATATCCTTTGGTGTGTGGGATCTAAAGACCTCTCTGCATTACTAAAGGGTTTGTTAGATAAGCTGTAAGTTAAGTACTAGGTTTGGGGGACAGGTATTATTAAAAAACAACGCCTTGCTATGTCCATCATGTAAAGTTTTACCCTTCGAGTCTCTGAAAATATCCTTTGGTGTGTGGGATCTAAAGACCTCTCTGCGTTACTAAAAAGTTTGTTAGATCAGCCTCAAGTTAAGTACTAGGATCTGGGACAGGTAAAATGGAAAAACAACTCTTTTCTATGCCAATCAGGTAGAGTTTTGCCCATGGAATGTTTTTGTCATCTTCGGAGGTTTTTGCAGTGTCAGGTGTTGTGGCAGACAGATGTTGTCTTCATCTCATCAGTGACATTCACGGTGTCTCGGAAGGGGCTCCATCTGCAGCCTCTGTCTCTCGCTCCCCAACCACACTTATTACAAAACAGATGTTCGCTGTTCTTAATCACAGACAGATCAAAATGTGTGCAGAGGTGCAGAACGAATCAACATACAAAAGGAAAAGAGAAAAAGAGAAGTAGCGGGGGTCCACAGAGGGGACTTGGTAAAATGAAGCAGGGGAGAAGAAATGTTTGTGGTTGACAGGGTACCCTACCTCCCCTTCCTCATAATTAGCATAAGATGAATAAATGTAAAGCGCATGTGAGCAATTAACAATCAGAACGATATTAAACCGATACACTTTGTAAACAGTGGCAGGCTATAATCCATTTTCTAATCGAAGGTATTAACAGCGACACATTAAACAGCACAGCCTGATGCACAAAGAACAAAGTCCTAAATTAATTTAAATAAAAAAAAAAAAGAACTCTGAACTAATTAAAAGGCAGTATATTGTATTAAAATCAGCAGCTGCTGAACTCACAAAAACAACCAATTAACAATTTTACATGATTTCCTTGCATTACAGAAGCTGCCAATACACAGACCAGTACCTGACTACTCTACATTATTTCTGACTCTGCTTGATACCTTAAAGAAATAGAATTGCTACATACAGGAACCAAGCATCACATTTGCCTACTAGACAGAGATAGGTACACCTCTTTCCTGCACTAAGACCATTTGCTTCAAAAATTAGTACCGCAAGTTCGATAATTCAGATTTGAATAGTGGCATGGGGTAAGGGATGATGGGTGTCACACAAACAGATTTTTTATGATGTATACAAGCACCCCTGCCATTTTTTTTTTGTACCTCTACGGGGATATGAAAAATGTAATAAGACTTGTCATTTGTCATGGGGACAATGAAGGGCAATAAACATTTGCCCTGGATTCCTGCTCCACCCTGACATCAAATGCAGGAGGGAGGACATGCCCTTTGTGCAGGCTGTAGCTGTACAAGGGCACTCTGAGTGTAAGGGGCTATTTTATACTTTATGTGGGGCAGGCACATGCTGGAATCTGGGTGGTGTTCACCGTCTGACTCCAGTTGTATATTAGACCACGGGAGTGTTCGGAGCATCAACAAGACGACTCTTCAACTGCTTGTCTGTCAATCTATCTGAATAAGAGTTTGTAGTTGAATGAGGGGGCCCAAAAAGTGTTCTTGCACAGGGACACTTTGGGTACTATGCCTATCAGTGGTCAAATGCTATGACTGTGCAAACCGCCTAGCCGAGCAGCTCACCACAGCTCTGCCATGGAAACATTTTAAACTTGTAGGGACAAATCTAGCAACAGAGTGTCTAACAGCAGACTGGCATAACACTCATTGAAACCATAAACTCAGGTTCAGCTGAACTCGCACAATTTCACTCCCGCATTTCAGTCACGACTTCGGGGGCAATTTCAGAAACATCTGCACGGGTTTCTGCACAAATGTCTATAAGTCGGTGCAGCGCTGCAAAGTCGGCGTCGCACTGATTCGGACGTGTCATTTCCAGCAATAGCCGCCGATTTGGCATGCAATTTGATAAGTCAAATCGCATGCCAAATCGCTTCAATGTGAACCTAGGCTTAGACTTGAAGAGATCACACTATATTGCATTAAAGAACTTACAAGCAACCCTACACAGTTCAGTTCCAATAGATCAGGGGTCTCCAAACTTTTCAAACAAAGGGCCAGTTTACCGTCCGTCAGACTTTAGAAGGGCCAGATTGTGGCCCCCCAGGGTAGAAAATGTCCTGGGCCCAGCACCAGTTAGAATAAATATGGCCTTAGGGTTGGTGGTCGTCGGTAGGAAGAGGAGTAGTGCCCCTATTTGTAGGAGGCATAGTATCCCATCATTGGTATCAGTGGAAGAAATAGTGCCTCATTGTTGTTGTCAGTGGGAGGAATAGTGCCTCATATCATAGGGAGGAATAGTGACCCAAAGGCTGGATAAAGGCTAGCAAAGGGCAACATCTGGCCCTCGGGCCACAGTTTGGAGACCCATGCAATAGACCATTGTGTCTGCTCTTTTACTAAAACCATATTGCAAAAGAGTGGTTTTTATTCTATGACTTATTTTAGGTTAATTGGGGAGTATTTATAACCCTTGATTGAGGTATATATCCACAGTAGCTTGCAGATGCCTCCAGCATTTGTGTAAAACTCATCGCTTTTGAAGTCAACAAGATCATCAAGCAGAAGGAAACTACCATCTTGGAAGCAAATATTGCCAAGCGTGTGCCTAAGCTCAGTTGGTTATATGGCACCAATACAATATTTGTATTTTACCTACTACAGAGAATTCCAAATGGAAATACTCTGTATGTTAGCTGTGCTTTGCTCATCTGTACTGCGGAACAGTGTCTTATACATCAAAAAAAGACAAACAGAGAGCAGGCGCCACTTAGATAAAATGGTTCACTTTAATAATAAAAGAGTATCAAAGCACTCACTTAGTGGTTTCTGTATGTAGGCATATATTGGAGTCCAATCGACAGTCAGTCCCCGCTCGTGTGGATGGTCTCTGGAGCTGTAGACGCTAGCTGCGCTGTGCCGCATGGAGAGATGCTGGTTCACTGTCCCAATGGAGGGTTTCCGGGTATCACTGCGGCTGCCAGAAGGAGGGCTAGAATGCAAGCGGTGAGTCTGTGCTGGGACGCGGCGTGAGGCGGGAGGACGTCAGGACCAGAATGCAACGCGTTTTAGTGCGAGCGCCGTGAGGTGATAAGAGTCACTGCGCGCACCTTTCTCAAGCTCCTTTTTTCAGAGCCCTTGTTGTCCAGATACCTAGATTTCCTATTTCCTTCTCTCACTGCAATATGGGGAAGGGAAAATAAAAAATACGATGGCTACTATAGGCTACAACGTTTATTTTAACAGCTGGATATATAATTCTTGCCTTTCTGCCATTCTAGTCCAACTACTTTCCGCCACCAATCCCCCCCCACTTCACTTGATAATCTGACATGCCTACATTGGCTTTGCAGAAATCCAGCTATGGCTGTCTTGTCTTCTTCCATCAGGCTCAGTGATAAAACAGACCACCTCAGTAGTCATTTCCTTGAATTTACTGTCAGTTCACAGAATGACCGATAGTTCGACCACAGGTCCCATTTGAGAACGTGCATCCTGGTTTAAAAAACAATCCCAGCAGCATTTCTCTGGAGCTTATGTTCAACATTAATCAGTAATATCAGTATAACCAGACACAATCCCATAATCCTCTGCTGGGAGCACAGACATCCTTCCAGGTAAAGAGCCTAAATACATTTTTTGCACAAATCACTTTGATATTTTATGTTGGGCTAGCAGGGTCAGGGATCACTATGATCTACAGAGAAATAAATGGCAAACATTTATTTTTCTGAGCGTCGGCAGTTTATGAGGGGTTGAGCAAACAGGCAGCCACCTTCTCTCTCCACCTCAGTGTACACAGGCGAGAGAGGCCGCAGGGCAGAAAGGCTAATTCTGCTGCAGCAACAAAGGGAGAAGGGGGATTACTGACACTGCTGCTTCTTAAATAGATAGTGTTATCTAAGGGATGGCTTTGGTCATAAATGGTACTGCCAAAACAACAGACTAGGAGTGTAATTTAAAGCTCAAGGTTATTAATCTACCGCAAAAAATGAAGAAATCCAAAACGCATCAAATATCCTACCTAATTTAATTTCAAGTGTTATTAAACCCTCCATGTAAAAACTGAATAAATAAATGTAACAGCATACCTTACATCACATATGTCAAACACAAGGCCCACAGACTGAATCCAGCCTGCCAGGCCTTGTCATGTGGCCCTCCCATCCACTTTTGCAGCCGGATCATGGCAGAACTACATTTCTCCACTGGCTCTCACCCTCCGCTCCCTCTCCGGGCCGGTGTTGCATACTATGCATAGCGCACCCCTAAATTTTGAACTCTTTAACTCTGTACTCAGTGCACCCCTGAACTCTGCACTCTGTACATAGCGCACCCCTGAACTCTGCACAGCGCACCACTGAACTCTGCACTCTGTACACAGCGCATCCCTGAACTCTGCACTCTGTCCATAGCGCAACCCTGAACTCTGCACTCTGTACATAGCGCACCCCTGAATTCTGCACTCTGTACATAGCGCACCCCTGAACTCTGCACAGTGCACCACTGAACTCTGCACTCTGTACACAGCGCACCCCTGAACTCTGCACTCTGTCCATAGCGCACCCCTGAACCCTGCACTCTGTACATAGCGCACCCCAGAACTCTTCACTCTGTACATAAAGCACCCCTAAACCCTGCACTTTGTATGTAACAAACTCCTAAACTCTGACCCTGTACATTGCATACCCCAGAACTTTTAACTCAGTACATAGCGCACCCCTAAACCCTGAACTTTGTACGTAACAAACTCCTGAACACTGACCCTGAACATTGCATACCCCAGAACTCTGCACCCTGTACATAGCACACTCCTAAACCCTGCACTCTGTTACGTAACAAACTCCTGAACTCTGCACCCTGTACATTGCACACTCATTGATATATATGTTGTTAGTACCTTGAGGTAATAAGTATATCTTGAATGAATGCCTAAAGTTAAAAACGTTACTGCATATAATCCTCCATGCGCCACCAAGGAATAGCGGAAACCACCGCCCAACCAGTGAATCACTGAGGTCAAACAAATCACACCAGAAAGAGTTGTTTAAGTGGTACTCTTGAAAAAAATTAAAAATATTCAATTTATGTAGCCCAAATGTGGGACATTTTAGTACGCAGCTAGAAATGTAATCAATAAGAGTGTGGGTACCTACAACTGAGGTGCCTAGGCAATACCAACAATTTGGAAGTTTCTTCTATTGCACTGCAATCAATGGTTGGAGAGTGTTGCTTTAAGTGGCATAAATCTTATACACCATCTATAGACAGAAAAGTATCAAAGTAAGTGGGGTATCTTTCAATGTTTATATGTTGCATAAAAAGTAAATATACTTCATACAAGAGCTTCAAATGAACATACATATATATATATATTTATACACACAGTATCTCACAAAAGTGAGTGCACCCCTCACATTTTTTTTGCAAATATTTTGTTTTGTTGGAGGAGTGGAAGAGGACTCCAGTGGCAACCTGTGAAGCTCTGGTGAACTCCATGCCCAAGAGGGTTAAGGCAGTGCTGGAAAATAATGGCGGCCACACAAAGTATTGACAATTTGGGCCCAATTTGGACAT
Organism: Rana muscosa; assembly: GCA_029206835.1. Taxonomy (NCBI): domain Eukaryota; kingdom Metazoa; phylum Chordata; class Amphibia; order Anura; family Ranidae; genus Rana; species Rana muscosa. The sequence continues at coordinate 289,747,264 of CM055128.1, read as the reverse complement.
TTTCACTTAGGGGTGTACTCACTTTTGTTGCCAGCGGTTTAGACATTAATGGCTGTGTGTTGAGTTATTTTGAGGGGACAGCAAATTTACACTGTTATACAAGCTGTACACTCACTACTTTACATTGTAGCAAAGTGTAATTTCTTCAGTGTTGTCACATGAAAAGATAGAATAAAATATTTTCAAAAATATGAGGGTGTACTCACTTTTGTGAGATACTGTCTATACATGCAAATGTATACCTGTTCATTTGGATCATGTGTATAAACGCAGCAAATTGGTCATATTCAGTTGTCCAAAATGATCAAAGAGGATAGACAGGTGGGTCATTAGCTGAAAGTATACCTCAAAACTTAACCTCCAATGTCTGCAACAAGATAAAGCAGTATGGAGTATACAAGTTGGAATCCATGAAACATGGTTCAAATTAGCTGTTATTTGCATAGGTGCAACAAGCAAGGCACTTAGCCAGAGTCTAGGGATCAATTCATGTGAATAGCTGCGTGGAAGCAAAATGGTGCTTTTTGCAAAACTGGAGAGATCCCAAAGCAAGAGATAACCGGTATCACCATTAGCTCTCACATCCCCTGGTACCCCAAACTGCAATACACATTCCTCAGCCCAACTAGGAATATTCAAAATTTGCCAGAAATTTACTTGAAATTCCATAATGACTACTATAAAAAAAAACATTATTTCACTGGCCATCTTTAGAGCATAATGCCGCGTACACACGACCATTTTTCTCGTCGGAAAAAATGAAATTTTTTCTCTTTGACGAGAAAAACAACCGTGTGTGGGCTTTTGGTCATTTTTCCCGACGAGAAAAACTGCATTAATCACGACGAGAAAAATTAGAACATGCTCTAATTTTTCTCGTCGTGATTCACGGTATTTTTTTCCGCGGCAGTTTTCCCATAGGGAAACACTGCCGGGGAGCCTACACACGGTCGTTTTTCTCGACCAAGAAAAAAATTTACGGGAAAAACGGCCGTGTGTAGGGGAACAAGCCGTTCCTCGTTTTTCCCTTAGATTTTCTCGACGGTGTTTTCACCGTCGAGAAAATCGATCGTGTGTACGCGGCATAACATTTGTCAAGTGGAGTTAAACCTTAAATAAATGTAATTATTCAAATGTGTACAACTGAAGTAAAGGATAATTGGGAAGGCAAATGCCGCTGAAGGATTTTACTCCAAAAGAAGCACAGCTAGAAGTTTACAGAGAGGTAGGCCCCAGGAATCAAGCAACCCTTTCCTAGAAAATGTTAAGTAAGGTACTGCCAGCACTTTGCCAGAAAGTATTTACATGAAAATGCCTTCCTCCTTTTAGGATAGTAAATCAAGCCATAAAAAATATTCTTTTATGTTCCTGTAGCCAGCTAAGCACTCAAGATTGTTCTTTTATTGCAATGATACAGTCTAAAATATCCAGCCATATATTTCATTTATATACATTTGGAACTAGCCTGTCGAAAAACACAAATACGAAATATGAAAACCACAGATCATACAGGGTAGAGCCCATGGATTAAAGAGATGGTAAATGGCCATTAAAAATATAATCCTGTTAAAAGTGAAAAAAGAAAGTTATAAAATCTCAACAGCTAACAGTCTATTTGTCCCGGGCTTCTCACTTTCTTTATCCTGGAATTACAAACGTCCATCAGGCACCTCGCTCCAAATACTGCCTTGTATTAGCATGTGATATTCTGGGAAAAACATCTTGTGTTTGATTGTGTCTCCGAATATTCCCAATCCTATCAATTGTACTACAATACTTTGTCGTATGAGAGCGCAGTTGTGCCAATGAGATCATAGCCCAGCCCCATGTACCCTCAGCATGTTTTTTTTATATTATCTTGTAGCTTTTCAAATATGCCTTATTCCCTTGTAACTAATGCCATATAGTTTTTGTTTTCTTCGAGCTCCGAGACTGCAGAGTTCCCCTGCATCCCCTCCCACAATCTGCTCACCTCCCCTTCTATCCACCCCACAGTTTGATTAGAACGCCTTCAATATGTCCCACTGCCTCCTGGCACCATCTCAAGCTGCTCCTGAGTTCTCTTAGCAGTCTGCTGGGCCACCGTCACTGTCAGGAAGCCAAGACACATCCTGCAATGTTGCAATTTCATTCATCGGCTTCTTGAGAAGAGAGGACCCAAAGTTGCAACTCCTCAAAAATCTTCTAGGGCAGTGATGGCGAACCTTGGCACCCCAGATGTTTTGGAACGACATTTCCCATGATGCTCATGCACTCTGCAGTGTAGTGGAGCATCATGGGAAATGTAGTGCCAAAACATCTGGGGTGCCAAGGTTCACCATCACTGTTCTAGGGGAACAATTGCAGCATTTTCTTTAGTGTTTCCAGGATGGTATTATAGCAAATCATTCGTTAAATCTACCGTTCTAGTGTTACTCTGTGAAGTGAAGCTTGATTTATAACTAAAACAAATCAATCTGTATTGACCTCACATGCAGACTAAAGTACTTTCTCCTGGGCAAGCTGGACAGCGTTGACATCAATCCGTTACCAAACCTCTAAAGTTCATCTTTCATTCCTTGGCTGTGCGTTGAGAATGTCCATTCAGAATAATGTCCATCCAAAGCACATGTTGTAACCAGGATGCAGGTACAGTCATTATTCTCTATGGTCAAAACCAGTGCATGTGTAAGTATTTCCAAAGTACAAGATGCCAGTCGACATCTGAGATCAGTAATCCAGCTTTGGACAGAGTATTGAAGGATTACACTCTTCTGTCAGATTTGCATTGCTTAGACTCACAGGGATCTCCAAACTACGGCTCTCCAGCTGTTGCTGAACTACACATCCCATGAGGCATTGTAAAACTCTGACATTCACAGACATGACTAGGCATGATGGGAATAGTAGTTCCTGAACTGGAGGGCCAAAGTTTGGAGACCCCTGGCTTATGCCACGTACACACGATCGGAATTTCCGACCAAAAGCTCACATCAAACTTTTCTTTAAAGGGGCTGTAAAGGTTTGTTTTTTATTTTCTAAATAGGTTCCTTTAGAGCCTATTCACACAGGGGCAACTTTGGATCCGACTTCAAATCGCCTCTGGTCACCCCTAGTCGCCTCAAGTCGCGCTGCATGAGAAAATCAATGTAAGTGAATGGAGCCGTCTTAATGTACACTACTGCAGTCGCTCCGACTTCAGAAAAGGTTCCTGTACGACTTCAATCCGACTTCTAGGCAACTGCTAGGCGACCTGTACCCATTGATTTCAATGGAAGTTGCTCAGAAGTCGGATCCCCTGTCTTAACAGGAGCAACTCTCCAGGAAGAAAACATACATTTCTCAGGCAAACCCCTCCCTCCCTCCTCCCTCCCACAGAGCTGATTCTTGTTTGATTGGCCACTGGATTCTCTCCTGTCCTGCAGGCAACTTGAAGTTGCCTTGTAAGTAGCTCCAGGTCGCGCTGTGATTCATACTCAAGTCGTGTCCAAGTTGCCTCCCAAAGTCGCGCTGGAAGTCGTGTTGCCCCTGTGTGAATGGAGTCTTAAGCTAGTGCATTGTTGGTTCACTTACCTTTTCCTTCGATTTCCCTCCTAAATGTTTTTTTTCTTTGTCTGAATTTCTCACTTCCTGTTTCTCCTCAATAAACTTCACACCATCATTCGAGCGGTGTTTAGTCAGCCAGAACAGCTTACTGAGGAGGAACAGGAAGTGAGAAATTCAGACAATGAAAACAAAGAAAAAAAACATTTAGAAGGGAAATCTAAGGAAAAGGTAAGTGAACCAACAATGCACTAGCTTAAAGGAACCTATTTAGAAAATAAAAAACGAACCTTTACAACCCCTTTAATACTTCTTAAAGATTTGTATTGCTGTCTGTGTACCTATTTGCGGGATATTTCTAGGGGCACACATGAAAACACATTTTTGTTAGAGTGGGGAAGGGTTAGACCTTCTGACAATGGGTGCCACCATACACCAACAACAACCACACCTGGAATTATTATATGGGTGTCACAGTGATAGAAAGTTACCGAAAATCTCTCCAATAGGGTCCCAGAACGAAATACAGAAATATGACCAGAATATTTATTTGTAAACAAAATGCCATTTTTTGTTTTGCCCAGAGGTCCATTTGAAGATGTATCTATAGCCAAAACGCTTTTTTTTTTTTTATCTTGGATAGAGTGGCTTTGATAGAGAGATTTTCCCTCACATTGTGTTATGGTGACAACCTTTCATCAGACAGGAAGTGAGGGGAAATCTTTAACAGAGAAAAGAGACACTAATAAAAAGCTGGCAGGGGTTCTAACTTTTCCTGCTTAATTTAAAGCCCCATTCTGGGCTGGGCTAAAACTATTTTTTCCCATACCTCTCTCCCACCTCCTCCAACCCATATTACTAGGCAATTTTTTATCCTCACCTTGTGAAGCCAGATACGTTCATCTCAGTTCCCTTACCAGTTCCCTTACCAGGTGTGAATGATCCCTGATATCACTGGTCTCCTACCATCCCCCTGTGATGATGTTGTCCTCTTCTTGATACTGAGATGACCCTGCTGCTCGGCATCTAGTAGAAGCTGTTCAGGTCATGCAGTCGCTGACTTGGACACCCAAAGACAGGCCCAAGCAACAAGTAAATAGAAGACTCAGAGCTGCAGCGTCACATGAGCACAGCTTGTTTTTTTTGTTTTTTTGTTATCGAGCAAAGGTGGGTGGGAAGGGGGTGGAATAGAGGTCAACCGATATGGGTTTTTCTCTGGCCGATGCCGATATTTAGAAATCGCTGCGGCCGATGGCCGATATATGATGCCGATTTTTTTGGGCCGATATGTTAGGCCGATTTTTTTTAGATTTTATGAGATGAAGGGGAAAAAAAAAAAACTAACAGTTGGACCCCTTTCACCCTGGGGCGTTTTTCAGGCACTTTCGGGCTAAAAATAGCACCTGTAAAAATGGCTGCAAAACAGCTCCCCTGCAGTCTCAGTGTGAAAGCCTGAGTGCTTTCACACTGAGACGGTGCGCTGGCAGGAAGTTAAAAAAAAAGTCCTGCAAGCAGCATCTTTGGAGCGGTGTATACCGCTCCTCCACCACTACTGCCCATTGAAATGAATGGGCACTGCTGCCGAAGCGCCTGCAAAGCGCTTCTGCAGCGGTGCTACACGGGCGCACTTAACCTGTTCATCGGCCGCTAGCTGGGTTATAAGCGCCCCGCTAGCAGCCGAATATCGCCACTAAAATGATGGTAAAGCGCAGCTAAAACTAGCTGCGTTTTACCACAATCGCCTGCCCGCTCCAGTGTGAAAGCAGCGGAGTTCAGCCAAAAAAAAATAAAAAAATATTAAAAGTCAGCAGCTACAAATGCTGCAGCTGCTGACTTTTAATATATGGACACTTGTCCTGGGCGCCTGCGATGTCGGCACCCGAAGCCGATCTGTCTCTCGGCTCTCGGGTGCTGCCGCCGCCATCTTCGGTAAGGGAATCAGGAAGCAGGCACAAAAACAGGTAATCAAAACTTTGACGAAAAAAAAAAAAGTTTAGTTTTATTTAACATTCATTAAAGTGTATTTTTTCCCCAAAAAAATGCATTTGAAAGACCGCTGCGCAAATACCGTGTGACATAAAATATTGCAACAACCGCCATTTTATTCCCTAGGGTCTCTGCTAAAAAATATATATAATGTTTGGGGGTTCCAAGTGATTTTCTAGCAGAAAATACAGGATTTTTACTTGTAAGCTACAAGTGTCAGAAAAGATTTAGCCTTTAAATGGTTAAACTGAGAACTTCTTCTACACATGGAGTTCAGTTCATTGATAAGAAGTTGTTTCTTCTTTTCTCTCAAGGCTGCCCAGAGATGAGTCACTCCACCTCCACTGGAAACTTCAGGCAACTTGCATTGACTTCTATGAAAGAAGTTATTTGCAAGCCACGCTGAAGTTTTTTTTTTTTTATATCGGCTTTTGTTTTAGAATAACCGGCCGATGCCGATTAATTAAAAAGTGCCAAAAATCGGCCGATATATCGGTCGACCTCTAGGGTGGAATAGTGTATAACCCACAGTAAGACTTTTTACTTCCTTATGCGTTGCTTTTCAGTTGCCCTCATGTCCAAGGTTGTCCATGGTTAAGTTAGTAAGGGGAATATCTCTCTAAAAAAGTCTAGGACAGCAATCGAATCTTACATGTGTTCTAATCCTGAGATGACCCTGCCGCTCGGCATCCAGTAGGAGCTGTCCACGTCATGTCATATTACTGATCTCCTACCATCCCCCTGTGATGAGGTTGTCCTCTTCTTGATCCTGAGAAGCTGTCCACGTCATGCAGTCGCTGACTTGGACACCCAAAGAAGGACCCAAGCAACAAGTAAATAGAAGACTCAAGCCTCGTACATACGACCGGTTTTCCCGGCAGGAAAACTGCCATGAGAGTGTTGGGCCGTGAAAACTGGCCATGTGTATGCTCCATCACAGTTTTCCCGACAGGAAAACTGCCGGAAAAAAAATGGAGAACCTGCCCTCTATTTTCCCGTCGGGATTCCCGGCAGACTTTTTCCCGTCGTGAAAACCGGTCGTGTGTATGCTTTTCGGAGGGCAAAAAAAAACACGCATTCTCAGAATCAAGTATGAGACGGGAGCACTCATTCAGGTAAAACTAGGTAATGGAGATAGCACATTTGTCACGCTGCAAATTATTGTATCGTTTAATATTGCAGCATTCTTTTCTTCTTTATAATGCTACAATAATGAACTTGTTTTGCTGCTGATATTCACACAGAGTTCTGCCAAACTTTTTTCTTTATTTTTATTACGATCTGAAAGCACGAAGACTGAAAAGCGTGAATCGTCTCTCACCAAACTTTTACTAACATGCAATATAAAACAGGATCAGCAAAAGCAGCCCAAAGGGTGGCGCCCTTGGAATGGAACTTCCCCTTTATAGTGCCGTCGTACGTGTTGTACATCACCGCGCTTTGGACCGGCGGGATTTTGTATGACAGTCTGTACGCAAGACAAGCTTGGCAGGAAACCCGTCAAGCTTGGCAGGAATCCCGTCGGGAAAACCAACGTTTTTTTTTCCTGCCAAGAAAACCGGTCGCGTGTACAGGGCTTCAGAGCTTCAGATCCCATTCACACAGGGGCGACTTTGGATCCGACTTGAAGTCGCCCCTAGTCGCCTCAAGTCGCGCGGCATGAGAAAATCAATATAAGTGAATGGAGCCGTCTTAAATGTACACTACTGCAGTCGTTCCGACTTCAAAAAAAGGTTCCTGTACTACTTCAATCTGACTTCTAGGCGACTTGTAGGCAACTTGTACCCATTGATTTCAATGGTAGTTGCCTCCAAGTCGGATCCTCTGTCTTAACTGAAGCAACTTTCCAGGAAGTAAAAATAGTTTTCCAGGCAAACCCCTCCCTCCCACCTCCCTCCCACAGAGCTGATTCTTGTTTGATTGGCCACTGGAAAGTCGCCTGTCCTGGAGGCAACTTGAAGTTGCCTTGTAAGTTGCCTGGAGTCGCTCTGTGATTCATGCTCAAGTCGTGTCCAAGTTGCCTCCCAAAGTCGCTCTGGAAGTCGTGTTGCCCCTGTGTGAATGGGCTCTTAGCGTCACATGAGCACAGCTTGTTATTTTTAATCGAGCAAAGGGTGGTGGGAAGGGGGTGAAATACTGTATAACCCACAGTAAGGCTTTTTACTTCTTTATGCATTGCTTTTGAGTTCCCCTCACTTCCAAGGTTGTCCCTGGTCAAGTTAGTAAGGGAATATCTCTCTAACAAAGTCTAGGACAGCAATCAAACCTTACATGTGTTCTAATCCTTAACAAAATTAAAAAAACTACTAAAGATCTGACACTAACATAGCAAAATTAAAAAATATATATTTGGGCCCGAGCTAGGCTTTAGAGTTCTGTCTGATGGATAATGAGATTCCAAGCACAGACGCATAAAGGACTGACTTCCATTTCTCCACCCACAATCTATAAATGAGAAATAAACCCTTGTTTTTGTTTTATTTGATTTGTGATGGAAGTGATGACAGGAAAATACCTTCTTTTTATGCCTTATGACTTATGTTTTATGCAATACTGTAGTTCGCAGTAATAAATATGTAAATTCTGGAGAGCCAGCTTAGATGAAGTGTATATGTCGGCACATATAATTGATGCAGACATAGAAATAAAAGGAGTATCAGGAAAACGGCTCACAATATCTGTACAGGAGTCCAAACAATATTCGGCAGCCTCCTGTGTGACACAATGCATTCCGGCAGGTAACAAGCTCATGGTCGAGAACAATGGCTTTTATTACATAATTATGCCGACAGAAGAATTCATAGGCATAGGAGCCGCATTAATTATAGAAAATTACCAATTAAGCGGAGAGCAAGAGCAGGTAGTGTCTGCTCAACACGATTATATTTAGTAAGAGAGATGAGGAGCTGAAGGGGGCTTAATGTTGTCTGGTTTATTCTGTTCTATTATGGACGTTAAGTGCAGAAGACTCCGTTCCAGTGCTGGTGTATAATCTGTGAATGTGGCCACTGCTGGCATTTGTTAACAGCAGCAAGACACTACATTCAATCATAACCGTGTAAAGTGAAAAGCCATTTATTTGTGTTTGATCTGTGTTGGAGGATGCAAAGTTTAGAAATAAAAAGAATGTTTTGAAAGGTTTTAGACTTGAGCGGTCAATGAGCTCTATCAGACTAGACACCTACTATTCACAATGCATCCATTATACAATACGCAGTTCTTGGAAGCCTGTCTCTCTCAATATCCTTTTGCTATGGGTTCTGGACACATCTATAAATTCTACACAATAGTAAAAACTGTTTTAGTAGCCAAAGGTAAAAGGCAGCTCTTGTGCTACTGAAATGTATGGGGATACTTCAATACCAGGCACTTACACACCTTCCTGCCCAAGCAAATTTTGAATGACAATTGCGCGGTCATGCTATATTGTACCCAAACAATTTTTTTATCATTTTGTTGCCACAAATAGCTTTCTTTTGGTGGTATTTGATCACCTCTGCGATTTTTATTTTTTGCGCAACAAATAAAAAAAGACAGAAAATTTAGAAAAAAATTAAGTTTTTCTTTGTTTCTGTTAATTTTTTTGTAAATAAGTATGTTTTCTTCTTCAATGACGGGCACTGATATGGCGGCACCGATGAGGTGGCACCAATGAGGTGGCAATGATGATGGTCACTGATAGGCAGCACTGGTGGGCACTGATAGGTGGCACTGGTATGCGGCACTGATGGGCACTCATAGGTGGCACTGGTATGTGGCACTGATGGGTACTTATGGGTGGCACTGATGGGTACTTATGGGTGGCACTGATGGGCACTGGTAGATGGGCACTGAAAGGTGGCACTGATGGATAATGATGGACGCTAATGGGTGGCACTGATGATACTGATGGGTGGCATTGCTGGGCATCACATGTTTTTTATTGACCATAATGTTTAATGACCATAATGCTGCCAGTCAGTGCCCCTTTGTGGGCACTGATTGGCATCTATTGTGCTTAATTTTATATGTGGATGGCCATGGGGTACATACCTGGCCATCCACATGTTGCTCCCTTCCCTGGTGGTCCAGTGTAAAAAATCAGCGCAGACCCCCCCTGTCAGGAGAGCCGCCGATCGGCTCTCCTCTACAAGCGTCTCACAGACCCGAGTGAGGAAAAGCCGATCAACGGCTCTTCCTGTTTACATCGTGATCAGCCATGATTGGACATGGCTGATCACGTGGTAAAGAGCCTCCGTCGGTGTACCAAGATCGGTGTAGCGGTGTGTCAGACTGACACACCATACCACCGATCGCCGCGATGCGCGCCCCCCTGGGCGCGCGGCGGCTGCTATCCTGCTGGACATCATATGACGTCCAGTCAGGATAACGCAACCACTTCCCGGACGTCAATCTGCTATTGACCGGGAGGGAAGTAGTTAAAGTTGTCAGGGTGGGTTGACTGATGTGTGTTGAAACCACCACTTGTAGTCTCCATCGGAAGTCCATGTGACAAGGTGACAATGCATGAGAATAAGTGCTTAGCTCCCAACTGTCCCTGATTTGGGGGGGACTGTCCCTGATTTGGAACAAAGTCCCTCTGTCCCTCATGCCTCCTTATTTGTCCCTCATTTTGGTCTGATCTCTATAGTTGTATATAAAATGCACTATATGTCATTCAAAAAGTGTTTCCCAGTGCTAAACCTTTCATCCAATTTCTGAATTTCAACAGCCAATATAAAGGATTAGTATTGGTAAAAAAAATAGGATTTTTTACTCACCGTAAAATCCTTTTCTCTGAGTCCATGGACCGACACAGCTTCTCTATTGACAAAGTGGGTATTATCCGTTAATTAGGAGTGACTAGGCAGAAAAACTTGTAAAAAGTGTTGCATCACACCTTCTACAGTACCGCCCAGGGGGCGGACCCTCTGGGTATACCCTCTCAGTCTGCACATCGCAGATCAGTTCGTCAAAAAGCAGTACAAACTTAAAAGGAGGGGTGGGTGCTGTGTCGGTCCATGGACTCAGAGAAAAGGATTTTACGGTGAGTAAAAAATCCTATTTACTCTTTCGTCCATGGACCGACACAGCTTCTCTATTGACAAAGTGGGACGTCCCAAAGCAGTGTCAGAGAAAAAAACGAGGGGTGGTAACAGCATAAAAACAAACTTCACCCCAAAACACAAAACAGCACTCCTCCAACGGAGGAGTTGCAACTCTAAACAGCCGCCTGCAAAACCTTGCGGCCGAAAGAGGCATCCGAAGATGCACCTACATCAACTTTGTAGAATTTTGTGAAAGTGTGAGCGGACGACCAAGTCGCCGCTTTACATAGTTGGGAAACAGACGCTTGATGTCGGAAAGCCCAAGAGGCACCTATTGCCCTGGTCGAATGCGCCGTGACAGGAAAGGGGGGCGCCTGACCCTTTAAGGCGTAAGCCTGGATTACTATCTGTCGGATCCACCTAGAGATGGTGGCCGATGAGACTGCTTGGCCCTTCTTGGGACCAGCCACCGAAACAAACAGTGAGTCTGACTTCCGGAACAGGGAAGTAGCAGATATGTATACTCTCAAAGCTCGGACAACGTCCAAGGAATGCAACGCCGACTCCTTAGGATTCGACGGCTGAGGACACAAGGATGGAAGTACAATGTCTTCGTTGAGATGAAAAGCCGAAACGACCTTCGGAAGAAAGGAAGGCTGCGGCCGCAGCACCACCTTATCCTTGTGGAAAATCAAATAGGGAGCCTTGCAGGACAAGGCTGCCAGCTCAGAGACTCGTCTAACTGACGTAACAGCCACCAAAAAGACCACCTTCTGAGAAAGTGTCAACAGGGGAATATCTCTAATATTCTCAAACGGTGCCTTCTGAAGCACCGAGAGGACCAGGTTCAAGTCCCACGGAGGTAACGGGGGGCGGACCGGAGGGGCCACATGTCGAACCCCCTGCACAAATGTACTCACGAGAGAGTGAGTCGCCAGGGGTCGCTGAAAAAAGACAGCCAGGGCAGATATCTGTCCCTTAATCGTACTTAGGGCAAGCCTTTGGTCTACCCCATGCTGTAAAAACAGCAGGATTCTGGAAACCAAATAGGTACGCGGATGCCATTTCATTTCCTCACACATGGAGATGTAGGCCCTCCAAGTGCGGTGATAGACCTTCCTAGAGGACGGTTTCCGAGCACTTCTCATAGTAGAAATTACTGAGTCTGACAGGCCCCGGTCTCTCAGTACCTGGTTCTCAACAGCCATGCCGTTAAAGCCAATGACTGTAAAGCAGGATGGAATATGGGACCTTGCGACAGCAGGTCCTTCCGTAGTGGTAGGCGCCAGGCGTACTAGATCGGCGTACCAAGGACGCTGAGGCCAATCTGGAGCGATTAGGATCATTGGAATTCCCTCTGCCTCCACTCTGCGGAGCAGAAGAGGAAGAAGCCTTAAGGGAGGGAAGGCATAGATTAGCCGATACTGGCCCCACGATGCTACCAACGCGTCCGTTGCGTCTGCCCATGGGTCTCTTGACCGGGCCACAAACCTCAATACCTTCCGATTGAGTCGGGAAGCCAGAAGATCTACGTCTGGTGTGCCCCATCTTTGGCAGAGGAGTTGGAACACCTCCGGGTGTAAGGACCATTCTCCCTGGTCCAGCATCTGGCGGCTCAGGTAGTCCGCCTGCCAGTTTTCCACACCCGGAATGTACACGGCCGACAGTGCCGGTACGCTCCTCTCTGCCCACTTCAGGATGCGAGCGATCTCCGATGCTGCAGCTGAGCTTCTTGTTCCTCCTTGATGATTGACATATGCCACTGCTGTGGCGTTGTCTGACTGGATCCTGACTGGACGCCCTTGCAGTCTCTGAGACCATTTGAAGAGGCACAGCTTGATCGCCCGGATCTCCAGGACATTGATCGGCAGGAGGGCTTCCTCTGGGGTCCAGCGACCTTGCGCCGACTGGACACCCCAGACTCCCCCCCAACCTGTAAGGCTGGCGTCCGTCGTGATCACTATCCAGTAAACCGGAAGAAATGACTTCCCGGCCATTAGAGCCGGTGCTGTCAGCCACCATACCAGGGATCTCCTGACTAGGTGGCTCACTCGGATTTGATAATCCAGAGATGAAGGGCATCTGTTCCATCTGGACAGAACTTCCCTCTGTAACACTCGAGTGTGGTATTGAGCATATGGGACCGCCTCGAAGGAGGCTACCATGAGGCCCAACACTCGCATGCAAAAACGGAGTGACGACCAATTCCTGGAAGTCAGCTGCCGTACTGCAGCCCGGAGGGTCTGCAACTTCTCCACAGGGAGGAATACCTTTGCCTCTGAGGAATCCAGAATCAACCCCAGGTACACTAGGCGTTGAGTGGGCACCAATACTGACTTTTGCGTGTTTAGTATCCAACCACAGTCTCGAAGAGTCTGACAGGTAATGGACACGCTTACCTCTAATTCTGAGCTTGAAGGGCCCTTCAGCAGAAGGTCGTCCAAGTAACCTGTGATAGCGATACCCCGCTGTCTTAGAAGTGCCAGAATCGTAGCGAGCACCTTGGTGAACGTCCTGGGTGCTGAGGCAAGGCCAAACGGGAGGGCCACAAACTGGTAGTGGTTCTTCCCGATAGCAAATCGCAGAAACCTCTGGTGTCTGGAGTATATGGGGACATGCAGGTATGCGTCCTTGATGTCCAAGGAGGCCAGAAAGTCCCCCGGATGGAGAGCCGTGACTACAGATCGAACCGACTCCATCCGAAAACTTTGTACCTTCACAAAGCAATTGAGGGCTCTGAGATCCAAGCTTGGACGAACCCCCTCCTTCTTCGGCACAATGAACAGATTTGAGTAAAAACCCTGTTCCAGTTCTGGAACTGGAATAACTACCCCGCGTTCCAGTAGACCCTGGACCGCCCCATACAGGGCCTCCCGACGGGTCGGTAGTAGCTGGAGATTGGAGGTGTTGAATCTGTCCGGTGGACAAGAGAGAAACTATCTTGTAGCCTGAGGAGATTACTTCGCAAACACACCTGTCGGAGATTAGTGCTGTCCACTGAGTCGCGAATTTGCGAAGACGTCTCCCCACCCGAGAGCTGGGTGGGGGTGGACCTTCATGCGGATGCAAATTTGTCCGCAGGCTTATTGGGTATGCGGGACCAGGGACGCTTTTGTCCTTGGGCAGGCGCTTTATCGGCCTGGGGTCTTTTCCCTGTCGCCCTAGGGGGACGAAAAAACCACTTGTGTGCAGTAAAGGAGGGCCCTTGCCCTTGGCGTGGCCCCTTACCCTTGCTAATTTGGGGAAGCAAAGTGCTTTTACTTCCTGTGGCATCCTTGATGATGTCATCCAGAGAAGCCCCAAAAAGTCTGTCGCCCTTAAAAGGCAGATCCAACAGGGCTTTCTTGGAAGTCTGGTCCGCAGACCAGCCTTTTAGCCAGATCAGGTGGCGTATTGCTACTGCATAAACCGAAGTTTTAGACAGCAGGGGAATAGTATTCATGTCTGACTCGCAGACAAACCTAAGGCCCTGGACCAACAGGTCGGCCAATGTTATCTCATCAGGAGGAGCATCTCGCTCCTTAACCCCTGGAGTAGCAATCTTGCCCATTCAGTAAGTGTGTGAGACACTAGGGCCCCCGCCAATGCCGGGCGTACTGCCGAGCCTACCACTGAGTATAGGTAGCAAGCGAGTGCTTCAGCCTTCTTATCCACAGGGTCCTAGAAAACAGGAGCCCCTTCTACAGGAATTGTGGTGGCTCTATTAAGTCTGGACACCGGAGGGTCCACTATAGGGGGGAGAGGTCCATTTCTTCAGAAAACTCTCCTCAAAAGGGGTACCGTACCGCAAACCTCTTTGGGGCTGTAAAGACCCTCAGTGGGTTCTCCCATTCCTTGTATAAGAGTTTATCAAAAGACACACAAGGGAACACCTTAGCAGTGCGGGCAGGTCTATGAAACCCAAGTGGACCGGAGTCTCTGCTGCTTCTGCAGTATTTTCCAATTTTAGCATATCCCGCACTGCAGTAATAAGGTCAGATACCAAAGCCGTCTCGCGTACTGACCTGGACTTTGAGTCATTCTCACTGTCCGGTCACGGTCTGCAGTCTCTGGTGCGTCAGAATCTGGGCCCCGAGCCGTAGCTGGACCTGGTTCTGCACCAGAATTATCCCCAGAAGCTTGCAGGGGATGGGGCGTTTACTACCCCCTGTATTCCCGTGTGCTGCTTCCACCCTGGCAGCAAACGCCTCTAGGATTGCAGACATAGCGTCCATAGACACCTCAGGGACACCAGCTGCTAAATCTGGTGTTTCAGGGGAGAAGACATCTGGCTCAGATGCCATGCTGACCACACGCTGACACTCACAGGGCTCCAGGCAAGATATCAATAGGCCACCCTCCTGCGCTGCAGAGATGCTGGGTCACCCAGAGGACTCACCACCCTGGATAGGTACTGCTATGCTGCGCCTATGATGCTGTCCCCTTGCTGCTGTGTCAGTCTGCTTCTTTTATCAGCACTTCCTGTGTGAATTTTCGCGCCAGTGTAATGCACCCTAGAGGCCGGAGGCTCTCGCAAAATGGTTGCCAAAACCGTCTGTATGGAAGATAATGTGGGCTCTAAGAAAATGGCCGCCGACAGAAGATAGAGGTCAGGCAGCCATAGCCCACAAAAAAGATGGCCGCCGAACGGCAATATCTGCATACAGGGTGGACAAACATGGCCGCCGATCACCTGATAGGGGCCAGTGGGTGTGGCCGAACTACAGGAAGATGGCCGCCAGGCAGTTACAAGAGGCCAAACTTGGCATGGACCACCTCAAAATGGCCGCCGACAGCATGGAGACACAGAAACACAGGTAAGCAAAAATGACATTTCTTTTAAATGTTAGTTACAGCCAGCCCCGCTCCAGTGGGACCCCCTAGGTGACCCCCAGCACCCAGCAACCTTTAGCTAGAAGCCCAGGGAGGAGGGAAAGGCAGGGAGAGAGGGAAGAAAGGGGCCACAACCACTTACTTGATCTCTCCAGGAATGTCCAGCTAAATCACCCAGCCGAGGCAGGGGAGTTTTACTTACCTATCCTGCATGTATTCTGCTGGAAGACATTCCAAACAGATCATCGTCCGCGCACGGAAGGTGACTGTTGGCCAGGCATGCTGTGATTGGACCCAGAAGGGACGATCATATGTATGCCCTGGAGCATGACGCTCACCGGACAGGCTGCTGCGACTCGGCCGTAAGGTCAGCCGAAGCTGAGCGGTCCGATGCAAGCCTTGGAGCGTAAGCTCACCGGCCAGGCTGCTGCGACTCGGCCGTAAGGTCAGCCGAAGCTGAGCGGTCCGATGCAGGCCCTGGAGCGTAGGCTCACCGGCCACCCGTGGAGCGACGGGCATGTCGTGGAAAACCCAGCGCGTAGCTAGGGTCGGCACACGCTCGATGGCCGAAACTGGGGAGACTACAAGGATCGAGGATCCAGCCTGTCACCCAGTCGGCAGTTGATCGAAGATCGCAGGAAACAACAAATGTAGCAAAAAAATAAAAATATATATATCTTTTTTCCCCGGACCAATGAGCCCGAAGGGAGCCATGTCCTACTCCTTGCTAGACAGAAAAAAACTGATCTGCGATGTGCAGACTGAGAGGGTATACCCAGAGGGTCCGCCCCCTGGGCGGTACTGTAGAAGGTGTGATGCAACACTTTTTACAAGTTTTTCTGCCTAGTCACTCCTAATTAACGGATAATACCCACTTTGTCAATAGAGAAGCTGTGTCGGTCCATGGACGAAAGAGTAATATAATTCTCCTTTAAGGGGGTGTGGCAGTGGGTGTGTTCTATGCCTACATACTTTTGCTAATAGGTGTCCCTCGTTCCCATCTCAAAAAGTTGGGAGGTATGTAACTGGGCGTCAGGGACCAGGGCATTCCTCTTCTAACAGGAAGTGCCTGACCAAGGACCTTAAAGTGTCTGTAAAGACTTAAGATTTTTTAACTTTATGCACTAACCTGAGCCCCATCGCGATCCAGCAATGTGCACGAGAGCCTCGGCTCTCCGGGGACTCTCGCTCCTCATGATCTGAGACAACAGTGCAAGCCATTGGCTGCTGTCAATCACAGCCAGTGAGCCAATGAGGAGAGAGAGGGGACGGGGCTGAGCCACAGCTCTGTGTGTGCCGCTTGCTCTGGAGGCACTCGGCAGGAGGGAGGGGCCAGAAGTGGCAACGAGGGACCAGAG
This sequence comes from Rana muscosa, assembly GCA_029206835.1. NCBI lineage: Eukaryota > Metazoa > Chordata > Amphibia > Anura > Ranidae > Rana > Rana muscosa. The sequence goes on along the minus strand of CM055128.1, from coordinate 289,730,559 downwards.
AAGAAAAGGATCAGGCTGCTCTGTGCAAAACCACTACACAGAGCAGGTGAGTATGACATAAGTGTTAGTTAAAAAAAACAAAAACATTTAATGTCTTTTTAAAGTGGTTGTAAACCCTTTACAACCACTTTAACCTACAGGTAAGCCTAGATTAAGGCTTACCTGTAGGTGCTTGAAATATCTCCCAGACCTGCACGGTCTAGGAAATATTTGCAAATCGCCGTACGGCAATTTCTTCTGCGCATGCGCTGGAGTTAGAAAGGGCACGCTGTGCCGTTTCTAGCTCAGATCATGCCGTTAAAGGTGCACAGGAGTGACGTCACGCGACTCCGGCCAGTCACAGAGCCGGAGTTCGCGGCCCCGGAAGGAAGAGGGGTGAAGAATTGACGCTCACTACTAGCGAGGAAGACGGGGACATCGAGGGCTTCTTCTGCAGGTAAGTGACACATAATGGGCTACTATGCGATGCATAGTAGCCCATTCTGCTTTACCTTTTGCAGGGAAACAGAGGAAGTAACACCCATCAGGGTTTACTTCCTCTTTAATGGCAGGGTCACCAGGAATTATTTTAACCACGTGCCGCAAAATGATTTTTCTTTTCCTTATCTGTGTCCCATTGCAGAAATTTACCTTTACTTCCTGTCCCATAGCCAAACAGGAAGTGTGAAGAAATGCCTATAAATTAAAGGAATTCCTTGGGGACCCCCAGGTAACCAGAACTAGTGTGCCCATTGGAAGATTTCCCCATCTATTACTTTTCTGGGGTCAGCCCAAAATGTGGGATTCTCTTTTACTTTCAATGATAATGGTAAACAGGACAAATAGAGATGGTGAATCTCCTTAACTGGGGCACAGACAGCAATAAAAACAGAAAAGTGTTCCAATCCCTCTCCCCTCTATCCAAAATAAAAACAAAAGTTTTGCCTTTAGTTAGACTTTAATACATTCTCTGCATTAAGATAAAAGCTTCCTACTACTGCACGGGTGTCCACTCAGAACTGCACTTGCAGAGGGGGCACCCACAGAAAGAAGGACCACCAGGGGACTGAAAGAGAGGAGGTAAGGGACCGCAATACAACTGCACAGAGCAGGTAAACATATACCCTTATTTTTTGTTTTAACCAAAAAACTAATTTGTTTTTAAAATCAACTTAACTGTATCTGAGCGCCACAAACTGAAAATTCTATACAACTAATTTTTAATATTTAAAGCAAACTAACCCATCCATTCATATCTCCATGCTTTATTTTGAAAAACACCCCCCTAGCATTTCTAGCCATGGGCAGATAATTCATGTAGCATTTACTTCCTGGAATCCATCTGCCCTTTGCTCAGGCGTGCAGGCAGGAGGGTGAGCTTAGCTGAGAGAGCCCCTCCTCCAGATAAAATAAAAAATGCCTATGGAGCCCATGAAACATGAAGAATGCAACAAAAGAAATGTATTTAAAAAAAAAGGTGAACATAAAAAATAAAATATACCTCTTTATCTATTTACTAATGCTAGCAGCATAAAGCCTAGTACACACCACTATCGTTTTTCCGTTCAACCCAGCGGATTGAACGAAAAAAAAACTGGCAGCTCCGAGCCACTGAACTAACAATGCTGAAAAAGAAAAGAGAAAAAAATTCCACCTTCAACAGAACCAGGTGTCCTGTCGCCAACATCCCAAATAATGGAAAATAAAATAAAAACCCCTTGGGACTCCCCTCCTCATCTTTCAGACAGCAGCACCATTGGCTCCCGTTGCTGTCAATCAAAGTCAGTAAGCCAATGAGAAGAGAAAAGGGGCAGGGCCTGTGCCGAGGCTCCATATCTGAATGGACACAGGGTGCTGTGAAATGGTGCCCCCATAGCAAGCTGCTTGCTGAGGGGGCACTCGATAGGAGGGAGGGGCCAGGAGCAGCAAAGAGGGACCCCAGAAGAGGAGAATGGGCTGCTCTGTGCAAAACCAACTGCAACAGAGCAGGTAAGTATAACATGTTTGTATTTTTACTTTAAGGATTAAAAATAGTTGATGTTAATTGAGAGTTTATCTTTGGCTTTATTGCACATCACATGAAGGTACAGCACTATGTTTTGGGTTACAAAGGCATATCTCATATTCCTAACCAAATGTGGGTAACACATATTAAAATATAGAATAAGATACAGCTATAGGGGTGTGCACAAACATGTAATCCAATAGTATTACTCCTGTAGCGATACCTTCAGTTAAGAGGGCTGCAGATTAGTTCGGGCCCTGAAGACAGCTCCGCCAACCCCCCGGCAATTTACTCGACCCCCTTCTGGCACAGTTAGTCTAGGGTAATATATATATATATCTTATGCTCTATGGTTAAACTCAACAATTATCACAAATCACAGGAATATATCTGCAGAGCCCTGCAGCAATAGTCACACTATAACTAGTCAGATATGGCGCACACGCACCACGTGTAACAGTACTTCACTATACGCCCTATGGCGCAGTAACTAAATAAACTATCTAGATGGCCAGGCCTGACCATATAACTCAGTCTATTGGGGGGTAAAATTCTTCGCATGCAAGTCTTTAAACGGTGGTGCACATTTCAGGAACACATTTGTAATCCAAGGGGGGTAAAAATGCCAACACAGTACACTCCACTAGAGATCCGTTTGACTCAGTTCTGCTATGGATCTTAAGTGGGGGAAAAGAACTGAAATAGGAACTGGTGGGCCACGGCAGTCTGTAGGCCTAAGAATGGTATACAGTATTTATGGATTGAGCATGTGCTCGCTCACCCCTCCGGATCCCAGTCCGGGAACTTCCACCTGCTGTGTCTCCACACACAGCCTCTGCAGCGGTCGGGTCTCCAGCTCAGCAGCAGTTGAAGAAAACCGAGTCAGATGCCACCCAGGCTTGAGATGGGGTGGAAGGCTCTTTGGTAACTGCGCAAGGCCCCAGGCTTCAGGCCTTGCACGGCAGCAGGTCCGCACAGGAGGATCTCTCACTGAAGTCTCGTGTCCCAAAAAGGCAGAGCCTAGCCTCGCCTCCTCCTTATAAAGCTCCACCCATGAGTCTCTGCGGTGACAACATTGCACCCTGGGTGCCAAACGGGGTTCTGGGTAACGTAGTCTCTCTCCTCTGCTTTCACTTCCAGTAAAGTCTCTTCTCTACTCCCTCCCGACTCACCTCTCACCCGGAAAGTCCTGTCTCTCTGTATTAAAGGGGAATACCCCGCTACACTCCATTTATACATTCATTTTTACAGTACATCTTTTTATGGAGAAGAATTATTTTAAAGTCCATCCTACTATCCAAACCTCCTCCATTAGCAGTCTCAAGTTGTTAACATTGTGCTGGACTGACATGGAAATCCATACCCAACAATGCATCATTATTCTTTTTAGACACACTCTCATTGTTAAGTTCTTTTAATGGCTGGTTGACACTTTCTGGTGGTTTTATTGGTTTGATTTAGATTTTCTTATTCTCATTGCACTTCAGCTGCACTATCTGCAAAGGTGGCCAATGTGAATTAATCTAAATACTTTATGTTACACCACTACTTTCACAGGTAACTCTAAAGCCAAAAGTACAAACACGCATGCTCGGAATCAATGCTCAAACACAACATTAGAAGAGGGGGTGCCCAAAGGGTGGCACTAAAAAGCTGAAAAAACACGTAGTTTGGTGTTTTTTGGCCGACAATTCTTTGCCGTTTGCATGCAAGACAAGTTCCTGGCCAACGCCCTTCGGACAAAAGTCCTACGCTTTGTCCGCAGAAAATCCGTTCGTGTTTATGAGGCTTTAGACACCTTTCACACTGGAGCAGTGCGGGCGTTAGCGGTAAAGTGCCGCTAGTTTTAGTGGCGCTTTACCGCTGTTATAGTGGCGCTTTTCGGTCGCTAGCGGGGCGCTTTTAACCCCCGCTAACGGCCGAAGGGTTAATAGCGCCCGTGTTGCGGCGCTGCCAAATCGCTTTGCTTTCAATGGGCAGGGGCTGTGCCGGAGCGGTGTATACACCGCTCCGGCACCGCCCCAAGGATGCTGCTTGCAGGACTTTTTTTCCCGTCCTGCAAGCGCACTGCTCCAGTGTGGAAGCACTCAGGCTTTCACACTGGGATGGCTTGAGAGGCGCTTTTCAGGTGCAATTTTTAGCGCTAAAACGCCTGAAAAGCTCCCCAGTGTGAAAGGGGTCTTATTAGTAATATGCTCTCCACTTGGGAGGTGGTCCACAGAGAAATACCCCAAAGGAATAGTCCTAAGATTAGGGGTAGATCAAGAGCTCTGCCCTCTATTTCCAAGACATGAACTCCTTTATATACAGCATATTATCAAAGTAGCCATGTATTTTAACAAAATGTATTAGATATTAAATAAAGTATTTGCATAGGGTTTTCCATGGGCCCCAAAAGCACTCTGATCCCAATATACTGTAGCTGCTTTAAGAAATGGTACATTGTGGTATGTACTATAAAACTCTTACTTTAATTGAAAAAGTACAGGGGCAGTACAAGGAAAATCCACTAAAGGATGTACAACAGAGCAAAATTGTGTAGCTACCCTGGCGGTATGATTATGTCCGATTTTTGAATCCCAAAGCGGTACATTGTTTTGCATAGAAATTTGGCGTTTTGTAGGCCTGTAATTCTTAGGAATAACACAATTAAATCTGTCCAAACCAGAGTCTAGTAGACATCCCGGGTATGATAAAGTTTAAAACACAAAATCATAAATTATAATATAATAAATAACTAAAAATAATATATTTTTTCTATAATATAATAATAATAAAATAAATTTCCCCACGATTCACTATCGCTCAATTCTGCAAGTGTTCTAATTTATTATCGCTGTTTTCTAGCTGGTCTAAAACCACTTTTGACGTAAAAGGACACTTTCTGGTTGCCATGGACAATCTCAAGTTTCCAGGCAAAAAGAACAGTATATATAATATAAAACTGCATGCAGGGCACTGGACAAAGCATTAGGGACAAAAGGGAGGTGGACTGATTTGATACAGTAATGTAATCTGTAAGATTACAGTGTACTGTACTGTATGTGTTATGTTTTTTGTACTTTTTGAATTTGCCGCCGCGCTCCGCCCCCATGCGTTGCGACGCTCGCAGGAAAGGGAGCCTAGAACACAGAGCATTGGGCAGATTATCCGGCGGAGGACACATCGCAGGATCCTGGTGACAAGGTAAGTATGCTGTACTAGGATTCTGCAATGCAATCCCGAGTGTGGTTCGGGGTTACCGCTAATGGTAATGAAATTTAACCCCGAGCCAAACTCGAGGAGAGTTAATGCACCCTCTAGCAGATTTCTCACAGTAAAATTTCATGAAAACAAGAAAGTGATACAAGATTTATGGTGAAAGGCCAAGATTCCAATCAAGATTACTAGGGTCCAAGTCCGAAATGTAAAATGATGGGCTGACTCCGTGGAGTGGAGTTGAGACCTTTTTTAGTAACAGTTCATTTTTTGAAAAGTGATGGTGAAACAACTGATGAAATGCAGACATAGCAGGAACTGAACAAATGATAACAATAATTAGACACAAATGCCAGCTTAGATGATTGCAGCTCAGCGCTTATATTTTCATCTTCGATATCAGATGCACCAGCAGAGATGAAAAGGTTAATTGGAAGCGAGAACCTTTTGTACGATCAGCTTCGCTGCCCGCTCACCCTGTAGCATTTGCATGTGTTTATTTGCTCTGACTCCTACAACAATAAATGCCACCGCACAAACTTTGCCAGCTGTTCCCACAGCAAAGCACACCAACACACAGCCGTGGCACTGAGCCACCCTGAGCCGTCTGATTGCTGTGCGCCTCCAGCTTGCTGCGGTCACAGATGGATCCTCTTTCTCTCTTTTCACTGCCAGAAGACGATGTGTTGGTATATGAAAGCAAAAAAGTTCAATAACAACATCCTGCATTAAAGGCCAACCCCATCTAAAGCCGATATTTCAGTTTAGTGTCGCTCATATGCTGGCTTATTTGATCTATCAAAGATTCTAGTAGTAAGTTGTCCTCGCTAGAACTCCCTGGTCTGACCAATGGCTGCACCAAGTCATTAGGAAATCCTGCTGGGACAATGTAACACTCGCATTACTGCCTTATAGGGGGGGGGGGGGGGAGACACAAAATACTATAGGGAATTCTCACTACTAGACTCTAAAAGATATATAACATGTTTGTTGATGATTAACTCACCAGTGCCATCTCCAAAACTAAAACTGGGCATTGGTGAAAATCCTCCTTGCCAAGTTTTAGACATTTAAAGCGGAGTTCCAGTCCTCCAAACACTTTTTTTTAAAGACTGCTCTGCATTTGTCCAAACATGTACATTAACCTCTTCAGTACCGGGAAATTTCGCCCCTTTCTTCCCAGGACAATTTTCAGCTGTCGCACTTTAAATGACAATTGCGCGGTCATGTAACACTGTACCCAAACTAAATTTTTATAATTTTCTTCCCACAAATAGAGCTTTCTTTTGGTGGTATTTAATCACCTCTGGGGTTTTTATTTTTTGCTAAACAAACTAAACATTTTTTGAAAAAAATACGTTTTTCTTAGTTTCAGTCATAAAATGTCGTTTTCTCTTTCACTGATGGGCGCTGATGAGGCGGCACTGATGGGCACTGATATGTAGAATTGATGGGCACTGATAGGCGGCACTGATATCCAGCACTGATGGGCACCGATAGGCGGCACCGAGATGCAGCACTTATGGGCACTGACAGGCGGCACTGATGGGCACTGACAGGCGGCACTGATAGGTGGCACTAATTGCACTTATAGGCATTGACAGATGGCACAGATGGACACTAATAGATAACACTAATGGGCAGCACTGATGATGAGGTACTGACAGGTGTTACTGCTGGGCACTGATTGGCACTGTGGTGGACACAGAGATTTTTTTGAGGGGGCCCTGACTGGCAGCTGTTGGGCACAGATTGGCAGGTGATGGGCACATCGGATGGGGGCTGTACTAATAATCAATGTGCTGATTATCAGCACAGACCCCCCCTCTGACAGGGAGAGCCGCCGATCGTCTCTCCCTGTCAGCGCGAACCGAGGAATGCCGTTTATGGGCACTTCCTGGTTCATGTGATGATCAGCTGTGATTGGTCACAGCTGATCACGTGGTAAGAAGCCTCTGTCAGAGGCTCCTTACCACGATCGAAGATGTGGCGTAACACGCCGCACTCACGATCTCCGCACTGCACGCCATCGCGGGCGTGCGCTGGCATGTTATGCTGCTGGAGGTCATATGACGCCCAGTCAGAATAACAGAACCACTTCCCGGCCGTCAATATGCTATAGGCCAGGCGGGAAGAGGTTAACCTTTACAACATGTCATCTGTGTTGCACTTTTTCTTTCTTTAAACATATTTTTTTACTTACAGATCTCGGAAGCAGGCAGGTTACATTTTAGCTGTGGGCATCTGAAGCCTTCCTATGTCCATTTCAGGGATTTCCATGCAGCTGGCTACCAAGCATGCACCCCCGATCTCGCGCATGCACAGTATTGTCGCTGCGCGGCTCTTTTTCTTCCAATAACGCAAGATTTCGCAGTAAGCGATTCGCGAGGACTCCTGGGATACATGACGGCGCTATATCAGGAACCCTTGCGAAGTGACGTAATCGCCTAGGTAGGGATGGGCGGAAGTGCAGGAGAAATAACACTGAAACAGGTATTTTGAAGCAGAAAAAATAAATACAAATTTGCATTGGAAAAATTATGAGCTAAGGGGATACCATAGAGGGAAAGTGCAGAAAATGGGTGGAACTCCGCTTTAAGTATTTACATATTTTTAACAAACCACAAATTGGCTTTTAAACAAGCCCTAACTGACCTTTGTGGCATCAGGTACTGTGGAGCAATTCATTTTAGTTCAAAGCAGATTTGATGTTGTTCAAGTCACTCTCTTGGCAGTTGAGCTCAATTTGCTTTATTCACATTAGAGATTAGGAGAATAGAAGGCTGCAAAGTCACGGCTTGGTGGAAGAGCAGAGCTGTGGACAGGAAAACTTGGACACCTTCAGAGCTTCTCCTGTGAACTTTTAGAATTGCTTCACAGTAACTGCAGCTACAAAGCTTAGTGAAGGCTTGGTTTAAAAGCCTGGAAAAAACTAATTTCATACATGTAAAGAATGCCCTGTGGGATTTTTTAGGTGCAAAAAAGAATACACTTAATCCTATCTTGTTCTCCCCTGGAATCAAAGTCCACGTTTCAAACTGTTTTGCATTGTTTTTTAAGGTTCTTAAAAAACTACTCTGCAGTGTATAAATGCTTTACTAAACAAAAAATGGTGCACATACTAATGTAAGAAAAACAATTCAAGGCATACAATGTATCACAAAATATGCATACATCATACACATGCACAAGCTATCTACCCTTCCCAGCAATTAGAGTGGATAATGTATGCAAGAGGAATGCCATGAAAGTTACTTAACTTGGGTTGTAGATTAATTAAGTGTCATCCCCAAGTAATGTCTCTATTTTCAGTCTCTCTTCATGATGGTGTTGTCTTCCAGGATCCAGGATTTTTTCAAGACTGCTTCTTGCTCCTTGGAGTCATGCAAAACTGCGTCTTCCTTTGTCTTGAGCACATGGCTGTGTCTCAAGTCCATTTCCTTCCCCTTACTTCCTGCCTACATCATGTCTTGTCCTGAGCTTCATGAACCAGTCCAACAAGTTGATTAGCTACGAATAGGGGAATGCAGCTTCTACTTATATTTATGCCATAAAAATCACTAAGATAGCCATAGCAACAAACCCTGCTGGCTCTACACTGGGAACTGAGCGATCAAAGACTGCTGATTGCTCAGCTCTGTCTTCAGTGAGCAGAAAGCCAGTGATTGTAAGTCTGCCCCTCAAGTGCTTACTGGGGCGCTGGGTTGTGGAGGTGTGGAAGCAGCTGGCCCAGGCTCACAGAGGCATGACAAGAGGCTGAGCCAGCTGCTGGTCGGTCATCAGAGGGGATCCCGACATTAAAAAGAGAACTGATCCTTTAACTACCGTACCTAAGATTTTTAGCTGGCGTTCGGATTATTTTGTTAGTTAAGTCCATCTACATCTGCTAATGCATATTGACAATGCTCCTGTCCAAGAGTGCCTCTGTTGATCCTCCATCCAGAGTGGAGACACCCTAAAATATGCATATGTTACTGGGATAACAAGGTGAAAAAAAGAGGAACAAAAATAAAAAAACTAATGCAGTCACCACATTTAAAGTGGAGTTTCCATCAGAAACTGCCATTAATTTGCATATAATACTTTAAAAAACAACAATTGGATATTTTTTTTTTTTTTTACTCACCTTGAAATAGCTGTTGCTATGTGGTTCCACGAAATCTGCCTTCTTCACCTCGGTTTGTGTCGTCATTTCCGTTGGCGCCTCCGCTCGCTACTGCACCTGGGAAATGTGTGTCATAATTTCCCAGGAGTCAGTTGGGAAGCGCCGAGGGCTAGGTTGCCATAACAATGGGGCGGGCACTTCCGACGACGCCGCCTGTTATGGCAACCTGTATACTTTATGGCGCATTACTGCGCATGCGCGAGAACGGAGAGAGAACAGGCGGTGCATGCTGCTCCAGCAGCAGAACCGGGTCCCTGGAACTGGATGCTTGTGGGCTTCACATGCCCACAAGCAAAATGAAAACGCACAGGACACATTCATCAAACTTTTTTCTACAGATGAAACCAGATATCGGGGGACAAATTTAACTGGACACGTGAGTGTTACTATATCATGTAAAAGGCTTATGAATGGTTTAAAAAAATTGTGGATTGTAGTTGGAACTCCGCTTTAAGGATTGGTAATCTACCATATAGTTTTTTTTTGTTTTTGAGTTCAATACTGTTTTAATGTTGAAATTATTTTCTATTGACTTTTAACTCTGGTGCATCTGGTGAGCCCTTTAACCTGGTCTAGATGCGGAAAGATGGTTTATACCATGGGCATCTAAAATCAAAATAAAATAAAATAGATGTGCAGTCTAGACTTGTGTATTGCCTTAGCATGAGCATACTCTTTAGTTTCCAATAATTTTTATTCTATTACGAAAGTATGTAATACACATACAAATTCTCAATAAAATGAGGTGGTGGATAGAACAATAACAGTACAAGAGCATACTCTTTAAAAGTGAATTATGTTTGTTTCATTAGGTGATCAAACTCTATAGATTTATTAAATAGAACTCATATCTTGTTTATTACCTAGGAAGTATGATAGTCTCAAAGCACCACTAGGTCCTCTCTTCTTTTCCCTCTGAATACCAGTCTGCCAGAGGTTAGTAACAGCCACTGGACCCATTACCCAGAGAGAGCTGCTTAGAATTCCATGAGTTATACCGGCTCCATGTAATGAATTTCTTGTGCCGGGCTACGTATCCCCAGTGTATAGATCGTACCATGAAGCAATATCCTAATTCCTAGATATACATAAGCCGTCTGAAGAAGAACGAAACACAGAATTCATCTCTGTTGTTATGTGGATGCCATATCTCTTGTGGGAAGGCTGATGATATGAGACAAATAGTCAATACGGTTTGTGTTCTTCAATCTGAGGCTTTCTAGATACATGCGGCTCCTAATTGATATCTCTCTCAGTAATAATGTTCACTAACATCAGTTGTACAGAAAGCTCCTCAACCCTCAGAAGGGGAAGAGATGCTGAGAGATCCAATTATTTCTGGTCAGGAAAGGGTAAAATAAAACAAAATGGATCAAAATTTGTTTGAATGACTTTTGTTTAATCCAATCCCCAAGAGGCAAAGAACCACATGCAATTCCATGGTAACGCATTTGAGGGTAACGTGGTCTTCCCACTTAGTGGCGTGAGGTTTGATTGCTACCAGTAGCCTACCTGATGCTTACAGTTTATTCATTCCACCAATGTTAATGTGGGATTTCTCTAAAAGCAGAACTGTGGCTAGGCTATGAACATTCTAATATTAACAAATTCCTAGGAAGCAATAAGTCATTCATGCCTTATGGGAAATATTCTCTACTATCAAGCCTGTAATTGTGAGATGCCTCAAAGAGCACTGGTCCTTAGGTGGCAACTGTAGTGTGTTTTTGCCTGGCTGAATAAATCTGACATTGTTTAAATTAGGCTTTCTCTTAAAGGGGTTGTAAACCCCCGTGTTTTTTCACCTTAATGCATCCTATGCATTAAGGTGAAAAAACACCTTGAAGTGTCCGGCCCCCTCCGAGCCCACGTTTTACTTACCTGTGCCCCAAATTTCCGTGGGCGCGATCCCGCGTCGCTCTCTTCACGGGTTCTCGGCTCTTCATTGGATAGATTAATAGCAGCGCAGCCATTGGCTCCCGCTGCTGTCAATCAAATCCAATGACGCGGGCGCCAGGCCGAGTCATACACTTGGCGTCTATGGACGCCGAGTGTATGACACAGGAGAGCGCCCGCAAGGTAACCCCCTTGGGAGAGCTTCCCAGAGGGGGTTATCTAATGCATTGGTCCTCCTTTGGATAAAATCGCTTGTGATCTCTTATATTTGAGATCATTTGTCCAGTAAGAGACGTAGCCTTTTGAACCAGCACCTTAAACACTGGAGAATACGTTTGTTTACATTTGAGCACTTTCAAAGCACTGGATAATTATGTATGAATTTGGACTTTTCACATTTGGACCTTTCACACAGGTTCCTCCATGAAGTGGAACCCGCTTGCTCAGTGGGGGATCTCTCCGCTGATTTGCTGTGCAGAGCAGACACGGACACAGTCCCACTCTCCTATATGGGGCAATCGGATGGAAAAAGACCTCCTGTCTATTTCCATTGAATGCCGTCTGATTCGATCTGCCAGGCGGATGGGGAAAAGGACATCTGTTTTTAGCAGACAGGATCGGATGATGGCAGGTGTCAGTGGACATTCCCCGCTACATAAAAGAGACTGAAGGGTCTAACTAAAACTAACAGCCAGACCTGGTCGGTTTCGTCCGTGTGAAAGGGGCCTTAAGGATTTTTATGATATTATAGTTATTCACTGTTTATTTATATTTATTGATTGTTAATTAATATTTATTGATTGTTCACTTTATTATATGATGATTTGCTGATATTTAAAGGGTCAGCACACTTTTTCTTTATATGGTTTGATTTTAAGTCCGGTATTCAGCATTTTTCAGGTGCAGCAGTCGTCTATTCATATAAAACCACAAGGTTTTTCTTTTATATTTTTATTGTCTTCAATTATACATGGACTTATGCAAAGACTTATATACTTGCTCTTTTTTCAGCTGATATCAGCTGAACTGAAGCCAACCTAATAAAGTAATATTTATATTTATGTCCAAAAATGTTGTAAAATATATTTATTACTGTTGAATTCCAAGGATTTGTATTTGAAATAATTTGCAGTTTCCTCTATTGTCAACTAATGCAGGGAAACAGTTGACTATGGGACCACTGCCCACAGAAGCTCTTCTAACATAGCAGAATGTATCCAGCAATTTCACCCCAATCTCTGACCAGAGCCTGTATTGTAGGGTGACCAGACATCCCCGTTTTAAGGGGACAGTCCCTGGATTAAGGACACTGTCCCCGGACCAAGTCTGTCCCCGGATTTGTCCTCGGATTGGATTTGAACAGGGGCTGGGGCAATTTCAAAGACATTCAGTGCAGAATTTAAAAAAAAAAATCGAAATTAAAGACCCCCGCTCTGCCGCTCCTACTAGCTTGGGGGGGTGTATTTTCTTCATTATCTGTGCCCCTTTTTGATGGTAGGAGCGGAGGGAATATTTCTTCAGTTTCGGGTGCCCATTCAGCTCCTCTCACATGTTCTTCTGCCTTGGATCAAGTCCCGGCCAGCCGCCTGCCTGTTTATCTCCTTGCCTTCCCTGGGGGAGTGATCTTTCTCCGCTCCCCACCCAGTAGTAGCCGGGGCCCAGAGAGTGAGACTCGACAGGCTGTGAGGCGGCGGCAGCGACGGGCAGAGAGTCGCTGATTGCCGCCATTACTAGTAAAAAAATAATAATAATATGTCCCGGGATTTCATTTAAAAAATCTGGTCACCTTACTGTATTGCCCTTCTGCAGCTGGGTATATGGAACAGTCAGTCGAGCCAGTAAAAGATAAAGAATTGACACACAGATTTATATATAAAAAACAAAAAGAAACTTAAATTAAAAAACAACAACAGTATTCATAGTCATTTCCTAGATGGCTACAGCCAGGCTTCAAATGCTCATTCATTCCATCTCCAGGGTCACAGGAACAGAGGCTGATTTACATACCCTTATCTTTCAAGCTACAGAGAGGCTGCAAGGGATGTCCAAAATACTCCGGGCCAACAGGTGATTTAACAGCATGTGGAGTCTCAGCAGCCTCCAGTATTATGGTGACGTGCAAGTTAAGATAATACAAGCCAGTGAAGAGTTGACATTGATATAGCAATTGAAGTCACAGGTTTACAGCTTTTACAATTCATGTCACATATAAACACACTGAAGCAGAAACCAGTCTAAGATGGCTTTTTTTTATATCGTTAAAAAAATAAACCTAGTGAGTGAAATAAAGGGGTGCTATGGCTAAACTCCTTCTTGGCTGATTCGGGCTTTAGCACTTTCTAAGCTACAAGCCAAGAATAAACATGCAGACCAGGAATGTCAGATGTCTTTTATCTGCAGAACTGTTTTGGTCAGCAAATGCTTCAGATCTTTAGCAAGGCAACTCTCATTTTTTTTAAAAGAGATGTTGGCAATGGTGACTTCCATGTTTCTAAGAACATAAGTGACAGATTTGGATCCTTACCAAGCTGAAATGGACAGCCAAGGTTAAAACAACTTCACCCATGGCATGGTTCAAAGCCAGTGAGACAGGCCACTTAACCCATCCTTAATTGAGGCTGGAACATCTCCAATCCACATAGAGTCATATATAAATAAACATAACATTTCAAGGTTGTGTTCATTGGATGCACAGCTCATAGTGACATACAAACCCATATATTGCCAGGATGTGAATAAACATAAACGCAGTGTTTCTCAACCTTATTTCAGTCAAGGCAGCCTTTAAAATTATGGATAATCTCAAGGCACCCTCCAAAATTATGGATAATCTCGAGGCAACCCCCAAAATTATGGATAATCTCGAGTCACCCTCCAAAATTATGGACAATCTCGAGGCAACCCTTCAAAATTATGGATAATCTCGGGGCAACCCTCCAAAATTATGGATAATCTCGAGGCACCCTCCAAAATTATGGATAATCTCGGGGCAACCCTGCAAAATTATGGATAATCTCGAGGCACCCTCCAAAATTATGGATAATCTCGAGGCACCCTCCAAAATTATGGACAATCTCGAGGCAACCCTGCAAAATTATGGACAATCTCGAGGCAACCATCCAAAATTATGGATAATCTCGAGGCAACCCTCCAAAATTATGTATAATCTCGAGGCACCCTCCAAAATTATGGATAATCCCCAGGCAACCCTCCAAAATTATGGATAATCTCAAGGCAACCCTCCAAAATTATGGATAATCTCGAGGCAACCCTCCAAAATTATGGATAATCTAGAGGCAACCCTCCAAAATTATGGATAATCTTGAGGCACCCTCCAAAATTTGGATAATCTCGAGGCACCCTCCAAAATTATGGATAATCTCGAGGCACCCTCCAAAATTATGGATAATCTCGAGGCAACCCTCCAAAATTATGGATAATCTCGAGGCAACCATCCAAAATTATGGATAATCTCGAGGCAACCCTCCAAAATTATGGATAATCTAGAGGCAACCCTCCAAAATTATGGATAATCTCGAGGCACCCTCCAAAATTATGGATAATCTCGAGGCAACCTCCAAAATTATGGATAATCTCGAGGCACCCTCCAAAATTATGGATAATCTCGAGGCACCCTCCAAAATTATGGATAATCTCGAGGCACCCTCCAAAATTATGGACAGTCTTGGGGTGCCCCATTCTAAAATGTAAAATTGATTCTGATAGTTTTACATGATGCAGCAACATTAATAGACGTAGGACACACAACGTTAAAGGTGATTTATTCTTCCAAAGCAAATACACTTTTGCAAACTGGTACTGACTAGTGTTCCAATGTTTCTCTTCTCCCACAGTTTTTCTCCATCACCTAGCAAATTAGACCACAAAGCTGATGGAGAGAGGCAAGGGAGGGTGAAACAAGGATGATATGAAGGCAACTGACATCCTCCCTATCGACTGATGAGGTCATTAGGAGGTTGGTAGCTAGAAGGTTGTAATGGTGTACAATGAAAACCTGTGGCTTTGTAAAACTAAATAGCAGGTTTCATCCACCCACCAGCTTGTATACAATTTTGGGGCAACTTTTAGGCATTTTGCCAAGGCACCCCCGAAGAAACCTCAAGGCACCCAAGGTTGCCTGGGCACCCTGGTTGAAAAAGGCTGTTCTAAAGTAAAGTAGGAGAACATGTCTAGAAACCATCGACTTGGACAAGCACCATGGCAGCCGTAAACATGGTGAAGACAAAACCGGGACTGATAAAGACTGCAGGTATTTTTGCCAAGCAAGTTTTTAACTATGAGATTATTGGGTAGGAAGTCAGCTATGTCTTTCTAAACAATCATGTCTTACTGCACCACCTTCATAAATACCATGGGGGATATTTATCAATTCTGTTGCATAGCGAGGCAATGCCAAACAGGAGCAGTGAGACTGATTATGTGATAGACTTATTACAAGGTTACAGCTCAAGTCATACATTCCTCCCTCAGCTGTCCTAAAGTAGCTTTGCAACAGAATGAAACATGACCCTGACCACTTCTAAATTGTGAAAATCTGTCCCATTTTCAGTAATAAATCTGTTGCAGTTGGCTGCCCAGGACAACAGTGGTAGGGTTTGTAAATAAACTATAAACCTGTCATAGAGACTTTCATAAGGGAGAGGCAGCCTGATTTGCATCTAACTGTGGGCACTAATTTGTTGGTATAAATCTTATAAAACTGCCCATTTTTTATGTTAAACGATTTCTCACATATAATAGAACAGAAAGCAATAATATATCTAAAGAACAGCTGAAGCTTGAGATCTTCCTAGTGACACGCACTTAAATAGTTTGTTCCAGCTGGTTGGATTTAAGGAAAAAATACATAAAAAAATATGTATATAATTATAACTGTCAATAACAAAGTTTGAATGAGATTTGAAAGTTGTTTCTAAAGTACATTAGAACGTTGCCAAGTGACCTGTGTAACATTATTCTTTCACAATACTTTAGAGGATCTGTTCTGAGGATTATACAGGTATACTGAGAAAAGGAACTACAGTATTTAACTCCAACAGTATCCAGCTAACAAAACACAATGGGGGAATTAACTGAAGGCTCATACACACGATCGGATATTCCGACAACAATTGTCTGATGGATGTGTTTTGTCGGATAATCCGACCGTCTGTATGCTCCATCGGACAATTGTTTGATTGAATTTCCCAGTCTATGACTAACACTGCACAGAGAAAAGGAGGGCTAAAGCTGCATGCTCTGATCTCTCTGCCTGTCCCTATCCCCATGCTCAGCTCAGAGCAGGAGGAAGGAGGAGGGTTGTTAAGCATGCATGCTCTGCACGTGTAGTGTAATCACTGCATGGGCAAAGAGAGGAATGTGAGCTGTCTGCTGACAGTTCTATGTGAATTATATATATTATTATAATGGTGCAAGAAGCTTAGCTAATTCCCGACACGTCCTTATCTCCATGGAAAGGTTTGATTCAGGGATCTACTATAATACCCTAGTAAGTAGCTAAAAAATACAACCTGACAACAGAAGATCTCAACTTCCACAGTAAACACGAGCAAGTCCGATTAAATACTGTATGCTGTACATTAAAGTGGTTGTAAACCCTTACAACACACTTTTGCTACAGGTAAGCCTTTGATAAGGCTTACCTGTAGCTACCCCGGATATCTCCTAAACCTGAACGGTTTAGGAGATATCACCTGTATTTGCATGTGCTGACGTAATCAGCACATGCGCACTGAAGCAATGGCACGGCTCCCGCACGCATGCGCGGGAGTGACGTCTTCGCGGCTCTGGCCAATCACAGTGCCAGACCTGCGATACCTGGAAGTAACTCCGGGATGACATGTCGCCGGCCGGTGCTGTGTACGGGTACCGCAGCGGGGGCTTCGATCCCAGGTGAGTATTACATAATGAGCTAGTATGCTATGCATACTAGCTCATTATGCCTTTGTCTTGCAGGTCTTTTTTTTTTTTCCTGCCTGGGTTTACAACCACTTTAAGGTTTGTTGAAAAACATCTCTAAGCAGGATTTGCATATAAATTACCTAAAGCAGGTTCTATAGAACAAATGTAGGAGAATTAAAAAAATAGAGCCTGTATGTGGCTACTCCTTTTTCTTAGCTTGATCTAGCTGACATGTTTAGCTTGATCCAGACAGCACGTTTAACCAAATATAAAAACCCGACTACCATAATGAACCAAGAGATTTTCTAAATTTGTTCTGCCCACATTAATGTGATAGAATGATTGTCACCAATCTACAATTTACTACAGACTGTCCTAAGGTATAATGACTAGGCTCCTTTTGAAAAATGAGAGGTAAGAGTGATTAATGATTATGTCTAAGGATTTCAGTATCACATTATTCCAAAATGTATCCTATTTTTACATTTAGACCTTGGTTGTTCCTTAAAGGAGTAAATTAGCTGCCCATAGATGGATCCAAATCTTGAATAACAGAAAAGAAAAACTCCTGCGCACAAGTTGAATACCAGACAGTCTGTAAGTGGAATGATAAATGTCACTTGGCCCTGCTGCCTTCACGGATAGGGGTATCCTAGCGGTAAATGACAAAGAGAAAAAATAAAAATCAGGTCTGGATGGTCCCCATCAACGCAGTCAAACAAGCCTGCGCCCGGCGCCATACATCAGGATGACAGAGACTGGCTGACAAGTGCCAGGCACACTAATGCAAGTGAATGAGCTTGCGCCATGCATCAGGATGATTTCTGTCAGGTGCGCCTATTATATCACAGGGAATCTGGCTTTTTCAACAACCTAGAGGTAGGTCGCCAACTCCACTCCATTTGCCAGCACTATTGTTGGTTTGCTTTGGTTCCTGATCTAGGATACATCTGTGCCTATGGTCTATGTGTGATTCGTTCACTTAATCATGCCATTCCCACCTCATTAGCAGGCACACGCCCCTCTTCACATGTGTCCCATTGATACCACCTGTGGGGGGTCACATTGATTGTGGACCGCCCACATCAGTGGGAGGTCCTTTCCTGTTAAGTTGCTAGGGGTTGCATGCATATGTGTATATATTGGGTGAGCTGAGAGAGAAAACACTGCTGAGCTCTGAGGAAGAAGACTTGTCTTCGAAACGCGTAAGCCGGCAGTGACTCCAGTCAATCCCTCTGTGACTTTTTGGAGTGGGTTCGGTTCGGACGCATTGCTGCGATTTTGTGGACTCTGTTAACGTGTGTCTTTCACGTATGTTTGTAAGTAGTTTTTTTTTATAATTTTTTAATAAATCCACCCAAGGATAATGCACGGGGCTGGTGCGCCTTTCTTTTTTCTCTTTGTCATGGATCCAAATCTGGCTGATTCAGCAGGGTCCGAATTACGATCCATGTATGGGCACTGAGGTTGATCTACTGTCAATCTACTGTCTGACTTCTGTTCACCTGCCCTGATATAAAAGTTTCCTCTTGATCAGCACTACAGGCTACAGCCTGCAGCGTTGATCTGTGTATTCTGACAGCCGGGAAGTCTCCCCACTGTCAGGATACAATCACGCAGTGGGAGGATTCCCTCATCCACCTTGAATGTGGGTCAATCTATGACCAGCGTAACTGTGTAAATATTAAAAATATTAATTCAATGGGTAAGCAGCAAATCATTGACTAGATATATGGGTTTTACAGCTTTGTGTCCAGCTTCTGACTTTATTGAAACTCCCCAGTAACCAGGCTTCTCAGTTGAACAGTGAGGGCCATATAGAGCCCATAGAGGCAAGCAGTGAGTGTCTTAAGAAAGACTATACCTGAAGCTTTACATTTTTATTGGTCACATCAGTGTAGTTAATAAATGCCAGTTAGGAAACCAAATGGACAATTTATTAAAGTTTGAAATGCTTATTCCATCAAATCTTCCCCTGTTGATTTACCATCCACAAATTGATCAACTTGTTAGGAATGTCAAGTTTAACATTTATTTTTTATTATTTTGCCACCCATAAACTGCACTTTTTTTTCTAGGCTGTAGTTTATTGAAATTTGACATATTTCTATAACTAGAAATTGATACAAAAATACATGCACAATTAGTTTAGTAGTATATGTGAATTGCTAACCACACAGGCTTCTGAGAATACATGTATCAATCAGAATTATGAATGAATCAAAAAACATAGTTAAAACTCATATATTACCATCAAAAGAAAACACTTTTCAAATATGATTGAAAATTCTGATTGAAAGCTAACAAAAAAAATATTTAAATCTGAAGCAAACCCCCAGAGGATATGTTTACTTAGATGTGTTATAATCACGAGAACTGTACTGCACATCGATCAATAGGGCCATCAATACTAGGAAAGCCCCTTGCAATGATGGAGGCAAAACGTATCTTTCGTCTTCAACCTGGGGGTCAGGTATGGGACTAACAATCCCATCCTGATAGAAAGCATGGCCAATACCACCATGGGGTACTTGGCCAAAATAACCTTCCTTATGTTTCACTTGCCTTTCTTATAGAGTATCTGAGTATTAGAATATAACAATATTTGATGCCTCCCTCCTATGTGACCCAATCGATATACTAGCATTTAAGACAACATTGTGAGACTATTTCTCTCACAATGATATGGAAGATGTCGATCATATCATACAATAGGAAGCTGATAAGAGCGTTATTTGGAGGAAATTCTCAGCCCTGGCGGTGCAACAGAAATGGGATTTTTAACGATACATCGGAGATCTATGCCATCTTATTTGCTCACAGGTCTCCTGCAGAGGGCCCAGCATGCAAAACTTGAGAAGCAGTCCTGGAATGCCAGTTAGCTAAGGAAGCATGGGAACGAGTAAATCTGTTGCTGCATAAGAGCTCTGGTAATGGTAGCATCCAAGAAAATGCATACAAGATCGGAACTAGATGGTATAAAGTGCCAACACTTCTCCACAAAATTTCACCAGCACTATTGGATAGAAGCTGGTGATGTCTTTCAGAGAAGGGCACTACATTTCTACACATGTGGTGGTCATGTCCACGTCTTTCTACATTCTGAATGCAGGTGCACAAGACTTCTGGAGTGACTGCAGATAATCTGGATTTCTCTCCCGCACAATATCTTCTACATCATAACAAGCAGGCACTAAGGAGTTATAGTAAAACGCTGACTGTGCATATATTTAGATTATGTGTTCCAGCACATCGGTGGGATACATACCCTCTAACTCAGTGGTTCTCAACCTGGGGGTCGGGACTCCCTCGGGGTCGAATGATGATTTGCCAGGGGTCACCGAATCCTGGGCTGTTCCTGAAGCCCGCACCACTCTTTGTCCCTGGAGCCTATGGCCGACCAGCTGGGCTGTTTCTGAAAACCCACATCCGCCCACTCAGCCTCTTCGTAGCCACCCATTCAGTTCATGGCATGGCTGGGGGGCAGAGACTAGAGGTCAACTGACTGGTGAGGAATGTGAAGTGGGAGGGGCTGGAGGAGACCCTATCTCCTGATTTCGGCATAGGTGTCACTGCTACGAGATGCCACAAAGTCGGAGACACAGTTAGTAACACTACCTGTGATTATGGTTGCCATTAAAAGTCCCCACTGCAGTTCTCAGATCAGCAGATGACCTTGATCAAGAGCATTTAAGTTGGCTGATCAGAACTCCCCCCAGCACTGCCACTCATCCCAACTCCCCGCCAGCACTGCCACTCATCCCATTACACCCACCCCCTCACCAAGGAGTAAGAGAAGGAATAAAAATAGAGAATACATGGAAGGGAGAGAAAAGGAGGGGGAGGAACAAAGAAAAAGGGAGAGAAAGAATAAGAGAAAGAACAAGAAAGACGGCTAGAGAGAGGGATGGGGAAAAAAACAACAAATTAGGCTAGAGAGAGATAAAAGGGAAAGAAAGAAGAACAAAGAGAAAGAGTGTTACATCCTAAAATGTACCATAAGGGGATTTAATACAGTACAAGTGGAAGGAACTCAGGGAGCGCTAAATATTCATGGGTTAGGGGCGCAAATTACTTGTCTTGCTTTGGGTGCTAACAACCCATGCTACGGAAATAATTTTACTGTTAGGGGTGCCCACAACTTCGGAAATTTTATCAAGGGGTCATGACACTAGAAAGGTTGAGAACCACTGCTCTAACTCTACGGGAATGATTCCTCAGGGTGAGCAGGACAGAGGAGATGGAAGAACGTATCCATACTAACCAAGACAGAATGGACTCATTCACTAAAATGTGGGTGTGCTGGATCCATTATTAAACCACTGATCCATATGAACAGATCATGTCAGGTGAAGGAGATAATACTGCCACCCAGGTGTACTTCAGGTAATGCAGGATAACTTTCAGTGACCCCCGGATCCGTGAAAAATCAAATGAGACACGGAAACAGATTTGAGTGTGTTCATAAGATCTCTGACCTTTACTGAAAACCACAGTGGCTTATATGCAAAAGAAAGTAGGGAGGGGCTGTGTTTTAATGCATATGTCTCTGATGCCCTGTACACACGATTCGGTTTGTCCGATGAAAACAGTCCGATGGACTTTTTTCATCGGACAAACCGATCGTGTATGGGCCCCATCGGTGAGAAAAATTAGAACATGTTTTAAATTTATCCGATGGGAAAAAAAACGATAGCAAATTCCAATCGTCTGTATGGAACTCCATCGGAGTAAAAACCCACGCATGCTCAGAATCAAGTCGACGCATGCTCAGAAGCATTGAACTTAATTTTTCTCGGCTCGTCTGAGTGTTTTATGTCACGGCGTTTGGGACGGTCAGATTTTTGACTGATGGTGTGTAGGTAAGACTGATGGAAGTCAGCTTCATCGGAATTCCGATGGAAAAATCCATCGGATTAGAATCCATTGGAAATCTGATCATGTGTGCAGGGCTTAAAAGTTATACAAACTCAGTATTTTCTTATCATAATTAAAACTGCTGAATTTAGTTTAACAAGAACTAGCTGATTTCGCTTACACAACAGGCTGCTCCATGAATCAGCTTAGACCGCAATGACTTGTAGCAGGGTGTGTTTCTATGCAAACTGTTAGTTAAGCTAATTA
This sequence comes from Rana muscosa, assembly GCA_029206835.1. NCBI lineage: Eukaryota > Metazoa > Chordata > Amphibia > Anura > Ranidae > Rana > Rana muscosa. Next base: position 289,708,273 of record CM055128.1, on the reverse strand, counting down.
TGTCAAAACACATGTTGAAAAGTTCATTTCTACTTAAATAAAATGGAGTCAGTTATTTATACATTCTATTATAACAGGTGGAGCGATAATTAAATGAATCATTGAAACTCTGGATTGTGTGCATCTGGGCGAAGGAACTCATAGTGGTTTTGAATGGGGAATTCTATTGCTTTGTAAGGAGATTGTGCACCCCATAGTAGGAACCTTGGCCTGATACTTGCAGCCATATAGACCCCTTGCCTATGATGGTCTATGGCGCCCAAGTGGCGAGCTCGCCCCTCCCAATGGAGATGGGGTGCTTTTCTCCTTGCCTTTTTGTTGCTCCTTTTAGTCAACCTGCCCCCCCCCTTTTCTTTTTTCGGAGTCCCAGATGACAATCGTATCCTGTAGGGCTTTGTGAAGCATTGTCAGGGGGACTGACTGGCACAACTGTGTTAAGCGGCTTATACATGGAAATCTGGACCCTGTCTGGCTAGATAGATAAGCTAGCTATACCTAGTTATATGCCCGTCCATTGTCATGGATACTTTTTCTTTTGTTTGAATACGGTGTACTCTGCAGGCCTGACTTTTTTTTTTTTTAAGGAATTGGAGATTTTCTGTTTTCAAAACTGTTTCACTTCCTCTTGTTTTTTGGAGCTGTGATGTACTTTTTTGGAAAAAAATTCAATGAAAACATTATGGAATAAAACGAATATAAACAACATAAAATCAGGCTTCTAATTCACACAATGAGCCAACGCTAGAGGCAACGTTAAAAAAAAGATTGTTGTAAAGAATATTTTCAACTGCAGAAAGTAAACGCTAGTCACTTTAAAATCGTTTAGCTCATGTTTGAAGAAGGATTTAATCTAAAGAAAATGTAAACAGTATATCTGAGAATTTTGTTCACAAATGAGTTTAGCTTTCAACTTAAAAATGAACGGATAGCTGGATATAATGCACAAACCAGCCTGGGGGATAGAAAATACTTATTGCAGAAAAGGCATCTCCAGTAATTACATTAAAATAGTAATATCTCTGACTCTCCTAATTATACAAACTGCCTAATGAATTGTATGATCAATATGTTCAAATCCACTTACAGCTTCTGTAATCCTATAAAATAATTAACTGAGATGATTTTTCTAACAGGATAGACTGTGGGAGTCTAGGCAGAAAACCTTCTACTGATAACACAATGATATATATTTTCAGACATTTTACTTGGAACTTTCTAAAGCCCTGTACACACGATCGGATTTCCAATGGAATCAAATCCGATGGATTTTTCCATCGGAATTCCGATGAAGCTGACTTCCATCAGTCTTGCCTACGCACCATCAGACAAAAATCCGACCGTCCCAAACGTCGTGACGTGTACAACACGTACGACGGCACTATAAATGGGAAGTTCAAATCCAATGGCGCCACCCTTTGGTCTGCTTTTGCTGATTTCGTGTTACCGCGTGTTAGTAAAAGTTTGGTGTTAGCCGATTCACGCTTTTCAGTCTCCATGCTTTTCAGTCCGTTACAGCGTGATGAATGTGCTATCTCCATTACGAACGCTAGTTTTACCAGAATGAGCAATCCCGTCTCCTAATTCAGTCTGAGCATGCGTGGGTTTTTTCTCCGATAGAGTTCCACACAGACGATCAGAATTTGCTATCGTTTTTTTTTCCATCGGAAAAATTTAAAACATGTTCTATTTTTTTTCACTGATGGAAAAAAGTCCGATGGGGCCCACACACAATCGGTTCGTCTGATGAAAACAGTCCATTGGACTGTTTTCATCGGTAAAACCGATCGTGTGTACATGGCTTAACAATAAATATAGGTTTTCCCAACCTTTTCAACACAGAGGAACCCTTGAAATAACTTTTTGGTATGAGGGAACCCTTGTAAAAATTACTATACCTACAGCCCAAGATACATTAGTGTGATGGTCAAATAGGAAGAATTCTCCTTACACTTGTGGTCATCGGAAAGAATTAACACCTTACAGATAGCTAAAAAGATCAATGGTGTCAGTGGGAACTTAACTGAGAAGCAAAAATTGTTCATTGCTCAAGGAACCCCTAGTAGCCTCTGGGGGAACCCTGGTTGAGAAACCCTGACCTAGAGGGTTTGAGAAAGTGGTGGGTTAGTAGCTTGATCCATAGATGGCATATATTGTGGCCACTCAGAACCCTACCTTCCCCTGCCTACTAAATAAAGCCACTAAAAAACATATATTTATTAATGGCATTGATCTTCAAAGTATTAGAACATTGCATGATGGGCTGAAGAGGAGATTTGTCGTAGAATTGTATGTTAAAGGATAAGTTCACTTTTACCAGGGTGTAGCATGTAAATTGTTACTATATTAGCAGCCCTGCAAGATGACATCAAAGGACACCAACACATAGGTCATGTAGACACGTTTCACACAGTACAGTTGTGCTTAATCATTACACCAAGATGACATCAAAGGACACCAACACACAGATCTTGTAGACGCATTTCACAGTACAGTTGTGCTTAATCAGTAAATACAGCACAACTGTACTGTGTGAAACGCGTCTACAAGACCTGTGTGTTGGTGTCCTTTGATGTCATCTTGGTGTAATGATTAAGCACAACTGTACTGTGTGAAACGCGTCTACAAGACCTGTGTGTTGGTGTCCTTTGATGGCATCTTGGTGATCAATAAACGACATTTTGGATTTCAATCGATGTGCAGCCATTTCTTTCTTTATCTAGAGTGCAGGAGGTGGAGGATCTGTGCATACAGAATAAAACAGCCTTTTTATACAATGCAGATGATTAACCCTTTAAGTTCCACAATGAGTATAACAAGCATGCTATTCTGCATATACAGACTGATTTTACTGTTGTGGGTTTAGTAACACTTTAACTTTTCCTTTTAACATAGCAAATATTCACTTTTTGAGTTCAGTTTCACGTTAATAAATAGTATAGCCAACACAAAGAGGCTGGTGCAAGCATGGTGCATCTATAATTGAATTCTCAGTGTTTTCTTGTTGCCATTAGCAATCAAAGGGTTACCTGCGTTTAGTCTGGGACCAGGTTCTGGTAACCCAGGGGTAAGCAACCTCGGCCCTCCAGTTGTGGTGAAAGTACAAGTCCCATGAGACATTACAAGACCCTGACAATCACAGGTATGACTCCTAGAGGCAGAGGCATGATGGGATTTGTAGTTTCACCACAGCTGGAGGGCCGAGGTTGCCTACCCCTGTGGTAACCCATTAAAAAGTGTAAGTTCTTTTACTATGCTTTGTTTTATATTCAGTAAAATTGATGTCCCCTATTAATTGCCTGGCAAGAATATGAACACAATTTTTAATAATGATTACAAAAAAACAAAAAACACATAGACCTTCTCATATTATTACAGTTGCAATGCTTTACTGAATAGCATAAGTCATTCACTGATGGTCTATACTTGTTACCGATAGTTGTTCTTCTTGGCATTTGTGTTAGGCTGGCCTCCCGAGGAGTCCATTACATCTGTGGACCTCTACACTATATGGTTATGAATGTCCTCTGTGACTTCTAATACCCACATCATTTCTTATCCATATAATATTTTTAAAAGTAGCATTGCACCAAAACCCACACCTACAAGAAAATATCAGAACCAGTCTTGTCACTTACGTGTTCACGTATACATCTATCACTCTGCTATCCTCCTCTGTGCACAACTCTGACTCTTGTCTGAGCCTCAGCTTCCGATTCCTGATGTATGCAGCTTTTATCTCCACTCCAACACATCAAACCGTCTCCTCTCATCATTCCCAGCCTCTGAAGCCGTCTTCTCGTTTGATACTCCTCGGGCCTCAACTCTAACCTTTTTTTTAAAAAAAAAAAGGTTCTGCAAGACGCACAACTTAAATGATCCATGGATAGAACCCCTTGACTACAACATGTCTGTGCTGAAGCCGAGAGATAAAGGACGGAAAAAAAAATCCCAGGCATATTTTTAGAAGGTTCTATAATTGGGTGTCTTACCCTTTTCTGCTCTGGACCGAGAGAAAGTCTGAGATCAGCTTGGCTGCCGATTGATCAATTTTGAATTAAGAACAGATACCCTTTCAATTATTTTTGCGGATGTCTAAAAACTAGATCAGTGGTGAAAAACCAGTTGAATTTTGAAAAATTTCCAGTGTGCTTCCCTCCCCACTACTTTTACGAGTCGCATATATATAAGGTGCACATTAATCAGGGCAAAAAGAAAAAAAAAACGGTTTCTGATCTGAGACTCTAATACAGTAACACTACAGCCATCAGCGCTATCATTAGCTGCTTTTAAACCAACATAATCGGGTATCAAGAACGTTCCATTTAAATAAAGCTACAGCAGGCTGTTTAATCTGCCCTTCTGTCATTCTGAAATCTAGCAGGTTTTGGATCTAGTGTTTCTTTAACCATGTGGCCCCTTCCTTGAAAACAATATATATATATGCATAGGCGTGCGCACAGGGTGTGCCAGGTGTGCCTGGGCACACCCTAATCACCCTGTGCTGCGCAGATTCCACCTGCTGCTTGGCTGCAGAGAAAGAAGAAAGGGACTGGGAAATCTCTGTCCTCAGTCCCTTTCTCTGTCTCTAAAATAAGACATCAGGGGTCTGTTTAGGCCCCTAATATTTCATCAAGGCCTTCCAATGGGCCTTCGAGAAAATTGTAAAAAATATATATATATATACATATATATATTTTTTTTAAATAATAGAAATAAACTACTGACACCAATCTCTGCTCTAATGACATTGTCCATTGCCCCACTGCCCTATATATATATATATATATATATATATATATATATATATATATTGTGAGGGGGTTAACTCAGGAGCGGGTGTGTGTGACCCCCCGGATGGGTTCACCACACAAAAACAGGCACAGCAGACAGTGGTAGGAGAAAACAAAAGGGTGTGGTTTTATTTGAACTATATACAGACAAAAAAATACAGCAAGAACAAAAAAAACAGGAAAATAAATCCTGGTCAACTTGACCACTCACTACACACGTTGGTGTCCCTAACTAACAACTGGGTACAGCCTTGTGCTGTCCCAGTCCCTAGCTCCCTGCTTTTTTGAAGTTCTTAGCAATAACCACACAGGCTTTGGCTCACCGCACAGAGATCACACTCCCCAGACTATCCACACAGATCTGGTTCCAGGTTGGAGCATCTCCCTTAGCATGCTGGGAGTTCTTGTAGAGGCCCTAATGAGCCCACTTACTTCAGCTGGGCTCATTAACTCTTCCCCTGCAAGACTCCCAGCACTCCCCCTAGTGGTATAAATCGGCATAAAGCCTGAATCTAGGACATATATACCTTCCATCCTGGATGCAACCTGGTGATTTTACCTGCCTGCTGTTACAATATATATATGTAAATTATATATATATTACAATTATATATTATTTATATATATATATTTACCCTATTGCAATAGGCTACGCACACCTATGTATATATGTATATAAATACTCATGCTGAAAGTGAAAGCAATAATAATAATAATAATAATAATATAGTGATTGCAGTTGCTGTACACAAAGTGCTATTCATCTGAGAAAAAAAATGTATGTATGTAATTACAGAGCTCACCAAAAAAATCACAAATGAATCCAATTGATAAGTGAAACAAATTATAAAAAACGTCCATATAAGTTGTGCATGGGCGCTCCAATCATTAAAGTGCAATAGTGCTCCAAACTTCAAGGCATGCCACACACCCCTCCTGTGTCCCCACTCACCAAAAGAAATGGACCCCTAGCTTTTCAGTCTAGGGGTCATTCAGGCTAAACCGCTGGCCATGAATGGCAATTCAAAATATGCTCCAAAGAAGATCTCCCTCAATAGTGATGGTCATAGGCAGATGTGGGTACCAGGTCTCCGCTCCACCCCCGACACCTGCAGTGATTACCAAATCCTTATCCCAGCCTGTTTTGCGCTACCTCCAATCTCTAGCCTGAATGACCCCCTAGACCACAGTTGTCAAAAACAAGGCCAGCGCGCCGAATCCGGCCCTCCCGGCCATTTCATGTGGCCCTTGCACCTCTCGGACACTTACTGACACTTTGTGGGAACCAGTGACACTAATACAGTGATCAGTGCTACAAATATACACTGTCACTGTACTAATGACACTGGCTGGGAAGGGGTTAAACATCTAGGGCGAATAAAGGGTTAACTGTGTGCCTAGCTAGTGTTTTTGTGTAAACTGTGTGCTGCTTTTACTAAGGGAAGTGATGGATTTTATTCCCTGCTTTGAAGGGACACAAAATCCATCACTTTCCCCCTGTCAGAATGCAGCTCTGCCTTGTTTACATAGGCAGCACAGGCAGGCTGGATCACGTACATGTATGCCATGCAGCTGAGGGGCGCGCAGCAAGCCGCTCCCACAACCACTGTGTCCACCGGACATAGCGGATTGCGGCTCCTGGTACTCGGCTGCTCAAAAACATGATCACAACGTCATCAAAGCTTTTATGAATTAATTTCTATAGTTCCTATAGTGATGCTATGATTGGCCTACAGCTATCACATGGTACCTGGGCCAATCACAGCATCCTGTACAATGTGATAGCTATGGGTCAATCACAGCATATTATAGTATCACAGCTGTTATGAATGGGACCCATTCATGACAGTTCAAAACAGCAATCTAAGTGTAAAAATAAATAAATAAATCCCTGATCACCCTTAGAATAGTATAGTATCACTATGATGACACTAAGCCACTCTGATGAAAGTATGTAAAAAAATAAGTAAAAAAAAAAAGAAGAAAAAAAATGAATAAAATATACAAAAGTGAATAAAAAAATATATTATGTAGAAAAAAAATTATGCTACATGACCGCGCAATTGCCAGTTAAAGTAGCAGAGTGCTGAACAGCAAAAAATGGGCAGGTCATGAAGGAGGTATAAGTGGTCAAAACAGAACTAAAGTCCACAATACTTACTTCTTCTCCAACAAGGTGCATGCTGGGATTGTCTTCTCTGTGCTGGTCTTCGGCTGTCTTTATTGGTCAGAGCAGGATGACTGACTCCTGCCCATGAGCTCTAGTTCAGTCATCTCTGCATACAGGCATAATGCTGGGAATGTAAACTAAGCTGTGCATGAGCAGCTCATATATATTTCATTGAAGACTCTGAGCAGGCAGGTATGTTTACTTCACTGCAGGGACATTCTGCAATAAAGCGCCTGCAATTTGATTTATTTAGACATTATTTCCAATTGAACAAACCAATCTGTTCATCAAAAGTGGCAGTGGGTTGGGACAAACCATTTACCACTGATAGGGGTGCTTACAATAGTCAGTTTTTATTCATGTGTTCAAAAAGGGGGAAACAGAACTGTTGATGTAACACTACCCTGTCCACAGGTTGACAATGCTGCAGTCCATGTCTCCTTGTAGGTGGGCAGTCAGGAGAAAGAAAAAAACACAGATCAACCACCTGTTTTTACCACCCCCTAGTCGCATGTGTGAAAAGGGCCTTATGCCGCGTACACACGGCCGTTTTTAATGTCATGGAAAAAACAGCGTTTTTCTCAACGTGATTCCTCTCAAGCCTGCCTTGCCTACACACTATCGTGAAAAAAAATGCTCGAGCAAAGCGCGGTGACGTACGACGGCACTATAAAGGGGAAGTTCCATTCGGATGGCGCCACCCTTTGGGCTGCTTTTGCCGATTTCGTGTTACCGCGTGTTAGTAAAAGTTTGGTATTAGCAGATTAGCGCTTTTCAGTCTCTGTGCTCTTCAGTCCGTTACAGCGTGACGAATGTGCTATCTCCATTACGAACGCTAGTTTTACCAGAATGAGCGCTCCCGTCTCATAACTTGCTTCTGAGCATGCACGTTTTTTTCACGTCGTTAAAGCCTACACACAGCCGTTTTTCACGGCGAGAAAAAACGACGATGTGAAAAACGACGAGAAAAAATAGAGCAGGTTCCAAATTTTTAATGCCCATTTTTCACGTCGCAAAAAATGCTCTGGAGCCCACACACGATCGTTTTTAATGACCAAATTAAAAAATCAAATTTTTCTCGTCATGAAAAACGGTCGTGTGTACGCGGCATGAGACAGGAATTGTATTACCAATAATATCAGCATGCTACATAACTAAGCTCCATTTCATGCTGAATAAACAAAAACATTCATGTATCTTAAATAGAAAACTATCTTTAGATAGATTTTTACTCCAAAAGCATTTTATTAAAATAAATGTGATAAATCAAAAAAATCTATTTAAATGAAAAAAAAATCTGATTTAAATTAAAAAAAAATCATTGATTTTACCTGGATATCCACCCTGATACCAGGTAAAATAAAAGGAACAAAACCCTAAAAAAATTAAAAGAAATAATGCTGTCACCACATATATCATTTTTGTTTTTGGGGTTTAATAGCACTTTAAAGAGGAACTGCGGTCTGCTCACATAATTTGTAATAAAAACGTCTTTGCTATTCTGAAGCTTCCGTCCAACCACTTTGCAAATTATTTTATATATACTGTGATTCTGTACTTTCCAAATATGCTACAGAAATCTCCCTCCACTGAGTCTGGCTGCAGCCATTTTAACTGTGGGCAGCTGAAGCTGCTGCCTGTTCACTTCCTGGATTTACACAGACACACAAAGGGACGTCTCCAGCTCTGCAGCTCTCATTGGCCCTTTTATGACTCACCCCCTCCCTTCTTGGTAAACTCTCATGAGAGTGAGAGAGAGAGAGAGTGGTGCATGATGTCATAAGCCTAGGCTTTTTACTAGACAAGAAATAGGAAGTGGGCTGTATAAGGGATTTACTGGCAGAAAAAAAAAAGGTTTTACTATCCAAAGGTAAAACAACAAGGGCAGAAGATTTAATAGATGGAAAGATGAAAAAATGAAGGTCCGCTTTAAGCAATATAAAAGGTGTGACAAGAAAGCCATAGATGGAAGCAGGACTTTCCCTAATGCTGTGTTTTCTATGCTGTAGCCGACTCGGGATCCTCTAATGAGCTGTAGCATTGACATTTGGATTACAATCCCGTGAAGTAATCCTTTCATTTCCGCATCTGGAAAGAACAGTGAGAAAGCAGCTTTGTCCTCGCTGCAGAGACTGCAATTGCAAAATCATTAATTCTCCGACAACGGAGGGAGATGTGCGATCGCTTCTGACGAGACGTCTGTAAAAAAACAGCATGGCGTTTTTACTCCGGAGCATGGTGGCAACCAATCAGTCAGCTAAAAGCAGGCAATCGTCTGGACGGCCTAATAGCAGCGCACTCAAGGGCAGCTTAGTGACTTGGATGCACTATGAAAGACCTAATGGAAAAACTTCACTTGTAACCTTATTTTCCATAATTCACCCTCCACACTTTCCTGTAAGATTCTGCATTTTTCTAACATAGCTTATCACAGGCCACATTGATTAGGCAGTTGGAAGACAAGTCTACCTTCATTTTATCTTTAAATCCCCTTATAAATCCCCTTTTTCCTGAAGTTTCCAAGCCACTCTAATGACTTCATAAGACCTTCCTCTTCTTCACATAACCATGTGTCAGTCAAGGGGAAATGTGGGTCAGTTTGCATGATGATGTCCCCAAGTGTCCTGTCTATGACACTAGGCTCTGAGGAAGAAGGTGCTCCTTCGAAACGCGTCAGTCAGCAGTGGCCCTGATATCCTTTCTGTCCCCATCTGGAGACTGTTGGTTTCAGGACTGATCGCCACTATCAGGTGACTTTTACCATCGATATTTCTTCACGTGTTTGTGAGTAGCTTTAATTAGTTTCTATCAATAAATTTGCTTGGGATAATGCATAAGGCTGGTGTCCCCTCTTTTCTTTACTCTTTCTGGTCCTGACTATGGCAGCCTGGGCCCACAGGAAGTGGGTTGGACGACACTGGCCATCATTCAACTCAGTAGACCAGCAAAAAATGAGACAACACTCCTAAGGCCACATCCGCATGGGGTTGAATTTGTAGAAAAAATGAAGAAACAAAAGGCTCTAAGTCAGACTTTGTAGGCAAGATGGACGAGAGTATAATAAAAAAATATTTTTATTTTATTAACAACGAATCATTTACACACAAATCAAGTAGGGAGAATTTAAAAAACATACATTTGACACGAAAAATCTATAAAACTATGGTGTGAACAGAAGGTTGACACCAAATGGACAGCAGTGAGCCCCTGTGCGTCAACGCGTTTCATTATTTTGCTTCGTCAGGACACACTCAGGGGTTGTTGAAAGGAACAGGTCTCACTATCTTATCAGCACAAGATTAACTCCGTATAGGAGACTCCAGGATGGAACACAATGCTCATCATATGGAGAAGGAAGAAGAAAGGATATTCTACGGATGCTAGCGGCCAAATATTATGTAGCAAAGGAGCACAGGTATTTCTTCATACTGGGTTTATAGCACAGTATCGAACATCAAGAATGCATGAATAGCATCAAGACGATTGAAGAAGGGAAAGGGAGGGGGGGGGGGTATATCCAAAGCCTTTCAAACTGTGTTTAGTCCGCAATGTCAGAGATTTTGAAATTCACCCATTTAGATAAATATAAGTCTTATTAGTATGGGTAGCAGCCTATCCTGTCTATCAAGGAAAGGTGCGGCTGCATGGGGTCCAGGAGTTTTTTAGGACAGCCATTGATGAAGTAAGATTTAGTGTACCCCCCAGGAAGATATCAACCTCAGTAGATCAGCCTTTCTCATCCTTTTCAGCATGGAGGAACCCCTGAAATAGCTTACTAGTCTCAGGGAACCCCTACTAATAATGACCATATCTATAACTCCTGATACATTAGTGTGATGGTCAGCAGAAAGAATGCTCCTTACACTTGTTGTCATTGAAATAAGGTTCCCCCTTACAGATAACTAAAAAGATCAATGGTGTCACTGGAAACGAATCTTAGAGGCCGAAACTCGTCATTGTTCAAGGAACCCCTAACAACTTCTGGAGGAACCCTAGGGATCCATGGAACCCTGGTTGAGAAACCATGCAGTAGATGACCAGCACTGGACCTCAGAGTAGCAAGTTTGTGAGGACAATGCTGGGCATGGAGTGAGCACTGCAGCGAATGACACTTGAAAAAAAAAAAAAATATATAAGTAAAAGTAAAAAAAAAAATACTAGCATTAAAGTGCCACTAAACACACATCATAAAAACGATCAATAAATGCTGTATGACATGCTGTTCATAGTCACTATGGGATTTGTTTTCTGTATTCTGCAAAAAAACTGGTTGATCCTGCCGCTCTCTATCTCCCCCTTCTGACTATGTCCCCAATTCAACGTGGGATTTTGCAGCTGTGGTGGCAACTCTGCGCATGCTCAGTTTTCAGTGAGGTTTTATTTCCTGTGCATTTCCTCCCTATAATATTGATAACACTTAAAGGGGTTGTAAAGGTTCGTTTTTTATTTTCTAAATAGGTTCCTTTAAGCTAGTGTATTGTTGGTTCACTTACTTTTTCCTTTGATTTCCCTTCTAAATGTTTTTTTTCTTTGTCTGAATTTCTCACTTCCTGTTCCTCCTCAGTAAACTTCACACCATCATCCGAGTGGGGGTTAGTCAGCCAGAACAGCTTACTGAGGAGGAACAGGAAGTGAGAAATTCAGACAAAGAAAACAAAGAAAATAACATTTAGAAGGGAAATTGAAGGAAAAGGTAAGTGAACCAACAATGCACTAGCTTAAAGGAACCTATTTAGAAAATAAAAAACGAACCTTTACAACCCCTTTAACTGTGGCAAAATTAGACTAGAAATAGATGAGGGTGCGCTTCCCTACGCACCAAAAGGCCACCTTTATTGTAAATCATAAAAAGTATGTAAATGACCATAACAGGTATACCTGTAGGTTGAGGTCAATGCCAATATATATAAAAATCAACGTTCTATCTCTATGTGGTAATATTAACATCTACCAAGTTTAAATGGGGAAAACTTCTCTTGAATATATACGTATAGACAATATGAGGGTTATAATTTCCTCCTATATTAAATATAAAGGCTCCAGGCTGTATTAGAGGATATGTAATTAAAGGTCTACTCACCAACACCACCTGGTATCAAGAGATGGGGGGGATATCTGTCTCTCCTCCCATCTATTGGCTACATATAAATATGAGATGAACAGAAAAAAAGAAGGTATGCTAGTAAATACTGTCTTATTGAAGATATGGGCTATCTATCTTCTGCCCTATGAAATGATCCATCTCTCAGATATGCGATATGGGTACACTCATCCATGTGGACACAAATAACCACTGATGGACGAGCCCCATATATCACCATATCCACAAAAAAGCTTCTCTCTTAAACAAGACTACATTGACACAAGGCATATCTCACCCCACATCCTCCCTATCACATCTGAGCAGCCCATGTGACTATAGAGTCACACATGTGGGTGTATACACAGTGGTAAATGACAGCCCAATCTCTCCCTTCTTCTCCATGCCCACTAACAAATTAAACACAATAGGGGCGGGATATTACATGTAGATTCATGGAGGCTTCATCTCTATCTTGTTCTAAGACACAGCCTGTGACTGTCAGAAATGCGCCCACACCATGTTATTGCCAAAAATAATAAAGCTTTGATTCCAAATATAGGAAGTCCCCAAGTTATGAACATCCGACTTGCGAACGACTCCTACTTACGAACGGGAGGCTGCGTGGCCACTTTTCGACGTCGGGCACATTCGACGGAACCTTTTCGACGGCGGGCACATTCGACGGAACCTTTTCGACGGCGGGCACATTCGACTGAACCTTTTCGACGGCGGGCACATTCGACGGAACATCGGAAAACGACGTATCTGCCATTCTGCGCATGTGCGGCCCCTTTTTGATGGCACATCTGAAAACGACGTATCTGCCGTTCTGCGCATGCTGTTCTGACTTATGAACATATTCGACTTAAGAAAAAACCTACAGTCCCTAGCCCGTTCATAACTCGGGGACTGCCTGTATGTAGAGTACTTATATGACTCCTTGCCGGAAAGAAGACTCCCGCACGCATGCACAGGAGTGACGTCATCGTGGCTCCGGCCACTCACATAGCTGGAGCCGCGAACCCAGAAGAATCGCTGAGGCAAAATGTCAGCTCCCTTGGTGGTGACTGGGAGACGGTGTCGGGGCTTCATTCTAAGGCAAGTATTTGATAATGAGCTAGTATGCGGTGCATACTAGCTCATTATTCCTTTTCCTTATAAGTTTTTACGTTTTTTTTTCTTCAGGGTATACAAGCCGCTTTAACAGAATCCCTTGGGGTCCCCTGGGTCACCAGAACTAGTGTCCCCATTGAAAGATATCCCTTCTGTTACTGTTCTGGGGACAACCCAAAATTTGGGATTTTTTTTACTTACAATGATAATAGTAAACAGGAGAATCGAGGGGTGAACTGAGGCACAGACAGCAATAAAAACCCAATAGGTGCTCTAATCCCTCTCTATTCGATCTAAAACAAAAAAAGTTTTACCTTTAGTTATACTTTTATACTTCCCTGAAAACTCTTGAAAGATACATTCAGCCATGTTTTGGTGGTTTAGGGCTGCATGGTTGCATGCAGTACATTACTTGCTATATCCATTCACACTAGGAGACATGACTTGGCAGGTATGGTATTACCGCAGCAAAAAGTATACACAAATTATGTTACTACTACGTAAACTTCAGCCCACTCATCTCTAAAGTCATTCACAAGGCAACATAATTGTTCTGGTGCCTTAGGTTAGTGGTTCTCAACCTCGGTCCTCAAGTACCCCCAACAGACCATGTTTTGGTAAATTCTCTTAGGTAAAATAGCTGTCCAAAATACCAAGCCATTGACTCTGACTTAAAGCACCTGCGCAAGATAAAGGAAAGGAAAACCTGCAAACTTGGCCTGTTGGGGGTACTTGAGGACTTATGCCCTGTACACACGACCGGTTTCCCCGTCGGATAAAAAAAACGACGGTTTTCCCAACAGAATTCCTCTCAAGCCTGCCTTGCATACACACGCTCAGACAAAAGTCCGTGAACTTTTGATTGACAAGAACGCGGTGATGTAAAAGACTACGACGAGCCGACAAAATTAAGTTCTATGCTTCCGAGCATGCGTCAAATTGTTTCCGAGCAGGCACGGTTTTTTCCCCCTCGGAAAAGTATACGGTTTTCCCGATGGGATTTTTTCCTGACGGGAAAAAAGAGATCCTGCTCTCTTTTTTTTCAGGCAGTTTTCCCGGTGGAAAAACGGTCGTGTGTACGAGGCATAGGGTTGAGGACAACTGCCTTAGGTGATGGGAATACAAACTGGTGCATTTTTCATAAAGTGCATTGAAATATCTCTAAGTGGGCCTTTCTTAACTGCTATTGAGCTCAAATGGTTCAGGTCAACTTTGACCCTTTGTTTTTGTAGCATTAACAGAATTGGCCCACATGGGAAATACTGTATATAAGAAGTATGACATCTTAACCATTCTGCTTTCCCTCATACAGAAGAGAAGCACCGTAGGCGTTTTTTTTTTTTTGGCCTTTATATTAATGGGTCTTCATACATCCTGAATTCCATTATATAATTATGAGCAGGATTCAAGCGTTCTTTATTCAGGTGGAAAAGGAATTTATTAAACGCGATCTCTGTTCTCATGAAACCGAGAGAAGTACGCATCCCCTGAAGCACATTGTATGTATATTGTAGGAGAAAAACAGCTTTACAGCTCATTAGCTGGAATGTAAATGAGTTTCTTAAACACCATCAGTGTTTCTCGCAGAGGGAGGGGAAAAATTGGTGATCGTTCATTTCCTCAAGCACCCTCAAGTATCTGATGCCCGTTCGTAGACAACGAGTGCATTTCCAAGAAAGGGTAAAGCCCTGTACACACGATCGGATTTCCAATGGATTTTAAACCGATAGATTTTTCCATTGGAAATCCGATGAAGCTGACTTCCATCAGTCTTGCCTACACACCATCAGTCAAAAAAACGATCGTCCCAAACGCCGTGACGTAAAACACTCAGACGAGCCAAGAAAAATGAAGTTCTATGCTTCTGAGCATGCGTCGACTTGATTCTGAGCATGCGTGGGTTTTTTATCCGATGGAGTTCCCCACGGAACTCGTTTTTTTTTCCATCGGATAATTTTAAAACATGTTCTATTTTTTAACACCGATGGGAAAAAGACCGATGGGGCCCATACACGATCGGTTTGTCCGATGAAAAAAGTCCATCGGACTGTTTTCATTGGTAAAAACAATCGTGTGTACAGGGCTTAACTCATTTTTGTCGCGTGATGCCATGAAAATGAATTTCTATTTTTACCACATAGCCTACATCAACCATGTGGCAAAACTGCATCTATTACAGATTTCCTTTTAGGGATGACTAGACGAGGAGAGAAGAGGGTCAATAACCTACGGTCAGATGAAGTATGGACAATTTTTACTGTTTCAGAATGCTGGCACTGAATGTTTGTACAGGGATCAGGTCAGAAAATGAAAACCCACTTCTCCTATTGTCACCTTATTCACTGTGACACCTGAAAAGGAAATGTCAAGTAGTAGGAGGAAAAAAAATGGAGGCCAAAGGCCAGACTCTCAGCTGTGAGTCAGCCCAGCTCTCTCTACGAAAAGTATCAATGGAAACTAACATCAAATACGACTTATGATAAAATATCATAAATCACATCAGACTTGATGAAGATTCTGTAAATTTGATCTTCACCCTTTAAATGTGTTTGAGTTTTGTAATAAATATAGCTATTAATAGAATTACACTGTCTCAGCAATACATTTAACTAAGAAAGTATGTAGCTTTTATTAATTATTATTATTTGTATTATTTTCATTTTTAATTTTATTTTGGAACTGTCATCCAACACAATTGGCCAATTGCCTTGACCATGCATACACGCAGGAATTTGGGGGCCCCAAGCACAATGGACAACACATTTTTAAGTTGAGAAGGGAGGGGGGGTGGGGTGCTACCGCGGGACGTTGGCATTTTTTTTTCAGGACACCAAGTTGTTGATGGGGGGGGGGGGGGTGCTACCGCGGAACTTGGACACCAAGTTGTTGAGGGCGGGACATTGACGCCGTTCGCGGGAGGGGGCACTGATCGCACAATATTACAGTGGATGTGCGGGGGGGGGAATGTCTTAACCTCCTCCTCCCGTGCTGCCTCCTTGAGTCCTCTGGCTCCTCTTTCTGCTGTGCTGCCTCTACTGGGGCCCCAGGACAGCTCGGGGCCCCAAGCAGCTGTTTGGTTTGCCTGTCCTGTTCCAACACCCCTGCGTCCAACTCCCCTCATAATATCCATCGCAAAATTCTTCTCATTATTTCTGTATACTTGTGTACATAGGTGTTAAGTTCATTTGGCTATACCATATCATTACTAGAAATGTTTAACAATGCCCTCTTTTTTCTCAATCTGGGAGCGCCCACCAATTTCCAAATATGCATTTTTGTCCATCAATGTTTTAGTCTATCTTTATCTGTACATGCATTTGTATTTTTACTGTATTTTTATTGATCCTCTGTGTATTTGCTGAGTCTTCCCTCCCCCCTCCCGTGTATATCCAATTCCCCTGTTCCTGCTATATGTGGCACGTTATAGTTGAAAGGACATTAGGACCCAGGAGCTCTGACACTAAAGCCTCGTACACACGATCGGATATCCTATGGATTCTAATCCGATGGTTTTGTCTATCGGAAATCCGATGAAGCTGACTTCCATCAGTCTTGCCTACACACCAACAGTCAAAAAACTGACCGTTCCAAACGCGGTGACGTAAAACACTCCGATGAGCCGAGAAAAATGAAGTTCAATGCTTCTGAGCATGCGTCGACTTGATTCTGAGCATGCGTGGGTTTTTTATCCGATGGACTTGCCCATAGACGATCTGAGTTTTCGATCGGTTTTTTATCCATCGAAAAAATTTAAAACATGTTCTATTTTTTAAAACCGATGGAAAAAAGACCGATGGGTCCCATACACGATCGGTTTGTCTGATGAAAACAATCCATCGGACGGTTTTCATCGGTAAAACCGATCGTGTGTACAGGGCTTCAGAGCTTATAAGCCCTTTTCCAAAATGGCCCCAGTTGGGCCTGAAAAAGGAGCGCATGCTCCGCAAACGTGGCGCCTATTGGTCCACTGACAACCCGGAAGTGTCATCATCATCCACCCGGGCCACCGCTAACCCAGAAGTGTCGTCATCCACCCGGGCCACCGCTAGCCCGGAAGTGTCGTCATCCAACCGGGCCACCGCTAGCCCGGAAGTGTCGTCATCCACCCGGGCCACCGCTAACCCGGAAGTGTCGTCATCCACCCGGGCCACCGCTAACCCGGAAGTGTCATCATCCACCCGGCTCCCTGTGAGCTCGAGGTCCAGGAAGCGTCGGCGAACACCGGAGCAACCCGCTCCACTTCACCAGCTGATAGCCCAGGGATGGATTCCCTCCCCGGACGATATTTGTCTGACATGCCTGTTTTAATTCTACTCTTGTGAGTATGTACGCTCAGTTTGCCTATTAAAACTAATTTAATTTACTGCACTTAGAGTGGCGCCTCTGTGCTTCTTCCTCAGCTATACCAAGAGTTGCTTCTTATCTTCACTGGGCTGCCTTAAAGGTGTTTTATTATGGACTATATGGACTTATCATAGTCATATGTTTTAAATTATTCCTTCAAAAATGTCCCCTATGTTTTAGGCATTTTTTAGTTTGGTGGTCCTTCACTGAGGCTGGTGCAAGCGCCAACTCTTTTCTATGTTCGTAGCTTTTATTAAGCCATCTATGGCCAACCTAAACACACAAGAGCTTCTACTGAAGACCAAAACGAGGAAAGACTACAGTCACAAACACAAAAATCTCCTGCGCTTAGGAGTGGGCCCACACAATGTAAATAGGCTATACAGTACTTCCATCCTGGCTGGTATGGATAAACCTGGTCTTGCTGCCCTCTTAAAACTGGGGGAGTCAGGAACAACTCGAACCACAAAAAGAAAGAGAGGGCGCACAGACCTAGTGCATTATCCTAAAACCATTGCTTTATTAATATAAAAAGTGGTAAGTATTATATTCACAAAATAACACATGTATCAAGCTCATTACATAGTACAGCATCATTCATTTCACAGTGTATCAAACAATGTGGCAGGAGAAGGTGAAGATCCAATAGGCTAACACGTTTCGAGGACTAGCCTCTTCTTCAGAGCCAACAAGACTGTTATAAGCACCCCTCTTATACATCAAAATGACATGACTAGTTGTCAAATTGTTAAAGGAAAGACTACAAGCATTAAACATATAATCCCTGTAAAAAAGATGCTTGAGAGGAGTTTTGCTAGCGATATACATATACCTCTATGGTGATTCTAGCATAGGGGAAAAAAAACTATTCAAATTCAGGGAGCTTAAGAAGACATGCGGCCATGCAATAAAATTGGCGAAGATGTGGTTCAACCTTAAACTGCGTAGGGGGCTCTTTACTATTAGAGCAGTACGGACGTGGAACTCCCTTCCACAATCAGTGGTGTCAGCAGGAAGTGTCAATCATTTCAAAGAACTCTTTGATGGGCATCTTAGTGAATGCAATATACAGAGTTATGAGAAATGGTATTGACATAAACACACACATACACACATGCACACACGCATACATACTGTACACACATTAAGGTGCAAAGATACAACAACAGAAGTAGAAAAATATACAAATTTATTTAGAGAGCATTTAAAAACGATATAAAGACATTTCTAAATAAATTTGTATATTTTTCTACTTCTGTTATTGTATCTTTGCACCTTTAAAATCCAAACCCTTTGATCTTTGATGTGCTATGCTTATACAAGGGATGTGGTGCTAAATGATTTTCAGATGCCCAGCAAAAAATCTTTCTTCTTACTGCTTCAAAAGGGGCAGATAATGGCCGACAATAAATTCATAATAATTAAAATGTATGATAATAATAAAAATTCAAATATATTACATTTATAAAAATATATATATTTTTTTTTAAAGTAAATTTGGGTTTCAGTTTCGGCCAAGTGCATCCTGGATTTTCGGTTTTGGCTTCCAAATTCTAATTTCGGTGCACCTCTACTACTCTAATGGTCCTAGTGGAACCCTGGAAAGTGCAAAATCTGAAGGTATATTCACATTTACGGTGTGGCCATATAATGAGGATGGGGGAAAGGAAGGGAGCACACGGCAAAATATATACAGTGGAACCTTGTATTACGAGCATAATCTGTTCCAGGAGAATGCTCGTGATCCAAAGCACTCGCATATCAAAGCGAGTTTCCCCACAGAAGTCAATAGAAACTAAGATAATTTGTTCCGCATTGACTTCTTTGGCATGCAATACCGCATGTGGCCAGAGGTGGGGGGGGGCGGAGAGCCTCGGAAATACTCAGGGACAGCTTGGCTGATCTCGGAAACCCTCGGAAAGGCTCAGAAATACTCGGGAATTTAGTATTTCCGAGTGTTTCCGAGTATTTCTGAGTGATTCAGAGTACTGTATTTCCGAATGGCTCTCAACCGCTCCGAGTGTCACCGGCGCCCCTGCACCTCTGGCTAAATGCGGTACTGCGCACCCCAGCTTGAATTCTGCTCATTTTGCGAGACAACACTCGCAAACCGAGTCAGGATTTAAAAAAAAAAGTTGCTGATCTTTCAAAACGCTCGTTAACCACGTCACTCGTAAACCGAGGTTCCACTGTATGCCTGGAACTGGACAGAATTGGAGGGTGCACACTATGGCGTTTTTTTCCCTGGTTGTCAGAGAACTTCTTACTACGCATTTTGTTCATGACAGGTCTCCTTTAACATTTGCACATTTACTTCTATCTTATGGAAGAAAACATTATTTTAACCGCTTCCAGATTCCAAGTCATTCCATTCGCCTTTCCATCCATGCTTTTCCAAATTAGAATCCTGAAATAGCTTCTACAGTTTTGAAAGACTTTTGAAAAACGAAACGTTCTGTATTAAAATGCTGAATTCCCAAGTCTCTTTCACAGGACGCACTATAAATTAAACAATTCCCATACAGTTCCACCAGCGGCCTGTTACCTATTTAAATTCAGAAAAAAAAAAGAGACGTATGAGAAAGAAATAATAGAAGAGAACACTTCTCCAGCGATACCCAAAAAGAAAAAAAAAAAAAAGCCAACCCTCGGGAGCCATACTTCCAATTTCCATCTTTACAAAATCACAATAATTCTATCCGCGCTCGGCTCATATATTAAACTTTGATAACCTCGAGTGATGTAGTGTCCGTTTTAGGAAAACATTGCCATCTCATTTGATGGAGCTCCAGGCGCTGTGTGATGCGGAGACTCAGCGGATCAATAAGAGGTTATCAGTAAAGCAGTTTGATCCTGGCGCAGTTAAATGTGCGTCCACTTCTACATCTCTGTTCCCTGAGGTAAAAAAATGGTTATCTGATTCCCAGTGGTAACGTGTGCCACAGTTTTCCCCCCGGGGAAAGAAAATACGCATAACTCCCTGTTGTTTCTGCTTTGCTTATCTTTTAAACACAGAGAATCATTTAATCAAACAGGGATCTGAGAAAGATGTTTATATATATGGAACACTGGGATGTTATGGTATGGATACGTCTATGATAGTGCCAGTGTACAGAAACCCCATGAAAGCACATGGCTGCCATAGAGAACTTACTCCCCCCAGCACATATGAAATATTAGGAAAGAATTAAAGCGTATCCATCAGTGGCAGCCCGTACAAAAGGGGCGTAGGGGCACCGCCCCCCTTAATCCATGGGCCCCGGACATATGGATTTCAATGTTTTTTTTTTTTTAAGCACATGATTAGAGCCTGGGGCTCTATATGGCTTCAAAAAAGGGTGGGCTCGGGGCGCAGAGCACTGCACCCTGAGCCCACCCAGTTGTGTGAGTTTAATTTTCGCTATCGTCTTTCTGATTCTCCCCCCCGGCCAATCAGGAAGCGGGTCCTGAGATCCAATTAACCAGGGAGTCTTAGGACTCCCGGCCAATCGGGCCTCGGGACCCGCTTCCTGTTTGGCTGAAAGGAGAAGCAATGGCCCTGGCCCTTCCCTCTGCAAGCTGGAGTGAGGAGCAGCAGATGGAGGGGCAGCAACAGGCACTTCCAGGATATCTACCCCAGATCCAGCACCACCTCGTCATCGGAAGGTAAAGCCACAAATCTTTACGGATTCTCCCGAAGCGAGGAGCAGCAGCCCTACCTCCTCCCGGCCAATCAGGAAAGGGGGCCCTGAGACCCGATTGGCCAGGGAGTCTTAGGACTCCGGGCCAATCGGGCCTTAGGACCCGCTTCATGTTTGGCTGGGAGGAAAAGCAATGGCCCTGGCTCTTTCCTCGGCAAGCAACAGGGGAAGCAACAGCCACGTCTAGGAGATCTACCCCAGATGGAGCACCACCTCGTCATCAGACGATAAGGCCACGGATCTTCCCGGATCCTCCCGCAGCAAGGAGCAGCAGCCCTACCCCTGATCCGTGTCATCCTCCTCACAGTAAGGCCTCTAAACCCCTGCCTTCCCGCCCATCTCCTGCGGGGGGTGGGAGGTGGTGGCGGCGGTGCAAGTGAGGGGGACAGGCTTGTTTTCCCGCCCCCCCCCCCAAATATTGAGCACCAGCCGCCACTGGTATCCATGGTCGACATGTAATATTATATATTTATTTCCACATTGTAGTACAAATATTTCTAGTCTACTCCTCTTAATCTGAATGATCTTGAAGTTTGTAAACTTTGTTTTTGAAAATTCCTACACATCGACTTCCTTGAATTCTGTGATATATTTACATGATTCACTATGCCCTATGAGTAGGCACTGCTGTGTCACACATTTCAAAGAGCCTGCCTTCTGAACTACAGAGGTGCAGAGAGGAGTTTCAGGAGGCGAGGTCAGTACAGGAATCACTGCTGACAGGCAGCATGGTACCATGGGATATGTATGCCTTAGAAATTTAAAGCAAATGGCAGAGAAAAAGCTGCAAAGCATGCTGAAAGTTGCAGAAAAAGAAGGCCAGAAGACAGGCAGCACTCACAACATGAAGGGAGATTTTTCATGTAACTTTACATCGGATTGTCAAATAGAACGTTTGTATTGTTATTACAACAATGCTGATATTAAAAATAAAAGTGTACGCTGTGAAATCCTTGCCAAGTTTTTACTGCCACTTTAGAGAGATTTCCTTTTAATATTCCGGTGAAAACTGATTTAGATTGGATGTAATGCAAAATCTCTAATACTGTAGCAACACAGACAGAATTTAAAATTTTAAACAGAGGAATGGAAGGCTAGAACCCCTGTTTTTGTCCCTGTTGCAGATTGTCTTTCGCTTCCTGCCCCAAAAGGGGAAGCTCTGCTTGTTTGCTTCCTCCCCCCCTCTGCTGACACATTGGGAACCTATCAGTGAGGAAGGGGGTGCGAATACCTGTCAAAACCAGGTACCAGCTCACACTTCCGTGTAAGATCGGCGCAATCGTTGTGCAGCGACCTACAAAATTCCTGGCCCCTCCTCCTCCCCCCCCCGCTGCCTTCTGGGAGGCACACAGGTCCCAGAAGACAAAGGGACCATTCAGAAAGCGCAGCACGACTCGCACATGCGCAGTAGGATTCAGGCTGTGAAGGCTGTTTGCCTTAGTGAAGATGCCGGCGCCTGCACCCGGAGCCGATGAAAGGATCAGTTTGGGGTGCCGACATCGCAAGATCCCTTTTTTACAGGCTGGAACTCCTCTTTAGGCTGGGTTCACACCATTGCGCATTGGATGTGGGGGGTTCTCTGCATCCAATTCGCAATAGCAGGAGATTTTGACCGGCTCTCTATGGAGTCAGTTCACATATCTCCGCTGCGGCTCCGGTGCAAATTTGCACAGGAGTCCTGTGCGTCTTTTGGTCCATTTTAGGTCTGAATTCAGCCAAAAAGGCGCGCTGAAATCGGACCTAAAACGGCGAACCAGCATTCACCGGACCCCTGCTGAGAGCCGCATGCGGGGATGGTGTGAACCCAGCCTTAAAGCGGTGTTCCAGCCGCAATTTTTTTTTAAAAGTCAGCATAATAAGGACACTTAGCTGTCCTGGGCGCCCGCGATTATCGGCCCCTCAAGGCCGGTCCGTCCTTCGGATCGTGTGCCGGCGCCGCCGTCCTCACTAAGGGAAACAGGCAGTTTGAGCCTTGCGGCTTCACTGCCCCTTTCCTACTGCGCATGCGCGAGTCGCGTGGCGCTTTGTGAATGGGTGGCTGTCTTCTGGGACACACACAGGTCCCAGAAGACAGCACACCCAAATTTCCCAGAAGACAGCGCGAGGAGGAGAAGAATGAAGACTACCGCGGAATAGGAAGTGGCAGATTAGGACGATCTACCTAGCAACAGCCATTTCTGGTAAGTAAATATATATATATTTTTTAATGTTTTTAAAAAAAATTAAAGAGCGTGTTTATGTATATTTTTTTTAGGGTGGACCTCCGCTTTAAACTATTCACTGGTACAGTAGATAAGGGTAAATACTGTATCGCAAAGCCCCAGGCGGCAATTAAAAACTGACAGAGATTCTAATCATTCCCCCACTCTATCCAAAAGCAAAAAAAGTTTTGTCTTGACGTACACTTAGAGCGCCGGCAGTCAGCGCCAGCACAGAAACTGGCTCTGATCCGTCCTGGAGGCCCTGCAGAAAAAGGTTCCTGCACTACTTTTGGCGACTTCTGGGGCGACTTCAATAGACAGCTGTGCATGAACCCGCACAGATGTCTTTCAAGTCGCCCCCGAAGTCAGACTGAAATGCTGCTTTGAAGTCGCACGATTTTAACGCCGCCTTCAATGTGAACAAGGGCTAAGTCCACAGTCCTTGTAAAATTAAAATCACATTGATCAGCTTTGGATCCAATTTAGACAAAAATAGTGTCACTGAGGGTTCTCCTTTAACTTATATTAAACAAAGATTGGATTCAGTCATTTGCATAATTAGTTAAACGCATATATCAATTAGTCCATTCATCTAGTTCACGCAAGCTGAAATAAATACATTCACCCCGAACGCAGTCCGATTTATAAGCCTATTAATAAACCATGTCTACTTCGTCATTAATAAATTCATTTTCTCACCCATGGTGCATTGCTTCCATTACAAAATTAACAAAACTCACCAAGTGCACAGTCCCATTAATATATTTATTTATGGGTACATACTGTTATGAATAAATGATTATTCACCCACCCGGTACAAATGACCAGTCATAAATCAAAGCACTCAACTGGCACGTTCTACCATCAATGCGTTAATTCATTTATATAGGTAGCACTGGCCCTGTTATTATTAATTCATTCATCTGCCTCCCGCTGCTGAAACGTATTCATTTAAAACGCGGGCATAGATAACAAACTCATTCACCATTCATGTGCAGGTAACTGTAAATTAAATTCTACAGCAGAATAGGTGAAACCGCAGAAGACCGTACATAAATGTCTGTGTGTGTGTGTCACATAGGGCCACTAGGGGGCAGACTGGCGAACCAGAAGTTAGTTATAGCAGCTGAAGCTAGGCAGTGGCATCAGCCATGGAGGAGACACGGAGAACTGCAAGGCTTCTAGATGAAGCAAGATATATGTTGGCAGCAGAGGACAAGCCCAGTGTGGCCACACAAACAGTGAAGGTTAAAGCCCTTCAAAGGAGCGAGCTGCAGAAACTAAGGAGCTGTCATCTTCACCAGAGCTCCTGAAGGCAGAGGTGGGATTTGCTGACGAAAATTTCCAGGTTGTGCCCCCTTGGCTCACCTGAGCCAACAACTACTGGGAACAGAAAGCAGACATGCAGAGAAAAGCCCTTGAGGCACTGAGACGCTGGGATCACAAGTCAGTAGGTACACAGAAGGGATGATATAGGAGTGGAGATTATGGTGCAGAAGTGCAAACAGATCTACAGGCATACTCCACTTTACGTACACTCACGAGTACAGACATATTGGCGGCTATGGAAAATCTTGGTAAGCTTGAAATGGCACTGCTCCAGGTTTTTAACATTGGTGTCTATGGAAAATCTTGGTAAGCTTGACATGGCACTGCTCCCGGTTTTTAACATTGGTGTCTATGGAAAATCTTGGTAAGCTTGACATGGCACTGCTCCCAGTTTTTAACATTGGCGTCTATGGAAAATCTTAGTAAGCTTGACATGGCACTGCTCCCGGTTTTTAACATTGGCGTCTATGGGAAATCTTGGTCAGCTTGACATGGCACTGCTCCCAAACCATAAGTGACAGGGATCGGCCAGCTTGCCTAGATAATCAGTTATGCCTGTAAATGACTATTGCAATGCAGCACATGTATTGAGAAGTGAAAACAAGTATTTCTTCACTTTAAGTACATTTTTGTTTTACATACATGCTCTGGTCCCATTGTGTACTTAAAAGTGGGGTATGCCTGTATGTAACAAGGAGAATAGCCATGGAAGATCATGGAATGGCTCAGGCCATGCTGTGAGAAGATTCAACCCTAGAGGCTGACATACACTATATTGTCAAAAGTATTGGGACACCTGCCTTTACACGTACAGGAACTTTAATGGCATCCCAGTCTTAGTCCGTAGGGTTCAATATTAAGTTGGCCCACCCTTTGCAGCTATAACAGCTTCAGCTCTTCTGGGAAGGCTGTCCACAAGGTTTAGGAGTGTGTCTATAGGAATGTTTGACCATTCTTCCAGAAGCGCACTTGTGAGGTCAGGCACTGATGATGGACGAGAAGGCCTGGCTCACAGTCTCCACTCTAATTCATCCCAAAGGTGTTCTATCGGGTTGAATTCAGGACTCTGTGCAGGCCAGTTAAGTTCCTCCACCCGAAACTCACTCATCCATGTCTTTATGGACCTTGCTTTGTGCACTGATGCACCAGTTATGTTGGAATAGGAAGGGGCAATCCCCAAACTGTTCCCACAAAGTTGGGAGCATGAAATTGTCCCAAATGTCTTGGTATGCTGACGCCTTAAGAGTTCCCTTCACTGGAACTAAGGGGCCAAGCCCAACCCCTGAAAAACAACCCCACACCATAATCCCCCCTCCACCAAATGTTTGGGACCAGTGCACAAAGCAAGGTCAATTGTATACCTAAATAAATGTTTTTAATAATCACTAAACTCAGATGCGCCCTCTGCTGTCCATATCTGTTACACAGTAGGGATGAGAACAGACGTGTTTGGATCTTAGTCTGACCTACTTGTGAGAGACTGCCAGGTAGCTGTCATTGTACTGAGCCAATCATAAGTGTCTGAGACATTCCCTGCTCTGCAACCAGTTTGCTGATACCATGGGTTCAAGCTAAATCATGTGGGTTCAAAATCTGCTGTTCTGGACAATTTATGTGCAGATTGACCAAGGAGAATTTTAAAACCATAATGCACCACATGGCCTTTGAACTGTGGCCAGCAGACTTTGAAGGGCCAAGAGTAGCCTTTGGTTAAGCCAGCTTGATAAAAATTGGCCAACAACAGAACAGTTTTGTGTAGCAAGGTCTCGGGTCCCCTTTGGTATAATGAGAACCTCCAGAGCCAGGGACAGCTTGGGTTCCAAGGCATGGTGGGTGTATTGATAGGTAGATTCATGGGTGACAGACACTTCTTGAATGCAAAGAGATTTATTTTCTATTGAACAGAACTGTGGGAGAGAGGGTTTAGGGCCAGGACACCCTTTAGTAGTTGCAATGTGAATTAGCAGACTCTGAGACTTCTTCAGGTAGACAGCCATGCAGGGAAAGGCACCCAGCAGGACACCACGTCTGCATATGTAGGACTGCTGTCTCCTATGGCAACAGCCTTATAACAGTTTCTAACAAAAGTTGTAACAAACTTCTGTACTTCCTCTACAATCACTTCTTGTAGATCTTCACTCCACTGAGCTCCCAGTCTCTCTCACTAGACTTGCTGATCCACTGCCACCGGGTCTCCTGAGCTCTTCCAACCTTCTCACTGAGTATGTTCCTCAAGCGTCAACCCCGCTTCCCTGCTGGGTCCCTAGCTTGGCACACACAGATACTTCTCAAGCATCACCGTCACTGGCTTGGCACAAAAGGCTGCTCTGCAAGCGTCACCTCCGCTGGCGGGGTCCCAGGCTTGACACCTGCTGAAGCTTCCCAATTCCTCACTGTCCCCGGTTGGTGAGACTACTGCACCGGTACTTGCTTCAGCTACTCACTGTGGTCCTTGGTAATAAAGTGGATGGTCATTTAGTGGCGACAGCTTCCCTGCTACCTCCGACCATGTCAGGTTCTGCGGCCTGCAGAACCATCACTTATGGTTGGACTGCAAGCCGCAATATCAAACCTACGCTGCTCTCTTGCTTCTGGATAGGCCCTCAGACAGCCTATCAGCCAGATGTCCCCGGGATAGGCCTCAGGTTCTGGCCTAGCAGCTGGGGGCAGCACAAAACACATCCACCCAGACAGCCTATCACCTGACCTCACCCAAATAAATAGGCTCTCCCAGCAGGCCAAGGGACCCAAGAAGATCCCTGCTCATTGGCTGAGATACCCCATCTATTCCTAATCTGTCCTTGCAATGCCCTTGTCTTATCTAATGTCACCAGATACCCGGCCATCTAGTGACAGAAGAGAGAAGTGCAGCAATTCCAGAGATAGGAGATCAGTTGATTCCACCCTATCAATCGGCCAAGGCAACTATACCTGGCAGGTAAATTTACTAGCGACCCTGCCTAAACATCAGGTTGCTACATCTGCATTAGCTAGAACAGGGATAACCATAACAAACTACTGGCTAATTTCTAATTTTCATCATAGCAGGTCTATTGCTGCTTGATGAAAAAACATGTGTCAATGCTAAAGCTACGAGAAAAAAGCCCCTTTTTTTAAAACTGAAATAATATCTAAACTCAACATTTCACCTTCACATTTCACCTTCACATTTCACATTCTTGATATTCAAAGACAAAATTCAAAGGCATTATTATGGCTGAATTAAAAGCAGAAGAAGTGGTATCAGTGGTTCAAGGCAGGCCCGGACTGGGACAAAAAATAGGCCCGGGCATTTTAGACTGAGCAGCCCGGGAGGGCGCGGCGGCGGCGCTTCGCGGCGACGGTTAATGATAGGATGTGGGGTTCCAGCACCTTGTACCTCTGGACCCCTTTACATTACACAGCACCCTGGACCCTTTTACATTACATAGCACCCTGCACCTCTGGACCTTTTTACATTACACAGCACCCTGCACCTCTGGGCCCCTTTACATTACATAGCACTGCCCCTCTGGACCCCTTTATATGACACAGCCCCCCACAGTTTGTTACACAGACACCCCCTAACAGTTCTGGACCCCCTGCATGTTACACAGACCTCCCTACAGTACAGACCCCCTCCCTACAGTACAGACCCCCCTACAATACAGAACCCCCCTACAATACAGAACCCCCCCTACATTTCAGACCACCCCTACAATTCAGAAACCCCCCCCTACAATACAGACCCCCCTTCAAACCTATAATGTACCTCAGATCAGCACGGGACTGCATGTTGGGTCCCCTCCCCCTGTGTGGACATAAAGGAGGAGGGGGAGGCGGCTTCACTCTGCTCGGCTGTGTGAGACAGCCGAGCAGAGACTGATCAGATCATCAGTGCCGCGGCCACCTTGCCAGAGAGAAGGTGATCATTGCGGGTCCCGGCCCCCTGATGTGCAGACGGGTGTCACTGTCACTCGAGTGCAGCTCCGACTCGCAGCTGAGAGTGCACTGGGGCAGTGGCGTAACTAGGGTTGGTGTCACCTGGTGCGGCAAAACATGGTGTCACCCCCCCTCCTGTCTATCCTGCCCAGCGCCCTGCAGGCAGCGCACGGTCACAAGGCGCACCCCCAAATGACCCCTGTAAATTAAAGTATAGGGTGGTATTGGGCCGGCTAGGGCGATATAGGGCAGGTTGCGGTGATATAGGGCAGGTTGCTGTGATATAGTGCAGGCTGGGGTGGCATAGGCAGGTTGGGGTTGTATAGGGCAGGCTTGGGTGGTATAGAGCAGGTTTGGGTGGTATAGGGCAGTTTGCGGTGGTATATGGCAAGCTGGGTGGCATAGGGCAGGTTGGGTGGAATAGGGCAAGTTGGGGTGGTATAGAGCAGTTTGCGGTGGCATAGGGCAGGTTGCGGTGGCATAGGGCAGGTTGCGGTGACATAGGGCAGGTTGCGGTGGCATAGGGCAGGTTGGGGTGGTATAGAGCAGTTTGCTGTGGCATAGGGCAGGTTAGGTGGCATAGGGCAGGTTGGGGTGGCATGGGGCAGGTTGCGGTGGCATAGGGCAGGTTGCAGTGGCATAGGGCAGGTTGCGGTGGCATAGGGTAGGGTGCAGTGGCAAAAGGCAGGGTGCGGTGGCCTGCATAGGGCAGGGTGCGGTGGCATAGGGCAGGCTGGGGTGGTATGGTGCCAGGTTAGGAATCTATGTAGTGACATGTGCAGCAGTGCAGTAACTTACAGCATGCCTGGAGATGAAGACACTCTGGCTGCTGTGTCATCGTTTTTCTTTCTCCTTCAGCTATGGGATCAGCCAGAGCAGTGGCGGCTGGTGCTCAAATTTTTTTTGGGGGGGGCGCAAACAAACTGGAAAAAAAAAAAACATCAATGGCCGCCACTGTGCCCATTAAACACAGCCACTGTGCCCAAACGCCACCAGTTTCCCCCCAAATTCAGCCAGTTTGTCCCCAAGTGCAGCCAGTTTGTCCCCAAGTGCAGCCAGTTTGTCCCCAAGTGCAGCCAGTTTGTCCCCCCCCCCAGCCCTGCACTTACCTTTCTCGGGTCAGCGTCGTCCTTCTTCCGTCCTCGATGTCTTCTCCCGCCCTCGATGTCGCTTCAGCCAATCAGGTTACCGGTAACCAGACCCGGTGAACCTGATTGGCTGAAACGATTGTCAGTGTTAACCAGGGAACGCACCCCCTGTGCGTCCTCTGGTTAGCTATTTGGAAGCCGATTACAGCCCATCAGAGCCGCTGGCTTTGATAGACACTTCCAAACACCAACCAGCATCTGTTATTCAGATAGCCGGCTCTCAATAGGGGGCCAGCCATCTGAATAGTGGGCGGCAGCAGCGGCGACAATTCATAGGTTCATGCAATACATGAACCTATGTATTGTTGTGAGTGACGGGCGCAGGAGCGAGAGGGGGCGGCGCTCCTGCGCCCACTATGGATGCACCGCCACTGAGCCAGAGTGAACGAGTCTGTGGGAGGAGTGGAGGGGGCAGCCACACCCCCAGCTCCGCCCACCAACTCCGGCTGCCTCCGGAGACATTGGAGATGATGGGGAAAACGTGACATGCGGTCCGGCGGCCCACCGGGCATTTGCCCGGTATGCCCTATGGCCAGTCCGGGTCTGGTTCAAGGAGAATAAAGATAATAAAGCTGCGCAAATAGTGAAAAATGGTATATGAGCACCACCTTAAAACATAAGTGGAAGATATATATTGAATGATAAAATAATGATGATTAAATAAATTAATATAATTGGACTGGATCTTAATTGCCAATGTGACAAATAGAACTGAAGAAAGTCCCAACTGTCAATCAGACACCCACATCACATTCAGCAAAAGTCTTGTGCAGTGAAAGAATTGATGTTGAATAGTAACTGTGTGAATAGTACAGTCCAGATAGCCAAAACTGCAACGAAGTGTAGATATGGATCTTCTCGTTAGGCTAATTGGTGACTTCAAACACACAACACCCAATGAAAAGTGCCAAACACTGGATAGATGTAGATTCCACCACCATCAGTTCACACTGCCGCTTACCAGAAATGGTGATCTCCACAGAGATCGATACAAGCAGATGGCTATTCCCCAGCCAGGGTCTCTAGATGGTATCAGTTAAACTCCCGAATTTCACGCCACTCCTCTCCACATATCGCAAAGTATATATGCAAATGGAAAGAAAGCCACCATAGCGTGAAACCGATAAAAAAATTTATTGTAAAAAAGTAATGCACTTACATGAAACGCAAGTTATTATGGCGTGTAGTATATTTAGCCGGCCGGCTAAGACTGGTTCAAGGAGAGCCTTTTCACAGAAAAAGTGAGAGCTGGAGTTGGGCTCTGATCATTTCATATAACTTTTACACAGTAACCCAATAAACGTTACTTAAATCTGTTTCACATAAACCACTTTATCAAAACATATGTAATTGATGTATAGGGGCCCTTTAACCCCTTCCATGCCGGGCCATTGTAAAATGACGCCGGCAGGAACCCGCTCTCCCTCCCGGTGGATGTCATATGACGTCCTGGGTTTGAGGGGGGATATCTGAATGATGCCTGCAGCTAGAGGCATCATTCAGATATCCATGTCTTCAGCCATCGATTCTGCGCACCATAAGAATGATCATAGCGGCGGTTCCACCGCTTGATCGTTCTTATAGGCAGTGGGAGGGGACATCCCCCCCCTCCCGCCACCATCCGGTGCTTCTCCGGGCTCTCCCGTGCCATCGGGGGCCCGGAGGAAGAATCGTCCGGCGCCGGTGGTCACATGACGAGGAGCATAGAGATGACTGGTGACCAGATGGTCACCAGTCATCTCTATGACCGTCGGAGGCCCGGGCGCAATGTGATAACGTCACGCCCGGGTCCTCAGAAGTAAACAAAGCCGCCATTGTGGCTAGTAAGCATGAGATCGGTGAAATTTTTTTCACGATCTCATGCTTTCCAGCTTGGAGGAGAGATGTGGGTCTCATTGACCCTGCATCTCTCCATAAAGAGGACCTGTCACACACATTCCTATTACAAGGGATGTTTACATTCCTTGTAATAGGAATAAAAGTGATCAAAAAAAAAAGTGTAAAAAAAAGTGTAAAAATAAAAAAATAAGTAAAAAATAAATAAAAAATAATACAATTTTTTTTTAAACGCCCCTGTCCCCAATAGCTCACGCTCAGAAGCGAATGCACACGTAAGTCCCGCCCACATATGTAAACGCCGTTCAAACCACATATATGAGGTATCGCCGCGTGCGTTAGAGCGCGTGCAACAATTCTAGCACTAGACCTCCTCTGTAATTCTAACCTGGTAACCTGTAAAAATTTTCAAAGCGTCGCCTATGGAGATTTTTAAGTACCGAAGTTTGGCACCATTCCATGAGTGTGCGCAATTTTAAAGCGTGACATGTTAGGTATCTATTTACTCGGCGTAACATAAGCTTTCATATTTTACAAAACATTTGGGCTAACTTTACTGTTTTGTTATTTTTTAATTCATGAAACCATTTTTTTCCAAAAAAAAGGCGTTTGAATAATTATTGCACAATTACCGTGCAAGATAAAAAGTTGCAACAACCGTCATTTTATTCCCTAGGGTGTCTGCTAAAAAAATGTTTGGGGGTTCTGAGTAATTTTCTAGCAAAAGAATGATGATTTGTAGGAGAGAAGTGCCAGAATAGGCCCGGTATGGAAGTGGTATAAAAAGCCCTGTATGGAAAGGGTTAAACAAGTTTTACTTTATTCTCAAATAAATACAATCTTAAGCATGCTTTGACTGGTTAGATCACTCGTGCACTCTGCGCATTCATAAATCAGTTCATCAAATACAAAATGTCCTCCATTCACTCACCATGCACAGACAAGCATTAATATTTTAATTAATTCTCCCAGGCTTTACTTTTGATTATCTCTCTGTCCAGTTCCCACTCATTAATTATCCATTTGCTCAGTGCGTCCTTTCATTAATAAATTCATAAAACTAATGCATTGTGTATCGTGCAGCTAATTAATCTACTAATTCTACCAGTGCAAAATCTTTATAATTAATCTATATTATTCCATCCAGTGTTTGCTGCCACTAATTAATCCAGTGAATGCCCCGTCCCGCTAATTCATCCAGTGTGTAATTGCATTAATCTGATTATTTTTTCAGTGAGTAATCACATTAATTAAATCCTTAAATATATCCAGTGCGTAATCCAATGATCCGCTAAAGCAGCGGCACGTAATCCAATAGCCAGTCTTATAAATTAATGCACTGACTGCATGCAATAGAAGCCCGGGCCCTATGGAAATGATATTTGTGCTATCTTAAAGAAGAGTTCCACTTAAAAGAGAATTTAGAAATAGGTGTGATGTAGTAAAAGCCTATTAGGTTATGTTATATGCTTTGAGTAGAGTGGAGAAAGATTCGAACCTCTGTCCGTAAAGCAACATATGGAGATTGGAATAAAGTGTGTCTTTCGCGCTACCCTGTGACGTGAAATGGGTGAATCAATGCGATACAAACAAAAATAAAATAAAACTAATTGCTGCTAGAACATGTGCATATATCAAATGAGCAAAATTGAAAATAAGTCCACATAAATGATAAATCCAAACAAGATGGGAGTGCTGGAACTGGTGGTTCTCTGTCCCAAAATTCAAAAAGTTCTTCTAAAAAGTGTCACAAATCATCTAAAACGTGTGTTCAAACGAATCTTCTATAGGTTGTCTTCTTAATCGTAAATGCTCACAGAGAGCTTACCTCACACCAAAATGTATGTAGCCTTCAGAATGTCCTGGATATCCGCGGTTGCAACAGCTGACCGTCTCCACACGTTGCCCGTGCTCCTGATGTTATGGATGGGGATAGCCAGTAGTGGTGTAGGTAAAGCCAGTAGTGGTGTAGGTAAAGGCTCTGTCAGGTTTTTATTGTTGTTATTTCCTTAACAAGGTTTTCCTCACTTGTCCTTGGGTGAAATGTAACCAAAAGGGGCAGGGACATCCCCTGGCAATTCAAACCTGCCCTCAATTCCTTTTAAACGTACACCCAAAGTTTGGGCTAAAGTTCCATGTGACGGGAGTCACTTTTGGCGGGGGGCCCGTGGAACCCAGAATCCCTTGGGGAGGTTGGGAAACCCTTGTTTCAGCTCCCCATGCACCGCCTATGTCTAAGTCACCCTGTGTCTCTAATAGGGGCACAAGGTGACCGAGAAATCCAGTCTATATTCAGACTGGAGGAAGCGGTATATGACGAAAGCACTCAAGCGGAGTGTGGGACGTTTTGTTACATTCTACTTTAAAACATTACATTGGTTGGGTAGCCAAGCACGGCAAGGTAACTTGCCCTTACCCTAAACTGCTGCACACGAGTAAACTGGGCAACATTCAAAATCTTCATAGCACTCAGTCTCTCCTACCTTCCATATTTTGATACTGACAAGATCTTCATATCAGGGATTGGCACTTGTCATCTCTACTACAACATGGCTGAAACAACCAGGACATAAGTAACTCATACAACAAATGGTAACACTGGTATTGCTCAGGAGAGGACACGAAAATGTAGATAGAAAAGGTGTGCCAAGAATCCTCCTTAGCTATAGAAACGGCAGACAAACAATACGGGAACCTCTTATCTAGATTTTACTAGGGCAGGCCATTTAGGTTGCAGGAAAGAAAATTGCCCGATCCTCCCATCAACACAGTTGGTGTTGATGGGAGAATCCCTCCTGCGGAGCTATTGTGTTCTTCCAGCAGGGGGGCGCGGGGAGCCATCCCTGCCAGGTGACTCAATGATTATTGCTATTGGCTATAGCCACTGTCAATAATTGCATGCTAGAAATTCGACATGTTGCAGGTACCCAAGTCACTTGATGGATTGACTTGGGTATATTCAGCCTGCCCATAGATAGATCAAATCGAGTCTGTTCCCTCATAAAACGGCCGAGATTTGAACCATCTATGGCCAGCTTTAGGGAGTGATTTGACAACTTCTATTAAACATATAATTATTCCCTAAACAGGTTCGAAGACCTCATCTCAGATTTCTCCAAAAACCATTTAACGCCGAACACTTTGTATCTTGTTTTTTTCCTGTCTGGAAGCCAGTTTGAATGAAGCTCATTCTCATCAGAGCGATACTTAGTCCAAGCACATTAATTGTTCTTCCATACCACACAAATCAAATGACTTCCAAGCAAAAAGCCAAATCCTCGGGGACATGGCTGTTTGGAATTAATTTCACAAATCTGTATACTGGAAAATACATAAGCTTCTTTTCTAGCATATTAAGGAACTACTCAGACACCGATCACAAGTTTTCTGTTGAGCACAAATCCACACAGTAGAAAATGTTCAACTTCCCCATCGTTTCACCAATATTCATTTCTGTTTCTGGAAGAGGACTATCTACATAAGGTCCTGCGGATTTCTTATAACTGGTTGCCTCGAGGGCAACTAGGATTGTCCATTAACACTGAATGCCCATGCCAGGGCTTGTGGCCCATTCTCTATTTAACTTTCCTTTATTGAGAATATTCATTGTTCGATATACTTTGTATTTCTGTTTATGCTGATTTAGGGCACGTGCGCCGATGTAGGCGATAGCCATTTGGCCCGCTCATTGCCACTTTACATTACTTGATATATCTGTCATATTATTGTCTTGCTGTTTATGTTATCAATAAAAAAAATTCAACCCTAACTTTCCTATATTGAGATAGTGGTTGGTTTGAAAATGGCAAACAGAATTTCACTTCGCAAGGGAGGCTTCACTTTGGAAGGCAATTTTCCCCAGAGTTTAGTGAATGGAGCTTTTAATACCTTCCATCATCCAATCATGTGCAAGCAAAAACGCTGTGTTTTTATTTTCCGTGTAAGTGATTGGGTATTTATTGTGAACAGACTATTTGTCTTTAGTAAATCAACCCCCGTGGGTAAGGAAATTGTCACCCTCTTGTCTACTGCAGCTTGGTGAATACATTCTCTCAATCAACATCAAAGGAGAGGTACAGGTCCTTCTCAAAAAATTAGCATATTGTGATAAAGTTCATTATTTTCTGTAATGTACTGATAAACATTAGACTTTCATATATTTTAGATTCATTACACACAACTGAAGTAGTTCAAGGCTTTTCTTGTTTTAATATTGATGATTTTGGCATACAGCTCATGACAACCCAAAATTCCTATCTCAAAAAATTAGCATATCATGAAAAGGTTCTCTAAACGAGCTATTAACCTAATCATCTGAATCAACTAATTAACTCTAAACACCTGCAAAAGATTCCTGAGGCTTTTAAAAACTCCCAGCCTGGTTCATTACTCAAAACCGCAATCATGTGTAAGACTGCCGACCTGACTGCTGTCCAGAAGGCCATCATTGACACCCTCAAGCAAGAGGGTAAGACACAGAAAGAAATTTCTGAACGAATAGGCTGTTCCCAGAGTGCTGTATCAAGGCACCTTAGTGGGAAGTCTGTGGGAAGGAAAAAGTGTGGCAGAAAATGCTGCACAACGAGAAGAGGTGACCGGACCCTGAAGAAGATTGTGGAGAAGGACCGATTCCAGACCTTGGAGGACCTGCGGAAGCAGTGGACTGAGTCTGGAGTAGAAACATCCAGAGCCACCGTGAACAGGCGTGTGCAGGAAATGGGCTACAGGTGCCGCATTCCCCAGGTCAAGCCACCTTTGAACCAGAAACAGCGGCAGAAGCGCCTGACCTGGGCTACAGAGAAGCAGCACTGGACTGTTGCTCAGTGGTCCAAAGTACTTTTTTCGGATGAAAGCAAATTTTGCATGTCATTCGGAAATCAAGGTGCCAGAGTCTGGAGGAAGACTGGGGAGAGGGAAATGCCAAAATGCCTGAAGTCCAGTGTCAAGTACCCACAGTCAGTGATGGTCTGGGGTGCCATGTCAGCTGCTGGTGTTGGTCCACTGTGTTTTATCAAGGGCAGGGTCAATGCAGCTAGCTATCAGGAGATTTTGGAGCACTTCATGCTTCCATCTGCTGAAAAGCTTTATGGAGATGAAGATTTCATTTTTCAGCACGACCTGGCACCTGCTCACAGTGCCAAAACCACTGGTAAATGGTTTACTGACCATGGTATTACTGTGCTCAATTGGCCTGCCAACTCTCCTGACCTGAACCCCATAGAGAATCTGTGGGATATTGGGAAGAGAAAGTTGAGAGACGCAAGACCCAACACTCTGGATGAGCTTAAGGCCGCTATCGAAGCATCCTGGGCCTCCATAACACCTCAGCAGTGCCACAGGCTGGTTGCCTCCATGCCACGCCGCATTGAAGCAGTCATTTCTGCAAAAGGATTCCCGACCAAGTATTGAGTGCATAACTGAACATAATTATTTGAAGGTTGACTTTTTTTGTATTAAAAACACTTTTCTTTTATTGGTCGGATGAAATATGCTAATTTTTTGAGATAGGAATTTTGGGTTGTCATGAGCTGTATGCCAAAATCATCAATATTAAAACAAGAAAAGGCTTGAACTACTTCAGTTGTGTGTAATGAATCTAAAATATATGAAAGTCTAATGTTTATCAGTACATTACAGAAAATAATGAACTTTATCACAATATGCTAATTTTTTGAGAAGGACCTGTATGTCCAAAGCTTTTTTGTCCATACGTTTCCTATAGATCACATTAGTGCAGTTTGTCCTACATATCTGTGACCCGTTTTCAGCCGTCAGCAGGCTGAAGTGCGCTGTCTACTGACGTCATTCAGCTGGTCCAGCCTTGGTAAAGATCCCGGCCATATTGTTGGGATCCACCCAGATGCCTGGACCGGCACCTGGATCAGCCTCTCAGCCATCTGCTGAGAGCCTAAGACAGCCCCTCCTGCTCCCTCCACAGCCCAATACTCCAGTGAGCATTGGAGGGGAGTACATAGAGCTGGTGACTGAGTCTTAGCTCTCTGCTCAGTGTGAATGGGGAGAACTGAGCGATCAGCAGTGTTTGGTCACTCAGTTCTCACTGCAGAGCCGGCAGGGGACAGATGCAGCACCGGATCAATGCTCCATCCACCTAAGTGAGTAAAAATTGTTTTTGTTTTTTTAAATCCTGAATTTCTCCTTTAACTATTTTTAGTCTTCATCCTTAGTTCATCCTTCTGATATTAACCTTAGTGTTTTTACATTTCTTCAGCTGCTTTCTGTTGTCTGGCCTAAGCTAAATGATGTCATACACCCCATGTTCATGGGCATTTTTTTTTCTTTTAACTGGAGGGGGGCTTTCAAAATTAAGCACACCCTCCTGTGTGCATGCCTGAGCTAAGAGCAGATGGATTACAGGAAGTAAATGCTACCCAAATCATGTGCCCTTACTCAAGATGGCTGTTGCTAGAACTGCTAAGGTGGCGTTTTTTCAAAGTGGTTCTAAAAAAATGGAGACCTGGAAGGATGGGTGAGTTTGTTTTGAATATTAAAAATTTATTAAATAGCGTTTTCAGTTTGTGGCGCTCCGGTACAGTTTAGCTCCACTGGAAATACCAACAAGGCAATATAACTTAAAGTGGTTGTAAACCCACTTTTTAAACAAAGACCTACAGGTAAGCCTAGATTAAGGCTTACCTGTAGGTGCATGAAATATCTCCTTAACCTACACGGTTAAGGAGATATTTGTATGTAAATGCGGCGACGCTGACGTCACCCCATTCACAAATTCGGCTAGGTCGCAACATTCGACGACGTAGCCGAATTCGACAGCTCACGCGCGCATGCGCGGAGTCACGTCTTCGCCGCTCCGGCCAATCACAGCGCCGGAGCGGCGCTGTGATTGGCTGCAGCGGCGATACCCGGAAGTAACATTCCGGCTATCGCCGCAGCGATAGATGCGGCTAGAGGAGGGACACGGACGACTTCGGGGGCCCCGATCGAAGGTAAGTGGTACATAATGAGCTAGTATGCTAGTCATACTAGCTCATTATAGCTTTGTCTTGCAGGTAAGTAAAAAAAAAAAAAATTGTCTACGGGGTTTACAACCACTTTAAAGGAGTTGTAAAGGCAGAAGGTTTTCTATACTAATGCATTCTATGCATTAAGATAAAAAGCCTTTTGTGTGCAGCAGCCCCCCCAGCACCCCCTACATACCTGAGCCCCATCTCTCTCAAGCGATGTCCACGAGTGT
This sequence comes from Rana muscosa, assembly GCA_029206835.1. Lineage (NCBI taxonomy): Eukaryota > Metazoa > Chordata > Amphibia > Anura > Ranidae > Rana > Rana muscosa. The sequence continues at coordinate 289,669,448 of CM055128.1, read as the reverse complement.
CTTAGGCCATCTGGGACTCTCCCCCTGATTGAGACACAGCAGCTTTGCCATTAGCCCCCGTGGCTGTCAAAGTCAGTTAGCCAATCAGAAGAGGGAGGGGTTGGGGCCGGGTCGGGGGTCTGTGTCTGAATGGACACACGGAGCTGTGACTTGGCTCGGGTGCTCCCATAGCAAGATGCTTGCTGTGGGGGCACTCGACAGGAGGGAGTGGCCAGGAGCAGCAAAGAGGGACCCGAGAAGAGGAGGATCTGGGCTGTTTTGTGCAAAACCAACCGTACAGGAGGAGGTAAGTATAATGTGTTCGTTATTTTATTTTTTTTAAACAAGTCTTTACAATCACTTTAACAGCAAAAGTGCAACACAAAAACATATGCAGGTTTCCAATAATAGTGAAGCTTACGTGCCGGTGTTCTGCCGAGCTGGTTCCGCCTATCGATATGGTTCCGAGCTCGACTGCGCAGGCGGGCGCTATCCGAGGCGCCAAAATTCTCAGAGCGTGAACAGCTGTTCGGCAGCTGTAGACGCGCTCGCTCCCGATGCTAGGGGAACCAGCTCGACAAGAAAGCGGCGGGGGCGGAGACTGGGACACGCCGCTCTATAGGGCAGCATTAAACAAGTTGATGGCCGGGTGACACGCCACTCTGTACAGCAAGGGGCGACTTTTTAATAGTAAATATCTCCTTAACCGTGTAGGTTAAGGAGATATTTCTTGCACCTACAGGTAAGCCTTCATCTAGGCTTACCTGTAGGTGCAAGTTGTCTAAGTGGGTTTACAACCACTTTAAGATGAAGATCCGACTTTGGAGGCAACTTCCATTGAAATCAATGGGTACAAGACACCTAGAAGTCTCCTTGAAGTAGTACAGGAACCTTTTCTGAAGTCGGAGCGACTTCAGTAGTGTACATTAAGACGGCTCTCATTGACTAACAAGGGATTTCTGATGTCAAGCGACTTGAGGTCTGACAAGTCGGATCCCAAGTCGCTGTAGTGTGAACCAGCACTTATCATTATCTACAATAGTTTTCCCTTGAACTCAGAGTTTACTTTTAAACAAGTTCATGAATCAGATTTGTAGACATAAAAGACAGGCAGAAATGGACCCAAAATCTGGGATAGCAGGAACCATATATATGGTGGTAGAAAAATTTCTTTTTTTCCAAACGCAAGAAATATTCTGAGAAGGTGGAGGACTTGAAAGAAGGATGCACAGTAAAGGCTCGGACGTTAATCCCTGCAATCAGCAGGTGATTTGATCTTGGATGACAGCTACGCCTTTAAAACTAACCTTGACGACTGATCCTCAGATCCAAAAATAACCTGTTACCTTTCACGGCTCGCAAAAAGGCTTTTATCTCCTCTCTCCTGTGATGGACTGATTGGCACAATTGCAAGTTATAAAAGGTAATTAATCAGGCCCCAGCTAAGCGCACGGGTTTATGGCCTGGGGACCCAGCAGGAAGGAAGAGTCCTTTGAAATGTGACACCATTTCCATCCTGCGGATCATCAAAATAGCACCGTTTATTCTTTACTTATTCTATTTGCCTGCCCCTGGTCAGTACAGCATTTTACAAGCTGGCCAGGCTTTCTGCTCCTCCATCCCTGGTCTAACAGTCAATGGATTCGTCGTACATTGCTTACCAGATGCCTGTGTTTCATCCTCTAACTGAGAAATGATTTCTATTTTATTATAGCAAAATCTATTTTTCTATGCAGCAAAGATGATTTGGAAGAGACCTTCTTTCAAAAATAAACACTTTGTTTTGGGTGGTAAAACAATGTAAACATAGGTGTGCGCAGCCTATTGCATTAGGGTGTGCACTCCAAAGCTCAAACACACTCATGATCCTCATTCAGAAAGGAAAGGGGCCAGTAAATTACATACTTACTTACCGGCCCCTTCCTCCACTCATTCTAAAACATCCCCTCAACAACATCCCGCGGGAGAGGAGGGAAGCCAGAAGTGCTGTAGGGAGAAAGGGAGGAGCGAGGGCAGTAGGGGGAATTTGTGCTGAACAGGGTGATTAGGGTGTGCCTGGGCACACCTGGCACACCCTGTGCGCACGCCTATGAATGTAAAGGTGAAAAACACTGCGCTGTCACCTTAATCATAAAATAGCTGGCAAGAGACAATTGCAAATGGAGATAAGAAGTAAATGTGCAGTGCTAAAATAAGGACGGTCACTATGAATGGTATATACAGTATCTCACAAAAGTAAGTACACCCCTCACATTTCTGTCAATATTTTTTTCTATCTTTTCATGTGACAACACTGAAGAAATTACACTTTGCTACAATGTAAAGTAGTGAGTGTACAGCTTGTATAACAGTGTAAATTTGCTGTCCCCTCAAAATAACTCAACACACAGCCAATAATGTGCAGGTCGGCAGCCGGCGTTTATCATAAATAGATTTACATCAGGGAATCATTTTTGCTTTTTATTTTTAATAACGGACTTGACAAAAACTGTCTTGTGTTTTTATTTACTTTTGATTTTTTTTTGGTACTCATTCGCAAGGGGGGGGGTGGCTGGATCTAGTGGCCTGGTATGGTTCAGGAGGGGGACACTCGCTCGTCTTCCCCCTTTTCTAGCCTGCATGATCGGATGAGGGTCTGGTATGGATTTTGGGAAGGACCCCATGCATTTTTTTTTTTTGTTGATGTTGGGTTCCTCTTAAAATCCATACCAGACCCGCAGGGCCTGGTATTGATTGGGGGGGGGGAGCCTCCACGCTGTTTTTTTTTTTTTAATGCCAGCTCTTTGGCTTAATTTACATTCTGCTGTAAGCGGGGAATCACCCGCTGACAGTGGGGATGACTCATCATTGTTAGGATGCCAGCGGGTGCTGGCTCCTTAGCAACCAATGACTCATTCCTGTTGGCTGACAGTAAGGATGAGTCGCAGTAGTAAAACACGTATTGAAAAACGTATAAAAAAAAAAACACACACCAAGTGGCACTACAAAATCACATTGAAAACCAGCTGAATATTGCACTGCACTAGTGCGAGCCTTGCCTTAAACCCCCTTTCTCTGACCTCAGGCGGTTATGGATCAGCCCTCAGTCTGTAACTGGACAGTGAAAGAGAAGCAGCACAGCGATAAAGCTCATCTCACTGTCATTCTGCTTTTTCTCCTATTGATATAACGCCTCTTATAAGAACATGACCTGCGTAGTTCCTTGTGCTGCTTCTTTGTCCTATTCTTTCTCCTCTGCTGTACAGCCACTACAAGAGGATAATATTAATAATAGTCTCAAGTACTTGCACTGCTTGAATAAAAAAAAAAAAAAAAAAGAATATTTAATAAAGAATACAAGAACCGCAAAAATGTATATATATATATATATATATATATATATATATATATATATATATATATATATATATATATATATATACACATATATATATATATATATATATATATATATCGATATCTCTCTGTGCAGCTGTCTGGCGATGACTTTAGGTCCCCCCCCCTCCCCCACCACCGCTTTGTTAGCGAGTTTCCTTTTGGAAAAAACATTTCTTGCTGAGTGGCATGCCACAACTCTTTGTTGGCCCATTTGTCACACAGGAGTTAATTACCGAGTAATAAATGGCTTCTACAGGACCGCTCTATGTTTTTAGGATGCTAGAGAGCTGACTCAGGAAAACGTAAGAAAGCACAATGTATAGCTTAATAGAACACGCCATCTCAATTGCTACACAACAGGTCCTGCTGTCCTATTAAACAAATACCAATTTATTATATATAAATTACTAGCATGTGTTTAACCACATGAGTAGCCTTATAGCTGCTCTCCAGCTAATTATCCCTAGCATGTATAACCTGCCCATACAGTTAAAGAAGAACTTCAGGCGAAACGTTTATTTTCCCCATGTAGTGAGGTTGTGCCCACACTGCACAAATCAAATGCTTTTTTTTTATCTAGGGGTGAAGTGAGTGGAGATATACTTACCTAATCCACCGATCCGCTGAACGCAAGACTGGTCCCTGCTGCTCCTGCCCCCCACGCTTGTGGTCTTGTGATTGGACTCTCTTTCTGACGTCATCACACCCATAGACCGGCATTCTAATAGTGCCCTCTGTTGAAAAGTGTGCAGAACGGAAGGGCACTTCCTGATCGGCTGGTGCGACGTCACCATGGCGCATGCACACATCATAGGAGGCATTTTTCGATGGAATATACCATTTGACGGCTACAATTGAAATGCAAAGAGCGGAGGGAGAACGTAGTTGTCAGATTGAGCCTCGCTGTGGAAGGGCAGGTTGTGGGTCGGTTGAAGAATGGGTTTTGTCTGTGTTGCAACCTGCCCTTAGACACAGGCAAAACCCGCCATTCAACACACCAAACCCGCCCTGCAACACAGATAAAACTGGACCTTGAACACACTGTAAACCCGCCCCGCGACAGCGAGGCAAAATCCCTCCGCTCTTTGCATAGCATTCAATTGAGCCCATCAAATGGTATCTCCCATCAAAAAATGCCTCCCATGGTGTGCGCATGCGCTATGGTGACGTCACGCCAGCTGATCGGGAAAGCGCACTGCGCATGCGCTGGCACTTTTCGATAGCGGGCACTATTCACTAGAACACCAGCTCTAGATGTGAGGACGGCAGGAACAGTCCACTGCTGGATGTAGGGGAGCACTGTTTTCCGGAGAATCGATGGATCGGGTAAGTATAGCTTCTCCTTGCGCCCTTGGACAAAACAAGCAGTTAAAGGAGAAGTACAGCCAAAGCTCGTTTGGCTGTACTTCTCCTGTGGGTAACAGGAATGCAGTTTGTTCTGCACTCCTGTGACCCATTTTTAGCAGACAGTGGGCTAAAGCCCGCTGTCGGCTGACGTCACAGAGCCGGTCCAGGCTTGGGAGGGATCACAACCATATGGTCGGGATCCACTCACAGACCTGGACCGTCACTTAGCTCAGCCTCTCAGCCTGTGACTGGACAGTGAAAGGAGAAGCAGCAGACTGATGTGCTCATCTCTCTGCTCTGTATGGGATTGCTGATGCCAGGTCACATTCAGATATTTAAACTGCTTGCATTAAAAAATCCATTTATTGATGAATTAATGAATATAAAGCAGCATTTATTTGTGTCTTTTATATCTGCCTGGAGTTCAGCGTTGAGCACAAGTCTTATCTACATACAGTACATATGTACAGTATCCACACTCCCTCTTCTTAACACGCCATAGGGACACAACAGGAATGCCCTGTACACACGATCGTTTTTTCCGATGAAAAAAGTCCGATAGACTTTTTTCATCGGAAAAAATTATCGTGTGTGGGCCCCATCGGACTTTTTTCCATCGGTGTAAAAAAATAGAACATGTTTTAAATTTTTCCGATGGAAAAAAAAACTATAGGAAATTCCGATCGTCTGTGTGGAACACCAAAGGAGAAAAAAACCCACGCATGCTCAGAATCAAGTCGACGCATGCTCCGAAGCATTGAACTTCATTTTTCTCAGCTCGTCTGAGTGTTTTACGTTACTGCGTTTTGGACGGTCGGAATTGTGTCTGATGGTGTGTAGGCAAGACTGATGGAAGTCAGCTTCATCGGATTTCCGACATAAAATTACATCGGATTTTATTCCATCGGAAATCGCGTGTACAGGGCAGAAGAGTAATATCAGCACCCATAATACAGAAGACACTGTGATTATTCTTCTACTAAATGAACTTGGACACCTTGGTGTAGAGGAAGGGGTTTATGAACAGATATTTGGAGGCTTATTTACTAAAGAAATAGAAAATCGTTACTCCAGAAACCATACAAATATTTACTTCAATTATCCAATCATGTGAAAATCAATTTCCTGTTTACTGATTTGATCTACACAAGACTGGGTATTCAAAATGAACAGGAATTTGGATGATTGGATAATTTAATGAAATAGTAAATCAACCCAATGAGGATGAGGGGAATTAAATTAAATTTAAAAAAATGATATAATAATTTAATAAACCAAACTTAAGCAAGACTGAGGAATGTTTTTCATACTTGGGATGGCAGCACCAATTACGGTAAAGGAGACCCATGTGCAACGGTCTAAAGCCCCCTTGGAGAAACAAAGAATATACTGTATGTCCATTTATTAGTATGCTGCTGTGGAACTACAAGTCCCATGAGGCATTGCAAGATTGACAGGCAGGACTCCCGGGGGCAGAGGCATGGCGGGATCTGCAGAATTACTATAACTGGAGTGCTGTGGTTGCCTACCTCTGAACCAGCCATTACACAAGCCCATGATCTACTCAAAAGAAATACACAGAGATGAAACAAATCTTCCTACATTAGTTGTGCCTGTTTATCTGCAGTCCCCTCTCCTCTATATCTGTGCAAAGTGCAAAATTTATACAGCTCTAAAGCAGAGAGTTTGGGAGCTGAAGTTACACTCTGCCGAGCTCAGTGAGATCCGATTGGAGGGAAAGGACACACACCCCTTCACACAGCACACAGAAAAAGAGCTAGAGCTGTCAATCACAGGCTGTGTGCTGGAGCTCCCTCCCGTGTCACCTTTTTTCTTTTGGTGTCAGGAACATTTGTCAGAAGAGATAGCAGAGGAACAAATCAGCAGACAGAAATGACACTTAGTGCTCTGGATAGAGACAAGTACACACTATAAAGAGAACTGCTTTGTTCATATTCCATGTCTGAGGTTTAAAACTAAAAGTTTTAATTTCCCTGAAATTTTGGTGAAATGCACTGGAGTCAACAGGAAGACAAGAGAATGGGCTATAAATATATACTGAGGGGGGATAGAAGCTATACTATACTGGGCCTATTTTCACAACAAACACGACAAACAGAAAAAATAAAGTGCACTATATACAGCCTCCAAAAAAAAATCTCCACACACATACACCCTCTAAGAAAAAAAAAAAAAAGACTAGAATTTCTTCTTCAATCAAATTGTGGTAAAGCAGCACACAGCAGAAATTAGCGGCCCCCCTTATACTTACCTGGGCCCGATCTTGATCCAGTGATGTGCAAGAGATCTCAGCTCTCCCCCTTCTGGACAGATTAATAGCAGCAGGAGCCATTAGCTCCCGCTGCTGTCAATCAAATTCTTTGAGAAGGGAGCTGGGGGTGGGCCCAAGCCACCCTGTCTGTGTCAATAGATGCAGATAGGGCAGCTCAGGTGTAAAGCCTGCACGAGAGCCCCAATAGAAATTGGCTTTCTGAAGAGGAGATAGGAGTGCCAGCGGGAGACCCAAGAAGAGGAGGATCGGGGCTTTTCTGTGCAAAACCACTGCACAGAGGAGGTAAGCATAACATGTTTATTATTTACATTAAAAAAATTAAGCTTTAGTATCACTTTAAAGTGATACTAAAGTCTCTTTTTTTTTTTTTTTTTTTTTAAATAAACATGATATACTCACCTGCTCTGTGTAATGGTTTTGCACAGAGCAGCCCAGATCCTCCTCTTCTCGGGTCCCTCTTCGGTGTGCCTGACCCCTCCCTCCTGCCGAGTGCCTCCACAGCAAGCAGCTTGCTATGGGGGCACCCGAGCTGGGCTGCAGCTCTGTGTGTCCATTCAGACATGGAGCCGTGGTTCGGCCCCCCCTTTTATCTTTCCTGATTGGCTAACTGACTTTCATTGACAGCAGTGGGAGCCAATTGCGCCGCTGCTGTCTCTCAGCCAATGAGGAGGGAGAATCCTGGACAGCCCAGGTATTTGTGCTAATTGCTGGATAGAGATGAGGCTCAGGTAAGTATTAGGGGGGCCCAGGGGGGCTGCTGCATATAGAAGGTTTTTAATCTAAATGCATAGAATGCATTAAAGTGATTGCAAAGCTTTGTTTTTTTTAAATAACAAACATATCATACTTGCCTCCACTGTGCAGTTCCACTGGAGTGGCCCTGATCCTCGAATTCTGGGGTCCCCTGGCGGCGCGATCAGCTCCTTCTTGCATCGTATAACCCCCTAGGAGAAGCACTCTCCTGGGGTGTTCCCTTGTGGGCGTGCTCCCGAGTCTAGCATTTGTGTCCAGAGACACAGAATGTAGGACTCGGCCCAGCCCCCCGCAACATTGGATTTGATTGACAGCAGCGGGAGCCAATGGCTGCGCTGCTATCAATCTATCCAATCAAGAGCCAAGAACCCCGGGCAGAGAGGTATAGCGCGTCTCCACCGAGGGATCGAAGGGGGCATTAAGGTGAAAAAACACAAGGGTTTACAACCCCTTTAAGATAAAAAAAACCTTCTGCCTTTACAACCACTTTAAGCTGTGAAATCAGTCGTAGTGCACTGAATTAAATTTCATAGTATTCACCCCATTCATCCCTGGTTACACCCTCCAGACTGGGCATGGCAGTGGGCAATGGGAGTTGTGGGTGTATGAGAGATGTCCAAGGTTGTAGGTGAAAGGCAGTGGGCAATGGGAGTTGTGGGTGTATGAGATATGTCCAAGGTTGTAGGTGAATGGCAGTGGGCAATGGGAGTTGTGGGTGTATGAGATATGTCCAAGGTTGTAGGTGAATGGCAGTGGGCAATGGGAGTTGTGGGTGTATGAGATATATCCAAGGTTGTTGGTGAATGGCAGTGGGCAATGGGAGTTGTGGGTGAATGAGATATGTCCAAGGTTGTAGGTGAATGGCAGTGGGCAATGGGAGTTGTGGGTAAATGAGATATGTCCAAGGTTGTAGGTGAATGGCAGTGGGCAATGGGAGTTGTGGGCGTATGAGATATGTCCAAGGTTGTAGGTGAATGGCAGTGGGCAATGGGAGTTGTGGGCGTATGAGATATGTCTAAGGTTGTAGGTGAATGGCAGTGGGCAATGGGAGTTGTGGGCGTATGAGATATGTCCAAGGTTGTAGGTGAATGGCAGTGGGCAATGGGAGTTGTGGGCGTATCAGATATTTCCAAGGTTGTACGTGAATGGCAGTGGGCAATGGGAGTTGTGGGTGTATGAGATATGTCCAAGGTTGTAGGTGAATGGCAGTGGGCAATGGGAGTTGTGGGTCTATGAGAGATGTCCAAGGTTGTAGGTGAATGGCAGTGGGCAATGGGAGTTGTGGGTGTATGAGATATGTCCAAGGTTGTAGGTGAATGACAGTGGGCAATGGGAGTTGTGGGTGAATGAGATATGTCCAAGGTTGTAGGTGAATGGCAGTGGGCAATGGGAGTTGTGGGTCTATGAGATATGTCCAAGGTTGTAGGTGAATGGCAGTGGGCAATGGGAGTTGTGGGTGAATGAGATATGTCCAAGGTTGTAGGTGAATGGCAGTGGGCAATGGGAGTTGTGGGTGTATGAGATATGTCCAAGGTTGTAGGTGAATGGCAGTGGGCAATGGGAGATGTGGGTGTATGAGATATGTCCAAGGTTGTACGTGAATGGCAGTGGGCAATGAGAGTTGTGGGTGTATGAGATATGTCCAAGGTTGTAGGTGAATGGCAGTGGGCAATGGGAGTTGTGGGCGTATGAGATATGTCCAAGGTTGTAGGTGAATGGCAGTGGGCAATGGGAGTTGTGGGTGTATGAGATATGTCCAAGGTTGTAGGTGAATGGCAGTGGGCAATGGGAGTTGTGGGTGTATGAGATATGTCCAAGGTTGTAGGTGAATGGCAGTGGGCAATGGGAGTTGTGGGTGTATGAGATATGTCCAAGGTTGTAGGTGAATGGCAGTGGGCAATGGGAGTTGTGGGTGAATGAGATATGTCCAAGGTTGTAGGTGAATGGCAGTGGGCAATGGGAGTTGTGGGTGAATGAGATACGTCCAAGGTTGTAGGTGAATGGCAGTGGGCAATGGGAGTTGTGGGTGTATAAGATATGTCCAAGGTTGTAGGTGAATGGCAGTGGGCAATGGGAGTTGTGGGCGTATGAGATATTTCCAAGGTTGTAGGTGAATGGCAGTGGGCAATGGGAGTTGTGGGTGAATGAGATATGTCCAAGGTTGTAGGTGAATGGCAGTGGGCAATGGGAGTTGTGGGTGAATGAGATATGTCCAAGGTTGTAGGTGAATGGCAGTGGGCAATGAGAGTTGTGGGTGAATGAGGTATGTCCAAGGTTGTAGGTGAATGGCAGTGGGCAATGGGAGTTGTGGGTGTATGAGATATGTCCAAGGTTGTACGTGAATGGCAGTGGGCAATGAGAGTTGTGGGTGTATGAGATATGTCCAAGGTTGTAGGTGAATGGCAGTGGGCAATGGGAGTTGTGGGTGTATGAGATATGTCCAAGGTTGTAGGTGAATGGCAGTGGGCAATGGGAGTTGTGGGTGTATGAGATATGTCCAAGGTTGTAGGTGAATGGCAGTGGGCAATGGGAGTTGTGGGTGTATGAGATATGTCCAAGGTTGTAGGTGAATGGCAGTGGGCAATGGGAGTTGTGGGTGTATGAGATATGTCCAAGGTTGTAGGTGAATGGCAGTGGGCAATGGGAGTTGTGGGTGTATGAGATATGTCCAAGGTTTTAGGTGAATGGCAGTGGGCAATGGGAGTTGTGGGTGAATGAGATATGTCCAAGGTTGTAGGTGAATGGCAGTGGGCAATGGGAGTTGTGGGTGTGTGAGATATGTCCAAGGTTGTAGGTGAATGGCAGTGGGCAATGGGAGTTGTGGGTGTATGAGATATGTCCAAGGTTTTAGGTGAATGGCAGTGGGCAATGGGAGTTGTGGGTGAATGAGATATGTCCAAGGTTGTAGGTGAATGGCAGTGGGCAATGGGAGTTGTGGGTGAATGAGATATGTCCAAGGTTGTAGGTGAATGGCAGTGGGCAATGGGAGTTGTGGGTGTATAAGATATGTCCAAGGTTGCAGGTGAATGGCAGTGGGCAATGGGAGTTGTGGGCGTATGAGATATGTCCAAGGTTGTAGGTGAATGGCAGTGGGCAATGGGAGTTGTGGGTGAATGAGATATGTCCAAGGTTGTAGGTGAATGGCAGTGGGCAATGGGAGTTGTGGGTGAATGAGATATGTCCAAGGTTGTAGGTGAATGGCAGTGGGCAATGAGAGTTGTGGGTGTATGAGATATCTCCAAGGTTGTAGGTGAATGGCAGTGGGCAATGGGAGTTGTGGGTGAATGAGATATGTCCAAGGTTGTAGGTGAGGTTGTAGGTGAATGGCAGTGGGCAATGAGAGTTGTGGGTGAATGAGATATGTCCAAGGTTGTAGGTGAATGGCAGTGGGCAATGAGAGTTGTGGGTGAATGAGATATGTCCAAGGTTGTAGGTGAATGGCAGTGGGCAATGGGAGTTGTGGGTGTATGAGAGATGTCCAAGGTTGTAGGTGAATGGCAGTGGGCAATGGGAGTTGTGGGTGTATGAGATATGTCCAAGTTTGTAGGTGAATGGCAGTGGGCAATGGGAGTTGTGGGTGTATGAGATATGTCCAAGGTTGTAGGTGAATGGCAGTGGGCAATAGGAGTTGTGGGTGTATGAGATATGTCCAAGGTTGTAGGTGAATGGCAGTGGGCAATGGGAGTTGTGGGTGTATGAGATATCTCCAAGGTTGTAGGTGAATGGCAGTGGGCAATGGGAGTTGTGGGTGAATGAGATATGTCCAAGGTTGTAGGTGAGGTTGTAGGTGAATGGCAGTGGGCAATGAGAGTTGTGGGTGAATGAGATATGTCCAAGGTTGTAGGTGAATGGCAGTGGGCAATGAGAGTTGTGGGTGAATGAGATATGTCCAAGGTTGTAGGTGAATGGCAGTGGGCAATGGGAGTTGTGGGTGTATGAGAGATGTCCAAGGTTGTAGGTGAATGGCAGTGGGCAATGGGAGTTGTGGGTGTATGAGATATGTCCAAGGTTGTAGGTGAATGGCAGTGGGCAATGGGAGTTGTGGGCGTATGAGATATGTCCAAGGTTGTAGGTGAATGGCAGTGGGCAATGGGAGTTGTGGGTGTATGAGATATGTCCAAGGTTGTAGGTGAATGGCAGTGGGCAATGGGAGTTGTGGGTGTATGAGATATGTCCAAGGTTGTAGGTGAATGGCAGTGGGCAATGGGAGTTGTGGGTGAATGAGATATGTCCAAGGTTGTAGGTGAATGGCAGTGGGCAATGGGAGTTGTGGGTAAATGAGATATGTCCAAGGTTGTAGGTGAATGGCAGTGGGCAATGGGAGTTGTGGGTGTATGAGATATGTCCAAGGTTGTAGGTGAATGGCAGTGGGCAATGGGAGTTGTGGGCGTATGAGATATGTCCAAGGTTGTAGGTGAATGGCAGTGGGCAATGGGAGTTGTGGGTGTATGAGATATGTCCAAGGTTGTAGGTGAATGGCAGTGGGCAATGGGAGTTGTGGGTGTATGAGATATGTCCAAGGTTGTAGGTGAATGGCAGTGGGCAATGGGAGTTGTGGGTGTATGAGATATGTCCAAGGTTGTAGGTGAATGGCAGTGGGCAATGGGAGTTGTGGGTGTATGAGATATGTCCAAGGTTGTAGGTGAATGGCAGTGGGCAATGGGAGTTGTGGGTGTATGAGATATGTCCAAGGTTGTAGGTGAATGGCAGTGGGCAATGGGAGTTGTGGGTCTATGAGAGATGTCCAAGGTTGTAGGTGAATGGCAGTGGGCAATGGGAGTTGTGGGTGTATGAGATATGTCCAAGGTTGTAGGTGAATGGCAGTGGGCAATGGGAGTTGTGGGTGTATGAGATATGTCCAAGGTTGTAGGTGAATGGCAGTGGGCAATGGGAGTTGTGGGTGTATGAGATATGTCCAAGGTTGTAGGTGAATGGCAGTGGGCAATGGGAGTTGTGGGTGAATGAGATATGTCCAAGGTTGTAGGTGAATGGCAGTGGGCAATGGGAGTTGTGGGTGAATGAGATATGTCCAAGGTTGTAGGTGAATGGCAGTGGGCAATGGGAGTTGTGGGTGTATAAGATATGTCCAAGGTTGTAGGTGAATGGCAGTGGGCAATGGGAGTTGTGGGCGTATGAGATATGTCCAAGGTTGTAGGTGAATGGCAGTGGGCAATGGGAGTTGTGGGTGAATGAGATATGTCCAAGGTTGTAGGTGAATGGCAGTGGGCAATGGGAGTTGTGGGTGAATGAGATATGTCCAAGGTTGTAGGTGAATGGCAGTGGGCAATGAGAGTTGTGGGTGAATGAGATATGTCCAAGGTTGTAGGTGAATGGCAGTGGGCAATGGGAGTTGTGGGTGTATGAGATATGTCCAAGGTTGTACGTGAATGGCAGTGGGCAATGAGAGTTGTGGGTGTATGAGATATGCCCAAGGTTGTAGGTGAATGGCAGTGGGCAATGGGAGTTGTGGGTGTATGAGATATGTCCAAGGTTGTAGGTGAATGGCAGTGGGCAATGGGAGTTGTGGGTGTATGAGATATGTCCAAGGTTGTAGGTGAATGGCAGTGGGCAATGGGAGTTGTGGGTGTATGAGATATGTCCAAGGTTGTAGGTGAATGGCAGTGGGCAATGGGAGTTGTGGGTGTATGAGATATGTCCAAGGTTGTAGGTGAATGGCAGTGTGCAATGGGAGTTGTGGGTGTATGAGATATGTCCAAGGTTGTAGGTGAATGGCAGTGGGCAATGGGAGTTGTGGGTGTATGAGATATGTCCAAGGTTTTAGGTGAATGGCAGTGGGCAATGGGAGTTGTGGGTGAATGAGATATGTCCAAGGTTGTAGGTGAATGGCAGTGGGCAATGGGAGTTGTGGGTGAATGAGATATGTCCAAGGTTGTAGGTGAATGGCAGTGGGCAATGGGAGTTGTGGGTGTATAAGATATGTCCAAGGTTGTAGGTGAATGGCAGTGGGCAATGGGAGTTGTGGGCGTATGAGATATGTCCAAGGTTGTAGGTGAATGGCAGTGGGCAATGGGAGTTGTGGGTGAATGAGATATGTCCAAGGTTGTAGGTGAATGGCAGTGGGCAATGGGAGTTGTGGGTGAATGAGATATGTCCAAGGTTGTAGGTGAATGGCAGTGGGCAATGAGAGTTGTGGGTGTATGAGATATCTCCAAGGTTGTAGGTGAATGGCAGTGGGCAATGGGAGTTGTGGGTGAATGAGATATGTCCAAGGTTGTAGGTGAGGTTGTAGGTGAATGGCAGTGGGCAATGAGAGTTGTGGGTGAATGAGATATGTCCAAGGTTGTAGGTGAATGGCAGTGGGCAATGAGAGTTGTGGGTGAATGAGATATGTCCAAGGTTGTAGGTGAATGGCAGTGGGCAATGGGAGTTGTGGGTGTATGAGAGATGTCCAAGGTTGTAGGTGAATGGCAGTGGGCAATGGGAGTTGTGGGTGTATGAGATATGTCCAAGTTTGTAGGTGAATGGCAGTGGGCAATGGGAGTTGTGGGTGTATGAGATATGTCCAAGGTTGTAGGTGAATGGCAGTGGGCAATAGGAGTTGTGGGTGTATGAGATATGTCCAAGGTTGTAGGTGAATGGCAGTGGGCAATGGGAGTTGTGGGTGTATGAGATATCTCCAAGGTTGTAGGTGAATGGCAGTGGGCAATGGGAGTTGTGGGTGAATGAGATATGTCCAAGGTTGTAGGTGAGGTTGTAGGTGAATGGCAGTGGGCAATGAGAGTTGTGGGTGAATGAGATATGTCCAAGGTTGTAGGTGAATGGCAGTGGGCAATGAGAGTTGTGGGTGAATGAGATATGTCCAAGGTTGTAGGTGAATGGCAGTGGGCAATGGGAGTTGTGGGTGTATGAGAGATGTCCAAGGTTGTAGGTGAATGGCAGTGGGCAATGGGAGTTGTGGGTGTATGAGATATGTCCAAGGTTGTAGGTGAATGGCAGTGGGCAATGGGAGTTGTGGGCGTATGAGATATGTCCAAGGTTGTAGGTGAATGGCAGTGGGCAATGGGAGTTGTGGGTGTATGAGATATGTCCAAGGTTGTAGGTGAATGGCAGTGGGCAATGGGAGTTGTGGGTGTATGAGATATGTCCAAGGTTGTAGGTGAATGGCAGTGGGCAATGGGAGTTGTGGGTGAATGAGATATGTCCAAGGTTGTAGGTGAATGGCAGTGGGCAATGGGAGTTGTGGGTAAATGAGATATGTCCAAGGTTGTAGGTGAATGGCAGTGGGCAATGGGAGTTGTGGGTGTATGAGATATGTCCAAGGTTGTAGGTGAATGGCAGTGGGCAATGGGAGTTGTGGGCGTATGAGATATGTCCAAGGTTGTAGGTGAATGGCAGTGGGCAATGGGAGTTGTGGGTGTATGAGATATGTCCAAGGTTGTAGGTGAATGGCAGTGGGCAATGGGAGTTGTGGGTGTATGAGATATGTCCAAGGTTGTAGGTGAATGGCAGTGGGCAATGGGAGTTGTGGGTGTATGAGATATGTCCAAGGTTGTAGGTGAATGGCAGTGGGCAATGGGAGTTGTGGGTGTATGAGATATGTCCAAGGTTGTAGGTGAATGGCAGTGGGCAATGGGAGTTGTGGGTCTATGAGAGATGTCCAAGGTTGTAGGTGAATGGCAGTGGGCAATGGGAGTTGTGGGTGTATGAGATATGTCCAAGGTTGTAGGTGAATGGCAGTGGGCAATGGGAGTTGTGGGTGAATGAGATATGTCCAAGGTTGTAGGTGAATGGCAGTGGGCAATGGGAGTTGTGGGTGTATGAGATATGTCCAAGGTTGTAGGTGAATGGCAGTGGGCAATGGGAGTTGTGGGTCTATGAGAGATGTCCAAGGTTGTAGGTGAATGGCAGTGGGCAATGGGAGTTGTGGGTGAATGAGATATGTCCAAGGTTGTAGGTGAATGGCAGTGGGCAATGGGAGTTGTGGGTGAATGAGATATGTCCAAGGTTGTAGGTGAATGGCAGTGGGCAATGGGAGTTGTGGGTGTATGAGATATGTCCAAGGTTGTAGGTGAATGGCAGTGGGCAATGGGAGTTGTGGGTGAATGAGATATGTCCAAGGTTGTAGGTGAATGGCAGTGGGCAATGGGAGTTGTGGGTGTATAAGATATGTCCAAGGTTGTAGGTGAATGGCAGTGGGCAATGGGAGTTGTGGGCGTATGACATATGTCCAAGGTTGTAGGTGAATGGCAGTGGGCAATGGGAGTTGTGGGTGAATGAGATATGTCCAAGGTTGTAGGTGAATGGCAGTGGGCAATGGGAGTTGTGGGTGAATGAGATATGTCCAAGGTTGTAGGTGAATGGCAGTGGGCAATGAGAGTTGTGGGTGTATGAGATATCTCCAAGGTTGTAGGTGAATGGCAGTGGGCAATGGGAGTTGTGGGTGAATGAGATATGTCCAAGGTTGTAGGTGAGGTTGTAGGTGAATGGCAGTGGGCAATGAGAGTTGTGGGTGAATGAGATATGTCCAAGGTTGTAGGTGAATGGCAGTGGGCAATGAGAGTTGTGGGTGAATGAGATATGTCCAAGGTTGTAGGTGAATGGCAGTGGGCAATGGGAGTTGTGGGTGTATGAGAGATGTCCAAGGTTGTAGGTGAATGGCAGTGGGCAATGGGAGTTGTGGGTGTATGAGATATGTCCAAGTTTGTAGGTGAATGGCAGTGGGCAATGGGAGTTGTGGGTGTATGAGATATGTCCAAGGTTGTAGGTGAATGGCAGTGGGCAATAGGAGTTGTGGGTGTATGAGATATGTCCAAGGTTGTAGGTGAATGGCAGTGGGCAATGGGAGTTGTGGGTGTATGAGATATCTCCAAGGTTGTAGGTGAATGGCAGTGGGCAATGGGAGTTGTGGGTGAATGAGATATGTCCAAGGTTGTAGGTGAGGTTGTAGGTGAATGGCAGTGGGCAATGAGAGTTGTGGGTGAATGAGATATGTCCAAGGTTGTAGGTGAATGGCAGTGGGCAATGAGAGTTGTGGGTGAATGAGATATGTCCAAGGTTGTAGGTGAATGGCAGTGGGCAATGGGAGTTGTGGGTGTATGAGAGATGTCCAAGGTTGTAGGTGAATGGCAGTGGGCAATGGGAGTTGTGGGTGTATGAGATATGTCCAAGGTTGTAGGTGAATGGCAGTGGGCAATGGGAGTTGTGGGCGTATGAGATATGTCCAAGGTTGTAGGTGAATGGCAGTGGGCAATGGGAGTTGTGGGTGTATGAGATATGTCCAAGGTTGTAGGTGAATGGCAGTGGGCAATGGGAGTTGTGGGTGTATGAGATATGTCCAAGGTTGTAGGTGAATGGCAGTGGGCAATGGGAGTTGTGGGTGAATGAGATATGTCCAAGGTTGTAGGTGAATGGCAGTGGGCAATGGGAGTTGTGGGTAAATGAGATATGTCCAAGGTTGTAGGTGAATGGCAGTGGGCAATGGGAGTTGTGGGTGTATGAGATATGTCCAAGGTTGTAGGTGAATGGCAGTGGGCAATGGGAGTTGTGGGCGTATGAGATATGTCCAAGGTTGTAGGTGAATGGCAGTGGGCAATGGGAGTTGTGGGTGTATGAGATATGTCCAAGGTTGTAGGTGAATGGCAGTGGGCAATGGGAGTTGTGGGTGTATGAGATATGTCCAAGGTTGTAGGTGAATGGCAGTGGGCAATGGGAGTTGTGGGTGTATGAGATATGTCCAAGGTTGTAGGTGAATGGCAGTGGGCAATGGGAGTTGTGGGTGTATGAGATATGTCCAAGGTTGTAGGTGAATGGCAGTGGGCAATGGGAGTTGTGGGTCTATGAGAGATGTCCAAGGTTGTAGGTGAATGGCAGTGGGCAATGGGAGTTGTGGGTGTATGAGATATGTCCAAGGTTGTAGGTGAATGGCAGTGGGCAATGGGAGTTGTGGGTGAATGAGATATGTCCAAGGTTGTAGGTGAATGGCAGTGGGCAATGGGAGTTGTGGGTGTATGAGATATGTCCAAGGTTGTAGGTGAATGGCAGTGGGCAATGGGAGTTGTGGGTCTATGAGAGATGTCCAAGGTTGTAGGTGAATGGCAGTGGGCAATGGGAGTTGTGGGTGAATGAGATATGTCCAAGGTTGTAGGTGAATGGCAGTGGGCAATGGGAGTTGTGGGTGAATGAGATATGTCCAAGGTTGTAGGTGAATGGCAGTGGGCAATGAGAGTTGTGGGTAAATGAGATATGTCCAAGGTTGTAGGTGAATGGCAGTGGGCAATGGGAGTTGTGGGTGTATGAGATATGTCCAAGGTTGTAGGTGAATGGCAGTGGGCAATGGGAGTTGTGGGTGTATGAGATATCTCCAAGGTTGTAGGTGAATGGCAGTGGGCAATGGGAGTTGTGGGTGAATGAGATATGTCCAAGGTTGTAGGTGAGGTTGTAGGTGAATGGCAGTGGGCAATGGGAGTTGTGGGTGTATGAGAGATGTCCAAGGTTGTAGGTGAATGGCAGTGGGCAATGGGAGTTGTGGGTGTATGAGATATGTCCAAGGTTGTAGGTGAATGGCAGTGGGCAATGGGAGTTGTGGGTGAATGAGATATGTCCAAGGTTGTAGGTGAATGGCAGTGGGCAATGGGAGTTGTGGGTGTATGAGATATGTCCAAGGTTGTAGGTGAATGGCAGTGGGCAATGGGAGTTGTGGGTCTATGAGAGATGTCCAAGGTTGTAGGTGAATGGCAGTGGGCAATGGGAGTTGTGGGTGAATGAGATATGTCCAAGGTTGTAGGTGAATGGCAGTGGGCAATGGGAGTTGTGGGTGTATGAGATATGTCCAAGGTTGTAGGTGAATGGCAGTGGGCAATGGGAGTTGTGGGTGAATGAGATATGTCCAAGGTTGTAGGTGAATGGCAGTGGGCAATGGGAGTTGTGGGTCTATGAGAGATGTCCAAGGTTGTAGGTGAATGGCAGTGGGCAATGGGAGTTGTGGGTAAATGAGATATGTCCAAGGTTGTAGGTGAATGGCAGTGGGCAATGGGAGTTGTGGGTGAATGAGATATGTCCAAGGTTGTAGGTGAATGGCAGTGGGCAATGGGAGTTGTGGGTGTATGAGATATGTCCAAGGTTGTAGGTGAATGGCAGTGGGCAATGGGAGTTGTGGGTCTATGAGAGATGTCCAAGGTTGTAGGTGAATGGCAGTGGGCAATGGGAGTTGTGGGTGAATGAGATATGTCCAAGGTTGTAGGTGAATGGCAGTGGGCAATGGGAGTTGTGGGTGAATGAGATATGTCCAAGGTTGTAGGTGAATGGCAGTGGGCAATGAGAGTTGTGGGTAAATGAGATATGTCCAAGGTTGTAGGTGAATGGCAGTGGGCAATGGGAGTTGTGGGTGTATGAGATATGTCCAAGGTTGTAGGTGAATGGCAGTGGGCAATGGGAGTTGTGGGTGTATGAGATATCTCCAAGGTTGTAGGTGAATGGCAGTGGGCAATGGGAGTTGTGGGTGAATGAGATATGTCCAAGGTTGTAGGTGAGGTTGTAGGTGATTGGCAGTGGGCAATGGGAGTTGTGGGTGTATGAGAGATGTCCAAGGTTGTAGGTGAATGGCAGTGGGCAATGGGAGTTGTGGGTGTATGAGATATGTCCAAGGTTGTAGGTGAATGGCAGTGGGCAATGGGAGTTGTGGGTGAATGAGATATGTCCAAGGTTGTAGGTGAATGGCAGTGGGCAATGGGAGTTGTGGGTGTATGAGATATGTCCAAGGTTGTAGGTGAATGGCAGTGGGCAATGGGAGTTGTGGGTCTATGAGAGATGTCCAAGGTTGTAGGTGAATGGCAGTGGGCAATGGGAGTTGTGGGTGAATGAGATATGTCCAAGGTTGTAGGTGAATGGCAGTGGGCAATGGGAGTTGTGGGTGTATGAGATATGTCCAAGGTTGTAGGTGAATGGCAGTGGGCAATGGGAGTTGTGGCTGAATGAGATATGTCCAAGGTTGTAGGTGAATGGCAGTGGGCAATGGGAGTTGTGGGTAAATGAGATATGTCCAAGGTTGTAGGTGAATGGCAGTGGGCAATGGGAGTTGTGGGTAAATGAGATATGTCCAAGGTTGTAGGTGAATGGCAGTGGGCAATGGGAGTTGTGGGTGAATGAGATATGTCCAAGGTTGTAGGTGAATGGCAGTGGGCAATGGGAGTTGTGGGTAAATGAGATATGTCCAAGGTTGTAGGTGAATGGCAGTGGGCAATGGGAGTTGTGGGTGTATGAGATATGTCCAAGGTTGTAGGTGAATGGCAGTGGGCAATGGGAGTTGTGGGCGTATGAGATATGTCCAAGGTTGTAGGTGAATGGCAGTGGGCAATGGGAGTTGTGGGTGTATGAGATATGTCCAAGGTTGTAGGTGAATGGCAGTGGGCAATGGGAGTTGTGGGTGTATGAGATATGTCCAAGGTTGTAGGTGAATGGCAGTGGGCAATGGGAGTTGTGGGTCTATGAGAGATGTCCAAGGTTGTAGGTGAATGGCAGTGGGCAATGGGAGTTGTGGGTGAATGAGATATGTCCAAGGTTGTAGGTGAATGGCAGTGGGCAATGGGAGTTGTGGGTGTATGAGATATGTCCAAGGTTGTAGGTGAATGGCAGTGGGCAATGGGAGTTGTGGGTGAATGAGATATGTCCAAGGTTGTAGGTGAATGGCAGTGGGCAATGGGAGTTGTGGGTAAATGAGATATGTCCAAGGTTGTAGGTGAATGGCAGTGGGCAATGGGAGTTGTGGGTAAATGAGATATGTCCAAGGTTGTAGGTGAATGGCAGTGGGCAATGGGAGTTGTGGGTGAATGAGATATGTCCAAGGTTGTAGGTGAATGGCAGTGGGCAATGGGAGTTGTGGGTAAATGAGATATGTCCAAGGTTGTAGGTGAATGGCAGTGGGCAATGGGAGTTGTGGGTGTATGAGATATGTCCAAGGTTGTAGGTGAATGGCAGTGGGCAATGGGAGTTGTGGGCGTATGAGATATGTCCAAGGTTGTAGGTGAATGGCAGTGGGCAATGGGAGTTGTGGGTGTATGAGAGATGTCCAAGGTTGTAGGTGAATGGCAGTGGGCAATGGGAGTTGTGGGTGTATGAGATATGTCCAAGGTTGTAGGTGAATGGCAGTGGGCAATGGGAGTTGTGGGTGTATGAGATATGTCCAAGGTTGTAGGTGAATGGCAGTGGGCAATGGGAGTTGTGGGTCTATGAGAGATGTCCAAGGTTGTAGGTGAATGGCAGTGGGCAATGGGAGTTGTGGGTGAATGAGATATGTCCAAGGTTGTAGGTGAATGGCAGTGGGCAATGGGAGTTGTGGGTGTATGAGATATGTCCAAGGTTGTAGGTGAATGGCAGTGGGCAATGAGAGTTGTGGGTGTATGAGATATGTCCAAGGTTGTAGGTGAATGACAGTGGGCAATGGGAGTTGTGGGTGTATGAGAGATGTCCAAGGTTGTAGGTGAATGACAGTGGGCAATGGGAGTTGTGGGTGTATGAGAGATGTCCAAGGTTGTAGGTGAATGGCAGTGGGCAATGGGAGTTGTGGGTGTATGAGATATGTCCAAGGTTGTAGGTGAATGGCAGTGGGCAATGGGAGTTGTGGGTCTATGAGAGATGTCCAAGGTTGTAGGTGAATGGCAGTGGGCAATGGGAGTTGTGGGTGAATGAGATATGTCCAAGGTTGTAGGTGAATGGCAGTGGGCAATGGGAGTTGTGGGTGTATGAGATATGTCCAAGGTTGTAGGTGAATGGCAGTGGGCAATGGGAGTTGTGGGTGTATGAGAGATGTCCAAGGTTGTAGGTGAATGGCAGTGGGCAATGGGAGTTGTGGGTGTATGAGAGATGTCCAAGGTTGTAGGTGAATGGCAGTGGGCAATGGGAGTTGTGGGTGTATGAGATATGTCCAAGGTTGTAGGTGAATGGCAGTGGGCAATGGGAGTTGTGGGTCTATGAGAGATGTCCAAGGTTGTAGGTGAATGGCAGTGGGCAATGGGAGTTGTGGGTGAATGAGATATGTCCAAGGTTGTAGGTGAATGGCAGTGGGCAATGGGAGTTGTGGGTGTATGAGATATGTCCAAGGTTGTAGGTGAATGACAGTGGGCAATGGGAGTTGTGGGTGTATGAGAGATGTCCAAGGTTGTAGGTGAATGACAGTGGGCAATGGGAGTTGTGGGTGTATGAGAGATGTCCAAGGTTGTAGGTGAATGGCAGTGGGCAATGGGAGTTGTGGGTGTATGAGATATGTCCAAGGTTGTAGGTGAATGGCAGTGGGCAATGGGAGTTGTGGGTGTATGAGATATGTCCAAGGTTGTAGGTGAATGGCAGTGGGCAATGGGAGTTGTGGGTGTATGAGATATGTCCAAGGTTGTAGGTGAATGGCAGTGGGCAATGGGAGTTGTGGGTGTATGAGATATGTCCAAGGTTGTAGGTGAATGGCAGTGGGCAATGGGAGTTGTGGGCGTATGAGATATGTCCAAGGTTGTAGGTGAATGGCAGTGGGAGTTGTGGGTGTATGAGATATGTCCAAGGTTGTAGGTGAATGGCAGTGGGCAATGGGAGTTGTGGGTCTATGAGAGATGTCCAAGTTTGTAGGTGAATGGCAGTGGGCAATGGGAGTTGTGGGTGTATGAGATATGTCCAAGGTTGTAGGTGAATGGCAGTGGGCAATGGGAGTTGTGGGTGTATGAGATATGTCCAAGGTTGTAGGTGAATGGCAGTGGGCAATGGGAGTTGTGGGTGTATGAGATATGTCCAAGGTTGTAGGTGAATGGCAGTGGGCAATGGGAGTTGTGGGTGTATGAGAGATGTCCAAGGTTGTAGGTGAATGGCAGTGGGCAATGGGAGTTGTGGGTGAATGAGATATGTCCAAGGTTGTAGGTGAATGGCAGTGGGCAATGGGAGTTGTGGGTGTATGAGATATGTCCAAGGTTGTAGGTGAATGGCAGTGGGCAATGGGAGTTGTGGGTGTATGAGATATGTCCAAGGTTGTAGGTGAATGACAGTGGGCAATGGGAGTTGTGGGTGTATGAGAGATGTCCAAGGTTGTAGGTGAATGACAGTGGGCAATGGGAGTTGTGGGTGTATGAGAGATGTCCAAGGTTGTAGGTGAATGGCAGTGGGCAATGGGAGTTGTGGGTGTATGAGATATGTCCAAGGTTGTAGGTGAATGGCAGTGGGCAATGGGAGTTGTGGGTGTATGAGATATGTCCAAGGTTGTAGGTGAATGGCAGTGGGCAATGGGAGTTGTGGGTGTATGAGATATGTCCAAGGTTGTAGGTGAATGGCAGTGGGCAATGGGAGTTGTGGGTGTATGAGATATGTCCAAGGTTGTAGGTGAATGGCAGTGGGCAATGGGAGTTGTGGGTGTATGAGATATGTCCAAGGTTGTAGGTGAATGGCAGTGGGCAATGGGAGTTGTGGGTGTATGAGATATGTCCAAGGTTGTAGGTGAATGGCAGTGGGCAATGGGAGTTGTGGGTGTATGAGATATGTCCAAGGTTGTAGGTGAATGGCAGTGGGCAATGGGAGTTGTGGGCGTATGAGATATGTCCAAGGTTGTAGGTGAATGGCAGTGGGAGTTGTGGGTGTATGAGATATGTCCAAGGTTGTAGGTGAATGGCAGTGGGCAATGGGAGTTGTGGGTCTATGAGAGATGTCCAAGTTTGTAGGTGAATGGCAGTGGGCAATGGGAGTTGTGGGTGTATGAGATATGTCCAAGGTTGTAGGTGAATGGCAGTGGGCAATGGGAGTTGTGGGTGTATGAGATATGTCCAAGGTTGTAGGTGAATGGCAGTGGGCAATGGGAGTTGTGGGTGTATGAGATATGTCCAAGGTTGTAGGTGAATGGCAGTGGGCAATGGGAGTTGTGGGTGTATGAGAGATGTCCAAGGTTGTAGGTGAATGGCAGTGGGCAATGGGAGTTGTGGGTGAATGAGATATGTCCAAGGTTGTAGGTGAATGGCAGTGGGCAATGGGAGTTGTGGGTGTATGAGATATGTCCAAGGTTGTAGGTGAATGGCAGTGGGCAATGGGAGTTGTGGGTGTATGAGATATGTCCAAGGTTGTAGGTGAATGACAGTGGGCAATGGGAGTTGTGGGTGTATGAGAGATGTCCAAGGTTGTAGGTGAATGACAGTGGGCAATGGGAGTTGTGGGTGTATGAGAGATGTCCAAGGTTGTAGGTGAATGGCAGTGGGCAATGGGAGTTGTGGGTGTATGAGATATGTCCAAGGTTGTAGGTGAATGGCAGTGGGCAATGGGAGTTGTGGGTGTATGAGATATGTCCAAGGTTGTAGGTGAATGGCAGTGGGCAATGGGAGTTGTGGGTGTATGAGATATGTCCAAGGTTGTAGGTGAATGGCAGTGGGCAATGGGAGTTGTGGGTGTATGAGATATGTCCAAGGTTGTAGGTGAATGGCAGTGGGCAATGGGAGTTGTGGGTGTATGAGATATGTCCAAGGTTGTAGGTGAATGGCAGTGGGCAATGGGAGTTGTGGGTGTATGAGATATGTCCAAGGTTGTAGGTGAATGGCAGTGGGCAATGGGAGTTGTGGGCGTATGAGATATGTCCAAGGTTGTAGGTGAATGGCAGTGGGCAATGGGAGTTGTGGGTGTATGAGAGATGTCCAAGGTTGTAGGTGAATGGCAGTGGGCAATGGGAGTTGTGGGTGTATGAGATATGTCCAAGGTTGTAGGTGAATGGCAGTGGGCAATGGGAGTTGTGGGTGTATGAGATATGTCCAAGGTTGTAGGTGAATGGCAGTGGGCAATGGGAGTTGTGGGTCTATGAGAGATGTCCAAGGTTGTAGGTGAATGGCAGTGGGCAATGGGAGTTGTGGGTGAATGAGATATGTCCAAGGTTGTAGGTGAATGGCAGTGGGCAATGGGAGTTGTGGGTGTATGAGATATGTCCAAGGTTGTAGGTGAATGGCAGTGGGCAATGAGAGTTGTGGGTGTATGAGATATGTCCAAGGTTGTAGGTGAATGACAGTGGGCAATGGGAGTTGTGGGTGTATGAGAGATGTCCAAGGTTGTAGGTGAATGACAGTGGGCAATGGGAGTTGTGGGTGTATGAGAGATGTCCAAGGTTGTAGGTGAATGGCAGTGGGCAATGGGAGTTGTGGGTGTATGAGATATGTCCAAGGTTGTAGGTGAATGGCAGTGGGCAATGGGAGTTGTGGGTCTATGAGAGATGTCCAAGGTTGTAGGTGAATGGCAGTGGGCAATGGGAGTTGTGGGTGAATGAGATATGTCCAAGGTTGTAGGTGAATGGCAGTGGGCAATGGGAGTTGTGGGTGTATGAGATATGTCCAAGGTTGTAGGTGAATGGCAGTGGGCAATGGGAGTTGTGGGTGTATGAGAGATGTCCAAGGTTGTAGGTGAATGGCAGTGGACAATGGGAGTTGTGGGTGTATGAGAGATGTCCAAGGTTGTAGGTGAATGGCAGTGGGCAATGGGAGTTGTGGGTGTATGAGATATGTCCAAGGTTGTAGGTGAATGGCAGTGGGCAATGGGAGTTGTGGGTCTATGAGAGATGTCCAAGGTTGTAGGTGAATGGCAGTGGGCAATGGGAGTTGTGGGTGAATGAGATATGTCCAAGGTTGTAGGTGAATGGCAGTGGGCAATGGGAGTTGTGGGTGTATGAGATATGTCCAAGGTTGTAGGTGAATGACAGTGGGCAATGGGAGTTGTGGGTGTATGAGAGATGTCCAAGGTTGTAGGTGAATGACAGTGGGCAATGGGAGTTGTGGGTGTATGAGAGATGTCCAAGGTTGTAGGTGAATGGCAGTGGGCAATGGGAGTTGTGGGTGTATGAGATATGTCCAAGGTTGTAGGTGAATGGCAGTGGGCAATGGGAGTTGTGGGTGTATGAGATATGTCCAAGGTTGTAGGTGAATGGCAGTGGGCAATGGGAGTTGTGGGTGTATGAGATATGTCCAAGGTTGTAGGTGAATGGCAGTGGGCAATGGGAGTTGTGGGTGTATGAGATATGTCCAAGGTTGTAGGTGAATGGCAGTGGGCAATGGGAGTTGTGGGCGTATGAGATATGTCCAAGGTTGTAGGTGAATGGCAGTGGGAGTTGTGGGTGTATGAGATATGTCCAAGGTTGTAGGTGAATGGCAGTGGGCAATGGGAGTTGTGGGTCTATGAGAGATGTCCAAGTTTGTAGGTGAATGGCAGTGGGCAATGGGAGTTGTGGGTGTATGAGATATGTCCAAGGTTGTAGGTGAATGGCAGTGGGCAATGGGAGTTGTGGGTGTATGAGATATGTCCAAGGTTGTAGGTGAATGGCAGTGGGCAATGGGAGTTGTGGGTGTATGAGATATGTCCAAGGTTGTAGGTGAATGGCAGTGGGCAATGGGAGTTGTGGGTGTATGAGAGATGTCCAAGGTTGTAGGTGAATGGCAGTGGGCAATGGGAGTTGTGGGTGAATGAGATATGTCCAAGGTTGTAGGTGAATGGCAGTGGGCAATGGGAGTTGTGGGTGTATGAGATATGTCCAAGGTTGTAGGTGAATGGCAGTGGGCAATGGGAGTTGTGGGTGTATGAGATATGTCCAAGGTTGTAGGTGAATGACAGTGGGCAATGGGAGTTGTGGGTGTATGAGAGATGTCCAAGGTTGTAGGTGAATGACAGTGGGCAATGGGAGTTGTGGGTGTATGAGAGATGTCCAAGGTTGTAGGTGAATGGCAGTGGGCAATGGGAGTTGTGGGTGTATGAGATATGTCCAAGGTTGTAGGTGAATGGCAGTGGGCAATGGGAGTTGTGGGTGTATGAGATATGTCCAAGGTTGTAGGTGAATGGCAGTGGGCAATGGGAGTTGTGGGTGTATGAGATATGTCCAAGGTTGTAGGTGAATGGCAGTGGGCAATGGGAGTTGTGGGTGTATGAGATATGTCCAAGGTTGTAGGTGAATGGCAGTGGGCAATGGGAGTTGTGGGTGTATGAGATATGTCCAAGGTTGTAGGTGAATGGCAGTGGGCAATGGGAGTTGTGGGTGTATGAGATATGTCCAAGGTTGTAGGTGAATGGCAGTGGGCAATGGGAGTTGTGGGTGTATGAGATATGTCCAAGGTTGTAGGTGAATGGCAGTGGGCAATGGGAGTTGTGGGCGTATGAGATATGTCCAAGGTTGTAGGTGAATGGCAGTGGGAGTTGTGGGTGTATGAGATATGTCCAAGGTTGTAGGTGAATGGCAGTGGGCAATGGGAGTTGTGGGTCTATGAGAGATGTCCAAGTTTGTAGGTGAATGGCAGTGGGCAATGGGAGTTGTGGGTGTATGAGATATGTCCAAGGTTGTAGGTGAATGGCAGTGGGCAATGGGAGTTGTGGGTGTATGAGATATGTCCAAGGTTGTAGGTGAATGGCAGTGGGCAATGGGAGTTGTGGGTGTATGAGATATGTCCAAGGTTGTAGGTGAATGGCAGTGGGCAATGGGAGTTGTGGGTGTATGAGAGATGTCCAAGGTTGTAGGTGAATGGCAGTGGGCAATGGGAGTTGTGGGTGAATGAGATATGTCCAAGGTTGTAGGTGAATGGCAGTGGGCAATGGGAGTTGTGGGTGTATGAGATATGTCCAAGGTTGTAGGTGAATGGCAGTGGGCAATGGGAGTTGTGGGTGTATGAGATATGTCCAAGGTTGTAGGTGAATGACAGTGGGCAATGGGAGTTGTGGGTGTATGAGAGATGTCCAAGGTTGTAGGTGAATGACAGTGGGCAATGGGAGTTGTGGGTGTATGAGAGATGTCCAAGGTTGTAGGTGAATGGCAGTGGGCAATGGGAGTTGTGGGTGTATGAGATATGTCCAAGGTTGTAGGTGAATGGCAGTGGGCAATGGGAGTTGTGGGTGTATGAGATATGTCCAAGGTTGTAGGTGAATGGCAGTGGGCAATGGGAGTTGTGGGTGTATGAGATATGTCCAAGGTTGTAGGTGAATGGCAGTGGGCAATGGGAGTTGTGGGTGTATGAGATATGTCCAAGGTTGTAGGTGAATGGCAGTGGGCAATGGGAGTTGTGGGTGTATGAGATATGTCCAAGGTTGTAGGTGAATGGCAGTGGGCAATGGGAGTTGTGGGTGTATGAGATATGTCCAAGGTTGTAGGTGAATGGCAGTGGGCAATGGGAGTTGTGGGTGTATGAGATATGTCCAAGGTTGTAGGTGAATGGCAGTGGGCAATGGGAGTTGTGGGTGTATGAGATATGTCCAAGGTTGTAGGTGAATGGCAGTGGGCAATGGGAGTTGTGGGTGTATGAGATATGTCCAAGGTTGTAGGTGAATGGCAGTGGGCAATGGGAGTTGTGGGTGTATGAGATATGTCCAAGGTTGTAGGTGAATGGCAGTGGGCAATGGGAGTTGTGGGTGTATGAGATATGTCCAAGGTTGTAGGTGAATGGCAGTGGGCAATGGGAGTTGTGGGTGTATGAGATATGTCCAAGGTTGTAGGTGAATGGCAGTGGGCAATGGGAGTTGTGGGTGTATGAGATATGTCCAAGGTTGTAGGTGAATGGCAGTGGGCAATGGGAGTTGTGGGTGTATGAGAGATGTCCAAGGTTGTAGGTGAAGATAGTTTGGACATACCTCTTATGCCTACGGCCCGGAAGTGGTTAAATCTTTGAATATGTGATTAAAGTAATAGACAAAGCGAGACCGAAGCCTGCTCCCTACTGACACAAGGGTGAAAAGCTCACCGATAGCCTGGCCTCGGAACCTCCAGGTTTTGCTTACACACACACTCAGTGTACACAGTTCATCAATTCTCTTTCATGTCTCTGGCTGTCTGCTGTTTGAACGGAGATTTTCTAGTGTGTGAAATGTTTCTGCTGAGAGAGCAGTACTTGTCAGGGAGAGGCCGCGGGGAGAAAGGAAAATGGATCCGGAGCCAGCGCTGAATTGTTGACAACATGAAAAGGGTCATTGGGAAAGGCGGTTATTGTGACAAGGTTTGGAGAGTTTGTCTGGAAGGCCGGCTCTTCTGCACTGATTAGGACAACTCAGTTCACTGACACAAGGAACTATGATTAAGATGCTTGTGACCAACCTAGATACATCTCTAGCTCTCTGACACCGGGGAAAAATCAAGATCTCATTTTTTACTAGTAAAACACAGGGAATGGCTATGTTATCCTTTTCCTTTAACCTCTTCTGGACCAGCCGCCGCAGTTTTACTGCGACAGGTTGGCTGCCCTGGGCAAAATAACGTTACCTTACGTCGCTTTGCCTTTTGGCCACTAGGGGACGCACGCGGAGCCGATGAGAGTGACGGCGGGCGCAATGACCGCCGGGCAACCGCGATCGATCATGACAGAGCGAGAAATGGGATCTGTGTGTGTAAACACGCAGATCCTGGTTCTCTCAGGGGAGAGGAGACTGATTGTGTGTTCATACAAAGTATGAACACCGATCTGTCATCTTTCCTAGTCAGTCCCATCCCCCTAACAGTTAGAACACACACTAGGGAACACAGTTAACCTCTTGATCGATCCCTAGTGTTAACCCCTTCCCTGCCAGTGGCATTTATACAGTAATCAGTGCATTTTTATAGCATTGTTTGCTGTATAATTGTCACTGGTCCCAAAAATGTGTCAAAAGTGTCCGATCTGTCCACCGCAATATCGCAGTCCCGAAAAAAAATCGATGATCACCGCCATTACTAGTAAAAAAATAAAAAAAAATCATCAATATACGCTTATTGTTTTTTTTTTTTTAACAAAAAATATGTAGAAGAATACGCATCGGCCTAAACTGAGGAAAACCTTTTTTTTTATTTTTTATATGGGATATTTATTATAGCAAAGTGTAAGGCTACTTTCACACTGAGACGCTGGATGCGCTGGCGGTATAGCGGCGCTATTTTTAGCGCCGCTATACTGTTTTTTTTGCCGCGATTTGCGGGCACTAGCGGGGGTATTTTAACCCCCGCTAGCGGCCTAAAAAGGGTTAAAAACGCCTGCAATAACGCCTCTTTGCGGCGTTTTGCGGGCGTATTGGAGGCGCTACCCCATTTATTTCAATGGGCAGGGGCGCTATAGGAGCGCTATTTTTTGCGCTCCTACTGCGCCTCAAAGATGCAGCTTGCAGGAGTTTTTTGACCCTCCTGCAAGCGCAACGCTCCAGTGTGAAAGCCCTAGGCTTTTTTGGGGCGCATTGCAGGCGCTATTTTTAGCGCAATAGCGCCTGCAAAGCGCCTCAGTGTGAAAGAGGCCTTAAAGATATTGTGTTTTTTTCAAAATGCCGCTTTTCTTTTGTTTATAGCGCAAAAAATAAAAACCGCAGAGATGATCAAATACCACCAAAAGAAATCTCTATTTGTGGGAAAAAAAGAAACGTCAATTTTGTTTGGGTACAACGTCACGCGACCGCGCAATTGTCAGTTAAAGCGACGCAGTGCCGAATCGCAAAAAATGGCCTGGTCATTGAGCTGCCAAATCTTCCTTGAAGTGGTTAAATTGTACTCATATAAAGATGTACCCTAGGCTTCTAGTTTGGATTGAGGGGACATACCTGAAGCTACAGCATACCATGTAATAATCAATGGGTCCTGAATAGGGATGAGCTTCGTGTTCGAGTCGAACATACGTTCGACTCGAACATTGGCTGTTCGATCGTTCGACGAAGATCGAACGATTTGGGCCGTTCGCGCCAAATTCGAGTGACGCGAACGGCCCACAATGCACTACGCCATCGCAGTGTCATCCAGGCGCTGTGATTGGCCAAGCATGCACTGTGACCCCGCATGCTTGGCCAATCACAGCGCCGGCAGCGAGGAGAGCAATGATTGGCCACAGGCAGGATGCCTGTGGCCAATTATTGCTGAGGGTGTTTAGTACACGCCCCACACTATAAAAGGCCGCCAGCACGGCGGCCTAGTGTAGTGTGTTCCGGAGCAGGGATAGAGTAGCATAGGCAGGGACAGTGACTGTTATTTCTTTCTTGCTTAACCTGGATTCCTTTAGTTTAGGGAAAGAGAAGGATAGGTAGGGAGAGTGTCAGTGTGTTTTGTGCTTCTGCTATAGTGTGCTTAAAAAAAAACATTTATTCTAGGGACAGAAAACTCTAGGTAGGGACAGTGTCAGTTTCTTTCACTCTGCAAGTCCTTGTTTCCAGGGACCTGGAAGGACAGTGAGTGAATTGTCCTTTTGCTATATTGTGATTAAAAAAAACATTTATTCTAGGGACAGAAAACTCTAGGTAGGGACAGTGTCAGTTTCTTTCACTCTGCAAGTCCTTGTTTCCAGGGACCTGGAAGGACAGTGAGTGAATTGTCCTTTTGCTATATTGTGATTAAAAAAAACATTTATTCTAGGGACAGAAAACTCTAGGTAGGGACAGTGTCAGTTTCTTTCACTCTGCAAGTCCTTGTTTCCAGGGACCTGGAAGGACAGTGAGTGAATTGTCCTTTTGCTATATTGTGATTAAAAAAAACATTTATTCTAGGGACAGAAAACTCTAGGTAGGGACAGTGTCAGTTTCTTTCACTCTGCAAGTCCTTGTTTCCAGGGACCTGGAAGGACAGTGAGTGAATTGTCCTTTTGCTATATTGTGATTAAAAAAAACATTTTTTTCTAGGGACAGAAAACTGTAGGTAGGGAGAGTATTTTTTTTCTTTCACTCTGCAAGTCCTTGTTTCCAGGGACCTGTAAGGACAGTGAGTTAATTGTCCTTGTGCTATATTGTGCTGAAAAAAACATTTATTCCAGGGACAGAAAACTCTAGGTAGGGACAGTGTCAGTTTCTTTCACTCTGCAAGTCCTTGTTTCCAGGGACCTGGAAGGACAGTGAGTGAATTGTCCTTTTGCTATATTGTGATTAAAAAAAACATTTTTTTCTAGGGACAGAAAACTGTAGGTAGGGAGAGTGTTTTTTTTCTTTCACTCTGCAAGTCCTTGTTTCCAGGGACCTGTAAGGACAGTGAGTTAATTTTCCTTGTGCTATATTGTGATTAAAAAAAACATTTATTCTAGGGACAGAAAACTCTAGGTAGGGACAGTGTCAGTTTCTTTCACTCTGCAAGTCCTTGTTTCCAGGGACCTGGAAGGACAGTGAGTGAATTGTCCTTTTGCTATATTGTGATTAAAAAAAACATTTATTCTAGGGACAGAAAACTCTAGGTAGGGACAGTGTCAGTTTCTTTCACTCTGCAAGTCCTTGTTTCCAGGGACCTGGAAGGACAGTGAGTGAATTGTCCTTTTGCTATATTGTGATTAAAAAAAACATTTATTCTAGGGACAGAAAACTCTAGGTAGGGACAGTGTCAGTTTCTTTCACTCTGCAAGTCCTTGTTTCCAGGGACCTGGAAGGACAGTGAGTGAATTGTCCTTTTGCTATATTGTGATTAAAAAAAACATTTATTCTAGGGACAGAAAACTCTAGGTAGGGACAGTGTCAGTTTCTTTCACTCTGCAAGTCCTTGTTTCCAGGGACCTGGAAGGACAGTGAGTGAATTGTCCTTTTGCTATATTGTGATTAAAAAAACATTTTTTTCTAGGGACAGAAAACTGTAGGTAGGGAGAGTGTTTTTTTTCTTTCACTCTGCAAGTCCTTGTTTCCAGGGACCTGTAAGGACAGTGAGTTAATTTTCCTTGTGCTATATTGTGATTAAAAAAAACATTTATTCTAGGGACAGAAAACTCTAGGTAGGGACAGTGTCAGTTTCTTTCACTCTGCAAGTCCTTGTTTCCAGGGACCTGGAAGGACAGTGAGTGAATTGTCCTTTTGCTATATTGTGATTAAAAAAAACATTTTTTTCTAGGGACAGAAAACTGTAGGTAGGGAGAGTGTTTTTTTTCTTTCACTCTGCAAGTCCTTGTTTCCAGGGACCTGTAAGGACAGTGAGTTAATTTTCCTTGTGCTATATTGTGATTAAAAAAAACATTTATTCTAGGGACAGAAAACTCTAGGTAGGGACAGTGTCAGTTTCTTTCACTCTGCAAGTCCTTGTTTCCAGGGACCTGGAAGGACAGTGAGTGAATTGTCCTTTTGCTATATTGTGATTAAAAAAAACATTTATTCTAGGGACAGAAAACTCTAGGTAGGGACAGTGTCAGTTTCTTTCACTCTGCAAGTCCTTGTTTCCAGGGACCTGGAAGGACAGTGAGTGAATTGTCCTTTTGCTATATTGTGATTAAAAAAAACATTTATTCTAGGGACAGAAAACTCTAGGTAGGGACAGTGTCAGTTTCTTTCACTCTGCAAGTCCTTGTTTCCAGGGACCTGGAAGGACAGTGAGTGAATTGTCCTTTTGCTATATTGTGATTAAAAAAAACATTTATTCTAGGGACAGAAAACTCTAGGTAGGGACAGTGTCAGTTTCTTTCACTCTGCAAGTCCTTGTTTCCAGGGACCTGGAAGGACAGTGAGTGAATTGTCCTTTTGCTATATTGTGATTAAAAAAAACATTTATTCTAGGGACAGAAAACTCTAAGTAGGGACAGTGTCAGTTTCTTTCACTCTGCAAGTCCTTGTTTCCAGGGACCTGGAAGGACAGTGAGTGAATTGTCCTTTTGCTATATTGTGATTAAAAAAAACATTTTTTTCTAGGGACAGAAAACTGTAGGTAGGGAGAGTATTTTTTTTCTTTCACTCTGCAAGTCCTTGTTTCCAGGGACCTGTAAGGACAGTGAGTTAATTGTCCTTGTGCTATATTGTGCTGAAAAAAACATTTATTCCAGGGACAGAAAACTCTAGGTAGGGACAGTGTCAGTTTCTTTCACTCTGCAAGTCCTTGTTTCCAGGGACCTGGAAGGACAGTGAGTGAATTGTCCTTTTGCTATATTGTGATTAAAAAAAACATTTTTTTCTAGGGACAGAAAACTGTAGGTAGGGAGAGTATTTTTTTTCTTTCACTCTGCAAGTCCTTGTTTCCAGGGACCTGTAAGGACAGTGAGTTAATTGTCCTTGTGCTATATTGTGCTGAAAAAAACATTTATTCCAGGGACAGAAAACTCTAGGTAGGGACAGTGTCAGTTTCTTTCACTCTGCAAGTCCTTGTTTCCAGGGACCTGGAAGGACAGTGAGTGAATTGTCCTTTTGCTATATTGTGATTAAAAAAAACATTTTTTTCTAGGGACAGAAAACTGTAGGTAGGGAGAGTGTTTTTTTTCTTTCACTCTGCAAGTCCTTGTTTCCAGGGACCTGTAAGGACAGTGAGTTAATTTTCCTTGTGCTATATTGTGATTAAAAAAAACATTTATTCTAGGGACAGAAAACTCTAGGTAGGGACAGTGTCAGTTTCTTTCACTCTGCAAGTCCTTGTTTCCAGGGACCTGGAAGGACAGTGAGTGAATTGTCCTTTTGCTATATTGTGATTAAAAAAAACATTTTTTTCTAGGGACAGAAAACTGTAGGTAGGGAGAGTATTTTTTTTCTTTCACTCTGCAAGTCCTTGTTTCCAGGGACCTGTAAGGACAGTGAGTTAATTGTCCTTGTGCTATATTGTGCTGAAAAAAACATTTATTCCAGGGACAGAAAACTCTAGGTAGGGACAGTGTCAGTTTCTTTCACTCTGCAAGTCCTTGTTTCCAGGGACCTGGAAGGACAGTGAGTGAATTGTCCTTTTGCTATATTGTGATTAAAAAAAACATTTTTTTCTAGGGACAGAAAACTGTAGGTAGGGAGAGTGTTTTTTTTCTTTCACTCTGCAAGTCCTTGTTTCCAGGGACCTGTAAGGACAGTGAGTTAATTTTCCTTGTGCTATATTGTGATTAAAAAAAACATTTTTTCTAGGGACAGAAAACTGTAGGTAGGGAGAGTGTTTTTTTTCTTTCACTCTGCAAGTCCTTGTTTCCAGGGACAGAGAAGGACACCTGAAGGTAGCCCTTATTGCTTTTTTCCCATCTCCCTGCAGGCCATCTATTAGAATGTCTGGAAGGCAAACAAGGAGAGGCAGACAGTCAGGAGGCAATAAAAGAGGGCAAGCAGGCTCTGTGTCTGGGGGCAACAGTGCTGGTCGTGGACGCGGTGCATTGTCATCAGCACATGGCCATGGGACACGCTTGTCCTTCTTTTCGGCAGCTGGACATGTTGAGCCACATCATGCCGAAGACTTGGTAGAGTGGATGACCAAGCCCTCCTCCTCCTCCTCATCCTCTCTCACCCAGGCTCAGGGTACTGGAAAAGCAGCTGCCAAAGCGTCGTCTTCCCTGGTATCAATGTCAGACAAATCATCAGTCACTCCTTCCCTAGACCCACCATGTCCTCCTCCTGAGGAGTCCCCCGAACTGTTTCAGCACAGTGTTGGGTACATGCTCCAGGAGGATGCCCAGCGTTTCGAAGGGTCTGATGATGAAACCCAGCTAGAGGAAGGCAGTAGCGTGAGAGCAGACAGAGGGGATGCTCAAGAAGGACACCAATCTGGCAGTCATGTTCCAGCAGCTGCAGCATACTGCCAGATTGGCTCCAGTGATGAGGAGGGAGGGGATGATGAGGTCAATGACTCCACGTGGGTGCCTAATAGGAGAGAGGAGGAGGAGGAGGATGAGGAGGAGGCACATCTCCAACGAGGCAGGATGCCCTTTGGTGGCCAGCGTAAGGGCAGTACACCGACGGAATCACACCGCAGAGCTCCGCCTGTGCAGGGCGCTGCCTCTGCCCGTCATTCAAAAAGTTCTTTGGTGTGGGCCTTTTTTGAGGCTAGTGCATCAGATCGCACAGCTGCTGTTTGCAACATATGTCTCAAGCGTATATCGCGTGGCCAAAACATCAGCCGCTTGGGTACCACATGCCTGACCAGACATATGTTGACCTGCCATGCAGCTCGTTGGCAAGCCTACCTCAAAGACCCACACCAAAGAACAAAGCGGACCTCTCCTTGCACCGCATCAGCTGGGATCTCCAACCCCACTATAACTTCAGTCCTCTCTGAAACATGCACTGAGAGGAATGAAGGTGTAGAATTAGGTGTGTCACAGCCAAGTACTTGCGCCCACTCTGCTAGCAGTACACCGACGTCCGATTCTAGCAGGCAAATTTCCCTGCCCCAGCTGCTGGACCGTCGAAAGAAGTTCACTCCCAGCCATCCACATGCCCAGCGGTTGAATGCTAGCTTGGCTAAATTGCTAGCGCTTCAACTGCTGCCTTTTCAGTTGGTAGACTCGGCCCCCTTCCGTGAGTTTGTGCAATGTGCGGTTCCTCAGTGGCAGGTTCCCAAACGCCACTTTTTCTCACGGAAGGCTATTCCGGCTCTCTACCGGCATGTGGAAGGCAATGTCTTGGCCTCGCTGGACAGGGCGGTCAGCGGTAAGGTGCATATTACCGCTGACTCATGGTCCAGCAGGCATGGACAGGGACGTTACCTTTCTTTCACGGCCCATTGGGTCACTCTTTTGGCAGCTGGGAAGGATTCAGGACAAGGTGCAGTAGTGTTGGAGGTTGTCCCACCGCCACGCCTCCAAAATGCTACTACTGGTTGTGACACACCTCTCTCCTCCACCCCCTCCTCTTCTTCTTCCTCCATGGCCTCTTCCTGTGGTTTGTCCTATGAACCAGCGGTGCTCCGTAGCCGTTCACGGGGCTACGCAAGTACGCAGGCAAAAAGATGCCATGCCGTGCTTGCGCTGGTGTGTTTGGGGGACAGAAGCCACACTGGGGCAGAGGTCCTGTCTGCTCTGCAGGGCCAGGCCGAGAGGTGGTTGACGCCACGCCAGCTTAAGCCAGGAATGGTGGTTTGCGACAATGGCACCAACCTCCTCTCCGCCCTCCGACAGGGACAACTGACCCATGTGCCCTGTGTGGCTCACGTCCTTAACCTGGTGGTGCAGCGGTTCTTGGGCAGGTACCCGGGCTTACAGGATGTCCTGAGGCAGGCCAGGAAAGTCTGTGTGCATTTCCGCAGATCTTATAATGCCAGTGCTCGCCTGGCTGAGCTGCAAAAG
Organism: Rana muscosa; assembly: GCA_029206835.1. Taxonomy (NCBI): domain Eukaryota; kingdom Metazoa; phylum Chordata; class Amphibia; order Anura; family Ranidae; genus Rana; species Rana muscosa. The sequence goes on along the minus strand of CM055128.1, from coordinate 289,632,854 downwards.
GAGTTGAACCTGCCCAAGAACCGCCTTATATGTGACATGCCCACCAGGTGGAACTCAACGTTGGCCATGCTGCAGCGGCTGCACACGCAGCAGAGGGCCATCAATGAGTACCTGTGCGACTACGGCACCAGGACAGGGTCAGGGGAGCTTGGTTTTTTTTCTCCACGCCAGTGGGGCATGATCAGGGATGCATGCACTGTCCTGGCACCATTTGAGGAGGCCACGAGGATGGTGAGCAGTGACAGTGCATGCATCAGTGACACTGTACCTCTTGTCCACCTGTTGGAGCACACGCTGCGTGGAATAATGGACAGGGCACTTGAGGCAGAACAGAGGCAGGAAGAGGAGGACTTCCTTGCCTCTCAAGGCCCCCTTTACCCAGACAGTGTTCCTTCTGTCCCACCCATCGCACAGGAAGAGGAGGAGGAGGAGGAGGAGGAGGAGGATTGTGTCAGCATGGAGGTGGAGGCTGGCACTCAGCATCATCAGCAGCAGTCTTTTAGGGATGATTTACAGTCCCAAGAAACCAGTGGACTTGTACGTGGCTGGGAGGAGGTGGCTGCGGATCATGTCGTCCTTAGTGACCCAGAGGACTCCGGAGCGAATGCCTCAGCAAACCTACGCTGCATGGCCTCCCTGATCCTGCAAAGTCTGCGGAAGGATCCTCGTATTCTTCGGATCAAGGAGAGGGACCATTACTGGCTGGCCACTCTCCTTGATCCACGGTACAAGGGTAAGGTTGCGGACCTTATGTTACCGTCGCAGAGGGAGCAGAGGATGAGACAACTCCGGGAGGCCTTGCAGAAAGGTCTGTGCAACGCGTTCCCAGAGACTGGGAGGTTGCAAACTCCTGGTCCTGGACAACGAGTTGCTGAGGCTTCGGCCAGTCAAAGAAGGAGCGGTGGGGAAGGTGGCCGTCTGACCGATGCGTTCAGACAATTCTTTAGTCCGCAGCCCCAAAGTATGATTGGTTCCAGCAACCATCGCCAGCGTCTGATAAACATGGTGCAGGAATATCTAGGGGCAAGGTCAGACTTGGACACCTTCCCCACCGAAAATCCTCTGGCTTACTGGGTCTTGAGGATGGATCACTGGCCAGAGCTTGCACAGTATGCAATTGAGCTACTGGCCTGTCCTGCATCCAGCGTTCTTTCGGAACGCACATTCAGTGCTGCTGGAGGATTTGTCACGGATCACAGGGTGCGCCTGTCCACCGACTCGGTTGATCGACTGACTTTCATCAAGATGAACCAGTCTTGGATCACCACCAGCTACCACACACCTGATGCTGATATAACAGACTAATTGATTTTAAAATGTCACATCCCTTCAAGACTGATGCTGATGCTGAGTGCCTGTGCTGTTATGTTGACTGGCTATCCTCCTCCTCCGAGTCCTCAATGATACGATTGATGATGATAGCTTGGAAGATCATTTTTGTTTATGGGTGCCGCCACCAGTGCCTAACGCCCAATTTTTCAGCCCCTGTTTAACAGGGGCGTGTAATTACAATTTTTGAAGCAATACTTTGCAACAGGGCTCATTGCTGTGCTCCAAGTACAGTATCTGTGAGGAGTTGCAGTGTTGTGCCACCAGTGCCTAAGGCCCAATTTTTCAGCCCCTGTTTAACAGGGGCGTGTCATTACAATTTTTGAAGCAATACTTTGCAACAGGGCTCATTGCTGTGCTCCAAGTACAGTATCTGTGAGGGGTTGCAGTGTTGTGCCACCAGTGCCTAAGGCCCAATTTTTCAGCCCCTGTTCAACAGGGGCATGTAATTACAATTCTTGATCTAATAATTCACAGCAGGGCCCATTGCTGCACCCACCAAGAGTAACTGTCAGGGCTTACAGTGTTGTGGCACCAGCACCACCATCAAAGGCCCAATTTTTACTACCACTGTTCAACAATTATATGTAATTAAAATTCCTGATATAATAGTTGACAGCAGGGCGTTCCAGCACCAACCAAGAGTAACTGTGAGTGCTTACAGTGTTGTGCCAACACCAACAACTAAGGGGCCTATTTCTGCAGAGTATATACGGCAGGTCCCTACTTTCAAACATCCAACTTACAAACGACTCCTACTTGCAAACGCAAGAAGACAACAGGAAGTGAGAGGAAATCTACCACTAGGAAGGAAAATTCTCTCCTGTAAGAATAAATATGGGAGAAAGGTGTCTCCTCTGTACTGATGCTTTATCAGCAATCCTTGTTTCAAGAAAAACACCACATTTCAAAAACAGTTGTCATTGGGACGGAAAGTGAGGTGAAATGTTCTGAACAGGGGCACAGACAGCAAAACAAATGTTACAGGGGTGATAACCCTTACCTATGTTTTCCAAAAAGTTTAAAAATAGATTTTTGGGCTGGAGCTACACTTCAACAATGTACCTGTTCAAAATTACAAACAGATTCTACATAAGAACAAACCTACAGTCCCTGTCTTGTATGCACCGCCTGTATACGGCTGTTCAGAGTATATAGGGCCTTTTTTATTTTATGTGCGGGGTTCCCCTTAATATCCATACAAGACCCAAAGGGGCTGGTAATGGGCTGGGGTAGGGGGGGGGGGGGGGGTCATGGGGTAGCTATGCCATTTTTCTTAAAGAATTTCATCCATATTACCGGGACCAGACATTACATTAAAGCCGCAAGCAGTTTTAAATGGCTTTTTTTTCCTTTAGAAGTGTCATTTTGTGCAGGGACAGTTCTAAACACGGGAAACACGTGGCACTTCACAGGCATACTTTAGACACCCCCCAGGTACGATATTTAAAGGAATATTTGACTTTTTTTTTTTCACTTTATGCATCATTAAAATGACTGCTCCCGAAAAACGACCGTTTTTAAAACTTCTTTTTGCATTGATACATGTCCCCTGGTGCAGAACCCGGGTTCCCAAACCCTTTTTAGGACAATAACATGCATAATAGTTGTTATAATTAGCACTTTAGAATTCGAACGTTCGCATCCATTGTATTTAATAGGGTTCTAATGTTCGTTCGAACTTCCGGTCCGTTCGCGGGTTCTGGTGCGAACCGAACCCGGGGGTGTTCGGCTCATCACTAGTCCTGAACGATCTATAGCGCGGGGAGATGCTAATGCCATGTCATGTGACACACAGCCCATCCCCCCTACAGTAAGAATCACTCACCAGGTCACACTTAACCCCTACAGTGCCCCTAGTGGTTAACCCCTTCACTGCCAGTGTCATTTTTACAGTAATCAGTGCATTTTTATAGCACTGATCGCTGTAAAAATGACAATGGTCCCAAAATGGTGTCAAATGTGTTCGATGTGTCCGCCATAATGTCGCAGTCATGATAAAAATCGCTGATCTCCGCCATTACTAGTAAAAAAAAAAAAATATTAATAAAAATGACATAAAACTACCTCCTATTTTGTAAACCCTATAACTTTTGCGCAAACCAATCAATAAACGCTTACTGTGTTTTTTTTGTTTTTTTTTTACCAAAAATATGTAGAATACGTATCGGCCTAATCTGAGGAAAAAAAAGTTTTTTTACATATTTTTGGGGGATATTTATTATAGCAAAAAGTAAAAAAATATTGCTTTTTTTTTCAAAATTGTCGCTCTATTTTTGTTTATAGCGCAAAAAATAAAAACTGCAGAGGTGATCAAATACCACCAAAAGAAAGCTCTATTTGTGGGGGGAAAAAAGAACGTCAATTTTGTTTGGGAGCCACGTCGCACGACCGCGCAAATGTCAGTTAAAGCGACGCAGTGCCGAATCGCAAAAAGTGGCCTGGTCTTTTAGCAACAAAATGGTTAAACTCACTTGGTGCCTTATTTGCAGTAAATTAGCCTCAGAACCTGTGTAATTCATATGTGTTCGGGTTTGAAGGGATGAGGTGGTCACCCTACGCTAGCTTCACAGAGAACTGACTAACCTCCAGCTAAGCCCATAAAATGGCTTCCTCCGTGGCAGGCTTTCATCTCTTTAAATGAACTGAGTCTTCCTCAACGCTCTTCACAGTCCTCGATAGTCTGGCTCCTGCACTGTATCAGAAAGAAGTCACCCCTCATTACCCCAAAACATGCCATTTATTCTTCTCCCCCCCCCCCCCTCCAAACACAAAGGAAGAAAGAGTCTCCGCTGGACTGTGTCATGGGATAAGGAAGCTTCATCAAGACACAGGATCACACGGTGTGTCATACATTATGCCAAACGCACTAAAGAGGGCGATATGACACAGCTAGATACACATAATTCTCTCTGATATACTGGTGGCACCACACCATGAAAAATACTCATTCTCACAAAGGAGATGTGGATTTATCAGCGCTGCTTTGATGTGGAACTCACTACAGTTTAAGACTGCAAGCAACACACACTATTCAGATATAAGAGAGCAAAGTAAAAGGCTATACACCCATGGCTACTTTTTATTTTTCATGCATTGTCCTGGAAGAAAGAAACACAAAATTCCCAGAACGGGTTGCCTGTGGCATTAGAGGTTGGTCCAATGTACAGGCCCGTTATGAAGAGCTCTGAATGTGGCAAATCTTCAGGGTGCTGCAGGGTACTCCGTAAACTGGCTCTACTGACCTAGCCAGTGCTAATTTAGTGGACTAAAACATTTTAGTCAACTAAATGAATACTATTTAAGTCGACTAAAATACGACTAAAACAATTGAGATGACTAAAATACGACTAAAACTAAAATGGCATTTTAGTCAAAAGACTAAAATTAGACTAAAACTAAAAAGCCATTTTAATCAAAAGACTTACCGTATATACTCGAGTATAAGCTGACCCGAATATAAGCCGAGGCACCTAATTTTACCACAAAAAAATGGGAAAACGTATTGACTCGACTATAAGCCTAGGGTGTCCATCTGCATGCCTCACTTTGCCTCACTGTGTCCATGTGCATGCCTCACTGTGCCCATGCCTCACTGTGCCCATGCCTCACTGTGCCCATGCCTCACTGTGTCCATGCCTCACTGTGCCCATGCCTCACTGTGCCCATGCCTCACTGTGCCCATGCCTCAATGTGCCTCACTTTGCCTCACTGTGTCCATGCCTCACTGTGCCCATGCCTCACTGTGCCTCACTGTGCCCATGCCTCACTGTGCCTCACTGTGTCCATGCCTCACTGTGTCCATGCCTCACTGTGCCCATGCCTCACTGTGCCTCACTTTGCCTCACTGTGTCCATGTGCATGCCTCACTGTGCCCATGCCTCACTGTGCCCATGCCTCACTGTGTCCATGTGCATGCCTCACTGTGCCCATGCCTCACTGTGCCCATGCCTCACTGTGCCCATGCCTCACTGTGCCTCACTTTGCCTCACTGTGTCCATGTGCATGCCTCACTGTGCCCATGCCTCACTGTGCCCATGCCTCACTGAGCCCATGCCTCACTTTGCCCAATCTCCCTACCTGATCTCCGGCGCTGTGTGACTAGACTGACGTTTAACATGGGAGTCTATGGAAGGGGTGCCCGGCTTTGAAAAATTGGTGCTCCCCGGCCGTAGGTCCCCCAGACAACAAACTTTGCACACTTGTAGAGGAAGAGTGTGGCTACATTTGGGGTCCAGGGGACCTACGGCTGGCCAGGATCAGGCGCACAAAGGTGAAGATGGACACAGACTCGAGTATAAGCCGAGGGGGGCATTTTCAGCACAAAAAAATGTGCTGAAAAATTTGGCTTATACTCGAGTATATACAGTATGCCTTGTACACACAAATCGGATTTTCTGATGAAAAAAGTCAGACGCAGTCCGTTGGAGTTTTTTCATCGGAAATTCCGACCGTGTGTGGGCCCCATCGGAGAAATTCCGATGAATTTCTTCGGAATTTTCAAATAGAACCTGTTCTATTTTTTTCCGATGAAATTCCGTCGGAATTCCGATGGAAGTTTGATCGGAAAAAGGTCCGATCGTGTGTAAGGGGCATAAGACTAAAACTAAATAGAAATTTGACTTCAAAATGTTCATACCTCAATACCATAAATAATAACATATTCGATTCTTCACTCCAGCAGTATATAATGAGTTTGGAACTTGTCGAGAAATGTTAACTAATGCATTACAATTTAATTACACCCATTCAATTTTCGACGACTAAAATTCGTTTTAGTCGACTAAAATGTAATGGAGATTTTAGTCGACTAAAACGTAGGACATTTTAGTCGACTAAAATCTACTGGAGATTTAGTCGAATAAATACGACTAAAACTAAAACAATTGCAGAAGACTAAAATGGGACTAAAACTAAAATGCTATTTTAGTCCTAAGACTAAAGCCTCGTACACACGACCGGTTTTCTCTGCAAGAAAACTGCTGGGAGAGCTTTTTGCTGAGAAAACCGGTCGTGTGTATTGTTTCTCGTCGGGAAAACTGCCGGGAATCTCAACGAGAAAAATAGAGAACCTGCTCTCTATTTTCTCATCGGGATTCTCGTCGGCCTGTTTCCCGACGAGAAAACCGCGAGTGCGTATGCTTACCTGTCCATGGTAAACCCGCGCATGCTCGAAAAGACTTTGACGCATGCGCGGTAGCATGCAAGGGTAGTGTAGGGTGTGGCAAGATGGCGGCAACGGCATTGAATGTGACAAGCACAGGCTCGTCGTAGTCGATGACGTCACTGTGTTCTTGCCATTCAAAAGAACGGCGGTTCTTTTGAATGGCCGTGTGTAAACTCGGCGAGCAAGGCAAGCTTGCCGGGAATCTTGTCGGGAAAACCGAAGTTTTTTTTCCCGACGAGATTCCCGCCCGTGTGTACGAGGCTTCAAACTAAAAACAATTGCAGAAGACTAAAATGGGACTAAAACTAAAATGCCATTTTAGTCCCAAGACTAAGACTAAAACTAAATCGAAATTTTCTGCAAAAATTAACACTGGACCTAGCATACTTACATTGTCGGGAGGGGGGGGGGGCAAGAGTGGCACCGCCAGCTCACATCTTTGCAATAAACAGCACTGACTGAAACAGGTTTCGTCACCTACCCCCCTACCCCATGGAAGATGTTTTCTTCCCCATCATAGGTGCAATATGTTAGTCTTATCCAATTGAAAATTACCGCAATCTTGTATCTTTGGATTGCCTTAAACTTGAGATAAAAACGTAAGCCTCTAAAGCCTCGTACACGCGGCCGAGATTCTCGTCAGGAAAAAAACTTTGTATTTCCTGACGAGAATCTTGACAAGAATCTTGTCCCGGCCGAGTGTACACACGTACGATTCAAAAGAACCGCCGTTCTTTTTAATGGCACGAACGCGGTGACGTCATCCACTACGACGAGCGTGCGCTCGTCACATTCGATGCCGTCGCCGCCATCTTGCTACACCCTATGCCTAGGAAGCTACCGCGCATGCGTCAAAGTAATTTTGAGCATGCGCGGGTTTCCACGGCGACAGGTAAGTGTACACACGCTCGGGTTTCTCGTCGAGAAACAGGCCGACGAGATTCTCGACGAGAAAAAAGACCGCAGGTCGTCTTTTTTTCTCGTCGGGGAATCTGGCCAGTTTTCTTGACGAGAAAACTGAAACCCGCGTACACACAGCCGGTTTTCTCGGCAAAAGCTCTCCCGGCAGTTTTCTTGTCGTTTTTTGCAGAGAAAACCGGTTGAGTGTACGCGGCCTTAGATTGTAAGCTCCTTGAGGGCAGGGACTGTTGTGAATTTAAAATTTATATGTAAAGTGCTGCGTAAATAGAATTGAATGAAATAAATAAATACACAGAGAAACTGACATCACTATACCCTGCACTATCAGGATTTAAAGGCAAACTCAGCATCCGGCCAGAAGGAGGTGCATATCAGGGTACTCTGTGTCGCCATTGGGTGGAAATTGACGAAGTTAAGAAAAAGAACCCTACTAAAGTCTATTTTTAAAGTAAAAATCAATAGACGGTGTGAAGTGTACATACTGTTCTTTTAGAATAGAATTATGTGAAGATCTATGGACATTTGGGGATCGGTCTAGAGACATTTAGCCAACCTACAATGCTCTAAACTGTGAACTTTTGTACAATAACTTCCACGTAAGGATATTTCTTTTAAATACCAACACAATCAAATATAGACGCCATTAAAGTTGCCATTTATCGTTGGTAATCCTCACTGCTGTTACCCTGCCATTGTTCACTCCAATTTTCCCTGCGATGGCGTAATTACAAATAATATGAGGTGACAGCAGATAACTATGCTTTCAACTATATTTATGTTACAAACGGCAAATAGGCTTATCTAATGTCTGGATTTTCTCCGTAAATTAAATGAGCCAATTAATAGCTACTACTTTCATGAGTATGCTCCAGCCAGTCAGTCCTCTGTGGTCCTCAAGAGGGTAGATATACCCTCTCCAGTGAAATATCCATTAGTTCATTATGTAGTGTGCCAGTAACTGTCTGTTCCATGGCTCTCTTGGGTGGCAGGAGACAGTAATGGTCACTGCAGGGGGGGGGGGGGGCACACAGCAAAAGGGCAATCATCTAATCTAGACGTGCATGCCTCAAAGATAAGGGTTAAAGACCAAACATAAATTACTCAGAAAAAGACCAATTAAAACATTTAAGCAGCACAAACATATCAAGAAATACAAGCTTTTTTCTATGACTGAACACTTATAGGCTTAGAACACATTTTTCAATATATTTCACTGTGTTGCCATTCATGTTTACACCTCTTGGTGACAGGTGTTTGGTTCTTTTGCACAATTTGAAATGTTTTAACAATGTTTTGTATACTGTCAAATGCCTTAAATTTGAATTTTTTGTATATTTCCCTAGAATAAAAATCCCCCCTGAAGAAGACCAGAAATGAAGGGGTCGAAAAGCATTGGGGTATTCATGTGGATAGTAATGTTGTAAATGTAATTGGCAAACCATGTTTTCCTTGGGGTGTTTTTTTGCCATGAGTGATGTTTTATGTTATTGTTTGTGTCGAAAACCAGAGTTTGTATTTTAAAATTACATTTAAAGTATATCTGAGCCTATTATTTATCTCCTGATTCAATAAAAGATTTTTACATAATTACCCTTTTACAAACTTTTTGCTGCCTAAAAAACCCTCTGGGGAAATTCTTCTATTTTTTATATTCCTACAGTTACCTATACAGTGGTGGAGAGCGTGGCCAACTGACAAGATGTATTTTTTGAGTACTTTATGACTGTCAATCTGTTTAGGCAGAGGCAAAATTCACTGGGGACATTCATAAAAGTTACAGGGGCTGAAAAATGTGTGCTTTCTAGTATTGTTACAAAATGTGAAACGTACAACACAGGATTTGATCACAATGTAGCGGCGATTGTACACCGCAAAATATTACAAAAGATGCTCCAAGCTGGCTGTCATGGAATCCTGGAACTTGTAATTCCAAAACTGTTAAATAACGATGTGCTAATTTTGATTGGATGGCAGATTCCAAAGCTTTTTCCCAGATTTACTTGGCCAAGGTTGTCTGCAGAGGTTGTGATTCGCCCAGAGACACCCTAGTTTTATCTGGCTCAATTTGCAGGTATCAGTCAAGGATCATCCAATTAAATGTTTAAGTCTGCGCTGCAGATGGAAGAACCCTCCATGTTAAAGTGTTACTAACCCCAGGACTCTGCATTCACTATATCTGGTCCCCCACAGAACACAGAACATGGGAATGCAATTATTTTACTAAATATAAACTGCTAAATACCTTTTCTCATCAGCAGTATATGGCAGTCTTGTGACCTCTATCAGACTCCATTAACACAATTCCGCCTGCGATTTCAAATTGCTGCAAAACGCGGGACGCGTTTGCACTGCCATTACTTCTTAATGTCACCCCAATCGTGCCGCGATTTTGCCACAATTGTTGTGCGGTAAATCACGCTGCAATCGTAGCGCTCGGTGCTTGTCGCTCAAAAAGGAACGTTAACTACTTTTGGGCGACAGCGTCACGTGTTGTGATTTGCCACGATTGCAGTGCGACTTACTTTGCGTCCAACGTGGCAAAATTGCGGCCAGAAAACAGGTGTGAATGGAGGCTCACTGCCCGGCTGAGCACTTTGTAAAGCTTGTAAGGGGATTTTTCATTCTCATGACTGTCCTATGAGGCTGCATGACCCCTGACTTTCAGTCTGGACAGTGCTGATTGGCTCTGTTCTGATCAGATGCACCCTCCCAAAAAAAAAGAAAACTCCCTAGTAAACACCCTAGTATACACACCAAACTGAGCATGTGCAGAGTGTCCCCAAGGCTCTGTTCTATCAGGAGATGGATTGGGGTCTGTGGAAGAAGACAGGATCAAACAGCCTTTTTACACAATGCACAGGATTAACCCCCTAGGTTCCACAGTGAATATAACAAGCATGCTTTACTGCAGGGGTTGGCAACTTGGGGCCCTCCCAGCTGTTGTGGAACTACATTTCCCACGAGGCATTGCAAGGCTGGCAGTTACAATTACTCCCAGAGTCATGATTGGACTTGTAGTTTTGCAACACCTGGAGCGCTCCAGGTTTTACTGTATATACAAACTGATTTTACTGTTGTGGGTTTAGGAACACTATAGGGTCCAAGTAGTGTCCTCTTCTCCCTTGTGTAACAAAAAACGAGCAATTGCCACATGGAACCAAAACACCACTCTGCCCTTGCTGTCCTCTTCAAGTCAAACCGGAACAAAAGCAAAAGGAAGAAGGCACACTGGCTTAATGCATTACCATAATAACTTAGATAAGTGTGGCTTGCGCATTTCAAAAGGCTGTGACTTCTTCATCACGAAGAGGGCACAGCCCCTGAAACGCGTAAACTACGCTTATCTGGATGAACACGCTTCGGCTGCGAAGTTTGGATGGGATTATGTTACATGCGCTTTAACCTGTACTTTTGTAAAAAAATAAAAATTATCAGTAAAAAGATATTATGGTAACGCACTACGCAAGTGTGCTTTCTTCTTTTTGCTTAAAAGGGTTGTAAAGGTTTGTGTTTTTTCACCTTAATGCATCCTATGCATTATGGTGAAAAAACTTCTGGCTGTGACCGGCCCCCTACTCCCCCCGTTTTACTTACCTGATGCCCGTATTTCCCTCGGCGGAGACACATTGTCCCTCTCTGCACGGGCTCTTGATTGGATAGATTGATAGCAGCGCAGCCATTGGCTCCCGCTGCTTTCAATCAAATCCATTGACGAGGGCGCCAGGGGGCGGGGCTGAGTCTGGCATTTGTGTCTATGGATGCAGAATGCTGGACTCGGGAGCGCGCCCGCAAGGTAACTCACCGGGAGAGCACTTCTCCTAGGGGGGTTATACGATGCAAGGAGGAGCCGAGACAGCCGCCGAGGGACCCCAGAAGAGGACGATCGGGGCCACTCTGTGCAAAACGAGCTGCACAGTGGGGGTAAGTATGGCATGTTTGTTATTTAAAATAAAAATTAAAAAAACAAAAGGCTTACAATCACTTTCGTCATCGAATGTCTTTAAGCAGTGGAGCTTCTAAAAAATAGGCAGGACACCGGGCGTGTTACTCATGACAACCAAACTCAAGTGGTCATTATCCTGCTTGAGATTGCAAAAACCAAACAAAAAAAAAAAAAACACATTGATCATCACAGACAACTCCACAGCTTTCCATTTTCTACATTTTTTTTTTTTTTTTAGATGAGCCCATTTGTGTGCATTCCAGTAATAAGGAAAATAAAATACTAAACTCAGCATTGTGGTCCTCTGGGATTTGGTCCATTTGCTCAAACAGATGTTCTCCTTGTCTCAATAGACAAATTATATTTAAGAAACAATATGAAACATTCAAAAACTGGCCTATTAATCTCAGAGCCGATCTTTGTACAGTACACCTAATTGTACAATTCTTTACCTTTTTTTTTTAAAGCCATGCATAAGAGCAATTTATGGAGGGCACAGCTGGCCAGATTTTAAAGTACTACATAAAGTACATGCATGCAAGCAATTTATATTGTACATATTTCTCGATTTATATGGTCAGTTTGCAGAATAAAAAATAAAAAAACACTTACGTTGGTCCTAAAGGATGCTGGCAAATGTCGGGGATTTATTGTAGATGTAACACTTCCCCAATCCAGTGATCCTCATTCCCCCCCCCCCCCCTCCGTGTGCAACCACACATCTTATTTCCCTAGAGAAGTGATGGCAAACCTTGGCACCCCAGATGTTTTGGAACTACATTGATGCAAATGCACTCTGCAGTGTAGATGAGCATCATGGGAAATGTAGTTCCTAAAACATATGGAGTGCCAACGTTCGCCATCACTGCCCTAGAGCGTCTACTTCATACTGTGCCAGCACGCCCATTCATTCCTACAGGAGAGCCGTAGTGGTCACTTGGAATTTGTGTCTGCACACAGTGAACATTGTTGGATGGAGGCTGACGCTAAGTATTTGACATAGTGAGCAGAACTGAAGGGGGGGGGGGGTTATTAAAAGAAAACTATACATAGGGACATTTGCAGTTGAAAGGATGAAGCCTCGTACACACGACCGGTTTTCTCAGCAAGAAACGACAAGAAAACTGTTGGGAGAGCTTTCTTGCCGAGAAAACCGTTCGTGTCTATGGTTTCTTGTCGAGAAAACCGTTCGTGTCTATGGTTTCTTGTCGAGAAAACTACCGGGAATCTCGATGAGAAAAATAGAGAATCTGCTCTCTACTTTATCATCAAGATTCTCGTTTTTCTCGCCGGGATTCTCGCCGGCCTGTTTCCCGACGAGAAAACCGGTCGTGTGTATGCTTTTCCGAGTCTTAAAAAATCACGCATGGTCAGAATCAAGTATGAGACGGGAGCGCTCCTTCTGGTAAAACTAACGTTCGTAATGGAGATAGCACATTCGTCACGCTGTAATGGACTGAAAGCACGAAGACTGAAAAGCGCGAATCGTCTCACCCCAAACTTTTACTAACACCCGGTAATACGAGATCAACAAAAGCAGCCCAAGGGGTGGCGCCATTGGAATGGAACTTCCCCTTTATACTGCCGTCGTATGTGTTGTACGTCACCGCGCTTTACAACGACGAGATTTTTAATTGACAGTGTGTATGCAAGGAAAGCTTGACAAGAATCCCGTCAAGCTTGACAAGAATCTCGTCGAGAAAACCAACGTTTTTTTTTACGACGGGATTCTCGGCCGTGTGTACGAGGCTTAACTCCCAGCAAACTGCTAAATACACAGTTGAAATTCATAAAAAGAAATCCAGGTACCCCAGGCAGCCAACGTAGCCAGGTCCTAGATGTCTCTCTCCACTCCACTGCAGCTAGGCACAATGAGGTATCAGCAGCAAACTAATGAAGTTGTAGCTTTCCTTTTTCCCCAGTCGGGAAGCTTCCAGTGTTAGGTGACCAGCACTGTGCAATGCAGTAGACCCTCACTGACTCACTGTGCTGCTCCTTTTCTTCCCAGTCTGAGCTCTGCCACAGAAGGGATTACAGAAGAATAATCTCAAGACACATTCAAGTACTGATGTTAGTTATCTGTAAAATATAACTATTTAGCTTTTATTGATAACTGGATTTTTAGTGTTTTTGTGTGCGATTGGAGTTCATATTCCCTGATTTCGAGGGACTGTCCCTGATTTGAAACAAAGTCCCTCTGTCCCTCTTTCCTCCTCATTTGTCCCTCATTTTGGTCTGATCTCTATAGTTATATATAAAATGCGCTATTTATCCTTCAAAAAGTGTTTCCCGATGCTAAACCTTTCATCCAATTTTTAAATGGCTGTATTTGTAAATGCAAAAAGCCAATATAAAGGAATAGTAGTGGAAAAAAGCACGTTTGGGTTTAACCCGATCGGTTTTCCTATGGATTCTAATCCGATGGATTTTTCCATCGGAAATCCGATGAAGCTGACTTCCATCAGTCTTGCCTACACACCATCAGTCAATATCCGACCGTCCCAAACGCCGTGACGTAAAACACTCCGACAAGCAGAGAAAAATTAAGTTTACTGCTTCTGAGTATGCGTCGACTTGATTCTGAGCATGCGTGGGTTTTTTGTCCGATGGAGTTCCACACAGACGATCGGAATTTGCTATCGTTTTTTTCCCCGTCTGATAATTTTAAAACATGTTCTATATTTTCTCACCGATGGAAAAAAGACCGATGGGGCCCATACACGATTGGTTTGTCCGATGAGAAAAGTCCATCGGACTGTTTTCATTGGTAAAACCGATCGTGTGTACACGGCTTAATTCTCCTTTAAGGGGATGTGGCAGGAGTTGGAAGGTATGTATGAGTGAGAAGGCACTGAACCTGCCTTCTGAAGTACAGAAGTGCTGAGAGGAGGAGTTTCAGGAGGTGGAATCAGCACAGGAATCACAGCTTGCAGTTAACAAGGTACCATGGGATATGTAGTCCTTATAATTTTAATGTAAACAGCAGAGGAGAAGCTGCAAAGCATGCAGGGAATCCAAGAGATTGTGGAAAGGGATGGCCAACAGACAAGCAGAACTCAAAACACAATGTATGCAAAAAAATAAATATTGTTTATTGCTATTATAAAGCTAACATAGTTACATAGTTACATAGTTAGTCAGGTTAAAAAAAAATACAAGTCCATCTAGTTCAACCATAAAAAAATAAAATAATAATATCATACAATCCCATATACCTAATTCTATACCCACAGTTGATCCAGAGGAAGGCGAAAAACCCCAGCAGAGCATGATCCAATTTGCTACAACAGGGGAAAAAATTCCTTCCTGATCTCCCGAGACGGATAAAATAAAAGTTATATAAAAAAAAAGTTATAAAATAACGTTATAAAATAAAAGTGTATGCTGTGACCAAAGAGTTCCCTTAACTTTAAACTACACACATTTAATCTTTTGGGTTTTGGGTAGAGCAGGGCAAGGTTTTTTTCCTCCGCTGTGTATTTTTGCATTATAAAACCCTGGTGGGAAGTTTTCCCATGATCGTGGCACAGTTGTGTCAGTCAGGGCTTGGTGCTAAGCTTCTGAATAGCCCTCTATAGAGCACTCACCAAATATTACAACAGTGGGCTAGTTGCAGCAGCATTATTGTGTCTGTAGCCCTCACGTGGATTCTTCATAGGAATAAATGGACTGTGCAATGTAGAGGGAGTCTCCACAAAGTTAAGCTCACAGCAGGACCATGGCTGTCATGGATGGGGAGATCAATGCATCACAGACAGCAGAGAATACTCACTGGAGGATGAAATCCCAAAAATGACTTGTAAAGAACTGAAGCCAAAAGGATCAGCATTGACAGCCCATCAAGAAACATTTTCATAAGGAGGTCAGCTATGGCAACCCACTTATATTATGAAAAGGCTGCTGCACCCACATTTTGGGATTTTGTTCTCTCCAGGATAGTATGAGTTTCTAGACTTCCACAACATACCCTCTTCTGGAAGGAACACACGGTATGTCCATCCTACATTGAACCAAGCAAGTACCCCTTAGTAGTAACTCTAGCACTGGACTTACTATTAGAAAAGTAGGCTGCAGAAATGAACAGGGGAATTTTCTCTTTACAGTCAATGGCCACACTTTTGTTTTCCCTATCATGACCTCATCTTATAGAAGCACATTTATATAATAAGGCCTCATGCACACTGGACATTTTTTCAGCTGCTCCTAGGGGCCTTTCACATCTTTGTTACCCCGTCTCTAAACACCCCTCCATGTTGGCCAAGGTGTCCATGCACACAAAGGCTTTTAGAGTCTTCAGTCTATTATGAATTCTGCTGCTAGACTAATACACCTCACTAACCGATCCGTGACTGCTGCTCTTCTCTGTCAATCCCTTCACTGGCTTCCCCAACCCCACCATATAAAATTCAAAATGCTAACCACAACATACAAGGCCACATACAACATAACATACAAGGCCATTCACAACATCGCCCCATCTATTGCCCAAAACGCCCCCTCCGCTCCTTCCAGGACTTCCTGCTCTTTAGCTCCCTTGTTACCTCACCTTCAGGACTTCTCCAGAGCCTCTCCCATCCTCTGGAACTCCCTGCCCCGGTATGTCCGATCGGCCCCTCCCCTGTCCACCTTTAGGAGATCACTGAAAACTCATTTATTCAGGGAAGCCTATCCCACACCCACCTAACAACTGTCCCCGAGACACCCCCATCAAATCATTCTGCGCAGCTATTACCTTTTGTACCACCACCCCCTCCCTTTAGAATGTAATCTCTACAAGCAGGGCCCTCCTGTATCTTCTGTATTGTAATTTATTTGTGCTGTGCGCCCTCTACATTGTAAAGCGCCGCTGTTGGCACTATATAAATCATGTATAATAATAATAATAATAATAATAATAATAAGAGAAGTTTAGAAGCTGAAAGAAAACCCACTGTCATTTACGTACTACGTGGTTTTTCTGGTCTTTTCGGCACTTTACCGCCACTCTTTGGTCAACTTCTGCTATTGTTGGCTGTTTTTAACATTGGTTCTGGGCATGCGTATTTGTACTTCGGACTAAAGTCCGATGGATTTCTGTACACACGACAGGACTTTGCACCGGAGGACTTTTGTTGCCAAAAAGTTTGTCCGTTTGCAGAGCGAACTTTTGTCCGATGAAAACCGAAAAAGTTTGTCCGATGGAGCGTACACACGGTAGGATTTTTTTGAAAACCTGCTCATTTTTAAATCTGTTGTCAAAAAGTCCAACCGTGTGTATGGGGCTTAACACCAACTCCGGCGATTGCCTTTCTCTCTATGCTCCCCGGATCAATGGCATCACAGAAATGTTGCCTTCTCCGTTTCTTCCTGTCCGCAGCTCAGCAGCTAGTCCCACTATACTGGAAGACCGCCACTACACCACCGTTGTCATTCTGGGTTTCTACTGTGAATGACATTATGAGAATGGAGGAGGTGCTGGCACCGGACAACAACACCTTTGATAAATAGAAGGTTTTATGGTTTATTTTTTATGGTTTATTTGGCTCCGCTTCTCTTCCTCCGATACCCTCGCATCTATGCTCTTGACCCCGATAGCGCCATCACCGAATTTGCCTTGTGTGACAGCAGGAAGGTAAAGTCACCTGGTTGCATCCAGGGGGGTAGATATATTTCGCCCAGATTCAGGCTTTACGCTGACTTATACAACTAGGTGGAGAGTTGTATAAGCCCAGCTAAGGCTAGTGGGCTCATGGATGACTCATACCTCTAGGGAGAGTGTGGGGCGTCGTGCAGACAGAGATGAGGAGACCAGCTGAACCTTGTCAGCTCATTTAGGCCTCTATAAGAACTCCCAGCTTCATTAGATGTTAGCTCATGCCTGGAACCAGACCTGTGTGGACTGTCTAGGGAGAGTGAACCCCTGTGCGGTGAGGCAAAGCCTGTGTGGCTATTTGTTTGGACTTTTACTAAACCAGGGACTTAGGGACTAGGACAGCACTAGGCTGATCCCAGTTGTTAGTTAGGAAACCTGTATGTTTAGTCAGAGGTCAACTTGACCAGGATTTATTTTGGTTATGTTTCTTTTGCTTTGCTGTGTTTTGTCACTGTAAATAGAAAATAAACCGCACCTTTTTGATTTTGAAAACCACAACCTCCGTTTGCTGGGCCTGTTTTGTGTGGGGAGCCCATCCCGGGGGTCACACACACCCGCTGCCGAGCTAACCCCCTCACAGTTGGTGGAGAATGCGGGCAGTTTTTTTTTAAGCCAGCATGGAGGAGATACTGAAGCAGCTGGCTCTAGCAAATGCCAATCAACAGCAGACAAATGCAGGTTTGCAAAAGAGCCTTGCAGCTCAACAACAGAGCCTTGCAGCCCAGCAGCAGACAAACGCAACTTTGCAACAGAGTCTGGAGGCTCAGCAACGAGCCCAGCAGCAATCTGAGGCCCGCTTCATAGACCTGTTGCAGAAGCAAGAGCAGAGACTACAACAACAGATGGAAGCAGTAATGCAGCAACGTCCGCAGACCAGTGAGGAAAGCCGTCCCACTAATACCGCGTCCTTTGGGGTGAGTCGTTTATTGACAAAAATGACTGGAGAGGATGATCCAGAGGTATTTTTGACCACATTTGAAAGGACCGCTGAAAGAGAAAAGTGGCCTGAGGAGCAGTGGGCTGGACTGGTGGCTCCTCTGTTAACTGGTGAATCGCAGAAAGCTTACTATGACCTAGAGCCTAACCAAGCAAAAGACTATGTGATGCTAAAAACTGAAATATTGGCAAGGCTGGGTGTCACCCAGGCTGTCCGGGCTCAGCGTGTGCATAACTGGACTTTCCAGCTTGGAAAACCCCCCAGGTCTCAAATGTATGATCTCATTCACCTGAGCAGAAAGTGGCTACAGCCAGAGACTTTGTCCGCACCAAAGATTGTGGAACGTGTTGTAATGGATCGGTTTTTGAGAGCTCTTCCTACTGCCATCCAAAAGTGGGTAAGCCATGGAGACCCAGAGACGGCCGATGGTCTTGTGGATCGTGTGGAGAAATACTTGGCTACAGAGAACCTGACGGCCTCTTCCAGAGACACTCGGACTTTCCACCCTAAGACCAGACCATCCCCAGGGGCGGATAAGAGGATTCCAAGGGGTGAGGGTGGAGAGAGTGAGAGGGTGGGAGCTCTACCCCAAGTTTGGCGAGAACAGCCTGGGAAATCAGCGGCTCAAGAGGCGGCAAGAAGGATCGTTTGCTACCGCTGCCGGCAAGCGGGACATATTGCAGCCAATTGCCCGGTTGTGGAGGAACCCATGCAGTGTGACTTTCTGACGGGCAGACGTCAGTCGCTGTGTGCGACAGTCGCATGCACTGCCATTCGAGGAACTGAGAAACATTTATGCAAAATGTGTGTTAATGGTAGAAATGTTGTGGTATTGCTGGATTCAGGTAGCCTTGTGACCCTGATAAAGGCTGAGTTAGTTAAAACAGAGGTCTCTGGGAATAGCAAGGTAGCTGTTATTTGTGTGCATGGGGACACCCGAGAGTATCCAGTGACTACAGTGTGTTTCGAGACCCCCAAAGGTACCCTCTCTCATCCAGTGGGCTTAGTATCTCAGTTACCGCATGACGCCATTGTGGGAAGGGATTTTCCGAAGTTCTGGGAACTGTGGGATGATCCTGAGCCCCTCACTGGTGCCCCTATGTACCAGGAATGTGATAGCCAGAACTCCCCTGAGAGTGGTGAGGACTCTCCGGAATTTCCCTTATCAGTATTGGCAGGGGAGACTCAAGAAACTGGAGAGGAGCCCACCTCCTCAGACGAAAACCTACCGTCTGTGGAGTTTTCTGATCTTGAGGTTCACAGGGAAAACTTTGCCACAGAACAGTTGAAAGACCCCGCCCTAATAAAGGCACGGGAAAACGTAGTGAAAATAGATGGCGAGTTAGTGAACCCAGATAATACCTGCACTTACCCATACTTCAGCGTAGAGAAGGACCTACTGTATCGGGTGGCAAAAAGGGCAGAAGAAACCGTTGAGCAGCTTGTGGTGCCCAAACCTTACAGGAAGTTGGTGTTGGAGTTGGCCCATGGGCACATTCTTGGAGGTCATCTGGGGACAGAGAAAACCCGAGAGAGGGTATTACAGAGATTCTATTGGCCGGGGGTGATGAAGGACGTAGAAAATTATTGTTCCTCCTGCCCTGTGTGTCAGAGGTTGGCCCCGATGCCACATTTCCGTAGCCCGCTGGTCCCTCTACCCATCATTGAGGTCCCGTTTGAGAGGATCGCCATGGATTTGGTAGGTCCTATAATCAAGTCCGCTAGGGGGCACCAGTACATATTAGTTATAATGGACTATGCCACCCGTTATCCAGAAGCGATCCCTCTCCGAAATACCTCGGCCAAAACCATAGCCAAAGAGCTATCTCTTGTTTTTAGCCGGGTGGGTATTTGTAAAGAACTGCTTACGGACCAAGGTACACCCTTTATGTCCCGGGTTATGAAAGAGCTGTGTAAATTGTTCAAAGTGACGCAATTGCGTACGTCTGTGTATCACCCCCAAACCGATGGGCTGGTTGAAAGATTCAACAAAACCCTAAAACAAATGTTGAAGAAAGTGGTGGATAGAGATGGAAAGGATTGGGACTGTTTACTTCCTTATTTGATGTTTGCTATTAGGGAGGTGCCCCAATCCTCTACGGGATTCTCCCCCTTTGAGTTACTGTATGGGAGACACCCAAGAGGGCTGTTGGATATTGCCAAGGAAACTTGGGAAAGTGAGAGTTCTCCCCACAGGAGTGTGATTGAGCATGTCGCCCTGATGCAAGATCGAATTGCACAGGTAATGCCCATCGTGAAGGAACATTTGGCCCAAGCGCAGTTGGCACAGCAGAGAGTGTACAACCGTGGAGCCAAGACCCGTACCTTTTCCCCGGGGGATAGGATATTGGTACTTGTCCCTACGGTTGAAAGTAAATTCCTTGCCAAATGGCAAGGCCCCTACGAGATAATGGAAAAAGTGAGCGAAGTGAATTACAAGGTCAGACAACCAGGAAGGCGAAAGCCCGAACAGATCTATCACGTTAATCTGTTGAAAGCCTGGAGGGATAGAGAGTCCCTAGTCGCAGACACTTGGTCACCAGCTCAAACTGGTTGCGTGATTCCTGAGGTTGGAATAGCAGCCACCTTGTCACAACCCCAACAACAGGAGGTTAAGGAGTTTGTGCTTCGCAACAAGGAGGTATTCTCTGAGCTGCCGGGACAAACATCTGGGGTAGAGCATGACATCATTACCCCGCCCGGTGAAAGGGTGAAGTTAAAACCCTATCGGATCCCAGAGGCTCGACGGGAGGCAATACGGGAGGAAGTACAGAAAATGCTGAACTTAGGGGTGATAGAGGAGTCCCAAAGTGATTGGTCTAGTCCCATCGTGTTGGTGCCTAAACCGGATGGGAGCTGGCGATTTTGTAACGATTTTCGTCAGTTGAACAAAGTTACAAAATTTGACACCTACCCCATGCCACGTATAGATGAGTTGATCGACCGGCTGGGAACAGCCCGATACATGACGACTCTTGACCTCACAAAAGGGTATTGGCAAATCCCCCTGGCCAAGTCGGCCAAAGAGAAAACCGCATTTGTAACCCCAGACGGGGCGTTCCAATATAAAAGAATGCCGTTCGGGTTACAGAATGCGCCGGCCACATTCCAGCGGAAAATGGACCAGATGCTGAGGCCCCATCGGAAGTATGCTGCGGCTTACCTGGATGACGTAATTGTCCATAGCACAGATTGGGCCTCACATCTGCCAAAAGTGCAAGCAGTCCTGGACTCTGTTCGGGAAGCGGGGTTTACGGCTAACCCCAAGAAGTGTACCATTGGGCAGGAGGAGGCCAAATATCTTGGGTACACCATTGGGAGGGGAGTAATAAAACCCCAACTCAACAAAGTCGACGCCATCCAGAGTTGGCCACGTCCCAACAGCAAGAAGCAGGTACGAGCCTTTCTGGGAATCGCTGGGTATTATCGGCGATTCATTCCCCACTTTGCTTCTAAGGCTGTGCCCCTAACCAACCTGACGAAGGGGAAAGGGTCGGTCATGATTAAATGGACCCCCGAGGCTGAGGCAGCATTCCAATTCTTGAAACAAGCCTTATGTAGCCAGCCAGTGTTGTACTCACCCGACTTCTCTAAAGACTTTGTCGTACAAAGTGATGCGTCAGATGTGGGGTTAGGAGCAGTATTGTCCCAGGTCTGGAACGGGGAAGAGCACCCAGTCATTTACCTCAGCAGGAAATTGAAGTCCCATGAGGTAAATTACGCCACCGTTGAAAAGGAGTGTTTAGCGGTGAAGTGGGCTCTAGATTCCCTTCGGTACTACCTGCTAGGTAGGCACTTTGACATGGTTACGGATCACGCTCCGTTAAAGTGGATGGCTCAAAACAAGGAAACAAATAGAAGAGTGAATAGGTGGTTCCTGGCCCTCCAGGAATTCAACTTCACAGTAAAGCATCGCCCTGGCATTCAAATGGGGAATGTGGATGCTTTGTCTCGAGTACATGAATGCCTGATTGCTGGTGTTCCAACCCCGAGGTTAAAACAAGAGGGGGGGGTATGTGACAGCAGGAAGGTAAAGTCACCTGGTTGCATCCAGGGGGGTAGATATATTTCGCCCAGATTCAGGCTTTACGCTGACTTATACAACTAGGTGGAGAGTTGTATAAGCCCAGCTAAGGCTAGTGGGCTCATGGATGACTCATACCTCTAGGGAGAGTGTGGGGCGTCGTGCAGACAGAGATGAGGAGACCAGCTGAACCTTGTCAGCTCATTTAGGCCTCTATAAGAACTCCCAGCTTCATTAGATGTTAGCTCATGCCTGGAACCAGACCTGTGTGGACTGTCTAGGGAGAGTGAACCCCTGTGCGGTGAGGCAAAGCCTGTGTGGCTATTTGTTTGGACTTTTACTAAACCAGGGACTTAGGGACTAGGACAGCACTAGGCTGATCCCAGTTGTTAGTTAGGAAACCTGTATGTTTAGTCAGAGGTCAACTTGACCAGGATTTATTTTGGTTATGTTTCTTTTGCTTTGCTGTGTTTTGTCACTGTAAATAGAAAATAAACCGCACCTTTTTGATTTTGAAAACCACAACCTCCGTTTGCTGGGCCTGTTTTGTGTGGGGAGCCCATCCCGGGGGTCACACACACCCGCTGCCGAGCTAACCCCCTCACACTTGATACAGGGCTTCTAGAGTCGGTGCTCTCCTATTATTTTGTTTTATCTGTTTACGAATAATTTCCCAGCAGATCTTCCCCCTCTATTCTCTTTTTCCCCTCTCTTGTTTCTTACCTTTCCTTTGTTTTCCCTCTTTCTTATTTTCTCTTTTTCCTCTTCTTTTTATATGAACAACGGAATGCTTTTTTTGGGATATTTTATGACATTTATCAAAGAATTTTAAACTGTATTGTTTATCAGCACAAGTTAGGCAGGCCATGCATGGATCAAATTTGGAAATAATTTTCTTTCGAAAATCTTATCTAAGAATTTTTCGTTCGCATTTCGCACCATTAGTGGGCTGCAGCAACAGCTGGTTTTCGTGCGGCCATTGAATTTTACTAATCGTACATGTTGGAAATTTTATGAAAAACAAATGATTTTCTGATCAATGATGGGAGAATCGTATGAGAAATGTAATCGAAAAAGAATTGCGCATGTGCAAGAAAATAAAATTCCAGGAAAGAAAAGAAGATTCCCAGACACGAAAATTATTTCTTGTAGGAACATGAGGTGAAATTGAAGGTTTGGTTGGTCGAATTTCGAAATCAATGGTGGCACCATCGGATCACAAAATGCACAAATTTTCAAAAGAAAATTATTTCGAAATTCGACCATGTATGGCCTGCCTTAAGCTAAGGGCAATAGCCATTGAGCTTACTCACTGTTTCATTCTACTATTTGATGTCATACTTTTGTAGCCTGACTGTTGTTCTTAATAAAAAACATTTTCAACCCTAAAAGAGGTGATGCTAAAAGACGGAGAATCCCTTGGAGCCAAAGGTTATGTATCCACAGGTTCCAATGTTGAGAATTAGGCCACCAGAAACACCATGAACCTACTGCATAGTGACCACGACTGATAATATCAACAGATATAAGTCATGGGGACACTATCACTGGGGTTCCAAATGGCAATGCACCAAGGGTAAATGCACAGCTATTTCAAGACAGTTGGTGTTTAGGAGTTTATGTTCCAAGACATTTCATGGGATGCAGTTCACAAAACAGTACAAAATACACATTTCTGAGGAAGAGTCAATGGAAATGTACCTGTCTGGCACTCAGTCCTGGAGTCTCACACCTGCTGCTGCCACATCTCCAGAAAAAAGCTTCAGCAGAATAGCAATGAATGGAGGAGACAACAGAGAGGATCAATAGCTTTGTATTGTGGATTAGCCAAAGATTACATGGTTAGCGCTGTGCGGCTTTGTCTGACCTAACGATATGACACAAGGGCGAAACACGTAGTCTGGGCATACCTGCTCTATTTATTTCTGAACTATAGACTTCACAGAACAGTCAGTATGCTGGCAATGAGCACATAACAAACACACTGAATGGAAACTACAGGAAAAAAAGCAGACCCCTGCGTCTGTTCCCGCGGGCTCTGCTACAAAGAAACTGAAACATGCTAAAGCCTCTGTGTAAAAGGGTTGTGGGAGTTCGGCTCCTACAAGTTCACAGCATACATGGGAAGTCAAAGAAAACAAAACGTCATTAGACTGTTACAAAAATAATCCTCAGCAATACATATTAGGCGTTATCTGAGAAATAAAGATCAATACTCCTAAAATTTCATACAGTAAAGATTTCTCTGAGCATCTATAATATCCATTTCACGACACGAAGGGAATCAGTCAGCGGAGTATTCTGCAGCTGCTCCCCCCCCCCCCCCACCCCTCCTACATTAAACCGTCTGGTGGAAAGATATTAAATACCAGCGGAGACACAAGATGCTGGAATCACGGGAGATGCATTGTGGAAGATTTGTATAGAGCAATGTTTAAACTGCTCCCTTAAGAAGCACATTCTGCCAGGGAAAAGAAGACACGCGGTATGAATCATCCATGCTACTAATTAATTTCATAAATTGTCCTGAAATCGGAAATCGGCGAGTCTAGAGAAAAGTGCACTTACCTTTTAGTAGTCTCTGTCCCTCTTTGATGTTTGGCGATACGTGAGCGGTGTAGCCTTGTTCTGAGAAGCCCGGTGTACAACTGTGCTGTGCAGTACCATTCCCAATGTATGCCTGTAAAGAAAGCAACACAACGCTCAACCAAAAAGAATCCATAGAGCATTTTTTGTGACTACACATTCGTTATTATCCTAACCTTTGGATGGAAGTTACATCTGAGGTGGCTTTCACCTTGGAGGCTCCATGCACACTGGCTTAAAAAATGTTTTGTGTTCTGTCTGTAGAAGCAACTCAATGTTATCCTATGTGTCCATGTATACAGTATTAGGACGTTTACAGGCAAATTTTGAGCTCAACTAAAAAAAAACTCCTGGTTCGCGTTTGATTGGAGCCTACTGGCAGAAAAAACATAAAACTCTTCTAAACTCTATATGAGCATATTTTACTCCCAAGAGAATAGACATGTGTAGCCCAGTGTGCATGGAGCCTCAATGTGCTTGCTGTGCCATGTTTTTACACCTGATATGTGCAGTCTTCTTTTAAAACCTAACATATGTGTGTCACACAATGCAATGAGTACATGCTGAGATGAAAACAGTTACATGGTAAGGTACAGTATGCAAAGCCCAGATTATTCCCACTCTAGGCAGACTGGCTTGCAAAGAGAGAAAAAACAGGAACACACAATGAATGGCTTTCATTCAGGACAGCTTGCTTACTATAGTGATCTGTGATTGGCTACAGCTAATCACATGGTACAGGGTGCTGTGATTGTCCCAGGTACCATGTGATAGCTGTGGGTCAATTACATCATCACAATAGTAAGAAAAATAGTCATAAATGGAAGCCATTTATGACTGTTTTGTTTGCATTGCAATCATGTGATCGCTGGGATTGGTCATAGGGAACGCATGATACCACGCCCGCTCACAGTGGCCGGGTACCGAGCACCGGTACCCACTGTGTCCTTGAGACACAGTGCTCACCGGTATTGTGCGCCAGTGGGCATGTGCTCAGGGACATACCAGTACATTGCTGAGCCTGTAGCTTCCGCCTGCTCACAGTAAAACTACTGTAGGTGGGCAGAAAGTGGTTAATGTGCTGCAAAGATAAGCATAAGCACAATATGCAAATGTGATAAATAAACACGGAGTCCCCATATGTACATCTGCAAGTTTAAATACACAGTTTAATTAAATCATTTACAATTTATAATAAGCTCATGCTCATATATATATATACACACCTAAAAAAAAAAGAACATTCAACCTTATTTGAAAAGCAGCATATTGTTTTAAAGTAAAAAGCTGCTGATATAATCAAATGAAACAAAACCTTCACCCGAAAATGAAAGTTGCTTTTATTTTCTTCCATCTCACAGCTGCTTCTTTTTTTTCAGGAAGGGTTACTGTTTTTTTGCACAGGTAACAACTCCCACTTCCTTAAACCTGGCCTAGGCAAGGATGACAACTAAATAGGCTGCAGGACCAGTCTCCCTGCTCGATCTCGTGCACTGGGAAAGCAGCTGTGAATTATCAGAACGTTGCAACCAGCAACCAGATCCCAGCTGGCAGCACCAGAGATCCACAGCCCCTGACCTACCTGACCCCTACACTGTCCTACCTGACCCCTACACTGTCCTACCTGACCCCTCCTCTGTCCCACCTAACCCCTATACTGATCTACCTGACCCCTACACTGACCTACCTGACCCCTACACTGACCTACCTGACCCCTACACTGACCTATCTGACCCCTACACTGTCCTACCTGACCCCTACACTGTCCTACCTGACCCCTACACTGTCCTACCTGACCCCTCCTCTGTCCCACCTAACCCCTATACTGATCTACCTGACCCCTACACTGACCTACCTGACCCCTACACTGACCTACCTGACCCCTACATTGACCTACCTGACCCCTACACTGTCCTACCTGACCCCTACACTGATCTACCTGACCCCTACACTGATCTACCTGACCCCTACACTGATCTACCTGACCCCTACACTGTCCTACCTGACCCCTCCTCTGTCCCACCTAACCCCTATACTGATCTACCTGACCCCTACACTGACCTACCTGACCCCTACACTGACCTACCTGACCCCTACATTGACCTACCTGACCCCTACACTGTCCTACCTGACCCCTACACTGATCTACCTGACCCCTACACTGATCTACCTGACCCCTACACTGATCTACCTGACCCCTACACTGTCCTACCTGACCCCTCCTCTGTCCCACCTGACCCCTATACTGATCTACCTGACCCCTACACTGTCCTACCTGACCCCTACACTGTCCCCTACACTGACCTACCTGACCCCTACACTGTCCTACCTGACCCCTACACTGTCCTACCTGACCCCTCCTCTGTCCCACCTAACCCCTATACTGATCTACCTGACCCCTACACTGTCCTACCTGACCCCTACACTGACCTACCTGACCCCTACACTGACCTACCTGACCCCTACACTGTCCTACCTGACCCCTACACTGTCCTACCTGACCCCTACACTGATCTACCTGACCCCTACACTGATCTACCTGACCCCTACACTGATCTACCTAACCCCTACACTGATCTATCTAACCCCTACACTGTCCTACCTGACCCCTACACTGAATTACCTGACCCCTACACTGTCCTACCTGACCCCTACACTGTCCTACCTGACCCCTACACTGTCCTACCTGACCCTTACACTGTCCTACCTGACCCCATCTCTGTCCCACCTGACCCCTATACTGATCTACCTGACCCCTAAACTGATCTACCTAGCCCCTACACTGTCCTACCTGACCCCTACACTGTCCTACCTGACCCCTACACTGTCCTACCTGACCCCTACACTGACCTACCTGACCCCTACACTGATCTACCTGACCCCTACACTGACCTACCTGACCCCTACACTGATCTACCTGACCCCTACACTGATCTACCTGACCCCTACACTGATCTACCTAACCCCTACACTGATCTATCTAACCCCTACACTGTCCTACCTGACCCCTACACTGAATTACCTGACCCCTACACTGTCCTACCTGACCCCTACACTGTCCTACCTGACCTACCTGACCCCTACACTGTCCTACCTGACCCCTACACTGTCCTACCTGACCCATACACTGTCCTACCTGACCCTTACACTGTCCTACCTGACCCCTCCTCTGTCCCACCTAACCCCTATACTGATCTACCTGACCCCTACACTGACCTACCTGACCCCTACACTGACCTACCTGACCCCTACACTGTCCTACCTGACCCCTACACTGTCCTACCTGACCCCTACACTGTCCTACCTGACCCCTCCTCTGTCCCACCTAACCCCTACACTGATCTACCTGACCCCTACACTGACCTACCTGACCCCTACACTGACCTACCTGACCCCTACATTGACCTACCTGACCCCTACACTGTCCTACCTGACCCCTACACTGATCTACCTGACCCCTACACTGATCTACCTGACCCCTACACTGTCCTACCTGACCCCTCCTCTGTCCCACCTGACCCCTATACTGATCTACCTGACCCCTACACTGTCCTACCTGACCCCTACACTGTCCCCTACACTGACCTACCTGACCCCTACACTGTCCTACCTGACCCCTACACTGTCCTACCTGACCCCTCCTCTGTCCCACCTATCCCCTATACTGATCTACCTGACCCCTACACTGTCCTACCTGACCCCTACACTGACCTACCTGACCCCTACACTGACCTACCTGACCCCTACACTGTCCTACCTGACCCCTACACTGATCTACCTGACCCCTACACTGATCTACCTGACCCCTACACTGATCTACCTAACCCCTACACTGATCTATCTAACCCCTACACTGTCCTACCTGACCCCTACACTGAATTACCTGACCCCTACACTGTCCTACCTGACCCCTACACTGTCCTACCTGACCCTTACACTGTCCTACCTGACCCTTACACTGTCCTACCTGACGCCTCCTCTGTCCCACCTGACCCCTATACTGATCTACCTGACCCCTACACTGATCTACCTAGCCCCTACACTGTCCTACCTGACCCCTACACTGTCCTACCTGACCCCTACACTGTCCTACCTGACCCCTACACTGACCTACCTGACCCCTACACTGATCTACCTGACCCCTACACTGACCTACCTGACCCCTACACTGATCTACCTGACCCCTACACTGATCTACCTAACCCCTACACTGATCTATCTAACCCCTACACTGTCCTACCTGACCCCTACACTGAATTACCTGACCCCTACACTGTCCTACCTGACCTACCTGACCCCTACACTGTCCTACCTGACCCCTACACTGTCCTACCTGACCCATACACTGTCCTACCTGACCCTTACACTGTCCTACCTGACCCCTCCTCTGTCCCACCTGACCCCTATACTGATCTACCTGACCCCTACACTGATCTACCTAGCCCCTACACTGTCCTACCTGACCCCTACACTGTCCTACCTGACCCCTACACTGTCCTACCTGACCCATACACTGTCCTACCTGACCCTTACACTGTCCTACCTGACCCCTCCTCTGTCCCACCTAACCCCTATACTGATCTACCTGACCCCTACACTGACCTACCTGACCCCTACACTGTCCTACCTGACCCCTACACTGTCCTACCTGACCCCTACACTGTCCTACCTGACCCCTCCTCTGTCCCACCTAACCCCTATACTGATCTACCTGACCCCTACACTGACCTACCTGACCCCTACACTGACCTACCTGACCCCTACATTGACCTACCTGACCCCTACACTGTCCTACCTGACCCTTACACTGATCTACCTGACCCCTATACTGATCTACCTGACCCCTACACTGTCCTACCTGACCCCTACACTGTCCCCTACACTGACCTACCTGACCCCTACACTGTCCTACCTGACCCCTACACTGTCCTACCTGACCCCTCCTCTGTCCCACCTATCCCCTATACTGATCTACCTGACCCCTACACTGTCCTACCTGACCCCTACACTGACCTACCTGACCCCTACACTGACCTACCTGACCCCTACACTGTCCTACCTGACCCCTACACTGATCTACCTGACCCCTACACTGATCTACCTGACCCCTACACTGATCTACCTAACCCCTACACTGATCTATCTAACCCCTACACTGTCCTACCTGACCCCTACACTGAATTACCTGACCCCTACACTGTCCTACCTGACCCCTACACTGTCCTACCTGACCCTTACACTGTCCTACCTGACCCTTACACTGTCCTACCTGACCCCTCCTCTGTCCCACCTGACCCCTATACTGATCTACCTGACCCCTACACTGATCTACCTAGCCCCTACACTGTCCTACCTGACCCCTACACTGTCCTACCTGACCCCTACACTGTCGTACCTGACCCCTACACTGACCTACCTGACCCCTACACTGATCTACCTGACCCCTACACTGACCTACCTGACCCCTACACTGATCTACCTGACCCCTACACTGATCTACCTGACCCCTACACTGATCTACCTAACCCCTACACTGATCTATCTAACCCCTACACTGTCCTACCTGACCCCTACACTGAATTACCTGACCCCTACACTGTCCTACCTGACCCCTACACTGTCCTACCTGACCCCTACACTGTCCTACCTGACCCATACACTGTCCTACCTGACCCTTACACTGTCCTACCTGACCCCTCCTCTGTCCCACCTGACCCCTATACTGATCTACCTGACCCCTACACTGATCTACCTAGCCCCTACACTGTCCTACCTGACCCCTACACTGTCCTACCTGACCCCTACACTGTCCTACCTGACCCCTACACTGACCTACCTGACCCCTACACTGATCTACCTGACCCCTACACTGACCTACCTGACCACTACACTGTCCTACCTGACCCCTACACTGTCCTACATGACCCTTACACTGTCCTACCTGACCCCTCCACTGTCCCACCTAACCCCTATACTGATCTACCTGACCCCTACACTGATCTACATGACACCTACACTGATCTACCCTACCCCTACACTGTCCTACCTGACCCCTACACTGACCTACCTGACCACTACACTGACCTACCTGACCACTACACTGACCTACATGACCACTACACTGACCTACCTGACCACTACACTGACCTACCTGACCACTACACTGTCCTATCCTGACCACTACACTGACCTACCTGATTCCTTCTTCCTGCAATACTCACACTCCACCACCCCCCTCATTCCCCCCACACACACAGCTCCTCCTTACCTCTTCATCTCCAGTCTCATCAGGGCTCTCCTCTGCAGCCGGCAGATTAGGAGTCCCCGCCAGCACCACCTCTCCCAATGCTCCCATCTCCACCGAGCCCTGCGCCGCCCCCTCCGCTGTACTCACACAGACACAGGCCTCACCAGAGAGGGACAGGCTGGAGCAAATGAGTCCCGGGTAGCGGTGCTGTCAGGTATTACTGTGAGGAGGAGATGTCACAGCGGGACACATCGGGGGATTGGCGGCACCTGCAGCGGACGAGTTTCCGGGACAGCGGGCACTGAACAGGGCTCACAGTGACCAGTAGAGGTGAGCCAAGCTCACCCCTGCCTCGGGCATCACCGGGACAGAGTCCATGGCTGTGCCCTAGGTGGTAATGTGCCCTAGGCGGCTGCCTAGTTTGCCTAGTAGTAGCACCAGCCTTGCACAGCCCTCAGGAGAATCAGTTGTGGGGATGACAATGCTGGGCTCCACGGGCTGGTAAGCTTTTATTCCTTAAAAATCAGCTGCTACAGTATCTGTAGATGCTGAATTATAAAATTTTCAAACACCTGGGTAAAGTTCCTCCTTAATCTATACATCTATTTATTACATTCTTCCTTTGCATGTAGAAAACAGCTGGTATATAAAAGCCATCGAAAATGGCGTGTCTATGCCCAACTTCTTCTGTGATGGAACAAGAAAAGCTGCTCTAGCTGCTTCACAAAGAAGGGGGAAATATGTTTTTGGTGTTGGTTTAGAAGTGCCCAGCTATAATGGACCGGGAAAGAAGAGAAGTGATCCTGCACAAGAATTAAAATGGTTGGAGGCCATAAGTGGTAATCATTTTTTTCAAAGGTTTAAAGTTACTTCTTAAAGTGGAACTTTACCCGTAACAATGTAATAAAAAATAATGTTCTTTAGCAAGGAACATACATTCCACATTAATATTTATGCTACCAAAATTAGTGTGTGCTGTAAATTGCCTCCAGCATTGCTCCTGTCTCTGCTTGTTGGAGGATGCTATTTTGCTAAAGTCCAGATCCCTGAGCAGCAGTAAATCTTTAGGCTGTCAGCAGATTGGCCTCTATAAAATCACTGATGCTTAACCACTTCCCGCCCGACCTATAGCAAAATGACAGCCGGGAAGTGGTTCAGTTATCCTGACTGGGCGTCATGTGACGTCCAGCAGGATAACAAGCCAGCGCGAGCACGGGGGGCACGCAGTGTGGCAATCGGTGGTGTGGTGTGTAAGTCTGACACACCGCATCTCTGATCGTGGTAAAGAGCCTCGGACATAGGCTCTTTACCTCGTGATCAGATGTGACCAATCACAGCTGATCACAACGTGAACCAGGAAGTGCTGTAATCGGTTTGCGCTGACAGGGAGAGCTGATCGTCGGCTCTCCTGTCAGAGGAGGGGTGTGCACTCATAATCAGCACATTGATTATCAGTGCAGCCCCCTTTAGAGGTGCCCACCACAATGCCAATCAGTGCCCATCAGCTGCCAGTCAGTGCCCACCTAAATCGCCAATCAGTGCCCATCAGTGCATCAAAGTGCCAATCAGTGCCCATCAGTAATGCCTGTCAGTGCCCTTCACAGATGCCCATCAGTAATGCCTGTCAGTACCTCCTCATCAGTGCTGCCTATCAGTGCCCATCAGTGGCACCTATCATTGCCCATCAGTGCCCATCAATTCTACATATTAGTGCCTCCTAATCAGTGCCACCTTATCACTGTCCCCTCATCAGTGCCCATTAGTGCAGCCTCATCAGTGCCCATCAGTGAAGGAGAAAACTACATTTTTAGTTTGTTTAGCAAAAAAAAAAAAAACCCAGTGATAATCAAATACCACTAAAAGAAAGCTCTATTTGTGGTAAGAAAATGATAAAAATGTAGTTTGGTTACAACGTCGCATGGCCGCGCAATTGTCATTCAAAGTGTGAGAGCGCTGAAGGCTAAAAATTGTCCAGGGCAGAAAGGGGTGGGGGGGGGGGGGGTGCCCAGTATGGAAGTGGTTAAAAATACTTCTCAACTGAGCATGTGCAGAGCAGGGTGTGGGACAGTGTATTACTGGATTTTAAACAGCATAGGGACTTATTTATAATGCTTTACATAGCTATACCTGCAAAAGGGGCCAGCGTGAAGTGATCTAGCAGGACGTATTGTTCTGACTAAAGTTCTACTTTAAATGGCATAAGAGTTGTGGTACATGAAAACTTTTCAAACAAATACCATTTGTGGAGTTGTGTGATTCCACCACTAAGCGTCCTATTTATAAAGGCTTCTGGCAAATGTGTCGGTGGGTGATTGTGCAACAGGCAAATGTGGACAAGCCGGTAAAGCCCAACGCCATGAAAAATTGAAATTATTCAATTCAATCAACTACCTTACTCAATTCTGATTCCAAACACCTCTTCTTAAGCTATCCTGCAGCTATCAGTTTCCCCTATGAGCAAAGCTAATATGCTACCCTGGGGACCCAGCGTTCTGCTCTACATGTTATTTTCCTGGGCACTGGTCTTCTCACCCCTCTCATGAGTTCCTTTGCCCCTGGAGCCTATGAGAGAGAACCCAGCCACTGGAAGTATTGCCTCCACAATAAGAGGCGTGCACATAAAACAGACAGTGATGTGGACACCTGAAAAAGGACTCTTGAGTTCCTTTGCTCCTGGAGCCTATGAAAGAGAACCCAGCCACTGGAAGTATTGCCTCCACAATGAGAGGCGTGCACATAAAACAGACAGTGATGTGGACACCTGAAGAAGGACTCTGGAGTTCCTCTGCTCCTGAAGCCTATGAAAGAGAACCCAGCCACTGGAAGTATTGCCTCCACAATAAGAGGCGTGCACATAAAACAGACAGTGATGTGGACACCTGAAGAAGGACTCTTGAGTTCCTTTGCTCCTGGAGCCTATGAAAGAGAACCCAGCCACTGGAAGTATTGCCTCCACAATGAGAGGCGTGCACATAAAACAGACAGTGATGTGGACACCTGAAGAAGGACTCTTGAGTTCCTCTGCTCCTGAAGCCTATGAAAGAGAACCCAGCCACTGGAAGTATTGCCTCCACAATGAGAGGCGTGCACATAAAACAGACAGTGATGTGGACACCTGAAGAAGGACTCTTGAGTTCCTCTGCTCCTGAAGCCTATGAAAGAGAACCCAGCCACTGGAAGTATTGCCTCCACAATAAGAGGCGTGCACATAAAACAGACAGTGATGTGGACACCTGAAGAAGGACTCTTGAGTTCCTCTGCTCCTGAAGCCTATGAAAGAGAACCCAGCCACTGGAAGTATTGCCTCCACAATGAGAGGCATGCACATAAAACAGACAGTGATGTGGACACCTGAAGAAGGACTCTTGAGTTCCTCTGCTCCTGAAGCCTATGAAAGAGATCCCAGCCACTGGAAGTTTGCCTCCACCAATAGGAGGTGTGCTCATCAAACAGATAGTGATGTGGACACCTGAAGAAGGACTCTCTAGTTCCTTTGCCCCTGAAGCCTATGAGAGAGAACCCAGCCACTGAAAGTGTACTTCCACCAATAGGAGGCGTCCACATCAAGCTGACAGTGATATGGACACCTGAAGAAGGACTCTTGAGTTCCTCTGCTCCTGAAGCCTATGAGATAGAACCCAGCCACTGGAAGTTTGCCTCCACCAATAGGAGGTGTGCTCATCGAACAGATAGTGATGTGGACACCTGAAGAAGGACTCTTGAGTTCCTCTGCTCCTGAAGCCTATGAGAGAGAACCCAGCCACTGGAAGTGTACTTCCAGGAATAGGAGGTGTCCACATCAAGCTGACAGTGATGTGTACACCTAAAGAAGGACCCCAGGAAATAAACAGAAGAAAAGAGAAGGATCATCATGTGCCTGTGGCTTCAGTTAAAATGGGCATTTGAATAGTCTTTTGTTCTTTTTCATACCAGTGGTTAGTTAGAAGTTGCTAATAATCTGGAATTGGGAATTCAAATGTCACATTTACAGTAAGCTGTCAAATAGGTTATAACCTGCCTGGCAATCTTGCTATCTGGAGCTCTCCGTGGTGCTGATACAGTTTTTAACCACACACACACTGTCTATATTTTTCATTTATAAAGTCACATCGTAGTAACCCCATCGCCAGGCACATGCACTTTGGCAGAGGCAGAGCACAAACTTCTCATGGGATTGAAGGAATATACGTCCTGCGTGCTTGGACCCATCACAGAAGATGTTGACAAGCAGCTCTGCAACGCCAATGACACCTCACAGCCAAGATCTCGCTGGGTCATGGACAGGTACAAGAGACTGACAGGGGTTGCTGCTGGGGGGGTTTAGTAAATAATAATACAATGAAAGTGCAGTTTCACTTTAAATAAGGTAAACTAAAAGCAATAAACACTGCCATCACCCCGAGGCAACACTTGCACCCCCTCAAGCATTATTAGGGGTTGATTTAGTAAAACTGGAGAGTACCGTGATTCCCCGAAAATAAGACCTAGCGTTATTTTCCAGGAGGCCTACAGTATAAGCCCTACCCTGAAAATAAGCCCTAGTTTAAAATGCTTGTAAAATCCTACTATTACAGTAGTATATAATGTACAATGTGTGTGTTTCTGTAATATAATTGCAGGGAAGAGAGCTCTGGCGGGTCACAGAAGCGCAGAGTGGCGCTATAACGAACGTATTTGGCACAATTATATTACAGGAACACACACATTGTACATTATATACTACTATAATAGTGTGGATTATAGGATTTTACAAGCATTTTAACTGGGTTCACACTGGGGATTCCTGTCAGGCAGGGAGAGAGAGAGGGAGCGAGAAGACAGCACATTACATGGTAAGACCTACCCCGAAAATAAGCCCTACTGTGTCTTTTGTTGCCAAAATTCATTTAAGACCCGGGCTTATTTTCGGGGAAACACGGTACAAAATCGGGTGCAGTGGTGCATGGTAGGCAATCAGCCTCTAACTTCAGCTTCTTGAATTAAGCTTTGACCAAAGAAAAACCTGGAAGCTGATTGGTTTCTTTGCAGAGCTGCAGCAGATTTTGCACTCTCCACTTTTAGTAAATCAAACCCACAGTTAGTCAGTGAGGCCAATGGAGATGTGGAAGGTGGCAGGCCCACGTTGGACTTCAGAAGCTACAATCAGTATCTACATAGCTGAGCTCCCCGGGTGCTGGAAACGAAAGCAGCATTAGCGGCGGATTTTAGTTCCAGCTGTCAGTTTATTTGCTGTGAAAAGAAAACAGATTTTACTTTATAGCAAATAATTTTACACTGACTTCATGTTCCAAGATAACTACTACATCCTTCTGTTGAGAATTTGTGCTTTTATTAAAGTTGAGTTCCACCCAAAAATGGAACTTCCACTTTTTGGTTCCCCCCCCCTTCCGGTGTCACAATTGGCACCTTTCAGGGGGGAGGGGGGAGCAGATACCTGTCTAATACAGGTATATACTCCCACTTCCTGGCATAGATCACCGCTGTGATCGCGTGACCTACGCCACTTCCTGCGCCTACTCTGTTCTGCCCGCTGTCTTCTGGGAGACACACAGGTCCCAGAAGACAGCAGGGACCAGTGAGGGCGCGCATGCGCAGTAGGGAACCAGGCTGTGAAGCCGCAAGGCTTCACTTCCTGATTCCCTCACCGAGGATGGCGGCGGCAGCAGCCGAGAGCCGAGCAACAGAACGGCTTCGGGTGCTGACATCGCGGGCACCCAGGACAGGTAAATGTCCTTATGTTAAACGTCAGCAGCTGCAGTATTTGTAGCTGCTGGCTTTTAATATTTTTTTTTTAGGCGGACCTCCGCTTTAAGATTGGTCGGTAATAGAGGGGGCACCAATCTATACTTCTACGCTTTGCTTCTTCTTTTTTTTGCTGTGTGTCCCCATAGGACAGATTTACTGACAAGGTGACCAAGTGTCTCTGCAACACAAATGTTTTGCACAGATCACTAATTTAGAAGATTTAAGGCCTCATTTAGAAATGCCGTTGGGGGTGGGGTTGAAAAAGGGGGAGTTTAGCCATATTTCTTGCACCACTCCCAACCGCCTCCTTTACCACTTGCCTACCGGGCACTTTCACCCCCTTCCTGCCCCAGCCATTTTTCAGTTTTCAGCGCTGTCACACTTTGAATGACAATTGCGCGGTCATACAACACTGTACCCAAATGAATTTTTTATCATTTTTTTCCCACAAATAGAGCTTTCTTTTGGTGGTATTTGATCACCTCTGCGGTTTTCATTTTTTGCGCTATAAACAAAAATATAGCGACAATTTTGAAAAAAAAATGCAATATTTTTTACATTTTGCTATAATAAATATCCCCCAAAAATCTATAAAAAAACAATTTTTTTTCACAGTTTAGGCCGATACGTATTCTTCTACATATTTTTGGTAAAAAAAAAATGCAATAAGCGTATATTGATTGTTTGCGCAAAAGTTATAGCAGCTACAAGATAGGGGATAGATTTATAGCATTTTTATAATTTTTTTTTTTTACCAGTAATGGCGGCGATCTGCGATTTTTATTGTGACTACGATATTGCGGCGGACACATTTCACACATTTTTGGGACCATTCACATTTATACAGCGATCAGTGCTATAAAAATGCATTGATTACTGTATAAATATGACTGGTAGGGAAGGGGTTAACACTAGGGGGCGATCAAGGGGTTAAATGTGTTCCCTAGATTGTGATTCTTACTGTGGGGGGAGGGGACTGACTGGGGGAGGTGACCGATCGGTGTCCCTATGTATAAGGGACACACCATCGGTCTCCTCTCCCTGACAGGACGTGGATCTCTGTGTTTACACACACAGATCCACGGTCCTGCTCAGTTACTGGGCAATCGCGGGTACCCGGCGGGTATCACGGCCGCCGGGTGCGTGCATCGGGTCCCCAGTGACGCGGCGCGCACCCCCTAGTGGCTTCTAAAGGTGATCACGTCATTTGACGTCCGCCCAGCACAACAGGGTCTTCCGCCCGCCATCATTTGACGGTGGGCGGTTGACAAGCGGTTAAGCTGCAAATGGTAGCGGATCTGGGTGTTTACATGCCACCGTCATGCTGCGCCACTTTACAACTGTGGCAAACACTGCCCAACATGTCGCGATTAGGGCGTGGCCCATTTGAGCGAACAGGGAAGCACCGAAAACACCCCCAAATGCATGCTTGCCGTGGGTTTCTCAGTAAAAATGGGGTTAAAATAGGAAGTGAGGAGGCATCACATTGCCTCCTCATCGCCTGTCAATCATCTCTGAAAACATAGAAATATAGAAAAGTGACCTCAGAAAAGAGACCATTGAGTCTTTTTTATTTTATTTATACATGTTTTTGTATTTTTTTTTTGTTTTATTGTTAACTTTTTTGTCTAAATATAGATTTATGCTTGTCTCAAGCATGTTTGAAGCCAATTACTGTTGACTGACTCAACAACTACCTCTGCTGGGAGTCGATTTCAAGTATCAACTACCCTTTCTGATCTCAACACGGATCACTCTTCAGAGGAGCCGTAGATTTAGATGAACGTCTGGCATATCTATAAACAAAACAAGTCCAGAAGAATTACCTCAGTCATGCAGAACAACAAATGGTCCCTTGTGCACTTTGACCTTTTTTCATCCTTGGTTGCATCTCAGTGATCTCCTGCTGCCTCTTTGTGGCCATCTTCTACTATCTACATACAGTACACTCCAGCAATGGCTGCATGGCATTTCTCAGGGCAGGTTTCCAGATAGTGGAAAAAACAATGGACCATGCTTGAATAATATGTGTTAAAACTCAAAGCCACTTGTAGTCTCCTTCAGAAGCCTTTGTGACAGGGTGACATCGCAACTTGGGAGACAGGGACACACAGGGATGGATTTACTAAAGGCCAATAGACTGTGCACTTTGCAAGTGCAGTTGTTCCAGAGCTTAGTAAATGACCTGCTCTGTGCAGTAGTTTGCACAGAGCAGCCCTGATCCTCCTCTTCTCTGGTCCCTCGCCAGCGCTCCTGGCCCCTCTCTCCTGCTGAGTGCCTCCATAGTAAGCAGCTTGGAATGGGGGCCTGCTGTTCTGCGTGTCCATTCAGACACAAAGCCATGGTTGGGCTCCACCCCATCTCTGTTGTCTCAGCCAATGAGGAAGCAGAGTCCCTGGAGAGCCGAGGCTCTCGTGCACATCACTGGATTGAGATGGGGCTCAGGTAAGTATTGCATAGAGAAGGTTTGTTTTACCTTCAGGCATAAAATGCCTGAAGGTAAAAAAACTTTGAGCCTTTAGAACCCCTCTAAAGCTTCACTTTACAAAGAATACCCCATCACATGCAAGGGTTTAAAAAAAAATAACTAAATTTTTGCTTGCACATGATTGGATGTTTGTAGCACTTCCCCTCATTTACTAAGCTCTGGTGGAGCAACTGCACTTGCACAGTGCCCAGTGTAATTTGCCTTTAGTAAATCCACCCCATAATTGTCACCCTATAAAATAAGTTACCAGTATGCCATCTGTGTCTGATTAGGGAGATTTCCCTTCACTTTCTGTCCTTTAGACAAAACAGGAAGTGAGAGGGATATCTATCCAAAGTGAGAGATAGTTGTCACAGGAACATGTGTCCCTCCAAAGTGAGAGACCCTTGTCACAGGAACATGTGTCCCTCCAATGTGAGAGACAGTTGTCACAGGAACCTGAGTCCCTCCAAAGTGAGAGACAGTTGTCACAGGAACATGAGTCCTTCCAAAGTGAGAGACAGTTGTCACAGGAACATGTGTCCCTCCAAAGTGAGAGACCCTTGTCACAGGAACATGTGTCCCTCCAAAGTGAGAGACAGTTGTCACAGGAACATGAGTCCCTCCAATGTGAGAGACAGTTGTCACAGGAACATGAATCCCTCCAAAGTGAGAGACGGTTGTCACAAGAACATGAGTCCCTCCAAAGTGAGAGACAGTTGTCACAGGAACATGTGTCCCTCCAAAGTGAGAGACCCTTGTCACAGGAACATGTGTCCCTCCAAAGTGAGAGACAGTTGTCACAGGAACATGAGTGCCTCCAATGTGAGAGACAGTTGTCACAGGAACATGAATCCCTCCAAAGTGAGAGACGGTTGTCACAGGAACATGAGTCCCTCCAAAGTGAGAGACAGTTGTCACAGGAACATGAGTCCCTCCAAAGTGAGAGACGGTTGTCACAGGAACATGAGTCCCTCCAAAGTGAGAGACAGTTGTCACAGGAACATGAATCCCTCCAAAGTGAGAGACGGTTGTCACAGGAACATGAGTCCCTCCAAAGTGAGAGACAGTTGTCACAGGAACATGTGTCCCTCCAAAGTGAGAGACAGTTGTCACAGGAACATGAATCCCTCCAAAGTGAGAGACGGTTGTCACAGGAACCTGAGTCCCTCCAAAGTGAGAGACAGTTGTCACAGGAACATGAGTCCCTCCAAAGTGAGAGACAGTTGTCACAGGAACATGAATCCCTCCAAAGTGAGAGACGGTTGTCACAGGAACATG
Source organism: Rana muscosa (assembly GCA_029206835.1). Taxonomy (NCBI): domain Eukaryota; kingdom Metazoa; phylum Chordata; class Amphibia; order Anura; family Ranidae; genus Rana; species Rana muscosa. Next base: position 289,592,575 of record CM055128.1, on the reverse strand, counting down.
AGTCCCTCCAAAGTGAGAGACAGTTGTCACAGGAACATGAATCCCTCCAAAGTGAGAGACGGTTGTCACAGGAACATGTGTCCCTCCAAAGTGAGAGACGGTTGTCACAGGAACATGAGTCCCTCCAAAGTGAGAAACCGTTGTCACAGGAACATGTGTCCCTCCAAAGTGAGAGACAGTTGTCACAGGAACATGAGTCCCTCCAAAGTGAGAGACAGTTGTCACAGGAACATGAATCCCTCCAAAGTGAGAGACGGTTGTCACAGGAACATGTGTCCCTCCAAAGTGAGAGACGGTTGTCACAGGAACATGAGTCCCTCCAAAGTGAGAAACCGTTGTCACAGGAACATGTGTCCCTCCAAAGTGAGAGACAGTTGTCACAGGAACATGAGTCCCTCCAAAGTGAGAGACAGTTGTCACAAGAACATGAGTCCTTCCAAAGTGAGAGACAGTTGTCACAGGAACATGAGTCCCTCCAAAGTGAGAGACGGTTGTCACAGGAACATGAGTCCCTCCAACGTGAGAGACGGTTGTCACAGGAACATGAGTCCCTCCAAAGTGAGAGACGGTTGTCACAGGAACATGAGTCCCTCCAAAGTGAGAGACAGTTGTCACAGGAACATGAGTCCCTCCAAAGTGAGAGACGGTTGTCACAGGAACATGAGTCCCTCCAAAGTGAGAGACAGTTGTCACAGAAACATGAGTCCCTCCAAAGTGAGAGACGGTTGTCACAGGAACATGAGTCCCTCCAAAGTGAGAGACGGTTGTCACAGGAACATGAGTCCCTCCAAAGTGAGAGACGGTTGTCACAGGAACATGAGTCCCTCCAAAGTGAGAGAGACAGTTGTCACAGGAACATGAGTCCTTCCAAAGTGAGAGACAGTTGTCACAGGAACATGAGTCCCTCCAAAGTGAGAGACAGTTGTCACAGGAACATGAGTCCCTCCAAAGTGAGAGACGGTTGTCACAGGAACATGAATCCCTCCAAAGTGAGAGACGGTTGTCACAGGAACATGAATCCCTCCAAAGTGAGAGACGGTTGTCACAGGAACATGAGTCCCTCCAAAGTGAGAGATCGTTGTCACAGGATCATGTGTCCCTCCAAAGTGAGAGACGGTTGTCACAGGAACATGAGTCCCTCCAAAGTGAGAAATCGTTGTCACAGGAACATGAGTCCCTCCAAAGTGAGAGACGGTTGTCACAGGATCATGTGTCCCTCCAAAGTGAGAGACGGTTGTCACAGGAACATGTGTCCCTCCAAAGTGAGAGACAGTTGTCACAGGAACATGAGTCCCTCCAAAGTGAGAGACAGTTGTCACAGGAACATGAGTCCCTCCAAAGTGAGAGATCGTTGTCACAGGAACATGAGTCCCTCCAAAGTGAGAGACGGTTGTCACAGGAACATGAGTCCCTCCAAAGTGAGAGATCGTTGTCACAGGAACATGAGTCCCTCCAAAGTGAGAGACGGTTGTCACAGGATCATGTGTCCCTCCAAAGTGAGAGATGGTTGTCACAGGAACATGTGTCCCTCCAAAGTGAGAGACAGTTGTCACAGGAACATGAGTCCCTCCAAAGTGAGAGACAGTTGACACAGGAACATGAGTCCCTCCAAAGTGAGAGATCGTTGTCACAGGAACATGAGTCCCTCCAAAGTGAGAGACGGTTGTCACAGGAACATGAGTCCCTCCAAAGTGAGAGACGGTTGTCACAGGATCATGTGTCCCTCCAAAGTGAGAGACGGTTGTCACAGGAACATACGTCCCTCCGTTTTGCCTTAATTTCTCATTTAAAAAGCATCAGAGGCAAGCCTATGGCAAAGACTGAGCAGCTTACTGCCATGCTGAATCATTTAGCAAAGCTCACAATTAAAAGCTACAAAATGCTAAATGCAAAATCTGCCCCTCTCCCCGAGAAACGCCTGCTAATGCTCTCTACATATAATCAGTGTGATCGGAGTGCACTGCTGGTAATACTATAATATTCACATGGAAATGTACAATTACAGGAGCTGTTCAATCCACTCTTAAAAATCAGACTACATATAAAAGGAAGCTTATTTGAAGGTAAATTTGTGGTTCTTTTCCTCGGAGATATGATTTCACCAAATTTTAGATGAAATTCGTGAAGACGTTCCGTTTTTGTTCTGAGTCTATCTCCTTGGTAGCAGCTCTCAATCTGCCTTTGGGGACAGAAAATGTAGCTATAGACAGTGAAGAGTATAATGACCCTGATTAGCTGTAATAGCCTCCGCTCTCTTATTTAGGGGGGAAAAAATATTGCCTTTCAAAGGCAATGCGCTATTACAAAACATACTGCAATTCTAAGATGGTCAGAAGGGCGGGCGTACGCCATTTCCATTACCATGCATTTAATAACAAAAAGCATTTTCCATACTGCAGCAGTCCGGATTCCAAAGAGTGGTGTGCAATGGTAACTGTTACCATGACAACAATGGCTTTGCAAAAATAAGTTTAGAGAACTTTTAGGCTTTTTCAAGAAGAAAGAAAAAGGGAGGAGTGCTGGGTGTACAGCGGGCAATGCAGAGGCCATGTTGTAAGATTGGTCATCTTGCATAGCTGGAGACGAGGATTCAGTTCCCAAAATCAGTGCAATCTGTAATTGTTTTCTGTGTGAATTTTTTGTTACGTCTTTTCCTCCCAAAGAACAACTACCTTTTTAAAGTGACTGTCTAAATAAAAAAATAAAAAAAAGCTAATTGAGAAAGGTAAAAACCTTGTTATTTAAGTGGTGTCCTATGGAAACCTAATGCAAACCTACACACGATCAGATTTTCCGACGGAATTCCGTTCAAGCTGTCTTGCATACACACTGTCACACCAAATTCCGACCGTCAAGAACGCGGTGACGCACAACACTATGACGAGTCCAGAAAAATGAAGTTCAATGCTTCCGAGTGTAGCGGGTATATGCTTTCCTATTTTTGAATCTGGTGGGGAAACTGTGATGTGTGGTTCCCTGGGGCCCATCGGGTGGCGCTGTCGCTTTGGGCCCGGGGTTGAGCCATCGTTGCGGTGTCGTATCTCTTTTGGCCTCTCTCAGCGGTTGTATGGTGGGGCGGGGAACCCGCCGTGCTTGCTGGGAGAGGGTATAAAGGGGCGGCCATTTTTGGTGGTGGGGAGTCGAGTCGAGGCGGAGCCCCAGGCACTTTCAGCCTGAGGGCGGTGGTCGTGTTGGAGTCCTGGGCGGTCTAGGCCTAGAGGACGTTCGGAGATCGTGTTCCATCCCAGGCACCTTGAGCTTGGGGTGAGGTACTCGGATGGAGGTCTGGAGCTCAGTGCCCACCACTGAGTTCCGCGAGGGAAGGAGGTCCTAGGGAACCCCGGGAGTGGGTACCCGAATCCGGAAGGCGTAATGGACCGGTGGGAGATACTTGCTTGAAGACCTGGTGCAGCATATTGCCAGTGACAGGTGAGCCTCCCATCGGAGACCGCCTAGAAGGAAATTCCCCCTCGCTCAGAGACCGCAACCCACTTTCAGGAAGGAAAGTGGAGAGTTTGTTGTGTCTGGGGCCTATTCGTTCCCACACCCCCCCCCCCTGTCTGTTCTATAGAGAAAAGTTCAACTGTTGTGTATACTCTGTTATCGGAAGAATAAAGGAGTGTTGGACTTTATGCTCATTTTCTGGCAGACATTGTTCCAAAGGAGGTGGAGGCTCTGATGCAGGACACCGGCCTGGAGGTAAAAGAACTTTGCTCACACCACACAACTACTTGCGGTGAAGGCTTGGCGTAGTGACCTCTCTCTCTCTCTCCTCTAAAGTAACCCCTAGACAAGAGACAGACGAGCTGAACCGAGAGTGAGAGGGAGGAGGGTGCTACACGTGGGGGCCCGGGTCCGGGATGGTGTTCATGCTACAATGGAGTTTGGACGTGTCTGCCCGGAGGAGTTACGAGTAGGCCGGCCATCATTGGCCAAAGTGCATCCCTGCTCGAAGTCGTGGACATGACCCGGTGAAGGGAAAGGCCCGCGCAGAAGAGCGAGAAAAGGGGGGAGCTCAGCCGTGTGAAGTAGTACACGTGGGGGCTTCTATTTGCACTGCGCCACCAGGCACACCCCCATCGCTTAGTTCGTGGGCGTGACTCAGAAAGAAAATAAGAAAAGCCTGCGAACTGGAGCAAAGGGGAGGGGTTCGATACGTGTGAAGGACTACACGTGGGACTTGGCGCAAAAATTGGCAGTGCGCACTGCAGGCTTGGCGTAGTGACCTCTCTCTCTCTCTCCTCTAAAGTAACCCCTAGACAAGAGACAGACGAGCTGAACCGAGAGTGAGAGGGAGGAGGGTGCAACACGAGCATGTGTCGACTTGATTCTGAGCACGCGTGTTTTTTTCTCCATCGGAGTTCCATACAGACAAACGGATAGAATTTTTTTTCGTTGGGAAAAAAAGAGAACATGTTCTCTTTCTAACTCCGTCGGAATTTCCGATGGAAAAAGTCCGATGGGGCACGCACACGGTCGGAATATCCGATGAAAAAATTCTGTCTGACTTTTTTCTTCGGAAATTCCGACCGTGTGTACAAGGCATTAGGCTCCTCTAGAGGTTGGTAGAGGTTCCTTGAGCTGTGGTTGACTGACCCTACCTTTTAAGTTCTGGGGTCTACACCACTTGGCAGAGCCAGCGTCATGACAGCTATGGTCTTTTCATCTGTTTGTACGGGTGGCATTATGACCACCAATGTAAGGGCCATTTTTCCCTTTGACCTCTGATGAATTGCTTTTTTCAGGGATTCCCAGAGATCTGACATTTATTTCAAGGGTTCCTCGGGTAAAAATGTTGAGAAAGGCTGGTTTTCACTTACAGTACTATATATTCTCGAGTATAAGCCGACCCGAATATAAGCCGAGGCAACTAATTTTACCAGAAAAAAAATTGGAAAACATAGTATAAGCACCGATTTTTAAAGCCGGGCACCCCTTCCATAGACTCCCATGTTAAACGTCAGTCTAGTCATGGGCACAGTGAGGCATGCACATGGGCACAGTGAGGCACAGTGAGGCATGCAGATGGACACCCTAGGCTTATACTCGAGTCAATACATTTTCCCAGGTTTTTGTGGTAAAATTAGGTGCCTCGGGTCGGCGTATACTCGAGTATATACGGTAAGTGTGCTAGTTGCCACTCTCTGCTCTGCCCCTCCTGCACTTACAGGAGGCTAGCTAGGGAGGGGGGCAGGAGCAGCTGGCTCAGGCTCTCAGCAACGTGATGAGAGAATAAGCCAGCTGCCGGTCATGTACCTGGGTGGATCCTGACATTATTGTGGGGATCCTTCCAGATCCTAAAGCAGGTCTATGTCAACAGCAGGCTTAGGTTAGTAACTTTTTTTTTTTTTTATACCAGTGACAGAGTCGCTTTAACTGAAAATGTGTGTGTTTGTACAGTATGTTAGAAACATGAAAACTCTAAGTGCCTCGGTTCCTTCTACTCTGTAGACGGCTACATAATGGAGTTGATTCACGAAGGGAATAGGGGCTGCTCACTTAGCAAGGTGAAAGTTTACTGAACTTAATAAATAAGATGATGCTGTTTTTATTTTAATCAACCGATTGAATGTTAGCGAAAATGCAGATTTTTGTTTAATTTCCTTTGCACATTATTAGGTATTCAAAGTGAACAAAGGTCCACCTAGTTTAATATATTTGACTTTGCAAAGTGAAAAAAAAACACTTTTTAAAGAAAACAACCTCTACTTCTTTCAAGCCCATTGTATTGTAAATATATAAAAAGGGAAACAAATACAGTGCCTTGAAAAAGTATTCATACCCCTTGACATTTTACACATTTTGTAATGCTACAACCGAAAACTAAAATGTATTTTATTGGGATTTTATGTGATAGACCAACACAATGTGGCAAATAATTGTGAAGTGGAAGGAAAATTATAAATTGAAAAAAGTTTTTTTACAAATAAATACTTGAAAAGTGTGGCGTGCATTTATATTCAGTCCCCTTTACTCTGATACCCTTAACTAAATTCTAGTGGAACCAAATGCCTTCAGAAGTCACCTAATTAGTAAATAGAGTCCTCCTGTGTGTAATTTAATCTCAGTATAAATATAGCTGTTCTGTGAAGCCTTCAGAGGTTTGTTAGAGAACCTTCATGAACAAACAGCATCATGAAGGCCAAGGAACCCACCAGACAGGTCAGGGACAAAGTTATGCAGAAGTTAAATGCAGGGTTAGGTTATAAAAAAAAAAAAAAATATTCCACGCTTTGAACATCTTACAGAGCACTGTTCAATTCATCATCTGAAAATGGAAAGAGTATGGCACAACTACAAACCTACCAAGAGAGGTCAGAGTTGGAAGCCGCACAGAGTTGATGGGAAGATGGATGGAGCCAAATACAGAGCAATCTTAGAAAAAAACCTGTTAAGCCGTGTACACACGATCGGTTTCACAGATGAAAACAGTCCGATGGACTGTCATCATCGGACGAACCGATCATGTGTGGGCCCCATCGGTCTTTTTTCCATCAGTGTGAAAAAAATAGAACATGTTTTAAATTTTTCCGATGGGAAAAAAAATGATAGCAAAATCTGATCGTCTGTGTGGAACTCCATCGGATAAAAAAACCCACGCATGCTCAGACTGAATTATGAGACTCGTTCTGGTAAAACTAGCGTTTGTAATGGAGAGAGCACATTCGTCACGCTGTAATGGACTGAAAAGCACGGAGACTGAAAAGCGCAAATCGGCTCCCACCAAACTTTTACTAAGACGCGGTAACACAAAATCAGCAAAAGCAGCCCAAAGGGTGGCGCCATTGGATTTGATCTTCCCCTTTATAGTGCCGTCATACGTCACGGCGTTTGGGACGATTGGTTTTTTGACTGATGGTGTGTAGGCAAGACTGATGGAAGTCAGCTTCATCGGATTTCCGATGGAAAAATCCATCGGATTAGAATCCATAGGACAGGGGTCTCAAACTGGCGGCCCTCCAGCTGTTGCGGAACTACAAGTCCCATCATGCCTCTGCCTGTGGGAGTCATGCTTGTAACTGTCAGCCTTGCAATGCCTCATGGGAATTGTAGTTCTGCAACAGCTGGAGGGCCACCAGTTTGAGACCTCTGCCATAGGAAATCCGACTGTGTGTACAGGGCTTAAGAGACTGCAAAAGACTTGAGACTGGGGCGGAGGTTCACCTTCCAGCAGGACAACAACCCTAAACATACAGCCAGAGCTACAATGGAATGGTTTAGATCAAAGCATATTCATGTGTTAGAATGACCCAGTCAAAGTCCAGACCTAAATCTAATTGAGAATCTGTGGCAAGACTTAGAAATTGCTGATCACAGACGCTCTCCATCCAATCTGACAGAGCTTGAGCTATTTTGCAAAGAAAAATGGGGAGAAATGTCCCTCTCTAGATGTGCAAATCTGGTAGAGACATCCCCAAAAAGACTTGTAGCTGTAATTGCAGAGAAAGGTGTTTCTACAAAGTATTGACTCAGGGGGGCGCTATACAAATGTACCCCCCACACTTTTCACATATTTATTTGTAAAAAATGTTAAAAAACATTTATCATTTCCCTTCCACTTCACAACTATGTGCCACTTTGTGTTGGTCTATCACATAAAATCCCAATAAAATACATTTACGTTTTTGGTTGTAACATGACAAAATGTTGAAAATGTCAAGGGGTATGAATACTTTTTTCAAGACACTGTACATTGTAAAAACTAGAAAGTCATGCTATTTGACTCAACTAACCTGTCAGTGAATTCTGTAAATTAGGGTGACCATACCCAACAAAATGAATCCATTCATACAAAAAAAAAAAACCCCTAGAGCTGGCTGGGGGCTGGTGTAATAAGCTGGGGTGCTGGAATCAGACAACCAGGATAATGTGCTGGACTTGGAAGACAAACAGATCAGCTTCTGGGCTCCGGCTCTAGATACAGAGCTCTATAGCACAATGCTTCCTTGTGCTTACATAGAAAATCACAACGATGGAAAACCTGATGTCATCAGGATTTCTTGAAGGCACCGATTGCCATCTTGGAGCAGGGCAAAGAAGATCCACATGTACCTTGTCACTCCATACAACAAGAGATTCCTATAATAAGAACTGTCTGGAGAATTGGATCAGGTCACGTCATAAAGAAATAATTGATAAAAAAAGAATTGAAAAGTAAATAAACACATACATGAAGCGTACAAGGTCAGTCTCCCTCCAATACCCATTAAACCCTCAGGTCTGAAAAAACACATTGGATGCTCTGGATGATATGCGTGTTGACGTCATGAACACCAACTACTCTTGCAAGCCTATGCAATGGCATTCATAAACCACGCCCCTTCTACACAAACCCAACTCATTCTTATATGTGTGCTACAATACAAATCAAGGCAAACAAAGCCAAATGAAAGTCCCCTCACTCCCAAGAACAAGAACGACTTTATGTCGGGAGGCTACAAAGGCGAAAAGTCATCTGGTGCAAAACTGACATCTTCAAAAGGAAAACAAAATCTGGCTTTACGAGGAGAAAAAAGTGGTGGTCCTGAAGTAGTTAAATCAATTTGAGCATTGCATGAGATAATTGGCCAGGGGTCAAGAGCAGAGTTCTTTACAGACTTTGAAATACTTCACTTTGATGATTCTGTTTACTGAAAAAAAGTGATAAAAAAACATTCAATCCTCCCCAATTCCTGGTCCTTCTGCAGTGTATACTGTCACACTGACCTATGAAGACACCTTCTATATATATATATATAGGGATGCAATTTAATTACCTATATTATGTGGATTATCCAGAATCAATTCATTGTATGTATGTATAACACTGGTGATCATGCAGTATCTGAAAGGTTTTACACTTAATGGCTTATGTGATATGGCAAAGTGTAGTGTCTCATCACACCCAAAGTGTAGTGTCTCATCACAACCAAAGTGTAGTGTCTCATCACAACCAAAGTGTAGTGTCTCATCACAACCAAAGTGTAGTGTCTCATCACAACCAAAGTGTAGTGTCTCATCACAACCAAAGTGTAGTGTCTCATCACACCCAAAGTGTAGTGTCTCATCACAACCAAAGTGTAGTGTCTCATCACAACCAAAGTGTAGTGTCTCATCACACCCAAAGTGTAGTGCCTCATCACACCCAAAGTGTAGTGTCTCATCACAACCAAAGTGTAGTGTCTCATCACACCCAAAGTGAGGTGTCTCATCACAACCAAAGTGTAGTGTCTCATCACACCCAAAGTGTAGTGTCTCATCACAACCAAAGTGTAGTGTCTCATCACACCCAAAGTGTAGTGTCTCATCACACCCAAAGTGTAGTGTCTCATCACACCCAAAGTGTAGTGTATCATCACACCCAAAGTGTAGTGTCTCATCACAACCAAAGTGTAGTGTCTCATCACAACCAAAGTGTAGTGTCTCATCACAACCAAAGTGTAGTGTCTCATCACAACCAAAGTGTAGTGTCTCATCACACCCAAAGTGTAGTGTCTCATCACAACCAAAGTGTAGTGCCTCATCACAACCAAAGTGTAGTGTCTCATCACAACCAAAGTGTAGTGCCTCATCACAACCAAAGTGTAGTGTCTCATCACAACCAAAGTGTAGTGCCTCATCACAACCAAAGTGTAGTGTCTCATCACAACCAAAGTGTAGTGTCTCATCACAACCAAAGTGTAGTGTCTCATCACACCCAAAGTGTAGTGTCTCATCACACCCAAAGTGTAGTGTCTCATCACAACCAAAGTGTAGTGTCTCATCACACCCAAAGTGTAGTGTCTCATCACACCCAAAGTGTAGTGTCTCATCACACCCAAAGTGTAGTGTCTCATCACAACCAAAGTGTAGTGTCTCATCACAACCAAAGTGTAGTGCCTCATCACAACCAAAGTGTAGTGTCTCATCACACCCAAAGTGTAGTGCCTCATCACAACCAAAGTGTAGTGTCTCATCATAACCAAAGTGTAGTGTCTCATCACACCCAAAGTGTAGTGCCTCATCACAACCAAAGTGTAGTGTCTCATCACAACCAAAGTGTAGTGTCTCATCACAACCAAAGTGTAGTGTCTCATCACAACCAAAGTGTAGTGTCTCATCACAACCAAAGTGTAGTGTCTCATCACACCCAAAGTGTAGTGTCTCATCACACCCAAAGTATAGTGTCTCATCACACCCAAAGTGTAGTGCCTCATCACAACCAAAGTGTAGTGTCTCATCACACCCAAAGTGTAGTGTCTCATCACAACCAAAGTGTAGTGTCTCATCACAACCAAAGTGTAGTGTCTCATCACACCCAAAGTGTAGTGTCTCATCACACCCAAAGTGTAGTGTCTCATCACACCCAAAGTGTAGTGTCTCATCACAACCAAAGTGTAGTGTCTCATCACAACCAAAGTGTAGTGTCTCATCACACCCAAAGTGTAGTGTCTCATCACACCCAAAGTATAGTGTCTCATCACACCCAAAGTGTAGTGCCTCATCACAACCAAAGTGTAGTGTCTCATCACACCCAAAGTGTAGTGTCTCATCACAACCAAAGTGTAGTGTCTCATCACAGCCAAAGTGTAGTGTCTCATCACACCCAAAGTGTAGTGTCTCATCACAACCAAAGTGTAGTGTCTCATCACAACCAAAGTGTAGTGTCTCATCACACCCAAAGTGTAGTGTCTCATCACAACCAAAGTGTAGTGTCTCATCACAACCAAAGTGTAGTGTCTCATCACAACCAAAGTGTAGTGTCTCATCACACCCAAAGTGTAGTGTCTCATCACAACCAAAGTGTAGTGTCTCATCACACCCAAAGTGTAGTGTCTCATCACAACCAAAGTGTAGTGTCTCATCACAACCAAAGTGTAGTGTCTCATCACAACCAAAGTGTAGTGCCTCATCACAACCAAAGTGTAGTGTCTCATCACAACCAAAGTGTAGTGTCTCATCACACCCAAAGTGTAGTGTCTCATCACAACCAAAGTGTAGTGTCTCATCACACCCAAAGTGTAGTGTCTCATCACAACCAAAGTGTAGTGTCTCATCACACCCAAAGTGTAGTGTCTCATCACAACCAAAGTGTAGTGTCTCATCACACCCAAAGTGTAGTGTCTCATCACAACCAAAGTGTAGTGTCTCATCACACCCAAAGTGTAGTGTCTCATCACACCCAAAGTGTAGTGTCTCATCACACCCAAAGTGTAGTGTCTCATCACAACCAAAGTGTAGTGCCTCATCACAACCAAACAAACCACAGAAAAAGCAAACTGACTCGTTGGTTGCTGAGCATTATCACCAGTCCTTGGTTGTTTTTACCAACAGAGATGGATCTATCTATTTACTCTATCTATCTATCTATCTATCTATCTATCTATCTATCTATCTATCTATCTATCTATCTATGTATCTATCAGTCTATCTATCTGTCTATCTATGTATCAGTCTATGTATCAGTCTATCTATCAGTCTATCTATCTATCTATCAGTCTATCTATCTGTCTATCTATGTATCAGTCTATGTATCAGTCTATGTATCAGTCTATCTATCAGTCTATCTATCTATCTATCTATCAGTCTATCTATCTATCAGTCTATCTATCAGTCTATCTATCTATCTATCTATCTATCAGTCTATCTATCTATCAGTCTATCTATCTATCTATCTATCTATCTATCTATCTGTCTATCTATCTATCTATCTATCTGTCTGTCTGTCTGTCTATCTATCTATCTATCTATCTATCTATCTATCTATCTGTCTGTCTGTCTGTCTGTCTGTCTATCTATCTATCTATCTATCTATCTATCTATCTATCTATCTATCTATCTATCAGTCTATCTATCTATCTATCTATCTATCTATCTATCTATCTATCTATCTATCTATCTATCTATCAGTCTATCAGTCTATCTATCAGTCTATCTATCTATCTATCTACCGTAATTCAGACCTTCTTAGCCAGCCAGTACGGAATACATATAACCACCAAGTTCGACAATTTTATAGAAATGAAAAATTGATCTGGCAATAAGGAAAAATGTCCAATTTGTGGAAGTTATATCTGATCCATAATTGACCCGGAGATAAAACCTTGCTGTTCTTGGTTAGAATGCTTTGGAAGTCGTAGACAGACAAAGACAAAACACTCAGAGAAGTTCTATACAGAATCTAGCAGACACCCCTAAGGAACTTGGGAACCTTGGCTCCTATTGACAGTAGGAAAAGGCTCATCAAGGTAAGGCGCCAAGCTTTAATTTTTCGGCCACAGGGTCTACCTTGTATATGTCCAGTTTTTACCATATTAATGCACATCTCCGGAGCCAGCCAATCCATTGTAGAAGACAGCAGGCACTTTTCCATAGACGGGGAACATTCACATACATGCTATGAATGACATCTCATGAAAAGCTAAAAAAGATGTTAAGCACTGGCTGGCTCCTGGAAAATGTCTGCTGTTTTTTTATGCAGGGGCATATTGAAGTAGAAAGGCAGACAGAGACAGGCAGGCAAAGAAAAAAGAAGAGGAAGGGAATGAGAGAGAGAAACACGCAGAAATATGCACCCGCCAATATCATTAAGCGGAGCTGTTCAGTGCTGGAAATTGTATGCTGAACGAGAGAGAGGGGTTAAAACTAACAATAAAAGTGCTTTGACAAAAAGGTAATGTCATGCAGCACAGCCCTATAATGAAGAGCAAGCAGAGATAAGTATACTTAATTTATTAAACATCTCCATCGTCTCATGAAAAGTACATCACGCCGCTGCCGCTAAGTGCAGAAAAGCAAAAGGCAAAACTGAATGCTGTATATTACTTGCTTAAAAAGCCTCCTTGCATTTCTACATGTTCCATATAATGCCAACTGTTTGCAGCACATCATAGCATTACCAGGACTAGACACTTTGTCAACAGCTATAAAATTCAACTGCAAGAACTGTCAAATAATTCAAACGGACCAGATTCCACAGCGGTCTATATTTTCCCTTATTCCAAAACATGAGTGGCAAACTGAAAGGCCGAATTCTTTTGCCAAAAAATTGGATTTTTTTTTTTTTTAACCGCTTAAACCCCGAACCATTTGGCTGGCCAAAAGACCGGAGCACTTTTTGCGAGTCGCTTTAACTGACAATTGTGCGGTCGTGCGACGTGGCTCCCAAACAAAATTGACGTATTTTTTTTCCCACAAACAGAGCTTTCTTTTGGTGGTATTTGATCACCTCTGCGGTTTTTCTTTTTTGCGCTATAAACAAAAATAGAGCGACAATTTTGAAAAAAAACAACAATATTTTTTAATTTTTGCTATAATACATATCCCCAAAAAATATATAAAAAAACAAATGTTTTCCTTAGTTTAGGCCGATATGTATTCTTCTACATATTTTTGGTAAAAAAAAAATAAAAAAAAATCGCAATAAGCGTTTATTGATTGGTTTGCGCAAAAGTTATAGCATCTACAAAATAGGGAATCGTTTTATGGCATTTTTATTAATCTTTTTTTTTTTTACTAGTAATGGCGGCGATCAGTGACTGCGACATTATGGCGGACACATCGGACACTTTTGGCGCTACAGGGAGTCCCCGAGTTACGAACACAATAGGGACTGTAGGTTTGTTCGTAAGTGGAAGTTGTTCGTAAGTCGCATTTGTAAGTGTAACTTCCGGTGGGAACACTGCATTCGTAAGTGTAACTGCCGCCTGTGCATGGATGTGGGATGTTCCGGGCGCTTGTTATGTTATCTGGGGCATAGTATGGCAGTGCGGAATGTGTCCGGAGGTGTTCGAAGGTATACAGGACCAGCGTGGAGCACAAGTGGCTGGCATTTAAGGCCATTCGTAAGTAGGAGTCGTTCGTAACACGGGTGTTCGTAACTCAGGGACTGTATTTTGGGACCATTCTCATTTACACAGCGATCAGTGCTATAAATATGCACTTATTACTGTGTAAATGTGACTGGCAGTGAAAGGGTTAACCACTAGGGGGCTAGGAAGGGGATAAGTGTGTCCTAGGGAGTGATTCTAACTGTTAGGGGGCGAGGCTACAAATGACACATCACTGATCGCTGTTCCCGATGAGAGGGAACATTCGATGAGTGACATGTCACTAGGAAGATCGGGGAGATGTTGTGTTTACACTAACATCTCCCCAATCTTTAGCTCTGTGACGCGATTGCAGGACACCAGCAGACATCAAGTCCGCGGGCACGGTCACGCGGCGGCAAATTTAAAGGGACGTACCGCTATGCCCATTTGCCTGTCCGTGCCATTCTGTCGACGTATATGTGTGTGCGCTGGTCGGCAAGTGGTTAATAAATCTCGCTCAGCCGTTCTCAACCTTTTCAACATAGAGGAACCCTTAAAATAACTTTCCGATCTCAGGAAACCCCTGCTAAAAATGACTATATCTACATCTCATGATACATTAGTGTGATGGTCGGTGGGAAGAACGTTCCTTACACTTGTGGTCATTGGAAAGAATTCCCTTCTTACAGATAGCTAAAAAGATAAAAGATGGGAACTTATCTGAGAAGTAGAAATTGTTCATTACTCAAGGAACCCCTGGCAACCTGTGGAGGAACCCTAGGGTTTCATGGAACGCTAGTTAAGAAGCCCCGGTCCAGCTGGGGGAGTCAGGAAGGCTTATGGCCAGGTTGAGAAACCCAGAAAGAAGTTTTACACCAGGACTAAATTAAAGAGTTGCCAACATCCCGTATGTTACTGGAACAAAAGAAGGTGTCCCCCTAACTAGGGGCTGGGACTTTTTAAGGAAAACAAAAATTATAAACAAAAAATTGTTAAGAGTATAAAGTAATTTAATCTGATAATGTAAACGTAGCCAACCATGTGGCGACCAAAGCTGACTGTAGAATACAATTCATATACAGTAAGGTGCATAAAAACAAGAAATACAGATACAAATTGTCTGTGGTTGAGCCAACGCGTTTCAGGGAATGTTCCCTTTCATCAGGGGCGTGTCCTTGTTGGAGATTTGAATAGCATCTGATGTATCTGCCAACCAGTGAGTCCAGATGGAAAACTGCAAACAATGTCCTGATAAGGACAAAGGTTGACTGAACAATGGACTAATAGTTAAAGATCAATAAAAGACCGCTTAGTCAGGCTGCAACAATAAACTATGTCAAGATCTCACCGATGTCCATAACTGGTCATTGAAGACCATAGGGAAAAGGGTAGAGCCCCGTCAGTGGGCTTGTGACAATTTCTGTTGGGAGCAGCAGACTGATATGCGGTCTTGTCTTAACAGAAGGCAGTGTGTGGGGTTGAGAAACCAACTTACTGAGGAACAAACTATTTCAGTTGCTGAGGAACTACAAGTTCCAGCAGTTTTCATCAACCAGAGACGACCTAGCACCTTAGAGGAGAACTGGGCCTTAGGACCTGACACAAGTGCTAGTGGAAATCATAAAAGGCAGCAAGGCATTAAAATATCAAACTGCGTTGACTACGTGATTCCTTCAGCCTAAATGATTCTGCCACTGGCTGCGAGGAAACTGCTAGTTTTCTAAATCTAAAAATAATGTAGGATTTTGGGAAGTGTGGACTCGGTAAGAGCGCGCACTCGGTAAGAGCGCGCACTCGGTAAGAGCGCGGACTCGGTAAGAGCGCGCACTCGGTAAGAGCGTGCACTCGGTAAGAGCGTGGACCCGGTAAGAGCGCGGACTCGGTAAGAGCGTGGACCCGGTAAGAGCGCGCACTCGGTAAGAGCGTGCACTCGGTAAGAGCGTGGACCCAGACGAGCCTGAAACTTCTCCTTTGTGATTTTAGCAGTCAGGTTTTGAAGCGGATCTGTCAAAGGGGTCAAAGATACACAATGTTCTTGCTGTACAAAGCCTGTTAAGCGGTGACAGCACAGAAGTTGATGTAGCCCTAGCTATCACATTAGGCACTTCCCCACAAATACCTTCTACACTTGCACCAAAGACCTCCTCAAAAAAAGATTGACCCTTTCCTTCAGACAAAACTACTTTAACAAGGACTCTCTGGGGTGTATACAGCTGATGACGCCACAGAGGCTGAAAAACAACAATAATATATTATTCAGCTGAAAACCTCAGAACTAATGTATTTCATGGACTAGGAAAGCACCAACATATACCAGAGTGTCTTGTGATTAATACAGGAAGAAAGACGAATGCTAAATATTGGTTGAATGTATTTGGAAAGTAGACATCTGCTTTAGATTTTGATGCATATGCTGCCGTTATTATAATGTACGATATTAATACATTAAAATGTCTACATATATTTATATTATTTATACAAGACATCTTAAGGTTTGTCTGAAGGAAGCAAAAAGACTTTCAATTATAAAACTGTCACTGTGGAGCCACCCGACTTTCTTACGCCGAACAGGGGCAACAGACCGTTTACTGCAAATGGAACACAGACGGTAAATGAGGATCCACTCATAGCTTAATTCACATAAGGCAATCAGATGAATATTTATGATGCGACGGATGCAATTTTTAACTCAGATTTGGTGGGGGGGGGGGGGGGGTTTGATCATTAAAAGCGAAGAACCTGTCCTAGAAATGAGACAAAATCAGGCAGCTCTTGTCTAATACACATGTGTACGTTGAAAGGGAACCATTTATTTCATTATGTAGTCAAGTTATACGGCTTTTCTCAATCTAAAATCATTTTTAGGTCTCAGGGGACTTCTGCAAAAATAAATCAGTCAGGGAAAATGCCCTTTACATTGATGGTGAGAAGAATGTACTCCTTACAGTAGTGGTCAGATTGCCACCCTTACTGACAGCTAAAAAGACCATTGGTGTCATGCTGGTGGCTCTGCCAAGTGGCAGGACACCTGGTACTACTATACAGGAACCATCAGACTGCGGGTCAATCAGCCACAGCTCAATGAACCCCTGGCCACCCAAAGAGGAACCATCACATTGGAGGGTCAATCAATGAACCCCTGGCCAACCAAATAGGAACCATCACATTGGAGGTCAATCGATGAACCCCTAGCCACGCAAAGAGGAACCATCACACCGGAGGTCAATCAATGAACCCCTGGCCACGTAAAGAGGAACGATCACACCGGAGGCCAATCAATGAACCCCTGGTCACCCAAAGAGGAGCCATCACATTGGAGGTCAATCAATGAACCCCTGGCCACCCAAAGAGGAACCATCACATTGGAGGCCAATCAATGAACCCCTGGCCACCCAAAGAGGAGCCATCACATTGGAGGTCAATCAATGAACCCCTGGTCACCCAAAGAGGAACCATTGCATTGGAGGCCAATCGATGAACCCCTGGCCACCCAAATAGATACCATCAGATTGGAGGTCAATCAGTGAACCCCTGGCCATGCAAAGAGGAACCATCACACCGGAGGGCAATAAATGAACCCCTGGCCACCCAAAGAAGAGACATCACATTGGAGGTCAATCAATTAACCACTGGCCACCCAAAGACAAGACATCACATTGGAGGTCAATCAATGAGCCCCTGACCAACCAAAGAGCAACCATCACATTGACGGTCAATCAATGAGCCTCTGGCCACCCAAAGAGGAACCATCACATTGGAGGTCAATCAATGAACCCTTGGCCACCCAAAAAGTGTCTAATACACATGTGTACTTTGAAAGGGAACCATTTATTTCATTATGTAGTCAAGTTATACTGCTTTGCTCAATCTTTAATCATTTTTAGGTCTCAGGGGACTTCTGCAAAAATAAAACAAGTCAGGGAAAATATGCCCCTTACATTGATGGTGGGACGAATGTAGAGCTGCAACTAATGATTATTTTTATAATTGATTAGTTGGCCGATTTATTGTTTCGATTAATCGGTTAATAACCTTTAAAAAAAAAAAGTAATTTTGCTGTGATTTGCATTTTTACATTTTTTTTGCCCAATTTGTTGTTGGCCAGATTAAAAAACACAAATTGCCGCAAAAACGCATTACATGCTTTTCTGCAGGTTCTCCATTGAAGTAGATTAGTATATCGAACCAAAAAAACAAAATAGCACCGTTTTGCGTTAAAAAAAGTCCTTGCCCTTTCCAAATATGCAGCAGCTGAAAAAATCATGGATGTGAACGTGTCCCATAGGAAACCATGTAAATGAACTGTAGTGTGTTTCTGCAAAAAGCACCAAAAAACACAGAGGAGTGACCCAGGCCTGAGATGTTTAGTAACATAATGGGGTTAAAAAAACAAAAATTAGTACAAAAAGAGCAAATAATCGCTACTGTAAGGGGTTAATTTTTTACGGTGGGACAGTGAAATTAATATTTACAGTAGCGATTTGCTCTTTTTGTACTATAAAGGGCTAATTTTTTATTTTTTTTAACCCCATTATGTTACTGGCCGATTAATCGATTATGAAAATAGTAATCGATTAATTTAATAATCGATTAGTTGCCGATTAATCGATTAGTTGTTTCGGCCCTAGACGAATGTACTCCTTACAGTAGTGGTCAGATTGCCACCCTTACTGACAACTAAAAAGACCATTTGTGTCGTGCTGGTAGCTCTGCCATGTGGCAGTACACCTGGTACTATACAGGAACCATCAGACTGAGGGTCAATCAGCTGCAGCTCGATGAACCCCTGGCCATGCAAAGGGGAACCATCAGGTTGGAGGTCAATCAATGAACCCCTGGCCACCCAAAGAGGAACCATCAGGTTGGAGTTCAATCAATGAACCCCTGGCCACCCAAAGAGGAACCATCACGTTGGAGGTCAATCAATGAACCCCTGGCCACCCAAAGAGGAACCATCACGTTGGAGGTCAATCAATGAACCCCTGGCCACCCAAAGAGGAACCATCACGTTGGAGGTCAATTAATAAACCCCTGGCCACCCAAAAAGGAACCATAACATTGGAGGTCAATCTATGAACCCCTGGCCTCCCAAAGAGGTGCCATAAGGTTCCACTGAACCCTGGCTGAGAATGGCTGCTTTGATAGGTCATATAGGCTACATTACACCTGCGCTAATTTATTAAAAATAAAACCACTCTGTGTAGGTAATGTAAGATGATTGCATTCTTTATTCATTCCAAATGTCCTCCTATATAGATGGTTTCAGTTGTGGTGTTAAGGGATGGCTCAAAGTGCCGAGTGTGCCCACTTCCAGGTATAAGCACAGGTGGGCTAATCAATCAGCATCATTGTAAAAGCCCCCCTAGCTCACCTGTGAAGTCCTGGAGAGGAGCACACCTACTAAGCTTTGATGGATGCAGCTCTTAAAGATTCTCCTAGATAAAGTAGATTTTGGATGGGCAAGGAGAGGAAAAAAAAAGAAAAGTCTGCAGACGGCTCAAATCACTGAACCAGAGAAGACGGGGAGAGAAAGCGTTTTCACAAAAAGGTGGAATTTAACATTCCAATAAAGATCGCTCTGCCTTGTGACTGATACACAAATGTCCAGTTATCAGTCGATAACGCTTCCTTATTTTTTCCTCCCTGACAGAACACATTCTAAGAGCCCGGCGTAGCGAAGTGTTCCATTCTTGGCAAGGCGCGTGTGCCGTAGAGGGAGTCCCTGCCGCCTCGGCGACACTTTGCAAAGCACGGAAATGTTTTGTGCCGTTGTATCTTGATCATCGTCACCCCATTCAGCAGCTGAGGAATCCGCAGAGGATTCCAAGCCGGAGCTTCTCTGCATTCAGTCTATTGAAAAAGGCAGAAGATCTTTACTACATTCCGCCGCTGCCATTCGCTCTCATTGTCCTAGACGGAGGGGGGGGGGGAGGGGGGGGACGCTTTCCAAGCAGCTGGCCGGGGCCATTAACTCCTGCACACTGCTAGCGAGCGGCTTTTTAATTCCTAACCTGTAATGCTATGAGACTTTCCCTGGATGGTCACCGCAATGCACTGACTTCTCCTGGACTTACAAAGCCCCGTGCAGAATGAATGGTGAACGGGTATGGGGGGCATCTCCTGTGAAGGGGCTTATTTAGCAATGAATATATAATGGAATGTGGAGCATTTAAGCAGAAAGCAGGCTTTGCAGATGACTTTGTACCTTCATCTCTCTCTTTTTCTGGCTGAGTCTATCACTGCTACCCACACACACACACCGAGGCTGGCATGTCTGGTGATTGTTATCAGTGGGCGCCCTGGCACCGGGGGCTTTAACGTGCCCACAGGTCCTTTCATATGGGACTGCTTGCCCAGTTCTGCAGATATGATTGGTGTGCCCCCCTCCTTTCCATATGCCCTGCACTGAACTTCTACCTCCAGTGACAGAGATGAGCCATCGGGCGGGCATCACTGTGCCAACGTAACCCCTTCCAACCCTGCTTGCCTCTACCCCCTCAATGGAGATTTCCTTGGAATTAACCCTTTACATGCATGTGCCAGGCATGCCATGGCACATCTGATCTGACAATTAACCCCTACAGATTTTATTTTAATATTCCTAGGTGCCCCTTCCCACCCCAACCCAGCACACCATGCAGGGTGATGCCCACTGCAGAGACAGGCAGGGGTACACCAGGGTGGGGTGCAGACTGTAAGGGGGAGGGAGGAAAGGTGCCCACTTACCCCCAGTGCCCCGGGCAGGGCCAACAGCAGCAGCAGAGCGCTCCCCGACCCCTTTGGCATCTTTGCACCCAGACGGGACATCTTGATCCTGGCAGCCACCAAAATAAATAAGAAACGTCCAAAATCCCAGAGAGGTTGTGCTGCAAATGGAACCAGTGTGTGTTCTTCTCTCCCCCCCACCCAACACCCAGACCTTCCCCTTCCAATAACGTCCCGGTGTGAGGCTCCGCTGCCCCCGGGCGCTGCCGCTTACCGCCCCGACTCTCCCACGCTCTGAGCTGCAGGTGAACGGGCTGCACCAGCTGAGCGCAGCAAGGCCCCGCCCCGCTCCACGCGCTGACTGGCACCTCCGACACGCCCCCACAGGGTTCAGCTGACTGACAAGCCGAACCGAACCCACGAACGGCGGGATAACCACGCCCACCTTCGGCGGAAAAGGGGATGTGAATGATCATCGGGCGTGTGTTTCCGCAGCGCCCTCACTGGTGGTTGTGAGCACTGCAGCCTGCCAGATCGGGGAGTTCGCGGAGGAGAAGAGATGTGTGATGAGGCTGGACAGGCAGTTATATAATGGAGGGAGAGGTAAGGTGCATGGAGGAGGACAGGAGACGAGCACAGCATGCACGGAGCTCTATGAGGACACATGGCGGCACACACTCATCCTTTTATTTATTGTGACTGCAACTCAGCAAATATATACTGTACAGGCATAGGGGTGTGCCGGGTGTGCCTGGGCACACCCTAATCATCCTGTGTGCCGCACACGAGGATTTAAACCCCTGATATTTCACTAAGCTCCTAAAGAAAACAAAATAATTGTTGAAAAAAAAAAGAAATATTACACAATAAAAACTACTGACACCGTTCACTACTGATACCCTCCACTGCCCTACCAACACCCTCCACCGCCCTACCGACACCCTCCACCGCCCTACCGACACCCTCCACCGCCCTACCGACACCCTCCACCTCCCTACCGACACCCTCCACCTCCCTACCGACACCCTCCACCTCCCTACCGACACCCTCCACCGCCCTACCGACACCCTCCACCGCCCTACCGACACCCTCCACCGCCCTACCGACACCCTCCACCGCCCTACCGACACCGTCCACCGCCCTACCGACACCCTCCACTGCCCTACTGACACCCTCCTCTGCCCTACTGACACCCTCCTCTGCCCTACTGACACCCTCCACTGCCCTACTGACACCCTCCACTGCCCTACTGACACCCCCTACTGACACCCTCCACTGCCCTACTGACACCCTCCACTGCCCTACTGACACCGTCCACTGCCCTACTGACACCGTCCACTGCCCTACTGACACCGTCCTCTGCCCTACTGACACCGTCCTCTGCCCTACTGACACCGTCCACTGCCCTACTGACACCGTCCTCTGCCCTACTGACACCCTCCACTGCCCTACTGACACCCTCCACTGCCCTACTGACACCCTCCACTGCCCTACTGACACACTCCTCTGCCCTACTGACACACTCCTCTGCCCTACTGACACACTCCTCTGCCCTACTGACACACTCCTCTGCCCTACTGACACCGTCCACTGCCCTACTGACACCCTCCACTGCCCTACTGACACCGTCCACTGCCCTACTGACACCGTCCACTGCCCTACTGACACCGTCCACTGCCCTACTGACACCGTCCACTGCCCTACTGACACCGTCCACTGCCCTACTGACACCGTCCACTGCTCTACTGACACCCTCCACTGCCCTACTGACACCCTCCACTGCCCTACTGACACCCTCCACTGCCCTACTACTGACACCATCCTCTGATCTACTACTGACACCATCCTCTGATCTACTACTGACACCGTCACTTATACAATGATCACAAGAGTGAGGGGTCATTTATACATTTACCACTAATGTAAGGGTTCACTTACTGACCACTAACTTAGGGGATTACTTATACACTGATCACCAACGTAATGGGTCAATTATACACCTACCTCTAACGTAAGGCCTCACTTACTCACTGACCACTAATGTGAGGGGTCACTTATACACTGACCGCTAAGATAAGGGGTCTCTTATACACTGATCACAAATGTATAAGGTCACTTATACACTGACCACTTATGTAAGGGGTCATTTATACACTGACCACCATTGTAAAGGTTCACTTATGTAGCACCCTCTAGTGTGTGCTAGGAGTTAGTACAGATACATTTACTGGCTCATGGTAAAATTAGTCTCTTGAATTTGAGTCAGGGGTTTACTAAGGTTCAGGGCTGGGTGACCCATCGTGGCAGCTCTGTAGTGCCTTCCCCTGGTCTAGAAGGTTGGAGAATCTTCTAGAACTAGAGGGCAAAGGTTAAGGGGGAGCTGCCTTAAATATTTATGGAGCCTTGGCCAAACCTTTAGAGGTAGGCTGACAGGGGGGCTGAGATCACTCCATAAATAGACATGAGCCATGTCAGCCGGGGCAGTCGGGTGAAAGATGGAGATACAGTGTTGAGGAGGCTGTCGGTGGCCCTCAGGGGTGCCTCCTAGTCGGGGGGGTTGTCCCGCCTTGGGCCAGGGCTCGGGTGCTGGAAGGATCCTGCCATAACACACGGAAGGAAGTCTTTCCTGGAGGCACGTGAGCAAGAGAGAGGACAGAGTGAGTAGTCAACACTGTGGGGACTGACAAAGGGGGGAGACTGCCACATGTCTCCCCTGAAGACAGCGGTGTGCTTAGGTCTTCAGACTTTCCCCAGAGATGAGTCAGCCAGGTGAAAATTTCAAGGGATATGAATACTTTTTCGAGGCACTGTAGGTGTAAATAGGAAGATGTCCCTAAAGTTTTGCTGAAGTCAAGTGGGCATCCCATCTCTATCCTAGTTATTAACCCTAAAAAAAAAAACAAAAAAAACAAAGTCACGGACTGTTCTCTGACTCTGGGCGCTTGAGAAAATTTGGTGTGCCTGGCTGTGCAATAGTGGCAGATCCAAGTTCATCAGCAGTCCCTAAGGGGGTGTGCTACACTTATACAATGACCACTAATGTAAGGGGTCTCTTATACACTGACCATCATTGTAAGGGGTCACTTATACACTGACTACCAATGTAAAGGGTCACTTATACATTGACCACAATAGTAAGGGATCACTTATAATGTGACCACTAATGTAAGGGGTCACTTATACACGTACCACTAATGTAAGGGGTCACCTATACACTGACCACTAATGTAGGGGGTCACCTATACACTGACCACTAATGTAAGGGGTCACTTACACACTAACCACTAGGGATGGGCCGAACACGCCCCGGTTCGGTTCGCATCCAGAACATGCGAACAGGCAAAAAATTTGTTCAAACACGCGAACACCGTTAAAGTCTATGGGACACAAACATGAAAAATCAAAAGTGCTAATTTTAAAGGTTAATATGCAAGTTACTGTTATAAAAAGTGTTTTGGAGACCTGGGTCCTGCCCCAGGGGACATGTATCAATGCAAAAAAAAGTTTTAAAAACGGCCGTTTTTTTCGGGATTTTAATAATGCTTCAAGTGAAACAATAAAAGTGAAATATTCATTTAAATTTTGTACCTGGGGGGTGTCCATAGTATGCCTGTAAAGTAGTGCATGTTTCCCATGTTTATAACAGTCTCTGCACAAAATGACATTTCTAAAGGAAAAAAAGTCATTTAAAACTAGTCGCGGCTATAATGAATTGTCGGGTCCCGGCAATACAGATAAAAGTCATTGGAAGTCATTGAAAAAAAAAATGCGTGGGGGTCCCCCAAAATTCCATTACCAGGCCCTTCAGGTCTGGTATGGATTTTAAGGGGAACTCCGCACCAAAATAAACAAAAAAAATGGCATGGGGTTCCCCCCAAAAATCCATACCAGACCCTTATCCGAGCACGCAACCTGACAGGCCAGAGGAAAAGAGGGGGGGGGGGACAAGAGAGCGCCCCCCCTCCTGAACTGTACCAGGCCACATGCCCTCAACATGGGGAGGATGTCCCCATGTTGCTGGGGACAAGGGCCTCATCCCCACAACCCTTGACCCTTGGTGGTTGTGGTGGTCTGCGGGCAGGGGGCTTATTGGAATCTGGAAGAGCCCTTTAACAAAGGGGACCCCCAGATCCCCCCCCTATGTGAAATATTACCCCTACTACCATTTAAAAAAAAAAGTGTCAAAATGTTAAAAACCACAGGAGACGGCTTGGGACAAGTCCTTTATTAAAAATTAAAAAATTAAAAAGATTCCAGCGATGTAATCCAATAAATCCATCCTCGATCTCCAGCGATGTAATCCAAACCTGCGTTGCATCAGAGGGGGACGGGGTCACCCGTACACGTCACTGGGAAACATTTCCCCTTGTGTCAGAGGGGGACGGGGTCACATGACGGGCGGCCCCGCCCTCAGCTACATAAAAGCTGTCAGGCTGGCGCTGCCTCATTCGCCGTGGGTGCCTCCGGAGCAGAGGCAAGATGGTGTGCGTGTTCGTCGCTGGAGTTGCTGGAGATCATCCATAGCTGGAGAATGGAGATCGAGAATTGGATTACATCGCTGGAGATCGAGGATGGATTTATTGGATTACATCGCTGGAATCTCTTTTTTATTTTTTTATTTTTTATTTTTAATAAAGGACTCGTCCCAAGCCGTCTTCTGTGGTTTTTAACATTTTGACACTTTTTTGTGAAATGGTAGGGGTACAATGTACCCCTTACCAATTCACATAGGGGGGGGCCGGGATCTGGGGGTTCCCTTTGTTAAAGAGGGCTTCCAGATTCCGATAAGCCCCCCACCCGCAGACCCCCACAACCACCAGGCAAGGGTTGTGGGGATAAGGCCCTTGTCCCCATCAACATGGGGACATCCTCCCCATGTTGAGGGCATGTGGCCTGGTATGGTTCAGGAGGGGGGGCGCTCTCTCGCCCCCCCTATTTTCCTGCGGCCTGCCAGGTTGCGTGCTCAGTTAAGGGTCT
The DNA here is from genome assembly GCA_029206835.1 of Rana muscosa. Taxonomy (NCBI): domain Eukaryota; kingdom Metazoa; phylum Chordata; class Amphibia; order Anura; family Ranidae; genus Rana; species Rana muscosa. Next base: position 289,567,124 of record CM055128.1, on the reverse strand, counting down.
GGTATGGATTTTTGGGGGGAACCCCACGCCATTTTTTTTTAATTTGGCGCAGGGTTCCCCTTAATATCCATACCAGACCTGAAGGGCCTGGTAATGGAATTTGGGGGGGACCCCCACGCATTTTTTTTTTATCAATGACTTTCAATTACTGTTATCTGTATTGCCGGGACCCGGCAATTCATTAAAGCCGCGAGTAGTTTTAAATGACTTTTTTTCCTTTAGAAATGTCATTTTGTGCAGAGACTGTTATAAACACGGGAAACATGCACTACTTTACAGGCATACTATAGACACCCCCAGGTACGAAATTTAAAGGATTATTTCACTTTTATTGTTTCACTTTAAGCATTAGTAAAATCACTGCTCCCAGAAAAAACTTCAGTTTTTAAAACTTTTTTTTGCATTGATACATGTCCCCTGGGGCAGGACCCAGGTCCCCAAACACTTTTTATGACAATAACTTGCATATTAACTTTTAAAATTAGCACTTTAGATTTCTCCCATAGACTTTTAAAGGGTGTTCCGCGGCTTTTCGAATTTGACGCGAACACCCCAAATTGTTCGCTGTTCGGCGAACGGGCGAACAGCCAATGTTCGAGTCGAACTCATGTAAGGGTTCACTTACTTAGGGGATTACTTCTACACTGATCACCAACGTAATGGGTCAATTATACACCTACCACTAACATATGGCCTCACTTACTCACTGACCACTAATGTGAGGGGTCACTTATACACTGATCACCAACATAAGGGGTCACTTATACACTGACCGCTAATGTAAGGGGTCTCTTATACACTGATCACAAACGTATAAGGTCACTTATACACTGACCATCATTGTGAGGGGTCACTTATGCACTGACCATAAATGTAGGGGTCTACAATATATTAGGGTATAACAAGTGTTTCACTGTCTGCATTATTTTTTTTTTCTCTATTGTACATTCTTCATTTTATTTCGAAAAGGTTACTGAAATTGTTGTATAGAGCAGAGAGGATTACATAAAAATGACCTGCTCTGAGTGCCAATTATTCCAAATACCCCACATTCTTTAGTCTTTTATTTAAAACTTCCAACACGTTACTCATCAGGTTAATGTAACATTCGTTTTAGGTATTTCCTCCAATAATGTAATGTTAGTGTTAGGTATTTCCTCCAATAATGTAATGTCAGTCTTAGGATTCCTCTAGGATAGCAAGGCTGTCTTTTTTCTCGTCGGGGAATCTGGGCAGTTTTCTTGACGAGAAAACTGAAACCCGCGTACACACAGCCGGTTTCCTCGGCAAGAAAGCTCTCCCGGCAGTTTTCTTGTCGTTTCTTGCCGAGAAAACCGGTCGTGTGTGCGCGGCCTTAGAAGGACTGACATACACTGCATCATTATTTTATGCTCCTTAGCACTGATGAAGGGGGCAGATCCCCCCACCCCGAAACACATTAGCTTTGCAAACAATCTGTCAATGGAATAAACACTTGTATTCAGACTTGATTATTAGTACAGTGTGGTGCTTTATTTCTAAATTCCTTCATTCCTATTACAAACCAAGGTGACTATGGAAGCCCTTCAGTGTGCAGATTCAGCCCGGCATTTACATTCTTCACATTTATGCCATTTTTGCACTAATGCATGCAACAACAAGAGTATAAAAATAACCTATGAAGAAATCTCAGGGTTCTAGTGCCTCGACTCTCCCAGGCAATAAAAGCCTGACAGAGACTCCAACCCTCCGCAGCTCTATCCAGATCAAAATAAAAAACAGGCATATGTGAGGTACATGTGTACACAAATAAAAAACAGGATTCTGATTCAAAATAAGAAGCGGAAAAGGCAAGATCTAAACAGTTAGCATTTCATCTCCTGGTATTATCTACCTGAAACCCCTACAAATGAGTTATGTGTGCGGCACATCATCCTTGCACCGCTTATTAAACCATTGTGATGTCTTTATTCATGCTCGCTTGGACACAAACACTAGCGCTTGTGAGACCAACCAAGTCTCTGACAGGACGCAGTTTTCCAGACTAATTGACAGATAATATGCTGGTTAAGTGTTTATTACATCCATTATTAAGATGTTGAGCTGAGGCTGCCATCGCTTTGTCGGTATCTCATTTCTGGCTGTGTCCTTGGAGCAGCAGTTGCTGGCTGTATATAAGGGCCCATTCACACCTGTGGGGGTGCATTATGCTCTATATAATGCACTCTTGCTGGTGTACGCTGTGAAGAGGCAGTGCAATGCGTTGTTAGAACACATCTCACTCTTTAGCTTTTTTACCTTTATTAAAATGACAAAAAATGACATATCATTCATCTTGCCATGCGGTGTAATGTTGCCACATAAAAATGCATCCTGTCCTACTTTTTACACTGCACACTGCTTCAGAATTTTGGTGTAAACTGAAACCATAGAACATATTGTCTTGTCTATGCAATGGGACTGTGTTGGGCACCTGCCCAGTGCTGCCCAAAGTATATGGTATGCTTGTCAACCACCAGGCCATGGCCCACTGCTGGGCTGCAGCCTCCCTCCTCCTGGGCCTCCAGCTAGCTACAGATCCCTGCACCTCCCACAGAGCCTCCCAGCTCCCATAGTGCCACCCTACTTCCCATAGTGACCCTCAACCCCTCGCAGTGCTCCTAGGCCCCCTAAGAGTCCTCAGTCACCACAGTGCCCCCTAGCTTGCTGCAGAGCCTCCATCCCCTCATAGTGCCCCCAGGGGTGTCCCACCATGTCATGTTAACCACTGCTAGGCTGCATCCTCCCTCATCCTGGCTGGACCTCTTACTAGCTACAGACTCCCTTACCTCCCCAGTGCCTCCCAGCTCCCACAGTGCCACCCTACTTCCCATAGTGGCCCTCAACTTCTCGCAGTGCCTCATGGCCCCTAACACCCTATGTCCCCACAGTGCCCCCCAGCTTGCTGCAGAGCCTCCGTCCCCCCATTTCCCCCCCTGGTGTCCCACCATGTCTTGTCAACCACCAGGCCGTGTCCCACAGCTGGACTACAGCCTCCCTCCTCCTGGACCTCCAGATGGCTACAGATCCCCCTTCCCTCCCACAGTGCTCCCCAGCTCCCATAGTGCCACCCTACTTCCCATAGTCGCCCTTAATCTCTCACAGAGCTCCTAGGCTCCCTAGGAGTCCTCAGTCCCCCACAGTTCCCCCTAGCTTGCTTCAGAACCTCCATCCCCCCATAGTGCCCCAAGGGTGTCCCACCATATCTTGTCAACCACCAGGCCGTGGCCCACTGCTGGGCTGCACCCTCCCTCCTCCTGGACCTCCAGCTGGCTACAGATCCCCTTACCTCCCATTGTGCCTCCCAGCTCCCATCGTGCCACCCTGCTTTACATATTGGCCCTTAACCTCTCGCAATGCCCATAAGCCCTCTAAGAGCCCTCAGTCCCCACAGTGCCCCCTAGCTTGCTACAGAGCCTCCATCACCCCATAGTGCCCCCAGGGGTGTCCCACCGTGTCCCCACCCAATGCAGTACCCTCCAGATTCGCACATTGTCCCTGCAAAACCCTTTAGTCTCCTGGAGAGACCCCCAGCCCCCTTCATAAACCTCCTGCCCTACAGGGCCACCAAGTCTGCTGCAATGTTCACCTAACCACCTCCAGTGACATCCAGCCCTATCCACAGCCATCCATATTTCAATGCATATTTTGTATTACTATAATTTTATTGTGTGATTATAAACTTTGTGTTGGGGGGCACAGAAGATTTCAGAAGAATTTACCGGGCTCTAATCTCAAAAAGGCTGACAACCACTGGTCTAGCCAATGCATTATTGCTTGCATGCCATGTGATTGTTCAATGTATTAAAAGCCGAAAAAAAGAGCGCGCTGTTCTTTCCATCTAAAACTGTGGTCTCCAAACTGTGGCCCGGGGGCCTGGTGTGGCCCTTTGCTTGCTTTTACCGGCCCCTGGAGCAATATTTCATCCTCTTACACCAACATTGGGGTATAATTTCCACTACTGACACCAACAAAGGGGCACAATTCCTCCCAATGACACCAAGTTGGGGGAACAGTACCTCCTAATGACACCAATGACGGCACACAGTTCCTCCCAATGACACAAATGATGGAGCAGTGTTCCTCTCAGTGAACCCATTGATGAGGCATGATTCTTCCCACCAAATGACACAAACAATTCCTGTCACTGACACCAAATATGGGGCACTGTTTACTTTAACTGATGCCGATACACTTTCTACTTCTACTGGCCACAGTCTGGCCCCTTAAAGTCTGAAGGACAGTAAACTACCCCTTTGTTTAGAAACCCCTGATCTAAGAGATTTTCCATCACCTGCTGCCACGGACACAACAGAAAGTGAAAGGAAATCTCTCCAAAGAAACACCCTCTTAAGCCTCATACACACGATCGGACTTCCAACCAACTTTTCCGTGGATTTCTGTCCGAAGGGCGTTGGCCGTGAACTTGGTATGCATACACACGGCAGGACTTTTTCAGCCAACAAACATGAACGTAGTGACGTAATTGACGTACTACGTGTTTTTTCTACTCTTTAGTGCCACCCTTTGGGCAACTTCTGCTATTACTGGTTGATCTTTAGCATTGGTTCTGAGCATGCGTGTTTGTACTTTGGACTTAAGTCCGATAGACTTGTGTACACACGATCGGATTTTGCACCATCCGACTTTTGTTGCCAGAAAGTTTGTCTGTTTGCACAGCGAACATTTGTCCGATGAAAACCAAAAAAGTTTGTCCGATGGAGCGTACACGTGGTCAGAGTTTCCGCAAAAACAGGTCCGTTGGAGGTTTGTTGTCAAAAAGTCTGATCGTGTGTATGGGCCTTTAGACAGCTGTCCTAGGAAAAAGTGCTTCCATTGGAAGATTTCCCTCTCCTCCTGTTCCGGTGACAACTCTAAAAATTTGGATTTTCCCTCACTTCCATTCGCAATGGCCACCAGGACAAACAGTGAAGGTGACTCTCCCCAGAGGGGACATAGACAGTATAAAAAACTGACAGAGGTTCTAAAGCCCCATACACACGGTCTGACTTTTTGCCAACAAACTTCTAAATTTACAGGTTTTCAAAAAAATCCGAGCATGTGTACGCTCCATCGGACAAACTTTTTCGGCTTTCATCGGACAAAAGTTTGTTCTGCAAATGGACAAACTTTTCGGCAACAAAAGTCCTACGGTGCAAAGTCCTATCGTGTGTACAGAAGTCCATCGGACTTTTGTCCAAAGTACAAACACGCATGCTCAAAATCAATGTTAAAATCAACCAACAATAGCAGAAGTTGACAAAAGGGTGGCGGTAAAGAGCAGAAAAACCACGTGATTTTGGGAAAGTTTGCTGAAAAAGTTCTGACGTGTGTATACTAAGTGCACGGCCAATGTCCCTTCAAACAAAAATCCACGGAAAAGTTTGTTTGAAGTCCGATCGTGTGTATGGGCCTTTATTCCTCACCTATCCAATATAAAAAATAAAAAAAGTTTTGGCTTGAGATACACTTTAGGACACCAAAGCAAAGAGGTGGTAACAACTCACACTACAAAAATGTTTGCCAAGGCTAGGTCGCACCAACCGCAACCAAGACGCGCTGCTCTTTTACAGACGCATGCGGCTACCATTAATTTTTAATGGCACCCTAATGCATCTAAACACGCAGTGCATTTGCGGGTAAGCGAAATCGCATGGTGAAAAAAAGGTGCAGGGACCTTTTTCCTTTTGAATGGGCTGCTGTGCCCGCGCAAACGCATAGGTTTGAGCCAAGGTTAAAATACGATTGTCCAGCAGGTCCTGCTGGTTTTTTTTGACTGGAAAATCTTCCCATATCAATATTATTTCCTCTAACAATATCAGTTCCACATATATTTTTGTAGGATATGGCAGAAATGATGTATACAACATGGAGCAGTAAAGATTTACCATAGTGACCAATCATATTGCAGCTTTAGATAATAAATAAATTAAATAATTGATTGTGATGAGTGTTATTATAACTTCTTTACATTCCCTGTTACCTATTATTTCTATCATCCCAATGGGCCTCAGGACAAAGGCATTTTAAAGCCTCATTCACCTGGTTCACATGTAGAGATGGGCCGAACGACCCCCTGTTCGGTTCGTGGCAGACCTTTCAAACATCACAAACGTTTGGAATGCTGAATAACGAACCCCATTAAAAAGTCTATAGGACCGGAACTGGAACATTCAAAAGTGCCCATTTTGAAAGCTTATATGCAAGTAATTGGGCATACAATGGTTATGGGGGTCCGGGTACTGCCATGGGGCACATGTATCAATGAAAAAAAGTTTGTAAAAAACATAATTTTTAAATGAGCAGTGATTTACTGATGCTTAAAGTGAAACCATAAAAATGAGAAATAACACTACAAATTAAAAATTCCTTTAACCACTTCAGACCCAAAAGGTTTTAACCCCTTAATGACCAGGCAGTTTTTTGCAATACTGCACTGCGTTATTTTGACTGACAATTGTGCGGTCGTGTGACGCTGTACCCAAATATGTCCTTTTTTTCCCCACAAATAAAGCTTTCTTTTGGTGGTATTTGATCACCTCTGCGGTTTTTATTTTTTTGCGCTATAAACAAAAAAAAAAGTGACAATTTTTAAAAAGAATGGCCTTTTTATTATTATTTTTTTTTTTTACTAGTAATCAGTGAATTTTTTTGGGAACCTGTGACATTAATACAATGATCAGTGCTAGAAATATGCACTGTTATAGTAATAGTGACACTGGCAGGGAAGGGGTTAACGCCGGGGGCGATAAAACGGTTATGGGTGTCCCTAGGAGGTGCTTGCTAACTGTGTGGGGGATGGACTGACTGGGTGAACACAGAGATCCGTGTTCCTGCTTAGCAGGAACAGAAGATCTGTGTCCTCCCCTGTCAGAATGGCGATCTGCCTTGTTTACGATCGCGGATGGCTGGCGGACATTGTGCCTGCCGGACCCGTTGATTTTCTCCCCCTCTGTCCACCATATATATTGCACAAAATTACGTGGGTGGTCTTCAAGTGGTTAAATATAGTGCCCTTGGGGTGCCCTTAGTCTGTCTGTATAGTGGCACATCTGTACCTTGTATAGAACCTGCTGCACAATAATGAAATTTATAAAGCCAAAAAAAAAGACATTTTCCATTCAAGCTTTCTTTATTTTCAAAACAAAAGTCAAACAGGTGAGGAAAAATTGGTCCTTGAGTGTTAATTGTGCCCATGAAACCTACACCAAAACATTTCTTCCTGATGAAATTAACACCCACAAATCTAGGCAGCCTAGACAGTCTTTCAGAGATTGAAGATCCAGAAAGCACTTAACCAGCGATATCGGCATTAGGGGCTTGATAGTTGCTGCTAATCCAGGACTGATTAATTTTGATAAATGTCAGCCGGTTCACGGAGTCTGTGGACAGATGCGCTCTCTTTATCTATCTCTTTATCTATCACAAAACATCCGGCGGCACTGAATGCCCATTTGGAAAGCACGCTGGATGCAGGGCAGCCCAGCAGCTCAATTGCATACTGGGCAAGTTCTGGCCAGTTGTCTATTCTCATGACCCAGTAACTCAGTGGATCGTCAACTGGAAAGCTCTCCATGTCTGCTTTTACTCCTAGATAATCTCTCATCATATAATGCAGACGCTGGCAATGGGATGATGAAGCTGACAGCCCTTGGCGCCTGAGGACTAAAAAAGTTTTGAAATCACTGGGGTGGCCTCCTTCTCCACCGCTCCTCTCTTGACCAAAAGAAGCCTCAAAACTACGTTTTCCACCAGACAGTAACCTACCAGAATCGGGAAAGGCATTACATAAACTCCTCTTTAAGATGTCTTCACGAGATTTCATCTTCTGCTCCCTCTGTGGGGACAGGATGAGTTCCGAGACTTTCCCCTTGTAACAGTGGTCAAGGAAGGTTGCCAACCAATAGTGATCCTTCTCCTTGATGCCACCTATTCTCAGGTTATTTCACAAACTTTGGAGAATGAAGGAGCCCATGCACTGCAAGTTTGCGGAGGCATGATAAGAATACTCCTCGGGGTCACTGAGGATTACAGTATCTGGAACTGCCTCCTCCCAGCCACATACTACTCCCAAGGGTTCTGGGGATGGAAAACCATCTGTTAAGGGTTGACGTATGTCGTGCTCTGATTCAATGCCTCCAAAACTGCCAGAATCCTCCTCCTCTGCATGAAGCTGAAATATGCTGCGTTAAACGTGCAGTAACACACTGAAGTATACTGTGTTAAACGTGCAGTAACGCTCTGAAATGTACTCTGGTAAACATACAGTAACACACTGAACTATACTGTGTTAAACGTGCAGTAATGCACTGAAATATACTGCAGGAAACCTGCCCTGACAAAATAAACTGACACTAAAGTAAAAATGAACGGTCCCACTGCACTAGATTCACACCAAACTGATATTCTACCTCTGACAATAGAATTACAATAGCACACTAACTCGCTAGTAGCACTGAACAGAACCCTGTTCTATATCTCTCCACACCAATATCACACTGCAAATGGCCGCTATGGGGAGAAAATTTCATGTGCCCTGATTGGGCAAAGCTTTCATAGCTTCAGCCAATCAGGGCTTCCAATGCACTGTGCGGCGGCGCAGTGCATTGCGGTCATTCAGTGGGCGGAACAAACGGTCGAACGCCCTGACAATTTGGGTGTTCACCGAATGGGCAAACAGCCAGTGTTCGGCCCGAACTCATGCTTGGGCCGAACCATTCGCCCTTCTCTATTCACCTCTATGCAGTTTGCTTTTGATCCATTTCTGCAGTGCTTTTTTGCAGTGTGTTTTGCGTTTTTGCACACACGTTTTTACTGTAACCGTTTTGTGTTCTGCATTCGTTATGCTTTTTTTTTTTTGCCCAATTTGTTGTTGGGTGGATTAAAAAACACAAATAGCGGCATTACATGCTTTTCTGCAGATTCTCCATTGAAGTCTATTGAACTAAAAACACACCGTTTTGTTTTTAAAAGCTGAATTCCTGCTGCCACAAATGCTGGCCTGGCTCTTCTTTTAGTAATTTTACTTCATTCCGGCTGCTAGGACCACTAAACGGGACTATCCGGGTGAGCAATACCCACTCAGGCTTGAGTGGCGACGAGTGTGACTTTAGTGCTGCGTGCCTGAACCTTCCCCTGTGTTTTTCTCTCTCATATCCTACTTTTCCTCTCAAGTTTCTCAGCAAAGTAAAATAAAGCCTGATGCCGCGTACACACGATCATTATTCACGGCGGTTAAAAAACCGCCGTGAATAATGTCATTTAAAACGGGGGAACAGCTTGTTCCCCACACACGGTCGTTTTTCACGTTGTTTTTTCTCTTGTCGAGAAAAACGACCGTCTGTGGGCTCCGCGGCAGTGTTTCCCTATAGGAAACACTGCCGCGGAAAAAATGTAGGAAAAAACGACGAGAAAAATTAGAACATGTTCTAATTTTTCTCGTCGTTTTTAATGCAGTTTTTCTCGTCGAGAAGAACGACAAAATGCCCACAGACGATCATTTTTCTCGTCAAATGGGAAAAATGTCGTTTTTCCCGACGAGAAAAACGGCCGTGTGTACGCGGCATGACTGTTTGGGTTTTTACATTGTGTGGACATTGACCTTTCTAAAGACTTTCCCATACCGTGACAACGGAAGCCTTGGAGGTAGGCTTGTGCAATTCGTTTCGTAACGAATTGAAATTCGTCCGAATTTAGCAACTTTCGGACATTCGGAAGCATTCGAATTTCCGAACAAAGCAATTACGAATAAGACCGAATCCGAAATAAATTATACCGCAAATAGCGAATGCCCGAATGTCTTCGGCATAATTCGTTATGAAAAAGTTACGAATGTACGAATCCATACGAAGCACAATAACACTCACTCTGCTCTGCTCTCTGCTTCTCCCACACCGTGCTGAACTCCCTCTCAAAATGGTGTACAGGGGCGGAGGTTATAGCCGCATGTAAAAAACGAAAGTAAAATACGAGATTTCGAATCCATTCGAAGCACAATAACACTCTGCTCTGCTCTCTGCTTCTCCCTCACCGTGCTGAACCCTCTCAAAATGGTGTACAGGGGCGGAGCCTATAGCCGCATGTTAAAAACGAAAGTAAAATACGAGATTTCGAATCGTTACAAATAACCGCAATGTATTTAGAAAAGTACAAATCCATTCGAAGCACATTAGGCATAATAGGCAGCGTCGTTATGAGAGAGACACGGAAAATTACGAATCAACGAACCCAAAAAAAGTTACGAAAGTAGGAGTTGTGTCCAGAATCAACGAAAAACAACGTACTCTACCGAAAGTACGAATTATAAAGCAACAAAAAATTCAACGAAAAATGTCGCTTGCAAAAATACGAATGAGTCCGAACACGAAAAATCCCGTCTAGCAAAATTACGAATGATTACGAATCAACAGGACCGGAAAGAAACGAACCGAAACGGAACGAATTTTTCCGTTGTGCACAAGTCTACTTGGAGGTAGTTTACAGACCCAACAAAAACAAGCCGGTCTCTTAAATGGGGGTAAGTGCTACATATGATATTACAGGTGTACTGAACAGTATATACCGGTATTTCATGTTTTAATAAAATATTACAGGCACAATGTATTAGAAGATGATTTGTTCTATATTTTTCTGTCAGAATACCAGACATCTCAAGTCTGCCGCGAGCCGCGGGAGTCTCCCGCATTTGGCTGCGGGCTCCCGGACACCCGCAAGTGCAGGGCGATCTCCCGGCTGGACCTGTCACTCAGCCACAGACAGACAGAGCAGCTAGAGCGGCTGAATGAAGTACGGCCGCTCTGTCTGTGGCTGAGTGACAGGTGGATGTAAGGCGATGCGAGCTAAGGCAGAGGGGCATCTTTCCTGAACATTCTGCTCTGGGCTCCCACCTGGGTACCGGTCACATGATCTCTATTAAAGTAAAAAGGTAGATATCTGTGATAAGTGATAATAATAATAAAGCATATTGTGAGTTAGAACCTGCAGCTGAACACTATAACCAAGATATTGGGCAACAGATAATAATACAAAAATAGGAGTGCAGCGCAAAGTTTCGCATGGGATAAACCTATGCATGAAATGACATGATATACAAACAACACATTAAATGTGCAGTGCAAAATAAAAGTGACATATATCCAAAAAATGCAAGTGACATATATCCAAAAAATGCAACTGTGCAGTACAATATAGTAATGAACAATACTGAATATATTCAAAATGAGCAAAAATGATCATGCGGCCATATGTAAAAACATCAAAGTTGCGTGCAAAACGCACAAGAGTAAAATTATTGAGTGCTGTATCAAAACTTTAACTAAATGTAGCGGGGTGTTCCATTTAAGGGGAGTGTCTGAGTGGTAATTACGCTCAGACACACTGATTGTTAGGGTTAATGGACCATTTCTGTTCATGGGAGATAGTATTGGTGTACAGTTCCCTGTGGCCTACAGGTGGCGCTGTCGCCATGGGCCAGGGTTGAACCACCAATACAGGGCTGCGCCTTTTTGTGTCCCCTCTCGGCAGTAGTACGGCAGGGCGGGGAACCTGCTGTGCCTGTCGGGAGAGGGTATAAGAGGGGGCGGACATCTTCCGTTGGGGTTTGTCCACGCCCAGGCACCTTCAGCCTGGGTGTGTGTGGTTCGTCCACGCCCAGGCACCTTCGGCCTGGGGGTGAGGAGGGTCGTCTCCGGGTGCCCTAGGCCCGGAAGTGGAGTTCCTGTTCCATCCCAGACACCTTCAGTCTGGGGTGAGGTACTATTTTGAAGGCCCGGGGCCCAGCAACCTTCGGCTGGGGTCCACTAGGGATCGAGGACTCCCAGGGTGCCGCCTTGCGAGGGGACCCGTATCTGAGATGAGGAGGCCAGGGAGGTAACCCTTTCCGAAGACCCAGCGCAGAGTCGTGGTGAGGGTGAGGGCCTCTGGTAACTCTCCGGAGGGATGTTTTCTCCTTGACATGGGCCAAATACTTTAAGGGGGAAGTTCACCAGGTCAGTGGCAGTGACCCTACTCTTCAGGTCAGTGGCAGTGACCCTACTCGCTTCAAGTCAGTGGCAGTGACTTCATAGGGCAAGGCCCTATTCACCAGGTCAGTGGCAGTGACCCTACGCTTCAAGTCAGTGGCAGTGACTTTATTCACCCGGTCTGTGGCAGAGACCAACCTCACGGTCTGTGGCAGAGATCGTACGCCAAAGCTGTTTGAGAAACCTAAACAGTCTAAAGAGTTGAGCTACGTTTGTGCCTGGACCTCCTCCACACCTAAGCTGTCCTGTATCTTCGCTCCAACCTGTCTGCTCTCAAAGAGGCTGTTTATTATCCTGTGTGAAATAAATGTTGAGTTGGACTTTCAGCTAGTGTGGACATTCACATTCCTGGGGAAAACGAGGACTTGCATCTATCTAAGGTAGAGGTAAGATCATTCTTGGGAGGACTTTGACTCTGGCCGCAGACAAGGCCCAAAACTAACACCGCTCAACCTCTTTGCTCAGGAGGGTACGGGCCTGTGGTGCGGTGTGCCTCTCTCTGCCTGCGAGGAGCCTAAGTTAATGCAGGCTGGGGAGAGGTGGGTGCGCTACATAAAGTTCATAGATGCTGAAATCCAGTAGTCACGCCAAGTGCAATGTGTATTTGAAATACTCGACACCTGTCATAAGCCATCACCTCTATAGGATAAAAAGCTAAGGAGAAAGCCTGCGACTGCCCTTACTCAGGGGGGTCGGACAGAGCTTCGTAGAATCACAGGTCCGCAGGCTACAAGTTCTGGCAGTCCTCTCCAAAAAAATCCATATGCATCAGATGGAAGCCCAGTGTTGTAAACTGCATGTAATGATGATATGTCAAAAAAGAAAAAAGGAAAACTCCGATAGTGTAGAAAGTCTTTCTACAACATTTATAAAAAAAATTATTAGGTGGGAAAGGATCCCAATACATAAAAACTCTAGTGTTGCATATAGAACACAGCGGTATTCCTTGCAGGGATAAAATACAAATCCGTTTGTATCAAAGTCACGCATGTGTGTGCGTAGGGATGCTACATGTGTGCGTCAGGGACGCTACGCACACCCGTACTGCGCATGCGCGACTTTGATACTAACGGTTTTCTTGGCAAGAAAGCTCTCCCAACAGTTTTCTTGTGGTTTCTTTTTTTTTAACAAGAAAATTCTTGTGGTTTCTTGACGAGAAAACCGGTCGTGTGTATGAGGCCTTTGGATTGTCTTGAAAAAAAAAACTCCCACACAATTAGGTCCTGATCTCCCAAAAATTGAGTGCACCTGAAAGAGGAAAAAGCCAAAAAAAAAAGAAAAAAACATTTTATCAAAAAATGGCAGGATCAAAAAAGACCCAACATATTATATATTCATTTGGGAAAGACATAATTGATGAAAGTCTTTTATAGAAATATCCTCTACGTGGTGCACTAAAAAGATGGGATGAATCAAAATACAAGAAAATATGACAAAATACAGAATACACGAGTACATACGATGATTGGTGACCGAACATTGAAGGCCATTAATAAACATTGAATAATAATATGCACAATCAAAGAATTCACAGTATTCAGGAATCTAAAATGAAATCACCATGAAAGTGATAATAAAAATATAATATGTAGTTAAAACATTCCTAAATTGGAAGATATTGTTGTAATTTCAAATATATTGTGGGGGGGTTAGCTCGGCAGCGGGTGTGTGTGATCCCCTGGATGGGCTCCCCACACAAAAACAGGCCCAGCAGACGGAGGTTGTGGTTTTCAAGATCAAAAAGGTGCGGTTTATTTCTCTATTTACAGTGACAAAAAAACACAGCAAAGCAAAAAGAAACATAAACAAAATAAACCCTGGTCAGCTTGACCTCTGACTAAACATGCAGGTTTCCTAACTAACAACTGGGATCAGCCTGGTGCTGTCCTAGTCCCTAAGTCCCTGGTTTAGTAAATGTCCAAACAAATAGCCACACAGGCTTTGTCTCACCGCACAGGGGTTCACTCTCCCTAGACAGTCCACACAGGTCTGGTTCCAGGCATGAGCAAACACCTAATGAAGCTGGGAGTTTTTATAGAGGCCTTAAACGAGCTGACAAGCTTCAGCTGGTCTCATCAACTCCCTGCCTGCACGACGCCCAGCACTCTCCCTAGAGGTATGAATCATCCATGAGCCCACTAGCCTCAGCTGGGCTTCATCAACTCCCTCCCTAGTTGTATAAGTTGGCATAAAGCCTGAATCTGGGAGAAATATATCTACCCCCCTGGATGCAACCAGGTGACTTTACCTTCCTGCTGTCACATACCCCCCCCCTCTTGTTTTAACCTTGGGGTTGGAACACCAGCAATCAGGCATTCATGTACTCGAGACAAAGCATCCACATTCCCCATTTGAACGCCAGGGCGATGCTTTACTGTGAAGTTGAATTCCTGTAGGGCCAGGAACCACCTATTCACTCTTCTATTTGTCTCCTTGTTTTGAGCCATCCACTTTAACGGAGCGTGATCCGTAACCATGTCAAAGTGCCTACCTAGCAGATAGTACCGAAGGGAATCTAGAGCCCACTTCACCGCTAAACACTCCTTTTCAACCGTGGCGTAATTTACCTCATGGGACTTCAACTTCCTGCTGAGGTAAATGACTGGGTGCTCTTCCCCGTTCCAGACCTGGGACAATACTGCTCCTAACCCCACATCTGACGCCTCACTTTGTACGACAAAGTCTTTAGAGAAGTCGGGTGAGTACAACACTGGCTGGCTACATAAGGCTTGTTTCAAGAATTGGAATGCTGCCTCAGCCTCGGGGGTCCATTTAATCATGACCGACCCTTTCCCTTTCGTCAGGTTGGTTAGGGGCACAGCCTTAGAAGCAAAGTGGGGAATGAAGCGCCGATAATAACCCGCGATTCCCAGAAAGGCCCGTACCTGCTTCTTGCTGTTGGGACGTGGCCAACTCTGGATGGCCTCGACTTTGTTGAGTTGGGGTTTTATTACTCCCCTGCCAATGGTGTACCCAAGATATTTGGCCTCCTCCTGCCCAATGGTACACTTCTTGGGGTTAGCCGTAAACCCCGCTTCCCGGATAGAGTCTAGGACTGCTTGCACTTTTGGCAGATGTGAGGCCCAATCTGTGCTATGGACAATTACGTCATCCAGGTAAGCCGCAGCATACTTCCGATGGGGCCTCAGTATCTGGTCCATTTTCCGCTGGAATGTGGCCGGCGCATTCTGTAACCCGAACAGCATTCTCTTATATTGGAACGCCCCGTCTGGGGTTACAAAATGCTTTTTACTCTTTGGCCGACTTGGCCAGGGGAATTTGCCAATACCCTTTTGTGAGGTCAAGAGTCGTCATGTATCGGGCTGTTCCCAGCCGGTCGATCAACTCATCTATACGTGGCATGGGGTAGGTGTCAAATTTTGTAACTTTGTTCAACTGACGAAAATCGTTACAAAATCGCCAGATCCCATCCGGTTTAGGCACCAACACAATGGGACTAGACCAATCACTTTGGGACTCCTCTATCACCCCTAAGTTCAGCATTTTCTGTACTTCCTCCCGTATTGCCTCCCGTCGGGCCTCTGGGATCCGATAGGGTTTTAACTTCACCCTTTCACCGGGCGGGGTAATAATATCATGCTCTACCCCAGATGTTTG
The DNA here is from genome assembly GCA_029206835.1 of Rana muscosa. Classification (NCBI taxonomy): domain Eukaryota; kingdom Metazoa; phylum Chordata; class Amphibia; order Anura; family Ranidae; genus Rana; species Rana muscosa. The sequence goes on along the minus strand of CM055128.1, from coordinate 289,551,468 downwards.
TCCCGGCAGCTCAGAGAACACCTCCTTGTTGCGAAGCACAAACTCCTTCACCTCCTGTTGTTGGGGTTGTGACAAGGTGGCTGCTATTCCAACCTCCGGAATCACGCAACCAGTTTGAGCTGGTGACCAAGTTTCTGCGACTAGGGACTCTCTATCCCTCCAGGCTTTCAACAGATTAACGTGATAGATCTGTTCGGGCTTTCGCCTTCCTGGTTGTCTGACCTTGTAATTCACTTCGCTCACTTTTTCCATTATCTCGTAGGGGCCTTGCCATTTGGCAAGGAATTTACTTTCAACCGTAGGGACAAGTACCAATATCCTATCCCCCGGGGAAAAGGTACGGGTCTTGGCTCCACGGTTGTACACTCTCTGCTGTGCCAACTGCGCTTGGGCCAAATGTTCCTTCACGATGGGCATTACCTGTGCAATTCGATCTTGCATCAGGGCGACATGCTCAATCACACTCCTGTGGGGAGAACTCTCACTTTCCCAAGTTTCCTTGGCAATATCCAACAGTCCTCTTGGGTGTCTCCCATACAGTAACTCAAAGGGGGAGAATCCCGTAGAGGATTGGGGCACCTCCCTAATAGCAAACATCAAATAAGGAAGTAGACAGTCCCAATCCTTTCCATCTCTATCCACCACTTTCTTCAACATTTGTTTTAGGGTTTTGTTGAATCTTTCAACCAGCCCATCGGTTTGGGGGTGATACACAGACGTACGCAATTGCGTCACTTTGAACAATTTACACAGCTCTTTCATAACCCGGGACATAAAGGGTGTACCTTGGTCCGTAAGCAGTTCTTTACAAATACCCACCCGGCTAAAAACAAGAGATAGCTCTTTGGCTATGGTTTTGGCCGAGGTATTTCGGAGAGGGATCGCTTCTGGATAACGGGTGGCATAGTCCATTATAACTAATATGTACTGGTGCCCCCTAGCGGACTTGATTATAGGACCTACCAAATCCATTGCGACCCTCTCAAACGGGACCTCAATGATGGGTAGAGGGACCAGCGGGCTACGGAAATGTGGCATCGGGGCCGACCTCTGACACACAGGGCAGGAGGAACAATAGTTTTCTATGTCCTTCATCACCCCAGGCCAATAGAATCTCTGTAATACCCTCTCTCGGGTTTTCTCTGTCCCCAGATGACCTCCAAGAATGTGCCCATGGGCCAACTCCAACACCAACTTCCTGTAAGGTTTGGGCACCACAAGCTGCTCCACGGTTTCTTCTGCCCTTTTTGCCACCCGATACAGTAGGTCCTTCTCTACGCTGAAGTATGGGTAAGTGCAGGTATTATCTGGGTTCACTAACTCGCCATCTATTTCCACTACGTTTTCCCGTGCCTTTATTAGGGCGGGGTCTTTTAACTGTTCTGTGGCAAAATTTTCCCTGTGAACCTCAAGATCAGAAAACTCCACAGACGGTAGGTTTTCGTCTGAGGAGGTGGGCTCCTCTCCAGTTTCTTGAGTCTCGCCTGCCAATACTGACAAGGGAAATTCTGGAGAGTCCTCACCACTCTCAGAGGAGTTCTGGCTATCACCTTCCTGGTACATAGGGGCACCAGTGGGGGGCTCAGGATCATCCTACAGTTCCCAGAACTTCGGAAAATCCCTTCCCACAATGGCATCATGCGGTAATTGAGATACTAACCCCACTGGATGAGAGAGGGTACCTTTGGGGGTCTTGAAACACACTGTAGTCACTGGATACTCTCGGGTGTCCCCATGCACACAAATCACAGCTACCTTGCTATTCCCAGAGACCTCTGTTTTAACTAATTCAGCCTTTATCAGGGTCACAAGGCTACCTGAATCCAGTAATACCACAACATTTCTACCATTAATACACATTTTGCATAAATGTTTCTCAGTTCCCCGAATGGCAGTGCATGCGACTGTCGCACACAGCGACTGACGTCTGTCCGTCAGAAAGTCACATTGCATGGGTTCCTCCACAACCGGGCAATTTGCTGCAATATGTCCCGCTTGCCGGCAGCGGTAGCAAACAATCCATTTGGCTGCCTCTTGAGCCCCTGACTTCCCAGGCTGTTCTCGCCAAACTTTGGGTAGAGCTCCCACCCTCTCACTCTCTCCACCCTCACCCCTTGGAATCCTCTTATCCGCCCCTGGGGATGGTCTGGTCTTAGGGTGGAAAGTCCGAGAGTCTCTGGAAGAGGCCGTCAGGTTCTCTGTAGCCAAGTATTTCTCTACACGATCCACAAGACCACCGGCCGTCTCTGGGTCTCCATGGCTTACCCACTTTTGGATGGCAGTAGGAAGAGCTCTCAAAAACCGATCCATTACAACACGTTCCACAATCTCTGGTGCGGACAAAGTCTCTGGCTGTAGCCACTTCCTGCTCAGGTGAATGAGATCATACATTTGAGACCTGGGGGGTTTTCCAAGCTGGAAAGTCCAGTTATGCACACGCTGAGCCCGGACAGCCAGGGTGACACCCAGCCTTGCCAATATTTCAGCTTTTAGCATCACATAGTCTTTTGCTTGGTCAGGCTCTAGGTCATAGTAAGCCTTCTGCGATTCACCAGTTAACAGAGGAGCCACCAGTCCAGCCCACTGCTCCTCAGGCCACTTTTCTCTTTCAGCAGTCCTTTCAAATGTGGTCAAAAATACCTCTGGATCATCCTCTCCAGTCATTTTTGTCAATAAACGACTCACCCCAAAGGACGCGGTATTAGTGGGACGGCTTTCCTCACTGGTCTGCGGACGTTGCTGCATTACTGCTTCCATTTGTTGTAGTCTCTGCTCTTGCTTCTGTAACAGGTCTATGAAGCGGGCCTCAGATTGCTGCTGGGCTTGTTGCTGAGCTTCCAGACTCTGTTGGTGAGCTTGCTGCTGGGCTGCAAGGCTCTGTTGATGAGCTTGCTGCTGGGCTGCGAAGCTCTGTTGTTGAGCTGCAAGGCTCTTTTGCAAACCTGCATTTGTCTGCTGTTGATTGGCATTTGCTAGAGCCAGCTGTTTCAGTATCTCCTCCATGCTGGCTTAAAAAAAAACTGCCCGCATTCTCCACCAACTGTGGGGGGGTTAGCTCGGCAGCGGGTGTGTGTGATCCCCTGGATGGGCTCCCCACACAAAAACAGGCCCAGCAGACGGAGGTTGTGGTTTTCAAGATCAAAAAGGTGCGGTTTATTTCTCTATTTACAGTGACAAAAAAACACAGCAAAGCAAAAAGAAACATAAACAAAATAAACCCTGGTCAGCTTGACCTCTGACTAAACATGCAGGTTTCCTAACTAACAACTGGGATCAGCCTGGTGCTGTCCTAGTCCCTAAGTCCCTGGTTTAGTAAATGTCCAAACAAATAGCCACACAGGCTTTGTCTCACCGCACAGGGGTTCACTCTCCCTAGACAGTCCACACAGGTCTGGTTCCAGGCATGAGCAAACACCTAATGAAGCTGGGAGTTTTTATAGAGGCCTTAAAGGAGCTGACAAGCTTCAGCTGGTCTCATCAACTCCCTGCCTGCACGACGCCCAGCACTCTCCCTAGAGGTATGAATCATCCATGAGCCCACTAGCCTCAGCTGGGCTTCATCAACTCCCTCCCTAGTTGTATAAGTTGGCATAAAGCCTGAATCTGGGAGAAATATATCTACCCCCCTGGATGCAACCAGGTGACTTTACCTTCCTGCTGTCACAATATATAAACCGACATAAGTGTAAAACCCCCTTGGGTGCTAAATCCTATATGAATGCTTGTATGATGCTATGTATCCTGACAATACAACAGAAAAAGGATATATAGCAACCAGGGGAAGAAAAAATGATTGTATATACACAAAGTCCTAGGTATAAAAAGGAGAAAGAAGCCGGGACCTGGGCTACACCTGAAAGGATACGATGGGTTAGGCCTCATGCCCACGGACGTTTTTACAGCCGCGTTTATGAGCGTTTTTTACAGCTTAAAAACGCCTGTCCATGTTAGTCGATAGCTTCATGCCCACCTAGACGTTTTTGAGCTGCAAATAGCATAGACGTTTTTAAGCTGTAAAAAAAACCCAGGACCAGTGCGTTCCTCAGCATCGGAATTAGGCAGAAAAAAACGCGAGCCTCAAAAAACGCGCACAAACGTGCACTAACGTGCACTAATGCGCACTAACGCGCGGTCGCGTTTTTTTAGCTCCGACGTTTTTTTTTTTTCAATTTACAATAACAAGGACAGGCGTTTTTAAGCTGTAAAAAACGCAGCTGTTAAAAACGTCTGTGGGCATGAGGCCTAAAGATTCAAGACCAAGTCCGAAAACTAGACCCATACAGCTGACTCACAGGTGTACATCTTCGACCATTTTCGGCCGCTCCGTTGTGGTTCGTACTGCGCAAGAGCTGCGCCTGCGCAGTACAGGGGGGGTCATTATCCGCCGGGGGACCTTTTTCGGCAGCTTTCACAATATATAATGCACTAGCAGATTCATCCATGATTGGTGACCAAGCCATGCACTTCTGAACAAATCCCTGTACAATGTACCCCATACTCATTCACCCGGGGAGGCTTTCAGATTCTGATAAGTCCCCTGTCAGCAGACCCCCACAACCACTGCCCAGGTTGGTATGGAAGAGGCCCTTGTCCCCATTAACATGGGCAGAGCCCCCCCCGCCCCAAAGCCCCCCCCCATGTTGAGGGCATGTGGCCTGGCATGGTTCAGGAGGGGGGCGCTCGCTCAACCCCTCTATTTCCTGACCTGCCAGGCTGCATGCTCGGATAAGGGCCTGGTTTGCATTGGGAGGGGAACCTGCTGACAGCTGATGAGTCATCTGTTGTAAAGGACGCGGTGGCCGGCTTACCAGCCTGCTCCTTAGCTACCAGCTATTGGGGGGGGGGGGGGCCCACGCTGTTTCTGACAAATACCACATGTGATACCGCCAGCAAAACACTGGTGATAAATATTGAATGTTTTTTACTCTCTGTTCTGTTTGTGAATCTTACTTAAAGGAGTTGTAAAAGCAGAAGGTTTTTCATCTTAATACATTGGAGATAAAAAAAAACTTCTGTGTGTAGGAGCCTCCCCAACACTCTCCAATTACTTACCTGAGCCCCTTCTCTCTCCAGCGATGTCCACAATCCCCTCAGCCATCCAGGACACTCCTCCTGATTGGCTGAGACAAGGCAGCGGTGCCATTGGCTCCCGCACCTGTCAATCAAAGTCAGCCAGCCAATCAGAGGAGATAGGGGGCAGGCCAAGGTCAGGGCTCCATGTCTGATTGGATACACGGAGCTCTGACTTGGCTTGGGTGACCCCTGTAGCAAGCTGCAAGGGGGTACTCAAAGGAGGGAGGGACTAGGAGCAGCGAAGAGGGACCCGAGAAGAGGAGGATCTGGGCTGCTCTGTGCAAAACCAACTGCAAAGAGCAGGTAAGTACAACATGTTTGTTATTTTTTTTTAAAAACGAGCCTTTACAATCACTTTAGCTTACTGCGTGTTTTGTTTTTTTGCAATATTTACCCGCACATTTTTCATTTTGCGGTAAATGCCACATATTTTTTTTTTTTCGTGAATTGGACTTTTTTTTAAGTGAATTGACTCCTAAGTGTTATTTCAGTCTGCTGCCTTGTTCTTCTGCTATGTGTATGAATCATTCTGACAAGTTTTCCTCCAAGCACACAGCCTGCGATTGACAGTCTCAGTTGTGCTCATGTGTACTGTGTGAAAGGGGGAGTGTCCCTTCCCTCCAATCAGCTCTTAGAGCTTTCCTCACTGACTTCTGCAGAGTGTAAGTAAAAAAAAACTGAATAATGAGTGCAGTGCTAAAAGTAAGTAAGTAGTTGTGTGGAGGAGTGTACCTGACCCACACTGATCTACCTGACAGGCACTGACCTACCTGGCCCACACTGACACGCACTGACCTACCTGACCCACACTGACCCACCTAACCCACACTGACACACACTGACCTACCTGACCCACACTGACACGCACTGACCTACCTGACCCACACTGACCTACCTGACCCACACTGACCCACCTAACCCACACTGACACGCACTGACCTACCTGACCCACACTGACACGCACTGACCTACCTGACCCACACTGACCCACCTAACCCACACTGACACACACTGACCTACCTGACCCACACTGACCTACCTGACCAACACTGACACGCACTGACCTACCTGACCCACACTGATCTACCTGACACGCACTGACCTACCTGGCCCACACTGACACGCACTGACCTACCTGACCCACACTGACCTACCTCACCCACACTGACACACACTGACCTACCTGACCCACACTGACCCACCTAACCCACACTGACACACACTGACCTACCTGACCCACACTGACACGCACTGACCTACCTGACCCACACTGACCTACCTGACCCACACTGACCCACCTAACCCACACTGACACGCACTGACCTACCTGACCCACACTGACCCACCTAACCCACACTGATACACACTGACCTACCTGACCCACACTGACCTACCTGACCCATACTGATATGCACTGACCTACCTGACCCACACTGATACACACTGACCTACCTGACCCACACTGACACGCACTGACCTACCTGACCCACACTGACCTACCTGACCAACACTGACACGCACTGACCTACCTGACCCACACTGATCTACCTGACAGGCACTGACCTACCTGGCCCACACTGACACGCACTGACCTACCTGACCCACCTCACCCACACTGACACACACTGACCTACCTGACCCACACTGACCCACCTAACCCACACTGACACACACTGACCTACCTGACCCACACTGACACGCACTGACCTACCTGACCCACACTGACCTACCTGACCCACACTGACCCACCTAACCCACACTGACACACACTGACCTACCTGGCCCACACTGACACGCACTGACCTACCTGACCCACACTGACCCACCTAACCCACACTGACACACACTGACCTACCTGACCCACATTGACCTACCTGACCAACACTGACACGCACTGACCTACCTGACCCACACTGATCTACCTGACAGGCACTGACCTACCTGGCCCACACTGACACGCACTGACCCACACTGACCTACCTGACCCACACTGATACGCACTGACCTACCTGAACTGCACTGACCTACCTGACCCACACTGATCTACCTGACAGGCACTGACCTACCTGGCCCACACTGACATGCACTGACCTACCTGACCCACACTGACCTACATGACCCACACTGACACGCACTGACCTACCTGACCCACACTGACCTACCTGACCCACACTGACCTACCTGACCAACACTGACACGCACTGACCTACCTGACCCACACTGATCTACCTGACAGGCACTGACCTACCTGGCCCACACTGACACGCACTGACCCACACTGACCTACCTGACCCACACTGATACGCACTGACCTACCTGAACTGCACTGACCTACCTGACCCACACTGATCCACCTGACAGGCACTGACCTACCTGGCCCACACTGACATGCACTGACCTACCTGACCCACACTGACCTACATGACCCACACTGACACGCACTGACCTACCTGACCCACACTGACCTACCTGACCCACACTGATACGCACTGACCCACACTGATACGCACTGACCCACACTGATACGCACTGACCCACACTGACCTACCTGACCCACACTGACCTACCTGACCCACACTGACACGCACTGACCTACCTGACCCACACTGACCTACCTGACCAACACTGATACGCACTGACCTACCTGACCCACACTGACACGCACTAACCTACCTTACCCACACTGATACACACTGACCTACCTGACCCACACTGACCTACATGACCCACACTGACACGCACTGACCTACCTGACCCACACTGATACGCACTGACCTACCTAACCCACACTGACACACACTGACCTACCTGACCCACACTGACATGCACTGACCTACCTGACCCACACTGACACGCACTGACCTACCTGAACCACACTGACACGCACTGACCTACCTGACCCACACTGACACGCACTGACCTACCTGACCCACACTGACCAACACTGATACGCACTGACCTACCTGACCCACACTGATACACACTGACCTACCTGACCCACACTGACCTACCTGACCCATACTGATATGCACTGACCTACCTGACCCACACTGATACACACTGACCTACCTGACCCACACTGACACGCACTGACCTACCTGACCCACACTGATACACACTGACCTACCTGACCCACACTGACACGCACTGACCTACCTGACCCGCACTGACCTACCTGACCCACACTGACCTACCTGACACGCACTGACCTACCTAACCCACACTGACCTACCTGACCGACACTGATACGCACTGACCTACCTGACCCACACTGACCTACCTGACCCACACTGACACACACTGACCTACCTGACCCACACTGATAGGCACTGACCCACATTGACACACACTGACCCACACTGACACACACTGACCTACCTGACACGCACTGACCTACCTGACCCACACTGACACGCACTGACCCACACTGACCTACCTGACCCACACTGACACACACTGACCTACCTGACCCACACTGACACACACTGACACGCACTGACCCACACTGACCTACCTGACATACACTGACCTACCTGACCCACACTGACCTACCTGACCAGACTTCAGGTGACCTCCTCCTGCAGCTCAGCCGTAGTGTGTGGCGTGCCCATCACAGTAGAGAGTAGGCAGCCAGAGGAGGAGAGCCGCCCGCCCGAGTGCCAAGTGGGGATCTTCTCATAGTGACGTGGCCGCATTGTAGTTCCCGCCTTCTGGAGCCTGCAGAGCCTATGATAGACGTCACATGTCCCGCGGTCCCGGCATTGGACCAGTGGGACATCCATCATAGGCGCTGCAGGCTCCAGAAGGCGGGACCTGCTATGTCACTCGGCCGTGCTTGGAGTCCCCGCTCGGGCTCGGGGCTAATAATAAAGTTGTAAATGCCTGAGACCTGGGTCTTTTTTGGGGCTCACTCGGGGCTCCAGCCCCCCTCAGCCCCCCTCTCGACACCACTGGCAATAAGTGAATAATACAAATTTAAGGGCAATGTGCTACAAATAGTGTCCCTGTAACCATCACTGGATTAGTGAACAAAGTTCAGCTCTCTGACCCCTATTTTCTGAATGCTCAGACAAGATTTATGAATTCTGGACTTAGATATAGAGAAGAGAAGACTGCAGATAACCAGATATACCTTATAAGGGAGGATGTGTTTCATCTTGGTGTATCACCTGGGACCAGTCACTTCACTGGCTATATGTTACTGACCTGAAACCAGTATACATTAGACATTCCGACGTCATTTGCTGCATGCTTGTTCCAGGTCAGTCAGCATTAAATCCTTTTTCAGGAGGTCAGCAATGGCCGCCTAAATATAATATACTACACAGCATTTTTCTAGAATGACTTATCGTCATACTATTCTAACAAATGTGCTGTGAAGGCATCTGAGTCTATTACCTATAGGGATTTGTCATGACACAACAAAGCCTGTGTGAGAAGGCTCAGATGGGAGCTGCCCATTCTCTGTTGTAAAGCAGATCTGGAACCAGAAAACAGAACCTGTTCACATTTCCTACAGATATAATCACTGCCCCAGAGCTAGTACGGGATGGGAGCGGGGCTGCTTCCATCGGAGGCTTCTCCCATTACTGAGTACTGATCATTCTAAGTGTCCAATCAATAGTGCCATCTCATCAAATCCTGGAACAAAAGCAGAGACACTAAAATGTGACATTTGTCCTAATAAATCCAATGGGCAGTTCAATAAAGCTCTATGTGTGGACTCATCTCTGTATGAGAACTATGGCATGCTTGTAAATGGGGGGACTTCCCCTGTAAAAGATATTCATCTATCTGCATATTACTGTCTTCAAAACATCAATTGAATCCAGCGCTTCAGACTGCGGAGGAACAATAAAATGCAATAAAAATAATTCAACTCTGCAACTTATTTATAGAAGAATAAAGAAGAATGTCAATTTTATTTAATACATTCCAGGCCGTCAGTGACAAGAAGGATAAATATCAGCTGGGCATGAAAACCGCACAATCCAATGTATATAAAGGGGACTTCTAACGCGACTTGTAACTGCACAGTAATTAAAGAATATCAGCATTTCATATTCCTGATATGTGCCTGCTGTATCATGTACTTGTATGTGAAAGTATCCTGTTCTTTTTTTTTATTACTTCTTTGTGTGAAATTCTTGGTGATCCTACAAGTTCCCCCGATTTTCCTAATAAAAACTGACCACACTAGGCACGGGAGCACAGCATGGTCAGTTTTTTTTGGCTGTGCTGGAAACTCAGCCTCAGCAATGATTAGATTTGTGCTGACATGCCCCCCCTCCCCCACCCCAATCACTGGGAAGCTCAGTGTGCTGCCATTTCTCCTCCCCCACCTTTCTGAGCTCCTTATGCAGCTGAAAACAGAGAATATGTGATCACGATAAGGCTACGTTCACACTGATGCAGTGCAAGTTGACTCCGTTTTGCAGTGCGATTTTATCAGTGTGAGTTGATGCGATTCCAAAGCGATTTTCATGTGATTTGGATCCAGCAGTGTGACTGGTTTCTCTCTCTCCCCAGGGAAGAAGATAAGACAGAAAACAGAGACTTGTATAAAAACGTACTGGAATCGTGTTATCTTGGACAGATAGGTGTTTTGCATGTGGTTACCATTCAAGTCAATGGAGGTAAGAATCATACAGGACCCTTTTCAACATTGCATTAGAATTACACTGCATGTATGTGAATGGCCGCCATAGAATGCAATGTTATTTCAATTCTCATGCGATTCCATGCGTTCTGGAATGCATCAGAAATCGCATCAGTGTGAATCAGGGGTAAAAAAGGAAAAAATAGGATTTATCCACTTCACCTCCAGAAGATTTACTCCCCTTCCTGACCAGGCCATTTTTTGCGATACGGCACTGCGTTAACTTTAACTTTTCCCCACAGATAGAGCGTTCTTTTGGTGGTATTTGATCTCCTTTGCGGTTTTTATTTTTTGCACTATAAACAAAAAATAACCGACACTTTTACAAAAAATTATTATTTTTTACTTTCTGCTATCCAATAATTTTTTTAAAAAAAATCTAATTTTTTCATAAATTTAGGCCAATATGTATTCTGCTACATGTTTTTGGTAAGAAAAAAATCCCAATAAACGTATATTGATTGGTTTGCGCAAAATTTATAGTGCCTACAAACTATAGGATAGTTTATGGCATTTTTATTTATTTATTTATTTTTACTAGTAATGGCGGTAATTAGCGACTGAGATATTGTGGTGGACAAATCGGACACCTAACTGACACTTTTCTGGGACTAGTGACACCAATACAGTGATCAGCGCTAAAAATATGCACTGTCACTGTACTAATAATGACACTGGCTGGGAAGGGGTTAACATCAGGGGCGATTAAAGGGTGCCTAGCTGGTCATTCGATGCAGCGGGGGAGGTGCTTTTACTAGTAGAAGGCATGGATAGGTGTTCCTGCTTTCTGGGAACACAGGATCTATGCCTTCTGTACTGACAGAATGGCGATCTGCCTTGTTTACGTAGGCAGACTGACGTTCTGCCTGTGTACTGAATGTTCAGCAGATGCCGGTGGACATCGGGTCCACCGGCAGCACACCCTCGCGCCCAATACCAGGATCATATATACGTGATCCTGCGCGGCCGTCCTGTAGCAGTAAATGTGCTATGGGGCGGTTGGCAAGTGGTTACTGTATAATGTTTTTTAAATCTACAGTATATCCGGAAAGTATTCACAGCGCTTCACTTTTTCCACATTTTGTTATGTTACAGCCTTATTCTAAAACTGATTAAATTAATAAATTTTCCTTAAAATTCCACAAACAATATCCCATAATGATAACGTGAAAGAAGTTTGTGTGAAATCTTTGCAAACTTATTAAAACGAAAAAATCCCATGTAAATGTAGCGAGGTCCCAGGCCTCCTCTAGTCTAATGAGAACCTCCAGAGTTAGGGACAGCTGACATCCTTCTGTATAGGGTGGGTTGCAAGGCATGGTGTGTGTAGTGCAAGGTAGATTCATGGGCGCCAGACACTTCATGAATGCAAAGATTTATTTTCTATTAAACAAAACGGCTGGAGAAAGGGTTAGGACCAGGACACCCTTAGGTAGTTGCAATGTTAATTGGCAGACTCTGAGACTTCTACAGGTAGGCAGCCATGCAGGGAAAGGCATCCAGCAAGACACCACGTCTGCATGTGTAGGACTGCTGTCTCCTATGGCAATAGTCTTATAACAGTTCCTAACACAAGTTGTAACAAATTCCTTTACTTCCTCTACAATCACTTCTTGTAGATTCTCAGCCCACTGAGCTCCCAGTCTCTCTCACTAGACTTGCTGATTCACTGCCACTGAATCCCGTGAGCTCTTCCAATCTTCTTACTCAGTATCTTCCTCAAGCGTCACCCCAACATCCCTGCTGGGTCCCTGGCTTGGCACTCCAGATACTCCTAAAGCATCACCCCCACTGGTTGGGTCCCTGGCTTTGCACTTGCTGAAGTTTCCCGATTCTTCACGTCCCCAAATGGTGAGAATACAGCTCAGGTACTTGCTTCAGCTACTCACTGTGGTCCCTGGTAATAAGGTGGGTGGTCCCGTACTGGCGTCAGCTTCCCTTCTACCTCCGACAACCACGGGTTCTCCGGCCGGCAGAACCGTCTCTTCTGGTTGGACTGCAAGCCACAATCCCAACCCTGCGCTGCTCTCTTGCTTCTGGATAGGCCCTCAGACAGCCTAGAAGCCAGATGTCCCCAGGATAGGCCTCAGACTCCAGCCTAGCAGCCCGGGCAGCTCAACACACGTCCACCCAGACAGCCATCCAGGTGGCACAGAACACCGATCACCTGACTCCACCCAAATAAATAGGCTCTCCCAGCAGGCTAAGGGACTTTAAGAAAACCCCTGCCCATTGGCTGAGATACCCTATATACTCCTAATCTGTCCTGGCTTTGCCCTTGTCTAATCTAATGTCAGGGCCGTCTTTAATACTGATTGGGCCCTGGGCAAACATTTTCTTGGGCCCCCCCCCCCCATCCATTCTGAGACATACAAAAAATAGCAGGTAGACTCAAAATAAGTTTACTGCAGCAGATCATGCAGCGATTGCAATTGGTTGCCAGAGGTTACAGCCTATCCTTACGGCTCACTGGCTGGTTGCTAGAGGTTACAACACATAATTTCTGCTTGCCGGTTGGTTGCTAGGGGTTACAGCACATCATTACCACTTACTGATTGGTTGCTAGAGATTACAGCAGATCACTACTGTTCACTGATTGGTTGCTACAAGTTAATGCACATCATTACCACTCACTGACCAGTGGAGCAATCCCAAATAATTGAGCAAGTAAAGCGGCACATTAATACACATACTACAGGAGAGGGTCAGAGACTTCGGACATACTACAGGAGACAATCAGAGACTGCGGACATGCTACAGGAGACATAGACTGCGGACATACTACAGGAGACAATCAGAGACTGCAGACATGCTACAGGAGACAATCAGAGACTGCGGACATGCTACAGGAGACAATCAGAGACTGCGGACATGCTACAGGAGACATAGACTGCGGACATACTACAGGAGACAATCAGAGACTGCAGACATACTACAGGAGACAATCAGAGACTGTGGACATGCTGCAGGAGACAATCAGAGACTGTGGACATGCTACAGGAGATGGGTAGAGAACTTTCAGCAATGCACAGCTTTATAGTTGAATAACACAGCTCAGGGTTTAAGCAGTCAGGCATTTTATGGGTATAAGGACCAGTGGTGTAACATGGGTTGTCAGTGCCCGGGGCAAGGCAAGTAATTTGCGCCCCCTAACCTGCGGACTTTTAGCACTCCCCGAGTTCCTTCCTTTCCTACAATAGTACTACTGACCAGCCTGATTCCTACGCCGACCACTACACTGACCAACCTGATTCCTACGCTGACCACTGCACTGACCAACCTGATTCCTACGCTGACCACTGCACTGACCAACCTGATTCCTACGCTGACCACTGCACTGACCAACCTGATTCCTATGCCGACCACTGCACTGACCAACCTGATTCCTGCACTGACCAACCTGATTCCTATGCCGACCACTGCACTGACCAACTTGATTTCTACGCTGACCACTGCACTGACCAGCCTGATTCCTACGCCGACCACTGCACTGACCAACCTGATTCCTACTCTGACCACTGCACTGACCAACCTGATTCCTATGCCGACCACTGCACTGACCAGCCTGATTCTTACGCCAACCACTCCACTGACCTACATGATTTCTACACCAACCACCCCACTAAACTACACTACATTTAACCCCTTACATGTCATTTCATGCCACTTAACCCCTTACATGCCAAAAGCCCCGAGGGATACATCATGAAGCTGTTAAATCAATCCTGCTATAGCAGTGCTATGTAATAATGCGCCATGGCGACCATGCAGCATGCATGTCCCTCGGGGGGGGGGGGGGGGCGCATTTGGCATGTAAGCACTTGAAGTTAGCCCGAGGTTAGGCCTGCAGGCATGCTGTATGTTTGCTTGCTGGCTGAAATTAACACATGGATGTGGCGTGACTCTCCCTAACTGCTCGCTGGCTGGCGGGCTGCTCCGTCTTCTGAGACGGCTCACCTGCTTTTTTTGTTATCTATCGATCAGTCTGCCACAATGCCAATGGGGAACAATTCCCAGATGACGTCCCAGTTCCAGATCTGGCGCGGTCAGGAGGAGAGGAGGAGGAGACGATGGCTGTGGCTCAATTAGAGAGGCGGGACAGGACTCCAGGAGCATCCTTCGCGCATGCGCCGCCCACGATCCCCGGACCTCTGTATTCCCCAGCCAGTATAGAGGGGGCGGGGCCGAGAGCTCCACTGACGCTCCCACTCCGATCACTGCTCTAACTGTAGCCGCTCTGTTTCAAGCATACAGGCTGCATGGGGCAGGGTTAGAGCGTCAATGGAGCTCCCTGCCCCGCCCCCTCTTTACAGGCTAGTTTAGGAATACAGCCTCTCGTGTACTCTGTGCGCTCTGTAAAGCTGTAATCAAGGCCCCAATTTGCGGGTAGCGCAGGCCCCCCAACAAAGATTGGGCCCAGGGCAGGTGCCCCGTTTGCCCTGCATCTAGTGACAGAAGGGAGAAGTGCAGCAATTCCAGACTTAGGGTGAAATCAATTGATCCCCAGGGCTACTATACCTGGCAGGTAGATTTAGGAACAACCCTGCCTAAACATCAGGGTGCTACCTCCATAAGTATTCACAGCCTTCGCCATGATACTAAAAATGGAGCTAAGGTGCATCCTGTTTCCACTGATCATCCTTGAGATGTTTCTACAACTTGATTGGAGTCCACCTGTGGTAAATTCAGTTGATTGGACATGATTTGGAAAGGCACACACCTGTCTATATAAGGTCCCACAGTTAACAGTGCATGTCAGAGCACAAACCAAGCCATGAAGCAATATAGGAGCTGTCTCCAAACTGAGAGCTCTGAGCTATCCTCAGGCTTGAGTATATAACCACCCTGCACACTTGTGTACTCACACAGGATTGAAGGTTCCGTCCCACCCGGATACTTTGGACCTTCAAGCTCCAGGCCCCAATCCAGGACTACAGAATGTGGAGAAAACCAAAAACACAGCTTCCTAAAGTCAAAAACTATAGTCTGGAACTTCGCATTAAGCCTTAATTCAAATCCTGTGTACATTTTTTCCCACATTTCCAGAGTGGCAGGGCCTCACACTCCTACAAGGTCCCCGATTTGGAGGGACTGTCCCTGATTTTGAACAATGTTCCTCTGTCCCTCTTTCCTCCTCATTTGTCCCTCATTTTGTTCTGATTTCTATAGTTGTATATAAAATGCACTTTTTATCTTTCAAAAAAGTGTTTCCCAGTGCTAAACCTTTCGCCCAATTTCTAAATTGCTGTATTTGTAAATGTCAAAAGCCAATATAAAGGAATATTAGTTAAAAAAAAGCACTTGTGAGCTTAACCACTTCACGACCGCTCTATAGCTGTTTTAGTGCTACCGGGTGGACGATGTGCGCAGGATCGCTCCTGCGGTGATTATGCACAGCGGGAGCTGATCAGCGGGTACCCCAGACTCGATGTCCACTGGCACCCACCGATCATTCGTTACACAGGCAGAACGGCAGTCTACCTTTGTAAACAAGGCAGATTGCATGCATGTGAAGCAACCACATAAGTAAGGCTGGCCATACAATATACAATTCTCTTGTACAACTTTTCTTTAGATTTACCAAAACCATATAATATGAGGCCAAACCTAAACACTACACAGCTGAAGGTAAATCTAAAGAAAATTGAATAAAACAATTGTATGGTGTATGGCCAGCTTAAGATTTTTACTTATGCATTTTCATAATGCATAAAATATGTGGATGTTTTCCTGTAGTATAATGACTAGGCCAATACTGCTATTACACAGAACAGTGTGCTACTGGTTCCAGTAGAAGTAGAAAGTGTCATTCTAGTCTGTGAGCCTCTGCATGTCCAAGTGCTCTATTTAGGTTGTAATTCCTCTTTTAGATAGAATGGGGAAAACTGAAAACCCCTGCCAGGTTTTTATCGCTATCTGGGGCTCCAATAAAAAGAGATTTCCCCCCACTTCCTGTCTTGCTGACGCATTTTACAGGGGAACAGAAGTGAAGAAAAATCTGAAACACAGACAGGAAAAAAAAGACTTTTCTAACCACTTATGCCTTGTACACACGACCGGACTGTCCATCGGAATAAAGTCCAATGGATTGTCCGACGGAATTCCACTCAAGCTGTCTTGCATACACACGGTCACACAAAAGTCTGACTGTCAAAAATGCGGTGACGTACAACATGTACGGTGAGCCGAGATTAATGAAGTGCAATAGGCAGTTCGGCTCTTCTGCTTGATTCTGAGCATGCGTGGCTTTTAGTCCATCGGAATTGCATACAGACGAACGGACTTTCCGATAGAAATTTTTGTCCATCGGAAAAAAAGAGAACAAGTTCTCTATCTAAACCCGTCGGAATTTCAGAAGGAAAAAGTCAGATGGGGCATACACACGGACGGAATATCCGATGAAAAGAGCCCGTCTGACTTTTTCCATCGGAAAATCCGGTCGTGTGTACAAGGCATCAAGGACCGGAAGGTTTTACCCCCTTCCTGACCAGGCCATTTTTTGCGAAACGGCACCGCGTTACTGACAATTGTGCAACGTTGTACCCAAACAAAATTGACGTCCTTTTTTTCCCCACAAATAGAGCTTTCTTTTGGTGGTATTTGATCACCTCGGTTTTTATTTTTTGAGCTATAAACATAAAAAGACTGACAATTTTGAAAAATATATATATATATATATATATATATTTTACTTTCTGCTATAATATATTGTGAGGGGGTTAGCTCGGCAGCGGGTGTGTGTGACCCCCGGGATGGGCTCCCCACACAAAAACAGGCCCAGCAAACGGAGGTTGTGGTTTTCAAAATCAAAAAGGTGCGGTTTATTTTCTATTTACAGTGACAAAACACAGCAAAGCAAAAGAAACATAAATAAAATAAATCCTGGTCAACTTGACCTCTGAGTAAACATACAGGTTTCCTAACTAACAACTGGGATCAGCCTAGTGCTGTCCTAGTCCCTAAGTCCCTGGTTTTAAATGTCCAAGCAAATAGCCACACAGGCTTTGTCTCACCGCACAGGGGTTCACTCTCCCTAGACAGTCCACACAGGTCTGGTTCCAGGCATGAGCAAACACCTAATGAATCTGGGAGTTCTTATAGAGGCCTAAATGAGCTGACAAGCTTCAGCTGGTCTCATCAACTCCCTGTCTGCACGACGCCCCACACTCTCCCTAGAGGTATGAGTCATCCATGAGCCCACTAGCCTCAGCTGGGCTTATACAACTCTCCACCTAGTTGTATAAGTCGGCGTAAAGCCTGAATCTGGGCGAAATATATCTACCCCCCTGGATGCAACCAGGTGACTTTACCTTCCTGCTGTCACATACCCCCCCCTCTTGTTTTAACCTCGGGGTTGGAACACCAGCAATCAGGCATTCATGTACTCGAGACAAAGCATCCACATTCCCCATTTTAACGCCAGGGCGATGCTTTACTGTGAAGTTGAATTCCTGGAGGGCCAGGAACCACCTATTCACTCTTCTATTTGTTTCCTTGTTTTGAGCCATCCACTTTAACGGAGCGTGATCCGTAACCATGTCAAAGTGCCTACCTAGCAGGTAGTACCGAAGGGAATCTAGAGCCCACTTCACCGCTAAACACTCCTTTTCAACGGTGGCGTAATTTACCTCATGGGACTTCAACTTCCTGCTGAGGTAAATGACTGGGTGCTCTTCCCCGTTCCAGACCTGGGACAATACTGCTCCTAACCCCACATCTGACGCATCACTTTGTACGACAAAGTCTTTAGAGAAGTCGGGTGAGTACAACACTGGCTGGCTACATAAGGCTTGTTTCAAGAATTGGAATGCTGCCTCAGCCTTGGGGGTCCATTTAATCATGACCGACCCTTTCCCCTTCGTCAGGTTGGTTAGGGGCACAGCCTTAGAAGCAAAGTGGGGAATGAATCGCCGATAATACCCAGCGATTCCCAGAAAGGCTCGTACCTGCTTCTTGCTGTTGGGACGTGGCCAACTCTGGATGGCCTCGACTTTGTTGAGTTGGGGTTTTATTACTCCCCTCCCAATGGTGTACCCAAGATATTTGGCCTCCTCCTGCCCAATGGTACACTTCTTGGGGTTAGCCGTAAACCCCGCTTCCCGAACAGAGTCCAGGACTGCTTGCACTTTTGGCAGATGTGAGGCCCAATCTGTGCTATGGACAATTACGTCATCCAGGTAAGCCGCAGCATACTTCCGATGGGGCCTCAGCATCTGGTCCATTTTCCGCTGGAATGTGGCCGGCGCATTCTGTAACCCGAACGGCATTCTTTTATATTGGAACGCCCCGTCTGGGGTTACAAATGCAGTTTTCTCTTTGGCCGACTTGGCCAGGGGGATTTGCCAATACCCTTTTGTGAGGTCAAGAGTCGTCATGTATCGGGCTGTTCCCAGCCGGTCGATCAACTCATCTATACGTGGCATGGGGTAGGTGTCAAATTTTGTAACTTTGTTCAACTGACGAAAATCGTTACAAAATCGCCAGCTCCCATCCGGTTTAGGCACCAACACAATGGGACTAGACCAATCACTTTGGGACTCCTCTATCACCCCTAAGTTCAGCATTTTCTGTACTTCCTCCCGTATTGCCTCCCGTCGGGCCTCTGGGATCCGATAGGGTTTTAACTTCACCCTTTCACCGGGCGGGGTAATGATGTCATGCTCTACCCCAGATGTTTGTCCCGGCAGCTCAGAGAATACCTCCTTGTTGCGAAGCACAAACTCCTTAACCTCCTGTTGTTGGGGTTGTGACAAGGTGGCTGCTATTCCAACCTCAGGAATCACGCAACCAGTTTGAGCTGGTGACCAAGTGTCTGCGACTAGGGACTCTCTATCCCTCCAGGCTTTCAACAGATTAACGTGATAGATCTGTTCGGGCTTTCGCCTTCCTGGTTGTCTGACCTTGTAATTCACTTCGCTCACTTTTTCCATTATCTCATAGGGGCCTTGCCATTTGGCAAGGAATTTACTTTCAACCGTAGGGACAAGTACCAGTATCCTATCCCCCGGGGAAAAGGTACGGGTCTTGGCTCCACGGTTGTACACTCTCTGCTGTGCTAACTGCGCTTGGGCCAAATGTTCCTTCACGATGGGCATTACCTGTGCAATTCGGTCTTGCATCAGGGCGACATGCTCAATCACACTCCTGTGGGGAGAACTCTCACTTTCCCAAGTTTCCTTGGCAATATCCAACAGCCCTCTTGGGTGTCTCCCATACAGTAACTCAAAGGGGGAGAATCCCGTAGAGGATTGGGGCACCTCCCTAATAGCAAACATCAGATAAGGAAGTAGACAGTCCCAATCCTTTCCATCTCTATCCACCACTTTCTTCAACATTTGTTTTAGGGTTTTGTTGAATCTTTCAACCAGCCCATCGGTTTGGGGGTGATACACAGATGTACGTAATTGCGTCACTTTGAACAATTTACACAGCTCCTTCATAACCCGGGACATAAAGGGTGTACCTTGGTCCGTAAGCAGTTCTTTACAAATACCCACCCGGCTAAACACAAGAGATAGCTCTTTGGCTATGGTTTTGGTCGAGGTATTTCGGAGAGGGATCGCTTCTGGATAACGGGTGGCATAGTCCATTATAACTAATATGTACTGGTGCCCCCTAGCGGACTTGATTATAGGCCCTACCAAATCCATGGCGATCCTCTCAAACGGGACCTCAATGATGGGTAGAGGGCCCAGCGGGCTACGGAAATGTGGCATCGGGGCTGACCTCTGACACACAGGGCAGGAGGAACAATAATTTTCTATGTCCTTCATCACCCCCGGCCAATAGAATCTCTGTAATACCCTCTCTCGGGTTTTCTCTGTCCCCAGATGACCTCCAAGAATGTGCCCATGGGCCAACTCCAACACCAACTTCCTGTAAGGTTTGGGCACCACAAGCTGCTCAACGGTTTCTTCTGCCCTTTTTGCCACCCGATACAGTAGGTCCTTCTCTACGCTGAAGTATGGGTAAGTGCAGGTATTATCTGGGTTCACTAACTCGCCATCTATTTTCACTACGTTTTCCCGTGCCTTTATTAGGGCGGGGTCTTTCAACTGTTCTGTGGCAAAGTTTTCCCTGTGAACCTCAAGATCAGAAAACTCCACAGACGGTAGGTTTTCGTCTGAGGAGGTGGGCTCCTCTCCAGTTTCTTGAGTCTCCCCTGCCAATACTGATAAGGGAAATTCCGGAGAGTCCTCACCACTCTCAGGGGAGTTCTGGCTATCACATTCCTGGTACATAGGGGCACCAGTGGGGGGCTCAGGATCATCCCACAGTTCCCAGAACTTCAGAAAATCCCTTCCCACAATGGCGTCATGCGGTAACTGAGATACTAAGCCCACTGGATGAGAGAGGGTACCTTTGGGGGTCTCGAAACACACTGTAGTCACTGGATACTCTCGGGTGTCCCCATGCACATGAATAACAGCTACCTTGCTATTCCCAAAGACCTCTGTTTTAACTAACTCAGCCTTTATCAGGGTCACAAGGCTACCTGAATCCAGCAATACCACAACATTTCTACCATTAACACACATTTTGCATAAATGTTTCTCAGTTCCTCGAATGGCAGTGCATGCGACTGTCGCACACAGCGACTGACGTCTGCCCGTCAGAAAGTCACACTGCATGGGTTCCTCCACAACCGGGCAATTGGCTGCAATATGTCCCGCTTGCCGGCAGCGGTAGCAAACGATCCTTCTTGCCGCCTCTTGAGCCGCTGATTTCCCAGGCTGTTCTCGCCAAACTTGGGGTAGAGCTCCCACCCTCTCACTCTCTCCACCCTCACCCCTTGGAATCCTCTTATCCGCCCCTGGGGATGGTCTGGTCTTAGGGTGGAAAGTCCGAGAGTCTCTGGAAGAGGCCGTCAGGTTCTCTGTAGCCAAGTATTTCTCTACACGATCCACAAGACCACCGGCCGTCTCTGGGTCTCCATGGCTTACCCACTTTTGGATGGCAGTAGGAAGAGCTCTCAAAAACCAATCCATTACAACACGTTCCACAATCTTTGGTGCGGACAAAGTCTCTGGCTGTAGCCACTTTCTGCTCAGGTGAATGAGATCATACATTTGAGACCTGGGGGGTTTTCCAAGCTGGAAAGTCCAGTTATGCACACGCTGAGCCCGGACAGCCTGGGTGACACCCAGCCTTGCCAAAATTTCAGCTTTTAGCATCACATAGTCTTTTGCTTGGTTAGGCTCTAGGTCATAGTAAGCTTTCTGCGATTCACCAGTTAACAGAGGAGCCACCAGTCCAGCCCACTGCTCCTCAGGCCACTTTTCTCTTTCAGCGGTCCTTTCAAATGTGGTCAAAAATACCTCTGGATCATCCTCTCCAGTCATTTTTGTCAATAAACGACTCACCCCAAAGGACGCGGTATTAGTGGGACGGCTTTCCTCACTGGTCTGCGGACGTTGCTGCATTACTGCTTCCATTTGTTGTAGTCTCTGCTCTTGCTTCTGTAACAGGTCTATGAAGCGGGCCTCAGATTGCTGCTGGGCTTGTTGCTGAGCTTCCAGACTCTGTTGGTGAGCTTGCTGCTGGGCTGCAAGGCTCTGTTGATGAGCTTGCTGCTGGGCTGCAAGGCTCCTTTGCAAACCTGCATTTGTCTGCTGTTGATTGGCATTTGCTAGAGCCAGCTGTTTCAGTATCTCCTCCATGCTGGCTTAAAAAAAACTGCCACTGGTTCTCCACCAACTGTGAGGGGGTTAGCTCGGCAGCGGGTGTGTGTGACCCCCGGGATGGGCTCCCCACACAAAAACAGGCCCAGCAAACGGAGGTTGTGGTTTTCAAAATCAAAAAGGTGCGGTTTATTTTCTATTTACAGTGACAAAACACAGCAAAGCAAAAGAAACATAAATAAAATAAATCCTGGTCAACTTGACCTCTGAGTAAACATACAGGTTTCCTAACTAACAACTGGGATCAGCCTAGTGCTGTCCTAGTCCCTAAGTCCCTGGTTTTAAATGTCCAAGCAAATAGCCACACAGGCTTTGTCTCACCGCACAGGGGTTCACTCTCCCTAGACAGTCCACACAGGTCTGGTTCCAGGCATGAGCAAACACCTAATGAATCTGGGAGTTCTTATAGAGGCCTAAATGAGCTGACAAGCTTCAGCTGGTCTCATCAACTCCCTGTCTGCACGACGCCCCACACTCTCCCTAGAGGTATGAGTCATCCATGAGCCCACTAGCCTCAGCTGGGCTTATACAACTCTCCACCTAGTTGTATAAGTCGGCGTAAAGCCTGAATCTGGGCGAAATATATCTACCCCCCTGGATGCAACCAGGTGACTTTACCTTCCTGCTGTCACAATATATATCCCAAAAAATATATAAAAAAACAAATGTATTCATCAGTTTAGGCCGATATGTATTCTTCTACATATGTTTGGTAAAAAAAAATAGCAATATGCGTTTATTGATTGGTTTGCGCAAAACTTATAGCGTCTACAAAATAGGGGATAGATTTATGGCATTTTTATTATTATTATTTTTTTTTTCACTAGTAATGGCGGTGATCAGTGATTTTTAGCGGGACTGCGACATTGCGGCAAACAGTTCGGACACTTTTGACACTTTTTTGGGACCAGTGACACCAATACAGTGATCAGAGCTAAAAATAGCCACTGATCACTGTATAAATGACACTATCAGGGAAGAAGTTAACACAAGGGGGCGATCAAGGGGTTAAGTGTGTCCTAGGGAGGTGTTTCTAACTGTGGGGGGGGGAGTGGACTGACTGGGAGTAGAGAGAGATCACTGTTCCTGATCACTAGGAACAGACAATCTCACTGAACTCTCCTGCCAGAACGGGGATCTGCTTTGTTTACATTGGCAGATTCCCATTCTGCCTCTCTGAGGAGCGATCGCGGGTGGGCAGCGGATATCGCGGCCGCTGGATTTGCGCATTGACAGTATCTTGTGCACGAAATTACGTACAGGTACGTCGTTTCGTGCAATAGGGCCGTCCTGCCACAGTATATATGCGGTGGGTGGTCCTTAAAGCGGAGGTCCACACAAAAAATGAACCTCCGCTTTTCGGAACCCTCCGGTGTCACATTTGGCTCCTTTCAGGGTGGGGGGGTTGCAGATACCTGTCTAATACAGGTATTTGCATCCACTTACGGGAATAGACTAACGCCCCTTCGCGTCAGCCCCCCCCGCTGTCTTCTGGGAAACACACTGGTCCCAGGAGACAGCGGGGACCTGTGAGGACGCGCCGCGCTACTCGCGCGTGCGCAGTAGGGACCCGGACAGTGAAGCCGCAATGCTTCACTTCCTGATTCCTTCACCGAGGATGGCGGCGGGGGCAGCCGAGAGATGAGCGATTGCTTGGCTTCGGCTGCCGACATCGCGGGCGCCCAGGACAGGTAAGTGTCCATTTATTAAAAGTCAGCAGCTGCAGTATTTGTAGCTGCTGGCTTTTAATATTTTTTTTTTCGTCGGAACCTCCGCTTTAAGTGGTTAAAGGAGCAGGAGAAGGCCCTGTCAGATCTTTCTTTCAGTCTGTGCCCCTTTTACAGATTTTCCTTTACTTCCTGTCTGGTTATAAGTGTAGCGGGGTCTCTTCTAAGGCCCCAGGACTACGTTACCCAGAACCCCATTCGGCCCCAGGGCGGAGGTTCCACCGCAGAGCCTCATGGGAGGGGTTACTTAAGTGAAAGGCGAGGCGGAGCTCGCTCTCTTGGGGACACGGCACGTCAAGTGACAAGTCATCCTGTGCGGATCGGCTGTGAAGCAAGGCCTGAAGCCTGAGGCCTTGCTTGAAGTCCAAAGAGCCTTCCACCATACTGCGGAGCCTGGGTGGATTCTGACCCGTCGTGATAGGACGTGAGTTGGACCGAGGACTCGATCGGAGCAGACGCTGTGTGCAACACACAGGAGGTGGAAGTCCCAGGCTGGGATCGCGCCTGGAGTGGTGAGCGGGCACCTGCCCATATCAATAGACTGAGTTGTGTTCAGGCCTGTAGACTGCCTAGGCCCACTGTTCGCTCACCAGTGTTTCTTGGGGGGTCCAGTTGTGGGACAGAGTTGAAGTACCTACCCCCCCCCCCCCCCCGTTTTGCCCTGTTATTTCAAGTTAACACCCAATGTGGATTACAAATGGTTATTTCTTTAAGTGCACCAACGAAAGCTGGCTGGTGAAGAAACCTTCCTTCCTTAGGGAAAAGAGACTCAGTTCCATCCCATGTCAGGCCTGACTTAGGCGGGGAGTTTAGAAAGTTTGTGTTACTATGCCATAGGCGAACGCACGCCATAATAGCTCCGCATGGTGGACACTGCGTGGCGCCATATTATTGTGCTGCACCTAGTACATTGATTGATGCAGGGCTCTGCAGGCCCATGTATATGTTGCATGTTATACCTTGAATCCTTCATTACCAGTAAAGCTGATATATATATTTTATATTCTTGCCTCAGTGTGTTGTCTGACTGTTTAGAAATTATTAAGTATAATACACCTGAGAGTGATAGTAGTTTAACCCTAGACTGACTGTGCCAGAGTGGGTCGAGTAAGATTGCCGGGGGTTGGCGGTACTGCGTGCAGGGCCCGAAATCAAATCAGCGGCTCTCTTAATTGGGGGTAGCGCTACACGTGGGGGTTCGTAAGTCCGGGATCCTGTTGCAGCAAATAGCAGCCAAAAAGTACCAGCATGGACCCACTAGAAGTAGTGAAGTGGTGCGCAGCAGTCAACACAGATCCAAATGGGGCAGTGATCATAGAACTCCCAGGGATCTGGCAAGAAGATGCAGTGAAACAGTTAGTGATGTCACTGTCCCCACAACAGAAGGCATGGATAGTGGATGTCAGATCAGAACCTCCTTTGACATATCTACTGATAAAATGGAAAGATGGAGTCCCAGAAGACTTCAAGAAGCCAAGCATAGAAACGGTGGATAAACAAACTTATAAGTTAATACGCGTCCCGCCCAACCTAAAAGATGTAAAGAAAGAAGAGAGTCCCGGGTCGCCGCAGGGCACCCTCAGCACAGAATTATGCGCGGTTCTAGGGGAAATCATAGCGCAATGCAAGAAAGACCCGGCAGATTATCAAATATCAGGATACCGGAAACTCAGAATGTTTTCAGGAAGGAAACCTGTACCTTCAGGCGAAGAAGGATTTGAGGAGTGGTTAGACGGTGCAACTCAGGCTCTGGAGGAGTGGGAAGTCCCAGACCACAGGAAGAAGCAGAGAATTGCTGAGAGCTTGAAGGGGCCTGCTCTAGAGGCCGTACGCAACCTCAAGATGAGCAAGACAGACTGTACTGCGCAGAACTATCTAGACATTCTGCAGAATGTGTTCGGTGGAACAGAGAAGATCACTGAACTTACCTACCAACTGGAGCATTGCTATCAAAAGGCAGGGGAGAAGCTATCAGAGTTCATAATGCGCCTAGATAAAATACTGCACAAGATGATCTTAAAGAAGGGGATTGACCCGAAGAAGGTGGATGAGGCCCGGGTCCAACAGGTGATGAGAGGATCTCAACCCCTGGATCCCATCGCACTGGCGTTACGTACAAGACAGGACGGGAAGAGCCTGGAGTACCCTGACTTGATCCGAGTAGTCAGAGAGGAAGAAGCTATGCTGGAGGAGAAAAAGAGGATCCAACCGGTTGAGACGGTGAACCCTCCTCCGGTGATGGTCAGGACGGCCATGACCTTAGAAAGAGATGCAGAGGTGGATACCTTGAAGTCGCAGATGTCTCAAGTGCTGGGAATGTTGACCTCCTTGATGGAAAAGGAGTCAAGGGTAACAGAGAGGGAAAGTCCGAGGAAGGAAATGTTCCCGAATACCTCAGCACCCGCATCCCTGGAAAATTGGGGAAATGTGATCTGTTTCAATTGTGGGGGAGCTGGCCATCTTGCCAAAGTATGTGCCAGTCCCAAGAAGAAGAGACTGAATAACCGCAAGCCGCCGGAAAACTTCAACGGGCCCCAGTGAAGGAGTCAACCGGGTGCCCATCATCATCAAGGAACTCCATACTGAATAAGAAGCACATGAGAGAAGGGGCCAGGACCCCACAGAAGAAACCAAGGGTTCCTCAGAAGGAACGTAATCCAAAGAAACACAATAAAGTCTCTCAGCGGGTAGTTACACCCATACAGAGGAGAGAAATCAATGCATACCAGGCTCAAGAGAGACTTAGGTCCAAAGACAAAAAGAGCAAGGAAAGTCAAGAAGGGAAATGCAAAGATCCAAGGAAAGAGACCCCTTTGAAGCAGTACCCAGAGAAACTGGTGGGTCCCTCTCCAATCGTATCCATTCAAGTAGAGGGGATCTACACAAGAGCCCTGTTGGATACTGGAGCGCAGGTGACCCTGTTGTATCGAGACTTCTACGACAGGCACCTAAGTCACCTACCCATCCAGAAGATTGAAGACTTGGAGATATGGGGAATTGGAACAGAGAAGTTTCCTTATGATGGCTATCTACCTATAAGACTGACGTTTGACCCATCCATAGCAGGGAAGGGGGAAGTGTTCGACACCTTGGCTGTGGTGTGCCCCGACCACCTGGAGCTAACAGGAGTTCCTTGATAATAGGAACCAACACGGATCTGGTCCGAAGACTTTTGGTCCCACTAACAAGAAGGAAGAACCTCCCAGTCATGGAGATTCACCCAATGTGGAAGACCGCCTTCCAACGGCTGATCTTAGAGCAAAAGGCCCCGGAAGAGGGGGTAGGGAAGGTCTGGAGACTCGGAAAAAAAGGGATAGTGCTGCAACCCGGTGAAGTAACCTGCTTGAAGGCCACAGTGAAACTCACTTGGGAGCAGCCAAGCCCTTTTGTGATGTTGGAACCCGACCCAAGAGAAGAACCTTCGGGCTTGGAGGTAGTCCCGGAAGTGGTCCCGGTGAGGGCCCTGAAGAAGGCCCACTGAAAGGTGCCTGTGAGTGTCAGAAACACCACGGATGGCCCCATGGAAGTCCCAGCCAGGCTGTTATTGGGCCGGGTGAGCCCAGCCACACCAGTTGCCTCATCAGATGTGGGGAAGACAGATGGAGAGAGTACAGTGTGGGAGAAGCTTTCCATGGAGAATCCAAACCTGCCCAGGGCTTGGAGAGAGAGAGCCCGGAACCAGTTGACTCGGTGGGAGAGGATCTTCTCACATGATGAGTTTGATGTGGGGTGTGCTAGGAGTGCCACCCATCGAATCCGCCTCCAGGAAGACAAGCCCTTCAGAGAAAGGGTTAGGCGGGTTCCATTGGCAGACCTCGAAGATTTGAGGGAACAGCTTGCTGAGCTCAAGCGAACAGGTGTGATCCAAGAATCTAGAAGTCCGTATGCCTCCCCCATAGTAGTGGTCCGGAAGAAGAACGGGTCACTAAGGTTGTGTATTGACTATAGGACCCTCAACAGGAGAACCACTCCGGATCAGTATACCACTCCAAGGATAGAAGATGCCTTGCAGAGCTTGTCCGGAGCCAAGTGGATCAGTGTTATGGACTTAAAGAGTGGGTATTATCAGATCCCGATGCACCCAGAAGACAAAGAAAAGACGGCTTTCATAACCCCAGTGGGGTTCTTTGAATTCAATCGGATGCCTCAAGGTCTGTCTGGAGCTCCAGCCACATTCCAAAGACTCATGGAGAAGACTGTGGGAGACATGAACCTCATCGAGGTCCTTGTATACTTGGATGACATCATAGTCTTTGGCAGAACTTTGGAGGAACATGAAGAAAGGCTGGAGAAGGTCTTGAAGAGACTGAGTGAAGAAGAAGGACTCAAGCTCTCACCTGAAAAATGCCAATTTTATCAGTCTTCAGTCAACTATCTGGGACACATAGTGTCCGAAAATGGGGTGTCCACAGACCCTGAAAAACTGGAGGCTGTCATCTCCTGGCCAAGACCTACCACCGTAACAGAACTCAGGTCCTTCCTAGGATTCTGTTCCTATTACAGGAGGTTCGTGGAGGGGTTTGCTCGAATAGCGAGACCCTTGAATGAGTTGCTGAAGACGGAGGGGGAAGAGGATGACTCGGGCCCCAGGAAGTCAGGGGAGTCAGTCAAGGACCAGTGGAATGAGAAGTGTGAAGGCGCCTTCCAGATGCTGAAAAAGAGCTTGACTACCGCCCCTGTTCTGGCCTATGCAGACCCAAAGAAGCCTTACGAACTCCATGTGGATGCCAGTCATGATGGTCTGCGAGGAGTACTCTACCAGGAGCATGAAGGGCAACAGAGACCTGTTGCGTATGTGAGCAGAAGCTTGACCCCCTCTGAAAAGAACTATCCCACCCATAAGTTGGAGTTCCTGGCCCTCAAGTGGGCCGTAGTAGACAAACTTCGAGATTACCTATATGGGGCAGATTTCACTGTCAAAACGGATAACAACCCCCTTACCTACCTGTTTACCACAGCGAAGCTGGACGCCACAGGACATAGATGGCTGGCGGCGTTGTCTGCCTTCAATTTCAGCTTGAAATATAGACCTGGGGCGGGAAACCGAGATGCGGACGCCCTGTCCAGAAGGTCTCATGTTCCCACCCACAGTAGTGAAGACTGGACCCAAGTGGCACCTGACGGGGTGCGGGCCCTTTGCCAAGGGGCTGAACTCCAAGCCAAGGGAGGCTCAAGAGCAGAAGAGATAGGGGTAACTATCGTAGGAGTCCCCAAGCAGTACTGTGGAGCAACCTTACTGGGGGAAGACAACTTACCCAGACTGACCAAAAAGGAGTTGAGATCCGACCAACAGGAAGACCCTATGGGGAGATTGGTCCTAGAAGCATTAGAGAATCAGAACCCAAACATACTCTTACGTCACCCCTCGAAGGAAGCTCACCTGTTAAAATAAGAGTGGGACAGGCTACAGGTGCATCAGGGAGTGGTCTACCGAAGGGGCCCCTCTGATGACCAAGAAGACAAGTGGCAGTTGTTCCTGCCAGAGAAACACAGGGAGACGATCATGATTGCCTTACATGACAACCATGGTCACCTGGGAGCGGAAAGGACTTTCCAACTTGTTAGAGACCGTTTCTATTGGCCCTGCATGAGGGCTGAAGTTGAGGAATACTGCCATTCATGTGCACGATGCATACAGAGAAAGACTCTGCCCCATCAAGCTGCCCCAATGGGCCATTTACAAAGTGAAGGCCCGCTTGACCTGGTGTGCATTGATTTCCTCTGCCTCGAACCCGACCTGAGGGGACTAGGAAATGTTCTGGTAGTAACCGACCAATTTACCCGGTATGCACAGGCTTTTCCAGCCAAGGACCAGAAGGCCTCTACTGTGGCCAAAATACTCGTAGAGAAGTACTTTATACATTATGGACTACCACAAAGGCTCCATTCAGATCAGGGGAGGGATTTCGAGAGCAAACTGATACGAAAACTCCTAGATGCCTTAGGGATCAAGAAGACCAGGACTACTCCTTATCATCCTCAAGGTGATGCTCAGCCGGAGAGGTTCAACCGAACCCTGCTCAACATGCTGGGAACTTTAAGTGGCGAAAAGAAGCAACATTGGAGTAGTCACATAGCGGCCCTTGTGCACGCTTACAACAGTACTGTCAGCGATGCTACAGGATATTCACCTTACAGACTTATGTTCGGGAGAGAGGCAAGATTGCCAGTGGATCTGGCCTACGGCACTTCCATAGATCATTGTTCTGCTGCTTCCCACAAGGGATATGTAGATAGACTTAGACACAACTTGAAGACGGCCTATGAGCAAGCTCAGGCAGCCTCGGAACAGAGGGGGGCTCGCAACAAGAGGAATTTCGACCTAAAGGTTAGGATCCAAGACCTACAACCAGGAGACAGGGTGTTATTGCGGAACCTGGGGGTCCCTGGAAAACATAAACTTGCAGATAGATGGAGACCAGAACCTTATGTCATTTGTAAAAAATTACCGGGCCTACCCATTTACAGACTTGAACCCGAGGGGAATTTAGGGCCCTTGAAGACTTGGCATCGGAACCACCTACTTCCGCTCGCTGAAGCAGTTCGGTTGCCTCCTAGGATGGATTCTCCTGAACCCATGTCCATTCCGAACACCCCTAGACCCAACACTCGGTCACAGACCCCTCGGATGGAGGATACAGAAGATTAAGAAATGAGTGAAGATGAGGGAGAGGGAATTGGCTGGCTTTGGCCTTCCCAGGGCCCAACGACTTCTGCTATTGATCTTCCACCTGACGAAGATACCGAGGATCAGACACTGAATGCAGAAGCTACGGAGTTCATTCCATCTAGTCACTGGTCAGATGCTTGGGAGAGTGTCGGTGAACTATCCCCCGAAGAGGACCCAAGGGAAGCCATGTATCTTCCTGCTCCGGAGCCAGATGCTCCTGAATTAGAAGGAACTCCCGAGTTGGTCACAGAAGAAGAATCTGTTCCCACAGAAAGTCCAAGAGGACAGATGAAGCGGAGGGCAATAAAACCTCAGAGGAGATTAACCTACCCACAAATGGGGAAGAGTGCGGAAGACACTGTATTCACTGCCAAAAGGAGTATGGAAGACCCTGACCCTCCCACTGTTCATTTGGTGGGAGGCAACCCCAGCTCACTCTCTGGCACAGTTAGACAGGATGCTGTTGTTAATGTGTCCTGTGGGCAGAGGAGTTCACCGCCTCGTTTCTGGTGGGAATTTCCTCTGCCGACATCATATGGAGAATTGATGGATGTTGTTAAATGTGTAGCTTGAAGTTATGTTATCTTTGGGGACCAAAGAGTTCAAGTGGGGGGAGTGTGTAGCTGGGTCTCTTCTAAGGCCCCAGGACTACGTTACCCAGAACCCCATTCGGCCCCAGGGCGGAGGTTCCACCGCAGAGGCTCATGGGAGGGGTTACTTAAGTGAGAGGCGAGGCGGAGCTCGCTCTCTTGGGGACACGGCGCGTCAAGTGACAAGTCATCCTGTGCGGATCGGCTGTGAAGCAAGGCCTGAAGCCTGAGACCTTGCTTGAAGTCCGAAGAGCCTTCCACCATACTGCGGAGCCTGTGTGGATCCTGACCCGTCGTGATAGGACGTGAGTTGGATCGAGGACTCGATCAGAGCAGACGCTGTGTGCGACACACAGGAGGTGGAAGTCCCAGGCTGGGATCACGCCTGGAGTGGTGAGCGGGCACCTGCCCATATCAATAGACTGAGTTGTGTTCAGGCCTGTAGACTGCCTAGGCCCGCTGTTCGCTCACCAGTGTTTCTTGGGGGGTCCGGTAGCGGGACAGAGTTGAAGTACCTACCCCCCCCCCCCGTTTTGCCCTGTTATTTCAAGTTAACACCCAATGTGGATTACAAATGGTTATTTCTTTAAGTGCACCAACGAAAGCTGGCTGGTGAAGAAACCTTCCTTCCTTAGGGAAAAGAGACTCAGTTCCATCCCATGTCAGGCCTGACTTAGGCGGGGAGTTTAGAAAGTTTGTGTTACTACGCCATAGGCGAACGCACGCCATAATAGCTCCGCGTTGTGGACACTGCGCGGCACCATATTATTGTGCTGCACCTAGTACATTGATTGATGCAGGGCTCTGCAGGCCCATGTATATGTTGCATGTTATACCTTGAATCCTTCATTACCAGTAAAGCTGATATATATATTTTATATTCTTGTCTCAGTGTGTTGTCTGACTGTTTAGAAATTATTAAGTATAATACACCTGAGAGTGATAGGAGTTTAACCCTAGACTGACTGTGCCAGAGTGGGTCGAGTAAGATTGCCGGGGGTTGGCGGTACTGCGTGCAGGGCCCGAAATCAAATCAGCGGCTCTCTTAATTGGGGGTAGCGCTACATAAGATTGTCAGGACAGGACAGGAAGTGAGGGCAAATCTCTGTAACGGAGCCCTAGTAGAAGTAAAAATCGTTCCAATCCTTTCCAGGCTATCCAAAACAAAAAAAAAAAGTTTTGGTTTGATTTATACTTGAAATATATCAGGGTGCGATCACCTGACCTCACTCTAACTGCTATTTTTAAGAACATTTCGGATGTTCTAGCAAAGCCTTCATTAGAAATACTGATTTTTTTCCCCCCTTGGGTGATTAATCTCAGGAGATTAATTGCATAAAATCCTATTTAATCTCCTTAGTGTTCTAATCGCATTTGATTTAATGCTAATACAATCAGGCTCTTCTCTTGTGTCTTTGTTATGTTTGCTCTGAGCTGCATATCACAGTCATTCCATGTAGTGGACACTGAGGGGGTTCGCTTAACCCGCTACCGAGCGCCTGAGATTCAAGATAACCGAGTCACGGGCGAAACGCACAGCACAGCTCAAAGGGAAAGTCAGCAATTTTTCACTTAATATGGAACCTGAATTTACATTTTTTCAGGAGGCCATTAAAACACTATAAATTGTAGGAGGCAGGGGAAATCATGAAAAAACATTTGCATTTAGACAAAAACACATTACCATATTACTGAAAATCCTTAGCAGCGCAGTTATTTTAAAGCTTGCTACCGGGCAAACACCTGAATCCACAGATAAAACACACCTATGGGAGAGGTTTTACCTGCAAAATGATTTGTATTTCTGTCTGTTCAGTCCTGGAATTTACACAGCCCTGCCAGACAACACAGCCAGGCTGCTCATTTGACTTTTCCCAGTGCAGTTATACAGTACAGGTAAAGTGGAACTGAAATTAGAAAAAAAAAATGAGCAAGCAGGCTATTTATTAAAGGTAATTATACAGCCCTAACTAATTAAGCAGTGCTTTGCATACCGTACATTCACATCAGTCCCTGCCCTCAAATCCAAGGTCCCTATCCCACATGTATACATACTTGTATACACAGTAGTGCCAGTCTGGACAGGAACCAGTTACCTACCGGCATTGTCTTTGGTGTGTGGGAGAAAACCTACACAAGCACAGGGAGAATGTGCAAGCTCCATGAAGATAGTGTGTGGGCAGGCGTAGTCTATTTTCTTCACTGTAGGTGGCACTTGACCTCAGAAGGATTGCAGTTGGAGGGGAAGTCTAGAGGAACTTGGTTCCTCTATGGTTTCCTGGATTACTGGGGAAGCTATCTGATTGGATGTTGCCACCCCATGTGACTCTGGCAGCCATCTTGGGTTAGGCAGAGCCTATTTCGGGCACTGGCTCCCAAGTCTGGAGCCAATTTTGCTTGTGGGTAGTGTAGGGACAGGTCACCCGTCTGGCATGGATTCAGGTTCCAGACAAGTAGGGAAAGGATAGTAACACGCCATACTTCCTGTAAATCTCCCCATTTGGGTATGAATCGGCCAGGCCGCACTTCGCTTCTCCAAACAGACGCTGTCGGCACATCTGAGACCTGCACTGCTACACACTGCTGATATATTCTGTGAGTGTTCCCAGCCGGGTGCATGAATTATTGGATTCTACATCACACAAGTTCTGTTCTCTGCAAGTGGAGTGGACTCTGAGGAGTTGATTTACTAAAGGTAAAAAGATGCACCAGAGCTTAGTAACTCAGCACAAGCTCTGCTGACTTCCATCATCCAATCACGTGCAAGCAAAAATGCTATTTTTTATTTTCCTTGCATGTGATTGGGTACTCTTTGTAAAGTGAAGCTTTACCTCATTTACTAAGCTCTGGAGCAACTGCACTTGCAGCGGGCAATTGCACTTTGCAAAGTGCATAATCTATTTGCCTTTAGTAAATCAACCCCTGAGTGTTTAATGCCGCCGCACTATGCTGCACCACCCCACAAGTGTCTGACCAGGATGCCAACTAGAAACTCCAGTGCACAAGGCAGGAGTGCTCACCACTAAGCCTCTGTGCTGTAGTTCATGCACAGCTCTGCACTAGTTCTCAGTAGGGATGAGCTTCGTGTTCGAGTCGAACATACGTTCGACTCGAACATCGGCTGTTCGATCGTTCGACGAAGATCGAACGATTTGGGCCGTTCGCGCCAAATTCGAGTGACGCGAACGGCCCACAATGCACTACGCCATCGCAGTGTCATCCAGGCGCTGTGATTGGCCAAGCATGCACTGTGACCCCGCATGCTTGGCCAATCACAGCGCCGGCAGCGAGGAGAGCAATGATTGGCCACAGGCAGGATGCCTGTGGCCAATTATTGCTGAGGGTGTTTAGTACACGCCCCACACTATAAAAGGCCGCCAGCACGGCGGCCTAGTGTAGTGTGTTCCGGAGCAGGGATAGAGCAGCATAGGCAGGGACAGTGACTGTTATTTCTTTCTTGCTTAACCTGGATTCCTTTAGTTTAGGGAAAGAGAAGGATAGGTAGGGAGAGTGTCAGTGTGTTTTGTGCTTGTGCTATAGTGTGCTTAAAAAAAACATTTATTCTAGGGACAGAAAACTGTAGGTAGGGACAGTGTCAGTTTCTTTCACTCTGCAAGTCCTTGTTTCCAGGGACCTGGAAGGACAGTGAGTGAATTGTCCTTGTGCTATATTGTGCTTAAAAAAACATTTATTCTAGGGACAGAAAACTGTAGGTAGGGAGAGTGTCAGTTTCTTTCACTCTGCAAGTCCTTGTTTCCAGGGACCTGTAAGGACAGTGAGTGAATTGTCCTTGTGCTATATTGTGATTAAAAAAAACATTTTTTCTAGGGACAGAAAACTGTAGGTAGGGAGAGTGTTTTTTTTCTTTCACTCTGCAAGTCCTTGTTTCCAGGGACCTGGAAGGACAGTGAGTGAATTGTCCTTGTGCTATATTGTGCTTAAAAAAAAACATTTTTTCTAGGGACAGAAAACTGTAGGTAGGGAGAGTGTTTTTTTTCTTTCACTCTGCAAGTCCTTGTTTCCAGGGACCTGTAAGGACAGTGAGTGAATTGTCCTTGTGCTATATTGTGCTTAAAAAAAACATTTATTCTAGGGACAGAAAACTGTAGGTAGGGAGAGTGTCAGTTTATTTCACTCTGCAAGTCCTTGTTTCCAGGGACCTGTAAGGACAGTGAGTGAATTGTCCTTGTGCTATATTGTGATTAAAAAAAACATTTTTTCTAGGGACAGAAAACTGTAGGTAGGGAGAGTGTTTTTTTTCTTTCACTCTGCAAGTCCTTGTTTCCAGGGACCTGTAAGGACAGTGAGTGAATTGTCCTTGTGCTATATTGTGCTTAAAAAAAAACATTTATTCTAGGGACAGAAAACTGTAGGTAGGGAGAGTGTTTTTTTTCTTTCACTCTGCAAGTCCTTGTTTCCAGGGACCTGTAAGGACAGTGAGTGAATTGTCCTTGTGCTATATTGTGATTAAAAAAAACATTTTTTCTAGGGACAGAAAACTGTAGGTAGGGAGAGTGTTTTTTTTCTTTCACTCTGCAAGTCCTTGTTTCCAGGGACCTGTAAGGACAGTGAGTGAATTGTTCTTGTGCTATATTGTGATTAAAAAAAACATTTTTTCTAGGGACAGAAAACTGTAGGTAGGGAGAGTGTCAGTTTATTTCACTCTGCAAGTCCTTGTTTCCAGGGACCTGTAAGGACAGTGAGTGAATTGTCCTTGTGCTATATTGTGATTAAAAAAAACATTTTTTCTAGGGACAGAAAACTGTAGGTAGGGAGAGTGTTTTTTTTCTTTCACTCTGCAAGTCCTTGTTTCCAGGGACCTGTAAGGACAGTGAGTGAATTGTCCTTGTGCTATATTGTGCTTAAAAAAAACATTTATTCTAGGGACAGAAAACTGTAGGTAGGGAGAGTGTCAGTTTATTTCACTCTGCAAGTCCTTGTTTCCAGGGACCTGTAAGGACAGTGAGTGAATTGTCCTTGTGCTATATTGTGATTAAAAAAAACATTTTTTCTAGGGACAGAAAACTGTAGGTAGGGAGAGTGTTTTTTTTCTTTCACTCTGCAAGTCCTTGTTTACAGGGACCTGTAAGGACAGTGAGTGAATTGTCCTTGTGCTATATTGTGATTAAAAAAAACATTTTTTCTAGGGACAGAAAACTGTAGGTAGGGAGAGTGTTTTTTTTCTTTCACTCTGCAAGTCCTTGTTTCCAGGGACCTGTAAGGACAGTGAGTGAATTGTCCTTGTGCTATATTGTGATTAAAAAAAACATTTTTTCTAGGGACAGAAAACTGTAGGTAGGGAGAGTGTTTTTTTTCTTTCACTCTGCAAGTCCTTGTTTCCAGGGACCTGTAAGGACAGTGAGTGAATTGTCCTTGTGCTATATTGTGCTTAAAAAAAAACATTTATTCTAGGGACAGAAAACTGTAGGTAGGGAGAGTGTCAGTTTATTTCACTCTGCAAGTCCTTGTTTCCAGGGACCTGTAAGGACAGTGAGTGAATTGTCCTTGTGCTATATTGTGATTAAAAAAAACATTTTTTCTAGGGACAGAAAACTGTAGGTAGGGAGAGTGTTTTTTTTCTTTCACTCTGCAAGTCCTTGTTTCCAGGGACCTGTAAGGACAGTGAGTGAATTGTCCTTGTGCTATATTGTGATTAAAAAAAACATTTTTTCTAGGGACAGAAAACTGTAGGTAGGGAGAGTGTTTTTTTTCTTTCACTCTGCAAGTCCTTGTTTACAGGGACCTGTAAGGACAGTGAGTGAATTGTCCTTGTGCTATATTGTGATTAAAAAAAACATTTTTTCTAGGGACAGAAAACTGTAGGTAGGGAGAGTGTTTTTTTTCTTTCACTCTGCAAGTCCTTGTTTCCAGGGACCTGTAAGGACAGTGAGTGAATTGTCCTTGTGCTATATTGTGCTTAAAAAAAACATTTATTCTAGGGACAGAAAACTGTAGGTAGGGAGAGTGTTTTTTTTCTTTCACTCTGCAAGTCCTTGTTTCCAGGGACCTGTAAGGACAGTGAGTGAATTGTCCTTGTGCTATATTGTGCTTAAAAAAAACATTTATTCTAGGGACAGAAAACTGTAGGTAGGGAGAGTGTCAGTTTATTTCACTCTGCAAGTCCTTGTTTCCAGGGACCTGTAAGGACAGTGAGTGAATTGTCCTTGTGCTATATTGTGATTAAAAAAAACATTTTTTCTAGGGACAGAAAACTGTAGGTAGGGAGAGTGTTTTTTTTCTTTCACTCTGCAAGTCCTTGTTTCCAGGGACCTGTAAGGACAGTGAGTGAATTGTCCTTGTGCTATATTGTGATTAAAAAAAACATTTTTTCTAGGGACAGAAAACTGTAGGTAGGGAGAGTGTTTTTTTTCTTTCACTCTGCAAGTCCTTGTTTACAGGGACCTGTAAGGACAGTGAGTGAATTGTCCTTGTGCTATATTGTGATTAAAAAAAACATTTTTTCTAGGGACAGAAAACTGTAG
The DNA here is from genome assembly GCA_029206835.1 of Rana muscosa. Lineage (NCBI taxonomy): Eukaryota > Metazoa > Chordata > Amphibia > Anura > Ranidae > Rana > Rana muscosa. The sequence continues at coordinate 289,513,586 of CM055128.1, read as the reverse complement.
GTAGGGAGAGTGTCAGTTTATTTCACTCTGCAAGTCCTTGTTTCCAGGGACCTGTAAGGACAGTGAGTGAATTGTCCTTGTGCTATATTGTGATTAAAAAAAACATTTTTTCTAGGGACAGAAAACTGTAGGTAGGGAGAGTGTTTTTTTTCTTTCACTCTGCAAGTCCTTGTTTCCAGGGACCTGTAAGGACAGTGAGTGAATTGTCCTTGTGCTATATTGTGCTTAAAAAAAAACATTTATTCTAGGGACAGAAAACTGTAGGTAGGGAGAGTGTTTTTTTTCTTTCACTCTGCAAGTCCTTGTTTCCAGGGACCTGTAAGGACAGTGAGTGAATTGTCCTTGTGCTATATTGTGATTAAAAAAAACATTTTTTCTAGGGACAGAAAACTGTAGGTAGGGAGAGTGTTTTTTTTCTTTCACTCTGCAAGTCCTTGTTTCCAGGGACCTGTAAGGACAGTGAGTGAATTGTTCTTGTGCTATATTGTGATTAAAAAAAACATTTTTTCTAGGGACAGAAAACTGTAGGTAGGGAGAGTGTTTTTTTTTTTTCACTCTGCAAGTCCTTGTTTCCAGGGACCTGTAAGGACAGTGAGTGAATTGTCCTTGTGCTATATTGTGCTTAAAAAAAACATTTATTCTAGGGACAGAAAACTGTAGGTAGGGAGAGTGTCAGTTTATTTCACTCTGCAAGTCCTTGTTTCCAGGGACCTGTAAGGACAGTGAGTGAATTGTCCTTGTGCTATATTGTGATTAAAAAAAACATTTTTTCTAGGGACAGAAAACTGTAGGTAGGGAGAGTGTTTTTTTTCTTTCACTCTGCAAGTCCTTGTTTCCAGGGACCTGTAAGGACAGTGAGTGAATTGTCCTTGTGCTATATTGTGCTTAAAAAAAACATTTATTCTAGGGACAGAAAACTGTAGGTAGGGAGAGTGTCAGTTTATTTCACTCTGCAAGGCCTTGTTTCCAGGGACCTGTAAGGACAGTGAGTGAATTGTCCTTGTGCTATATTGTGATTAAAAAAAACATTTTTTCTAGGGACAGAAAACTGTAGGTAGGGAGAGTGTTTTTTTTCTTTCACTCTGCAAGTCCTTGTTTACAGGGACCTGTAAGGACAGTGAGTGAATTGTCCTTGTGCTATATTGTGATTAAAAAAAACATTTTTTCTAGGGACAGAAAACTGTAGGTAGGGAGAGTGTTTTTTTTCTTTCACTCTGCAAGTCCTTGTTTCCAGGGACCTGTAAGGACAGTGAGTGAATTGTCCTTGTGCTATATTGTGATTAAAAAAAACATTTTTTCTAGGGACAGAAAACTGTAGGTAGGGAGAGTGTTTTTTTTCTTTCACTCTGCAAGTCCTTGTTTCCAGGGACCTGTAAGGACAGTGAGTGAATTGTCCTTGTGCTATATTGTGCTTAAAAAAAACATTTATTCTAGGGACAGAAAACTGTAGGTAGGGAGAGTGTCAGTTTATTTCACTCTGCAAGTCCTTGTTTCCAGGGACCTGTAAGGACAGTGAGTGAATTGTCCTTGTGCTATATTGTGATTAAAAAAAACATTTTTTCTAGGGACAGAAAACTGTAGGTAGGGAGAGTGTTTTTTTTCTTTCACTCTGCAAGTCCTTGTTTCCAGGGACCTGTAAGGACAGTGAGTGAATTGTCCTTGTGCTATATTGTGATTAAAAAAAACATTTTTTCTAGGGACAGAAAACTGTAGGTAGGGAGAGTGTTTTTTTTCTTTCACTCTGCAAGTCCTTGTTTCCAGGGACCTGTAAGGACAGTGAGTGAATTGTCCTTGTGCTATATTGTGCTTAAAAAAAAACATTTATTCTAGGGACAGAAAACTGTAGGTAGGGAGAGTGTCAGTTTATTTCACTCTGCAAGTCCTTGTTTCCAGGGACCTGTAAGGACAGTGAGTGAATTGTCCTTGTGCTATATTGTGATTAAAAAAAACATTTTTTCTAGGGACAGAAAACTGTAGGTAGGGAGAGTGTTTTTTTTCTTTCACTCTGCAAGTCCTTGTTTCCAGGGACCTGTAAGGACAGTGAGTGAATTGTCCTTGTGCTATATTGTGATTAAAAAAAACATTTTTTCTAGGGACAGAAAACTGTAGGTAGGGAGAGTGTTTTTTTTCTTTCACTCTGCAAGTCCTTGTTTACAGGGACCTGTAAGGACAGTGAGTGAATTGTCCTTGTGCTATATTGTGATTAAAAAAAACATTTTTTCTAGGGACAGAAAACTGTAGGTAGGGAGAGTGTTTTTTTTCTTTCACTCTGCAAGTCCTTGTTTCCAGGGACCTGTAAGGACAGTGAGTGAATTGTCCTTGTGCTATATTGTGCTTAAAAAAAACATTTATTCTAGGGACAGAAAACTGTAGGTAGGGAGAGTGTTTTTTTTCTTTCACTCTGCAAGTCCTTGTTTCCAGGGACCTGTAAGGACAGTGAGTGAATTGTCCTTGTGCTATATTGTGCTTAAAAAAAACATTTATTCTAGGGACAGAAAACTGTAGGTAGGGAGAGTGTCAGTTTATTTCACTCTGCAAGTCCTTGTTTCCAGGGACCTGTAAGGACAGTGAGTGAATTGTCCTTGTGCTATATTGTGATTAAAAAAAACATTTTTTCTAGGGACAGAAAACTGTAGGTAGGGAGAGTGTTTTTTTTCTTTCACTCTGCAAGTCCTTGTTTCCAGGGACCTGTAAGGACAGTGAGTGAATTGTCCTTGTGCTATATTGTGATTAAAAAAAACATTTTTTCTAGGGACAGAAAACTGTAGGTAGGGAGAGTGTTTTTTTTCTTTCACTCTGCAAGTCCTTGTTTACAGGGACCTGTAAGGACAGTGAGTGAATTGTCCTTGTGCTATATTGTGATTAAAAAAAACATTTTTTCTAGGGACAGAAAACTGTAGGTAGGGAGAGTGTCAGTTTATTTCACTCTGCAAGTCCTTGTTTCCAGGGACCTGTAAGGACAGTGAGTGAATTGTCCTTGTGCTATATTGTGATTAAAAAAAACATTTTTTCTAGGGACAGAAAACTGTAGGTAGGGAGAGTGTTTTTTTTCTTTCACTCTGCAAGTCCTTGTTTCCAGGGACCTGTAAGGACAGTGAGTGAATTGTCCTTGTGCTATATTGTGCTTAAAAAAAAACATTTATTCTAGGGACAGAAAACTGTAGGTAGGGAGAGTGTTTTTTTTCTTTCACTCTGCAAGTCCTTGTTTCCAGGGACCTGTAAGGACAGTGAGTGAATTGTCCTTGTGCTATATTGTGATTAAAAAAAACATTTTTTCTAGGGACAGAAAACTGTAGGTAGGGAGAGTGTTTTTTTTCTTTCACTCTGCAAGTCCTTGTTTCCAGGGACCTGTAAGGACAGTGAGTGAATTGTTCTTGTGCTATATTGTGATTAAAAAAAACATTTTTTCTAGGGACAGAAAACTGTAGGTAGGGAGAGTGTTTTTTTTTTTTCACTCTGCAAGTCCTTGTTTCCAGGGACCTGTAAGGACAGTGAGTGAATTGTCCTTGTGCTATATTGTGCTTAAAAAAAACATTTATTCTAGGGACAGAAAACTGTAGGTAGGGAGAGTGTCAGTTTATTTCACTCTGCAAGTCCTTGTTTCCAGGGACCTGTAAGGACAGTGAGTGAATTGTCCTTGTGCTATATTGTGATTAAAAAAAACATTTTTTCTAGGGACAGAAAACTGTAGGTAGGGAGAGTGTTTTTTTTCTTTCACTCTGCAAGTCCTTGTTTCCAGGGACCTGTAAGGACAGTGAGTGAATTGTCCTTGTGCTATATTGTGCTTAAAAAAAACATTTATTCTAGGGACAGAAAACTGTAGGTAGGGAGAGTGTCAGTTTATTTCACTCTGCAAGGCCTTGTTTCCAGGGACCTGTAAGGACAGTGAGTGAATTGTCCTTGTGCTATATTGTGATTAAAAAAAACATTTTTTCTAGGGACAGAAAACTGTAGGTAGGGAGAGTGTTTTTTTTCTTTCACTCTGCAAGTCCTTGTTTACAGGGACCTGTAAGGACAGTGAGTGAATTGTCCTTGTGCTATATTGTGATTAAAAAAAACATTTTTTCTAGGGACAGAAAACTGTAGGTAGGGAGAGTGTTTTTTTTCTTTCACTCTGCAAGTCCTTGTTTCCAGGGACCTGTAAGGACAGTGAGTGAATTGTCCTTGTGCTATATTGTGATTAAAAAAAACATTTTTTCTAGGGACAGAAAACTGTAGGTAGGGAGAGTGTTTTTTTTCTTTCACTCTGCAAGTCCTTGTTTCCAGGGACCTGTAAGGACAGTGAGTGAATTGTCCTTGTGCTATATTGTGCTTAAAAAAAACATTTATTCTAGGGACAGAAAACTGTAGGTAGGGAGAGTGTCAGTTTATTTCACTCTGCAAGTCCTTGTTTCCAGGGACCTGTAAGGACAGTGAGTGAATTGTCCTTGTGCTATATTGTGCTTAAAAAAAACATTTATTCTAGGGACAGAAAACTGTAGGTAGGGAGAGTGTCAGTTTATTTCACTCTGCAAGTCCTTGTTTCCAGGGACCTGTAAGGACAGTGAGTGAATTGTCCTTGTGCTATATTGTGATTAAAAAAAACATTTTTTCTAGGGACAGAAAACTGTAGGTAGGGAGAGTGTTTTTTTTCTTTCACTCTGCAAGTCCTTGTTTCCAGGGACCTGTAAGGACAGTGAGTGAATTGTCCTTGTGCTATATTGTGCTTAAAAAAAACATTTATTCTAGGGACAGAAAACTGTAGGTAGGGAGAGTGTCAGTTTATTTCACTCTGCAAGGCCTTGTTTCCAGGGACCTGTAAGGACAGTGAGTGAATTGTCCTTGTGCTATATTGTGATTAAAAAAAACATTTTTTCTAGGGACAGAAAACTGTAGGTAGGGAGAGTGTTTTTTTTCTTTCACTCTGCAAGTCCTTGTTTACAGGGACCTGTAAGGACAGTGAGTGAATTGTCCTTGTGCTATATTGTGATTAAAAAAAACATTTTTTCTAGGGACAGAAAACTGTAGGTAGGGAGAGTGTTTTTTTTCTTTCACTCTGCAAGTCCTTGTTTCCAGGGACCTGTAAGGACAGTGAGTGAATTGTCCTTGTGCTATATTGTGATTAAAAAAAACATTTTTTCTAGGGACAGAAAACTGTAGGTAGGGAGAGTGTTTTTTTTCTTTCACTCTGCAAGTCCTTGTTTCCAGGGACCTGTAAGGACAGTGAGTGAATTGTCCTTGTGCTATATTGTGCTTAAAAAAAACATTTATTCTAGGGACAGAAAACTGTAGGTAGGGAGAGTGTCAGTTTATTTCACTCTGCAAGTCCTTGTTTCCAGGGACCTGTAAGGACAGTGAGTGAATTGTCCTTGTGCTATATTGTGATTAAAAAAAACATTTTTTCTAGGGACAGAAAACTGTAGGTAGGGAGAGTGTTTTTTTTCTTTCACTCTGCAAGTCCTTGTTTCCAGGGACCTGTAAGGACAGTGAGTGAATTGTCCTTGTGCTATATTGTGATTAAAAAAAACATTTTTTCTAGGGACAGAAAACTGTAGGTAGGGAGAGTGTTTTTTTTCTTTCACTCTGCAAGTCCTTGTTTACAGGGACCTGTAAGGACAGTGAGTGAATTGTCCTTGTGCTATATTGTGATTAAAAAAAACATTTTTTCTAGGGACAGAAAACTGTAGGTAGGGAGAGTGTTTTTTTTCTTTCACTCTGCAAGTCCTTGTTTCCAGGGACCTGTAAGGACAGTGAGTGAATTGTCCTTGTGCTATATTGTGATTAAAAAAAACATTTTTTCTAGGGACAGAAAACTGTAGGTAGGGAGAGTGTTTTTTTTCTTTCACTCTGCAAGTCCTTGTTTCCAGGGACCTGTAAGGACAGTGAGTGAATTGTCCTTGTGCTATATTGTGATTAAAAAAAACATTTTTTCTAGGGACAGAAAACTGTAGGTAGGGAGAGTGTTTTTTTTCTTTCACTCTGCAAGTCCTTGTTTCCAGGGACCTGTAAGGACAGTGAGTGAATTGTCCTTGTGCTATATTGTGCTTAAAAAAAACATTTATTCTAGGGACAGAAAACTGTAGGTAGGGAGAGTGTCAGTTTATTTCACTCTGCAAGTCCTTGTTTCCAGGGACCTGTAAGGACAGTGAGTGAATTGTCCTTGTGCTATATTGTGATTAAAAAAAACATTTTTTCTAGGGACAGAAAACTGTAGGTAGGGAGAGTGTTTTTTTTCTTTCACTCTGCAAGTCCTTGTTTCCAGGGACCTGTAAGGACAGTGAGTGAATTGTCCTTGTGCTATATTGTGCTTAAAAAAAACATTTATTCTAGGGACAGAAAACTGTAGGTAGGGAGAGTGTCAGTTTATTTCACTCTGCAAGTCCTTGTTTCCAGGGACCTGTAAGGACAGTGAGTGAATTGTCCTTGTGCTATATTGTGATTAAAAAAAACATTTTTTCTAGGGACAGAAAACTGTAGGTAGGGAGAGTGTTTTTTTTCTTTCACTCTGCAAGTCCTTGTTTCCAGGGACCTGTAAGGACAGTGAGTGAATTGTCCTTGTGCTATATTGTGATTAAAAAAAAACATTTTTTCTAGGGACAGAAAACTGTAGGTAGGGAGAGTGTTTTTTTTCTTTCACTCTGCAAGTCCTTGTTTCCAGGGACCTGTAAGGACAGTGAGTGAATTGTCCTTGTGCTATATTGTGCTTAAAAAAAACATTTATTCTAGGGACAGAAAACTGTAGGTAGGGAGAGTGTCAGTTTCTTTCACTGTGAAAGTCCTTGTTTCAAGGGACAGAGAAGGACACCTGAAGGTAGCCCTTATTGCTTTTTTCCCATCTCCCTGCAGGCCATCTATTAGAATGTCTGGAAGGCAAACAAGGAGAGGCAGACAGTCAGGAGGCAATAAAAGAGGGCAAGCAGGCTCTGTGTCTGGGGGCAACAGTGCTGGTCGTGGACGCGGTGCATTGTCATCAGCACATGGCCATGGGACACGCTTGTCCTTCTTTTCGGCAGCTGGACATGTTGAGCCACATCATGCCGAAGACTTGGTAGAGTGGATGACCAAGCCCTCCTCCTCCTCCTCATCCTCTCTCACCCAGGCTCAGGGTACTGGAAAAGCAGCTGCCAAAGCGTCGTCTTCCCTGGTATCAATGTCAGACAAATCATCAGTCACTCCTTCCCTAGACCCACCATGTCCTCCTCCTGAGGAGTCCCCCGAACTGTTTCAGCACAGTGTTGGGTACATGCTCCAGGAGGATGCCCAGCGTTTCGAAGGGTCTGATGATGAAACCCAGCTAGAGGAAGGCAGTAGCGTGAGAGCAGACAGAGGGGATGCTCAAGAAGGACACCAATCTGGCAGTCATGTTCCAGCAGCTGCAGCATACTGCCAGATTGGCTCCAGTGATGAGGAGGGAGGGGATGATGAGGTCACTGACTCCACGTGGGTGCCTAATAGGAGAGAGGAGGAGGAGGAGGATGAGGAGGAGGCACATCTCCAACGAGGCAGGATGCCCTTTGGTGGCCAGCGTAAGGGCAGTACACCGACGGAATCACACCGCAGAGCTCCGCCTGTGCAGGGCGCTGCCTCTGCCCGTCATTCAAAAAGTTCTTTGGTGTGGGCCTTTTTTGAGGCTAGTGCATCAGATCGCACAGCTGCTGTTTGCAACATATGTCTCAAGCGTATATCGCGTGGCCAAAACATCAGCCGCTTGGGTACCACATGCCTGACCAGACATATGTTGACCTGCCATGCAGCTCGTTGGCAAGCCTACCTCAAAGACCCACACCAAAGAACAAAGCGGACCTCTCCTTGCACCGCATCAGCTGGGATCTCCAACCCCACTATAACTTCAGTCCTCTCTGAAACATGCACTGAGAGGAATGAAGGTGTAGAATTAGGTGTGTCACAGCCAAGTACTTGCGCCCACTCTGCTAGCAGTACACCGACGTCCGATTCTAGCAGGCAAATTTCCCTGCCCCAGCTGCTGGACCGTCGAAAGAAGTTCACTCCCAGCCATCCACATGCCCAGCGGTTGAATGCTAGCTTGGCTAAATTGCTAGCGCTTCAACTGCTGCCTTTTCAGTTGGTAGACTCGGCCCCCTTCCGTGAGTTTGTGCAATGTGCGGTTCCTCAGTGGCAGGTTCCCAAACGCCACTTTTTCTCACGGAAGGCTATTCCGGCTCTCTACCGGCATGTGGAAGGCAATGTCTTGGCCTCGCTGGACAGGGCGGTCAGCGGTAAGGTGCATATTACCGCTGACTCATGGTCCAGCAGGCATGGACAGGGACGTTACCTTTCTTTCACGGCCCATTGGGTCACTCTTTTGGCAGCTGGGAAGGATTCAGGACAAGGTGCAGTAGTGTTGGAGGTTGTCCCACCGCCACGCCTCCAAAATGCTACTACTGGTTGTGACACACCTCTCTCCTCCACCCCCTCCTCTTCTTCTTCCTCCATGGCCTCTTCCTGTGGTTTGTCCTATGAACCAGCGGTGCTCCGTAGCCGTTCACGGGGCTACGCAAGTACGCAGGCAAAAAGATGCCATGCCGTGCTTGCGCTGGTGTGTTTGGGGGACAGAAGCCACACTGGGGCAGAGGTCCTGTCTGCTCTGCAGGGCCAGGCCGAGAGGTGGTTGACGCCACGCCAGCTTAAGCCAGGAATGGTGGTTTGCGACAATGGCACCAACCTCCTCTCCGCCCTCCGACAGGGACAACTGACCCATGTGCCCTGTGTGGCTCACGTCCTTAACCTGGTGGTGCAGCGCTTCTTGGGCAGGTACCCGGGCTTACAGGATGTCCTGAGGCAGGCCAGGAAAGTCTGTGTGCATTTCCGCAGATCTTATAATGCCAGTGCTCGCCTGGCTGAGCTGCAAAAGGAGTTGAACCTGCCCAAGAACCGCCTTATATGTGACATGCCCACCAGGTGGAACTCAACGTTGGCCATGCTGCAGCGGCTGCACACGCAGCAGAGGGCCATCAATGAGTACCTGTGCGACTACGGCACCAGGACAGGGTCAGGGGAGCTTGGTTTTTTTTCTCCACGCCAGTGGGGCATGATCAGGGATGCATGCACTGTCCTGGCACCATTTGAGGAGGCCACGAGGATGGTGAGCAGTGACAGTGCATGCATCAGTGACACTGTACCTCTTGTCCACCTGTTGGAGCACACGCTGCGTGGAATAATGGACAGGGCACTTGAGGCAGAACAGAGGCAGGAAGAGGAGGACTTCCTTGCCTCTCAAGGCCCCCTTTACCCAGACAGTGTTCCTTCTGTCCCACCCATCGCACAGGAAGAGGAGGAGGAGGAGGAGGAGGAGGATTGTGTCAGCATGGAGGTGGAGGCTGGCACTCAGCATCATCAGCAGCAGTCTTTTAGGGATGATTTACAGTCCCAAGAAACCAGTGGACTTGTACGTGGCTGGGAGGAGGTGGCTGCGGATCATGTCGTCCTTAGTGACCCAGAGGACTCCGGAGCGAATGCCTCAGCAAACCTACGCTGCATGGCCTCCCTGATCCTGCAAAGTCTGCGGAAGGATCCTCGTATTCTTCGGATCAAGGAGAGGGACCATTACTGGCTGGCCACTCTCCTTGATCCACGGTACAAGGGTAAGGTTGCGGACCTTATGTTACCGTCGCAGAGGGAGCAGAGGATGAGACAACTCCGGGAGGCCTTGCAGAAAGGTCTGTGCAACGCGTTCCCAGAGACTGGGAGGTTGCAAACTCCTGGTCCTGGACAACGAGTTGCTGAGGCTTCGGCCAGTCAAAGAAGGAGCGGTGGGGAAGGTGGCCGTCTGACCGATGCGTTCAGACAATTCTTTAGTCCGCAGCCCCAAAGTATGATCGGTTCCAGCAACCATCGCCAGCGTCTGATAAACATGGTGCAGGAATATCTAGGGGCAAGGTCAGACTTGGACACCTTCCCCACCGAAAATCCTCTGGCTTACTGGGTCTTGAGGATGGATCACTGGCCAGAGCTTGCACAGTATGCAATTGAGCTACTGGCCTGTCCTGCATCCAGCGTTCTTTCGGAACGCACATTCAGTGCTGCTGGAGGATTTGTCACGGATCACAGGGTGCGCCTGTCCACCGACTCGGTTGATCGACTGACTTTCATCAAGATGAACCAGTCTTGGATCACCACCAGCTACCACACACCTGATGCTGATATAACAGACTAATTGATTTTAACATGTCACATCCCTTCAAGACTGATGCTGATGCTGAGTGCCTGTGCTGTTATGTTGACTGGCTATCCTCCTCCTCCGAGTCCTCAATGATACGATTGATGATGATAGCTTGGAAGATCATTTTTGTTTATGGGTGCCGCCACCAGTGCCTAACGCCCAATTTTTCAGCCCCTGTTTAACAGGGGCGTGTAATTACAATTTTTGAAGCAATACTTTGCAACAGGGCTCATTGCTGTGCTCCAAGTACAGTATCTGTGAGGGATTGCAGTGTTGTGCCACCAGTGCCTAAGGCCCAATTTTTCAGCCCCTGTTCAACAGGGGCATGTAATTACAATTCTTGATCTAATAATTCACAGCAGGGCCCATTGCTGCACCCACCAAGAGTAACTGTCAGGGCTTACAGTGTTGTGGCACCAGCACCACCATCAAAGGCCCAATTTTTACTACCACTGTTCAACAATTATATGTAATTAAAATTCCTGATATAATAGTTGACAGCAGGGCGTTCCAGCACCAACCAAGAGTAACTGTGAGTGCTTACAGTGTTGTGCCAACACCAACAACTAAGGGGCCTATTTCTGCAGAGTATATACGGCAGGTCCCTACTTTCAAACATCCAACTTACAAACGACTCCTACTTGCAAACGCAAGAAGACAACAGGAAGTGAGAGGAAATCTACCACTAGGAAGGAAAATTCTCTCCTGTAAGAATAAATATGGGAGAAAGGTGTCTCCTCTGTACTGATGCTTTATCAGCAATCCTTGTTTCAAGAAAAACACCACATTTCAAAAACAGTTGTCATTGGGACGGAAAGTGAGGTGAAATGTTCTGAACAGGGGCACAGACAGCAAAACAAATGTTACAGGGGTGATAACCCTTACCTATGTTTTCCAAAAAGTTTAAAAATAGATTTTTGGTCTGGAGCTACACTTCAACAATGTACCTGTTCAAAATTACAAACAGATTCTACATAAGAACAAACCTACAGTCCCTGTCTTGTATGCACCGCCTGTATAGGGCTGTTCAGAGTATATAGGGCCTTTTTTATTTTATGTGCGGGGTTCCCCTTAATATCCATACAAGACCCAAAGGGGCTGGTAATGGGCTGGGGTAGGGGGGGGGGGGTCATGGGGTAGCTATGCCATTTTTCTTAAAGAATTTCATCCATATTACCGGGACCAGACATTACATTAAAGCCGCAAGCAGTTTTAAATGGCTTTTTTTTCCTTTAGAAGTGTCATTTTGTGCAGGGACAGTTCTAAACACGGGAAACACGTGGCACTTCACAGGCATACTTTAGACACCCCCCAGGTACGATATTTAAAGGAATATTTGACTTTTTTTTTTTCACTTTATGCATCATTAAAATGACTGCTCCCGAAAAACGACCGTTTTTAAAACTTCTTTTTGCATTGATACATGTCCCCTGGTGCAGAACCCGGGTTCCCAAACCCTTTTTAGGACAATAACATGCATAATAGTTGTTATAATTAGCACTTTAGAATTCGAACGTTCGCATCCATTGTATTTAATAGGGTTCTAATGTTCGTTCGAACTTTCGGTCCGTTCGCGGGTTCTGGTGCGAACCGAACCCGGGGGTGTTCGGCTCATCACTAGTTCTCAGTATACCTTGGTGCCAGAATTTATAAAACTCCAGTGCGCCTATGCAGGAGTTACATCATTCCAGCCTAGACCAATCAAGTTGGTTGAAGATCCCGTACCTGGACGAGGACCAGACAAATACTTTGGTGTCGGCTGGGGGAGGCGAGGTTAGTTCTGCTTTAATATCCATTGTAGTGAATTTTGACACGCATCACTAATTTGCATAATCTGTGTTATATAAAAACTAACCTTTATTTGTTATGTCATTAAATATGATTACGGTAGTTATTGTCTATTGTGTGCGTTTTTATTTATTTCACCGAATTTACATCATCATATGCATTTACATTTAGTGAGGGATACCAAATATGGATTCCATTTTCTCATTTCTCCTCTTACCTTCATGAAATTAGTTGTCTCTCTCCAGTATTTCCTGTTCTTTCTAGAGCCTACTAAAAATGTACTGTCTTTCTTTATTCATTTCTCATCCTTTTACTAAATAATTTCCTTGACTTTTACTATCTTTTTTATGCATCCCTCATCCTTTCACTAAGAAGTTCCCATAGGTTCAATTCTACTGTCATCATTGTTTCTACTTCATTCTCTTAATTACTCTTCTCTCCTCTGTATCTCCTCCTAAATAAAACTTTTTCTCCTTTTTCCTTATAATCCAGCATGTTTTGCCTCTTTTCACTGCTTCATCAGGGGTTTAAATGTGTTGATTTTGCACTCTGGTTCCTAAGCTTGTTGTTGCAAGGCTTGCACTAATGCCAGTCATTTAGAGCAGGGGCCCTCAACCGCCGGGCCGTGGCCCGGTGCCGGTCCGTGGCCTGTTTGTACTGTCTGATGTGTGCCGGTTGCAGGTGAGCAGAGAAATGACGAAGGAGGCCGTGCCTCCGAAACATGTAGTTTTGGCAACGCTTTTGTTAAAGAGGAGACACTTCACTCACCCTGTCTTTCCTCTCCGGCCGCGAGTGACGTCACACAGCGCCGGCTGGACCGTGCGCGTGCCCCACAGCAGACACAGCCTAACGAGATGAGAAAGCAGAGTCTGCAGTGACATCCCACATCATTACCACTCGTTTTTGGGAGCTAACCCAGTCATACAGGCCAGGAAGGGAGAAATGCATCCTCCTTTACTTGCGATCTAAGTCCCATGTTTGGGAGTGCAATCCTCTATTATTTGATTTTGCATTTGTATCATTAAAACTGTATTACACTAGGGCAGCCCTGCGCTCTCTTTTCCTTGTATATTATAGAGCAGAGAGATGACATCATCTCTTACCGCTCGCCCGCATCACTGCTGTTCGTGGCAAGTGACAAACCGCATCTGGTAGCAGGAGATGTGGCAAGTGACAATCTGCATCTGGTGGCAGGCGACGTGGCAAGTGATAATCTGCATCTGGTGGCAGGCGACGTGGCAGGTGATAATCCGCATCTGGTGGCAGGAGATGTGACAATCTGCATCTGGTGGCAGGTGACGTGGCAAGAGACAATCTGCATCTGGTGGCAGGTGACGTGGCAAGTGACAATCTGCATCTGGTGGCAGGTGACGTGGCAAGAGACAATCTGCATCTGGTGGCAGGTGACGTGGCAAGTGACAATCTGCATCTGGTGGCAGGCGACATGGCAGGTGATAATCCGCATCTGGTGGCAGGTGACGTGGCAAGTGACAATCTGCATCTGGTGGCAGGCGACGTGGCAAGTGATAATCTGCATCTGGTGGCAGGTGACGTGGCAGGTGATAATCTGCATCTGGTGGCAGGCAGGGCCACCATCAGGGGGGTACAGGCAGTACACCTGTCTTTTTTTTTTTTGCAAGGGGCCCAGAGGTCCCCAGGGGCCCGCAGTTCCCCAGGGCTCCGAATGTCAACCCCTCTTTTAAATTTTTTATTTTTTTTTATATTTTTTTTATTTTATTTATTTGTTTTTTTTTTATTTATTTATTTAATTTAATTACTATTATTTATTATTTTTTTTTGTAAGGGGCCCAGGATGGCAACCCCCCTTTTTTTTGTTCTGTTTTTTTTTGTGTTCGTCAGCACCCAACCAAACCCCCTGCTTTTCAATTTGTGGCAGCCCCCCCCCCCGCTTCACAATTCGCGGCGGCAGCACCCCCCCCCCTGGTTCTCCTCGGCTCCAGGGGGCCCATGCCTGAAGCTGTGTAAGGGGCCCCAAAATTCCTGATGGCTGCCCTGGTGGCAGGTGACAATCTGCATCTTGGTGGCAGGTGACAATCTGCATCTGGTGGCAGGCGACGTGGCAAGTGATAATCTGCATCTGGTGGCAGGCGATGTGGCAAGTGACAATCTGCATCTGGTGGCAGGCGACGTGGCCAGTGATAATCTGCATCTGGTGGCAGGCGATGTGGCCAGTGATAATCTGGTGGCAGGTGATGTGACAGGTGACAATCTGCATCTTGGTGGCAGGCGGCGTGGCAGGTGATAATCTGCATCTTGGTGGCAGGCGGCGTGGCAAGTGATAATCTGCATCTGGTGGCAAATTCTGCATTATGGTGAGTTGAGCTATTTAATTCTATATTACAATGTAATAATAGAAATAATGCGCTTCAATCATCCTGACACCATAACAACCATGGTGCCGGGATGATTGAAGCGCCAACACCAACCATTTCCCCCACAAATTGCCCCTTGAAAAGCCATATCCCCCACCCATGGCCTTGCCACAATTTTCTTCCACAACGCCAGTCCCCGGTGCCAAAAAGATTGGGGACCACTGGTTTCGAGGCTCTGATTTCCCTGGCCATCGACAGAGTCTGACGATGTCATCATGATGTTATGTGCATTAACATCCGGTTACATCATCCCACAGGTCCTCCACTCCTTTCTACAGATTTTTTGATGTTCCCATGTTGTTACTCTATGGGGAAGCATCAGCTGTAAAGACACAGCCACACATCCTAATTTGACAGGCATTTACGGGGAGGGTGTGTGGCCCTGTTTGTAAACTGTGTATGTTTGACAATTTTTGTATCATTTCTTCCCCTATATCAATCTTTCAGTTGTATTAATTATATACTCACTGGCCACTGGCCACTTTATTAGGTACACCTTGCTAGTACCAGGTTGGACCGCCTTTTGCCCTCAAAACTGCCTTCATTCTTCGTGGCATTGATTCAATAAGGTGATGGAAACATTCCTTAGCGATTTTGGTCCATAGTGACATGATACTATTACGCAGTTGCTGCAGATTTGCCGGCTGCACATCCATGATGAGAATCTCCCGTTCCACCACATCCCAAAGGTGCTCTATTGGATTGAGATCTGGTGAGTGTGGAGGACATTGGAGTACAGTGACCTCATTGTCCAGTGGTGAGATGATCTGAGCTTTGTGACATGGTGCATTATCCTGCTGGAAGAAGCCATCAGAAGATGGGTATGCTGTAGTCATAAAGGGATGGACATGGTCAGCAACTCAGGTAGGCTGTGGCATGTATATGATGCTCAATTGGTACTAAGGGGCCCAAAGTGTGCCAAGAAAATATTCCCCCACACCATTATACCACCACCAGCCTGAACCATTGATACACGGCAGAATGGATCCATTCTTTCATGTTGTTTACGCCAAATTCAAACCCTACCATCTGAATGTCACAGCTGAAATCGAGGCTCATCAGACCAGGCAACATTTTTCCAATCTTCTCTTGTCCAATTTTGGTGAGTCTGCGCGAATTGTAGCCTCAGGTCCCCGTTTTTAGCTCACAGGAGTGGTGCCCAATGTGGGAGGGTGGGAGAGGGATCTTTTTGCCAGGGATGACATCCAGAGATATTTGGAATGTGGGTTAACTTTCCATCGATACGTCGATGACATCTTGATGATCTGGACTGGCACTCATGAGTTATTTGAGTTCATGGATATACTTGGTAACAATAATTACAATCTCAAATTCACCATGTCATGTGACTAAAAACTGATCAATTTCCTGGATATTCAAATTTTTGTAGAACCCGATGGCTCCCTGGGTACATCATTATTTAGGAAGCCATCGGCAACTAATGCTATACTGCACGCATCCAGCTCCCATCCAAAATCCCTGGTCAACAGTATCCCCTACAGCCAATATTTGAGGCTACGGCGGAACTGTAGTAGGGATGAGGACTTTCAAAAAGAAGCCAACCAGTTGTACTCTCGTCTTCGTGATAGAGGATGCACTCATAATATCCTGAAGAAAGCTTTTAATAGAGCCAAGGCTCATGTTCGTGATACGCGAATTCACCAGAAAAAAACTAAACCTACCTGTGAGAATTATAACATCATATACCAAACAGCATAAACAGGTGAGACAGATTATCAACAAATATTGGCCACTTATACTGGCGGATCCTATAGCTTGCAAATATGTGGAAAAGGAACGTCAAATCACATATAGACGTGCTAAATCATTGAAAGATCGTTTGACTCAAAGCCACTATAAAATTCCATCTATAATCTCTGTATCGCCAGGCTTTTTTTTTTTTTTTTTTTTTTTTGACTAAAAATTTTTATTCTTTATTTTTAAATTAATGATAAGATGGACATTACATACAGGTACAGTCTCAAGTTACATACATTACTTTAGCAACATACATCTCCAAGTATTGCACATGCAGGGCTTAACAACACTCTAAATAATACAACTCCGGCCTTCTTGGGACTTTATCATGGGTCAGGAGCGTTGGCTCCATAACATCAGTCCAGGAACTATAATCAACAGTAAACTTAGGCTAGGGAGCCTGTCACCCCTCTCGGGAATATTCTGTGAGCAGGCCCTTTATATGAAGGTCCAGGCATAGAAAGCGCAGCCCAGAATTTGGCCGACCCCAATTGCACATGTGTGTAGATTGATACTATATTATTGGGACAGAGTATCACGGTACTTGAGAAAATATTCATAGTATGACCCATATCTAATTTAACACTACAACAATACCTGTATTTAGATTATCAGGAAGAATAATGATGTTACCAGGTTCACTGCTCTAAACATGCTACCGCGCCTTTCCACATGTCTTCGCATATACATAAGAAATCAACAAACAGTTTACTCAACACTAGAGGACGTCATATAGTGGTGGGCCACAGACCCCAAAATTTCTGATGGACATGTATTTTGTTCAATTTATACGCTAGCATCTTCTCCATTAAACATTGAGCATTTACTCTATTTATGACCTCCAACACAGTAGGGGGGTCTGGGGATCTCCATTTGGCTGCAATTGATATACGGGCAGCAAATAGGATATGTACAATCACAATCCTTTGTGCGCTTGGGAAGGAGTCTATCCCTAATGTAAGAAGTGCTAATTCTGGGGTGGGTTTACACTTCGTTTTGGAAATGTCTGAGATGAGTGAAAATACATCTCTCCAGAAGTTATGTAGTATACTACAGTGCCACATAACATGTAGGAGGTTACCTCTGTGCTGACACTCTCTCCAGCAAAGTGGGGAAAGAATGGGGTTCATTGTGTGTAGGCGCGTCGGGGTGATGTACCACCTATGCAGTAACTTACACGAATTGTCCCAGTGATCTACACAGGCTGAGGATACCCTATTGTATCTAATAGCAGTCATCCATTGTGGGAATGTAAAGATTGTCTGTAGTTCAGCCTCCCATTTGAGCATATTCGGGGTTTTGGAGTTCTTTAATTGATGGTTACAGAATCTATAGCAGAGAGATATACCCCTTATGTTTGTCTTGCCCCTGGACATGAAGAATTCCCATAGGACTAGTGGGACTTCCGTGGTATCATGAGGATTCATTTTATTATAACTCCGAATTTGCTGTAGCATAAGGGTGTCAAGTGCCGAAGGTTGAGTAATATCTACAGTGTGAAAATGTACGCCCT
Organism: Rana muscosa; assembly: GCA_029206835.1. Taxonomy (NCBI): domain Eukaryota; kingdom Metazoa; phylum Chordata; class Amphibia; order Anura; family Ranidae; genus Rana; species Rana muscosa. The sequence continues at coordinate 289,495,975 of CM055128.1, read as the reverse complement.
TTTGTTTCCAGTGATGTGTTGAGAAGTTATGAATAAGGAATGTGTAGGTCGTGAGAGGCTTTTCTAGTTTGTGAGTAGTCTCCCCCGGGAATTTCATTTTGGTGAGTAGGGACCACGCAGCAATTGAGGCCCTAATTGTAGGGTAATCAGGTATTAGGGGTTTGTGATGTATGGTGGATGCCATCAGGAGTGCAATCAGATCATGAGTTGGTGTAACCTCCCTTTCTATTTGATTCCATAAATTATCTTCCTGACTAGAGAACCAAAATTTCAGCTGGTCCAATAAAGAGGCAGTATAGTAGGCATACGCGTTCGGTAAGCTTCCTCCCCCCACCTTTTTGTGTAAGTAAAGAATTTTCATCGCTATTCTAGGTTTTTTATTCTCCCATATGTAGGCATTCAGAAGCTTTGCGAGATCCGAGAAAAATTTGTGGGGTATAGGGATTGGGATGGTTCTGAAAAGGTATAGAATCTTGGGGAATATTTGCATCTGATAAGCCGCAATCCGCCCCATCCATGACAGTTGGAATTTGGACATCTGTAAAAAGTCTTTCTTGGTCTGCTCTAGGAGGGGTAAAAAATTTTCAGAGTATAGTTTGGATGTAGGGTGGGTGAGTTGGATACCTAAGTAGGTGATAGAGGGGGCATCCCAGGTGCAAGGGAATAGTAGTTCTAGTTTGGCGACCATATTGTGGGGTAAATGAAGTGGCAGGGCAAAACATTTAGAGGTGTTAATTTTGTAATATGTTATCCTCCCAAATTCATTAATAACTTCCGTGGCTTTACTTAGTGAGATGTGTGGGTTGGTCATGGTAAGAATCACATCATCTGCAAACAGTCCTATTTTGTGTTCCGTGTGACCAATTCGGAGGCCTGTGATCTCCCCAGTGGATCTAATGATTTCTGCAAGGGGTTCTATTGCTAGGGAAAAAACAATCGGAGACAGCGGACATCCCTGTCTCGTTCCATTTGTGAGGTTGAAGGAATCAGAAAGCATCCCTGACGTAAATACTCTGGCGGAGGGATTCGTGTATAAAGACATGACCGCTGAATGCAAGAATCCGCTTATGCCGAATTTATGTAGCGTGTGTGACAGGTATGACCAGTGAACTCTATCAAACGCCTTTTCCGCGTCTAAGGCTACAAATATGCTAGGCGTGCGATTGAGTTCCGCGTGTCTCAGGAGATTGATCATTTTCCTAGTGCCATCTGGGGCCTGTCTGCCCTTGACAAAGCCCACTTGTTCTAGCCCAATGAGTGTAGGGGTTACATTGAGTAGTCTGTTTGCTACTATCTTTGCATAAATCTTTAGATCCGAGTTCAGGAGTGAAATGGGCCTATAATTCTGGGGGTAGGCCGGATCCTTCCCGGGTTTTGGGATAGTCACTATAATTGCTTGGAGCATTTCCTTTGGGAATGCACAGGTGTGTGCCGCCGTATTGTATAGATCTACCAGTCGGGGGGCGAGCAAAGATGAGAATGTTTGGTAGTATTCGGCTGAGAACCCGTCGGCTCCCGGTGATTTGTGTTTGGGAAGTTTCTTAATTACGTCCTTGATTTCATCTTCTGTAAAGGGCGCATTAATTATGCCTAAGGTCCCCTTATCTATGGACGGGAGGTCAATCCTTTTAAGAAAGTCAGTAATCTCAGTTTCTGTGGGTTGATGGGTAGACTTATCCTGGTTCAGATTATATAAGACCTCGTAGAAGTCTTTAAACGCGTTTGCTATGTCTTTGGGGTTCTGATATGAAGTATTATTAGTGGGATGTTTAATTATAGATATTTTGGATTGTGCTTGTCTTTTCTTTAATTGGGATGCTAGTAACTTCCCCGCTCTATTGTTCTGGGAGTAGAAAGTTAGTTTAAGTCTCTTATAGTAAAGGTCGTAGTCTGATTTCAATACTAGTCTCAGTTCCTCCCTCCTGGAGTTCAATTGTTGTAATAAGGAGTGGTCCCCATTTTTTTTATGCTTACTTTCCAGGTCAGCTATTCGGTCATGGAGTTGCGATATATATCTGCTTTTTTTCCTTTTTTCCCTAGCTGCTATCTGGATCAAGGCGCCTCTCGTGAAGGCTTTGTGGGCGCACCAGATTGTCGCGGGGGAAGTGCCAGGGGTTTCATTGAATTCAAAGAATTCATTTAGCTTCCCTTGAATTTCCTCCCTAATTTTGGGCTGGGAGAGTAGATATGTGTTGTTACGCCAAAGTGGAGAGGCTGTAGTTTTGTTGGTGGAAGTTATATCAATGGTGTATCGCCAGGCTTTTTTCCTTGTGACAATTGTCGATTTATATTGAATAGCAACGAAATTAAATTACCTAATGGATGTATTCACAAAATCAAACATAGAGTGACTTGTCAAACTTCTGGTATCGTTTATATGATGCAATGTACCTGCAATTCCTTTTACATAGGAAAAACTAAACGTCCTCTCTTTAAAAGAATAAATGACCATGTATCTTTGATTAAAAAAACGTAGGATGGAAACCCCAATCAGTCGCCATGTGGGACTATTCTATGGCTTCAGATTGGATACCATCAAGTTTCTGGCCCTAGAACACATCCCCCCAGATGTTAGAGGAGGCAGCAATGATCAAAAACTTTTGCAACTAGAATCACGTTGGATCTTCTCTTTGAAAGCAACAATGTATCCTGGATTGAACGAAATGTTGAGTTACAAACCCTTCTTATAAGTATTGCAATTGCTTATCCTGCTGCCTCCTTACTCCTGCTATATCTGATTCTCCTCTGACTTTTTATTTTTTATTTCTATTTTATTTTTCATATTTCCCTTGTCTCCTATCCCCTCTTTCTCCCCCCCCCCCCTTGTCTACCCCTTCTCCTCTCTCCTTTTTTCCTTCCCTTTTTTTCCACTTTTTCTTTTCCCCCTTCCCTCCCTTTTTTCCCCCTTTTCCCCATTTTTAATTTTTTTTCCCTTCTTCTCCTTTTTTCCTTTTTCCTTTTCTCCTTCTTTTTGGTCATGATTGTGGGATGTGGTTCTTCTGCACCCACACCCCTCTCTTCCTTTCCCCCTTTTGTGGACGTACCTAACACTCTCTGTCCCCTTTTTCTGGCTTAATGACTCTATATGGAACTATATAATAAAATTATCCAAGTACTTGAGTACAATAGATATTGTTTGGCATTGGTAATTCGTATAAACAATGGATATAATTTTGTATAACATAATATTGGGATAGTTTTGAAAAAATTTAGTATTTTCATAATTATTATGGCCTTTAAAATTGTTGTAATAATTGTATAACTATTTACACATCTTATATCACTATCACCATTGTATTCATCTTTATTATTGTATTCGACTGTAAATGCATGTGCTCCCCTCCTCCGTGGTGCAGCCTGCTTCTTCAATCCCCTCCCTCCTTAGTGCCCTTCCCTGCAGGCCATATCCCTGGCGGTGGTTCGGCCTGATCTTGGTATGCCCTGGTAATCACATGGACGCCCAAGGGTGTTCCAGCCTTTTGGCTGGACGCCCGATTTTCTGGCCGCTTCATGGGCATGCTCGCCGCTCTCCATCCCTCTTGAGAAGTCACCCTTTCCACATAGGATGTTTTCTCTTGTTCCACCGCTAGAGGGCACACTTGTGTATCCTTCTCTCCTGCTGTGTCTATTAAACAGCGGAAAAACACGGAGTGACGTCAGCGGCGTCGTTTGTGCATGTGCGGTGCAGCTAGCGTCCGCTTCCGGTCTTTGGACCGGATGGGGGGTATAAAAAGCCAATGGCTCCGGCGCTTAGATGCTGCTGAGCCCCTGGGACAACACACGCTGTCACAACCTTACAGGTAATCTTTTATGACTTGATGCTGGTCTCTTTGTTTTGACCTTTATCTATTTCACTTTTGTTTGGTGCTATTGTGCACCTGCAAAGGCTCCCTTGTAGAGGCATGGTATGCCTATTGGTGCATAGTACAGTAGAATTTATTCCCCTGTATTTGCCTATATATATGTTTACTTTTGGTTTGAATTGCTCGCCCTCCTTTTTTGTCTACCATACTCTATCTTTATGTTTTTCCTGTTTCAGCTCCTTGGATATTACATTTCTTCGGGACTTAGTGATCAGCATCAGTCCCAGGATTTAGGCTGTCAGTAGATCTTGCCTATGTAAGTATACCCTATATATTTCGGCACTCCCTAGTGTGATATACCCCTTTTGGGTTCATTTATTATCTCTTTATAATTTATAGATACTGCTATATAGTTGGTCACCTTGTTCCCCCTGTGATCACCTGGTGCAACTTGATGGTCTGGGCGTGAGACCGCCGCCTAGGGGTGTGGCTGTCTGGTCTGGCTATAGCAGGGAGAGGTAAGGGGCATGTGGGGGTGGGTGTGGCACATGCATAAAAGTAGATTGATGTTAAATGATATGTTTTAACCCTTTCATGACTAAGCCCATTTCTGACATTTGGTGTTTACAAGTTAAAATGCAGATTTTTTGCTAGAAAATTACTTAGAAACCCCAAACATTATATATATTTTTTTAGCAGAGAATCTAGAGAATAAAATGGCGATTGTTGCAATATTTTATATCACACAGCATTTGTGCAGCGGTGTTTTAAACGCAACTTTTTTGGAAAAATTAACTTTCATGAATTTTAAAAAAATTAAAAAGCAAAGTTAGTCCAATTTTTTTGTATAATGTGAAAGATGATGTTCCGCCGAGTAAATAGATACCAAACATGTCATGCTTTATAATTGCCCGCACTCGTGGAATGGCGACAAACTACGGTACCTTAAAATCTCCATAGGCGACGCTTTAATTTTTTTTTTACGGCTACTAGGTTAGAGGTACAGAGGAGGTCTATGGCTATAATTATTGCTCTCGCTCTGACGATCGCGGCAATACCTCACATGTGTGATTTGAACGCCGTTTTCATATGCGGGCGCGACTTCTGTATGCGTTTTCTTTGCCGCGCGAGCTCGCGGGGACAGGGGCGCTTTAAAAATTTATTTATTTTTTCTTATGTATTTTATTTATTTTTATAATTAAAAATAGTGTTTTTTAAAAAAAAAAAAATTTGATCACTTTTATTGCTGTCACAAGGAATGTAAACATCCCTTGTGACAGTAATAAGTGGTGACAGGTACTCTTTATGGAGAGATCGGAGGTCTAAAAGACCCCCAATCCCTCCTTTGCACTTCAAAGTATTCAGATCGCCGAAAACAGCGATTCCGAATACTGTGTACTTTTTTAAATTCGGCGCCATTGGCAGCCGAGTAACCCGGACGTGACGTCATGACGTTGCTTCCGTGGTTACAGTGCAGAGAAAAAATCAAAGCCGTTCGTGGCTTTGATTCACTCTCTGTGTAGCCGCACGAGGTGGCGGATCGTGGATCGGGTCTCCCGGTGGGACGGGAGGCCCGGTAAGAGCGGCGGAGGCGGCGGGAGGGGGGATGTCCCCTCCCGCTCCTCCGGTATAACAACCGAGCGGCTTTTAGCCGCATCGGTGGTTATACCAGGAAAGCCGATCGCCCGCTCTAAACAACGGTACCGGGATGAAGCCTGCGGCTGCAGGCATCATCCCGGTATAACCCCTGAAAGCCGAGGACGCATATATGCGTCCGCTCGGCGTGAAAGGGTTTTAATACACCTTGTTTTGTCTGTATTTTGATGCACATATTGTTTGTTTTTGTATTCTTTAGAAGGCTGGTACCGCTCATTGGACAGTTTCCCTTTGAAGAAGCCCTATCTATGGGCGAAACATGTCGGGAACACACTCCATCTCACTGTCCTATTAATTATAATTTTGTACTATCACTCTCCATATATTTATTTTTATCCTTGTTTTTATTTTGTTTTTCAAAATAAAAATATTAATTAATAATAATAATTTATTTGATATATTGCATTTTTGCACCTCAAAAATCCCATTATTTTCATCTTTGTCATTCTACCTTTGGGGTTTTGGTGCTATATATACTAGTTGGGATCTCCACAACCACAAAACGAGTTCATGCCTATTAGTGTTGCCTATCAATGCTCATTAGTGTTGCCTATCAATGCTCATTAGTGCCACCTATCAGTGCCCATCAGTGCCGCCTATCAGAGCCCATCAGTGCATCCAATCAGTGCAGCCTATCAGTACCCATCAATGCAGCATATTCAGCATGCATCAGTGAAGAAGAAAAATGTTATAACAGAAACTAAGAAAAACATTTGTTTCCCCAAAATGTTCTGAATGTTTTCGTTTGTTTAGCAACAAAATCAAAAAACAGTTGTGATTAAATACCACCAAAAGGAAGCTCTATCTATCTAAAAAAATATTATAAAAATTTCATTGGGGTACAACATTGCATTACCGCGCAATTGTCATGCAAAGTGTGACAGCGCTTAAAACTGAAAATTGGCCTGGGCAGGAACGTGGGTAAAAGTGCCCAGTATTCAACTGGTTAAATAAAATAACAGTGAGCATTATATAGGTTCTCATTGTCTCTTAACATGTAAATAGACACTGAATCGTACGTCCATCCACCTAACTGAACTGGTTCCGGTGAGGGTGGGTGCCTGCTTGCCCCCCCCCCCTTTCCTGGCCTGCCAGGCTGCATGCTCGGATAAGGGTCTGGTATGGATCGTGGGGGGGACCTTACACCATTTTTTACATTTTGGCATGGGGTTCCCCTTAGAATTCATATCAGACCCAAAGGGCCTAGTATGGATTGGTGGGGGAACCCCACGCTGTTTTTTTTCAGAATTTTCTATTGCTGCCATTCTTTTGTTTACATTTCAGCTCTCATCAGCTGACTGACTTGCACAGAGTTCTTACCTCAACCCGATAGGACATCTTTGGGATGAATTAGAGCGGAGATTGCAAGTCAGGCGTTCTCGTTCAACATCAGTGCCTGACCTCACAAATGCTCTTCTGGAAGAATGGTCAAACATTCCCATAGACACACTCCTAAACCTTGTGAACAGCCTTCCCAGAAGAGTTGAAGCTGTTATAGCAGCAAAGGGTGGACCAACTCAATATTGAACCCTACAAACTAAGACTGGGATGCAATTAAGGTTCGTGTGCATGTAAAGGCCGGTGTCCCAATACTTTTGACAATTGTATTCTGCCAGTGGGTGGAGAGGATAGCCTTCATGGCCAGCAGAAAACAATGGTTACAGTTAGCACTATAGTCACTGGTAGTAATCATATGTAGAACAATCTGACAGGCTGGTTGTACCCTAGTCAATCGATGGATCAACTTGGATACAATGAGCTTGCCCATAAATGGTCTAAACTTGTCCGGTCCCTGCTAAACTGGATGAATTTTGATCCATGCATGGCCAGCTTTACACCAGCTGCAATTAGATATACTTATTTATTATGAAAAACTGCATTAATAACTGGTTTCTAAATATGTTACATACTCAAACTTTTCTTGTGGTATTTTATCTTTATTTTAATTTTTTTAAATTGTTAAGTACTAACCACTAAAAACACCAATGGTCTTCTGCAGCAATAATAAGACCTTGGACATACAGTCATTGATTTATGTTGGCTGGTAAACACAAGTCTGATGACTTCAGCAAGCATTCAGAAGCATCCAACAAATTTCAAACAACTTTCTTGTGGGAAGAAATATTCTTAATAGTCATCAGGGTCAGGCTGCTGTAAGAATAAGCTTTCAACACTTACCGTCTCGATTGTCTCCTGAAGCTTGTGAACCTGTGGTTTTGTCTACGTAAGGCAAAGCAAAGGGTTCATTTTAACATAACCCTTACCTTCCTACCTTACCTACAAATTAGGAGGAATTAAAGTGGAAGTAAACCCTCCTATCATTTTCAGGCAAGGAAGCTGCCATCTTGGCCTCTGTTTAATCTTCAACTGCCATGATGCTGCTCATGTGATCAGTTATGACACCAGCCATTGGATGGTTTGACAGTTTGGTTGAGAGCACAACCAATGTGACAGTTGGCATTCCCGGCATGCCGGGAATGTAACTGCTTTTTGAAACTGTTAAAAACGATGGGTTTACTTCCCCGCTTTAAAACTACTTTTTAAATATCTATTTCCATTTTAAATAAAATTACATAAAATTATCCTCCATTTATTGTTGATAGTTTAAAACGGAAGTAAACCCATCAATTTAACAGTTTAAAAAAACTGTTACATTCCCGGCATGCCGGAAATGCTAACTGTCCCATTGGTTGTGCTCTTAAGCAAACTGTCAAACCATCCAATGGCTGGTGTCATAACTGATCACATGTGCAGCACCGTGGCAGTTGAAGTTTAAACAGAGGCCAAGATGTCAGCTTCCTTAGCTGAAAACAATAGGAGGGTTTACTTCCACTTTAATGTGTGATCTTCCCCCAAATGTTGGTAGTTTGGCGTATTTTGTAATAACGCTAGTCACATGTTTAGATAATTATCCCTATCGATCATAATGATGTTCCCACCTTTATCTGCAGGTTTGATTATAATATTTTTTATTGGATTCAAGATCTCTCAATGCTTGACTTTCATTACTTCAAATGTTATGTTTGATCTTCATCAATTTACTATTTAAACTCCAGATTGTGGAGTTCATTCTCTACTAACTTCACAAATAGTTGGATATTTGGATAACCTGCGAAAGAAGAGGTGATTCAGACTTGTGAAGGGACCCAATACTTCTCTACCAGTTGTTCTATTTTATTTCAGTAATTACTCAAGTAGTCTCAAAGTTGACATTTCTTCCACCGTTGGACTTTTAACACTACCCCTATTTTTATCCTTTCCATGTTCCTTGGTCAGCGACAGCTACCTTGGAAATAAGTTTAGGTCCTTAATCCAATCAAATAAAATAAAATTTGATTTTGGGATAAAGGTAAGTCCATTTTCAAGCACTCTTCTATGATGTTTATTCAGGTTTCACCAATGAAAGATTGCAGATTTATTTTTTATAACATTCTGGATTTTCACCAGAAGATGATATTTTCTGAATTTCCTGGGAAGAAATTTAAATTGTTTTTAGGGACATCTCATCTTCTCTGTTTCATTCCCATGCATGCCGACTGACCTCTGTTCAACATGTTTCTTTGGTAGGATTGTCCTACCTTCTGCCCTTCCATTTCCTAGATTTCCTATTAAATAATTTCCATAATGTCCCCTTTGTTAGTATGAATAGCTATTGCCCTTCCCTCTTCCTTTAGTTTGCCTCCCTTCTCTAGTTTGTTGTTCCACAAATAAGATATACAGTGCAGCTTGGTCGAACTTCCCTCTCCAGCCTGTGATTGGACAGTGAAGGAGACTCAGTCGACTGATGAGCTCAGCAGATTGCTCTTTCCTCCTATCAGCATGTTTTTTGTTCATATACACTATAGTGTCAAAATTATTGGGACACCTGCCTTTACATGCACATTTAATAGCATCCCAGTCTTTGTCCGTAGGGTTCAATAATGAGTATTTGTGAGATCAGGCACTAATGTTGGACGAGAAGGCCTGGATCGCAGTCTACGCTCTAATTCATCCCAAAGGTGTTCTATCGGGTTGAGGTGCAGGCCAGTCAAGTTCCTCCACCCCAAACTCGCTCATCCATGTCTTTATGGACCTTGCTTTGTGCACTGGTGCGCAGTCATGCTGGAACAGGAAGGGACTTTACCCAAACTGTTCCCACAAAGTTGGGAGCATGAAATTGTCCAAAATGTCTTGGTATGCCGACGCCTTGAGAGTTCCCTTCACTGGAACTAAGGGGCCAAGCCCAACCCCTGAAAAACAACCAAACACCATAATCCCCCCTCCACCAAATGATTTGGACCAGTGCACAAAGCAAGGTCCATAAAGACATGGATGAGCGAGTTTGGGGTGGAGGAACTTGACTGCCCTGCACAGAGTCCTGACACCTTTAGGATGAATTAGAGCAGAGACTGCAAGCCAGGCCTTCTCGTCCAACATCAGTGCTTGACCTCACAAATGCGCTTCTGGAAGAATGGTCAAACATTCCCATAGACACACTCCTAAACCTTGTGGACAGCCTTCCCAGAAGAGTTGAAGCTGTTATAGCTGCAAAGGGTGGGCCAACTCAATATTAAACCCTAAAGACTAAGACTGGGATGTCATAAAAGTTCATGTGTGTGTAAAGGCAGGTGTCCCAATACGTTTGACAATATAGTTTATGTGTATGCAGCACACCTGATTGGTTACTAGGGCTGCCTCTCCCCCTGCAGTCTGAGTTTTACTCTGCAAGGTAACCACAAGAAGCTGATACAACGTAAAGTTCAGATACTTAGGCAGGCCATAGTCTACTTGATTTTCTTTCCTTCCACCATGGGTGGAAGGAAAGAAAATCTCTTGCTTCCCCAGCAACACATTCAGTGTTGATGGGCAAATGCCTACCACGGAGCTATTGTATTCCGCCAGCGCGTGGAGAGGATAATGAGCGAGGAAGGGAGGGATGCCTGATTCACATAGAGCCAATTATAAATTATTCCTAGACAAAGATTTACAACCAGCACCCCTAGAACAGCTTAATACTGATGAAGAGAAGGCACTCAGTAATCTAGAATCACTACTTGAGGAGGGTGACCCCTCATTTAGTGACGACGATAATGATGACTCTAATACTACCAAACGTAAAGCCATGCTAAAAATCAGATCTACTAATATGCCACAATTTAAAAATAATAAACGTCTTGGAGTCTTCTTGGACCTTGTCCAGGAAGATTTACAAAAATTGAATTGGCACACCAAACCGATAGGCAACCTCTCTGAAGCAGAACGAAAGGGCCTGGAAGATCTACGTAGAACTGACACTGTCATTATAAAACCCAGTGACAAGGGCGGAAATGTGGTCTTACAGTCTGCCACCCTCTATGAGAAGGAGGCATATCGACTCCTCTCAGATCAGTTGACATATAAAAAGCTTGATCATAATCCATTTAACACCTTGGTGGAGCAGATCAACGATAAACTTATGTGGGCAACTGAGGAGGGTCTTCTATCTAGACGGGAATTTGAGTATTTGAGAGTTGCAGACTACAATATTCCTATTTTCTACATAATACCAAAGATCCACAAGAATCAGAACAACCCACCAGGCAGACCAATAGTGTCTGCCATAAGAGGTCCCTTAGAGAGGATAGGGAAATATGTGGATAGTCTCATTAAGGATTTAGTGCAACTTCTTCCCTCATTTGTACGTGACACTGGGGATGTCCTAAGACATATTAAGGACATGCCTATCCCGGACGGAGCCCTCCTTGTGTGTGTGGACGTAGAGTCCTTATATACATCTATTCCACACGAGTGGGGTATGTTGGCGGTCTACCATTTCCTAGAACGCAGCTTCCCGCGTATGGCAGTACAGAATGAGTTCATTCTGGAACTCTTGGAAATGGCTTTGAAAAATAACTATTTCCAATTCGCAACTAAATTCTTCCAACAACTACAGGGGACCTCAATGGGGGCCCCCTGGGCCCCATCATATGCCTGCCTCCACCTGGGGTGGTGGGAGGAGGACACTGTGTACATCTCCTCGATGTACCTCAGCCACGCAAGAGCGTGGCTGAGGTACATAGATGACGTGCTCATGATTTGGTCAGGGACCCCTACACAGCTAAGCCAGTTCATGGATGAGCTTAATCAGAATAAGCGTAACTTACGCTTTACTTCTGTTTCCAGCCTCAGTGAGATTTCCTTTCTGGATCTAAAATTAACCATCCATGAGGGGTATTTGACCACCCAGACCTACAGGAAAACTACAGCAGCCAATACCCTTTTAAGGGCAGATAGCTACCATCCCGCTCCTCTTAAACGCGGAATACCAGTGGGACAGTTCCTCAGAATCAGGAGGAACTGCTCCAGTGAAGCAATGTATCGCAGGGAATCTGAGATCCTCTACCAGCAGTTTAGAGATAGGGGATATGGGCACAGAACACTTCGCAGGGCAAGAAGCATTGCTAGTCAACGCCCACGAGAAGAATTGCTTCAGCCCAAACCTAACCTCAAATCCAATCAGGATGGACCAGCTCGGTTCATCACTCCTTTTGGTGTCCAGTGGCACCAAGTACGAGCGGTCCTCACAGAGCACTGGCACATTTTGACTGGCTGTGAACAACTCAAGAAAATAGTAGGTGACAGGCCCCAATTAACAGCTAAAAGGGCCAGAAATCTTAGGGATGCACTTGTCAATAGTGAATATATACGCCCTATTGATAGCAACTGGCTGACAGACATACCACGTACAGTGGGCATGTTTTCATGTGGCCACTGTGGCACATGTAAACATGTAGATAGAACAAAAAGCTTTAGAGACTCACAATCTAAGAATCACTATGAGATCAAATCCTTTATTAATTGTGGTACAGCACGTGTGCTCTATATTTTGGAATGCCCATGCCATTTACTCTATGTGGGCAAAACAAAACGACAACTTCGAGTACGTTTTGCTGAACATCTAAAGAGCATTCGTCTCAAAGAAGACACCCCAGTGGCCCAACATTTTTTAACATATCATGAGGGAAAAACACAAGGCCTGCGAGTAAAGGGGTTCTATGCCCTTAACCTATCAGAAAGACGAGGGGATTTTGATACCGTCCTGATCCGACATGAAAAGGCCTGGATCTTTAGGCTCCAGACACTCCAGCCCAAAGGCTTAAATACAGAAATGAGCCTAAAGATTTTTCTGGAGCCTTAAATAGGACATTTAATTATGTTTATGATCAGCACGGTATATGTTTCCCGCCTCTGTTTTCCCCTCAGTACAAATGTCCAGTGTATTTACACCCAATAATTAGATAGGTATAATCAGTCTATGATGACAGGGTTTTGTTTGTATGTATTATTGCAACATCCATCTATACCTAGCCTCACTGTCCGGTTTGGTGTTTTTCCTATAAACATTGTAATATTTTTTTTCATTTTTGAAATCTTGTGAATGTATATATTTATTTTTTGCATGGATATCAACATTACCTGTTGTGACCATAAGATGGCGCTACTTCGTCAGTCAGTGGTATTTCACCTGTGATTGGCTAAACAAGGCTATATAATAGGAGCACTAATAATCCACTGACACATCAAGATGAAGTGACATATTCGTCACGAAACGCGTCATGTCCGACGTTGTAATTCTGGGTTGTTGACTAAACCCCACTCGCTCCTCTCCTCTCCTCGCAATGAACACCATTGAATGAATTCACTGCCAGCCAACAGAGGATAAGACAAGGACAGTCAGATCTTGCCCCCAGAGGCCTAAACCTGCTATTACACAGGCTTGTGTATCCTCAGATCTTACGGCGCGACGGCTCCAGTCATACGGTTAGTGCTGATGCGTTGAAACAGAGCCAGCGGATCACAGGAGCCAGAAGGATCACCTTTCTGAGCAGCAGCACAGCGAGAGCTATAGAGCTCAAGGACATCACTAGTGATGAGCCGAACACCCCCGGGTTCGGTTCGCACCAGAACCCGCGAACGGACCGAAAGTTCGTACGAACATTAGAACCCTATTAAATACAATGGATGCGAACGTTCGAATTCTAAAGTGCTAATTATAACAACTATTATGCATGTTATTGTCCTAAAAAGGGTTTGGGAACCCGGGTTCTGCACCAGGGGACATGTATCAATGCAAAAAGAAGTTTTAAAAACGGCCGTTTTTCGGGAGCAGTCATTTTAATGATGCATAAAGTGAAAAAAAAAAAGTCAAATATTCCTTTAAATATCGTACCTGGGGGGTGTCTAAAGTATGCCTGTGAAGTGCCACGTGTTTCCCGTGTTTAGAACTGTCCCTGCACAAAATGACACTTCTAAAGGAAAAAAAAGCCATTTAAAACTGCTTGCGGCTTTAGGCCTCATGCCCACGGGCGTTTTTTCAGCCGCGTTTTTGAGCGTTTTTTACAGCTTAAAAACGCCTGTCCATGTTAGTCTATAGCTTCATGCCCACCTAGGCGTTTTTGAGCTGTAAAGAGCATAGGCGTTTGTAAGCTGTAAAAAAAACCCAGGGCCAGTGCGTTCCTCAGCGTCAGAACTAGGCAGGAAAAAACGCGAGCGTCAAAAAACGCGCAAAAACGCGCACTAACGCGCACTAACGCGCAAAAAACGCGCACTAACGCGCGGTCGCGTTTTTAGCTCCGACGTTTTTTTTTTTTTTTTTTTTTTTCAAAAAAAAAAAAAAAAAAAATATTTACAATAACATGGACAGGCGTTTTTAAGCTGCAAAAAACGCTCAAAAACGCAGCTGTAAAAACGCCAGTGGGCATGAGGCCTTAATGTAATGTCTGGTCCCAGTAATATGGATGAAAATCTTTAAGAAAAATGGCATAGCTACCCCATGACCCCCCCCCCCCCTACCCCAGCCCATTACCAGCCCCTTTGGGTCTTGTATGGATATTAAGGGGAACCCCGCACATAAAATAAAAAAGGCCCTATATACTCTGAACAGCCGTATACAGGCGGTGCATACAAGACAGGGACTGTAGGTTTGTTCTTATGTAGAATGTGTTTGTAATTTTGAACAGGTACATTGTTGAAGTGTAGCTCCAGCCCAAAAATCTATTTTTAAACTTTTTGGAAAACATAGGTAAGGGTTATCACCCCTGTAACATTTGTTTTGCTGTCTGTGCCCCTGTTCAGAACATTTCACCTCACTTTCCGTCCCAATGACAACTGTTTTTGAAATGTGGTGTTTTTCTTGAAACAAGGATTGCTGATAAAGCATCAGTACAGAGGAGACACCTTTCTCCCATATTTATTCTTACAGGAGAGAATTTTCCTTCCTAGTGGTAGATTTCCTCTCACTTCCTGTTGTCTTCTTGCGTTTGCAAGTAGGAGTCGTTTGTAAGTTGGATGTTTGAAAGTAGGGACCTGCCGTATATACTCTGCAGAAATAGGCCCCTTAGTTGTTGGTGTTGGCACAACACTGTAAGCACTCACAGTTACTCTTGGTTGGTGCTGGAACGCCCTGCTGTCAACTATTATATCAGGAATTTTAATTACATATAATTGTTGAACAGTGGTAGTAAAAATTGGGCCTTTGATGGTGGTGCTGGTGCCACAACACTGTAAGCCCTGACAGTTACTCTTGGTGGGTGCAGCAATGGGCCCTGCTGTGAATTATTAGATCAAGAATTGTAATTGCATGCCCCTGTTGAACAGGGGCTGAAAAATTGGGCCTTTCGTGGTGGTGGTGGTGGTGGTGGTGTTGCCACAACACTGTAAGCCCTCAGAGTTACTCTTGGTGGGTGCAGGAATGGGCCCTGCTGTGAATTATTAGATCAAGAATTGTAATTACATGACCCTTTTGAACAGGGGCTGAAAAATTGGGCCTTTCGTGGTGGTGGTGGTGGTGGCGTTGCCACAACACTGTAAGCCCTCAGAGTTACTCTTGGTGGGTGCAGCAATGGGCCCTGCTGTGAATTATTAGATCAAGAATTGTAATTGCATGCCCCTGTTGAACAGGGGCTGAAAAATTGGGCCTTAGGCACTGGTGGCACAACACTACAACCCCTCACAGATACTGTACTTGGAGCACAGCAATGAGCCCTGTTGCAAAGTATTGCTTCAAAAATTGTAATGACACGCCCCTGTTAAACAGGGGCTGAAAAATTGGGCCTTAGGCACTGGTGGCACAACACTACAACCCCTCACAGATACTGTACTTGGAGCACAGCAATGAGCCCTGTTGCAAAGTATTGCTTCAAAAATTGTAATGACACGCCCCTGTTAAACAGGGGCTGAAAAATTGGGCCTTAGGCACTGGTGGCACAACACTACAACCCCTCACAGATACTGTACTTGGAGCACAGCAATGAGCCCTATGGCAAATTATTGCTAAAAAAATTGTAATTACACGCCCCTGTAAAACAGGGGCTGAAAAATTGGGCCTTAGCCACTGGTGGTGGCACCCATAAACAAAAATGATCTTCCAAGCTATCATCATCAATCGTATCATTGAGGACTCGGAGGAGGAGGATAGCCAGTCAACATAACAGCACAGGCACTCAGCATCAACATCAGTCTTGAAGGGATGTGACATGTTAAAATCAATTAGTCTGTTATATCAGCATCAGGTGTGTGGTAGCTGGTGGTGATCCAAGACTGGTTCATCTTGATGAAAGTCAGTCGATCAACCGAGTCGGTGGACAGGCGCACCCTGTGATCCGTGACAAATCCTCCAGCAGCACTGAATGTGCGTTCCGAAAGAACGCTGGATGCAGGACAGGCCAGTAGCTCAATTGCATACTGTGCAAGCTCTGGCCAGTGATCCATCCTCAAGACCCAGTAAGCCAGAGGATTTTCGGTGGGGAAGGTGTCCAAGTCTGACCTTGCCCCTAGATATTCCTGCACCATGTTTATCAGACGCTGGCGATGGTTGCTGGAACCGATCATACTTTGGGGCTGCGGACTAAAGAATTGTCTGAACGCATCGGTCAGACGGCCACCTTCCCCACCGCTCCTTCTTTGACTGGCCGAAGCCTCAGCAACTCGTTGTCCAGGACCAGGAGTTTGTAACCTCCCAGTCTCTGGGAATGCGTTGCACAGACCTTTCTGCAAGGCCTCCCGGAGTTGTCTCATCCTCTGCTCCCTCTGCGAAGGTAACATAAGGTCCGCAACCTTACCCTTGTACCGTGGATCAAGGAGAGTGGCCAGCCAGTAATGGTCCCTCTCCTTGATCCGAAGAATACGAGGATCCTTCCGCAGACTTTGCAGGATCAGGGAGGCCATGCAGCGTAGGTTTGCTGAGGCATTCGCTCCGGAGTCCTCTGGGTCACTAAGGACGACATGATCCGCAGCCACCTCCTCCCAGCCACGTACAAGTCCACTGGTTTCTTGGGACTGTAAATCATCCCTAAAAGACTGCTGCTGATGATGCTGAGTGCCAGCCTCCACCTCCATGCTGACACAATCCTCCTCCTCCTCCTCCTCCTCTTCCTGTGCGATGGGTGGGACAGAAGGAACACTGTCTGGGTAAAGGGGGCCTTGAGAGGCAAGGAAGTCCTCCTCTTCCTGCCTCTGTTCTGCCTCAAGTGCCCTGTCCATTATTCCACGCAGCGTGTGCTCCAACAGGTGGACAAGAGGTACAGTGTCACTGATGCATGCACTGTCACTGCTCACCATCCTCGTGGCCTCCTCAAATGGTGCCAGGACAGTGCATGCATCCCTGATCATGCCCCACTGGCGTGGAGAAAAAAAACCAAGCTCCCCTGACCCTGTCCTGGTGCTGTAGTCGCACAGGTACTCATTGATGGCCCTCTGCTGCGTGTGCAGCTGCTGCAGCATGGCCAACGTTGAGTTCCACCTGGTGGGCATGTCACATATAAGGCGGTTCTTGGGCAGATTCAACTCCTTTTGCAGCTCAGCCAGGCGAGCACTGGCATTATAAGATCTGCGGAAATGCACACAGACTTTCCTGGCCTGCCTCAGGACATCCTGTAAGCCCGGGTACCTGCCCAAGAACCGCTGCACCACCAGGTTAAGGACGTGAGCCACACAGGGCACATGGGTCAGTTGTCCCTGTCGGAGGGCGGAGAGGAGGTTGGTGCCATTGTCGCAAACCACCATTCCTGGCTTAAGCTGGCGTGGCGTCAACCACCTCTCGGCCTGGCCCTGCAGAGCAGACAGGACCTCTGCCCCAGTGTGGCTTCTGTCCCCCAAACACACCAGCGCAAGCACGGCATGGCATCTTTTTGCCTGCGTACTTGCGTAGCCCCGTGAACAGCTACGGAGCACCGCTGGTTCATAGGACAAACCACAGGAAGAGGCCATGGAGGAAGAAGAAGAGGAGGGGCCGGAGGAGAGAGGTGTGTCACAACCAGTAGTAGCATTTTGGAGGCGTGGCGGTGGAACAACCTCCAACACTACTGCACCTTGTCCTGCATCCTTCCCAGCTGCCAAAAGAGTGACCCAATGGGCCGTGAAAGAAAGGTAACGTCCCTGTCCATGCCTGCTGGACCATGAGTCAGCGGTAATATGCACCTTACCGCTGACCGCCCTGTCCAGCGAGGCCAAGACATTGCCTTCCACATGCCGGTAGAGAGCCGGAATAGCCTTCCGTGAGAAAAAGTGGCGTTTGGGAACCTGCCACTGAGGAACCACACATTGCACAAACTCACGGAAGGGGGCCGAGTCTACCAACTGAAAAGGCAGCAGTTGAAGCGCTAGCAATTTAGCCAAGCTAGCATTCAACCGCTGGGCATGTGGATGGCTGGGAGTGAACTTCTTTCGACGGTCCAGCAGCTGGGGCAGGGAAATTTGCCTGCTAGAATCGGACGTCGGTGTACTGCTAGCAGAGTGGCCGCAAGTACTTGGCTGTGACACACCTAATTCTACACCTTCATTCCTCTCAGTGCATGTTTCAGAGAGGACTGAAGTTATAGTGGGGTTGGAGATCCCAGCTGATGCGGTGCAAGGAGAGGTCCGCTTTGTTCTTTGGTGTGGGTCTTTGAGGTAGGCTTGCCAACGAGCTGCATGGCAGGTCAACATATGTCTGGTCAGGCATGTGGTACCCAAGCGGCTGATGTTTTGGCCACGCGATATACGCTTGAGACATATGTTGCAAACAGCAGCTGTGCGATCTGATGCACTAGCCTCAAAAAAGGCCCACACCAAGGAACTTTTTGAATGACGGGCAGAGGCAGCGCCCTGCACAGGCGGAGCTCTGCGGTGTGATTCCGTCGGTGTACTGCCCTTACGCTGGCCACCAAAGGGCATCCTGCCTCGTTGGAGATGTGCCTCCTCCTCATCCTCCTCCTCCTCCTCTCTCCTATTAGGCACCCACGTGGAGTCAGTGACCTCATCATCCCCTCCCTCCTCATCACTGGAGCCAATCTGGCAGTATGCTGCAGCTGCTGGAACATGACTGCCAGATTGGTGTCCTTCTTGAGCATCCCCTCTGTCTGCTCTCACGCTACTGCCTTCCTGTAGCTGGGTTTCATCATCAGACCCTTCGAAACGCTGGGCATCCTCCTGGAGCATGTACCCAACACTGTGCTCAAACAGTTCGGGGGACTCCTCAGGAGGAGGACATGGTGGGTCTAGGGAAGGAGTGACTGATGATGAGTCTGACATTGATACCAGGGAAGAGGACGCTTTGGTAGCTGCTTTGCCAGTACCCTGAGCCTGGGTGAGAGAGGATGAGGAGGAGGAGGAGGGCTTGGTCATCCACTCTACCAAGTCTTCGGCATGATGTGGCTCAACATGTCCAGCTGCCGAAAAGAAGGACAAGCGTGTCCCATGGCCATGTGCTGATGACAATGCACCGCGTCCACGACCAGCACTGTTGCCCCCAGACACAGAGCCTGCTTGCCCTCTTTTATTGCCTCCTGACTGTCTGCCTCTCCTTGTTTGCCTTCCAGACATTCTAATAGATGGCCTGCAGGGAGATGGGAAAAAAGCAATAAGGGCTACCTTCAGGTGTCCTTCTCTGTCCCTTTACTTAAGGATTTCTAAATATGGTTGAGGATGATTGCTTTTGCACAGAATAGCACAACGACAATTTCCCTGACTGTCCAAAAAACAAGGATTTCAAAGATGGTTGATGAGGAATGCTTTAGCACACTATAGCACAAGGAGAATTCCCCTCACTTTCCTTCTTTGTCCCTAGAAACAAGGACTCGCACAGTGAAAGAAACTGACACTCTCCCTACTGTGACAGCAGGAAGGTAAAGTCACCTGGTTGCATCCAGGGGGGTAGATATATTTCGCCCAGATTCAGGCTTTACGCCGACTTATACAACTAGGTGGAGAGTTGTATAAGGCTAGTGGGCTCATGGATGACTCATACCTCTAGGGAGAGGGCTGGGCGTCGTGCAGACAGGGAGTTGATGAGACCAGCTGAAGCTTGTCAGCTCATTTAGGCCTCTATAAGAACTCCCATATTCATTAGGTGTTAGCTCATGCCTGGAACCAGACCTGTGTGGACTGTCTAGGGAGAGTGAACCCCTGTGCGGTGAGACAAAGCCGGTGTGGCTATTTGCTTGGACATTTAAAACCAGGGACTTAGGGACTAGGACAGCACTAGGCTGATCCCAGTTGTTAGTTAGGAAACCTGTATGTTTAGTCAGAGGTCAACTTGACCAGGATTTATTTTGGTTATGTTTCTTTTGCTTTGCTGTGTTTTGTCACTGTAAATAGAAAATAAACCGCACCTTTTTTGATTTTGAAAACCACAACCTCCGTTTGCTGGGCCTGTTTTGTGTGGGGAGCCCATCCCGGGGGTCACACACACCCGCTGCCGAGCTAACCCCCTCACAGTTGGTGGAGAATGCGGGCAGTTTTTTTTTAAGCCAGCATGGAGGAGATACTGAAGCAGCTGGCTCTAGCAAATGCCAATCAACAGCAGACAAATGCAGGTTTGCAAAGGAGCCTTGCAGCCCAGCAGCAGACAAACGCAACTTTGCAACAGAGTCTGGAGGCTCAGCAACGAGCCCAGCAGCAATCTGAGGCCCGCTTCATAGACCTGTTGCAGAAGCAAGAGCAGAGACTACAACAACAGATGGAAGCAGTAATGCAGCAACGTCCGCAGACCAGTGAGGAAAGCCGTCCCACTAATACCGCGTCCTTTGGGGTGAGTCGTTTATTGACAAAAATGACTGGAGAGGATGATCCAGAGGTATTTTTGACCACATTTGAAAGGACCGCTGAAAGAGAAAAGTGGCCTGAGGAGCAGTGGGCTGGACTGGTGGCTCCTCTGTTAACTGGTGAATCGCAGAAAGCTTACTATGACCTAGAGCCTAACCAAGCAAAAGACTATGTGATGCTAAAAGCTGAAATATTGGCAAGGCTGGGTGTCACCCAGGCTGTCCGGGCTCAGCGTGTGCATAACTGGACTTTCCAGCTTGGAAAACCCCCCAGGTCTCAAATGTATGATCTCATTCACCTGAGCAGAAAGTGGCTACAGCCAGAGACTTTGTCCGCACCAAAGATTGTGGAACGTGTTGTAATGGATCGGTTTTTGAGAGCTCTTCCTACTGCCATCCAAAAGTGGGTAAGCCATGGAGACCCAGAGACGGCCGATGGTCTTGTGGATCGTGTGGAGAAATACTTGGCTACAGAGAACCTGATGGCCTCTTCCAGAGACACTCGGACTTTCCACCCTAAGACCAGACCATCCCCAGGGGCGGATAAGAGGATTCCAAGGGGTGAGGGTGGAGAGAGTGAGAGGGTGGGAGCTCTACCCCAAGTTTGGCGAGAACAGCCTGGGAAATCAGCGGCTCAAGAGGCGGCAAGAAGGATCGTTTGCTACCGCTGCCGGCAAGCGGGACATATTGCAGCCAATTGCCCGGTTGTGGAGGAACCCATGCAGTGTGACTTTCTGACGGGCAGACGTCAGTCGCTGTGTGCGACAGTCGCATGCACTGCCATTCGAGGAACTGAGAAACATTTATGCAAAATGTGTGTTAATGGTAGAAATGTTGTGGTATTGCTGGATTCAGGTAGCCTTGTGACCCTGATAAAGGCTGAGTTAGTTAAAACAGAGGTCTCTGGGAATAGCAAGGTAGCTGTTATTTGTGTGCATGGGGACACCCGAGAGTATCCAGTGACTACAGTGTGTTTCGAGACCCCCAAAGGTACCCTCTCTCATCCAGTGGGCTTAGTATCTCAGTTACCGCATGACGCCATTGTGGGAAGGGATTTTCCGAAGTTCTGGGAACTGTGGGATGATCCTGAGCCCCTCACTGGTGCCCCTATGTACCAGGAATGTGATAGCCAGAACTCCCCTGAGAGTGGTGAGGACTCTCCGGAATTTCCCTTATCAGTATTGGCAGGGGAGACTCAAGAAACTGGAGAGGAGCCCACCTCCTCAGACGAAAACCTACCGTCTGTGGAGTTTTCTGATCTTGAGGTTCACAGGGAAAACTTTGCCACAGAACAGTTGAAAGACCCCGCCCTAATAAAGGCACGGGAAAACGTAGTGAAAATAGATGGCGAGTTAGTGAACCCAGATAATACCTGCACTTACCCATACTTCAGCGTAGAGAAGGACCTACTGTATCGGGTGGCAAAAAGGGCAGAAGAAACCGTTGAGCAGCTTGTGGTGCCCAAACCTTACAGGAAGTTGGTGTTGGAGTTGGCCCATGGGCACATTCTTGGAGGTCATCTGGGGACAGAGAAAACCCGAGAGAGGGTATTACAGAGATTCTATTGGCCGGGGGTGATGAAGGACGTAGAAAATTATTGTTCCTCCTGCCCTGTGTGTCAGAGGTTGGCCCCGATGCCACATTTCCGTAGCCCGCTGGTCCCTCTACCCATCATTGAGGTCCCGTTTGAGAGGATCGCCATGGATTTGGTAGGTCCTATAATCAAGTCCGCTAGGGGGCACCAGTACATATTAGTTATAATGGACTATGCCACCCGTTATCCAGAAGCGATCCCTCTCCGAAATACCTCGGCCAAAACCATAGCCAAAGAGCTATCTCTTGTTTTTAGCCGGGTGGGTATTTGTAAAGAACTGCTTACGGACCAAGGTACACCCTTTATGTCCCGGGTTATGAAAGAGCTGTGTAAATTGTTCAAAGTGACGCAATTGCGTACGTCTGTGTATCACCCCCAAACCGATGGGCTGGTTGAAAGATTCAACAAAACCCTAAAACAAATGTTGAAGAAAGTGGTGGATAGAGATGGAAAGGATTGGGACTGTTTACTTCCTTATTTGATGTTTGCTATTAGGGAGGTGCCCCAATCCTCTACGGGATTCTCCCCCTTTGAGTTACTGTATGGGAGACACCCAAGAGGGCTGTTGGATATTGCCAAGGAAACTTGGGAAAGTGAGAGTTCTCCCCACAGGAGTGTGATTGAGCATGTCGCCCTGATGCAAGATCGAATTGCACAGGTAATGCCCATCGTGAAGGAACATTTGGCCCAAGCGCAGTTGGCACAGCAGAGAGTGTACAACCGTGGAGCCAAGACCCGTACCTTTTCCCCGGGGGAAAGGATACTGGTACTTGTCCCTACGGTTGAAAGTAAATTCCTTGCCAAATGGCAAGGCCCCTACGAGATAATGGAAAAAGTGAGCAAAGTGAATTACAAGGTCAGACAACCAGGAAGGCGAAAGCCCGAACAGATCTATCACGTTAATCTGTTGAAAGCCTGGAGGGATAGAGAGTCCCTAGTCGCAGACACTTGTTCACCAGCTCAAACTGGTTGCGTGATTCCTGAGGTTGGAATAGCAGCCACCTTGTCACAACCCCAACAACAGGAGGTTAAGGAGTTTGTGCTTCGCAACAAGGAGGTATTCTCTGAGCTGCCGGGACAAACATCTGGGGTAGAGCATGACATCATTACCCCGCCCGGTGAAAGGGTGAAGTTAAAACCCTATCGGATCCCAGAGGCTCGACGGGAGGCAATACGGGAGGAAGTACAGAAAATGCTGAACTTAGGGGTAATAGAGGAGTCCCAAAGTGATTGGTCTAGTCCCATCGTGTTGGTGCCTAAACCGGATGGGAGCTGGCGATTTTGTAACGATTTTCGTCAGTTGAACAAAGTTACAAAATTTGACACCTACCCCATGCCACGTATAGATGAGTTGATCGACCGGCTGGGAACAGCCCGATACATGACGACTCTTGACCTCACAAAAGGGTATTGGCAAATCCCCCTGGCCAAGTCGGCCAAAGAGAAAACCGCATTTGTAACCCCAGACGGGGCGTTCCAATATAAAAGAATGCCGTTCGGGTTACAGAATGCGCCGGCCACATTCCAGCGGAAAATGGACCAGATGCTGAGGCCCCATCGGAAGTATGCTGCGGCTTACCTGGATGACGTAATTGTCCATAGCACAGATTGGGCCTCACATCTGCCAAAAGTGCAAGCAGTCCTGGACTCTGTTCGGGAAGCGGGGTTTACGGCTAACCCCAAGAAGTGTACCATTGGGCAGGAGGAGGCCAAATATCTTGGGTACACCATTGGGAGGGGAGTAATAAAACCCCAACTCAACAAAGTCGAGGCCATCCAGAGTTGGCCACGTCCCAACAGCAAGAAGCAGGTACGAGCCTTTCTGGGAATCGCTGGGTATTATCGGCGATTCATTCCCCACTTTGCTTCTAAGGCTGTGCCCCTAACCAACCTGACGAAGGGGAAAGGGTCGGTCATGATTAAATGGACCCCCGAGGCTGAGGCAGCATTCCAATTCTTGAAACAAGCCTTATGTAGCCAGCCAGTGTTGTACTCACCCGACTTCTCTAAAGACTTTGTCGTACAAAGTGATGCGTCAGATGTGGGGTTAGGAGCAGTATTGTCCCAGGTCTGGAACGGGGAAGAGCACCCAGTCATTTACCTCAGCAGGAAGTTGAAGTCCCATGAGGTAAATTACGCCACCGTTGAAAAGGAGTGTTTAGCGGTGAAGTGGGCTCTAGATTCCCTTCGGTACTACCTGCTAGGTAGGCACTTTGACATGGTTACGGATCACGCTCCGTTAAAGTGGATGGCTCAAAACAAGGAAACAAATAGAAGAGTGAATAGGTGGTTCCTGGCCCTCCAGGAATTCAACTTCACAGTAAAGCATCGCCCTGGCGTTCAAATGGGGAATGTGGATGCTTTGTCTCGAGTACATGAATGCCTGATTGCTGGTGTTCCAACCCCGAGGTTAAAACAAGAGGGGGGGGTATGTGACAGCAGGAAGGTAAAGTCACCTGGTTGCATCCAGGGGGGTAGATATATTTCGCCCAGATTCAGGCTTTACGCCGACTTATACAACTAGGTGGAGAGTTGTATAAGGCTAGTGGGCTCATGGATGACTCATACCTCTAGGGAGAGGGCTGGGCGTCGTGCAGACAGGGAGTTGATGAGACCAGCTGAAGCTTGTCAGCTCATTTAGGCCTCTATAAGAACTCCCAGATTCATTAGGTGTTAGCTCATGCCTGGAACCAGACCTGTGTGGACTGTCTAGGGAGAGTGAACCCCTGTGCGGTGAGACAAAGCCGGTGTGGCTATTTGCTTGGACATTTAAAACCAGGGACTTAGGGACTAGGACAGCACTAGGCTGATCCCAGTTGTTAGTTAGGAAACCTGTATGTTTAGTCAGAGGTCAACTTGACCAGGATTTATTTTGGTTATGTTTCTTTTGCTTTGCTGTGTTTTGTCACTGTAAATAGAAAATAAACCGCACCTTTTTTGATTTTGAAAACCACAACCTCCGTTTGCTGGGCCTGTTTTGTGTGGGGAGCCCATCCCGGGGGTCACACACACCCGCTGCCGAGCTAACCCCCTCACACTACCTAGAGTTTTCTGTCCCTAGAAAAAATTTTTTTTAAAGCACACTATAGCACAAGGAGAATTCCCCTCACTTTCCTTCTTTGTCCCTAGAAACAAGGACTCGCACAGTGAAAGAAACTGACACTCTCCCTACCTAGAGTTTTCTGTCCCTAGAAAAAATGTTTTTTTAAAGCACACTATAGCACAAGGAGAATTCCCCTCACTTTCCTTCTTTGTCCCTAGAAACAAGGACTCGCACAGTGAAAGAAACTGACACTCTCCCTACCTAGAGTTTTCTGTCCCTAGAAAAAATGTTTTTTTAAAGCACACTATAGCACAAGGAGAATTCCCCTCACTTTCCTTCTTGGTCCCTAGAAACAAGGACTCGCACAGTGAAAGAAACTGACACTCTCCCTACCTAGAGTTTTCTGTCCCTAGAAAAAATGTTTTTTTAAAGCACACTATAGCACAAGGAGAATTCCCCTCACTTTCCTTCTTTGTCCCTAGAAACAAGGACTCGCACAGTGAAAGAAACTGACACTCTCCCTACCTAGAGTTTTCTGTCCCTAGAAAAAATGTTTTTTTAAAGCACACTATAGCACAAGGAGAATTCCCCTCACTTTCCTTCTTTGTCCCTAGAAACAAGGACTCGCACAGTGAAAGAAACTGACACTCTCCCTACCTAGAGTTTTCTGTCCCTAGAAAAAATGTTTTTTTAAAGCACACTATAGCACAAGGAGAATTCCCCTCACTTTCCTTCTTTGTCCCTAGAAACAAGGACTCGCACAGTGAAAGAAACTGACACTCTCCCTACCTAGAGTTTTCTGTCCCTAGAAAAAATGTTTTTTTAAAGCACACTATAGCACAAGGAGAATTCCCCTCACTTTCCTTCTTTGTCCCTAGAAACAAGGACTCGCACAGTGAAAGAAACTGACACCCTCCCTACCTAGAGTTTTCTGTCCCTAGAAAAAATGTTTTTTTAAAGCACACTATAGCACAAGGAGAATTCCCCTCACTTTCCTTCTTTGTCCCTAGAAACAAGGACTCGCACAGTGAAAGAAACTGACACTCTCCCTACCTAGAGTTTTCTGTCCCTAGAAAAAATGTTTTTTTAAAGCACACTATAGCACAAGGAGAATTCCCCTCACTTTCCTTCTTTGTCCCTAGAAACAAGGACTCGCACAGTGAAAGAAACTGACACTCTCCCTACCTAGAGTTTTCTGTCCCTAGAAAAAATGTTTTTTTAAAGCACACTATAGCACAAGGAGAATTCCCCTCACTTTCCTTCTTGGTCCCTAGAAACAAGGACTCGCACAGTGAAAGAAACTGACACTCTCCCTACCTAGAGTTTTCTGTCCCTAGAAAAAATGTTTTTTTAAAGCACACTATAGCACAAGGAGAATTCCCCTCACTTTCCTTCTTTGTCCCTAGAAACAAGGACTCGCACAGTGAAAGAAACTGACACTCTCCCTACCTAGAGTTTTCTGTCCCTAGAAAAAATGTTTTTTTAAAGCACACTATAGCACAAGGAGAATTCCCCTCACTTTCCTTCTTTGTCCCTAGAAACAAGGATTCGCACAGTAAAACACACTGACACTCTCCCTACCTATCCTTCTCTTTCCCTAAACTAAAGGAATCCAGGTTAAGCAAGAAAGAAATAAATGTCACTGTCCCTGCCTATGCTTGTCTTTCCCTGCTCCGGAACACACTACACTAGGCCGCCGTGCTGGCGGCCTTTTATAGTGTGGGGCGTGTACTAAACACCCTCAGCAATAATTGGCCACAGGCATCCTGCCTGTGGCCAATCATTGCTCTCCTCGCTGCCGGCGCTGTGATTGGCCAAGCATGCGGGGTCACAGTGCATGCTTGGCCAATCACAGCGCCTGGATGACACTGCGATGGCGTAGTGCATTGTGGGCCGTTCGCGTCACTCGAATTTGGCGCGAACGGCCCAAATCGTTCGATCTTCGTCGAACGATCGAACAGCCGATGTTCGAGTCGAACGTATGTTCGACTCGAACACGAAGCTCATCCCTAGACATCACTATAAATCCACGAGCAATGGCTTAAAAGAGACTCTGGTGTCAGGTGAATCACGGGATGGATGTTATGGATGGGTAAGCAAGTATATTACCATATGGTTATCGTGCCCCCCTTCCTCCCCTCTATCAAATATCACCTCACCATACTCGGCCAGGACTGGGCTCAAGCCTTTGTCCCTCCATGGACTGTCTGCAATAGATCATACTCAGAATAAGTTCCATGCCATATTGCTGAGTGCAATCCAGTGCTCATTACACTGCATCAATAGTCTTACCAGCTTATACAGGTTTATCTATTGATATATGGAGCTGCACTGCATGAACATTGTATCAGCAGGTATATTTGCCAACACGGCTTGATTCTAACACTCCAGTTTGGATTTAGATTTGAGTTATCGTTCATTCTACAGCCTAAACCCTATATCGGTTTGGTTTGAACAGTCCTTTCATTCAACAAATGCTGCAAGCTCCGGTTATTGATACAATATCTACCCAGTCATTCAGGGTTCATTCTTAGTAAGGACACTTAGGAGAAGTAGAGCGGGCGGCTGAAGTCCACCCAGGCCATCATTTTTACTTTTTCCAACAGTGCACTGTGTATGTGTGTTTTTTCATGTTTTTATTCTAATGTGCATATATTCAGGAGAAACCCTTTCCCCTACATGAGTATATCCATACTGTTAGGTTGAAATGTGATTATTTAGATAGCATTCGACCAATAAAGTCTTTTCTATTTTTCTATTACCAAATGTATTGTGGTTGATTCACCCTATAACCGCCTATTGGGTTGTCCCAATCTCCCTTCCCCCCTCTCCCTTCTTGTTTCCACGTGGAGAGGATAGCCTTCCTGGTCGGCAAAAAACAATGGTTACAGCTAGCGACTATAGTCACCGGCAGTAATCATATGTAGAAAAATCTGACAGGCTCTTTGTACCCAACTCAATCGATGGATCAACTTGGGTACACAGCTTGCCCATACATGGATCTACACTCGTCCGGTCCCTGCTAATGTATGGCCAGTTTCATACTAGTTGCAATTAGATATACTTATTTATTGAATAAAAAGCTGCGTGTGGTTTCTAAATACGTTACATACTCAAACTTTTCTTGTGATATTTTATCTTATTTTTTTTTTTTTTAATAACATAATTAAGTACACACCACTAAAAACGCCAATGATCTTCTGCCTAATTCTGCAATAATAAGACCTTGTCCATACAGCCGTGGTTTATTGTTGACTGGTAAACACAAGTCTGAAGAGCATAAGGTTAAGCAATCTTTCAGAAGCATCCAACAACTTTATTGTGGGAAGAAATATTCAAAATAGTCAGCAGGGTAAGGCTGCTGTAAGAATAAGCTGTCAACACTTACCGTCACAATTGTCTCCTCCAGCTTGTAAACCTGTGGTTTTGTCTACGCAAGACAAAGCAAAAAGTTCATTTTAACTTAAAGCGGAGTTCCACACAAATTAATAACCAAGTCCTATCATCTTCAGTTCATTGCATACATGTTCAAATGACCACAGATTTTTTTTTTTTATGCTGTATTTACCTTAGAATTGAAGTTTATAGTGCTGCTTCCTGTCTATCACTCCCATGGGAGTAGGCGTGTATCGTGTATCTAGCTTTTCCCTGGCGCCGCCCTGACTCCTGGGAGCTAGGTCTCATTCATCCCAGGAGTCAGTGCGGAGCGCAGCCCTGCGAAATATCGTGATGCCTTACTGCTTCGTTTTCATTACCTGTATAGATGCTGATTTCTCCCCGTACTGAGCTTTGCTGATTTAGATTTTTTGCTTTCTATTGGTTTGGTTGCCATTACAACGGGGCAGGAACTTCCGACGCCGCCACCCGTTGTAATGGCAACCCTGAAGTTTACGGCACTGCTCGCCATAAACACTGAGCATGAGCGGGAACGAGCGGTGAATGCTGGGAGTTCAGCATTCAACGCATCCCGGAAATTAATGCTTGTGGGCTTCACATGCCCACAAGCAAGATGGAAACGGCCAGGATCATATTTTATAACTTTTTCTTTCTAACGAAAACAGACAGCAGCTGTTTTAAAACACCCAAACAGTGAGTATTAAGTTATGATCGGGAAAGTGTCTGAATTACTTAAAAAAAAATAATTAATGGTCGCCGGACCTCCGCTTTAACCCTCCCCAACACCTTATACTTACCTTCCTTTGTCTCCCCCGACACATCATTCAGCTACCAAAAGCAAAGGAAAATCCTGTTTAAGATACGAGTTGCAAGTGCTTTATGGCAGGCCTGTGTAAATCTCAGGACTGGCTGGTATTTAGCCACTCCTTTAGAGTTAAGCAACACTAAATCACATTAGGAATAACAGGGAGTCTTTTAGACTTTCTTTTAGACAAAAAATTACATAATCCTCAGAATATCACGAACTGAACTGACGTTTTTGACTTCAGCATATTTACAATGTGGGTATCATTAAGGCCCCATGCACACGAGACGCAGGTGCAAACTCTGCTGAACACACGTTTTTAAACGCTGAAACCGGCGTTTATAAACGCGCGTTTTGCCGCGTTTGGGGCCGCGTTTAGCGGCGTTTTACCGCGTTTGCGTTTATAAGCGTTTCATCATAGACCCTCCCTAAGCTCAAAAAACAGTACATTTTAACCATTTCAGCCAGTTTGTGAGACCAGAGTGAGTAGCAGCAGCTGAGAGAGCAGCAGTGTACTTGTATTTAGCGTATCACTTGCCACATCATCTGCCACAAGTTGTGGATTGTCCACTTGCCACGTCACCTGCCACGTCACCTGGCCACATCACCTGGCCACGTCACCTGCCACAAGTTGTGGATTGTCCACTTGCCACGTCACCTGGCCACATCACGTGCTACGTCACCTTTCACAAGTTGTGGATTGTCCACTTGCCACGTTACCTGGCCACGTCACCTGGCCATGTTACCTGCCACGTCACCTGGCCACGTTACCTGCCACGTCAGCTAGCCACGTCACCTGCCACAAGTTGTGGATTGTCCACTTGCCACGCCACGGTACCGCGTTTAGCCGCGTTTAGCCGCGTTTAGCGTCTGAAACGTGGAAAACTTTTGCGTCTGAACCCATTTTTTTGCTTCTGGAAAAACGAGGTTAAACGCAACTGCTTGTAAACGCCAAAAAACGAGAGTGTGTGCATGGACACATAGGATAACATTGAATGGGTTCAGGAGCAGTTGAAAAAAGCGTCCAACTGCCTCTGAACGCGCGTTCAACAGCAAATAACAGCGTCTCGTGTGCATGGGGCCTTAGCAGTTCACCAACAGATTTGACTTGTTTCTGAGAATTTCTCTTGAAATCTATAGACAGGCAGTGGTATTAGCTCAGTTGCACCCCCTCCAGGAGCAGCCCATCATAACTTTCTGTGATGAGACTTGAATTCTATCTCCTGAAACAGATATTGCAATCCAAACATAGGCAATCAAAAAAAAAGCTGTGCCAAGTTTCCTGTGTCAGAGGCTGTGGAATAAATTTACAGTGTTCTGTTATTGGAAGCCTTAGAGCCTTCTTAACTTTACTGAGTATTGTGAAAGTAAAAAGAAAAAAAAAATATGAAATATTAATCATATCCTTTGCGGCAAAGCAGACAGACATACTTCCACTGGCATGGACGACTACATCTTCCTGTACTTTGTACCCCGTTCAGATATAAGAAGCCTGGCCGGGCAGCTGAATTTTACATCTTGCCCCAGCATTCCCTTAATTAGTATAATATGCCGCTAGTATAGATGTATAACAGAGTCACTGGAGGTGAAGAGGGCCTTTCTCATTTTTAACAAACCAATACTCCGTGATATTTTTGGATTTGTTAAACTTTTACGCCTTTTAGAGAATTTCCAAACTTTTTTTTTACAATACAGAGGTCATCAAACTAAACTACATCTTTTTTTAGCAGGTAAATGTAACACCGCCAAGTATGTATGCCCCCAAGAAGCCCTTGAATACATTTTGAATGTTTATAGACGTGCAAAAATACGCTAGGAAATTGAGCATCAAACGCCATTTTCAATCCAATCCTATCATTAGGAATAACACTCAAGGTGGAGGAGAAAACAAAGGAGGGACAGGGTTTAAGAATGCATCTGTCATGGATATGCATTAATGTCTGTCTGCCATCTTACCTTCCTCCTCATGTGTTCATCTAGAGACCAGACCTCCTTCACCTGGCTTCCTTTATAATCTCCTCCCAGCCTGACTCCACCCCAGGCCCTATCACTGAACACTATATTAACCTGTGCACTGCAAGCCTGCTTTGCTGATCAACGTGTTTGTTAGGCATTGTGTGTTTGGGTTCCTGCCTGCCGTGTGCTACGTCTGTCTCTCTGTTACGTTATTGGCTTGTCCCCGACCATCCCTGTCTGCTCGTGACCCTTGACCTTCGGCTCGTTCTTCATTATCCTTGTCTGCTTGTGGCCCCTGACCTTCGGCTTGTTATTCGGTTCTCTCTATCGTGTGCTGCTGCTTCCCCTTATCCTACGGGGCGTGAGCTAGGAAACTCCAGGGGCCGCGACCTGGTCCCAGCCTGCAGCGTAACATCCTCACCACTAGAGGCCCTGGAGAAGACCAGCTGGGTCTTAGACTCCGCGCCCTGGGGAATCTTGGCTCTCGCTTCCGTTGGGATCCCGGTTGTGCTCCTCTGGTCCCGCTTTCCACAACCACCCAGTTTCCTATCCACAGAAGCCAGCCATAGGGTTCACTACCTCGCGGTGCACTCCTGTCCCCCTACGGTGTGCATCTGTCACCTGGCCACAGGTGACCCTGACAGTTTGATCAGCCATGAACCCGGCTGACATCCCGCTTCCCGCGGATGATCCATTGCAGGGCATAGTTCGCAGACTTGAGACCCAGGAATCAAATCAGACCCAGGTGATGCGATTCCTCCAGGATCTGGCTTCTCGATTCGAGCAGCTTCAGGTCTCCTTGGGAACCCCGAATCCGCAACCCCAAGTACAACCAGCGGCTGTACCTATCGCACCAGTCGCAGCCTCACACTCACTAAGATTGCCAGCTCCGTTCCGTTTCTCTGGGGACTCCAAGGCCTGCAGGGGGTTTCTCAGCCAATGCACTATTCATTTTGAGCTTCAGCCTCAAAGCTTCCTATCTGACCGGGCTAAGGTAGCCTATATCATTTCCCTCCTCTCCGGTGAAGCTTTGGCCTGGGCTGCCCCCCTGTGGGAGAGGAACGATCCGGTGGTTTCCAGTCTGTCCGAATTCTTGAAGCTCTTTCGTAATATCTTCGAAGAGCCGGCTCGGGCTTCTTCAGCGGCTAGTGCTGTCTTACGTCTTCGCCAAGAATCTAGTTCAGTGGGGCAATATGCTCTTCAGTTCCGTATCCACACAGCTGAATTGAGCTGGAATAATGAGGCCCTGGTCGCTACCTTTTTACATGGCCTCTCTGACCGAGTGAAAGACGAATTAGCGGGAAGAGCCATTCCCGTCGGTCTGGACGATGTAATTTCATTATGCAACCAGATCGACATTCGTTTTCAAGAGAGGTCCTTAGAAAAAAGACGCCAGCACTCTCTGGGTCCTAGCCAGTCTGAGCTCCCCTCCCTTCATTCCGTGGAGCATCCTCTACCTGCTGAAGAACCTATGCAGCTGGGCCGGACCAGACTAACCCCCGAAGAACGTGCTAGGCGCAGAACTCTGGGCTTGTGCCTCTATTGTGGGGGCAAGGGTCATTTTCGTGACTCCTGCTCGCTTCGTCCGGGAAACGCTCGGGTCTAATACATTTGGAAGGTGGAGTATTGGACCCAGAAACATCACCTTCTCGCCTGCTCTTGCCGGTGTCCCTTCATGTAGGCACTTCTCCTCAGTTAACCCTTGCATACCTGGATTCCGGGGCTGCCGGCAATTTCATGGATTGGAGAACTGCTTCTTCTATGAAGCTTACCCTTTCACCTCTCACTACCCCATTGGTAGTCTCGGCAATTGATGGCACTGTTCTCCCAGGGGGCCCTATTCGCTTCCAGACGCTACCCATTAGGATGTCGGTAGGGATTCTCCACCAGGAGTGGATATCCTTTCTTATTCTACCCAAGGCCTCTACCCCAGTTGTATTGGGCCTCCCTTGGCTACAGCTCCACTCTCCACATGTGGACTGGGTCTCTGGGCAGATCCTGGCCTGGGGTTCCTCATGTTTCTCGTCGTGTCTTCTCAAGGTGACCCCCAAGGAGAGTCTTCCGGTTGCTGCCACTTCTGTTTCTTCTGATCTTCCCGCCGCATACAGCGATTACCGGGATGTGTTCTGTAAAAAATCAGCTGAGGTGCTTCCTCCCCACAGGTCTTTTGACTGTGCTATTGATCTTGTCCCCGGAGCAACTCTACCCAGGGGTCGTACCTACCCTCTGTCCATCCCAGAGACCCAGGCCATGTCGGAGTATGTAGCAGAGAATCTGGAGAGAGGGTTCATCCGGAAATCCTCATCGCCTGCAGGGGCAGGGTTCTTTTTTGTTGCCAAAAAGGATGGTACCTTAAGACCCTGCATCGATTATCGGGGTTTAAATGCGGTTACTATTAAAAATCGATACCCCTTACCCTTAATATCTGAGCTATTCGATAGGTTGAAGGGTGCCTCCATTTTCACCAAGTTGGATCTCAGAGGCGCGTACAACCTCATTCGAATACGGGAGGGTGACGAATGGAAGACTGCATTTAACACTAGAGACGGGCATTACGAATATCTGGTGATGCCTTTTGGTCTGTGTAATGCTCCAGCCGTGTTTCAAAACTTTGTCAATGAAATCTTCAGAGATCTGCTGTACCAGTTTGTTGTCATCTATCTGGATGACATTCTGATCTTTTCTGAAAATCTGCTCGTCCACAGAAACCATGTCCGCACTGTACTTCAACGTCTTAGAGAGAACAATCTCTATGCCAAGCTGGAGAAATGTTCCTTTGAATGTTCTGAGGTCCTGTTTTTGGGGTGCTTTGTCTCATGTTCGGGGCTTCGTATGGACCCTGGGAAGGTCTTGGCTATCACCAACTGGCCTCTTCCTGCTAGCCTCAAGGCCACACAGCGCTTTCTTGGCTTCACTAATTATTATAGGCAGTTCATAAGGAATTACTCTTCCATTGCCGCGCCTATTATCGCTTTGACCAAGAAGGGTGTGAATGCCAGAGACTGGCCTCCCGAAGCTGTCTCTGCATTTCACAACCTGAAACAGGCCTTTGTTTCTGGCCCCCTCTTGAGGAGACCAAATCCTGGGAATGCATTTTTTATTGAAGTGGACGCTTCCTCAATGGGGGTGGGAGCTGTGCTTCTTCAAATCTTTGAGAAGAGACGCCAACCATGTGCGTTCTTCTCCAAAAAATTTTCTCAGGCAGAGAGGAATTATGCCATCGGTGATCGGGAACTTCTCGCTATTAAATTGGCGTTAGAGGAGTGGCGTCATCTCTTGGAGGGTTCCCCTCACTCCATAACGATCTTTACCGATCACAAGAATTTACAGTATCTACAGAATGCTAAACGTCTGAATCCTAGACAGGCCAGGTGGAGTCTCTTCTTTGCCCGTTTTAATTTCACGATTACCTACAAACCTGGTTCCTGCAACGGTCGGGCTGATGCGCTCTCTAGGTCATTTGACACTTTGGACGAGGAGTCCGCCCCTGAACCTGAGCCGATCATTCCCACCTCATGCATTGTTGCCCACTCTACCACCCTGAAGTCTAAAATTCCGCCTGGTAAGACCTTTGTCCCCACTGAGCTAAGAGCTAAGATCCTTCGTTGGGGACATGATTCCAAGGTGGCAGGGCATTCTGGATTCCTCCGATCCTTCCTACTCATCAGTCGTCACTACTGGTGGCCTAATCTCCGCTCAGACGTCAAAGACTACGTTAAAGCTTGTCATGTCTGTGCTCAGTCCAAATCCTCCACACAAGCTCCTGCTGGTCTCCTCATGCCCTTGCCTATTCCTAAGGAACCCTGGGCCCATATTGCCATGGATTTTATCACCGATCTCCCACTGTCTGAGAATAATACAGTCATTTGGGTGGTAATCGATCGATTCTCCAAGATGGCTCATTTTGTTCCTCTTCCTGGTCTTCCTTCTGCCCCTGCCTTGGTTCCCATTTTCATTCGAGAAATTCTCCGCCTACATGGGGTCCCTTCTCATATTGTTTCCGACAGGGGAGTCCAATTCACGTCTCGTTTTTGGAGAGCCTTTTGCAAATCCCTCAATATTGTCTTGGATTTTTCTTCTTCTTACCATCCCCAATCCAATGGACAGACTGAGAGGGTTAATCAGGAGTTAGAGGTCTTTCTTCGCACCTTTGTGTCTTCTCACCATGACGATTGGTCCTCTCTACTCCCGTGGGCAGAATTCTCCCATAACAATCATGTGAATACCAGTTCGCAGAAGACACCCTTTTTCACAGTTTATGGAAAACACCCTCAACTTCCTCTTCCTATGATCTGTTCTCCAGACATTCCAGCTTTGGCTTCGGTTCAGGAGTCTCTCAATTCCGTTTGGGGTCACGTTCATGATTCCCTCCGGGCAGCTGCTGAAAAATTCAAAGGCTTTGCAGACCGCCGCAGGCGTAAACCGCCTTCTCTTCAGCCAGGGGACAAAGTCTGGCTCTCTACCAGGAACATCAAGCTCCGAGTTCCTTCTCTGAAGTTTGCTCCACGATTCATCGGTCCATACACGGTAACTGCTAAACTGAATCCGGTTTGTTTCAAACTCCAGATTCCTAAGAGCCTTAAAATCACTAACTCCTTTCATGTTGCTCTTCTAAAGCCTTTAGTCCTCAATAAATTCTCTCGTCCTCTTCCTACCGTGGCGCCTGTCTCGGAGGATAATCAGGAGTACGAGATCAGTCAAATTCTGGACTCCCGACTCTGTAAAGGCGTTCTTCAGTACCTCGTTCATTGGAAAGGGTTTGGTCCTGAGGAGAGGTCTTGGATCACTGCATCTGAGGTCTTTGCACCTCGTCTGTTAAAGGAGTTTCATCTGAAGTTTCCCTCTAAACCTGGGCCCAGGCGGGGAAGGGGGAGGCCTCGTAAGAGGGAGGGTACTGTCATGGATATGCATTAATGTCTGTCTGCCATCTTACCTTCCTCCTCATGTGTTCATCTAGAGACCAGACCTCCTTCACCTGGCTTCCTTTATAATCTCCTCCCAGCCTGACTCCACCCCAGGCCCTATCACTGAACACTATATTAACCTGTGCACTGCAAGCCTGCTTTGCTGATCAACGTGTTTGTTAGGCATTGTGTGTTTGGGTTCCTGCCTGCCGTGTGCTACGTCTGTCTCTCTGTTACGTTATTGGCTTGTCCCCGACCATCCCTGTCTGCTCGTGACCCTTGACCTTCGGCTCGTTCTTCATTATCCTTGTCTGCTTGTGGCCCCTGACCTTCGGCTTGTTATTCGGTTCTCTCTATCGTGTGCTGCTGCTTCCCCTTATCCTACGGGGCGTGAGCTAGGAAACTCCAGGGGCCGCGACCTGGTCCCAGCCTGCAGCGTAACATCCTCACCACTAGAGGCCCTGGAGAAGACCAGCTGGGTCTTAGACTCCGCGCCCTGGGGAATCTTGGCTCTCGCTTCCGTTGGGATCCCGGTTGTGCTCCTCTGGTCCCGCTTTCCACAACCACCCAGTTTCCTATCCACAGAAGCCAGCCATAGGGTTCACTACCTCGCGGTGCACTCCTGTCCCCCTACGGTGTGCATCTGTCACCTGGCCACAGGTGACCCTGACAGCATCCCTGTTTAACCCTCCTGGCAAACCAGCTCCCAGCATAACAGTGTTCAAGGAACTTATATTACAGGACTTACAACAGGTGAAATTTAAAAAGGAATGGCAGAAGAGCACAGAGGAGGGAATTGCTTCTTTATGCGAGAGGAAAGATCTTATCATATGGCCAGCAGAGAAGGGGGGGTGGGGATTGTTGTTTTAAAGAAAGCTGACTACTTAAAAGAAATGGAGCATTTGTTGTCAAATAGGGATACCTACAGCATTCTTAATAAGGATCCAATGGATAGGTATAAAAAATCCCTAAACAGCATAGTTCTGGATGGATATAGGAAAGGGGTCATTAATGACAAGGAGTTGGATTTTCTAATACCACTAGCTCCACGTACCCCGATTATTTATTATATCCCTAAAGTCCATAAAAATCCTGTCCAACCCCCCGGCCGCCCTATAGTATACGGCATAGACTCCCTGACATCAAGGGTGGGGAAATTTGTCGATTGCTTTCTCCAGCCAGTGGTGACCAAAACACCAGCCTTCCTAAAGGATTCTCTGCAAATCATTAGGGAAGTGTCGGAGTATACAGTGGAGGAGGACTTCTTGCTGGTAACAGCAGACGTTGCCTCCCTATATACCATAATACCCCATGACTTATGGTATAAGGCGGCTGAATCTTTCCTCCAAAAAGAGCTTGCGCTTAAATCCTCCACATTGGAATTTGTCATGAAACTGCCCCAGTTTGCCATTGAGCATAACTATTTTTATTATGGCGGTCAATTTTATTTACAGAGTATCGGAGTGGCCATGGGGGCTAAATTTGCCCGCAGCCTTGCTGGCCATTTCATGGCCCTCTGGGAAAATTACCAACTTTTTTCTTTGGAAGAGCCCTGCCTTCTCCTATGGCGTTGTTACATAGACAACGCCTTCTTTTTGTGGAAAGGAGATGTGTGGTCTCTGAGTGCTTTCATGACAACTCTCAACACCAACAACTGGGAGATTTACGTATGAATACAGTGTCACATCTATTCATTTTTTAGATCTAGTAATTTTCAAAGAACAAGGTGTGCTTCAGACCAAGACGTATTTTAAGAATACTGACAGAAATGGGTATATTCCATCAGATAGTGGGCATCACCCCAACTGGCTCAAGGCCATACTCAGGGGGCAGTTTCAGCGCATCAGACGAAATAGCTCTCGTCTAGAGGATTTTGAATCACAGGCTGATGTGTTGAAAAGTTGCTTCATAGAGAAGGGGTATAAGCCGCTTATACTGGATAAAGAATTACGAGAGGTTGCTCTCTTGGATAGACAAAATCTGCTAGTTCCTAAAGTAAGAGACAAAGAGGGCACTAAGAAGGACTTGAAATGGTCCTTTTTGACCACTTTCTCGTCCCATTTCTGGTGGGTCAACTGTTCAAGAGTCTGATTTGTCCTCTCAGTTTTCCCGTTGGTTTGGGGGTGATTAGCTGAAGACATGGCAAGTTCAATTTCCAAGATTTCGCACAGAGCTCTCCAAAAACGTGAAGTGAACTAGACCCCCCTGTCTAACACGATGTTTTAAGGGACTCCATGTAATCTGACGATTTCCTTAATGAAAACACGGGCAGTCTCAGCAGCGGATGGGGTGCCCTTTAGTGGCAAGAAATGGGCCATTTTAGACAGGCGGGTCTACGACCACAAAGATTGCTGTACACCCTTCGGAACACGGAAGTTCCACTATAAAATCCATAGCAATCATTTTCCATGGTCTATCAGGTACAGGTAGGGGTTTCAGTAGTCCCCAGGCTCAGTTCCTTGTTGTTTTGTTTTGCTTAAAGACAGGGCATGCACTGACGTATGATTTGCAGAACTCCTCCAGACCTGGCCACCAGAATGTTCGCCGTACCAGCTCAAGAGTCTTGCGGACTCCAAAATGTCCTGCCAGCGGGTGGTCGTGGAGAAGCTTTAGTACATCAACCCAAGTGCTTCCTGGAACAAAAATTTGGCTCCCCCTCCAAAATAATCCATCTCTGGAAGTCAAGGTGGTACCAGGGGGTTTGGAAGAGTCCGCGGATGCTTGTCTTATTTGAGAGAGCAGATCAGTCTGTAGAAGTAAAACATTACCTGCTGGTAGGATGGTGTCGGGAACAGATAAATCCTTGGGGTTGTCATGCATGCGTGATAGCGCAATTTATTTGATGTTTTTTGAACCTGGCCGGTA
The DNA here is from genome assembly GCA_029206835.1 of Rana muscosa. Lineage (NCBI taxonomy): Eukaryota > Metazoa > Chordata > Amphibia > Anura > Ranidae > Rana > Rana muscosa. The sequence continues at coordinate 289,456,915 of CM055128.1, read as the reverse complement.
GGTGATGTGAAAGCAGAAGCGTGAGAAAAATAGAGCCCAACGGGCCTGTCAAGGCTTCAACCGTTTAGCGGACCTTAAATATTCTAAGTTCTTGTGATCGGTATAAAATAATACTGGGTGGGCAGTGCCTTCCAACAGGTACCTCCATTCCTCTAAGCCAGCTTAGATGTCAAGTAGCTCACGGTCACCAACATCATAATTTCTCTCCGCAGGGGAGAGTTTCCGGGAGAAGAACCCCACAGGGTGCATTAAGTCCTTGCTACCTTGGCGTTGGGAGATGACAGCCCCGACTGCTACTTCAGATGCATCCACTTCAAGAATGTAAGGCAGTGCAGGATCAGGATGGCTGAGAATTGGAGCTGATGTGAAAAGTCCTTTAAGTGTGTCAAAGGCTTTTTGGGCCTCAGGGTTCCAATGGAAATGTGAGTTCTGCTTGGTTAATTGTGTGATGGGTGTGATTATTGCGGAAAATCCCTTGATAAATCTCCTGTAGAAATTTGAAAAACCCACAAAACGTTGCACTCCTTTCTTATCCAAAGGTACAGGCCAGTCCAGTATAGCGGACACCTTTTGAGGATCCATCCTGATCCCTGTAGGGGAGATTACCAACCCTAGGAATTGAATAGTCTGTTGCTCAAATTCGCATTTCTCCGCCTTGGCATACAGTCCGTGTTGGCGGAGGTGGGCCAGTACCCTGCGGACATGTTCCCGATGTCTGTCAAGTGATCCGGAGAAGATTAAAATGTCATCTAGGTAGACAATGACAAAGATATCAAGAAAGTCTCTGAACACATCATTGATAAAGTGCTGAAAGGTGGCAGGAGCGTTGCACAGGCCGAAGGGCATGACCAAATTCTCGTAGTGGCCGAATCGGGTACGAAAAGCTGTCTTCCACTCATCTCCGGCCCGGATGTGGACCAGATTGTAGGCCCCCCTTAGGTCCAATTTGGTGAAGATGACAGCAGACCTTAATTTCTGGAAGAGTTCAGGTATCAGGGGGAGCGGATAACATTTTTTGACCTTGATGTTGTTTATCTCACGGTAGTCCACACACGGGCGGAGGGTCTGATCCTTTTTGGTGACGAAGAATATTCCGGCGCCCGCTGGTGAGGTAGATGGGCGAATGAACCCTTTGCCCAGATTTTCATTAATGTAGACCTTCAGAGCCTCTTGTTCCTTTTCTGATAAGGGGAAGATGCGCCCAAAGGGAATCTCTGCCCCAGGAAGAAGCTCGATAGAGCAGTCATAGGGGCGGTGAGGCGGAAGGGAGTCAGCCCCCCGTTTACTGAAGACATCAATGAATTCATGGTAAGGTCCTGGGACGGACTGAAGCAGGTTCTAGTCAGAGTCTATACATAACAGAGTGGTGGATGGACTGAGGATTCCAGGTAGACAGTACTTCTGGCAGTAAGGGGACATGAATGACACTTCTCCAGACACCCAGTTGATCTGGGGGTTGTGAGCCTGGAGCCAGGGTATACCCATGATCACGGGAAACAGGGGGGAAGAGATAACATCAAGAGTCAGCCACTCCTTATGTTGAGTGGTAGAGGTGACAGACAGAGGAAGGGTTTCCTGGGTTACCTGTCCTGATTTTATGCGGGAGCCATCGGCCAAGTAAACAGAGAGTCCATGAGTCTTTTCCTGAAGAGGGATGTTATTGTCAGGGAAATCCGTCCAACGGCGCCAATCAGCGCCCAATGCGCACGCGCGGCGGAATGATGCTTCGGCGCATGCGCGTGCGCGGGACGGCGCTTCTACGTCCTCGGGTGCGCGCGCCGACGCAGCGGCGCGCGCGCATGCGCGGCGGCGCACCAATAGGAATCCAGGCGGGCCTATTTAAAGAGATCCAGTTGCACTGACAAGTTGCTGGTTTGTCAGCTTTCCTGTATACCCAAGACTCTGGAAAACTATCTTGAAAATCTCCTTGTGACCCGGATTGGCTTGACTCCTCTGATCTCTCTCCTGGACCTGACCCTCGGCTTGCTATACGGACTTCTGCCTTCTCCTGTGTTTGACCCTCGGCCTGTGACTCGGATCTGCTGCTTGTCTACAATCCTTGACCTCCTGCTTGTACCTTTTGGACTTCCGCGTTTCCTTTGAACTCCTGCCTGGTTCCCGGTATTCTCTGGACTTGTTGCCTTTTACTGTGCTAGATCCCCAGCCGGGACTGTTACCTTGCAATTGCAACCCGGACTCAACCTGCACCGGCTTCCATTATCTCCTGCTGTTTGAACTTTACCAATCCGACTAGTTCCCGCTTGAAGCCTGTTTCTTCAGTCTACTCAACACTACCGGACCGTCTAAAAGTACCCACAACCTGCCGGTAGCCGGTGCCGCTTCTCGCCATCCACTCCCTGTCTCAACTCCAGGGGGTGGAGTGCGTCAAGTCGCAAAGGTGAACCACTCTCGGCATCTCGGCCTCGGTAAGTACATACCTTTACAGTACAAACCAGCCAGATGTCTGAGGCCGACAGGGTGCGTTCACCGTTCGAGACCCTATGTCAGCAAGTCACCGCACTAACCGATGCGGTTCAGAAATTACAAGAAGGTTATGTCCAAATGGATGGCCGCTTTCAGCTACTTACTGGAGCTACAGGACCAGCATCACCAGCTGCTACCGTCGCCAATGTTGCCTCCACGTCTCAAAACCAGGCAAATCCCACCGTAGTAATGGCTACCCCTGAACCCAGGGTCCCCCTGCCTGAGCGATTTTCTGGCGTCCGTAAGAAATATCGGGCTTTCAAAAATGCATGTTCTCTTTACTTCGCCCTTCAACCCAGGACTTTCTCTTCAGAAGTGGTAAAGGTGGGGTTCGTCATCTCCCTTCTAACCGACGAACCCCAGGCCTGGGCCCATGGCCTGATGGAGCAAAGCAGCCCCATACTAGATTCCGTGGACACCTTCTTCGAGAGTATGGCGCAGCTGTATGACGATCCTCAGAGATCAGCTACAGCTGAGTCTGTTCTCCACAGTTTAACCCAGGGGAGAAGGCCGGTGGAGGACTACACGGCCGAATTCCGGAAATGGTCAGCTGACACTGGCTGGAATGAGACGGCCCTTAAATACCAATATCGCCAAGGACTGTCTGAGGCTCTTAAAGACGAGCTGGCCAGGATTGGCGTTCCAACTACTCTGGAAGATTTGATCCAGTCTGTCACTCAGCTTGACAGACGCCTGCGGGAGCGGCGTTCTGAGCGTTTCCAGACTACCCGTCCAAACTGGACTTTGCCCCGATCAGCTCCTGCCTACCCACCCATCCAAGTTCCTACAGCATCTTCTCCTCCCGAGCCTGAACCCATGCAGCTTGGTCTGGTTCGTCCTCCCCTTTCTCCTGAGGAAAAACAGCGCAGACGTCAGGCCAATCTGTGCCTTTACTGCGGGGGTACTGGCCATTTCCTTCGGAGCTGCCCAGTGAGACCTAGTAAGTGTACCCTCAAAGACACTTTGAACTACCAAGTTTCTGGCTTACCACAGACTTATGTTGTTCTTTCCATTTCTCTACAGCTACCAACAGGAGCAACCCGCCTACCGGCGATTATTGATTCAGGAGCCTGCAGCTGCTTTCTGGACTCTTCACTTGCTTCCCAACTTCACTTTCCTCTGCAAACCAAGGACCGTTATCTTCAGGTTCGTCTGGCGGATGGATCCCTGCCTCGTTCAGGGGTAATTACGCAAGAAACAAAACCCATCCTTGCTATCACGGATTCAGGCCACCAAGAATACCTTCGATTTGACCTCATCCCATCTCCCATGTTTCCCATCATCCTGGGCCTCCCCTGGTTACAAGCACATGAGCCTCATATAAACTGGGCCAAACGGGAAGTTAACTTCACTTCTTCATATTGTTCCCAACACTGTCTTCCCGCACTTCCCACTGTCTGTGCTACTTTAACCTCTCAACCGGATAACCTACCACATGTTCCATCAGCATACTTAGAATTCCAGGATGTCTTCGACAAACAGCAGGCCGACCGCCTACCTCCACATCGTCCCTACGATTGTCCCATTGACCTTCTGCCTGGTTCCAAAATTCCATTCGGCCGCATCTTTCCCTTGTCCGAATCTGAGTTGAAGGCCCTCAAGTCTTACATTGAGGAAAATCTGGAAAAGAAATTCATTCGCCCCTCTTCTTCCCCAGCCGGTGCCGGTATCTTTTTCGTTGAAAAAAAAGACGGGACTCTGAGGCCCTGCATCGACTATAGGGAATTAAATAAAATTACTATTAAAAATAGATACCCGCTTCCTCTCATCCCGGAGTTGTTCCAACGATTCCGATCAGCTCGGATCTTCTCTAAACTGGACCTTCGAGGGGCCTACAACCTCATCCGGATCAGGGCTGGAGACGAATGGAAGACGGCTTTTAGATCTAGGTTCGGTCATTTTGAATACTTGGTCATGCCATTCGGGCTTTGCAACGCCCCAGCTACTTTCCAGCACCTGGTCAATGACATTTTCCGTGAACACTTGGACGACTTCCTAGTAGTCTACTTAGATGATATTCTTATTTTTTCGTCCTCCCTTGAACTGCACCGAATCCATGTCATCAAGGTCCTCACTATTCTCCGAGAACATAGACTTTACCTCAAGGCCGAGAAATGTGACTTTGAGAAAACCACTGTGCAATTTTTGGGATTTATTATTTCTACCAATGGGGTCGCAATGGACCCGCAGAAAGTCAAAGCTATCCAGGAATGGCCAGCCCCAACAGACAAGAAAGGGGTACAACGGTTTATAGGTTTCGCCAACTTCTACAGGAGGTTCATTGTGGGGTTCTCCTCTATTGTGGCACCTATAACCCAACTGACACGCCAGGGCTACCGCTTTCACTGGTCACCGGAAGCTCAGGATGCCTTCGATAAACTAAAAAATGCATTCACATCGGCACCTGTATTGAAGCATCCAGATCCGCTACTGCCATTTACTCTGGAAGTAGATGCTTCAGAGTCAGCCACTGGGGCCATTCTCTCTCAAAGGCAGGGCCCCAAATCCCTTCTTCATCCAGTAGCCTTTGCCTCTCGTAAATTAACTTCTCCAGAACGTAATTATGACGTCGGAGACCGGGAACTATTAGCTATCAAATTCGCCCTGGAAGAATGGCGATACCTTCTGGAGGGAGCCCCTCACCCTGTCATGATATTCACGGATCATAAGAATCTAGAATATCTGAGAACAGCAAAACGTCTTCGACCCAGACAAGCCCGATGGGCCCTCTTCTTCACCAGGTTTAACTTTCATATCTCTTATAGGCCCGGTTCCAAGAACGTGAAGGCGGATGCACTCTCTAGGATGTTTCCCGAGACCCCTCAAGCAGAGGAACCAAGTACCATCCTATCAGCACAAAACTTTCTGCTCATTCCACAGGCTGATCTACTAACTTCCATAAAAGCCGCCTCTAAGCATTGTCCTGACCAAGTAACCTCTTCCCTAGAGAAGCATAACGACTTGCTCTGGTCCCAAGGTAAAGTCTTCGTCCCTCTGGAAACAAGGCAACTGATTCTGAAAACTTTCCACGACCACAAACTAGCTGGTCACTTTGGAACCAAAAAAACCATGGAACTAATCTCTCGCTCCTTCTGGTGGCCTGGTTGGAGACAAGATTGCAAGTCCTATGTTGCCTCCTGTACCCGTTGCCAACGGTATAAGGGACCCAAAACCAAGAGTTGGGGACTACTCAAACCCTTGCCTATCCCTGAACGTCCGTGGGCAGATGTGTCCATGGACTTCATTGTAGATCTACCGCCCTCTGGAGGTTTTACCACGATTCTGGTCGTAATTGACCGCCTCTCCAAAATGGCACACTTCGTGCCCATGATCGGTACCCCCTCTGCTGCAGATACAGCCAAAGCCTTCTTTCAGGAGATAATCAGGCTCCATGGGGTGCCTAAGAGCATCACCTCTGACAGAGGCGTTCAATTCACGTCGAAATTCTGGAAGGAACTTTGCAAATCTTTAGAAGTCAAGATTTGCCTATCATCGGCATATCACCCCCAGAGCAACGGACAGACAGAGAGAACCAATCAAACCCTAGAACAATATCTCCGTTGTTTTTGCTCAGCCTCACAAGACGATTGGTCCTCCCTATTATCCTACGCTGAATTTGCATATAACAACTCGGTGCATTCAGCCACCAGTCAAACTCCTTTTTGGGCCAACTTTGGCTTCCATCCTTCCTTCCTCCCTGATGACATTCCGGAGAGCTCTGTTCCTGCTGTTCAAGATCGGATAGCCTTTGTTCAATCTAATTTTCTGAGACTCCAGGAAATGATGCAAAACGCCCAGGAGTCTTACAAGAGATACTATGACAAGGGTAGGAAGGAAAATCCAGTCTTCAAAGTTGGGGAGGAAGTATGGCTCTCCGCCACCAACCTCAAATTACCGATCCCTTCACGGAAATTGGGACCAAGATTTATAGGCCCTTTTAAAATCAAGCGAGTAATCAACCCTGTGGCCTTTGAATTGGCACTGCCCGACTCCTACAGGATACACCCGGTCTTCCACACGTCTCTGTTGAAACCAGTAGTCTCCAGCTCCTTCCCGGGAAGGGATGAGCCACCTCCTCCACCTGTGGAGGTTGATGGTGAAGATGAGTATGTGGTGGAATCTATCTTGGGCTGCAGGAAAAGAGGCAGGCAGTTGCAGTATTTAATCAAATGGAAGGGGTATCCCCCAGAGGACAACTCTTGGGAACCATCTAGGAACCTACATGCTCCCCGCCTAATTAGAGTCTTTCACCAGGAACATCCCGAGTTGATGTCTAGTCTGGGCGTCCGGAGTCCGCCCCTAGGAGGGGGGCACTGTCAGGGAAATCCGTCCAACGGCGCCAATCAGCGCCCAATGCGCACGCGCGGCGGAATGATGCTTCGGCGCATGCGCGTGCGCGGGACGGCGCTTCTACGTCCTCGGGTGCGCGCGCCGACGCAGCGGCGCGCGCGCATGCGCGGCGGCGCACCAATAGGAATCCAGGCGGGCCTATTTAAAGAGATCCAGTTGCACTGACAAGTTGCTGGTTTGTCAGCTTTCCTGTATACCCAAGACTCTGGAAAACTATCTTGAAAATCTCCTTGTGACCCGGATTGGCTTGACTCCTCTGATCTCTCTCCTGGACCTGACCCTCGGCTTGCTATACGGACTTCTGCCTTCTCCTGTGTTTGACCCTCGGCCTGTGACTCGGATCTGCTGCTTGTCTACAATCCTTGACCTCCTGCTTGTACCTTTTGGACTTCCGCGTTTCCTTTGAACTCCTGCCTGGTTCCCGGTATTCTCTGGACTTGTTGCCTTTTACTGTGCTAGATCCCCAGCCGGGACTGTTACCTTGCAATTGCAACCCGGACTCAACCTGCACCGGCTTCCATTATCTCCTGCTGTTTGAACTTTACCAATCCGACTAGTTCCCGCTTGAAGCCTGTTTCTTCAGTCTACTCAACACTACCGGACCGTCTAAAAGTACCCACCACCTGCCGGTAGCCGGTGCCGCTTCTCGCCATCCACTCCCTGTCTCAACTCCAGGGGGTGGAGTGCGTCAAGTCGCAAAGGTGAACCACTCTCGGCATCTCGGCCTCGGTAAGTACATACCTTTACAGTTATGTTGATTGGCAAAGATGAAGTCGATGAAACAGCTACATGCGTCAGAGTCAATGATAGCGTTGACTGGGACTGTCCTTCCCTGGAGCTGCAACGAGAGAGGGAGAGCAAGATGGGTTGCATTGGCAGATAAGGCGGCGAGATTAGCAGGAATGAAAGAAGGGCACTTACGTATCTTGACAGGACAGTTGCGCACGTAGTGACCTGCTTCACCGCAATAGAGGCATAGGTTCAGTTGGTGACGGCGTGCCCATTCTTTGGGTAGCAGGGCTGGTCGCATTATCCCAAGTTGCATGGGTTCAGAGGTGTCCGGTCTGGGATTGGCAGGATTTAAGCAGGTGGGCGACAGGTAACGGGAAACAGGCATTGGTGCTCTTGCGTTCATCCATACTGGGCGACTTTGCTGGGAGCAACGCTCTGCCTGGCTTTCACGAAGTCTGCGGTCAATCTGGATGGCTGTGGTAATCAAGGCTTCGAGGGTCTCTGGTACCCCCACTCGGGCGAGTTCATCCTTCAGTCCCTCGGAAAGGCCCAAGCGGAATTGGTGACGCAGAGCTGCGTCATTCCACTTAGTGTCTGCGCTCCAGAATCTAAAGTCCATAACATAGTCCTCGGCCGCTCTGTGACCTTACTGGAGCGCAAGCAGGGCAGACTCAGCGGTGGCAGTCCGTTGGGGATCTTTATAAAGCTGGGCCATGGCTCCGAAGAAGGATAGCAGGGATTGAGTCTGAACATTATTTTCTCCTAGTAGCCGATGGGCCCAGGTCTGGGGTTCACCCTGGAGTAACGAGATCACAAATCCCACCTTAGTGACTTCTAAGGAGAAAGTCCGGGGTTGCAGGGCGAAATAAAGCTGGCAGGCATTACGGAATGCCTGGAATTTTGTTCAGTCTCCTGAAAACCTCTCTGGGACAGGAACTCTGGGTTCGGGTCGAAGCATCATCACTGAAGGAGCAGAGGCAGTTGATGAAGGCCTGGCAGAGGGTGCAGGGGCCGCAGCACCGGAGGCAGAGAGATTCTGAACTTGTCCTTCCAGCCTGATGTAGCCTTCCTGTAGACTCTTCACTGCATGTGTGAGGGCTGCCAGGTGTTTGCAAATCTCCTCTACGGGAGGAACTTCTCCTGCAGACTCTGTCATGGCTGTCTGATACTGTTATGTACAGAATGTACCTGATCGTAGAGCCTGACTTGTAGGAGGAGACCTCTCTTACAGCCCTGGCTCAGGAGTCACTGGAGTGAGGACAGTGAGCTCGAGAGCGCAGTGAGGTAGGAGTGCCTGAGGAAGGTGTAGTGGTTGGCACTGTGGCAAGGTGGTGATCCTCCAGGGGTGGCTGTAGGCAGCAGAGGAGGTGGTTGCAGGTCAGCGACCCGGGAGCTGGCGGATACAGGAATAGCGGAAGCTGGAGCAGGGTGAGACAAGCCTGGTTAGGTGCACACAAACAGCAGACAGCAGGAAGATCAGACAAGCCGGGTCAGAGCAGGTAATCAGCCGTATGGTTCAGCAGGCTTAAACTTAGTCAGAGATACAGGCAGGGTCTGGCAGCAGGTAGGCAGGTAGGAGACTGAGCAGGGTCAAGGCGAGCCAGGGTCAGGACTGGAGATATATCGGGTGGTCGGGCAGAGCCGGGTCGGTACAGGTAGCAAATAACAGGTATGCAGGTTTTACAGGTTCAAAGCTGCAGATCAGACAGCAATGCATTATTGCAACAGCTGACCTTTTAAAGGCGCGCGCAATTGGGGCGTGTGCGCGCGCAATTGGCGAATGCCCACGCGCCGGCGCACGGGCACAGAAGGATGCAAGAAACGTCTTCTCATTCTAGCAGGTCCCTGACAGTCTCATACATCAATCTCCGTCCATAAGATACTTATGGTTGCCAGTATCCATATTTTGTTGCTATATGATATGTTTTTTCTATTTATTTTTTTAGTAGACAAATTTATGACTACACATACTCTTGTCCAATACCCCTGATGAAGGTGCTTGAACCAGAAACGCGTCAGATATCGGAGATATTACTTAATTACCGGAGAGTATTTATATACTACTTCATGTTTACTATGCAATCTGTCATGGTTTTTTGTCAAATTTTTTTTGATATGTGTTTTTGATATGTCTTTTTAACGATCTCATGCTTGAATGATCGAATAATTTTATGTACAACAATAAATATATTTTCCAATCTACTTATGTGTGGTTGTTGCCTATAAAGTGTCACAAACCAAGTGTTGCAAAAGCGTTCGATACAGTTCCCCACACACGGCTCATGTGTAAGGTAAAGTCTACAGGATTGGAAATATCAGTTTGTAAATGGATAGAAAACTGGCTAAAAGACAGAATTCAGAGAGTAGTGGTTAATGATTCTTACTCTGAATGGTCCAAGGTTATCAGTGGTGTACCCCAAGGTTCAGTGCTGGGACCCTTACTTTTTAATATGTTTATAAATGATATTGGGTCTGAGATCAAAAGTAACATTTCTGTCTTTGCAGATGACACCAAGCTATGCAGTGGAATAACGTCCTTACAGGATGTCGCCAATTTACAAGCCGACCTCAATGCTCTGTCTAATTGGGCGACTATGTGGCAGATGAGGTTTAATGTTGATAAATGTAAAGTTATGCACTTGGGGGCTAATAATATGAATGCATCATACATACTAGGGGGAGTACAACTGGGGGGATCCGTAGTGGAGAAGGATCTGGGGGTTTTGGTAGATCATAAGCTCAATAATGGCATGCAATGCCAAGCTGCGGTTTCCAAAGCGAGCAAGGTCCTTTCTTGTATTAAGAGAGGTATGGTCTCCAGAGAGAGAGATATCATTTTGCCCCTGTTCAAATCATTAGTAAGACCTCATCTGGAATATGCAGTTCAGTTTTGGGCCCCAGTTCTCAAAAAGGATATTGGGGAACTGGAGAAAGTGCAGAGAAGGGCAACCAAACTGATAAGAGGCATGGAGGAGCTCAGCTATGAGGAGAGATTAGAGGAACTGAATTTATTCTCTCTTGAGAAGAGGAGATTAAGGGGGGATATGATCAACATGTACAAATACATAAGGGGTCCATATAGTGAACTTGGTGTTCAGTTATTCACTTTACGGTCAACACAAAGGACAAGGGGGCACTCTTTGCGTCTAGAGGAAAAGAGATTTCACCTCCAAATACGGAAAGGTTTTTTCACAGTAAGAGCTGTGAAAATGTGGAATAGACTCCCTGCAGAGGTGGTTCTGGCCAGCTCAGTAGATTGCTTTAAGAAGGGCCTGGATTCTTTCTTAAATGTACATAATATAACTGGGTACTGACATTTATAGGTAAAGTTGATCCAGGGAATATCCGATTGCCTCTCGGGGGATCAGGAAGGAATTTTTTCCCCTGCTGTAGCAAATTGGATCATGCTCTTCTGGGTTTTTTTTGCCTTCCTCTGGATCAACTGTGGGTATAGAATTGGGTATATGGGATTGTACGATATATGTTTATTTATTTTTTTATTTTTATTTTTTTATTTTTTTACGGTTGAACTGGATGGACTTGTGTCTTTTTTCAACCTGACTAACTATGTAACTATGTAACCAGGTGTGACCAGAACAGCATGGATAGCAACAGAGGAACACCAAACACATGTAAGTGAAAATATAGTGATTTATTAAGAAAAGTGAATAATATAAATACAACCACCTCCAATATGACACAGTGCACAATAAACCAACCAACAGACAGAGACCCACAAATAACAACAGTCAGACATGTATATACAATAAATGGGAAGCACAGGAATCATAAACAATAGCCAGGCCATTCACAGGAGATCAGTAGATGGGGCAACGAGCAGGACAGGAGAGGGAGAGGATGGACGTGATCAGACTGCAGGGCAGGGATGTAACAGGTGGGACAGGATAGGGATCAGGACAGATAGACAGGATCAGGTACACAGGTAACAGGTTCAGGGTACAGAGTCCAGGGTACAGGAACAGGTTCAGATTCTCAGGCAGCAGGTACGGATCAGGGCACAAGGACGATACCAAGGCAACTTGTGTGTGTGTTACCGGGTATTTATACACATCTCCTGCAATCAGGCTCAGGTGACGCCTGATTGCAGGAGATAATGTCGGCTCCACACTGCCGAGGAACACCCGCTGGTGGACGTCAGTACTGCGGCCCAGAGATCAAATAGTGTCACCAGCATTGCAAACCAAAGCACCGCCAGCAGATGGAACCTTTCCTGACATAAAGTCCCAACGAAGGGGGGTCCTCTTTTTTTTTACACAATAGGGATGTGGCAAAAACACACGATTCTGACATGGTGAAATCCCACTTTTCTATAATATTTGAGTACAGACCACCATCCGAGACAAGTAGGACTTCTTACTTTCATGCATCCCCAGGACTGGTCAATGTGGTGCTCAGATGTCCTACAAAAATCTCATGTATGTGCCCAGCCCTGAAGAACAACCAAGCATTAAGATGGGTATGTTGTATTCTCTATAGCCAGGCTTCTAATGTTTTGCAGAAGCATTGTAGAAAGTCGTGGACAGACCTGGAAGTCCTGGATAGTGAGACAGCCAACCTGTTTGCTCTTGAATTTCAATTTTGTTCAGCAGAAAATGGATGAAGGAAGAAGGTATCAAAGATGAGTCTAATGTTGACCATTGGAGTGGCAAATTGATAATTTCTAAACTTTTGCTAAATGAAACTGCGTAAGTCCACAGCAATCTAACAGCCAGTTTCATTCCCTTCCTGGTTTTTAGCACCCAAATGAATGTAACTTGGGGGAAGGAACATTTTTTCCATTGACATGGTGGTTGTGATCAATTTCCACCAATAGTCTTGTCCTTTAAAACCAGTAATGTCTTAGTAGTGGTAGTGTCCTTTAAAAACAAGAAATAACTGAATTATCAGGTATCAGGTTTCTGTGGAACTTTCAGTTCCATGTGAATGTTTTTTTGGATAAAAAACTTCCAAAATGTCCACAAATATGCCAGGTGGGGCAGTATACCAGTCAGAAACACGAGAAGAAGTCTGAATTGTAAAGTTATACCAGCCAATCTCTGCCGCCTTCTGTGTCTTCACTTATAGTGTAGAAGGAAACAGCTCCAGGCTCATGGTCTTGTCTGAAGCACAACTTGCAAGGAATTTCATTAAATTAGATATAAACCCTAACTGAATATTTCATTTGCTGAAAAATTGTGCATAAACAACTGCATTTTTTTATAATAAAATACTTGTTTTAAGAGAATATTTCATATTGACAATATGTTGTTTCTTCATGTCAAGAATTTTTGTATTCTGATATACAACTAATGTATATTTTTTTTTCAGACAAAGTATCTGTTAAGTTTTACATTTTTACCGAAAACTTTCAATAAAAACTATTGGAAAAGAAAAAAAAAATACTTGTTTTAATCTTTTTTTTAAATTCCTGCCTTCATCTCAGTGCTGCTGATCTCCCTCACTCTTTTCAGACACTTTGGGGTTGTTTTACTAAAGGCAAATAGGCTGTTCACTTTGCAATGAAAGTTGCACTCTCTCCCAGAGCTTAGTGAATGTGGTTGAAAACCTACGGACTTCCATCATCCACTCATATGTGAACAAAATTCCTGTTTTTTTTTTGTTTCTATATTTCCTTGCATCTGATTATATATTCTTTGCAAAATGAAATGTCATTACATTCAGTAAGCTCTTGGGGAAAAAAAATTTGCAAAGTGAAAAGCCTTTTTTACTTGTAGAAAATCAACCCCGAAGTGTCTGCAAAGGTGAGAAAGGTGCCTGTGTATTAGACATGTGCAATTTGTTTCGTTCCGAATTAACGAAAACTCGTTTAACACATTTTTATGGACATTCGTAAATTCTAATATTCAAAAATTTGTTAATTTGAAAATTCGAAATTCCCAAGACACGAAAATCTGAAATACTAACAACCAACTTAACTATTAAATTATAGGCATTGGAATTTCCTTTCAAATTTGGCTGTTAGAGAACGTAACGAATAAGAATTTATCCGAAGTTACAAATTATCCAAAATAACGAATGCCGTATCTAAGTGAAAGGGAAAACAACAAATTAATAATAATAATGAAAACTTTTTATTATTATTATTATTTATTATTAATTTGTTCTGTTCCATTTGTTTAGATGCGGCATTCGTTATTTTTGATAATTCGTAACTTAGGATAAATTCGTATTCGTTACATTCACTAACAGCCAAATTTGAAAGGAAATTCCAATACCTATAATTTAATTGTTAGTTATTAGTAGTTATTCTTTAAAATTTTCATATTTTCTTTCTTATTTTCGTATTTACAAATTTTAGAATTTTACTAACTTTTGCATTTACAAATTTACGAATTGCGATTATAATGAATGACCCAAAAAGAAAAAAAAAACGAATGAAATGAAAACTAAAACAAATTATTTTTTGGCAGTACTCATGTCTACTGTGTATGCTGAAGTGGCCATTTGTAGTCTCCTAACTACCGTACCTAAGCAAAATTGGGAGACAGGGACAAAGTTTATAAATACATACATATACTTGCCTAACAACTGTAGTAAGAAGTTAAGAACACTAGACCACCCAAAGTCGCTAATTTATTACTAAACCTAGAGACTTGCAGGGCTAACAGGAGTATAGATGGTATTTTCCGGTAGCTTTTGATGCTTTCTTTTAAAGCCCCTAGTCAGTTCTAGAACATTAGGGTAGCGGCAAGGTTCCTTAAATAAATGTATGGTCACTGCTGAGCATAGCTTTACAGTTCTCTGAAAAAAAGAGTTTTAAATGATGAGCTTAGATACCAGCAGCCCAGCAGGAAAGTGTCCCTGGAAATTATTTGAAAATGCTGCCAACTATGATATGTATCTAAAAAAATCTAAAAAGACATTATATTCTCTTTAAGCATAGTAGATTATCATGCTGTTCATACAGAGGCAGCAGCATTTAATAAACCAGCCCTTTGATGACTGTACCACTGTGATCCCGTCTTGTACAGACAAGAATTTCAACTGGCGCATCTTCCAAATCCAGTAATACACACAGGCCCTGAGTACAGTTCTGCACACAAACCCAACAGCTGTCCTCCCAGTAGGTGTTTCGATTCTTTTATTTATTTATTTATTTGTCTGGTTAATAGAGCAGATCCTTATGTTCCTGTGTTGTGCAGTTTCCTCTGTCTTTTTCCATTCTCCCTTTGCCTGTAACAGCCTTTTAAAGTCTCACTGTTTTCATGAAGATAGCGATGGGAGAGCTAGGGATGGGTTTTGCATCGCAGGCACACATTTGCATATTCATAAGATTTGCAAGGTTGGGTAATAATGGCTCAGGTGCTGATGAAACTCAATTTCACAGATTTTCTGGGGTTATAGTAGTAACACAAGTATAATAATATCAAAGAAGACCTTGCATTATGAGCTAAAAAAAAAAACACTCCTGTAAGTAACATGTTTAATCTACTATAATGATGCATCTGAATTGCAATTGCCACTATCCGCTTCACATAAGGTTTACATTCTCTGTGTAAACTGTATTCTGGGGCGTTTTCTTTTTATACTTTTAAAAACACAGATCCATATGCAGCCACTTCACATCACGAAGTCACATCAGGAAGTCTGAACTGTCTTACCACTTCATTATTCTCAAAACCAATGTGTAGCGATACCCCCATAGGAGGCGCTAAGTTATTGCCAGCATTCTTTTCCCAGTAGTTTATTCGCAGCCAAGCACACAATTCCGATCACTCTTCAAACTCATTAACCATTCTAGGGGTATACTTTTTGATGCTTTAATGAGAGCTTGGATAGGTAGTGGGTAAAGGTACAATACTCCAGTAACCCTTAGTAACGATTTAAAGACACTGAACTTCTCTTGTAGAACTGTAAACCAAGTCCTTGTTGCACAAGTAAATAATGGACTGAGCTTTGTGGTAGCAACTTGAGAAGATTATTCTTACTTTTGACAACCGAGCAAAGTCCTTTAGGAATTAAATAGTTTGAGCTCTTCAGGACACAAGACAAGATGCAATGTCCCCTTTAAACCCACTGATTCTAGCATAAGAGGGATGGCAACAGGACACAATCACTAGGATCTCTCTCACCAGTCTGTACTCACTAATCTCCTTGGAAAATTGGTTGCTTCCAATATCCTCATGACACTTTCACCATGTGGTACCAGACTAGATTTTCAGACGACAGCCCCTCAGTTAACTTCAGAAAACTCAGCAAGTAGGCCTCCAGCTAGCTCCACTGAGGCCCCAATAACCCTCATGCACATAGCAAAATTGCCTAGGGGGCTAACAGCCTCCCTGGGCTTTGATCTCTGCTCTTAGTCTCAGAGTATTTACCCAAACTCCCAGCCACCATCTGGGTACCTCTCCCCAGGAACTGGCCTTGCTGCATAAAAATTCAGCTGCTGCTTAGAAACTTCCTGCCCACTAACTTCCAGAAGATTTCTGGCCAACCCGGGGGGAGCAGTCAATCCTGCAGCCACTGAAACACAGAGCAGACCATAACAATCAAACATGGCTACACTGATTACAGTAAGCCAAAACTAAATTTACCTAATCCTAGCACCTATCTAGGAGGGTGGTAAAAAATGCATTATTGAGAATCTAAGGTCAGCCTTTTTAGATTAGTGCATAACTAAGGTAATGTTTAAAGAAGAGTTTCAGGCATAGTATATTTTCACGTAGTTAAATTGGTCCAGCATATTTATTTATACCATACCATAGATGAGGTGTAGAGGCGGGGTTGTGACGTCACCTACATCGTTCACCTTTTCTAATCAGCCCTTTGCAGTCATTCAGAAACCCAAAGCATTCTATGAATAGCACTCATGCCAGGCTGCTGACCTCCTGTATTCTCAAGGCATTAGGCTGGCCGCTCAAAAAGGGACCCGGAAACAAGTAGGGGTCACTGAAGTAGTAATATCACAAAAAATATACCATACCTGGAATTCATCTTTAAAGTTTATTTATGAAGCTGGATACCCAATGTAGATTATACTGTCAAAATAAAAAAAATTCATGCAAGGTCTCCTTGATATGGCAAATTTAAAACATGAACAAAAGAATCACTGTACATCTGCCAGTTTTATGTACATAGTGCTGTTTAATTTGTATACTAAATAAAACACGCTATTGATTTAACTTTCAACAGCAAGGTTTCCCTGCTGAACCCAATAGGATTTCCTCCACTCACTGGAGTTTGTTCTTTCATGCTGCATGTAACGGCTGCCCAAGTATGAAAGGGGTTAACGCCGTTTACAATATTCCCTCTCTGAACACACATCCGCTACCGATCCTCCACAGTCAGACGATCGCTTCCCATAGGATTAATCCTTCCAAACATACGAGACGAACGCTCTGTATCTTTCCAACTAGACTGACTCTTTATTGCAAAACACTACAACTTTTATACACACAGAGAGAAGCTTCTGATTTTCCTCTCATAATACACCTTTGACCAGACCCAATTTACATGAGCTAATTAACTACAGCTGATGATTCAGACACAGGACATTTAGGCTAGCCTTAATGTCTCCTACTATGCACATTATTTGGACATCTCTTAAGAGACAATAGGTGAGTTCGTTAGCTAATCCCTTTTCAGTTTAAATGATTATGCATGACCCTTTGTGTTCCCCAGCCAGTCTGTCTGCTAGAGTACAATACCTATAATTACAGACTTAACTACCACAAGCCACACTAGACAGTAGAATGTAATCACCCCCCCACCTCATCACAGCAATTAGGACACAACAGCCCACACACAATATACACCCAATATATACCATGTATATACAGCATTGAATATGACTATCACAGATCATGGTGGGGTTCTCATTCCCCCTGTGCCCCAAGTGACCCCTGTCACACATCTCTGAACACACATCCTCTACCGATCCTCCACAGTCAAGCGACTGCTTCCCATAGGATTAATCCTTCCAAACATACGAGACGAACGCTCTGTATCTTTCCAACTAGACTGACTCTTTATTGCAAAACACTACAACTTTTATACACACAGAGAGAAGCTTCTGATTTTCCTCTCATAATACACCTTTAACCAGACCCAATTTACATGAGCTAATTAACTACAGCTGATGATTCAGACACAGGACATTTAGGCTAGCCTTAATGTCTCCTACTATGCACATTATTTGGACATCTCTTAAGAGACAATAGGTGAGTTCGTTAGCTAATCCCTTTTCAGTTTAAATGATTATGCATGACCCTTTGCGTTCCCCAGCCAGTCTGTCTGCTAGAGTAAAATACCTATAATTACAGACTTAATTACCACAAGCCACACTAGACAGTTGAATGTAATCACCCCCCCCCCCCACCTCATCACAGCAATTAGGACACAACAGCCCACACACAATATACACCCAATATATACCATGTATAAACAGCATTGAATATGACTATCACAGATCATGGTGGGGTTCTCATTCCCCCTGTGCCCCAAGTCACCCCTGTCACACTGCATGTCTTATTCTTCCTTTATTTTTCTGTACTGACTGAGAGTCATTATAAGCTTTACAAGCACAAAGATAAACTGCAGGGGAACCTTATTCCATACTAGGAGTCATCAGCCTTGGCAATGTCCAGCCTTCCAGACCCACTGTGGTGCTCTGGGATGGCTTTGAAAATTTTGCTCCCTCAGTTGTGGAAATGAGACAGTCCTGAAGACTAGTAACTTTATTATATTGAACCCTTTGACACCTTTTTACATCACATTTTCTTAAGACCTGCCCTTACACCACCTTTTGTCATGTTTCTCTCATTTTCAAGGAGGGTGGGAGTCAGTAATTGGGTCACCTGCTAGTGACAGTTACTGCTAGTGTGGTTCCCAGACCTGTAGGTTGTAGTTCTGGTGTTAACTAATGAGTGTGTATCAGCAGCTAGCAATTAGTTATCACCTGATGCTGGCTACAGGGAGGGTATTTAGTCCCTCTTCATACTCCTCCTGACCTGTTACTCAGTTTCTGATCCATCGCCTGCCTGCTTGAACCTGCTCCTGTGCACCCTCTACCTGTCCTGACTTATTCCTTGCTCCTCCTGCCTGATGCTTTGTGCATGACCCTGGCCCTGTTACTGACAACACCTGTTCAGTCTTACCCTGCCTTCTGTATATATTACATTATAGTTAGTTGCTAGTTAGATTTTCTGTCACTTAGATGGTTTGCTAGTTAGGTATTTTATCATTTGGTTATGGTTCACTGATATCTTCATGTTTGCTGTGTATGGTTTGTTTGCTAGTGTTTGTATAGGTTTTGTTTCAGTGTTAATAAACTTGCTTAAATCATCTAGACAGTATAGTCGGGGTTTAGCTTTCTAGGTGTAGCTACACAGACCTGGACATCCTTGCGGCTGAATGCCTGTATTTAGTATCTCTGACAATGGGGGGAGGGGGCATTTCAAAAACAGACAAAACCCAAAATCATTTACAGAGGTTACTCTCAAATAAAGTTGCACACATCCATAATGAACACTTTATGTAGATATGAAATGTACTTAGATTTATGCATCAGTCCTAAAAGAGGGACACATGCATTATGGCTCTAAGATAAACAGTTCCTTCCTGAGTTTTGACTCCACACAATGTCTGCTTTTATTCTAGTAGGAACACTGAGAAAACATCATGAAAATGTACACTATATGGCCAAAAGTCTGTGAACACCTGACCCATCTTACCTGTATATGCATGTTGGACATCCCATTCAAAAACTGTCGACATGAAGTTTGCACAACCTTTGCAGCCTTAATATCTTCCACTTTGCCAAGAAAGCTTTCTACAAGATTTAGGAGTGTGTCCATGGGAATTTAGTCCATTCAGCTGAGCTTCTGTAAGGTTAGGCACTGATGTTGTGTAAGAAAGCCTGGATCGCACGTTTCAGTTCAAGACCATGGTGTTCAGTAGGGTTGGGATCAAGGATCTGTACAGGTTACTCACGTTCTGCCACACCAAGCCCATCAAACCATGTCTTTATGGAGCTGGCTTTTACACAGGGGCACATGTATGCTGGAATGGAAAAGAGTCTTCCCCAAACTGTTACCGCAAGGTTGAAAGCACACATTTGTCTAAAATGTCTTCGTATGATGTAGCATTGGCAGCACCCTTCATTAAAAACACCTGAACTCATTAATTTGGAGGGATGTCCACATATTTTTGGTCATATAGTGTAGATTCAGTATCTCTCTGTGATTTTCCTAGGATCCCTACCAGCAAATGAGCTGAAGGACCAGAAAGCCAAGTAAGATCCACATCTTATTATAACTATGGAAGGCAATGCCTACACATTTTTTCTTCAAGCCTCATAGTAGGCTCAATCCTACCTACATCTGATATAGTTCCACTAGTGACAGTTACGATTTATGCATATCGACTAAATGATCCAAGCTACATATGCAGTGACCGTTCAGTTGACATTACCCTGGGAATAAACTTCCTAACCACTGCCGGTCATAAAAATCCACAAAAGAATAAGATACAATCATAATACTCCTCATTTGATTAATAGCAGACCACAAAATGAAATAACTGTGCACTGAAAAATCTGAAGAGCTGTGCAAACTTTTTATGGCATTTGAAATGATTTCATCGTAAAAAAATCTTCTCCCGTGCTTGTCTGATGTGGCTCCTCATTACTGCATGGAATGTTAATGTGAATCTCAGCCTGCCTCATAAATTAGCCGCCTTCTTCGCTGATGCGTGCCTCTGTCCTGCTGTGGATGACTGTAATTTTAGTGCCTCTCCCATCCGTCTGAGAATTAAAACATAATTGCGTGAACTTTAAATAAAACGACTTTTTAAGCGATCGGCGTGCAGCAATCGGGTAAATGCTAACGTAGATATTGCTTGTTTTAGAAAGCCTCAGAGACCATTAGAGGGGTCAGGCCACACATTGGAGAGGTTGTAATGATGTAAATAACAGTCTGCTTTGGTGAAGATGGAGAATCATAGTGAAATATGTGGGGCACGCTAAAGAGGTTTTTACCACAAGGAATAATGAGATTTCATTATCAACGTGTGTTTAGGAAGCACTTTCTCAGTCTGTGTTGCCCATAAAGCTGTGGTCACACTAGCAATCTTCACACACATGTTCAGCAAGGTAGCGTACTTCCATGTGTTTTCAGACTTTTGGAAGGCTCAATTTATTTGACTGAAAAGCTAAATGCCTAAAAAGTTAAAATGTTTGGATGAGACCAGGTTGATGGAAATGGGTATTAGGAGCAAAATATTTGGGTATATCCATTCAATAAATCGCCATTGGAAAACACAGGGAAAATAAATGATAGTGCTTTATCCAATGGGCATAACTCCATGAAATGTTACAGAATCTTCATTGTTGGAGAGGGATCAGTGAGTAGTGATATGTCAATGGTCTGACCACTGGAAACCTTAGAAGAAAGTGAGTAGGCTCCATGATTTGTTGAAGGCAATAGAATCAACAGTGTGACATGACAATAAGATTTTCTGGAGTTCATCCTCCCAGTGCAGTATGGAACAGATGACTGGTAGAACCTGACTGGTTGCCATTATAGTTGTCAATATTTTGCAATAATTTCCAGAGACACCTTTCGGCTAAGTTGGCGTACCTTTAAAACAAAACTCCAGACACATTTTTTTTTGGTTTCAAATAGGGTTGGGAAGGTGATAACCTCTTTCAGGTTTTTATTGCTCAAATGACGGTCATACAAAATGGAGCGCTAGACCAAAACCGGATGGAAGAGTCCCAGATAATTGTAATTGTTGGTAAAAAAGAAGTCAAGAAAAAAATATTCCAATGCGTTTTGGGAGCAACACCATTCCTTTTCAAGGCTTGAAACAAGAAAAAAACTGTGAATTCACAGATCCATATTAGAACCAGTATTGAACTCTGAAGGAGTAGATCTGAAATGAGGGGAAGCTCTGCTGATTTTATCATCCAATCATGTGCAAGCTAAAATTCTGTTTTTTATTTTCCTTGCATGCCCCCCTCGGATCTACAGCAACTGCACTTCCAAGTGCACTTTCAATGCAATTTCAAGTGCACTTTGCAAATAACCCCCAATGGGTTGCTTTTCAGAATGCAACAGTCCATTTCAGACATTCAGGAGGCAATTTTGCCACTTCCTGAATACCTGTTTTTTTTTCCAAACTTATATTAACAATGGGGCAAATGTTTGCCAAGCATTTGGCTCACAGTTGTGGCATGGCCCCATTGACTTGAATGGTCTAACTTGCCTGTCAACTTGGCACACTGCAATAAATTTACCACGGCCATTGCAAAGAACATTACAGCACAGCATGTGAATATCCTCCTCTGGAGGTGCCCCCAACCAGTTTTTACCGTCTCCAGCTGCCCATGTAAAAGAGGCCTAAATATACAAATTTTTCCATGCTTTTAAAAATGATCTGTCTTACCTAATTAGCTGCAGATTTGGAAAAGAAATGTCCCAGTCTTCAGAAATATACAGTAAGAGGAACCTGAATAAAACCGATGACTGACTGTAAAGAAAAATACTTTTTTCACATGAAGCACCCAGTCTTAAACAGGGGCTACTGCCTAAATTTCGTTTTTGGCTGGGTGCTAGTAAGTTCAACTGATTGTATAGTTTTTCACTTGGTCTTTCCCTAAGCTCAGTGGGGTTGTGTTTTCTCACTGCTGCCAGTTTGTGTCACTGGTACCACCAGAAATAGTATGAGATTTTATAACAAGACTGAGTTATGAATATTTATATTTCTTTCAGCCAAACCAGTAGGAAGTTAATGGCCACTGGTGCATGCTGGGGGAGGATATAAATATTTGAGATGGGCCTTGTGATCACTCTTTTTTCCCCCGGGAAAATTCTGCTGGATTCAGCTCTGCTATTAGACCCTAGAGCCTGTGTGGGACCTAACATGCTGAATATGGATTTAGGCCCGATGTGGTCCTGGAGCAGTCCTGTCTGTAGATGGAGGAAGCTGTGCCAAGGAGGAGACCCAGGGGAGGACCCATGTTTCCGCAAGGGCCTGCTGGCTTGTTTGGGGGTTGCACTGAGCCCAGGAAACAGAGAGATCAAAGTCTGTGAACTAGCTAGGATGCTACTGCAGTATCGCTGGATCGGTCTAAAGGTTTCTGGCACTGTGAAGCTGGACATGGATCTGGATCTGGAGCATCTGTAAGTGATCTATTTGGTAACTGGTACAGTTATAACAGTGACATTGCTGATAGCCCCACTCCCTCCAGTGTCTTCTCATCCCACTGTAGTGTATGCAGCCACGTCTTAATTGAGGAACAACACTGCTTCGGATTCAGTAATTCCCCATGACAGACATGTCATGAAGATGCAATAGGTGGACCATACTGGCAGGATCAACAGGCATTTTGAAGAATTTGCAGACAGACTAAAGAAAATGGGTAGGGGCAGATGCACTTACATATTTTTCAAACGAGAGGCCATAGTTCCAAGTAACTGATCCAGAGGAAGTAGACAAAATCAGGATTTTGACTTTATTTGTTGCGTGTTTGGGATCAGTGACTCAAAAACTTCTTAAGCCAGAGACAGCCTGGCCTCTGTATTTCTTAAAGGTCACTTCTGGCAAGGATTACCCACCCACACTAAATGTTACCCCATCCGCATTTATATAATCTTCGAAATATAGTTTTAAAAACTAACCTAATCGCCCAAATACTCACCTGAATCTGCATTCACATGGCACACCAGATCTGGAGTCTTCTTTCTTCTTCACTGCAGTAAGAAGATTCTTCTTCAGGTTGCATTCATTAGGTCCATTGTTGAGGACCTTTTGGGTCCCGATGGCTCCAGTGGTGGCTTGATGATGTCACAATGAGGGGCGATAACTAGACTGCTGTGGTGGATCATGAGTCTTCACTTCCAGAAGAAGTGCTGATGGGAAAGGTCATTGTGACTTGGGTGGGTGATATGGAGTAGGATGGGTTTTAATTCTGCCAAGAGATTGGCTTTAAATTATATGTTTCTGCAGAGATACTGAAGCAGAGACTAAATGTTATGAAAGTGTAGGGCTTAACACCATCTTTCTATAATACACGTCTTCATGACTGAATAAAGCAAGAGCAGTACCTACCCTACCTGCCCCAAAAAATACACTGCAGTTACCTTCAGTGAAGTGTAAATAAAATGAGGATCCAGGCGGTAAAAGAAAAATAAATGTCCGTAACCATAATACTATCCCATGTCTTACTGTCTTTTTTTTCCTGCATGTCATTTAGTTGTTACATAGTAGAAAAAAATAATGTAATCACAGTCCATTATGTCTTTCCTGCCTCCACAGGGCGAATTTTATTACAACACTAATGATGCTATGTCAGAATGAGCCAAATGGTTTCTAAATTTCATATCAGGTGCATTTAAAGGGCCTCCTGCTTCTCCTGTACGCACATCACTGTTACCTCCCTCCCTCGGATCACCCCTGTCCAAAGTCATGAACAGGAGGAAGCAGATGTAAACTACGCACAGACAATACCAGGAAGAGTTCAGGGGAGAAACTCATCATAGCTTCATTACACAGATATCACCGGAATTTTATCTGTTCATTATCCTGGGGGCAAACATTAGACCACAGCTATAATATGCACAGAGGCTTCAAGACAGAAGAAGAAATTGTTACAGGGTTTTAAATACATGGTAGAACACAGACCTGATACAATATTTTGTTAAAATCTAGACAGATTTACACATTACCTATCTGATAATCACTTCTACAATGTGCAATAAAGAGATCTCACTTCTCTACAATAAAGCAGGACCTAAAATAGCCTCATGTTGCTCTCAGAATTTATCAGAAATATTAAAGAGAACCTTTTAAGTAAGTTTATGAGTCTGAATGAATACATTCCTGAAATGTCATAATATACAGCAACCATATGTTTTTTCAAAAAAAAGATAAAAGAAACCTGGGACTAGATAGCATCATTTCATTGAGGCATCCGCAAAAATGCAAAGTAAAGTGGACCTATCCCCACCTCTCCTTCCCATTTTCCCCACCATACATGATTCAATAAGTAAGAGTGCAATCAAAATACTTACCAATGATGAAAGAAGCGCCCCTGTACTGGAACCACAGGGACATACATGCCACTGCAGGACATCAGCTCTAGACACAAGTAGCCTGCTGTGGAAAATCTATGTCCCTGTTTATTGAGTTCTACTGCAAAACTTTGTTTTCTGGTTCTTGAATGCCTTCTATGGTCACCTGTAGTTCTTGGTTTTCGTGACGGTTCCAGATATCCCGCACCATTTCTTGATTTTAGCATAACAATACTTCATGAGACCAGGAGGGCTTGTACCTCAAATGGACAGCATCCCCCGAGGAAGCCCATGTGGGCGAAACATGTTGGGAACTCCATCTAAAGTGCTGTATCCATATTAAAATTGTGCCATATATACTTGCCATAATTGTTTTTAAACAATTTTTTATCCGTTTAAATAAAATATTTTTTATATTACTCTTTGAGATACCTGTACCTTACTCGCACCTTAAAAATCCCATAAAACCTCCTTGTATAAGCGTCTCTCTTTTAGTAAAAGTCATGGGACCAAATAATACGTTATTGGTCATGTTACTTCTGTCAAGGTCACCTGTGGCCAGGTGACAGATGCACACCGTAGGGGGACAGGAGTGTACCGCAAGGTAGTGAACCCTATGGCTGACTGCTGCGGATAGGAAACTGGGTGGTTGTGGAAAGCGGGACCAGAGGAGCACAACCGGGATCCTAACGGAAGCTAGAGCCAAGATTCCCCAGGGCGCGGAGTCTAAGACCCAGCAGGTCTTCTCCAGGGCCTCTAGTGGTGAGGATGTTATGCTGCAGGCTGGGACCAGGTCGCGGCCCCTGGAGTTTCCTAGCTCACGCCCCGTAGGATAAGGGGAAAAGAGGGGGAGCAGCAGCACAAGATATGAGAGAACCGAATAACAAGCTGAAGGTCAGGGGCCACAAGCAGACAAGGATAACGAAAGAACGAGCCGAAGGTCAAGGGTCACGAGCAGACAGGGATAGTCGGGGACAAGCCAAATATGTAACAGAGAGACAGACGTAGCACACGGCAGGCAGGAACCCAAACACACAATGCCTAACAAACACGTTGATCAGCAAAGCAGGCTTGCAGTGCACAGGTTAATATAGTGTTCTGTGATAGGGCCTGGGGTGGAGTCAGGCTGGGAGGAGATTATAAAGGAAGCCAGGTGAAAGGGCTCAGGCCTCTAAGATGAACACATGGGAAGGAAGGTAAGCTGACAGACAAACACTACTGCATATCCATGACAACTTCACCCGAAGAAGATTAGGATTGTGACTTTCAAACATTGGAAACTCAGCATGAAAAAGATCCCTAATGCCCTGTACACACGAGCGGAATTTCCGTTGGAAAAAAATCGGATGGTTTTTCAGACGGAATTCCGCTCAAGCTTGTCTTGCATACACACGGTCACACCAAATTACGACCGTCAAGAACGCGGTGACGTACAACACTACGACGAGCCGAGAAAAATTAAGTTCAATGCTTACGAGCATGCGTCGACCTGATTCTGAGCATGCATGTTTTTTAGTGCGTCAGAATTGCATACAGACGAGCGGATTTTTCCGATAGGAATTTTTTCCGTTGGAAAAATAGAGAACATGTTCTCTATCTAAGTCCGTCGGAATTTCCGACAGAAAAAGTCAGACTTTTTCCATCGGAAATTCCGACCGTGTGTACAGGGCATAAGACATCACTTTGTACAAGTCGTTAGAGAGGCCTAATACATGATATCCTCAGGAATCAGTACTAGCTTATAATAAAGGCAATATGGTTGGCTGCAAGGCCCTAAAGCTGGTCAAACACAAGGACATTTTTTAAAGCAATTTCAAACTCTTTCAACCAATCTAAAAAAAAAGTGCCAAAATGAAAGGAACCTACAACCAAGAATTACTGTCAATAAAATGAAACGATCTAAACAAATGGCGGTAGGTTGGCTTGATCCTTTTCAGTTGTTTTCGCAAATTAAAGCTGTTTGAAAGCAATAGAAATCACTTTCGTTATGTGTGGTTGGAATTAGATGAAAATTTAAAGGGAGCCAACTGACTTTTGTTATTTAAGGCCTGGTTCACACCTATGCATTTTTTAGCACGTTTTCAGTTTGGCAGAAACACACTACAGTCCATTTAATATGGTTTCCTATGGATGTAGTTCACATCTGTGCATTTTATGGAAAGGGCCAGGGACTTTTTTCAGTTTTTTGGTTCCCTAGACTTCAATGGATGAAAAGTGAGTATTGAAAAATGCGAAATGCACCTGCAATATACAAACTGCAACCTGCATTAGGAGTGAATCAGGCCTAAGATCACAGAGTGCCCCGTCTGATTATAACAGTGAAAGTTTATTAAATTTTTCTAGTATAACAATACAAAACAGTAACAGTAAAACAACCGTACTGGCTCAAGTAGTAAGAACAAAGGGGACAATAATTTCCAGCATACAATTCAGACAGGTTAACTTTAGCATCCTATGTGATCACAACTACAGGTCAGGGAAGCCAACAGGTCACCCCAGTAATATAGCAGATATTATCATGTTATTCTACACTAGGAACCATCCCATTAAGTGGCAACAAACCTTATAGTACTAGACATGGGAGCCGTCAAAAAATTTGTTTTGTTTCGTTCCGTTCCGTTTCGTATTAAAAAAAAATCGTAATTCTCAATTCGTGTACGGAATTTAATTTGGATTCGTACGAAATACGAATTTCGTACGAATCGTTAATATTGAACTCTACGGACTCATGCCGCGTATAGACGATCGGAAATTCCGACAAAACCGTGTATTTTTTTTCCGAAGGATGTTGGCTCAAACTTGTCTTGCATACACACGGTCGCACAAATGTTGTCGGAAATTCAGAACGCCAAGAACACGGTAAGACGTACAATGGCACTATTAAAGGGAAGCTCAATACCATAATTCGTACTTTCGGACGGGGTGGAGTACATTGTTTTCGTTGATTCTGGACACAACTCCTACTTTCGTAACTTTTTTTTGTTTGTTTCTTTCGTATTAGTTGAAAATCGTTATTTGGTAGTTTGGATTCGGACAATTTGGATCCGAAATTCGTAAACAAAATTTCGTATTTCGTACAGAATTCGTATTCATAAAAATTCGGAATTCGGATTCGTACAAATGTACGAATTTCGAAAAATTCGTACGAATTTTCGATTCGTACGAAACTAATCGCACATGTCTATATAGTACACAAGTACCCAGAAAAAGCAATAAGTAAAGTTCCATAACACAGTAAGCAGGGGAGCATAGCTCCCTAAAAATTGAGACATAATGTGGAGTGGGAGATAGGGGTAAAAAGGGAAAATAAATAGGGGAAGAAAAATATGGGGAAGAAAAGGGGGTAAGTGGGAGAGGGCGAGACAGAGATATTTGGAAGACCATCAAATTATGAGGTCCTGGCCTTAACCCAGTATTTCCAAATGTTGTGGAACTTTTTGGGGCAATTACGACCGAGGTAGGTGAGCTTGTACAATGGGGGGACAATATTAATTAAAGTGCACCATTGGGATATTGTAGGGGGTCCGGCACTTTCCATTTTATTAGAATAGCTTTCCTGGCATAATAAAATGCATAAAACAGAAACAAACGTTTGTAGACCGTGGTAGCAGTCGTGTCACATATACCCAGAATAAGTGGCAGCATAGGCAGCATAAGTGGATCTCTTCAGCAAACGTCAAACCACTAATAACCCCTACCTCTGACACCACTGCATCTCAAAAGACCTTTAGTAGAGGGCAAGACCAAACTATATGTATGAAAACGCGGGTTGAGTAATACTCCCTGTGTAGGAATTTTAACTGAAATTTATCCCTAGCAGATATGATGAGTAGGAGCAGTGGCGGCCGCTCCCAGAGGGGTGCAGGAGCCGACCCCCTAACCCATGCGCCCGGCCCCTAATCTACATGCAGGGCGCCGGACACATGGATTTAAATGTTTTTTTTTAAGCACATGATTAGAGCCTGAGGCTCTAATTGGCTTCAAAAAAGGTGGGCCACCCAGTTGTGTGACAATAGCAAATTAATATTCACTATTGTCTTCCTGCTTCTCCTCCGGATCAATTAGAAAGCAGGGGAGCAGAAAGACCTGATTGACCAATAGGAGAAGCGACCATATTGGCCAGGAGCAGAAGCAGGGGGGAAATTGCCATGGAGGAGACATAGGGGGAAGCCGTTGAAGCAACCCACGACCTGGATGGGGTAAGTGCGGGGTTGGTGGGCGGAAGGGTAAGCGCCGGGGGGAGGGGTTTGTTCGCTGATCAACCAAGCGAAAAAGGGGGTGGGGTTTGATTGATTGACTGACCAAATGGAGGGGGGGTTCGGGTGGTTTGTTTGCCACCCCCCCAAAAAAATGGAGCACCAGCTGCCA
Source organism: Rana muscosa (assembly GCA_029206835.1). Classification (NCBI taxonomy): domain Eukaryota; kingdom Metazoa; phylum Chordata; class Amphibia; order Anura; family Ranidae; genus Rana; species Rana muscosa. The sequence goes on along the minus strand of CM055128.1, from coordinate 289,427,948 downwards.
CTGAGTAGGAGATATTGTTGTATGCCCATCTCCCAGTCCCCATCAGTTCAAACAGATCACTGTGCCACTTGTCATATAAGCAGGATACTTTTGACTTGTCGCAGTAAGCTATACAGTGGTATAGGGACTGTTGACAGAAGCAATTCAGCCTGATGGGAACTCAAATCTAGAGGGAGGGCAAATTGTGATTGTGCTGCATGCCCGAGTTGTAGGAAGAGGAAAACTTTTTTATTGGGCAGCCAGTAAATAACATTAAGGCTATTAAAGTATAGTAAGCGACCCCCAGATATAATATTTTGCCACATTTTCACCAAAAACTGTGCCCAGATAACAGGGTCTGGGATATTCTGAAAGTGTGGTAGTCTAGGATTACCCCATAAGGGAGTATGTGGAGACCACTTTCCTAAAACCCTCAGAGAGGCCTCCACCTGCCACCACACTCCCAAGATGGTCTTAATCGGCACAGTAACATTGGAATTAGAGTGGGGCCCCCAAAACACCAAATTGCTCAATTCAGAGTTAGAACCAAGCAGGGAAGCCTCCAGATCCACAGCCGGGTTATTTGGCATCTGGGAAAAACACCACCTTACCGATACTTGTGACAGACTCACCCAGGACAGAGGCTTTTGGAGGGGACTGAATGCTGGTCGATTATGGGCCCCGGCATTTGGGGGAATGGTGCTCTTTGTAAACTGTATGCCTGGGACCCCTGAGGTGGTGTTACTTTGGATTCAGGTCCATGTCCCCCAAGACACACAGACCCTGGGAACCCTGTATATGCCATATTAGAAATAGTGACTGATTCATACTGTTGGGACACATACTGTTAGATGTTGATGCTATCAACTCCAGCCACCTGTCTGTCTGTTGTCTGCTGTCTGCTATAATGTAAATGAGTCTAATATGGCTTCTAAGGGTCTTTCACACATTCTTGCTTGTGCTAATTAACCCTGCAATTGTATGAAGGAGTTCTGTGTTGATATGTATGATAATGTGTATTGTAGTTATGGAGTCACATCAGCTGCTTTAAGGGATTAGTTAATTAGCTCATGTTAAAATGTTTCTGGTTACAGGTGTATTGTTAAAGTATTATAAGCAGGAGGGGGGAACCTCCTCTTTAACTGTATATAAGACTTTTATTCTTGTTCTAATAAAGAGTCCATGTTCAGCAATCAAACAAGTATCGTATCGTTTTGTGCTTGTTAGTGGTTGGAATATCTGACATCTATATTCAGACTGGGAGGAAGCGGTATATGACGAAAGCACTCAAGCGGAGTGTGGGACGTTTTGTTACAATACTAATACAGCAGCCCAGTAGTATTTCCGAAAACAAGGGAGTGCAACACCACCCAGACAGGGGGCAACTGAAAAGTATCCCTAGATATGTGAGGAACACTACCTGCTAAGATAAAGCAAGTAATCATCTGATCTAGCTCCCTAAAGAATGACTTGGGAATTGGAACCAGAATCTGTTGAAATATATACAGGAATTTGGGTAAAAATTTAATTTTAATAAGGTTGATCCTACCCACTGGGGTCAAAAGAAAAGACTTCCACATTGTACATCTCTGAGGCAGTCGACCCAGACCCAGAAATAGATTATCTGTCAAGTAGGCAGATAAGTTCCTCTGAACTATGATCCCTAGATATTTGAAGTGTGATACCCATTGTAGCCGAGCAATTGATGTTACCTTGGGTTCCCCAGATACCCCTGTTGATTTTAAGAGGGAAAGGGCATATTGAGCTAAGCAACTCCGTACACCGGCATTCACTGGCCATCTGCTTCACTTTGTGTTGCTTGTTGCCAAATGATGGTTGGGCGTGCATGGAAAAAATGGGAGGGGGTCCTGCATAAAAAGACGGATTTACTAAAGGATTTGAGAATGTTTACACAATAAATTATCCAATTCATTATCCAATCATGTGCAGATGAAATGAGTAAACAGGAATTTTCTATTTACATGACTGGATAATTGAAGTGGATCTTCATGCAGTTTATTATGTGAACATTCTCATACCCTTTGGTATATCAGGCTCATAGTGTACATATATACACATATATATATATATATATATATATATATAAACATCCTACATGTACATATATAGACATGCAGTTTTCATGATGCAAATCGCATTAACCCCCCAGCAACCAAAAAAAAGTCATAAATAGAATATAAATTAATATCATGAATAAAATAATGAAAGGCAAACATTTGAATGGTTTCAACTTACACCACTGCTTTTTTAAAATATATTTTTAAATATCTACGTATTAACATGTAGGGATGAGGTTCAGGTTTGCATCTACCTGGGGATCAAGGCAAATCCTGCCTGTTCGAGATTCGCGGTCCTGGCAAACTAAAGCTGGAAATCGTCTTCCTGAATTCTTTGTAACCCACAATGCACTGCAAGAGCCTTTGAATTGAAAGCAGTATTAAACCCAAAAGCAAAAATTTAAATTTATTGCAGCTTACCAGTTCTTAGATGTGATTAATGTATTTGTTTCCTTTCTTCTATTTTATTCTGATAATCCAACTAGCAAGTCTTTTTTTTACAGCACAAACTCTCCAGCAGAATGTATCAGTTTATATGGATGCGACAAACCACTTTACACTGGCAGGGGTGATTAAAATGATTAGCTTTTACTTATTCATGCAAAACCTTTATCCCAAAAGGAAAAAAGCGTGAGCTGGAGTTTGACTTGTGTTAGTAGTTCTAAATTTGCTAATACATTTAACAGTCCCCTCCCCCAGCTGACAATGCTGCTGTCTGCTGTGCCTCCTATGCTCATTCATCCAAAGTTGTGTTTTACTAATACAGGAGGTGTGTTACTGGCTTACAGATTGCCAGGTGAAAACAGAGGAGAAAAAGGCAAAAGAAAAGAAAACTGATGCACCCACCACATCTAACAATTGGTAAGGTGTAATATAATAAACTTTTGGTTTTGGGTTTAATACCACTTTAAGTCAGCTGGATTAGTAGGGCTGGTATTGGGGGCAATGTTATGTGCCAGCCCCCTTACTATAAAAGAGGGGCACAGAGCAGCTAGTAGGAAAAGAATAGGCAAAGCTGACAAATGGCACAAGAAGAGATTAGGCTTAGCCAGGAAACCATAAAAAGATTAAAAACCATAAAAAGCCATAACCAAAATGATTTAGCTTTTCGTGCAATCAACCCCTCAGCTGTCTTTTTTGTTTATTACTTCTTTTTTTTGGGGGAGGTATTTCATTTTGTGGTTGATTGGTTTTGTGTCCTGTTTTAGAAGCAATCTTTTTTTGCTGCCAGGACCTCCCCTTAAAAAACAAAAAGAAAAAACAGGCTTTTGTTTCGGGGACTGGTATTTTTGGGTTCAATATTATGTTGATAGGGCTTTTATTTTAGGCTTTTATTTTATGTTAAACTGGTTAAAACTTCCTTTAAAGGAAGTGGGATGTGGTTTCAGGGGGTATTAATTTGGGGTTTTCATTTATGTTGGGGGTTTCTTGATTTTTATTTTATGTTGATCGGGCCTTTTATTTAGTATGGGATTTTTAAAATGCAGCATTATTTTTGTTGCCAATTTGTTTTAGTAGCTGCCATTCGTCTGTAGTGCCCTGCTATAACATTTGAAAGAAAAAAGGACAGAAAAAAAAACAAAACCAAGAGAAAGATCAATGTGCATCAAAATAAAGAGAATGCATTAAGGTAAAAACCCTTAAGGCTTTAGAACCATTTTAACAAACAGGTGCATTTGTCTGCCATATAAATATCAGTTTTAAAGAGTACAAAACATCATGGTAATAATAAAGGTACAAAAATATTTTTATATCCTTGGCATATCACATATCAATCCACAGCTGCACTGACTACAGTAGGTTTATGGCACCTTACGAAAGTTGCATATACTGTTTTATTCCTGAGCATTTATTATCTGAAGCATTTATTTAAAGTGCAGACAGGCTGATCGTTGGGAGCCTTAACACGGGATTGCCAAAGAAGGCTTCCACTTACCGTATATACTCGAGTATAAGCCGACCCGAGTATAAGCCGAGGTACCTAATGTTGCCACAAAAAACTGGGAAAACGTATTGACTAGAGTATAAGCCGAGGGCCAACAATGCCTTACTGTTCCCATCCTTACTGTTCCCATCCTTACTGTTTCCTATCCTCACTGTTTCCTATCCTCACTGTTTCCTATCCTCACTGTTTAAATTTTACATTGGAAATAGTACCTGAAAAAAAGTTGCGGCTGCGGCGTCCATCGTTCAAATCCTGCGGTCTCTTCCTGGTCCCTTCCGTGATAGGCGATTCTCATCAGACACTCTCCGCCTATCACGAACGTTCTCTCATCCTCAGTTTCCCAGCAGACACTGTGTTGGGTGTTCCGCCAATCACAGACGTCTGCTGGGATACTGAGGATGAGAGAACGTTCGTGCTAGGTGGAGAGTGTCTGATGAGAATCGCCTAACACGGAAGGGACCAGGAGGAGACCACAGGATTTGAACGATGGACGCCGCAGCCGCAACTTTTTTCAGGTACTATTTCCAATGTAAAATGTTGTTGACTCGAGTATAAGCCGAGGGGGGGACTTTCAGCCCAAAAAAAAGGGCTGAAAATCTCGGCTTATACTCGAGTATATACGGTACATATAGATAGGCTTATCCCTTTTTAAAAAAAACAAGGGTTCACCTTCAAAGTAATAAGGAAGGAGAAAGAAAAGAGATAAAGTAAAAGCAAGAGAAAAAGAAAGTAAGTATAAGAAAAAGGGGTAACTCCTCCTGGGGCTCAACTCTTAATAAATATTGGATCCGTGGGTCCTACATTTTATCAACTTTCTTTCGTGAGTTGTGTAGCATGCTTGTCGATAACCATGTTCCAGTTGAGTTTCTGTTTAACAAATTCAATAGACACTGTCACCCTTTTCCAGTTTTTTGCTATTGTTACAGTATATGGGCAGCCAATAAGATTAATAATAAAAAATAATGGCGCTAAATTTACATTATTATGTGCATTACATGAATTTATCCAAACAGCAAAATTAAATTACAAGAAATATGAATATGTGCAAGAAAAAAAGTCCTTATAATAAAAACGAAAATCCAAAAAGAATCATTGTCAGGGAAACGGCTGTAGGAGAACTAGCAATAGTGTAGTGGGAGCTAAGAATATGCATGCATCATACATACTAGGAGGAGTACAATTGGGGGCATCCGTAGTGGAGAAGGATCTGGGGGTTTTGGTGGATCATAAGCTCAATAATGGCATGCAATGCCAAGCTGCGGTCCAAAGCGAGCAAAGTCCTTTCTTGTATTAGGAGAGGTATGGACTCCAGAGAGAGATATCATTTTGCCCCTGTTCAAATCATTAGTAAGACCTTATCTGGAATATGCAGTTCAGTTTTGGGCACCAGTTCTCAAAAAGGATATCGGGGAACTGGAGAAAGTGCAGAGAAGGGCAACCAAACTGATTAGAGTCATGGAGGAGCTCAGTTATGAGGAAAGATTAGAGGAACTGAATTTATTCACTCTTGAGAAGGGGAGATTAAGGAGGAATATGATCAACATGTACAAATATATAAGGGGTCCATATAGTGAACTTGGTGTTGAGTTATTCACTTTACAGTCAACACAGAGGACAAGGGGGCACTCTTTACATCTAGAGGAAAAGAGATTTCATCTCCAAATACGGAAAGGTTTCTTCACAGTAAGAGCAGTGAAAATGTGGAATAAACTCCCTCCAGAGGTGGTTCTGGCCAGCTCAGTAGATTGCTTTAAAAAAAGGCCTGGATACTTTCCTAAATGTACATAATATAACTGGATACTAACATTTATAGGTAAAGTTGATCCACGGAAAATCCGATTGCCTCTCGGGGGATCAGGAAGGAATTGTTTCCCCTGCTGTAGCAAATTGGAGCATGCTCTGCTGCGGTTTTTCGCCTTCCTCTGGATCAACTGTGGGTATACGAACGTGCATGTGCGATGGCACTAATTGCTGAATGCAGAATGTGACAGATGCGGCCACTTACTGGCCTATATAAGACTGCTGCTGAGCCCATCACATTGCTGTATTGTCGTCAGCCTTCCTGTGTTCCTGAGCCTCTGTGCATATTCTACTTGAATTTTCGGTTGTGACCCGGCTTGCTCCTGACCTGTCTGATCTGCTCTCCTGGTTTGACCCCCTGGCTTGCTTTACCGACTTTGCTGCTATCTCCAGTGTCTGATCCCGGTTTGCATCACTGACTTTGCTACTGCTACCCGTTCCTGGCCTGCCTTCCTGTATTTGACCTTGGCGTGACCCTGTTCCTGCTACCTGCCTCTTGCTTCTGTCGGATCTACAGTGTTTGACCCCTGGCCTGGCTTCTACTACAGTCTCCTGCACACACCATTGCCAAGTGTTACTGAGGATTCCTAGAGACTTTGGCCCAGCTGTGTATCCTGCATTATCCGGTATACTTCAAGTGACCACCTGCTCTTCTCCCCTGTACCCATATGGCAACCTGTGCTTCTTTGGGCACTACACCTTCTGTACCATCTTCAGGGGTTTACTGCACTTAGCCGCAAGGGGAGTCCTCTCGGTACCTCGGCCTCTGACCAGGTACGTGACAATCATCAAGGAAGATAATCCACCACCAAATAGTCATGCAGGTCGTATAATGGCACTCCACACCCAGTGAGCAGGGACACTTAAGAGATGGTAGGGACCATCTATCGCTAGGATGGTCAGACAGGCAGGCAGAAACCACCTCTGCAGGGTATGTGGAACTTGGAATCCTCTGGGACACTCCACTGATAAACCAAATCCTCTATGGTATTCACATTCACAACGGGATCGCAGCAGAATCAATATGGCCATATATGGATCATATAAAGAAATACTCCAATAGTGTAATACCGTTTAAGTATTTATTGAAAAAAAGAAAGCCAATTGGCAACTTACAATGTATAAAATGTAAACATGCATGGATAAAAAGATCTGTCGAAAAATTCTAGAAGCGATCACCTGCACTTTTGGGTCACATGGGGCACGATAGCATCAGCGTGTAGCTCTGCCCAACATGTTTTGTCACACGTGATGTCAATATCTGCATGAATTGTTGTCCTTGAACCATTTAAACTCTTGCCAAGTTTGGCTTCTTCAGAAGATTCCTGCCAACAGACATTTTACCATGCAAATGTCAGGAAAATCGTTTCTACCTCTTCCACAGAGAACTTTCCAGATGCAGCTTGTGAATGGCCGGGCTGCCCTCAGATTCTCGGCTGTCTCCTGCACTCAGCACAGGCTGCTTGCCTTTTAAAAGTCCCCCCATGCTGTGCGGAGTTGTTGTCACTGCTCATAACACTGCATCTTTCTGAAGAATGTGTTGAGTTGCTGTGGAGGGGGCCGGAGAGGAGAGGGAGATTACTCTAGGCATTTTAATTATTTAGAAATTTCTTTGTTACATTTGAGAGATAAAGCAATTTCTGGCACTTTGTGAAGATTTATTCTAGTTATAAAAATTCAAAAAGTAAAAACCGGGGTTGGACTTTAAATGAGCCTCGGTGGGGTTAGAAAAAAGTAAATAAGTTCTATCACAATTTTAAAACATAGAAAAGATTTTATTTATTTACCATCCTTGGATGGGATTCTTTAAAACAATATGTCACAGTTTGATTCAAAATACAGTTTTACTGTTACGTTGGTCCAGGGTGTGTAGATCCCGGTCAGATGTATCATAAGTATGGCCTACGCGTTTTGTGGGGGCCTTCAAACTATGCGGTTGATGTATCAGTCCAGGAGGGGCAGGAGACCTGGGGAGCCCGTGGGGATGACCTCTCCTGTCTGGCCAGGAAGAAAACAGGAGGAAAAGACCCTTGCCTACTTTGCAGGAAACAGTACCACCTGGATAGGTGTTAGATAGAATTAGAGGGTGTCAGAATGACCTGAATTGCAAATGAGTGATAAATGATATTATATGTATGTACAATTGTTAAGTTTAACTCAGCAAACGATAAGTTGCAGGACAGAGCATGCAGCATGTGGAGTAACTGTTTTTCACCTGTTTAGTTGTCTCCTGTCAGCACCTCCAACATGAGAGGATGGACCCCTCTTTGTACTTTTTAGAATTTTCATATTCTGCAGGGACGGTGCCTCAGTGGAGTTCTAATCTTCTCATGCATACTCCTACCCCTACTTACACTTGTTCTAGTTATAGAATAGATCACGTTGAAAACCCTAGTCCAAAACCTGCTTTTTTTTAGGGCATTGCCACCAAGTATCAAACATGGTGCCCATCTGGTCACAGCCTCGGAAATATTGAGGCAAAGTCTGGGGATGTGCTTTTGCTATTTTGACCAGAACTATGTACCATCTTAATAATGTAGTTGGATTATTATTCAACAAAAGAGGCTGTAGCCCAAGTGGGAGTCAAACATTTGGGAAATAAAGATCCCAACAATTACACGCAAGAACAATAACAATGAAAGCCCATGCAGGATAACTTCGTTATTTTCCATAACTGCCAGATGTAGATAAATTAAGTGAATGTTATACAAAGCCTAGGCTGATTATTGCCACCTTTTGGAGTATAATGCCCCATACACACGATCATTTTTCATGCCGTTAAAAATGCCATTAAAAAAAATGGCCATTAAAAATGATCGTGTGTAGGCTCCAGAGCATTTTTAACGACGTTAAAAAACGGGCATTAAAAATTTCGAACATGCTCTCTTTTTTCACGTCGTTTTTCATGTCGTTTTTTTTAACAACGTGAAAATCGATAGTGTGTATGCTTTAACGACGTGAAAAAAATGCGCATGCTCAGAATCAAGTATGAGACGGGAGCGCTCGTTCTGGTAAAACTAGCGTTCGTAATGGAGATAGCACATTCATCATGCTGTAACGGACTGAAAAGCACTAGACTGAAAAGAGCGAATCGTCTCTCAACAAACTTTACTAACATGAAGGGTGGCGCCATTCGAACTGAACTTCCCCTTTATAGTGCCGTTGTACGTGGTGTACGTCACTGCGCTTTTCTTGAACATTTTTTAAAATGATGGTGTGTACGCAAGACAGGCTTGAGAGGAAACAAGAAAAAAAATGACAAGAAAAACGTCAGTTTTAAAAATGACATTAAAAATGATCGTGTGTATGGGGCATTATTATAGGCTTCTATCCCATAAACAGGACAGGCAGAGAGTTAAGTACTAGAACTATCCTTCTGGTTTTGCTCAGTACAGTCTAGCTAACTCACAAGAGCTTTTGGCGATTTAAAAAAGTGTGAGTATATCATTGTGTATGGTACAGTGGGTCAAAAAAGTATTTAGTCAGCCACCAATTGTGCAAGTTCTCCAACTTAAAAAGATGAGAGAGGCCTGTAATGGTCATCATAGGTATACCTCAACTATGAGAGACAAAATGTGGAAACAAATCCAGACAATCACATTGTCTGATTTGGAAAGAATTTATTTGCAAATTATGGTAGAAAATAAGTATTTGGTCACCTACAAACAAGCAAGATTTCTGGCTCTCACAGACCTGTGTCTTCTTCTTTAAGAGGCTCCTCTGTCCTCCACTCATTACCTGTATTAATGGCACCTGTTTGAACTTGTTATCAGTATAAAAGACACCTGTCCACAACCTCAAGACCAAAGAGCTGTTGAAGGACACCAGAAACTAAATTGTAGACCTGCACAGGCTGGGAAGACTGAATCTGCAATAGGCAAGCAGCTTGGTGTGAAGAAATCAACTGTGGGAGCAATAATTAGAAAATGGAAGACATACAAGAACACTGATAATCTCCCTCGATCTGGGGCTCCACGCAAGATCTCACCCCGTGGGGTCAAAATGATCACATGAACGGTGAGCAAAAATCCCAGAACCACACGGGGGGACCTAGTGAATGACCTGCAGAGAGCTGGGACCAACGTAACAAAGGCTACCATCAGTAAAACACTACGCCGCCAGGGACTCAGATCCCACAGTGCCAGATGTGTCCCCCTGCTTAAGCCAGTACATGTCTGGGCCCGTCTGAGGTTTGCTAGAGAGCATTTGGATGATCCAGAAGAGGATTGGGAGAATGTCATATGGTCAGATGAAACCAAAGTAGAACTGTTTGGTAGAAACACAACTCGTCGTGTTTGGAGGAGAGAGAATGCTGAGTTGCAACCAAAGAACACCATACCTACTGTGAAGCATGGGGGTGGCAATATCATGCTTTGGGGCTGTATGTCTGCAAAGGGAACAGGTCGACTGATCCGTGTACATGAAAGAATGAATAGGGCCATGTATCGTGAGATTTTGAGTGCAAACCTCCTCCCATCAGCAAGGGCATTGAAGTTGAAACATGGCTGGGTCTTTCAGCATGACAATGATCCCAAACACACCGCCCGGGCAACGAAGGAGTGGCTTCGTAAGAAGCATTTTAAGGTCCTGTAGTGGCCTAGCCAGTCTCCAGATCTCAACCCCATAGAAAACCTTTGGAGGGAGTTGAAAGTCTGTGTTGCCCAGCGACAGTCCCAAAACATCACTGATCTAGAGGAGATCTGCATGGAGGAATGGGCCAACATACCAGTAAGTGTGTGACAACCTTGTGAAGACTTACAGAAAACGTTTGACCTCTGTCATTTCCAACAAAGGATATATAACAAAGTATTGAGATGAACTTTTGATATTGACCAAATACTTATTTTCCACCATAATTTGAAAATAAATTCTTTCCAAATCAGACAATGGTATACCTATGATGACAATTAGAGGCCTCTCTCATCTTTTTTTTTATAATAAAAGTTTTTATTTTATTTAACACATAATTATTGACCTCACATAACATCATAAATTAACCACTTAAGCCCCGGACCATTTTGGCTGGTCTTTAAAAGACCAGGCCCCTTTTTGCGATTCGCCACTGCATCGCTTTAACTGACAATTGCGCGGTCGTGCGACGTGGCTCCGAAACAAAATTGACGTCCTTTTTTTCTCACAAATAGAGCTTTCTTTTGGTGGTATTTGATCACCTCTGCGGTTTTTATTTCTTGCGCTATAAACAAAAATAGAGCGACAATTTTGAAAAAAATTGCAATATTTTTTACTTTTTGCTATAATAAATATCCCCCAAAAATATATAAAAAAAGTTTTTTTTCCTCATTTTAGTCCGATACGTATTCTTCTACATTTTATATTTTTACTAGTAATGGCGGCGATCAGTGATTTTTTTCATGACTGCGACATTATGGCGGACACATCGGACACTTTTGACACATTTTTGGGACCATTGTCATTTTCACAGCGATCAGTGCTATAAAAATGCACTGGTTACTGTGAAAATGACACTGGCAGTGAAGAGGTTAACCACTAGGTGGCGCTGAAGGGGTTAAGTGTGCCCTGATAAGTGTTTCTAACTGAGGGGGGATTGGGCTCTGTGTGACATGACACCGATCTCTGCTCCGAGTACACGGAGCCGAGATCTGTGTCATTGTCACTAGACAGAGCAGGGAGATGCTTGTTTACACAAGCATCTCCCTGCTCTATGCCTCTGTGAGATGATCGCTGGGATCCCCGCGGCGATCGAGTCCGCGGGATCCGCGGTCCGACTCACGGGGAAGGCAGCAGGGTCGCGAGCATATCGTCGGCGGCGCGCATGCGACCCCCACATGAGGCAGTTAAAAGGGACATACAGGTACGTTGATGTGCCGGTACGTGCCATTCTGCCGACGTATATCTACTGGAGGCGGTCGGCAAGTGGTTAATATCACATTGAAAACTAATCTAGTATCCCCCCGTCCCAAAGAAAAAGAGAAAAAAAGAAGATATATATAAATTCCCTCTCCCCTCTCCTCCAACCCCCCTTCTCCCCTCACCCCCCCCCCCCACACACTATTAAATAAACCTTCCCAACCACCACAAAAAAAAAATCATCTTTTAAGTGGGAGAACTTGCACAATTGGTGGCTGACTAAATACTTTTTTGACCCACTGTATATTTATAAATTTGAGATTTTTGTTTTTTACATTTAGAAATGTGTTTCTTTGATGATGCTGTAATTTGACTGAATCATTAGGGAACAATTAAAGTTTACAGCCATTGATTTCAATGTTTCCCAGCAGTCTATTTTTTTTTTAATATAATATCTCTGTCCTTATTATTGAGCAGTTTAACGAGGAACAGTCTTGGGGGGGATCCCAGCAGATGTGGGTGCACAGGGGCTCTATCTGCTCTCACTACCGCAAACAGGAGCGAGAGGCTTGACAAAAGTGGTAATGAGCCAGGACTCAATAAAGTCTACTGCATTCTTACCTTCTGTGCATTCTGGTATACCAACAATAAAAGATAGGGCATGGTGGATATCATGCTTGAGGGCTTCAAGGTCATCTTCAATTAAGTTATTGTGGCTCAGGGAAATCTCTTCCTTTATGCATTTCACTTATGGTGATAAATGGGTGAAAGAAGAGGTACAGGACTGTATGTCATTGTCTGCCTTTCCTATAGCTGGAGCCTGTTCAGGTGGAATGCAATGTGCCTGTCTCTGGGGTTATTTTCCAGTGGATTCCTTAGCTGGTGTGCGAGCAAAGTTTCTGCATGACCTCCCTGTATTTCCCTTTGGCAGGATGCTGGGGAATACTGCCATCTTGAGAGGTATTTTCAGCTGCGGGTTGGTTGTCTTTATTCTGTATGGTCTTGCCCGGACTGTCACAATACCCTCACCAGTTGATGCAGAGGGGATTAAGGAGTTGGCCAAGATAATTAAAGCTGATAGTAGAGCACAGCTCCAAATAGGATCAACATAGAGAGATAACCGGTGGACTAGACAGAAACACTGCCCAATCATATGGTCTGTCAAACCATGCCCTCCATGTGCAGCTTTAAAGCATTCCCCAAGCATGCGATTTAGGGATAAGTTCACCTTTTATAACATGTTACATGTTCAGTGTGTAGCTGCCTGCTTGTACCTCGTACAGCTTATACTGACAGTCTGCAGGAGCCCCGCATTGCACCCCCAATCTGCTAATCGTGGGTGCAATGCTTTACAGACTCCAAATAAAAAAATAATAAATGCACATTTTTTTTACCTGCAAAAAAGATGTGCCTTTATTTTAATAGGATTTGTGTATTTTCAATGTTGTTCTCAAATCTGCATGAAAATACCCTTCCTCCACTGTAAGGTTTTTTTTTTGTCTCCAATGGCAGTACCCAACTCCCCTTGTCCTTTTTTTGTCAGTACCCTGCTTATTAGCTTTAAAAATGGCCAGAATTTTGTATCAAGATTCACACCCATAGACTTTATTGGGGTTTGATGCCCAGTTCAAATTTTACAGACTTCATGCTTGGATTCGAAAAACCAGTGAACTCAGGCATATTACCTCAACTCTACCAATAGGCACAGTTTACCGCATTTCACAGTTGCAAACATTACTGCTTCTTTGTTTCCTTTTCTTTGCGTCAGTTGAACTAATTCAGAAGCAAGTTCTGTCACTTTTCCCATTCGCTTTGCTATGTATATGATTTTTGTTTCCTAAATGTCAACTTTTACCGAGTTCTGAAGTTCTTTTACATTGTCTACTGCTGAATCCAAGCAATCATCAAATATTAATAAATAATTGTCCTCTTCCTGGAGTAATACACTAATTATACCAACTTAAGGATTATTACCTATCATGGATGCAGTGCAGAATGGCAATCTTGTTTCTCGGGAAGGTAACAGCCTCGGGCATGAAACAGCTAGCAAAAAAATCTAAATGTCGCAGCATTAAGAGAAAGAAAATATAAGTTTAGGGAACATGTCACAGACAAACATATTTCATTGAAACATAGTTTGTTTGTGGTTTCTGTTTATAATTTACTCAGTTTTAGATTAAAGGCTGCATCGCTTTTTATGCTGATAGGGAGTGTCACCTTAGAAGAAAGGATTTGGATGTGGTATTTACCACAGGATGCTTTTCCTAATACGAAATCATGAGAGTCTGGAGCGAGACCGCAGACAAAAAGGTAGCTTGCCTATCAAGAGCATAACTACAAATCTAATGAGATTTTGGCACCTGACCCATTACACTGCTGGTCATTGGGATAGATTGCAGCCTTAGTAACAGCTCTATTAATGGTTGCATTTACATGGTGGTCAATGTGATTAAACAACTTTAGCCAACTTGTGAGCCTCAGCTAAGAGCTGCCTTTGTTGCCTGTGTCCCATACTTAGGGCACTGAGTTCTATCTTTGCTTTGCATTGTCAGAAACTAAACTACCTGGAAGAGTAGTCTCTATGCCCAAATCAGCAACTAAGAGCTCCATGGCAGTGTGGTGGGCAAGAATAGCTGCAGAGTGATGCTATTGGATCCCTTTGCTTGGGCTCAGGGCTTTTTTCACATAAAATAGGTGCATGAACTCCCCCCTTCTGAGTCTCTGCCCATTATACCCACCTCTGAGCACCGTCCCTTGGTTCCACCCCACCCACCTCCCAGTGAGTATTATTTTGAGGTGGTAAATAATTTGTATGGACTTTGTTAATGATAACAGGAAAAGCAGTAAAATAAATCCTCTGCACCCAGCATCAATAGATCCCCCAGCAAAATTAGACACACCCCCAGCAACATTAGACCCCACCCCAGCAATATTAGACCCCACCAGTGGCGGCCCATTCATTAGGGGCGCATGGGCGCCACCCTCCATCCATGCGTCTGGCCCCCTGATCTACATACAGGGCGCCAGACTATGGATTCCAATGGGGGAGTGTGTTTTTTGCAGCACGTGATTAGAGCCAAAGGCTCTAATAGGCTTCATAAAAGGGTGGGTTTGGGGCACAGAGCACTGCGCTCTGAGCCCACCCAGTTATGTGACAATAGCAAATGAATATTCACTATTATCACACTGATTTTCCTCCTGGCCAATCAGGAAGCAGGTCATGAGACCCGTTTCCAGATTGGCCAAAAGGAGACTTTAGTTGAGCACTAAAGCCAGAAGATCAGAGAGAAAGAGAGAGATATCATTTTGGCCCTGTTCAAATCATTAGTAAGACCTCATCTGGAATATGCAGTTCAGTTTTGTGCACCAGTTCTCAAAAAGGATATCGGGGAACTGGAGAAAGTCCAGAGCAGGGAAACCAAACTGATAAGAGGCATGGAGGAGCTCATCTATGAGAATAGATTAGAGGAACTGAATTTATTCCCTCTTGAGAAGAGGAGAATAAGGGGGAATATGATCAACATGTTCAAATATATAAGGGCTCCATATAGTGAACTTAGTGGTGAGTTATTCACTTTATGGTCAACACAAAGGACAAGGGGGCACTCTTTGCGTCTAGAGGAAAAGAGATTTCATCTCCAAGTACGGAAAGGTTTCTTCACAGTAAGAGCTGTGAAAATGTGGAATAGACTCCCTCCAGAGGTGGTTCTGGCCAGCTCAGTAGATTGCTTTAAGAAAGGCCTGGATACTTTCCTAAATGTACATAATATAACTGGGTACTAACATTTATAGGTAAAGTTGATCCGGGGAAAATCCAATTGCCTCTTGGGGGATCAGGAAGGATTTTTTTCCCCTGCTGTAGCAAATTGGATCATGCTCTGCTGGGTTTTTTTTGCCTTCCCCTGGATCAACTGTGGGTGTGGAATTGGGTATATGGGATTGTACGATATATATTTTTTTTTTATTTATTTGTTTTTTTTATGGTTGAACTAGATGGACTTGTGTCTTTTTTCAACCTGATAAATATAAAAGTGAAAAAACTGTGCTAAACCAACAATAATAAGCTGCTGACACTCAAACAAACAAAGTGATAAGGCAAATAGAAACAAATAGTGCAGCGCTGTAAAGAGTGAAAATTAGTGCTGAAAGCAACTAAAACAAACATAAGTGACTAATATTAAAGTGCAATGAATCCTGGTGAACTAATATATGTGAAAAGTTCATAAGAACGTCCACTCCAGTGGGCAGCCTCGCATAAGAACTGTCCTCCGTAGGAGTCACAGAAGTGTAACACACACGGGTTACACAAAACTAGAGTGGAAACACAATATGGAAGGTCCAAACAATGTGTGTGCAATTGGAATGGATGTCTTTAATGGACTAAACCACCACAGCGCAGACTGACGGGGGGACCCCAATGTTGATGGTGGGATCACAATACAAGACACTGAAGATGCAGTTGGGTACTCTTACCACAGATGGTGGACCCACCTGTCATATGACAGTGGGTCAATCGGGCTTGGTGGTCACCGTGACCAAAGGAAGATGTAACTGGATGTCCTGAATGCCTCAGACCGTCTCATACGGGGTGGTTGGATGAACAACTCACGCGGTGGAAATTCCTCCGATCAAACAGGCTCCAAACCAGTCCAAAATAGACACAAGGGTGGGAGAAAAGAAAAAACTCCAGATGGTGCAGGTCAATAAAACCAATAGGAAGGTTTATTGGATAAAATTTGTCTTAGGACATATAGACAAATATAAAAGTGATCACAAAATGAAAAATTATATATAAAAGCAATGTGGGGTGCAGCATCAGCAAACCCTACGCGTTTCTACTACTTCAGTCTTCAACAGGGGCATAATGCACCCCGTATGAGACAGTCTGAGGCATTCAGGACATCCAGTTACATCTTCCTTTGGTCACGGTGACCACCAAGCCCGATTGACCCACTGTCATATGACAGGTGGGTCCACCATCTGTGGTAAGAGTACCCAACTGCATCTTCAGTGTCTTGTATTGTGATCCCACCATCAACATTGGGGTCCCCCCATCAGTCTGCGTTGCGGTGGTTTAGTCCATTGAAGACATCCATTCCAATTGCACACACATTGTTTGGACCTTCCATATTGTGTTTCCACTCTAGTTTTGCGCAACCCGTGTGTGTTACACTTCTGTGACTCCTACGGAGGACAGTTCTTATGCGAGGCTGCCCACTGGAGTGGACGTTCTTATGAACTTTTCACATATATTAGTTCACCAGGATTCATTGCACTTTAATATTAGTCACTTATGTTTGTTTTAGTTGCTTTCAGCACTAATTTTCACTCTTTACAGCGCTGCACTATTTGTTTCTATTTTCTTTTTTCAACCTGACTAACTATGTAACTCTCATAATGACAGCCAGGCAGTTAGCATTCTCAAAACAAGGTCAGCAATGGCATCCCGTATGGTTTTCCCCATTTGCGATTTTGTATAATCATCTCAGGCTCAATGAGTAGATCTCTTGGCCATGCTTAAAACGGGTCTCTGATGATGCAGCCAGAACAGACCTATATCTTCCACAATCTGCTCCCTGCTCAGCAGAGCGGTAGTGAGAGAACTCTGTTTTATGAAGGAATTATGCTAACTGGGGGCTGCAGAGTTGGTAGTTTGGCTCTGTGAGTGTAAAACAACCATTAAAGTTCAACGTTCTGGGAGATGCTGGCTGACGAGAGACATCCATTATTGTGAAGTCAGGAATATACAATAACATATGCCATGTGTCTGAAAGAGCTCCTTTAATGGTTTTGATGCTGCTCTCATCCAGGGCAGACCGTTCGCTTGGAGCCACGGGGCACATTGCAAATGCTAATCCAGCTTCCCAGCACAGCTGTTTTCAGCAAGATTTGTTCAGTCTCTTGTCTTACTTTTCCCCCCCTCTTTCTCATTCTTAACCATCCTGCTCCCATTAATGCTTCTCATTACCCAATATATTATGATAACATATTGCAGATTTGGGTGTCGGAAAAGGAGGTTAAAGCTGATGCGTGTTGTTAACATCCTTCACTTTTTTACAGGTAAAAAGTTAGAGTGGAGGCAGCAATTTATTGCGATGACTTGCTTTTCAAACACCTTTAAATTAAGTTGTGCAGGAAGTGGGTTGCAAAGGTAGAAGATGTGCTTAGTTCAGCCAAAACCAAGGTTTTGGTGCAGTCTGAGAATATCAAAAAAAGAAAGCAGTGTTAATGGAATCTTTCTACCAGATATGTTTTCTATTATAAGACTTGCATTATGCCAGATGTTTTTTAAATGGGGGCAATCCCAAAATATATGTAGTAGTGTCCCATGTGTGGGGCAGCCCCTAAAACAGAGTGGGGATGTTGATGGGTAAAATTAATTGAGTTTGGTGGGGGTGATCTATAGAGCAATTTAGTGGCTGATTCTCTAATAGTGGTTGTTTTGGTGCATTTGTGTAGATTTGTAAAGATTGTGTCCCATTGTTCAGGGGAAAGCGATACATTTAGGTCTGATTCCCATTGTTGCATGGGGTGTGATTTTTCTGGCATATTGAATTTGTTTTGACTTTTATGTACAGTGGGGCAAAAAAGTATTTATTCAGCCACCAATTGTGCAAGTTCTCCCACTTAAAAAGATGAGAGAGGCCTGTAATTGTCATCATAGGTAAACCTCAACTATGAGAGACAAAATGTGGAAACAAATCCAGACAATCACATTGTCTGATTTGGAAAGATTTTTTTTTGCAAATTTGCAAATTATGGTGGAAAATAAGTATTTGGTCAATATCAAAAGTTCATCTCAATACTTTGTTATATATCCTTTGTTGGCAATGACAGAGGTCAAACGTTTTCTGTAAGTCTTCACAAGGTTGTCACACACTGTTGCCCATTCCTCCATGCAGATCTCCTCTAAAGCAGTGATGTTTTGGGGCTGTCGCTGGGCAACACGGACTTTCAACTCCCTCCAAAGGTTTTCTATGGGGTTGAGATCTGGAGACTGGCTAGGCCACTCCAAGACCTTGAAATACTTCTTACGAAGCCACTCCTTCGTTGCCCGGGCGGTGTATTTGGGATCATTGTCATGCTGAAAGACCCAGCCACGTTTCATCTTCAATGCCCTTGCTGATGGGAGGAGGTTTGCACTCAAAATCTCACGATACATGGCCCCATTCATTCTTTCATGTACACGGATCAGTCATCCTGTTCCCTTTGCAGAGAAACAGCCCAAAAGCATGATATTGCCACCCCCATGCTTCACAGTAGGTATGGTGTTCTTTGGTTGCAACTCAGCATTCTCTCTCCTCCAAACACGACGAGTTGTTTTTCTACCAAACAGTTCTACTTTGGTTTCATCTGACCATATGACATTCTCCCAATCCTCTTCTGGATCATCCAAATGCTCTCTAGCAAACCTCAGACGGGCCCGGACTTGTACTGGCTTAAGCAGGGGGACACGTCTGGCACTGCAGGATCTGAGTCCCTGGCGGTGTAGTGTGTTACTGATGGTAGCCTTTGTTACGTTGGTCCCAGCTCTCTGCAGGTCATACACTAGGTCCCCCAGTGTGGTTCTGGGATTTTTGCTCACCGTTCATGTGATCATTTTGACCCCACGGGGTAAGATCTTGTGTGGAGCCCCAGATCGAGGGAGATTATCAGTGGTCTTGTATGTCTTCCATTTTCTAATTAATGCTCCCACAGTTGATTTCTTCACACCAAGCCACTTGCCTATTGCAGATTCAGTCTTCCCAGTCTGGTGCAGGTCTACGATTTTTTTTCTGGTGTCCTTCGACAGCTCTTTGGTCTTCACCATAGTGGAGTTTGGAGTGTGACTGTTTGAGGTTGTGGACAGGTGTCTTTTATACTGATAACAAGTTCAAACAGGTGCCATAAATACAGGTAATGAGTGGAGGACAGAGGAGCCTCTTAAAGAAGAAGATACAGGTCGGTGAGAGACAGAAATCTTGCTTGTTTGTAAGTGACTAAATACTTATTTTCCACCATAATTTGCAAAATAAATTCCTTCCAAATCAGACAATGTGATTGTCTGGATTTGTTTCCACATTTTGTCTCTCATAGTTGAGGTATACCGATGATGACAATTACAGGCCTCTCTCATCTTTTTAAGTGGGAGAACTTGCACAATTGGTGGCTGACTAAATACTTTTTTGCCCCACTGTATTCTGGAAATTATTCCCTTGTCACGTGGGGAGGAAATGCAAACCTGCTCGATTTGAACCTGCTCAAATATGTCTTTTATTCTCTCCCATACAAGATATACCAATAGCTAGTACTAGATTAATCCACACCCTATTTAGCTCTATCCACTGGGCCATTGCCTTTAATTGGCGCTCTTCTAATGTACCTTGGCCACAGATTCTCAATCGTATGACTTACATCAAATTATCAGAAAGGATACATCATACATTATATGACTCCATGCATATACTTAAAAAAAAAAAGGATTCTCTGGGATTCTTCATCTCTGGTTTAAGATTAACTACTATTACTCTTTCTGAGCATGTATATGGTTATTCGCTCATAAGCACAATGTTGGTTTACTACCAACTATATGTACCTTTTCATTTGATTAGTCAATTCTCTTGTATAATGTACTATCAGAATGAATCTTACACTTGTACATATTCTACCACTGTAATTTTCCTATATCTTGACCTTTTTCATAATAAAACCCGTTTGTAAACAAAAAAAGAAAGCAGTAAAATAGATTTAGTAGGTTCTCATTTAAGGTCCGTGTACATGGGCTTTTGTTCATTACAGTGCAAGTGCTTTTTTGCCCATACAAATCGAAGGGAGTGCAAATGCAACTTGAGGAAAAACACATGCAGGTCATAAAAAGGACACACGGGTCATAAGAAGGAAAAAGCAGATAAGAAGAGGGACAAATACAGGTCAAAAGCTGAAGGGACCCAGATAAAAATCAGAAGTGTCTCAAACTGTTGTTAAATGAAATTGGAGTGTGCCTCAATATGTGCTGCATTTGCCCATCTACACAATTTCAGAGTTATTATAACATTTACCTAAAATGTATTTGTGGTGTGATTTGACTTTTTATTGTGCCGGTTGTTCTTTGCTTATAGTATTCAACACAAAGGTTTGTAGTGGCTTAAAGCCCAATTCCATGTGTTAAAAAGAGAAGAAGCAAAAAAAGCAAAAAAAGCAAAATAGACCCCCAGTAGGTGTTAAACAAGACAGTGCTAGCTGCAATACTCACACTCAATCAGGTGATGACCCCTACAGTGGTTCTTGTTTGTCCAAGATGTTCTCAGTCTTCCAGGCTAAAGACTGAAAAGATACTGAGTGTAGGGTGCCACTCACAGATACAGAGAATGGCGTAGATGCCATTATTTTCAGCGTTGATTTCTGCATAATCTAGGACCGCCACCACAAAGATTAGGAGGAAATGAGCCAGCATGTCACTTGACCAGCTTGAAGAAGGAAAAAGCAAAACATGCAATGGAGCGCCCATTGGGAGAAGGGTGGGGGGTGAGCCCTGAGCTTAATAACTGCTAAGATAAATGGAACTGAACAGTACACATATATACAAACTATAAACAAAAACTGTTCATATGATAATATGATTTGGGTGATGAATACACAACATAACATACAGTGTATTGCCTGAGCTTTGCATTCCCAGAAAATATTGGTTTAGCATTTAAAATGGCTTTCTTCATAGAATTTGGCAAATACCTTTTTTTCAGGGTAGGCTAAATAGAAAATCAGTTAACAGCTCCAGGTGTTTTTGGCCAATTTTGGAGACTATGGTGCAGGTGTTTTTGGCCAATTTTAGAGACCTTGGTGTAGGTGTTTTTGCCCAATTTTTGGAGACTATAGTGCAGGTGTTTTTGGCCACTTTTAGAGACCATGGTGCAGGTGTTTTGGCCAATTTTAGAGACCATGGCACAAGAGTTTTTGGACAATTTTTGAGACCATGGTGCAGGTGTTTTTGGCAACTTTTAGAAACCATGGTGCAGGTGGTTTGGCCAATTTTAGAGCCCATGGCGCAGAAGTTTTTGGCCAGTTTTAGAAACCACAGTGCAGGTGGCTTGGCCAGTTTTAGCGACCATGGTGCAGGTGGCTTGCCCAGTTTTAGAGATCATGTTGTGCTTTTCAGGTATAAATAATTTTACTAAAGAATTTTATAACCCAAGTAGCAAATCACAATATAGCGTCTGGATATAAAACAAGGATTTAATTTTCTCCTGAAGAAGTTAACACCCATGCTTTTCTTCTCAGTATCTCATTGGCATCTGCATGGTGGAGAAACGCTAAAAAACACAAGTGATTTTTTTCTGAATATTTTCTGTTACTTAACATCTTACTGTTAATTTTAGAAATGTTACAGTTTCCACGTGCTTGCTTTTTATCACGTACCTCTCAGACCCAAATGAAAGTAGAACATTTAGCAATTATCTTTTTTGTGGAGGTGATTTCACAGGTAAAACAAGTATATCTTTTAGGCGGAATGAGTGAAAGTAAAGGCAAATTGTGCCATTCATTTTGACCACAATGCACAATGCGTGGTACGGGAAAAAAAAAAGAACAGAATTGATTTATTCTGCGTGAAAACCTATTCAAAATGAATGGGCTTCGGCAATGCATAATAAAGCATGTTGGAGTGCATGTGTTACTGAAGTGGAACCTATTGTGAACAAGCCCTCAACCTTGGCCCTAAGATGGAAACCAGCGCACATGGGTCGTAATGGTGGCAGCAGAATTAAATGATAATGCTTCTGCTACTACTCTGACTACTATCAGTGTCACCATGGCTCAGAGTGTCCACTGAGAGAGAGTCCTTCAGTCTATCTATCCCCCTTACCCCCCACCCCTCCTTTCTCCTTAGCCTGATTACCAGCATAATACCTTACTGTGTCATGCCTGCTCAGTGTTTTGCAGAACAAGTTTTTACCAAAAAACACATTACCTACTTACGCCTTTGCATCAATCCTTTAGGCATCAACTTTTAAAATAGGAATGAGGATGGTGGGACTTTACTTTGGAAGATCAATAGACTATACCATTACAATATATTTTTTCACAATTTTAATTTTATACTACTGTATATGTGAAGGATGCACCAGTGGTTTCCTAATGATGTACTTTTTATGATTCTTTGGCTTCCACTTGAAACCTGTTAAACAAAAATAATGATTGACATCAACTGCCGAATGTCCCAAATGTTGCAGAACTTTTAAGATCCTACAATAGTGTAGGAGGTAAGGATTAATTCAGAAAACGTTGAGGTTTGGCTGTTTCTGGGCTGGGGCTTAGAAGGGTCATGGCCATTACTTATTCTCCTAGAATTTGACACATGCTCCCCTATACCCTACGGCAGGGTTGTCAAACTCAATTTAGTAGAGGACCGCATCAGTATTATGGTTGCCTTCAAAGGGCCGGTTGTATTTGTAGGAGTACATACATTTATCCAGGGCTTATCTTTTCTCAGAATTGGTGCAGGAACTCAACCACAAATTGCACTACCAGTGTGAGGAACTTAAAGGAACAATAAATACCTGGAGTGCGTTATGTGCAGAGTTCAGGGGTGTGCTATGTACAGAGTGCAAAGTTGAGGGGTACAATGTGTATAGAGCGCAGGGTTGAGGAGTGTGCTATCCACAGTGTGCAGGGTTCTGGCTAAAAAAAAAAAGCCTGGGTGCGAGGGCCACATGAAATAGCCTGGCGGGCCGGATTCAGCCCACGGGCCTTGTGTTTGACACCTGTGCCCTAGGGTGTATTTCCAAGGGCTTTGGCTGTATATGAAAATGTTAGTAGCAGAGACAATGCAGCACAGTGGTTGTTTTTTACTGGGTACAAGTCTATGGTCAGAGCGCTGTAAGTTGCCCTTCAGTGAAAACAATATAATATTTAAGTGGACTGTCCCATCATTAAAATTCATACTTCACCTGAATTGCCTGGGCACTTGCCAGTGCACCAAATTACACTATATTAATTAAAACATTACCTCTGCTCCAAGCTGCCTCACGTGACCTAAAGTCTGTGCAGCTTATATGACATGTGTTCTGGTTTCCAGGAGCTTAGTGGATGCTTTATGTCATTAGAGACTGAGGCTGGGTTCACTCGATTGCGAATTGGATGTTGGACGTCACTCTGGTCTGTTTCAGGTCCGTATTCAGCCAAATATTTGCACAGAAATCGAACCTGAAACTGCGAACAGGGACGCACTGGACCCCGCTTGTGAGCCGATCCATACTGATGTGTGAACCCAGCCTTAAGCTAGTCTATTGCTGTCAGTCAGACCCACCTTGCATGGTAGATTTGCTATATGTTAGGAGAGTCAGCTGCTAAGATGTTGTGCAACACAACACTAAGCAGGAACTACAGTCTGTATATCATAATGCAAGTGTGGCTGCCTCCATGAACATACCAAAACAGCGCTACCCTCGCAGGTTCCTCTTGGTAATTTGGGTTTTCTGTTCTGCACCTCGACTCCAAGAACACCCTCAGACCCTCTGACACACCTGGTTGAAAGAAAGTTACCGAAAGCACTTATAAGAGCATGAGTGTAGATACATTTAACTTGGCTGTGGATTAGCAACAGGAAATAGACACAAGACCGTTTACTGGTAAATGAACTCAATGTATTGGTATGGGGTAGAATGAATGTTGGTTTGAGTGTACAGTAAATCAACACACAGCAGGTAGGTTCAGACACAGTCTGCTAAACAGTATAATTACTATGCCTATAGAGTTCTGTACCACTAGACTAGGATTAACTCATATATCAGCAAAGTCAGCAATAAACAGTGCATATACAGTAAGCATTACCTGAAATATGAATAATAATACTATAACTAGTCTAAAGTGCAATTTAGAAGAATGGCTAGAACCATTGGTGCACCATTGTCGTGGTACCATTGGTGCACATGAGAATAGTCCCAGTCAAGCCTGCAGACAGCAATAAGGCTACTAGATGGCTGTATGGTCAGTTCCTAAAGGGATCAGTCTTTCTATCAGCAGATAGTAAATAGACATGTGCAATTCATTTCGTAAATCTCCGAATTACAATAGTAACGAATTTAAACAAATTCAAAATAATGAAACAAAATTTGACGAAATTCGAATTTGAATAGTTTTCGAATCGAATTAGAATAGTTTTCGATTTGATATTCCGGATACAATAGAAAATAAAAGAATAGAAAATAATAGAAGAGAAGAGAAAATAATAGAATATAATAGAGCAAAACAGAACAGAAAATAAAATAAAAGAATAAAAAAAAATAGATTAGAAAAAAACTGGATAGAAAAAAAAAAGGGACAGAATAGAAAATTAAAGAATAGAGTAAAATAAAATAAAATAGAAAATAAAGGAATAGTATAGAATACAATAGAAAGAATATAACCATCTTCTGAAATTTGAACTTCAAATAGAATAAATTTGAATACAAAAGAAAAGAAGAGAATCGAAAGGATAGAACAGAAAAAAAAAGAATAAAATAAAAGATAATAGGACAGGGAAAAAAAGAATAGAATAAAATAAAATAGAATGAATAAAACCTTCTTCCGAAATTTGAATTATAAATAGAATAAATTGAAATTTGAATAGAATAGAAAAGAATAAATCGAAAATAAAAGAATAGAATTAAAAAAAACAAGAGTAAAGAATAGAAAGAATATAGCCAGTTCACAAAATTTTAATAGAATACATTTTAATTCAAATAGAATAGAAAAGAATAGAATAGAATAGAATAGAAAAAAATAACAGAATAAAAAAGAAAGAAAATAACAATCTTCCGAAATTAGAATTTCAAATAGAATACATTTGAAATTCAAATAAAATAGAAAAGCATAGAATAGAAAAAAAAAATAGAAAATAATAGAATAAAATAGAACAATATAAAAGAATGGAATAAAAAGAATATAACAGTATAACCTTTTTCCAAAATTCTAATTTTGAATAGAATAAATTTGAATTCGAATAGAAAAGAATAGAATAGAAAATAAAATTGAAAAAAACAATAGAATAGAATGGAATAGAAAGAATATAACCATCTTCCAAAATTTGAATTCCGAATAGAATACATTTGAAATTCAATAGGAATTCTATTGGAATTTGATTTGAATTTAAATGAAATTTGAATGGAATTCGAATAGATTAAAATTTTGCAAATTTGGTCGAATTGAGTTCCCACAGTGCAGTGCTGCCCGACTCAGTAGCTCCCTCCTCTTGCTGATATAGCTGTTATTTAGCTCAGCACCACAATGCAGCAGCTACAGAGAGCAGCTGCAGCCAGTGTTTCTCTCACTCTTCATTCTTATCCATGCACCTGGCTACACATGTTTAATGTTCATTTTAATTTATGTCAGCACTCACTGAGAAGATCAGTTACAGTATACTGGTCTCTTTTACATGACTACCCAGAAAACTGCACTTCCCCTTTAATATAACATGTCAGCCATTCAGTCAGAATGTTGACTGCATCGTCTGACACTAAAACAGTCACTAGAGGGAGCACTCCTAAAACAGAGCAGGAAATACAATCCTGAAAACATGCTACGGCACAAAAGTAAAAATGTGACATCATGTCGAAATTGCTTTCAACTCCAATTCCGAAAAATTACATTAGTTATTAATTAAAGGTCTTTTGGGAATTTGCACAAGCTTTGCTTTCACAATGGAAGGAGCGGAGGATTCTAAGGAACTGTGTTTAGCAGCCCTATTTTTAATTTTTTTTTTTTCCAGGACCTGCCACTCTTGTCTATCAGACAAATACAATAGGAATTACTCAATTTAACACCATTTCAGGTCTAATTGAATTCCATTTGCTAAATCCTGAATAAATACATTACATTGGCGGTTTCGGTCAAACAGAGAGAAATAGCCATCTTTTAATGACTCCCCTGTGGATTTAATGCCTATTCTATCTGTTAGAATAATGATTCCCTACATCACTGGAATATATTGAAAGGATAATAGTTATTTAAACATGCCAAGTCTTTATGGAGCTGATAAGCATTTTTTAATTTGCATTTATGAAATAAGAAAGAAAAGCCTGTGTGACAGCGGAGCAATTTTTCTACCTTTAGATGGAGTCGGAATCAGCTATATCCTAGCCCTGGAAACCCAGAGCTCCTACAGGTGGACCGGCATTCTAGGTCCTCTACAACAAAGCCTATCTCCATCCCAAACTGATATTTGATGGGTTTTTTCATGTGAATTGGGGGTTATGGGAAATAGAAAAACTATTTGCTACAGGGAAATCTTGCTATCTTCAGTGAGTCCTTTTTGAGGTGGTGGTGTTCCCATTTTCCAGTTGGACTCCCAAATCGAACTGGCTTACAAGTGACCGTGTGTAATAATGCACCTATGGAAAAAGAATCCCCTGAGAGAGTACAACATTGGGGATACAGTGTTAGCAAGCAGAAAAAGATTTGGGGGTACTTATTTCAGATGATTACAAAATGAGCAAAGTGTGCGACCAGGCAGTGGGAAAAATGAATAGAATTCTAGGATGCATCACTATTCTCCTATATAAATCTTTAGTGAGACCTCATTTAGAATACTGTGTCCAGTTCTGGAGACCTCAGTAGTTGGGCTCAGATCAATTATGGTTCAAATTGTTTGCTCTGCTCTGGGTGTGATACTGCCCGGCAGTGTTATTCTCCTTTGCCTGCAGGTGGCACTGTCACCGCCGACACAGGCTGGACCACGGGGGTATCACAGCACCTTGGGTGTCTTCTCTCGGTGGCCGTGCAGTGGGCGTGGTCTACCTGCTGTGCATGCTGGGAGAGGGTACAAAAGGGTCAGACACCATTTGTCGTGAGGCGATTCCAGGGGGACCCCAAGGCGTTCGGGGGGACATTTGGTTCAGTGAGCATGTCTCGTGGCCCTCATGGCACGGGATGCGTGTGTTTGGTCTTAGGCACCTTTAGCCCGAGGCTCTGCTGCTGCATAATAGGCCCAGCTCTCCTAACGAGGGCCTACGCTTCGGAGAAGGATCCCAGGCTGCCCAGTTGAAGGGGGCCCATTTTTAGGGAAGGAGTTTCAGGGGAAGATCAGTCCCGGCGGAGATAGTGACGGTACTGCTGTCTCGGGAAGAGGCCTGGAGGCCTACCTAAAGGGGGATCCGTCATCTCTGACATCCGTGCTCCACTCCGGTTGCTAGGACCACTCTCAAAGGGACTATCCGGGTGAGCAATACCCACTCACGCTTGAGTGGCGACAAAAGTGTTCTCTAAGTGTTGCGTGCCTGAACCTTCCCCTACTCTGTTGTTTCTACTCTCTCTCTCTTCCAAGTTTTACCTCAAGAAAATAATAAAACCTTGTTGCTCGGATTTTACTCATGTGTGGACATTGGCTTTATTCAAAGAGACTTTCTTCCCCAGACAACGGAGGCCAGGGATCCACTCTGGAGAGGTAACTCGCCGCAAGACCCAAAAATATTAACACCGCTCGCCCCTCTCTACACAAAAGGGGGGATACCGGGCGAGTAGCAGGTGTGCCCTGACTGCAGAAATGACAAAAAAGCAGAAACAGGGTGGTGTGTGCTACACAAAGATATTGATCAGTGGCGGTGCATCCATAAAGGGGACACAGGCGCCGCCCCCTCTCTCCTGCCACCTCTCTCTCACCATAGATAGATTCATGCTTTGCATGAATCTATCTATCTATGGTCGCCGCTGCCACCCCCTATTCATGTGCCCGACCCCTTTACGGACGCCGGGCACCTGAATTACAGCGACAGGGTATTTTTGGAAGCACCTGATTAGAGCTGTAGGCTCTAATAGGCGTCCAAAAAGGTAAACAGCTTTCGCTTTCCTAACACTGAACCGCCTCTCAGCCATTCAGGTGCTCGGGTCTGTTACCTGTCACCTGATTGGTTGAAACGACAGGCGCTGTGATTGGACGCCGCCCATCATGCGTCCAATCATAGCACAGGAACGGGAAGAGAGGACAGGAGAAGAAATCGAGGAGCGTGGAGGACATCGCCGTGAGTCAGTCAGTCAGTCATGTTCATCTCTTCATGTGATGGATAGATTGTGACCAACTATGCACGGGGCACCCAGGGCACATGCCTTACATCTCTTCTGTGTGGCTTGGGTCCAAGCCATAATATTTGCTGAAACCCCATCTCTCATCCATCATACTGCTAGTAGGCATGCTGCCTGGCTAAGAATTCAGGGACCCAAACTTTGGGTAAGAGCGGACAATTGTGCATCAACTGGTGTAAGGAAGTTGTTCAGTGTCACAATATGTGTGAGAAGGGACTGCAGTGTCAGATCACTTATAAGAAGGACGTGCAGCATCAAAACCGGTTAGGTGAACGTCAAGTTTCTCACTGAAGCAAAAAAATAAATAAAACAAATAAATGTAGGGCAAGTTTATATTTTTACAGGGGAATTTGTAATATGATATATGTGAGGCCCTGTCTCAGTGAAAATTAGTTTAAAATGGACACAGGACTCTCAAAGAGTCAGTTTGAAGCCTCGTACACACGGCCGAGATTCTCGTTGAAAAAAACATGTTGTTTTTTTCGACGAGATTCTTGGACAAGAAACTTGTCCCGGCCGAGTGTACACACGCTCGATTCAAAGAACCCGCGGTTCTTTGAATGGAGCGAACGCGGTGACGTCATCGAATACGACGAGCATGCGCTTGTCACATTCGATGCCGTCGCCGACATCTTGGTATACCCTACCTATGCCTAGGAAGCTACCGCGCATGCGTCAAATTCATTTCGAACATGCGCGGGCTTCCCGGAGGACAGGTAAGTGTACACACACTCACTTTTCTCGTCGAGAAACAGGCTGACGAGAATCTCGACAAGAAAATAGAGAGCAGGTTCTCTATTTTCTCGTCGAGATTACTTGTCGGTTTTCTTGACGAGAAACCATACACACGAACGAATTTCTCGGCAAGACATCTCTGCCAGCAAGTTTCTTGCTGGTTCTTGCCGAGAAACTCGGTCGTGTGTACGAGGCCTGAGAAGCTCCAGCAGAAGCTTTGTGAGCAGACAAAATTATGTTTTACCTTTTCTCTGGATTTGGTAAGTCTGGATCGGGGCTGGAGACTTGAAGACTTCAAAGAGCATTGGGTGGGATAGAGTCTTCAGTCTTGCGTCCAGGTTTTCCAGGAGCTCTGCAGGTTGTGTGTGTGTCCAGGTGCACACATTTGGTATAAGGCAGATCTGAGCACAGCCCAGAGAGGTGGGAAAGGAGTTGGAGCAGTTGCTGCAGCCAGGAGAGAAGTGTGCTACTGTATAAGAACTCAGGCAATATCTTTGAGACGGCACTCCATGTGGGAGAGGTTCCAGGTCAGTGGACTGAGAGAGTTGGGCCAGCTGAGAGAGTCGGGGAGACTATAGCTGAGACAACTGGAAGAGAGAGTTCTGGGGACCAGAGGGAACCGTGAGTCTTGAAGGAGTGTGAAAGCCTGGAGTGTCAGGAGAGCCCCTTCCTAGAGGCCAGGAGTGGGCCTGCGCAGCTCTGTACAGCGACCAAGGCTGAGTGAGCCTTGAGAGCCAGGAGGCTTAGCATTTTCGTTTTGATGTATTTTTTCTGGAGAAAAACCCCTGTGTGGACAACCCATGCATGTATGAATTTTCATTTATTGTTACTTTTAATAAAACTCGCCCTAAAACCTGAAGTTCCTGTTAGCTGTGAACTCACTGAAAACGCATCTACCACTGAGCTAGACATCCCCCATATTACTATAAATATATATTTATATATATATATATATATATATATATATATATATACACACACACACCGTATATACTCGAGTATAAGCCGAGATTTTCAGCCCTTTTTTTGGGCTGAAAATGCCCCCCTCGGCTTATACTCCAGTCAGTGTACCTGAAAATATTGAGAGGCTGCGGGCGTCCATCGTTTAAAACTTACGGTCTCCTCCTGGTCTCTTCCATGATAAGCGGAACTGTGTCTGCTGAGAAACGCCTATCACGAACATTCTCTCATCCTCACCCATCCCAGCAGACACTGTGTTCAGTGTTGCGCCAATCACGGACGCCTTTTCATCCTCGGACAAGAGGACGTCCGTGATTGGCGGAACACTGAACACAGTGTCTGCTGGGTAACTGAGTCCGAGGATGAGAGAATGTTCGTGATAGGCGGAACTGTGTCTGCTGAGAAACACCTATCATGGAAGGGACCAGGAGGAGACCGTGAGTTTTAAACAATGAATGGACGCCCGCAGCCTCTCAATTTCAGGTACACTGACAACGGGCACAGTGACGATGGGCACAGTGAGGATTGGCACAGTAAGGATGGGCACAGTGAGGTGGCAATGGGCAGAGTGAGGTTGGGCACAGTGACAATTGGCACAGTGAGGTTGGCACAGTGAGGTTGCAATGGGCACAGTGAGGCGTGCAAATGGGCACTGTTGACCCTCTTCCACTTACAGTAGCTGCTGCATTCTCACCCTCGAGTCAATAAGTTTACCAGTTTTTTGTGGTAAAATTAGGTACCTCGGCTTATACTCGGGTCGGCTTATACTCGAGTATATACGGTATATAGCGTGACATTATGAAAGGCATGGTAATTGATGAACGCTATGTTTTACCTCACATTTGTTCATTTGGAGAGAGCTAAGGTGGAGTCACCCTAACCTCAACTAAATAGACGTTTTTTTTACTGGAACTGGACTTTTTTTTTTTTTTTATCTCAAACAAGTTCTTTATTGAGCAGTTGTAAAAACAAAAGACAGAATACATCCTCGCACAGTTCCAGATAACAAACAGTATGACAAATCAGTGTGACTCAGCACACCCAAATACACTTTATTCAACCTTCCCCACCTGCCCTCCCCCAGATCACAGTCATCTCCTGTATACTGGTCCTGAACCAGGTCAGAACAATCGATCATATATCAGATCCAAAGGTGCCAGACCTGGAACACTCAGCCATGGGTCCCATAGTTTGTCATATTTTGTACAAGTCCCTCTGCGTTGGTAGACAAGTTTTTCCATCCTAAGCGTAACCCCCATCTGTGTGATCCACTCCTGTACCGTGGGCGCCGCAGTATCTTTCCAATGTCTCAAAATCATCAGACGGGCCTGGAATAAGGCCCTACTAATAGCCTGCCTGGGGATACCCCCCAACTGGAGGTGATCTAGTATCCCCAGCAGGCAGACCCGAGGGTCCAGTGGTATCTGAGAGTGGAAAGCGCCATTGATAGTGCCAACGACCCGTGTCCAGTACAAGTGAAGCTTCGGGCATCTCCACAGCAAGTGAATGAGATCCCCGTGATCCCTGCAGCACCTGGTGCAGGACGGATCGGGGGTCATCCCCATGCGGGCCAATCTAGCCGGTGTGTAGTGAACCCTCAGAAGAATATAGAGCTGAGACAACCTATGAGCCACGTTCAGGGAGCACGAGGGGACCGCTTGTAAAGCCTCCTCCCACTGCTCTTCCTCGAACGCGCCCACGTCCTGTTCCCACAGGGACACTGCCCTCAAAGGGGC
Source organism: Rana muscosa (assembly GCA_029206835.1). Classification (NCBI taxonomy): domain Eukaryota; kingdom Metazoa; phylum Chordata; class Amphibia; order Anura; family Ranidae; genus Rana; species Rana muscosa. The sequence goes on along the minus strand of CM055128.1, from coordinate 289,395,855 downwards.
GCCCTGTAGAAAGAGGTTAAGCAACCTGGCATAGCAGCAAGAGATGAACCCCTTATATGTCGTCACCTCAAACAAGTAGTTGAAGACCGACGCCGAGTCCAAGGACCAAACGTCCGTCTCCCTCTGCGCTTCAACTGCGTGCCTAAGCTGGAGATAGTAAAACTGCATGGAGACCGGCAGTCGGAACTCCATCCTTAGCTCCTGAAAAGTCTTTAACCTGCCATCTCTAAATATATGAGTCATATGTGACACCCCATACTGCGCCCACCTCTGTCCATACGGCAATTTGGCAATTTCCCTATAGTATTGGTTTTCCCATATAGGACTGTAGACAGTAAAGCCAGTCACTCCCTGAAGCATCCGGACCTTATTCCAAGTTTTTTGCATGAGTGCATACGTGGGGAAGAGCTTGTTAGATTTACTGTACCTCAGGGCCTCCAGACCATCCGCCACTCCCCCCCCTCCCCCCGTCATGTAACCAAGCAGTTGGACCGAGGGGTCCATCAAATTCAGTGCCAGGTCCTGGCGAGGGGATATAACTCGTGCAATATGCTGCATTTGTGAAGCTAAATAGTACAGCCAGGGATTGGGCAATGCCAATCCCCCGTTGTCTTTGGAGCGCTGCAATTGTTCAAGCTTGACCCTAGGGGGTTTGGAGAGCCATATAAGTGATCGAAAGATCGAATTAATAATTCTAAACTTTTTCAGAGGGATAACCATGGGGGAATTGTGTAGTACGTACAGCAGCTGCGGCATAAGGATCATTTTTATCAGGTTCACCCTCCCCACCAGTGACAGCCTCAACTTGCTCCACACCTTTACCCGATCGCGACAGCGGTTGATCAGAGGGGTGAGATTAAGGTTAACATATTCGAGCAAGCAAGCTGTGACCTGGATGCCCAAATATTTAAAGGACTTAGCAACAGGGATGTCCTGCAAGGTCGGAGAGGATGCCGAAGGATCCCGATCCAACAACAGGAGGGAGGACTTAGTCCAATTAATAACTAACCCGGAGTATGTACCGAATTGCCGCACTATAGCCATGGCCATAGTCAGTGAAGTGGAGGTATCCCCAAGGAGAAGCATAGTGTCATCTGCATATAACAGGATCTTCTCCTGAAGATCCCCATATCGAAATCCCTGCACTGAGGGACAGTCCCTAATCAAGGCAGCTAATGGCTCAATGGCCAGGGCAAACAGGAGTGGGGAGAGGGGGCAGCCCTGTCGTGTGCCTCTATGTAATTTAAACGTATGCGAAATCCTTCCCCCCTCCCGTATAGCCGCTACCGGTGAAGAGTACAGCAACTGCACCCACTGAATGAACTCAGTCCCAAACCCAAACTTCCTCATTACCGCCCACAGATAGTCCCATTCGACGCTATCAAACGCCTTATGGGCATCTAGGGATAGCAATGCCCGGTCACCTACATTGTCCGCCCGCGATTGAATGTTCAGATAAAGTCTACGCAGATTTATCGCTGTCGATTTTTGGGGCATAAACCCTGACTGATCCGAGTGAATTATAGTAGATATAACCTTATTCAGTCTCACTGCCAGTGCCTTGGCCAGGATCTTAACATCGTTTTGTAAGAGCGAAATGGGCCTGTACGATCCCGGGTCTAAGGGGTCCTTGCCTGGTTTCAGAATTAAAACAATGTTAGCTCTAGTCATGGACTGGGGGAGGGTACCGGTCACCTTTGCTGCATTAAAGACTCTCAGCAGGTGCGGTAGCACCTGCTCTCCATACTGTTTGTACACTTCGGCAGGAAGCCCATCATCTCCCGGTGCCTTCGAGTTGGGAAACATGTTAGTCGCCATCTGCAGCTCACCCAGGGTCAAAGGGGCATCAAGCTCCTCTCTAGCGGAGTCCGTCAAGGTAGGTAGAGGGACATGGTCCAAGTAGTCATCTAAAGACTCTAACGAATACGCACGCTTGGATTCATAAAGGGAAGAGTAAAAATGACCAAGCTCTGTCAAGATTTGGTCTGGGGAGCTAGTCACCACTCCCGAGGGAGCACGTAGTGCTCCAATTGAAGGGGACAGCTGCTGGGAATGGGCAATGGTCGCCAACATGCGGCCTGTGTGCTCCCCCTCCTCATAGAAAGCCGCCTTCTGAAAAAAGCGCTTCCTCTCTGCGCCTGAAGACGTGACCCGGTACAGGGCATCTTGCGCCGACAGCCACGCCTTTCTATTCAGTTCAGACGGGTCCGTGACATAGGTGCCCTCTAGTTCCTTGGCCAACAGTTCCATTCCCTCCCTCCGAGCATGAGTCTTCCTCTTAATAGCCTGTATTTCTGTAATAAATATACCCCTCAAAACAGCTTTAAAGGCCTCCCAATCCCTGGACACATTCTCAGGGGCCTCATGAACACGCCAAAATTCCAAAATTTGGGACTCTATCTGTTCATGAGACGAAAAGAGATTCATCCAAAAGGCGTTCATCTTCCACGGGGCCTTGGCCACTGCGGAAGGGGGACGCACCTCCAAAGACACAATCAGTGGCGAGTGATCCGACACGCTTCTGGGAGCATACTTCATCCCCGAAACGTAACGCCCAGCCGCATAAGAGCATATACATAAATCAATCCTGGACAAAGACGAATTGCCCTTTGAGAAGCATGAAAATTGCTTCACTCCCGGGTTCCTTGCCCTCCATGGGTCCGTCCACCCCACCTCCTCTATAAATTTCCTTAGGGCCGTGCAATACTTCCCCCTCCCTCCTCCCCCCGGGGGATGTTTGTCTAACAAAGGGTCCATAAGGCAGTTGAAATCCCCGAAGGCATACAAAGGCACCTCCGGGAACCGCAACTGAAACTCCATTAAGGCTCTCAACACCTGGTTATTGTACGGAGGAGGTATATACACAAAAGCAAGAATACATTTAAAGGTAAACAGCCTGCACATGAGAAAAACATATCTGCCCTCATCATCAACCATAGAGCCGAGCTCTTCAAAATTTATGGAGCTGTGTATCAAAACACTCACACCCCTGGAGTAGGAAGTGTGAGTGGAGTGATACGCTCTGCCCACCCACCGATAGTTCAGGCACGACTTAGAATCAGCAGTAAGATGTGTCTCCTGCAAGGCACAGATGGCAGGCAGGCGTTTCCTCATCAGGGAGGACACCATAGTACGTTTCAGAGGATCCTGTAACCCCCTAATGTTCCAGGACAACACTGTGACAGTCTCCATCAGGGGAAATCAAGCATGTAACCATCAGGGGGAAGACCCCAAATGTCAGGTTGGGAAGACATCCGGGGCGGCATAGACTGCCGGTTAGTAGATAGAACTGGAACTCTGCAAGTCTGAAAATAGAAACTGTCTGCTCTGGAACAAATTCTCGTGTTGCCGTAGCAACCCAGTGCGCACAACGGTGCGGTGAACCACCTTACAGACCCTGTCCGTAGTAGGCCAACAGGCCTTTCAGATATAAGAGCCTTCTTCGCGTGGCCCTCTAGGAAATACAGGTTCTGGGGTGCCAACGGGCACTCCCGATTTGCTTGGGACAACGGGTCCCGTGAACAGTCCATGGACACAGCCAACATGGCCGTCCATTTACAGGCAATCCGTGAATTCAGCATTGCCATTAATAAACACTTTTCCGAACTCGCATTAAGTGAAAATAATCAATGTTCGTATCCGGCACTATCCTCAGCCGAGGAAAAGGTAGGGCGGTATCAGCAAGAACTTGTCAGGCCCATCAGTCATCATCCTCGGGGGGTCTTTGGTGAAATGCTCCCGCGTTGGCATCCAGCCAGTCCGAGGCATCTGCAGGGTTTTCAAAAAAGTGTGCTTGGCCCCTCAGGATGACCCTGAGCCTCGCAGGGTAAAGCATGGCATAGGGTGCCTGCAGCTTCTGCAAGCGTTTCTTGATGTCAGCAAAGTGCGCCCGGCTCTTCTGAACTGCAGGGGAAAAGTCAGGGTAGAAGGAGACCCTTGTGCCATTGAATTGAATGTTCTTCTTCTCCCTGGCCAGCCGCAATATAATTTCTCTGTCTCTGTAGTTTAACAGTCTGGCCAGCATCGGGCGAGGATGGTTACCCGGTGGGAGAGGTCTGGTAGGCACTCGGTGGGCCCTCTCAACCGCATAGAGATGAGTGAACGCCTCCTTGCCAAATAGATCTGCCATCCACTGTTCCACAAATTGTGTGGGGTCCCGGCCCTCCACTTTCTCCGGCAGCCCCACTATGCGAACATTATTGCGCCTGAGGCGGTTCTCAAAATCTTCTGCCCTCATATCTATAGCCCTGGCTAGGCGTGCAGTGGATTGGGCATCTCTGGTCAGTTCGGGGAGTCTGTCCTCTATATCACTTATCCTGCTCTCAGCAGCCGTGGTTCTTTCCCTAATTTTTTGAATGTCTTGTCTAATCAGACATACCCCTTCCTCCAGGTTCCCAAAGCGGACTTGCAGGCCATTCACAGAGGCTGTGCATTTATTAACAGCTCTTAGTAAGTCAGCCATAGTAGGCTGTTCACCTCCCTCCTCATCAGGTTCTTCACTGTCCTCCTGCAAGTGAGCTATCATGGCGCCCGCTCCCAGCACTCGCCCCCCCTCCTCCATGTCAGTGTCACTGCATGCTGCTCCCTCTTCCAGGGGCAGCGCTCCTGCCAAGTTCAGGCTCCCTGTCATTTTTTGTGCATAGTACCTCATATCTTTAGGGGGTTCTCCGAGAGGATCCTTGGGTGGTTTCAACTGCTTACTCCCCCCCTCGTTTGTCTTCTCTGCAGCGCGTCCCCTCTGTGCTGATGGCGGGGCGGCGCCATTTTGGGAATCCTGCTTGGATCCTTCTCCTCTCTGTCCTCGGGTCATCATGCCTCTGTGAAGTTCCTAAGTGGCCGCCGGGTGATGAGGGGACTCTCCCAGGTTCGGATGGCGAAAATCCGGGTGTTCTGCGGTGCCGGATACCGGATCAGTGTAGGATCAAAGCGGGAGCTCTGTGAAGATGCGACTGCTCACATGCCGCGCTGGCCACGCCCCCGGAACTGGACTTTAAGTTTCTTCAAACATAACGAAACATAACGTGATTTGTATTACTTTCAATTGTACTTCATTACAAAGAAAAAGCCTGATCTGTTACACTTCTTGATAGAACAGTTGTTCAGACACAGCTCCTGCCTGACACCTCTACCAGCTATCTGTTCCATTTTCAGGTTTACCAGGAATCATTGTTCTCATTTGTTGCTTAGTCACAGTGTGATGCGATAATACGTTTCCAATACTTATATGTAAGCGCTGTATGACTCCTTATGTGTGAGGCTCAGTTTCCGAATCCAAGTACAGGCTTCCATAATGACACGGCATTCTGCTGCCAGGCAGCTGCTAGCCATGGGCGACACATCATGGCCTGTTTTTGTCTGGTCTCCCCGAGCCAGGAGCTGCCTGACAACTGAATGACTGCAAAATGTATTTATGGAAAGAAAACCTATACTTATTTTTAAATCAAAGTGATAGATGTCCCTCCCAGCTTGGCAGCCTGTCAGGTCCCAGTTTGGAGATTGTGAGTAGAGAAGTTTGAGACGTAGGCCCATATGACATCAGGACATAAAGGTGACCAAATGCAGTGGCTCTCAGTAAGAACAAATACAGCAATAAGTCCCCAGTTAGGGTATTTGCTATGGGAAAACTATGAATAGAATGAGTGAATGAATGAATGAATAAATGAATGGACTTGTATAGGGCTACACATGCAAACTGAATCGCCTCTAGGTGCTTTTGCAGTCAGTGTCTGCTTGGCTGGTGCGTCATTTTACCCCGTAGGATCTCGACACGCTTGGGACACACAGTCATACACACATATACTGGGCCAATTTGTACAAGATCCAATCAACCTTCCAGCATGTCTTTGGAGTGTGGGAGGAAACCGGAGTATCCGGAGGAAACCCACGCAGACACAGGGAGAACATGCAAACTCCAGGCAGGTGGCTTACACCATTCAGTAAAGCAAACCTGCACTGATTCTAAAGATTTCCAACCTCGATGCAAAAACAGGCTTTTCCAGATGCCTAAATGCAGCTTCACCTTGAGTGTCTTAAAGTGGTTGTAAAGCCTTAAAGCCGTAACCAGGGTTGCGATGCGCCCAGCTCCTCCCCCTCTCCCCATCCCTCCCTGTGGGACCTTTGGCGCATCGGCGTCATGCCTAGCACGTTGCACGCCCGGTGTCTGCTGACGCCGGTCTCTGTCACTTTGACTTTTTCCATCCCACATGGTTGAAGGAGTGGGATGGTCTTTGCACCGCAGGTGGGCATTTGTTACGTCCCCCTCCATGGCCTAAGCGATGACGCATGGCGCTGGCGGGGACACGCCCCAGGCACAGGGTACTTCAGCCACCCCCTAAATGAATATTAAATATGTCAATGTTATTATTATGACTTGTATTATGCCTTTGTTTGCATGATCCATGTATCATTTAAGAGGATACATATTATATAATTTTCATATCCACTTTTGATATCTCATTTATTGGATTGATTATACAGCAGTCTCTCATGGCTACAGATTTCCCTCTTGGGATTGTGACAGTATATATTTTTTGATATCCTAGACCTTTTCAGACACACATCCTTGCCTCATTTAAAGTCCCACGACCCCTTTCCTTTTTTCTGTAAAGCCTTAAGGTTTTTCACCTTAATGCATCCTATGCATTAGGGTTAAAAACCGTCTGCTCCAGTGCCCCCCCCCTCTTACCTGAGCCTAAACCCATCCAGTGATTTGCACAAGCACAGTGGCTCCAGCCCCTGTCTCTCTCATTGGGCAAATTGATAGCAGCAGAAGCCATTGGCTCTCGCTGCTGTCAATCAAATCCTGTGACACAGGAGGGGGTTGAGTCCCGCTGTCTGTATCAATGCACGCAGCAGCAGGACTCAGTAGCGAGCCCGTGCGGATACCCCCATGGAAAGCACCCAATGAAAAGGAGGAGCCTGGAGCGCCAGGGGGGGACCCCAGAAGAAGAGGATCGGAGCTGCTCTATGCAAAACCATAGCACAGAGCAGGTAAGTATAGGCATGTTTGTCATTTTAATACAAAAAAAAAAAGGTTTACAACCACTAAGTCATCCCATTACCCAGATAATGCAAATTTAAACTCTGGCTAAAAAATTAGCCTTTTGGATGGTCTTCTTCATCCCACACTTATCAGACAGTGGAGATACCATCAAAGAGAAAAACCATTAATGAAACATGGAAGATGGAACGGAGTGTGCCATTGCGAAGGCCATTTAAAATTAATATTGCATAAAAATTAACCAGGATTTCAATGTTCCTTAACCCTTTCATGCCTAGGGGTCACTAAAGCCTTGATGCGCCGGTCAAATTTAACAGCATTAGCATGTTTTAACTAACTTAGCTATAACTCAATGACTAACGTGCATGCCAAAATAAATTTCATATAGTTTCCTGAAGACATATAAGGCTTTTATTTTGTTTACCGTTTTTATCTATAGATAAAGGTGTTAAGGCCAAACTTTTCCCCTTTTATGAAAAATAACATCAGTATGCAGCTCTGAATGCTGATATAAAGTCATCTTACATTTGTTAGTTTGATGAACATTTTTTGCTTCTACTTACAGTTACTGTGTTTTCATATCCTGGTGTAGTGAGGCACTGATGATGTAGCCCTAGCCTCACAGATGCATCTTGGGATAGCTACATTACCTTTGCCTTTTCCTTCAGATGACGTGCATGGTCACATGTTCCAAGAAGCAGACCCACAGTTCCAGGCACTGTAAGAAGAATGGGAAGGAAAAAGAAAGAAAATAAGGTATACAAAGAATAAAAAGCCTGCAAATACCTATATGTATCTGTTTGCAGATTGCTATTACTAAACATCTCTCTTATGTTTGGATTGGTATTACAGTGGAACCTCAGATTGTAACGCGGTTAACGAGCGTTTCGCAATACGAGCACTGTATTTTAAAAAATCGTGACTCGGTTTGTGAGTGTTGTCTCGCAAAATGAGCACGATTTAGGCCAAAGCGGTGTGCAGTACCGCTTTTGGCCTAAGGGGGGGGCACCGGAGCCGAGCAGAGCTGAACATCGCCGATGACAGCGATCGGCGCTGTTCAGAAATGCACGGAAAGGCCAGAAGACAGCATGGTTGACCTCGGCAAATCTCGGGTAGAGGAAGTCTTTCCGAGGTTTGCCGAGGTCCTTTTCGGCCGTTTCCGAGGCTCTCCGGTGCCCCCCGCCTCTGGCCGCATGCGGTATTGCATCCCATTAAAGTCAATGCTGAATTAATTATTTTTGTTTCCATTGACTTCAATGGGGAAACTCGCTTTGATATGCAAGTACTTTGGATACGAGCATTCTCCTGGAACGGATTATGCTTGTAATCGGAGGTTCCACTGTATATTCTTTTGCTTGTTACCATTTTTTTATTTTTTTATCTAGTACTGTTCCTCCTGAAGAAGTGGTACATTTCCACAAAACATGTAGAGGATGTTCGTGTTAGTCGTGTTCGAAGACTAACTATACCTCATATGTTCCATCATGGAGTATATTCAGCATCAGTGTAACGTGTATTGTCACATTATATGGCTTTGTCTATAATTTTGTAAACCCTTGTTGTAAATTGTATCTGGATACCTTGTTTTTAATTCAATTTTTGTATCAATAAAATGCATACCCTTTACTTGATGTATAATCTGTCCAGGGTACCGAGATAGTCCATCTTCCGCTTGTTTTCTGCTTTGGAGACATTTAAGGGGAATAGTCTCCTTGCATCTATACTTCTACTAAACATCTCTAAAGGTACCTTTGTTGTCATTTTTAAGATAAGAGTTAAAGGGGTTGTAAACCCTCATGTTTTTTCACCTTAACGCATCCTATGGTTGAGTCCTACATTCGGCGTCTGGACTCGGGAGAGCACCCGCAAGGTAAATCCCCAGGAAAGCGCTTCTCCTAGGGGGTTATACGATGCAGAGGAGGAGCTACCAGCGCCACCGGGGGACCCCAGAAGTCGAGGATCGGGGCCACTCTGTGCAAAACGAACTGCACAATGGAGGTAAGTATGACATGTTTGTTATTTTAAAAAAAATAAAAAATGAAGCCTTACAATCACTTTAAGTTCTTCTTTGTATAGGATTAAAGAGTATGTCCAGCTATTTATTTATTTTTTTTACTTTTGTTTAGTTGGGGATGCAGTAAGGTAGGAGTGGAAACCCCATAGGGTTTTTCCTGTATTTGCAGTTTTGTTAGTTACTTTCCTGGTCCCCCAGACAGGGAGTGAGGGAAACTCTTCAGTCAGAAGGCAGTTGTCAGAACCAGGCCAATAAGCTGTGGATGGGGAAACAACATTGACAGCTGCCTTTTGGGTTAAGCCAAACAAGGGTTCAAACTGAACCTAGAGCCAAACCCAGAGAACCAGATAGCTGTAAAAACTTGACAGAAGTCATAATCCTTCTGTATTTTATCCAACACCAAATAACAGGTTGGGCTGTCCATACACTTCAAGCTTTGTACGGACACCCAGGTGCTTACAGTTACATGCATGTTCTGAATTCCTAGTTTTATAACTACATTTACTCCTTCACCTCTCTCCCATCAAAAAATGTCAAGGTCTAGGAGTGCAGAATATGAAGTTTCACAGTCAATTAGGCCCAAAAAACATCATATTCATAAGGTTTAACCTTTCACAGCTCTGGCAATCTTGGTCCAGCAGGAGGCAAGATAAAACCTTTCATAAACGGCAGCTAATTACCACATGGTGTGTAAAAAAAGTTATTCCTGGCCCCACTCCGCTGAATAGATCAATTCACTGCATTAAAATGATTTCATAATATCCTTTATTAATTATAACTATGTAAAGGAAGATCAACTTAAGGCGGCTTGAATTTCCTTCTTTCTTCTATCAAATAATTTTCGGACGAATTTCGCACCGTTAGTGGGCTGCAGCAACATCCAATTTTCGTGCGGCAATCAAATTTGAGAAATCCGACATGTTGGAAATTTTTTGAAAAACAAACGATTTTCTGATCAATGATGGGAGAATTGTGCGAGAAATGTAATAGAAAAAAAAATGCGCATGTGCAAGAAAAGAATATTCCCGAAGAGAAACGAATATTCCCGGAGAGAAAAGAATATTCCGGGCAACATGAAGGTTTGGTCGGCCAAATTTCGAAAATCAATGGTGTTGTGGAAAAATGTATTAATGTATGTTGTCAGATGTCCCGCCAATGTCAGTTTTGCTGTAATGCGCTCATCTGAGCGTATTTGCACATACAGACGTTGGTGGAAGATCTGTGGTGGGAAAATCTTCCTATGGAAGCAGCGATGTTTGCTCCATTTGGAGATGTTGTTTTACACCCCGTCAGGGGACTGGCCACCTCCTGACGGGGGGCGTTAAATGACTCCGAGCACACAGATCTGTGTCCACAAGAACAGTAGCATAACTATACGACAATTGTGGTCCATTGAGGCATAATTGTTGTATAGTTCCAGTCATTGGTACCAGTGCATGTCACTGATAGTCTATTTGAATGTATACATGTCTGTGATTGGTTATTATTGTATTGAATCCTTTAAGCTATATTTCTTGTGTTGTATTATGTGTGGGGCTCCTGTGAGCTCACTTCCTATGGAGGGTGGGGTCACATGTTGTGACATCACTTCCTCCTGAGTGTAATAAAAATGGTTGATGGGCGTTGGCTTGGCAGAGTTTGCTGGGATGCCTTGATGATAAGACCTGTGTGAGGATGCTTGCTTCTTGGAATGAATGATGGGACGAATGAACGGTGAGTGGAACTTAGCCTAAAGATAGCATTATTGCAAAAAGATGAAACTGAAGTGTGCTTAGGTAAGCACAGGAAATATAGGCTGTGTGCTCTGCAAAGAACCTGTATTTCCACGACAATGGTGGCATCATCGGATCAAAAAAAAAAAAAAACTTTCTGATATTGAAAAGAAAATTTGTTCAAAATTCGACCGTGTATGGCCTGCTTTACAGTACATCTGTATTATATGACATGCATATGGCAGCACAATGTCTAGACCCAGTAAGCTAGGGCAGTAATATCTGCAATACAATGTTCATTCAGATCCTAACAGTCAACTCAGATAAATTAAAATGTACACAACATTAGAGAACAATTTGTCTTTTTTGGTGGACTTTCCCTTTTAATGTCAAGTCTCCTGTACAACGTGCTTTTCACACAATCCACACCAAAGTACCGCATTCAAAAAGTTCATGTCAAAAGGGGAGACAAAAATAAACTTGTCACATGAAATTCACAAATGTTGCAGCTCGGTTGTGCTATTTTCAGTGGCAATACAGCAGACAATCTTTTACAGAATAATAACAATAAAAACCAAGATCATCATGTGGAAATGCAAGGGGGCAGGCAGGCCCAGCTCTGCCGATGATCCCAGCGTGATAATCAGAAATCTCGCCATCCCATATATCAGCTGATTTGTGAATATTGTTTTAGCTCCCAAGGCAACATCCAGTGAATGACTTGTTTGGCTGTCGTAAAAAGGGGGAATGAAGGAATAATATCTATCCTCAATCTTCGGAGCCTGTGTATTATGAATTCAATTGTAAAAGCTGTTTTTTCTTTGTTAAAACGAAACCGCAAAGATATGTATATATTTGTATGTACAGTATATCTACGGTGACTTGAAAACGTATTCATACCCCTTGACATTTTCCACATTTTGTCAAGTTACAACCAAAAACGTAAATGTATTTTATTGGGATTTTATGTCATAGATCAAAACAAAGTGGCACAATAAAATGAAAGAAAAATTATGAATGGTTTTATTTATTTTTACAAATCAATATGTGAAAAGTGTGTTGTGCATTTGCATTCAGCCCCCCCTGAGTTAATACTTTGTAGAACCCCCTTTCACTGCAATTACAGCTGCAAGTCTTTTTGGGGATGTCTCTACCAGCTTTGCACATCTAGAGAGTGAACTTTTTCCCCATTCTTCTTTGCAAAATAGCTCAAACTCTGTCACATTGGATGGAGAGCGTCTGTGAACAGCAATTTTCAAGTCTTGCCACAGATTCTCAATTGGATTCAGGTCTGGACTTTGACTGGGTCATTCTAACACATGAATATGCTTTGATCTAAACCATTCCATTGTAGCTCTGGCTGTATGTTTAGGGTCGTTTTTCTGCTAGAAGGTGAACCTCCTCCCCAGTCTCAAGTCTTTTGCAGACTCTAACAGGTTTTCTTCTAAGATTGCCCTGTATTTGGCTCCATCCATCTTCCCATCAACTCTGTGCAGCTTCCCTGTCCCTGCTGAAGAAAAGCATCCCCACAACATGATGCTGCCACCAACACGTTTCAACGCCGCTATTTTACCGTCGGATTTGCGGCGCATTTCGGCCGCTAGCGGGGCGCTTTTAACCCCTGTATGCGGCCGAGAAAGGGTTAAAACCGCCCGCAATGCACTGCTACAGCGGCGTATTGCCGGCGGTACGGCGGCACTGCCTATTGATTTCAATGGGCAGAAGTGCATTAGGAGCGGTGAGTTCACCGCTCCTAATGCGCTCCAAAGAAGCTGCTGGTAGGACTTTTTCTGACGCCCTGCCAGCGCACCGCTCCAGTGTGAAAGCCCTCGGGCTTTCACACTGGAGTGAATAGAGCAGCAGTTTAAGGGTGGATTGCAGGCGCTATTTTTAACGCTATAGCGCCTGCAAAACGCCCTCAGTGTGAAAGGGGTCTAATAGTTGTGCTGTGGACAGATTCTCCCACCTGAGCTGTGGATCTCTGCAGCTCCTCCAGAGTCACCATGGACCTCTTGTCTGCTTCTCTGATTAATGCCCGGCCTGTCAGTTTAGGTGGATGGCCATGTCTTGGTAGGTTTGCAGTTGTGCTATACTCTTTCCATTTTCAGATGATGGACTGAACAGAGCTCTGTGAGATCTTCAAAGCCTGGGATATTTTTTTAGAACCTATACCTGTTTTAAACATATCCAGAACTTTATCCCTGACCTGTCTGGTTTGTTCCTTGACCTTCATGATGCTGTTTGTTCACTAAGGTTCTCTAACAAACCTCGGAGGGCTTCACAGAACAGCTGTATTTTTACTGAGAATAAATTACACACAGGTGGACTCTATGGACTAATTAGGTGACTTCTGAAGGCAATTGGTTTTACTCGATTTTAGTTAGGTTATGAGAATAAAGAGGGCTGAATACAAATGCACGCCACACTTTTCAGATATTTATTTGAAAAAAAAAATTGAAAAACATTTTCCTTCTACTTCACAAATTATGTGCCACTTTGTGTTGATCTATCACATAAATTCCCAATAAAATACATTTACGTTTTTGGTTGTAATATGACAAAATGTGGAACATTTTAAGTGGTATGAATATTTTTTCAAGGCACTGTGTGTGTGTGTGTATATATATATATATATATATATATATATATATATATATATATATATATTCAATATTTTTGTATTATATTAAATGTATTTCAAGCCTCTGGTTCAACCAGTTCCCGACCGGCTCACGTCTTTTTATGAGGGCAGAATGGCACCCCTGTGCGAAACCCCGTACGGTTACGGGGTTCCCTTTAAGAACCGCCAAAATTATTATATATTGCAATAAAAAAAAAAAATTTTTAAATGATAAAGCACCTTTGTCGCAAAAGGATTGCAAACCGTTCCTTGTCACCCTTGAAAGTGGTTACACCCTTGTAGTAGTTGGTTTAAGGCGTTGTCCCTTTCCATTACCAGTTAGCTATATTGGAGGGGTTTATCTCCCACCCCACCAGTGTTGATAAGTGTACCAGCAACCAATGTTTATTTGTGATGTAATATTGAATATGAATTTTAACCGATTTTGAGACGAATATAAAAATATTGTAATTTTTACCGGTAATTGTGGTGCCAATAAAGTCTATTCTCTCATAACCCACCAAAGTATACTGAATTTGGGACGAGACATTGGTACATCTACCAATTTGTGTCCACAGTACCACGCTGTGCTGACATGTGAATTGATCCGCTCTCATCTGTCTTGGCTTTTTTTTTTGTGCATTTCAGAACTGGGAACACATGAACACTACTGGAATGAAAATGAGCACACAAGGAACTGACAAGCAAGTATAATACCGTAAAGTCTCTGGCATACTAGCATCGCAAGCTCAGGAAATTCTTCAAACTTCATGCTCGAGCCTAGTAAATCTTCCCTCGGTGTTGCAGCATTTAATGGGAATCACTAGGGTGTCTGGTACACGTGTACGTAGAGAGAACAAAGTGATTCTTCCACTTTAACACAGCGCTGTTCCATTTAAGGTGGAACATTATTTAAAAAAGCCAGCAGGAAGGTATGAATTGCTTGTCTCTTACCTAACCCCCATACAGAGTAATTCTATGCACAGCCTAAGGAAGATCCATTTCACATATCAGTAAAATCTATAGGCAACACTGCTTTCTGTCGCTTCTCTCTCTCTCGTTCGCTATCTCTCTCATGAGTTTGCTGTGTCACTGTGATTATAAAAGAGACAAAATAGGCAATGATTTTTCAAACAACAATTAAAACAGTCGTAATCTCTGCAAGACGCCTTGTTTAACTCATGTGGAGGAAGCTGTAATGAATGATGATGCCACAGTCTCTCTCTCTCTCTTGTGTAAAGTTTATATTTTTTCCTCTGCAGCTCGGCTCCACTAATTCTCTGTCTGCCCTCCATCTGACAATGAGATGCTGTAAGAGTACATAGGTACTCCATTACAATGCAGCAGAATGTTGTGCCGTGAAACAGAACTGTACTGGGATGCCGAGCCAATGGGATTGCACTGAAGCGGTGATGCAGTCACCTCCCTGTGCTGCACCTACATATGCACTAATCTCCGGAGACAGACAGAATCAGTTAACTAGGCCAATGCCACCATAATTGGAGCGATGCAGAATAACAAAGGGCTTTATTTCTTAAAGCAGAGGTTCACCCACATTTTTAAGTTTGCTGTCAGCAGTCCCTCTTAGCATAATTATAAAGAGAAGACTAATCTTTTTTTTTTTTTCTCTGCAGTTTTCTTTATTCTTATTTCTTTATTCCTACTTCCGGGATTTCCTCCCGCGGGAGTAGGCGTGTCCTTTGCTGGGCTATTATCCTGCAACGTCTCCTGGGAGCAAATTGTCCTGCTTCCCAGGAGTAATATAGTACCCCCTTCCTTTCAAATATCACGATAATATAATCGCCACGTGACTCGTCTACCCGGTCACGTGACGAGGGCGGATCTAATTCCGCCATTTTAAATAAGGGCACGCAGGTGTATTTTGCCCGTTCTGATGGCAACCAGGAAGTGTTGACGGCGCTGCTCGCCGTCAACACTGCGCATGCGCGAGATCCATCGATGAATGCCGGTATACAAGCATTCATCGCTACCCGGAAGAATATGCTTGTGGGCTTCAAGATGCCCACAAGCAAAATGGGAAATACAGGAAAAGATTTATAAAGTGTTTTTTATTCTCAAAACGGACGGGGGATGAAGTGAAGCGCAGGAGAAGTGAGTAATTAAAATGCATACATTGTAGCATAGAATGCATAGAAAAAAAAAAAGGTATGGACCGCGGAACCTCCGCTTTAAATAAGGGAAATTGTATTATTTGGAAGTGTTCTAATAACATTCACAACTGGGCATGAAAAAAACACCCAGGGAGGTATAGAAATAACCAACAATGGCAGCCCACTGCCATGCTTAATTTACTGGAGCCATAATGAGGCAATATAATTGCAGGCTGTATTTTTTATTTTTTTTTACAAAACAGGATATCAACATGCCAGCTTCATTATGAATATCTTTTGTTATGATCATGCCCTGAAGGTTCTACATATGTATGGATTTACAAAAGTCTATCATACATACTCATAGTATCTTTATGCATAATGGTGAACTCTTATTATGCAGTACTGGAATCTTTGGTTTGATCAAGGGACAATATCAGAATTGGTTTTATAGGTTTTCTCCCTGTATCCATGTAGGCTTTCTCCAGGCCAGGGTTTCAAAACTGTGCTATACATATTTGTTGGGGGAATTGAAACAATATAATGGAAGGGGTGAATCTTTAAATATAAAAAAAAAAATTGAAGCCGAAAAGTTTGCATGATTGAAACTGATTTCAAAGTGCAGACATGCAATTAGCATAGTCAGATCGGACTTTAATTCAGTGTTTTCATTGCATTGGCAAAAATCTCACTAGTTACAGCTAGCTTGTATATTTGTGACTTCCTGTTTTTCTACAAAAAACAGAACCCTAAAGCCGTGTACACACGATAGGTTTTTCCGATGAAAACAGTCCGATGGATTTTTTTCATCGGACAAACCGATCGTGTATGGGACCCATCGGTCTTTTTTCCATCCGTGTCAAAAAATAGAACATGTTTTAAATTTTTCCGATGGATAAAAAACCGATAGCAAATTCTGATCGTCTATGGGCAAGTCCATCGGTTAAAAAACCCACGCATGCTCAGATTGAATTATGAGACGGGAGCGCTCGTTCTGGTAAAACTAGCGTTCCTAATGGAGAGAGCACATTCGTCACGCTGTAATGGACTGAAAAGCACGGAGACTGAAAAGCGCGAATCGGCTCTCACCAAACTTTTACTAACACGCGGTAACACGAAATCAACAAAAGCAGCCCAAAGGGTGGCGCCATTAGATGTGAACTTCCCCTTTACAGTGCCGTCGTACGTGTTGTACGTCACGTCGTTTTGGTGCGGTCGGTTTTTTGACTGATGGTGTGTGGGCAAGACTGATGGAAAACAGTTTCATCGGATTTCCGATGGAAAAATCCATCAGATTAGAATCCATAGGATATCCGGTCGTGTGTACAGGGCTTTATTGTTTTTTTCCCAGTTGTTCTATTCCTAGCTACCCATCCAAGCTACTGATAGCTTTTGAGGTCATATTGGTACCTAATATGATCATGATTTCTACAGTCTAAAGCCTCGTACACATGACCGGTTTTCTCGGCAAGAAACAGCAAGAAAACAGCTGGGAGAGCTTTTTGCAGAGAAAATGCAGAAAAATTTATGGTTTCTCATTGAGAAAACTGCCGGGAATCTCGACGAGAAAAATAGAGAACCTGCTCTCTATTTTCTCGTCGGGATTCTCGTCGGCCTGTTTCCCGACGAGAAAACCGTGTATGTGTATGCTTACCTGTCTCCAGGTAAACCCGCGCATGCTCGATGAGATTTCGACGCATGCGCAAATGCATTCAAGGGTAGTGTAGGGTGAAGCAAGATGGCGGCAATGGCACCGAATGTGACGAGCGCATGCTCATCGTAGTCGATGACGTCACCGCGTTCTTGCCATTCAAAAGAATGGCGGTTCTTTTGAATGTGCGTGTGTACACAGGGCTTGGCAAGAAAATCTTGCCAGGAATCCCATTGAGAAAACCAAAGTTGTTTTTTTTTGACGGGATTCTTGCCCGTGTGTACAGGGCATTAGAAAGGGGCTATGGAGGACCATGTGGCCATAATGGGGTTGGTTAATAAGAAAGGTTACGAACCCTTGGAATAGGTGTTTTAGCTTTCAGGAACATATTTAATCTGTGGTTTAATTGGCTCTCATTGATTTCTTGGTATTTAGAACCTACAAATGCAGACATGTTTAAATTACTGTTAAAGGCTGCAATAGGGATGAGCGAATGTGCCTGGGTTTGGTTAGAGAAGAGTTTTGCAGACCTTTCTTTAAATTCGCTAACTTTGAGGTGAACTTCATTGAAATCTATAGGGGAGGGGGTGAATATTACTTTTGTAGTGCTACACCCCTATGAGCCGACTAAGTTAACCAGTTCTTTTCCAGATGGTAATGCAGAGGCAGCCGAGGCTCAGTGAAACATCTAGGGGATGTATTTTATGCTCTTTGGTGCTGTAGAAACTTGAATGGGGTGAGGGAAAGCATGGGCTACTCCAGGTGCACTGAACAACAAAAGGACACTTCTCCTTCTCTGGACACTAGGGCAAGAAAGGTAACTGATGTTAAGTTCCCACAGAGGCCATTCTTGACTGAACTATTTGCTGGGGCCTTCTGAAGATAGAAGAAACTGCATACAGTCGCTAGGGCTCTGCGTTCAGGTCGGTAGTCATAATGCCACAGGGTCACCGGATGTCTCCTTCTGATATACATCGGGCACTCTTCAGTGAGGGAGAAAACAAGGTTCCCAATACTGCAAGACAGGAGGATACCTGCTTCCATCTTCCACTGGGTACCCTCCAGCGAACTCTTCAAACCAGGACCTCGAACAAAACTCTTTAAATAGGCCTGCCAGCTGTGCCTCAGCTGGGGCCTTGTGAATATACAGCAATACTTTTCTAGCTCCCACAGGCAGGGGATGACTCCTGCAGAACTAGACTAAGGACCAGCTCAACTCCTGCTCCTCCGACTATTGACTCTCCAGCCACCTACTGGGCACAACTCCTCAGGAATTGGGTGGGTCATCAAAAATATTCAGTCTGCTCATCTGCCTTTGCTCCCACTGATTCCAGAACCCTCTAGAGTGCAGGGGTGGGGGGGGGGGATAATCAGACCAGCAACCTGTGAAACACTGAGCATGCCAAAGTAATCAACCACCGGTTGACTGGCTATAAACTAAATTTGCTTATACCTTAACCAGGAGGGTGCTACACCTTGTAATTCTGCCCATCAGTATGACTAATAAATAAGCTATTGTCAAGCAAATAGCATGGGAACTAACTATGTAAAAGGCAGCACTAAATCCTAAAAAAACTGTGAATAATAAATAATTATTGCACACAGCAAGTGAAGTAAACAAATTGTGTATCCAGTCTTAATATACGGACTAATATAATAATAATAATAATTATATATATATATATATATATATATATATATATATAATAATATTGACACAAGTGTTCCACAAAAAGCTGTATACAGTAATTAAATTGTTGAGCAATAATAAAATAGTGTACAGCATACTGTATATTATGTGTGTTTAGTATAACACATGTACATGTACAATGCTATAACAAACAAGAATTAATGTGTTAATTGAATACAAAATCAAAAGTGTGAAAAACGTCCAATTGATATGTGAAATCAAGTGACAAAACAAAAAGTTCTCCACTCCTGTGAAGATGCTTATCCAACGTGAGCCACACTTTCCCCATGTGAAGTGATGCACAGTGCCCATATAGTAGGACGCTTACCAAAACCCCATGATCCTCAATACCAGAGCAGTCATGACAAGCATGTTATGGTAAACCATCCAGCTCCACTCCTCTCCATCACTTCAGATGTCCAGCATTCCAGTCTCAGAGGTTATCTGACATGGTACCAGAGTAATGTGTAGAGTCTACTGGGGCACAGTACAATTAAAAAAGACTTTTTAAGACTATGTAAGCTCAAGAGAGAATCTGGAAACAATCATGGCATTGGGGTCCTTTCAGAGGTGGGAGGCATGGCCTACCATGGGCAAAGGAAGGCAAGCACTGACAGAGGGAACATGCACCAATTAAAAAAATGTGTCTTCTCTCCCTAGAGCATGGGTTCTCAACCTGTGGCCCTCCAGCTGTTGCAAAACTACAAGTCCCATGATACATCGCAAGGCTGTCAGTTAAACAAGCATGACTCCAAAAGGCAGAGGCATGATGGGACTTGAAGTTCTGCAACAGCTGGAGGGCCACAGGTTGAGCACCCATGCCCTAGAGCAGTGATGGCGAACCTTGGCACCCCAGATGTTTTGTAACTACATTTCCCATGATGCTTATGCACTCTGCAGTGTAGTTGAGCATCATGGGAAATGTAATTCCAAAACATCTGGGGTTCCAAGGTTCGCCATCACTGCCCTAGAGGATCCAAAATACACTAATGCAGTGTACACACGATCGGTTTTACCGATGAAAACAGTCCGATGGACTTTTTTCATCGGACAAACCGATCGTGTATGGGCCCCATCAGTCTTTTTTCCATCGGTGAGAAAAAATAGAACATGTTTTAAATTTATCCGATAGGAAAAAAACTGATAGTAAATTCCGATCGTCTGTGTGGAACTCCATCGGACAAAAAACCCACGCATGCTCAGAATCAAGTCGACGCATGCTCAGAAGCATTGAACTTCATTTTTCTCGGCTTGTCGGAGTGTTTTACGTCACAGCGTTTGGGACGGTCGGATTTTTGACTGATGGTGTGTAGGCAAGACTGATGGAAGTCAGCTTCATCGGATTAGAATCCATAGGAAATCCGATCGTGTGTACAGGGCTTAACAGTATGGTTTTTGTGAGCCCACCAATTTATACAAAGGGGACTTTCCTTTAATTTCCTTTAAATTATTGGCTGTTGTGACTCAGGAAAAGGCCAAGCACTGTATTATAGGTTGTTCCTTGTTTTTGGTGCCAAACTTTTTGGCCAAAAGTTCACAATTTGTGAACTTTGCAAATCCTGGGGATTTGTTGCGAACCCTAACCTCAATCGTAGTGGGTCAGACCTCTACTTAAAAAGAACAAGAACTTGCAAGAAATAGTTTTTCCTTTTTAAATATTATTGCATCTGGCTTTTCACCTGGAGTTCTATTATCTGCATAGAATGAAATGACTTCTGCACGTCATATCTGTTTCTCCCCCCCGCCCACCTTTTCCTTTAGAAGAACAATGAGTGGGATTATTAGCCATGACAATATCAGAAGTTTCTTTCCCGTCTTCCCTGGATGAAGGAGCTTGGCACTGCTCATTTGTCACATGACATCAGAAGACATTTGGCAGATACCTGTCTAATGAAGTGTACCAGAAATACGACACACGGAGGCTCCGGGGCATGGGCTACGAATCAGCCGGGATATTACAGCGAGCTACCCATCTATCTCTGTGCCCATCTACCTGTCCTTCTGTTTATCTGTGCAACGGTTTGTCTATTTGTCATCTCTCCTTCTGCTGCATTCCGAATTCTGATTACCTTTTGCTCTCTGCGTTACAGAGAATTGTTTATCTATTGTCAGTGGCTTAAAGAAAATCTGTGACCTGAAAAGGAACACCGGCAGGTACAGAAAATTTGCTAATTAGACAAAGTAACATAGTTCTCCTGAGATTGTGTCCAGCTTAAAGAGCAACAAATTGAATCAACCACTGCTCTCCCCCCTTTTCCTAAAAAGAAAAAAAAAAAAAATAGTTATTTTGTAAAACAGCAAAACATTATTTTTACCTGTATATAAATAGGATGAAAGCCATAACAGAACTGAGATTGCCTTTAAAATGTCACAGTATCAAAATGCAGTAAAAAACATGGAAAGTTAATAGCTTTGGCTTTAAAAATACCAAGAAAGGATATTTTTTCTCTTATTGTAGCTTTTGTAAACAGGTCCCTGTAACATTCCTCAACTTCATAGACTTAGTGAATACACCAAGAATGTATCCAAGTAAGTATGTACATGTGTATGTAGGCAGGTGCAGTCTATTTTCTCTACAGTAGGTGGCGCTTGATCTCAAGGGCATTGCAGCTGGAGGGGAAGTTAAAGTGTTTGTTAACCCGAAAAAAATATATAGATCCTGGTCCCTTAACCACTTCTCTACTGGGCACGAAAACCCCCTTCCATTGTTTTTGCAGATCTCCTGCAGACTATTAGTATCTATTGAATTTTCTCATCAGATCTGCAGACTATAAGCATCTATTTCATTTTTTTTGCAGGTCTCCTGCAAACTATTAGCAGCCATTTCCCTAGTCTAGTCTATTTCTAGTCTATTTTCTATATATATTCTAATCTTTTCTTATTGGAATTTGAATTCATTCTATACGAAATTCGAATGTCGGAACATGGTCTTTTGTATTCGGTTGGAATAATTTTGAATCCGGTAGAAATATTATCGAATTTGGTTGAAATATTAACGAATGCGGATGAAATATGATCGAATCCGGTAGAAATATTTTCGAATTTGGTTGAAATATTTTCGAATGCGACCGATTTTTCGAATTCCAATTAGAAAAGATTAGAATAGAAATAGAAAATAGACTAGAAAAACAATAGAACAGAATAGAATAAAATATAATATATATATTGTATTTTATTCTATTCTGTTCTATTGTTTTTCTATTTGATTCTTTTAAATATTTTCGATTCTATTCTAATTGTTTAGATACTATCTATTTCTTTTTTTTTTTTTTACAGATTACTATTTGTTTCGGAGGATGAGACCTGCAAAAAAAAAAAAAAAATGAAATAGATGTTAATATACTGCAGGAGATCTGATGGAAATAAATAGTAATCTGGAAAAAATCCGATTGAAATATTATCGAATCCGGTTGAAATTTTTTCGAATTCGGTTGAAATATTTTCAAATCCGGTTTAAATAGTTTTGAATGCGGTTGCAATAATTTCGAATCATGTTGAAATAATTTCGAATCCGGTACAAATATTTTCGAATTCGATTGAAATATTTTCGAATGCGACCGATTTTTCGAATTCGGTCAAAAACTAAACGAAATCCGAAAACGAATTTAACTAATTTAACGAATCTAACTAAACAAAATTAATTAATTAACAAATTAAAACGAAACAAAACAAATGTTTTCCTTTTGCACATGTCTATTTGTGCTGTGTAATCTGCCCCCCTCTAAACTGTAAAAAAAAAAAGGCCTTGAACCTGGCACTTCCTGTATCCCCTCTCTATACTGACCACGAAAATCAGGGCTGCTCAGCCCTGACCACCGTGGTCAGAGTGCATCCCTGCATCATACGCTGCTGTCCCCTTAGGTCTTCTCTCTCCCCTTCACCCCCCTCTCCCTGCCTGTCATCTCCCTTTCTGTGTCTGTCTCCACCCCACCCCGCCCCGCCACTATTCCTAAAAAAAAAAAAAAAAAAAGTACAATTGTCACAGCCAGCCCCTCTATTAGAGGCTGGCATAGCACACTATGTAAGTAGTTTTAAAAAACGAGCGTTCTAAATACCGAATTTGAGCTGTCTTCAGGCCAGTCACGTGACTCGCGGCCACTTTACAGCTACAAGACAGAGGTTCTGCGGAGGAGACGTGCGGCCACGTGATCTCCCCGGCTGACGTCAGTAGACATTCATCGATGCTGTAAAGCGGCCGCAAGTCATGTGACCGGCCCATAGACAGCTCAAATTTGGTATTTAGAACCCTAGTTTTTAAAACTACTTACATAGTGTGCTATGCCAGCCTCTAATAGATGGGCTGGCATAGTCTTATAAAAAAGGGTTAACAAACCCTTTAAGAGGAATATGGTTCCTCTATGGTTTCCTGGGTCACTGGGGAAGCTATCCGATTGGATGCTGCCACCCCATGTGACTCTGGCAGCCATCTTGGGTCAGCCAGAGCCTATTTAACCACTTCATTACCCAGCCATAGTCATATGACGTCCACAGATGGGATCTCCCATCCTGAGTGGGCGTCATATGACGTCCTTGACTTTGTGGGGGGATATCTGAAGGATGCCTGCAGCTAGAGGCATCATTCAGATATCCTTCTTTTCAGCCGGCGATATTGCGCACGATAAGAATGATCATAGCAGCAGTTCCACTGCTTGATCGTTCTTATATGCGACGGGAGGGGACATCCCCCCCCTCCCGCCGCCATCCGGTGCTTCTCCGGGCTCTCCCGTGCCATCGGGGGCCCGGAGAAAGATTCCTCCGGTGCCGGATGACGAGCATAGGGATTTCCGGTGACCAGATGGTCACCAGTCATCTCTATGACCGTCGGAGGACCGGGCGCGACGTTATGACGTCACGCCGGGTTCCTGGAAGTAAACAAAGCCGCGATTGCGGCTAGTAAGCATGAGATCGGTGATTTTTTTTTTTGACCCCGCATCTCTCCATAAAGAGGACCTGTCACACACCATTCCTATTACAAGGGATGTTTACTTTCTTTGTAATAGGAATAAAAGTGATCAAAAAATAAAAATGTAAAAAAAAGTGTAAAAATAAAAAAAATTAAGTAAAATAATAATAAAAAAAAAATAATAAAAAAAATTAAAATGCTCCTGTAGCTCGCGCTCAGAAGCGAACGCACATGTAAGTCCCGCCCACATATGTAAACGCCGTTCAAACTACATATGTGAGGTATTGCCGGGTGCGTTACAGCATGTGCAACAATTCTAGCACTAGACCTTCTCTGTAACTCTAAACTGGTAACCTGTAAAAAATTTCAAACGTCGCCTATGGAGATTTTTAAGTACCGAAGTTTGGCGCAATTCCATGAGTGTGCGCAATTTAAAGCGTGACATGTTAGGTATCTATTTACTCGGCGTAACATCATCTTTCATATTTTACAAAAAATTTGGGCTAACTTTACTGCTTTGTTATTTTTTAATTCATGAAACCATTTTTTTTTTAAAAAAGGCGTTTGAAAAATTATTGCGCAAATACCATGCAAGATAAAAAGTTGCCATGACTGTCATTTTATTCCTTAGGGTGTCTGCTAAAAAAACATATATAATGTTTGGGGGTTCTGAGTAATTTTCTAGCAAAAGAATGATGATTTGTACATGTAGGAGAGAAGTGCCAGAATAGGTTCGGTATTGAGGTGGTATAAAAGCCCGGTATTGAAGTAGTTAAAGAGGAGCTCTGGGCAATTTTTTTTTTAAAGTCAGCAGGTTCAAATACTGTAGCTGATAACTTTTAATATAAGGACACTTACCTGTCCAGGGATCCAGTGATGTCAGCAACAGAGCCAATTTTTAAATCGTCTTTGGGTGCAGGCGCTGGCATCTTCACTAGGGATGAGCTCGGTGTTCGAGTCGAACATACGTTCGACTCGAACATCGGCTGTTCGATCGTTCGACGAAGATCGAACGATTTGGGCCGTTCGCGCCTAATTCGAGTGACGCGAACAGCCCACAATGCACTACGCCATCGCAGTGTCATCCAGGCGCTGTGATTGGCCAAGCATGCACTGTGACCCCGCATGCTTGGCCAATCACAGCGCCGGCAGCGAGGAGAGCAATGATTGGCCACAGGCAGGATGCCTGTGGCCAATTATTGCTGAGGGTGTTTAGTACACGCCCCACACTATAAAAGGCCGCCAGCACGGCGGCCTAGTGTAGTGTGTTCCGGAGCAGGGAAAGAGAAGCATAGGCAGGGACAGTGACATTTTTTTTTTCTTGCTTAACCTGGATTCCTTTAGTTTAGGGAAAGAGAAGGATAGGTAGGGAGAGTGTCAGTGTGTTTTACTGTGCGAATCCTTGTTTCTAGGGACAGGGAAGGACAGTGAGGGAAATTCTCCTTGTGCTATAGTGTGCTAAAGCATTGATCATCAACCATCTTTAAAAAAACATTTTTTCTAGGGACAGAAAACTATAGGTAGGAAGAGTGTCAGTTTCTTTCACTGTGATAATCCTTGTTTCTAGGGACAGGGAAGGACAGTGAGGGAAATTCTCCTTGTGCTATAGTGTGCTAAAGCATTGATCATCAACCATCTTTAAAAAAACATTTTTTCTAGGGACAGAAAACTATAGGTAGGAAGAGTGTCAGTTTCTTTCACTGTGATAATCCTTGTTTCTAGGGACAGGGAAGGACAGTGAGGGAAATTCTCCTTGTGCTATAGTGTGCTAAAGCATTGATCATCAACCGTCTTTAAAAAAACATTTTTTCTAGGAACAGAAAACTATAGGTAGGAAGAGTGTCAGTTTCTTTCACTGTGATAATCCTTGTTTCTAGGGACAGGGAAGGACAGTGAGGGAAATTCTCCTTGTGCTATAGTGTGCTAAAGCATTGATCATCAACCATCTTTAAAAAAACATTTTTTCTAGGGACAGAAAACTATAGGTAGGAAGAGTGTCAGTTTCTTTCACTGTGATAATCCTTGTTTCTAGGGACAGGGAAGGACAGTGAGGGGAAATTCTCCTTGTGCTATACTGTGCTAAAGCATTACTCATCAACCATCTTTGAAATCCTTGTTTTTTGGACAGTCAGGGAAATTGTCGTTGTGCTATTCTGTGCGAAAGCAATCATCCTCAACCATATTTAGAAATCCTTAAGTAAAGGGACAGAGAAGGACACCTGAAGGTAGCCCTTATTGCTTTTTTCCCATCTCCCTGCAGGCCATCTATTAGAATGTCTGGAAGGCAAACAAGGAGAGGCAGACAGTCAGGAGGCAATAAAAGAGTGCAAGCAGGCTCTGTGTCTGGGGGCAACAGTGTTGGTCGTGGACGCGGTGCATTGTCATCAGCACATGGCCATGGGACACGCTTGTCCTTCTTTTCGGCAGCTGGACATGTTGAGCCACATCATGCCGAAGACTTGGTAGAGTGGATGACCAAGCCCTCCTCCTCCTCCTCATCCTCTCTCACCCAGGCTCAGGGTACTGGCAAAGCAGCTGCCAAAGCGTCCTCTTCCCTGGTATCAATGTCAGACTCATCATCAGTCACTCCTTCCCTAGACCCACCATGTCCTCCTCCTGAGGAGTCCCCCGAACTGTTTGAGCACAGTGTTGGGTACATGCTCCAGGAGGATGCCCAGCGTTTCGAAGGGTCTGATGATGAAACCCAGCTACAGGAAGGCAGTAGCGTGAGAGCAGACAGAGGGGATGCTCAAGAAGGACACCAATCTGGCAGTCATGTTCCAGCAGCTGCAGCATACTGCCAGATTGGCTCCAGTGATGAGGAGGGAGGGGATGATGAGGTCACTGACTCCACGTGGGTGCCTAATAGGAGAGAGGAGGAGGAGGAGGATGAGGAGGAGGCACATCTCCAACGAGGCAGGATGCCCTTTGGTGGCCAGCGAAAGGGCAGTACACCGACGGAATCACACCGCAGAGCTCCGCCTGTGCAGGGCGCTGCCTCTGCCCGTCATTCAAAAAGTTCTTTGGTGTGGGCCTTTTTTGAGGCTAGTGCATCAGATCGCACAGCTGCTGTTTGCAACATATGTCTCAAACGTATATCGCGTGGCCAAAACATCAGCCGCTTGGGTACCACATGCCTGACCAGACATATGTTGACCTGCCATGCAGCTCGTTGGCAAGCCTACCTCAAAGACCCACACCAAAGAACAAAGCGGACCTCTCCTTGCACCGCATCAGCTGGGATCTCCAACCCCACTATAACTTCAGTCCTCTCTGAAACATGCACTGAGAGGAATGAAGGTGTAGAATTAGGTGTGTCACAGCCAAGTAGTTGCGGCCACTCTGCTAGCAGTACACCGACGTCCGATTCTAGCAGGCAAATTTCCCTGCCCCAGCTGCTGGACCGTCGAAAGAAGTTCACTCCCAGCCATCCACATGCCCAGCGGTTGAATGCTAGCTTGGCTAAATTGCTAGCGCTTCAACTGCTGCCTTTTCAGTTGGTAGACTCGGCCCCCTTCCGTGAGTTTGTGCAATGTGCGGTTCCTCAGTGGCAGGTTCCCAAACGCCACTTTTTCTCACGGAAGGCTATTCCGGCTCTCTACCGGCATGTGGAAGGCAATGTCTTGGCCTCGCTGGACAGGGCTGTCAGCGGTAAGGTGCATATTACCGCTGACTCATGGTCCAGCAGGCATGGACAGGGACGTTACCTTTCTTTCACGGCCCATTGGGTCACTCTTTTGGCAGCTGGGAAGGATGCAGGACAAGGTGCAGTAGTGTTGGAGGTTGTTCCACCGCCACGCCTCCAAAATGCTACTACTGGTTGTGACACACCTCTCTCCTCCACCCCCTCCTCTTCTTCTTCCTCCATGGCCTCTTCCTGTGCTTTGTCCTCTGAACCAGCGGTGCTCCGTAGCCGTTCAAGGGGCTACGCAAGTACGCAGGCAAAAAGATGCCATGCCGTGCTTGCGCTGGTGTGTTTGGGGGACAGAAGCCACACTGGGGCAGAGGTCCTGTCTGCTCTGCAGGGCCAGGCCAAGAGGTGGTTGACGCCACGCCAGCTTAAGCCAGGAATGGTGGTTTGCGACAATGGCACCAACCTCCTCTCCGCCCTCCGACAGGGACAACTGACCCATGTGCCCTGTGTGGCTCACGTCCTTAACCTGGTGGTGCAGCGGTTCTTGGGCAGGTACCCGGGCTTACAGGATGTCCTGAGGCAGGCCAGGAAAGTCTGTGTGCATTTCCGCAGATCTTATAATGCCAGTGCTCGCCTGGCTGAGCTGCAAAAGGAGTTGAACCTGCCCAAGAACCGCCTTATATGTGACATGCCCACCAGGTGGAACTCAACGTTGGCCATGCTGCAGCGGCTGCACACGCAGCAGAGGGCCATCAATGAGTACCTGTGCGACTACGGCACCAGGACAGGGTCAGGGGAGCTTGGTTTTTTTCTCCACGCCAGTGGGGCATGATCAGGGATGCATGCACTGTCCTGGCACCATTTGAGGAGGCCACGAGGATGGTGAGCAGTGACAGTGCATGCATCAGTGACACTGTACCTCTTGTCCACCTGTTGGAGCACACGCTGCGTGGAATAATGGACAGGGCACTTGAGGCAGAACAGAGGCAGGAAGAGGAGGACTTCCTTGCCTCTCAAGGCCCCCTTTACCCAGACAGTGTTCCTTCTGTCCCACCCATCGCACAGGAAGAGGAGGAGGAGGAGGAGGAGGAGGAGGAGGAGGAGGAGGATTGTGTCAGCATGGAGGTGGAGGCTGGCACTCAGCATCATCAGCAGCAGTCTTTTAGGGATGATTTACAGTCCCAAGAAACCAGTGGACTTGTACGTGGCTGGGAGGAGGTGGCTGCGGATCATGTCGTCCTTAGTGACCCAGAGGACTCCGGACCGAATGCCTCAGCAAACCTACGCTGCATGGCCTCCCTGATCCTGCAAAGTCTGCGGAAGGATCCTCGTATTCTTCGGATCAAGGAGAGGGACCATTACTGGCTGGCCACTCTCCTTGATCCACGGTACAAGGGTAAGGTTGCGGACCTTATGTTACCGTCGCAGAGGGAGCAGAGGATGAGACAACTCCGGGAGGCCTTGCAGAAAGGTCTGTGCAACGCGTTCCCAGAGACTGGGAGGTTACAAACTCCTGGTCCTGGACAACGAGTTGCTGAGGCTTCGGCCAGTCAAAGAAGGAGCGGTGGGGAAGGTGGCCGTCTGACCGATGCGTTCAGACAATTCTTTAGTCCGCAGCCCCAAAGTATGATCGGTTCCAGCAACCATCGCCAGCGTCTGATAAACATGGTGCAGGAATATCTAGGGGCAAGGTCAGACTTGGACACCTTCCCCACCGAAAATCCTCTGGCTTACTGGGTCTTGAGGATGGATCACTGGCCAGAGCTTGCACAGTATGCAATTGAGCTACTGGCCTGTCCTGCATCCAGCGTTCTTTCGGAACGCACATTCAGTGCTGCTGGAGGATTTGTCACGGATCACAGGGTGCGCCTGTCCACCGACTCGTTTGATCGACTGACTTTCATCAAGATGAACCAGTCTTGGATCACCACCAGCTACCACACACCTGATGCTGATATAACAGACTAATTGATATTAACATGTCACATCCCTTCAAGACTGATGCTGATGCTGAGTGCCTGTGCTGTTATGTTGACTGGCTATCCTCCTCCTCCGAGTCCTCAATGATACGATTGATGATGATAGCTTGGAAGATCATTTTTGTTTATGGGTGCCGCCACCAGTGGCTAAGGCCCAATTTTTCAGCCCCTGTTTAACAGGGGCGTGTAATTACAATTTTTTTAGCAATAATTTGCCATAGGGCTCATTGCTGTGCTCCAAGTACAGTATCTGTGAGGGGTTGGAGTGTTGTGCCACCAGTGCCTAAGGCCCAATTTTTCAGCCCCTGTTTAACAGGGGCGTGTCATTACAATTTTTGAAGCAATACTTTGCAACAGGGCTCATTGCTGTGCTCCAAGTACAGTATCTGTGAGGGGTTGTAGTGTTGTGCCACCAGTGCCTAAGGCCCAATTTTTCAGCCCCTGTTCAACAGTGGCATGTAATTACAATTCTTGATCTAATAATTCACAGCAGGGCCCATTGCTGCACCCACCAAGAGTAACTCTGAGGGCTTACAGTGTTGTGGCAACGCCACCACCACCACCACCACGAAAGGCCCAATTTTTCAGCCCCTGTTCAAAAGGGGCATGTAATTACAATTCTTGATCTAATAATTCACAGCAGGGCCCATTCCTGCACCCACCAAGAGTAACTCTGAGGGCTTACAGTGTTGTGGCAACACCACCACCACCACCACCACGAAAGGCCCAATTTTTCAGCCCCTGTTCAACAGGGGCATGCAATTACAATTCTTGATCTAATAATTCACAGCAGGGCCCATTGCTGCACCCACCAAGAGTAACTGTCAGGGCTTACAGTGTTGTGGCACCAGCACCACCATCAAAGGCCCAATTTTTACTACCACTGTTCAACAATTATATGTAATTAAAATTCCTGATATAATAGTTGACAGCAGGGCGTTCCAGCACCAACCAAGAGTAACTGTGAGTGCTTACAGTGTTGTGCCAACACCAACAACTAAGGGGCCTATTTCTGCAGAGTATATACGGCAGGTCCCTACTTTCAAACATCCAACTTACAAACGACTCCTACTTGCAAACGCAAGAAGACAACAGGAAGTGAGAGGAAATCTACCCCTTGGAAGGAAAATTCTCTCCTGTAAGAATTAATATGGGAGAAAGGTGTCTCCTCTGTACTGATGCTTTATCACCAATCCTTGTTTCAAGAAAAACACCACATTTCAAAAACAGTTGTCATTGGGACGGAAAGTGAGGTGAAATGTTCTGAACAGGGGCACAGACAGCAAAACAAATGTTACAGGGGTGATAACCCTTACCTATGTTTTCCAAAAAGTTTAAAAATAGATTTTTGGGCTGGAGCTACACTTAAACAATGTACCTGTTCAAAATTACAAACAGATTCTACATAAGAACAAACCTACAGTCCCTGTCTTGTATGCACCGCCTGTATACGGCTGTTCAGAGTATATAGGGCCTTTTTTATTTTATGTGCGGGGTTCCCCTTAATATCCATACAAGACCCAAAGGGGCTGGTAATGGGCTGGGGTAGGGGGGGGGGGGGTCATGGGGTAGCTATGCCATTTTTCTTAAAGATTTTCATCCATATTACCGGGACCAGACATTACATTAAAGCCGCAAGCAGTTTTAAATGGCTTTTTTTTCCTTTAGAAGTGTCATTTTGTGCAGGGACAGTTCTAAACACGGGAAACACGTGGCACTTCACAGGCATACTTTAGACACCCCCCAGGTACGATATTTAAAGGAATATTTGACTCTTTTTTTTTTTACTTTATGCATCATTAAAATGACTGCTCCCGAAAAACGACCGTTTTTAAAACTTCTTTTTGCATTGATACATGTCCCCTGGTGCAGAACCCGGGTTCCCAAACCCTTTTTAGGACAATAACATGCATAATAGTCGTTATAATTAGCACTTTAGAATTCGAACGTTCGCATCCATTGTATTTAATAGGGTTCTAATGTTCGTACGAACTTTCGGTCCGTTCGCGGGTTCTGGTGCGAACCGAACCCGGGGGTGTTCGGCTCATCACTAATCTTCACTAAGGAAACAAGAAGTGAAGCCTTCAGCAGGCTTCACTGCTGGTTTCTTACTGCACATGCACAAGTCGTGCTGCATTTTCTGAATGGTCCCACCATCTTCTGGGACCTGTATGTGTCCCAGAATGCAGCAGGGGGAAGGGGAAGGGGGTCGGAAATACTCGATCTTACCTGGAAGTGGGAGTGAGTACCTGTCAAAACTAGATCATAGCTCCTCCCCAAAAAGTGCCAAATATGGCAGTGGAGGGGGGGGGGGGGTTGCGAACGGTTCCCCTTTTGGGTGGAGCTCTGCTTTAAGGCCCTGGCTCCCAGGCTTGGTGCGTATTTCACGTTTGGGTAGTGTAGGGATAGGTTGCCCATCTGACAGGGACAGTGATTAGCAACAGGGAGTAGGGACAGGATAGGGACACAGCATCCTTCCTGGACCCCTCCCCATTTAGGTACGGACTGGCCAGGCTGCATTACACCTCTCAAAACAGACGCTGTCGGCATGCCCTAGACCTGCTCTGCTACACTTCGCTGTTGCATTCTCTGGACATTACCAGTTGGGCACCTTCCTGCCATACTTGTTGTCAGTTGCGGAGCTTTAACCTAAATACAAGTTCTGTCCTCTGCAACCGGACCCTGAGTGTTTACTCTCACCGCACCACGCTGCACCTCCCCATATGTATGTATGCATGTAAGTATCCAAGCAAGTATAAGCGATATGTAAGTATGTACCAAGCTGTATCCACTATGGACTGCCAGGGAGTTGTTTGCCAGGAAGGAGAAGAAGAATGAGAGCCACGCCATGGTTTCAGTCCATGGAACACTCATCCCATTGAAGTTATGCAATGAAATCTTTATATATAACAAAGCATATCGAGGGTTCAAAGGTGCCCACTTCATCAGGGCTTGAAATTCTGATTGGCATCAAAACAAGGCTGAGGGGGATGGGAGGGTACCAAAAATGGTTAAAAAATAATATAATGGTTAAAAGACACACTCCTCAGCTGCTGGCTGTTGCAGCGATTTTGTTGGCGGAAAGTTGTTTGGCAGCCTTAAACAATAATAGTGTATTTTTAAATCTGGCAGTCTTAAACATTACTAAGGTAATTTTAGATCTGGGAGACTTAAACATTATTTATGTATTTTAAATCAACCATTCTATGTAATTCATGTTCGCATTTCATGTTTTCACAACTTTCGAAAATTCCACTTTGTAAAGGAATGAAAAAAATCCATGTTATTTGAAGAAGAGCACAAAGATAACATCCGTCACATTTTATATCAAACCCATACTTCTTGATACACATGTTCTCTGCTCTCTGTTCCCATATGGCTAGTCAGCATTTACAACTAAAGAAAATTCAGCTGTGGAACTGGTTGTACCATTTCCCGACAAAAATTTCTGGGTCAGATGCAATGAAGAATGGAGAAAGTAGTTAAAAAAAAAAAATGTAAAGAAAATTGTTGATACACGAAGAAAAGAATGTGAATCTAACAAGTGAAGCATTCTGGGAAGACCTGAGCTAGAAACAAGTGCATCTCGGAGGCCTAATTTATACAGAGCAACTTTAAACTTTCCAGCAATTTCTTCAATAATGAAAAACAACATTGTTAGATCTCTCTGGGGGAGAAACGTACATGAAAGCCATGCTGGCATTAAAACTTCGCACTGAAACATTTCACCTACGAAGGAGAAAGTAAACAATCCAAAAAGAGAAAAGAGAGAGGGAAAAACCAAGAAAAAAAAAAAATCAAGGAGGAACAAATAACCTTATATTCAATTAATTTAATGAATGATGACATAACTTGCCTCTATAAAAAACAATAAAAAGACATTAGTCTTGTTTCCAAAGACAAAACATTACTCTGTAGGAACCTCCGGGGGGGAATTTCAGGACCGCCAACATATGAAGCGAGAGTTTTATTATGCTAAAATGAGTCAATTACAAATGACAGTAGGAGCGCAGAAAATGATTACACTGGCTTAACTCCATGCTTGCTGGTAAGAAAATGTTGGATACATGAGTATTACCAATCTACTGCTGGATGGAATGAGGAGCCTACTTGGGTGATAGTTGACCTGACACATTCCACAGCGGCTGCTCATAAGGGATCGCATGGACCAACTTAAAACAGAACTAAACCCTTTGATTTAACTGTTTCCCAAAACAGTTACAATTAAGGCATGCCATGAATGACAACTGTCACAGTTGCTTGTGCTCTAAACTGAAATGCCAAGCCATCAAATAGCTGGTGTTATAACTGATCACATGGTGCAGCACCATGGCAACTGCCTCAAACAGAGGCTAAGATGGCAGCTCCCATGGCTGTAAAGGATAGATGGGCTAGTTGCACTTGCCAGACCATATGACTCAATCAGAGTGTCAACTGATTGGTTGGAGCTCTGCTTTAAGGCCCAGGCTTGGTGCCTATTTTGCGTTTGGGTAGTGTAGGGACAGGATGCCCATCTGACAGGGATAGTGATTAGCAGCAGGGAGTAGGGACAGGATAGGGACACACCATCCTTCCTGGACACCTCCCCATTTGGGTACGGACTGGCCAGGCCGCATTCCACCTCTCAAGACAGACGCTGTCGGCATGCCCTAGACCTGCTCTGCTACACTTCGCTGTTGCATTCTGTGA
Source organism: Rana muscosa (assembly GCA_029206835.1). Lineage (NCBI taxonomy): Eukaryota > Metazoa > Chordata > Amphibia > Anura > Ranidae > Rana > Rana muscosa. Next base: position 289,361,852 of record CM055128.1, on the reverse strand, counting down.
GCATTCCCAGTTGGGCACCTTCCCAACCTTGCGGAACTTTAACATAAATAAGTTCTGTTCTCTGCAACCGGACTGAGTGTTTACTCTCACCGCACCACACTGCACCTCCCCATATGTATTTATGCATGTAAGTATCCAAGCAAGTATGTATGCGATATGGATGATGCCCTTTTATATCTGAATGACGCAGGCCCATCCCTGACTGCTGCCCTGGAGCTCTTTGATAAATTTGGGTCCCTGTCGGGTATCCGTATCAACTGGTCAAAGTCGTCCTTTTTCCCCTCGATGATCAGACACCGGCTCCATCTAATCCCACACTGTTGCAATGGGTTGAAGAATTTAGATATCTTGGGGTGCAAATTGCTCGGACTCCTTCCCAATACTATACACTCAATATACTCCCCTTACTCCGGCTTCTGAAGGAACGGTGTCAATCCTGGTCTGGCCTTCCGCTGAACTTGATTGGGCATATAAATATCTTAAAGATGGTTATCTTACCCAAAGTCACTTATCTGTTTCGGAACAGCCCGATATGGATTCCGGCGACCTTCTTTCGGGAGGTGGACAAGTGTATTATTTCCTTTATCTGGAATGGGGGCGTGCCACGCCTAGCGAAGGCCACTCTACAATCCCCAACTCACCTGGGGGGCCTGGCCCTTCCAAATTTGCGGGTCTATTACTGGGCAGCTATGCTGGTCACTGTGTACTGGTGGTTTGGGGCTCGACGTTCCAATTCGGCGGTCTGTGTGGAGGCGACCCGGCTGGGCTCCCTGCAGGCGCTCCAAAATTTTGCATATAGAGGTCCGAAAGCTTATCTGGACCTGCCGACCCCGACTAGAGCGACACTTAGGGTGTGAGCGGTAGCACGGCGCAGATTCTACCAGGCGGGGCGCTGGTCTCCGGTCCAGCCCCTCTGGGGGAATCCTAATTTGTCTCACTTTCGAACCATACCGGATCGTCAGGTGTGGGCGAGATACGGCATTAAGACCTTGAGAGATATTATGCCTGCAGGAGTCTTGCTGACCTTTTCCCGACTGACCCAGATCTATGGTCTACCCGGCTGGATGTACTTTCGATACGCCCAACTTCGTCACGCTGCTAGGGCCCAATTTCCCTCACCCCCGTGTCTTCAATTAGACCCGGTGGAGGACATATTGTCGTGCGATGACCTAAAGAAGCCTCTCTCTGCACTGTATAGCACCCTGCTTCCCATTGACTCCCTCAAGATGAATAGGCTCTGGGAGGCCTGGAAGGTGGACATACCAGCACTGGAAAGGGAGGACTGGGAGGACTGTTTAGAGAGGGGCCCCAAGCTGGTTGTCTCTGCAGGTGACAAACTTATACAAACCAAATTCCTCCATAGGGTTTACTTTACCCCGGTGCGGTTATCCAGAATATACCCGGATAGAGACCCGATATGCCCACGGTGTCGGACAACCCAGGGCACCTATATCCACATGTTCTGGACATGTCCTGCTCTGGTGTCCTTCTGGTCAGGGGTATTTGAACAGTTGAATGTCCGTTTGGAGCTGGCTGTCCCTATGACGCCTGAACTAGTCTTGCTGGGTGTCAATGATGATGAACAAAGGTCCCATCATAGTAAACTGTTGATCGCTTATCTTCTTTTCTATGCCAAAAAGGAAATCTTATGTAAGTGGACTTCCCCCACCCCTCCTTCTGTCTCTTCCTGGGAGGGTAAAATTAACGCGGCTCTGCCTCTTTATAAATTGACTTACATTAGTCGTGGATGTCCCTGGAAGTATGACAAGGTCTGGTTGGCCTGGACATCATTCTGAGGCCCTGGATATACCTGAATGTGGTCCCCTTCCTCCTTGTTTGCCCCCCGCCCCCCCTCCCCGATTTCCCTCCCTCCCCCCCCTTTCTAGTCCTCACCTTTCTCTGCCCCCTCCTTTCCCCCCCCTCTCTTTCTCCCTCTCCTTCCTCCCTCCACACTACCCCCCCCCCTGAGGTGATGTGTCCAGGACGATCTGTCTTTTCTATGTCTCCTTCAAATACGAGTCTACTTCCCCTGTTACTTAAAAAAAATATATATTTTTGTTCTCTGTATGCAACTTTGTGTTTGCAAAATGTTTTGCTTTACTGGATTCAATGCTGAGTTGGAATGATATACAAACATGTACTGTAGTAACTGATAGTGCTGTGTTGATTCTATTGTTCTTTTTATTTCTTTAATTTTCTCCTTTGTACTTGACGAAATGTCTGTATTGATGACCCTCTGTACTGTTTTTTTTACCCTTAATAAAGCACTCCTGTTTTGTTAAAAAAAAGTATGTATGCGATATGCAAGTATGTACCAAGCTGTACCCACTATGGATTGCCAGGGAGTTGTTTTCCAGAAGAAGGAGAAAAGGAATGAGAGCCACGTACAAAGGTTTCAGTCCATGGAACACTCATCCCATTGAAGTTATTCAATGAAATCTTTATATATAACAAAGCATATTGAGGGTTCAAAGGTGCCCACTTCATCAAGGCTTGAAAATCTGATTGACATCAAAACAAAACTGAGGGGGATGGGAGGGTACCAAAAATGGTTAAAAAATAATAATAAAATAGAAATAATAATAAAAAATAATATAATGGTTAAAAGGCACTAAACCCTTTGATTTAACCATTTCCTCAAACAGTTACAATTAAGGCATGCCATGAATGACAACTGTCACAGTTGCTTGTGCTCTAAACTGAAGTGCCAAGCCATCAAATAGCTGGTGTTATAACCGATCCCATGGTGCAGCACCATGGAAACTGCCTCAAACAGAGGCTAAGATGGCAGCTCCCATGGCTGTAAAGGATAGAAGGGTTAGTTGCACTTGCGAGATCATATGACTCAATTGAAGCGTCAACTGATTACCAATTTGATGATAAATTACAATTTACAAGTTGAATTGAAAGGTATGAGATTAAATGATAATGGGTGGCAAAGAATGAAGCATCGTGGGTATGATTTGCTATAACTCGAGAGTGCAAAATATGGTGCAGTTGTGCATGGTAGCCAATCAGCTTCTAACTTCAGCTTGTTCAATTAAGCTTTGACAAAAAAAAAAATTGGAAACCCGTTGGTTTCTGTGCAGAACTGCACCCGATTGTGCACTCTCAAATTTTGTAAATCAACCCCCATGTGACCCAATTCAAGTGGCAGTTCATTAGACTAGACTTGAGATGACTTATTCTAAATTCACTTGATGAAGTTTCCATGACCGATCCCATGTGGTATGCAAATTAGATAACATAACCTATGGAAAGTGTCATTTAAAAAAGGTTCTCACATATTCCAAGTGACAGTTTATGAAACATTACATGACTTATATACATTGTATTATGCAACAGCTGATAACACATGACATGGCCCAGTTAATTACATGCTTCTGTGCCTCCTCCAACAGACAGTTATAATTGGAGTGCCATGGGCATCTCTAGCCCCCAGGTTGAGTGATTTCCCAACCTACAGTGCCTGGGCAGTCTACTAATCACCAATATAATGGGCCAGTATACCGTTAACCAATATATGGGGACATATTTCCATTGACCACCAATTTAATGGGCCAGTATACAGTTAACCAATGTATGGGGACATATTTCCATTGACCACTAATGGGGCATACACTGACCACCAATAGACAGGGGCACACATCTTATCACCAATGTAAGAAGGCATTTTTCCATTGACCATCAATATAAGGGTGCACTTGTCCACTGATTATCAATGTTAGAGGTACTACACACCGTCTTACAGCATAATGATCCACTTCTTCACTGGTTATGAATAGGGATGAGCTTCGAGTTCGAGTCGAACTCATGTTCGACTCGAACATTGCCTGTTCGCCCGTTCGCCGAATAGCGAACAAATTGGGGTGTTCGCGGCAAATTCGAAAAATCTATGGGAGAAATCTAAAGTGCTAATTATAAAGGCTTATATGCAAGTTATTGTCCTAAAAAGTGTTTGGGGACCGGGGTCCTGCCCCAGGGGACATGTATCAATGCAAAAATAAGTTTTAAAAACGCCCGTTTTTTCGGGAGCAGTGATTTTAATAATGCTTAAAATGAAAAAATAAAAGTGAAATATTCCTTTAAATTTCGTACCTGGGGGGTGTGTATGATATGCATGTAAAGTGGCGCATGTTTCCCGTGCTTAGAACTGTCCCTGCAAAAAATTTCATTTTTGAAAGAAAAAAATGCATTTAAAACTGACTCGCGGCTATTAATGAATTGTCGGCTCCCGGCAATACATACAAAAGTCATTGATAAAAAAAAAAAAAAAGCGTGGGGGTTCCCCAGAATTCAATTACCAGGCCCTTCAGGTCTGGAATGGATATTAAAGGGAACCCCGCCGCAAATTTAAAAAAAAATTGACGTGGGGTTCCCCCAAATATCCATTCCAGGCCCTTCAGATCTGGCATGGATTTTAAGGGGAACTCCACCCCAAATTTAAAAAAAAAATGGCGTGGAGTCCCCCTAAAAATCCATACCAGACCCCTTATCCGAGCACGCAACCTGGCCGGCCGCAGGGGAAAAGGGGGGACGAGAGAGCGGCCCCCCCTCCCTCCTGAACCGTACCAAGCCACATGCCCTCAACATGGGGAGGATGTCCCCATGTTGATGGGGACAAGGGCCTCATCCCCACAACCCTTGCCCGGTGGTTGTGGGGGTCTGCGGGCGGGGGGCTTATCGGAATCTGGAAGACCCCTTTAACAAAGGGGACCCCCAGATCCCGGCCCCCCCCCTATGTGAATTGGTAAGGGGTACATTGTACCCCTACCATTTCACGAAGAAAGCGTAATTTTTTTTAAAAAAAAACACACAAACACCTTGAAAAAGTCCTTTATTTAAAAAAAAAAACAAAAAAAACATTCCAGCGGTGAAATCCAGTGTCCCGCGGCGATCCCGATGTCCAGCGCTGTCCTTCATTGGTTGTGCCTGAGCGGACCTGATGGGGAACTCCCTCTCAGTGTTTTAAATGTATAGACCCGCCCCTTCTAAAGTTCCCTATCAGGTCCGCTCAGCGATCAGATGCGGAACATGAAAAGGGGCGGGTCTATACATGTATTACCAAAGTGAGAGCAGTTCCCCATCAGGTCCGCCCCCTCGGTATGTCGGACCCGCCTACGTCATTGGCTTGAGCGGGGAACTTCCTTCACTGTGTAATTTAAATTTACATAGTGAAGGAAGTTCCCCGCTCAAGCCAATGACGTAGGCGGGTCCGACATACCGAGGGGGCGGACCTGATGGGGAACTGCTCTCACTTTGGTAATACATGTATAGACCCGCCCCTTCTCATGTTCCGCATCTGGTCCGCTGAGCGGACCTGATGGGGAACTTTAGAAGGGGCGGGTCTATACATTTAAAATACTGAGAGGGAGTTCCCCATCAGGTCCGCTCAGGCACAACCAATGAAGGACAGCGCTGGACATCGGGATCAGCGCGGGACACTGGATTTCACCGCTGGAATGTTTTTTTTGTTTTTTTTTAATAAAGGACTTTAAGGTGTTTGTGTGTTTTTTTAAACATTTTTTTACGCTTTCTTCGTGAAATGGTAGGGGTACAATGTATCCCTTACCAATTCACATAGGGGGGGCCGGGATCTGGGGGTCCCCTTTGTTAAAGGGGTCTTCCAGATTCCGATAAGCCCCCCGCACGCAGACCCCCACAACCACCGGGCAAGGGTTGTGGGAATGAGGCCCTTGTCCCCATCAACATGGGGACATCCTCCCCATGTTGAGGGCATGTGGCTTGGTACGGTTCAGGAGGGAGGGGGGGCCGCTCTCTCGTCCCCCCCTTTTCCCCTGCGGCCGGCCAGGTTGCGTGCTCGGATAAGGGGTCTGGTATGGATTTTTAGGGGGACTCCACACCATTTTTTTTTTAAATTTGGGGTGGAGTTCCCCTTAAAATCCATGCCAGATCTGAAGGGCCTGGAATGGATATTTGGGGGAACCCCACGTCAATTTTTTTTTTAATTTGCGGCGGGGTTCCCCTTAATATCCATTCCAGACCTGAAGGGCCTGGTAATTGAATTCTGGGGAACCCCCACGCTTTTTTTTTTATCAATGACTTTTGTTTGTATTGCCGGGAGCCGACAATTCATTAATAGCCGCGAGTCAGTTTTAAATGCATTTTTTTCTTTCAAAAATGACATTTTTTGCAGGGACAGTTCTAAGCACGGGAAACATGCGCCACTTTACATGCATATCATACACACCCCCCAGGTACGAAATTTAAAGGAATATTTCACTTTTATTTTTTCATTTTAAGCATTATTAAAATCACTGCTCCCGAAAAAACGGCCGTTTTTAAAACTTCTTTTTGCATTGATACATGTCCCATGGGGCAGGACCCGGGTCCCAAAACACTTTTTAGGACAATAACTTGCATATTAGCCTTTATAATTAACACTTTAGATTTCGAACGTTCGAGTCCATTGTATTTAATAGGGTTCTAAAGTTTACACGAACATTTTGTCTGTTCGCAGGTTCTGGTGCGAACCGAACAGGGGGGTGTTCGGCTCATCCCTGGTTATGAACATATTGAGGTGCTTCTAAACTGTCCACCAACATAAGGGACACGTCAACACTGATCAACAATGTAACAGGGAACTACACTGACCTCCAATATAAGGGGGCACTGCTCCACTGACTAAAAGTGTAAAGTTGTACTTTGCCACTATTCACCAATGTAATGGCACGCTACACTGACTTCTCTGCCCAGTGCATGCCCCAGACGTGCTCCAGACAGATGCACTATATATGTTGTGCTTTACCTTACATACTCCTGTGCTGTACATTACATAGTCCTAATCAAAGTGTTCACTTTCTCAACAGTTGCTGGTTGCCAAGTATTCCCCAACCGTTATAATGAAGCTTTCCTTAAGGTAGAATCAGAGAATATGATAGCTTGTTACAGTACCGGGCTAAGGTCATCTAGAGCCCAGGGCAAACATGCCAAACTACGCCCCCTCCCAAGATGTATGATCATTATGTGTCAGAAACCCCCCCCTCCCAAAAAAAATTGAGCACTAATTTGCATGCTTACCCCTAAGCATAAATTCCCCCTCCTCTGCCCCCCTGCTGAAATCCCCCTCCCAGCACAGATCTTTGCCACCCCATCCCACAAATCCCCCCCCCCCAAAAAAAATGACCACCTCCTAGCATAAATCCTCTACCTCTAAAATGTACCCTTTAAGTACACATCCTCCCCACTCACTCAAAATCACCCTTCTCAACACATGAAACCCCAAAATGTTCACATCAGATCCGAAAGATTTACCCCCCTCCCCTTCCTGAAGAGACCATTTTTTTGCGATACAGCACTGCGTTATTTTAACTGACCATTGCGCGGTCTTGCGATGCTGTACCCAAATAAAATTGATGTCCTTTCTTTCCCCAAAAAATAGAGCTTTCTTTTGGCGGTATTTGATAATCCGCGGTTTTAATTTTTTGCGCTATAAACAAAGAACAACCGACAATTAAAAAAAAAAAAAAAAACAATATTTTTTCTTTCTGCTAAAAAAACATATCCAATAAAATCGAATTTCTTTATCAATTTAGGCCAACATGTATTTTGCTACATATGTTTAGTAAAAATAAAATAAATTAGTGTATAATGATTGGTTTGCTCAAAAGTTATATCGTCTCCAGACTATGGGATAAATTTATGAAATTTTAATTTATTTAGTTTGTCTAGTAAAGAACTCTCTACGTAGTTTAAGGTTGTGTCTTGCTAAACTCCCTTACACGAAAAAGTTTTGTGCCTATTGTACGGTATTTGTAAATTAAAATCATATCCCCTCTCAAGCGTCTCTTCTCCAGAGAGAATAAGTTCAGTGCTCGCAACCTTTCCTCATAACTAATATCCTCCAGACCCTTTATTAGCTTTGTTGCCCTTCTTTGTACTCGCTCCATTTCCAGTACATCCTTCCTGAGGACTGGGGCCCAGAACTGGACAGCATACTCTAGGTGCGAATGGACCAGAGTCTTGTAGAGCGGGAGAATTATCATTTGATCTCCTTTTTAATGCATGCCAATATTCTGTTTGCTTTGTTAGCAGCAGCTTGGCATTGCATGCCATTGCTGAGCCTTTCATCTACTAGGACCCCCGGGTCCTTTTCCATCCTAGTGTAGCGCACCCACCTCTCCCCTTACCTGCCTTTAATTTCTGGCTCCTCGCAGGGAGAGAGAGGCACACCGCACCACAAGCCCGTACCCTCCTGTGTGAGGAGGTTGAGCGGTGTTAGTTTTTCGGGCCTGCCTGAGGCTGGAGTTGTGATCCTCCCGAGAATGATTCTCACCTCTACCTTGAATAGATGCAAGTCCTTATTTTTCCCCAGTAATGTAACTGTCCACACCAACTGAAAGTCCAACTTCTATATTTATTTCACACTGGATAATAAACAGTCTCTTTAACAGCAGAAAGGTTGGAACAAGACACAGGACAGCTTAGGTGGGAGGAGGTCCAGGCACAAACTCAAATGATTTCTTCAGACTGTTTAGGTTTCACAAACAGTTTTGGCGCACAATCTCTGCCACAGACCGTGAGGTTGGTCTCTGCCACAGACCTGGTGAATAGAAGTCACTGCCACTGACTTGGTGAACTGGTCACTGCCACTGACCTGGTGAATAGGGCCTTGCCCTATGAAGTCACTGCCACTGACTTGAAGCGAGTAGGGTCACTGCCACTGACCTGGTTAACTTCCTTCCTAAAGTATTGGCCAATGTCAAGGAGAAAACCATCCCTCCGGAGAGTTACCAGAGGCCCTCACCGTCACCACGACTCTGAGCTGGGTCTTTGGAAAGGGTTACCGCCTCATCTCAGATACCGGTCCCCTCGCAAGGCGGCACCCTGGGAGCTCTCGATCCCTAGCGGACCCCAGCCGAAGGTTGCTGGGCCCGGGCCTTTAAAATAGTACCTCACCCCAGACTGAAGGTGTCTGAGATGGAACAGGAACTAGGCCTCTGGGCCTAGGGCACCCGGAGATAGCACGCACACCCACCCAGGCTGAAGGTGCCTGGGCGCGGACGAACCACACACCCAGGCTGAAGGTGCCTGGGCACGGACGAACCCCAATGGAAGATGGCCGCCCCTTTTTATACCCTCTCCCGACAGGCGCAGCAGGTTCCCCGCCCCGCCGCACTACTGCAGAGAGGGGACAAAAAAAGGCACAGCCTTGTATCAGTGGTTCAACCCTGGCCTACGGCAACAGCGCCACCTGTAGGCCACAGGGAACTGCACACCAACACTATCTCCCATGAACAGAAATAGTCCATTAACCCTAACAATCAGTGTGTCTGAGCCTAATTACCACTCAGACACTTCCCCTAAATTGAACACCCCGCTACACTAGATTCCCCCAGAGCTTCTCCCCCCAGCGTATAGGTTGCATTCATATATTTGCCACCCAAATGCATTATTTTAACATTTTCTACATAAAACCTAATTTGCCATGTAGTTGCCACCCCATTAATATGTTCAGATCTTTTTGCAAGGTTTTCACATCCTGAGGAAAAGTTATTGCCCGGTTTAGCTTAGCATTATTCGCAAATACAGAGATTGAACTGTTTACCCCATCCTCCGGGTCGTTTATGAACAAATTAAATAGGATTGGTCCCAGCACAAAATCCTGGGGGACCCCACTACCCACCCCTGACCATTCTGAGTACTCCCCATTTATCACCACCCTCTGAACTCGCCCTTGTAGCCAGTTTTCAATCCATGTACTCACCCTATGGTCCATGCCAGCGGACCTTATTTTGTACAGTAAACGTTTATGGGGAACTGTGTCAAATGCTTTTGCACAATCCAGATACACCACGTCTACGGGCCTTCCTTTATCTAGATGACAACTCACCTCCTCATAGAAGGTTAATAGATTGGTTTGGCAAGAATGATTCTTCATGAATTCATGCTGATTACTGCTAATGATACGGTTCTCATTACTAAAATCTTGTATATAGTCCCTTATCATCCCCTCCAAGAGCTTGCATACTATTGATGTTAGGCTAACTGGTCTGTAATTCCCAGGGATGTATTTTGGGCCCTTTTTAAATATTGGTGCTACATTGGCGTTTCTCCAATCAGCTGGTACCATTCCAGTCAGTAGACTGTCAGTAAAAATGAGGAACAATGGTCTGTCAATTACTTGACTGAGTTCCCTAAGTACCCTTGGATGCAAGCCATCTGGTCCCAGTGATTAATGTTAAGTTTCCCAAGTCTAATTTTAATTTACTGTATTTATTGGCGTATAACACTTACTTTTTTACCCTGAAAATAGAGGGTAAACTGTGCCTGCGTGTTATACGCAGGGGGCTGTGGAAAGTTTTTTTCCTGAAACTTCCCTCTTAAAGTTAGGGTGCGTGTTATACGCCTGTGCGTGTTATACGCCGATAAATACGGTAAATTCTGTCCTCTGTTAGCCATAGAGGTGCTTCCTGGGATGTGTTGTGCTTCCTGTAATGTGTAGTTATCCCTACTACCACAAATGGCCCCCCCCTTAAAAAATTCCATCCTAGAACAACTCTTACCCCTAATCCTCTCACAATCTCCTTGTGGCCCACCCCTTATCCCGGCCCTGGCTTGATATCTATATTCACGTGCAGAAAAGTTTACATATGTGTGTAAAACTTCTGCTTGTGGTGCAAATATTAAGGCACATTTGGTAAAAGGACTGCAGCATACTGTATGTGCGGAACGTATACAGTAGGTTGACTTAGGTTCTGTTTAATTCTGCCTCCCTTAAGCCATGTCCATAATCCATGATTCTTGCTGTTGACTCAAGCTTGTATTATTGAGACAATGGCACGGACTCAAGCTTGTATTATTGAGACCATGGCACGTCTGCTACTACATGGGCTGTCAGCACCAGGTTCTGGAATTCACCAGTCCATAGCGATGCAAGAAATGCCACCGTCATTGTTCAGCCTCCAATTCAGGTATGCGGTACCTACATCAGTGAGTGGCAATTTGAGCACAGTCGCATAAGACTCATTGAGGAATAAAACTTTAGAAGTTGCCACAATAATCTGTCTGATCTCCTGGTAGGTATTGGGTTAACATTTCCCATTACAATCTCAGCAGGCTGATAGAATGAACTAGGGATTCTACAATTAAGCGCAAAACAGAGGACATTCGATAAGTTAATTTAATCATTGAAAGGGCTCTCTTTACCAACATCATTAGCGGAACAAGAGATTGGCCTCTGCAGTCATTTGTTTACCGGTCAAATCAAATCCTTGGACGTTTGCAAATGTCGGCCTGATATATAACAATTAAAGGGACATTACACTGAAAAATTGCTTGTAGTAAAAGCAGTTTTACAGGCATTATGGTACACAAACTGAAGAGAAGTCAGAAAATGAAAACTGGAACCATTTTTGTAGCTAACAATCAGATTCTACGCTTCATTTTCCTAGTGATGGTGAGAAAATGCAATTTAACGGTACACCCAAGACACCAATGGATGCAGTTATGTGATCATAAAAAATATTTTTTACATGCAAGTTATGTAAGTACCTAGTTTTGACTTGATATCCACCTCTTGTAAACCCATGTACAGTAGGGCTTAGACTAAAGCCCTGTACACACGGCCGAGATTCTCGTCAGGAAAAAAAAGTGGTTTTTCCTGACGAGAATCTTGACAAGAAACTTGTCCCGGCCGAGTGTACACACGTACGATTCAAAAGAACCGCCGTTCTTTTGAATGGCACGCACGCGGTGACGTCATCGACTACGACAAGCGTGCGCTCGTCACATTCGATGCCGTCGCCGCCATCTTGCTACACCCTATGCCTATGCCTAGGAAGCTACCGCGCACGCGTCAAAGTCAATTCGAGTATGCGCGGGTTTCCACGGCAACAGGTAAGTAGTGCTGCAACGGATCGGTGGTGATCCGTGATCCGAACGGGTCACCCTGTTCGGATCGGATCACCACGCGATCTGCGGCCTCGGCCTTAGGAAAGGTGGCGGTGGCTGCCTTGTGCGCGCTGACGTCATCACCCCTCACCCTCGCTGCTTGGGGATCTGAACTGGCCGGTGGGAGAGATTAAAGTAAGTGGGGGAGATGCCTGACTCCGTGGAAGAGATTGTGGATATTACAGTGGGGGAGATGCCTATTACAGTGGGAGAGATTGTGGATATTACAGTGAGTGGGGGAGATGCCTATTACAGTGGGAGAGATTGTGGATATTACAGTGGTTGAGATTGTGGATATTACAGTGGGGGGGATGACGTGGATATTACAGTGGGAGATTGTGGATATTACAGTAAGTGGAGGAGATTGTGGATATTACAGTGGGGGAGATGATGTGGATATTACAGTGAGTGGGGAAGATTGTGGATATTACAGTGGGGAGATTGTGGATATTACAGTGGGGAGATTGTGGATATTACAGTGGGGGGGGGGTGACGTGGATATTACAGTGGGGGAGATTGTGGATATTAGTAATTTTTTTTAGCCGATCCGAAAATGATCCGATCAGTGGCTCTGATCCGAGGATCGATCCGATCCGTGAGTTTTTTGATCCGTTGCACCCCTACAGGTAAGTGTACACACGCTCTGGTTTTCCGTCGAGAAACAGGCCGACGAGATTCTCGACGAGAAAAAAGACCGCAGGTCGTCTTTTTTCTCGTCAGGGAATCTGGCCAGTTTTTTAGACGAGAAAACTGAAACCCACGTACACACAGCCGGTTTTCTCGGCAAGAAAACTCTCCCGGCAGTTTTCTTGTCGTTTTTTGCCGAGAAAACCGGTCGTGTGTACGCGGCCTAAGAGTGGGAATGGCAACACAAAGAGACAGCCAGGTTCCGCTGCATTACACATAAGTTAGCTCCAACAATTCCTAATGTTTTAAAATACCTAGAAATACCAAACCTAATTTTGTAGGATCTAATTTTATTTATGAAACCTTTTTCTTTTAGGCTCGGTTCACACAGGGGCGACTCCGGACGCGACTTCAGGTCGCCCCGAGTTGCCCCAAGTCACGCTATTTTTAAAACTAATTGAAGTCAATGGAGATGTTTTAATGTACATGACTGCGGTCGCTCCGACTTCAAAAAAGGTCCCTGTACTACTTCAATCCGACTGCTAGGCGACCTGTACCCATTGATTTCAATGGAAGTCGCTCAGAAGTCGTATTCCCTGTCTTAACAGGAGCAACTCTCCAGGCAAACCCCTCCCTCCCCCCTCCCTCCCACAGAGCTGATTCTTGTTTTATTGGCCACTGGAATGTCTCCTGTCCTGGAAGCGACTTCAAGTCGTGTTGTAAATCACCACAAGTCGCCCTGAGGTCACCCTGTGATTCATGCTCAAGTTGTGTCTGAGTTGCCTCTCAAAGTCGCGCTGGAAGTCGTGTTGCCCCTGTGTGAACCGAGCCTTAGCAAAAAGAGATACCTGGCCCTCTCAGAACTTTTCCCTGAGGCCCTAGGGCAGGGGTGCCCAACCAGTGGCCCGGGGGCCACATGTGGCCCGCAGAGCCCTCTGATGTGGCCCGCGACCTCCTGCTCTGGGATGGCAGGTTGGCAAGCCCAGATTGTGGGTTGCCGACCCACCATCCCAGAGCATCAGTGTTGTGAAGCAAGCGGCTGCAGAGCAGAGCCACATAAACTTATGCTTTCAGTAAAGCACCAACTCCTGTCATAGGCGGAGTGATATCAAATGCACTCTACCTGGGACAGCAATAGCTGTCGATACTTGAATGGAAGTCTGTTATTAAAGGTAAGTTTATTACTAAAATCAAAGTGTATATATGGGCATATTTGTTCTGCAGTGGTTACTGTGCTGCTTTCAAACTGATCTGCAGGTGCACTGCAGAACATCTGTGGGTTACCTGCACTTTGCCATAGTGCGCCACACCTGCAGGCAACACTGTATCCTGGGCTAGGCCAACAAGGCCCAGGCCTAGGGGCAGCACTTTGCAGGGGGGAAGCACAGAAAGAGTCCCCGCCGGCTTGTGCTACACTGTTAGTGTAACGCAAGCTGCTTCTAACTTTGACTATCCTATCATCCTGGACCACAAACCTTCCTCACTGTGATATATGTTTTCTGCTGCACCATTGGCATTGTTATATCTTCTTAGTCCTCTCCAAAAAATTATCAGAAATTTGCGCTTAAAGTAGAACTATAGGCAATTTTTTTTTTTTCATTTGGTATAGAGTAAGAGAGGGCTATAGCCCCTGTCAGTTTCTTTTTTTACCATCCCTGTCCCATTGCAGAGATTTCCCTTCACTTCCTGCCCCATAGCCAAACAGGAAGTGAGAGGAAATCTATGCAAATTAAGGGAATCCAATGAACCCCCCCAGGCAGGGCCAGATTAAGAACATCATGGGCCTGGTGCTGAGGATTTTGGTGGGCCTTTTATAAATAATAAATAAATAAATGAATATGCAATTTTTTTTTGTTATAACAGAGAGAGAGAGAGAGAGAGATAGAATGAGCATGCGTGGGAATGACATCAACGCAGCCCAGCCAAGGCAAGTGACCGAAGGCACAAAACCCAGAAGGAAGATCGGGTGAAAATGGAAGCGCCCAGGACCCGCCGGATTGATCACAGTGCAGCACTGGAGGGCTCAGTCTGACAATTTAAGTGTACCCTAATATGCTATACATATTTGTACACTATGGCATAACCTACCTCAGGGCCTCTAAAAAGTAGTAATGTTAGCGAAGTTTACTACCGCTTTATTATCACAGGATCCCAGGAGCCTCTCATGGGGCCCCCTACTGACCCGCTGGCCTCTTGTCAGTGCCTAAGTGCATAGTTGCCAACATTTCAAAAATATTTTTAAGGGGCACCTTTTTCACCAGTGCTCACCAGTGCTATATTTAGAGTAGCTGAGATCCCCTATGATCCTCTATACATCACAGAAGTTATCACAAAATGAAATGAGTACTAATAATGGGGCAGAACAAATATGAGGACTGAGAAAATTTCCTTTAGTTGAACTAACAAAATTGTGCCCATTCTAGAGCTGGTAACATTGAGGATATTCAGTATAATTTTAAAGAACTGTTTTTGTGGGTAAGAGGCTTAGGGGAGGAGTATGGACGGTATAAAACTGGGAAGTATGTGCAGGTAATGGAGAGAAATGTGGAGGGTCTAACAGTGGGCACTATGTACAGGAGAGGAGTGTGGAGGGTATGGCAGTGGGCAGCATGCACAGCAGAGGAGTGTGGAGGGTATGACAGAGGGTGGTATCTACCGGAGAGGAGTGTGGAGGGTATGAAAGTGGGCAGTATGTACAGAAGAGGAGTGTGGAGAGTATGACAGTGGGCAGTATGTACAGGAAAGGAATGTGGAGGGTATGATGGGGGCAGTATGTACAGGAGAGGAATTTGGATAGAAAGATAGTTGGCAGTATGTACAGGAGAGGAGTGTGAAGGGTAAGGTTAGGTTACAGTATGTACAGGAGAGGAGTGTGGAGGGTAAGGTTGGGTTACAGTATGTACAGGAGTATGTACAGGAGAGGTGTGTGGATGGTAGGATAGTGGGCAGTATGTACAAGAGAGGGGTGTGGAGGGTATAATGGGGGCAATATGTACAGGAGAGGAGTGTGAAGGGTATGATAGTGGGCAGTATGCACAGGAGAGGAGTGTGGAGGGTATGACAGCCGGCACTATGTACAATAGAGGAGAGGAGTGTAGACGGTATGATACTGAGCAGTATGTACATTAAATGAGTGTAGAGGGTAAGACAGTGAGCAGTATGTACAGGAGAAGAGTGTAGAGGGTATGACAGTGGGCAGTATATGTACTGGAGAGGAATGTGGAGGGTATGAGAGCGAGCAGTATGTACAGGAGAGGAGTGTGGAGGGTATAACAGCCGGCACTATGTACAATAGAGGAGTTTATGAAAGTGGGCAGTATGTACAGGAGAGGAGTGTGGACAGTATGATGCTGAGCAGTATGTACATGAGATGAGTGTGGAGGGTAAGACAGTGAGCAATATGTACAGAAGATAAGTGTAGAGGGTATGACAGTGGGCACTATGTATAGGAGAGAAGTGTGGAGGGTATGACAGTGAAGAGTGGGTAGGATATGACAGTGGGCAGTATGTACAGGATAGAGGTGTGGAGGGTATGACAGTGGGCACTATGTATAGAAGAGAAGTGTAGAGGGTATGACAGTGGGCACTATGTATAGGAGAGAAGTGTGGAGGGTATGACAGTGAACAGTATGTACAGGAGAGGAGTGTGGAGGGTATGATGGTGGGCACAGGCACTATGTATAGGAGAGAAGTGTGGAGGGTATGACAGTGGACACTATGTATAGGAGAGAAGTGTGGAGGGTATGACAGTGGGCACTATGTATAGGAGAGAAGTGTGGAGGGTATGACAGTGGACACTATGTATAGGAGAGAAGCGTGGAGGGTATGACAGTGGGCACTATGTATAGGAGAGGAGTGTGGAGGGTATGACAGTGAGCTGTATGTACAGGAGAGGAGTGTGGAGAGTACGACAGTGGGCACTATGTACAGGAGAGAAGTGTGTAGGGTATGACAGTGAGCAGTATGTACAGGAGAGAAGTGTGGAGAGTATGTACAGGTGAGGAGGATGAAGGGAATCTGGGAAAGAAAAATGTAAAGGTTTGTGAAAGGAGTGGTTAAGCGAGCCATACATGGATTGAAATTACGCCAATTAAGCAGAGACCAGCCATAGTCGATCTATGTATGGGCTAGCTGGTTTTACACAAGTCAATCTATTATCTGACTTGAGTACACCCAGCCTGTCAGGTTTTTCCCAAAACAATCAGTGCTGCTAGCTATAGTTAGCAACACTGACCATTGTATTCACAGGCAGAACACAATAACACTGCAGGAGTGATTCCCCCATCCACAGGTCAGCAGGTAAGAGGGTGTGTGGGGACAGGCTGGGGAGAGATACTAGTCAGTGGCTGGGTAGGTCCTGGCTAGTATCAGAGTCAGATACACACAGGTTACATACGCCATGATTGTTAGAGCGAGAGCAATAATTCTAGCACTAGACCTCCTCTTTAACTCTAAACATGTAACCTGTAAAAAAATGTAAAGCATCGCTTAGTATACAAAAAAAAAAAAAATCGTGCTAACTTTAGTATTTTTTTTTTTATGAATGAAACCGTTTCTTTCCAAAAAAAACACGTTTGAAAAATTGCTGCGCAAATACTGTGTAACATAAAAAGTTGCAAAGACCACCATTTTATTCCACAGGGTGTCTGCTAAAACAATATATAATGTTTGAGGGTTCTGAGTAATTTTCTAGCAAAAAACAAATGATGATTCTTACATGTAGGAGAGAAGTGTCAGAATTGGCCTGGGTGCCGAGGGGTTAATTACTATAAGACCCCTTTCACACTGAAGGCATTTTGTAGGCGCTATAGCGTTAAAAATAGTGCCTGCAATCTGCCCTTAAACAGCTGCTCTATTCACTCCAGTGTGAAAGCCCGAGGGCTGTCACACTGGAGCGGTGCGCTGGCAGGGCGTCGGAAAAAGTCCTGCCAGCAACTTCTTTGGAGCGCATTAGGAACGGTGAACTCACTGCTCCTAATGCGCTCCTGCCCATTGAAATCAATGGGCAGCACCGCCGTACCGCCGGCAATACGCGGCGCATCTCGGGCGGTTTTTACCCTTTCTCGGTCGCTAGAGGGGGTTAAAAGCGCCCCGCTAGCGGACGAAAATGTGCCGCAAATCCCACGGTAAAATAGCAGCATTTTACCGCTATTCTACCGCCAACGCTCGGGGCGGCATAGTGTGAAAGCAGTCTTAGTAACATACAAATAATTATTATAAGCACTGTGAGCTCATCCTCTCTGCTGCAGAGTGTGTCAGCTTGTATTTAAACTGGCCGTTCTGTATATAGCTTCTGACAGGCTGCGCAAGCATCCTCGTATCTCCGGAACCATAAATGATAGCAGCCCCATTTTGACCAGTAGTGGGGTGGGTCTTCAGCTACATACCTCCCAAATATGGGGTCTATGTGACCCCTGGTTGCCGAGCTACAACCCTCGAAGTCGGTCTTTTTTTTTTGTGATTTTTTGTGTGATTTTTTTGGGGCAAATGGGCCTATCTTGAGGAAGGGGCCTGGAGCTGCAGCTCCAATAGCCCCTATGTTAATCCGGCCCTGCCCCCAGGCCCTAAGAACTAGTGTCCCCAATTTCAGGGCGGGTCTAAAACAGAAAGAGGTGTAGCCTTGACAGGAAGGGGTGGGTCATATTTAAATTAGGGGGTGCATGAGTTTAGTCAGGCCTAGGGCAGCACAAAACCTAAATACACTACCGCCTGCAGGATATAATAGAAGTCTATGGTAAATTGCAGCTAACCCACAGAAAAGCCACAAGTGCACTGCGCTGCACCATCGGTGTGGGTAAACTACAGCGCATCAGTGTGAAAGCAGCCTTAGGCCCCTTTGACACGATCAGTCTGACCCAATCAGACCCCCCCGGTCACCTCTTTTGAGCCACAGATGTAAACAGACTTGTGGCCATATACCCACCTACCTCCAATTCAATCTGATAAATGGGGGATACGTCCCCTTCCATCTGGGCAGATCGGATCAGAGGGCCCATAGAGTATAGTGGACATTGACCTGTCATCCGCCCCCTCCGCTTATTGTGGCCCACGACCGGTTACCAAGCCGCTTAAGTGGCCCTCGCTCTTCAAAAGGTTGGGCAATGGGCACCCCTTCCCTAGGGTATATAGATCACTTGCTGAGATCCTTAAATGTAAGGTATGTTCCCTTGCCAAAAGGGGGATTAATTATTTATGTACAGACTTGTTTACAATAGTTAAATAGCAATTTTTTTAAAGCCCAAGCTTAACCTAAAAAAAAAAAAAAAAAAAACCACAAGGGACATGACTTACCTTCAGTAAGATATGTCTCTTATGCTGCTGTGCCCTCTTTTCACCAAAATCTTCCACCTCTGATGCCCTCCATCCCCACACCTTCCAGTGCGGTGGAGTTAAACAGAATTAGGGGGCTGAGACAGGCGCTTGACTATGCCCACCCTTTTTACCCAGCTTCATTGTAGCAACAAAGGAAAAAAACAGAAGGCGCCACTTAGTTAAAACTGTTTATACTTTAATGACACAAAAGTATCAAAGCACTCACTCGTAGGTTGACTGTAATAGGCACATGAATCGTCTGGTCAATGGTCATATTCCGCTTGCTAGAAGTCTCAGTGTATAATGACCTCCTTGTATGTTGTAATGAGAACCGGGATGATGTCCATAGAGGATATCGCCGGGAGATTCTTCTCAGGGAGCCAGAAAGAGGGCTGGAACGCAAACGAAGGGTCCAGCTGAGGCGCAACACAACGTTCAGCGGAGTGACGTCAGGACCAGCATGCAACGCGTTTCGATGTACAAAGCAGAGAGACGTTCTAAGTCTCTGCGCGCATCTTTATCAAGCGGAATATGACCATTGACCAGACGATTCATGTGCCTATTACAGTCAACCTACGAGTGAGTGCTTTGATACTTTTGTGTCATTAAAGTATAAACAGTTTTAACTAAGTGGCGCCTTTTGTTTTTTTCCTTTGTTTACATGTGTTTGGAGTCCGGCTTCGGCTCCCCCAGTAAGGCTGCCCAGTTATCTCCTGGACTGTTACAACTCACATCTAAGCTCGTCACACAGCTCAAAGGACTTGTTTGGTAAACTCTTATATATACACTGTCTTTTTTTAACCTGTAGCGCCAATATTGTAATTAATTTCATTGTAGCAACAGCTTCTATGAATGAAACGATTTATGAATGGAGGTGTGGAGACCAATCATTCATCTGCCCATCTTCCATTTATAGATCCTGTTTCATTCATGGAATGGTGGAGCTGGGTGGAAAGGATGGGCATAGTCGGGCACGTGGGGGGGGGGGGGGGTGGGCTACCTAGAACATGACAGAGATCACTGCTCCCGATGACATGGAGCAGTAGATCTCTGTCATGTTGCTGGGCAGAACAGGGAAATGCCTTGTTTACATAGGCATCTCCCCGTTCTGCCTCTCCGTGAGACGATCGCATGCACCCGGCAGACATCGAGTCCGGCGGGCACGCTCACGGAGCACGCAGTGGCAAATTCAAAGCAATGTACAGGTACGTTGCTTTGCGCAGCCATGCCATTTTGCTAATGTATATCGGCGTTAGCCAGTCGGCAAGTGGTTAACGATAAAATTGATTCATAGCAGAATAAAGCAAACATGTTTTGGCAGCCAAACACACCCCCCTTCATCAGGGCTTGAGGATTCTGACTACTTAAATGATGAGCAGATACCAAATAAATCTGCACTGTGATTTACTGGTTGGAAAGTTTCAGGAGGGTATGTTAGTCATTGATGCCAGGGTTAGTTATTGCAGCAAAGAAACACATCTTACTGAAGTAATGCCCATTGTGCTCATGCTACAAGGGAGTTGGGTCCTCCAGACACCGACACCTGTGTTCATATAATGAACACCCATAATGTCTGCTACAAAAAGACAGACACTACTAGGAACGGGAGCTCTCGGCAAGGAGATATATGAAAAAACTGAAATAAAAAACCTGAATTGAGCTCAACTATCCCTGTGAAAATTATATGAACTCGACACCGGAGAAAGAAGGTTTCAGTGAAGGGAGGACACGGCAGCACAAGGCCAAATTTTGGAATAAACAGGGTGCTGGGAACACTGGCTCCAGTTTGACAGAATTCCACAAATGGGGACCACTCTCAGGAAAAAGGGGAAAAGGCTAAGAGTTGAGAATCCACACACATACAGTACAATCCAATAGGAGCACCATACAAATGATCAAGAGTCCAATGTAATTTAACCACTTCATCCCCGGAAGAATTTACCCCCTTCCTGAACAGAGCTTTTTTTGCGATTCGGCACTGCGTCGCTTTAACTGACAAT
The DNA here is from genome assembly GCA_029206835.1 of Rana muscosa. Taxonomy (NCBI): domain Eukaryota; kingdom Metazoa; phylum Chordata; class Amphibia; order Anura; family Ranidae; genus Rana; species Rana muscosa. The sequence goes on along the minus strand of CM055128.1, from coordinate 289,341,000 downwards.
TACGCAGTCGTGCGACGTTGCACCCAAACAAAATTGACGTCCTTTTTTTACCACAAGTAGAGCTTTCTTTTGATGGTACTTGATCACCTCTGCGGTTTTTATTTTTTACGCTATAAACAAAAAAAGAGAGAATTTTTTAAAAAAAGCAATATTTGTAACTTGTAACTTTTTGCTATAATAAATATCCCCCCCAAAAAAAGACAAGCCGAGAATGAGAAGGGGAGAGAGGGTTGAGGCCGCTACAAATACATCTCTGGCTATTGAATTATTGGGTCTGTTGCCCTTTTATTCTGTGTTGGGTATTATTGGTGAGCATTATTGGTCTAACTATGTCCGAACCTAGAGTGTCAGAAGGGTTGAGGAGTTTACAGGGTCAAAGCAGCACAAAAGGGCAAGTGTCATGAATCTGCAGTAATACTTTCATACCCTGTCTGTCTGTCTGCTTACCTCTGGTCTGTGTATCAGCCTTAGGGCCTGCACTCTCACACCTGTATTGTTAAGTAATCTTCCCTCAGCGTGGCTCCACCCTAGCCTCTACAGCAGGGATATGCAATTAGCGGACCTCCAACTGTTGCAGAACTACAAGTCCCATGAGGCGTAGCAAGACTCTGACAGCCACAAGCATGACACCCAAAGGGAGAGGCATGATGGGACTTGTAGTTTTGCAACAGCTGGAGGTCCGCTAATTGCATATCCCTGTTCTACAGGATACACTATGTAACACCGTGCTCTCCAAGCCTGCCTTGCCTGAGCAATATTGTGTGTTTGGCTTCCTGTGTGCTCCTTGCCGTGTGCTCTACATCTGATTGTGTTTACGGTCCTTGGCTTGTTCTTGACTATCCTTGTCTGCTTCATACCCTGACCTTTGTTGTGTTCTTTGACTACCCCTGTCAGCTCGTTGCCCTGACCCTTTGGCTTATCTCCTGACTATCCCTTGTTGTCCCGGTCTGCTGCTTCCTCTTTATTCTCCATTAGCCTCCCTTGAGCGTGAGCTGGGAGACCCTGGGGGCTGAGACATGGAGCTAGTTGCAGTGAAGTCCATCCCCACTATTAGGGGCCCTGGTGAACACCTGCTGGCTCTTAGACTCTGGGGAATCTCACGCTGTAGCTCCCAGTGTGATTCGTGTTGGTGCTCCAGAGGACCTGCTTTCCTGAACCACTCAGAGCTCTATCTGCAGTCAGCCGTAGGGTCCACTACCTTAGCGGTGCACGGGAAGGCACTCGCCCACATGCTTTACACGCACATGAACTTTAATGGCATCCCAGTCTTAGTCCGTAGGGTTCAATATTGGGTTGGCCCACCCTTTGCAGCTATAACAGCTTCAACTCTTCTGGGAAGGCTGTCCACAAGGTTTAGGAGTGTGTCTATATGAATGTTTGACCATTCTTCCAGAAGCCCATTTGTGAGGCCAGGCACTGATGTTGGACGAGAAGGCCCAATGGTGTGCATCTGTCACCTGACCTCGGGTGACCTGACAGCAAGCATCATCGGTCAGCTCCTACAGGAGTAGCGCTACAGTAAGACTTTGAGGAGGAATTTCGTGGGTTAACTATTCCAGATCCACTGTTCCCAATCACTATATTACAAAGGTTTAGTACTTCTATCACATATTTTCACAGAATTGAAAGGAAACTAGCGTCTCTGCAGACACAGAGTGTAATGCCTCTGCTACTTAAACGTTTAGAACCATTTAGCATTTTTTTCTTCTTTCGTCTTAATATCCCCCATTGCGTCCTAGAGTGTTTGGAATTACAGCAAGCAGAAGACAATATGGGAACGGGAAGGCACTCGCCCACACGCTGTCTTTCTAAATGCATTGTCCACATTACAGCGACTGTCTGATGTATCAGAGAGGGCTGAGGAATGCATTGCAAATCATCATTGCTGCAGGGCATGAGCGCTCATCTCTTATGCAGTGGCTGCCAGACCATGTTTTTATACAGGGTTTTGTGTGTGTGTGCTTTCTTCCATGCTGATACAATTTGCACATAGGATGCAGAAGAGAAAGCGAGAGCGGGGTGCCGCAGCAACGTTCAGATTTTCTTCTTGGTGATTTGCTTCTTTAAAAAATTCAGAAAGAGGAAGGAGTTCTTATTTTCATGTGTGTTCGAAGTAATGAAAATGATCTTATCAATGTATTTTAATCTTCCACAAATCTTGTGTTGGTGTATAGTTTGCAGTACTATATATGTACATGGTGGCAACCATATTTGCTCATTTCATCTGCACACTCTGCTTCATGCTTAGTAGTGTTGCTCATTGGTTGTGCTTTAGATCTGCACTCTCATAATGCAGATTCACCAGTCAGATCTGACTGTCAGGAATCCAGTTTAAACACCTCTGCATGGTTGATGTTACTGAATTTCTCTCAGCAGGTCATTAGGAAGACTTAGTGGTTGAAGTAAAACACAGATTTCCACTAGAGGGAGTAAGAAAATACAGCAGCATGTAAAAATGATAAAGTCACTGTAATGTAAACACAGCAGCTCAAATATACACTATATTGTCAAAAGTATTGGGACACCGGCCTTTACACCAGGAGTCTCAATACTTTTGACAATATAGTGTGGATGCTCATTAAAATATTGCATAATTTTGCCTTAAACTCTGCAATACTTACCGCCATCCCTTGCTGCTTCCGGCATCTTCTACCTGGCTTCTGCTGAGTGCCAGGAAGTGGATGTCTTTACTGGCTAACATGGAATGATGTCACTCCTGCGCATGCGCTTGCATAGCTCAGTGTACAATCCAAAGAAGATTGCAAGCAGGCAAGCACGTTCTTTTATTGCAGAAGAGACATTGCATGAAGAGCCTACCTGCTCGCAGTTTACAAAAGCGGCACTTTCGTTTTTTGTTATTAAATCAGAACACCAGCCAATACTTTTTATTTCGTTTTGAATTGGAGCAGAGCAGAGTTACAGCCTCTGTCAGGTTTTTACTGCTGTCTGTGTCCTTACTGAAATTTCCCCTCAAAAACAAAAACACATTTTAGTAGAGAGAGGTAGGTTAGAATGTCAGACAATTGCTGAAAGTGTCCCACTGACACCTGCACTCCCCATATTTTGCACTGGTGTCACAGATACAGGAAGTGGGGGTAAATCTTCATGACGGAAACAAGAACCTGACAGAAAATCCAACTCTTCCCCACTTTATCCAACACTGAAAGAAGATGTTTTGGCTGAGGTTAGTCCTATGTAGTAAGTGAAAGAATATTATAATGGGAGCTGTCATTGATTATTTATTGTTGATGGTGTCTGCTCTGGAGCTGTCATGCTTATCCTTGCCTCATTACTTACTTACTGTGCTTTCAATGTTAATATTACACTGTGAATTGACATGCTTTTACTACATCATTATAGTTATTGCAGATATATTATTATAAACCACCTCTGCAATATGAAAATTGTTAACACTACTGATACAGTGCTACCAAAATAAGTACCTATGCATTTAATATTTATAGCTATTTATATGATTTTTACATGTTTTTATATAAGCATAGGTTAATGATATAAGGCCATAAAGTGGTTCCTATTTTAATCAAATGTAGCGCCCCTTTACTTTCAGGGGTGCTATGTAGTTAAATTTAGGGGGTTGGTCTGAGCTAGTAGCCAGGCTCAGACCACTTTGATTTGTTTGTACTCGCTTCTGCCTATGTGATGTAGCCTGACGCACAGTTCCCTGTGGCCTGTAGGTGGCACTGCCATATCAGGTCAGGGTTGAACGGTGGGTGACATTGCTATGCCTTAGGGCAGTGGTCTCCAAATTGCGGCCCTGTGGCCAGATGTGGCCCTTTGCATGCTTTTATCCGGGCCCTGAGGCATTATTCCCCCCACTGTCAGCAACAGTGGGGCGTAGCTCGTTCCCCAGGCAATAAGACACTATTCTTCCCACTGACACCAATGATGGGACCCTATTCTTCCCATTGATACCAATGATGGGGCACTATTGCTCCCACTGACACCATGAATGGGACACTATTCCTCCCACAGGCACCATCAATGGGACTATATTCCTCCCACTGACACCATTGATGGGGCAATATATCACCCACTGATATCAACAATAGGGCCCTATTCCTCCCCCTAATACCAATGATGGGGCATTGTTTAGTGCCGCTGACACCAGGACATTTTCTTGCCCCACTGGTCACAGTCCGGCCCCCTTAAAGTTAGAAGGACAGTAAACTGGCCCTTTGTTTATAAAGTTTGGAGACCCCTGCCTTAGGGTGTCCTCTCTCGGCGGCGGTATGGTGGGCGTGGTTGGCCTGCTGTGCATGCCGGGAGAGGATACATAAGGGGCAGACGCCATTCTTTTAGGGAGGAAGTCAGGAGTCTGGAGTGTGAGCGGTTCGCGCCACCCGGCCCTCCAGGCCAGGGGTGCGCGCATGCATCGGTCTCAGGCACCTTTATCCTGGGGCTGCAACTCCACTAGTAGGCCCAGCACCTTTAGCTGGGGCCTACCTCCAAAAGAAGAATCCCAGGGTGCCCGGGAAAGGGTGGACCCGCTCTAAGAAGAGGAGAATGGGGGAGGACCTTTCTGATGGACCGGTGATAGTTCACGGTGAAAGAGAGGCCTGGTTACCTTCTGGAGGGATTCAAAGATCCATCACAGGCCTTGCAACGTGCTATCGCCGGCACCTGTCCTTGTGTTGCAACAGCTGAGAGGTTTGGGACTTAAAGATTCTGTGGCAGAGGACCTCCCGATCGTATCTCTAGAAAACCTAAAGTGAACGTTCGAGCATCACTCCGGCTGCTAGGATCCGCTCTTACAGGGGACTATCCGGGTGAGCTAAACCTACTCGGGATCGAGTGGTGACTATCGTACCAGTTTGTGCCTGGACCTATCTCCCAAACCTTGCTGTCCTTTCTCTCATCCACCTTTCCTGTCTGCTGAACTTGAACTTTGCTTATAAAATAAACTCAGCGTTGAAAAATAGACACTTGTCCCTATACTCTAGGAGACGAGAACCACTCTGCTGGGATACCTTGCTGCAGGACCCAAAATTGTTAACACCGCTCAACCTCCCCAAACAGGAAGGTACGGGCATATAGCGCGGTGTGCCTTGACCTGCGAGTGAGCCAAAGGCAGGAAAAGGTCTGTGTGCTACACAAATATATGTAGCAATACCTCTGCAGGGGCCGCTGGTTTAAGATTTAGGCCTGCCGTTACCTTACTGTTCACCACGTCCGTCCTAGGGGTCTTCCTTGAACAGTTGTTCACAAATGTCTGCACCAAACACGAAAGCCCTGTACACACGATCGGTTTTACCGATGAAAACAGTCCGATGGACTTTTTTCATCAGACAAACTGATTGTGTATGGGACCCATCGGTCTTTTTTCCATCGGTTTTAAAAAATAGAACATGTTTTACATTTTTCCGATGGATCAAAAACCGATAGCAAATTCCGATCGTCTATGGGCAAGTCCATCGGATAAAAAACCCACGCATGCTCAGAATCAAGTCGACGCATGCTCAGAAGCATTGAACTTAATTTTTCTCGGCTCATCAGAGTGTTTTACATCACCGCGTTTGGAACGGTTGGTTTTTTGACTGATGGTGTGTAGGCAAGACTGATGGAAGTCAGCTTCATCGGATTTCCGATGGACAAAACCATCGGATTAGAATCCATAGGATATCCGATCGTGTGTACAGGGCTTTAGTCTCTTTTTCTCAAGGGGTTTATTAAAGAACTTCCAGACAGAGGGATGGAGGGTTAGGGGAGATTCAGGTACCTTGCTTGCGGATCACGGGTACTTCTTAATCCAGAGAGCAAACAGTCTTCACACTGAATATAGCAACCACCAGATTGGCCTCTCTCACTGACCTAGCAGCCGGTGCGGTGCTCGGTCATAATCTCTGCCACAGACTTGGGTAATCACTCACTTGATAAAGTTCTGAAAACATAACACACAGTGCCAGGATCTTTCAGCCAGCCGGCAGCACTGTGAGGCAGACTTTTATCCGGATGCGTCCTCCAATTGAGCCCTCAATTGTTCGGTCCCTTCCCTCAGGCAAGGCGACACAGGACCATCCCCGGATCAGTAGGCCCCAGAAACTGCTGGGCCTACTCTCAGTAACGGAGCCTCGGGCCTACAGGCCCCGAGGCAAGAAAACTGCAAACACATCCCTGAGGCCAGGAGGGCCCTCAGGTCAGGATGGGAAGACCCCGAGAAAACGGTGTCTGCTCCTTAAGTACCCTCTCCCAGAATGCACAGTGGGTCACCACTCCCACTGCGCTGTTTCTGGGAAAGGAATACCCAATGCATCCAGCCTACTGCATTTTCAACCTTGACCTGTGGTGACGACACCTACAGTCAGGTGGAAAATGTGCAGTCCAGCTGAACTGGAGCAGAGACCAATAATTTGGTACAATTATTCTGAGCTAAACGACAGCTCAGATAACTAAATTTACACTAGGGCCTACCCAATAGGAGCAGGGCGCTACGTATATATATAAATTATCTATATTCTTTATGTATGACTGATAAAGGGGGACCCCAACCCCATGAAACCTGTCGGATTATATTTGTGTTAAACCGGAGCTCCAATCTCCTTGACAATTTTTTCCAAAAAGCACCCCCGTGATTCTCGCTAGTTGTATATTAAAATTAGGATACTATTGTAAGCGTAATCCTTCTTAATTATAAATTTGCCATTACTCACAAGATCCTGGTAGGCAGGCAGCGACCATTGACGATGTGGGCACCTGAAGCCCGTTCCCATTTGCTTCCGGGATTCCGGGCAGCTGGCTCATGCCTACGCAGTGATGACACCTCGCGGCGCACTGTGTTGTTTACAGGTTCCCATAACAATGGCAGCGTCGGCAGAATTTCCCGCCCCGATGTTATGGCAACCTGTCAATCAACTCAGAACTTCCTGTCTCGAAATAGGGCTAGATTTCATTATTAGACGTCCCTAGGACTTCTGGGACAGATGACACCAATATCCCAAGAGGCCTAGGGAATCGCTTAATGATGAAATAACCTAGGCGGCCGGGAAAGGAAGTGCGGACTGCACAGAGAAAAATAAGGAATTTAAAAATAAAAATTGGAAAAAAAAAGATTTGCCATTACACACTGTTCTGGGGGGTGAGCATTATCTTGCAAGGAACATGAAAAAATGAGTGGAACTCTGCTTTAAGTACACTGGGGTTGCTTTACTAAATCTGGAGAGTGCAGAATCTGGTGCAGCTCTGCATGGTAGCCAATCAGCTTCTAACTCCAGCTTGCTCAATTAAGTTTTGACAAAACAAAAACTGGCAGCTGATTGGTTTCTATGCAGAGCTGCTCCAGATTTTGCACTCTCCAGTTTTAGTAAATCAACTCCACCATGTCAAAAACATGATAAACTATTTGGACTCTTCACATTTGGTGTTGCGCTAGTTGCTCTCCAAACACGACTGTATTAAGTAACTTATCCAGAACAAGCATGCTGTCACTGAAGCGTCTATAGAAGCCTATACTTGTTCTAGGTCAGTGATTCACCAATTAGTCAATGAAGAGTTTGTACTTTCCAAACCCAAGTCAGCAATTCCAGCTCCCATCGGTTGGGTTCCTTTTAAAGCCATCAGAATATACTTTGAAAGACTCTTGAAAAAGCAACAGCTTTTTTAGCTGCTGTTTGGAGCTATCTTCATGCATATCTTCTAGCCCTGTATTGATAATTTATGGGTAATGTGCTGATGAGAATGTATGGCATCAATTACCCTTTAAGGGTGCCTTGAAGCATATGTCTCTACAGTGTAGGCCACATAATTCCCCCGGCAAGGAAAACTAGAGCACTTGTACAATATGACAGCACTTAGGCTGCACAGTCCGAGTTATTTGTTTATGCAACTTTAATGACTCACGGTTGACATAATCAGTGATTGCTGGGGTGCAAATGAGAGGAGTGCATCGTAAGTCCTCTACCATTGTCCTGCGTATTTGAGTTAGAGAAGATGTCATCTCTTCTAAGTGCATTTTGTTGTATGTATCCGTGAGAGGCCTGCTTCTTCATTGTTGGAGTGCTACAAATAACCTCCACCTAGCTTCTAAACAAGAAAGACATTTTAAGTATTTCTCCACCATCCTCTTTTGTTTTTGCTTTAATATTCATGGGTTTTGAATTATGCACAATATCACTTGGAGGTTATATTCTTCTAGCTTTGGGTTCCCTGCAAGGAGCAGGAACAGTATCTTACGTTTTTTCTTTTATTACCTATTCTGAGAATGTCCATCTGTGACTCAGAATTGATCTTTTGTACATGGTTATATTCTGCCTGGGTTGCATAGATTAGTATACAATGTGTGGGCATCATGCAAAGCTTTGGTTTCTCATTGCCTTGGATTAAAGGGACTCTAACGTTGCCCTTACAGAGAAAAAAGGACAGAGTCTCTTGTAAGAACAACATTCCATCCACTTACATGCCCATTACCAATGTTCCTTTTTTGCTCCATTTCCTCTTTTGGGGAGCAAAAAGTAGACAGGGGCCAAACCCTGTGCAACCTCCATGTTGGAAGATGTTAGATACATAAATACGGTTGAGGAGGTCATCCTCCTCATTAACAACCTTGTTAGTCATGAGAGAAGTGTGAGGCCCGCCTCCGTATCCGGGACAACCTCTGAAGCCTGTCCAGCCCATCTGAGGGCGGACGTGACGCATTCAGTTACCGGAAGTGACGGGTGGAACGCACATCCACCGCCACTTCCGGGTCTTCGGCCAATGCACGTCCCATCGAGTGGTGGGACCATAGCTCAGCACCACGGGAAGCAATTGTGGCGATATTCAGATGGGTGACAGCATTGATTGACTGTCCTTGATGGCCTGTGCGATAGGGGTAAGTCCCACCATGTATATATGCTGTTCATCCTCCGCCAGCTGAAGCACATATACACATTATCACATGGTGTATGCATATACTATCTGATGTATTGATGGGTGCATCAGTGTGGGCAGTGAGGGGTTAACTTCATATGGGCATGCCTTTTGGGTGAGAGGAGGAGTGACCTGTGGTGGGTGGAGCTGTAGACAGATGACCACTCACACCCACTTACACATGGATTTAAGAGAGTCCAGAGAGGGGTCCAGATACTATCACTTTTTGGCTCTGAGGAAGAGGGTTCGCCTTCGCAACGCGTCAGCCGTAGCTGTAACACCTGTCATCTGGACTCTCTGGTGTCTGGTTCCAGCAGGAGGCAATTCCCATTGATGGAATGTTATACGTGCCTATTTTCATACTTGCTTTGTGAGTATTTGTAATCTTTTTATATATTTTTAATAAACCTAGCCACTGGTTATGCACTAGGTCGGTGCGCCCTCTTTTTTCCTTTTACTTTTTAGTCATGAGAGAAGATCAGACAATCCCCCAAACCTGGAAACACTGGGTATCAACCAGAGGCTCCAGTAGAGCAACAGAGCGATGGGGAGCATATCGAAGGGAAGTATATGGGTAGAGAGTTGTTTATCACTTTAAAGCCTAATGCCTTGTACACACGACCGGTTTTCCCGTCTGAATAAACTCCAAAGGTTTTTCCGACGGAGTTCCACTGGAATTCCGCTCAGGCTGTCTTGCATACACACGGTCACACTAAAATCCGACCGTCAAGAATGCGGTGACGTAAAACACTAATTTCCGATCAAATTGGAACTTCCGATCAAATTTTTTTCCAATGGAGAAATTTAGAACATGTTCTCTATCTAATTCCGTCGGAATTTCCGTCAGAAAAAGACCGATGGGGCATACAAACGGACAGAATATCCGATGAAAAGCTCCCGTCTGACTTTTTCCGTCGGAAATTCCGCTCGTGTGTACAAGGCATAACAACCTTTTTTTCTTGTTTTTTTTTGGGGGGGGGGGGGGGTAGAGTGGGTAATAAAAATGTTTTCAACGTTTTTACTGCTGTCTATGCCTCCACTGGACAAATGTTTCTTCTCACTTCATGTCCCCCTGTATATGGAAAATAAATAAAGGAGAGATCTTGCCATTGAATACACAAACAGCCATAAAAAGTTTTTTGGGGAAAGTGGAAAAAGATGAGAACATCCCTTGCGTTTTCATTGATGTTTGTGTCACACTCACTTCCTAAGTTCATTTTACTTCCCGTCCTGGTGATGCCTTTTCAAATTTTGACAATTTTCCCTTAACATTGACAGAGCAATAAAAAGCTGACAATGATTCTACCCTTCCCCAATCTATCAAGCTATACACGCCTAAAAAAGGCTTGGGTTTTAATTAAAGCAAATCTTTCATGAAAAATGCTTCTGCTTTCTTCCAACCTCACTTGCAACATATATAGTTCAGGGCAATCTACGAAAATGTTGGCTTTAACACGAGTCAAGTCCCGCATGTCTTATAAATATGTTGAAGAATCGCCTTAGTAGATGTGTTTCAGGGAAAGTTGCTGGGAACCTACAATATTACTCCTCTGAGCTTTGGCTATCTACCACTTGTTCTGTACACCTTGGAACCCTCATAAAGACTTTGAGTTAAAGTCAAAACATAAACACACCCCCAATATACTATTCCCCTTCACCGAGGGCTCATATTGTGGGATGGTGTTAAAACACCCAATTGAAGGGTTCTGGAGGCTTCCAGGACACATCATAGACAATCTGCCTACATACAATTGTAGCGGGTCTTTACTTTTAGGGGTGTTGTGTGCCTAAATTTAGGGGCTGGTCTGAGCTATTAGTCAGGCTCAGACCATTCTCATTGCTAGGTTTTGCTTCTGCCTATGTGATGCTGCCTGGTGTATGGTTCCCTGCGGCCTGTAGGTGGCGCCGTCACATCAGGTCAGGGTTGAGCCAGGGGGGGCATTGCTAGGCCTTGGGGTGTCCTCTCTCGGCAGCGGTACAGTGGGCGTTGTTAACCTGCTGTGCAATGCCGGGAGAGGGTACTTAAGGGGCAGACGCCATAGAGTTGTGTGTTCGGTGGGGTGGTCCCCATCAGTCGGAGGAGTAGACACGTACCCCACCTCCTGTGGCCCTCATGGCTGGGGGTATGTGTGGGCATGATCAGGCCCAGGCACCTTTAGCCTGGGGCCTGCAACTCTACTAGTGGGCCTAGCACTTTCAGCTAGGGCCTGTCCCCGAAAGAAAAGTCCCAGAGAGCCCGGGGAAGGGTACCCGCTCTGACCAAGAGGAAGCCAGGGGAGGATCGGTCCCATTGAGGAGATGAGTAATAGAAGATTCCCGTCTCGGGAGAGGCCTGGTGACCTGTCAGAGGGAAGGATTTGTTATTTGGGGAAGCTAACCTGTGGAGTGCCCAATTGGCATCGTCTTGTTCTTGAAGTCTACAGAGGTTAGAGGATTTCCAACACCCGTCCCAGGAGGGGATAGGGTGGCGGAACTGTTCGAGCTCCAGACCGGCTGCTAGGACTGTGAGAGAGAACTATCCGGGTGAGCTAAACCCACTCGGGATCGAGTGGCGACGAGATTGTTGGTTGTGCCTGGACCTATTCTCCACACTATTTCTTCTTTCACCCACCTGTCTCTATCTATTACGCAGCAAATAGAAAATAAACTCTCTGTTGGAGTTAAAGTACTTCTGGACATTGTTTTCTTTGGGGGAAGAAACAGAGACTTGACCCCATACTCTGGGGGAGAGAACCAGTGGGAAGGGTGACTTGCTGAAAGACACAAATTTATGAACACCGCTTAACCTCTTCAAACAGGAGGGTACGGGCATATAGCACGGTATGCCTTGACTCGCAAGTGAGCCAGGCGAGAAAAAGGTTTGTGTGCTACACAATCATACGGGAAAGCATCGTGTGGTCTCCACCCTTAGGAAGCAGTGTCATTTTGGAGAGTTTTCGTTTTTTCACATAATTGGGTTACTGTGATACAAACAATAAAACAGTTTGCCACTGTGCATAAACTTCCAGTAACTGCTAAATCTACAGCTAGTGAACACTAACACTTCTGTCAAAGCGATATAACACAATACTTACACAAACATTGCTTTTAAGAAGTAAATTAAGGTACTTAAAATGAAGATACCAAATAAGTCTTAGGGTGTGTTACAAACAGTTAGGATTATATAAAAAAAAAAAAACATGTTGTGTCTGATGACTTATAGTAAAAAACAAAAAGCTAATGCATAAAAAAGAGTATAACATGATTATATGCAAAAAAACTGAGTGCGCTCACAAAATCTTTTTTCTTGAGTTTATATAATAAAGTTCATTAGGATATTGCATCAGTCATTGGGAAAAGGGGCAGATACCGTGAAGAAGTATACAACCCCTAGGAGCAGTACTGCCCTGAATGAAGCAGAATCTGACCCCTAATGCCCTGTACACACGATCGGATTTTCCGATGGGATAAAATCCGATGGAATTTTCCGTCGGAATTCCGTTCAAGCTGTCTTCCATCAGTCTTGCCTACACACTGTCAGTCCAAATTCCGACCGTCTAAAACGCGGTGACGTACAACACTATGACGAGCCGAGAAAAAGGAAGTTCAATGCTTCCGAGCATGCGTCAACTTGATTCTGAGCATGCGTGGGTTTTTTCTCCGTCGGAGTTCAACACAGACGATAGGAATTTCCTATCGTTTTTTTTTTCCACCGGACATGTTCTATTTCTAAACACCGATGGAAAAAAATCCAATGGGGCCCACACACGATCGTAATTTCCGATGAAAAAAGTCCATCTGACTTTTTTCATCGGAAAATCCGATCGTGTGTACAAGGCATTAGAGTGATGTTAATTATGGGCAGGTACTATCTTGAGCAGGGGTCTCAAACTGGTGGCCCTCCAGCTGTTGCAGAACTACAATTCCCATGAGGCATTGCAAGGCTAAACAGTTACAAGCATGACTCCCATAGGCAGAGGCATGATGGGACTTGTAGTTCCGGAACAGCTGGAGGGCCGCAGGTTTGAGACCCCTGATCTTGAGTGAAACAGGATCTGATCCCGAGGAGTGGGGCTATCTCTGGGGCAGGTACTGTCCAGATTTAAGCAGGATCTAACCCTTAGGGGTGGTGCTGGCCCTGGGATAGGTACAGTCTTGATTTGAGCGAGATCTGACCTTGAGGCGTGGTACTAGCCCTGGGGTAGGTACTGTCCTAAGTTAAGCAGTATTTGATCCTTAGGAATAGTGCTAGCTCTGGGTTAAGTACTAACCTAAGTGAAAGAGTGAGGCAGAAGGGTTTTGTACTGTCCTGGAGCTAGTACTGGTCCCAGGAGTCTGATGATGGCACAACCATGGACTGGATAGAAACCATAGCTGATGCAGGTAATTCATTTCTTTGGGCCTATAAGGGACTCCTCCCCCTTGTGTATGTTATTATGACCAGAACATTAGCCTGATTGGTTATGCTGATAAAGGGCAAGAGTCATCATTCTCCTATAAAAGCAGGGATAGGCTGTAAGATGTATTTAGTATAATAGGTCTGTTATTATCCCGTAGAGGCTACTACTTGTATTGATGTATGTATTTATATAAATGTTCTTATTCTTATGAAAAGCAATTCATTTTGACCAGGGATCCCAGGCACCAGACTGTCCCTTTTCATATAAATGGCAAATTTACTGAATGAATGCTAATATTCTATCAGAGAACTTTCTCCCTGCTCTGTTTGATTTAATAACTGTCAGCCTGATGTTTATATTGTTTGACTTTATCAAATCAATAGCTCCACAGCATCGTCGTTGTGTTTGTTTTTCTCTTACTTTTTTTGCTATTTTTTTTTTTTTTTTCAAAAAAGAAATTCTGCCCCAAATGCTCCTTATTTCATTTTGCAAATATCTGCACTTGGAAATATTAACTGTCTAATCAGCTAATGTCTCCTGCTTTGCAGCCGCCGCAAGCCAAACTTCTCCGTCTCCTGCCACGAGTCAGATGTATTATTCTTTCAGTGTACTAAATACATCTTCTGTACTGCAACTGCCCTTATTCTTGTGTCAGAAAATACTCCAGACAAGCAAAGCCCAAGTGATCCATTGAGTCTTTCATATTTTACCTATTTGTTCTTTTTTCTAGAGATAATTATCATAATCATAGATGGCATGTTTAAATGTGCTAATGTTAACAGTAAAATCAGTCTGTATATGCAGTAAAGCATGCCTGTTATACTCACTGTGGAACCTAGGGGTTAATCCTCTGCATTGTGTTAAAAGACTGTTTGATTCTGTCTTCTGTGACCCTCCCCTTCGCCCACAGTCCCCAGTCCATCTCCTGATAAGACATAGCCAGGGGACAGGCTTCACATGCTCAGTTTGGTGTGTAGTGCTGGGGAGTTTGTTTTTCCTTGGGAAAGGGCATGTGATCAGCACAGGGCCAATCAGCACTGTCCAGACAGAGGGTCAGGGGACATGTAGCCTCATAGGATAATTAGGGGAGAATGGAAACTCCTCCTACAAGCTTTAACCAGACTGGTAACAGGGAAAAAACCTTGGGAATCCATCACCCCTTCACTCAGGACCCTGCATTGGCTAACCGTAAAGGATCGGGTCACATTCAAGACCCTCTGTCTCACCCACAAGTGCACACAAGGAAACGCTCCTCAATATTTATGCGAGAAGATAAAACACTACACCTCTGTAGCGTGGTGTTCAATTTAGGAGAAGTGTCTGAGTGGTAACCAGGCTCAAACACCTTAAATTGTTAGGAGTTATGGACCATTTTTGTCCTCAGAGGATAATGCTGGTGATGTGTTCCCTGTGGCCTGTGGGTGGCGCTGTCATTCTGGGCCAGGGTTGAACTGCGAGCGTAGTGCTGTGCTTTTTGTGTCCCCTCTCGGCAGCCATACAGTGGGGCGGGGAACCTGCTGTGCATGCCGGGAGAGGAAATAAAAGGGGCAGACATCTTCTGAGAGGAGCGTCCACACCCAGGCACCTTCAGCCTGGGTGTGTGTGAGGTTCATCTGCGGGTGCCCTAGGCCCTAGGCCCGGAGGCCTTGTTCCGGTTCCACCTTAGGCACCTTTAGCCTGGGGTGGGGTACTACCTCACCGTTTCTGACTACCTGGGTACGGAGGCCCAGGAGCTGCAGCAACGGCCCGGGGCCCAGCAACCTTCGGCTGGGGTCCGCAAGGGATCGAGGAGTCCAGGGTGCCGCCTTGCGAGGGGACCTGCACCCTAAGAGAAGAGATCTGTTCCGAGGGACCGATGCTGTGGTCACGGTGAAGGAAGGGGCCTGTTGACTCTCTGGGGGGATGTCTTCTCCCTGAAAGGGGCCATGTCCTAGGAAAAAAACAAGGTTCACCAGGTCAGTGGCAGTGACCTTGTTCGACAGGTCAGTGGCAGTGACTTTATCCATCAGGTCTGTGGCAGGGACCAACCTCATGGTCTGTGGCAGAGACCGTGCGCCAAAACTGTTTGAGAAACCTAAAACAGTCAGAAGAGTTTGAGCTACGTTTGTGCCTGGACCTCCTCCACACCTTGAGCTGTCCTGTGTCTTTGCTCCAACCTTTCTTCTATCCAAGAGACTATTTGATATTTAAGTGAGAAGAAATATTGAGTTGAACTTTCAGCTGGTGTGGACATTCATGTTCCTGGGGAAGTCAAGGACTTGCATCTACCCACGGTAGAGGTAGGAAATCATTCTCAGGAGGACTTCTGACTCCGGCTGCAGACAAGGCCCAAAAACAACACCGCCTAACCTCTTAACACAGGAGGGTACGGGCTTGTGGTGCGGTGTGCCTGTCTCCCCCCTGCGAGGAGCCGAGTTTAATGCAGGAGGGGGATAGGTGGGTGCGCTACACCCCTAAACGCATTCTCCGATCAACCAACCAAAACCGCCTCCACATCCCCAAGTTCCGCTACAAATCGAAGGGAGAACGAAGATTTGCAGTCCAACTACCACGGCTATGGAACGCTCTACCCACGGACATCCGTATGGAAGAAAACCATCGGGCCTTCAGGAAAAAACTTAAGACCAACCTCTTCTGAAGGATTAGGACGTCACTGGATGCAAAGTGTCTTGAGGTGATCAAGTTCGCATTTGTAGCGCTATACAAGTTATTCACTCACTCAGACATTGATAGAAGTCATAAGACTGCTATATACTGCTGATGAGAAAATGTATTTAGCGGTTTATATTTACTAAAACTATTGCATTTCTATGTTCTGTGTACTGTGGGAGACAAGATATACAGAATGCAGAGTCCTGGGTTTAGCAACACTTTAATACCACATCTGCTTTTAGCTGGTTTCAAATGTATACTACTTTTTTGCTAAAGTAAAAATACCACGCAGCATAATTTGCGATTTTGCTGGCTTAAAATTTGCCACAGAGCTCAACCCAGTCTCCTAAGTATATTGGTAACCTAATTTGAACCTGTTGTTTATTTAATCGTTCTATCTACGTAAAAATTCTATTTTTGTTATTGTGATGTTTTGTTGGCTTGGTCACCCAATGGTTTCCTATGTCTTTGAGTGCTCCAGTTGTGAGATGTCCCTGTCCTAATTCTTAGCACTGGTCTTGTCATTGGAATCCTTGGGAACCATAACAAACTGATTGCTGACTCCCCAGCACCTATATCCCCTGAAATTTTAGTTTTGGGTAAACTGAGTTTTTAAAGACATACACCAGCAAATCCATTGATAGATACACATGAAAAGATGTGTAAAGGGAGTAAAAATGGACACTGGCCAGAACTACATACGGCACTGTGCAAAAGTCTTTGGCAGGTGTGAAAAAATGCTGTAAATAAGGAATGCTTTCAGAAACAGAAATGCTAACAGTTTATTTTCATCAAATAAAGCCGGCCATAGATGATATGATTTTCTTTCATGTAACAAGAACATTGCTCGATTCCTCCATCAACACAGTCTGTGTTGATGGGGGGGAATGCCTTCCGTGGAGGTACGACTTGGGTACAATCAGCCTGCCCATACATGGTTTAAGTCTCGGCCGGTCCCTGCTGAACCTGGCAGAGATTCGAACCGTCATTGGCCCACTTAACATATCAATATTTAGTGTGACCGCCCTTTGCCTTCAAAACCGCTTCAGTTCTTCTAGGTACACTTGCACACATTTTTTGTAGGGAACTCGGCAGGTAGGTTGTTCCAAACATCGTAAAGAACTAACTACGGATCTTCTATGGATGTAGGCTACCTCAATCCTTCTGTCTCTTCATGTAATCCCAGACTATCTCAATGTTGAGATCAGGGCTCTGTGGGAGCCTAACCATAACTTCAAGGACTCCTTGTTCTTCTTTACACTGAAGAAAGTTTTTAATGAAATTGGTTGTATGTTTGGGGTCATTGTCCTGCTGCAGAATAGATTTGGGGCCAATCACATGCCTCCCTGATGGTATGGCATGATGGATAAATGTCTGCCTGTATTTCTCAGCCTGGAGGACACAATTGATCCTAATAAATTTCCCCCTCCCACGATATTGGCGGCCCCCCTCCCGCGATTGGCGCCCCCCTCCCGCGATTGGCGCCCCCCTCCTGCGATTGGCGGCCCCCCTCTCGCGATCGGCGTCGATGTCCCTTCTGAATTAAAAAAAAAGTCCCAAATTCTCAATCTGCTTGGGGCCCCCAAATTCCTCCAAACGGCCCTGCTCGGGAGCGCGCCCGCATGAGTGCCCCCATGGAAAGTGTCTCTCTGTGGGGGTATTAGAGAAGAGGAGGAGCCTGGAGCGCCGCTGGGGGACCCCAGAAGAGAAAGATCGGGGAAGCTCTGTGCAAAACCCTAGCATAGGCATGTTTGTTATTTAAAAAAAAAACTAAAATTAAATAACTTTTACATCCCCTTTAACCTTTAGTAATCTCTTGAGAGTCTACTATATTGCGTTTTTTAGATGAGATGTTCAAAAATGAATACAATATACCACATTAAAATATAACTAATAACCAAAAGCAAAAATGTGATAGATTGCACCTTAGCAATCCTTAGATGTGGTGGCTGTATTTGTCTTAAATTTTTAGGCCTGGAACATTTTATCACATCAGCTCCAGAAGGTTAACTTCCCTTCAGACCAGACCATTTTTTGCGATATGGTACTGCGTTGCTTTAACTGACAATAGCGCAGTTTTGCGACGTTGTATCCAAATAAAATTGATGTACTTTTTTCCCACAAATAGAACTTTCTGTTGGTGCTATTTGATCACCTCTGTGATTTTTATTTTTAGCGCTAAAAACACAAAAAGGCCGACAATTTTGAAAACAAAAAATATTTTTTAATTTCTGCTATAAAATATATCCAATAAAAAATTGAAAAAAAACCTAATTTATTCATCAAGCCTAATATGTGTTCAGCTACATATTTTTGGTAAAAAAAGAATCAGCGTATATTGATTGGTTTGTGCAAAACTCTACAAACTATGGGATATATTAATGGAATTTTTTTTTTTTTAATCTTTTTTACTAGTAATGGTGACGATCAGTGATTTTTAGTAGGACTGCCACACTGACTTTTGGGGACCAGTGACACCAATACAGTGATCAGTGCTTAAAAAATGCACTGTCACTGTACTAATGACACTGGCAGTGAAATGGTTAACATCAGGGGCGATCAAAGGGTTAAATGTGTTCCCTGGGAGTGCTTGCTAACTGTGTGTGTTTGGGGGTGGGGATGCTTTGACTAGGGGGAAACAGAGATCCGTGTTTCTGGTTAGCAGAAACACAAGATCTCCATCTTCCCCTCTGCCAGAACAGCGATCTGCCTTGGAAATGATCGGCGGCTCCCGCTGTCTCCAATTACAGAGGGAGCGTTGCGCCACTGACGTGCGCACGTGCCCCGGACCCAAAAAAAAACAAAACACGTACAGGTATGTGATTTTGTGCTGAAGGACCGCCCTGCCACAGTATATGTGTCATGAGTCTGCAGTAATGTTTCATGCTGTCTGTCTGTCTGCTTACCTCTCTGGTCTGTGCCTCAGCTTAACCACTTAAGCCCCGGACCATTTTGTAGCTAAAGGACCAGGCTCCTTTTTGCGATTCGGCACTGCGTCGCTTTAACTGCCAATTGTGCAGTCGTGCGACGTGGCTCCCAAGCAAAATTGACGTCCTTTTTTTCCCACAAATAGAGCTTTCTTTTGGTGGTATTTGATCACCTCTGCGGTTTTTATCTTTTGCGCTATAAACAAAAATAGAGCGACAATTTTGAAAAAAATTCAATATTTCAAATTTTTGCTATAATAAATATTCCCCAAAAATATATATATATTTTTTCCTCAGTTTAGGCCGATACGTATTCTTCTACATAATTTTGGTAAAAAAAAAAAATTGCAAAAAGGATTTATTGATCGGTTTGCGCAAAAGTTATAGCGTCTACAAAATAGGGGATAGTTTTATGGCATTTTTATTAATAATTTTTTTTTTTACTAGTAATGGCGGCGATTATGACTGTGACATTATGGCAGACGCATCGGACACTTTTGACATCATTTTGGGACCATTGTCATTTTTACAGCGATCAGTGCTTTAAAAATGCACTGATTACTGTGAAAATTACACTGGCAGTGAAGGGGTTATCCTGTAGGGGACGCTGAAGGTGTTAAGTGTGACCTAGGGAGTGATTACTACTGTGTGGGGGCGTGGCTTGGCGCGTGACGTCACTGATCGTCGTTCCCTATGACAGGGAACAGACGATCAGTGACACTCACACTAGGAAGAACGGGGAAAGGTTTGTTTACACTTACCTCTCCCCGTTTTTCAGCTCTGTGACCCGATCGCGGGACACTGGCGGTGATCGGGTCCGTGGGTCCCGCTTGCGCGGCCACGGAGCTCAGGACTGGCATCTTAAAGGGGACGTACCCATACGTCCATATGCCCAGCCGTGCCATTCTGCCGACGTATATCAGCGTTAGGCGGTCCTTAAGTGGTTAAGGACCATGCTCTCACACCTGCATGTTTAAGTATTCTGACTATCCCTGTCTGCTTGTAGCCCCGGCCCTTGGCTTGTCCCCTGACTATTCCTGTTGCCTGGGGGCCGCGACCTGGAGTCAGCTGCAGCGAAATTCATCCTCACCATCATAGGCTCTGGTGAAAGCCTGCTGGCTCTTAATGCCCCGTACACACAATCGTTTTTCATGCCGTTAAAACTGCCATTTTAAAAAATGGCCCTGAAAAATGATCGTGTGTATGCTCCAGAGCATTTTTAACGACGTGAAAAACGGCCATTAAAAATTCCGGACATGCTCTCTTTTTTCACGTCGTTTTTCATGTCGTTTTTTTTAACGACGTGAAAAACGATAGTGTGTATGCTTTCAAGACGTGAAAAAAACGCGCATGCTCAGAAGCAACTATGAGACGGGAGCGCTCGTTTTGGTAAAGCTAATGTTGGAAATGGAGATGGCACATTCGTCACGGTGGAATTAATAGCATCGTTTTAATGCTGCGCATTCCGTTCTTCTTTTGATAATGCTTTAAAATTACCCTCTTTTGATAATGACATTGAGAGTTATGCCAAACTTGTTTCTAAAGTAATTCCAAATTGCTCTAATGATTGTAAAATATTATTTATAAGCCGCACCTCCCTCCTAAATAATACTAATAATAATAAAATAATGTAATTCTCCTTTTTTCTTTAAATTTTATTTTACTATTGTGTTTTTTTTTTTGTGGCCTTTTTTTTATTATTTTGGCTTAAATTATTCTTGTGTAAAGTTACCACAACAACCTTCCAAATGTGTCTCATTTGGCCTCAGGGAGGTTTGTGTCCCCTGATAATAACAATAATATAATTTGAGATGTCCCTGCCTGCTCCCTAGCAAGCTCTCTTTTGAAATACAAATCACATAGTCAAGTATTTTAAGGGCACTAAAAAAAATTTTTTCTTGTTCATACATCACGGGACACAGAGCGGCATAGTCATTACTATGTGGGTTATATAGAATTACCTTCAGGTGCTGGCACTGGCAACTTCCAAAACAGGAAGTACCCTCCCCTATATAAGCCCCTCCCATCCGGGAGCACCTCAGTTTTTTTGCCAGTGTCTAAGGTGTTGGCCAAGGTTAACATGTATTCATCTGGGCTTGTGTACAGGTTCTCTGGGCCTTAGCAAGCTATTCCGGATCCGACCAAAAAAGCTTCATAGCTAAACGGTCGGTACCCGGGCCTTGCAGAGAAGAGCAAGGTTTTGCCTGTAATGCCTCTCTTAGAAGGGCTGGACCCTGGGATCCAGAGCTCTGGTCATACCCAAAACCAAGAGTCTATCTGTGCAGGGTGCTATACAGGTCCAGGGGAGTGGAATCCTTGGGAACCCGGTCCCTGAAGGTCTAGTACAATGCCTGCCGTGAGAGGTGACGTTTGGGCTTCTGTGGACCAAACAAAGTCCTGCGGCGGGGAAAAGGTAAGTGGGGGCCCCTCAGGAACTTGGTTCTATTGAGGGGACCCCCAAGCCTAATATGTCTTTCTGACTGTTACCTAAAGGTATTCCCGCTAATAGCTGTATATGCCTAAGAAATCCTAGAAATGTCTTTTCATAAAGGAAGTTTTAAAAACTGTAAACCTAGAAATGTTTTTCATAAAGGAGGTTTAAAAAAAAAAAAAAAAAAAGACAAAAGTGCGGTACCTGTGTTTGTCCACTAGAGGCCGCTGTGGAACGTCTTTTTTTCTTGGGACTATTCCTTCCATGGTGAAAGTCCAGGCAGATGAGTGAGCTCTCTATCAGGGAAGCTGCATTCCTCTGTCATGCTGCCAAGTAGTTTCCTTCCATCCCCGAGTCCTGGTGAAACAGGGACCCTGGCTCCTCTCCCTACATGGCGCCAAGAGCGCACACGTGCACGCGCGCGCGCGCGCACACACGCTTTCTTTTTATAGATTTAGCTTCAAAAAAGGGGGCGGAGCCTGACGGATGACGCGCTCTGTGCGCCCAGCGCTTCTGCGCATGTGCGGGCGTCCCAGCAAGATAAAAGGACTCAGTCCACGCTGCTTGCTATGGACACAGAGCATGAAAAGGAGCTGGTAGCATGGTATAGGGGCTTACAGCGGGCGGTTGATACAGGCATCCCCAGAAAGACGCATTAGTAGACACCCACTGATGTACATAGCAGCAAATTGCATTAGACTATTTCAGTAAAGGTGTGTATTGCGGCTGGAATACCTCAGCTTTGAACTAAGGAATATGCCGCCTAAAAAACTCCGAGATATACCTCTCAGGAAGTGTAGGGGGTCTCCATCGGGCTCTGAGGATCTGGAGCAGTAGTCTGCACCTTCCTCCCCTGAGAAATCAGAGGTTAATACCCATAAGGAACCCCTGGGAGTGCCAGGTACTGCGGCTGTCCTCAGTCCACCTGCTCCTGCATATATAACAGAGGAGGTTTTTGCCTCAACTCTGGAGGGATTGGTGGCAGCATTGATCGCTTCTTCTCTACAGGAAAGAAAGCGTGCCAGATCTCCATCCCCTCCATTAGAGTGCCTGTTGGCAGAGCAACAGTCCCAGGAAGGGACTGACCTACCTGAAGGGGATCAGGAGGAGGTTAACTCTGTTTTTGAGGAATCGACAGTAGATGAACCATTTTCAGCATCACAGACTGAAAGATTGTGGGTCCAGACCCTAACTGACATGGTTCGATCTGCATTTAAAATGCCTCTTGTTGAACCATCAACTACTGCTGTCTCCTCATTGGGGTCGCTAAAAGCTCCCCAGATTAATTGCTCCTTTCCAATTCATCCATTATTGGAAGGACTTATATACCAGGACTGGGAACATCCTGATAAACTATTTGTTCCACCTAAGAAATTTCAGGTGATCTATCCCATGGAGGAAAAATTCACCCAGAGATGGAATGTTCCTACGGTGGACGCAGCCATTTCTTCTGTGAACAAATCACTGACATGTCCAGTAGATAATGTTCAAATGTTCAAAGATCCAGTAGATAAAAAATTGGAGTCTTTATTAAAATCTGCTTTTTCCACAGCAGGGGCTGTTACACAGTCAGCAGTGGCAGCTATTGGGGTCTGCCAAGCTTTAAAGGATCAAATGAAAATGGTCCTGAGGGATTTGCCAGACCAGCAGGCCCAGGCTCTGGCTAATCTGCCTAGAGCATTATGCTTTGCGGTTGACGCCATCAAGGATTCTATCCATCAGGCCTCCCGCCTCACGCTGTCTTTGGTACATATGCGTAGGCTTCTGTGGCTCAAGAACTGGTCTGCTGAAGCTCCCTGTAAGAAGCTCTTGGTTAGCTTCCCATTTCATGGAGAACGCCTTTTTGGCGAAGACCTGGATAAATATATCCAGAAGATTTCCAGTGGTAAAAGTACTCTCTTTCCAATTAAAAAGAGGTCTAGGGGGTCCATCTTTTAAGAGGGCTACCTCTCCTATCCCTGGGACGTCTGCTACTAAGCAGTTCCGACGGCCTCCTCGGTCAAACTCAGGAGGTAAAAATCAGGGACAGTCACAGGGTAATAAAAAACCCTGGATCCGAAGAGGTACTAAACCAGCCTCCAAGTCAAGCCTATGAAGGGCTGCCCCCACTCAAACGGGTGGGGGGAAGACTTCAGTTGTTCACAGAGACCTGGCGGGAGACGATCAAAGACGGATGGGTGCTCTCCGCAGTAACTCTGGGATACAAGTTGGAGTTAAAAGAGTCTCCTCCTTCCCATTTTATGTGGTCAGGCATGCCAAGAGACCCTCTGAAAAGAGGGTCTCTCCTATTGGCGTTAGAACAACTATTGCTCCAAGGAGTAATTATGGAGGTTCCTATGGAAGAGTGGGGGTTGAGTTTCTACTCAAACCTTTTCACAGTCCCGAAACCAAACGGGGACATAAGACCCATATTGGACCTAAAGAGTCTAAACAAATTTCTAAACGTCCGGTCTTTCCGGATGGAGTCCATCCGATCGGTCACCGCTGCCCTACAGGGGGAGGAATGGTTAGCCTCGATCGACATCAAAGATGCTTACTTGCATGTTCCCATCTTTCCAGGTCATCAAAAATTTCTACGCTTTGCAGTAGAAGGGCGCCATTTTCAGTTCAGAGCCTTACCATTCGGTCTGGCCACAGCACCACGAGTGTTCACAAAAATTCTGGCCCCACTGTTGGCCGATCTAAGAACACGAGGTGCAACGATAATGGCATACCTAGACGACCTGTTGTTGATGGACCACTCAGTTGCCAAGCTAGAAGTGGTAATTGTCGATACAATCAAGTATCTAGAATCTCACGGTTGGGTCATCAACCTGGACAAAACAGCCCTACAGCCAGTGAAAAACCTGGTATATCTAGGGCTACGGCTGGATTCAGACCAGAGGAAGATTTTCTTACCTCTAGACAAGGTATCCTCTTTGAGGGGCTTGGTCCGTCTGCTTTGTGCAAAAAGACAGCCATCCATACGCCTGTGCATGAGGCTGCTAGGAAAGATGGTAGCATCATTCGAAGCTGTGCCATACGCCCAATTCCACTCAAGGAATTTACAGAGGGCCATATTGTCAGCCTGGAATGGAAAAATTCAGGCTCTAGACTTCCCGATGGCTTTGTCCCCTTCCGTTCGGAAGAGTCTCTGCTGGTGGTTGATCCCCCAGAATCTCCAGAAGGGAAAACCCTTCAGTCCGATATCCTGGAAGGTGGTCACTACAGATGCCAGCCTTATAGGCTGGGGGGCAGTACTGGAGCAATGGTCTCTCCAGGGCAGATGGTCAAATGTAGTAAAAACCATGCCCATCAATCTCTTAGAGATACGAGCAGCCCGGTATGCCCTAGTAGCCTGGACATCCAGACTCCAAGGGTCCCCTGTCAGAATTCAATCAGACAATGCCACAGCAGTGGCATATATCAATCATCAGGGAGGCACCAGGAGTCGTGCAGCCCAGAGGGAAGTAAGTCACATCCTGGAATGGGCAGAAAAGCATGTCCCATGTATATCAGCTGTCTTCATTCCAGGGGTGGAGAATTGGAAGGCGGACTTTCTGAGTCGCCAACAGTTATGCCCAGGGGAATGGTCCCTTCATCCCGAGGTCTTCCGAGCAATATGTCAGCGGTGGGGAACACCGGATGTAGATCTGCTAGCATCCAGATTCAACGCAAAGGTGGACAGATTTGTCTCCCGGACAAGGGATCCCCTCGCTTGCGGCTCGGATGCTCTGGTGTTCCCTTGGGATCAGTTCAGACTGATATATGCATTCCCTCCACTACAATTGTTGCCTCGACTCCTTCGCAGAGTCAGGTTGGAAAAGAAGCCGGTGATCCTGGTGGCTCCAGCGTGGCCCCGAAGGGCCTGGTACGCGGAGATCATCAAAATGTCTGTGGGGAGTCCTTGGACCCTTCCACGTCGTCCGGACCTGCTTTCGCAAGGACCGATATACCACCCTTCCTTACTAACTCTAAGTTTAACGGCCTGGCTATTGAATCCCACATCCTAAAAGAAGAGAGGTCTCTCTAACTCTGTGGTATCAACTATAATCAATGCCAGGAAGCCTGTATCCAGGCAGATCTACTATAGAGTTTGGAAGGCGTACATCACTTGGTGCGAGGCCAGAAAATGGCATCCACGTAAGTACGTTATAGGCAGAATTCTGGACTTCCTACAGTGGGCTGTAGACAGGAAGTTTGCCTTAAGTACTATCAGGGGTCAGGTTTCGGCCTTATCAATACTATTTCAAAGGCCCCTGGCTATGCATTCACTTGTCAAATCCTTTATGCAAGGGGTGACTCGTATTATTCCACCGATTAAAGCTCCCATATGCCCATGGGATCTAAATTTGGTTCTGTCGGTTCTGCAGAAGCAGCCATTTGAACCTTTGCGGCACATTTCCTTGGTTCTACTCACCAGAAAATTGATATTTTTAGTAGCCATATGCTCGGCTAGAAGAGTGTCAGAATTAGCCGCCATGTCCTGTAAAGAGCCATATCTGGTTATTCATGAGGACAGAGTAGTGTTACGTCCTCACCCAGCCTTTCTTCCTAAGGTGGTATCGAGGTTTCACTTGAACCAGGATGTGGTTCTTCCTTTTTTCCCCAAACCAAGCTCGGTAGAGGAAAAGTTATTGCATTCTTTGGATGTAGTAAGAGCAGTTAAAGCTTATCTAAAAGCCACTGCTCAGATTCGTAGAACGGATTCTTTGTTTGGTCTGCCGGAAGGCCCCAGAAAGGGTCAGGTAGCATCAAAATCTACTTTAGCCAAGTGGATTCGACAGGTCATAATACAAGCCTATGGCTTGAGAAGTAGACCGCCTCCATTCAAAGTTAGGGCGCACTCCACGAGAGCAGTTGGAACTTCATGGGCAGTGCATCACCAGGCCTCCCTGGCTCAAATTTGTAAGGCCGCAACATGGTCTTCAGTACACACGTTTACTAGGTTCTACCAGGTGGACGTTAGAAGTCAGGAGGATGTCGCCTTTGGGCGCAGTGTGTTGCAGGCTGCAAAAGATCCTCATGCCTGATGGCGCCCAGCTTATGTATGGTGTATCCCCCCCCTCATTTGGCATTGCTTTGGGACGTCCCACATAGTAATGACTATGCCGCTCTGTGTCCCGTGATGTATGAACAAGAAAGTAGGATTTTTAAAACAGCTTACCTGTAAAATCCTTTTCTTGGAGTACATCACGGGACACAGAGCTCCCACCCCTCTTTTGGGGACACGTATTGCTTTGCTACAAAACTGAGGTGCTCCCGGATGGGAGGGGCTTATATAGGGGAGGGTACTTCCTGTTTTGGAAGTTGACAGTGCCAGCACCTGAAGGTAATTCTATATAACCCACATAGTAATGACTATGCCGCTCTGTGTCCCGTGATGTACTCCAAGAAAAGGATTTTACAGGTAAGCTGTTTTAAAAATCCTACTATTTCAGAACATTAACAAATTAAAGTGGAAGGCAGCACTGGAGAGCCTGCTTGCATTTGTGCATCCCTTTGACCCCACAACAACCATCCAAGATGTCCAAACCAAAATAGAGATTAGATCCCCAAAAAAAAGGAGCCCAATCTTGTCTTGAGCTCCCAGAGGTCAGGAGCCACAGCAGATAGGTCCTATATGTCCCCAGTCTGTGGTACTACAGCAGGCATTATTTTCTCCTCTTCCTTGTAGCCTTCTCTCCAGCCTTCTCTCCAGCCTTGGTTGGTTTCTTCCTTGGAGGCTGGGGATCAGGAGGAGAGGTTGTGGCAGGAGGAGTAGTAGGAGGAGGAGGAGGAGGTGGAGGAGTAGGGACAACCTCCGTTATGTCCGTGTACCTAGTGAGTTCACCCAGCATGCCCTTATTGATGACTTTCAATAGCAGGGTCTCACTGATTTTTTTTTTTGCTGCAACTCCATTTGCCCTAGTTTGTGGGCGAGGACTGCGGCAAATCCCTCATCAACAGAGGGTGCCTCTCTGAGGGCCGCTGTTGCCTCTCTGAGGAAGGCCCTGGTTTCCTCCTCCACCTGCCTACCTCTCCTTGGCCCTCGTGGTTTAACTACCAGGGGAGGCATCTGGGCTCTTGTGCTGGGCCAAGCCTCCTCCTGGGTGCCACTGGGCCCAGCCTCCTCCTGGGTGCCACTGGGCCCTGCCTCCTCCTGATCCCCAACATCACCCTCTTCCTGGCTCTGCTCTGGCTGTAAAAAAAGAAAGGGACATTATTTATTTTGCCACATCATCATTCACAGACATTGTTCGCCTCTAGACATTGTTGAAATCAATGCCAAAAGTTATGTCATTTTTATTGATTCCGCATCCTGGTTTTGTTGTCTTGTGCACATAAAATTAGGCCACTACTGTATCTTGCTCTTCACAAACTTTATTGGTAGAAGTGTACATACCTTTAACAATACTAACATCTATTTAAATTCTACAATTTTGTAAGATATAAATATAGATATCAATACTTTACCTGGCTCCATATCTCCAAATCTGCCTCCTCAAGGCCCTGATCTTGATCCTCAGAGGAAGCCAGAGCAGGGTTGACAGGAAGGCTGGAGGACTGGCTGCAGGGAAGGCTGGAGGGTTGGGTACAAGGAAGGCTGGATTGACCTCTGGGGGGAAGGGTGGAGAGAGATTCCCGCACTTCCAGCTGGTCATCCAGAAAAGCAAGCTTACTGTAGTACCACAGACTGGGTTTATAAACCTTATCTGCTGGTGCACCTGACCTCTGGGACCTCAGTCCTCTGGGTCCTGTATGTCCCTCTGATGGTCGCAATTTTGTTTTTGACATCTTGGAGAGTTGTTGTGGGTATCTTTGTTTGCACAAATGCAAGCAGGCTCTCCAGTGCTGCTTTCCTGGCGTCTTTATTTTTATTACCGCCACTTTTTGTTTGCCATAATATAGGGAGCTCTTGCCATTTGTCGATGAACTCCCCCATGAAGTCTGGGTTTTTAAAAGTATTCATGATATCTGTAAAAGCGAGAAACCAAAAAAAATATATATTTCAGGCAACATTCCTCAACTGTGCATTGTCTACATATTTTGAGCACACAAATCTCCTCGTCTGATGAACCTCAAAAAGTAAAATTGTTAGGTACCTTCGTCACGACGTTCGTTGCTAACTCCCTCTCCCGACAAATGAACGTATTTCCCAGACATGGATCTTCACTTGATATACACAGCGCATGCGTGAAACTCTGCACGCTTTCCCCGCCCCTGACGTTTGATATTGTACTTTCCCCGCCCCTTCTCGCTCGTAGTGCTGAACAAAACATGGCGGAGACACAGGTGGCTGAGATTACCTCTACAGAGGATGAAATTACAGAGGAGCCCAAATCAAGACCCAGGAGATATAAGGCATCCAACATGTCATTCGAGGAAATGGTGGAGATGGTCGCCATTTTAAAGAAGGAGGATTATGATGCCAAGCATGGTCCGTATAAAAGGCCTAATCTGGTCAAGTCCAGAATTATGGGCAAAGTGGTCAAAAGTCTTCACAAAAAATTTGGGGTGTGCAGAACGAAGGAACAGCTCAGAAAACGATGGTCAGATCTGAAGTTGCGGGAGGCCGACCAATATAAAAGAATCAAGAAAGTTATATTAAAAAGTAAGTAATTTTTTTTTAGTTTCCATGGTACATATTATTTTCTTGTATTCTGTCGTGTATTTTTAACTTTCATATAGTACACTGAAAGATACCATCTTTCAGGTTCGTTCGCACAGTAAACGGACGTATTAAACCTCTTTCTCCGTACAGTTCCTCAAACGATGTTTTAGGATCATCCAGTGTGAACACCCATGTATTTTGGTTTATTTGGGGGAGTAAATTTGGGCCTCACCTATTTTTTGGGTGCTAATTCAAAGGACATTTGTTCGTTTGAAAAAACGATATGCATGGTAATGTTAAGGGAGTGAATGCTCAGCAGCTGATGAAACATCTGAACGCAGTAGTACAAGTGTGGGCCTAAAGCCAAAAAGCTTGAGGGTGTCACACACAGGTGATCCTGTGTAGATACTTTGGGGTGTTACAATGTGTCAAATTTGTGTTCAAAATGTATATGCTCTGGTTTGGGCTATGTATCCAATCATTTGTCCCGGTTGGCACAGGGGGTAAAATTTAAAATGGAGCATGCTTCAAAAGAATGATTACAAAGTATTTTCTCATGTTTCTTATTTTAGCAAAATTGAGTCGCTACTAATGAAACTATTCCTTTTATTTCAATCTCCCTAGGGATTCGAAAAGCTACCTCAGATGAGACGAGAATTGCAACACCTACAACAATACCCCCAGAACCCCAGGATGGAGAGGAATGTAATGTTGTGGAAGTGGAAAGTGGCACCACCACAGGTCAGAGAGAAACCAGACACATGCATGTTAAATAGATGTAGGCCTACATATTCTATCCTACATATTTATTTTTACATTTAGGTGCAGTTCTGGCCGAAGACCCCAATAAGTTGACACATCACAGTGCCCAGATCCTGATCCAATACCTGATGGTCTGCTGTCGTGACCTCGAAAAAATTAAGGGAGACTTGCTAGAGATCAGGGCAAATACAAAGCGGGTGGAGGAAAGGCTCCAAAATATCATGGCTGTGCTTGGGCGTGTCTAATGTTTTTACACCAAATAACATTTTACTTGCAGAGTTTTATAAGTTTTTTTGTTATTTTACCCTTTAATGACTAGCACATGTTTAGCTTTTTCAAAATTTTGACGAATATAGTTTGTTTATGCATGGCTGGTCATGCGTTTTAATACACCCGAAATTAAGGGAACATCCACATTTCTAAGGAAGTTTCCCACCTAAAAAAAGAAAAAGGTATTTTTACATAACGAATAATTGTGGCTTCATTATGTAAATGTGGTGCTGAGTGAACTAATCAATGTTTGGTGTTTACACTGACAATGAAGGCTAATTAAAAGATTGTTTAATCCACATGGCAAAACCAGTGCACTAGGTAAACCTACCAGAAACATCAAACATTATACAATAAAAAATCCAAACCAATCTTTACTCAAGAAAAAGTTTTATTTTTTTGGTATAAAATTATTATAGATTGTCTGGCATTTCAATGGCCCCCCTACCCATAAAATAGTCCACATATTGGTTACGGACCTCACGTCCGGTTGGGGGGGCCAAGCCAGGACGGCCAGGTTCCAGGGCCACCAAAGTTTCTGCATTGATTAAAGAGGCCTCAGGCCCACTCAAAGATATATAACTCGTTGAATGCACCCTTAGGAAATTATGCAGCACACAGCACGTCATAACCACATGGTTCCATTTGTATGGGGCAAGGTGGATGGAGGTAAGGAAGAGGCGAAATCGGCTGGCCATGATCCCAAACGCATTTTCCACCACCCTTCTGGCTCTGGCCAGCCGATAATTGAACACCCTCCTCTCAGGGGTGAGGGTGCGTTGCGGGAATGGCCTCCTCAAATGGGGTCCCAGGCCAAACGCCTCATCCGCCACAAACGCAAAAGGTAGTCCCTCCACATTCTGCTCCGCTGGTGGCAAGGCCAGCAGATCCAAAAGGAGCCATTCTCCAAACTCCGTCTGGGCAAAAACTCCTTCATCAGACATCCTGCCATTCTTGCCAACGTCCACATAGAGGAACTCGTAGGTGGCCGACACCACTGCCATCATCACGACGCTGTGGAACCCCTTATAATTATAATAAAAGGATCCCGAATGGGGTGGTGGGACGACCCGAACATGTTTGCCGTCAATGGCTCCTCCACAGTTCGGAAAGTTCCATCGCTGGGCAAACTCGGAAGCCACATTCTGCCATTCATGTGGCGAAGAAGGGAACTGTGGAATTAAAGAAATAATAAATTAATACTTGGAGCCAGAAACATTGAAAGATGATTTCAAACACACATTCATGGCCAACATTGGTAGAAACTGTTCAAAACATAAAAAAATTGGAAGCAAGAAAAAACAAACAAACCAAAAAATTATGGGGGGGGGGGTTGAAGATGAGTTGGGAATATCACACATGAAGGCTGTAGCACTCTGTATTGAAGTTAACAAAAATGAAACACTCCTAGGCAAAATTTAGGGTGCGTTTTGGGTAAAGCACTACGATGGAACATAGAATAAAAAACATGGAAATGACTAGGCAAGGTAGGTATGGCCCCAGGATAGCATGCTGGAGAGGTTAGGTAAGCCAAATTTACAGGTAGGCCTCAAACCCCAAACTTTAAATAATAAAACATGGGGAGAAAGGGGACATTCCCTGCAGCTAAGAATCATGTGAATTAGGGACTGTAAATAAAGCAAATTAAAAATATCCAAAAATAAAAACCATACAATGTGAATTTTTGAAGAAGAACACTTGCCTTAATATAGTCCTCCTGCAAAACTTGAAGGATGGCAGAACAAGTCTCTGGTATAATGATCCCCAGAGCCTGGGGGGATATGCCTGTGGAGAACTTAAGGTCCTGCAGGCTTCTCCCAGTAGCCAGGTATCGCAACGTGGCGATGAGCCTCTGCTCAGCACTGATGGCTTCCCGCATAACGGTGTCCTGCCTGGTAATATAGGGGGACACCAAAGCCAAAAGCTGCTGAAATACGGGGTCAGACATCCTGAGAAAATTCCTGAAATCATCAGGATTATTCTCCCTGATCTCCCGCAACAAAGGCATGTGACAGAATTGGTGCCGCTGGAGCAACCAATTCTTGGTCCATGAACTCCTCCTGACCCTGCTCATGGCATGGAGTCGGGATACAGCATGAACCCCTGCACCAACTACAGCACGAACTCTACGACGAGTACGTAGCCGCAACATGGCTAGATAACGGTCGGCTGAACAGAACGAACTAGAAGAACGCACGGAAGAACAGCAAGGCCTATGAAGAACAAGCTGAAAAACACGAACGTGCAGAGCAGGCCTCACTGAATAAACAGATACGAACTGACTACAAGCAGTGCTAAACAGATACGAACCCACAGGCGCAAACTGAACTCCCGAAAACGATCTTCAAAGCACGAAGACTGAAAAGCGCGAATCGTCTCTCACCAAACTTTTACTAACACGCGGTAACACGGAATTAGCAAAAGCGTCCCAAAGGGTGGCGTCATTCGAACGGAACTTCCCCTTTATAGTGCCGTCGTACGTGTTGAACGTCACTGCGCTTTGCTTGATCGTTTTTTTTAATGATGGTGTGTATGCAAGGCAAGCTTGAGAGGAAACATGAAAAAAAACGAGGAGAAAAATGTCGGTTTAAAAAATGACCTTAAAAACGATCGTGTGTACGGGGCATTAGACTCCGCGCCCTGGGGAATCTTATGCTCCAACTCCCTGTTTGATCTATGTCAGTGCTCAGGTGGAGTTGCTTTCCTGAACCACCCAGAGCTCCATCCGCAGCAGTCAGCCGAAGGGTCCACAACCTTAGTGGTGCGCTCCTAACCTCAGCGGTGTGCAACTGTCGCCTGGCCTTAGGTGACCTGACAATATGTAGGTGGGGCGGTCCTTAAAGTGGTTGTAAACTCAAAATATTTTTTACCTTAATGCATTCCTTGCATTAAGGTAAAAAAAACATTTAGGTCTCAGCACCACCCCCTCAGCCCCCCGTTACTTACCCGAGACCTCATTCGATCCAGCGCAGTGCACGTCTGCAGATCTTTTCTCCCCTCACTTTGCGCCTGGTTCAAACTACTAATCCCATCAATCCACCAACTATATGAAGATGGACAAGGGCAGACATGTTTGAAGTTCAGACAACCACTGTGCCATTCAAAGTTACAGTGGAGAAATGTGCGTAGCTACTTGGGAACACGAGGTGTGTTATTTGCAGAATTACCAGGTGAAAACTAAGGCTGAAAAAAGATACACCTAATAAAGGTATGTCAGCTGCAGACCAGTAAGCTGCAACATAATACATTTTTGTTTTTGAGTTTAGATGTGCTCTACGGGTTGGATAAAGTTGTATAAAGGGAAATCAAACCCTTTACTGTGGTGTCTCTTATTCCTACTCATATACTCACTCTTACCTTTTCTTTATATGTCTGCTGCCTCTCAAGACAACTTGAGAGAAAGATTACGTATTGTATAACTCTGCTAAGATTAATTAGAACCACCTCTGCATTTCTTTTCTTTTAAGCAGAAGAAAAAAAAAACGCAGCAGGCTGCATTCATGCTATTTGCATCAGAAACAAGTAGACATAAGTGGGGACTCGTTGTAACAATACTAGATTTATCCCACACAGAGGTGTAACTAGATTCAAGTGTTCTTTACACAGGTGGTCTAATGTATATATGTAAATTGAAACTATATCTAATTGCCATATTCATATGTAAAAGGTTATGTCGTGAAATCACTACCTGTAGGAATGCTGTGTATAGTTTACATACAGTTGTGATATTTTAAACTCGATGTACACAAGAAGAAAGATTCTTGTATTTGTAGAAGCATTTCACAGACCGGAGAGCAGACTGTCAGTTGTAGTCCAATTCCGATCCTTTGATTTCCTTGTGCATTCCATCAACTGACAATGCTTTAGCAAACTAAACGTCATCAAGTTAGAGCCCATTCACACAGGGGCGACTTTGGATCCGACTTCAAGTCGCCCCTAGTTGCCTCAAGTCGCGCTGCATGAGAAAATCAATGTAAGTGAATGGAGCCGTCTTAATGTACACTACTGCAGTCGCTCCGACTTCAGAAAAGGTTCCTGTACTACTTCAATCCGACTTCTAGGCTACTTGTACCCATTGATTTCAATGGAAGTCGCCTCAGAAGTCGGATCACTGTCTTAACAGAAGCAACAATACAGGAAGAGAACATACATTTTTCAGGCAAACCCCTCCCTCCCCCCTCGCTGATTCTTGTTTGATTGGCCACTAGAAAGCCTCTTGTCCTGGAGGCAACTTGAAGTTGCCTTGTAAGTTGCCTCATGTCGCGCTGTGATTCATACCAAGTCGTGTCCAAGTTGCCTCCCAAAGTCATGCTGGAAGTCGTGTTGCCCCTGTGTGAATGGAGTCTTAGGGTTTACATCTATTTTAGAGAGGAACTAAACCATAACAACTTGATAAAAAAATAATGATCTTTAGCAAGGAAGATGCATTCCACATGCTACCAAAATTAGTGTGTGCTGTAAATTGCCTCCAGCATTGTTCCTGTTTCTTCTTTCCACAGGCTGCCATTTTGCTGAATTTCAGAGTCCCTGAGCAGCAGTAAATCTTTAGGCTGTCAACAGATCGGCCTCTACATTTTTGCCACAGTGCTGAAAAATAGAGAGCAACTGAGTTGTTGCTCATGTTGATTATTGTTGATGTGCAGGAGCAGGGTGTCTGTAAAGGATCAGGGCCGGTGCTACCACTAGGCAAACTAGGCAGCCGCCTAGGGCGCACTGCTGCCTAGGGCGCCCGGCCGCTGGTGTTTCTACTCTCTTCTCTCTGCAGCAAGCAACTCAGTCTCAGCATCAGCAGGCAGCTGCCACTCCGTTCGTACATAGTGTCAGAGGTGCAGTGGTGGCAAGGGACTATGTCTGTGTCCCGACTCCCTAATTAATTGAAGCAAGCAAACATTCATTAATGGCCACTGGTAGGCTGCATTGATGGGCACTAGTGGGCTGCATTTGATGGGCACTAGTGGGCTAGATTTGATGGGCACTTCATTAAAGAGGTGGGGTATACATGGGCAGGGAAAAGGGGTGGAGCCAAGGGGGGCAGCAAAATTAGGTTGTCAAAAATCCTTGCACCAGCCCTTGTGCTCTCAACTGAACTGTCAAGCCATTAAATCGCTGGTGTCATAACTAATCACATGTGCAGCACCATGGCAACTGCAGATCAAACAGAGGCTAAGATGGCAGCTTCCTTGTCTGTAAAGAATAAGAGGGGTTCGTTTTGCTTTAGCTTCTGCTGTAACTGTCAAACATCCTTTGGAATAAAAAGGAGTTTAATATCTTTATAAATGATATTGGGTCTGGGATCAAAAGTAACATTTCTGTCTTTGCAGATGACACTAAGCTATGCAGTGGAATAATGTCCTTACAGGATGTCTCCAATTTACAAGCCGACCTCAATGCTCTGTCTAATTGGGCAACTAAGTGGCAAATGAGGTTTAATGTTGATAAATGTAAAGTTATGCACTTGGGGACTAAGAATATGCATGCATCATACATACTAGGGGGAGTACAACTGGGGGGATCCGTAGTGGTGAAGGATCTGGGGGTTTTGGCAGATCATAAGCTCAATAATGGCATGCAAGGCCAAGCTGCAGTTTCCAAAGCGAGCAAAGTCCTTTCTTGTATTAAGAGAGGTATGGTCTCCAGAGAGAAAGAGAGAGAGATCATTTTACCCATTAGTAAGACCTCATCTGGAATATGCAGTTTCGTTTTGGGCACCAGTTCTCAAAAAGGATATCGGGGAACTGGAGAAAGTGCAGAGAAGGGCAACCAAACTGATAAGAGGCATGGAGGAGCTCAGCTATGAGGAGAGATTAGAGGAACTGAATGTATTCACTCTTGAGA
Organism: Rana muscosa; assembly: GCA_029206835.1. Taxonomy (NCBI): domain Eukaryota; kingdom Metazoa; phylum Chordata; class Amphibia; order Anura; family Ranidae; genus Rana; species Rana muscosa. The sequence continues at coordinate 289,305,309 of CM055128.1, read as the reverse complement.
AGAGGAGATTAAGGGGGGATATGATTAACATGTACAAATACATAAGGGGTCCATATAGTGAACTTGGTGTTGAGTTATTCACTCTAAGGTTATCACAGAGGACAAGGGGGCACTCTTTACATCTATAGGAAAAAAATACTTCATCTCCAAATATGGAAAGGTTTCTTCACAGTAAGAGCTGTGAAAATGTGGAATAGACTCCCTGCAGATGTGGTTCTGGCCAGCTCAGTAGATTGCTTTAAAAAAGGTCTGGATCTTCTTTCCTAAATGTACATAATATAACTGGGTACTAACATTTATAGGTAAAGTTGATCCAGGGAAAATCCGATTGCCTCTCGGGGGATCAAGAAGGATTTTTTTCCCCCGCTGTAGAAAATTGGATCGTGCTTTGCTGGGGTTTTTCGCCTTCCTCTGGATCAACTGTGGGTGAAGGGTTGTGTATATGGAATTGTATTTTTTATTTTTTATTTTGGTTTAACTGGATGAACTTTTGTCTTTTTTCAACCTGATTAACTATGTAACGATGCAAAACATTATCTAGACCAGCCTTTCTAAACCAGGGTTCTGTGGAACCCTAGGGTTCCTCCAGAGGTTACTAGGGGTTCTTTGAGCATTGAAACAATTGAGCACTGTCCGTGATATTTGCTTGAGAAAAGCTTGAGCAATGAGCAATTTCTGCATCAGATAAGTAACCACCGACACCAATGGTCTTTTCGGGTTGGAATTCTCCCCAATGACCAAAGTGTAAGGAGCATTCTTCCCAGTGACCATCACACTAATGTATTGTGAGCTGTAGATATAATATATATTCATAAGTGTTCCCTGGAACCAGGAATTTATTTCACGGGCTCTTGTATGTTAAAAAAAAAAGGTTGATCTAGAGCAGCCTTTCTCAACCTTTTCAACACAGAGGAACCCTTGAAATAGTTCTCCGGTCTCGGGGAACCCCTGCTAAAAATTACAGATCTACAATTCATGAAACCTTAGTGTGATGGACAGTGGGAAGGATGGTCCTTACACTTGTGGTCATTGGGAAGAATTACCTCCATACAGATAGCTAAAAAGATCAATAGTGTCAGTAGGAAATTATCAAAATCACTGATCTAGAGAGTGACTGTAGTACGGTAAAGAAAACATAACTACTTCTAGCCCCGTGAGTTCAGAAGACAGAACCGTAGCTTTCAGTTTGACCATTGTGTTCACACCCTAAACATAATAATGCTGAGGGTTATTTTTTCCTACAATTCTTTCCCTCCTGTTATCCTTTGTTTAAATCACTAATATAGGCTTTTGAGGACTAGAAAAGGCTTTTGAGTATTAGAATTAAAAAAATTAAAAACTCCATTGCTACTAAAACAAAACTAACTAAGATAATTGCTGAGGTGTTAGAGAATGGTTCGCCGAAAAACTGGCATATCTGCTAATGCTTAACGGAATTGTAGATTGTGGGCATCTAGGCATCCACCAATGCGAATGCGCATGCGTGCACGTGCACGGCCGCAAACGTTAATGCACACGCAATGCATGACAGATTCTGGCGCCCAGTGGCCTATTTAAAGCCAGCAGCTTGATCAATTAGTAGTTGCTAGATGATCTTCAGCCCCCCCCGTGTGTTCCTGTGTTCTTGATATTATTGGATTTCCTGTTACGGACCCGGCTTGCCTTTGACTCGTCTTGTCTCCATTCCTGGCTTTGACCCTCGGCTTGCTCCATTGACCCCACTTCTACCTGCTGATCCGTGTATGACCTTTGGCTTGCTCTTTGGACTCCAATGCTGCCTGAACACCAGTGTATGACCCTGGCTTACTCCTGACTCTGCTTGCTGCCTTACTTATGACTGACATTCCATGTATGACTACTGGCCTGGCTCCTAACCTTGCTTCTAGCTCTCCCTTCTGCCAAGTCTCATCTGGTACCTCTGAGGGACTCCTGCCCAGCAGTGCATCCTGCTTGGCCAGCTGCAATCCAGCAAACATCTCCTCATCACTCAGCCTTTCGCCCTACTTCTTTGGGCATATCACTCTCTGTCACCACCTTCAGGGGTGCCCTTCACTAAGCCACAAGGGAAGCCCTTTCAGCACTTCAGCCTCTGACCAGGTATGTGACATAAGGTTTTGAGCCTGATACAGTATAGTTCTGGCAAAAAAAAATAGGATTTTTATAACAGCATACCTGTAAAATCCTTTTCTTGGAAGTACATCATGGGACACAGAGCACCATAGTCATTACTATGTGGGTTATACGCCACCTTCAGGTGATTGGACACTGGCATAATCAAGACAGGAAGTCCCCCTCTATATAACCCCTCCCATACAGGGAGTACCTCAGTTTTTTTAACAAAGCAATATATATAAATATTCCAAAAAGATGGGAGGGACCTCTGTGTCCCGTGATGTACTTCCAAGAAAAGGATTTTACAGGTAAGCTGTTATAAAAATCCTATTTTCTTTATCGTACATCACGGGACACAGAGCACCATGGTCATTACTATGTGGGATGTCCCAAAGCAATGAGAACAAAAACAATTGCGCTAAATGTGAAAAGACCGGTATTAACCAGTCATCAAAATTACATATAAACATGTAAATTATAAGCCCTTATTAAGAGGGCACATAACAATGGTGCTATAATAAAATAATATTGACATATATGATGAAAAAGTGAAAGTCCAATAGAATAAAAGTCCAAACGAAAGGTGACCATAAGAAGACAGAGAAACTGAGGATTGAAGCTCAATAATCATGCAACACCCGTGGTCCACCACCATTTAAATAACCCGCTTACCAGAGGTAAGGGAATAATAGGCACATCAGCAATCTGATTTCTCCAGGGAAATTTGCCGGATCCAACACGATGAGCCAGGAAATATCATCAGCACACGGATAGTCCCAAAAAATTAAGGATCTCAATAGTGCATTACCGTTTAAAGGATTTATTTAAAAAGAGTTATAAAAACTGTGACAGCAGGAAGGTAAAGTCACCTGGTTGCATCCAGGGGGGTAGATATATTTCTCCCAGATTCAGGCTTTATGCTGACTTATACAACTAAGGTGGAGAGTTGTATAAGCCCAGCTGATGCTAGTAGGCTCATGGATGACTCATACCTCTAGGGAGAGTGTGGGGCGTCGTACAGACAGGGAGTTGATAAGGCCAGCTGAAGCTTGTCAGCTCATTTAGGCCTCTATAAGAACTCCCAGATTCATTAGGTGTTAGCTCATGCCTGGAACCAGACCTGTGTGGACTGTCTAGGGAGAGTGAACCCCTGTGCGGTGAGGCAAAGCCTGTGTGGCTATTTGTTTGGACTTTTACTAAACCAGGGACTTAGGGACTAGGACAGCACCAGGCTGATCCCAGTTGTTAGTTTAGGAAACCTGCATGTTTAGTCAGAGGTCAAACTGACCAGGATTTATTTTGTTTGTTTCTTTTTGGCTTTGCTGTGTTTTTGTCACTGTACATAGAGAAATAAACCGCACCTTTTGATTTTGAAAACCACAACCTCCGTCTGCTGGCCCTGTTTTTGTGTGGGGAGCCCAACCAGGGGGTCACACACACCCGCTACCGAGTTAACCCCCTCACAGTTGGTGGAGAATGCGGGCAGTTTTTTTTAAGCCAGCATGGAGGAGATACTGAAACAGCTGGCTCTAGCAAATGCCAATCAACAGCAGACAAATGCAGGTTTGCAAAGGAGCCTTGCAGCCCAGCAGCAAGCTCATCAACAAGCCCAGCAGCAATCTGAGGCCCGCTTCATAGACCTGTTACAGAAGCAAGAGCAGAGACTACAACAAATGGAAGCAGTAATGCAGCAACGTCCGCAGACCAGTGAGGAAAGCCGTCCCACTAATACCGCGTCCTTTGGGGTGAGTCGTTTATTGACAAAAATGACTGGAGAGGATGATCCAGAGGTATTTTTGACCACATTTGAAAGGACTGCTGAAAGAGAAAAGTGGCCTGAGGAGCAGTGGGCTGGACTGGTGGCTCCTCTGTTAACTGGTGAATCGCAGAAGGCTTACTATGACCTAGAGCCTGACCAAGCAAAAGACTATGTGATGCTAAAAGCTGAAATATTGGCAAGGCTGGGTGTCACCCTGGCTGTCCGGGCTCAGCGTGTGCATAACTGGACTTTCCAGCTTGGAAAACCCCCCAGGTCTCAAATGTATGATCTCATTCACCTGAGCAGGAAGTGGCTACAGCCAGAGACTTTGTCCGCACCAGAGATTGTGGAACGTGTTGTAATGGATCGGTTTTTGAGAGCTCTTCCTACTGCCATCCAAAAGTGGGTAAGCCATGGAGACCCAGAGACGGCCGGTGGTCTTGTGGATCGTGTAGAGAAATACTTGGCTACAGAGAACCTGACGGCCTCTTCCAGAAACACTCGGACTTTCCACCCTAAGACCAGACCATCCCCAGGGGCGGATAAGAGGATTCCAAGGGGTGAGGGTGGAGAGAGTGAGAGGGTGGGAGCTCTACCCCAAGTTTGGCGAGAACAGCCTGGGAAATCAGCGGCTCAAGAGGCCGCAAGAAGGATCGTTTGCTACCGCTGCCGGCAAGCGGGACATATTGCAGCCAATTGCCCGGTTGTGGAGGAACCCATGCAGTGTGACTTTCTGACGGGCAGACGTCAGTCGCTGTGTGCGACAGTCGCATGCACTGCCATTCGAGGAATTGAGAAACATTTATGCAAAATGTGTGTTAATGGTAGAAATGTTGTGGTATTGCTGGATTCAGGTAGCCTTGTGACCCTGATAAAGGCTGAGTTAGTTAAAACAGAGGTCTCTGGGAATAGCAAGGTAGCTGTTATTTGTGTGCATGGGGACACCCGAGAGTATCCAGTGACTACAGTGTGTTTCGAGACCCCCAAAGGTACCCTCTCTCATCCAGTGGGCTTAGTATCTCAGTTACCGCATGACGCCATTGTGGGAAGGGATTTTCCGAAGTTCTGGGAACTGTGGGATGATCCTGAGCCCCCCACTGGTGCCCCTATGTACCAGGAATGTGATAGCCAGAACTCCTCTGAGAGTGGTGAGGACTCTCCAGAATTTCCCTTGTCAGTATTTGCAGGGGAGACTCAAGAAACTAGAGAGGAGCCCACCTCCTCAGACGAAAACCTACCGTCTGTGGAGTTTTCTGATCTGGAGGTTCACAGGGAAAATTTTGCCACAGAACAGTTAAAAGACCCCGCCCTAATAAAGGCACGGGAAAACGTAGTGGAAATAGATGGCGAGTTAGTGAACCCAGATAATACCTGCACTTACCCATACTTCAGCGTAGAGAAGGACCTACTGTATCGGGTGGCAAAAAGGGCAGAAGAAACCGTTGAGCAGCTGGTGGTGCCCAAACCTTACAGGAAGTTGGTGTTGGAGTTGGCCCATGGGCACATTCTTGGAGGTCATCTGGGGACAGAGAAAACCCGAGAGAGGGTATTACAGAGATTCTATTGGCCTGGGGTGATGAAGGACATAGAAAATTATTGTTCCTCCTGCCCTGTGTGTCAGAGGTCGGCCCCGATGCCACATTTCCGTAGCCCGCTGGTCCCTCTACCCATCATTGAGGTCCCGTTTGAGAGAATCGCAATGGATTTGGTAGGTCCTATAATCAAGTCCGCTAGGGGGCACCAGTACATATTGGTTATAATGGACTATGCCACCCGTTATCCAGAAGCGATCCCTCTCAGAAATACCTCGGCCAAAACCATAGCCAAAGAGCTATCTCTTGTTTTTAGCCGGGTGGGTATTTGTAAAGAACTGCTTACGGACCAAGGTACACCCTTTATGTCCCGGGTTATGAAAGAGCTGTGTAAATTGCTCAAAGTGACGCAATTGCGTACATCTGTGTATCACCCCCAAACCGATGGGCTGGTTGAAAGATTCAACAAAACCCTAAAACAAATGTTGAAGAAAGTGGTGGATAGAGATGGAAAGGATTGGGACTGTCTACTTCCTTATTTGATGTTTGCTATTAGGGAGGTGCCCCAATCCTCTACGGGATTCTCCCCCTTTGAGTTACTGTATGGGAGACACCCAAGAGGGCTGTTGGATATTGCCAAGGAAACTTGGGAAAGTGAGAGTTCTCCCCACAGGAGTGTGATTGAGCATGTCGCCCTGATGCAAGATCGAATTGCACAGGTAATGCCCATCGTGAAGGAACATTTGGCCCAAGCGCAGTTGGCACAGCAGAGAGTGTACAACCGTGGAGCAAAGACCCGTACCTTTTCCCCGGGGGATAGGATATTGGTACTTGTCCCTACGGTTGAAAGTAAATTCCTTGCCAAATGGCAAGGCCCCTACGAGATAATGGAAAAAGTGAGCGAAGTGAATTACAAGGTCAGACAACCAGGAAGGCGAAAGCCCGAACAGATATATCACGTTAATCTGTTGAAAGCCTGGAGGGATAGAGAGTCCCTAGTCGCAGAAACTTGGTCACCAGCTCAAACTGGTTGCGTGATTCCGGAGGTTGGAATAGCAGCCACCTTGTCACAACCCCAACAACAGGAGGTTAAGGAGTTTGTGCTTCGCAACAAGGAGGTGTTCTCTGAGCTGCCGGGACAAACATCTGGGGTAGAGCATGATATTATTACCCCGCCCGGTGAAAGGGTGAAGTTAAAACCCTATCGGATCCCAGAGGCCCGACGGGAGGCAATACGGGAGGAAGTACAGAAAATGCTGAACTTAGGGGTGATAGAGGAGTCCCAAAGTGATTGGTCTAGTCCCATTGTGTTGGTGCCTAAACCGGATGGGAGCTGGCGATTTTGTAACGATTTTCGTCAGTTGAACAAAGTTACAAAATTTGACACCTACCCCATGCCACGTATAGATGAGTTGATCGACCGGCTGGGAACAGCCCGATACATGACGACTCTTGACCTCACAAAAGGGTATTGGCAAATTCCCCTGGCCAAGTCGGCCAAAGAGAAAACCGCATTTGTAACCCCAGACGGGGCGTTCCAATATAAGAGAATGCCGTTCGGGTTACAGAATGCGCCGGCCACATTCCAGCGGAAAATGGACCAGATACTGAGGCCCCATCGGAAGTATGCTGCGGCTTACCTGGATGACGTAATTGTCCATAGCACAGATTGGGCCTCACATCTGCCAAAAGTGCAAGCAGTCCTAGACTCTATCCGGGAAGCGGGGTTTACGGCTAACCCCAAGAAGTGTACCATTGGGCAGGAGGAGGCCAAATATCTTGGGTACACCATTGGCAGGGGAGTGATAAAACCCCAACTCAACAAAGTCGAGGCCATCCAGAGTTGGCCACGTCCCAACAGCAAGAAGCAGGTACGGGCCTTTCTGGGAATCGCGGGTTATTATCGGCGCTTCATTCCCCACTTTGCTTCTAAGGCTGTGCCCCTAACCAACCTGACGAAAGGGAAAGGGTCGGTCATGATTAAATGGACCCCCGAGGCTGAGGCAGCATTCCAATTCTTGAAACAAGCCTTATGTAGCCAGCCAGTGTTGTACTCACCCGACTTCTCTAAAGACTTTGTCGTACAAAGTGATGCGTCAGATGTGGGGTTAGGAGCAGTATTGTCCCAGGTCTGGAACGGGGAAGAGCACCCAGTCATTTACCTCAGCAGGAAGTTGAAGTCCCATGAGGTAAATTACGCCACGGTTGAAAAGGAGTGTTTAGCGGTGAAGTGGGCTCTAGATTCCCTTCGGTACTATCTGCTAGGTAGGCACTTTGACATGGTTACGGATCACGCTCCGTTAAAGTGGATGGCTCAAAACAAGGAGACAAATAGAAGAGTGAATAGGTGGTTCCTGGCCCTCCAGGAATTCAACTTCACAGTAAAGCATCGCCCTGGCGTTCAAATGGGGAATGTGGATGCTTTGTCTCGAGTACATGAATGCCTGATTGCTGGTGTTCCAACCCCAAGGTTAAAACAAGAGGGGGGGGTATGTGACAGCAGGAAGGTAAAGTCACCTGGTTGCATCCAGGGGGGTAGATATATTTCTCCCAGATTCAGGCTTTATGCTGACTTATACAACTAAGGTGGAGAGTTGTATAAGCCCAGCTGATGCTAGTAGGCTCATGGATGACTCATACCTCTAGGGAGAGTGTGGGGCGTCGTACAGACAGGGAGTTGATAAGGCCAGCTGAAGCTTGTCAGCTCATTTAGGCCTCTATAAGAACTCCCAGATTCATTAGGTGTTAGCTCATGCCTGGAACCAGACCTGTGTGGACTGTCTAGGGAGAGTGAACCCCTGTGCGGTGAGGCAAAGCCTGTGTGGCTATTTGTTTGGACTTTTACTAAACCAGGGACTTAGGGACTAGGACAGCACCAGGCTGATCCCAGTTGTTAGTTTAGGAAACCTGCATGTTTAGTCAGAGGTCAAACTGACCAGGATTTATTTTGTTTGTTTCTTTTTGGCTTTGCTGTGTTTTTGTCACTGTACATAGAGAAATAAACCGCACCTTTTGATTTTGAAAACCACAACCTCCGTCTGCTGGCCCTGTTTTTGTGTGGGGAGCCCAACCAGGGGGTCACACACACCCGCTACCGAGTTAACCCCCTCACAAAACACTTACATCAACACGTAAATAAAATACAGATCAACCGGCCGGTCTGCCGTCACCTGTCCCTTGGTGATGACGTCAGCGCGTTCACCTGCCGACGCACGTTTCGTGTCAATACTCGTCGTCAATGTTGAGTATTGACGACGTGTATAGAACCACCAACTGAGACTCTGACGCACCCTTGGGGCCAGATGGATTGGCTACAAACTGAAAGTGGCGCTGTTCTACTGCGAATCGCAGGAACCTCTGGTGGGCAGGAAAAATTGGCACATGCAGGTATGCATCCTTGATGTCTATAGACGCTAGTAGTTCTCCTCCCCGCAGGGTGGCTACCACCGACCAAATTGATTCCATGCGAAAGAAGTGGATGTTTAGGAACGGATTCAGACCCTTGAGATCTAGAATGGGTCTGACATTTCCATTCGGTTTTGGCACTGTGAAGAGATTTGAATAAAACCCCATGCTCTGCTCTTCTGAGGGGGTCTCTATGATCACCCCTTGAGACATCAACCGGTCTAGCGCTTGAAATAAAGACCCTCTTTACTCTTTCGTCCATGGACCGACACAGCTTCTCTATTGACAAAGTGGGTATTATCCGTTAATTAGGAGTGACTAGGCAGAAAAACTTGTAAAAAGTGTTGCATCACACCTTCTACAGTACCGCCCAGGGGGCGGACCCTCCGGGTATAACCTCTCAGTCTGCATCTTCGCAGATCAGTTTTTTTCTGTCTAGCAAGGAGTAGGACATGGCTCCCTTCGGGCCCATTGGTCCGGGGGAAAAAGATATATATTTTTTTGCTACATTTTTGTTTCCTGCGATCTTCGATCAACTGCCGACTGGGTGACAGGCTGGATCCTCGATCCTTGTAGTCTCCCCAGTTTCGGCCATCGAGCGTGTGCCGACCCTAGCTACGCGCTGGGTTTTCCACGACATGCCCGTCACTCCACGGGTGGCCGGTGAGCCTTCGCTCCAGGGCCTGCATCGGACCGCTCAGCTTCAGCAGACCTTACGGCCGAGTCGCAGCAGCCTGGCCGGTGAGCTTACGCTCCAAGGCTTGCATCGGACCGCTCAGCTTCGGCTGACCTTACGGCCGAGTCGCAGCAGCCTGTCCGGTGAGAGTCACGCTCCAGGGCATACATATGATCGTCCCTTTTGGGTCCAATCACAGCATGCCTGGCCAACAGTCACCTTCCGTGCACGGACGATGACCTGTTTGGAATGTCTTCCAGCATAATACATGCAGGATAGGTAAGTAAAACTCCCCTGCCTCGGCTGGGTGATTTAGCTGGACATTCCTGGAGAGATCAAGTAAGTGGTTGTGGCCCCTTTCTTCCCTCTCTCCCTGCCTTTCCCTCCTCCCTGGGCTTCTAGCTAAAGGTTGCTGGGTGCTGGGGGTCACTTAGGGGGTTCCACTGGAGCGGGGCTGGCTGTAACTAACATTTAAAAGAAATGTCATTTCTGCTTACCTGTGTTTGTGTGCTTCCTCCTCCATGCTGTCGGCGGCCATTTTGAGGTGGTCCATGCCGAGTTCGGCCTCTTGTGACTGCCCGGCGGCCATCTTCCTGTGGTTCGGCCACACCCACTGGCCCCTATCAGCTGATCGGCGGCCATGTTTGTCCACCCTGTATGCATATATTGCCGTTCGGCGGCCATCTTTTTGTGGGCTATGGCTGCTTGACCTCTATCTTCGGTCGGCTGCCATTTTCTTAGAGCCCACATTATCTTCCATACAGACGTTTTTTGGCAACCATTTTGCGAGAGCCTCCGGCCTCAAGGGTGCATTACACTGGTGCGAAAATTCACACAGGAAATGCTGATAAAAGAAGCAGACTGACACAGCAGCAGTGACAGCATCACAGGCGCAGCACACGGCAGCATAGCAGTACCTATCCAGGGTGGTGAGTCCTCTGGGTGACCCAGCCTCTCTGCAGCACAGGAGGGTGGCCTATTGATATCTTGCCTGGAGCCCTGTGAGTGTCAGCGTGTGGTCAGCATGGCATCTGAGCCAGATGTCTTCTCCCCTGAAACACCAGATTTAGCAGCTGGTGCCCCTGAGGTGTCTATGAACGCTATGACAGCAATCCTAGAGGCATTTGCTGCCAGGGTGGAAGCAGCACACGGGAATACAGGGGGTAGTAAACGCCCCGTCCCCTGCAAGCTTCTGGGGATAATTCTGATGCAGAACCAGGTCCAGCTACGGCTCGGGCCCAGGTTCTGACGCATCAGAGACTGCAGACCGTGACCGGACAGTGAGGATGACTCCAAGTCCAGGTCAGTACGCAAGACGGCTTTGGTATCTGACCTTATTACTGCAGTGCGGGATATGCTAAAGTTGGAAGATACTGCAGAAGCAGCAGAAACTCCGGTCCACTTGGGTTTCATAGACCTGCCCGCACTGCTAAGGTGTTCCCTTGTGTGTCTTTTGATAAACTCTTATACAAGGAATGGGAGAACCCAGTGAGGGTCTTTACAGCCCCAAAGAGGTTTGCGGTACGGTACCCCTTTGAGGAGAGTTTTCTGAAGAAATGGACCTCTCCCCCTATAGTGGACCCTCCGGTGTCCAGACTTAATAGAGCCACCACAATTCCTGTAGAAGGGGCTCCTGTTTTCAAGGACCCTGTGGATAAGAAGGCTGAAGCACTCGCTTGCTACCTATACTCAGTGGTAGGCTCGGCAGTACGCCCGGCATTGGCTTGGGCCCTAGTGTCTCACACACTTACTGAATGGGCAAGATTGCTACTCCAGGGGTTAAGGAGCGAGATGCTCCTCCTGATGAGATAACATTGGCCGACCAGTTGGTCCAGGGCCTTAGGTTTGTCTGCGAGTCAGACATGAATACTATTCCCCTGCTGTCTAAAACTTTGGTTTATGCAGTAGCAATACGCCGCCTGATCTGGCTAAAAGGCTGGTCTGCGGACCAGACTTCCAAGAAAGCCCTGTTGGATCTGCATTTTAAGGGCGACAGACTTTTTGGGGCTCTCTGGATGACATCATCAAGGATGCCACAGGAGGTAAAGGCACTTTGCTTCCCCAAATTAGCAAGGGTAAGGGGCCATGCCAAGGGCAATGGCCCTCTTTTACTGCACGCAAGCGTTTTTTTCGTCCCCCTAGGGCGACAGGGAAAAGACCCCAGGCCGATAAAGCGCCTGCCCAAGGACAAAAGCGTCCTTGGTCCCGCAGACCCAACAAGCCTGCGGACAAATCTGCGTCCACATGAAGGTCCGCCCCCACCCAGCTCTCGGGTGGGGGACGTCTTCGCAAATTCGCGACTCAGTGGACTGCTCTAGTCTCCGACAGGTGGGTTTGCGAAGTAATCTCCTCAGGCTACAAGATAGAATTTCTCTCCTGTCCACCGAACAGATTCATCACCTCCAATCTCCAGCTACTACCGACCCGTCGGGAGGCCCTGTATGGGGCGGTCCAGGGTCTACTGGAACGCGGGGTAGTTATTCCAGTTCCAGAACAGGAACGGGGTCAGGGTTTTTACTCAAATCTGTTCATTGTGCCGAAGAAGGAGGGGGTTCGGCCAATCTTGGATCTCAGAGCCCTCAATTGCTTTGTGAAAGTACAAAGATTTCGGATGGAGTCGGTTCGATCTGTAGTCACGGCTCTCCATCCGGGGGACTTTCTGGCCTCCTTGGACTTCAAGGACACATACCTGCATGTCCCCATATACTCCAGACACCAGAGGTTTCTGCGATTTGCTATCGGGAAGGACCACTACCAGTTTGTGGCCCTCCCGTTGGGCCTTGCCTCAGCACCCAGGACGTTCACCAAGGTGCTCGCTCTGATTCTGGCACTTCTAAGACAGCGGGGTATCGCTATCACAGGCTACTTGGACGACCTTCTGCTGAAGGCCCCTTCAAGCTCAGAATTAGAGGTAAGCGTGTCCATTACCTATCAGACTCTTCGAGTCTGTGGTTGGATACTAAACACGCAAAAGTCAGTATTGGTGCCCACTCAACGCCTAGTGTACCTGGGGTTGATTCTGGATTCTTTAGAAGCAAAGGTATTCCTCCCTGTGGAGAAGTTGCAGACCCTCCGGGCTGCAGTACATCAGCTGACTTCCAGGAATTGGTCGTCACTCCGTTTTTTGCATGTGAGTGTTGGGCCTCATGGTAGCCTCCTTCGAGGCGGTCCCATATGCTAAATACCACACTCGAGTGTTACAGAAGGAAGTTCTGTCCAGATGGAACAGATGTCCATCATCTCTGGATTATCAAATCCGAGTGAGCCACCTAGTCAGGAGATCCCTGGTATGGTGGCTGACAGCACCGGCTCTAATGGCCGGGAAGTCATTTCTTCCGGTTTACTGGATAGTGATCACGACGGACGCCAGCCTTACAGGTTGGGGGGGGAGTCTGGGGTGTCCAGTCGGCGCAAGGTCGCTGGACCCCAGAGGAAGCCCTCCTGCCGATCAATGTCCTGGAAATCCGGGCGATCATGCTGTGCCTCTTCAAATGGTCTCAGAGGCTGCAAGGGCGTCCAGTCAGGATCCAGTCAGACAACGCCACAGCAGTGGCATATGTCAATCATCAAGGAGGAACAAGAAGCTCAGCTGCAGCATCGGAGATCGCTCGCATCCTGAGGTGGGCAGAGAGCAGCGTACCGGCACTGTCGGCCGTGTACATTCCGGGTGTGGAAAACTGGCAGGCGGACTACCTGAGCCGCCAGATGCTGGACCAGGGAGACTGGTCCTTACACCCGGAGGTGTTCCAACTCCTTTGCCAAAGATGGGGCACACCAGACGTAGATCTTCTGGCTTCCCGACTCAATCGGAAGGTATTGAGGTTTGTGGCCCGGTCAAGAGACCCATGGGCAGACGCAACGGATGCATTGGTGGCATTGTGGGATCAGCATCGGCTAATCTATGCCTTCCCTCCCTTAAGGCCTCTTCCTCTTCTGCTCCGCAGAGTGGAGGCAGAGGGAATTCCAATGATCCTAATCGCTCCAGATTGGCCTCAACGTCCTTGGTACGCTGATCTAGTACGTCTGGTAGCAGACGTCCCCTGGCGCCTACCACTACGGAAGGACCTGCTATTGCAAGGTCCCATACTCCATCGTGCTTTACGGTCACTGGCTTTAACGGCATGGCTGTTGAGAACCAGGTACTGAGAGACCGGGGCCTGTCAGACTCAGTAATCTCTACGATGAGAAGTGCTTGAAAACCGTCCTCTAGGAAGGTTTATCACCGCACTTGGAAGGCCTACATCTCCATGTGTGAGGAAATTAAATGGCATCCGCGTACCTACAGTATTTGGTTTCCAGAATCCTGCTGTTTTTACAGCATGGGGTGGACCAAAGGCTTGCCCTAAGTACGATTAAGGGACAGATATCTGCCCTGGCTGTCTTTTTTCAGCGACCCCTGGTGGCTCACTCTCTCGTGAGTACATTTGTGCAGGGGGTTCGACATGTGGCCCCTCCGGTCCGTCCCCCGTTACTTCTGTGGGAATTGAACCTGGTCCTCTCGGTGCTTCAGAAGGCACCGTTTGAGAATATTAGAGATATTCCCCTGTTGACACTGTTGTGTTACACTATGTGATTATTCTTGCTCTGTGTCTTTAAGATCTGTCCCCTTCTTTCTAGCTGAACTCTCTCTCTCACCGTAGTTCTTTATATATCTCCTCCACTTCCTGATTCTGGTCATTACTCCTGTATATCTTCCATGCTAAACATCTTACATGTGGCTTACAACTGCAACGTTTTTCTACCTATGAATATCCATCATTAAACGGAACATTCGAAAGGATTCATCGTCTGTCGTCCTAACTGTGAGTTTATTCATTGAGTTAAACTGCCTGTATCGATGCAAGGGATGAATATCAAACCAGCTTGAGTAAGGCCTACTTAAATCTGGAGATGAACTTTATCGCTTTGTAGTTGAGACAGAACAGTAGAAAAACGGAGTTTCACAGCCTAATTACAAGATTTCTGCATGTCAGTACTGAAACAGGACAAGATTTACTGCCCTCATAGCAAGACAGAAGGGACAGAGCAGCACATGGCAGCCTGAGACAATCTGCACAGTGTCATATTTCAGCACACAGATCCTGCTTGCTTTCACAGTCAGTCTGCTATCATGAGTGACCAAGCTTCTGCATGTGAACTCACATCTACCTCCCCACAAGTTCCTGAAGAAACTGAGTTACCCAAACGCTCAGTTAAACCCACTTGGAAAGTAATGTAGAATTATGAAGCTTCAAGGACTGAATTGTCAAATAGCTTGGAATTAGTCTGGGAGAAAATCCTTGCTGAAGCCAATACAGTGTCTGTTGAACGTGAACTACTGACACTAGAGGGCGCCATTAAACAACTTTCTGCCTCATATGAGCTTTATCAGCTTACCAGTAGTGATGAGCCGAACACCCCCGGGTTCGGTTCGCACCAGAACCCGCGAACGGACCGAAAGTTCGCACGAACATTAGAACCCTATTAAATACAATGGATGCGAACGTTCGGATTCTAAAGTGCTAATTATAACGACTATTATCCATGTTATTGTCCGAAACAGAGTTTGGGAACCCGGGTTCTGCACCAGGGGACATGTATCAATGCAAAAAGAAGTTTTAAAAACGGACGTTTTCCGGGAGCAGTCATTTTAATGATGCATAAAGTGAAAAAAAAAAAGTCAAATATTCCTTTAAATATTGTACCTGGGGGGTGTCTAAAGTATGCCTGTGAAGTGCCACGTGTTTCCCGTGTTTAGAACTGTCCCTGCACAAAATAACATTTCTAAAGGAAAAAAGCCATTTAAAACTGCTTGCGGCTTTAATGCAATGTCTGTTCCCGGTAATATGGATGAAAATCTTTATGAAAAATGGCATAGCTACCCCATCAACCCCCCCCCCCCTACCCCAGCCCATTACCAGCCCCTTTGGGTCTTGTATGGATATTAAGGGGAACCCCGCACACAAAATAAAAAAGGCCCTATATACTCTGAACAGCCGTATACAGGCGGTGCATACAAGACAGGGACTGTAGGTTTGTTCTTATGTAGAATCTGTTTGTAATTTTGAACAGCTGCATTGTTTCAGTGTAGCTCCATGCCAAATTCCTTTTTTTTAGCTTTTTGGAAAACATAGGGAACGGTTATCACCCCTGTAACATTTGTTTTGCTGTCTGCGCCCCTGTTCAGAACATTTCACCTCACTTTGCGTCCCAATGACAACTGTTTTTGAAATGTGGTGTTTTTATTGAAACAAGGATTGGTGATAAAGCATCAGTAGAGAGGAGACACCTTTCTCCCATATTAATTCTTACAGGAGAGAATTTTCCTTCCAAGGGGTAGATTTCCTCTCACTTCCTGTTGTCTTCTTCCGTTTGCAAGTAGTAGTAGTTTGTAAGTTGGATGTTTGAAAGTAGGGACCTGCCGTATATACTCTGCAGAAATTGGCCCCTTAGGTGTTGGTGTTGGCACAACACTGAAAGCACTCACAGTTATTCTTGGTGGGTGCTGGAACGCCCTGCTGTCAACTATTATATCAGGAATTGTAATAACATATAATTGTTGATCAGTGGTAGTAAAAATTGGGCCTTTGATGGTGGTGCTGGTGCCACAACACTGTAAGGCCTGCCAGTTACTCTTGGTGGGCGCAGCAATGGGCCCTGCTGTGAATTATTCGAACAATAATTATAATTGCATGCCCCTGTTGAACAGGGGCTGAAAAATTGGGCCTTTGGTGGTGGTGGTGGTGGTGATGGTGGTGCTGGTGCCACAACACTGTAAGGCCTGACAGTTACTCTTGGTGGGCGCAGCAATGGGCCCTGCTGTGAATTATTAGATCAATAATTATAATTGCATGCCCCTGTTGAATAGGGGCTGAAAAATTGGGCCTTTGGTGGTGGTGGTGGTGATGGTGGTGCTGGTGCCACAACACTGTAAGGCCTGACAGTTACTCTTGGTGGGCGCAGCAATGGGTCCTGCTGTGAATTATTCGATCAATAATTATAATTGCATGCCCCTGTTGAAGAGGGGCTGAAAAATTGGGCCTTTGGTGGTGGTGGTGGTGATGGTGGTGCTGGTGCCACAACACTGTAAGGCCTGACAGTTACTCTTGGTGGGCGCAGCAATGGGCCCTGCTGTGAATTATTAGATCAATAATTATAATTGCATGCCCCTGTTGAACAGGGGCTGAAAAATTGGGCCTTAGGCACTGGTGGCACAACACTGCAACCCCTCACAGATACTGTACTTGGAGCACAGCAATGAGGCCTGTTGCAAAGTATTGCATCAAAAATTTTAATTACACGCCCCTGTTAAACAGGGGCTGAAAAATTGGGCCTTAGCCACTGGTGGCGTCACCCATAAACCAAAATGATCTTCCAAGCTATCATCATTAATCGTATCATTGAGGAGGAGGAGGAGGATAGCCAGTCAACATAACAGCACAGGTACTCAGCATCAGCATCAGTCTTGAAGGGATGTGACATTTTAAAATCAATTAGTCTGTTATATCAGCATCTGGTGTGTGGTAGCTGGTGGTGATCCAAGACTGGTTCATCTTGATGAAAGTCAGTCGATCAACCGAGTCGGTGGACAGGCGCACCCTGTGATCCGTGACAAATCCTCCAGCAGCACTGAATGTGCGTTCTGAAAGAACGCTGGATGCAGGACAGGCCAGTAGCTCAATTGCATACTGTGCAAGCTCTGGCCAGTGATCCATCCTCAAGACCCAGTACGCCAGAGGATTTTCGGTGGGGAAGGTGTCCAAGTCTGACCTTGCCCCTAGGTATTCCTGGACCATGTATATCAGACGCTGGCGATGGTTGCTGGAACCGATCATACTTTGGGGCTGCGGACTAAAGAATTGTCTGAACGCATCGGTCAGACGGCCACCTTCCCCACCGCTCCTTCTTTGACTGCCCGAAGCCTCAGCAACTCGTTGTCCAGGACCAGGAGTTTGTAACCTCCCAGTCTCTGGGAACGCGTTGCACAGACCTTTCTGCAAGGCCTCCCGGAGTTGTCTCATCCTCTGCTCCCTCTGCGACGGTACAATAAGGTCCGCAACCTTACCCTTGTACCGTGGATCAAGGAGAGTGGCCAGCCAGTAATGGTCCCTCTCCTTGATCCGAAGAATACGAGGATCCTTCCGCAGACTTTGCAGGATCAGGGAGGCCATGCAGCGTAGGTTAGCTGAGGCATTCAGTCCGGAGTCCTCTGGGTCACTAAGGACGACATGATCCGCAGCCACCTCCTCCCAGCCACGTACAAGTCCACTGGTTTCTTGGGACTGTAAATCATCCCTAAAAGACTGCTGCTGATGATGCTGAGTGCCAGCCTCCACCTCCATGCTGACACAATCCTCCTCCTCCTCCTCCTCTTCCTGTGCGATGGGTGGGACAGAAGGAACACTGTCTGGGTAAAGGGGGCCTTGAGAGGCAAGGAAGTCCTCCTCTTCCTGCCTCTGTTCTGCCTCAAGTGCCCTGTCCATTATTCCACGCAGCGTGTGCTCCAACAGGTGGACAAGAGGTACAGTGTCACTGATGCATGCACTATCACTGCTCACCATCCTCGTGGCCTCCTCAAATGGTGCCAGGACAGTGCATGCATCCCTGATCATGCCCCACTGGCGTGGTGAAAAAAAACCGAGCTCCCCTGACCCTGTCCTGGTGCCGTAGTCGCACAGGTACTCATTGATGGCCCTCTGCTGCGTGTGCAGCCGCTGCAGCATGGCCAACATTGAGTTCCACCTGGTGGGCATGTCACATATAAGGCGGTTCTTGGGCAGGTTCAACTCCTTTTGCAGCTCAGCCAGGCGAGCACTGGCATTATAAGATCTGCGGAAATGCACACAGACTTTCCTGGCCTGCCTCAGGACATCCTGTAAGCCCGGGTACCTGCCCAAGAACCGCTGCACCACCAGGTTAAGGACGTGAGCCATACAGGGCACATGGGTCAGTTGTCCCTGTCGGAGGGCGGAGAGGAGGTTGGTGCCATTGTCGCAAACCACCATTCCTGGCTTAAGCTGGCGTGGCGTCAACCACCTCTCGGCCTGCCCCTGCAGAGCAGACAGGACCTCTGCCCCAGTGTGGCTCCTGTCACCCAAACACACCAGCGCAAGCACGGCATGGCATCTTTTTGCCTGCGTACTTGCGTAGCCCCTTGAATGCCTACGGAGCACCGCTGGTTCCGAGGACAAACCACAGGAAGAGGCCATGGAGGAAGAAGAAGAGGAGGGGGTGGAGGAGAGAGGTGTGTCACAACCAGTAGTAGCATTTTGGAGGCGTGGCGGTGGAACAACCTCCAACACTACTGCACCTTGTCCTGCATCCTTCCCAGCTGCCAAAAGAGTGACCCAATGGGCCGTGAAAGAAAGGTAACGTCCCTGTCCATGCCTGCTGGACCATGAGTCAGCAGTAATATGCACCTTACCGCTGACCGCCCTGTCCAGGGAGGCCAAGACATTGCCTTCCACATGCCTGTAGAGAGCCGGAATCGCCTTCCGTGCAAAAAAGTGGCGTTTGGGAACCTGCCACTGAGGAACCGCACATTGCACAAACTCACGGAAGGGGGCCGGGTCTACCAACTGAAAAGGCAGCAGTTGAAGCGCTAGCAATTTAGCCAAGGTAGCATTCAACCGCTGGGCATGTGGATGGCTGGGAGTGAACTTCTTTCGATGGTCCAGCAGCTGGGGCAGGGAAATTTGCCTGCTAGAATCGGACGTTGGTGTACTGCTAGCAGAGTGCCCACAAGTACTTGCCTGTGACACACCTAATTCTACACCTTCATTCCTCTCAGAGCAGGTTTCAGAGAGGAGTGAAGGTATAGTGGGGTTGGAGATCCCAGCTGATGCGGTGCAAGAAGAGGTCAGCTTTGTTCTTTGGTGTGGGTCTTTAAGGTAGGCTTGCCAACGAGCTGCATGGCAGGTCAACATATGTCTGATCAAGCATGTGGTGCCCAAGCGGCTGATGTTTTGGCCACACGATATACGCTTGAGACATATGTTGCAAACAGCAGCTGTGCGATCTGATGTACTCGCCTCAAAAAAGGCCCACACCAAAGAACTTTTTGAATGACGGGCAGAGGCAGCGCCCTGCACAGGCGGAGCTCTGCGGTGTGATTCCGTTGGTGTGCTGCCCATACGCTGGCCACTTAAGGGCATCCTGCCTCGTTGGAGATGTGCCTCCTCCTCATCCTCCTCCTCCTCCTCCTCTCTCCTATTAGGCACCCACGTGGAGTCAGTGACCTCATCATCCCCTCCCTCCTCATCACTGGAGCCAATCTGGCAGTATGCTGCAGCTGCTGGAGCATGACTGCCAGATTGGTGTCCTTCTTGAGCATCCCCTCTCTCTGCTCTCACGCTGCTGCCTTCCTCTAGCTGGGTATCATCATCAGATCCTTCCAAACGCTGGGCATCCTCCTGGAGCATGTACCCAACACTGTGCTCAAACAGTTCGGGGGACTCCTCAGGAGGAGGACATGGTGGGTCTAGGGAAGGATTGACTAATGAAGATAATGATACCAGAGAAGAGGACGCTTTGGCAGCTGCTTTGCCAGTACCCTGAGCCTGGGTGAGAGAGGATGAGGAGGATGAGGTGGGCTTGGTCATCCACTCTACCAAGTCTTCGGCATGATGTGGCTCAACATGTCCAGCTGCCGAAAAGAAGGACAAGCGTGTCCCATGGCCATGTGCTGATGACAATGCACCGCGTCCACGACCAGCACTGTTGCCCCCAGACACAGAGCCTGCTTGCCCTCTTTTTTTGCCTCCTGACTGTCTGCCTCTCCTTGTTTGCCTTCCAGACATTTTAATGGATGGCCTGCAGGGAGATGGGAAAAAGAGCAATAAGGGCTACCTTCAGGTGTATACTGTGCAGGAGGCTTAGCAACAATGACACTGACACTGTCCCCTGCCTATCCTTCTCTGTCCCTAAACTCAAGGATTTGAAATATGGAACAGCAAAATTGGTTTAGAACACAATAGCACACTGTCAGTTTCACTCACTGTACCTCTCTGTCCCTAAACTCAAGGATTGAAAATATGGTTCAGCAAAATTGGTTTAGAACAGAATAGGACACTTTCCCTCACTGTCCTACTCTGTCCCTCCCTACAAAGAAGATTTAGCACAGAATAGCACACTGATAATTGCCACGAGTGTCCTTCTCTGTCCCTAAACTCAAGGATTGAAAATATGGAACAGCAAAATTGGTTTAGAACAGAATAGCACACTGACACTTTCCCTCACTGTCCTACTCTGTCCCTCCCTACAAACAAGATTTAGCACAGAATAGCACACTGATAATTGCCACGAGTGTCCTTCTCTGTCCCTAAACTCAAGGATTGAAAATATGGAACAGCAAAATTGGTTTAGAACAGAATAGCACACTGACACTTTCCCTCACTGTCCTACTCTGTCCCTCCCTACAAGGAAGATTTAGCACAGAATAGCACACTGATAATTGCCACGAGTGTCCTTCTCTGTCCCTAAACTCAAGGATTGAAAATATGGAACAGCAAAATTGGTTTAGAACAGAATAGCACACTGACACTTTCCCTCACTGTCCTACTCTGTCCCTCCCTACAAAGAAGATTTAGCACAGAATAGCACACTGATAATTGCCACGAGTGTCCTTCTCTGTCCCTAAACTCAAGGATTGAAAATATGGAACAGCAAAATTGGTTTAGAACAGAATAGCACACTGACACTTTCCCTCACTGTCCTACTCTGTCCCTCCCTACAAAGAAGATTTAGCACAGAATAGCACACTGATAATTGCCACGAGTGTCCTTCTCTGTCCCTAAACTCAAGGATTGAAAATATGGAACAGCAAAATTGGTTTAGAACAGAATAGCACACTGACACTTTCCCTCACTGTCCTACTCTGTCCCTCCCTACAAAGAAGATTTAGCACAGAATAGCACACTGATAATTGCCACGAGTGTCCTTCTCTGTCCCTAAACTCAAGGATTGAAAATATGTTACAGCAAAATTGGATTAGAACAGAATAGCACACTGACACTTTCCCTCACTGTCCTACTCTGTCCTTCCCTACAAAGAAGATTTAGCACAGAATAGCACACTGATAATTGCCACGAGTGTCCTTCTCTGTCCCTAAACTCAAGGATTGAAAATGTGGAACAGCAAAATTGGTTTAGAACAGAATAGCACACTGACACTTTCCCTCACTGTCCTACTCTGTCCCTCCCTACAAACAAGATTTAGCACAGAATAGCACACTGATAATTGCCACGAGTGTCCTTCTCTGTCCCTAAACTCAAGGATTGAAAATATGGAACAGCAAAATTGGTTTAGAACAGAATAGCACACTGACACTTTCCCTCACTGTCCTACTCTGTCCCTCCCTACAAAGAAGATTTAGCACAGAATAGCACACTGATAATTGCCACGAGTGTCCTTCTCTGTCCCTAAACTCAAGGATTGAAAATATGGAACAGCAAAATTGGTTTAGAACAGAATAGCACACTGACACTTTCCCTCACTGTCCTACTCTGTCCCTCCCTACAAACAAGATTTAGCACAGAATAGCACACGGATAATTGCCACGAGTGTCCTTCTCTGTCCCTAAACTCAAGGATTGAAAATATGGAACAGCAAAATTGGTTTAGAACAGAATAGCACACTGACACTTTCCCTCGCTGTCCTACTCTGTCCCTCCCTACAAAGAAGATTTAGCACAGAATAGCACACTGATAATTGCCACGAGTGTCCTTCTCTGTCCCTAAACTCAAGGATTGAAAATATGGAACAGCAAAATTGGTTTAGAACAGAATAGCACACTGACACTTTCCCTCACTGTCCTACTCTGTCCCTCCCTACAAAGAAGATTTAGCACAGAATAGCACACTGATAATTGCCACGAGTGTCCTTCTCTGTCCCTAAACTCAAGGATTGAAAATATGGAACAGCAAAATTGGTTTAGAACAGAATAGCACACTGACACTTTACCTCACTGTCCTACTCTGTCCCTCCCTACAAAGAAGATTTAGCACAGAATAGCACACTGATAATTGCCACAAGTGTCCTTCTCTGTCCCTAAACTCAAGGATTGAAAATATGGAACAGCAAAATTGGTTTAGAACAGAATAGCACACTGACACTTTCCCTCACTGGCCTACTCTGTCCCTCCCTACAAACAAGATTTAGCACAGAATAGCACACTGATAATTGCCACAAGTGTCCTTCTCTGTCCCTAAACTCAAGGATTGAAAATATGGAACAGCAAAATTGGTTTAGAACAGAATAGCACACTGACACTTTACCTCACTGTCCTACTCTGTCCCTCCCTACAAAGAAGATTTAGCACAGAATAGCACACTGATAATTGCCACAAGTGTCCTTCTCTGTCCCTAAACTCAAGGATTGAAAATATGGAACAGCAAAATTGGTTTAGAACAGAATAGCACACTGACACTTTCCCTCACTGTCCTACTCTGTCCCTCCCTACAAACAAGATTTAGCACAAAATAGCACACTGACACTTTCCCTCACTGTACCTCTCTGTCCCTACAAACAAGGATTAGCACAGAATAGCACACTGTCACTGACACTCTCCCTACCTATCCTTATTTGTCCCTAAACACAAGGAATCCAGGATTAGTAAAGGACAAATAATGACACTGTCCCTGCCTATGCTTCTCTTTCCCTGCTCCGGAACACACTGCTGGCGGCCTTTTATAGTGTGGGGCGTGTACTAAACCCCCTCAGCAATAATTGGCCACAGGCATCCTGCCTGTGGCCAATCATTGCTCTCCTCGCTGCCGGCGCTGTGATTGGCCAAGCATGCGGGGTCACAGTGCATGCTTGGCCAATCACAGCGCCTGGATGACACTGCGATGGCGTAGTGCATTGTGGGCCGTTCGCGTCACTCGAATTTGGCGCGAACGGCCCAAATCGTTCGATCTTCGTCGAACGATCGAACAGCCGATGTTCGAGTCGAACGTATGTTCGACTCGAACACGAAGCTCATCCCTACTTACCAGCATCAAATTCACTAATGTCTTACAAAACATGAATACAGAAAGTGCGATGACACAATTAAAGCGTGTCAACATTCTTAATATTGAAAGAGACAGTTTTATCCAGCAAACCAGATTAAAGGCAGAAGCAAAAATAAAGCTGTTACAGGACACTGCATCTCACAGATCTGTTTCCACCAGACGTTCTAAAAACTCGTCAAGATCCCATAGTTCAAGATACTCAACACTCAGTGAGCGACTTATTAATGCCCGCGCTGAAGTGGAAGCCAGCAAAGTGCAGGTGGCATATGCAGAAAAAAGAGCAGAGTTGGAAGCTCAGAGAGCAGAGTCGGAAGCGCAGTCAGCACGACAAAGAGCAACAATGGAAACCTTAAATGAACAGTGTAAACATGACGCAGCTATGGCAAAGCTAAGGGTCCTACAGCAAGCTATCAGTGCAGACGAAGGTGCAAGTGAGAAAGACAGCATTAACCTAAACATAGCAGATATGGAAGACCCCCTCAAACGCACTAAAGACTATGTCCTAAGCCACTGCAGTGCACACTCCATTGTCTCCAATGCTCCCGACTACATAGAGACTCCTTCACAGCTTCAAGTTAAAGAGGTTCCAGCAACTTCCTGCACTCAAAATCACTCCACTGCATTTCCTACCTGCCTACCTTGCCTGCCTTCATACGTCACAGAGCATCAGCGCAAGCTTCAAGCAAGTCATCAATCTCCAGTCATCGGTACAGCCCTGAATCAACGTACCATTAGAACAACTGACTTCAAGCAAGCAACTCATCTGGATGCATCTGCTGCACCATATTTCCCTGTGTCCTTTAATAACAATGTCAAAGATAACGCAATTAGCACCATACAGCCAACAGCATCTCACATAAAGGCGGAGACAACTGAGACAGAAGATTTTGTGAGGTACATGCTTCGCAGAGAGCTCACAAAGACTGGTCTTACAAGTTTTGCTGACCAACCTGAGAACTACAGAAGTTGGAAATGTGCCTTCAGAACTACAATCAGCAATATTGGCATTACAGCTGATCAAGAATTGAATCTGCTGATCAAATGGCTTGGTCCTCTATCTGCTGCACGTGTTAAGCCATTAAGATCGGTTTTCATGGACAATCCTACTGCAGGCCTCACAGCTGCATGGGAGCGACTAGAGCAAAGTTATGGCAGTCCAGAAGCTATAGAAAATGCTTTGTTCATGCGTCTGGAAACTTTCCCAAAGATATCCGGTAAGGACAACAAGGAGTTCCAGAAACTGAGTGACCTTCTCCTTGAGCTTCAGCTAGCCAAGACAGACCCAAAACTACCTGGACTCAGTTACCTTGACACTCCAAGAGGGGTAAACCCAATTGTCTCCAAGCTCCCGTATGGTTTGCAAGAGAAATGGACTGCACTAGGGTCATCATACAAAAGAGAGAACAAGGTTTCCTTCCCTCCATTCTCTTTCTTCTGTGAATTCATCAGGGAAATTGCAGAGACCAAGAACGATCCAAGTTTTTCCTACGGTGAGTACAGTTTCTTCTCACCCTTTCCTAAGAGTACCAGTATTCAGGGCAACTATAGAAACCATAGAGGCCCAGTGTCCGGGAAAAAGACTGACATCCTTCCCACTCCTACCACAGTTCTGGCCACGAACAAACAGAGTAGGAAGATTGAAAACCCTAACAGAGAGTGTCCCATACACAAGAAGCCACACCCCCTCAATAAATGGATCGGCTTTAGGAAAAAGCCTCTGGAAGAGCGCAAGGAGCTTTTAAAGACATTTAGGGTATGTTTCAGGTGCTGTGCTTCTACAGAACATTTTGCAAGGGACTGTAATGTGTCCATCAAGTGCATAGAGTGTGGCTCTGAAGAACATGTGCAAGCCCTCCATCCTCTTGAGCCCAGCTCTGCACAACCTGCCAACGCTCCTCCCAGGTTAACGCATGGCGGGGAGCAGAGGCGTACTAAGTGGGGGGCGGGGGGGGCGGACCGCCACGGGTGACAGACACTGGGGGGTGTCAGGCCGGCGCCCCCCCCCGCGGCCGAAATGAAGACAGCGGGGCGGGCGGGTTTAAGCCGCGGCACCGACCGCCAGGAAGAACACACATAGCCTGTAGAGGCTTTGCAAGAAGAGAGGGGGGGGGGGTCACGAGCCGAGTGACACCCGCAGCGATCCCCCTCTCTCGTTGCCGCGCCGTGGCTCTGTTCAGTCTCGGGTGAGTCCCGAGCAGAGTGAAGCCGCCTTCCCTCCTCCTCCCTACACAGGGGGAGGGGACCCGTCCGTCACCTGACCAGTTCGAGTGTGCATGTCCCGCGCTTATCGTCAGACTGAGGTACATTATGTGCCTGTACTGTGGGGGGGTCTGTACTGTGTGGGGGCCGGGGGTCTGCACTGTAGGGAGGTCTGCACTGTGGGTGGGGGTCTGCACTGTGGGGGTGGTCTGCACTGTGGGGGTGGTCTGCACTGTGGGGGTGTCTGTATTGTGGGGGGGTCTGTACTGTGGGGGGCTGCATTGTAGGGGTGTCTGTATTGTAGGGGGTGTCTGTACTGTGGGGGGGGGTCTGTACTGTGGGGGGGTCGGGGGTCTGCACTGTAGGGAGGTCTGCACTGTGGGTGGGGGTCTGCACTGTGGGGGTGGTCTGCACTGTGGGGGTGGTCTGTATTGTAGGGGGTGTCTGTACTGTGGGGGGCTGTACTGTGGGGGTGTCTGTATTGTAGGGGGTGTCTGTATTGTAGGGGGTGTCTGTACTGTAGGGGGTGTCTGTACTGTGTGGGGGCCGGGGGTCTGCACTGTAGGGAGGTCTGCACCGTGGGTGGGGGTCTGCATCGTGGGGGGGTTTGCACTGTGGGGGGCTGCACTGTAGGGGTGTCTGTACTGTGGGGGTGTCTGTATTGTAGGGGGTGTCTGTACTGTGGGGGGGTCTGTACTGTGGGGGGGGCGGGGTCTGCACTGTAGGGAGGTCTGCACCGTGGGTGGGGGTCTGCACTGTGGGGGGTTTGCACTGTGGGGGTGGTCTGCACTGTGGGGGTGGTCTGCACTGTGGGGTTGGTCTGCACTGTAGGGGGTGTCTGCACTGTAGGGGGTGTCTGCACTGTAGGGGGTGTCTGCACTGTAGGGGGCTGTGTAATGTAAAGGGGTCCAGAGGTGTAAGGGTGCTGTGTAATGTAAAGGGGTCCAGAGGTGCAGGGTGCTGTGTAATGTAAAGGTGTCCAGAGGTGCAGGGTGCTGTGTAATGTAAAGGGGTCCAGAGGTGCAGGGTGCTGTGTAATGTAAAGGGGTCCAGAGGTGCAGGGTGCTGTGTAATGTATAGGGGTCCAGAGTGCAGTGTAATGTAAAGGGGTCCAGAGGTGCAGGGTGCTGTGTAATGTAAAGGGGTCCAGAGGTGCAGGGTGCTGTGTAATGTATAGGGGTCCAGTGTGCAGTGTAATGTAAAGGGGTCCAGAGGTGAAGGGTGCTGTGTAATGTAAAGGGGTCCAGAGGTGAAGGGTGCTGTGTAATGTAAAGGGGTCCAGAGGTGCAGGGTGCTGTGTAATGTAAAGGGGTCCAGAGGTGCAGGGTGCTGTGTAATGTAAAGGGGTCCAGAGGTGCAGTTGTGGAGAGGGGGTACACAGTAGTGACAAAGAGATATTGAAGGATACAGAGGTATGCAGGGGGCACAGTGGGGTGTTTTTACATTTTAATGTGGGGGGGGGGGGTGCCAGATATAGGATCCGCCCCGGGTGCCAAATACTCTAGGTACGCCCCTGCCACTGCGCTGATCTGAGGTACTGAAGGGGGAGCTGCACTGGACGGGGGGCTACACTGAACAAGGGGGGCTACACTGAACAAGGGGGGCTACACTGAACAAGGGGGGCTACACTGAACAAGGGGGGCTACACGGAATGAGGGGGCTACACTGAACGGGGGGGCTACACTGAACGGGAGGCGTCTGCACTGAACGGGAGGCGTCTGCACTGAACGGGGGGCTACACTGAACAGGGGGGGCTGCTCTGAACGGGGGGCATCTGCACTGAACAGGGGGGCGTCTGCACTGAACAGGGGGGCTACACTGAACAGGCGGGGCTGCTCTGAACAGGGGATCTGCACTGAACGGGGTTGGATACACTGAAGGGTGGCTACACTTAAAGGGGGGGTCTGTGTAACATGCAGGGTGTCCAGAGATGCAGGGTACTGTTTAATGTAAAGGGGTCCAGAGATTTAGGGTGATGTGTAATGTAAAGGGGTGCAGGGTGCTGTGTAATGTAAAGGGGTCCAGAGATTTAGGGTGATGTGTAATGTAAAGGGGTGCAGGGTGCTGTGTAATGTAAAGGGGTCCAGAGGTGCGGTGCTATGTAATGTAAAGGGGTCCAGAGGTGCAGGGTGCTGTGTAATGTAAAGGGGTCCAGAGATGCAGGGTGCTATGTAATGTAAAGGGGTGCAGGGTGCTGTGTAATGTAAAGGGGTCCAGAGGTGCGGTGCTATGTAATGTAAAGGGGTCCAGAGGTGCAGGGTGCTGTGTAATGTAAAGGGGTCCAGAGATGCAGGGTGCTATGTAATGTAAAGGGGTGCAGGGTGCTGTGTAATGTAAAGGGGTCCAGAGGTGCAGGGTGCTGTGTAATGTAAAGGGGTCCAGAGATGCAGGGTGCTATGTAATGTAAAGGGGTGCTGTGTAATGTAAAGGGGTCCAGAGGTGCAGGGTGCTATGTAATGTAAAGGGGTCCAGAAGGGCGGGGTGCTGTGTAATGTAAAGGGGTCCAGAGATGCAGGGTGCTGTGTAATGTAAAGGGGTGCAGGGGGCTGTGTAATGTAAAGGGGTCCAGAGGTGCAGGGTGCTATGTAATGTAAAGGGGTCCAGAAGGGCAGGGTGCTGTGTAATGTAAAGGGGTCCAGAGATGCAGGGTGCTGTGTAATGTAAAGGGGTCCAGAGATTTAGGGTGATGTGTAATGTAAAGGGGTGCAGGGTGCTGTGTAATGTAAAGGGGTCCAGAGATTTAGGGTGATGTGTAATGTAAAGGGGTGCAGGGTGCTGTGTAATGTAAAGGGGTCCAGAGGTGTGGTGCTATGTAATGTAAAGGGGTCCAGAGGTGCAGGGTGCTGTGTAATGTAAAGGGGTCCAGAGATGCAGGGTGCTATGTAATGTAAAGGGGTGCAGGGTGCTGTGTAATGTAAAGGGGTCCAGAGGTGCAGGGTGCTGTGTAATGTAAAGGGGTCCAGAGATGCAGGGTGCTATGTAATGTAAAGGGGTGCAGGGTGCTGTGTAATGTAAAGGGGTCCAGAGATGCAGGGTGCTATGTAATGTAAAGGGGTGCCGGGTGCTGTGTAATGTAAAGGGGTCCAGAGGTGCAGGGTGCTATGTAATGTAAAGGGGTCCAGAAGGGCGGGGTGCTGTGTAATGTAAAGGGGTCCAGAGATGCAGGGTGCTGTGTAATGTAAAGGGGTGCAGGGGGCTGTGTAATGTAAAGGGGTCCAGAGGTGCAGGGTGCTATGTAATGTAAAGGGGTCCAGAAGGGCAGGGTGCTGTGTAATGTAAAGGGGTCCAGAGATGCAGGGTGCTGTGTAATGTAAAGGGGCCCAGAGGTGCAGGGGGCTGTATAATGTAAAGGGGCCCAGAAATACAGGGTGATGTGTAATGTAAAGGGGCCCAGAGGTGCAGGGGGATGTGTAATGTAAAGGGGCCCAGAAATACAGGGTGATGTGTAATGTAAAGGGGTCCAGAGATGCAGGGTGCTGTGTAATGTAAAGGGGTCCAGAGGTGCAGGGTGCTGTGTAATGTAAAGGGGTCCAGAGATGCAGGGTGATGTGTAATGTAAAGGGGCCAAGAGGTGCAGGGGGCTGTGTAATGTAAAGGGGCCAAGAGGTGCAGGGGGCTGTGTAATGTAAAGGGGCCAAGAGGTGCAGGGGGCTGTGTAATGTAAAGGGGCCAAGAGGTGCAGGGGGCTGTGTAATGTAAAGGGGCCAAGAGGTGCAGGGGGCTGTGTAATGTAAAGGGGCCAAGAGGTGCAGGGGGCTGTGTAATGTAAAGGGGCCAAGAGGTGCAGGGGGCTGTGTAATGTAAAGGGGTCCAGAGGTGCAGTTGTGGAGAGGGGGTACACAGTAGTGACAAAGATATATTGAAGGATGCAGAGGTATGCCGGGGCACAGTGGGGTGTTTTTACATTTTAATGTGGGGGGGGGGGGGTGCCAGATATAGGATCCGCCCCGGGTGCCAAATTCTCTAGGTACGCCCCTGGCGGGGAGAATACAGACCAAGTGCCTAATTCTACCATCATTTCTTCATCCTGCACAGAAGTTTGTGGAAAAGACCACTGTGGTAAGTCCTGTGCTAAGATATGCTTGGTGAACATATACCACAAGGATCAACCAGAAAAGTCTCTAAAGGCATATGCTATCTTAGACGATCAGAGCAATCGATCACTTGCAAAATCGGAATTGTTCAATCTATTTGAAATAAAAGGCGAAGCTCATCCTTACACCTTGGGTACCTGTAGTGGAACTATAGAGGTTTCTGGAAGAAGGGCTCATGGACTCATGGTATCTTCTCTCAAAGGTAACTTGCAATTACCCATACCCCCATTTGATAGTGCAATCAGATACCTGCTAACAGGGAAGAAATCCCTACTCCAGCTGCTGCTTTCCATCACCCTCACCTCAAGGTAATAGCAAATGAGATACCGCCGCTTGACAAAGATGCTCAGATCCTTCTTCTGTTAGGAAGAGACATTCTAAGAGTTCACAAGGTACACAGACAAGTCAGTGGACCCCCAGATGCCCCATTTGCCCAGCGCACGGATCTAGGATGGGTCATCATAGGCAATGTCTGCATAGGCAAAATGAAAAGACCTACCAACATTTCGTCATTCAAGACAAATGTTCTGCCAAATGGCCGAAACACTTACTATGAGCCATGCCCACATCACTACTGGGTGAAAGAGAAGATAGCCAGCCACGAATGGCAACATGGTATCTCAGGTGACACAAGCCCTTTCTCCTGCCATGATGGCGACTTCGGCTCTACAGTGTTTAATGCTACCAGTGAATATGACATACTGGCTCCTTCAATGGAAGACAAAGAATTCATCAAGGTAATGGACAATGAGTTCTTTCAAGATGACTCCAATAACTGGGTAGCACCCCTACCCTTTCGTCTCCCAAGAGAGAGATTGCCCAACAACTTACAGCAGGCCATCAGTAGATTCTCCTCCTTAAAGCGAAACTTAAGCAGGAAACCAGAGATGCAAAAGCACTTTGTGGACTTTATGCAAAATGTATTTGACAGAGATCATGCAGAGCCTGCTCCCCCACTAAAGGAGGGAGAAGAATGCTGGTACCTTCCATCCTTTGGCGTGTATCACCCACGCAAACCAGACCAAATCAGAGTTGTCTTTGATTCCAGTGCTCAGCACAAAGGTGTTTCTCTTAACAACATGCTCCTTACTGGACCCAACTTGAACAACAGTCTAATAGGAGTCTTGATTCGTTTCAGACAAGAGCCTGTAGCAGTAATGGCCGACATTCAACAGATGTTTCACTGCTTCATCGTCAGAGAAGACAACAGAAACTACCTCAGGTTTCTATGGCACAAGGACAATGACCTCAACAAGGAAGTTATAGATTATTGCATGAAGGTACATGTCTTCGGTAACAGTCCTTCCCCAGCAGTGGCAACTTATGGGCTAAGGAGAACTGGAGAAGTTGAATATGGATCTGATGCCCGTCAATTTGTTGAAAGAAACTTCTACGTTGACGACGCACTTAAGTCCTTTCCAACTGCTAAAGAAGCAATTGATCTTCTCACCAGAACAAAGGAGATGCTGTCTGTAGCAAACCTTAGACTGCACAAGATTATATCCAACAGCCAGGAACTTATGAATGCCTTTCACTCTGAGGACTATGCCACTAGTCTAAAAAACCTTGACTTAGGTACAGATGTGCCTCCTGTACAGCGAAGTCTGGGTTTGTTGTGGAACATCAAGCAAGACAAATTCACCTTCCAAGTGTCAACTTGTGACAAACCCTTCACTAAGAGAGGAGTCCTGTCCGTGGTGAATAGCATCTATTACCCACTGGGTTTCCTTGCTCCAGTTACCATTCAAGGTAAGATTTTACTAAGACAGTTGTCTACTGAGAACATAGACTGGGATACTCCCTTGCCTAGTGAGAATCAACACAAGTGGGAAAGGTGGAGATATTCTTTGAAGTCACTAGAAAAACTTCAGATTCCCCGTTGCTATGTTCCAGGATCCACTTCAACTGCTAACCGGAGAGAGATTCATATTTTCTCTGATGCATCAGTTGAAGCTATTGCTGCAGTAGCCTATTTGAAGACCTCTGAACTGAATGGAGAATCACACTGTAGTTTTGTCCTAGGCAAGGCAAAACTCACACCCAAGCCTGCACATACCATACCAAGACTTGAACTTTGTGCAGCCGTGCTAGCAGTAGAAATTGCAGAGGTCATACAAAGTGAAATGGACACTAGAATTGATTCTTTCACCTTCTATACAGACAGTAAGGTAGTACTTGGTTACATAAACAACCAAACAAAACAATTTTATGTGTACGTCAGCAACAGGGTTGAACGTATCAAGAGATTCTCTCTACCAAGTCAATGGCATCACGTTCCCACTGAACTCAACCCAGCTGACTGTGGGACCAGAGCCGTGTCACCTGCCGCTCTTCAGGACAGCTTATGGCTGTCACCTCCAAGGTTTCTGCGTGAGGACTCTTACTTACTCCCTATTGACACCACCTATGGGCTAGTAAACCCTGAAGATGATAAGAAAATAAGAACTGTAAACACCTCACTCCACACTTCTGTAAGTACAAAACAGAAGCTGCGGTCACACCATTACAGGCATCGATGGAAGCAGGTGCAGCATCTAGCCAATGTGTTCTGGCATCGCTGGAAGAAAAAGTATCTTCATCACCTTCAAGGTCGTAACAAATGGCAAGCATCTAAGCCGAATCTTAAGGTTGGAGACCTCATCCTTCTAAAAGACAAGGAAGTTTGTCGGAATGAGTGGCCTATGGGTCTTATTACTAAAGTTATGCCCAGCGACGATAACAAAGTCCGGAAGGTAGAAGTCAAGGTAACCAAGGGAGGATCGACACAAACCTTTAGTCGACCAATTACAGAGTAGGTACTCCTTTTGCCAGGCGAGTGACTTGTGCAAGGACTAGCCATGCTGTTGGCACGGCGGGGAGTACATTGCTGCCATCTACAGGTTCTACTCAGAACTTTGGAATTCTTTGAAGACATCATACTGTGACTTTATGTTCTTCATCCTGTTGAACTTACGTTTATTATTTGCTTGTTGCATGTTTTTCATTACAGGTTCCAGGACATTCGTCAGTATTGGACTTTTTGAAAATATATATTTTAGTTTAAGGTTATGAAATCTAAAGATTTCAGACGGGGAGTGTTCTGTTACACTATGTGATTATTCTTGCTCTGTGTCTTTAAGATCTGTCCCCTTCTTTCTAGCTGAACTCTCTCTCTCACCGTAGTTCTTTATATATCTCCTCCACTTCCTGATTCTGGTCATTACTCCTGTATATCTTCCATGCTAAACATCTTACATGTGGCTTACAACTGCAACGTTTTTCTACCTATGAATATCCATCATTAAAAACGGAACATTCGAAAGGATTCATCGTCTGTCGTCCTAACTGTGAGTTTATTCATTGAGTTAAACTGCCTGTATCGATGCAAGGGATGAATATCAAACCAGCTTGAGTAAGGCCTACTTAAACCTGGAGATGAACTTTATCGCTTTGTAGTTGAGACAGAACAGACACTTTCTCAGAAAGTGGTCTTTTTGGTGGCTGTTACGTCAGTTAGACGAGTCTCTGAGCTGGCAGCCTTGTCCTGCAAGGCTCCCTATTTGATTTTCCACAAGGATAAGGTGGTGCTGCGGCCGCAGCCTTCCTTTCAAAAGTCGTTTCAGCTTTTTATCTCAATGAAGACATTGTACTTCCATCCTTGTGTCCTCAGCCGTCGAATCCTAAGGAGTCGGCGTTGCATTCCTTGGACGTTGTCCAAGCTTTTAGAGTATACCTATCTGCTACTTCCCTGTTCCGGAAGTCAGACTCACTGTTTGTTTCGGTGGCTGGTCCCAAGAAGGGCCAAGCAATCTCATCGGCCACCATCTCTAGGTGGATCCGACAGATAGTAATCCAGGCTTACGCCTTAAAGGGTCAAGCGCCCCCCTTTCTGGTCACGGCGCATTCGACCAGGGCAATAGGTGCCTCTTGGGCTTTCCGACATCAAGCGGCTGTTTCCCAATTATGTAAAGCGGCGACTTGGTCGTCCGCTCACACTTTCACAAAATTCTACAAAATTGATGTAGGTGCATCTTCGGATGCCTCTTTCGGCCGCAAGGTTTTACAAGCGGCTGTTTAGAGTTGCAGCTCCTCCGTTGGAGGAGTGCTGTTTTGTGTTTGGGGTGAAGTTTATTTTTATGCTGTTACCACCCCTCGTTTTTTCTCTGACACTGCTTTGGGACGTCCCACTTTCTCAATAGAGAAGCTGTGTCGGTCCATGGACGAAAGAGTAAATAGGATTTTTTACTCACCGTAAAATCCTTTTCTCTGAGTCCATGGACCGACACAGCACCCACCCCTCCTTTTAAGTTTGTACTGCTTTTTGACGAACTGATCTGCGAAGATGCAGACTGAGAGGTTATACCCGGTACTGTAGAAGGTGTGATGCAACACTTTTTACAAGTTTTTCTGCCTAGTCACTCCTAATTAACGGATAATACCCACTTTGTCAATAGAGAAGCTGTGTCGGTCCATGTACTCAGAGAAAAGGATTTTACGGTGAGTAAAAAATCCTATTTTTACTGGGTTCTTGGGAACGTTTGATCTTAGAAAACGAGACGGTGGAAACTCTCAAAACTAACTTGTATCCCAGAGATACTGTGGAGATGACCCATCTCTCCTGGATTTCCTCCTGCCAGGCCCCTGCGAACTGCAGAAGCCTTCCCCCCACTCGATCGAGCAGGGGCGACCCTTCATAAGGAGACCTTGGGACTCTGCTTTGCAGACTTTTGCCCCAGGGCTTTTTCTGGCCCTGAGCTTGATTTTGAGGCCTCCCTCTTGGACCTGGCGGCGGAGGTCATTGTGACTGCCTGGAGGCTGACGCCCCTGGCATCGGAGAGGCAGAACGTTTAAATGAAGGACGTCTGCTCCTTCTTTCAACCGGAAGAAGGGTACTCTTCCCACCTGAGATTTTCTGGATGTACTTATCCAAATCATCCCCGAACAACCGCTCCCCATGAAAGGGGAAACCAGCCAACAGCTTTTTACAAGGCAACTTAGCTGATCAATGCTTAAGCCACAGAACTCTCTGCATGTGTATTAACAGGAGAGAAAGGTGTGACGCCTGATGAATAGAATCTTTAATAGCGTCAACCGCAAAACATAGGGCCCTTGGTAGCTCTGCTAGGTCCAGGACCTCTTCCCCTTTGACAGCCTGCTTAACTTTGTCTTTAAGGGACTGACAAATGCCTATTGCTGCTACTGCAGGCTGTGCTACTGCAATGGCCACAGCAAAAGAGGCTTTAAGCAAAGACTCCAGCCTTTTATCAGCTGGATCCTTAAACACCTGTACATTGTCCACTGGACAAGTAAGACACTTATTCAGAGAAGAGATAGCAGCGTCTACTGCTGGCACACTCCATTTCTTAGTACATTTTTCCTCCATAGGATAAAGAAGAAAAAATCTCTTGGGAGGAAGAAAATGCCTGTCTGGATGATCCCAGTCAGCATATATGAGCTGTTCCAGCAATGGGTGCATAGGGAAAGCATGTGAACCCAGAGAAGGCTTTAGAGAACCCAAAGAGGAGAATGGAACCTCAGTCGTCTCTGCCAGGGGTAACTTATATCCAAAACGGACTGCCTCTGTAAGTGATTGAACTAGCAATCTTTGAGATTGTGAGGCTGAAAAGGGTTCTTCTGAGGCTGAATCCTCAAAAGAGGAGCCATCATCCTGCCCTCCTAGCGGGTCCCCTAGGGTTACATCAGTATCCCCAGCCCACTCCTGATCCACAGATGATGGGCCTTGGGCAGGGGAAGGGGACCTATCGTGCTTCCTACCAGCCTGGGAGGAGGATGCGAACAAATCAGCTATCTTCCCTTCCAAACCAGCTAATGCTGCAGCCAAATCGTCTTTAGTGGCGTATGCAGAGGCTGGAATGTTGGAAGTAGCTGCAATGCCTTATAAGCTCAATAGCTCAGCCTGGTCAGCCGCTTCAGGTCTTTCAGGAGAGGATGATACTGTGGAAGCGTGACTAGGATCCTCAGACCCTGACTGCGGCGCCTTTGCGCTCCTCTTCACTGTTTTTGTTCCTCTCTTTCGGGAATACATATTCCTAAGCACAAAGCAGAGGTACTACGCCATGCATCTACTGCTGAGTTTTAGTCCAGCAATGGGTTAAATGTGCCACTATCAGTGCTTAGCCTGATGCTGAGTAGATGTGCCTTGAAATGCCTGTACCCAACACCCACAGCGCTCACGTGCCCCTGGATATGCGTCTGTGTCCCTCTGTCAGCCACCAGATTAATAACAGCCTGAGACATTTTAAACCCAGCGCCTGTGCCGTGAAAAAAAACGTGCATGCTGACACACGTGCATGCCGGTGGAGACGAGTCCCGCCCCCTGTGACGTCCCCTCCTATTTTATTAAAGGAGGGTAACTCCCACGCGGCGATTCCCCCTGCGGGAATCCCGGGGGGGGGGGGGGTGTCAGGTTGTCCCAGCTTACCAAATCTTTGTCCATGGCAGGGGGAGACCCCTAAATCCCCCTCAGGCGGCTGACAAGAGTGGAGTGAGAGGCAGAGCTGTCCACAAGCGCTGCTGACACATTGCAACATCAGGTAAGCGTAGAGTGTTGACACCAGGTATGTTTACTTACACCCTCTAGTGGTAACAACAGGCAAGACACCATCCACTCATTTAAGAAGTGCATAAGAATTTCTCAGGATCTTCTTTAACTTACCATTCCCGCCACAGGATACTGCTGGAATTCCAGACAGACCCAATCTTCACCCATCACGGCGGGTTGTGTCATGACAGACCAAGGACCAGGTCCCCTTTGCATATAGGGTCCACTCCCTTGGACCTGTACAGCACCCTGCCAGAGCAAACCTGTGGTATGGAAATGTGACCAAGGCGCTGAATCCCAGGGTCCAGCTCTCAGAGAGAAGCATTACAGGCAGAAACCTCGTTCTTCCGTTCCGAGGCTCGGGTACCATCGGTTTTAGCCTTTTTGTTTCTGGCTCTTTGAATGGATTTGATTGCATAGCCCCCCTGATCCTATCCAGGACCACCTTCAGAGCTCTTCTTAGCACTTCATTAACCACTTGCTTACTGGGCACATATACCCCCTTCCTGCCCAGGCGAAATTTCAGCTTTCAGCGCTGTCACTCTTTAAATGACAATTGCGCAGTCGTGCGATGTGGCTCCCAAACAAAATTGACGTCCTTTTTTTCTCACAAATAGAGCTTTCTTTTGGTGGTATTTGATCACCTCTGCGGTTTTTATTTTTTGCGCTATAAACAAAAAAAGACTGACAATTTTGAAAAAAACACAATATTTTTTACTTTTTACTTTTTGCTATAATAAATATCCCATTTCTTTTAAAAAAAAACTTCTACGTATTCTTCTACATATTTTTGGTAAAAAAAAAAAAATCGCAATAAGCGTATAGTGATTGGTTTGCGCAAAAGTTATAGTGCCTACAAAATAGGGGATATAATTATGATTTTTTTTTTTTTTTACTAGTAATGGCGGTTATCTGTGATTTTTGTCAGGACTGCGATATTACAGCGGACACATCGGACACTTTTGACACATTTTTGGGACCATTCACATTTATACAGCGATCCGTGCTATAAATATGCACTGATTACTGTATAAATGTGACTGGCAGGGAAGGGGCTAACACTAGGGGGCGATCAAGGGGTTAACTCAGTTCCCTGGGAGTGATTCTTAAGCCCCGTACACACGATCGGTTTGACTGATGAAAACCGTCCGATGGATGGTTTTCATCAGACCAACCGATCGTGTATGGTACCCATCGGTCTTTTTTCCATCGGTTGTAAAAAATAGAACTTGTTTTAAATTTTTCCGATGGATAAAAAACCGATGGGAATTTCCGATCGTCTATGGGCAAGTCCATCGGTTGAAAAACCCACGCATGCTCAGAATCAAGTCGACGCATGCTCAGAAGCATTAAACTTCATTTTTCTCGGCTCATCGGAGTGTTTTACGTCACCGCGTTTGGAACGGTCGGTTTTTTGACTGATGGTGTGTGGCCAAGACTGATGAAAAACAGTTTCATCGGATTTCCGATGGACAAATCCATCGGACGAAAATCCATAGGTTATCCGATCGTGTGTACGGGGCTTTACTGTGGGGGGAGGGGACTGACTGGGGGAGGTGATCGATGGTTGTCCCTATGTACAAGGGACACACCATCGGTCTCCTCTCCCTAACAGAATGTGGATCTCTGTGTTTACACACAGAGATCCACGTCCCTGGCTCTGTAACTGCCGATCGTGGGTACCCGGCAGACATCGCGGCCAACAGGCACGTGCATTGGCACCTGAGTGACGCGGCGGGCACGCGCGCGCCCCCCAGTGGCCAGGAGGAGCCGAGGACGTCAATTGACGGCCTCCCGGCCCTGAAGAGCCACCTTTTGGCTGTCATTCTATAATGGCCGGGATGGCAAGTGGTTAACCGTGACCAACACCTTAGACACTGGCGAAAAAACTGAGGTACTCCCTGTATGGGAGGGGTTATATAGAGAGGGACTTCCTGTCTTAATTATGCCAGTGTCCAATCAACTGAAGGTGGCGTGTAACCCACATAGTAATGACTATGGTGCTCTGTCTCCCGTGATGTACGATAAATAAATATTGTTCTTGCACAAGTGTTATTAGAAATCCTTAGATCAGAATACCTTCTTAGTAAATATCGATCTTGGGCCCAATAGATTCCGATGAGCTGGTGTCTACTGCACAAGACACTAACAGGAATCAAGTATCAAGTAATTTAATGTTATAAAATGGAATGTTTAGTGTGTTTATATACACACACACATTTTCTTGTTTTATCTATCATGTTATTTTAAAAATATGTTAATCTTTTTTTTTTTCCAGGCAGTTGGTTACAAAGCTGAAGAGCTGTGTCTGAAGACTCCCTCATCCACGTATCTCCACCTGCTATGTTCAGATGGGCTGTATAGCGATTCAGCTGGAGACAGACAGTTGCAAAGCTGCTGCTGTGCTCTTTCTTTCTAGTAAACCCCAGATCTCCAAAAACAGTATCATGTGTGCACCCCATTTTAAATATTTACTTAAAAAAAAAAAAGTTTAGATAAATAATGAAACATGTTAAATATCTGTTTTACAAGTTGATAGAAGATAAAATAAAGTTGGACAAAAACAATTCCAGTGTTACTTCCTTGCAACCATTTAAACATTAGGGGCTTTCTGTACACTGGTAAACACCCTAATTTCCTACTTGTATGATTAGCTCACCCCTTCTCCAGAAGTCTGCACAGGGTTTGAGGTAAAATTTCAGGAATATCCAGCTCTTTCCTTAAGCCGGGCATAGACAGTTTGAATCCTGCTGAACTGGCTGAGATTCAAACTATATGGGTAGGCTGAATGTACCCATGTTGATCAATCAATCAACTTGGGTACAACCAGCCTGCCAGATTTTACATAGGATTATTGCTAGAGGCTGTCATAGCCACTGTGTTCTCCTGGTGGGGATGGCTTTCCCTATCCCCCCCCCCCCGCCTCGCCAGGAGAACACAATGGCTCAGTGGAAGAGTCTCCCCCGTCAACATTAACTGTGTAGATGGGGGAACCCATTGAAGAAATTAGCTCCATCTATGGCAGGCCTTAGGTTTACTACATTGAGCTTTTCATCCTTAGTAAAAAAAAAGGTACCGCACATCATGAGGAATGCATGTTCACTTGCTTTGAGGCTTATGCCGCGTACACACGACCGTTTTTAATGTCATTGAAAAAAACTTCATTTTTCTCAACGTCATTTTTCGTGTTTCCTCTCAAGCCTGCCTTGCCTACACACTATCGTGGAAAAAAATGCTTGAGCAAAGCGCGGTGACGTACAACACGTACGACGGCACTATAAAGGGGAAGTTCCATTCGGATGGCGCCACCCTTCATGTTAGTAAAGTTTGTTGAGCGACGATTCGCGCTTTTCAGCCTTGTGCTTTTCAGTCCGTTACAGCTTGACGAATGTGCTATCTCCATTACGAACGCTAGTTTTACCAGAACGAGCGCTCCTGTCTCATACTTGATTCTGAGCATGCGCATTTTTTTTCACGTCGTTAAAGCCCACACACGGCCATTTTTCATGACGAGAAAAACGACGATGTAAAAAACTACGTGAAAAATTAGAGCACGTTCCCATTTTTTCATGGCCGTTTTTCACGTCGTGAAAAATGCTGGAAAGCCCACACACGATCATTTTTAATGACCATTTTAAAAAATGAAATTTTTCTCGTCATTAAAAACGGTCGTGTGTACACGGCATAAGGGTCTGATTATAGCAGGCAAACACATCCACTGAAAAGGCTGTTTAATGTAATGATTTCAATGGCCTGTCTCAGTATCTACAGTACAAAAGCAAGCAAGAATCTAAAATAAAGATTGCAAACATCCTTGCATATCTATATTACCAAAAGGATTGGGACCCCTGCCTTTACACGCACATGAAATTTAATGGCATCCCAGTCTTAGTCCATAGGGTTCAATATTGAGTTGGCCCACCCTTTCCAGCTATAACAGCTTCAACTCTTCTGGGAAGGCTGTCCACAAGGTTTAGGAGTGTGTCTATGGGAATGTTTGACCATTCTTCAAGAAGCGCATTTGTGAGGTCAGACACTGATGTTGGACAAGGCGGCCTGGCTTGCAGTCTCCGCTCTAATTCATCCCAAAGATTTCTATCGGGTTGAGGTCAGGACTCTTCGTAGGCCAGTCAAGTTCCTCCACCCCTAACTCGCTAATTCATGTCTTTATGGACCTTGTTAGTGCACTGGTGCGCAGTCATGTTGGAACAGAAAGGGGCCATCCCCAAACTGTTCCCACAAAGTTGGGAGCATGAAATTGTCCAAAATGTCTTGGTATGCTGACGCCTTAAGAGTTCCCTTCACTGAAACTAAGAAGCCAAGCCCAACCCCTGAAAAACAACCCCACACCATAATCCCCCCCTCCACCAAAGGATTTGGACCAGTGCACAAAGCAAGGTCCATAAAGACCGAGTTTGGGGTGGAGGAACTTGACTGGCCTGCACAAAGTCCTGACTTCAACACGATAGAACACCTTTGGATGAATTAGAGTGGAGACTGCGAGCCATACCTTATCTTCCACATCAGTGCCTGACCTCACAAATGCGCTTCTGGAAGAATGGTCAAACATTCCCATAGACACACTCCTAAACCTTGTGGACAGCCTTCCCAGAAGAGTTGAAGCTGTTATAGCTGCAAAGGGTGGGCCAACTCAATATAAAACCCTACGGACTAAGACTGGGATGCCATTAAGGTTCATGTGCACGTAAAGGCAGGCGTCCCAATACATTTGGTAATATAGTGCATACTAGATGGGGACTTTTGTCTTTTTTCATGTAATTATATGTAACATGTATATTGAAGTGAATTTAAACCAATATCTTATTTTTTAGGTTTGATGTTCAAAAAGCAATGGTGAGGCACAACCTTTAGTAAGAAATTTAGACTGTGGCATAATGTAAGGGGTAAGGTGCAAATGTTGGATTGGGGCCCTTCTTGAACACGCTTTCCCTGCCAATATACGGCCTCATTGTGTACTCACCATATTGAAGATAATGCTCTAATGATATGCTGAATGGAGGCGCTGTGACAACTATAGATGCAGTTTAGACACTAATCCCTATGTGTACTCTGTGAGTTGATGTGACATGACTAAGTGCAGGCAGGGGATGTTTAGGAAAGCATCACTGTGCCCATCATGTAGATTTACCTATATAGTCTTGAGATATCGAGATTGTTAGAGTTGTGAATTAGGCAAGTCCATAGCAAGAATGTTTAATAGGGCCTGGTTTGGAGCAGGGGCCCAGCCCCCCTTAAGACTGCTGTGCCTGTGGTCCCTGTACCACTGAGTTTGGAGGTCGGTATAGGCTACCGTTGACATGAAAATGCTTCATGCTCCGCTGACAGAATAGGCAAACCGACAAATGCAGATTATTTTACATGCAGCAAAGGTTTATTATTGAAGGAGAAGACAGTATATTGGATTTCTAGTTCCATTCTTTACCTAACAGGCATGATACTTAATGATCGCCCCATAATCCTCTACTGATTTCCAATTATCGATTGCTGTGTTTCCATGCTAGAGGGCATGAAATCTGTAATTGTTCTTAAATGATCAGAAATATGTATGTTAGCCAACCCTGCGCTGTAAAGGTCATTACTGACATATTGCACATCAGTTTCGTTTAATTTTGCACATAGTGCTAGCGGAAAAAATATGATTTCTTTTAAGATTTGTTTAGTCAGGGTCAGAATACATTACTTCTTTATCTCTTTCTTTTCACTGATATGTATGTTTATGAAATACGCTGGTATATAGATTAGCCTGCAACCACACAGACCACCTGACTGCTCACAGCCAAGACCAAACCCATGGAAAGGCAACCCTAGTGTGATGAAGTCTCAGTGGGTGGCTGATCTCTCCTCATTCACTACTGAACAAAATGAAAGGATGACATTTAAAGGGGAACATCCACCTGTATTATGCTGTTTTCAAGCATTAGCACAATGCCACATATTGTTACCAGCTGCTGTTTGCATTATAAATGTAGAATTTGTCCTCCTGCTATGGCCATGATCAGTGTCAATGTTTTATTAAGAAAGATATTCTTGAGAACAGCAGTGAGCCAATCAAAAGAAGGAAATTACATTTCTGGGGGAGTCCTATACATCAGCAGTGCTCTATAAGCTTCCATACAACAAAGCCCTATCTGATTATTTTTTGCCAGTGCTAGAAAATCATAGGGGGTTGCAGAATAACTTACACAAGTAGTTATATATGTTAAATAAATGTTTTAAACAAAAGTTGAACTATGGTTAAAACCAACACTGTCTCTAAAATAATATGTTTAATACCTTCCTGCTCCACAGCTAATGCCGCAGATGTTTATGACCTTAAAGGCTACAGTGGTTGCAGAAAATTCAGCACTCATCACACTTCTGGATATGTCAGATGCCTGGTCCCCCCACTGGGTGCTGTGGTTTGAACTACTGTGTCCTGCACTGATGTAGAGGCCATTGAGCCACAGAGCACAGCGAGGGACAAAAGCAACTGCCAAAAAGCTTCGCTTTGGGATAGTGGGATAGAAAAATATCAAATTTTTTTCTATAAAAAATATATTTTCAAGCTTAGTGGCAGTTCAAATCCATTTGAGGGACAAAGGAATTCAGGAACTCTTAAACAGTCAAGTTACACTTCCACCTACAGAAGGTTGGGACACTGGCAAACAAAAAATATTGAAGCCAGCCCCCATATTACTCTACCTCAAACCATCATACCTCAGTTTTGTGAGCAAGCAGTAAATAATGGCAATAACGCAGAATGGCGACACCTGCTTAGACTTCTTGATCATACATTGAGGTTCAGAAATTCAAGAGTTCTTAAACAGTCAGGACATCGAAAAGCAGTCCAACTAAGGGAAGGGCATCAAAGACTGAGAGGTCCAGCAGATGTGGAGATCTTTCTACAAAAGAGCAGACGAAAGAATCAATGCCTGAAGGCTAGATGAAGAAAGGGCTGAGCAAAATATGGAAATTGCCACAAACAAAGAGAGGGCTCTGAAGATCAATCTGGTGCTCCAGACCAGGGCAGATAACCACCATTAGGGAAAATTGCTACTTGAAGGACTGATGGGCCTCAATTAATCAGTTAAAGTGGAGGGCCAGCCAACCACCCCCCAAAAAAACTGGTTAAAAAAAACACCACCCAAATATCAATAAGAAGAAATGGTTGCTGGGCCAAGTACGTGAGTGAAAATAGCTCCCTAAGAGAGACATGGCATGTTCAATGGAAATACCATTTGGTCAACTGCAGAAAAAACCTAAACCTAGTATACCAAACCCTTGAGTTCAAGAAAAGGAAGGTTGGGCAGACATAGCATGTCCACAGAAAAGACTAGCTTGTCAACAACAGAAGGCTTAATTTTCACTAACTGTTTACTTTAGGGAAAGGGAATTCCATTATAAGAATGT
This sequence comes from Rana muscosa, assembly GCA_029206835.1. NCBI lineage: Eukaryota > Metazoa > Chordata > Amphibia > Anura > Ranidae > Rana > Rana muscosa. Next base: position 289,261,590 of record CM055128.1, on the reverse strand, counting down.
TATGTTACCTGATTACTAACCAATCTCAAAACAATATAGGCAAGGATATGAGAGCCCTAGCAGCATAAAATTCAAATGAACAGAAGGGAAGACCCTATAGCTGGAAAAAAAATGAAGGGTACTACCCTGGGGATAGGGTAATTATCAACACCAACATAAAAGGTTAGGCAGGGGTATATCATAATTCAGACTGGTGTGAAAGAACAACAGGGAGAAAGGGTCTCCTTCCAACTAACACCCAGAGATTTTATTGGGTTGTGACAACACATACATTTCCCATGGGACTTTGAGGGCAATACTCAATGTAACGAGCCCCTTTGCTCGCTCGACTCCGCTCTCCCGACACTCCTCTGCTCTATTGGATCATCCGGTGCTCCAGGATTCAAACTACAGCTATGTGCCATTCGAATCCATTTGTGATCGGTCAGAACAAACACCAGGCAGGCTGTATGTAAGTTCAACCAAGAGAGACTCAGAACAAACACCAGGCAGGCTGTATGTAAGTTCCAACAGGAGAGACTTTATTAGCACCAAAATCAAGTCTTATATACAGTAACAGAGGAAGTAACCAGAACATAAATTAACATGCTAATTAACGTCCGTCACACTCAATAATTGTAAAGAAAGTGTATATTACAAAATTGTACAACAACTTTATTCCTAACAGGATATAAAACAATTGTCCTTAAAATCCCTTATTGGCTAGTAATTTACAAGTGTATAGCTACATCACGTATTGGACAGAATACCCAACCGTCCAGTGCCATGTCCAGCTGACAAGATTTCCCATAGATGCCAATGTTAAATGTTAAAAACCGGGAGCAGTGCCAAGTCAAGCTGACCAAGATTTCCCATAGACGCCATTGTGTCAATACTTGTACGTAAAGGGAGGGTACGTAAAGCGGGGTATGCCTGTATACAAAAAGCCAGCCAGACTAAAAACAAGAATAATACAAGGTGCCTTGCCACCTTCTGCCAACTATAGACCGATTGAGGCCTGTAGTTGGCAATAGAATGTTTACGCTGAGGTCACTGGAGATGCAGCTGAAACAATGTAAGATGTGTATATACAGAAATAAAATTAGGGGATGGTTCACACAAAAACGCACACTACAGATCCATTCCGGATGAGTTTCTGCATGCGTATTTTTGGCGTGATCTGGTGCGTTTCCAGATGCATTCCAGATGTTTTTTTCCTTGTTTTTTTCTTGCTTTGTTTTTTCACTGTACTGGGATCCGGTGCATTTTTGATGCATTCCAATGCATTCTGGTGTGTTTTTGAGTACAGTCCAGTGCAGGATAAATGCAGCATGTTCTACTTTTTTTTTCTGGAACTGGAAAGCCCTGGACCTGACCACACTGGTCTGAATTATGCAATTGAAAACCATATAACCTACTTTCCATGCATTTTTGATGCATAAAAAAAAACGCACTGAACTGTAAGTGGTGTAAACTGGCCCTGAAACACAATATAGAGGTACATAGCACATAAGACAAAGTATACCAATCCCCCAAACAAGATGAAGGAAACCTGCACAAGGAGTGCATATGGGTCCACATTATTTGTACGAAGAGCCCACAGCCACTAGTATATATAGAAGGAGTGAACATTAGGGGGACTTTAAATGAGGCCAGTCATATTAAACAATATATACATATAATAGTAATTTTATTACATAATAATAAAATACAATATAATACACAATATACAGACATGATGGAATTGGGTAAACACATTTGATTGAGCTGAGTCATATTGACTAATTCATCATAGTACCATAAGACCATGCAAGAAATAAATAACATTTGGTAGATAAAACCAAGCACCAAAATTAATAGCAACAAAACCATCCAAAAAATATTCTCTAAGCATCCTATAACTCTACATGTTTTGTGGATTGATCTCCTTCAGGAGTAGAAACAGAAAAGGGAGTCTAGAATTAATATGAAAAAACAAAAATAATTCATACATGCGGTGGGCATATTCCAGAAAGGGTATTAAAGGGGTAAAACCCCCCAAACTTACATACCAGCTCAATAAGGAAGAGAGAAAAGAGATACTGGCAGCCCTGTACATAAGGGGGAGCATCGGATAGAGTCTGCCACGGGGGCTGAGGCGGCGAAACCCAGGTGGTTCCCAAAAGGGAGGCTGAACAGCGGACCAAACATATACGTTCAAAGTGTACCTATAGAATGGGTGGAAGATAACATAATTATTATTATTATGTAATAAAATTACTATTATATGTATATATTGATTGTTTATTATGACTGGCATCATTTAAAGTCCCCCTAACCCATGTTCTCTCCTTCGATATACAGTATAAATGGGATGGAGGCCGTTCATATATGGTGTCATTGACCACACCCCCCTCTTCACTAGTGTATATATAGCATGGGGGTCAGCAACCAGTAGATCGTGGACAGGTGACTGGTAGATGGTGGTCTGGGCTTGCTGACCCGCCATTCTATAGCATCAAACAGACTGAAATGCAGAGGGACTACTTGAAAAGCTGGAAGTGGAGTAGGGAGCAAGAGCCCCATAAGCCTATGCCCCCTCTGTGGTGTCGGCTTTTGTCCCATGTGGAGCGATACCAACTGCACTCCACCTCTTATCCTGGCTAGCGGTCTTGAGAGTGGTGCCAGCAGCAGGAAACAATAGATCTTCAGGTCAGTGTGAGGTAATACACCGGGCATCAGTGGCGGCCCGTCCATAGGGGGCGCCCGGGCGCCGCCCCCCCCTCCTGTGGTCACCAAAAAAAAAAAAAAAACGGGCCCTTTAAGAGTTTTTTATTTTATTTTATTTTTTTATGTCTTTTTTTCACACATGGCGGCGCGACCATAGTGGGCGCATAAGCGCCGCTACCGCTCGCTTCTGCGCCCGGCCGTCACTCACCACAACAATACATAGGTTCATGCATTGCATGAACCTATGTATTGCTGCCGCCCACTATTCAGATGGCCGGCCCCTTGAGCGCCGGCCATCTGAATCACAGCGTCTGATTGGCCTTTAGAAGTGCCCATCAGAGCCAGCAGGCTCTGATAGGCTTCCCGACTACAGCCTGAGGGCTGTAATCGGCTTCTAAATATCTAATGAGAGTACGCACAGGGGTGCGTTCCCTGGCCAATCAGGTTCACCGGGTCTGGTTACCGGTAACCTGATTGGCTGAAGTGACATCGAGGGCGGGAGAAGACATCGAGGACGGAAGAAGGACGGCGCTGACTCGAGGAAGGTAAGTGCAGGGCTGGGGGGGGGGACAAACTGGCTGCATATGGGGGAGAAACTGGCTGTATATGGGGGAGAAACTGGCTGCATTATGGGGGAGAAACTGGCTGTATTATGGGGGAGAAACTGGCTGTATTATGGGGGAGAAACTGGCTGTATATGGGGGAGAAACTGGCTGTATATGGGGGAGAAACTGGCTGTATATGGGGGAGAAACTGGCTGCATATGGGGAGGAAACTGGCTGCATTTGGGGACAAACTAGTGGCGTTTGGGCACAGTGGCTGCGTTTAATGGGCACAGTGGCGGCAATTGATGATTTTTTTTTTTTCAGTTTGTTTGCGCCCCCCCCCTAAAAAATTTGAGCACCAGCCGCCACTGCCGGGCATAATAGTATAGGGCTGCTTTCACACTGAAGTCCTGCTGTTTACCCACACCGCGCGTGCAGTGCAATGTACCTGCAGCTTTCCTGTGGGTTTGCTTCACTTAGCTATAGATTTCTATTATATCGTGCGTGCAGGAGTTTTGGTGCACTTTCAGAAAGTGCACCACACCTGTAGGATATAATAGAAGTCTATGGGAAAGCACAGCTAACTTAGGAAAGTTGCAGATGCGCTGCAACCCAGGTGTGGGTAAACCACAACACATCAGTGTGAAAGCAGCCTTATGCTGGCCATACACGGGTCGAATTTCGAAAGAACTCTCTTTTGAAAATCAGAAAATTTGTGCGTTTTGTGATCCGATGGTGCCACCATTGATATCGAAATTCGACTGACCAAACCTTCAATTTCACCTCATGTTCCTACAGAAAATCATTTTCGTGTCTGGGAATCTTCTTTCTTTCCGGGAACCTTAGTTTCTTTTCGGGAATTTTCTTTTCTTGCACTTGCGCATTTCTTATTTGATTACATTTCTCGCACGATTCTCCCATCATTGATTAGAAAATCGGTTGTTTTTTCAAAAAATATCCAACATGTTGGATTATTACAATTTGATGGCCGCCTGAAAATTGGCTGTTGCTGCAGCCCACTAATGGTGCGAAATACGAACGAAAATTCTTAGATAAGATTTTCGAAAGAAAGTTCTTTCGAAATTCGACCCGTGTATGGCCAGCATTATAGGGGGCTCAGAACAATAGGGGTTCATACTGCTGCTCCCCTCAAAAGCAATCCAAGTGTGTTTGACAGGTGCTGAGGAGGCAATATGTTGCCTCCTCACCACCTGATTGAAAACCATGATTGACGTGCAATACGGTAGTTCGGCAATTAGAGGTTTAAATCAGGTGTGAGGAGGCAACACTGTGCCCTTTAATCTTTGTCTTCTCCTATGTTGTTCAAGTAGATCTCCACCTCTTTAAGGGTCCTTTCACACGGGGCGGATCCGTGAAGATCCGCCCCGTGAAGCTCCGCTTGCTCAGCGGGGATCGCTCCGTTGATCCCAGCTGAGCCGACGGATGACTGGGCGGTCCCCGCACACTGTGCAGGGACCGCCCTGTCAGAGCGCCGCTCTCCCCTATGGGGAATCAGATGACGACGGACAGTAGAGTCCGTTGTCATCCGATCCGCTCGGCCGACGGAAGGAAAAATAGGGTTTTCCTCCGTCACACTTTGGCGGAGCGCATGTCAGCGGACATGTCTCCGCTGACATCCGTGCTTCCATAGGGGTACATGGAGGATCCGTTTCAGGTCCGCCTAAAAAAACTGACAGGCGGACCTGAACGGACCTCCGTGTGAAAGAGCCCTAAGGTTGCCCAACCCTTGATATAGCATAAATGAATGCTATAATGGTATCCATGTTGATGGTGTGTGTAATGAAGAAGTACAAAAGTAATATGGTGTTTGTGTCTAATGGATAGTGTAAGTCGGCTAGAACACAATGAATATCAGTTCTCTAAAAACACACATTCCCTGCATATTCTGTCCCATGCGATAGATAAAGAAAGCAGTAATCAGCTACAAATTGATAAAAAACTGAAGTTGGCACTGGTTCTTGTGGACATAGAGGAGCTGAAGAAGACTCAGTTGAGGATAAAGCCCTGTACACACGATCGGTTTTCTTATGGATTCTAATCCGATGGATTTTTCTATCGGAAATCCGATGAAGCTGACTTCCATCAGTCTTGCCTACACACCATCAGTCAAAAAACCGATCGTCAAAAATGCTGTGACGTAAAACACTCCGACAAGCCGAGAAAAATTAAGTTCAATGCTTCTGAGCATGCGTCGACTTGATTCTGAGCATGCGTGGGTTTTTTGTCCGATGGAGTTCCACACAGACGATCGGAATTTGCTATAGTTTTTTTTTTCCATCGGATAAATTTAAAACATGTTCTATTTTTTCTCACCGATGGAAAAAAGACCGATGGGGCCCACACACGATCGGTTTGTCCGATGAGAAAAGTCCATCGGACTGTTTTCTTTGGTAAAACCGATCGTGTGTACACGGCTTAACACTATAATGTTAGGGGGGTCTAGATTACAATGGAAGTGGGTAGTGGAAGAGACGAGACCAGATCATCCACAAGTTGGAGCTAGAACATCTAGCGTGGTTAAAACCACTTTGTAAAATACACTTAGTAGAAAAGTAGAGTTGAGAATTCTAGTACAGAGGCCTTTTTGTTGAGGAACAGAGAACATTGAAGTCCTCGGTATAAGATGTCCCTACATAAAAGCTAAATAAATATATTTGAGTATCTACAAGAACACTAAACTAAAATAAATTATTATATCTATAGTGATGTATTCATAAACAAAAGATTTATTCTAAGCATATTTTTTCTTAATGGTTCTTATCCACCTCAATATGTGATTTTCAATGTTGTATGACAGGTGCTCGTGTTCATCTTATGATTTGAACTGCTAACATTTTAAAACCCTTTGGGAGCACCAGCTACTTTTTTAGCGATGGGTACAGCAAAGGAAATCTACAGCTTGAACAGTAAGATTATAAAATGATCTCTCCTCTGGCTGTTTGCTTGGCGCTCGCTCTGTCAGTGTAATGAATGGTCCATATTCCGGAGGTGTTTTGCTTTTCATGAAAACCAACTTGTCTTGTTTTCACATCAGCACTCCAGAACAGATCTTTTAATGGAAACAAATAGTGCGTGGGTCTCCCGAATCTGGCAATAGGTGAGAGGTAAATTCGTATGATTTACTGGCCTCTAGTTCGGCAGCATAACATAAGTAAATGCAATTCATCTCCGACGGCTCTGTCCTTACCGAAACTCATGTCCTTCTTTATTCCCAGGGCAATATCACTGCAGATGGGCTATTAACTTCCTATCCTGTGGAAAAGGACATGCTATAGGAAACACCAATGTAAATGAGATTCTATAGGTGACAGAGTGACTATGGGGATTTATGATAAGGAAGGACTTCTTGATAATGCACATGTTTAAAATGGAAACTGTTAGTTGGAAACCTAAGGGCATCATCAAGAGCACATCCAAGGTGCAGGACGATGTGTTAAAGGAGGACTCCAGGCACAACAAAACATTCGGTCATGTTGCTTAGTTAAAGTGGTTGTAAACCCACTTACACAACATGCACCTACAGGTAAGCCTAGATTAAGGCTTACCTGTAGGTGCATGAAATATCTCCCTAACCTACACGGTTAAGAAGATATTTGCTTTTAAAAACGGCGCCGCTGACGTCACGCGCATGCGCACTAGCGGGCCGGCATAGTGGCCGGAATTCTGAATGGATTTAGCCGGCCCGAGCGCGCATGCGTGTGACGTCATCACCGCTCCGGGGCCAATCACAGCGCCAGAGCGGCGATACACGGAAGGGACATCGAGGCAAGATGGCGGCGGAGGTGTCCGAGCACCGCTGCGGGGGCTTCGATCTAAGGTAAGTAATTCATAATGAGCTAGTATGCTAGTCATACTAGCTCATTATGCCTTTGTCTTGCAGGTATTTATTTTTTTATTTTGGGGTTTACAACCACTTTAAGTCAGCAAAAAAACGTATCTGTGAGCTGTAAAAGCTGTTCCAGTTTACAGAATATGGGGTTGATTTACTAAAACTGGAGAGTGCAAAATCTGGTGCAGCTGTGCATGGTAACCAATCAGTTTCCAACTTCAGCTTGTTCAATTAAGCTTTGACAAATAAACCTGTAAACTGATTGGTTTCTATGCAGAGTTGAGCTAGATTTTGCACTCTCCAGTTTTAGTAAATCAACCCCACTGTGGCTAGAATTCAGCATGTTAGGTCACATCACCCAGAGAAGCTCTGCATTGTAAGCACCAGTGTCGGGATAGTCTGCATTCACTTTGAAGACTCTGCTGACATCAGCCTCTCGGCAGTCTTAACACAGTGCAAGTTAAAGGAGAAGTACAGTCAAAGCTCATTTGGATCGCAGGAGTGCAGTCCGTTCTGCACTCCTGTGACTTGTTTTCAGCTGAAGCCCGTTATCGGCTGATGTCACAGAGCCGGTCCAGGCTGGGGAAAGATTTTGACAACATGATCAGGATCCGCCCACATGCCTGGACCGGCACCTGGCTCAGCCTCTTAGCAAGCCACAGAAAGCCTGAGCCAGCTGCTCCCTCCCCCTCCACAGCCCAGTGCTCCAGTGAGCTTGGGGGGGGGGTGCAGAGGCAGAGCAAAGAGCTGCTGACTGACAGTCACCAGCTCCCTGCTGACATAACACTGAGAACTGAGCGATCGGCAGTCTTTGATCGCTCAGTCTTAGAGACATCGAGGGACGAATGCAGCATTGAACTAATGCTGCATCCACCTGGGTAAGTATTTAATTCTTTAAGAAACGTGGGTATGGCACTGCTTATGGTGTGTAAAGAAACAAAGTAACCGTGCTCTTATATCATAAATTACATTACCATAGTGAAAAAAATAAAAATAAATAAAAATTCTGGAGGTTCATATACTGTATAGATCTCACACGTGAAAAACGTCCTCAGTGATTATAGGAAAGGTTCCTCTCCACCCGCATGCAGACGCACTATGCACTCTCCAGACTTAATTAACCCCGATTACAGGGAGTCAAATTACACATAAGGGAAAATCCAAGATGCCTTACATGAGGTCACAGGAATGAATCCAAACCGCTGCTGTCATCCATTCAATATATATATATATATATGTAGCACACACACCCCTCTTCCTACCTTCGGCTCACTTGTAAGAAAAGGGGCACACCATGCCACATGCCCGTACCCTCCCGTGTGAAGAGGTTGAGCGGTGTAAATGTAACAGGGTCTCTATGGTTCGGTTCTCCAGAGAATGGTTCCCATCTTTACTGCAATAAAGACAAGTCTCTATTTCCCCAATAACTCCAAGGTCCACACCAGTTGCAACTCCAACATAGAGTTCATTTTCTCATATGCATAGTCATTAGATAGAAAAGGGTGAATGGAGAACAGGACAGCAAGAGGTGTTGGAGTAGGTCCAGGCACAAACGAAGATATATTCACTACCTGTATCTTCAAGTAGTCTCAGCTCACCCGGATAGTCTCCCATTAGAGTGGATCCTAGCAGCCGGAGTGATGCTCGCATTAGATAACACACAGTCTCTGCACAAACTCTGCCACAGATCTGGTGAGCTTTAGATCTCTGCCACAGACCTGGTGAACGTTGGGTCTCTGCCACAGACCTGGTGAACTTTGGTTCCAGTATTAGGCCTCTTTCAGGAAGATGACATCCCTCCAGAGAGTTACCGGGCCCCTTCCTTCACTGTGATCTCTCACCAGTCCCTCGGAACGGTCCTCCCCCGGCCTCCGCTTCTAGATACAGGTCTCCTCGCAAGGCAGCACCCTGGGATTCCTCTTCCCTCCGTGAGCTCCAGCCGAAGGTGCTGGACCCAAGGCCTTCAGTTGCAGCCCCAGGGCTAAAGGTGCCTGGGACTTATCCGCCAGTGTACCGGGCCAGGAACCCCACCCCAGGGCTAAAGGTGCCCGGGGTGGCCCACGAACATGACAACACACTCCCCGGGGTCAGACCCCCGGGGAACTCTGCTGCTCATTTGTCAGAACTTTTGGACTATTTGTTCAGGATCCTGACTTTTTAACCAGTCCCTTACTTCCCCAGACAACACAGCTTTGCCTGCTGGAAATACCTTAGCGCAACAATCAATGTGTGATATCTCAAACAGCACCAGCTCCTGATGATGTGACAAAACGCGTAGGGTAGAGAGTCCAGCATCAGTGTGTCACTTCCGGTTTCAGTCCGTGGAGCGCATATGCGTCCCGGACTTCCTGATTTTAAACGCTGTAATATTCTTTTACACAATGGAAATGCATTTCTGAAATGAATGGTAAAAAGGATTTACACTATGGAGCCCGTTTGTTATCGTCTCTGCATGTGAGGAGTCTGTAGGGTTCAGGAGATCGTAGGAGAAGCCGAGGCAGCCCTGTATTTGGAAATTGTGTAAAGCCACAAAGTGCTGTAAATGCGGTTTTACCCCTTGACAGGGGAGAAATTCTGATGAGTGAGGTGGAGAAGGGGGAGCACGTGTAAAAACCACCAGCACACCACAAGATTTTTGAAATTCAATCAATATTGCATTATGGATTTATTTTTTGTTTTTTAGCACATGTCACTTTTCACAGATGCTAAGAAATATTGTAAGCACAGCACAGTCACTTTATTGTATATTGTGTGTGATGCATCGTTTGATAATCTTAGTGATTCATGAATTTGTTCACCAATAAGGTACTGCAATCATACATTTATTAAGACGTTTTTTTACATATTTATGTGCCATCCCATTTTAATATCCAAATTGCACACCAAAACACTTCACCCAGCACACTAATTGCAGGTACACTTAAAGGGATACACACCACAAGCTGCGCCATACCCACTCCTCTTAAAGAATAATTTGCTGACTCTACGTCGGTGGTAGTCTCAGTGGGGGCAGCAGCTTAATAACCATTCTCACAATTTTCTCCATAGTGCTGACATTTCCCTTTGGTTTGTTTTGATCTAGATAAGTATGATTTAAAAAACAAGAAAACTTCTCTTTTAAAGCATGACATAATGCATGTAAGCACTGAAGCATTAGCGCACTACAAGAAAAAGGTGCAAATTTGCCCTAAAGCTTATATGAGATTGCGGTAGAAAAAATAATATTGTTTTAAAATTCTAAAATGTAAAAAAACTAAAAACTAATAGTTTTACATAACACAGCAACCAGGGCTGGTGCAAGAATTTTTGACACCGTAGACGAATCCTTCTTTTGCTGCCCCCCCTGGCTCCACCACCTTTGCCCTGCCCATGTATACACCACCTTTTTAATGAAGCGCCCATCAAATGCAGCCTCACCAGCACCCATTAATGCAGCCTCATCAGCGCCCATCAATGCAGCCTCACCAGCGCTCATCAATGCAGCCTCACCAACGCCCATCAATGCAGCCTCACCATCACCCATTAATGAATGTTTGCTTGCTTCCATTCATTCGGGAGCTGGGACACAGACACAGTCGTCCGCCGCCTCTGACACTATGTGTGAACAGAGCGGCAGCTGCCTGCTGATGCTGAGACTTAGTTGCTTGCTGCAGAGAGAAGAGAGTAGGAACACCAGTAGCCGGGCGCCCTAGGCAGCAGTGCGCCCTAGACGGCTGCCTAGTTTGCCTAGTGGTAGCACCCATCAATGCAGTCTCACCAGCACCCATCAATGCAGCCTACCAGCGCCCATCAATGCAGTCTCACCAGCACCCATCAATGCAGCCTACCAGCGCCCATCAATGCAGCCTACCAGCGCCCATCAATGCAGCCTACCAGCGCCCATCAATGCAGCCTACCAGCGCCCATTAATGCAGCCTACCAGCACCCATCAATGCAGCCTACCAGCACCCATCAATGCAGCCTACCAGCACCCATCAATGCAGCCTAACAGCGCCCATTAATGAATGTTTGCTTGCTTCCATTAATTCGGGAGCCGGGACACAGACACAGTCCTCCGCCACAGCTGCGCCTCTGACACTATGTGCGAACAGAGCGGCGGCTGCCTGCTGATGCTGAGACTTACTTGCTTGCTGCAGAGAGAAGAGAGTAGGAACACCAGTAGCCGGGCCCCCTAGGCAGCAATGTGCCCTAGACGGCTGCCTAGTTTGCCTAGTGGTAGCACCGGCCCTGACAACAACATCCCCAGGCATAGGACACTCAACATTAGAGGTGATTCGTTCTTCCAAAGCAAATACACCTTTGCACACTGGTACTGACTAGTATGCCAATGTTTCTCTTCTCCCTCAGTTTCTCTCCTTTATTCAGCTAATGTGACCCCAGTGCTGATAGAGATTGGCAAGGGAGGAGCAAACAAGGAAGCTGTACAGGCACCCGATGTCCTCCTTATTAACCAATGAGGTCGATGGTGGCTGGAAGGTTGTAATGGTGCACAATAAAAACCTGTGGCTTTGTGTAATTACAGGTAAAAGACAGGCTTCATCCACCTGCTGGTTTGTATACATTTTTGGCCAATTTTTAGGATCCCCTGAAGAAACCTGATTGAAAAAGGCTGGCCTAAATAAAGTAGAGAAAAGACATTTCCCCATCCTGGCTGTGTTGTGTGCAGGGCTAAGTAATAAAAAAAACTCACATATTTGTGGTTTAAAGGAGAAGTACAACCAAAGCTTGATTGGCTGTACTATTCCTGTGGCTCACAGGAGTGCAGTTTGTTTTGCACTCCTGTGACCCGTTTGCAGCAGACAACGGGCTGAAGCCTACTGTCGACTGACACCACAGAGAGCCTGAGCTAGCCGCTCCCACCCCCTCCACAGCCCAGTGCAGGGCGTGGGAGGGGCAGAGCAGAAAGGCGGTGACTGACAGTCACCAGCTCTCTGCTCATGGAGCTCTGAGAACCGAGCGATCAGCGGTCTTTGATCCCTCGGTTCACAGTCTTTGAGCCGGCGGGGGATATCGATGCTGCATCCACTCAGGGCCGGTGCTAGACTATTTTGCACCTTAGGCAAGGCCAGCTACTTGCACCCCCCCCCCAATAAAAAATAAATAAAACTTCAAGAATATTATCATGATGATACCATTACATTAAAAAAGCATATGATTTCCAGTCCAACTACTGACAAATTTCAGCGTCAGCGGGCCGATCCCAATTTATAGAGGCTCTTCTTCTCTATATCTTCAACCTGATGATGACAGAGTACGCCTGCCCATAGACTGCACAGCGCATGCTCTGAAACGCGTCGCTCCAACTCCGGTAACATCATCTTGCTGACGCTGCGGGCCACGCGTGCACTCCAGCGCCATCTTGAAAGGGTCTGGCCGGCTTTCCTAAACACTCTGCAGTGTGGCTCCTTGGCGGGTAATCCTGCACAACGTCCCAGACTTATACCTTTCTGATGAGCCTTGTATCTGCCTTGTTATGTAAATTGCCATTTGGCATTTTTTTTTTTAATAAAAGATTTATACAGTCTGCACTTAGAGGCGCTCCCCCCCCCCCCCCAGCTCTTTGGAAACCAGTGGCTGTGGCGGCACCCTGGGCAGCACCGGCCCTGCATCCACCTCAGTAAGTATGATTTTGAAAAAAAATATATAAAATTAACTTCTCCTTTAACTGTGTTTGTAGCTTTTTGCCCGGAGTTCAGAACTGTCTGTCTGTTCTCAGATAAAGGATGGTTATAAACCCATAATTTGTACTGGCATTGGGTTGGGATTAAATCTGTTCCTCCGTGGCAAGGAGGTACATATATTAACTGAATATACACACAGTTATTTTAACAACTCTTATTTAAATATAATATATATTTTTTTCATACTAAAATTGTTCTTGTAAGCTGTTACAACAAAAAAAAAAAGATAATTTAATTTGCATCATTTTCATCTAGGAATTGAGTCTGAAAAGTAAATAGTACTCTATTCACCATCCCCCACCCCCCCGGACGCCGGCACACTTTGTGCTTGTGCGCTGGTCGTTTCAGCGGAGACCAACTTTTCACGTCGTAATGTGTTCTGCAGCCCTGCGCCTCCTATTCCCAGGCCTGCCTTCTCAGCAGAGGAGAATTGTATGCGCTATAACTCACTGCAAACTTGCTGATTTCCAAATGCCATTTAGCAAGCTGTGTCCTGACTTTTTTTTTTTTTTTCTTGAGCATTAGCGGGAAGATTGTCACTCATGAAATATAGCAGCAATACTTTGCTTTAACAACAGCCTGTGGGGATTGCACAGAATCCTGCGGGGATATTTTCAAAGGACGGCATGGAGGTATAGAGAAAAACAGTGACGTCTCTCCTGAGCCCCAAACCTGTCAGGGGCTGAACACGGAAGTTGTCACAAAACCATTGTGATCGACACTGACAGCATTTACTGATCACTTGAATGCTGCTAACAATACAGCGAGGAAAGATTATATGGGAGGAAACCACCATGGGATTAGAAAACTGCTATGAAAGTAAAAGTTTAATAACTAAGAAAAATATACATTTTAAGAGACACTGGCATTAAAAAAAAAACTGTTTTCAAGCAACGGCGGTCACTCCCAACAGTATTTTTATTTTTTCATTGCCCATTCTGTATAGGTGCTTTCATCCCCAAATACATTGGCACTGTTTGCATCACCCGAACCCCCCCACAATTAGAGTTCAAGGCCTCATGCACATGAATATTTATATGATGAAATGTCCCCTTGCGTAAAACTCCCACCTTCCCAAGCCCAGGAGGTGCCTTGTACAGCGGCCCATATAAGTGAATGGCTGTATGCGGACATATCTTCGTGTGTGTGAATACGTTCTAGGAAACCACTGAACATTTTGCACTAGAGAACATTTCAACATGTTTTGAGTTGTAGACTTGTAATGTAAGTGTGGCTATTAGGCAGTATCTTGAGCCATAATTGTCCGCCAAAGGTGGGATAGGCCTGGAATGAGAATTTGAAGAACAAAGGAAAGCCAAAGGAAGGAATCGGGAGGATGATCAGGTTTAATAAAATGTGTCTTTTTTTAAAGTCAGATAGCCAACATGCTTTGGGGATGACATGCATCCTCCTTCTTCAGAGCTTCTAAGTAGAAGTATGCTGTCCTCACAACTCGGGACATACCGTATATACTCGAGTATAAGTCGACCCGAATATAAGCAGAGGCACCTAATTTTACCATAAAAAACTGGGAAAACGTATTAACTCGAGTATAAGCTTAGGGTGTCCATGTCCATGCCTCACTGTGCCTCACCTTGCCTCACTGTATCCATGCCTCACTGTGTCCATGCCTCGCTGTGTCCATGCCTCGCTGTGTCCATGCCTCGCTGTGTCCATGCCTCGCTGTGTCCATGCCTCGCTGTGTCCATGCCTCGCTGTGTCCATGCCTCGCTGTGTCCATGCCTCGCTGTGTCCATGCCTCACTGTGCCCATGCCTCACTGTGCCCATGCCTCACTGTGCCCATGCCTCACTGTGTCCATGCCTCACTGTGCCTTACTGTGTCCATACCTCACTGTGCCCATGCCTCACTGTCACTTTGCCCATGCCTCACTGTGCCCAATCTCCCTACCTGATCTCCGGCGCTGTGTGACTAGACTGACGTTTAACATGGGAGTCTATGGAAGGGGTGCCTGGCTTTGAAAAATCTGTGCTCCCAGGCCGTAGGTCCCCTGGACAACAAACTTTGCACACTTGTAGAGAAAGAGTGGGGCTACATGTGGGGTTCAGGGGACTTACGGCTGGCCAGGATCAGGCGCACAAAGTTGAAGATGGACACAGACTCAAGTATAAGCCGAGGGGGCATTTTCAGCAGAAAAAAAAAGTGCTGAAAAACTCAGCTTATACTCGAGTATATACGGTAGATATGAAGAAAGGAATGGATCCAAAGCCCTTCCCCCAAAGAGTCTGGGGCTGTTCCCTGGGATTCTTCCCAGTGAGTACTACCTTTCTGACCCATGTTCCCCTGCCTCCAAATCCCTCTGCTGACCCAGGACCTGTCCACATTTCTCAGCATGCAATGATATTTTTTGCATACTGTGCTGCTAGGATGTGGGGCAGGCAAATTCTGGACTACTCTTCCTCTTTGGCAGTGTGCTTCTTACTGCCATTTGCAATTGATGAGTGTTGACTCCTGTGTGAGCTAACTGGGGATTGCAGTTTTTCCTTTTTTTCCCGCTCCAAAGTTGAGATACATATGTGATGTAATGATTACTGTTGCAGTGTATATACGGTCCATGTAATAATTTGTCTATTGCATTATTTGTCAGCTGCAATGTTTTAAAGATTGAAGAATGAAGTGGATCCTGAGGAAGCTCGGGTGAAACGGGTTGATCCACCTGTTCTTCATTTCTATGCATGCAGTTGTTTATCCTCCATACTGGAAATGTAGCTAATGACAAATGTTTTTAAGAAATGTTCATTTTTATTGAGAAAATAAAAATGTTTTTTTTCTTTTTGACTGTTGTCTGGGCACATCAAAATTCCTATTCCCAAGGTCCCTTCATTTTGGGACATTTGGGTAATTCTCTTTCGTTCATTATTGGGCATAGTGCCATTAATATAGTTTGACAAGATCCCCCTACCATTACAGATGCTTGAGCCTGTGATATGCTCAGGCTGACGAAATCCCAGGGAACTCTAAGCAGCAGAAATCTTATAAGATAATGTAGAACAGAGCATGGCCATCTTCTGACAAGATTTGGACTACTTAACGTTCTCCAAGATCTTGCCTAGGTGGAAGACAGGGGAAAAGGTGAGGATATTAGCTAACTATTTTCATCCAGAGTTGTAGAAAGAGGGGAAGGGGGCACCCTAAATAAGCAGACCATGCTACCTAGGTGCAAGGTCTGCTTTTAAATATTAACATGTTTTTAGCTAGGGTAAACTATCCATATAATTTAAAGGAAACTGATAAAACCACAGGCTGAGAAAAAAAAAAAAAATTTTTTACAAGACTGTGCCTAATAAACCAAATGGAATATTTTTTTTTTTTACTTTTGTGACTGGAGTATATCTTTAATTTTATTAAAGGCAGAAAAAAAAAATACTAGGTAGTGGTTAAGAAAAAAAAAAAAAAAGAAACCTTGGCGTCCATACAGCGGGACACTCATTAAATGTTCCACTTACAGCTTGGCCCTGGGTGAGCAAAGAGCAGGTTGGCTCTCAGAATAAAATAGAGAAGGACAGAGAGGATAAATGGAAAGTCTTCAGTGAAGAATCAGCTCTTTCCCCAGGGTAATACCAGGCAGACGGCAATAAGTACACTGAGCGGAGAGAGGAGAGCGTTCGAATGAGAGAGGTGGAAATTACCAGGCACAGGACAATGCCATGCAACGAAACAGTGGCAAAGGCAACTGGCAGGAATTTAGAAGGATGAAGCGTGTAAAAAAAAAGGCAACAAAGAAAGGAGAACAATGAGACTGAGAAATACAGTACGTTTCATCAGATGTCTCTGTAACTACAAGGAAAGAATGAGTCCTTTCTCTCAGCTGCCAACCCTCACATTTTACTTTTATTTACAGCTCACTGTACGGAAATAATTCAGAGAACTAGCACAAAACATGAAATGGAGGACTTAAGGCTGGCTGCAATTAGAAGCCTTCTTCCTACTTTTGTAAAACACTGAGGTTTGCGAAGATTTTTCTACACAAACTTTTTCGATTGGGGAGCATTTGTTAAAATTGGAGAAATTCTAAATGTGATCTCTTGCCTATAGCACCCAACAAAAATGCTTGAAATTTCTGTTTTTTCAGTTACTAGTTAGGTTTTGTTTTTAGTATACTGCACCTTTATTGCCCACCCTGCAAAAGACTTCTAGAACTCAATTGCTAGGGACATCACCTCTGCGTTTCCTTTCTGACAGTTAAAAGAGAATAAGGCCCCTTTCACACGGGACGGATACGTGATGATCCGCCCCGTGAACCTCCGCTTGCTCAGCGGGGATCGCTTTGTTGACCCCCGCTGAGCCGGCGTAGGACAGGGCGGTCCCCTCACACTGTGCAGGGACCGCCCTGTCAGATCTCCGCTCTCCCCTATAGGGGGATCGGATGAATACGGACCGTCTGTCCGTGTTCATCCGATCCGCTCCGCAGACGGATAGAAAAATAGGAATTTTTCTATCCAGAAAAATGGAGCATTGCGGACACGGATGAGATCGGGTGTCAGCGGATGTTTCATCCGCTGACACCCGCAATCTCATAGGGACCAATGTATGTCCCTTTTTCATCCGTAAACGCATGGATGAAAAAGCGGACATAAGGTCAGTACGTGTGAAAGGGGCCTTAATTATTTTTTAGATATATACAGTTGAGTTCGGACTTCGATCCAGGATTCCAGAGGTGGAAAATCTCCAGACAAGTTGCAGAGTTTGCCCCGTTGAGTTCTCATGCCTTTACGACCCACTGTCGCTGACAAGTGGGTCCACCGGCTCTGGTAAGAGTACCCTATGCATTTATAACTTTGAAGAAGCTGTGTATGATCGATTTGGGTTCCAACTCAGTTTATTATTCATGGATTGCACATTTTGTGTTATGGACAATTTTTTGTCATATATTACACTTATAAGGACTGTAACTGGTTCTATATTCATTTTTTTGCACATATGAAATGTGGGTTCTTCCCAGATTTTTTGGACACTTAGCGCTTCATTTTCTTTTTCCAATTGTATTTGTATGTTAGTCACATTACTTTGCAGCAGCTGTTTGTGTTCACCATTTTAAGACTAGCGCACATTTTCCTAATTTTGTAGATATATACCATGCTGTGAAAAAGTATTTGCCCCTTCCTGTTTTTTTTTTTTTTTTGCATATTTGTCACACCTACAGTAAATGATTCAGATCAGACAAATTTTAATATTACACAAAGATAACTGGAGTAAATACAAGATGCAGTTTTTAAATAATGATTTTATTTATTAACCACTTGCGGACCGCCCACCGTAAATTTACTACAGAAGGGCGGCTGCTCTGCGCCAGATCACGTACCTAGTAGGTGATCTGACACTTCCAGGTCTGGGGAGCACACGCCGCCAGTGACCCACGCCCGCTGTGATCACACAGAGCCGGAGCCCAGTC
Source organism: Rana muscosa (assembly GCA_029206835.1). NCBI lineage: Eukaryota > Metazoa > Chordata > Amphibia > Anura > Ranidae > Rana > Rana muscosa. The sequence continues at coordinate 289,243,414 of CM055128.1, read as the reverse complement.
GTAGGTACTGCGGACTCGATGTTCACCGGCACCCGCCGATTACACAAGACAGAGGCAGAACGACAATCTGCCTATGTAAACATGACAGATTGTCGTTCTGTCAGCAGGTTAGGCTTTGATCCTGTGTTTCTGCAAAGCAGGAACACGAATCTTTGCCTTCCCCTAGTCAAAGCACCTCCCCCACATTGAGTAAGCACATGCTAGGCACACAGTCAACCCTCTGATCTCCCCTAATGTTAAAGGGGTTGTAAACCCTCATGGTTTTTCACCTTAATGCATTCTTTGCATGAAGATGAAAAACCTGTTGTGCTGCAGCACTCCCCCAGACCCCCCGTTTTTCTTACCTAAGCCCGATCGTTCTAGCGACGGGGACGAGCACAGCAGCTCCATCCACTGTCTCGGGTCCTCATTGGATAGATTTATAGCAGCAGGAGCCATTGGCTCCCGTTGCTGTCAATCAAATCTATTGAGGCGGGAGTCGGGTGGCGGGGCAGAGTCCTGCTGTCTGTGTCAATGGACGCAGCAGCAGGACTCGGGAAGCACGCCCGCATGAGTGCCCCCCATGGAAAGCGGCTCTCTGTGGGGGCACTCGAGAAGAGTAGGAGCGCCGCAGGGGGACCCCAGAAAAGGAGGATCTTGGCCACTCTGTGCAGAACCCTTGCACAGAGGAGGTAACTAAAACATGTTTGTAAAGCTTTGTTTTTGTTTTTTAAATAACAATCACTTAAACCCCTTCCCAGCCAGTGTCATTAGTACAGTGACAGTGCATAGTTTCCATTGTATTAGTGTCACTGGTCCCCAAAAAGTGTCAAAAGTGTCGGTTAGGTGCCCGATTTGTCCGCCGCAATATCGCAGTCCCGCTATAAGTCACTGATCGCCGCCATTACTAGTAAAAAAATATAAAAAATCCCATAGTTTGTAGATGCTATAACTTTTGCGCAAACCAATCAATATACACTTATTGGGATTTTTTTTACCAAATATATGTAGAATATATATTGGCCTAAATTGATGAAGAAATTTGATTTTTACTTTTTTTTTACATGTTTTATAACCAAAAGTTAAAAATACTGTGTTTTTTCTTCAAAATTGTCGGTCTTTTTTTGTTTATAGCACAAAAAAATAAAAACTGCAGAGGTGATCAAATACCACTGTAGCAAAATCTCTCACCTCTTCCAGTCTAATGAGAACCTTTGAGGCCACAGACCGCTGACATATGTGGTGGGTTGTGAGGCATAGTGGGTGCAAAGGTGGTAAAAGTCATTGGGCGTCAGACACTTCTTGGATGCAAAAGAGGTTTTATTTCTTTTAACAGTCCTTTTAAATTTTGCAAGGGATAGAGGGTTGGGGCCAGGACACCCTTAAGTAGTTGCAATTTCAATAGGCAGACTCCGAGACCTCAATAGGAAAACAGCCGTGCAAGGTGCCACTTCTGCACGTGCAGGTTTGCTGTCTCCTATGGCAACAGTACTTAACAGTTCCTAATTCAAACGTAACAGTTCTCTCAGCTTTACTACAACTTCTACTTGTAGTTCTTTAGCCCCTTGAGCTCCTGGTCTCTCACTGGACCCTCTGATTCACCAACTCTGAATCCCATGAGCTCATCAAGGCTTTTGCGGGGGTATCTCCCTCAAGCATCACCCATGCTTCCCTGCTGGGTCCCTAACTTGGCACTTCAGATACCTTCAAGCTTCACCCCTGCTGACCGGCTCGGTCCCTAGCTTGACACACAAGGCTGCTCTGCAAGCGTCACCTCCGCTGGTTGGGTCCCTGACTTGATCACCGCCTGAAGTTTCCTGATTTTCCACCGTGCCCGTTCGGTGAGAATATGGTTCTGGTACTTACTTCACTTACTCACTGTGGTCCCTGGTAAAGGTGTTTGGTTCCTTAGTGGCGACAGCTTCCCTTCTACCTTTGACTACGACAGGTTCTCTGGCTGGAGGAACCTTCACTTTTGGTTGGACTGCAAGCCGCAGCCCCAACCCTGCTCTGCCCTCCTACTTCTGGATAGGCCCTCACACAGCCTGGCAGCCAGATGCCCCGGGATAGGCCCAATCTCCGGCTTAGCAGCCCAGGGCAGATGACACATGTCCACCCAGACGGCAGTCAAGGTGGCACAGAACACAAATCACCTGACTCCACATGAATATATAGTAAGAGGGAACTCTGCGGGTTCAGATGTAAAGGGGGAACTCTGTGGGTTCAGATGTAAAGGGGGAACTCTGTGGGTTCAGATGTAAAGGGGGAACTCTGTGGGTTCAGATGTAAAGGGGGAACTCTGCGGGTTCAGATGTAAAGGGGGAACTCTGCGGGTTCAGATGTAAAGGGGGAACTCTGCGGGTTCAGATGTAAAGGGGGAACTCTGCGGGTTCAGATGTAAAGGGGGAACTCTGTGGGCCCTGATTGTGATTAACTTCATATGATTAGAAATGTTATTTAATGTAAACATCTATGCATAGTTTATCTATACATACTATGAAAAAAAATTGCTGTGCTACGTTATAGTGTTCGGGTTTGACTTGACCTACTTGAGTTGTCCTTCTCATATCTAGTACCACCAAGTGCCCGGCCACCTAGTGGTAGAAGAGAAAAGTACAACAAGGCCAAACTTAGGGAGAAATCAATGGATCTCTAACAAATTAACTATGGTAACTACCCCTGACAAGGAATTTGGTGAGGAGCTCCCTGATTAAACCCCAGGGCGCTACACCACCAAAAGAAAGCTATTTGTGGGGAAAAAAAGCCAAAAATTTTATTTGGGTACAGTGTCACAACCATGCAGTTGTCAGTTAAAATAACAGAGTGCCGTATTGCAAAAAATGGCCTGATCATGAAGGGGGGTAAATCTTCCGGAGGTCAGGTGGTTAAGGGAAAAAAGCTATTCAAACCTGCCTGGCCCTATGTGAAAAAGTAATTGCCCCCTAAACCTAACTGGTTGTGCCACCCTTGGCGGCAACAACCGCAATCAAGCATTTGCGATACCTAGCAATGAGTCTTTCACATTCCTATGGAAGAATTTTGGCCCACTCTTCTTTGCAGAATTGTTTTAACCACTTCAGCTCCAGAATATTTACTCCCCTTAATGACCAGGCCATTTTTTTGCTATTTGGCACTGCGTTACTTTAACTGCACGGTCGTGCGACACTGTACCCAAATAAAAATGTATGTTCTTTTTTTCCCACAAATAGAGCTTTTATTTGGTGGTATTTGATAACCTCTGTGGGGTTTTTTTTGTGCTATAAACAAAAAAAGACTGACAATTTTGAAAAAAAGAAAAAAAAAAAAATAGGATTTTTTACTCACCGTAAAATCCTTTTCTCTGAGTGCATGGACCGACACAGCTTCTCTATTGACAAAGTGGGTATTATCCGTTAATTAGGAGTGTCTAGGCAGAAAAACTTGTAAAAAGTGTTGCATCACACCTTCTACAGTACCGCCCAGGGGGCGGACCCTCTGGGTATACCCTCTCAGTCTGCATCTTCGCAGATCAGTTCGTCAAAAAGCAGTACAAACTTAAAAGGAGGGGTGGGTGCTGTGTCGGTCCATGGACTCAGAGAAAAGGATTTTACGGTGAGTAAAAAATCCTATTTACTCTTTTGTCCATGGACCGACACAGCTTCTCTATTGACAAAGTGGGACGTCCCAAAGCAGTGTCAGAGAAAAAAAGAGGGGTGGTAACAGCATAAAAATAAACTTCACCCCAAACACAAAACAGCACTCCTCCAACGGAGGAGTTGCAACTCTAAACAGCCGCTTGCAAAACCTTGCGGCCAAAAGAGGCATCCGAAGATGCACCTACATCAATTTTGTAGAATTTTGTGAAAGTGTGAGCGGACGACCAAGTCGCCGCTTTACATAATTGGGAAACAGCCGCTTGATGTCGGAAAGCCCAAGAGGCACCTATTGCCCTGGTCGAATGCGCCGTGACAGGAAAGGGGGGCGCCTGACCCCTTAAGGCGTAAGCCTGGATTACTATCTGTCGGATCCACCTAGAGATGGTGGCCGATGAGACTGCTTGGCCCTTCTTGGGACCAGCCACCGAAACAAACAGTGAGTCTGACTTCCGGAACAGGGAAGTAGCAGATATGTATACTCTCAAAGCTCGGACAACGTCCAAGGAATGCAACGCCGACTCCTTAGGATTCGACGGCTGAGGACACAAGGATGGAAGTACAATGTCTTCGTTGAGATGAAAAGCCGAAACGACTTTCGGAACAAAGGAAGGCTGCGGCCGCAGCACCACCTTATCCTTGTGGAAAATCAAATAGGGAGCCTTGAAGGACAAGGCTGCCAGCTCAGAGACTCGTCTAACTGACGTAACAGCCACCAAAAAGACCACCTTCTGAGAAGTGTCAACAGGGGAATATCTCTAATATTCTCAAACGGTGCCTTCTGAAGCACCGAGAGGACCAGGTTCAAGTCCCACGGAAGTAACGGGGGACGGACCGGAGGGGCCACATGTCGGACCCCCTGCACAAATGTACTCACGAGAGAGTGAGTCGCCAGGGGTCGCTGAAAAAAGACAGCCAGGGCAGATATCTGACCCTTAAATCGTACTTAGGGCAAGCCCTTGGTCCACCCCATGCTGTAAAAACAGCAGGATTCTGGAAACCAAATAGGTACGCGGATGCCATTTCATTTCCTCACACATGGAGATGTAGGCCCTCCAAGTGCGGTGATAGACCTTCCTAGAGGACGGTTTTCGAGCACTTCTCATAGTAGAGATTACTGAGTCTGACAGGCCCCGGTCTCTCAGTACCTGGTTCTCAACAGCCATGCCGTTAAAGCCAATGACTGTAAAGCAGGATGGAATATGGGACCTTGCGATAGCAGGTCCTTCCGTAGTGGTAGGCGCCAGGGGACGTCTGCTACCAGACGTACTAGATCGGCGTACCAAGGACGCTGAGGCCAATCTGGAGCGATTAGGATCATTGGAATTCCCTCTGCCTCCACTCTGCGGAGCAGAAGAGGAAGAAGCCTTAAGGGAGGGAAGGCCTAGATTAGCCGATACTGACCCCACGATGCTACCAACGCGTCCGTTGCGTCTGCCCATGGGTCTCTTGACCGGGCCACAAATCTCAATACCTTACGATTGAGTCGGGAAGCCAGAAGATCTACGTCTGGTGTGCCCCCTCTTTGGCAGAGGAGTTGGAACACCTCCGGGTGTAAGGACCCTTCTCCCTGGTCCAGCATCTGGCGGCTCAGGTAGTCCGCCTGCCAGTTTTCCACACCCGGAATGTACACGGCCGACAGTGCCGGTACGCTCCTCTCTGCCCACTTCAGGATGCGAGCGATCTCCGATGCTGCAGCTGAGCTTCTTGTTCCTCCTTGATGATTGACATATGCCACTGCTGTGGCGTTGTCTGACTGGACGCCCTTGCAGCCTCTGAGACCATTTGAAGAGGCACAGTCTGATCGCCCGGATTACCAGGACATTGATCGGCAGGAGGGCTTCCTCTGGGGTCCAGCGACCTTGCGCCGACTGAACACCCCAGACTCCCCCCCAACCTGTAAGGCTGGCGTCCGTCGTGATCACTATCCATTAGAGCCGGTGCTGTCAGCCACCATACCAGGGATCTCCTGACTATGTGGCTCACTCGGATTTGATAATCCAGAGATGATGGACATCTGTTCCATCTGGACAGAACTTCCTTCTGTAACACTCGAGTGTGGTATTGAGCATATGGAACCGCCTCGAAGGAGGCTACCCTGAGGCCCAACACTCGCATGCAAAAAACGGAGTGACGACCAATTCTTGGAAGTCAGCTGCCGTACTGCAGCCCGGAGGGTCTGCAACTTCTCCACAGGGAGGAATACCTTTGCCTCTGAAGAATCCAGAATCAACCCCAGGTACCCTAGGCGTTGAGTGGGCACCAATACTGACTTTTGCGTGTTTAGTATCCAACCACAGTCTCGAAGAGTCTGACAGGTTAAGGACACGCTTACCTCTAATTCTGAGCTTGAAGGGGCCTTCAGCAGAAGGTCGTCTAAGTAGCCTGTGATAGCGATACCCCGCTGTCTTAGAAGTGCCAGAATCGGAGCGAGCACCTTGGTGAACGTCCTGGGTGCTGAGGCAAGGCCCAACGGGAGGGCCACAAACTGGTAGTGGTCCTTCCCGATAGCAAATCGCAGAAACCTCTGGTGTCTGGAGTATATGGGGACATGCAGGTATGCGTCCTTGATGTCCAAGGAGGCCAGAAAGTCCCCCGGATGGAGAGCCGTGACTACAGATCGAACCGACTCCATCCGAAAACTTTGTACCTTCACAAAGCAATTGAGGGCTCTGAGATCCAAGCTTGGACGAACCCCCTCCTTCTTCGGCACAATGAACAGATTTGAGTAAAAACCCCGTTCCAGTTCTGGAACTGGAATAACTACCCCGCGTTCCAGTAGACCCTGGACCGCCCCATACAGGGCCTCCCGGCGGGTCGGTAGTAGCTGGAGATTGGAGGTGTTGAATCTGTCCGGTGGACAAGAGAGAAACTCTATCTTGTAGCCTGAGGAGATTACTTCGCAAACCCACCTGTCAGAGATTAGTGCTGTCCACTGAGTCGCGAATTTGCGAAGACATCTCCCCACCCGAGAGCTGGGTGGGGGTGGACCTTCATGCGGACGCAAATTTGTCCGCAGGCTTATTGGGTATGCGGGACCAGGGACGCTTTTGTCCTTGGGCAGGCGCTTTATCGGCCTGGGGTCTTTTCCCTGTCGCCCTAGGGGGACGAAAAAACCACTTGCGTGCAGTAAAGGAGGGCCCTTGCCCTTGGCGTGGCCCCTTACCCTTGCTAATTTGGGGAAGCAAAGTGCTTTTACTTCCTGTGGCATCCTTGATGATGTCATCCAGAGAAGCCCCAAAAAGTCTGTCGCCCTTAAAAGGCAGATCCAACAGGGCTTTCTTGGAAGTCTGGTCCGCAGACCAGCCTTTTAGCCAGATCAGGCGGCGTATTGCTACTGCATAAACCGAAGTTTTAGACAGCAGGGGAATAGTATTCATGTCTGACTCGCAGACAAACCTAAGGCCCTGGACCAACAGGTCGGCCAATGTTATCTCATCAGGAGGAGCATCTCGCTCCTTAACCCCTGGAGTAGCAATCTTGCCCATTCAGTAAGTGTGTGAGACACTAGGGCCCCCGCCAATGCCGGGCGTACTGCAGAGCCTACCACTGAGTATAGGTAGCAAGCGAGTGCTTCAGCCTTCTTATCCACAGGGTCCTTGAAAACAGGAGCCCCTTCTACAGGAATTGTGGTGGCTCTATCAAGTCTGGACACAGAAGGGTCCACTATAGGGGGGAGAGGTCCATTTCTTCAGAAAACTCTCCTCAAAAGGGGTACCGTACCACAAACCTCTTTGGGGCTGTAAAGACCCTCAGTGGGTTCTCCCATTCCTTGTATAAGAGTTTATCAAAAGACACACAAGGGAACACCTTAGCAGTGCGGGCAGGTCTATGAAACCCAAGTGGACCGGAGTCTCTGCTGCTTCTGCAGTATTTTCCAATTTTAGCATATCCCGCATTGCAGTAATAAGGTCAGATACCAAAGCCGTCTTGCGTACTGACCTGGACTTGGAGTGCTCCTCACTGTCCGGTCACGGTCTGCAGTCTCTGATGCGTCAGAATCTGGGCCCCGAGCCGTAGCTGGACCTGGTTCTGCACCAGAATTATCCCCAGAAGCTTGCAGGGGATGGGGCGTTTACTACCCCCTGTATTCCCGTGTGCTGCTTCCACCCTTGCAGCAAACGCCTCTAGGATTGCAGTCATAGCGTTCATAGACACCTCAGGGGCACCAGCTGCTAAATCTGGTGTTTCAGGGGAGAAGACATTTGGCTCAGATGCCATGCTGACCACACGCTGACACTCACAGGGCTCCAGGCAAGATATCAATAGGCCACCCTCCTGTGCTGCAGAGAGGCCGGGTCACCCAGAGGACTCACCACCCTGGATAGGTACTGCTATGCTGCGCCTGTGATGCTGTCCCCTGCTGCTGTGTCAGTCTGCTTCTTTTATCAGCACTTCCTGTGTGAATTTTCGCGCCAGTGTAATGCACCCTAGAGGCCGGAGGCTCTCGAAAAATGGTTGCCAAAAACATCTGTATGGAAGATAATGTGGGCTCTAAGAAAATGGCCGCCGACAGAAGATAGAGGTCAAGCAGCCATAGCCCACAAAAAGATGGCCGCCGAACGGCAATATCTGCATACAGGGTGGACAAACATGGCCGCCGATCAGCTGATAGGGGCCAGTGGGTGTGGCCGAACACCAGGAAGATGGCCGCCGGGCAGTCACAAGAGGCCAAACTTGGCATGGACCACCTCAAAATGGCCGCCGACAGCATGGAGGAGGAAGGACACAAACACAGGTAAGAAAAAATGACATTTCTTTTAAATGTTAGTTACAGCCAGCCCCGCTCCAGTGGGACCCCCTAGGTGACCCCCAGCACCCAGCAACCTTTAGCTAGAAGCCCAGGGAGGAGGGAAAGGCAGGGAGAGAGGGAAGAAAGGGGCCACAACCACTTACTTGATCTCTCCAGGAATGTCCAGCTAAATCACCCAGCCGAGGCAGGGGAGTTTTACTTACCTATCCTGCATGCATGTATTCTGCTGGAAGACATTCCAAACAGATCATCGTCCGCGCACGGAAGGTGACTGTTGGCCAGGCATGCTGTGATTGGACCCAGAAGGGACGATCATATGTATGCCCTGGAGCATGACGCTCACCGGACAGGCTGCTGCGACTCGGCCGTAAGGTCAGCCGAAGCTGAGCGGTCCGATACAAGCCTTGGAGCGTAAGCTCACCGGCCAGGCTGCTGCGACTCGGCCGTAAGGTCAGCCGAAGCTGAGCGGTCCGATGCAGGCCCTGGAGTGTAGGCTCACCGGCCACCCGTGGAGCGACGGGCATGTCGTGGAAAACCCAGCGCGTAGCTAGGGTCGGCACACGCTCGATGGCCGAAACTGGGGAGACTACAAGGATCGAGGATCCAGCCTGTCACCCAGTCGGCAGTTGATCGAAGATCGCAGGAAACAACAAATGTAGCAAAAAAAATAAAAAAAAAATATATATATATATATCTTTTTTCCCCGGACCAATGGGCCCGAAGGGAGCCATGTCCTACTCCTTGCTAGACAGAAAAAAACTGATCTGCGAAGATGCAGACTGAGAGGGTATACCCAGAGGGTCCGCCCCCTGGGCGGTACTGTAGAAGGTGTGATGCAACACTTTTTACAAGTTTTTCTGCCTAGTCACTCCTAATTAACGGATAATACCCACTTTGTCAATAGAGAAGCTGTGTCGGTCCATGGACGAAAGAGTAAAGTACTTTCTGCTATAAAACATATCCAATAAAAAAATGTAAAACATCCCATTTCTTCATCAATTTAGGCCAATATGTATTTTTGTTAAAAAAAAATCCCATTAAGCGTATATTGATTGGTTTGCACAAAAGTTATAGCGCCTACAAAATAGGGGATATATTTATGGCATTTTCATTTATTTTTTACTAGTAATGGCAGGGATCAGCAACTTATAGCGGGACTGCGATATTGCGCCAGACAATCGGACATTGACACTTTTTTGGGGACCAGTGACACTAATACAGTGATCAGTGGTAAAAATATGCACTGTCACTGTACTTATGACACTGGCTGGGAAAGGGTTAAATGTGTGCCTAGCCAGTGCGGTCTGAGGGCCAGAAGATCACGGGCATCCAATATTGCGTTTCAGCCTTGTCCCTAAATGCAGAGTTTTTTGTCCACATTCTCTGATTCTTTTGATGATGATATGTACTGTAGATGAAGATATATTTAAAGTCTTGTTAACTGTACATTATTGTAATATTGTTCAAATTTTTTCTAGCTTTTGACAGATTTGTGAACCTCTGTCCATCTTTACTTCTGAGACGCTCTAGGGGAGATTTACTAAAACTGTAGCCGGAGAATGCAAAATCTGGTGCAGCTCTGCAAAACCAATCAACTGCCAGGTTTTATTGTCAAAGCTTAACTGAACAAGCTGAAGTTAGAAGCTGATTGGCTACCATGCACAGCTGTACCAGATTCTGAGTGCCAGTTTTGTAAATCTCCCCCTCTGACTCTCTAAGATGCCCCTTTTTATGCCCAATCATGTTACTGACCGATTGCCAATTAACCTAATTAGTTGCAAAATATTCTCCCAGCTCTTCCTTGTTAGTACCACTTACTTTGGCAGCTTTTTGTTGCTCTTTCCCAACTTTTTTGAGACGTGTTGCTGCCATTAAAGTGGTTGTAAACCCTCCCCCCGGAAGTTACACCTACAGGTAAGCCTAGATGAGGGCTTACCTGTAGGTGTTTGCAATATCTCCTAAACCTCCACGGTTTAGGAGATATTTGCCAAAAATAGTACACGCATGAGCGCCGTAGACAACAGTGCATTCACAGTGAGAATCCCCATTCACAAATCCGGCGCTGTGATTGGCCGGAGCGGCGATACTCGGAAGTAATCTTCCGGGTATCTGTGGAGAGATGGCTGCGGCTGGAGGGGGAGACGAGGACGGCTTTGGGGGCTTCGATCTAAGGTAAGTAATGCATAATGAGCTAGTATGCTAGTCATACTAGCTCATTATGGCTTTGTCTTGCAGGTGTTTTTTTTTTTTAATTCCCGGGTTTACAACCACTTTAATTTCTAAATTACCTTATTTTTTTAAATGGTACATTTTCTCAGTGTAAACATTTGATGTTTTCTATTTTCTATTGTGAATAAAATATGGGCTTATCAGATTTGCAAAAAATTTGCATTCTGTTTTTTAGTAGATTTTACACAGTGTGTGGGCTAGGTGCAGCATTGTGCGGTAGGCAAGGAGCAAACAGAGGCTAAGTTCAGCAATAGTAATATATTGTAGAAAAGTTTAGCAAATACGAACAGGTTCGGCGGGGAGGCAACCCGTTCAGAGCCACTTATATTTGTAACAGTGGTTGAGCAGTAGTCTGAAGACCTGCCACGAGGAGTGAAATGGGGCCTGGCTGGTCCAAACCCAATGGGAAGGCTTAATAGGAGAGGATGGCATAGTCTTTGCACTTTAATTCTCCTCCAAAACTTTTCCCTGACTAACTACTGTCCCTGAAAGCCGGCTACAGCATTGCTGTTGTTCCAGGAGGGCGTCCATGACATCCTCCCGGAACCACGCCCACCTGGGGTAAGATTGTGGTAAGGGATCAATCACAGCAGCTCTTTACCATGTGATCAGCTGTGATCAATCACAGCTGATCACAATGTAAACAGACTTGCCGGCTCACGGCAGTACTTTCCTTTCACGCTGCCACAGTGTGAGGAAAGCAGGTAACCGCCCAGTGTCACAGGGGACATGTATACAGATCAACAGTGCCCTGATGATCAGTGCAGCCCCATCAGTGACCATTAGTGCACATCAGTACTGTCCATCAGTGCCGCTTATCAGTACCAAGCAGTGACGCTTATTAGTGCCCCCTCATCAGTGCCACCTATCAGTGCCCATTAGTGCTGCCTATCAGTGCATATCAGTGCTTTCCATCAGTGCTGCTTATCAGTTCCAAGCAGTGGTGCATATCAGTACCCCCTATCAGTGCCTCCTCATCAGTGCCGCCTATCAGTGCCCATCAGTTGCACATATATCAGTGCCCATCAGTTGCACATATATCAGTGCAACCTCACCAGTGCCTCCTCATCAATGCCCATCAGTGCTGCCTCATCAGTGCCACCTCATCAGTGCCCATCAGTGCAGCCTATCAGTGCCCATCAGTGCAGCCTCATCAGCGCATGTCAGTGAAGGAGAAAAATTACGTATTTGCAAAAAGATTTAACAGAAACTTTCTTTTTTATTTTTTCGTTTGTTTAGCAAAAAATAAAAAACCCAGTGATGATTAACTACTTCAGCCCCGGAAGGATTGGCCCCCTTAATGACCAGGCCATTTTTTGTGATATGGCACTGCGTCCCTTTAACTAATTGCCTTTATTTGTGCTGGGTATTATCTGTGGCAAGGTTGCTAAGTATTGGTCGTGAACTCCATGACTGAACCTAGAGAGTCAGAAGGGTCGAGGTGCTTGCAAGGCCAGGGCAGTCCCAGAGGGCCAGCATCATACAGCGGCCCTTAGGGTAGTGCTGCATATGTAAAGTCTGAAATAATAATAGGAATTGTTATCGAATACCTATGTCCCTAAGTGGACCTCTAAACAAATCGGACACGAGCCAGGGAGATCCTTTTTAGGTAATGAAGTGTAAGTCTACTATAAAAAAACATAACTCTTAATGTAAGGGGGGGGGGGGGAGTATATAAGCAGTAAACAGCAGTTTAGCACAGAGAGGACACTAGAAAAACACTAACACCATTCAGTGAAGGGAAGAATTTACCAGATAAATGAAGTCTCTAAATGCTTCCAGAAAACGGCCATACATACATACTCAGAGAAGTGCAAGGGAAGTTATTATGAAGACTGACTCATACAACAATATAGAAAGGTGATCTGTTTTCTCAAGGACTAACAGAGGGTATAGTAGTCCCAAAGTTCACAGTGTTTAATTCATATAGGAAAAGTGCAAGTATTAAACAACAGTACTAAAAGAGGTATGTGAATCAATCCCAGGAGTCAACGGGCATCCTCCGCTGGTAGCATTGCGTTATTTCCAAACAGGAATTTATGCGATGCAAGGCAACAAACAATGAGTGCGCCGTGGTTTGTTGTTTATGTGCATGCGGAGCAAGATCGGGAGGTGCATGCTGGGTAGCCAGCAGTGCCGTATACCAGGAGGAAATATCAATAGGCTTTACATGCCCACACTAAAGATTGGAACAGGCTAAGAGGGGACAGCAAGGTCAGTTTCTAAAAAAAAAGAAAAAACATTTAGAAAACCTACATGAAATACTAATACCGTTTTGCATTGCATTAGGTCCAAACATCACGAGGGTGTTTTTAGAAAAAAAAAACAGCTGGAACTTCACTTCAAACTCCATAGAGGGATAAAAGGAACCTTTCAGAACTAGGCCATTGAAAATAGGTTAGTGGATCTGGAAGGCACTATAGCAGACCTAATAGTCAGGCTCATAATAGAGACTTAAATCTTAGAAAGCTCGGGTCATAACATGGGCATCAACCATGTATTTGTAGCGCCCTACCCCAATGGTGGGGACGCTATTTCAAATTTAAGGCTGCCTGAGCCAATAGTTGGGCTCAGACTGTCGATTTGTATAAATTTGCCTCTGTTCTGGTTGTGGTTTGTCCGATAGCAGTTTCCCTCAGTCACCTGTTGGAACGCAGGCAGACCATGGTGCATTGAGTGACCCTTCTCGGCAGTGGTGCAGTGGGAGTGGTTGACCCGCTGTGCCTGCTGGGAGGGGATACTTAAGGGGCAGACGCCATTATTCGGGGTCCTTCGCCTCGTGGCCCTCCTACCGCGAGGTGTGTGATTCTGGTCTCGGGGCCACTTTGGCCCGGGGCTGCATCGCTATCGAGTGGGCCTAGCTGTTCTGGCTGGGGCCTACATCCCAAGAGGCGATCCCAAGCTGTCCATCCAAAAAGGGAGGAAGCTGCCTTGATGAAGGAAACCGGGGAGGACATGCCCTGGAGGAGACTGGCAAAGCGCTGATGTCTCGGGTGAGGCCTGGTGACCTTGTTGAGGAGGGATCCAATCTATTAAAAGCCCTGCAGTTCGCCGGATCGGCTTAAAGGCTCTCTTGCTGCACGGTTGGAAGTTTGGGACTTTAAATCCTGTGGCAGAGGATTCCTGGACTATCCATTTAGCTATCTCTAAAAGAAGGTCTGTGACAGAGACCGACTCCATCTTAAGCAGTCTGTGGCAGAGGCGGTCTTGTCACTGGTTCATGCATCACCCCGGCTGCTAGGCCATGTGAGAGGGGACTATCCGGGTAAGCAATACCCACTCTACTGGGAGAGTGGTGAATGACTGATGAGAACTTTGAACTAATTTGTGAATTCTGTACCGCGTGCCTGAACCTTCCCCTATTCTTCTCCTACCTTCTACTTTCTCTCAAGTTATAATGCAGAAGAAAAGAATAAAGCCTGACTGTTGAAGGTTTTACTTTTGTGTGGACATTGCATTTAATATGGACTTTCCTACCCTGACAACGAAGCTAAAGAGGGAACGTGCAAACCCAAAAACAAACCAGCAGCTCCTACGGGGTAAGTGCTACATATTAAAAAGCTTTCAGGTCTTAGGAAATAGAAGCACCGCTACAGTGCAGTGATATTATGACCAGTAGCTCCGTAGAAGAGAAGAGGAAACTTGCAAAGAACCCCACTAGGCTGTGGGAATATGGTTATAAACAAGAGGTTTATGACTTAAAAAATGGTGGTCCCCATGGGAAAAAGATTTTGCTCACCTACAAGGTAGTGTAGCTGTACCAGTGGCAGGCTGAAATAATACCTCATCATTAACAGATGTCCTACAGTATCGCGGACCATCACTACATGAATCACGTATGAGGCATGCCAGGATCTTCTAGAACATCACTAAAGATACATTTTCCCTTGAAAATGAAGTCAGTAAGGCGTGGTCTAAAGGCATCATCCACAGCAGTGTTTCTCAACTCCAGTCCTCAAGGCGTCTCAACGGGTCATGTTTTCAGGATTTCCCTCAGATGAAACAGCTGTGATAATTACTAAGGCAGTGAAACTGATCAAATCACCTGTGCAAAATAATGGTAAGCCTGAAAAAAAGACCTGTTGGGGCGTCTTGAGGACTGGAGTTGAGAAACACTGATCTACAGTATGTCCCAAGCACATAGCCACACTCTTCCTCACGTAGCACAGACAGAACTGCTATGTAGGACACCAACTTAGAGGCTTCTATGAGGCCAGCACAGTTGAACTTAACTGCTTCATGTATTAGTTTATACAGCTATAAAATGCTGGGATTTAGATGTGAGAAAGAGCAATCCCTCTTAAGGGATGTGATCCGTTCAGACATGGTTTCCCCAAACTGGGACTTAACAAGGACTCTAACTGAGCACCAGTGAAGTCCCTAAATGTGAGGGCAATATTTAAGAGGCGATAAGATGACTATTGAGGTGAATAACTGGTGAGTACACCAAGGCCTCGGATCAATTGTACAGGAATTTCCTATCTAGGAGAAAAAATGCCTCACATAATCAAGGGGAGGACAAAGTGTCCCAGCCTTTACACAGGAAGTTTCTCAGATAGGGAATTACCAGGAAAACATTTGTGGCAGTAGAAGCCATGGAAGAATCTTTAAACAGAAGAACAGGTTCCCAAAGGCATTAGTCAAATTGGACACAAGATCAAGCACTAATGGACCAATAGAAAAGATTTTACAGGAGCAGACTGTGAGCAATCTAAACCAGAGTCAGCAAAAGGAACAGAATTTTCAGGCACAAATATGGGAGAAGTGCCAATAGAGGCAAGTTTTGGCGGAAAGGTAGCAGTCAAAAAGCTGAGAGAAAGTCAGAAGTGAAAATTAGATGCTTGGCAGCCCCATTGGATGAATCATAAACAGGATGCAAAGCCAGAGAGACTAGTGCCGGGGATGAACCCGTATAAATAGGGAGCCCAGGATTTTGGCAATAGAAGTAAAATGGGAACACAGGGCAAGGTTCCCAATGTAACAAGACTGTCTTTTAAATGCCTTTTAAAATAATATGCACCGATGTGTTGTTGTGAAACAGGCTTGCATAAAAGCTATGTGAACAGCAAATTTTAACAAAACATTTGCAGAGCATTTAGCACGCTTTGTTGAAGCTTTTAATGTACCATTCAGCTCCAGTTTGTAAATGATTAGCACAGATCCTAAAAGGAGTGTTGATTGCCACTTTAAACAAGCTGCTAGCAGGCATCAGAACTTCTTGAAGCTTGTTGAAAGCCTGCTAGTAGCTTGTTTAAAGTGGCAACACTCCCATTGGGATCTGTGTTCAACACTTACAAACTGGAGCTGAATGGTACTTTAAAAGCTTCAACAAAGCTTGCTGAAAGCTCTGCAAATACTTTATCAAAGCTTGCTGTTCACACTGCTCTTATACAAGCTGGAGCCCATGTGAAACAGGCCTTAGGTGTAAGTGTTCAGAATTTCAGGCACAGAACAGTGTTCTGCCACTAGGGCACAGTACAGTGACTGGGGGATACAGTGGCAGCAATGAATGACCATGCAAGTGGTCAACCAAGGTGGGATATACTGAGGTAATACTTCTGATTCTAACAATATAGTACTCTATTGTGGAGTGCAATGGTTGAAGGTAACATACGAAGATGCCTTCAGTATTTCCTGAGGAGAATAAAACTTAGAAATATCAGAGACTGGTTATACTAAAGGAATACTTCTGCTCCTAATAATGAGAGCGCTCATATTACTAATGAACCCAGCACAAAGTAGAGCGCAGTGTTTGAAGGGAACATGCTAAAATGGCTTCATTATTTCCTGAGGTAAAGTTTTACAGAAAAATACCAGAGACTGGGTATTCTGAAGTAATGCCTCTGATACTAATAATGAGAGTGCTAAAGGACTCAGCACAATGTAGAGCACAGTGATTAAAGGTAATGTACTAATATGCTGTCGTTATTTCCTGAAGTAACATATTACAGGAAAAAGAGCAGAGACTGTGTATATATCGGACTAATACCTCCGATCCTAAAAATGAGAGCGCTTATATTGCTAACAGATTAATCATAATGTGAAGTGCAGTATAAAAAAATGATCATACTGGCCTGTCTTTGTTATTTTCTGAGGTAAATAGTTCAAAAAAATATCAGAGATTGCGATACACCAAAGGCAGTACCCCTTCTTTAATACAGGGTAGAGCCCTGTGAATAAAGTCTATGCAGAGCTAATAGTGAGATATCACTCTTCCAGGGTATCTGTGTAAGACATAAGCTAGAGACTGGGTGACAATCATGGTTACATAGTAGGTGTCTGAGGTTGAAAAAAAGACACAAGTCCATCAAGTCCAACCTATGTGTGTGATTATATGTCAGTATTACATGATATATCCCTGTATGTTGCGGTCGTTCAGGTGCTTATCTAATACTTTTTTGAAACGATCGATTCCCCCCACTGAGACCACCGACTGTGGAAGGGAATTTCTTGTCCTTGCCGCTCTTACAGTAAAGAACCCTCTACGTAGTTTAAAGCAGGGGTCTCCAACCCCCGGGCCGCGGCCCACTGCCGGGCCGTAGCTTGTTTGCAGCCGGGCCGTGAAGGCTGCACTTTCGGAGGTTCGGCAGGTAGCGGGCTAACAGAGAGATGAGATGACCTCTAGCGGCCCGCCCCGCATCACAGCTGTTCCGCCCACACAGCCGGCCGCGAGCACAACACTGCATGAGGTGTGTGAGAGCAGAGAGATGACATGACCTCTAGCGGCCCGCCCCGCATCACAGCTGTTCCGCCCACACAGCCGGCCGTGAACACAACACTGCATGAGGTGTGTGAGAGCAGAGAGATGATGTCATCTCTCACCGCCCGCCCTGCCCCACCACCGTCCAGTCCTCACAGCCGGCGCGAACACTACACTGAAGTGCGGCGGGCGAGAGATGAAATCTCTCATTGCCCGATCCTCATTGCCGCATGTTCCACCCTCACTTGGCTAGTGACAGTCCGCAACTGACAGGTGACAGTCCGCATCTGGCAAGTGACAGTCCCCATCTGGCAAGTGACAGTCCCCATCTGACAAGTGACAGTCCGCAACTGACAAGTGACAGTCCCCATCTGGCAAATGACAGTCCCCATCTGGCAAGTGACAGTTCGCAACTGACAAGTGACAATCCGCATCTGGCAAGTGACAATCCGCATCTGGCAAGTGACAGTCCGCATCTGGCAAGTGACAGTCCACAATTGGCAAGTGACAGTCCACAATTGGCAAGTGACAGTCCACATTTTGCAGCAAGTGAGAGTCTGCATCTGATGGCAAGTAACACTCCCCATCTGGCAAGTGACAGTCCACAATTGGCAAGTGACAGTCCACAATTGGCAAGTGACAGTCCACATTTTGCAGCAAGTGACAGTCTGCATCTGATGGCAAGTAACACTCCCCATCTGGCAAGTGACAAGCTACATCTGGTGGTAGGCGATGGTGGCAAGTGACACACTCAGGGTCCCCACTGATTCTGCATTATGGTGAGTTGAACTATTTCTTTTTTTATTACGATGTAATAATAGAAATAATGCGTTTCAATCATCCTGACACCATATCGGCCATGGTGTTGTGATGATTGAAGCGCCAACACCAGCCATTTCCCCAACAAATCGCCCGGGAAAAAACGCACCCCCCCCCCCCGGGCCTTAGCATAATTTTCTTACACGCAGCCGGTCCCCAGTGTCAAAAAGGTTGGGGACCACTGGTTTAAAGTTAAACCTCTTTTCCTCTAATTCTATTGAGTGGCCACGTTTCTTGTTAAACTCCCTTTGCAAAAAAGTTTTATCCCTATTGTGGGGTCACCAGTACGGTATTTGTAAATTGAAATCATATCCCCTCTCAAGCGTCTCTTCTCCAGAGAGAATAAGTTCAGTGCTCACAACCTTTCTTCATAACTAATATACTCCAGACCCTTTATTAGCTTTGTTTCCCTTCTTTGTACTCGCTCCATTTCCAGCACATCCTTCCTGAGGACTGGCGCCCAGAACTGGACAGCATACTCTAGGTGCGACCGGACCAGAGTCTTGTAGAGCGGGAGAATTATTGTTTTATCTCTGGAGTTGGTCCCCTTTTTAATGCATGCCGATATTCTGTTTGCTTTGTTAGCAGCATCTTGGCATTGCATGCCATTGCTGAGCCTATCATCTACTATGACCCCCAGGTCCTTTTCCATCCTAGATTCACTAGAACCATTGCTAACTGGATAACATTCTGCAGTTAACTGACATATTGCATTTGCAGCGGGTATGTACTTTCCCGGGTGTAAATTTGAATTTGGAAGTGACACCAGTGATGTGTGATTCACTCTGGCCCATTGGGTGGCGCTGTCGCCCTGGGTTGGGTTGGATTATCGCTGTGTGCCGTCCTCCTTCGGCAGCGGTATGGTGGGGTGGGGAACCCGCTGTGCTTGCTGGGAGGGGGTATAAGGGGGGCCGGCCATCTTGGTCACGGGGTTGAAGTCCCAGACACATTCAGCTTGCGGACGGTGGGTCGTGTCGCTCCTCTGGGTGGCCTAGGCCCAGAGGACAGCGGAGGTCGAGTTCCATCCCAGGCACCTTTAGCCTGGGGTGAGGTACTTAGATGGAGGTCCGTAGCTCAGTGCCCAACACTGGGTTCCGCGGGGGAAGGAGATCCTAGGGTGCCCAGGGATTGGGTACCCGAATCCGGAAGGCGCAATGGACCGGGGGGAGCTCCTCATTTGAAGACCCGGTGCAGCATATTGCCGGTGACAAGTGAGTCTCTCGTCAGAGACCGCCTGGAAGGAAATCTACCCTCGTGCGGAGACCAGGACATACTTCTAGGAAGGGAAGTGGCAGCTTACATTGTGTCTGGGTCTGTTCGCATCCACACCTCCTTTTCTGTTCTGTTCTATCAAGGGAGTTCAACTGTTTGTGTTCAGACAAGGAGAATAAAGGAGTGTTGAACTTTAATGGTGTGGAGCTCATTTTCTAACGGAAATGGTTCGCGGTGACTCTTGGAGGGAGGATCCAGGTGCACAACACTGACCCGAAGGTAATACAAAACCGTTGCTTATACCGCACTGACACATGTGGTGGAAGCCAGGCGTGGTGTCCCCGCTCCCTCCCCTCTAAGGTACCCCTAGACAAGAGAAAGACGAGACAAAGAGGGGAGTGAGGTGGTCGCTACACAGTCATGTTTGGAAGTGGCAAAATACAGAGCTAACAGAAATACCAGGTAACAAGGTATTTGCGTCACAGACTAAAAACTGGGTTACATTGAAGATGGTACCACTGCTCTGATCTAAGTGTGCTCTGCGGCTAACTGACACAGTACATGCAGGCCTGGTAAGCGACAAATGTAGAGCCTAGTACTCAAATATGACAGGTACAAGCATAGGCGTGCGCAGCCTATTGCATTAGGGTGTGCACCCCAAAACTCAAACACACAAACACACATGCGTGTGTGTGTGTACAGTATATGTGTATATTATATATACTGTATATACACATACTCACATATATGTACATAAAACCACCCATTTATGTGCCTGCCTGACCTAAGTGCCTTTGTTCACCTTTTTATTAAAAAATAATAAATGGATAGATTTTTGCTAGGGCTTTTATTCTTTTTTTAAACTGGAGACTGCAAAGTATTGCACCCACAATCAGCAGTGTGTGGGTGAAGTTTCAGGCTCCTGTAAACACTGCCTACAGTTCTGTTGCCCGTACCCCTGTATGGCTGTCATGGCAGAGCTGTAGGCAGTGTGAATGAATTACAGGTGTGCTGATCAGTGTGCCAGCTGCAGTGTTGTATTGAAATAGTTTATACATTCTCAGCTTCCTATGACTTAGGCTACTTTCACACTGAGGCGCTTTGCAGGCGCTATAGCGCTATTCAGACAAGCCTTTTCTTTCACTCCAATGTGAAAGCCCGAATGCTTTCACACTGGAGCGGTGCGCTGGCAGGACGCTCAAAAAAGTCCTGCCAGCCACATCTTTGAGGCGCTGTAGGAGCGGTGAGAATACACCGCTCCTAAAGCGCCCCTGCCATTGAAATCAATGGGCAGCGCCGCCGAACCGCAGGCAAAACGCCGCTGAAGCAGCACTTTTAACCCTTTTTCGGCCGCTAGCGGGGGTTAAAAGCGCCCCGCTAGCAGCCGAATAGCACGGCAAAAATGACGATAAACGGAAGCTAAAATTAGCGGCGCTTTAACGCCGACGGTGCAACGCCTCAATGTGAAAGTAGCCTTAATGATGAGGCTGTGTGGGTGCAGAGGAGGGGAGGGGGCAACTAACACATGTTAAATGGACTGTAGTGTGTTTTTGTAAAACTGAAAATGCAATAAATAATGCATAGGTGTGAACCAGGCCTAAAGTTGCTATACCTGCACAGGTTTTTTGTTCAGATCCCTAGCTGAAAGGTGCTTGCATCTACACAAGTGATGCTGGGACACTGTATTCTGATGGGGGGACTCCTCACTGTCAGAATACACTGATTAGTGCTGTAGCCGATTAGCTGCAAGCCACTAATTAAACAAGGTTCAGTCTAACAGGGAGGGCTATAACCCAAACTGAAATTAAGGCCATGCCTGCTCAACTGGCCCCCTCCACTACTGCGACTTGTCCCCTCAGCTTTTATACCCCTTTGACACTGGGGTGCGGGCTGCATTAGCGGTAAAGTGTTGCTAGTTTTAGCGGCGCTTAACTGCTGTTTAAGCGGCGCTTTTCGGACGCTAGCGGGGCACTTTTAACTCTCGCTAGCGGCTGAAGTAAGGGTTAAAACTGGCCATGTTGCGGCGCCAGCGCTGCACATTCATTCCAATGGGCATGGGGCGGTTTAGAAGCATTGTATACAGCGCTACCAAACCACCCCAAAGATGCTGCTTGCAGGACCTTTTCTAAAGTCCTGCAAGCTCACCGCCCCAGTGTGAAATCACTTGGGCTCTCACACTGAGGAGGCATTTTCAGGCGCTTAAACACCTGAAAAATACCCCAGTGTGAAAGGGGTCTTAAGTTACTAGCTGTGGTCACACTCCAGCCTCCCCATCATACCATACAGGGTTAATGTCCCTCTATGGTATGTGATGATGTCACGGCTTTGGGGTGAAGGAAGAGAAATTAGAATCAGGTAAGTGAAAAGAGGTTACCCCCTCCCCCCCACACACTGCAAGGCTGGACTTTTTACTGTCCTGGAGTTGGGCTGTATTATTATGATAAGCGTTTTGATAGGTTAGGAATTCCTGAGACTTCTGAGGTGCTCCATAGATGTATTCCATATACACACACACTGTATGTTATTAAAAAATAATGATTTTAACAGGATATAATGTGTATATGGAATACATTTATGTAACAGCTCAGAAGTCCAAGGAATTCCTAAACTGTTGAAGAATTTTACTTTCTCTTTTAGTAAACCTGCCCTGCAAAGTACAGGGCAGGTTTACAGCACAGAATTGTATAGTGGAAAAGGCAGAGAAAGAAGGTCAGTACTCACAGGTAAAAGGCTGAGATCTTCAGTCATCCCCATGGAGAGCTGTGCTGTGTGCTGGACAGGAGGAAAGTGATCGAGGGTGCACTGTGTGTGATGATCTCTTCCTCTTCCTGCTCCTCCCACCTGTACTTCAGCTGTGAAAGCCCAGACTCAAGCCAGACAGGAGCCTAAGGAGAGAGACAGTTTTCCCCCAAATGCTGCATCAGAGAGGAGATCGTCCTGAGTCCCAAGTCCCGGCGGGTCTCCTTCACCTCAGTCTATTCCATTGTCGGTATTGACTGCAGGGCAGAAGGAGGTGGGGGAACTCCGAGGCGGAGCAGAGAGGAGAAAGTTACATCCTCCTCCTCTGCCTGGGTTGGTCCTGGCAAACAATGGTTTTCTCTGCAGCTGACAAAAGGCAGTGGTGGGCTGCGGAAGCCCCGCGGTGGCAGCGGGTAGATGACAAAATCAGTGGGGTTAATTCAGCCCTGATGTTACTTCTATAGTTCCTGCTACTACAGCATCCCTGAAAGCAGGGAGCAGAGTGATATTCAGCTGTCAGGGATGCTGTAGCCGGAACTATAGAAGTAGCATCGGCAAATGCGGCCACTTGCCTGCTGACTCTGCGATCAGTGGCTGCACTCACAGCAAACTTAAAAATAGTCCCACTCGCAGAGTAGCAGCGCTGCCATTGTTTATGTAGCACACAGACCCTTTTCTTCCCTGCCTACCTTCACTTGCAGGGGTAAAGGCACACCATGCCACATGCCCGTATCCTCCTGGTATAAGAGGTTAAGCGGTGTTCTTGCAATTTTGGGTCCTGCAGCGAGTTACCTCCCTTCGCTGGTTCTTGTCCCTAGAATGTAGGGAAAAGTCTATTCTTCCCCGAAAGAAGGCCAATGTCCAGACAATATTTAAACTCCAACAGATGAGTTTTATTTCCTTTGCTTGAAACAAATTTGGGAAAAAGGTTGAAAACAGCAATAGGATTTGGTAGGGAAATAGGTTCAGGCACGCGGCACCCAGTCACCCTATTCTCCACTCAAGCCTGAGTGGGCATTGCTCACCCGGATAGATCCCTCTCACAGTTCTAGCAGCTGGAGTGAAGCACGAACATGAAACTTTAGTTTTAGTCCCCTTCACGGACAAGTTCAGGAGATCCTCTGCCACAGAATCCTTTAGTTCCTGAATTTAAAACTTCATAACGCCTGTAGATTATTAGAGACCATAGGTGCCAATGGGGCACGCTACAGGAGCTATCTTGCAACTCACGAATCCTTCCTTATGATAGGCAACCAGGCCTACCCGAGACTGTGACTTCCTTCACCGATCCATCGGACAGGTCCTCCCCCCGGTTTCCTCTGTTTCAGAGCGGACCACCCTCCCTCGGGTTCCCTGGGACTCCAGTGGTTGGTTTGTAGACCCAGTTGAAGGTACTGGGCCTACCTGGAACTCTGCAGCCTCGGGCTAAAGGTGCCCGAGACTCCTCGATCAGTTCACGCACCCCCCGGCCAGCAGGGCCAAAGGGCATGACTTCGCCACCAGGGGTCCTCCTTGGAATCCCCCCGGCACAACCCCAGATCATGGCGTCTGCCCCTTATGTACCCTCTCCCGGCATGCACAGCAGGCAAACACCTGCCCACCGTACGGTAGCAGAGAGAGGACACCCAACCACACCGTAACTCCACCTGCAGGGCTCCTCAAGACCCGGGCAACAGCGACACCTGCAGGTCAAGGGGAACTATACTCCAGGCAACATTACAGCAGAGCAGAGTCCAAACTAAACAGAATTGGAGAACCTGAGCTAAACTATTGCTCAGGCTGCCCTTAAATTTAGAGCATAGTGACCCCAATTTTGGGGGTCCGCTACATTTATTACCAGAGGTGCTGAAATAGAGATCCTGCACATTCTGCTGGAAAAAAAAGTCTTGGGGTGTGTTGGATGTGCCTGGGCATTAGGGTGTGCCCAGGCACATCCGGCACACTCCGTGCGCATGCCTATGGGTACACGTAACAGAGACTCTCAGTTGTACCACTGCTCTGAAACTAGAAAGCAGACTGAGGGAGATTTACTAAAATTGATGCACTCAGAACCTGGTGCAGCTGTGCATGGTAGCCAATGAGCTTCTAACGTCAGCTTTTGGCAATAAAACCTGGAAGTTGGTTTCTTTGCACAGCTGCGCCAGACTTTGCACTCTCCAGTTTTAGTAAATAATCTCCACTGTGACTAACTGATCTTGGACATAGTCCAGAAAGAGCCACAAACAGAGTCCAGTACCCGAAGGTCACATTTCAGTATCTCTTGACCATCATGTGGACATTACTCCCAAGAGAGCCTCCAAGAAGTGGAACACTCTAGTGCAGCCTTTCTCAACCTTTTCAACACAGAGGAATGCTTTAAAATAACTTTCCAGTCTCAGGGAATCCTTGCTAAAAACAACTGTAGCGATACCCCCAAACTAAGAGAGCCGCTGGTTTTGTTTTGGGCCCTGTACACAGCACAGCCAACCCCCGGCAATCTACTCGACCCTTCTCTGGCACAGCTAGTCTAGGGGTGGTACATATATATCTGACTTCTATACCAGTACTTGAACAATCCCACACTAACCCAAACAGTTGTGATATATAGTAATGCACGCCAACACCATATTGATTAACTGTAATAGGTTTACTTATATAGAAAGGGTAACGGTCAGTACCAAGTAACACATGCATGCAGAGCCCTGCAGTAATGATAACACTAGTCAACTATCACACACTGATATATAGCTATTTTCCCTCGTGAGCAATATGGCGCCCTGCAATGCCATAAACCCCCTGTCAGGCCTGACTCAGTTAAAGTTCAGTCTTTTAGTGAGGAATCCCCGCATGCAAGATAATCGGTGGTGCACATACAGGAACAATGATTTGTAATCCAACAGTGGTCTATGGCAATAGAAGCAACTCCCCGGAGACTATATAAAACTCAGTTCTGCAACTAGTCTCCTATCAGGAAAACAAGTATAACACGATGGGCCAAGGCAGTCAGTAGGCCTAACAAAGTACTCGGTTATAGCTTTGAGCAGGTGCTCTCTCATCCCTCCGGACTCGATCCCAGTCCGGGACTCCCACCACTGTGTCTTCCGCACACAGGATCTGCCACCGCTGGATCTCTGGTCCAACTGACATCCGCCAAGAAGGTAGATGTCAGATGCCGCACAGGCTCAGCAACGAGGTGGAAGGCTCTCTGGAAGTGCGCAAGGCCCAGGCCTCGGGCCTTGCACTCGCAGCAGGTCCGCACAGGAAGTCCTCTTTCCAGCTGCGCGGTGTCCAAAGAGGCCGGGCTTAGCCTTGCCCTCCCCTTTTATACTCCACCCATGAGTCTCTGCGGCAGCCCAATGCACCTTGGGTGCCAAACAGGGTTCTGGGTAACGTAGTCCATGGGGCCTCAACGGAGACCCCGCTACACGACTATATCTACAGCTCATGATACATTAGTGTAATGGTCAGTGGGAAGAATGCTCCTTACACTTGTGGTCATTGGGAAGAATTACCTCCTTACAGATAGCTAAAGAGCTCAATTGTATCAGTGGGAACTTATCTGAGACGCAGAAATTGTTCATTGCTCAAGGAACCCCTAGCAACTTCTGGAGGAACCCTTGGGTTTCATGGAATCCTGGTTGAGAAACCCTACTCTAGAGGCTGTGACCTGGTCCTAGACCTGTAAAGCACTCTGCGACTAATAAACCAGTACACTGGGTGTCTGGGGATTACCACAAACAGGCCCCAGTGCCTGAAGGTTGCATTACAGGCAAGCCTGCAATCTATGTTCCTGCAGGTTCTGGGTACAACCTTTAAGGCTGCCTTGAGAATCACCCTGTCCAGATAGCTGCTGTGTGGAGACTGGCTCAAGCAGGCTTATCGAAGTCTTGATGGAAAAGGTAAAACATTCACAAAGTGCTGAGAATGTTGATAGAAGACAAATATACATAAAAAAAAAAGGGTTCTCCTAAGGTCAGACGATTTTGGATCAGGGTGTACAATTTTATCTACACCTTTACCCAGATTAACCTGATTAAATCCGCAAAACACGCACTCCTGGGTGGCAGGGTAGCTGAAGCATCCAGGCTCCAAAGACGGCTCCTTACATTTATATTCATTTCAGCTAAAATAACTATAGCCAGAAATTGGAGATCTGCTGCACTGCCATTTGACCAACTTAAACATAAAATGTCTTGGCTCATGTTAAATGAACGATTAACAGCAATTGTACAAGATAAGATGAAGTTGTTCCACAAAGTTTGGGACACATGGATCACATATCTGACAAATGATCCCAGGACGATCGCAAATTAGATGCATTTCTGAGGGTTGATATACTGCGCATGGAGCCTGTGTCCCCCCCCCCCTACTTTTCCCTTCTTTGCCTTCCCCTCTGTATTGTTTCTCTTCTTTGTTCTACCCCCCCCCCCCTTTTTTTTGTAATTTTTAACGTTGGGTTTGAATTTACGTCTTTTATTCATTCACCCTTGGTGACACATTGCCTTCTTGGGGTGTGGGGGGAACCCCCTTCGTGACCGGAGGAGCTGGACTCCCCCCGAAAGACGGATGGGGAGCTGGTTCTTCCCAGCGGGCGGGGGGTGCTCTATGTTATGAGATAGGGAGCATGCTATAGGACATGTATAAAATACCACAGTGTATGGCGCAAACGGGAAGTGGCACTGGGTCATGCATGCTATGTAAGGAGGTTTCCTTAAGTATATTGGTATATAGATATGTCTCCCTAATGACACTGTATATTTCACAATGAAAAGACAACATTTTTGTTTGTAATACTGCAAAACTTTAATAAAAGTTATTGAAAGATAAAAAAAGGGTTCTTCCCAGTCGAGCCGAGTGAAAAATGTCCAACCTCCTAGGAAACGGAGGCATAACAATTAGGGGTACGGTTATGGTACCAGTGTCAAGTTCCTGAAAGCAGCGGCATGTACCATTACTTCATCCCTATATCATTCAATAGATGATAAAAAAAAGTGTATGTTGCCGAAAGTAACTAATTAGCTTGCACCTGTAGTTTTTTTAACCTAGACTGGCTACTGTGCGGACACAATTGGCACTTTCTTTTCCGCTGAGTTCTATACATCAGTTCCAGCAATCCTTAGCATAACAGAGCAGGGCTATGAATACTAAACAGCAGTGAGAGAGCTCTAGCTTAGACATGTATGCAGTACACTGACCTGATTCACTAGAGGGCCTCAAATCGCTGCTGAATGTGTGACTGCGTTCTTCTATATAACAAGTAACACAGGCAGTGTGGAGAGCGGTCTGATGTACGAAGTGCTGTAAATGACAGTAGTCAGTTCATCGTGGCCAAAGGCAGATTTCAATTTACTGTAGCCAGATCAGTGAAAAACAAATGCTAATTGGCTTGTTATTATTTAGTGTGCTGCTATCTGGGGATTAAAGAAAATCTAATACTAGGCCAATTACTCTGGAGTTCAACCTTTATACTGTATATGTTTTACATTTATCTTGTAGCAAGCCTGATCAAGCAGGGTTTTAACTCCTTGCTCCACTCATTATGTATCTGATCAGGCAAATTAGATCTGTGATACCTCAAAAAACAAGAAGTATTTCATTACACAACGATATATTTTAGAACAGAACTTGCTAGGCATCATTATTAACCACTTAAGGACCGCCTCACGCCGATATACGTCGGCAGAATGGCACGGCTGGGCACATCAACGTACAGGTACGTTGCCCTTTAAGAGCCGTGGGTCGCGCACACGCCGCCGCCGGCGCGCTGGCAACCAGGTCCTGAGCTCCGTGACCGTGCCCGCGGGACCTGATCGCTGCAGGTGTCCCGCGATTGGGTCACAGAGCTGAAGAACGGGGAGAGGTGAGTGTAAACAAACCTTTGCCCCTTCTTCTCCGTAGCATGTCAGTGATCGTCTGTTCCCTTTCATTGGAACAGACGATCAGTGATGTGTAACGTGTAGCCACGCCCCCCTACAGTAAGAATCACTTCTTAGGGTACACTTACCCCTACAGCGCCACCTAGAGGTCAACCCCTTCACTGCCAGTGTCATTTTCACAGTAACCAGTGCATTTTTATAGCACTGATCGCTGTGAAAATTACAATGGTCCCAAAAATGTGTCAAAAATGTCCGATGTGTCCGCCATAAAGTCGCAGTCACAAAAAAAAACACTGATCGCCGCCATTACTAGTAAAAAAAAAATATTAATAAAAATGCCATAAAACTACCCCCTATTTTGTAAACGCTATAACTTTTGCGCAAACCAATCAATAAACGCAGATTGCGTTTTTTTTTTACCAAAAATATGTAGAAGAATACGTATCTGCCTAAACTGAGGAATTTTTTTTTATATATATATTTTTGGGGATATTTATTATAGCAAAAAGTAAAAAATATTCATTCTTTTTCAAAATTGTCGCTCTATTTTTGTTTATAGCGCAAAAAATAAAAACGCAGAGGTGATCAAATACCACCAAAAGAAAGCTCTATTTGTGGGAAAAAAAGGACGCCAATTTTGTTTGGGAGCCACATCGCACGACCGCGCAATTGTCAGTTAAAGCGACTCAGTGCCGAATCGCAAAAAGGGGCCTGGTCCTAAAGCTGCATATTAGTCCGGGGTTTAAGTGGTTAAAATTGATGTATTATAAGCCTATATTACAGTAATACCTTGGATTACGAGCATAATTCGTTCCAGAAGAATGCTTGTAATCCAAAGCACTCGTATATCAAAGCGAGTTTCCCCATAGGAAATAATGGAAACTAAGCTAATCTGTTCCACAGCCACTGCTTGTCTATGCAGTACTGCATTTGGCCAGAGGTGCGGGGGTGCCGGAGACACTCAGAAACACTCGGAGACCACTCAGAGACACTCGGAGACAGAGTGTTTCCGAGTGTCTGCGAGTGGTCTCTGAGCATCTCAGAGTGGTCTCCAAATGTCTCCGGGCTTGACCGGCGCCCACGCACCTCTGGCCAAATGCGTTACTGCACCCCCAGTGGCTTGCATCCTGCTCATCTTGCGAGACAATGCTCGCAAAGCAAGTCAGGATTTTATTTTTAAATAGCTTGTATTGCGAAATGCTCGTGTAGCGGGGTGTTCCCCTTTAATGCAGAGAGACAAGAAGTTCCAGGTGAGAGGTGAGTCGGGAGGAAGTAAAGAGACATTATGGAAGTGAAAGCAGAGGAGAGAGAGACTACATCTCCCAGTACATCTTGCAGCACCCAGGGTGCATTGCTCCAGAACAGAGACTGCTGGGGCAGACTTTATAAAGGGGAGGCGGAGTTTTGGTCGGCCTCTTTGGACACCCCTCTCCTAGCAAGAGGATGTCTGTGCTGAACTGCTGTGTGCACAAGGCCTGAAGCCTGGGCCGTGTGCTCCTTTCAAAAGAGCCCTCTGCCAGCCTAGCAGAGCCTTAGAGACATCTAATCCTCCTTGCTGCAGTACACCAGAAGGATTGAAGACTTGGATGTCGGTGGATTCCTGTTCCTAGACGAATCGATGGAGGGAACGGACTTGGACTTGTCCAGGTGGTGAGAGCTGTTTAAAGACAGATACTTTATCTTTACTATTCGTTGGGATTACAAAGTTGTTCTTCAAGTGCACCACCGAGAGATTGCTAGCGAATATTGTTTCACTGAACTTCCATTTAGATCAGTCAGGCCTGACTGCATAGGTAGACATTGCTGGGTGTTAGTCTACCCATAAAGGGGAAGTAGCTGTAAAAGGGCAGCGCTAGAGTTGCATAGCAATACTTTATTATTCTGATTACTCTGTTTATCTTTATTACTGTTTATTGCAGGGATCTGCAACTTGTTATACTGTTGTTTATTACTTGCCCATTAGCCTCAGTAAAATATCTGGGTAAAGTACATTTGGTGTCAGTTCCGCTTACTTTAATAGGAGTTTTAAAGTATATTCTGTGTATGTTTGTTATAGGACTGCGTCACCAACAGTTGCGATCACGCGGTCCTATCTCTCTATCACCAGCTGTGCCACGGGAGGTTAGAGCCGATTGCCGGGGGTTGACAGCGGTGCACTGCAGGGCCCAAATCAATATCAGCGGCTCTCTTAACTGGGGGTAGCGCTACACTCGTAAACCACATTACTTGCAATCCGAGGTTCCTTTGTTATTTTAGAAACATGTAGCGCACCCCCTAAGTAGAATGGGATCCCCCACTCAGCACAGCCAGGCACACCAAATTTCCACAGGCACCCAGAGTCAGAAAACAGTCGGTGACTTTGTCTTGTTTGTTTTACGAGGGATATGAACTTGGATATGAATTTGAAATTATAGGATGCCCACTTGACTTCAAACAAACTTCAGGGACAACTTCTCCTATATACAGTCCTATATTCAACTCATCTTCTTCCTCCAGCACTCACTTGCTTGCAGAAACCAGGCTGTGTCACCTTGTTGCAATTTGGTAGCAAAGGCCCATTACAGGCAGGGACTCGCAGCCCCACTACTTGAAGATAGGGTGACACAGTTAACACTTTCCCAGCACTTCCTCTCTATGGTCACTGATCCTGGCACCACCTTTTCAGGCATTGCCAACCCACCTGGCTGCAGCTGCCCCTTTCACTAGCCCTCCTGGCTAACTTCTCCACAGTCCTACCAGACTGACACTCTTCCCACAGTCCTCCCAGACTGAACACTCACCAGCCCACCCGGCTGACTTCTCAGGAGATCGCCCGGCAGTGGCAGCTGGTGCTCAAATTTTTTGGGGGGGCGTAAACAAACTGTAAAAATAAAATAAAAAATCAATTGCCGCCACTGTGCCCATTAAACGCAGCCACTGTGCCCAAACGCCACTAGTTTGTCCCCAAATGCAGCCAGTTTCTCCCCCATATGCAGCCAGTTTCTCCCCCATAATGCAGCCAGTTTATCCCCCATAAAGCAGCCAGTTAATCCCCCATAATGCAGCCAGTTTCTCCCCCATAATGCAGCCAGTTTCTCCCCCATAATGCAGCCAGTTTCTCCCCCATAATGCAGCCAGTTTCTCCCCCATAATGCAGCCAGTTTCTCCCCCATAATGCAGCCAGTTTCTCCCCCATAATGCAGCCAGTTTCTCCCCCATAATGCAGCCAGTTAATCCCCCATAATGCAGCCAGTTTCTCCCCCATAATGCAGCCAGTTTCTCCCCCATAATGCAGCCAGTTTCTCCCCCATAATGCAGCCAGTTTCTCCCCCATAATGCAGCCAGTTTCTCCCCCATAATGCAGCCAGTTTCTCCCCCATAATACAGCCAGTTTCTCCCCCATATGCAGCCAGTTTCTCCCCCATATGCAGCCAGTTTGTCCCCCCCAGCCCTGCACTTACCTTCCTCGAGTCAGCGCCGTCCTTCTTCCGTCCTCGATGTCTTCTCCCGCCCTCGATGTCACTTCAGCCAATCAGGTTACCGGTAACCAGACCCGGTGAACCTGATTGGCCAGGGAACGCACCCCCGTGCGTCCTCTCATTAGATATTTAGAAGCCGATTACAGCCCTCAGGCTGTAGTCGGGAAGCCTATCAGAGCCTGCTGGCTCTGATAGGCACTTCTAAAGGCCAATCAGACGCTGTGATTCAGATGGCCGGCGCTCAAGGGGCCGGCCATCTGAATAGTGGGCGGCAGCAATACATAGGTTCATGCAATGCATGAACCTATGTATTGTGGTGAGTGACGGCCGGGCGCAGAAGCGAGCGGTAGCGGCGCTTCTGCGCCCACTATGGTCACGCCGCCATGTGTGAAAAAAAGACAAAAAATAACAACTCTTAAAGGGCCCGTTTTTTTTTCTTTTGTTTTTAAAAATAAAATAAAAATTGGTGACCACAGGAGGGGGGGCGGCGCCCGGGCGCCCCCTATGGATGGGCCGCCACTGTCGCCCGGGCGTGCTGACCTGCTCCTGCTGTCCTCTCACTTGCTCCCGTGCCTCCAGGAAGGGTTTCCTCCATGTTTTGTGGGGGATACTTTCAGCACCCGAGCCCCAGACGCTCCTACCCTCCAGTTCTGGAAATTTCTACCAATTTTCAAAACAGGGGGAAGTGTCAGATGAGTCATCTAGGTTACCTGAATCACTAAAGCCTGACCCAGATTCACAACCCAGGCCTGGCTCTCAGCCAAGCCAATTTGCCTACTCTAACAACTAACTTATTTACACTAGCACACTAGCTAGAGGGTGCTACAAACACTATATCAAAAAATGTTCACCCAATAAATAATTTACTTGATGTACAAAGCACTCTCACCATCTTCATTAATCAGTTTACTCACCTCTTTAAAGGAGATTTGCCAGCTTCTGAATTAGTTTGTGTTCTCAATAAATCTTGGTTTACCTAATTGTAGCAAGGGGTTACGATTAAGAGTATCCTAAAAGACTACTTTGTGTTC
The DNA here is from genome assembly GCA_029206835.1 of Rana muscosa. NCBI lineage: Eukaryota > Metazoa > Chordata > Amphibia > Anura > Ranidae > Rana > Rana muscosa. The sequence goes on along the minus strand of CM055128.1, from coordinate 289,211,007 downwards.
CTAACTAAGAGGTTGGCTCCCTCTGGTGTCTGTTTATGTTGTGCCATTGAAGTTTGTTCAGTTCAGTTGCATTATGGAACAAAGCATGGTGGGCATTGTAGTGCGAGAGGAAGTGACTCTATTGCCTTGGGTTGGATTGAGACTACAATACCCACAGTGCCACTGTGCTACCAGAAAACAGTGCACCCCCACACAGCCTGCTGAGGAATCTTATATGAGGACAAGCAAGGCCTCAGCATGCTCTCTCTGGATGCCATCTTTCAACAGGCAAGAGACCTGCTGTGAGCATGCCTAGGCTTTAGAAGCCTGGGCCTAAAGTTGGAGAGCGGATCGCTGACAGAGGGATCCTTGTGGACGGCATCGCTGACTGAGCCAGAGAGGGGACCGTCCTACGCGCCACCGCATCGGACGCCATTCATCCACCTGCACCTTGTAAGCGGCCGCGCGGTGAACTGGCGACATCTTGCCTGATGGAGATACCAGTGAGGAGAGGACTCTTAGTGGTGAGAAGGCACTTGCCTACCAACATAGTTAACTGAGGTGCAGGAGAGTTGTATCTATCGTCCCACTTGTACTTGCTGACAATTGCAGTGCCACAGTTAGGGATCCTTTGCACCCGAGAGTGGGACAGCGGATTGTGAGAACTAGCATTTCCTTTACTTCTACTTTACATTCACTGAGTGATTACTTTTCCTCTTTACATATTGTTTGTGTACCGGGGTGTTCAATTTAGGGGGAGTGTATGAGTGGTAGTTAGGCTCAGACACACTATTGTTAGGGTAAGTGGACCATTTCTGTGCCATGGGAGCTAGTGTTGGTGTATAGTTCCCTGGGGCCTACAGGTGGCGCTGTTGCCATAGGTCCGGGTTAAACCACAATACAAGGTTGTGCCTTTTCTTGTCCCCTCTCAGCAGCAGTGGGGCGGGGAACCTGCTGTGCCTGTCGGGAGAGGGTAAACAAGGGGCGGCCATCTTCCATGGGGGGTCGTCCACACCCAGGCACCTTCAGCCTGGGTGTGTGGGTGTCATCTCCGGGTGCCCTAGGCCCGGAGGCCTGGTTCCTGTTCCATCCCAGACACCTTCAGTCTGGGGTGAGGTACTAATTTGGAGGCCCAAGGCCCCGCATCTTCGGCTAGGTTCCGCCGGGGATCGAGGACTCCCAGGGTGCCGCCTTGCGAGGGGACCCGTATTTGGGATGAGGAGGCCAGGGAGGTTACCTGTACCGAAGACCCAGCGCAGAGTCGTGGTGATGGTGTGGGCCTCTGGTAACTCTCCAGAGGGATGTCATCTCCCTCCCATGGGCCAAGTACTCTCTAGAAGGAAGTTCGCTTACAAGTCAGTGGCAGCGGCCTAACAGGGCCGTGACCCTATTCACCCAGTCAGTGGCAGTGACTCTATTTACCCGGTCAGTGGCAGTGACCTGTTCTCCAAGTCAGTGGCAGTGACTTCCTATTCATCTGGTCTGTGGCAGAGACCAACCTCACGGTCTGTGGCAGAGATTGTGCGCCAAAGCTGTTTGTGAAGCCTAAACAGTCAAAGAACCTGATTCAAGTTTGTGCCTGGACCTCCTCCCACCTAAGCTGTCCTGTGTCTTGTTCCAACCTGTCTGCTGTCAAAGAGGCATATTTATTATCTGTGTGAAATAAATATAGAAGTTGGACTTTCAGTTGGTGTGGACAGTTACATTACTGGGGGAAACATAAGGACTTGCATCTACCTAGTGTAGAGGTGAGAATCATCCTCGGGAGGATTCAACCCCAGCCACAGGCAGACCCGAAAACTAACACCGCTCAACCTCCTTACTCAGGAGGGTGTACGGGCTTGTGGTGTGGTGTGCCTCTCCCCTCCCTGCGAGGAGCCGAATCACATACACAAAAAGGCAGGTAGGGGGAGAGGTGAGGGCGCTACATTTGGAATACAATTAAGTGCACCAATAGAGCTAGTAGAAGACAAGTTGAACTTAAAGGAACAGTCATCAATTTATTTCTCTGCAACGTTTACTACAAAGGGATATGCACAAGTCTGAACTGTCTACTAGAAGGAGCCATATAGCCATAAGAACTCTAATGTTTGATGTGATGCCGCGTACACACGGCCGTTTTTCTCGTCGAGAAAAACAAAATTTTTTCCTTTCGACGAGAAAAACGATCGTCTGTGGGCTTCTTGCCGTTTTTTTCGACGAGAAAAACTGCATCAAAAACGACGAGGAAAATTAGATCATGTTCTAATTTTTCTTGTCGTTTTTTTCGACATGTTTTCCGCGGCAGTTTTCCCATGGGGAAACACTGCCGCGGAGCGGAAACACTGCCGCGGAGCCCACAGACGGTCGTTTTTCTCGTCAAGAGAAAAAATTACGTGAAAAACGACCGTGTGTGGGGAACAAGCTGTTCCCTTGTTTTTAATGTCATTATTCACGGCGGTTTTTTAACCGCCGTGAATAATGATCGTGTGTACGCGGCATAACTGTTTATATTGCCTCTGTTGTTCTGCTGTTATAGTGAGTGTGTGTGAGGCTTGGTGGGGAAGTGTTCCAGTGCCGGTATCATAGCATTGGGAGATTCCTCCACCATACACTTACTCACATCTGACCCAGGTTATGGTAATTGGGTCTTGTGATTTAGAAACCTTGAACCAGTTATGTTTCATTGACTTTGCAGGGATCTGTATACAGTCAATTTTATCTGTATAACCATTGTTCTACTCTTTTCCAAGTAAACAGTTTACAACTGGTTAAGTTACATCTTGTGTGGAACTCTATCTATTGCAGCTGAGAGTCAGGTGACCAGTGCCAAGGTAACGGTAACTATACATATTACAGTGTGGTGTTGTTGTGGTCCTCTTTGCCATTGGGTCCCACATCCATATTGTTATCCAGTTGTGCCAAGGGGGGTTCGAGACAAATTTCTGGGGTTGACAGGCAGAGTGCAGACCCCAAAAAATAATAACCAGCAGCTCCTACGGGGGTAGTGCTACATAATATTCTAGGAAGCACGTGCTACGGTGAACGGACAAACCCACTGATTTCTTACGGAGACCCTACTCTGTTGTCTCTGTGCATACAGTATTTGCTGCAGGTTTGTTGCACATTTGCCAAACTTTCACCTGATACCTTATAATCTATAAGTTGCTTACTCTGGGAAAAGCAACAGGTTTGCTTAAATCCCCCCACCCCACCTCAACATACTTACCCTCCTTTTACTCCCCAAACACTCTTGTCAACAGAGCAAAATAAATAATTAGAATTGTTACATATTGGGGCACAAAGTTCCAGGGGAAGTTACTGTTAGTAAGAAATAACATACTGACCGATGCATAGTCCAGTACATTCAGCCACAGCGATGGCTCAATAGCTTGGTAACATAAAGCAAACACAGTTACAAAGGAATCCTAACAAAGTGGGGATCCACTGAGCGTGATCTATGCTCTTTTGCCTAAAGGGATAGAATAGCAAAAAATAAAAAAAATATAAAAACCTCAAAGTATCAACAGAATGATTGTAAACAAAAATGTGGAGTCGCCGCTGGTAAAACAAATTCCAACAAAAACTGTATGTTAAAAACCATGAAAAAAACGTATGTTAAAAACCATGAAAAAAACATATGTTAAAAACCATGACTTTGACTTAAAACTCCACCAATAATTAAAAAAATATATATAACAATGATTATTTAGAACCACCTGCCATGTGATAAACCAATTCATGTATATGAAATCTACAAAAATATATTTTTTCATAAAGAAAATCCATAAATCTAACAAACACAAGAAAAGACTTTGGCCAAAGTGTACATACACATTATTAAAATAAACATCAGCACCCTCAAGATAAAAAGCTTGCTTGTCATATAACACAGTAGACTCTTTGAGGGGTATTTACAAAAACTATCACCTCTCTCTGACATTTAAAGGATCAACATGTGTCAAAGTGAGTGCAGTCCCAAATAAGGGACAATATGCATCTCTTTTTATGATACTTCATGGAATTCCTGTACTGAGAACACCCATGTATGGTTGATCTTCACATAATAAAAAAGGCACCAGGTTTCCCCCAGTTTTAAAAAAACTTTATCAGGCTTGCCATATGTTCCTCCTTACAGTATACCAGGGCTCAAAATTTCAAGTCTTCAGCTACTAGCCAGGCTTCAAGGGTTACTGGCCACCAGTTGCCCCACACAACCCCTACCCTGCCCTGCCCCTAAACATGCCCTCATAAAGTATCTCATGAAATGACACTTAAATTAATTAAGTTATAAAAATAAATATTAATAACCTCATCGGTGCTCATCAGTGCAAACCTGTGCCCAGCAATGCAGCCTCACCTGTGCCCAGCAATGCAGTCTCACCTGTGCCCAGCAATGCAGCCTCACCTGTGCCCAGAAATGCAGCCTCACCTGTGCCCAACAATACAGCCTCACCTGTGTCCAACAATAAAGCCTCACCTGTGTCCAACAATGCAGCCTCACCTGTGTCCATCAATGCAGCCTCACCTGTGTCCATCAATGCAGCCTCACCTGTGTCCATCAATGCAGCCTCACCTGTGTCCATCAATGCAGTCTCAACTGTGTCCATCAAAGCAGCCTACCTGTGTCCATCAATGCAGCCTCACCTGTGCCCAACAATGCAGCCTGCCTGTGTTCATCAATGCAGCCTCACCTGTGTCCATCAATGCAGCCTACCTGTGTCCATCAATGCAGCCTAACTGTGTCCATCAATGCAGCCTACCTGTGTCCATCAATGCAGCCTACCTGTGCAGGGGAAGAGGTGAGAGGAAGAGGATTGCCGGCTGGATCATAAGAGCGGGGAACATCGCTGTAACAGCTTTCATTTCAATTGCCATGTGTTCCCCGCGCTCGCCTTCCCATACAGCCCCGCCTTCTGACCTGGGGACTTTGATATACGTCACACGTCCCGGGGTGTTCTGTCTATCAAAGTACCGGGCCAGGAGGCTGGGCTGTGTGTGAGAGCGAGTGAGGGGAACACATGACAATTGAAATTAAAGCTGTTACAGCGATGTTCCACTCTCTGATGATCCGGACGGCAATCCTCATCTCTCTTCCTCTGGGCAATCACTGGGAGAAGGGCTCCCATTCAACCCCGCCTGCCAGGCGGTGCTCGCCCCCCGCTCCCAGGCAGCCCACGCTCGCCAGCCCTCATTTTTCACTCGCAGAATGCGAGTTGGCGAGTGGAAAATTTGAGGGCTGCAGTATACATCTTTGATCTATTGAACGTATCTTGATCTTTGGCAGTGTATGAGTCCTGGGGAGCATATGCAGGTTGCTTGGCAAGTTATGCCCAGAAAATAGGGCAAATCAAGATGATAAAGGGATCGGTAATATTGCAGTGACATCTCATACAGTACAGTTACCTTCAGTCCCCACTTGGACCATGTTCCCCATCACCATTTAAACATGACCGCCACATAACGTAAATATTTTCTCCCATTCATGAGGTACCACATCCGTCAATCCAAGCTCATTATGGCTCAAAGATGTAGGCAATGCCATCGTAACATAATATAGAACTTTACAAATCACAGCCAGGGAACCATAAAGGTCAAAATACTTATCAGTCCATCCAAAGGTCGAAGCAGATTTATCAGTTGTATCAAGCAACAAGTAGGTAACCTGGTCGGAATCAGCCCGACTGTTTTTCACCGGTATCCCTGCTGCATCAGATGCTAGTAACGAAATAGAATCCAGGCATCCCCAATAATGGGGCATACTCTAATCTTAAAGAGAGAAAGAAATCCCTTGCTACCCCAGAGGAGAAGCTTATGAATTGCACTGCCAATTACTGCTCTCCTGGCTGCAGTCTAGTTCTTTCCATGACTGAGCATCCTCTGCACCACCCACACTGACCACACTCTAATGCAAAGCAAATGACTGTCAAGAAGGCTGTCCAGCAACCTATGCAAAGGGGTGAATATAGTCAACAGCCTGTAGACTAGGATTGCCACCTAGGGCAAATTAGACAAATGCACAGCCACCATGCCCTGCCATATTTCCAGGAAAGGAGGAGCATGTGGGTCACTCCATGTGACACCGTTGGACCAATCAGTGCTGCCACATTGGGAGTCCATAGCCCTGTGAAAACTATGAGTGTGAAGACCTGCAGCTTACACAAGGCTTTCCTTCACTCCCCACTAAACAGAGCATCAACCGAGAAAATGGAAGGTAAGTATAAGCTGCGGGTAAAGGGCTAAGCTAAAGCGAACCTGTTGCTTTGACCTGTGTAGGCAAAACTCAGGCTCACTTTAAAGTAAAACTAGCCCAAAAAAAAACCTGTATGGATGAACTGTATACATTGCAGGGATTCTTCAAATGTTGTCCTTTCTCAGGCTAAAGAGTTGGAGCCTTCATTATCTCTGGCTAAGCAATGTCAGTATGAAAAGTAACATCATCTCCAACCCTTAGGGCCGGTTCACACAGGGGCGGCACAACTTTGGGGGCGACTCGGCAAGGCGATCTGAAGATGACTTCAGAGGCGACTTGCAAAATGACTTCTGTATAGAAGTCAATGCATGTCGCCCCGAGTAGCCCCCAAAGTCGTACAAGAACCTTTTTCTAAGCCTGATCGACTTGCGTCGCTCCTATTAGAACGGTTCTATTGAACAGAGCGAGACGCGACTTGTCAGGCGGCTGAGTCGCCCCTGTGTGAATGGGCTCTAAGGGAATGCAAGAGTCCTGTAATAGGGATACACTTTCAGATTTGTCTTGTTAAGCCCCATTGACTGAAAGACAAAAATCACTTGAATCCCTCAATCATGCTAAACAGTATGAATGGAGGAACCTACACTGCTTATTGTTGTATTCAGACAGCCGCAAGACCAGCGTGGCTGAACAGTGTCTGACTGAATGCATTTACTGTTTGATCGATAATTTTCAGGTTAAAGCCTGTATACATTTTTTTTTAATACTGTAGCTGCTAACTTTTAATATAAGGACACTTACCTGTCCAGGGAGCCCCAAGCCAATCCATCCATCCATCGGCTTCACATGCAGGCGCCGGTGATCTGCCAAGCTTGTTCCGCCTAACGGTATGGTTCCAAGCTTGACTGCGCAGGCGCAATCCGAGGCGACGGAAATCTCTGAGCTTAAACAGCTGTTCGGCAGCGCCTGCGCAGTCAAGGGGGGGAAGCATACCGATAGGAAGCGCTCGCTCCCGATGCTTCATTACACACGCCACTTTCCTCTTCATACAGCAAGGGGCGGCTCAGATGTGATAATGAGCAGTGCGATTTGTTTGTTTATCCACGACGCTCTATCCAGCAAGGGGCTGGAGTGTGTATAAACAAACAAATCGCACTGCACAATATGACATCTGTATGAAGAGGAAAGCGGCGTGTGTAATGAAGCATCGGGGGCCAGCGCGTCCACAGTTGCCGAGACTATGGTTCCTCCTATCGCTCTGGTTCCCTCTTTACTGCGCAGGCGCAAGCCAAGCCGACGGAAATCTCCGAGCTTCAACAGCTGTTCGGCTGCGCCTGCGCAGTTGAGCTTGGAACCATACAGATAGGGGAACCAGAACGACAAGTCATCGGCATTGCAAGTAAGGGAAACCAGCAGTGAAGCCTTCAGGCTTCATAGCCGGTTTCCTACTGCACATGGGCGAGTTGCACTGCACTTTGTGAGTGGTCTCGCTATCTTCTGGGACACACACAGGTCCCAGAAGGCAGCAGGGGGGGAGGAGGAGGGCCCAAAACAATCACAGAAGTGACTTACCTTGCCGCGGTGAGGTAGGGTGGAAGTCCAGTTAAAAAATATCCAAAAACGATTGGGGATTGGGTGCTGTGTTGTTTAAGACCTAGTTAGTTTTCAGCCTAGAACTACGCTTTAAATATATCAAACTAGGCACCGCCGATAAGGCCACTCACAGTTCAAATTTTGGCAGAATCAACAGTTATTGGCTGAAATTTGATTTATGTATGCCTTAGAAAGTATCTCACCAAAAGTAAAAAATGCCTCTTCACTCCCTGGTACTTTTGGGAATAGGGCACAAGTGGATCGTCAGGTGAGAGAAGCTGGGGGGTGGGGGTATTCTGCCATAAGCAAAGTCTGAATTCTAGTTAAACTTGTTGCAAAACATATTGTAGTCTGATAAATGTATGTGATTAATACTTGTAATGATAGTATTCAGTGTATTCATTTCTTTTTTTTATTTCACATGCATTTATTTATATTTTTCTCTACATTTGTCAGTCAAGCTGTCCATCATACGTGACAGGGGATACAATATTTTTTCACAATAGTGGTACTTTAATGTGATTTGATTTAATTTTAATTCATTAAATTACTGCATTTTATAGTATGGAGAATATAAACTACATCTCTATCTCCCAACCTCCCACTCTTTAGATCTATCAAAAAAGAAAAAAAATGCAAAATCAAGTTTGTAACATAGAAGGGTTTTTTCAACGCAAGGTTGCAGGGGCTAAAAACATAAATCTCGCAGATAGGTGTGTAGCACCCTGGGGTTTAGTCAGAGAGCTCTTAACCAAATTCCTTGTCAGGAGTAGCCACTGCAGTTTGTTGTTAGAGATCCGTTGATTTTCTCCCTAAGTTTGGCCTTGTTGTGCTTTTCTCTTCTGCCACTAGGTGGCTGGGCACTTGGTGGCACAAGGTATAAGAAGGACATGTTATGGGTATATGGGGTGTCTCAGCCGAAGGGCAGGGGTTTTCTTGGATACCTTGGCCAACTGGGAGAACCTATATATTTGGGTGGAGTCAGGTTATCTATGTTCTGTGCCACCCGGACTGCTGTCTGGGTGGACGCGTGTCATACTGGCGTGTGAGGGCCTATCCAGAAGTAGGAAAGCAGCGCAGGGTTGGGGCTGCGGCTTGCAGTCCAACCAAAAGTGAAGGTTCTGCCGGATGGAGAACTTGTCTTGGTCGGAGGTAGAAGGGAAGCTGTCGCCACTAAGGGACCAACCACCTTTACCAGGGACCACAGTGGGTAACTGAAGTACCGGAGCAACATTCTCACTGAATGGGCATGGTGGAGAATTGGGAAATTTCAGGCGGTGATCAAGTCAGGGACCCAACCAGCAAATGTGATGCTTGCAGAGCAGCTTTGTGTGTCAAGCCAGGGACCGAGATGGTAAGCAGGGGCGAAGCTTGAAAAGTATCTGGAGTGCCATCCTAGGGACCCAGCAGTGAAGCATAAGTGATGCTTGAGGGAGATACCCCCGCAAAAGCCTTGAGGAGCTCATGGGATTCAGAGTCAGTGAATCAGAGAGTCCAGTGAGAGACTAGGAGCTCAAAGGGCTGAAGAACTACAAGCAGACGTTGTAGTGAATCTGAGAGAACTGTTGAACTTTGTGTTAAGTACTGTTGCCATAGGAGACAGCAATCCTGCACGTGCAGAAGTGGCACCTTGCTGGGGCCTTTCCCTGTATGGCTGTCCTCCTATTGACGTCTTGGAGCCTGTCAATTGAAATTGCAACTACTTAAGGGTGTCCTGGCCCTAACCGTCTTTCCCTTCAAAATATAAAAAGGACTGTTAAAAGAAATACAACCTCTTTTGCATCCAAGAAGTATCTGGCGCCCAATAACTTTCACCATCTTTGCACCCACTATGCCTCACAACCCACTACATATTGAAGGATGTCAGCTGTCTTTGGCCCTGAAGGTACTCATTAGGCAGGAAGAGGTTAGAGACTTTGCTTCAGGTGACTGCAAGTAACTTTCTAAGTACCAAACCCCAGTACAATAATCTTTCCATCAGATATTGTATAGTCATTATTGACAGTATTCAGTGGGTCTGGACCTGCAAAATAATGTGTATTGGTTGTGTGTAGAGGAGCTAAATTAATGTTCCCATCATATTTTTTACATTCAACCAATGTAGGGACCAAATAATTTCCCTTTGGGATTAAAGTATTCTGAATCTGAAAAAAGAAGACAAAAGACACACAGAAAGTACTGTAAATCTGGTGGGCTGAAAATCTGGGCCTAGCATTCTCTGGGTTTGAGCCCTGGCATTTGTTACGCTACTCTCGGAATCCCAATCAGGACTTCCAGAGCTCCTACTTTTAAAAATCCCTACTAGGACTTTCAGAACCATTGGAACTGAGACTTTCAATGGTACTTAATAAACCCTTCTAGGATACCCTTCCAATGGTACTCACAGAATCCTTCCCAGATCTTTCAATGGTATTCGCAAAGTTCCTGCCAGGACTTCCAGAGTTCCCAGTAACACCAAACCAGAGAGGTATTTAAGCTGTAGTGGTTGGTGCTGTGTTTATTTGCCAGCTACTAGAGAGCTAAAAAACTATATTGCTTGCCTGCTTGTTGACTTGACTACACTCTCCATTGCTGCTTGCCTAGACCTCTTTCCGGACCCAACTACTCTATTACCTGCAATCTGCTTCTACCCCTACCTAGACCTAACTACTCTCTCGTCTGCAGCCCTGTAAACAGTCTCTGCACCATAGCCTCTCAGTTCCAGACACCCCCTGGGGGGGGGTCAATCGTGAACCTGGTCCATTAGAGTTCTGAGCCCATCTCCACCAGCAGGATCTTTGGTGAAGGCCAACTGTCACTTAGATTCCATGCTTCAGGTGAGCCCACGTTATGTTTAACAGCAGCTTATTGTGAGGGAGGTTTCACAGGACAAAATAATAGAACAAGAAGTTGCAGTTTCAAGGGGGTTAAACCACTGGCGGTGAAGGTTAATGGTTTGCTGACTACTCTGGTCCAGTGCTCCACATTTTAAGCCTAGAATGATTTTTACATTACCTTGGAAAATATCTATAGCCAGTACTTCAATTGGAGTTCCACCCAACTTTAGAACTTGTTCTTAACCTCCCTGGCGGTATGATTCTGTCAGATTTTAAGTGCTGAAAGCGGTACCATTATTCTGCATGCATTTGGCGTTTTATATTGTAGGCCTGTAATTCTTAGGAATAACTCACTTAAATCTGTCCAAACCAGAGTCTAATAGACATCCCGGGTAGGATAAAGTTCAAAAAACAAAATCATAAAATTCTAATATAATAAATAACTATAAAATAATTATAACAAATAATAATATAATAATAATAAAAGTGTTTTTCAGTGTTTGATGACGAATTTCCCCACAAATCACTATCGCTCAATTCTAAAAAGTGATTCTAATTTATTATCGCTGTTTTATAGCTGGTCTAAAACCACTTTTGACATAAAGGGACACTTTTTGGTTGCTATGGACAATCTCCAAATTCCAGGCAGAAAGAACAGTTTTTATAATATAAAAGTGCGTACTGGACAGACCACTAGGGACAATGGGGGTGCGTAATTATTTGATACAGTACTGTAATCTGTAAGATTACAGTATACTTTATGTGTATTGTGTGTTTCACTTTTTGAATTTGGCGCCGAACTCCGCCCCCGTGCGCCGCAACATCGCAGGGAACGGAGCTCGGCGGCACGCGGCAGTGTGGATCGAGCGAGATGACGGCTCGCACACACATCGGGGACACATCGCAGGATCCAGGGAACAAGGTAAGTAACTTCCCCTGTATCCTGCGATGCGATCCCGAGTCTGGCTCGGGGTTACCGCTTTAGGTACTGAAATCTTACCCCAAGCCAGACTCAGGAATACCGCTAGGCGGGTTAAAGGAAAGACCACCCCTCGTTTTTGGATATTCTTTTTTTTCACTTACCCTAGTAGTTGAACAGTGAACTTCCGTCCCAGCCTTGCCGCTGCGAGGTATCATGTCCTCTTCTGGCTCTGCCCCTCCTCCTTCCCTCACTGCCTTCTGGGACCTGTGTGTGTCCCAGAAGACAATAGGGCCATTCAGAAAGCACCGCGCGACTCGCTCACGCGCAGTAGGAAACCGGCTGTGAAGCCTGAAGGCTCCACTGCCGGTTTTCCTTAGCTACTATGGTGGAACCTGCACCAGATATGATCGACGGATTGGCCTTGGGGGAGGCTGACATCACGGGCTCCCTGGACAGGTAAGTGTCCTTATTAAAAGTCAGCAGCTACAGTGTTGGATGCTGCTGACTTTTAAAAAAAAAAAAATTCAGGGTGGAACTCCACTTTAAGGCTGACACCTTTCCTTGGCCTCTTTGGCCTTGCAAAAATGTGGACGGGACCACACAGCCCCAGAGGTGTGGGTCGTGGCTGATATTTCCTTAGCCACCTGTAAAATTTAACATTACAGTAAAAAGGATGGCAAGTAAGGGTTCCTAAGCCACCGATTGGTGGTGTACTGGTTTTTGCACCTGGCCTCTACATCACTACAGAACACAATAGTGACAAAGGGGCCAGTGGAAGAACACAGTACACCGTAGAGAACCAGGCATCCAACACTGTCAGATGCTAAAGAGTACTCTGCAACCTTAGCTCCTAAAAAGAATAAGAATTGGTGATATGGGTGACAAGATAAAGCTTATATTAGATTTTATTAATTGGGTTTAAATCTATTTTAATAGCATTATGTAAACTAGAGTTGCCATAATAGTATCCAACGTAAGATACTGTATTCATTGATGTGTTTTGCTTGAGGTTTAGGGTTAGTTAGATGTTGGGTTAAACATTATGTTGAAATTAAAGTGCAAGTAAACCCCCCTATCGTTTTCAGCCAAGGAAGCTGCCATCTTTGCCACTGTTTAATCTTCAACTGCCATGATGCTGCACATATGATCAGTTATGACACCAGCCATTGGATAGTTTGACAGTTTGGTTGAGAGCACAACCAATGGGAGTGTTGCATTTCCGGCACGTGCCGGAAATTAAACTGTTTTATGGATGGGTTTACTTCCGCTTTAAGGGTTGATAAGTAATACATGTCATGTATAATAAATAAAATAGAAAGCAAAAAAACAAACATAATGAACTTTCCTACCTTCCTCCAATACCGCATAAAGTTTTCTCCAAGACAACAAGGGCTCTTTAAATTAGTTGCAACGATGCTAAAAATTCTTATAAATGATGTAAGTGCGTCTGAAGCTCTGTAATTGTTTTTTTCTATATTCTTTCTTGTACTGTTTTATGGTTTGGGCCCCCACGGGGGAACTATGTGTCTGTTCTGCAGATCTTGCAGCTTTTTTCAGCACTTTGTTTTTGCTGTGATAAAACAGCAAATTCGCTAACTTCCCGTGGAGAGGCTGGGCTGCTGGTCCCTCAGAAGGGTCGCTTGTTGGATGTCATGAGGAACAGCTGGAATCTTGAAGTGGCAAAGAATTTCCAGCCGAGATTGTGCCCTTCTGGCGGCCAGCTCATAAATCATGTCACCTAAATGGGTATATTAGCCACCGGTGCTTACATTAATAGCTGTCCTCCTGGATAGAAGCAGTCTAACCTTGCTTCTGCTCTTCCCTCCAGAGCCTCATGTGCAAAGTCAGTGTGGAGATCTCATTAACAGTGCAAATCTGTACAATCAGTTGTGAAGTTATAAGAACCAATTTTGCAAGGATGGACTGGAGTAGAAAGAACACACTGTATATGAGACTAAATGCCTATAGTATAAATGACCAATTTCACTTCCAAAATGAAAAAAATACATGTAAAACATGCACTTATTTATTTCATTAATATATTCATTCAGTGGCCAGAAATAAAGAAACACCATGAAACTACTTCTGGCCCTGATAAAAGCTGTCACATTTCATAGTAGTGACTTCTGGGTCCTACTCATTGGTGTGCGCAGCCTATTGCATTAGGGCGTGCACCCCAAAGCAAAAACACACGTGTGTGTATATCAGTAGAGCAGTGGACGGTGTCAGTAGAGCAGAGATTGGTGTCAGTAGTTTATATTTTTACAATTTTTTTATTATTTGTTTACAATTCTGTTTTTGTAATTATTTTTTAGTTTCCATAACATTTTATTAAGGATATTCAAGGTATGTATACAGAGACGGGTGAGTGTACAATACCAGAATTTACATGGGCCCAGCGGCCTGAAGGTATACATGCAAACCAATGGAAAAATGGTTGAAAGAAGAGAAACTATCTTACAAGAAATCCTGAAAGTTTTTGCAACATGCCAGAAAAGTTTAGGAATAATAGAGGGAGTGCCCCAGTGATGGTGTGGGCAAAAAAAAAAAAAAAAACTGGATAAATGAGAAAGGAGTACAGAAAATGTATAAAATATATATAAATGTTATTCCATATAAAAAAATATACACATGAACATTTAAAACATTAAATGGAACAAAAATTAAAATGTAGCGGGTATGTACTATTTAGGGGCAGCATCTGGGTGGTAGTATGACCCAGATGCACTAATTGGTAGAGTAGGGCTGTGTTCTATTCGTGTGAGGACATCAGTGGTGTTCAGTTCCCTGCGGCTAAGTAGGTGGCGCTGTCGCTTTGGGACGGGGTTGAACCATCACTGCAGTGCTGTACCCTTTGTGACCTCTCGCAGCAGCTGTACGACAGGGCGGGGAACCCGCTGTGCTTGCTGGGAGAGGGTATAAAGGGGGCGGACATCTTCACCACGAGGTCCGAGTCCCAGGCACCTTTAGCCTGAGGGCTGCTGTCCGTGATCAGTGTCCAGGCGCCCTTGGCCTATACACGTGGAGTTCGTGTTCCATCCCAGACACCTTCAGTCTGGGGTGTGGTACTCAACCGGAGGCCTGGGGCCCAGTACCTTCCACTGGGTCCCGCGAGGGAGGGATCGTCCTAAGGTGCCCCGGGTGTCGGGCATCTGAATCCAGGGCGTAAGGGACCAGAGAGGGGATCCTCCCGAAGAGCTGGTACAGCATATTGCCAGTGTCGGGTGGACCTCTGGAGACCGTCCGGATGGATATCTTTCCCGAACAGGGGCCAATTCATCAGGGAAGGTAGTTCATGTTCTATGGCCGGTGGCAGCGGTCCATCTAATCTACTCAGGTTGGTGGCAGAGACCTGCTCTCAGGCCTGTGGCAGGGGCCTCAACAGTTCACCTGGTCGGTGGCAGCGACCAATCTCACGGTCGGTGGCAGAGACTGTGCGCCAGGCCTATTTGCACTAGAAGGAATAGGAGAGTTCACTGTGCCTGGACCTACTCGTATCCACACTCTGTCTGTTTATTCAAAAGTTCAACTGATGCTGTTCACTTGTAAAGAAGAATAAAGGAGTGTTGGACTTTTTTTATGGTGTGGGACTCTATTACTGACATTCAAACTTCCACGGGAGAAGCAGGGGCTCCATCCAGAACACAGGCCCGAAGGTAAAACAAGTGTTGGCTTTCACCTCTGCACATTAGAGGACATAGGCCGTAGTGAACCTCATCCTCCTCCCGCATACCCCTAGACAAGCCAGCCGTTTTATTAACAAGGGGACGGGGGGGGGGGGGTGAGGCAGCTACAAAAATATAAATACACAGCTGCTACTTGTTGCAACACACAATAAACTTCTAGACATGAAGTCGAGTAAGGATTGTGGTCACAGCAAAACCCGACATGTTGCAAACCAAAACCGTAAGGCCTCGTACACACGACCGATTTTCTCGTCGTAAAAAACACGTCGTTTTTTTCGACGAGATTCTTGTTAAGCTTGTCGATTTTCTCGTCAAGCTTTCTATGCGTACACACTGTCATTTCCCAATTTCCTCGTGGTTCTCTGCGCTCACGTCCAGCACGTACGACGGCACTATAAAGGGGAAGATCTTTTTTCTTGGCGCCACCCCTTGGGCTGCTTTTGCTGATCTCGTGTTACCGCGTGTGAAGTAAAAGTTTGGGAAGAGACGATTCGCGCTTTTCAGTCTTCGTACTTTTCAGATCGTTTTCTGCCGTTCAGTTTGTGCTTGTGGGTTCGTATCTTGACTTTCAGGGCGTCTAGGCAGGTCGTATCTGTTTTACAGTGCGTTCTTGCCTGTTCGTTTCTGAATTTCAGTTCGTTATTCATAGGCCTTGCTGTTCTAAAGTGCGTTCTGTTCTGTACGTTCTGATTAGACGACCGTTTCCTAGCCATGTCGCCTGGACGTTCTCGTCGTCGAGTTCGTGCTGTGCGTGTGCTTGGTGTTGGTCTGCTTGTTTTGGACCAAGACCAGTCCATGAATGGTGTGAGGAGGAGTTCATGGACCAAGAATTGGTTGCTCCAGCGGGACCAATTCTGCCACATGCCTCTGCTGCGGGAGATCGTCGAGAATAATCCTGAGGACTACAGGAATTTTCTGAGGATGTCTGACCCCGTTTTTCAGGAACTGTTGGCTTTGGTGTCCCCCTATATTACCAGGAAGGACACCGTTATGCGGGAAGCCATCAGTGCTGAGCAGAGGCTCATCGCCACGTTGCGTTACCTGGCGACAGGGAGAAGTCTTCAGGACTTGAAGTTCACCACAGGCATCTCCCCCCAGGCTCTGGGCCTCATAATCCCAGACACCTGTTCTGCTATTATACAAGTCCTGCAGGAGGACTATATTAGGGTAAGTTTTCTCCCTTCACATCACATTTTATGTATTACATGTATGCTAATGTATTGTATTTCTTTCATCCTTTCCTAATTACCATGATTGTAATATGCTGAGAATGTCCCCTTTGTCCCCATGCATGCTGGAAGTTTTTAAATGCCCCTTTTTTATCCTCCCTAAATATTTCCCCTCACTAACTTTTCCAGCAGGGGCGCCTGTTGCTCCAAATGTTGGGGGGTTACAACCCCAATTTCTGAAATAAACTTCCTCCTTTTTTGCTCTGTTGCCTAATAAACGCCCCCAGTTGTCCCCTCCAATGCAGCCATTTAGTCCCCTCTATTGCAGCCAGTTTCCCCCCAGCCCTGCACTTACCTTCTTGTGGTCAGCGCCATCCTTCTTCTGTCCTTGATGTCTTCTCCTTCCCTTCATGTTGCATCAGCCAATCATGTTACCATTAAACAGACTTGGTGAACATGATTGCCAGAGCTGCCTGTCAGTGTTTACACAAGGAATGCCCCCTCCTTGCGTCCCCGATTTTTCTTTGAGGAAGCCAATTACATCCCTCAGGTTGTAATTTGCAAGACTTTTTTAATACCTGTTTCTGCTCTGCAATTTTAACCCCCTAAATGACGCAATTAATCATATGTCGGTCGCTTTACAAGAGGCCATCCACCTGAATAGTGTGCGGCATAGACAATACATAGGTTCATGCAACGCATGAACCTATGTATTGTTCTGAGTGATGGGCACAGGAGAGAGGGGACAGTGCTCCAGCGCCCACTCTGGACGCACCGCCACTGCAATGCTATCCTGTGGCCAAACACATCTCCCCCCCCAAAATAATTTAGTAATGGCCCATCAGAGGGGGTGATGAATATGATAAATGAGCCTTCCATTATACTTTTTTTACACACCTTAATAAACGTATAATTAGATTGATGTTGGTCTCTAATTTTTTGGTCTTGAATTTGCTTGTAATGTATGCCTTTGTTTTTCTAATATTATTTCATCTTGTTTCACTCCACAGCTTCCTTCAACGCCACAGGAATGGCAGACTGTGGCATCGGAGTTTGCCACGCGGTGGGACTTCCCCAACTGCGGTGGTGCCATAGACGGGAAGCACGTCCGCATCGTGCCGCCACCCCGTTCTGGATCCTACTACTACAACTACAAGGGGTTTCATAGCATTGTGCTGATGGCGGTGGTGTCAGCACGATATGAATTCCTCTATGTTGATGTAGGGAAGAATGGCCGGATGTCCGATGGGGGATCCTTCATCCAGACGGAGTTTGCCCTCCGTCTCCAGAGTGACGACCTTGCATTGCCACCGGATGCAGGGAATATTGAAGGACTCCCCTTTGTTTTCTTGGCTGATGAAGCCTTCGGACTCGGACGGCATCTTATGAGGCCATTTCCACAGAGGACCCTGACCCCAGAGAAGAGTGTGTTCAATTACCGGCTGGCCAGGGCCCGAAGAGTCGTTGAAAATGCCTTCGGCATAATGGCCAGCCGGTTCCGCCTTTTTATGACTTCCATCCACTTGGCGGACTACAAAATAAACTATGTAGTGTTATGCTGCTGTGTGCTACACAATTTTCTTTGCCGCAAAGCGAATTCATATATGGCCTCAGTTTTGCCAGAGGCTGGACTTTCCCCTGCAAATCCCCTTCCGGGCCTGGAATCTGCCCGTCTTGGCTTGCCCCCCCAAAATGCCCGTGTGGTTCGGGACAAATACATGGAGTATTTCACGGGTAGGGGGGCAATTCCTATGCCAGCCTATGTCTAAGTATCCCAATAAAAATCTTGTTTAAACCTTTAATTATTTGTTCTTTCCTGTCTCCTAGTTTGTCTTTGTGCATTTGTAGTGGCAAGTGTATTTTACTTTAGTAAATAACAACCAATTTCACTATGTTACCTTACAAAAGAACCAAATAAGCTTAGAGTGTATTATAAAAAGAAGCTACACGTTGTTTGTGGTCAAATATTTTACTCTCTGCACATTTTTTTTTGTTTTACTTTGGGGTTGGCCTGACCACAACCCGTCAAATTTTGGCTTATGAAAATACAAAAATACCACTTGCATTTCTAAAATGACAACATTGGATACCTCTGAGCAATCTGAGACATTCAGTTACACAAACTATGTCTCTATGTGCCCGTCCTAATATGGGGTCCTGCCACCCCTTGCCCAGCCAAAAATTCAATATGCACACATTTTTACTTTTTTGCAAATAGGAAGTTTACAATCCTGATCCCTATTGTCAACATGTGCTATCTGCCATCAGGGGTGATCAATGGATGTGTTTTGGGGGTGCATCCCCTTCCTCAGTTCACCGACTTTTGATACGAGGAAGGGGTTGCACCCACAAAAGACGTACATGGATATCCCCTGATGGCAGATAGCACATGTTCACACACTGTGTGCATATTCAATTTTTGGCTGCTTTGTTACTCAAAAAATTAGTAAAAATATAAAAACAAACATGTAAAAACAAATGTGTTTGGATGGCTTATTGAATTCTCCCCAAAACATCGAGAATGTCTTTAAATGTTTGTTCCATCACATGGATTCTTTGTTTAATTAGGTCCAGTTCCGTGCTACATTCCATCACTTGCTGGATGAGGCGGAGGGCACTGTCAGCAGAGAACGGTGTGCTATCCTTCACAACATTTCCATCCCCTAAAAACCATTAAAAAAAATTAATAAAACTCTGCAGGCCTACCTCGCTTACCTTAAGCTGTGGTGTCAGATACTGACCTGTTGTGGTGACCAGATCCACAACGTCATCCACCTCTCCTTCCTGCACTTCTCCTTCCTCCACCTCAACTTCCTGCACATCTTTCGGTTGTGGATCTTTGGGAGTTTGGGGTTGCTTGGAAGTTGTGGGGTGCATGTGCTCCCTGGAGTGTCCTCCTCCCAGTCTTCTCTCCCCTATGAGAATAAAACCAAAGGTCTATTTATCACACTGTAAAAATCTCATTTTTAAACTTAAAACAGGCTAAATTGTTTGGAAGTGGGGTACAAGTGTGTGTTTGTGCGGAATTTAAAGAAAAATGCATTCTTTATGACCCCAAATATGTTTATTATTCACATTTGGATGTAATTTTTTGGACATGGAGGCACCACAAATAAACTCTGATGCACCTGTGTGGGACACCCAAAAAAGGCGGGTCTGGTGGCCCACACTATAGTGCTCCAAAGTACAGATGTGGAAGCAGCTGCTGAGTGTCCTCTCCTTTACACTGATTAAAGTTTGCATTTCATTCTCCTTACAAACACATCATCTAGACTTAAAAATTATCCACAATACTTGATCAAAAATGGCAGATGTCTAATTACTTTTGGGGGTCTTAAATAAGCCAAAACCACGGATAGTGGCCGAACGAAGTGTCGGTAACGTAACGAACGATTACTGTGCCCAACCTAGTTCAAAATAATACATTTTGGAAGGGAGTCCAATATGCTTTAAAAAAAAAAAAAGTCAGTTTCTAAAAAGATTAATAGCAGAAAGGTCGTCATTTTACTTACTTTTAGCGAGCATCCTCTTTATGCTCCTCAACTGGTCTGGCTCCCTCAGTTTGAGGTCTGACCACCTCTTTCTGAGCTGCTCATTTGAGCGTTTCACCCCGAACTTCGCCCTCAGACTCTTCACAACTTTAGTGAGGATTTTGGCCTTCCTTCTATTTGGTTTGCTATACGGCCCATGCTTGGCATCATAATCAGCCTTGACCAAGATGTCCACCATCTCCGCCATCTCCGCCAAAGACATATTCGATGCCTTGAATCTCCTCCTTGATCGTGACGTGTCCTCGGTCTCCGGGCTTGTCTCCTCGCTAGTTGCGGAATTATCAGACACCTGCTGTAACTCCGCCATATCTGTCTGCGCGCCGAAAGAGAAGGGGCGGGGAAAAGATGTTAGTTAGAACGTCATGGGCGGGCGACGTGTGCGGAGCGACGTGTTCGAATTTGGACGCATGCGTGGTGTGTATATAGCAAACACACATGTGACTATAGTACGTTCGGTGTGCGGAGAGAGGAGTTCAAGTGACGGACGTGCGAACGAAGGTATGTGATTTTGTGAGACTTGTTAAAATTGTTGGCCTATACTGTCTTGAGATTGTTGGAGGATATATATGGTGACTAGGATGTGAAGGAGGTTAGACTGTTTGCCTCACATTATTTAAATATAATTTATTTTACTTGCAGATACAATATGAATGTATTTATTAGCGACAAAGAGTTCCTGGCGGAATTTATTGACCGGGTAAGGGAGCTGCCGGCTCTGTGGGAGACCAAAAACCCCATCCATAAAAAAAAAGGGGTGAGAAAAGCAGCGCTGGAGAAGCTGCTCCCATTTGTGCATACCAAGGTGCCCACAGCCACAGCAAAACAAGTGGACACTAAAATTGGGAGCTTGAGAGGTACCTACAGGACTGAACGCTCTAAGGTGCTGGCTTCTCAGAGGTCAGGAGCAGCAGCAGATGATGTTTATGTCCCGGTTTTGTGGTACTACAGCAGGATGTCCTTCCTGGATGACCACATTGAGCCAAGGCCATCACTCTCCACTCTTCCCCCCAGACTTCCCTGCAGCCAACCTGAGCCTTCTCTGGAGCAAGAGGAGGCAGCCATCCTGGATGATCCTGATTTGGCCATCTGGAGCCAGGTATAGTATTAACTGAAAATGTAGTGGGATAAAATTAATGTTTCCCAAATATGTCAGGATGAGAAACATACATTATTTTGTATTCAACAAGTGAAATCATGATCTGTAGACATTATTCTGCACTTAATTGTGTGGTAAATAGTCAAGCTGATGTAGTGGTAAATTTAAAGCAAGGATTTATGCATTTACATTCTAATTGCTTCCATCAGGATTACAAAGTTTGATGCAAAGATTAAACCAACATATTAAACTATGTTTCTTTTTCATACACAGGATGAAATCAGCCAGGAGGAGGGTCTGGAAACTGTCAGGCAGGAGGAGGAAGGGCCCAGTGGCAGCCAGGAGGTGGCAGGGCCCAGTGGCAGCCAGGAGGTGGCAGGGCCCAGTGGCAGCCAGGAGGTGGCAGGGCCCAGTGGCAGACAGGAGGTGGCAGGGCCCAGTGGCAGCCAGGAGGTGGCAGGGCCCAGTGGCAGACAGGAGGTGGCAGGGCAAAGGAGAAGCACCAGATCCCAGGTGCCTCCCATCAGGCTTCACAAAAGAGGCAGGAGGGACAGGACCACCAGTGAGGCAGCAATGGCCCTTATTAAAGAGGCCCATGCCACCCTCAAGGAGCCCACATCCCCTGAAGAGGCCATTGCCGGCCTAGTGGAGGCTAAGTTCAAGGTGATGAGCATGGAGCAACGCCTCCTATGCGAACCCCTGCTCATCACCTTGCTCAACAAGGGGGTGATGGAGCAAATTACCCCCAATACCGCCATATGTGAGGTGGCCCAACTGACCCAACCTCAACCTCCACCTTCCTCTTCTGCCCCACCCCCTTCTGCTACCCCTCCACCTTCTGCCCCACCCCCTTCTGCTACACCTCCACCTTCTTCTTCTGCCCCACCCCCTTCTGCTACACCTCCACCTTCTGCCCCACCCCCTTCTGCTACACCTCCACCTTCTGCCCCACCCCCTTCTGCTACACCTCCACCTTCTTCTTCTGCCCCACCCCCTTCTGCTACACCTCCACCTCCTCCTCCTGACAGGAGTACCCCTCCAGTGGGCCAGCCTCCAGCTAAACGAAGAAGGAAGGCTTCAGTAAAGGCTGCAGGGAAGGTTGCCAGGAAGAAGAGGAAGTGATGGCCTTGCTTCATTGTGGTCGCACTGGTCGGACAGAAGGCAGCCTGTTGTAGTACCACACACTTGGGACATATATCTCACCTGCTGCTGTTCCTGACCTCTGGGAGGCCAGCATCAGATTGTGTTCTGAAATGTGGGCCTTCTCAAGCTCCCAATTTTAGTGTCCACACAGGGTTGCTGTGTGCTCTGGGGTCCCTGGGATGCACAAATGGCAGCAGCTTCTCCAGCGCTGCCTTCTCTTTATTTAATTTATAAACATGAATAAATGTGTTTTTTGTTTTTTGTTTAAGTTCATACTTGACTATGTGTATTTTTAAATAAAAAAAAACAAGCTTTGGAGTAAGCAGATACATTTGACTGACAATAAAAGGCACAGATATCACCCCCCCAAAAGAATAACTAAATCTGATTAGCTCAAAAACATGGTGTGAAATTTTAAAAATATAGATTAGAAAATTAAATGGGAGATCGCTATCAAAACATTGAGAAATTATAATTAACATAATTTTGAAAAATCTAACCATTTAAATTATTCCTAAAAACTTGCACGATATAATACACATAAATCTTATAAAGAGCAGCATGAAAAAGGTTAAAAATAAGGCATAACTCTGTGTGAATATCAGCAGCAAAAGAAGGTCTCTCGTTTTGATTAATGTAACATTCTAACGAAGAATTCAATGCAGAACATTTAAACGATGAAATATTTATGAGCGTGACGAATGTGCTCTCTCCATTATGAAGGCTTGTTTTACCAGAAGATGCGCTCCCGTCTCATAGTTGCTTGTGAGCATGCGCGCTTTTGGAAGAGTCGTAAAAGCATACACACGAACCATTTTCTCGTCACAAAACAGGCCGACGAGAAACACGACGAGGAAATCTGGACTCCTGACGAGAAAATAGAGAGCAGGTTCTCTATTTTCTCGTCGAGATTCTCGTCAAGTTTCTCGTCGTAAAACCATACACACAAACGTTTTTCTAGACAAAAAAACTCTCGCGGCACTTTTCTTGACTGTTTACGACGAGAAAATCGGTAGTGTGTACGAGGCCTGACAGTTGTTTAACGTTTAATACAAATATAACGACAAAAAGTTGTATAACAACCTTATTTCCACTTATTTCCACTTAAGGCAATACAGCGGAATAGTATAGGTTATATGGTGAGTATTAAACTTTGTAACTCGTAGGTGTAATTATTTTTTTACATTATTATTTTTTATTATTTCTTTACAATTTCTTTAGGAGCCCCATTGAGTGGCTTGGTGAAATATCAAGAGCCTAAACAGAGAGAAAGGGACTGAGAACAGAGCTTTCTCTGCAACCTCAGCTGCACTGGACAGTGAGCGAATGGGAAGTGCTCTTTGCTTTCCTGTTCATTCACAAACTGAAGCATAGTAAACACAGGTTAAGCATTTATAATGTTAACACTGTTCTTATTTAGTGTAATCAGGTATTGGTTCTTTCACTATCATCTTGTAGAATATATGCAAAATCCAGGAATCAAGATAGGGAAAGGGATATCACCGCTCTAGGTAGGTCAAACGAAGGTGAAAACCTCTCCTCCAGTTTAGAAGCCCAGGTGCTGGCAATGCATGTAGCAATGAAACAGGAAGAAGTTCTGGACAGCCGCACTCCAAAAAAGTTTTTGCCTTTTATTCAAAAAATTAAATCAAAAATACATGCCACAGCAGAACGGACAGAAAAGCTGACGCGTTTCACACTAACAAACAGTGCTTAGTCATAGCTAATAATCACAGAAATGAACTTTGTATGCAAATTCTCTGGTCACATGGTCTACAATGAAAAAGTATTTCATTTCTGTGATTATTAGCTATGACTAAGCACTGTTTGTTAGTGTGAAAGCACAATATTACACATACAAATAAAAGTAACCCCATAAGCCCAGCTGAGTTGTGTGAGGACAAAGAGAAACATAGGGAAGACCCCTCTTAGTAGCCAAACCTGTAGGGCCAGGGGCATCTTCCACAAGGACTTAAAAATGGGTATTGAGGGGAGTTGACCCCTTCTCTGTCTGATTATCACCCTCGATTAGAGATAAGCCAACAGGTTTGCAGCCTAACAAACTTCCAACAGCTTAGTGACTGTAAAGCCTAGTACACGCGATCGCATTTTCCAACGGGAATTGTGTGATGACAGGCTGTTGGCGGAAAATCCAACCGTTTGTATGCTCCATTGAATAAATGTTGGATGGCAGGCTTTAAAATGTTCCGCGAACAACGGTCTGTTGTCAGATTTTCCGAGCGTGTGTACACAAGTCTGCCGGACAAAAATTTAAAGTACAAACACGCATGCTCAGAAGCAATGCTCACCAAACACAACATTAGCAGAAGGTGCCCAAAGAGTGGCACTAAAGAGCTGAAAAACGACGTAGTACCTAACTACGTGGTACGTAACTATGTTCATGTTTGTTGGCCGACAATTGTGTGCCGTTTGTATGCAAGACAAGTTTTTGGCCAACGCCCTTCGGACAAAAGGAAGAGGCTTTGTCTGCGGAAAATCCGATCGTGTGTACGAGGCTTTACACTGAACAGACCAATCAAAATTTTCCATTCCACTCAAATGTTGCTTTTGGCAGATTTCACAAATCACAAACTCTAGCAACCATGAGTCACGATTTATGGCGTATTCAGTGGATGGGATAAACTGGCACCTATTCAAGCAGATCAATGAATCACAGTTCACCTGCACTGCTACCTGCTCACATTTGTCGGCAAGTTGGCAGATTGTCAGTTGGTTCCTTCATCTCTGCTAGTGATGCTCCAATTGCTCAGATCATTAATAAAGCTGGTAAGCTTAAAATTGCATTTCTCTGGAATGGGTGAAGGAAAGGACATTGGGAGAGTGAACAGCATTGCCTGTTTTCTGAGTGTCTGTTTAACGGAATGAAAGTAATAGTAGAGTCCTTGCAGGAGGCTGGAGCGCTCCCATTAATCCCCAGCCCTGAAGAGAAAGCTGCCGTTTGCTCCACTGGACATTCCAGGTAATGAGACTCCACTGAGGCTTCTCCCAAACCTATCATTTGTGGCTGTGTGAGAGACATGGATATTCTCATTCAGCTCCATCGGGTGATAAGAACAGAACACAAACTTCTTTCTGTACTCTGATGATACCACTGTGCGGAGAGAGAGAGACAAAGCTGGCTACCAGCCATTCATTGTGTCTTCTCTTGCTCAGAGATGGGATTCGCTGTTATACTGTAATACCCATTAGAAGAAGTATTTTCCAGTTTATTCTAAAGAATGGTTTTGTGATAGGTAAGCAGGACAGAATGTCTATCTCTTTAGGGCCCATTCACAGCTGTGCATTTGCCTGCAGTGTTGCACACATTCTAACAGTAGGTAAATGCAAGGACAATAAAAAAAATTCATTAATGTACTGTATATAGAGGGAGATCATTGTGCTGCACTGCAATATTTTTTATTTCAGTGCTCTATAAGACGCCATAGGATTTAGTGTTAACTCACAATAATGCATGCTTTAGACTTCACCAATAGATGGATGAATGGGTCCTTACTAGTACTCAGTGTCCATAATTTACCCAATATGTGTGATTACCCCTCTTTCGGTCTGTAAATTATTTGCGTCTGGTTCATTTATATCATATTATTTCCTTTATCTCCCCATTTCTTTATGTCCATCTGGCCTGCCCACATGTTTTATTGAAAAAAAGATATCTATGCAGTACAATGCAAATGGAACACAGAGGTTGGGGAGCAGCAGTACGAATTCCATACCGTATTTTCCGGCGTATAAGATGACCTTTTACAGTAAAAAAAAAAAACGCCCAAAAAGCGGGGGTCGTCTTATACGCCCGGGTATAAAGCTGGGGTTGTCTTATATGCCAGCCGCCCGCTGGATGTTAAGCCCTCCGGATGTTCACTGAGTGTGCGGTAATACTGTATACATACAGTATACACCCGCTGAGCCAATCCTGGCGAGCGATGTATTCTATAATGAATACAGAGCCTGCTCGGATTGGAGTAACAACCTCTGCCAATCCAAGCAGGCTACATACAGTAGCCTGCTCGGATTGGCTGTAAGAGTCAGAGGCGCGGGCTGATGATGTTACAGCCTCTGCCAATCCGAGCAGGCATTGTATTCAATAATAGAATGCAAAGCTTGCCGTGATTGGCTCAGGGCGGTATACTGTATGTATACTGTGAGACAGTATGTTACCCAGTACCAAAGTTACTGAACATACGGTATTACCGCACAAGGGGGTCATCTTATACAATGAGTAAAGCACAAAACCAACGTTTTAAATTGAAAATTAGGGGGTCGTTTTATATGCCCAGCCGCCTTATGCGCTGGCAAATACGGTACATCCCATGACAATATACACTCACCAGCCACTTTATTAGTACACCTGTTCAATTGCTTGGTAAAACAGATTGCTAATCAGCCAATCACATGGCAGCAACTCAACGCATTCAGGCATCTAGATGTGGTGAAGAGGACTTGAAGTTCAAACCGAGCATCAGAATGGGGAAGAAAGGGGATTTAAGTGACTTCGAATGTGGCATGGTTGTTGGTGCCAGACGAGCTGATCTGAGTATTTTAAAAACTGCTGATCTACTAGGATTTTCACGCACAACCCTCTCTCGGGTTTACAGAGAATGGTCCAAAAAAGAGAAATTATCCAGTGAGCAGCAGCTGTGTGGAGGAAAATGCGTCGTTGAGGTCAGAGGAGAATGGGCAGACTGGTTCAAGATACTAGAAAGGCAACGGTAACTCAAATAACCACTCCTTACAACCAAGGTATGCAGAAAACCATCTTGGAACACACAACACATCGAACCTTGAAGAAGATGATCTACAGCAGCAGAAGACCACACCGGGTGCCACTCCTGTCAGCTAAGAACAGGAAACGGAGCCTACATTTCGCATAAGCTCACCAAAATTAGACAAAAGAAGATTGAAAAAAACTTTACCTGGTCTGAAGAGTCTTGATTTCAGCTGAGATATTCAGATGGTAGGATCAGAATTTGGCATTAACAACATAAAAGCATGGATCCATCCTGCCTTGTATCAATGGTTCAGGCTGGTGGTGGTGGTGTAATGGCATGGAGGATATTTTCTTGGCTCACTTTGGGCCCCTTAGTACCAATTGAGCATTGTTTAAATGCCATGGCCTACCTAAGTATTGCTGCTGACCATGTCAATCCCTTTATGACTACAGCATACCCATCTTCTGATGGCTACTTCCAGCAGGATAATGCACCATGTCACAAAGCTCAGATCATCTTACCACTGGTTTCTTGAACATGACAATGAGGTCACTGTACTCCAATGGCCTCCACTGTCACCAAATCTCAATCCAATAGAGCACCTTTGGTATGTGGTGCAACGGGAGATTCACATCATGGATGTGCAGCCGACAAATCTGCAGAAACTGCTGATATATAGACCAAAATCTCAGAGGAATGTTTCCAACACCTTGTTGAAACTATGCCATGAAGAATGAAGGCAGTTCTGAAGGCAAAAGGGTGTCCAACCTGGTACTAGCAAGGTGTACCTAATAAAGTGGCCGATGAGTGTAGATCCAGAATTAAGAGAATGCAGCAGTGAACTTAATGCAAACACCCTCCTATAAGTGTGACAGTCCTAGTTAGAATTAGAGTGAGCATGGTAACTATTTAGAAACAATAAAGTGACCTAGGTAAAATAGTGAAAAGACAAGGAATTATCTAGAATGGCGCTCCTCCTCCCTGCTCTGTTATTTTTTTTTGTGCCCATGAGCATATCCTTAGGCTTAAAAAAGGAGCAGTTACGCTTCAAACCATGTATCCACGCTCCTCACGATGCGGCCCTCCCAGGTGTGATGACACTTCGTCTTGTGCAGTCAATGCATTCCAGAGTGGCTTCAGGATTTCCAGTTTCGCTTCTGGTGTCCTACACAGCTGAGCCTGACAGTGGCATCTGCTTCCTGGCTTCTGAGGCTCTACAGCTAACTGCATTGAGTAGAAGACATGCTCTTATCCTTATGCATTGTGAGTTGCCATTTGTTATTTTGAATATAGTATTTTCCTATATACTACATTCAGTCAACGCCCTCTGCTGTTTCTTTTATATTGATTGAAAATGGTAAAGACACAACCTCTGGTATTAAAGTGGTTGTAAACCCTTACAGACCACTTTTTACTACAGGTAAGCCTATAATAAGGCTTACCTGTAGCTACCCGGGATAGCTCCTAAATCTGCATGGTTTAGGAGATCTCCCCTGTATTAGCATGTGCTGACGTCATGCGGCACATGCGCACTGAAGCAATTGCACGTTCATGCCATTGCTTCAGCTAGTGTGCCGTTACCGGCGGCTCCCGTGCGCATGCGTGGAAGTGACGTCATTGCGGCTCCGGCCAATCACAGCGCCGGAGCCCGTGATACCCAGAAGTAACTCCGGAAGCGATGTCTCCATCCGGAGCAGTGTACGGGGACCGCTACTGGGGCATCGATCTAAGGTGAGTATTTCATAATAAGCTAGTATCTTTGCATACTAGCTCATTATGTCTTTGTCTTGCAGGGTTTTTTTTTTTTTGGGGGGGTTTACAACCACTTTAAAACCTTGTGACAAACAGAGAAGGAAAAATGGTGAGAGGTGGAGCCCCAAGTAGGAAAAGGCAAGAGAAGAAAGCTTAGGTTAAATCCGGGTTCAGGAAGAATAGGTAAAACCAGGTACAGAGAGGCTGTTTGGGAGGTATAGTTAGGAGCAAGAGAGGAAGAAAATGGGCTACACTGGATATGGAGGGAAGAGGGCAAGTAAAACAGGGATGACAGAGAGCGGTGGGGGGGGTATCACGGGGAAGGGAAATTAAGGCTAGTTGTGAGAATGATCATGGTATCCCAAGATGGTCAGTTAGCCAACAGTGATATGTTGACACATGTCTATATGTCTACTGACATAGCCTCTATGTATAAACATATTTAAACATCATGGACAGCTAAACACAGTGGGGAAAGATCATAAAAGTGTATGAAGAGCTTTTTTTCTCGTCAAATTTGTTTATTATCTTTGAAATATAACAAAGATTGACAAATTGAGTACATACAAGGATGGTGGTAAAATTTTCAAACAGCAATAAAGCTAAACATATCGATGAACAGGATAAGTACTTTTTCGCTCCATAAGACGCACCTGACCATAAGACGCACCTAGGTTTTAAAGGAGGAAAACAAGAAAAAATATATTCTGAACCAAATGGTGTACTAAAATATTTACCAGTGCCCATGAAATGCAGCCTGACCAGTGCCAAAGTTATGCAGCCTTACTATTGCCATAAACGCAGCCTGACCATTGCCATAAACGCAGCCTTACTAGTGGCTTAACACAGCCTTACCTCATGTCATTCCATCCTCCTGACAGAAGACAGAGCAGCCCGAGCGGCAGAATGCTCTGTCTTCTGTCTCAGCAACAATGTCAGGCCCAGCTGAGAGATCGCCCGGCGCTCACAGGGGCTTCAGATGTCTGTCCTCCGCTCTCCTGCTTCTCTTCCAGCAGTGGCGGCAGGGGGCGTTGCCAGCGACCACAGGGGGCGGTGGTGGCGGTTCCTAGCATACATTCGCTCCATAAGACGCATAGACATTTCCCCCCATATTTCTGGGGGGAAAAGTGCGTCTTATGGTGCGGGAAAATACGGTATATAATGTAAAAATATAACGAGTAGAGCAACGAATAAAACAAAAAAGCAGTACATCAAAAGCATTAGAAAATTCCATCAGGAGGAAAAAAGTAAGCTAGTGACTATTGGTTAATTTTGAAAGAGCAGTAATAAGGAGATTAATCTAATACGTATATATTAAAAACAGAAGAGAATGTGTATATAAGTAGCACAAAAAACTAAAAAATCGGAATAGATAGAGAGAAGAGGGTAGAGAAAAAGAGGAATGGGGTGGGGGTTTACACGTGGTGATGCGACCCCAAATGAGTAGAAATTATAGTCATGGCAAATAGAGTAAAATTACCAAGGCTATAATAGTGTGTCATCATAGTCTGGAGGTAAACAATGCTTAATCCAAGGAAGCTAGAGTTTCTCAAATTGACCAATTCGATCTCTTTCGATTGCTTTCATTTTAGCATGAATAAGAGCTTTATTAGCTCTGTGTATGGTTTCAGATAGAATTTTAGTTTTCCATGCCTTAGCAATGTTTGTTTTGTGGCTGTTAGGAGCTGTAAAAGAAGGCGAAATTGATTCTGTGCGATCCCTTCAGGTTTCAGGTTTAATAGGGCTGTAGCAAAAATGGGCTGTATAGGTATATCAAAGATTTTGGAGTCCAAAACTGCCTTCCAGAATTTTTGGGCAATTGGGCAATCCCACTAAATATGAAGTTGAGTGCCAGACTCTGAACAGCCGCGAAACAAGCTCCAGGGTAATCAGAAGCATATTTCGATATTCTAGCGGGAACCAAATACCAACTAGTTAGCACCTTAAAGTTAGTTTCCACAGCAACAACATTAGAAGAAGCAGACTTAGTGGCGGACCATATGCTAGAAAATTCTGTAGCATTAAATGAGCGATTAAGGTCTATTTCCCTTTTGGAGACATATAAGGGGGGACCAGTGTTAGTAGTAGCTAAAATGTGCTGATAGAGAAAGGAAACAAGTCCTCTAGCATGAGGGTCAGAAATACTATGCACCTGCCAAACACTGGAAAATGGATAACAAGAAACAGGAGATAACAGAGCAGTGCTCTATGGGTAAAAGTCATAAATACTTGTAAACCATTGGCTAAGTAAAAAATTAGTTTATTGCACTTGAGAAAGGTGAACAACTGCAAAATTTGGAAAATTGTGGAATTGCAGAAATCAGTCATAAAAGCATATAGCCAGTATAGATACTAGTATTAAATAAACAGTACCACCATGACATCTGGGTAGGGAAGGGTTAACATCATCCAGTTGGCTTGCTGTTTAGGCATGGAAAAGATGTGTAATTAAGCACATCTAACGGTGGAAGCCTGGTGAAAGGAGGGGCCTGCCTCAAGCTGGTGGTCAAGCTTCGCTGGTGTCCAAGATGGAGACTGCAATGGCAAAGGACACTCTGCTGTAAACTGCGAGATACTGAAGCTGGTTGCGGGAGTAAATCACACTAAGCCGCAGGCAGTGCGGTGTGACATCCGCCGCTGAGAGATGGGGCCAGGGGGAGCCGAGTGGTGAACCGCAAGCTCTGGGTTGCTGTGGCTTACATGTTTTCCGCGCATGCTCTTTTTCAAAGTCTTTGTCTTGGATTGCAGATAAAAGTACGATCAGTTGGTCTTAACCATAACCTGTTAGATACTGAAATAGAGTCAGTCAATAGACTCAATTAATACCAATAAAGCAATTTTTTTGATTGCATGGTATTTTGGTAGATGTGCAAGGTGTGCAGAATGATAGTAAGCAGAACATTGAAAAAAGAAAGAAAGCACATCACCTCTAAGTGCAGTAATTGAGGACCATTTAATGCTGATAAAGGTAAAACAGGCTACTCACAAAGGGAATACAGGTAAACGCATTGTGATCAGAAATGAACCTGCAGTGTCATCCAGAGGAGGTCTCTCTGTGTGTTCGTGTCCCTGGGGTCCAGCTGGCGGCTCGCACAGGTGATTTCCAGCACTAACATCCTATTCTGGGCAACGGAGGATGCTGGGGACTCGAGAGCGACGTCACTTCCGGGTGCAGGGCAAAAGAGGAGGCTTCCCGTTCAGAGCATGCGTGCTCCTTCCTCAGGCCAGAAATATTTGGAAGACTCAAACCTCTGCAGCATAGTGGGAGACAGAGAGTGGATTTAGAGGATCGAGATTTTGTTTTACCCCAGATAAAGGAGAGAATTCTGTGCTGTATAAGCCATAAAAAAATAGATGGAACTGGGATGGGCAAGACTCTAAAAAGATATAAAAACTTGGGCAATTTAGCCATCTTAATTACATTAATTTTGCATATCTAGGATAGAGGGATAGAGGACCATTAATAATTCAGTAACCTGTTTTAGTAATGGAGGGAAGTTAGCGGAGTATAAGTCAGTTATCTTAGGAGTGAGTTGTATTCCTAGGTATGGAAGTCTTTGAGGTGTCCAAGAGAAGGGAAGTTAATCTTTATCAATCTGAAGGTCTGAAAGAGGCAAGGAAGTGTTGAGTGCAGTCGATTTTTGATAGTTAACTGTTAAGCCCAAAATGTGTGTAAAACGGTTTAGGACAGAGAGGAGATTGGGTACTGTGATATGGGGAGATGACATGAAGAGTAAGATGTCATCTGCAAAAAGACATACTTTATGATGACATCAAGCTAATTCAAATCCTTTTAAGTTTGGATCAGATCTAATTAAATGGGCCAAGGGTTCAATAAGGAGTGTAAATAGGAGGGAGGAGAGGAGGACATCCTTGATGGGTGCCTCTTCCAAAGGGAAAAGGTCTGATTTAAAACCAGCATATTTGATAAATGCATTCGGCTTGTTGTATAAGGATGAAATCCACTTAAAAAAATGCGGTCCAAACCACCATTTTTGAAGAATATATTGCAAGTATGACCATGAGACAGTGTGCTTTTCTTATATCGAGCGATAAAAAACATACACGTCTGTGTGTGTTTGACATCTGGATTTAGCATTATGGGCGAGTAAAGAAGCTCTTCGAATATTATTACTTGTTTGGCGCGAGGGGATAAACCCAACTTGATCTTGATGAACAAGTTTGCCTATTACTTGATTCAAGCGGGTCGCAAGTATTTTAGTTAAAAGTTTAATGTCAATATTAAAACGCAAAATAGGGCGGTAATTTGTCCAAAAGGTTGTATCAGATTTAGATTTGGGAAGCATGGAAATTATGGTCATTAAGGATTTTGAATGAAAAGTGTCCCCTTACAATGTATTGAAGGCCTCAGTTGGAAAAGGAGATAATATATCAGAAAACGTATTGTAATAAGAAGCAGAAAATCCACCTGGGCCAGGACATTTATTAAGTTTTAAAGCCTTAATAGCCGCAATGACTTCTGTTGCAGACATGGGACACTTGAGTCGTTCACGGTGGGTTTATGAGAGTGTTGGAGGGGTAATTTGTGAAAAAAGGAAATCGGCAACAGCATGGTCAAAATTATGGTTGGGTGAATATAATTTAGAAAGATTTGAGCGGAATGTGTGTCAAATTTTGACAGGGCTATTTGTGTATGAATGACAGTTTAGGTTTTTGCAGTGAGCGTAAGGTTCGTGCTAATAGGGTATCTGGTTTGTTTGCTTTGAAGTAATGGTGAGGTGATTTACGTATTAATTTATTTGCAGAGTCAGTGAGAAACAGGTTGAATTCTAAGCAGGCTCTACCAAGCTTAGCTTTATTAGAACGGGGGGGGGGGAATTTGGAATGCATCATGACACAGATTAAAGTAATTTTAAAATTTTTGGTGAAGGAGCTTGCGCTCGTGATTGAGATATGACGCTTACCTCGAATTACAGGTTTATGGGCTTCCCAAAGAGTGAGAGGGGAAATATCTGCAAAAAGTGTAATTAACCACTTGCTTACTGGGCACTTAAACCCCCCTCCTGCCCAGACCAATTTTCAGCTTTCAGCGCTGATGCACTTTGAATGACAATTGCGCAGTCATGCAACGCTGTACCCAATTTACATTTTTATCGTTTTTCCCCACAAATAGAGATTTCTTTTGGTGGTATTTGATAACCTCTGCGGTTTTTATTTTTTGTTAAAAATAAAAAAAAAATACTGATTAAAAAAAAAAAAAGATGGGCACCGATAAGGCGTCACTGGTGGGCACCGATAAGGCGTCACTGGTGGGCACCGATAAGGCGTCACTGGTGGGCACCGATAAGGCGTCACTGGTGGGCACGATAAGGCGTCACTGGTGGGCACGATAAGGCGTCACTGGTGGGCACCGATAAGGCATCACTGAGAGGTGGCACTGATGGGTGGCACTGAAGGGCATTGATAGGTGGCACTGGTGGGCACTGAGAAGTGGCACTGATAGGTGTCAGTGATGGGTGCCAGTGATGGGCACTGATGGGTGGCAATAATGGGCACTGGTAGGTTACACTGATAGGCACTGATTGGCGGCACTTGTGGGCATTGATTGGTGGAACTTTTGGGCATTGATTGGTGGAACTTGTGGGCATTTATTGGTGGAACTTGTGGGCATTGATTGGTGGCACTTGTGGGCATTGATTGGTGGTACTTGTGGGCATTGATAGGTGGCACTGTGGGCATTTATAGGTGGCACTGTGGGCATTTATAGGTGGCACTGTGGGCACTGGCAGGTAGCATTTTACTGGCACTGATGAGGCACATCTGCCTCCTTACTCATCGGGACCGATGTCCCTTGTGAAAGAGCCGGTGATCAGCTTTTTTTCCTCCTCACGCTGTCAGCGATTACCGATTCTTTGTTTACATCACGTGACCAGCTGTCTTTGGCTGACAGCTGATCACGTGGTAAGGGGTCGGGATCGGCCCCTTACTCAGATCAGTGATCACCCGAGTCTCAGTGACTCGGGTGATCACAGTGCCCTGCAGGTCCATGCTGAAGCCGTCATTTGGCTATAGCGCGGGCCTCAAGTAGTTAATGATAGTCATTGAGAGCATGTTTAATATCCAGACAATGGGACGGGTGAGTTAGAATGGAATCATTAATGCACCAAGGCAAATCCTGGAATCTCAAGATAGGGAGGTTCCAGGAAGTACAAACTGCACTATGATCGCACCAAGTAAAGGGCATAATAACTGGTTATAGGATTTCTGGGGCCATGTAAACACTTAGGAAGATATGATCAATCCTAGAAAACGATTTGTGTGGATGGGCGTAATATGTAAAGCGTTTATGAGCTGGATTGAGCTCTCGCCAAGAGTCTAACATGTTATGCTTAGAGATAAGTTGCTGAAATGAAAGCTTAGGAGAACAGGAGGAGGGAAAAGGGGGAGATTTATCCAAGAAGGGAAAAAGAATTTGGTTTGAGTCTCCACCTAATATCACTGTACCTAGGTTGTGTGAATCAATTACATGAAAGAGGTGGGAAAGAAATGATAATGGATGTTTATTAACCTCTTACTGGGCAGTGCCACATAACCCCCTTCCTGCCCAGGCGAAATTTCAGCTTTCAGCACTGTCACGCTTTGAATGACAATTGCGCGATCGTGCGACGTGGCTCCTAAACAAAATTTACGTCCTTTTTTTCCCACAAATAGAGCTTTCTTTTGGTGGCATTTGATCATTTCTGCGGTTCTTATTTTTTGCGTTATAAAAAAAAGAGCGACAATTTTGAAAAAAGCACAATCTTTTTTACTTTTTGCTATAATAAATATCCCAATTTTTATTTAAATTTTTTTTTTTCTCAGTTTAGGCCGATACGTATTCTTCTACGTATTTTAGGTAAAAAAATAAATTGCAATAAGCGTATAGTGATTGGTTTGCGCAAAAGTTATAGCGCCTACAAAATAGGGGATAGAATTATGACATTTTTTTGTATTATTTTTTTTTTACTAGTAATGGCGGCGATCTGCGATTTTTTATTGTGACTGCGACATTATGGCGGACACATCAGACACTTTTGACACATTTTTGGGACCATTCACATTTATACAGCGAACAGTGCTATAAATATGCACTGATTACTGTATAAATGTGACTGGCGGGGAAGGGGTTAACACTAGGGGGCGGGAAGGGGTTAAATGTGTACCCTGCTAGGTGATTGTTACTGTGGGGGGAGGGGACTGACTGGGGGAGGAGACCGATCTGTGTCCCTATGTACAAGGGACACAGCATCGGTCTCCTCTCTCCCTGACAGGACATGGATCTCTGTGTTTACACACAGAGATCCCCGTCCCTGCTCTGTGACGGCCGATCGCGTGTACCTGGCGGACATCGCGGCCACCAGGCATGCGCATCGGCACCCGTGTGACACAGCGGGCACAGCTTTTCCCCGATGCGCGGCGGCGCGCATAGCAGAAGTAAACAGGAGGACGTCCATGGACGTCCTCACGGCAATTGAGCACCGCAATGCGGCCGTCTTTTGAGAATGGCCCGGGCGCAAAGTGGTTAAAAGCATAATATGATACAATAGTTACAACAACATCAGAAATGTGCCCAATAAGAATGAGGTAGCGGCCTTCAGGATCTTTAATTTCAGATGGAAGTACAAATGGGGTTGTAAGGTGAATATCTATAAGAACACTTATGCCGCGTACTCACGATCGTTTTTCACGTCGTTAAAAATGCAATTTTTTAAATTGGGCATTAAAAACGATCATGTGTAGGCTCCGGAGCATTTTTAACGACGTGAAAAATGGCCTAAAAAAATGGGAACCTGCTCTATTTTTTCACGTCGTTTTTTTTTAACGACGTGAAAAACGGTAGTGTGTATGCTTTTACGAGGGGAAAAAAACACGCATGCTCAGAATCAAGGATGAGACGGGAGCGCTCGTTCTGGTAAAACTAGCGTTCGTAATGGAGATAGCACATTCGTCACACTGTAACGGACTGAAAAGCACGAGGCTGAAAAGCGCGAATCGTCGCTCAACAAACTTTACTAACATGAAGGGTGGTGCCATTCGAACGGAACTTCCCCTTTATAGTGCCGTCGTACGTGTTGTACGTCACTGCGCTTTGCTCAAGCGTTTTTTTTTAATGAACGTGTGTATGCAAGACAGGCTTGAGAGGAAACAAGAAAAATCACGTCGAGAAAAATGTTGTTTTTGAAAATGACATTAAAAACGATCGTGTGCGGCATTAGTTGTTTAGTAGCTGTCAAGGCTGTATATACCTGTGGATAAGAGGAGCTGAAAAACTTAAGAGTAGATTGTTCAGTAAAATGGGTCTCCCATAGGCAAAGAATATGGATTTTAACTACAGCAAATGAACGGAATTCTTTAGTACGTTTTTTTGGTATATTAAGATCTTGGACATTTAGGGTCAAAATGTTTAGGGGGCCATCGTGGTAATATAAGGAGTTGCATAATAAAAACGTTAAGTTCTGACAGTAGGATTGCATACAATTCAGTATAGGAGGTAGGAAAAAGGAAAGACTGGAAGCAAAGGAAAGGAATTGGCACTCGTCGAGCAGATATCACTAAGATTTGTAAAATAATAAAGAGAGCTAATAGCTCAACAGAATGGCGTACTGGGGGGGCGTACTGGGGGGGGGGGGGGTCCACCAGAGGCCAAAGAACTACCGTCAGAAGCCCACATAATAATAGGGATCTGAGGGTAGCAAACTGGAGGCACAAAAACCACCACCAAAGGGAACACTGCTAACAATGAAAAGTAATACATAAATAGAAATGATACCATTGTCCCCAAAAGGTACCATACTCTTCAATGTGTCATGAGAAAGCATATGGGGTAAGGTGTATACAAGTAACAAAAAACATCACAGAAAACATTTGAAAAATGAAAAATAGTTTGATGTAAAGACATGTAGCGAACAATTCGCTGCTGTCAAAAAAAATAAAATAGACTAGCAGAAAAGTAAGGAGTTTTCATCTAATGCCCTGTACACACGATTGGAATCTCCGATGAAACAAGTCCGATGGACTTGTTTCATCGGAAATTCCGATCGTGTGTGGGCCCCATCGGACTTTTTTTCCATCGTGTAAAAAAATAGAACACGTTTTAATTTTTTTCCGATGGAAAAAAAAACTATAGGAAATTACAATCATCTGTGTGGAAAAACCCATGCATGCTCAGACTAAATTAGGAGACGGGAGCGCTTGTTCTGGTAAAACTAGCGTTCGTAACGGAGATAGCACATTCGTCACGCTGTAACGGACTGAAAAGCACGGAGACTGACAAGCGCGAATCGGCTAACACCAAACTTTTACTAACACGCGGTAACACGAAATCAGCAAAAGCAGCCCAAAGGGTGGCGCCGTTGGATTCGAACTTCCTCTTTATAGTGACGTCGTACGCGTTGTACATCACCGCGTTTCTGACGGTCTGAATTTTGTCTGATGGTGTGTATGCAAGACAGCTTTGAACAGAATTCCGACGAAAAATTCCATTGCATTTTAACCCATCGAAATTCCGATCGTGTGTACAGGGCATTATGAGTTCTAAACTAAAAAAAAAGGTTTACCAAACATCTAGTTACTTTGAAGTTAAAGATATAAAAAATACCTGACATTGAGTCAGTCCATAGAGTCCTCAGGAGTTGGTGTGGAAGAAAAACAACCACTTTTTGATTGCCCCTGGCACCTTTTATCTCCTTCAATACCAGCTGATTTTTGCAGGGGATGTGTAACCATTCGATTTTGTGCATTGCTTTGGTTGAGAGGGTATTCTAGAAGCTGGATGTTTTGTAAAGAAGATTGGGATTCTTCAGCAGAACGGCAGACATATTTAGATCCGTGGTAGGTGAAGCAAATTGAAAATGGAAAGCCCCATTGATAGGTGATTTGATGTCGCTGTAAAAAAGAAGTGGCTTCAAAGCCCGACGCTTAGAGATGGTGAGTTGAGATAGATCAGCAATAAGTTGTTAGGTATGTCCCTGGAAAATCAGTGAATCTTTTGTTCTAGCTGCAGCTAGAAGTTGTTCCTCGGTACGATAATATCGTGCGGTGGTCCATCAGCTTTCTGAGGTGTTGGGGCTCTATGAATCCTTTTTATATCCATTAGTGATGAGCCGAACACCCCCGGGTTCGGTTCGCACCAGAAGCCGCGAACGGACCGAAAGTTCGCACGAACATTAGAACCCTATTAAATACAATGGATGCGAACGTTCGGATTCTAAAGTGATAATTATAACGACTATTATCCATGTTATTGTCCTAAACAGAGTTTGGGAACCCGGGTTCTGCACCAGGGGACATGTATCAATGCAAAAAGAAGTTTTAAAAACGGACGTTTTCCGGGAGCAGTCATTTTAATGATGCATAAAGTGAAAAATAAAAAGTCAAATATTCCTTTAAATATTGTACCTGGGGGGTGTCTAAAGTATGCCTGTGAAGTGCCACATGTTTCCCGTGTTTAGAACTGTCCCTGCACAAAATTACATTTCTAAAGGAAAAAAAAGCCATTTAAAACTGCTTGCGGCTTTAATGTAATGTCTGGTCCCGGTAATATGGATGAAAATCTTTAAGAAAAATGGCATAGCTACCCCATCACCCCCCCCCCCACCCCAGCCCATTACCAGCCCCTTTGGGTCTTGTATGGATATTAAGGGGAACCCCGCACACAAAATAAAAAAGGCCCTATATACTCTGAACAGCCGTATACAGGCGGTGCATACAAGACAGGGACTGTAGGTTTGTTCTTATGTAGAATCTGTTTGTAATTTTGAACAGCTACATTGTTTAAGTGTAGCTCCAGCCCAAATACCTATTTTTAAGGTTTTTGGAAAACATAGGGAAGGGTTATCACCCCTGTAACATTTGTTTTGCTGTCTGTGCCCCTGTTCAGAACATTTCACCTCAC
Organism: Rana muscosa; assembly: GCA_029206835.1. NCBI lineage: Eukaryota > Metazoa > Chordata > Amphibia > Anura > Ranidae > Rana > Rana muscosa. The sequence goes on along the minus strand of CM055128.1, from coordinate 289,171,510 downwards.
TTTGCGTCCCAATGACAACTGATTTTGAAATGTGGTGTTTTTATTGAAACAAGGATTGGTGATAAAGCATCAGTAGAGAGGAGACACCTTTCTCCCATATTAATTCTTACAGGAGAGAATTTTCCTTCCAAGGGGTAGATTTCCTCTCACTTCCTGTTGTCTTCTTCCGTTTGCAAGTAGTAGTCGTTTGTAAGTTGGATGTTTGAAAGTAGGGACCTGCCGTATATACTCTGCAGAAATTGGCCCCTTAGGTGTTGGTGTTGGCACAACACTGTAAGCACTCACAGTTACTCTTGGTGGGTGCTGGAACGTCCTGCTGTCAACTATTATATCAGGAATTGTAATAACATATAATTGTTGAACAGTGGTAGTAAAAATTGGGCCTTTGATGGTGGTGCTGGTGCCACAACACTGTAAGGCCTGACAGTTACTCTTGGTGGGCGCAGCAATGGGCCCTGCTGTGAATTATTAGATCAATAATTATAATTGCATGCCCCTGTTGAACAGGGGCTGAAAAATTGGGCCTTTGGTGGTGGTGGTGGTGGTGGTGGTGGTGGTGGTGTTGACACAACACTGTAAGGCCTGACAGTTACTCTTGGTGGGCGCAGCAATGGGCCCTGCTGTGAATTATTAGATCAATAATTATAATTGCATGCCCCTGTTGAACAGGGGCTGAAAAATTGGGCCTTTGGTGGTGGTGGTGGTGGTGGTGGTGGTGTTGACACAACACTGTAAGGCCTGACAGTTACTCTTGGTGGGCACAGCAATGGGCCCTGCTGTGAATTATTAGATCAATAATTATAATTGCATGCCCCTGTTGAACAGGGGCTGAAAAATTGGGCCTTAGGCACTGGTGGCACAACACTGCAACCCCTCACAGATACTGTACTTGGAGCACAGCAATGAGGCCTGTTGCAAAGTATTGCATCAAAAATTGTAATTACACGCCCCTGTTAAACAGGGGCTGAAAAATTGGGCCTTAGCCACTGGTGGCGGCACCCATAAACCAAAATGATCTTCCAAGCTATCATCATTAATCGGATCATTGAGGAGGAGGAGGAGGATAGCTAGTCAACATAACAGCACAGGAACTCAGCATCAGCATCAGTCTTGAAGGGATGTGACATTTTAAAATCAATTAGTCTGTTATATCAGCATCAGGTGTGTGGTAGCTGGTGGTGATCCAAGACTGGTTCATCTTGATGAAAGTCAGTCGATCAACCGAGTCGGTGGACAGGCGCACACTGTGATCCGTGACAAATCCTCCAGCAGCACTGAATGTGCGTTCTGTAAGAACGCTGGATGCAGGACAGGCCAGTAGCTCAATTGCATACTGTGCAAGCTCTGGCCAGTGATCCATCCTCAAGACCCAGTAAGCCAGAGGATTTTCGGTGGGGAAGGTGTCCAAGTCTGACCTTGCCCCTAGGTATTCCTGCACCATGTATATCAGACGCTGGCGATGGTTGCTGGAAACGATCATACTTTGGGGCTGCGGACTAAAGAATTGTCTGAACGCATCGGTCAGACGGCCACCTTCCCCACCGCTCCTTCTTTGACTGCCCAAAGCCTCAGCAACTCGTTGTCCAGGACCAGGAGTTTGTAACCTCCCAGTCTCTGGGAACGCGTTGCACAGACCTTTCTGCAAGGCCTCCCGGAGTTGTCTCATCCTCTGCTCCCTCTGCGACGGTAACATAAGGTCCGCAACCTTACCCTTGTACCGTGGATCAAGGAGAGTGGCCAGCCAGTAATGGTCCCTCTCCTTGATCCGAAGAATACAAGGATCCTTCCGCAGACTTTGCAGGATCAGGGAGGCCATGCAGCGTAGGTTAGCTGAGGCATTCAGTCCGGAGTCCTCTGGGTCACTAAGGACGACATGATCCGCAGCCACCTCCTCCCAGCCACGTACAAGTCTACTGGTTTCTTGGGACTGTAAATCATCCCTAAAAGACTGCTGCTGATGATGCCGAGTGCCAGCCTCCACCTCCATGCTGACACAATCCTCCTCCTCCTCCTCCTCCTCCTCTTCCTGTGCGATGGGTGGGACAGAAGGAACACTGTCAGGGTAAAGGGGGCCTTGAGAGGCAAGGAAGTCCTCCTCTTCCTGCCTCTGTTCTGCCTCAAGTGCCCTGTCCATTATTCCACGCAGCGTGTGCTCCAACAGGTGGACAAGAGGTACAGTGTCACTGATGCATGCACTGTCACTGCTCACCATCCTCGTGGCCTCCTCAAATGGTGCCAGGACAGTGCATGCATCCCTGATCATGCCCCACTGGCGTGGTGAAAAAAACCTGAGCTCCCCTGACCCTGTCCTGGTGCCGTAGTTGCACAGGTACTCATTGATGGCCCTCTGCTGCGTGTGCAGCCGCTGCAGCATGGCCAACGTTGAGTTCCACCTGGTGGGCATGTCACATATAAGGCGGTTCTTGGGCAGGTTCAACTCCTTTTGCAGCTCAGCCAGGCGAGCACTGGCATTATAAGATCTGCGGAAATGAACACAGACTTTCCTGGCCTGCCTCAGGACATCCTGTAAGCCCGGGTACCTGCCCAAGAACCGCTGCACCACCAGGTTAAGGACGTGAGCCATACAGGGCACATGGGTCAGTTGTCCCTGTCGGAGGGCGGAGAGGAGGTTGGTGCCATTGTCGCAAACCACCATTCCTGGCTTAAGCTGGCGTGGCGTCAACCACCTCTCGGCCTGCCCCTGCAGAGCAGACAGGACCTCTGCCCCAGTGTGGCTCCTATCCCCCAAACACACCAGCGCAAGCACGGCATGGCATCTTTTTGCCTGCGTACTTGCGTAGCCCCTTGAACGCCTACGGAGCACAGCTGGTTCCGAGGACAAACCACAGGAAGAGGCCATGGAGGAAGAAGAAGAGGAGGGGGTGGAGGAGAGAGGTGTGTCACAACCAGTAGTAGCATTTTGGAGGCGTGGCGGTGGAACAACCTCCAACACTACTGCACCTTGTCCTGCATCATTCCCAGCTGCCAAAAGAGTGACCCAATGGGCCGTGAAAGAAAGGTAACGTCCCTGTCCATGCCTGCTGGACCATGAGTCAGCGGTAATATGCACCTTACCGCTGACCGCCCTGTCCAGCGAGGCCAAGACATTGCCTTCCACATGCCTGTAGAGAGCCGGAATCACCTTCCGTGAGAAAAAGTGGCGTTTGGGAACCTGCTACTGAGGAACCGCACATTGCACAAACTCACGGAAGGGGGCCGAGTCTACCAACTGAAAAGGCAGCAGTTGAAGCGCTAGCAATTTAGCCAAGCTAGCATTCAACCGCTGGGCATGTGGATGGCTGGGAGTGAACTTCTTTCGACGGTCCAGCAGCTGGGGCAGGGAAATTTGCGTGCTATAATCGGACGTCGGTGTACTGCTAGCAGAGTGGCCGCAAGTACTGGGCTGTGACACACCTAATTCTACACCTTCATTCCTCTCAGTGCAGGTTTCAGAGAGGACTGAAGGTATAGTGGGCTTTGAGATCCCAGCTGATGCGGTGCAAGGAGAGGTCCGCTTTGTTCTTTGGTGTGGGTCTTTAAGGTAGGCTTGCCAACGAGCTGCATGGCAGGTCAACATATGTCTGATCAAGCATGTGGTGCCCAAGCGGCTGATGTTTTGGCCACGCGATATACGCTTGAGACATATGTTGCAAACAGCAGCTGTGCGATCTGATGCACTCGCCTCAAAAAAGGCCCACACCAAAGAACTTTTTGAATGACGGGCAGAGGCAGCGCCCTGCACAGGCGGAGCTCTGCGGTGTGATTCCGTCGGTGTGCTGCCCATACGCTGGCCACTCAAGGGCATCCTGCCTCGTTGGAGATGTGCCTCCTCCTCATCCTCCTCCTCCTCCTCTCTCCTATTAGGCACCCACGTTGAGTCAGTGACCTCATCATCCCCTCCCTCCTCATCACTGGAGCCAATCTGGCAGTATGCTGCAGCTGCTGGAGCATGACTGCCAGATTGGTGTCCTTCTTGAGCATCCCCTCTCTCTGCTCTCACGCTACTGCCTTCCTCTAGCTGGGTATCATCATCAGATCCTTCGAAACGCTGGGCATCCTCCTGGAGCATGTACCCAACACTGTGCTCAAACAGTTCGGGGGACTCCTCAGGAGGAGGACATGGTGGGTCTAGGGAAGGATTGACTAATGAAGATAATGATACCAGAGAAGAGGATGCTTTGGCAGCTGCTTTGCCAGTACCCTGAGCCTGGGTGAGAGAGGATGAGGAGGATGAGGTGGGCTTGGTCATCCACTCTACCAAGTCTTCGGCATGATGTGGCTCAACATGTCCAGCTGCCGAAAAGAAGGACAAGCGTGTCCCATGGCCATGTGCTGATGACAATGCACCGCGTCCACGACCAGCACTGTTGCCCCCAGACACAGAGCCTGCTTGCCCTCTTTTTTTGCCTCCTGACTGTCTGCCTCTCCTTGTTTGCCTTCCAGACATTTTAATGGATGGCCTGCAGGGAGATGGGAAAAACAGCAATAAGGGCTACCTTCAGGTGTATACTGTGCAGGAGGCTTAGCAACAATGACACTGACACTGTCCCCTGCCTATCCTTCCTGTCCCTAAACACAAGGATTTGCAATATGCTTCAGCAAGATTGGTTTAGCACAGAATAGCACACTGACAGTTTCCCTCACTGTCCTTCTCTGTCCCTACAAACAAGATTTAGCACAGAATAGCACACTGATAGTTTCCACGAGTGTCCTTCTCTGTCCCTAAACTCAAGGATTTCAAATATGGTTCAGCAAGATTGGTTTAGAACAGAATAGCACACTGACACTTTCCCTCACTGTACCTCTCTGTCCCTAAACTCAAGGATTTCAAATATGGTTCAGCAAGATTGGTTTAGAACAGAATAGCACACTGTCAGTTTCACTCACTGTACCTCTCTGTCCCTACAAACAAGATTTAGCACAGAATAGCACACTGATAGTTTCCACGAGTGTCCTTCTCTGTCCCTAAACTCAAGGATTTCAAATATGGTTCAGCAAGATTGGTTTAGAACAGAATAGCACACTGACACTTTCCCTCACTGTACCTCTCTGTCCCTAAACTCAAGGATTTCAAATATGGTTCAGCAAGATTGGTTTAGAACAGAATAGCACACTGTCAGTTTCACTCACTGTACCTCTCTGTCCCTGCAAACAAGATTTAGCACAGAATAGCACACTGATAGTTTCCACGAGTGTCCTTCTCTGTCCCTAAACTCAAGGATTTCAAATATGGTTCAGCAAGATTGGTTTAGAACAGAATAGCACACTGACACTTTCCCTCACTGTACCTCTCTGTCCCTAAACTCAAGGATTTCAAATATGGTTCAGCAAGATTGGTTTAGAACAGAATAGCACACTGTCAGTTTCACTCACTGTACCTCTCTGTCCCTACAAACAAGATTTAGCACAGAATAGCACACTGATAGTTTCCACGAGTGTCCTTCTCTGTCCCTAAACTCAAGGATTTCAAATATGGTTCAGCAAGATTGGTTTAGAACAGAATAGCACACTGTCAGTTTCACTCACTGTCCTACTCTGTCCCTACAAACAAGATTTAGCACAGAATAGCACACTGATAGTTTCCACGAGTGTCCTTCTCTGTCCCTAAACTCAAGGATTTCAAATATGGTTCAGCAAGATTGGTTTAGAACAGAATAGCACACTGTCAGTTTCACTCACTGTACCTCTCTGTCCCTACAAACAAGATTTAGCACAGAATAGCACACTGATAGTTTCCACGAGTGTCCTTCTCTGTCCCTAAACTCAAGGATTTCAAATATGGTTCAGCAAGATTGGTTTAGAACAGAATAGCACACTGTCAGTTTCACTCACTGTACCTCTCTGTCCCTACAAACAAGATTTAGCACAGAATAGCACACTGATAGTTTCCACGAGTGTCCTTCTCTGTCCCTAAACTCAAGGATTTCAAATATGGTTCAGCAAGATTGGTTTAGAACAGAATAGCTCACTGACACTTTCCCTCACTGTACCTCTCTGTCCCTAAACTCAAGGATTTCAAATATGGTTCAGCAAGATTGGTTTAGAACAGAATAGCACACTGTCAGTTTCACTCACTGTCCTACTCTGTCCCTACAAACAAGATTTAGCACAGAATAGCACACTGACACTTTCCCTCACTGTACCTCTCTGTCCCTAAACTCAAGGATTTCAAATATGGTTCAGCAAGATTGGTTTAGAACAGAATAGCACACTGTCAGTTTCACTCACTGTACCTCTCTGTCCCTACAAACAAGATTTAGCACAGAATAGCACACTGATAGTTTCCACGAGTGTCCTTCTCTGTCCCTAAACTCAAGGATTTCAAATATGGTTCAGCAAGATTGGTTTAGAACAGAATGGCTCACTGACACTTTCCCTCACTGTACCTCTCTGTCCCTAAACTCAAGGATTTCAAATATGGTTCAGCAAGATTGGTTTAGAACAGAATAGCACACTGTCAGTTTCACTCACTGTCCTACTCTGTCCCTACAAACAAGATTTAGCACAGAATAGCACACTGACACTTTCCCTCACTGTACCTCTCTGTCCCTAAACTCAAGGATTTCAAATATGGTTCAGCAAGATTGGCTTAGAACAGAATAGCACACTGTCAGTTTCACTCACTGTACCTCTCTGTCCCTACAAACAAGATTTAGCACAGAATAGCACACTGATAGTTTCCACGAGTGTCCTTCTCTGTCCCTAAACTCAAGGATTTCAAATATGGTTCAGCAAGATTGGTTTAGAACAGAATAGCTCACTGACACTTTCCCTCACTGTACCTCTCTGTCCCTAAACTCAAGGATTTCAAATATGGTTCAGCAAGATTGGTTTAGAACAGAATAGCACACTGTCAGTTTCACTCACTGTCCTACTCTGTCCCTACAAACAAGATTTAGCACAGAATAGCACACTGACACTTTCCCTCACTGTACCTCTCTGTCCCTAAACTCAAGGATTTCAAATATGGTTCAGCAAGATTGGTTTAGAACAGAATAGCACACTGACACTTTCCCTCACTGTACCTCTCTGTCCCTACAAACAAGGTTTAGCACTGAATAACACACTGACACTCTCCCTACCTATCCTTATTTGTCCCTAAACACAAGGAATCCAGGATTAGTAAAGGAAAAAAAATGACACTGTCCCTGCCTATGCTTCTCTTTCCCTGCTCCGGAACACACTACACAAGGCCGCCGCGCTGGCGGCCTTTTATAGTGTGGGGCGTGTACTAAACCCCCTCAAGAATAATTGGCCACAGGCATCCTGCCTGTGGCCAATCATTGCTCTCCTCGCTGCCGGCGCTGTGATTGGCCAAGCATGCGCGGTCACAGTGCATGCTTGGCCAATCACAGCGCCTGGATGACACTGCGATGGCGTAGTGCATTGTGGGCCGTTCGCGTCACTCGAATTTGGCGTGAACGGCCCAAATCGTTCGATCTTCGTCGAACGATCGAACAGCCGATGTTCGAGTCGAACGTATGTTCGACTCGAACACGAAGCTCATCCCTAATATCCATTCATTCGACTGGTATGGAAGGCTGTAGTTCTTGAATTAGGGATAGCATAGTGGCTTGCAAATCAGTGACAGATTTAGGTATACCACGTATACGAATGATGGAACGCCGGGCCCTATTTCCATATACTTCCAATTGAGATTGAAGGAATAAGTTTTCCTCTTTGAGGTTTTCAAATTCAACTGCATAATCCTGGATGTTATTTTCAAGTTCATCAACCCACAGTTCAAGATTTGCAGTGTGTTAGCCCAGTTCTCTGATTTCCATAGTCAGACTGTTTATTATATGATCTGAGGTCTGTCTAAGGACTTTGTGAAGCATTTTTTCTAAGTGCCTCAGAACAGAAGAATGAGAAGGGTCTGTAAAAGATGTAATTTTTGAAGTTTGTATAGATGAATCTGAGTCATATGCCCCCTATGTTGCCACAGATACTTTTAAGCGCTGAGAGGCTTTCACTGAGTGTGAGGTACCAGGGGGAGGGGATGCAGCTAATGCCATTCTGACTGAAGCCTAAGGCAGCACTTCTTTGTTGTTTTTTGGCTTCATTTTCAGACGAGAACTCCCAAGAACCATTACAATAAGTGGCGGGGGTTATTAGGAGACCGAGTAACAATATTTACCGGGTGAAGCTGAGCCGGGACACGGTATAATACGGCAGAAACATCCCTTCAGGAGCAGAGCTGGCATGTCTGCTCAGTCAGGCTCTGGCCATGAGCCTCATAAATAACTTTTTTTAATTAAAGACCAAATTAATTTTTTGTTTAATCAGCTAAATGCATCCCAAGTGCATCAAAACCAAATGTGTTTAAAGTCCTACAGCTTTTTATCTTTAGAAAGCAGCCATAGTCAGAATAGAAAAGCCTGTTCCCTGTCAGCTTGCTGCAGTTGCTACCTGTGTGCAAGCAGTGGACTTTCTGCATAAGTCCAACATGTTGCGTCAGATCTATAGGTCAGAAATGATGCTCCCTGGTAAATAGAGAGCTCTAGTTTAGACTCAGCAAGGAGCATGTCAGATATCTGCAGACAGAACACTGCTTCTACAAAGAGAGTAAGGGTAATTTTTTCACTTAGGTTGGGTTCACACTAGCTGCGGCCGCGGCTTGCAGCACGGGGTCCGGCGTGTCTTTTTCAGGAGCAAATCAGGTTCAATTTTCCCCTGAATTCGGACCTGAAACAGAACCAAAGACGCACAGGGCCCTTTTCCAGCGTGGATCGTGGCTGCCCCGGAGGTGTGCGAACCGGCTCCATTGAGAGCCAGTCACCATCTCCTGTCATGCGAATTGGATGCGGGTATACCCACATCCAATGCGCATAAATGTGAACATAGCCTAAATATCTTACACCCTCTTTTTATAATTAAGACCAACCTATTCTGCCCCTCTCCAAGCACAAAATCACTCCTTTCACCATCAACTGCCTGCATGTTCCATTCCCATAGTAGTCATTTGCCCCATAAACAAAGTTAGGACAAAGTCCAAGGAACAGGCTTTTTGTAGTAATAAAATAATGTATTAAAAAAAGGTGCAGAATGGCATTGGAAAATGACAAAGGACTAAGGACTGGCTGCACAAGAAAAGGAAAGCTTTCACTTGCTGGTCATAGTTTTCTCCTTGAAATAAAAACAAGCCTTTCTTTTATCAGATGGTATTTTAGAAAAGACAAAATGTGGCATGAATGAGCAATGATAGAAAACATAAAATAGTTGGTCACAAAGGCAATGAATGTGGTTGTTCAATAAAGGACACAGTTGCCTTGTGCGCTTAATTGCCTTTTACCTTGCTATTCTGCGGGGGGCCTGTTAGGTTTTCACTCTGCTCTTTCAGTTGTTCCCAACCAGTTATGACCTAATGACCATTTAGAGATCATAGAACTAAGAATAACTGGGTCACAACAGTGTATTGGCGTATTGTGTTCAGTTCTGTGAGTCATTACTTACAAAATCATGTTAAAAAGGTAGAAAGGAAAATATAATTAATACATGGTACACACAGTCCAAACTGACAAGTCCTTCATTGTTGAAATAAGATTACATTTACTGAACAGGCCATGAGGCTACATTGTGCAAATATAGTGTCTATACTATTATTATAGTGGTATTTTTGGCCTCCAATTTATAGACACTACTGGAGTGAACAGAATGCTTACCAGACCTGCAACTTGCATCTTTAAGGGGAAAGCGGTCATCAAAACATATTCACCATCACCATTAATATCCACATTATTGAAGCTGCCTGCATGGAGAAAATATCATTGTAACACCCTCTAGTGCTAGAAATGTAGATAGTTTTTCATTAGTGTAGGTAAATTGATGCAGGCTTAGCTGTGTTTTTTCCTGGGTTGGCAGAAATCCAGGGAGAGCTGGATGACTCACAGGTAGCATCACTGAGACCTTCCCCCCTATTTTTAGTATGTACTTGAACCTTATGGAAAGAGGGAGGGGAGGTAAGGTTGAGCTGCCTGGAGTATTCTGAGGGCCCTGACCAATCCCCAACTTGGAATGGCAGGGGGCAGGCCCCCTCAAATACTCAGGGTCAGCCCAGCTGGGGAGGAGTTGTTTGGGTGGAAGCTGGAGATGGAGTGTTAGGCTGTCATGACCTTTGAGGGAGCTCACCAGTCTGAGGGGGGGGCGACCTTGGGCCTGGGCTCGTGTGCAGACGGGGCCTTCATAAAACCATGGAGTTGTCCTGGCCAGGAGGCACTGGGAGCAAATAGGACAGCGGGAGAACACTGCCAGGCAAGTCTCCAGGAGGAACAAGGAACAGCCAAGAGGGGTGGTGAGTGACACAGTCAGGAGGACTGGGAGGCACGCCTGAGAGGACTGGGATTGAGCAGGCTGGGATGGGAGCAGAGCCAGTCAGGAGGACTGTGTTGGCACGAGCAGTTGAAAGAAGCAACTGCAGCTAGGAGGGCTGGCAGGGCCTGAAGAGGTGGTACTGGGAGCAGTAGCCTCATATGGGACAGCTAGCACTAGGAACTACCTATTTTGCTACACCATAGGGGCCCGCGGTCCCTGCTTGCAAAGGACATTTGCTTTGGGCCTGGTTGAGCCAGTGTCAGGCTTTAAATTCAGTGCTAGCTGGTCCTGGGAGTGATAGTTTGCAAGCAAGTATATGTGCTGGAGGGGAAGAGAAGAGGTTGTATATACCGGTGGTGTATATAGTTTTCGGTCCCTAATTTCCTATCTTCAATCAAGTGGGCATCCCATATGTACCCTATCCCCATCCAAGTTATATCCCCTCAATAAAAAACACAAAAAAACAAAGTACCCCTCTTCTGTGCTCCCCGGAAACCCTACTACCCACATTTCTACACAACCTGTAACCGAGGCCTAATTTCCTCAACTAAGGGTGACTGGCCTGCCATGCCACTATGCAATCCAGGAGCCAAAAATATGCTATGATGATATGGCAATCAGCTTTGTTTGCAAACAACATTCAATAACCTAGAGCAAGGATCTCCAAACTATGGCCAGCAGTCCACATGTGGCCTGCCAAAAGGTTTTACATGGCCTGCAGCTGATGTGCACAGTCTCTGCTTCTCCCCTTGTATAGCTTTGACTATGAGAGCAGTGCAGTTTTGGGCCATCACTGCTGGATTTTTGAGGCTGTTGCAGGTATGTGCTGGCCCTCCTAGGTGACTGAATATTATGCTACAGTAGTTTTTTTTTTGCGACAGAGGAGTTTATTTACTAAAACTGCAGAGTGCAAAATCTGGTGCAGCTCTGCATAGAAAACAATTAACTTACGGTTTTATTTGTCAAAGCTTCATTGAACAAGCTGAAGTTAGAAGCTGATTGGCTATCATGCAAAGCTGCATCAGATGTTGCACTCTCCAGTTTTAGTAAATCAACCCCAGAGTCTCCCTAAGCCCTTAAAAACCACTGTGGGCAGAACTGATGGGCAAAGTAGATTTTCTGTGATGTTGATATTCTATGTTTTCATCTGATGACATCTACCATCTCTGTTGGCCATTGAATGATGATGCAATATTCTTGAAAAAAGGGCAGCAGCGGTGGGATTCCACAGAGAAAAAGCCCTTGCAGATTGGATGAGTAATTACGGAAACAAGCTTTTCGTCCTTTCATGTCGTCTTGGATATTAATTAAGCAATTAACTAATGGAGGGTGCAGCAAAAGGTTGACTGTGCAGGCTCCAGAGCACTAGAAGTCTTTTTCTCCTCATTAAGGTCTCTTATGATTTCCTGCCACTTTTATTTACCAAATGATCTGTAAATGCAGGACACAGTGACTTATCCAAGCAGTGTTTTTTTTCCATATAAATTATTCAAATATAGTCATAGCCCACTGAACTTTTAAACTATAGATGAGAACATGAAAAGCTTAAAGGCCATGCCCACTCAAATAATTCTGTTGAATTTAGAGTTCTAGTGGTAACATATCCTCATTGGAGTGTGAAGCTTTACTACCTAACCATGGCCCATGTCCTGCAACTGCACATGGATCCAGAACATTAACTCACAAGGTCACTATGGATCATGGTAAACAATGTTTACAAACTTTGATCTTGAGTGCACAATATATTTCTTGCAGGACAGAAGCCAGTTTAAGCTCTCATTCTTTTTTACAAATGCTGTTCCTTGAGCCTGATGATGCCCCCCATGTACTAGATAGCTGCCATGTGAAAACCTCCCCATCAAAAGACAAATACAACAGGTAATGTAGAATTACAAAATGATGTTTTCCCACCATCGTATAAAATGGTATAGGAATTTGGAAGAATCCAGTTGACAAGGTAAGTGGGGACTAAAAAATAAAATAAACTTTAAAAAGGGAATAATGTTCTCTTTACTTACCCCCCAGATGTCATGTTTTTTTTTAACAGAAAACAATGTGGCTTATTTTTGTGGTGATGGAGTGGTTGCAACACTTCAATGTTGTAAATTTCATCTCATTGTTTCCTTGTTCCCTGTCCAGTAGGATAGGTGTGGTTTGTGAAGGCTGAGGAGTATTGGATTTATTTATGTAGTCTGAAAGTGTGATGTACTCATTCCTAACTTCCTTCTGAAGCTCACCCACTTAGGACAGGAAGCCCCCAACTTATAGAAACGTCAGCATGAGATATTTCCCATGATACTTTGCAGCCTTTTCTAGGAGAAATTTTCACAGTGCTCCTAAAAAAAGCAATACAGCTGGACTTTCTGGTTATTGTGTGTTGTATAAACTTACTCTGTGATAACTATATCTTTTTGGTAGAATGCCTTTTGCGGCCTGCCGTGGGAATGGATTTGAGGTGCGCGTAAATTCTCACTGAATGGGAAGGTTAACAATAACTACGTTGTGACATGGTTAGTGTACATAATCTCAGTTTTTGGCGCTCCCAGGACACTATATTACCATAAACCTTCTACTCAAACACTGTTAGAATAAAAAACAAAAGCCTAGGAGGGGTACTATATACTCTTTAGCCAGTGTGTGCTTCCATTGTAAATTGTTTAATCATAATATGGGTTTGGCCTATGGTCACATCTCCTTGAATGCACCCAATCTCATTTTATTTTGGAGGCGAAGAGGTTTGGGCCTACATAGTATTTGGATGGGAGACTGCCTAGGAATACCAGGTGCTGTAAAAATTAGGCTTCTTGTTGCCCTACTATTTTAAATAGGATCATTATAAATGTTTTGCACTATAGAACAATGGCTGCCGATCCTTCCATAAGGATAGAGTAAAGAGAAAGTCTTCAAAAGGATGGCACCCATAACCAGTGCTGAGTATATGTTTAGCTATATGACCTTTAGACTAAGGAAACATGGCTGCTACATTTTGTCTTCTATATGGACTCTAGCAAAATGGCCCCGATGCACTTCTTGTTGAGTATAGGTCTAGTTATCGTGACATGCCATTAAGACTAATGAAACATGGTCGCCACAGTTTGTCTTCCATTTTGGACTCCAAGAAAATTGCGCCAACACACAACACAACGGAGACAAGATATACATGTGCTCAAATCCCAATAGCGTATACATGCATTTAAACTATGAGGGGCCAAAGGGGTGTAACCACATGTTAACACTACAAATTCTGGATGAACCCTCTGCTCACTGCTTTACACTCTTTTCAACAAACTATGCAATGAATAACAGGGATTTTTAGTTGACCCATCTTGCAATACATGTTTAAGCTGGCCAACTGCGTTAAAGTAATCCCTCTCACGGCCAGTCCTACACTGCTCTGCCACTGTAAATGCTACGGCGGACACCATGCCAACATGGGGCATACAGACACAATGAGTGGCTTGTTTAGCAGGCTATTTAAAAGATAGGAAAGGACAGGTTAGCAATCTAGTATTCTTTGAAGATGTACATGTGCACGAAACACGTTGGCAGCAACTACATGCTGCAGCCATCTCTGTTTCTGGGATCAATGGCCATTTTAGTAAGTGATTAAAAAACAAAAGACTAGAATAGGCAGTATATGCTCTTTAGCCTGTGTGTTTTTCAATGGTAAATTTTTTATCTTGACCTTAGTGTGCCTTTAAGTCTGTTTTGGCTAGCTTGGTATGTGCAAGTTAAAAGGTAGAAAAATTATTTCCAGCCTAAAAACGTATTGGTATATGTTGACTGGACTTGGTGTGTAAACTAAAGGAGCGTAAAAAATGAATTCACACATTAGAGGAGAAGGGAAAGGATTGAAACACAAATACATTTTTCTATTACACAGCTGACAGCCTCTTGGGAAAACAATTATCGTCTGGCTTTAGACATGCGCAAATTGACACATAAGGTTTTACCATGTATACTGTTTTGAAAGGCTTACATTATTTATTTCTTGTGACCCATAACGTCGTTACTCTCCAGCAACTACACAAAACTACTTTTATTTTTTTGTGTAAGGTTTCTACATTAAGGCTTTGTAAAAATTGGACAGTTGGCATTGAATTTTTCCACCTGCAGGATGCTTCCTGAGGCACACAGAGTATATTGAGCTGATTCTGCAGATCTTATTCTACACGATTCCTTCTAGCACCCTCTGTGCAGGGATAACACTGATGTATGGGCTAAAAGCAGGAACTTTATAAACAAGCCTTGGGTGTGCTCAAAAGAAAAAATATTGCTGGAAGCTAGAATAAACTTTGGGGCCTATATAGAAATGAGTGAGAAGCAAATTTCTACCCATTTGTGATGTTTCATAACCATGTCATTGCTCTGCAATCTTTGAGAAGTAACTTGTCACAAAGAACGCCAAAAAAAAAGCATTTGTTTTAGCGGGTGAATTATTAGTCATCAAACAGCCCCAACCACTGCTCGAATTTGTCCTCCTCTAACTTGTAGATCAATATCGGAATAAGTGTTATGCCAGCTCATAACTATTCTGCTCTCTAATTTGCTAAATTACAGTGTGAAGACCACATGTTTTGTTGTCATCTACAGTGATGGGCTAAGATTGAAAATAATGTTAATTTATGAACAGACTCCTTTGTTCTAGTTTAAAACATATTTAAAATACATCTAAACCAGAGAACTAAAATCTAATATAAGCTTTGACGTGTTAATGTAATTTCAAAAGGTGTTTTTAATTTCTTTTGAATTTGCAGATTTCATTAAAATAATATGAGACCCCATTTGAAGGGGTTTGTTAAAAAATGTAATGCTATGGGATGAAAAGACCGAGTGGCTCATCAAGTCTGTCCCATTTTTTTAATTTATTCATGTTTTTGTGTTTTTTTTTTTGTTTTTTTTTTACTTTTGTGTCTGAGTATAGATCTATTATTGTTCCAAGCATTGTTAAAGAAACTTACTCTTTTACTGTTGACTGGCTCACTATCTTTGCTGAAAGTCCATTCTAAAAACATCAACTACTCTAATAATATTTCTAAGATTCGTTTTCAACTTTCCTCCTGCTAGTTTGAAGTCATGTCCCTGTGTTCTTGATCTAGGCTTCATTTTGCAAATACTTCCCTCTTGAACCCTATTCACCCCCTTGATGTATGTAAAGGCTTTAATCAAGTCCCCATTCCCCTTCTTTCCTCCAGACTGTACATATTCAGTTACTGAAGTCTCTCATCAGACCTTTCACCACTTCTGTTACCAGTCTCTGGACCCATTCTATCTTATCAATATCTTTTGTAAGTGAGATCTCCAGAACTGGACACGGTATTCCAAATGAGGTCTAACTAAAAATCTATATAGGGGAATCAGGACCTACCGTATATACTTGAGTATAAGCCGACCCGAATATAAGCTGAGGCACCTAATTTTACCACCACAAACTGGGAAAACGTATTGACTCAAGTATAACCTAGGGTGTCCATCTGCATGCCTTACTGTGCCTCACTTTGTCCATGTGCATGCCTCACTGTGCCCATGCCTCACTGTGCCCATGCCTTACTGTGCCCAATCTCCCTACCTGATCTCCGGCGCTGTGTGACTAGACTGGCATTTAACATGGGAGTCTATGGAAGGGGAGCCCAGTTTTGAAAAGTCGGTGCTCCCGGCCGTAGGTCCCCTTGAGAACAATCTTTGCACACTTGTAGATGAAGAGGGGGGCTACATGTGTGCCAAGTTTGGGGTCCAGGAGACCTAGGGCCGGCTGGTACCGGGTCCCCAAATTCACCAGAGAAATTACCGTTTAATATGGGAGTCTATGGAAGGGGTGCCCGGGTTTGAAAAATCGGTGCTCCCCAGCCGTAGGTCCCCCGGACAACAAACTTTCCACACTTGTAGAGGAAGAGTGGGGCTACATGTGTACCAAGCTTGGGGTCCAGGGGACCTACGGCCTGCTGGGATTAGGCGCACAAAGTTGAAGATGGACACACTGACTCGAGTATAAGCAGAGGGGAGCATTTTCAGCACAAAAAAAGTGCTGAAAAACTCGGCTTATACTCGAGTTTATACGGTACTTTCCCCTGCTGGTGATCCCTCTAGTGATGCATCCTAGATTTATATTTGCTTTCCCCACTGCCTGGCCACCCTGCTCTTTTTGCAATCATCTGAAATAAGTACTTCCAAATACATTTCCTCTTTGGTGCTGGCAAACATTGTACCCCCAATGTTGTACACTGTCAAGGGATTCTTTTTCCTTAGGTGCATTATTTTACATTTAGAAACAATGAGCTGCAGTTTCCACTGCTTTGACCAATCTTCCAGCAATTCCAAATCATGTTCCATGTTAGAGACACCTCCAGGGATATCAACTCTATTGCACACCTTTGTATTATCAGCAAAAATACATACCTTACCCAACATCCGTTTGGTTACTGCATATCACTTTAATAAAGATTAAACAGAACATGATATAGTACAGAGCCTTGTGGTATACCAATAGTGACTGGTCTCAACCACACTCTGGTGTCTATTCTTTAGCCAACTGCATATCCACTGAGCCACCCAAGGGTTAAGTCCTAGTTTGTGCAACTTTTTTACTAGATCATTATGTGGAACTGTATGGAAATGCCTTGCTCAAATCAAGATATGCTACCTCCACAGCACCACCCTGGTCCAAAAACATTAGTAATATAGTCAAATTAAATCATATGTGAAGCTTTGAGTCCATAAAGACAGAAAGTGGCTTAACCACTTCGCGCCCGTCATACGACTTATGACGGCCGCAAAGTGGTTCTTAAATGCCGGGAGGCCGTCATTATACGGCCTCCGCTCTTTCGGCCACTGGGGGCGCGCGAGCGCAGCCGGCGGCACGCGCCCGGCGCATCACTGAGATGCCGATGCGCGTGCCTGGCGGCCGCGATGTCCGCCAGGCACCCGCGATCGGCCTGTACACAGACAAGGACATGGATCTGTGTGTGTAAACACACAGATCCATGTCCTGTCAGGGGAGGAGACTGATGCTGTGTCCCTTGTACATAGGGACACAGATCGGTCACCTCCCCCAGTCAGTTCCCTCCCCCCACAGTAGCAATCACTCATAAGGCATACATTTAACCCCTTCCCCGCCCCCTAGTGTTAACCCCATCCCTGCCAGTCACATTTATACAGTAATCAGTGCATTTTTATAGCACTAATCGCTGTATAAATGTGAATGGTCCCAAAAATGTGTCAAAAGTGTCCGATGTGTCCGCCGCAGTATCGCAGTCATGATAAAAATCGCTGATCACCGCCATTACTAGTAAAAAAATAAAAAAAAATGTCAGAATTCTATCCCCTATTTTGTAGACGCTATAACTTTTAACCAAAAATATGTAGAAGAATACGTATCGGCCTAAACTGAGAAAAAAATAGTTTTTTTTAAAAAAAATTGGGATATTTATTATAGCAAAAATCAAAAAATATTGTGTTTTTTTTCAAAATTGTCGCTCTTTTTTGGTTTATAGCGCAAAAAATAAAAACCGCAGAGGTGATCAAATACCACCAAAAGAAAGCTCTATTTGTGGGAAAAAAAGGACGTCAATTTTGTTTGGGAGCCACGTCGCACGACCGCGCAATTGTCAGATAAAGCGTCACAGTGCCGAAAGCTGAAATTTCGCCTGGGCAGGAGTAAGTAAGGAAGGTGTTAAAGAGGCTGGAAAAGATCGCCACACTGAGATAAAAAATAGTGCAGTGCAGCCCTGTAGGAGCCACTGGTGAATGAAGTCCTATTCCCCCTTAGAGCACACACAGCCAGGCACACAACATTTACCTCACTATTCCACTGGCTCCAATATAAAAAAAAACTGTCTAGTCTTCGTAGGGTTTTTATTAAAGTGGAGTTTCGCCCAATTTTTTTTTTTTTAAAGTCAGCAGCTACAAATACTGCAGCTGCTGACTTTTAAAATAAGGACACTTACCTGGACACCGCCATCTTCAGTAAGAGAATCAGGAAGTGAAGCCTTACAGCTTCACTTCCTGGTTCCCAGCTGCGCATGCGTGACTCGCGCTGCGCGATCCCATTGGTCCCTGCTGTCTTCTGAGACCTGTGCGTCTCCCAGAAGACAGCGGGGGGGTGGAGAAGGCGCCAGAAGTGGCGTAGATACCTCCGGGTGGCTCGGGTATCTATGCCCGGAAGTGGGAGCAAAATACCTGTATTAGACAGGTATCTGCTCCCCCCTCCCCCCTGAAAGGTGCCAAATGTGACACTGGAAGGGGGGATTCCAAAAAGCGGAAGTTCCATTTTTGGGTGGAACACCGCTTTAAGATCGATGAACTGGGATAGGGAGGGGGAAAATGGGATACCCCGGAAAATTGTAGAACTAAATAACTCCTCACTTTTTGGCTGCACAGTACAAAAAATGGAAGCCCCATGGGATCTCTACACTGATGGTGACTAGTACTCCTCCAGAGTTTAACATCTACACACAGTCACTAACTCCTTAGCAATGGGGTTGCTTACTCACTTAGCCACAGGATCATCAATTGCCTCCTGCCAATATCCACCAGGTTCTTTTCCTAGTGAGGGAGATGTAGACTCACGCCACCATAGGACAGCTGGACTCTTTCCCACCAACTTCCTCCTGGCTCTCTCCAATGAGCTTCTCCAGACCCAACTTAATCCCTGGATTAAGCTTGCGAATAGGCTCCCCAGCTAAGCCTAACTGGGACTTCGATGTCTTCCTGATGGATTCTTCTAGATGTCTGCTCCAGGGGCAGAGCCCCTGCACAGGGGTCTCCTCCAGCAGAATTGGATCCAGGAATTCTAATCTTGTGCCTCAGGCCTCACACTATTTATGGGTTCTTCTACCACCTTCTGAGCACACCTCCCCAGGGATTGAAAAACACACAAACTTCCAGCACTCCCCAGGGATTGGCTGGAGTCCCATAAATAGTCAGGCTGCCCACTGTTCCTCCTCCCACATTCTATAATCCTCTAGACTGGGGGAAGTAACACATCAGACACTGAGCAGGCCTAAACAATCAATCCTTGCTCCTTGGAGCCAAACTAAATGTACATAGCAGCCTGCTCTACAGTAGGAGGGTTCTACAATGGGTTATACACAGTGCTTTGGTAAAATAAATGTTATCCAGATCTACTTTAACAATGGTAATTTTGCAAATACTATGTACAATTTAAAAACAGGTTGCAGAGGGACTTTCTGCTGATCAGGAGTAGGGATGAGCTTCGTGTTCGAGTCGAACATACGTTCGACTCGAACATCGGCTGTTCGATGGTTCGGCGAAGATCGAACGATTTGGGCCGTTCGCGCCAAATTCGAGTGACGCGAACGGCCCACAATGCACTACGCCATCGCAGTGTCATCCAGGCGCTGTGATTGGCCAAGCATGCACTGTGACCCCGCATGCTTGGCCAATCACAGCGCCGGCAGCGAGGAGAGCAATGATTGGCCACAGGCAGGATGCCTGTGGCCAATTATTGCTGAGGGTGTTTAGTACACGCCCCACACTATAAAAGGCCGCCAGCACGGCGGCCTAGTGTAGTGTGTTCCGGAGCAGGGAAAGAGAAGCATAGGCAGGGACAGTGACATTTATTTTTTTCTTGCTTAACCTGGATTCCTTTAGTTTAGGGAAAGAGAAAGATAGGTAGGGAGAGTGTCAGTGTGTTTTACTGTGCGAATCCTTGTTTCTAGGGACAGGGAAGGACAGTGAGGGAATTCTCCTTGTGCTATAGTGTGCTTTAAAAAAACATTTTTTCTAGGGACAGAAAACTATAGGTAGGGAGAGTGTCAGTGTGTTTTACTGTGCGAATCCTTGTTTCTAGGGACAGGGAAGGACAGTGAGGGAATTCTCCTTGTGCTATAGTGTGCTTTAAAAAAACATTTTTTCTAGGGACAGAAAACTATAGGTAGGGAGAGTGTCAGTGTGTTTTACTGTGCGAATCCTTGTTTCTAGGGACAGGGAAGGACAGTGAGGGAATTCTCCTTGTGCTATAGTGTGCTTTAAAAAAACATTTTTTCTAGGGACAGAAAACTATAGGTAGGAAGAGTGTCAGTTTCTTTCACTGTGATAATCCTTGTTTCTAGGGACAAAGAAGGAAAGTGAGGGAAATTCTCCTTGTGCTATAGTGTGCTTTAAAAAAAACATTTTTTCTAGGGACAGAAAACTATAGGTAGGGAGAGTGTCAGTGTGTTTTACTGTGCGAATCCTTGTTTCTAGGGACAGGGAAGGACAGTGAGGGAATTCTCCTTGTGCTATAGTGTGCTTTAAAAAAACATTTTTTCTAGGGACAGAAAACTATAGGTAGGGAGAGTGTCAGTGTGTTTTACTGTGCGAATCCTTGTTTCTAGGGACAGGGAAGGACAGTGAGGGAATTCTCCTTGTGCTATAGTGTGCTTTTAAAAAAACATTTTTTCTAGGGACAGAAAACTATAGGTAGGAAGAGTGTCAGTTTCTTTCACTGTGATAATCCTTGTTTCTAGGGACAAAGAAGGAAAGTGAGGGAAATTATCCTTGTGCTATAGTGTGCTTTAAAAAAACATTTTTTCTAGGGACAGAAAACTATAGGTAGGGAGAGTGTCAGTGTCTTTTACTGTGCGAATCCTTGTTTCTAGGACAGGGAAGGACAGTGAGGGAATTCTCCTTCTGCTATAGTGTGCTTTAAAAAAACATTTTTTCTAGGGACAGAAAACTATAGGAAGGAAGAGTGTCAGTTTCTTTCACTGTGATAATCCTTGTTTCTAGGGACAAAGAAGGAAAGTGACGAAAATTCTCCTTGTGCTATAGTGTGCTTTAAAAAAACATTTTTTCTAGGGACAGAAAACTATAGGTAGGAAGAGTGTCAGTTTCTTTCACTGTGATAATCCTTGTTTCTAGGGACAGGGAAGGAAAGTGAGGGAAATTCTCCTTGTGCTATAGTGTGCTTTAAAAAAACATTTTTTCTAGGGACAGAAAACTATAGGTAGGGAGAGTGTCAGTGTGTTTTACTGTGCGAATCCTTGTTTCTAGGGACAGGGAAGGACAGTGAGGGAATTCTCCTTGTGCTATAGTGTGCTTTAAAAAAACATTTTTTCAAGGGACAGAAAACTATAGGTAGGAAGAGTGTCAGTTTCTTTCACTGTGATAATCCTTGTTTCTAGGGACAAAGAAGGAAAGTGAGGGAAATTCTCCTTGTGCTATAGTGTGCTTTAAAAAAACATTTTTTCTAGGGACAGAAAACTATAGGTAGGGAGAGTGTCAGTGTGTTTTACTGTGCGAATCCTTGTTTCTAGGGACAGGAAAGGACAGTGAGGGAATTCTCCTTGTGCTATAGTGTGCTTTAAAAAAAAAAATTTTCTAGGGACAGAAAACTATAGGTAGGAAGAGTGTCAGTTTCTTTCACTGTGATAATCCTTGTTTCTAGGGACAGGGAAGGAAAGTGAGGGAAATTCTCCTTGTGCTATAGTGTGCTTTAAAAAAACATTTTTTCTAGGGACAGAAAACTATAGGTAGGGAGAGTGTCAGTGTGTTTTACTGTGCGAATCCTTGTTTCTAGGGACAGGGAAGGACAGTGAGGGAATTCTCCTTGTGCTATAGTGTGCTTTAAAAAAACATTTTTTCAAGGGACAGAAAACTATAGGTAGGAAGAGTGTCAGTTTCTTTCACTGTGATAATCCTTGTTTCTAGGGACAAAGAAGGAAAGTGAGGGAAATTCTCCTTGTGCTATAGTGTGCTTTAAAAAAACATTTTTTCTAGGGACAGAAAACTATAGGTAGGGAGAGTGTCAGTGTGTTTTACTGTGTGAATCCTTGTTTCTAGGGACAGGAAAGGACAGTGAGGGAATTCTCCTTGTGCTATAGTGTGCTTTAAAAAAACATTTTTTCTAGGGACAGAAAACTATAGGTAGGAAGAGTGTCAGTTTCTTTCACTGTGATAATCCTTGTTTCTAGGGACAGGGAAGGAAAGTGAGGGAAATTCTCCTTGTGCTATAGTGTGCTTTAAAAAAACATTTTTTCTAGAGACAGAAAACTATAGGTAGGGAGAGTGTCAGTGTGTTTTACTGTGCGAATCCTTGTTTCTAGGGACAGGGAAGGACAGTGAGGGAATTCTCCTTGTGCTATAGTGTGCTTTAAAAAAACATTTTTTCTAGGGACAGAAAACTATAGGAAGGAAGAGTGTCAGTTTCTTTCACTGTGATAATCCTTGTTTCTAGGGACAAAGAAGGAAAGTGAGGGAAATTCTCCTTGTGCTATAGTGTGCTTTAAAAAAAACATTTTTTCTAGGGACAGAAAACTATAGGTAGGAAGAGTGTCAGTTTCTTTCACTGTGATAATCCTTGTTTCTAGGGACAGGGAAGGAAAGTGAGGGAAATTCTCCTTGTGCTATAGTGTGCTTTAAAAAAACATTTTTTCTAGGGACAGAAAACTATAGGTAGGGAGAGTGTCAGTGTGTTTTACTGTGCGAATCCTTGTTTCTAGGGACAGGGAAGGACAGTGAGGGAATTCTCCTTGTGCTATAGTGTGCTTTAAAAAAACATTTTTTCAAGGGACAGAAAACTATAGGTAGGAAGAGTGTCAGTTTCTTTCACTGTGATAATCCTTGTTTCTAGGGACAAAGAAGGAAAGTGAGGGAAATTCTCCTTGTGCTATAGTGTGCTTTAAAAAAACATTTTTTCTAGGGACAGAAAAGTATAGGTAGGGAGAGTGTCAGTGTGTTTTACTGTGCGAATCCTTGTTTCTAGGGACAGGGAAGGAAAGTGAGGGAAATTCTCCTTGTGCTATAGTGTGCTTTAAAAAAATTTTTTTCTAGGGACAGAAAACTATAGGTAGGGAGAGTGTCAGTGTGTTTTACTGTGCGAATCCTTGTTTCTAGGGACAGGGAAGGACAGTGAGGGAATTCTCCTTGTGCTATAGTGTGCTTTAAAAAAACATTTTTTCAAGGGACAGAAAACTATAGGTAGGAAGAGTGTCAGTTTCTTTCACTGTGATAATCCTTGTTTCTAGGGACAAAGAAGGAAAGTGAGGGAAATTCTCCTTGTGCTATAGTGTGCTTTAAAAAAACATTTTTTCTAGGGACAGAAAACTATAGGTAGGAAGAGTGTCAGTTTCTTTCACTGTGATAATCCTTGTTTCTAGGGACAAAGAAGGAAAGTGAGGGAAATTCTCCTTGTGCTATAGTGTGCTTTAAAAAAGCATTTTTTCTAGGGACAGAAAACTATAGGTAGGGAGAGTGTCAGTGTGTTTTACTGTGCGAATCCTTGTTTCTAGGGACAGGAAAGGACAGTGAGGGAATTCTCCTTGTGCTATAGTGTGCTTTAAAAAAACATTTTTTCTAGGGACAGAAAACTATAGGTAGGAAGAGTGTCAGTTTCTTTCACTGTGATAATCCTTGTTTCTAGGGACAGGGAAGGAAAGTGAGGGAAATTCTCCTTGTGCTATAGTGTGCTTTAAAAAAACATTTTTTCTAGGGACAGAAAACTATAGGTAGGGAGAGTGTCAGTGTGTTTTACTGTGCGAATCCTTGTTTCTAGGGACAGGGAAGGACAGTGAGGGAATTCTCCTTGTGCTATAGTGTGCTTTAAAAAAACATTTTTTCTAGGGACAGAAAACTATAGGAAGGAAGAGTGTCAGTTTCTTTCACTGTGATAATCCTTGTTTCTAGGGACAAAGAAGGAAAGTGAGGGAAATTCTCCTTGTGCTATAGTGTGCTTTAAAAAAACATTTTTTCTAGGGACAGAAAACTATAGGTAGGAAGAGTGTCAGTTTCTTTCACTGTGATAATCCTTGTTTCTAGGGACAGGGAAGGAAAGTGAGGGAAATTCTCCTTGTGCTATAGTGTGCTTTAAAAAAACATTTTTTCTAGGGACAGAAAACTATAGGTAGGGAGAGTGTCAGTGTGTTTTACTGTGCGAATCCTTGTTTCTAGGGACAGGGAAGGACAGTGAGGGAATTCTCCTTGTGCTATAGTGTGCTTTAAAAAAACATTTTTTCAAGGGACAGAAAACTATAGGTAGGAAGAGTGTCAGTTTCTTTCACTGTGATAATCCTTGTTTCTAGGGACAAAGAAGGAAAGTGAGGGAAATTCTCCTTGTGCTATAGTGTGCTTTAAAAAAACATTTTTTCTAGGGACAGAAAACTATAGGTAGGGAGAGTGTCAGTGTGTTTTACTGTGCGAATCCTTGTTTCTAGGGACAGGAAAGGAAAGTGAGGGAATTCTCCTTGTGCTATAGTGTGCTTTAAAAAACATTTTTTCTAGGGACAGAAAACTATAGGTAGGGAGAGTGTCAGTGTGTTTTACTGTGCGAATCCTTGTTTCTAGGGACAGGGAAGGAAAGTGAGGGAAATTCTCCTTGTGCTATAGTGTGCTTTAAAAAAAAAAATTTCTAGGGACAGAAAACTATAGGTAGGGAGAGTGTCAGTGTGTTTTACTGTGCGAATCCTTGTTTCTAGGGACAGGGAAGGACAGTGAGGGAATTCTCCTTGTGCTATAGTGTGCTTTAAAAAAACATTTTTTCAAGGGACAGAAAACTATAGGTAGGAAGAGTGTCAGTTTCATTCACTGTGATAATCCTTGTTTCTAGGGACAAAGAAGGAAAGTGAGGGAAATTCTCCTTGTGCTATAGTGTGCTTTAAAAAAACATTTTTTCTAGGGACAGAAAACTATAGGTAGGAAGAGTGTCAGTTTCTTTCACTGTGATAATCCTTGTTTCTAGGGACAAAGAAGGAAAGTGAGGGAAATTCTCCTTGTGCTATAGTGTGCTTTAAAAAAGCATTTTTTCTAGGGACAGAAAACTATAGGTAGGGAGAGTGTCAGTGTGTTTTACTGTGCGAATCCTTGTTTCTAGGGACAGGGAAGGACAGTGAGGGAATTCTCCTTGTGCTATAGTGTGCTTTAAAAAAACATTTTTTCTAGGGACAGAAAACTATAGGTAGGAAGAGTGTCAGTTTCTTTCACTGTGATAATCCTTGTTTCTAGGGACAAAGAAGGAAAGTGAGGGAAATTCTCCTTGTGCTATAGTGTGCTTTAAAAAAACATTTTTTCTAGGGACAGAAAACTATAGGTAGGGAGAGTGTCAGTGTGTTTTACTGTGCGAATCCTTGTTTCTAGGGACAGGGAAGGACAGTGAGGGAATTCTCCTTGTGCTATAGTGTGCTTTAAAAAAACATTTTTTCAAGGGACAGAAAACTATAGGTAGGAAGAGTGTCAGTTTCTTTCACTGTGATAATCCTTGTTTCTAGGGACAAAGAAGGAAAGTGAGGGAAATTCTCCTTGTGCTATAGTGTGCTTTAAAAAAACATTTTTTCTAGGGACAGAAAACTATAGGTAGGGAGAGTGTCAGTGTGTTTTACTGTGCGAATCCTTGTTTCTAGGGACAGGAAAGGACAGTGAGGGAATTCTCCTTGTGCTATAGTGTGCTTTAAAAAAACATTTTTTCTAGGGACAGAAAACTATAGGTAGGGAGAGTGTCAGTGTGTTTTACTGTGCGAATCCTTGTTTCTAGGGACAGGGAAGGAAAGTGAGGGAAATTCTCCTTGTGCTATAGTGTGCTTTAAAAAAAAAAATTTCTAGGGACAGAAAACTATAGGTAGGGAGAGTGTCAGTGTGTTTTACTGTGCGAATCCTTGTTTCTAGGGACAGGGAAGGACAGTGAGGGAATTCTCCTTGTGCTATAGTGTGCTTTAAAAAAACATTTTTTCAAGGGACAGAAAACTATAGGTAGGAAGAGTGTCAGTTTCTTTCACTGTGATAATCCTTGTTTCTAGGGACAAAGAAGGAAAGTGAGGGAAATTCTCCTTGTGCTATAGTGTGCTTTAAAAAAACATTTTTTCTAGGGACAGAAAACTATAGGTAGGAAGAGTGTCAGTTTCTTTCACTGTGATAATCCTTGTTTCTAGGGACAAAGAAGGAAAGTGAGGGAAATTCTCCTTGTGCTATAGTGTGCTTTAAAAAAGCATTTTTTCTAGGGACAGAAAACTATAGGTAGGGAGAGTGTCAGTGTGTTTTACTGTGCGAATCCTTGTTTCTAGGGACAGGGAAGGACAGTGAGGGAATTCTCCTTGTGCTATAGTGTGCTTTAAAAAAACATTTTTTCTAGGGACAGAAAACTATAGGTAGGAAGAGTGTCAGTTTCTTTCACTGTGATAATCCTTGTTTCTAGGGACAAAGAAGGAAAGTGAGGGAAATTCTCCTTGTGCTATAGTGTGCTTTAAAAAAACATTTTTTCTAGGGACAGAAAACTATAGGTAGGGAGAGTGTCAGTGTGTTTTACTGTGCGAATCCTTGTTTCTAGGGACAGGGAAGGACAGTGAGGGAATTCTCCTTGTGCTATAGTGTGCTTTAAAAAAACATTTTTTCAAGGGACAGAAAACTATAGGTAGGAAGAGTGTCAGTTTCTTTCACTGTGATAATCCTTGTTTCTAGGGACAAAGAAGGAAAGTGAGGGAAATTCTCCTTGTGCTATAGTGTGCTTTAAAAAAACATTTTTTCTAGGGACAGAAAACTATAGGTAGGGAGAGTGTCAGTGTGTTTTACTGTGCGAATCCTTGTTTCTAGGGACAGGGAAGGACAGTGAGGGAATTCTCCTTGTGCTATAGTGTGCTTTAAAAAAACATTTTTTCAAGGGACAGAAAACTATAGGTAGGAAGAGTGTCAGTTTCTTTCACTGTGATAATCCTTGTTTCTAGGGACAAAGAAGGAAAGTGAGGGAAATTCTCCTTGTGCTATAGTGTGCTTTAAAAAAACATTTTTTCTAGGGACAGAAAACTATAGGTAGGGAGAGTGTCAGTGTGTTTTACTGTGCGAATCCTTGTTTCTAGGGACAGGAAAGGACAGTGAGGGAATTCTCCTTGTGCTATAGTGTGCTTTAAAAAAACATTTTTTCTAGGGACAGAAAACTATAGGTAGGAAGAGTGTCAGTTTCTTTCACTGTGATAATCCTTGTTTCTAGGGACAGGGAAGGAAAGTGAGGGAAATTCTCCTTGTGCTATAGTGTGCTTTAAAAAAACATTTTTTCTAGGGACAGAAAACTATAGGTAGGGAGAGTGTCAGTGTGTTTTACTGTGCGAATCCTTGTTTCTAGGGACAGGGAAGGACAGTGAGGGAATTCTCCTTGTGCTATAGTGTGCTTTAAAAAAACATTTTTTCAAGGGACAGAAAACAATAGGTAGGAAGAGTGTCAGTTTCTTTCACTGTGATAATCCTTGTTTCTAGGGACAAAGAAGGAAAGTGAGGGAAATTCTCCTTGTGCTATAGTGTGCTTTAAAAAAACATTTTTTCTAGGGACAGAAAACTATAGGTAGGGAGAGTGTCAGTGTGTTTTACTGTGCGAATCCTTGTTTCTAGGGACAGGAAAGGACAGTGAGGGAATTCTCCTTGTGCTATAGTGTGCTTTAAAAAAACATTTTTTCTAGGGACAGAAAACTATAGGTAGGAAGAGTGTCAGTTTCTTTCACTGTGATAATCCTTGTTTCTAGGGACAGGGAAGGAAATTGAGGGAAATTCTCCTTGTGCTATAGTGTGCTTTAAAAAAACATTTTTTCTAGAGACAGAAAACTATAGGTAGGGAGAGTGTCAGTGTGTTTTACTGTGCGAATCCTTGTTTCTAGGGACAGGGAAGGACAGTGAGGGAATTCTCCTTGTGCTATAGTGTGCTTTAAAAAAACATTTTTTCTAGGGACAGAAAACTATAGGAAGGAAGAGTGTCAGTTTCTTTCACTGTGATAATCCTTGTTTCTAGGGACAAAGAAGGAAAGTGAGGGAAATTCTCCTTGTGCTATAGTGTGCTTTAAAAAAAACATTTTTTCTAGGGACAGAAAACTATAGGTAGGAAGAGTGTCAGTTTCTTTCACTGTGATAATCCTTGTTTCTAGGGACAGGGAAGGAAAGTGAGGGAAATTCTCCTTGTGCTATAGTGTGCTTTAAAAAAACATTTTTTCTAGGGACAGAAAACTATAGGTAGGGAGAGTGTCAGTGTGTTTTACTGTGCGAATCCTTGTTTCTAGGGACAGGGAAGGACAGTGAGGGAATTCTCCTTGTGCTATAGTGTGCTTTAAAAAAACATTTTTTCAAGGGACAGAAAACTATAGGTAGGAAGAGTGTCAGTTTCTTTCACTGTGATAATCCTTGTTTCTAGGGACAAAGAAGGAAAGTGAGGGAAATTCTCCTTGTGCTATAGTGTGCTTTAAAAAAACATTTTTTCTAGGCACAGAAAACTATAGGTAGGGAGAGTGTCAGTGTGTTTTACTGTGCGAATCCTTGTTTCTAGGGACAGGAAAGGACAGTGAGGGAATTCTCCTTGTGCTATAGTGTGCTTTAAAAAAACATTTTTTCTAGGGACAGAAAACTATAGGTAGGGAGAGTGTCAGTGTGTTTTACTGTGCGAATCCTTGTTTCTAGGGACAGGGAAGGAAAGTGAGGGAAATTCTCCTTGTGCTATAGTGTGCTTTAAAAAAAAAATTTTCTAGGGACAGAAAACTATAGGTAGGGAGAGTGTCAGTGTGTTTTACTGTGCGAATCCTTGTTTCTAGGGACAGGGAAGGACAGTGAGGGAATTCTCCTTGTGCTATAGTGTGCTTTAAAAAAACATTTTTTCAAGGGACAGAAAACTATAGGTAGGAAGAGTGTCAGTTTCTTTCACTGTGATAATCCTTGTTTCTAGGGACAAAGAAGGAAAGTGAGGGAAATTCTCCTTGTGCTATAGTGTGCTTTAAAAAAACATTTTTTCTAGGGACAGAAAACTATAGGTAGGAAGAGTGTCAGTTTCTTTCACTGTGATAATCCTTGTTTCTAGGGACAAAGAAGGAAAGTGAGGGAAATTCTCCTTGTGCTATAGTGTGCTTTAAAAAAGCATTTTTTCTAGGGACAGAAAACTATAGGTAGGGAGAGTGTCAGTGTGTTTTACTGTGCGAATCCTTGTTTCTAGGGACAGGAAAGGACAGTGAGAGAATTCTCCTTGTGCTATAGTGTGCTTTAAAAAAACATTTTTTCTAGGGACAGAAAACTATAGGTAGGAAGAGTGTCAGTTTCTTTCACTGTGATAATCCTTGTTTCTAGGGACAGGGAAGGAAAGTGAGGGAAATTCTCCTTGTGCTATAGTGTGCTTTAAAAAAACATTTTTTCTAGGGACAGAAAACTATAGGTAGGGAGAGTGTCAGTGTGTTTTACTGTGCGAATCCTTGTTTCTAGGGACAGGGAAGGACAGTGAGGGAATTCTCCTTGTGCTATAGTGTGCTTTAAAAAAACATTTTTTCTAGGGACAGAAAACTATAGGAAGGAAGAGTGTCAGTTTCTTTCACTGTGATAATCCTTGTTTCTAGGGACAAAGAAGGAAAGTGAGGGAAATTCTCCTTGTGCTATAGTGTGCTTTAAAAAAACATTTTTTCTAGGGACAGAAAACTATAGGTAGGGAGAGTGTCAGTGTGTTTTACTGTGCGAATCCTTGTTTCTAGGGACAGGAAAGGACAGTGAGGGAATTCTCCTTGTGCTATAGTGTGCTTTAAAAAAACATTTTTTCTAGGGACAGAAAACTATAGGTAGGGAGAGTGTCAGTGTGTTTTACTGTGCGAATCCTTGTTTCTAGGGACAGGGAAGGAAAGTGAGGGAAATTCTCCTTGTGCTATAGCGTGCTTTAAAAAAAATTTTTTCTAGGGACAGAAAACTATAGGTAGGGAGAGTGTCAGTGTGTTTTACTGTGCGAATCCTTGTTTCTAGGGACAGGGAAGGACAGTGAGGGAATTCTCCTTGTGCTATAGTGTGCTTTAAAAAAACATTTTTTCAAGGGACAGAAAACTATAGGTAGGAAGAGTGTCAGTTTCTTTCACTGTGATAATCCTTGTTTCTAGGGACAAAGAAGGAAAGTGAAGGAAATTCTCCTTGTGCTATAGTGTGCTTTAAAAAAACATTTTTTCTAGGGACAGAAAACTATAGGTAGGAAGAGTGTCAGTTTCTTTCACTGTGATAATCCTTGTTTCTAGGGACAAAGAAGGAAAGTGAGGGAAATTCTCCTTGTGCTATAGTGTGCTTTAAAAAAGCATTTTTTCTAGGGACAGAAAACTATAGGTAGGGAGAGTGTCAGTGTGTTTTACTGTGCGAATCCTTGTTTCTAGGGACAGGGAAGGACAGTGAGGGAATTCTCCTTGTGCTATAGTGTGCTTTAAAAAAACATTTTTTCTAGGGACAGAAAACTATAGGTAGGAAGAGTGTCAGTTTCTTTCACTGTGATAATCCTTGTTTCTAGGGACAAAGAAGGAAAGTGAGGGAAATTCTCCTTGTGCTATAGTGTGCTTTAAAAAAACATTTTTTCTAGGGACAGAAAACTATAGGTAGGGAGAGTGTCAGTGTGTTTTAGTGTGCGAATCCTTGTTTCTAGGGACAGGGAAGGACAGTGAGGGAATTGTCCTTGTGCTATAGTGTGCTTTAAAAAAACATTTTTTCAAGGGACAGAAAACTATAGGTAGGAAGAGTGTCAGTTTCTTTCACTGTGATAATCCTTGTTTCTAGGGACAAAGAAGGAAAGTGAGGGAAATTCTCCTTGTGCTATAGTGTGCTTTAAAAAAACATTTTTTCTAGGGACAGAAAACTATAGGTAGGAAGAGTGTCAGTTTCTTTCACTGTGATAATCCTTGTTTCTAGGGACAGGGAAGGACAGTGAGGGAAATTCTCCTTGTGCTATAGTGTGCTAAAGCATTCCTCATCAACCATCTTTGAAATCCTTGTTTTTTTGGACAGTCAGGGAAATTGTCGTTGTGCTATTCTGTGCAAAAGCAATCATCCTCAACCATATTTAGAAATCCTTAAGTAAAGGGACAGAGAAGGACACCTGAAGGTAGCCCTTATTGCTTTTTTCCCATCTCCCTGCAGGCCATCTATTAGAATGTCTGGAAGGCAAACAAGGAGAGGCAGACAGTCAGGAGGCAATAAAAGAGGGCAAGCAGGCTCTGTGTCTGGGTGCAACAGTGCTGGTCGTGGACGCGGTGCATTGTCATCAGCACATGGCCATGGGACACGCTTGTCCTTCTTTTCGGCAGTTGGACATGTTGAGCCACATCATGCCGAAGACTTGGTAGAGTGGATGACCAGGCCCTCCTCCTCCTCCTCATCCTCTCTCACCCAGGCTCAGGGTACTGGAAAAGCAGCTGCCAAAGCGTCCTCTTCCCTGGTATCAATGTCAGACTCATCATCAGTCACTCCTTCCCTAGACCCACCATGTCCTCCTCCTGAGGAGTCCCCCGAACTGTTTGAGCACAGTGTTGGGTACATGCTCCAGGAGGATGCCCAGCGTTTCGAAGGGTCTGATGATGAAACCCAGCTACAGGAAGGCAGTAGCGTGAGAGCAGACAGAGGGGATGCTCAAGAAGGACGCCAATCTGGCAGTCATGTTCCAGCAGCTGCAGCATACTGCCAGATTGGCTCCAGTGATGAGGAGGGAGGGGATGATGAGGTCACTGACTCCACGTGGGTGCCTAATAGGAGAGAGGAGGAGGAGGAGGATGAGGAGGAGGCACATCTCCAACGAGGCAGGATGCCCTTTGGTGGCCAGCGTAAGGGCAGTACACCGACGGAATCACACCGCAGAGCTCCGCCTGTGCAGGGCGCTGCCTCTGCCCGTCATTCAAAAAGTTCTTTGGTGTGGGCCTTTTTTGAGGCTAGTGCATCAGATCGCACAGCTGCTGTTTGCAACATATGTCTCAAGCGTATATCGCGTGGCCAAAACATCAGCCGCTTGGGTACCACATGCCTGACCAGACATATGTTGACCTGCCATGCAGCTCGTTGGCAAGCCTACCTCAAAGACCCACACCAAAGAACAAAGCGGACCTCTCCTTGCACCGCATCAGCTGGGATCTCCAACCCCACTATAACTTCAGTCCTCTCTGAAACATGCACTGAGAGGAATGAAGGTGTAGAATTAGGTGTGTCACAGCCAAGTACTTGCGGCCACTCTGCTAGCAGTACACCGACGTCCGATTCTAGCAGGCAAATTTCCCTGCCCCAGCTGCTGGACCGTCGAAAGAAGTTCACTCCCAGCCATCCACATGCCCAGCGGTTGAATGCTAGCTTGGCTAAATTGCTAGCGCTTCAACTGCTGCCTTTTCAGTTGGTAGACTCGGCCCCCTTCCGTGAGTTTGTGCAATGTGCGGTTCCTCAGTGGCAGGTTCCCAAACGCCACTTTTTCTCACGGAAGGCTATTCCGGCTCTCTACCGGCATGTGGAAGGCAATGTCTTGGCCTCGCTGGACAGGGCGGTCAGCGGTAAGGTGCATATTACCGCTGACTCATGGTCCAGCAGGCATGGACAGGGACGTTACCTTTCTTTCACGGCCCATTGGGTCACTCTTTTGGCAGCTGGGAAGGATGCAGGACAAGGTGCAGTAGTGTTGGAGGTTGTTCCACCGCCACGCCTCCAAAATGCTACTACTGGTTGTGACACACCTCTCTCCTCCACCCCCTCCTCTTCTTCTTCCTCCATGGCCTCTTCCTGTGGTTTGTCCTCGGAACCAGCGGTGCTCCGTAGGCGTTCAAGGGGCTACGCAAGTACGCAGGCAAAAAGATGCCATGCCGTGCTTGCGCTGGTGTGTTTGGGGGACAGAAGCCACACTGGGGCAGAGGTCCTGTCTGCTCTGCAGGGCCAGGCCGAGAGGTGGTTGACGCCACGCCAGCTTAAGCCAGGAATGGTGGTTTGCGACAATGGCACCAACCTCCTCTCCGCCCTCCGACAGGGACAACTGACCCATGTGCCCTGTGTGGCTCACGTCCTTAACCTGGTGGTGCAGCGGTTCTTGGGCAGGTACCCGGGCTTACAGGATGTCCTGAGGCAGGCCAGGAAAGTCTGTGTGCATTTCCGCAGATCTTATAATGCCAGTGCTCGCCTGGCTGAGCTGCAAAAGGAGTTGAACCTGCCCAAGAACCGCCTTATATGTGACATGCCCACCAGGTGGAACTCAACGTTGGCCATGCTGCAGCGGCTGCACACGCAGCAGAGGGCCATCAATGAGTACCTGTGCGACTACGGCACCAGGACAGGGTCAGGGGAGCTTGGTTTTTTTTCTCCACGCCAGTGGGGCATGATCAGGGATGCATGCACTGTCCTGGCACCATTTGAGGAGGCCACGAGGATGGTGAGCAGTGACAGTGCATGCATCAGTGACACTGTACCTCTTGTCCACCTGTTGGAGCACACGCTGCGTGGAATAATGGACAGGGCACTTGAGGCAGAACAGAGGCAGGAAGAGGAGGACTTCCTTGCCTCTCAAGGCCCCCTTTACCCAGACAGTGTTCCTTCTGTCCCACCCATCGCACAGGAAGAGGAGGAGGAGGAGGATTGTGTCAGCATGGAGGTGGAGGCTGGCACTCAGCATCATCAGCAGCAGTCTTTTAGGGATGATTTACAGTCCCAAGAAACCAGTGGACTTGTACGTGGCTGGGAGGAGGTGGCTGCGGATCATGTCGTCCTTAGTGACCCAGAGGACTCCGGAGCGAATGCCTCAGCAAACCTACGCTGCATGGCCTCCCTGATCCTGCAAAGTCTGCGGAAGGATCCTCGTATTCTTCGGATCAAGGAGAGGGACCATTACTGGCTGGCCACTCTCCTTGATCCACGGTACAAGGGTAAGGTTGCGGACCTTATGTTACCGTCGCAGAGGGAGCAGAGGATGAGACAACTCCGGGAGGCCTTGCAGAAAGGTCTGTGCAACGCGTTCCCAGAGACTGGGAGGTTACAAACTCCTGGTCCTGGACAACGAGTTGCTGAGGCTTCGGCCAGTCAAAGAAGGAGCGGTGGGGAAGGTGGCCGTCTGACCGATGCGTTCAGACAATTCTTTAGTCCGCAGCCCCAAAGTATGATCGGTTCCAGCAACCATCGCCAGCGTCTGATAAACATGGTGCAGGAATATCTAGGGGCAAGGTCAGACTTGGACACCTTCCCCACCGAAAATCCTCTGGCTTACTGGGTCTTGAGGATGGATCACTGGCCAGAGCTTGCACAGTATGCAATTGAGCTACTGGCCTGTCCTGCATCCAGCGTTCTTTCGGAACGCACATTCAGTGCTGCTGGAGGATTTGTCACGGATCACAGGGTGCGCCTGTCCACCGACTCGGTTGATCGACTGACTTTCATCAAGATGAACCAGTCTTGGATCACCACCAGCTACCACACACCTGATGCTGATATAACAGACTAATTGATTTTAACATGTCACATCCCTTCAAGACTGATGCTGATGCTGAGTGCCTGTGCTGTTATGTTGACTGGCTATCCTCCTCCTCCGAGTCCTCAATGATACGATTGATGATGATAGCTTGGAAGATCATTTTTGTTTATGGGTGCCGCCACCAGTGGCTAAGGCCCAATTTTTTAGCCCCTGTTTTACAGGGGCGTGTAATTACAATTTTTTTAGCAATAATTTGCCATAGGGCTCATTGCTGTGCTCCAAGTACAGTATCTGTGAGGGGTTGGAGTGTTGTGGCACCAGTGCCTAACGCCCAATTTTTCAGCCCCTGTTTAACAGGGGCGTGTCATTACAATTTTTGAAGCAATACTTTGCAACAGGGCTCATTGCTGTGCTCCAAGTACAGTATCTGTGAGGGGTTGTAGTGTTGTGCCACCAGTGCCTAAGGCCCAATTTTTCAGCCCCTGTTCAACAGGGGCATGCAATTACAATTCTTGATCTAATAATTCACAGCAGGGCCCATTGCTGCACCCACCAAGAGTAACTCTGAGGGCTTACAGTGTTGTGGCAACGCCACCACCACCACCACCACGAAAGGCCCAATTTTTCAGCCCCTGTTCAAAAGGGGCATGTAATTACAATTCTTGATCTAATAATTCACAGCAGGGCCCATTGCTGCACCCACCAAGAGTAACTCTGAGGGCTTACAGTGTTGTGGCAACACCACCACCACCACCACCACCACGAAAGGCCCAATTTTTCAGCCCCTGTTCAACAGGGGCATGCAATTACAATTCTTGATCTAATAATTCACAGCAGGGCCCATTGCTGCACCCACCAAGAGTAACTCTGAGGGCTTACAGTGTTGTGGCAACGCCACCACCACCACCACCACGAAAGGCCCAATTTTTCAGCCCCTGTTCAAAAGGGGCATGTAATTACAATTCTTGATCTAATAATTCACAGCAGGGCCCATTGCTGCACCCACCAAGAGTAACTCTGAGGGCTTACAGTGTTGTGGCAACACCACCACCACCACCACGAAAGCCCAATTTTTCAGCCCCTGTTCAACAGGGGCATGCAATTACAATTCTTGATCTAATAATTCACAGCAGGGCCCATTGCTGCACCCACCAAGAGTAACTCTGAGGGCTTACAGTGTTGTGGCAACGCCACCACCACCACCACCACGAAAGGCCCAATTTTTCAGCCCCTGTTCAAAAGGGGCATGTAATTACAATTCTTGATCTAATAATTCACAGCAGGGCCCATTGCTGCACCCACCAAGAGTAACTCTGAGGGCTTACAGTGTTGTGGCAACACCACCACCACCACCACCACCACGAAAGGCCCAATTTTTCAGCCCCTGTTCAACAGGGGCATGCAATTACAATTCTTGATCTAATAATTCACAGCAGGGCCCATTGCTGCACCCACCAAGAGTAACTCTGAGGGCTTACAGTGTTGTGGCAACGCCACCACCACCACCACCACCACGAAAGGCCCAATTTTTCAGCCCCTGTTCAAAAGGGGCATGTAATTACAATTCTTGATCTAATAATTCACAGCAGGGCCCATTGCTGCACCCACCAAGAGTAACTCTGAGGGCTTACAGTGTTGTGGCAACGCCACCACCACCACCACCACGAAAGGCCCAATTTTTCAGCCCCTGTTCAAAAGGGGCATGTAATTACAATTCTTGATCTAATAATTCACAGCAGGGCCCATTGCTGCACCCACCAAGAGTAACTGTCAGGGCTTACAGTGTTGTGGCACCAGCACCACCATCAAAGGCCCAATTTTTACTACCACTGTTCAACAATTATATGTAATTAAAATTCCTGATATAATAGTTGACAGCAGGGCGTTCCAGCACCAACCAAGAGTAACTGTGAGTGCTTACAGTGTTGTGCCAACACCAACAACTAAGGGGCCTATTTCTGCAGAGTATATACGGCAGGTCCCTACTTTCAAACATCCAACTTACAAACGACTCCTACTTGCAAACGCAAGAAGACAACAGGAAGTGAGAGGAAATCTACCACTAGGAAGGAAAATTCTCTCCTGTAAGAATAAATATGGGAGAAAGGTGTCTCCTCTGTACTGATGCTTTATCAGCAATCTTTGTTTCAAGAAAAACACCACATTTCAAAAACAGTTGTCATTGGGACGGAAAGTGAGGTGAAATGTTCTGAACAGGGGCACAGACAGCAAAACAAATGTTACAGGGGTGATAACCCTTACCTATGTTTTCCAAAAAGTTTAAAATTAGATTTTTGGGCTGGAGCTACACTTCAACAATGTACCTGTTCAAAATTACAAACAGATTCTACATAAGAACAAACCTACAGTCCCTGTCTTGTATGCACCGCCTGTATACGGCTGTTCAGAGTATATAGGGCCTTTTTTATTTTATGTGCGGGGTTCCCCTTAATATCCATACAAGACCCAAAGGGGCTGGTAATGGGCTGGGGTAGGGGGGGGGGTCATGGGGTAGCTATGCCATTTTTCTTAAAGATTTTCATCCATATTACCGGGACCAGACATTACATTAAAGCCGCAAGCAGTTTTAAATGGCTTTTTTTTCCTTTAGAAGTGTCATTTTGTGCAGGGACAGTTCTAAACACGGGAAACATGTGGCACTTCACAGGCATACTTTAGACACCCCCCAGGTACGATATTTAAAGGAATATTTGACTTTTTTTTTTTCACTTTATGCATCATTAAAATGACTGCTCCCGAAAAACGACCGTTTTTAAAACTTCTTTTTGCATTGATACATGTCCCCTGGTGCACAACCCGGGTTCCCAAACCCTTTTTAGGACAATAACATGCATAATAGTTGTTATAATTAGCACTTTAGAATTCGAACGTTCGCATCCATTGTATTTAATAGGGTTCTAATGTTCGTACGAACTTTCGGTCCGTTCGCGGGTTCTGGTGCGAACCGAACCCGGGGGTGTTCGGCTCATCACTAATCAGGAGAGGTGTGACATGTTGGCAGGCATACAAAGGACATAAAGGCCAGGTTCAGGGTTATCAATGTTATGTGTACTTCAGACAACAGGTAGAAAGCTGGGCAGAACTGGCTCTAAAAAGTATGGTCACCCTGATTATTGTAGCCTTATGGCAAAAGGAATAGATGCATCACAAACACATTGTGTGGCAATGTTTGCCCCCCTTTCATTCTGAGAATGCTAGCTGCCTGGCTGTAATGATGATCCAATGGCTTCAATGCTTTCTGAAGCACTAAACTGGAATACCTATGCAGAGTAGAGCTTCAGATTTCATTCTGGCTTTGAAATCTGTATGCAGGTCCCAGATAAGTGATTTAGAAAACATTGAAGCACAGTCAGACAACTGGTATCCCAAGAAAAGTGAGCAACAGCAGCTCCCTTTTTTTTTCTCTCATTACATATCCTTTAATGTAACCATGTCTTCCAGCTGCTGCAGAACAACAGTTAATAATGGAAGTACAAGCGATTATCAAAGGGATCGTCTAAATGCATGTTCTTTGCATAATAAGAAACATGCTTACAAAAAGAGATACAGCTAGCAAGCTCCGGAGAGGGAACAGATTGCGTGGTTCATGCAAGATGTGCTGGATAATCTTTTATGGCATTAAATATTTAGCATAATCACCATACAGGTAATAGAGAGATTCCTGTAACGTTTAATTAGCCTAAAACACTGCGACGGTCTTCCCCAAATGATTCTTTGTGAAAATAATTTTCCTGTGTTATTAGAGGTTCTTTGCTACGTTCAAAGCAGATTTGTAAAATGGGTTTAGAGGTGTAAAGAGTAAACTTCCAACATCCAACTGGCAGATTTAAGAGGATATATTTTTTTCCCCTACGCTTCTGTCTCCTAGAAACAGCTCTGCGCATTGTTTTTACACAATAATATATCATTTTTGTTAACAAGCGGAAGAGAGGTTTTAATAAAGCATGAGGAGCTATCTAATATGCACCCAGGGCTGCTATGGAAATTGATTATTTAGAAAAACATGCTTTATGACTAAACATCTCTGTTTATTCGTAGGAAAAATGTTCAGACAGCCATTACAGGCATCATTTTAGTTATGGGGGGTGCCTGACCCTTGATGGTTTCTAATACCAGGGAAAGGAGGTGCCTATACTGCAGGACCAACATCCCATTCAAGTGTATGAGGCATTAGTGTGCAAGCGTGGACAGCCCGTCATTAGCTGGCACTGCCTGGGCTGTAGATATTGGAGGAGGCAAGTATGTACCTGCTGGGGTGATGGGGGCTTGTGGCTCAGTTTGTTGTACGTAGGGGACTAGGTAGGGGGGCGGGGGAATTTTTTAAGGCTTGTGTCAAAAGATTTTGAATGATGGCATTTGTTTTACATCAGCCCTGAAACGTCTCTGGGAACATTTAGAATTCATTGATACAATTTTACCTGCACATTTGACCTCCTTCTGGCCCGCACTGAACCTGCTCTATGCAGGTTTTGCATGCCCAAGGGTATGCAAAACCCGTTTGTAGCAATGAAATGACTGTTTACACAGGCCCTAAAGCTGAAGTTTAATCTTCTTACATTTTGCTTTTCCTGGTTCCCCTAGCCCTCATCAACACCCTAATTACATTTTAATATAAAGCTCTTCCGTTTTAATTACACCTTATTTTAGACCCAGTGCTATTTATGTGCTTTTCTATGCAATGCAGGCTGATCATAGCTGGTGGGAGGGGCCAGCTATGCTCCTGTACATAGCTGTACATAGCTTCCTGAAAACATCACAGTTTCTTCCCTCAGTACCCCTCCCATGAGCCCTCAGACATGATGCAAGTGTAGCGGACCCCCCAAAACTGGGGTCGCTATGCCTAAATTTAGGGTTTAGCCTGAGCAAAAAGTTAGGCTCAGGCTGTTGGAATTCTTTTAATTGGCCTCTGCTCTGATGTGATGTTGCCTGGCAGTACAGTTCCCTGTTACCTGTAGGTGGCGATGTTGCCTAGGTCTCAGGTCAAACCACAGGTGGCATTGCAGCGCTATTGGGTGTCCTCTCTCGGCAGCCGTGCATTGGGCATGGTCTACCCCCTGTGCATGCTGGGAGAGGGTACATAAGGAGCAGACACCATGATTTAAAGGGGCAGTTCACGCCCGTTGGCCCTCCAGGCCAGGGGTGCATGTGTGTGTTCAGTCCCGGGCACCTTTAGCCCGAGGCTGCATCGTTCCAGGTAGGCCCAGCACCTTAAGCTGAGGCCTACGCCAAACAGCAGAATCCCAGGGTACCCGTGGGAGGGTGACCCGCTCTGAAGGAGAGGGAACCAGGGGAAGACCTATCCAGGGGATCGGTGAAGGAAGTCACTGTCTCGGGAGAGGCCTGGTTACCTGTCAGAGGGAAGGATTCCACAATCCGTCACAAGCCTTGTAATGTGCCCCATTGGCACCTAAGGTCTCAATTGTTACAAGTGCTGGGAAGTTCAGGACTTAGAGGTTCATATCCTGATCGTATCCTTAGGAAAATAACTTAAAGTGAATGTTCGTGCTCCACACCGGCTGCTAGGACCGTGAGAGGTGACTACCTGGGTGAGCAAAACCCACTCAGGCTTGAGTGGCGACGAGGGTAATTAAGTGCCGTGTGCCTGAACCTGCCTCCCTGTTCAACTTTCTCTATCTCCAACCTTTCCTGTCAAGTTGCAAGCAAGGAAAATAAACTATTTTATTGGGTTTAATACTGTCTGGACAATGGCCTTCAAAGAGAGAGAGAATAGACTTTTCCCTACACTCTAGGGACGAGAACCAACGGAAAGAGGTAACTCGCTGCAGGACCCAAAACTATTAACACCGCTCACCCTCTACAAGATGGAGGATACTGGGCATGTGGCATGGTGTGTCCCACTCTGCAAATGGAGGTAAGCAGGATAGAGAAGGATCTGTGTGCTACACAAGCATTGGGCTAGCTTGTGAGTAGTTATGCAAATATCAAAATGCCTTCATGGGCAGGTGTCAGTTTGGATGAATGGGTGTTTCTTAGACTGACTACATGCAGATTGCATAAGGTAATACTCACATGTATTGGCGTGCGCCTGATGTGCCTGGGCACACCCTAATCACCCCATGCGCATTAGAATTAATGCTCTGTGTGGCAGCGGGAAGGTGGGAAAGAACTCCCTCTTACCGACTCTGCCAAAAGAGAAGTGTTACGTACTTCTCTTTCACTGTGTCAGCAGGGAGATCAATTTGCCATGGTCATATAAGAAGCGGGCAAAATAGGTATTGAACATGTCACCATTTTTCAGGCAAATATATTTCTAAAGGTAGTTTATATAGTGAAGCAGCGCTAAATGTCAATAGAAAGTGCTAATATTAAAAGTGCTATTAATAAAGTCTAACTTCTCATAAATTAAATAAATGGGGTGACAAAATCAACAATAATAAAATAAAATTAAAACGTCCAAACAGTGACTATGTAAATAAAGTGCTAAATAGCCAAAATGGCAGTCCAAATAGCAACAGCTAATTGCAGGGAGAGAAGCAAGGATGGGTGTGGGAATACACCTTGTCTCATCAGAAACACACTGGATCAGATGAACAAATGATGCATAAATAATCCTCCCCCATAGACACCAGCCTCTCACCTCTCTGGTGGACCCCACGGGGTCAGTAATAACCACAAAGATCTCCACTGCTCACAATGAGAACTTCCAGTCCTTTTGCGTGACCCGAAACCACTGTAGGGATCTCCACAGCTTACCAGTGTTCTTCCTTAAAGCAAATCTTCCTGATGGACCCCACGAGGTCAATAATGGCCACAAAGATCTCCACTGCTCACAATGAGAACTTCCAGTCCTTTTGAGTGACCCGGAACCACTGTAAGAATCTCCACAGCTTGCCAATGTTCTTCCTTAAAACGAATCTCTCTGGTGGACCCCACGGGGTCAGTAATAACCACAAAGATCTCCACTGCTCACAATGAGAACTTCCAGTCCTTTTGCGTGACCCGAAACCACTGTAGGGATCTCCACAGCTTACCAGTGTTCTTCCTTAAAGCAAATCTTCCTGATGGACCCCACGAGGTCAATAATGGCCACAAAGATCTCCACTGCTCACAATGAGAACTTCCAGTCCTTTTGAGTGACCCGGAACCACTGTAAGAATCTCCACAGCTTACCAATGTTCTTCCTTAAAACGAATCTTACTCCAAAATATTCAGAAAAAAACAAAAAGGGACTCCATAGTGAAGCATGTAAAGGAAAGCCCCAAGAAAAGGCGTTTATTCAAATAAAAACAGCTAAAAAACACATTAAAAACCAAGGGGTAAAAAACGCCAAACAAAATGTTCATAAAATACTAACTTCCGGTTTACGGCCGCAAACCGGAAGTGGACATCACTTAGGCTCCTCCTCCCGACGCGTTGCGTCACTACACACGTGACTTCATCAAGGGCATAGGGGCCAAGTGACTAATAGGAGCTTATATACACTTCTGATCATCATATGCAAATTAATACCAAGCAATGGATTCTGGGAGATCAGTCAGGTCATTCTTGGTCTCCATGACCTTGACAACTACTGCCCAGAACAAGGTATAAATACAAACTAGATAAACTAGTAAATAGATAGAAAGATATTTATTAAAGTTGCTAACGTCAAAACATTAAAACTAAATATTGAACAAACAAAAAAAAAAAATTTTTTTTTTTTTTTGTTTGTTTGTTTGTTCAATATTTAGTATTGATGTTTTGATAATTATAATAAAGGCCTTCAATACACCGCTCAGCGCCTCGGACTCGCAAAATTGCAAAAAAATCTTGTAGTAGGTAACCGACACTAGAAATGGATAACACACAAAAAGTGATACCATACACGAATTTCTCTGATAACTCAAAGAATTTCTAAAGGGAGCAGCCGTTTAAAAAATTTAAGATATTAAAAAGATAGTATAAACATGCTTTCCTTTACATGCTTCACTATGGAGTCCCTTTTTGTTTTTTTCTGAATATTATGGAGTAAGATTCGTTTTAAGGAAGAACATTGGTAAGCTGTGGAGATTCTTACAGTGGTTCCGGGTCACTCAAAAGGACTGGAAGTTCTCATTGTGAGCAGTGGAGATCTTTGTGGCCATTATTGACCTCGTGGGGTCCATCAGGAAGATTTGCTTTAAGGAAGAACACTGGTAAGCTGTGGAGATCCCTACAGTGGTTTCGGGTCACGCAAAAGGACTGGAAGTTCTCATTGTGAGCAGTGGAGATCTTTGTGGCCATTATTGACCTCGTGGGGTCCATCAGGAAGATTTGCTTTAAGGAAGAACACTGGTAAGCTGTGGAGATCCCTACAGTGGTTTCGGGTCACGCAAAAGGACTGGAAGTTCTCATTGTGAGCAGTGGAGATCTTTGTGGTTATTACTGACCCCGTGGGGTCCACCAGAGAGATTCGTTTTAAGGAAGAACATTGGTAAGCTGTGGAGATTCTTACAGTGGTTCCGGGTCACTCAAAAGGACTGGAAGTTCTCATTGTGAGCAGTGGAGATCTTTGTGGCCATTATTGACCTCGTGGGGTCCATCAGGAAGATTTGCTTTAAGGAAGAACACTGGTAAGC
Organism: Rana muscosa; assembly: GCA_029206835.1. Classification (NCBI taxonomy): domain Eukaryota; kingdom Metazoa; phylum Chordata; class Amphibia; order Anura; family Ranidae; genus Rana; species Rana muscosa. The sequence continues at coordinate 289,128,511 of CM055128.1, read as the reverse complement.
TGTGGAGATCCCTACAGTGGTTTCGGGTCACGCAAAAGGACTGGAAGTTCTCATTGTGAGCAGTGGAGATCTTTGTGGTTATTACTGACCCCGTGGGGTCCACCAGAGAGGTGAGAGGCTGGTGTCTATGGGGGAGGATTATTTATGCATCATTTGTTCATCTGATCCAGTGTGTTTCTGATGAGACAAGGTGTATTCCCACACCCATCCTTGCTTCTCTCCCTGCAATTAGCTGTTGCTATTTGGACTGCCATTTTGGCTATTTAGCACTTTATTTACATAGTCACTGTTTGGACGTTTTAATTTTATTTTATTATTGTTGATTTTGTCACCCCATTTATTTAATTTATGAGAAGTTAGGCTTTATTAATAGCACTTTTAATATTAGCACTTTCTATTGACATTTAGCGCTGCTTTACTATATAAACTATTTTATTGTATGTTGGTCACATTATAGAAGTTAGCTGCTAGTTGTCTCTTAATATTTAATTTGTTCAGCAATATTTGCACTTTAGTGTTTCTATTTTTACTGAGTGGTAAGCGCACAAGCACCTTTTTTTCTATATTTCTAAAGGTGCTATTGATATGAAATTTTCACCTCATGCCGATAACAACCCATGCAATCCATACATACAAAGAAACAACAACAAATAAGTACAGAAATTGAAGTATGTGTAATAAAATGGAACGACACAGGGAAAAAGTATTGAACACATAAGGAAAGGGAGGTGCAAAAAAAGCATGGAAAGCCAAGACACCAGCTGAAATCTATCAGTAATTAGAAAGCAATCCCGCCCCTTGTCAGATCAAATTAATATCAGCTGGTTCAGTCTCAACTGATTGCCTATAAAAAGGTGTCTCATAACAAAGGTGTCACACAAGAAACATCTCATGATATGTAAAAGCAAAGCGCTCTCTCAAGACCTTTGCAACCTTGTTGCAAAGCATACGGATGGCATTGGTTACATAAGGATTTCTAAATTTTTGAATGCTCCAGTGAGCACTGTTGGGGCCATAATCCGAAAGTGGAAATAACATCAATTCACCACAAACCAGCCACAACCAGGTGCTCCTCGCAAGATTTCTGACATAGGAGTGAAAATAATTATCAGAAGAGTTGTCCAAGGGCCAAGAACCACATGTGGAGAGCTTCAGAAAGACCTGGAATTAGCAGGTACAATTGTTTCAAAGAAAACAATAAGTAATGCACTCAACCGCCATGGCCTGTATGCACGCTCACCTTGCAAAACTCCATTGCTGAAGAAAAAGCATGTTGAAGCTTGTTTAAAGATTGTTACACAACATTTAGACAAGCCTGTGAAATACTGGGAGAATATAGTCTAGTCTGATGAGCAGAAAATTGAACTTTTTGGATGCCATGATACACACCATGTTTGGAGGTCAAATGGCACTGCACATCACCCAAAGAACATCATGGTGTGGGGCTGTTTTTCAGCATACAGTACTGGCAAACGTCATGTCATTGAAGGAAGGATGAATGGAAAAATGTACCAAGACATTCTGGATAAAAATATGCTGCCATCTACCAGGATGATGAACATAAATGGATGGTGAACATTTCAGCAAGACAATGATCCCAAAAACAAAGCCAAGGGAGCTCTCAATTGGTTTCAAAGACAGAAAATAAAGCTACTAGAATGGCCCAGCCAATCACCTGACCTGAATCCATGGAAAGAACTAGAGATCAAAGTTCATAGAAGAGGACCACGGAACCTTCAAGATTTAAAGAATCAAGAATCAAGATTTGTGTGGAAGAATGGGCCAAAATCACACCTGAGCAATGCATGCGACTAGTTTCTCCATAAAGGATTTTGTTGTATGAAGTATTAAATAAACTTCAGTTAGCATGTTCAATACTTTTTCCCTGTGTCATTCCATTTTTTTACACATACCGTATATACTCGAGTATAAGTTGACCCGAATATAAGCCGAGGCACCTAATTTTACCACAAAAAACTGGGAAAACGTATGGACTCGAGTATAAGCCTAGGGTGTCCATCTGCATGCCTCACTGTGACTCACTGTGTCCATGTGCATGCCTCACTGTGTCCATGTGCATGCCTCACTGTGTCCATGCCTCACTGTGCCCATGCCTCACTGTGCCCATGCCTCACTGTGCCCATGACTAGACTGATGCTTAACATGGGAGTCTATGGAAGGGGTGCCCGGCTTTGAAAAATCGGTGCTCCCCGGCTGTAGCTTCCCCAGACAACAAACTTTGCACACTTGTAGAGGAGAAATGGGGCTACATATGTGCTGGTACTGGGTCACCGGAGAAATAACTGTTTAACATGGGGGTCTATGGAGGGGGTGACCGCCTTTGAAAATCAGTGCTCCCCGGCCGTAGGTCCCTCAGACAACGAACTTTGCACACTTGTAGAGGAAGAGTGGGGCTACATATGTGCCACGTTTGGGGTCCAGGGGACCTGTGGCCGGCCAGTACCATGTCCCCAAATCCGGGAGATCAGGCGCAAAAAGGTGACTCGAGTATAAGCCGATGGGGGCATTTTCAGCACAAAAAAATGTGCTGAAAAACTCGGCTTATACTTAAGTATATACAGTAACTTCATTTCTGAACGTATTTGTTTTTGGTTTCTTTGTATGCATGGATTGTATGGGTTGTTAACAACATGTGGTCAAAATTTCATGTCATTATATTTACCTAGAAAAATGGTGACATATTCAATTATTATTTTACCCGCTGTATGTAGACACACACACACACACGCGCGCGCGTTTAAGCTTTAGGGTGCACACCCTAATGCAATAGGCTGCGCACACTTATGCCCATATGTGATGCTGAGCTTTCATGAATATCACAACTGAAATACAATGAATGAAAGGGGCAGGCTAGGGACAGTAAGGATGGGGAGGAAAGTGCCAGATTATGCTGGATGAGCTTCAGCCAGGAAATGAGACAACTCTGACTCTCCACAGATTCTACTGCAAACTGTAAGAAACTCACAGGATGCAGTGAAATCAGAATAAGCCATTTCAGTTAAATTACAGGAGGGGAGCCGTGCAAATGTGCAAGACTGGAAGTAAGGCTAAAGCTCAGCTTCAAACTCATAAACAATTTCTTGTGGATTCACTAACATGGTGTGCAGTAGTCCTGAAATAAGAACATTAACCAGGGTTGTTCTTCAATTGTCTATGTAGGGTTTACTAATTTACATAAATGCAGCAGATCGGAAAGCAAAACAACAGCAGAGTGTAGGTAGGTGCCGTCTACTTTCTCCACTGTAGATGGCACTTTTCTGCAGTGGCACTGCATTTGAAGAGGAAGTCAAGAGGAACAGGGTGCCCCTGTGGTTTTCTGGGCACTGGGAAAGCTATCCAATTGGATGCTACCACCCCATGTGGCAGAGTCTTTTTAAGGCCCTGGCTCCCAAGTTTGGCACCCACTTTGTGAGATGTTAGAATAGGGACCTCGCCTGATAGGGACAAAACTAGCAGCAGGAAAAGGTTCCTGATGAGGAAGGAAAGCATAGAGCTTGCAACTTCTCTGGACATCTGCCTACTTGGGCACAAGATAGTCAGGCTGAATTTTACCCTTCTCTACAAGCACTGTCAGTTTGGCTGAATCCTGCTCTCTACACAATGTTGCAACTGTGAGTGTTCCCAGCTGGGCGGGTTTCCCACCAGGTTATTTGTAATTTGGCTCTGCATTATTTCAATACGAGTTCTTTCATTGCACTGGGACTGAGTGCATTATTGCCGCCACACCACGTTGCACCCCACCTACAAGTGTGATGATTACAAAAAAGACCTGGGGGGTTTTAGCTCCTATTTACACCTGAGCAATTTGAAGTGAGTATCCAGAAGTGATTCAGCAATTGACAGAATTTCATGTTATTCTATTGTACTAATTTCTCAATGCTCAGAAAAAGTACAGTATAGGGGCCTCCGTAGGACATGATCAAATTTTTTTAGACTTTAATGTGAATGTCTTAAAACCACTTGTAAAGTGTATTTTTTGCACCTAACTACTGTCTCCTCCTAGTAACAATATTTCTATTGGCTAAATCTAAAATACTCAAGCCCGAAAATGCTTAAAAGTACATATAAATGCGCAAATACAAATGGCCAAAAAAAAAAAAAAAAGGCTAAAGATGCCAATGCTCAAGTGTAAATGTAGCCTCGTACATCATCTTCAGCATAAATCATATCTAAGCAGAGGGAAATTTCTAGCTTAAATAACATTAAGTTTGTTATTTTTTCCGTGTATAGACGCCAAGCGTGATGCGAGCCAACATAGTTATTACAATAAAATAACTGAGAAAGGCCACAAACATTCTTTTCGAAGAATCCCACAGAGCACAAGAAAACCCTGAACTCAGGGTTAACGCTCTTCAGACTGTGTAGGTCAACACCACCCCATTAATACTCCACATTACATCAGACTTCATTCTATTCTAATCTTATCAGCACTTTTATATTAATTTATTACAGGTGTGCGCACTATATAGCACTGACAATTTACGCATTGCTTCATCTTTATTTCTTGAATGCCACCGTCGTGCTGCTAGGTTCAGGAGATGGCTTGTTAGCTTTATGAGAAGGTGTTTTGTAGTTGCGGAGATCCCAACTAATATATATAGCACCAAATCCCCAAAGGTAGAGTGACAAAGGCGAAAATAATGGGATTTTTGAGGTGCAAGACTGCAATATATCAAATAGATTATTAAGATATTTTTATTTTGAACAAAATAAAAACAAGGATAAAAATAAATGAATGGAGAGTGCTAGTACAAAACAACAATTAATAGGACAGTCAGATGGAATATGTTCGACATGTTTCCGCCATAGATAGGGCTTCTTCAAAGGGAAACTGTCCAATGAGTGGTACAAGCCTTCTAAAGAATACAAAAACAAACATATGTGCATCAAAATACAGACAAAACAGAAAAAATGTGTGTCAAAACATTATTTAACATCAATCTACTTTTATGCATGCGCCACACCCACCCCCACAGGTGCAGCCCCTTACCTCTCCCCACTATCGCCAGACCAAACAGCCACATCCCAAGGCGGCGGTCTCAAGCCCAGACCATCAAGTTGCGCCAGGTGACCACAAGGGGAACAAGATGACCAACTATATAGCAGTATCTATAAAATATGGAACGAAGCAATGAATGACCCCAAAAAAAAGGGGGAAGATGTATATTGCACTAGGAAGTGCCGAAATACAAGGGGTAAACTTACATAGGCAAGATCTACTGTTAGCCTAAATCCTGGGACTGGAGCTGAACACTAAGTTCCGAAAGGATGTACTATCCAAGGAACTGGAAAAAACATGAGAATAGAGTATGATAGACAAAAAGGGAAACCAAGCAGTTCAAAACAAAAGTAAAAATATATGTAGCGGGTATCAATATTTAGGGGAAGTGTCTGGGCGGTAGCATGGCCCAGATGCACTAGTTACAAGGGTTTTATGGTCGTTTTGGTTAGTGGAAGATATCAATGGTGTCCAGTTCCCTGCGGCCCCTGGGTGGCGCTGTCGCCTTGGGCTGGGGTTGAACCACCATTGTAGGGCCGTGCCCTTTTTGTCCTCTCGCGGCAGTAGTGCAGCGGGGCGGGGAACCCTCTGTGCTTGCTGGGAGAGGGTATAAAGGGGGCGGACATCTTGCGCACGAGGAGTCCGAGCACCAGGCACCTTCAGCCTGGGAGCTGCTGTCCGTTCGTCCGTGTCCAGGTGCCCTTGGCCTGGGCACGTGGAGTCGAGTTCCATCCCAGGCACCTTAAGCCTGGGGTGAGGTACTTTGCAAGAAGGCCTGGGGCCCAGTACCTTCCACTGGGTTCCGCGAGGGATGAGGTATTCCTAGGGTACCCCTGGAATTGGGTGCCCGAATCCAGGGCGTAAGGGACCAGAGATGTGACCCTCCCTAAGAGCTGGTACAGCATAATGCCGGTGACGGTGTGGGCCTCTGGAGACCGTGCGGATGGATGTCTTTCCCTGACAGGGGCCATTTATCCTAACAGAGGTATTCTATGTTCTTATGGTCAGTGGCGGGGATCCAACTGAACCAGGTCGGTGGCAGAGACCTATCATCAAGGTCTGTGGCAGAAACCAAATTCACAGTCGGTGGCAGCGACTGTGCGCCAAGCCTGTTTGCGCTATACGGAACAGGAGAGAACTTTAATTCTTTGATTGTGCCTGGACCTTCTCCCTCCCACACCTGTCTGTTCTTCAAGTTCAACCAGTCTACTCTTCTAGGACTATTTGTTGCTCTAACAGAATAAATAAGTGTTTGACTTTATTTGGTGTGGAACTCAAGTTACTGGGAGCTAAGTGCCCTGCCTGCAACAGTGGCAATCATCCTCCACAAGAGAAGCTGAAGCTCAGGACGTGAACACAGACCCGAAGGTAAAAGGTTTAGCTCACACCTCTGCATAACACACATCAGAGGGCACGAGCTGGTGGTGCGTCCCCCCCCATTCTTCTCCCTGGTACCCCTAGACGAGTCAGCCAGCCGCAAAGAGAGAAAGAGGGAGAAGCGGGTAAAGGGGGTGCCGCTACATATATACAGGCATTGTAATGTTCGGGGAACCAGCTAGATCGCAGGACACAGGCTTTTCAAACAAAAGGACGTTTATTTAAACTTAAATGGCTTCACAGCAGCAAAACAAAAGAAATGACAGTCTCACCGACTTGTATAGTTTATAACTGCTGTCGCAGTTAAACAGTCCTTCCTTGGTGTTGCAGGTAAGTTTCCCAGATAGCAGGCTTCCATGCAGGCCACTGCCATGTACATTCACAGCCTCCACAGCTTTTGCAGTGTCCACCATTCACCATGCAGACTTCACTACACTCCTTCTCTCTAACCTACAACTTCCTGTCTCTCTTAAACCACTTCCTTGGACAGGTGTGTTAACCATTGCTGTTCCCTTAAAGGAACCACAGCCCAAACAGAGGGGAAATATAGCGTCCTTTCAGGACCCAGCCACGGCGTCCTGTACATATCCCCCCCCTGTGCCCCAACGCCAAGGAGGTGGAGGCAACAGTGGAGCTAAAACAATGGACTCGGGAGATGGCATCTGCATTTTGATGCAGTCTCCCGGGCCTATGCTCCACTACAAATTTAAATTCCTGGAGCGCCAGGAACCAACGTGTAATTCTGGCATTAGTCCCTTTACCTTGCCTCATCCATGTTAAAGGGGCATGGTCAGAAATTAACCTAAACTTCCTTCCCAAGAGGTAATATCTGAGGGATTCCAGAGCCCACTTAATGGCCAGACATTCTCGTTCAACTATAGCGTAGTTTTTCTCCGCTGGTGTCAACTTCCTACTGAGGAAGACTACTGGGTGCTCCTCACCATGAACAACCTGTGACAACACAGCTCCCAATCCTACATCGGAAGCATCAGTCTGGACAACAAACTCGTTTGAAAAATTGGGTGCTATCAGGACAGGGTGTTGGCACAGTGCTGACTTGAGCTCCAAAAAAGCCTTTTCAGCATCTGCATTCCATTCCACCATGACCGATTTCCGTCCCTTAGTCAGATCGGTCAATGGAGCCGCCAATGTGGCAAAGTTGGGTACGAATCTCCTGTAGTATCCCACCATGCCCAGGAATGCACGTACCTGCTTTTTTGTGAGGGGGCGGGGCCAATTCTGTATAGCCTCTACCTTGTTAACCTGAGGTTTCACCACCCCTCTACCTACAATATAGCCCAGGTATTTCACCTCCTCCATTCCCAAAGCACATTTTTCAGGGTTTATTGTAAACCCCTCCTTCCAAAGAGAGTCCAGTACTGCCTGGACTTTGGGCAAGTGTGATTCCCAGTCTCTGCTAAAAATGACTATGTCGTCCAAGTACACTGAGGCATACTCCCGGTGAGGTCTTAAAATCCTATCCATTGCTCGCTGAAAAGTGGCTGGAGCAGTTTGTAGTCCAAAAGGCATTCTTTTGTACTGAAAACTCCCCTCTGGGGTAGAAAAAGCAGTTTTCTCTCTAGCAGCCTTAGTCAACGGGATTTGCCAATACCCCTTGGTAAGGTCTAATGTTGTAATATACCTGGCTGGACCTAGTCTCTCAATAAGCTCATCTACCCGGGGCATGGGGTAGGCATCAAACCGTGAAACCTCATTAAGTTTCCGGAAATCATTGCAGAATCGCAGAGTCCCGTTGGGCTTTGGTACCAACACAATCGGGCTCGACCACTCACTCTGCGACTCTTCAATGATCTCCAGGTCCAGCATCTTCTTCACTTCCTCTGAAACGGCCTTCCTTTGAGCCTCTGGGATGCGGTAGGGCCGGACAAAAACTTTGACTCCAGGTTCCGTGATAATATCATGTTCTATGACACTAGTTAGCCCTGGCAAGTCTGAAAACTTTTCTTTATTTCTCTGCAAGAACTCCTTTGCCTGCTGACTTTGGATTTTAGACAGGGTACTTGCTACTTGGACACTCTCCACCCCAACCTGAGGCTCAAGTCTTGTACTAGCCAGGGAGGTCACCGGTTCCCTGTCTGTCCAAGGCGTTAACAAGTTGACATGATATATCTGATACGGTTTCCTCTTGCCTGGCTGGTGGACTCTATAATTTACCTCTCCCACTTTTTCCACAACTTCAAAGGGACCTTGCCATCTGGCCAAGAATTTACTTTCCACAGTGGGAATTAGCACCGCTACTCGATCCCCCACTTGGAAGTGCCTTATTTTAGCAGCCCTGTTATAGACCCGTCGTTGAGCCTCCTGGGCTTTTTGCAAATGCTCTTTGACTAGTGGCATCACAGTTTGGATCCTTTCCTGCATTTGGGAGACATATTCAAGAACACTCTTATGCTGAACAGGTTCACTTTCCCATTCCTCTTTAATAAAGTCAAGTAGTCCGCGAGGTCTCCGCCCATATACCAACTCAAAGGGCGAAAACCCAGTGGAGGCCTGGGGCACTTCCCTGATAGCAAACAGGAGAGCTGGTAACAGGCAGTCCCAGTCTTTCCCATCCCTTTGTACCACTCTCTTTAGCATAGACTTAAGGGTCTTGTTAAAGCGTTCCACTAACCCGTCCGTTTGGGGATGGTAGACCGATGTGCGCAGCTGTTTAATCCGGAACAGCTTGCACACATCGGCCATAACTCTCGACATAAATGGGGTGCCCTGGTCTGTGAGTATTTCCTTGGGAAAACCAGTCCGTGTAAACAACTGGAATAATTCCCGGGCAATAGCCTTAGAGGAGGTATTCCGCAGTGGAAGCGCCTCAGGATATCGGGTGGCATAGTCAAGAATCACTAATATGTAGGAGTAACCTCGAGCCGACTTTACCAAGGGACCCACTATATCCATGGCTATCCTCTCGAATGGGACCTCAATTATGGGCAGAGGGACCAAAGGGCTCCGGAAGTGGGTCACCGGAGCGGTCAACTGACAGGTGGGACAAGAGGCACAGTATTTCTTTACCTCTGCTTTCAGACCTGGCCAGTAAAACCGGTCGGTGATCCGTGCTTCCGTCTTCTCAACTCCCAGGTGTCCCCCTAACACATCATCATGGGCCAGGTCCAGAACCTTTCGTCTATATTGTTGGGGTACCAACAATTGTTCTACCACATTTTCCCTCACCTTGGTAACCCGATACAACAACTCATTATACATTGCGAAGTGTGGCCACCGCTCATTTGCACCTGGCTCTTGGGGAACCCCATTTACTACTACAACTTGTTCCCGTGCACGGGCCAAAGTGAGGTCCTGCATCTGAGCAGTACCAAACGCCCCCTGGGGAACACCCAAATCTGGCAGGGCAGGGGTAGAGGCCACTTCCTCGTCCTCTTCCCCCAGCATTACCTGAAGTGGGGAAGATCCTCCCCCCTCAGTGTTTTGGTAGATCTGTGGACCACATGTCTTGACATTATCAACATTATCAGCTCTACTTTCATCACCATTAACCCAACCATTAGCAATTTCATCATTTGGATCCACATTAAGAACATTTGGCAGTTCAGGGTTATTCCTCTCAGCAGCAGGAACAGGGTGGCTAGTTTCTCCCCAATCTCTGAACTGTTCTCCTTGTTCCCACAGTTTTGTAAACAACGGACAGTCTCGTCCTATTATAACATCATGTACCAAGTTCTTTACCACCCCCACCTCTTGAGTACCAGTGCCACATGCTGAGGAGATGGTCACCGAGATGAGAGGGTACTCTCTAGTGTCCCCGTGAATGCACACCACTCGTAAGGTTTTTCTTACCGGACCGATCTTCCCAATTACTCTAGGATGAACCAGGGTTACCATGCTTCCGGAGTCCAACAAAGCCCGGGCAGGGGGGTGGTTCACTTGGACTTCACACTCAAATTTTTCCTCACCCAGGTCGAGCTGTGTGGTGCATACTTTATGGGCATAAAAAGACCCCCTCCGAAGAACCCCGCATTCCATGGGCTCCTCTTGCAGTGGGCAGTGTGCCCGGGTATGACCCCAGGAATGACATCGCCAACATTGTACATCCCCTCCTCTCCGAACAGGAACAGAACGCTGAGGAGGTACCGGGAATGACTCTTGACCTACCGGGGTGTTTGCTCCAGGACTCCTTGGAACATCCTTTCGAAGGGCAGCAGTTGGTCGAACAGGCCGTGGTAGACTAGGGCCTATGCACTTGGTAGGTCCGAGCAGGTCCTCCACCACTGTATATCGTTCCACCATCTCGACAAGGAGGTTTGCTGTTTTGGGGTCTCCATGGCTGACCCACCGTTGAAGGTCGTCTGGCAGGGATCGCAGGTATCGGTCCAGCACAACCCGTTCCACGATTTGGGGGCCCGACAACACCTCAGGCTGCAGCCATTTTTTTAACAGTTGCACCAGGTCATGCATTTGAGACCGAGGTGGCCGATCTGGACGATACTTCCATTGGTGCACTCGTTGGGCCCGAACGGCCGTAGTCACCCCCAGACGAGCCAGAATTTCTGCCTTTAACTTTTGATAGTCTTTAGCATCATCGGGTGGCAGGTCAAAGTAGGCTTTTTGAGGATCTCCGGTGAGAAAAGGGGCAATGAGGCTGGCCCACTGGTCCTGAGGCCACCCTTCTCTCTCTGCCGTCCTCTCAAATGTAGCAAGAAATGCCTCTACATCATCGCTCAGGGACAATTTCTGCAAAAAATGGCTTGCCCTCACAGTCACCTGGTTGCCAGGGGCAACAGCCGCTTGCTCCCGAACCTGAGATAGCTGCTGCACTGCTTCCTTTAAGACAGCCACCTGAGCCTGCATAACCTCTTGCTGGGCTGCTTGCTGGGCTGCCAACTGGGTCACCAACAGGCGGGTATTTTCTTGCTGCAGCTGATTTGCTTCCTCATGGCGAGTTTGCGCTTGCATATTAGCCAGGGACAGCTGTTTAATTAGCTCCTCCATTGCTTCAGCTTTCAACGTTTGTGCAGCTTTAACCCAGGACATAAATCCAATGTACTGTCCCTTTAACTGTCAGTTCAATGTCAAGTTCAATGCAAAAAAAAAAAAAAAAAACATTTTGTTTTTTTCTTCTTATGCCTGTTATTCTGTCCTGCCCGCATTCGAGCACCAGTGTAATGTTCGGGGAACCAGCTAGATCGCAGGACACAGGCTTTTCAAACAAAAGGACGTTTATTTAAACTTAAATGGCTTCACAGCAGCAAAACAAAAGAAATGACAGTCTCACCGACTTGTAGAGTTTATAACTGCTGTCGCAGTTAAACAGTCCTTCCTTGGTGTTGCAGGTAAGTTTCCCAGATAGCAGGCTTCCATGCAGGCCACTGCCATGTACATTCACAGCCTCCACAGCTTTTGCAGTGTCCACCATTCACCATGCAGACTTCACTACACTCCTTCTCTCTAACCTACAACTTCCTGTCTCTCTTAAACCACTTCCTTGGACAGGTGTGTTAACCATTGCTGTTCCCTTAAAGGAACCACAGCCCAAACAGAGGGGAAATATAGCGTCCTTTCAGGACCCAGCCACGGCGTCCTGTACAGCATCTACAGGAGAATGAATTCAACTGTACTATGCACCAATAGGCATACCATGCCTCTAGAGAGAAGCCTTTGCAGGTGCAAAATAGCACCAAACAAATGCAAAATAGGTAAAAAATTGAGATAGAGAAAGCAGCATCAAGTCATAAAAAAATTACCTGTAGAAATGTAACAGCGTGTGTTGTCCCAGGGGCTCAGCAGCGTCTGGGCGCCGGAGCCAGTGGCTTCTTATACCCCCTATCCAGTCCGTAGACCGTAACCGGACGCAAGCTGTACCGCGCATTCGCGAACGACGCCGCTGACGTCACTCCGTGTTTCTTCGCTGTGTGATAAACACAGCAGGAGTAAAACACACAAGAGTGTCCTCTAGCGGTGGAAAAGGAGAAGGCTCCACAAAGAACTGTATGGCAAAAGGATGAAGTACGTATGAGAAACTGTTAAGAGCTTGCTGAATCTGGCTACAGTAACTTTTATATAGCATTTTGAATTAAACACAGCTGTGTTGTTTCCTGGATAGACTGATCAATTCACCAATCACTTTTACTTGTTGCCTACCATTGCTTTTTTATGAAATCTATCTGGCCTATAAATGCTGCAAGTGCAGAAAGGCATGAGTAGAGTTAATGATGGGTTAACTGGGTTATGAAGTTCTAGAAAACCTAAAAAGGAGGAGACAATTATATGAAAAGCCGTGTTCACCTAGCTACACATAAGAAAAACAGAAGAGAAATAAGTTTGTCCAGTGAAGCTGAACATGGCCCGGTTTTCCTGCCAGCGCTGTATGAATGTTCTGCCCCTGGGGAGTGTCAATCATTTCACTGCAAATGGCTGACATGTCTTTGCTGACTGATCTAACAACCTGAGGGAAATAGTTCTAATGCAGAGTAAGATCGAATGCCACATCTGCTGGTACACAACATCGGATTGACCGATACTGCTACAGGCTCATGCCGCGTACACACGATCGTGATTCACGGTGGTGAAAACACCGCCGTGAATCACGGCATGAAAAAAAATGAAAAACGAGGGAACGGCATGTTCCCCCACACACGACCGTTTTTCCCGTCATTTTTTTCTTTGACGAGAAAAACGACCGTCTGTGGGCTCCGCGGCAGTGTCTCCCTATGGGAAAACTGCAGCGGAAAAAAATGATGGAAAAAACGATGAGAAAATTTAGAACATGTTCTAATTTTTCTCGTCGTTTTTCCTGCCGTTTTTCTCAACGAGAAAAACGGCATAAAGCCCACAGACGATCGTTTTTCTCGGCGAAAAAAAAAAATGTCATTTTTCCCGACGGCAAAAATGATCGTGTGTACGCGGCATCAGGATTAAGGGCAATTAAAAGCCCGGGGACCAACATCGTCCACCAGGAAAAGGCTGGTAAATATGGTTTATGTAGGCAGGGATTAAAAACTCAGTGTACACTGACATGGATGGAACACCTTTAGGACTAGATATGGCGTATTCCTAAAAGATATAACGGAGATTTACGGATATGTTGTCATCCAATGTCTTTTGTCAAGTATTATGTTGTTAATAATAATAATTATCCTTCTTCTAGTCCAGGGGTGCTCAAACTTTTTCACAGCACAGGCCACTTAAGTGATTTGGTAACTGGTCGCGGGCCACAATGAAATTAAATGGATCATCATTTTCTGTGCGACCAATCCCCATTGGATGTTTACCCACTGTTTAATCACAAAAATCTAATTTTTTATTACCCGAGCACACCAATAATTCCACTCTCGCGCTCAGGTGTGACCAACCAAAAAAGTCCTGAACCAATACTGCAGCCTTTACTATATCAGGGTCTTTGAAGCCATCTCTTGAATTGCCAAAACAAGGATTGTGGACAATCTAAAAAAAAATAATCTAATTAATGGACAATCTAAACAAAAAACAACAGACAAGGGAATTGCATGCTTTAGGCTCCATTCACACCTAGGCGGTTTGAATCACGGGCGGTTAATAGCACCCCAATCGTGAGAAATTGCAACGCGGGATGCTGTTACCCAAAAGAAGCTCCTGCCCTTTTTTGAACATCAAGCTTCTCGTGTTGTAGATTTGCCACGATTGCAGTGCGATTTTGCCTCGATTGGGGTGCCATAAAGAAATAATGGCATTGCAAACGCGTCACTAGTTTTGCCGGGCAGAAACGCAATGATTATGCCCGCAATTCAAATCGCCTAGGTGCGAATGGAGCATTAATAAACGTCTTCATTAAGCAGAGATAAAGAGACACATAATGCACTCACATGCTCCCAGAATGACACAACTGTGTGCCACTAGATGTAATCCACTCAGCTAAAGGCTCCTCTCCCCATGTCTGTGTTATAGGAATTAGGAAAGAGAGGAGCAATGAACCGGTCGCAATAGCAGCTTGTGTATTACAGTTTCCGGGATTATGAAGGACTGGCAATCATTCAGTACAGCGGCGTGTGCCCAAAGGAGGCTGTGCCTCAAAGGTTTGAGGTCACGGGCCTCAAACCTCAACCTCATAGGTCTGAGGTTGCGGACCACATCCAATGGCTCAGTGGGCAACATTTGGCCCACAGGCCATGGGTTAAGCATACCTGTTGTAGTCCCTTTTCTTTACTCCTTCCTATAGTCACTTTCTTCTCTTCCCTACTCCCTACCATTTTCTTTCCTTCCTCTAGTCCCTTTCTTTCCTTCTTTCTTCCTACATCTCCTTACTTCTCCTTCTTACCTTCTTTCTTCCTCTAGCCCCTTTCTATAGTCGTTTATTCCTTTATCTTCTTTTCCTTCTTTCTTTTCATCCCTAGCTATAATCCCTTCCTTCTCTTTACTCCTTCAAGTGGAGTTCCGCCCCCCAAAAATGTAAATTTTGCAGCTACAAATACTGCAGCTACTGACTTTTAATATTAGGACACTTACCTGTCCAGGGCACCCGCGATGTCCTCACCCAAAGCCGATCTGTCCCTCGGCTCTCGGGTGCTGCCGCCGCCATCTTCGGTAAGGGAATCAGGAAGTGAAGCCTTGCGGCTTCACAGCCTGGTTCCCTACTGCGCATGCACGAGTCGCGCTGTGTGTCCTCACTGGTCCCTGCTGTCTTCTGGGACCTGTGTGTCTCCCAGAAGACAGCGGAGGGACGGAGGAGGGGTTGGACATGGCGTAAATCGCTGTGGAATCTGTGGCGATCTATCGCCGGAAGTGGGAGCAAATACCTGTATTAGACAGGTATCTGCTCCCCCCTCCCCCTGAAAGGTGCCAAATGTGACACCGGAGCGGGGGGGACCGGAAAAGAAGAAGTTACATTTTTGGGTGGAACTCAAGTTTCAGTCCTCTAGTCTTTCCTTCACTCCTTTCTTCCTGACTTTCTTCCATTTCTTCTTTTCATTCATATTCTTGCCTAGGTTTCTGAAGGAATGACTGAAAGTATTGGTATGCTTTTCTTGAATATTGTCCAGAGAGAACCTAACTTCAGCTTGGCTGCAACAGGCAATATCCTTTTTTGCAATCAATCCTACACCTGTATGAAAACTGAAGCTTCATCTTTTCCTCCTCTTAGATAATTCATTAGGTATTTATATCTATCCAGGTTAAAGCGGAGTTCCACTCATTTTTTTTTTTTATCTTTGGCTGTGCTGCATGCCCTTAGCTCATAGTTTTCACAATGGGCAATTTTTTATTTTATTTTTTGCTGGTAAATACCCTTTTTTCAGAATTTCTTCATTACTACCTCCTTTCAATCACTTAGGAGATTGCGTCACTAGGCAATTTGCAAGGGTTCCTGGGATAGTGGCATCATGTATCCCATGACTTCTTGCCAATCGCCTACTGCCGGAATCTTGTGTTATTTGTGTGCAGGGAGAGAGAGAGGTGCTGTCATAATTCAGCGGCAATGTCGGGCGTGGGCGGGACTGAGAAGCTATCGAACACCAGCCGATTATGGGGCTTCTTAAGCAAGGGAGCGGAGCCACATGCACGTAGCAGCCTGCCCTGACCCCATCCTATTGGCTGGTGTTTGATAGCTGTTTTGTCCCGCCCACCCCCGACATCACCAATGAATCTGACAGCTACTCTCTCTCCCTGCACAGTTACATTACAAGACAGTGTCACACACAACGGATCGTACACACACGGTCTTGTCTATACTTGCAAGATCGGTTGTGTGTGACACTGTCTTGTAAAGTAACTGTGCAGGGAGAGAGAGTAGCTGTCAGATTCATTGGTGATGTCAGGGGTGGGTGGGACCAAAGCTATCAAACAACAGCCAATAGGATGGGGTCAGGGCGGGCCGCTACGTGTATACGGCTCCGCACAATTTCTTAAGAAGCCCCATAATTGGCTGGTGTTCGATAGCTTCTCAGTCCCGCCAACCCCCGACATTGCCGCTGAATTATGACAGCACCTCTCTCTCCCTGCACACAGTTACATTACAATACACGACAGTTTCACACACAACAGATCTTACAAGCACCAATATCTGTTTAATGTTATACGGTCTCAGCGCGGGCTAGACATTGTTTGATATAGTGACAGGGCAGACTCAGACTGTTTAGTCTGAAAATATTGAAATAACTAACTAATAAGTCATGGTTTGTAACACCATCAGGATGGTGTCACCCAGTTTCCCTGAGGCATTACTGAGCATGTGCGAGATTTGGTGGTGCATGATGGGTAGATAGCTGCACAGAAATCTAGGAAATTAACACAAGAGGGCTTCAGATGCCCACAACTAAAATGGAACCTGCCTTCTTCCGAGATCAGTTAGTAACTATTTTTAAAGAAACTAAAAGCGCAAAAAATATGACATGTTAGAAATGTTCATTTACAGGTTGAGACAGTTACAGAGCAGTCTTTAAAAAAAAAATGTTTGGGGGTCTGGAACTCCCCTTTAAGCCATATACTGTTTATAAAGCTGGCTCCCACACAGACAAAATGGCTGCTTACACTCACATTATTGTCCATCAATGGACCATCATCAGCCATTTAATTTGTTAAATTCTATGGTGGAAGGAGGCTCCTAAAGGCTCCTAAAGGATGCTACAGCACGTTCGGTAATTACTTTTCTTTCTCTGACATCTCAGTTGCAAAGTGGTAATTATTCTGTTTAGCTAAAATGGAAACCACTGCTAAAGAAAACAACTCGCCGTTCATTATCCTAGGCCTCCTTCCTCCTCTTGAAATAGGGAGAGACAATGGGACACCCTAAGTGCACAGTGAGTACTGCCGCATGCTACCTATCTGTTTTTTCCCCTATTAATGGATGCTAATGGACTCATTGTTTTCAGATGGCCATGAACTGGTAAATATAACCTACAAAGAGGGATGAGCTGAATTGTTTAAAGCCGTTGTCCTCAAAATGCATTATTTTCTCCCTCTTGTAATAAAAGATTCAAGCCAGTCTTTCAGTTCACACAGAAAAAGGTTTTTTATTTGTTCTATTAACAGCTTCAATCAGGGCCTTCATTTTCTTTTAATAATTAGTTGCATGTGCAGGTAAAGAATCTTTTAGCTATAAGCTTGTTTGGAGTTCCAGGGTCTGTGGATTCATTTTTTTACTCTGTCGTTTGCTTAGCACAGAACAATATATGGCACAAGATCTTTGTCAAATTGCTGTTCATATTGCTTTATGTCACATAATTACGCATGGCCTATACATGAGGAAGCCAAATAGCCACTAAAGCTGTTTTGGGTGCTTTCTGCATAATGTTTACCCAATATTTCACCTGGACAATGTCCGACATAGAGCAATGTAAGCCACACACTGTTTAAGCTTATTTCCTTATTGAACTTTTTTAAAGTGTAGCACCCTGTAGTTTAGGCAGGGAGCTCCTCATAAAATTTACCTGCCAGGAGTAATTATCCTGGTTGATTGATAGAAATCTATGGATTTCTCCCTAAGTTTTTATCTTGTTGCACTTTTCTCTTCTACCGCTAGATGGCCGGATACTTGGTGGTACTAGATATAAGAAGGGCAACCCAAGGTCAAGTTATGGGTATGTGGGGTGTCTCAGCCAATAGGCATGCCTTGGCCTGCTGGGAGAACCTATATATTCGGGTGGAGTCAAGTGATCTAGGTTCTGTGCCACCATGACGGTCGTCTGGGTGGATGTGTGTCGTGTGCCCCGGGCTGCTAGGCCAGAGATTGGGCCTATCCCGGGGGCATCTGGCTGCTAGGCTGTCTGAGGGCTTATCCAGAAGTAAGAGAGCAGCGCAGGGTTGGGATTGCGGCATGCAGTCCAACCAGAAGTGACGGTTCTTCCGGCCGGAGAACCTGTCAGTGGTCGGAAGTATATGGGACGCTGTCGCCACAAAGAGACCAACCACCTTATTGCCAGGGACCACAGTGAGTAAATGAAGCAAGTAGCGGATCAGCATTCTCACCGAATGGGCACAGTAAAGAATCGGGAAACTTCAGGCGGTGATCAATTTAGGGACCCAACCAGCAGAGGTGACACTTACAGAATAGCCTTGTGTGTTAAGCTAGGGACTGAACCGGTCAGCAGGGGTGAAGCTTGAGAAGTAACTGGAGTGCCAAGCTAGGGACCCAGCAGCGAAACTGTCGGTGACGCTTGAGGGAGATACCACCGCAAAGATTGGAGGAGCTCAAGGGATTCAGAGTCCGTGAATCAGAGGTTCTAGTGAGAGACCGGGAGCTAAGTGTTGAAGAACTACAAGAGGCAGTTGTAGTGAAGTTGAAGGAACTGTTTTGTTTGAGTTAGGAACTGTTAAAGACTGTTGCCATAGGAGACAGCATTCCTGCATGTGCAGATGTG
The DNA here is from genome assembly GCA_029206835.1 of Rana muscosa. NCBI lineage: Eukaryota > Metazoa > Chordata > Amphibia > Anura > Ranidae > Rana > Rana muscosa. The sequence goes on along the minus strand of CM055128.1, from coordinate 289,109,815 downwards.
TCACGGCTGTTCTCCTATTGAAGTCTCTGAGTTTGCCAATTGAATTTACAGCTACTGGCGCTAACCCTCCTTCCCCCAAAAATACAAAATGGACTGTTAAGAAAAAAAAAAAACTCTTTTACATCCAAGAAGTGTCTGGCGCCCAATACATTTGACCACCTTGCACCCACTATGCCTCACAACCCACCACATACAGGGAATGTCAGCTATCTTTGGCCTGGAAATTTCTCATTAGACTGGACAAGGCCAGAGACCTTGCTACAAAAGTTTTTACAAATACGTACTTACTTTTTAACAAATAACAAATAAACCTGTGAGGCCTGATACTATTATATATTCAATAAAGTGTATATCCAGACAAAGTTTTTTTTTTAGTTTTGGATTAGGGATGAGCTTCGAATTAGAGTCGAACTCATGTTTGACTCGAACATTGCCTGTTCGCCCGTTCGCCGAACAGCGAACAATTTGGGGTGTTCGCGGCAAGCCGCGGAACACCCTGTAAAAGTATATGGGAGAAATCTAAAGTGCTAATTTTAAAGGCTTATATGCAAGTTATTGTCATAAAAAGTGTTTGGGGACCCGGGTCCTGTCCCAGGGGACATGTATCAATGCAAAAAAAAGTTTTAAAAAACTGCAGTTTTTTCGGGAGCAGTGATTTTAATAATGCTTAAAGTGAAACAATAAAAGTGAAATATTCCTTTAAATTTCGTACCTAGGGGGTGTGTATAGTATGCCTGTAAAGCAGCGCGTGTTTCCTGTGCTTAGAACTGTCCCTGCACAAAGTGTAATTTCTGAAGGAAAAAAAGTAATTTAAAAGCACTCGCGGCTATAATGAATTGTCGGCTCCCGGCAATACAGAGAAAAGTCATTGATATAAAAAAAAAATGCGTGGGGGTCCCCCCAAATTCAATTACCAGGCCCTTCAGGTCTGGTATGGATATTAAGTGGAACCCTGCGACAAATTTGAAAAAAAATGACGTTAGGTTCCCCCCAAATATCCATACCAGACCCTTCAGGTCTGGTATGGATTTTAAGGGGAACTCTATCCCAAATTTAAAAAAAAATGGCGTGGAGTTCCCCCCCCCAAAATCTATACCAGATCCTTTATCCGAGCACGCAACCTGGCAGGCCGCAGGAAAAGAAGGGGGGACGAGAGAGCACCCCCCTCCTGAACCATACCAGGCCACATGCCCTCACCATGGGGAGGATGCTTTGGGAGTCTCATCCCCACAACCCTTGTCCGGTGGTTGTGGGGGTCTGCAGGCGGGGGGCTTATCGGAATCTGGAAGACCCCTGTAACAAAGGAGACCCCCAGATCCCGGGACCCCCCTATGTGAATTGGTAAGGGGTACATTGTACCCTTACCATTTCACAAAGAAAGTGTAAAAAATAGTAAAAAAAAAACACAGACACCGTTGGGAAAAGTCCTTTATTAAAAAAAAAAAAAAAGAGATTCCAGCGGTGGTAATCCACTGCGATGGGCGATCTCCTCTCGGGGTCCAGCGATGGATGATCTATCCTCTCCGGGGTCCAGGCTCCAACGATGATGTCCAGCTCAGCGAGGAAGAGCACACGGTCCTCTCTTCATCGGAGCGGAGACACCCCGGGAATGACACAACTTCAGCAAGTGACAGCTCTTAAGTAGCTGAGGGCGGGGCCACCCGTCACGTTACCCAGTCCCCCTCTGACACAAGGGGAAACCAGGGGCTTCCCCAGTGACGTGCGGGTGACCCTGCCCCCTCTGATGTAACGCAGGTTTCCGTTGCTAGATTCCGATAAGCCCCCCCACCCGCAGACCCCCACAACCACCATCATGCATCAACGGCGGGCTCCCTCAGTGCCTGTCCCTCAGCTGAAAATATGAAGATATTCCAGAGCTGCCAAGTGTTTTTAAATGTTTCTTGCCTATTCTGCGCTGTAAGGACAAGGTCCTCCATGAGTTTTATCTCTTCTACTTTTCCCAGCCAGGAAGCAATGGTTGGTGGAAGTGTGGACTTCCAGTGGAGTGGGATACAGGCATTAGCTGCGTCAAGTAGATGTCTAATCACAGATTTTTTGTACACCTTCTCCGGGACGCTAGACGCGTGCAGAAGAAAAAATGCAGGATCGTCCGGTATGGTGCGTTCCGTGAACTTCTGGGCCACCTCTCGCACTACGCGCCAGAAGCGGCCCAGGTTGGGGCAGGACCAAAAGATGTGTACCAGTGTCCCCCTATCTGCCCGACAGCTCCAGCAAAGATCAGACGTGGCCGAGAAAAAGTTGTGTATGAGTGCTGGGGTTCTGTACCACCTCGACAGTAGTTTGTAATTGGTCTCCTGGATTTTGGCACAGATCGAGGACTTGTGTGTGAACCTAAGGATACGCTGTCGCTTGGCTTTGTTAAAGCAACAGTTCAGATCCAGCTCCCATTTAAGTAATCCCAGGGGTACAAAGTCTGCCTGTGGAGTGTTTAGAAGAGTGTAGGTCAGTGAGAGCATGTGCGCTATAGTTCTTGAGGCGTCACAGAGTTCTTTCAGTGTTGTGAGAGATCGGTCGTTTGCGCCAGGGGGCGTCAAAGGGTGGAGAAAGTGGGCTAGCTGACGGGATCTCAAGAAGTCTAAGCAAAACCGGCCCGAGGGGTCAGAAAGTTCCGCAATGGTATTCCAGCGCCCTCCTGTACTAAAGTGGGAGGCCTGATGTAGGCCCGCCTCGCCCAGCCTCTGAAAGACCAGGTCCTGCATGCCCGGCGCAAACCCGGGGTTTCCCAGTATGGGATATAAAAGGCGAGTTGGGAGAGGATAAGGAGGTCTGGGAGAGGAGTCGAGCGCAAACCCGGGTTGTTTTGCCAATCAGTGGGTGACGCCTGAGCTCCGCTGGCAGGGACATGTAACACCAGGGAGCTCTGTTAAGGGGGATCATGCATTGGTCTTGTTCCAATTGTGTCCAGAATTCGGTCTCTTGATGTCGACACCAATCGATAAGCCTTCCTAGGTGTACTGCCCAATAGTGGGTACGAATGTCCGGTAGTGCGAGCCCGCCATTGTGTTTAGGTAGGACCAGTAATTTATGTGATAACCGCGGCCTCTTTCTTAGCCCATATAAATTCTGTAAATGCGGATTGGACCTGTTTAAAGTAGGATGTCGGGATATGAATAGGTAGTGCTTGCATAAGGTAAAGAAATTTCGGGAGGATCGTCATTTTAAGGATATTACATCGACCTACCCAGGAATGCAGACCCGTGTGCCATTGGTTCAACAGCATTCTAACAGTTCTCAGCAGGGGCGGGAAATTAAGATCATATAGCCGCGAGAGTGTATGTGGGATATTTGTGCCTAAGTACTTCAAGGTGGTCGTCGACCACTTCAATCTGAAGCAAGATTGTAGGTGTGTCAGTTGTGATTGTGGTATTCCCACGCTCATCGCCTCTGACTTTGCAAAGTTGATTTTTAAATTGGAAAGCGTCCCGTATTTTGCAAATTCCCGTAGCAGGTTTGGGAGGGAGACTGAGGGATTGGTAAGTGAGAACATAAGGTCATCTGCGTAGGACGACACCTTATGTTGGGTATGGCCAACCGTCACTCCTGAGATGTTGGGGTTCAGTTGGACATGGCATAGGAACGGTTCCAGCGAGAGGGCAAAGAGAAGGGGGGACAATGGCCACCCCTGTCGCGTCCCATTAGTGATCGGGAAAGAGTCTAAGGTCATCCCGTTGGCCCTGACTTTAGCCGACGAAGCCGCATACGACGCAGATATCCAACCCAACATGTTACTGCCTAAGCCTTTGTGACGTAATGTGGCGAACATAAAGTCCCAACTGACCCGATCAAAAGCTTTTTCAGTGTCAGTGCCTATAAAGACGCTGGGGGTGTTGGTGCGGGTGGCCGAATAAAGCAAGTTCAGGACTTTGGTAGTGTTGTCCCTCACTTCCATCGTTGGGACGAAGTCCACTTGGTCCAAGTGTATCAGGTGGGGTAGATGGGTTTGTAGTCTAGTGTCTATGATTTTGGTGAATAAGATCCGTGTTAAGCAGGGATATAGGTCGGTAGCTCCCACAGTGTGTCGGGTCTTTACCGTCTTTGGGAATGACCGTAATCTGGGCCTGTAGAGTATCGGTATGTAATGTTCCCCCCTTTGGTGAGGCCATTAAGCAGTCTGACCAGGTGGTCACCCAGTGATGGGAGTAACATCTTATAATATTGGTGCATAAGTCCGTCCGGACCGGGGGCTTTACCTAGTTTTTGACTACTTATTGCTAACTGTAACTCTGGCAGCGTGATGGGGTCCTCTAGCAGGTCTCGTGTTACAGTAGACAGGGTGGGCATACAGGAGGAGGCTATGTAGTCTGTCATATGGTCTTGAGGTGGAGGTGTCTTGGACAGATTGTATAGTAACTCATACAAGGATTTGAATTCCTGTGCTATCTGTTGGGGCATGGCTACCTTTTGACCCGTTGGAGAATGTACGTACGGTATGTAAGATGCCAGTTTCTGGGAGCGTAAGGATTGCGCAAGTAACCTGCCGCACTTATTACCAGATTCATAAACCTTTTTGCGAGAGACTTGGAGCGCCGATTTCACTCTAAAAGTGAGAAGGTCAGTGACCAGCGTGTGTACTGTGTCAAGTTCATTTCTGATCAGGGTCATTGAGGTTCACTTGTGACAAGTTTCCAGGGTTTGGAGTTTGTCAAGGAGTAGGGTGAGTTGAGCTGTCCTCTGTTTTTTAAGTCTCGCACCATGTTTTATGAGTACCCCCCGTATGACTGCCTTATGGGCTTCCCAGACAGGGCCCGCATCACTGTCAGTGTCATTGTTAGTTTGGAAGTAGTGGGTTATTTCCTTCGTCACGTCCGCTAGTACCTCGTGGTCCTGTAGAAGGCTCTCATTGAGCCTCCACGGCTTCCTCTGGCCTCTATGGAAGTCAGTCAGGGTGTATCGTAATGTGACCGGGCATGGTCCGACCAAGTGATGGACCCCAGTGAGGTTTCTTTAACCACCTGGAGTTGGTTGTGGGGGAGCAAAAAATAATCAATGCATGAGTCTGTGTTATGGGGGCGAGAATAGAAGGTATAGTCTCCGGGGTGAAAAAGGCGCCAGACGTCGATTAACTGTGAGGCATGAAGAGCCAAACGTATGGCCTTGCGTGTGCCCCGAGTGGTAGAGGAGCGTTCCGTGGAGGTATCCTCCTCAGGGAGTAGAGGAATATTGCGGTCGCCCCCTACGATGAGCTGTCCCTCGGAAAACATCCAGGGGCGAGTTAGATGTTTTCTAATGAAGGTGTCTCCTGTTGGCTGTTAGGGGCGTAGAGGTTCGCAAAAGTCACCTTTACGTCACCAATCAGGCCCTTGAGGAACAAAAATCTGCCCATCGGGTCAGTGAGGACTGCAATAAGGGACCACGGTAGTTTCGCCGAGATCAAGATAGAGACCCCTCTAGCTTTACCCTCTGAGTAAGCCGAATGATATACAGTCGGGTAAAACCTATTCTTAAGAATCGGAAATGTGTCTCCTGAATTAGGACAATGTCAGCGTCCAGGCATCTCATATCGTTGAGCAGCATCCGCCGCTTCGGCAACCCATGTAGAAAGCGTCCCGACACATCCTCCCCCCCTGTCTCTGGTACTGTCAGGGACATACTGGGCTTGAACCTGGGGCCTCGTCTGTGTCTGGCATTGACTCTTCCCACTGAGCTATCTGGGATGCTGGACAGCTCCCTGCCTGATCTGCTGGATAACCTATCTAATGGATTAGACTACTCTGCTTGGTGTCTTGATTGATGTTGAACCCTGAACCCCTTGCTCCTCCCATGAACTTCCTATAAAAGACGTTCCAGAGATGTTGCCCCTTGCGGTTTGATCTGCTTCTGTTCCTGACTCTGTGCCTGTATCGTGTTCCTGTGTATGACCCGGCTTCCTGACCTCCCTCCTATCTCCAGTCCTGACTCTGGCTTGTTTGACCCTGCTAAGTTACCTGTCTGATCATCTGTTGCCAAGACCCAGCCTGGACTCTGACTACTCTCTGCCTGCCGTTTATGCTGTTTACCCTGATGTGAAAGACCTGGCTTGTCTGACTGCGCTGCTCTGCATACCTACACCTGCTGACCTGCATCCGCGGTCCTGCACACCTGCACCTGCTGACCTGCATCCGCTGCTCTGCATACCTGCACCTGCTGACCTGCATCCGCTGCTCTGCATACCTGCACCTGCTGACCTGCATCCGCTGCTCTGCATACCTGCACCTGCTGACCTGCATCCGCTGCTCCCAGTTCCAGCTGTTCCAGCTTTCGCTTGGCTTTACTACACCCAGCCAAGAGGACCAAGCAGGCACCCTTACCTCACCGCGCTCTTACCACCACTGTCCCCACTCCAGTGGTCTCCGAGCCGGGGTTGTAAGGGAGGTCTCCCTCTGCACGTCAGGCTCACACCAAAGGTACGTGACAGTATCAAACCGCCATGTCTGAGCCTGCAAGAGGGACCTCGCCTATAGATGACGTCAGTCAGCACCTCGCAGCCCTCAACCGGGTCGTGAAGTCTCTACAAGGCAGTTACGTTCAAGTGGATAGGCAGACGCAAACCCAGACCATCACTGCAGATGCACCTTCAGTCCCAACTTCCTCCTCTGGAACGCCACCACCTCCTGAGCCTAGGGTCCCCGTTCCCGATAAGTTTTCTGGGGATCGAAGCAAATTCCGGGCGTTTCGCAACGCATGTGAACTATACTTTTCCTTACTACCTCTGACTTTTTCATTAGAGGTCACCAAAGTAGGGTTTGTTATCGCTCTACTACAGGGGGAACCTCAGGCTTGGGCCCACCATCTGCTGGAAGTCCGCCATGAAGCTCTGGACTCTCTCTCATCTTTTCTTGATGCCATGGCTCGACTCTATGATGACCCTCAACGGACTTCCACCGCCGAGGCTGCCCTCCACGCGCTCCAGCAAGGCCGCAGAGCGGTCGAGGACTATGTGACTGATTTCAGACGCTGGAGCGCGGATGCCCAGTGGAATGATGCAGCCCTATGGCACCAGTTTCGTCTCGGTCTCTCTGAGGGACTGAAAGACGAGTTAGCCCGGGTCGGTGTTCCTGATGCCCTAGAGACTTTAATCACCCTGTCTATTCAGATAGACCGACGACTCCAGGAGCGCAGAACAGAGAGGGCTACCCAGCATCTCCGTCCAGTCTGGATGCTACCCCGGGTATCTCCTGCTGTTGCCAGTTCAGTTCCAGTTAACTCCTTACCTGCCAATCAGACTTCTGTTACCATAAAGCCGAGACAGCTTGGACTGATGAGACCTTCCCTGTTGGCTGAAGAATGGCTTCGCCGGCGACAGAATGATCTTTGTTTATATTGTGGAGGAGCCGGCCATTACGTTTCCTCATGTCCTGCTAAGCTGGCCAAGGTCCCAGCTACCCCTTCTCCAAGTGGTCCACCTCCCTCTGCCAACACCACCCACCTGGCCCTACCTATCTCGTTCCAATTGCCAGGAAGGACAATACCAGTCACCGCGATAATTGACTCAGGAGCATGTAATTGTTTCATCGATCTTAACTTTGCAGCACAACAGCACATCCCACTCCAGCCAAAGACTCAGGGACTTTCCATCTTTTTAGCAGACGGGTCCCGTATTAAGTCAGGAGTAGTGACTCAAGAAACCCCTCCTTTGCTTGTAACCACCTCTACAGATCATAAGGAACTATTAAGCCTGAATGCCATTGCATCCCCTCTGTTTCCAGTCATCTTGGGTTTACCCTGGCTTCAGGCCCATAACCCACAGATCGATTGGGGGTCCGGGAGTATTAGGTTCCAGTCGCCTTATTGCCAACACCACTGCATGCCTCCATGTCTCAGCACTTCTGGTCCTCTGTTATGCCTGGAGCCGGATTCAGAGGTACGCGCAGCTGTGCCCAAACAATACCATGGATTCCTGGACGTTTTCAGCAAACGGGGAGCTGAGACCCTTCCGCCTCATCGTCCATACGATTGTCCAATCGAGCTTCTCCCTGGGGCTGAAATTCCCTTTGGACGGATCTTCCCCTTATCTGAACGGGAGCTAGAGGTTCTGAAAGAGTATGTTGACGAAAACCTAAAGAGGGGGTTCATCCGTCCTTCCACTTCTCCAGCAGGGGCGGGAATCTTTTTTGTGGAGAAAAAGGACCATTCTCTCCGGCCCTGTGTGGACTACCGGGAATTAAATAAAATTACGGTCAAGAATCGGTACCCTCTGCCCCTGGTACCTGAACTCTTTCAGAGGCTCAGGACCTCTTCTGTGTTTACCAAGCTAGACCTGCGGGGGGCGTACAACCTGGTCCGCATCCGCGCAGGGGATGAATGGAAGACTGCTTTTCGGACCAGGTTCGGCCATTACGAATACCTAGTAATGCCCTTTGGCCTATGTAACGCCCCTGCTACTTTTCAGCATCTAGTCAATGACATTTTTAGGGACTGCCTGGACATTTACGTAATTGTCTATCTAGACGATATTTTGATTTTTTCCACTTCAATTGAGCAGCACCGGGAACATGTCAAGATCGTACTCTGTCAACTCTGTCAACATGGACTGTACGCAAAACCAGAAAAATGCGAATTCGAGCGACAGAGTATTCAGTTCCTCGGCTTGGTAATTTCAACAGAGGGATTCAAGATGGATCCGCAAAAAGTTTCAGCTATTCTGGATTGGCCTGCACCTTCAGACAAGAAGGGGGTGCATTGCTTCGTTGGCTTCGCCAACTTCTACCGGAGGTTCATCAAGGGATTCTCCGCTATTATTTCCCCGATTACGCAGCTGACCAAGCAGAATGTCCGGTTTTGTTGGAATCCCGAGGCACAGGCTGCCTTCACAAATTTAAAAGGACTGTTCACGTCAGCTCCTATTCTGAGTCACCCTGACCCTGCTCTACCTTATCTACTCGAGGTAGATGCCTCAGAGACAGCGTTAGGAGCCGTTATCTCTCAATGCCAGGGTCTCAAGGACTTGATGCACCCAATAGCCTTCTTCTCTCGTAAGCTTACTCCGGCCGAGAAGAACTATGACGTGGGGGACCGGGAGCTCCTGGCCATCAAGTCCGCCCTTGAAGAATGGAGGTATCTGTTGGAAGGAGCGGCGCATCCCATACTCATTTATACAGACCACAAAAACCTGGAGTATTTGAGAGCTGCCAAGCGTCTGAGACCACGCCAGGCACGATGGGCCTTATTCTTCTCTAGGTTTTCATTTCACATAACTTACCGGCCCGGCTCAAAGAACACCAAACCAGACGCCCTTTCTCGCATGTTCGATGATCCGAAAGAAGTGTCAGCTCCTGATACCATCCTATCGGAAGGTAACTTTCTACTCTTGCAAACAAATCTAATGTCCGGCTTGAAACAAGCTTCAGCAAATATGTCAGGGCCTCCTGGGATTACCCTGTTACCCAAGGATGGGTTACTATGGAAAGACAACAAGATCTTTGTACCAGAAGATGTCAGAGTAACAGTATTAAATCTGTGCCATGATCATCCCCTGGCCGGCCACTTCGGAATGCATAAAACCCAGGAACTAATTCAACGCACATTTTGGTGGCCGGATCTTGAAAGGAACTGCAGGGAGTATGTAAATTCATGTGCCACCTGTACCCGTAGTAAGACCGCTAGAAGCAAGGCCTGGGGTCTTCTCAGACCCTTACCAGTTCCTGATCGACCCTGGCAAAGGATTGCTATGGACTTTATAGTGGAACTTCCCCCGTCAGAAGGTTGCTCAGCCATTTTTGTAGTGGTCGACCGTCTATCTAAAATGGCCCACTTCGTGCCACTGAAGAGCACGCCATCTGCCATGGAAACTGCCCAGGTCTTCATAAAAGAGATAGTAAGGTTACATGGGGTTCCAACAGACATTGTTTCAGACAGAGGGGTGCAGTTCACCTCTCGCTTCTGGAAGGCTTTGTGCAAGGTCCTGAAGATCGAGCTGTCCATGTCCTCTGCCTATCACCCTCAGACCAATGGGCAAACCGAGAGGACGAACCAAACGCTCGAGCAATATCTCCAATGCTTTACCACCTTTGTTCAAGATGACTGGGTAACACTACTACCCCTGGCAGAGTTTGCCTTTAATAATGCCAGTCACTCGGCTACAGGTCAGTCTCTGTTTTTCTCCAACTATGGGTTCCACCCGACCTTCCTACCTGATCTCATTTCTGATTCAACAGTCCCAGCAGTCCAGAGTACCGTTGATTTCCTGACCCGTAACAACAAAATATTACAGGAAGCCTTGACCAAGGCGCAGGCAACCAATAAAAGGATGTTTGACAGAAAGAGGAGAGGGGAGTTATGCCTTCAACAAGGCGATCAAGTATGGCTGTCTACCGCCAACCTTAGGATGACCTGCCCCGCAAGGAAACTGGCACCCAAGTTCATCGGCCCCTTCCCAGTAAAACGGAGATTAAATGAAGTCTCCTATGAACTTTCTTTACCAGATTCATTGAAGGTTCACCCAGTGTTTCACGTGTCACTACTGAAACCTACAGTGCCGGTTCCCTTCCCAAACAGGGGATCAGGACCGCCTGAACCTGTAATTGTTGACGGGGATGAGGAGTTTGAGGTGGAGGCCGTCTTGGACTGTAGAAGAAGGGGGAACCAACTTCAATTCCTGATTAAGTGGAAGGGGTATGGTCTGGAGGAGAACTCCTGGGAACCCCAACGGAACATTCATGCCCGAGAGTTAATCCAGGCATTTTTTCGCAGTCACCCCCAGAAAAGAGCTCTCTTGGGCACCCGGAGGTTGCCCTTAAGGGGGGGGGGGCACTGTCAGGGACATACTGGGCTTGAACCTGGGACCTCGTCTGTGTCTGGCATTGACTCTTCCCACTGAGCTATCTGGGATGCTGGACAGCTCCCTGCCTGATCTGCTGGATAACCTATCTAATGGATTAGACTACTCTGCTTGGTGTCTTGATTGATGTTGAACCCTGAACCCCTTGCTCCTCCCATGAACTTCCTATAAAAGACGTTTCAGAGATGTTGCCCCTTGCGGTTTGATCTGCTTCTGTTCCTGACTCTGTGCCTGTATCGTGTTCCTGTGTATGACCCGGCTTCCTGACCTCCCTCCTATCTCCAGTCCTGACTCTGGCTTGTTTGACCCTGCTAAGTTACCTGTCTGATCATCTGTTGCCAAGACCCAGCCTGGACTCTGACTACTCTCTGCCTGCCGTTTATGCTGTTTACCCTGATGTGAAAGACCTGGCTTGTCTGACTGCGCTGCTCTGCATACCTACACCTGCTGACCTGCATTCGCGGTCCTGCACACCTGCACCTGCTGACCTGCATCCGCTGCTCTGCATACCTGCACCTGCTGACCTGCATCCGCTGCTCTGCATACCTGCACCTGCTGACCTGCATCCGCTGCTCTGCATACCTGCACCTGCTGACCTGCATCCGCTGCTCCCAGTTCCAGCTGTTCCAGCTTTCGCTTGGCTTTACTACACCCAGCCAAGAGGACCAAGCAGGCACCCATACCTCACCGCGCTCTTACCACCACTGTCCCCACTCCAGTGGTCTCCGAGCCGGGGTTGTACGGGAGGTCTCCCTCTGCACGTCAGGCTCACACCAAAGGTACGTGACAGGTACCCCCCTCCCCCAGCCCCATCGTGAGAGTGGGGCAGGCATCTCACAGGTTTCCTCCCTACCCTGACCCCAGCCCGGTACTAATCACCCACCCCCAGTAGTGTGAACCTGGAGTAGCAGCCCCTGAATCCCCATAAGTCTCGAGAGGGGCCAGGAACAGGTAGTAAGCCAACCCATTGAGTCCAGTAATCAAATCCCCCGGTATAGCAACTCACGAATGCCCAAAATTATGGCTAGTCAGCCTTTGGTATCCCAGGGTAGTCGGAAAGCATCCAGTCCCATGTGTCCTTCAGGGCGGTGCATTCGGTGGATCTGGAAAGGCAGAAGGGGTACGCAACAGCAAAACAGTGGGTATCAAACAGTTCAGTGTTCAGTTAGTAGGGGGGGGGAGGGCACCGAACACCTGTTATCAGCAATGCTGCCCAACCAAGCTGCCATGAGGTTCACAGGGCAGGACAGGGCAATGGTCCAGGCAGGTAGGTAGAGACACATCTTCAGGGGGGAGGGGGGGAGTCGACACCATTCAGCAGTGTGACACTGTGTCCATGGGCAAGTGGGGGAGGGGGCGACCCATCCATCAAGTCTAACAACATAATCCGCCCAGGTGCAGTTCAAGGTAAAAGTAACACCAAAGCCCCGGCTCCAGCCCCCCGGAGGATGAAACAAATCCCCAGGGTGGACGCGTCACTGATCAAGAGGGGGAGGCAGGAGGAAGCACAGACGGTGCAGAGCACAGGAAGGTCCGGTGGACCCGGCACGCAGGCGGTGGCCACCTCAGATTTTAACCCAGTATGGATATAAACACTACCCATACTAGGCAGAATGCCAACAAGGATCCCTCATGGCTCCATATGGCAAACCTCCTGACTGAGGAAAAAAGATTACACCCCTGAAGAATACAGCATCCTCCAATGGCAACTTCATGCATATGAGTAAGTTCATGAAGGCCACGTCAACTAAACACGTGACTCATATGCTGGAAAACCTCTTCCTCATAAGTGCCTTATATGATATCCTACAGTGCAGGTAGAAGTGTCCTGGTTAGGGTTTGAACTGAGCAACCCAGTGCTGCAAGGTGCTGACCGCTAAAACATTCTGCTGCTCTGTCCTTCTGTTCAATTTGCACCACTCTTCTAGAATGAGCTTTGTGGCTTAGACATCACAGGGAAAAAAAGTCAACACACTCCTTTGGAAGTGCTAAAAATACTTTGCATTGCAGTTACCCCTGCAGAATTTTACATTTTAGGCATCCTAACAGCCTTACAAAAAGGAGGTGCAAAAACCTGCATATAGATATCCTCATCTACATCTTCCTTTTTGGAATTGTTTGAAGAGGGTTAAATTGGCCAGTTGACTGGTCCTGCAATGAAAAATCTTGACATTGTCAGAGTAGAGAATCCTTGCACAGGGAGAGTTGTAACAGCCTTCTTTAGAGAGTGTCTTGACTACCTGTGGCAACCTGTTGGTCTCTGTCATTTTCCACCCTGGATGCCTGAACAAACCAGAAAATTCATACAGGGTTTTGCCTGCCAAGGCATGAGCACCAAGGGCTCAGTTTACAGTGTGCATAATACATGCAGATCTGGAGAGACTTAATAACAAGTGTCCATTAGTCGGCTTACCATACACCAGCTTTATGAGGCCCGCAGAAAGGCTGACTATCCTGAAAACAGTACCAGTGAGGACGCTGACCCCCTCCAGCTATAACCTGCATAGAGCAGCCCCAGCATAGAGGGATTAGACTTCTGGCTGCATAAGGACCTGTTGCAGTAAGAAATAAATCCCTGCTAAAAAGGTCTAAGGGGGAACTCCATATTGTTAAGAAAAAAATATTGTAACATGTACAATTGCTACTCAAGCCATGTAGTAATTTTTTTAACACTTCTGGACCAAGCCCATTTCTGACACTTGTTGCTTACAAGTAAAGATCTGTATGTTTTGCTTGAAAATTACCTAGAACCCACAAACATTATATATAGATATTTTTTAGCAAAGTCTCTGGAAAATAAAATGGCGGTCATTGCAATATTTTATGTCACAAGGTATTTGCGCAGAGGTCTTTCAAATGCAATTTTTGGGCAAAAGATACACTTCATTGAATTAAAATAATAATAAAAAAAAAAACAGTAAAGTTAGCCCACTTTTTTTGTATATTGTGAAAGATGATGTTATGCTGAGTAAATAGATACCCAACATGTTACGGTTTAAAATTGCGCACACTCAAGGAATGGCGACAAACTACAATACTTAAAAATCTACATGGGTGACGCTTTAAAAAAATGTAATGGTTGCCAGTTTAGATGATCGCAAGGATACCTAAAATGTGTGACTTGAACACCATTTACATTTGAGGCCGCGACTTTCATATGCATTTTCTTTGGTGCGTGAGCATGCGGGGGTGGGAGTGCTTTAAACATTTTTTTTTCTTCTCATTTGTTTTATTTTATTTAAAACATTTTTTCACTGTCTCTTTAAAAAAAAAAACTGACAGGTACTTTTTATGGAGGGATCTGAGGTCTAAAAGACCCCAAATCCCTCCTTTGCACTTTAAGGCCCCATATGTACACGGGACGCTGGTGCAAACTCTTCTGAATGAAGGTTGAAACCGGCGTTTAGAAACGCCCGTTTTGCCGCGTTTGCATGCCGCGTTTTACCACGTTTGCGTCTAGAATCGTTTAGTTAAGAAACATCATAAGGACCCTCCCTAAGCTCAAAAAACAGTATTAATAACCATTTCAGACATTTTGTGAGACCAGAGTGAGTAGCAGCAGCTGAGAGAGCAACAGTGTACTTGTATTTAGCGTGTCACTTGCCACGTCACCTGCCACAAGTTGTGGATTTTCCACTTGCCACGTCACCTGCCACAAGTTGTGGATTGTCCACTTGCCACGTCACCTGCCACAAGTTATGGATTGTCCACTTGCCATGTCACCTGGTCACGTCACCTGGCCACATCACCTGCCACAAGTTGTGAATTGTTCACTTGCCACGTCACCTGCCACAAGTTGTGGATTGTCCACTTGCCATGTCACCTGGCCACGTTACCTGCCACAAGTTGTGGATTGTCCACTTGCCATGTCACCTGGCCACGTTACCTGCCACAAGTTGTGGATTGTCCACTTGCCACGTCACCTGGCCACATCACCTGCCACAAGTTGTGGATTGTCCACTTGCCACGTCACCTGCCACGTCACCTGGCCACTTCACCTGTCACAAGTTGTGGATTGTCCACTTGCCATGTCACCTGCCACGTCACCTGCCACAAGTTGTGGATTATCCACTTGCCACGTCACCTTCCACGTCACCTGGCCACAAGTTGTGGATTGTCCACTTGCCACGTCACCTGCTACATCACCTGGTAACGTCACCTGCCACAAGTTGTGGATTGTCCACTTGCCACATCAACTGCCACAAGTTGTGGATTGTCCACAATGCAATGCAAGCAATTAGTTGTTTTATATATTTTTTTAATGGTTTTTCATCACTTGCCATCATTTTTGAGATGTCTAATGTAAAAAAAATAGGTCACCTTTAAAATTGCTTATAAACGAAAACGTGGCTAAACGCCGGTATCGCGTTTAGCCGCAATTAGCGTCTGAAACGTGGAAATCTTTGGCGTCTGAACCCATTTTTTTGCTTTCAGAAAAACGATGTTAAACGCAACTGCCTAAAAACGGCAATAAACGAGACTGTGTACATGGACACATAGGATAACATTGAATGAGTTCAGGGGCAGTTGAAAAAAGTGTCCAACTGCCTCTGAACGCGCGTTTAACAGCGTCCCGTGTACATGGGGCCTAAAGTATTCAAAACCAGCGTTTTGGAACACTAGGGATTTTTTTAAATCTGCACCATTGGCAGCCGAGTAAAGTGGAAGTGACGTTGTGGCATCGATTCTGGGTTACTACAGCAGAGACTTGATCAAACCCAATTCCAGATTTGTTTGGGATTCCGCCAGCTGGCGGACGTGTTGGCTGGTCGCTCAGGTGAAACGCAGGCGGGATGTCCCCTCCCGCTCCTTGTGATAATGGCCAAGCGGCTGCTGAGCCGCATTGGTTGTTATCAGAAAGTCGACCGACAGCTCTAACAAATGGTACCAGGGTGAAGCCTGCAGCTGCAGACTTCTCCCCGGTAAAACTACTTTGTCAAAACGACGTACAGGTACATCGTTTCGTATGAAGTAGATAACCTTCACAATTCAAACTGCAGTTGCTGAAGTTTCCTAAGCTGTCCAAAAAAAAAAAAACAATGTAACAGTTGTTTCTGTTTGCTAGGTGAGAAAAACCCCTAAGGGATTAACTACTGCTAAAGGAATACTGACACTGCAGCTTCTCAAATCAGAGCACAGGCTCCAGTAGGTGATTAATGAAACAGAAAGCAAGCCTTGCTTAAACAAACAGCTATCTGCTCAGGACATAAAAAAGACAAAGGTAGATGACTGCACCAAAATGTGATAAAATGCAGCAATGCACATCGATCACCCAGAGCATAGTCATCTCCATATGTTTTCATTTTGGTTATTTATTTATTTATTTATTTATTTTGAACATAAGTGGAGTTACCCCCTAACAGCCCATATGTCACCTGGTCCCTTCTGCTGACCTAAAGCCAAACATATTCACGTATCCTACACCTCTTCCACAGGGCAATCGATGCAACCGCAGGGTGACCAGGATCGAGGTAGGAAAGCAGCTGCTGTATATGCGCTGGGCACATTTAACAGCCACCCGCTAATAGCAGGGCTCCCAGCCAATGCAAATGGCCTCTGATGGCAGGACCCACTCTCCAGGCATCGATCCTCTGCCTATATATGCCATAACACCACCCTGCTGATAGCTGGGGACTCAGTGACCACTTGAGCCATCCTGGAAGACTACTGGATACCACAGACGCTCCTGACATCCACACAGCTGTCCCGCACAAGACCCAGCCGCCGATACTATGAGTGAGGAAGACAAAAAAGGAACGCAGCATCTAGCTCAGCCTAAAAATGTATGGGAGTGGGGTCCTATGGGGTAGGAGTGAGGGTGCGGATACCCATATGTATTCTGCCGTGGAGTATGTCAGGAAAACCTCTCTAACAGAGCCTGGATAGCAGTAAAACCAGAGATTTTTAGTACCGCATTTTTGGTTGTTGTGTGTGTGTGTGTGGGGGGGGGGGGAGGGGGTGTAATTAAATATAATATATCTAAGCACTGTCGTAACACAGTGACATAAAGGTCAACAGGAGAAACCATTGAGTGCAGACTTACAACCAGACATCCAAAACACCCAAAAATATGTCGGATGTGAAGCTTCTGCTGGAGGGTTTAGTGTGATAAAGGTGTTCAAAGGCATTAGTAGACAGACAGAAAATAAACACAAAAGAAAAAACTAGCAGGTGCGCTGTTTAGTATAGCCCCCCACCTGGCTTTTGGTGATAATTAGACAAGTCAAAGGGTGCTGCTGCTCTCTATGGATCCTCTGGGTGACAGGAACACATCTAGACTAGTGATGAGCCGAACACCCCCGGGTTCGGTTCGCACCAGAACCCACGAACGGACCGAAAGTTCGTACGAACATTAGAACCCTATTAAATACAATGGATGCGAACGTTCAAATTCTAAAGTGCTAATTATAACAACTATTATGCATGTTATTGTCCTAAAAAGGGTTTGGGAACCCGGGTTGTGCACCAGGGGACATGTATCAATGCAAAAAGAAGTTTTAAAAACGGTCGTTTTTCGGGAGCAGTCATTTTAATGATGCATAAAGTGAAAAAAAAAAAGTCAAATATTCCTTTAAATATCGTACCTGGGGGGTGTCTAAAGTATGCCTGTGAAGTGCCACGTGTTTCCCGTGTTTAGAACTGTCCCTGCACAAAATGACACTTCTAAAGGAAAAAAAAGCCATTTAAAACTGCTTGCGGCTTTAATGTAATGTCTGGTCCCGGTAATATGGATGAAAATCTTTAAGAAAAATGGCATAGCTACCCCATGACCCCCCCCCCCCCCTACCCCAGCCCATTACCAGCCCCTTTGGGTCTTGTATGGATATTAAGGGGAACCCCGCACATAAAATAAAAAAGGCCCTATATACTCTGAACAGCCGTATACAGGCGGTGCATACAAGACAGGGACTGTAGGTTTGTTCTTATGTAGAATCTGTTTGTAATTTTGAACAGGTACATTGTTTAAGTGTAGCTCCAGCCCAAAAATCTATTTTTAAACTTTTTGGAAAACATAGGTAAGGGTTATCACCCCTGTAACATTTGTTTTGCTGTCTGTGCCCCTGTTCAGAACATTTCACCCCACTTTCCGTCCCAATGACAACTGTTTTTGAAATGTGGTGTTTTTCTTGAAACAAGGATTGCTGATAAAGCATCAGTACAGAGGAGACACCTTTCTCCCATAATAATTCTTACAGGAGAGAATTTTCCTTCCAAGGGGTAGATTTCCTCTCACTTCCTGTTGTCTTCTTGCGTTTGCAAGTAGGAGTCGTTTGTAAGTTGGATGTTTGAAAGTAGGGACCTGCCGTATATACTCTGCAGAAATAGGCCCCTTAGTTGTTGGTGTTGGCACAACACTGTAAGCACTCACAGTTACTCTTGGTTGGTGCTGGAACGCCCTGCTGTCAACTATTATATCAGGAATTTTAATTACATATAATTGTTGAACAGTGGTAGTAAAAATTGGGCCTTTGATGGTGGTGCTGGTGCCACAACACTGTAAGCCCTGACAGTTACTCTTGGTGGGTGCAGCAATGGGCCCTGCTGTGAATTATTAGATCAAGAATTGTAATTGCATGCCCCTGTTGAACAGGGGCTGAAAAATTGGGCCTTTCGTGGTGGTGGTGGTGGTGGTGGTGTTGCCACAAGACTGTAAGCCCTCAGAGTTACTCTTGGTGGGTGCAGGAATGGGCCCTGCTGTGAATTATTAGATCAAGAATTGTAATTACATGCCCCTTTTGAACAGGGGCTGAAAAATTGGGCCTTTCGTGGTGGTGGTGGTGGTGGCGTTGCCACAACACTGTAAGCCCTCAGAGTTACTCTTGGTGGGTGCAGGAATGGGCCCTGCTGTGAATTATTAGATCAAGAATTGTAATTACATGCCCCTTTTGAACAGGGGCTGAAAAATTGGGCCTTTCGTGGTGGTGGTGGTGGTGGCGTTGCCACAACACTGTAAGCCCTCAGAGTTACTCTTGGTGGGTGCAGGAATGGGCCCTGCTGTGAATTATTAGATCAAGAATTGTAATTGCATGCCCCTTTTGAACAGGGGCTGAAAAATTGGGCCTTTCGTGGTGGTGGTGGCGTTGCCACAACACTGTAAGCCCTCAGAGTTACTCTTGGTGGGTGCAGCAATGGGCCCTGCTGTGAATTATTAGATCAAGAATTGTAATTACATGCCCCTTTTGAACAGGGGCTGAAAAATTGGGCCTTTCGTGGTGGTGGTGGTGGTGGCGTTGCCACAACACTGTAAGCCCTCAGAGTTACTCTTGGTGGGTGCAGGAATGGGCCCTGCTGTGAATTATTAGATCAAGAATTGTAATTACATGCCCCTGTTGAACAGGGGCTGAAAAATTGGGCCTTTCGTGGTGGTGGTGGTGGTGGCGTTGCCACAACACTGTAAGCCCTCAGAGTTACTCTTGGTGGGTGCAGGAATGGGCCCTGCTGTGAATTATTAGATCAAGAATTGTAATGACACGCCCCTGTTAAACAGGGGCTTGAAAAATTGGGCCTTAGGCACTGGTGCCACAACACTCCAACCCCTCACAGATACTGTACTTGGAGCACAGCAATGAGCCCTATGGCAAATTATTGCTAAAAAAATTGTAATTACACGCCCCTGTAAAACAGGGGCTGAAAAATTGGGCGTTAGGCACTGGTGGCGGCACCCATAAACAAAAATGATCTTCCAAGCTATCATCATCAATCGTATCATTGAGGACTCGGAGGAGGAGGATAGCCAGTCAACATAACAGCACAGGCACTCAGCATCAGCATCAGTCTTGAAGGGATGTGACATGTTAAAATCAATTAGTCTGTTATATCAGCATCAGGTGTGTGGTAGCTGGTGGTGATCCAAGACTGGTTCATCTTGATGAAAGTCAGTCGATCAACCGAGTCGGTGGACAGGCGCACCCTGTGATCCGTGACAAATCCTCCAGCAGCACTGAATGTGCGTTCCGAAAGAACGCTGGATGCAGGACAGGCCAGTAGCTCAATTGCATACTGTGCAAGCTCTGGCCAGTGATCCATCCTCAAGACCCAGTAAGCCAGAGGATTTTCGGTGGGGAAGGTGTCCAAGTCTGACCTTGCCCCTAGATATTCCTGCACCATGTTTATCAGACGCTGGCGATGGTTGCTGGAACCGATCATACTTTGGGGCTGCGGACTAAAGAATTGTCTGAACGCATCGGTCAGACGGCCACCTTCCCCACCGCTCCTTCTTTGACTGGCCGAAGCCTCAGCAACTCGTTGTCCAGGACCAGGAGTTTGTAACCTCCCAGTCTCTGGGAACGCGTTGCACAGACCTTTCTGCAAGGCCTCCCGGAGTTGTCTCATCCTCTGCTCCCTCTGCGACGGTAACATAAGGTCCGCAACCTTACCCTTGTACCGTGGATCAAGGAGAGTGGCCAGCCAGTAATGGTCCCTCTCCTTGATCCGAAGAATACGAGGATCCTTCCGCAGACTTTGCAGGATCAGGGAGGCCATGCAGCGTAGGTTAGCTGAGGCATTCGGTCCGGAGTCCTCTGGGTCACTAAGGACGACATGATCCGCAGCCACCTCCTCCCAGCCACGTACAAGTCCACTGGTTTCTTGGGACTGTAAATCATCCCTAAAAGACTGCTGCTGATGATGCTGAGTGCCAGCCTCCACCTCCATGCTGACACAATCCTCCTCCTCCTCCTCCTCCTCCTCGTCCTCTTCCTGTGCGATGGGTGGGACAGAAGGAACACTGTCTGGGTAAAGGGGGCCTTGAGAGGCAAGGAAGTCCTCCTCTTCCTGCCTCTGTTCTGCCTCAAGTGCCCTGTCCATTATTCCACGCAGCGTGTGCTCCAACAGGTGGACAAGAGGTACAGTGTCACTGATGCATGCACTGTCACTGCTCACCATCCTCGTGGCCTCCTCAAATGGTGCCAGGACAGTGCATGCATCCCTGATCATGCCCCACTGGCGTGGAGAAAAAAAACCAAGCTCCCCTGACCCTGTCCTGGTGCCGTAGTCGCACAGGTACTCATTGATGGCCCTCTGCTGCGTGTGCAGCCGCTGCAGCATGGCCAACGTTGAGTTCCACCTGGTGGGCATGTCACATATAAGGCGGTTCTTGGGCAGGTTCAACTCCTTTTGCAGCTCAGCCAGGCGAGCACTGGCATTATAAGATCTGCGGAAATGCACACAGACTTTCCTGGCCTGCCTCAGGACATCCTGTAAGCCCGGGTACCTGCCCAAGAACCGCTGCACCACCAGGTTAAGGACGTGAGCCACACAGGGCACATGGGTCAGTTGTCCCTGTCGGAGGGCGGAGAGGAGGTTGGTGCCATTGTCGCAAACCACCATTCCTGGCTTAAGCTGGCGTGGCGTCAACCACCTCTCGGCCTGGCCCTGCAGAGCAGACAGGACCTCTGCCCCAGTGTGGCTTCTGTCCCCCAAACACACCAGCGCAAGCACGGCATGGCATCTTTTTGCCTGCGTACTTGCGTAGCCCCTTGAACGGCTACGGAGCACCGCTGGTTCATAGAACAAACCACAGGAAGAGGCCATGGAGGAAGAAGAAGAGGAGGGGGTGGAGGAGAGAGGTGTGTCACAACCAGTAGTAGCATTTTGGAGGCGTGGCGGTGGAACAACCTCCAACACTACTGCACCTTGTCCTGCATCCTTCCCAGCTGCCAAAAGAGTGACCCAATGGGCCGTGAAAGAAAGGTAACGTCCCTGTCCATGCCTGCTGGACCATGAGTCAGCGGTAATATGCACCTTACCGCTGACCGCCCTGTCCAGCGAGGCCAAGACATTGCCTTCCACATGCCGGTAGAGAGCCGGAATAGCCTTCCGTGAGAAAAAGTGGCGTTTGGGAACCTGCCACTGAGGAACCGCACATTGCACAAACTCACGGAAGGGGGCCGAGTCTACCAACTGAAAAGGCAGCAGTTGAAGCGCTAGCAATTTAGCCAAGTTAGCATTCAACCGCTGGGCATGTGGATGGCTGGGAGTGAACTTCTTTCGACGGTCCAGCAGCTGGGGCAGGGAAATTTGCCTGCTAGAATCGGACGTCGGTGTACTGCTAGCAGAGTGGCCGCAAGTACTTGGCTGTGACACACCTAATTCTACACCTTCATTCCTCTCAGTGCATGTTTCAGAGAGGACTGAAGTTATAGTGGGGTTGGAGATCCCAGCTGATGCGGTGCAAGGAGAGGTCCGCTTTGTTCTTTGGTGTGGGTATTTGAGGTAGGCTTGCCAACGAGCTGCATGGCAGGTCAACATATGTCTGGTCAGGCATGTGGTACCCAAGCGGCTGATGTTTTGGCCACGCGATATACGCTTGAGACATATGTTGCAAACAGCAGCTGTGCGATCTGATGCACTAGCCTCAAAAAAGGCCCACACCAAAGAACTTTTTGAATGACGGGCAGAGGCAGCGCCCTGCACAGGCGGAGCTCTGCGGTGTGATTCCGTCGGTGTACTGCCCTTACGCTGGCCACCAAAGGGCATCCTGCCTCGTTGGAGATGTGCCTCCTCCTCATCCTCCTCCTCCTCCTCTCTCCTATTAGGCACCCACGTGGAGTCAGTGACCTCATCATCCCCTCCCTCCTCATCACTGGAGCCAATCTGGCAGTATGCTGCAGCTGCTGGAACATGACTGCCAGATTGGTGTCCTTCTTGAGCATCCCCTCTGTCTGCTCTCACGCTACTGCCTTCCTGTAGCTGGGTTTCATCATCAGACCCTTCGAAACGCTGGGCATCCTCCTGGAGCATGTACCCAACACTGTTGCCCCCAGACACAGAGCCTGCTTGCCCTCTTTTATTGCCTCCTGACTGTCTGCCTCTCCTTGTTTGCCTTCCAGACATTCTAATAGATGGCCTGCAGGGAGATGGGAAAAAAGCAATAAGGGCTACCTTCAGGTGTCCTTCTCTGTCCCTTTACTTAAGGATTTCTAAATATGGTTGAGGATGATTGCTTTTGCACAGAATAGCACAACGACAATTTCCCTGACTGTCCAAAAAACAAGGATTTCAAAGATGGTTGATGAGGAATGCTTTAGCACACTATAGCACAAGGAGAATTTCCCTCACTGTCCTTCCCTGTCCCTAGAAACAAGGATTATCACAGTGAAAGAAACTGACACTCTTCCTACCTATAGTTTTCTGTCCCTAGAAAAAAATAGGATTTTTTACTCACCGTAAAATCCTTTTCTCTGAGTCCATGGACTGACACAGCTTCTCTATTGACAAAGTGGGTATTATCCGTTAATTAGGAGTGACTAGGCAGAAAAACTTGTAAAAAGTGTTGCATCACACCTTCTACAGTACCGCCCAGGGGGCGGACCCTCTGGGTATACCCTCTCAGTCTGCACATCGCAGATCAGTTCGTCAAAAAGCAGTACAAACTTAAAAGGAGGGGTGGGTGCTGTGTCGGTCCATGGACTCAGAGAAAAGGATTTTACGGTGAGTAAAAAATCCTATTTACTCTTTCGTCCATGGACCGACACAGCTTCTCTATTGACAAAGTGGGACGTCCCAAAGCAGTGTCAGAGAAAAAAACGAGGGGTGGTAACAGCATAAAAACAAACTTCACCCCAAAACACAAAACAGCACTCCTCCAACGGAGGAGTTGCAACTCTAAACAGCCGCCTGCAAAACCTTGTGGCCGAAAGAGGCATCCGAAGATGCACCTACATCAATTTTGTAGAATTTTGTGAAAGTGTGAGCGGACGACCAAGTCGCCGCTTTACATAGTTGGGAAACAGACGCTTGATGTCGGAAAGCCCAAGAGGCACCTATTGCCCTGGTCGAATGCGCCGTGACAGGAAAGGGGGGCGCCTGACCCTTTAAGGCGTAAGCCTGGATTACTATCTGTCGGATCCACCTAGAGATGGTGGCCGATGAGACTGCTTGGCCCTTCTTGGGACCAGCCACCGAAACAAACAGTGAGTCTGACTTCCGGAACAGGGAAGTAGCAGATATGTATACTCTCAAAGCTCGGACAACGTCCAAGGAATGCAACGCCGACTCCTTAGGATTCGACGGCTGAGGACACAAGGATGGAAGTACAATGTCTTCGTTGAGATGAAAAGCCGAAACGACCTTCGGAAGAAAGGAAGGCTGCGGCCGCAGCACCACCTTATCCTTGTGGAAAATCAAATAGGGAGCCTTGCAGGACAAGGCTGCCAGCTCAGAGACTCGTCTAACTGACGTAACAGCCACCAAAAAGACCACCTTCTGAGAAAGTGTCAACAGGGGAATATCTCTAATATTCTCAAACGGTGCCTTCTGAAGCACCGAGAGGACCAGGTTCAAGTCCCACGGAGGTAACGGGGGGCGGACCGGAGGGGCCACATGTCGAACCCCCTGCACAAATGTACTCACGAGAGAGTGAGTCGCCAGGGGTCGCTGAAAAAAGACAGCCAGGGCAGATATCTGTCCCTTAATCGTACTTAGGGCAAGCCTTTGGTCTACCCCATGCTGTAAAAACAGCAGGATTCTGGAAACCAAATAGGTACGCGGATGCCATTTCATTTCCTCACACATGGAGATGTAGGCCCTCCAAGTGCGGTGATAGACCTTCCTAGAGGACGGTTTCCGAGCACTTCTCATAGTAGAAATTACTGAGTCTGACAGGCCCCGGTCTCTCAGTACCTGGTTCTCAACAGCCATGCCGTTAAAGCCAATGACTGTAAAGCAGGATGGAATATGGGACCTTGCGACAGCAGGTCCTTCCGTAGTGGTAGGCGCCAGGGGACGTCTGCTACCAGACGTACTAGATCGGCGTACCAAGGACGCTGAGGCCAATCTGGAGCGATTAGGATCATTGGAATTCCCTCTGCCTCCACTCTGCGGAGCAGAAGAGGAAGAAGCCTTAAGGGAGGGAAGGCATAGATTAGCCGATACTGGCCCCACGATGCTACCAACGCGTCCGTTGCGTCTGCCCATGGGTCTCTTGACCGGGCCACAAACCTCAATACCTTCCGATTGAGTCGGGAAGCCAGAAGATCTACGTCTGGTGTGCCCCATCTTTGGCAGAGGAGTTGGAACACCTCCGGGTGTAAGGACCATTCTCCCTGGTCCAGCATCTGGCGGCTCAGGTAGTCCGCCTGCCAGTTTTCCACACCCGGAATGTACACGGCCGACAGTGCCGGTACGCTCCTCTCTGCCCACTTCAGGATGCGAGCGATCTCCGATGCTGCAGCTGAGCTTCTTGTTCCTCCTTGATGATTGACATATGCCACTGCTGTGGCGTTGTCTGACTGGATCCTGACTGGACGCCCTTGCAGTCTCTGAGACCATTTGAAGAGGCACAGCTTGATCGCCCGGATCTCCAGGACATTGATCGGCAGGAGGGCTTCCTCTGGGGTCCAGCGACCTTGCGCCGACTGGACACCCCAGACTCCCCCCCAACCTGTAAGGCTGGCGTCCGTCGTGATCACTATCCAGTAAACCGGAAGAAATGACTTCCCGGCCATTAGAGCCGGTGCTGTCAGCCACCATACCAGGGATCTCCTGACTAGGTGGCTCACTCGGATTTGATAATCCAGAGATGAAGGGCATCTGTTCCATCTGGACAGAACTTCCCTCTGTAACACTCGAGTGTGGTATTGAGCATATGGGACCGCCTCGAAGGAGGCTACCATGAGGCCCAACACTCGCATGCAAAAACGGAGTGACGACCAATTCCTGGAAGTCAGCTGCCGTACTGCAGCCCGGAGGGTCTGCAACTTCTCCACAGGGAGGAATACCTTTGCCTCTGAGGAATCCAGAATCAACCCCAGGTACACTAGGCGTTGAGTGGGCACCAATACTGACTTTTGCGTGTTTAGTATCCAACCACAGTCTCGAAGAGTCTGACAGGTAATGGACACGCTTACCTCTAATTCTGAGCTTGAAGGGCCCTTCAGCAGAAGGTCGTCCAAGTAACCTGTGATAGCGATACCCCGCTGTCTTAGAAGTGCCAGAATCGGAGCGAGCACCTTGGTGAACGTCCTGGGTGCTGAGGCAAGGCCAAACGGGAGGGCCACAAACTGGTAGTGGTTCTTCCCGATAGCAAATCGCAGAAACCTCTGGTGTCTGGAGTATATGGGGACATGCAGGTATGCGTCCTTGATGTCCAAGGAGGCCAGAAAGTCCCCCGGATGGAGAGCCGTGACTACAGATCGAACCGACTCCATCCGAAAACTTTGTACCTTCACAAAGCAATTGAGGGCTCTGAGATCCAAGCTTGGACGAACCCCCTCCTTCTTCGGCACAATGAACAGATTTGAGTAAAAACCCCGTTCCAGTTCTGGAACTGGAATAACTACCCCGCGTTCCAGTAGACCCTGGACCGCCCCATACAGGGCCTCCCGACGGGTCGGTAGTAGCTGGAGATTGGAGGTGTTGAATCTGTCCGGTGGACAAGAGAGAAACTATCTTGTAGCCTGAGGAGATTACTTCGCAAACACACCTGTCGGAGATTAGTGCTGTCCACTGAGTCGCGAATTTGCGAAGACGTCTCCCCACCCGAGAGCTGGGTGGGGGTGGACCTTCATGCGGACGCAAATTTGTCCGCAGGCTTATTGGGTATGCGGGACCAGGGACGCTTTTGTCCTTGGGCAGGCGCTTTATCGGCCTGGGGTCTTTTCCCTGTCGCCCTAGGGGGACGAAAAAACCACTTGTGTGCAGTAAAGGAGGGCCCTTGCCCTTGGCGTGGCCCCTTACCCTTGCTAATTTGGGGAAGCAAAGTGCTTTTACTTCCTGTGGCATCCTTGATGATGTCATCCAGAGAAGCCCCAAAAAGTCTGTCGCCCTTAAAAGGCAGATCCAACAGGGCTTTCTTGGAAGTCTGGTCCGCAGACCAGCCTTTTAGCCAGATCAGGTGGTGTATTGCTACTGCATAAACCGAAGTTTTAGACAGCAGGGGAATAGTATTCATGTCTGACTCGCAGACAAACCTAAGGCCCTGGACCAACAGGTCGGCCAATGTTATCTCATCAGGAGGAGCATCTCGCTCCTTAACCCCTGGAGTAGCAATCTTGCCCATTCAGTAAGTGTGTGAGACACTAGGGCCCCCGCCAATGCCGGGCGTACTGCCGAGCCTACCACTGAGTATAGGTAGCAAGCGAGTGCTTCAGCCTTCTTATCCACAGGGTCCTAGAAAACAGGAGCCCCTTCTACAGGAATTGTGGTGGCTCTATTAAGTCTGGACACCGGAGGGTCCACTATAGGGGGGAGAGGTCCATTTCTTCAGAAAACTCTCCTCAAAAGGGGTACCGTACCGCAAACCTCCTTGGGGCTGTAAAGACCCTCAGTGGGTTCTCCCATTCCTTGTATAAGAGTTTATCAAAAGACACACAAGGGAACACCTTAGCAGTGCGGGCAGGTCTATGAAACCCAAGTGGACCGGAGTCTCTGCTGCTTCTGCAGTATTTTCCAATTTTAGCATATCCCGCACTGCAGTAATAAGGTCAGATACCAAAGCCGTCTCGCGTACTGACCTGGACTTTGAGTCATTCTCACTGTCCGGTCACGGTCTGCAGTCTCTGGTGCGTCAGAATCTGGGCCCCGAGCCGTAGCTGGACCTGGTTCTGCACCAGAATTATCCCCAGAAGCTTGCAGGGGATGGGGCGTTTACTACCCCCTGTATTCCCGTGTGCTGCTTCCACACTGGCAGCAAACGCCTCTAGGATTGCCGACATAGCGTCCATAGACACCTCAGGGACACCAGCTGCTAAATCTGGTGTTTCAGGGGAGAAGACATCTGGCTCAGATGCCATGCTGACCACACGCTGACACTCACAGGGCTCCAGGCAAGATATCAATAGGCCACCCGCCTGCGCTGCAGAGATGCTGGGTCACCCAGAGGACTCACCACCCTGGATAGGTACTGCTATGCTGCGCCTATGATGCTGTCCCCTTGCTGCTGTGTCAGTCTGCTTCTTTTATCAGCACTTCCTGTGTGAATTTTCGCGCCAGTGTAATGCACCCTAGAGGCCGGAGGCTCTCGCAAAATGGTTGCCAAAACCGTCTGTATGGAAGATAATGTGGGCTCTAAGAAAATGGCCGCCGACAGAAGATAGAGGTCAGGCAGCCATAGCCCACAAAAAAGATGGCCGCCGAACGGCAATATCTGCATACAGGGTGGACAAACATGGCCGCCGATCACCTGATAGGGGCCAGTGGGTGTGGCCGAACTACAGGAAGATGGCCGCCAGGCAGTTACAAGAGGCCAAACTTGGCATGGACCACCTCAAAATGGCCGCCGACAGCATGGAGACACAGAAACACAGGTAAGCAAAAATGACATTTCTTTTAAATGTTAGTTACAGCCAGCCCCGCTCCAGTGGGACCCCCTAGGTGACCCCCAGCACCCAGCAACCTTTAGCTAGAAGCCCAGGGAGGAGGGAAAGGCAGGGAGAGAGGGAAGAAAGGGGCCACAACCACTTACTTGATCTCTCCAGGAATGTCCAGCTAAATCACCCAGCCGAGGCAGGGGAGTTTTACTTACCTATCCTGCATGTATTCTGCTGGAAGACATTCCAAACAGATCATCGTCCGCGCACGGAAGGTGACTGTTGGCCAGGCATGCTGTGATTGGACCCAGAAGGGACGATCATATGTATGCCCTGGAGCATGACGCTCACCGGACAGGCTGCTGCGACTCGGCCGTAAGGTCAGCCGAAGCTGAGCGGTCCGATGCAAGCCTTGGAGCGTAAGCTCACCGGCCAGGCTGCTGCGACTCGGCCGTAAGGTCAGCCGAAGCTGAGCGGTCCGATGCAGGCCCTGGAGCGTAGGCTCACCGGCCACCCGTGGAGCGACGGGCATGTCGTGGAAAACCCAGCGCGTAGCTAGGGTCGGCACACGCTCGATGGCCGAAACTGGGGAGACTACAAGGATCGAGGATCCAGCCTGTCACCCAGTCGGCAGTTGATCGAAGATCGCAGGAAACAACAAATGTAGCAAAAAAATAAAAATATATATATCTTTTTTCCCCGGACCAATGAGCCCGAAGGGAGCCATGTCCTACTCCTTGCTAGACAGAAAAAAACTGATCTGCGATGTGCAGACTGAGAGGGTACACCCAGAGGGTCCGCCCCCTGGGCGGTACTGTAGAAGGTGTGATGCAACACTTTTTACAAGTTTTTCTGCCTAGTCACTCCTAATTAACGGATAATACCCACTTTGTCAATAGAGAAGCTGTGTCGGTCCATGGACGAAAGAGTAATGTTTTTTTAAAGCACACTATAGCACAAGGAGAATTTCCCTCACTGTCCTTCCCTGTTCCTAGAAACAAGGATTATCACAGTGAAAGAAACGGACACTCTTCCTACCTATAGTTTTCTGTCCCTAGAAAAAATGTTTTTTTAAAGCACACTATAGCACAAGGAGAATTTCCCTCACTGTCCTTCCCTGTCCCTAGAAACAAGGATTATCACAGTGAAAGAAACTGACACTCTTCCTACCTATAGTTTTCTGTCCCTAGAAAAAATGTTTTTTTAAAGCACACTATAGCACAAGGAGAATTTCCCTCACTGTCCTTCCCTGTCCCTAGAAACAAGGATTATCACACTGAAAGAAACT
This sequence comes from Rana muscosa, assembly GCA_029206835.1. Taxonomy (NCBI): domain Eukaryota; kingdom Metazoa; phylum Chordata; class Amphibia; order Anura; family Ranidae; genus Rana; species Rana muscosa. The sequence continues at coordinate 289,080,501 of CM055128.1, read as the reverse complement.
GACACTCTTCCTACCTATAGTTTTCTGTCCCTAGAAAAAATGTTTTTTTAAAGCACACTATAGCACAAGGAGAATTTCCCTCACTGTCCTTCCCTGTCCCTAGAAACAAGGATTATCACACTGAAAGAAGCTGACACTCTTCCTACCTATAGTTTTCTGTCCCTAGAAAAAATGTTTTTTTAAAGCACACTATAGCACGAGAATTTCCCTCACTGTCCTTCCCTGTCCCTAGAAACAAGGATTATCACAGTGAAAGAAACTGACACTCTTCCTACCTATAGTTTTCTGTCCCTAGAAAAAATGTTTTTTTAAAGCACACTATAGCACAAGGAGAATTTCCCTCACTGTCCTTCCCTGTCCCTAGAAACAAGGATTATCACAGTGAAAGAAACTGACACTCTTCCTACCTATAGTTTTCTGTCCCGAGAAAAAATGTTTTTTTAAAGCACACTATAGCACAAGGAGAATTTCCCTCACTTTCCTTCCCTGTCCCTAGAAACAAGGATTATCACAGTGAAAGAAACTGACACTCTTCCTACCTATAGTTTTCTGTCCCTAGAAATTTTTTTTTTTTTAAAGCACACTATAGCACAAGGAGAATTTCCCTCACTGTCCTTCCCTGTCCCTAGAAACAAGGATTCGCACAGTAAAACACACTGACACTCTCCCTACCTATAGTTTTCTGTCCCTAGAAAAAATGTTTTTTTAAAGCACACTATAGCACAAGGAGAATTTCCCTCACTGTCCTTCCCTGTCCCTAGAAACAAGGATTCGCACAGTAAAACACACTGACACTCTCCCTACCTATAGTTTTCTGTCCCTAGAAAAAATGTTTTTTTAAAGCACACTATAGCACAAGGAGAATTTCCCTCACTGTCCTTCCCTGTCCCTAGAAACAAGGATTCGCACAGTAAAACACACTGACACTCTCCCTACCTATAGTTTTCTGTCCCTAGAAAAAATGTTTTTTTAAAGCACACTATAGCACAAGGAGAATTTCCCACACTGTCCTTCCCTGTCCCTAGAAACAAGGATTCGCACAGTAAAACACACTGACACTCTCCCTACCTATCCTTCTCTTTCCCTAAACTAAAGGAATCCAGGTTAAGCAAGAAAAAATAAATGTCACTGTCCCTGCCTATGCTTCTCTTTCCCTGCTCCGGAACACACTACACTAGGCCGCCGTGCTGGCGGCCTTTTATAGTGTGGGGCGTGTACTAAACACCCTCAGCAATAATTGGCCACAGGCATCCTGCCTGTGGCCAATCATTGCTCTCCTCGCTGCCGGCGCTGTGATTGGCCAAGCATGCGGGGTCACAGTGCATGCTTGGCCAATCACAGCGCCTGGATGACACTGCGATGGCGTAGTGCATTGTGGGCCGTTCGCGTCACTCGAATTTGGCGCGAACGGCCCAAATCGTTCGATCTTCGTGGAACGATCGAACAGCCGATGTTCGAGTCGCGACTCGAACACGAGCTCATCCCTAATCTAGACAAAAACACAAAAGAGAGAGCAAAGCCGCCCCAAGTGTAACTCGGCTTTAATATGGTAAAGTTAAAAAACACTACAATGGTCAAACTCACATTGTGTGAAGATAGATACAGGATAAGGATCAGTGGCGGCTGGTGCACAAATTTTTTGGGGGGACGCAAACAAACTGAAAAAAAAAAAAATCATCAATTGCCGCCACTGTGCCCATTAAACGCAGCCACTGTGCCCAAACGCCACTAGTTTCCCCCCCATATGCAGCCAGTTTCCCCCCATATGCAGCCAGTTTCTCCCCCATAATGCAGCCAGTTTCTCCCCCATAATGCAGCCAGTTTCTCCCCCATAATGCAGCCAGTTTCTCCCCCATAATGCAGCCAGTTTCTCCCCCATAATGCAGCCAGGTTCTCCCCCATAATGCAGCCAGTTAATCCCCCATAATGCAGCCAGTTAATCCCCCATAATGCAGCCAGTTTGTCCTCATAATACAGCCAGTTTGCCCCCTATATGCAGCCAGTTTCTCCCCCAAATGCAGCCAGTTTCTCCCCTATATGCAGCCAGTTTGTCCCCATAATGCAGCCAGTTTCTCCCCTATATGCAGCCAGTTTGTCCCCCAAATGCAGCCAGTTTGTCCCCCAAATGCAGCCAGTTTGTCCCCCAAATGCAGCCAGTTTCTCCCCCATATGCAGCCAGTTTCTCCCCCATAATGCAGCCAGTTTCTCCCCTATATGCAGCCAGTTTCTCCCCCATAATGCAGCCAGTTTCTCCCCTATATGCAGCCAGTTTCTCCCCCATAATGCAGCCAGTTTCTCCCCTATATGCAGCCAGTTTCTCCCCTATATGCAGCCAGTTTCTCCCCTATATGCAGCCAGTTTCTCCCCTATATGCAGCCAGTTTCTCCCCCATAATGCAGCCAGTTTCTCCCCCATAATGCAGCCAGTTTCTCCCCCATAATGCAGCCAGTTTCTCCCCCTATATGCAGCCAGTTTGTCCCCCAATATACAGCCAGTTTCTCCCCCAATATACAGCCAGTTTCTCCCCCAATATACAGCCAGTTTCTCCCCCATATACAGCTAGTTTCTCCCCCATATACAGCTAGTTTCTCCCCCATATACAGCCAGTTTCTCCCCCATAATGCAGCCAGTTTTTCCCCTATATGCAGCCAGTTTCTCCCCCAATATACAGCCAGTTTCTCCCCCATAATGCAGCCAGTTTCTCCCCTATATGCAGCCAGTTTCTCCCCCATAATGCAGCCAGTTTCTCCCCCATAATGCAGCCAGTTTCTCCCCTATAATGCAGCCAGTTTCTCCCCCATAATGCAGCCAGTTTGTCCTCATAATACAGCCAGTTTCTCCCCCATAATGCAGCCAGTTTCTCCCCCATAATGCAGCCAGTTTCTCCCCCATAATGCAGCCAGTTTCTCCCCCATAATGCAGCCAGTTTCTCCCCCATAATGCAGCCAGTTTCTCCCCCATAATGCAGCCAGTTTCTCCCCCATATGCAGCCAGTTTCTCCCCCAATATACAGCCAGTTTCTCCCCCATATGCAGCCAGTTTGTCCTCATAATACAGCCAGTTTCTCCCCCATAATGCAGCCAGTTTCTCCCCCATAATGCAGCCAGTTTCTCCCCCATAATGCAGCCAGTTTCTCCCCCATAATGCAGCCAGTTTCTCCCCATAATGCAGCCAGTTTCTCCCCCATAATGCAGCCAGTTTGTCTCCCATAATGCAGCCAGTTTCTCCCCCATAATGCAGCCAGTTTCTCCCCCATAATGCAGCCAGTTTCTCCCCCATAATGCAGCCAGTTTCTCCCCCATAATGCAGCCAGTTTCTCCCCCATAATGCAGCCAGTTTCTCCCCCAAATGCAGCCAGTTTCTCCCCCATATACAGCCAGTTTCTCCCCCATATACAGCCAGTTTCTCCCCCATATACAGCCAGTTTCTCCCCCATAATGCAGCCAGTTTCTCCCCCATAATGCAGCCAGTTTCTCCCCCAAATGCAGCCAGTTTCTCCCCCAAATGCAGCCAGTTTCTCCCCCATATACAGCCAGTTTCTCCCCCAAATGCAGCCAGTTTCTCCCCCAAATGCAGCCAGTTTCTCCCCCATATACAGCCAGTTTCTCCCCCATATACAGCCAGTTTCTCCCCCATAATGCAGCCAGTTTCTCCCCCATAATGCAGCCAGTTTGTCCTCATAATACAGCCAGCTCCCCCCCCCCAGCCCTGCACTTACCTTCCTCAAGTCAGCGCCGTCCTTCCGTCCTCGATGTCTTCTCCTGCCCTCGATGTCACTTCAGCCAATCAGGTTACCGGTAACCAGACCCGGTGAACCTGATTGGCCAGGGAACGCACCCCTGTGCGTCCTCTCATTAGGTATTTAGAAGCCAATTACAGCCCTCAGGCTGTAGTTGGGAAGCCTATCAGAGCCTGCTGGCTCTGATAGGCACTTCTAAAGGCCAATCAGACGCTGTGACTCAGATGGCCGGCGCTCAAGGGGCCGGCCATCTGAATAGTGGGCGGCAGCAATACATAGGTTCATGCAATGCATGAACCTATGTATTGTTGTGGTGAGTGACGGCCGGGCGCAGAAGCGAGCGGTAGCGGCGCTTCTGCGCCCACTATGGTCGCGCCGCCATGTGTAAAAAAAAGACATTAAAAAAAAAAAAAAACTCTTAAAGGGCCCGTTTTTTTTTGGTGACCACAGGAGGGGGGGGGGGGGCGGCGCCCGGGTGCCCCCTATGGACGGGCCGCCACTGATAAGGATTCCACTGGGGCCACACTTCTAAAACCACCTCAAGATCCCGGCAGGGGAAGGGGGAGCCATTGATGTTCAACCTAGCTGCCCAGGACCTGGCAGAACAACCGAGGCTATCCACCACCACGCTTGACATTCAGATCCTAATGCACATGCACCGGGTCCAGTCGGTGCTGCTCTCCGAGGACACACAAACCCACATGGGCAGGATACAGGGGGGAAGAGAATGTGGGTGTCACACAGTTGCCATTACAATGCCTTTCGGAGGCGTGGATTCCTTTCTCAGCAGACATAGACAGCAAGGGGCAGGATCATTTGGCTCCTCCCTCATTCAAATAGAGGCTACAGTTAGTGTTTATTAAGAATGCCTCCCGCTTCTCACCTGCCTTATAAGTGAACAGTTTTCAGGTCTACATGACAGTAGGAGGGCATCCTACCTTCTACCCTACCTACATCTTGTGCGAATGGCCCTCTAGAGCTCCCTTAAGATGTCTGGACACATGGGGGTTGATTTAATAAAACTGGAGAGTGCAAAATCTGGTGCAGTTATGCACAGAAACCAGAATTAGCTTCCAGGTTTTAGCCCAGGTTCACACTCCTGCCTGTCAGTCCCGATTTCAGCTCGATTACAGAGACATCTGACACAGATGTCAATGTAAATCGTGGCTGAAATCGCAAAAAGTAGTACAGAAACTACTTTTTGAAATCGGTGCAGCGCCGCAGATGCGGCGTCGCACCGATTAGGATGGTGCCATTGCCCGCAATTTGCGGCAAATTTTGCCGATTTGACATGTCAAATCGCATGTCAAATCGCACCAGTGTGAACCAGGGCTTAGAGATATTTTAAACTCACATATGGTGGTTAGGAGAGGAGCCTTCTACTTTAAAAAGTGAAGGAGCAATTTCATAACTTCATTGCCACTACCAAATATAGGTAGTCTAAAGAAAAGTTATAGAAAGCCTGTAGTAAACTTAAACATGGTAAAGTGAGAAAAGACACTAGGAGGTACTTGCATGTACCTTTCGTTCTTCCAGATACCCAAAAAGCTCAATGCAATACAAATCTCAGCTTGGAGGTCCAAGCTCATGTGGCTCTTTGGAAGAAGTCATGTGCAGTCAACTTAAAGTGGGATTCCGGGCATATTTTTTTTTTTGCAATCCACAATATATTACATTCAATATTCTTTTACACTTATCAAAAAAACACGATCGGTACATAAAACACTTACCTGATATCTTCTCAGCGATCTTGTGGCAGTTTCCATGTTAGCTGTGGGCATGAGAAGCCCAGTTCCTGTGTCTTCCTGGATTTCCCTAGAGAGGTGCATGCTGGGTAACCAGCATGCACCTCTAGATCTCGCGCATGCACAGTATAACGGCGGGCCGAAGCACCGTTAAATTGGATTTTTCCCATGACAACGCGCGGCGACGGAGAAACGTCCCGCCCCGTTGTCATGACAATGTTATGCCAGTGTCTCGTCACATTCGGCTCCCCATCACAGATTGCTCCCGAAGTGACGTTCCGTCGCCACCATCTTGCTAAACCCCACACTCCTGCACAGTAATGATAGAGTGAGAAGGGGGAAAGCGGACATCTTGTTACACCCACCGGAGTTTTCGATTTCACTGTTATTTTCAACACAAAACTGAGCTTATATGCTTAAATACAGAATTTGGAAATCCGACGGACTGTTTACATATTAAATGTGAAAATCAGAGGTGTTCTGTCACATTAGCACATTAGCAACCATGTAAGGTCAGCAGGTTTGTAAACAGTCCGTCAGATTTCCAAATACTGTATTTAAGCATATTAAGCCCTGTGCACACGATCGGATATCCTATGGTTTCTAATCCAATGTTTTTTTCCATCGGATTTCTGATGAGACTGTCTTCCATCAGTCTTGGCCACACACCATCAGTCAAAAAACCGACAGCAACAAAACGACGTGACGTACAACACGTATGACGGCGCTATAAAAGGGAAGTTCAAATCTAATGGCGCCACCCCTTGGGCTGCTTTTGCTGATTTCGTGTTACCGCGTGTTAGTAAAAGTTTGGTGAGAGCCGATTCGCGCTTTTTAGTCTCCGTGCTTTTCAGATCGTTTCCTGGTGTTCAGTTTGTGCTTGTGGGTTCGTATTTGTTCTTCCGTGCGTGCAGTCAGGTCGTTACTGCTTTGCAGTGCCTTCTTGGCCGTTCGTTTACTGTTTTTCAGGTCGTTCGTCTCAGGCCTTGCTGTTCCACGGTGCGTTCTGTTTGAGTTCGTTCTGACCAGGCGACCGGTTTAAGACCATGTTTGAAGTGCGTTCTCGAGCTCGTGCTGGCTATGGACTTGGTGTTGCGGTTAACACTGTAACCCAAGTTCAGTCCGTGAACAGGGTGAGGAGGAGTTCATGGACCAAGAATTGGTTGCTCCAGCGTAACCAATTCTCTCATATGTCTCTGCTGCGGGAAATCTATGAGAATAATCCTGATGATTTCAGGAATTATCTCAGGATGACGGACCCCATTTTTCACCGTCTGTTGGATTTGCTGCCCCCCTATATCACGAGGCAGGACACTGTGATGCGCCAAGCGATCACTGCCGAGCAGAGGCTTATTGCCACGTTGAGATACCTGGCGACAGGGAGAAGCTTGCAGGACCTCAAGTTCACAACAGGCATCTCCCCCCAGGCTCTCGGGATCATAATCCCTGAAACATGTTCTGCCATTATTCAGGTCCTGCAGAAGGACTATATGAAGGTAAGTTTGCTCCTTTAACATCACATTATATGTTTGGATTGTTTGCTAATGTTTTTTATTTCTTTCCTCCTTCCCAAATTTGCCTGTTTGTAATATTCTGGGAATGTCCCCATTTTACCCATGCATGTTTTTTCCCTAATGCCCTTTTTTGTGGCCTACATGCCTATTTCCCTTCACTAACCTCTCCAGCATGCTATCCTGGGCCCAAACACAGCTAGCCTAGTTTTTTACACCTGTTTTTTTTAGGTCAGTACCATCATAGTTTTGCACCCCTCCCCCCCCCTAAAATGTGTTCAAATGTTTTCTTTCTCCTTAAAGCTCAGCAGAGTGGTAGAGCCTTTATTTTGTGCCCCCCAAATCACCTCAAACCCCCCCCCCCCTTAGAATATTTTCTAATGTCCCCTCAGCGGGGGTGAGTCACCTGCTAAGTGGGCCTTCTTTTTTGGCCATGAAATACTCCCTTAAATAATAATGTTAGCCTGATGTTGGTCAACAATGTCTTTGTGTAATCTGTTTGCACTGTAAACTGAAAACGTACTAATGTCTTCTTTTTGTTTGACTCCACAGTTTCCTTGCACACCACAGGAATGGCAGACTGTGGCTGATCAATTTGCCCAGCGGTGGGACTTCCCCAACTGTGGAGGGGCAATTGATGGCAAGCACGTCCACATAGTGCCGCCACCCCGTTCGGGGTCATTCTATTTTAACTATAAAGGTTTTAATAGTATTGTGTTAATGGCGGTGGTGTCAGCACGGTATGAGTTTCTGTATGTGGACGTGGGGAAGAACGGCCGGATGTCCGATGGCGGAGTATTCGCCCAGACGGAGTTTGCTCACCGTCTGCACTCTGGGGGTCTTGCACTGCCTCCAGATGCAGACAACGTGGAAGGACTACCGTTTGTGTTCATCGCGGATGAAGCCTTTGGACTGGGACCACACCTGATGCGGCCGTTTCCCCAATGCACCCTCACCCCGGAGAGGGGGGTTTTTAATTACCGGCTGGCCAGAGCCCGGAGAGTTGTGGAGAATGCCTTTGGGATAATGGCCAGCCGGTTCCGCCTGTTTCAGACAGCAATACATATGGCGGAATACAAGCTGAACCACATTGTTTTCTGTTGCTGCATCTTGCACAATTTTCTCCGTCATTTTTCGCCAACATATGTCTCAACAGTTGGGCCTGAGGCTGGTCCATCCGAGGTGTCCATTATGACCGACCTGGACACTGCCCGTACTGGCTTGGCCCCCCAAAGTGCCCGTGAAGTACGTGAGAAATACATTGAGTACTTCACGGGTAGGGGGGCCATCGCAATGCCAGACCAGATCTGACCTTTTGGTTTTTTAAATAAAATATTAATATATTTCAAAAAAACTTGTTTTGTCATTCTTGTTTTTTGGGTTGATGTGTCTCCCATGTTCTTGTAGTGCCAAGTGTATTTGTCCTTAGTAAATAGCCACAATTGTCACTATAAAAAGCATTGATTTTGCTTTTTCAGAACTGCTATTGAGCATAGAAAGAACAAGCCACACCTTTTTGAGTGTCCCAGAAACTTTTTACTCTGTGCACCACATTTTTTTACAGGTTTTATAGAAATACAATGTAGAAATTTTTACCTCCCCAAAAATTATGGTTTTATTTGGAGGTTTGTTTTGCAGAAACATGCATGGGTCAAAATAGTAAACATTTGTCCAAAAAAGGAAATATAAAAATTCAACGTGAAAAGGAGAAACAGGAGATGGGGTGATGTCACCCCTGATCCATCCCAAATGTGAAGAACCCCACTTTATTTTTGTGTCTGAACTGTGGATTTGCCACATGATCCCATGGCTAAGGTAAACATGTGCTATCTGCCATCATGGGGGATCAATGGACGTGCTTTGGGTGTGCAAACCCTTCCTCTCACCTACTTGAGTAGGGAGGAAGAGGTTGCACCCCCAAAACAGGGACATAGATATCCTGTGACGGCAGATAGCACCTGTTGAGTCATTGTGTGCATCTTCACATTTGGGCTGGTGGGAATACCAGTGCAAAATTTTAAGGGCAAAAAAACCACAAAAACAGGGGGGGGGTCAGACTATTCGCCCCAAAATATCTATAATGTTTTTATATTTTTGCTCAATCACATTAATTCTATTTCTCATAATGTCCATTTCGCTACTACATTCCATTATTTCTTGAATAATTATTTGGGCACTAGCACTCGAGAATGGAGGATTTGGAGTTCCTGACACACCACCACGTTCATCCCCTAAAATTTTTTAAATAAATTAGAAATATGCACGACTACATCTGTATTTACCTGGAAGTTGTTTTGACAGACACTGACCTGTTGTGGTGATAAGCTCCACCTCTCCTTCCTCCACCTCTCCTTGCTCCACCTCCGCTTCCTCAACATGCTGATCTTGGGGTGCTTTGGGATCTTGGGGGTGTTTATGTGGTCTGTGCTTTCTCGTCTCCTCAGATTGGTGTCTTCCCAGTCTCCTCTCCCCTATGGGAATGGAAAAAAAAGGTATCCTTTAGCACACAGAGATTTGAGGGCAGAAATTGTATACATTGATTTGAAGTGGGGTGCAATTGATATTTGGGCCTGAGTTCCAAGATGAACACATGAGATCTTGAGAACTCTACTAAGCTGCATGCTTTTTTTTAGGGGCCTAAAAAACACACTTGGAGAACCACCAAGGTATCCACTGGAGCACCTGTGTGTGACACCCTTAAAAATTTGGGCATGTGGCCCACACTATAGTATATTGCTCCTGAGCAAAAGGCTCTGTAACCAACTGCTTGAGTGCCATCTCCTTTACCCAGAATCCAGTTTAGCCTTTCATTCACATTCTACTTTAGTTACAACACATCATCTAGCCAAATATGTGTAGAAACATTGTTTTATTAAAATGAGGCATGACCACATGTAGTTTACGTGGATATGTGCCAAACATGTTTTGGGGAAGACGATCAAGTGTTTACTACGAAACATTACCAAATAAGTGGTCCCTCAACTTAACATAAAAGTTGCCATTTGCAAATGTGAAACCAGTCAAGCCAAGCACATGGAGCAAACACATGCAAGAATACATATTACATTGTGAAAGAACACAGTAAAAAGAAAAGCTTACTTTTTTCAATGCATTTTTTAAGCTTCCTATACTGCTCCGGCTCCCTCAGCTTCAGGTCAGACCACCTTTTACGGAGCTGCTCCTTGGATCTCCTGACCCCATATTTCTGATAGAGAGTCCTCACCACTTTGTCCATTATTTGCGACTTCCTGAGATTAGGGGTGTCGTATGGCCCATGCTTCCCATCGTAATCTTTCCTCTGCAGGATGTCCACCATCTCCGCCATCTCAGCAAATTACATATTAGTCGCCTTGTATCTTTTATTCCTGGATCGGGACGTTCCCGCTTTCGGGCTTTCCTCGTCGGTACTTTCTAATAAAGAAGCCACCTGTGTCACCGACATGTCGTCGTATCCCACTGTGCGCCGAACGTGAAGGGGCGGGGAAATGCAGGAAAAGACCGTCATGGGCGGGAGACGCGGGCGGAGTTACACGCATGCGCAGGGTATAAAATGGTAACGACGTTATTAGGGTTGCGCGGAGTAAGAACGAGCGGAAGTCCAGAAAAGACCACAACTATAATAAGGTAAGAAGGGAACTTGGGCCTGCAATGGCCTATAATGGTTCATGATTGTAAAGGCCAATATTGGGATAAGTTGAGGAGAATGGAATCTGACCTCTCATGTTTTTTTATGTGTTTTGAACTTGCAGACAGTCGGCAATGCATAAACTCCGCGAGCCGGATATCATGTTGATTTTTATAGAAAAATATAAAGAACCTCGCAACCTATGGGAACTAAAACATCCAGATTACCACAAGAGTGGTGTACGTCGGGCAACCATTCAAAAATTGGCGGATTATATGAAGCCCTGGGTCACAGAGGCAGACTACAGTATGATGAACAATAAGATAAACAATATGCGGAATGCATATAAAAAAAAATACACTGAATACCGCGCTTCCATGAGATCAGGAGCAGCAGCAGACGATGTAGTACAGCCCAAACTGTGGTACTACAAGCATCTGCAATTTCTGGAAGACCAGATTGAGGCCAGGGAACCAGCCTTCCCTCAACCCTTCCTTCCACTCTTCCCTCCAGCGTTCCTTCCACCCTTCCCTCCAGCCCTGCAGAGGTGGAGGAGGAGCCACCTGTGCTTGAAGAGCCGGATCTTCGCATCTTCAGCCAGGTATAGTATTTTAGAACATAATTATTGGCCTCAAAGTACTATTGTGATGAACTTGATTTATTCTCCCAAAATGATAACACCCCCCCCCCAAAAAAAAAAAAAGAAGGGCACATAAATGATTGTTAAAGTATCTAAAAAGAACGGGGACAGAATGAAACTCTTTGCTAGTTTTCAAAATAGCAGATTGCACCAGTCATGAGATCAAAATTGTGTGTGATTGATTCCCCAAAATATCTAACTATGTGCCTTTTTTCTACACAGGATGAGGCCAGCCAGGAGGAAGAGGCTCAGGAATGTGGCAGGCAGGAGGAGGCAGAGGTGAGTGTCAGCCAGGAGGAGGCAGGGCCAAGTAGCATGCAGCAGGTCCCCAGGCCTAGTGGCAGCACAGTGTCACAAGTGGCTCCCCTCCACATCAGACCTAAAAAAAATCGTAGGATGACACAGGTGGAGGAGGAGTCACTCAAAATGATCCGTGACGCTGCTGCCATCATGAGGGCCCCCCTCAACCCTGTGGAGGGCTTTAGTACCTGGCGGACAAATTAGTCCAAATGGAGGCGGGACAACGTGCCCTCTGCAAGCACATTATCTATACAGCCGTACATATGGGGGGGAGAGGACAGCTGACTGAGGCCACCCATCTCTCACATCAGGCCAATCCTTCTCCTCCTTCTCCTCCTCCTCATGCCACATTACCACCCACAGTGGCCCGGCCTGCAAGGGTGCGTGGACGGGGCCGTGGAGGGAACGCTGCAGAGAGGCGTGGAGGGAACACTGCAGGGAAGCGTGGATGGAAGTGTACAGGGAAGAGCAGGAGGTGATTCCCTGGCTTCAAGCTGCTCTTCCAGAAGTTGCAGTTTGATGGAGTACCACAGCTTGGGATGATGTATGTCTTCGGCTGCTGCTCCTGATCTCATTATGTTGTTTATCTTATTGTTCATCATACTCATGTCTGCCTTTGGGGTCCAATGACTTCATATTTTCCGCAAATTTTTGAATTGTTGCCCTTCGTTTTTTATTTTGCCAGAATAAATGGAGATTTAATTTCAGCCAAAATACTTGCCTGATGTGTTTTTTTTGGGAGTAGCAATAACATTTCCTAAATACAATGTGGAATTAATAACAAGGGACACCAACCTCCATGAGGGAAAAATAAAAGAAACATATGTTGTTGTGAGAAATTGACACCCAAAACAAAAGCAAAAAATAAACCAAAAAAAAAAAAGGATTCTAAAACTTTTTAAAAATTTGTGAGGTCTGCCTTTAAGAATAAATCATAATTATTGAGAAGATCACAAGAAAAAAGAAAGACATAAGTTTGTCAGAACTCGTGATAAAGTTTAGCATCAAAAACAACATTTTAAACACCATTCTAAAGCAAAAAACAATGCGCTGCATTAAACGAGGCAATAACTTGCAGAATGCCGAATGTGCTCTCTCCATTAGGAACGCTAGTTTTACCAGAACGAGCGCTCCCGTCTCCTAATTCAGTCTGAGCATGCGTGGGTTTTTTATCCGATGGACTTGCCCATAGACGATCGGTATTTTCTATCGGTTTTCGATCCATCGGACAATTTTAAAACATGTTCTATTTTTTAAAACCGATGGAAAAAAGACCGATAGGTCCCATACACGATCGGTTTGTCCAATGAAAAAAAAACATCGGACGGTTTTCATTGCTAAAACCGATCATGTGTACAGGGCTTTAGCTCCGTTTTGTGTTGAAAATAACTGTGAAATCTAAAACTCCAGTGGGTGTAACAAGATGTCCGCTTGCCACCTTCTCACTCTATCATTACTGAGTAGGAGTGTAGGGTGTAGCAAGATGGCGGCGACAGAACGTCACTTCCGGAGCAATCTGTGATGGGGAGCCGAATGTGACGAGACACCGGAACACAGGGCTTTCATTCCCTTTTGTAAAATGGCGCTGTGATCTGCCTTAATCGTGTCATTTCCTGTATGGAAATAGCGTGATTTTTAGGCCCAGTAATGCCCAGAGACTCCTGGGAAATGAGTGTCATCATTTCCCAGGAGGCAATGGGGTCTTAGGACAGGAAGTTGAACCACGAGGACTAGGAACTAGGCAGATTACGAAATCTGCCTAGTAACAGCCATATACAAGTGAGTAAAAAAAATTTTTTTAATAATTGTATTTTTTTTACATTAAAGGCAAGCTGTTAATAAAAAGTTTGTTTTTAGGGTGGAACTCCGCTTTAAAGTGCCTGCATATTAAGATTACCATTGCTTCACCATCATTTAATTCATAAACTAACTTGTATTTATTCTTCCCCATTCTCCAGGACATCTTCATTTTGCAAGATTACACACTGTCCACCTCAAACATCAACTGCATTTAATAAATGAAAGTAGAGACATGTGAGTTTTGTAGACTTTTTACCACAGTCACAATGAACTCTAATACACTGACAAGAACAGAATGACCGACAAATATTTCATTCTTTTTCTCGGTTACTTTTTTTTGTGTTCACAACGTGTTCCCACAGTCTGTATAACCCTGAAGATAATACATTTACTGAAAATCCAAATTAAATATACTGCAGACATTTGAGATAAGCAGAAGGTTAATTTTGAAGAACATGGCACAGTTTGCCTGCAGACAAGTCCTGGGAAAATGGGGTGAAATATTTCTAAGAATCTAAAAAGTAATTTAGAAGTTAACTTTCACAGAAGTTGGAAACTTTTACAATTCTTGTTTTTGTCTTTGTTCGGAAAACCTGCATACGTCTGCACAGTCATGAGCACCTGCACTAAATTGATCCCTTCAATATAACTGCAATGTGTCCCATTATGCTTCAATTTAATCACAGAAGATCAATTATTTTTACAGGCTCGGGAGCATTAACAGCAGGTGACTCATGATGATGTCATCACAAGGCTTGCTGCCAGGAGAGGGCTGGCAGCCTTAGGCCTGGGGGGCAAGTCCAGTCAAGTGGCCCATTGAACCACCGATTCAGCTCACCATCCATTTCCACAGCCCACAGGTCAGCGGCCAGCAAGACCTACATGCCATGGCCAGCTCCCAGCAAGGCCTACATGCCATGCCATGGCCAGCTCCAGCAGAGGCCATCAAGACCCACAGGCCAGCAGGACCCATGGGCCATGACCAGCTGCCAGCAGGAGCCACAGGCCATGGCTAACAGGACCCACAGGCTATGACCAGCTCCCAGCAGGACCCACAGGCCAAGGGCCAGCACAGGACATGACATGACAGCCATGGTCAACTCCCAGCAGGATCCTCAGGCCATGGCCAGCGGGACCAACTGGCCATGGCCAGCAAGACCAACAGGCCATGGCCAGCAGGACCAATAGGCCATGACCAGCAGGACCCACAGGCCATGGCCACCTACCAGCAGGACCCACAGTCCATGGCCAGCACAGGACATGACAGCCAGACAGTGTTGAGGGCTATTGACTATTTTGAGGTTACTGTGTGGACAGGGCACTGGGGCAGGGTAAATGGGGGATTGGGTGTGGGGTTCAAGAGGGGGTGTCAGGGTCTCTTACCTCAGTGATGCCAATGGCAGCTCAGCAGGTCCTTGCACAGCCACCTGTGCTTCAACTTCAAGTTGCAGCCAGCGCCCAGCCCAAGCCAGTCACCTGGCATCCCCTGGCAGGCTGGAGAACCCTGCCTCTGCCTGTCACCAGTCCAAAGACACCAGGAGTTGTAGTGGAAAAGTAAGCTTCTCTCAGTCAGTTAGTTCTCTGAGTCTCTAAAAACTTCAGGTGGCACTGTTGCAGGCTTGCACCCATCCAGCGCCCAGCCCGAGCCAGTCACATAATGTGCGTGACCCGTCCTATGACGTGCCTTGCGCCAGCCTCTAAAGACTCAGTCTCCGGGAGTTGTAGTTTCCTGCTGCGTACTGCTGCTCAGTTCTCTCCACCCACTGCCACCAGGAACTTGAGTGGTCCGGACTACAACTTCTGGAATGCAGCGCAGCAGCCAGCAACACAGCCAATTGGCATTTCGTGCAATTGAAAATACATCCTGAATAAAACGAATACTGTCCGATATTGACACAGTTGTAGAAATCAGGCCACCAGATCAAAAGATCATGGAAAGAATCTCCAAATACAGGAGATCAGAGGCAAGATAACCATGGGATCAAACATATTGTAATGTATCTTTAATATCTGAATTGTAGTTTTTTTTTATTTTGCACTGTGCAGTGAAAGTAATGTATGGAAACACAATGCTTGAACACCTCCGTGAGCAACACAGCAGACTTTAGTCACATCAGACTGTAATTATAGGCTTAGTGCACCAAAGACTTATATGTATGCAAATGGTAAACTCTGGTTAACTCGTTTATACATTAGGTGGTTATATAAAGTGGAGATCTCAATGGCAAAGTCTTTTGTACCCACTTTTTGTTTACAAGTATCTACAAAGCCAAGAGCGTAAGTATCAATTCTTTTTGCTGAATTCTACATGGTATAAAATTAAGAGTTAATTGGAATAAGCTGCCTTGCTAGGGATGATTGAATCTTCTAAAATTGGACCTATACTGGTCATATTCAGAAAGATTAGGCTACCTTTTCTGACTACAGTTTGATATTGGGTGACCAAGTCTCCACCAGTTTTGGGAATGGACTTGTATGGCCAAAACTTTATTGAAAGAATAATTTGGATACTCAAATGATCAAAACAGAAATTGAATTACAAATGCTGTAAAAGAAATGAAGCAATGTATCATGTGCTTTAATGATATCTTAGTGAATACCAATAATTTAGGAAAATTAGGATAGTTCATGCATATACTGTATTTGGATTTGGGTTTCTTTTTTTAATAGTTGGGATTTGAGTATCTTTACTTTGTGACTGAATAATTAAATTTTTGCAATCCTCCCATCACTTGCCAACAATGCCAAATTCTGTTAACTCTGAATTCTGAGTTTGAATGTCAGCAGTGGCATTACTTTCATAAAATTTGTATATGTGGGTTTCTTCAGACCATATACTTTCCTCCCATAATTCAAAGAAAAAAAATAATGGTAGGGTAATTGGCATCTGACTAAATAGGCCTTACGTTTGTTTGTGCTTGTATAAGCGCCACAAAGATGTTAGACTGCCCCATGGGCAGGGGCCGATGTGAATGAGTCTATGTACTCCGTAAAAGCACTTTGTAATATACTGAAGCTATAAAATACAGGAAACAAATAATGTCCTACTACTTGGTTCACATGCCAGTTTGTTGAGCGGGTCTGCCAGAGCGCTTACAAACTAGTTTCCAATGACTCACACCATGACAGATGTTGTCTCTGAGCACTTCACAGTCCATCTTTTCTCTGTACAGATGCAAGTGGAGATATCATAAATCAATCAGCACTCCCAACCTTCAGCCAGCAGCTGTACTCCGGAGACCCAGCTATTGACAAGAATCAGGAGCTCTTAACGTCTTCCTGAAGTGTTGCCAGTTTATGTCTAGTGACAGCCAATGGCTTAGCTGATGTCTTCCCAATCAATGCCACAGACATGCTGTTTTGTGAGCATGGCGCCCCCCTTCTTTCCTAAGGACACACTACAGCTTCAGTATGCACAATGATGTCATTAACAGATGCCATCTGAACTGCAGGCATCAATCACTCGAACTGGCAGTTTAATAAACAGCTGTTTTTTTAATGATTTCAGCATTGCCGGCAACTTTACACGCTGAGCAATTAAACTGCCAAGTATCAAAAATAACCCTGAACAGATCAATCCCGAATCTGCTGCTGTAAGCTGAAACCGCTGCAAGGAGAGAGGCAATTTTACATGCTCTATGCCCATTATTATCTGAATACCAGCATGTGCCCAGTACGTGCTCTCTTTTATTAAACAAGGGTCTCTGGTTTTATACCTGCTGACATGCAACTGCAAATTTAGAATGGAAACATCATAAATACTGTATATATTAGAGAGTGAGAGAGAAAAATGTATAACTTTGCCTACTTTAAGGTGACCAGATTTTTCAAATGAAATCCGGGGACATATTTTTTTTTTACTAGTAATGGCGGCAATCAGCAACTCTCTGCCTGTCGCCATCGCCGCCCACCTCACAGCCTGTCAAGTCTCACTCTTTGGGCCCCGGCTACTACTGGGTGGCGAGCGGAGGAAGATCACTCCGCCAGGGAAGGGAAGGAGATAATTAGGCAGTCGGCTAGACGGGACTTGAGCCAAGGAAGAAGAACATGCAAGCTGAATGGACATGCGCCCAAAACTGAAGAAATATTCCCTCCGCTCCGACCAGCACATGATCATCAGAAAGGGGCACAGATAATGGGAAAAAATACACCCCCCCTAAGCTAGTAGGAGCGGCAGAGCGGGGGGGGGGTGTAATTCAGATTTTTCTTTTTAAAACTGCACTGGCTGTCTGTGAAATGACCCCAGCCCCTGTTCAAATCCAATCCGGGGACAAAACTGGGGACAGACTTGGTCCGGGGACAGTGTCCTCAATCCGGGGACTGTCCCCTGAAACCGGGGATGTCTGGTCACCCTAGCCTACTTGCCACAAAAGTAGTAAAAGTTTAATTTCAGTTTTACTTTTATCAAAAAGTTTAAGTAGCTCAGCATTTAAAAAAAAAGAATACAGCTTTCGCCGCAATACTTTCTTTCCCCCCAACACTGTCCCTTGAAGGCTCAGTGGTCCGCTACCAGTCCTGTTCCAGGTTAAATGACACCCAGCATCATTCAAATCACTTCCTGGGAGCCCAGGGTGTCATGGACTCAGAGAAAAAGGTAAAGAAGAGGATCTTGCTTGTCTAGTAACCATCTAGAGGAAACCTTAAAAGAACAAAAGGATATTTTTATCTTCGACTATGGAAAAGTTCTCCTAGGGTTTTTTTAAACAGCAAATAAGGTATTTGACGAAAATGAAATATCGGAAAAAATCTTTTATTTTACAAATATTAAAAAAATCTAAAAATCTAAATTTTTTTACAAATGACCCATCGGACATGACAACATGGTAATGTGGGCAGATATATTTTAATATTTCAGTGATACTGCCCAAAACACATGCCCCAATGTGTTGACTGAAAAGAGTCGTGGTCTTCTTCAGGGGGACTAAGTTGTCTCTATTGGATGGGGCATGTTCGTGGAACCAGAAACTTAAAGATCCAGGTCACTCTTTAGGACATCTTTGACACCCTTCCAGCGAGGCTCAAGGTGACTGGCTTACAAGAAACCATACTTGGGTGCCCAAATGGAGACAGGGCCAAACACCCTTTAAAGGTTGAATCACTTGTGGCTGACTGCGATGTGCAGTGAGTAGGCAGATCAATTGTAAAGAGTTGGATATCTTGAAAGTGACAAAAAATAGGAGGATTGGTGGATCCAAAAGAGACCACGTGGGCACCCAATTGACCGCCAAACTACACTAATACACATCTGCAAGGTGATGCCCAGGAGAGTATATGATATGAACGTGTCCCATCCAATAGAGACAACTTAGTCACCCTGAAGAAGACCACCATTTTTTGGGTCGAAACATGCGTTTGGGGCAGTATCACTGCAATATTGAAATATATCTGCCCACATTACCATGTTGTCATGTCTGATGGGTAATTTGGAAACCAGAGCTCATATTTTAACATTTTGTGATTTTTTTATATTTGTAAAATAAAATATTTTTTCATATATTTCATTTTTGTCAAATACTTTATTTGCTGCAAAAAAATACCTTGGGGGAACTTTCCCATAGTCTACCATTTAATTGGGGTGTGCAGCTTCTCCAGTTATGTGTTTTTCCAAATTTCTTGGCTATTTTTATCTTTACCTATTACCAGCCAACTGGTGAAGCTCTAAGGCCTCGTACACACGACCGATTTTCTCGTCGTAAACAGTCAAGAAAAGTGCCGCGAGAGTTTTTTTGTCTAGAAAAACGTTCGTGTGTATGGTTTTACGACGAGAAACTTGACGAGAATCTCGACGAGAAAATAGAGAACCTGCTCTCTATTTTCTCGTCAGGATTCCAGATTTCCTCGTCGTGTTTCTCGTCGGCCTGTTTTGTGACGAGAAAATGGTTCGTGTGTATGCTTTTACGACTCTTCCAAAAGCGCGCATGCTCACAAGCAACTATGAGACGGGAGCGCATCTTCTGGTAAAACAAGCCTTCATAATGGAGAGAGCACATTCATCACGCTCATAAATATTTCATCGTTTAAATGTTCTGCATTGAATTCTTCGTTAGAATGTTACATTAATCAAAACGAGAGACCTTCTTTTGCTGCTGATATTCACACAGAGTTCTGCCTTATTTTTAACCTTTTTCATGCTGCTCTTTATAAGATTTATGTGTATTATATCGTGCAAGTTTTTAGGAATAATTTAAATGGTTAGATTTTTCAAAATGATGTTAATTATAATTTCTCAATGTTTTGATAGCGATCTCACATTTAATTTTCTAATCTATATTTTTAAAATTTCACACCATGTTTTTGAGCTAATCAGATTTAGTTATTCTTTTGGGGGGGTGATATCTGTGCCTTTTATTGTCAGTCAAATGTATCTGCTTACTCCAAAGCTTGTTTTTTTTTATTTAAAAATACACATAGTCAAGTATGAACTTAAACAAAAAACACATTTATTCATGTTTATAAATTAAATAAAGAGAAGGCAGCGCTGGAGAAGCTGCTGCCATTTGTGCATCCCAGGGACCCCAGAGCACACACCAACCCTGTGTGGACACTAAAATTGGGAGCTTGAGAAGGCGCACATTTCAGAACACAATCTGATGCTGGCCTCCCAGAGGTCAGGAACAGCAGCAGGTGAGATATATGTCCCAAGTGTGTGGTGCTACAACAGGCTGCCTTCTGTCCGACCAGTGCGACCACAATGAAGCAAGGCCATCACTTCCTCTTCTTCCTGGCAACCTTCCCTGCAGCCTTTCCTGAAGCCTTTCCTGCAGCCTTTCCTGCAGCCTTCCTTCTTCGTTTAGCTGGGGGCTGGCCCACTGGAGGGGTACTCCTGTCAGGAGGAGGAGGTGGAGGTGTAGCAGAAGGGGGTGGGGCAGAAGAAGAAGGTGGAGGTGTAGCAGAAGGGGGTGGGGCAGAAGGTGGAGGTGTAGCAGAAGGGGGTGGGGCAGAAGGTGGAGGTGTAGCAGAAGGGGGTGGGGCAGAAGGTGGAGGTGTAGCAGAAGGGGGTGGGGCAGAAGGTGGAGGTGTAGCAGAAGGGGGTGGGGCAGAAGGTGGAGGTGTAGCAGAAGGGAGTGGGGCAGAAGGTGGAGGGGTAGCAGAAGGGGGTGGGGCAGAAGAGGAAGGTGGAGGTGGAGGTTGAGGTTGGGTCAGTTGGGCCACCTCACATATGGCGGTATTGGGGGTAATTTGCTCCATCACCCCCTTGTTGAGCAAGGTGATGAGCAGGGGTTCGCATAGGAGGCGTTGCTCCATGCTCATCACCTTGAACTTAGCCTCCACTAGGCCGGCAATGGCCTCTTCAGGGGATGTGGGCTCCTTGAGGGTGGCATGGGCCTCTTTAATAAGGGCCATTGCTGCGTCACTGGTGGTCCTGTCCCTCCTGCCTCTTTTGTGAAGCCTGATGGGAGGCACCTGGGATCTGGTGCTTCTCCTTTGCCCTGCCACCTCCTGTCTGCCACTGGGCCCTGCCACCTCCTGGCTGCCACTGGGCCCTGCCACCTCCTGGCTGGTACTGGGCCCTGCCACCTCCTGGCTGCCACTGGGCCCTGCCACCTCCTGGCTGGTACTGGGCCCTGCCACCTCCTGGCTGCCACTGGGCCCTTCCTCCTCCTGCCTGACAGTTTCCAGACCCTCCTCCTGGCTGATTTCATCCTGTGTATGAAAAAGAAACATAGTTTAATATGTTGGTTTAATCTTTGCCTCAAACTTTGTAATCCTGATGGAAGCAATTAGAATGTAAATGCATAAATCCTTGCTTTAAATTTACCACTACATCAGCTTGACTATTTACCACACAATTAAGTGCAGAATAATGTCTACAGATCATGATTTCACTTGTGGAATACAAAATAATGTATGTTTCTCATCCTGACATATTTGGGAAACATTAATTTTATCCCACTACATTTTCAGTTAATACTATACCTGGCTCCAGATGGACAAATCAGGATCATCCAGGATGGCTGCCTCCTCTTGCTCCAGAGAAGGCTCAGGTTGGCTGCAGGGAAGTCTGGGGGGAAGAGTGGAGAGTGATGGCCTTGGCTCAATGTGGTCATCCAGGAAGGACATCCTGCTGTAGTACCACAAAACCGGGACATAAACATCATCTGCTGCTGCTCCTGACCTCTGAGAAGCCAGCACCTTAGAGCGTTCAGTCCTGTAGGTACCTCTCAAGCTCCCAATTTTAGTGTCCACTTGTTTTGCTGTGGCTGTGGGCACCTTGGTATGCACAAATGGGAGCAGCTTCTCCAGCGCTGCTTTTCTCACCCCTTTTTTTTTATGGATGGGGTTTTTGGTCTCCCACAGAGCCGGCAGCTCCCTTACCCGGTCAATAAATTCCGCCAGGAACTCTTTGTCGCTAATAAAGACATTCATATTGTATCTGCAAGTAAAATAATTTATATTTAAATAATGTGAGGCAAACAGTCTAACCTCCTTCACATCCTAGTCACCATATATATCCTCCACCAATCTCAAGACAGTATAGGCCCACAATTTTTACAAGTCTCACAAAATCACATACCTTCGTTCGCACGTCCGTCACTTGAACTCCTCTCTCCGCACACCGAACGTACTATAGTCACATGTGTGTTTGCTATATACACACCACGCATGCGTCCAAATTCGAACACGTCGCTCCGCACACGTCGCCCGCCCATGACGTTCTAACTAACATCTTTTCCCCGCCCCTTCTCTTTCGGCGCGCAGACAGATATGGCGGAGTTACAGCAGGTGTCTGATAATTCCGCAACTAGCGAGGAGACAAGCCCGGAGACCGAGGACACGTCACGATCAAGGAGGAGATTCAAGGCATCGAATATGTCTTTGGCGGAGATGGCGGAGATGGTGGACATCTTGGTCAAGGCTGATTATGATGCCAAGCATGGGCCGTATAGCAAACCAAATAGAAGGAAGGCCAAAATCCTCACTAAAGTTGTGAAGAGTCTGAGGGCGAAGTTCGGGGTGAAACGCTCAAATGAGCAGCTCAGAAAGAGGTGGTCAGACCTCAAACTGAGGGAGCCAGACCAGTTGAGGAGCATAAAGAGGATGCTCGCTAAAAGTAAGTAAAATGACGACCTTTCTGCTATTAATCTTTTTAGAAACTGACCTTTTTTTTTTTTTTTTCATATTGGACTCCCTTCCAAAATGTAATATTTTGAACTAGGTTGGGCACAGTAATCGTTCGTTACGTTACCGACACTTCGTTCGGCCACTATCCGCGGTTTTGGCTTATTTAAGACCCCCAAAAGTAATTAGACATCTGCCATTTTTGATCAAGTATTGTGGCTAATTTTTAAGTCTAGATGATGTGTTTGTAAGGAGAATGAAATGCAAACTTTAATCAGTGTAAAGGAGAGGACACTCAGCAGCTGCTTCCACATCTGTACTTTGGAGCACTATAGTGTGGGCCACCAGACCCGCCTTTTTTGGGTGTCCCACACAGGTGCATCAGAGTTTATTTGTGGTGCCTCCATGTCCAAAAAATTACATCCAAATGTGAATACTAAACATATTTGGGGTCATAAATAATGCATTTTTCTTTAAATTCCGCACAAACACACACTTGTACCCCACTTCCAAACAATTTAGCCTGTTTTAAGTTTAAAAATGAGATTTTTACAGTGTGATAAATAGACCTTTGGTTTTATTCTCATAGGGGAGAGAAGACTGGGAGGAGGACACTCCAGGGAGCACATGCACCCCACAACTTCCAAGCAACCCCAAACTCCCAAAGATCCACAACCGAAAGATGTGCAGGAAGTTGAGGTGGAGGAAGGAGAAGTGCAGGAAGGAGAGGTGGATGACGTTGTGGATCTGGTCACCACAACAGGTCAGTATCTGACACCACAGCTTAAGGTAAGCGAGGTAGGCCTGCAGAGTTTTATTAATTTTTTTTAATGGTTTTTAGGGGATGGAAATGTTGTGAAGGATAGCACACCGTTCTCTGCTGACAGTGCCCTCCGCCTCATCCAGCAAGTGATGGAATGTAGCACGGAACTGGACCTAATTAAACAAAGAATCCATGTGATGGAACAAACATTTAAAGACATTCTCGATGTTTTGGGGAGAATTCAATAAGCCATCCAAACACATTTGTTTTTACATGTTTGTTTTTATATTTTTACTAATTTTTTGAGTAACAAAGCAGCCAAAAATTGAATATGCACACAGTGTGTGAACATGTGCTATCTGCCATCAGGGGATATCCATGTACGTCTTTTGTGGGTGCAACCCCTTCCTCGTATCAAAAGTCGGTGAACTGAGGAAGGGGATGCACCCCCAAAACACGTCCATTGATCACCCCTGATGGCAGATAGCACATGTTGACAATAGGGATCAGGATTGTAAACTTCCTATTTGCAAAAAATTAAAAATGTGTGCATATTGAATTTTTGGCTGGGCAAGGGGTGGCAGGACCCCATATTAGGACGGGCACATAGAGACATAGTTTGTGTAACTGAATGTCTCAGATTGCTCAGAGGTATCCAATGTTGTCATTTTAGAAATGCAAGTGGTATTTTTGTATTTTCATAAGCCAAAATTTGCCGGGTTGTGGCCAGGCCAACCCCAAAGTAAAAAAAAAAAAAAAAGTGCAGAGAGTAAAATATTTGACCACAAACAACGTGTAGCTTCTTTTTATAATACTCTCTAAGCTTATTTGGTTCTTTTGTAAGGTAACATAGTGAAATTGGTTGTTATTTACTAAAGTAAAATACACTTGCCACTACAAATGCACAAAGACAAACTAGGAGACAGGAAAGAACAAATAATTAAAGGTTTAAACAAGATTTTTATTGGGATACTTAGACATAGGCTGGCATAGGAATTGCCCCCCTACCCGTGAAATACTCCATGTATTTGTCCCGAACCACACGGGCATTTTGGGGGGGCAAGCCAAGACGGGCAGATTCCAGGCCCGGAAGGGGATTTGCAGGGGAAAGTCCAGCCTCTGGCAAAACTGAGGCCATATACGAATTAGATTTTTGGCTCAGAAAGTTGTGTAGCACACAGCAGCATAACACTACATAGTTTATTTTGTAGTCCGCCAAGTGGATGGAAGTCATAAAAAGGCGGAACCGGCTGGCCATTATGCCGAAGGCATTTTCAACGACTCTTCGGGCCCTGGCCAGCCGGTAATTGAACACACTCTTCTCTGGGGTCAGGGTCCTCTGTGGAAATGGCCTCATAAGATGCCGTCCGAGTCCGAAGGCTTCATCAGCCAAGAAAACAAAGGGGAGTCCTTCAATATTCCCTGCATCCGGTGGCAATGCAAGGTCGTCACTCTGGAGACGGAGGGCAAACTCCGTCTGGATGAAGGATCCCCCATCGGACATCCGGCCATTCTTCCCTACATCAACATAGAGGAATTCATACCGTGCTGACACCACCGCCATCAGCACAATGCTATGAAACCCCTTGTAGTTGTAGTAGTAGGACCCAGAACGGGGTGGCGGCACGATGCGGACGTGCTTCCCGTCTATGGCACCACCGCAGTTGGGGAAGTCCCACCGCGTGGCAAACTCCGATGCCACAGTCTGCCATTCCTGTGGCGTGGAAGGAAGCTGTGGAGTGAAACAAGATAAAATAATATTAGAAAAACAAAGGCATACATTACAAGCAAATTCTAAACCAAAAAATTAGAGACCAACATCAATCTAATTATACGTTTATTAAGGTGTGTAAAAAAAGTATAATGGAAGGCTCATTTATCATATTCATCACCACCTCTGATGGGCCATTACTAAATTATTTTGGGGGGGGGAGATGTGTTTGGCCACAGGATAGCATTGCAGTGGCGGTGCGTCCAGAGTGGGCGCTGGAGCACTGTCCCCTCTCTCCTGTGCCCATCACTCAGAACAATACATAGGTTCATGCGTTGCATGAACCTATGTATTGTCTATGCCGCACACTATTCAGGTGGATGGCCTCTTGTAAAGCGACCGACATATGAATAATTGCGTCATTTAGGGGGTTAAAATTGCAGAGCAGAAACAGGTATTAAAAAAGTCTTGCAAATTACAACCTGAGGGATGTAATTGGCTTCCTCAAAGAAAAATCGGGGACGCAAGGAGGGGGCATTCCTTGTGTAAACACTGACAGGCTGCTCTGGCAATCATGTTCACCAAGTCTGTTTAATGGTAACATGATTGGCTGATGCAACATGAAGGGAAGGAGAAGACATCAAGGACAGAAGAAGGATGGCGCTGACCACAAGAAGGTAAGTGCAGGGCTGGGGGGAAACTGGCTGCATTAGAGGGGACTAAATGGCTGCATTGGAGGGGACAACTGGGGGCGTTTATTAGGCAACAGAGCAAAAAAGGAGGACGTTTATTTCCGAAATTGGGGTTGGAACCCCCCAACATTTGGAGCAACAGGCGCCCCTGCTGGAAAAGTTAGTGAGGGGAAATATTTAGGGAGGATAAAAAAGGGGCAATCTAAAGCTTCCAACATGCATGGGGACAAAGGGGACATTCTCAGCATATTACAATCATGGTAATTAGGGAAGGATGAAAGAAATACAATACATTAGCATACATGTAATACATAAAATGTGATGTTAAGGGAGAAAACTTACCCTAATATAGTCCTCCTGCAGGACTTGTATAATAGCAGAACAGGTGTCTGGGATTATGAGGCCCAGAGCCTGGGGGGAGATGCCTGTGGTGAACTTCAAGTCCTGAAGACTTCTCCCTGTCGCCAGGTAACGCAACGTGGCGATGAGCCTCTGCTCAGCACTGATGGCTTCCCGCATAACGGTGTCCTTCCTGGTAATATAGGGGGACACCAAAGCCAACAGTTCCTGAAAAACGGGGTCAGACATCCTCAGAAAATTCCTGTAGTCCTCAGGATTATTCTCGACGATCTCCCGCAGCAGAGGCATGTGGCAGAATTGGTCCCGCTGGAGCAACCAATTCTTGGTCCATGAACTCCTCCTCACACCATTCATGGACTGGTCTTGGTCCAAAACAAGCAGACCAACACCAAGCGCACGCACAGCACGAACTCGACGACGAGAACGTCCAGGCGACATGGCTAGGAAACGGTCGTCTAATCAGAACGTACAGAACAGAACGCACTTTAGAACAGCAAGGCCTATGAATAACGAACTGAAATTCAGAAACGAACAGGCAATAACGCACTGTAAAACAGATACGACCTGCCTAGACGCCCTGAAAGTCAAGATACGAACCCACAAGCACAAACTGAACCGCAGAAAACGATCTGAAAAGTACGAAGACTGAAAAGCGCGAATCGTCTCTTCCCAAACTTTTACTTCACACGCGGTAACACGAGATCAGCAAAAGCAGCCCAAGGGGTGGCGCCAAGAAAAAAGATCTTCCCCTTTATAGTGCCGTCGTACGTGCTGGACGTGAGCGCAGAGAACCACGAGGAAATTGGAAAATGACAGTGTGTACGCATAGAAAGCTTGACGAGAAAATCGACAAGCTTAACAAGAATCTCGTCGAAAAAAACGACGTGTTTTTTACGACGAGAAAATCGGTCGTGTGTACGAGGCCTAAGCTTCTTTTCATGAGTCTACCAGGTTTATTAAACTGCTCTGTTGAAAAAAAAAACCTTTTGTTTACAGGCTCAACTTAACTTGTGTTTGCCTATAAAACTGAATGAGTCAGAGGAAAAATCTGTCCCTGCTTCACCTCCCCACCTGCCGTGATCAAATGGGCCAGCATAAAGATTCTAGTAGAGAGATTCTGAAAGCAAACAACTTTTGGTGTGCTTTCACCTTATAAAGTCTATAAAGTGCTGTTTTTTTGCATGCAATCTACGTTTTTTTTTTTTTTTTTAAATAGTAAAATAAGAATTAAAAAGATATTAAGGATTAGTTTAAAAAACACACAGGCACACATAATTTTTGGATCTGTACCACAAAGTAAACACACAAATGAGAATATGTACAGTATTTCCCTTTAATATAGTTTGACTGTAAGTACATGAGTACGTTTTCATCTGTGTTTTTACTATGTAACAAAAATATACATTTTATAAAATATTGGGATTTTAAAGCGGACCTCCAGACAGCAAGTCAAGCACTGAACTGCTCATGCTAACCAGGAAGCAAAGCAATTTTCCTAAAGTCAGCCAGTTTACTTTATTTGCTTTAACCACTTTCTGACCAGCCGCCGTCATTATACTGTGGCAAGGTGGCACGATCCCGCAAATCGCCGTAGCTGTACATCAGCTCAGGAACTCGTTTTTGTGGGTGCGTGCATGCTCCCATTGGCCAGCGGTGGAGCCAATCAGCGCGTCCGGCAGACTCAATGTCTGTCCGCCACCCGCGATCGTTCACGGCAGTGACAGATTGGGAATCTTCCTGTGTAAACAAGGCAGATTTCCGTTCTGACAGAGGAGATCACACAGATCCTATCTTTCTGCTAAGCAGGAAGATGGATCTGTGTGTTTCCCCACACACAGTCCCCCATACAGTTAGAAAACACCTACAGGGAATTAGTACAATAATTTTAATTTGTCATTAGTGCAATAACAATGCATATTTTTATCACTGATCACTGTAATAATGTCACTGGTTCCCAAAAACGTGTAAAAAATGTCAGTTAGGTGTCCGATCTGTCCGCCGCAATGTCGCAGTCCCGCTAAAAATCACTGATCGCCCCCAATACTAGCAAAAAAGATTTAAATAAAATGCCATAAATCTATCCCCTATTTTGTAGACGCGATAACTATTATTAACGATTATTTTGCACAAACCAACCTATATACGTGTAGCGGGTACTTACTTTCCCGGGTGCATTTTTTTAATCTGGCGGTGACATCAGTGCTATTTTCCCGGCGGTCCACCAGGTGGCGTTGTCACCGTGGGCGGAGGGACGAATATCACTGTGTGCCGAGCCTCCTTTTTGTCCTCTCTCGGCAGCGGTATGGTGGGGCGGGGAACCCGCCATGCTTGCTGGGAGAGGGTATAAAGGGGCCGGCCATCTTGGTCATGGGGTCTTCGTCCCAAGCACCTTTAGCTTGCGGACGTGGGTTCGTGCTCGTCCTCTAGGCGGCCTCGGCCTAGAGGACCACCGGAGATCGTGTTCCACCTCAGGCACCTTTAGTCCTGGGGTGAGGTACTTGCAAGAAGGTCCGGAGCTCAGTGCCCAACACTGAGTTCCGCGAGGGAAGGGTCCTAAGGCGCTTCGGGGATGGAGGCCTGAATCTGAGTAAGACGCAATGGACCGGGGAGAGCTCCTCACTCGAAGACCCGGTGCAGCAGACTGCCGGTGACGGGTGAGTCTCTTGTCGGAGACCGTCCAGAAGGATCCCCTTTACCTCGTGCGGAGACCATATCCCACTCTCCAGGAGCAGAGTGGAGGAGCGAATTTGTGTCTGGGCCTATTCACACTCACACCTCCTTTTCTGCTCTATCAAGGAAGTCCCTGTATGGTGTGTTCTAATAAAGGAGAGTTGGACTTTAATGGTGTGAGGCTCAATTCCTGGCGGACGAAGTTCACGGTGACTCTTGGAGGGAGGATCCGGGTGCACATCACAGACCCGAAGGTAAACAAGACATTGCTGATACCACAGGTATTCTACACGTGGTGGAGGCTAGGCGTAGCCCACCCGCTCTCTCTCTCTCCACCATCAAATACCCCTAGACAAGAGACAGTGCGAGCCCCACGGAGAGAGAAGAGGGGTAGGCGCTACATACGCCTATTGCGATTTTTTTGTAGAAAAATACATATTGGCCTAATCTGATGAATAAATAATTTTTTTTACTTTTTTTTTGGAAAGGTTTTAAAATTTAAAAAAAAAAAGTTTTTTTTTTCAAAATTATCGCTCTTTTTTTGTTTTTAGCGCAAAAAATAAAAATGCAAATGTGATCAAATAACACCAAAAGAAAGCTCTATTTGTGAGGTAAAAATGATATAAATTTTGTTTGGATACAGCGTCGCATGATCCACGCAATTGTCAGTTAAAGCGACGCAGTGCCATATCGCAAAAAATGGCCTGGTCAGGAAGTGGGCAAATCCTTCCAGGGCTGAAGTGGTTAAACAATCCATTACACTGTGTGCTGGGCTGTTTCTTATAGCCTCCTTCTCTTCCCTCTGTCAGAAAGACAGCAAGGAGCCTACAACAGTACCTTGGCCTGCACATTCACACTTCTAAAGAACTGATTTCTGAATGGTTGCTATAAACTACCCTAACTTAAAGCAGAGTTCCACCCAAAAATGGAACTTCCACTTTTCGGATTCCTCCCCCCCTCCGGTGTCACATTTGGCACCTTTCAGGCGGAGGAGGGAGAAGATACCTGTGTAATCAAGGTATTTGCTCCCACTTCCGGGCATAGATCGCCGCAGTATCTGCAGCGACCTACGCCACGTCCGGCCCCTCCTTCATCCCCCACGCTGTCTTCTGAGAGACACACAGGTCCCAGAAGACAGCAGGAACCAGTGGGATTGCGCAGCACGACTCGCGCATGCGCAGTAGGGAACCAGGAAGTGAAGCTGCAAGGCTTCACTTCCTGATTCTCTTACCGAAGATGGCGGCGCCTCCACCCGAGTGCCGAGGGACAGATCAGCTTTGGGTGCTGACATCGCGGGCACCCAGGACAGGTAAGTGTCCATATATTAAAAGTCAGCAGCTGCAGTATTTGTAGCTGCTGACTTTTATTAATTTATTTTTTTCGGCGGAACTCTGCTTTAACCACTTAACGACCGCCCACTGTAAATATACGTCGGCAGAATGGCACCGACAGGCACAATCACGTATATATACGTGATTGCCTTTGTATAGTTGGGGGGTCCGATCGGACCCCCCTTCTTTACAGTGAGCGGTCGTTTTACCTTCGGGAGCGATCCGGCATGAGGGGACGGCCGTTCGATTCCGGCCACCCCCTCTCGATCGCTCCCGGCGAATGAGAGAGCTTCCCCTGCCTGCCAGGAAGGAGGAAGTGATGTCATCTCTCCTGGGGCGCTCACATATACCGAGCGCCGTACAGGAGAAGATGCCAGGTTAGTACACACAACACAACACTGACACCAGGACACATAGGCACATAAATCGCCCCCCAGGCCCCCCCAGACACCCCCCAGCCCCCCCAGCCCCCAGTCACAGTGTCACTGATTGCAGTGACCATTTATTTAGTGATCACTGCAATCAGTGACATTTGTGACTGTAAAAGTGTCACCAAAGTTTAGTCTTAGGTCCAGTGTAGCCCCCTAACCCCCCCTAATAAAGGTTTAACCCCCTGATCACCCCCCAGATAACCCTTTCACCCCCTATCACCACTGTCACTAAGCAATCATTTTTCTGATCGATGTCTTAGCGTCGGTGATGCTGATCGGTAGCCAGTAATTTTTTTTAGGTTCGCCGCAGGTTTTTATAGCGTCGGGTACCCCCATATATTACCTAATAAAGGTTTAACCCCCTTGATCGCCCCCCAGGTAACCCTTTCACCCCCTATCACCACTGTCACTAAGTTATAATTTTTCTGATCGATGTCTTAGCGTCGGCGATGCTGATCGGTAGCCAGTAATTTTTTTTAGGTTCGCCGCAGGTTTTTATAGCGTCGGGTACCCCCATATATTACCTAATAAAGGTTTAACCCCCTTGATCACCCCCCAGGTAACCCTTTCACCCCCTAGCACCGCCGTGGCTATGCGATCATTTTTCTGATCGATGTCTTAGCGTCGGTGATGCTGATCGGTAGCCAGTAATTTTTTTTAGGTTCGCCGCAGGTTTTTATAGCGTCGGGTACCCCCATATATTACCTAATAAAGGTTTAACCCCCTTGATCGCCCCCCCAGGTAACCCTTTCACCCCCTATCACCACTGTCACTAAGCGATAATTTTTCTGATCGATGTCTTAGCGTTAGTGATGCAGATCGGTAGCCAGTAATTTTTTTTAGGTTCGCCGCAGGTTTTTATAGCGTCGGGTACCCCCATATATTACCTAATAAAGGTGTAACCCCCTTGATCACCCCCCAGGTAACCCTTTCACCCCCTAGCACCGCCGTCACAATGCGATCATTTTTCTGATCGATGTCTTAGCGTCGGTGATGCTGATCGGTAGCCAGTAATTTTTTTTAGGTTCGCCGCAGGTTTTTATAGCGTCAGGTACCCCCATATATTATCTAATAAAGGTTTAACCCCCTGATCGCCCCCCAGGTAACCCTTTCACCCCCTATCACCACTGTCGCTAAGCAATCGTTTTTATGATCGTTGTCTTAGTGTCGGTGATGCCGATAGGTAGCCAGTAATTTTTTTTAGGTTCGCCGTCAGGTTTTTATATAGCGTCAGGTACCCCCATATATTACCCTAATAAAAGTTTTAACCCCCTAATTGCCCCTAGTTAACCCTTTCACCAGTGATCATCATATAAGTGTTACGGGTGACGCTGGTTAGTTAGTTTGCTTTTTATAGTGTCAGGGCAACCGCCGTATATAACCCAATAAAGGTTTAACCCCCTGATCGCCCGGCGGGTGATATCAGTTAGGTTTTAGCGTCAGAGAGGGTCTGCGTCACACCCCAGGCAGCGTCAGGTTAGTGCCAGTAACGCTAACACCCACGCGTAAAGCATACACCCCCCTTAGTGGTATAGTATCTGATCAGATCAATATCTGATCTGATCAGATCTATACTAGCGTCCCCAGCAGTTTAGGGTTCCCAAAAACGCAGTGTTAGCGGGATCAGCCCAGATACCTGCTAGCACCTGCGTTTTGCCCCTCCGTCCAGCCCAGGCCACCCAAGTGCAGTATCGATCGATCACTGTCACTTACAAAACACAACAAACATAACTGCAGCGTTCGCAGAGACAGGCCTGATCCCTGCGACTCCAGTGCTGTAGGAGGTAATTTCACCACCACAGTTAAAAAAAAAAAAAGCATATATGCCGAAGCATTGGGGCAGCAGGAGCGGAGGAGCGATTTTGCTCCTAATGCCGCGTACATAC
Organism: Rana muscosa; assembly: GCA_029206835.1. Classification (NCBI taxonomy): domain Eukaryota; kingdom Metazoa; phylum Chordata; class Amphibia; order Anura; family Ranidae; genus Rana; species Rana muscosa. The sequence continues at coordinate 289,048,237 of CM055128.1, read as the reverse complement.
GGTCGAAATTCCGACGGAGGCTTGCCCGTGGAAAAGTCTGACCATGTGTACGCGGCATAACTTTTGCGAGAAGATGCCCCCATGCTTCGGCATATATAAATGGTGCATGTATGCCCATCATTAGAAGTGGGTGGATGAAGGGCGGTATTCTAATGGTGGGCATACCCACCGATCAATCTTTTTTTTTCGTTCAGCCAACAGGCTGCATGAAAAAAAAGATTACAATACATGTCCAACAAGGACCAGCAACGTACTGGTATGTTGCTGGACTTTGAATGTTTATACCAGAATGATGCCTGAGGGTTTAGGTATCATCTTGGTATCATTCTTTTCAGCCAGCGGCCGGCTTTCATGTAAAAGCAATCCTAGTGGCTAATTAGCCTCTGGACTGCTTTTACAAGCAGTGGGAGGGAATGTCCCCCCCCGGATATAAAAAGCGCCATTGGGAAATTGGGAAAGCATTTTATCACACCGATGTTGGTGTGGTCAGATGCTTTGAGGGCAGAGGAAAGATCTAGGGTCCAATAGACCCCAGTTTTTTCAAAAAAGAGTACCTGTCATTACCTATTGCTATCATAGGGGATATTTACATTCCCTGAGATAACAATAAAAGTGATAAAAATAAATAAATATGGAAGCAACAGTTTAAAAATAAAATAAAAAAGCAAAATTAATAATAAAAAAAAAAAAAAAAAAAAAAGCACCCCTGTCCTGCCCTGCTCTTGCCCAATGGCGAACGCAAGCGTCGGTCTGGCGTCATATGTAAACAGCAATTGCACCATGCATGTGAGGTATCACCGCGAAGGTCAGATCGAGGGCAGTAATTTTAGCAGTAGACCTCCTCTGTAAATCTAACGGGGTAACCTGTAAATGCTTTTAAAGGCTTTTAAAAATGTATGTAGTTTGTCTCCAATGCGCGTTTGTGCAAAATTTTAAAGCATGTCGTGTTTGGTATCTATGTACTCGGCCTAAGATCATCTTTTTTATTTCATCAAACATTTGGGCAATATAGTGTGTTTTAGTGCATTAAAATTAAAAAAAGTGTATTTTTTCCCCAAAAAATGTGTTTGAAAAATCGCTGCGATTTAGACACCCCAAGCTATTTGCTGAGAGGTATTGTGAGTATTTTGCAGATCTCGCTTTTTGTCACAGTTTTGAAAATTGAAAAAAAAAAGAAAAAAAAAAAAATGTTCTTTCTTCATTTTCAAAAACAAATGAGAGCTGTCAAATACTCACCATGCCTCTCAGCAAACAGCTTGGGGTGTCTACTTTCCAAAATGGGGTCATTTGGGGGGGTTTTGTGCTATTTTGGCATTTTATGGGCTTCAAAACTGTGATAGGTAGTGAGGAGTGAAATCAAAAATTTGCGCCCTTAGAAATCCTGGAGGCGGTGCTTGGTTTCCGGGGTCCCGTACGTGGCTAGGCTCCTAAAAAGTCCCACACATGTGGTATCCCCGTACTCAGGAGAAGCAGCAGAATGTATTTTGGGGTGCAATTCCACATATAACCATGGCATGTGTGAGCAATATATCATTTAGTGACAACTTTTTGTAATTTTTTTTTTTTTTGTCATTATTCAATCACTTGGGACAAAAAAAAAAATATTCAATGGGCTCAACAGGCCTCTCAGCAATTTCCTTGGGGTGTCTACTTTCTAAAATGGGGTCATTTGGGGGGGTTTTGTGCTATTTTGGCATTTTATGGCCTTCAAAACTGTGATAGGTAGTGAGGAGTGAAATCAAAAATTTGCGCCCTTAGAAATCCTGAAGGCGGTGCTTGGTTTCCGGGGTCCCGTACGTGGCTAGGCTCCTAAAAAGTCCCACACATGTGGTATCCCCGTACTCAGGAGAAGCAGCAGAATGTATTTTGGGGTGCAATTCCACATATAACCATGGCATGTGTGAGCAATATATCATTTAGTGACAACTTTTTGTAATTTTTTTTTATTTTTATTTTTTGTCATTATTCAATCACTTGGGACAAAAAAAAAAAATATTCAATGGGCTCAACATGCCTCTCAGCAATTTCCTTGGGGTGTCTACTTTCTAAAATGGGGTCATTTGGGGGGGTTTTGTACTGCCCTGTCATTTTAGCACCTCAAGAAATGAGATAGGCAGTCATAAATTAAAAGCTGTGTAAATTCCAGAAAATGTACCCTAGTTTGTAAACGCTATAACTTTTGCGCAAACCGATAAATATACGCTTATTGACATTTTTTTTACTAAAGACATGTGGCTGAATACATTTTGGCCTAAATGTATGACTAAAATTGAGTTTATTCGATTTTTCTTATAACAAAAAGTAGAAAATATCATTTTTTTTCAAAATTTTCGGTCTTTTTCCGTTTATATCGCAAAAAATAAAAATCGCAGAGGCAATCAAATACCATTAAAAGAAAGCTCTATTTGTGGGAAGAAAAGGACGCAAATTTCGTTTGGGTACAACATTGCATGTCCGCACAATTTACAGTTAAAGCAGCGCAGTGCAAAATTCTGAATTCACCTCTGGTCCTCTAGCTACCAAATGGTCCGGGGCTTAAGTGGTTAAAACATCTTCTACTCTTTGCACTGCGTTGTTCCAAAAAAAAAAGGATGCTTTGACTGCACCAATCAAATATTGATTATTTTCCATTTGATAGATTTTGGAGGATTACATTTTTTTGTTTTTTGGAAGACCCAGCTACAGTCCCTGTCCTCCAAATCCCCTACTCAGCAGGCTTATTACTAAAATAAATGAGCTCTTTAAATGAGTACGCACTTCCAGTATTTATCTTATTTTTATGTTTTATCTCTGCTTTTCAATATTTGAACATGGTAATTTTGTAATAATCAATACACTTTTCTAATACGACCCTACGGCGACCTTTTACCCTTCGACTCCCTAAGGAAGCTAAAGAGTTGTGATTACATGGCAACATGATTTCACGACACCTCAGAGGTATTCTGGGTTTTGGCTCTGAAGCCTATTATAGTTTAACATCAAACGAGTACAAGCAAACCTTGCTATGGGCAAGAACAGGGAGATAAGTCCCTCGTATGAAACATTCAGGCGGATAAACAAAAGAGAACTTAAAGTTCTGGAATTCTTCAATAACAAGGAATTGATGTATGGGGCGATCCACAGAACTGTGGGGAGTCTTACATTATTCATGTGTTTGTGAGTAACTTTATTCACACGCTCTTTGCCTAACAGCAGCACTAGAAGTAATGACTTCTCATAAGAAATGGAGGTGTTCCATTTGCCTGAAGCTTGTGCCTACACGGGTCATGTGTCAAAGCATACTCTTGCAATCTAACATCCAAGGTGGTCATAAAAAGGAGTTTTCAACCAGCTAAGCTCGGAACAGAAGAACCATGGAAAAAAACTGGCATATTTCTTGCTTAGAATACAAAATAATTTGCAGATAAAAGACAACTCTAGACACACGCGCATTTCAAATTGTAGAAGCACATATATTGCATTGTAAGACATCAGTATTTAAAGGCGCAGACTGCTGTCCAACCCAATTCTGTTGGCTATATGGGGTGCTCAATATGCAAAACCTTGCTTGCAGCTACTGTGCCACAACTCAGCCATCTCTCACAATGTGCAACCTTCAGCTAAACCTGATTCTGGAGCTGAAAGTGCATAATGAGCACAGTGAGTTTGAGGACACCTCAGAAACGAAGGAAGGTTTTTTATTTTTTTCCAATAATTCAAAAACAATAAAAAAATGCTGGTGAGCCACGTTTTTGAGCGTTTCTCAACGTTTATCAGTAGGGATGAGCTTTATGTTCGAGTCTAACATGAGTTTGACTCGAACATTGGCTGTTCGCCCGTTCGGCGAACAGCGAACAATTTGAGGTGTTCGCGGCAAATTCGAAAAGCCGCGGAACACCCTTTAAAAGTCTATGGGAGAAATCAAAAGTGTTAATTTTAAAGGTTAATAAGTTATTGTCATAAAACGTGTTTGGGGACCCAGGTCCTGCCCCAGGGGACATGTATCAATGCAAAAAAAAGTTTTAAAAACTGCTTTTTTTTGGGAGCAGTGATTTTAATAATGCTTAAAGTGAAACAATAACCGTGAAATATTCCTTTAAATTTCGTACCTGGGGGGTGTCTAAAGTATGCATGTAAAGTAGCGCATGTTTCCCGTGTTTACAACTGTCTCTGCAAAAAGTGTAATTTCTGAAGGAAAAAAGTCATTTAAAACTACTCTGGCCATTCATGAATTGTCGGTCCCGGCAATACGTGAACGGTGTTCCATATGTTGACAACAGTGGGTCATGCTTGTGCAAATCTTGTAGTCTCCATTGGAGGTCTACGTGATAGGATGACAATGTAAGGACACAACTGGAACACAGGGACAGAGCGTTGTCACCTTATTAAAGGAAGTCCCTGAACAAGGACAATAAAAAAAAAAGATTTTCTCTAAATACATCTATTGTCACAGATCAGCTGCGGAGCTGATCTGTGTCTTACCTTTACTGCTGTAGGTCGGCTGGCACCTGTTGTTCCACAAGCTTGTGTTCAGCTCTGGCTGCACTTAGCAGCTATGGGTGTCGCCGGCTTCACCTGTTGCTTAATAAATACTTCCTTCCTGCTAGTTCCTGTCCAGCCCCCCATGTGCCTCCTATTTAAATTCCACTCAGACCAGTTGAGCAACACTTGTTTCTTAGCACCCTTCCTGTTCCTGCTTACCTGACTTCTCGTGAACTGATCTCTTGTGTCTTGAATCGGCTAGTTCTCCTGATTACGTTGTCTGCTGCCCGCCCCGACCTTGGCTCGCTATCCGGCTCTCCTTTTGCTTTATCCATCCATCCATCCGTGTCTGACTGTGTTTTCTGGTACTCTCCTCGCGAGCAGGGTGAACCTGGGGGTCGTGACCTGGGGTCAGCACGCAGCTAAGCCCAAACCCTCGTGAAGGGGTCCCTGGCAGAATACCGGCTGGCCCTTAGATTCCACGCCCTGGGGGATCCCGTGTCACCTGCTCGCCTGTGGGCTCACATCAGTACCATTGTGACAGTATGCTCAAGCCATGAGCTCCTCAGAGAGTCGGCCACTGTCTCAGGACCAAATGCAACATCTAGTTCAGAGACTTAACTCCCAGCAAGCAAATCAAGAGCAAACAATGCTGTTTCTACAGGATCTTGCCACCCGCCTGGATCGCCTGCAACTAGCTGCAACTTCAGTTCCTTCGGCTCCTGCTTCTGCCTCATCTGCTCCCGTGTTACCTGCCTCACCTGGCAATCCCTGCTTGCATCTGCCACCACCACCTCGTTTTTCTGGCGACCCTAAGGCTTGTCGTGGCTTCATTAATCAGTGTTCCATCCACTTTGAACTTTCTAGCCACCATTTTCCCACTGATCGCACCAAAGTCGCATATATCATCTCTCCTTTCTGGTGATGCCCTAGCTTGGGCCTCCCCACTTTGGGAACAACACGATTCTATCACCTCCGAACTTCAGGCCTTTTTGGATGCTTTCCGGAAAACGTTTGATGAGCCCGGCAGAGTGTCTTCTGCTGCTGGGGCCCGTCTTCGTCAGCAAGGAATGACAGTCGGTCAATACGCAGTTCAATTCCGTACGCTGGCCGCTGAACTCAAATGGAATAATGAGGCTCTTACCGCTACCTTCTGGCAAGGCCTATCTGAGCCTGTAAGGGATGAACTCGCTGGACGCACCATTCCTACCACATTGGATGATTTAATCGCATTAAGCATTCAAATAGACATTCGTTTCCAGGAGTGGGCCCTGGAGAGATCCAGATCCAGTCATCCCCCTGCTGGCCGTCCAGCACAGGCACTCCAAAACCTTGTGGAACCCTCTCCGTCTTCAACCTTTCAAACGTTGGAAGAACCTATGTTTCAGAGGATCGTGCCCGACGCATGGGTTTGGGCTTGTGCCTTTATTGTGGCAATAAAGGACATCTTTTGAACTCCTGTCCAGTTCATCCAGGAAACTCCAGGGTCTAGGTCACTTGGAGAGAGGTGATCTAGACCGATCCTTTAACCACTTGACCACTGGGCACTTAAACCCCCTTAATAACCAGACCAATTTTCAGCTTTCGGTGCTCTCACATTTTGAATGACAATTACTCAGTCATACAAAACTGTACCCATATGAATTTTTTGTCCTTTTTTTCACACAAATAGAGCTTTCTTTTGGTGGTATTTAATCACTGTTTGGTTTTTTATTTTTTGCGCTATAAGAGAAAAAAGACTGAAAATTTTGTAAAAAAATGATTTTTTTTTCGTTTCTGTTATAAAATTTTGCAAATTACTATTTTTTCTTCATAAATTTTGGCCAAAATTTATACTGCTACATATCTTTGGTAAAAATAAGTACAAATTGGTGTATATTATTTGGTCTTTGTGAAAGTTATAGAGTCCACAAGCTATGGTGCCAATATCTGAAAATTGATCACACCTGAAGTACTGACGGCCTATCTCAATTCTTGAGACCCTAGCATGCCAGAAAAGTACAAATACCCCCCAAATGACCCCTTTTTGGAAAGAAGACATTCCAAGGTATTCAGAAACAGGCATTGTGAGTTTTTTGAAGTTGTCATTTTTTCCCACAATTCTTTGCAAAAATCAAGATTTTTTTTTTCTCTTTTTTTTTCCACAAAATTGTCATATTAGCAGGTTATTTCTCACACACAGCATATGCATTCCACAAATTACACCCCAAAACACATTCTGCTATTACTCCCGAGTATGGCGATACCACATGTGTGAGACTTTTACACAGCGTGGCCACATACAGAGGCCCAACATGCAGGGAGCACCTTCAGGCGTTCTGGAGCACCCAGGCCAATTCTGACATTTCTCTCCTACATGTAAAAATCATCATTTGTTTGCTAGAAAGTTACATAGAACCCCAAAACATTATATATGTTTTTTTAGCAAAGACCTTAGAGAATATAATGGTGGTTGTTCCAACTTTTTATCTCACACGATATTTGCGCAGCAATTTTTTTAACGCGTTTTTTACGGAAAAAAAATGTTTTGTGCTTTAAAAAAAAAAAAACAGTAAAGTTAGCCCAATGTTTTTGCATAATGTGAAAGATGAAATTACGCCGAGTAAATAGATACCTAACATGTCACCCTTAAAAATTGCACACACTCGTGGAATGGCGCCAAACTTCGCTACTTAAAAAATCCCCATAGGCGACGCTTTAAATATTTTTACTGGTTACATGTTTTGAGTTACAGAGGAGGTCTAGGGCCAAAATGATTGCTCTCGCTCTAACGTTCGCAGAGATACCTCACATGTGTGGTTTGAAAACCGTTTTCATATGTGGGCGGGACTTACATATGCGTTCGCTTCTGTATGCGAGCTCACGGGGACAGGGGCTCTTTAAAAAAAAAAAAAAAAATTTATTGTTCATTTTACTTTATTTATTTTAGTTTGACATGTTTTTCCGCCCCAAACATTTTTTGATCACTTTTATACCTATTACAAGGAACGTAAACATCCCTTGTAATAGGAATATGGCATGACAGGTCCTCTTTACAGTGAGATATTGGGGGGGGGGGGTTGTCAATAAGACCCCACATCTCACCTCTAGGCTGGGAAGCCTGAAAAAAAAACAACTATCCTGGCTTTGATCGTAGCGGTGAGTCGGTAGAAGCACCGGAGGGCGGCGGGGGGGGGGGAACATCCCCTCTCGCCTCCCGTAAGAATGATCGAGCGGCGGAACAGCCGCTATGATTGTTCTTATGGTGTAGGGAATCGCCGGCTGAAAAAGCTAATATCTGAATGCCTGTAGCTGCTCCCATCATTCAGATATCCCCGCACAAAGTCAAGGACGTCATATGACGGCCGGAGTATTGCCGGGCATTGCGGAGTATTGCCGGGCATTGCGGAGTATTGCCGGGCATTGGGGAGTATTGCGGAGTATTGCAGGGCATTGCGGAGTATTGCGGACTATGGCAGGGTATTGCGGAGTATGGCAGGGTATTGCACGGGGTATTGCAGAGTATTGTGCAGGGTATTGCAGAGTATTGTGCAGGGTATTGCAGAGTATTGTGCAGGGTATTGCAGAGTATTGTGGAGGGTATTGCAGAGTATTGTGCAGGGTATTGCAGAGTATTGTGCAGGGTATTGCAGAGTATTTTGCAGAGTATTGCGCAGGGTATTGCAGAGTATTGCGCAGGGTATTGCAGAGTATTGCGCAGGGTATTGCAGAGTATTGCGCAGGGTATTGCAGAGTATTGCGCAGGGTATTGCGCAGGGTATTGCAGAGTATTGCGCAGGGTATTGCAGAGTATTTTGCAGGGTATTTTGCAGAGTATTGGCAGGGTATAGCACAGGGATGGCTGAGCAGGGATGGATGGATGGCTGGATCTGTGACTGCAATTGTCACAGATCCAGCCCACAGCGCTGCTGCCTTGATCTGCTCCCTCCCCCTCTCCTCTCACACTGTACCGATTGGTACAGAGAGGGGAGAGAGGAACCGGCGTCATCACATGACGCCGGTCTGTTTACAAGTGATCGCTCCGTCATTTGACGGAGCGATCACGTGGTAAACGGCCGCTATCAGCGGCGATTTACCGCGATTTGTGATCACGGAGTGGTCACGGAGTTTCCCGTGTGCGCGCCCCAGGGGGCGCGCGGGAGCGCGATTCTGGGAGGACGTTATATAACGTCCTCCCAGAGTTAAGCAACCACCTTGTCGACGTTACTTGTCGGCAGGTGGTTGCTAAGTGGTTAATTCTGTCAGCTCCTCTCCTTTCACCCTACCCGTGTCTATCCACTGGGCTCAAAATGCAACTCTCTGCATACGTGGACTCTGGAGCAGCCGGGAATTTCATTGAACAATCTTTGGCTTCCGAGTTGGGCATTTCCTTTGTTGCCTTGGCTATACCCCTCTCCGTGATTGCAGTAGATGGCTCCTTCTTGCCAATGAGCCCCATACGGTTTAAAACCTTTCCTATGGCGTTACGCATTGGGGTTTTGCATGGTGAGGAAATCTCTTTCCTAATTCTGCCTAAATCCTCCAGTCCCATCATTCTGGGTCTTCAATGGTTGCAGAAACACTCCCCGCATCTTCATTGGAACTCTGGACAAGTATTGGCTTGGGGTCCTCAGTGTCAGCAACAATGTGTTTCCAAGGTACTACCATCTCCTTCCATTTCTTTGGCTGAAACCTCCACAACTCCCATGTTACCTTCCCAATATCAGTCCTTCGAGATGTTTTCTGCAAAAAGTCAGCTGATCACCTTCCTCCTCACATAGACTATGACTGCTCCATTGATCTGTTACCAGGGACCTCTCCTCCCTGAGGCCGAGTCTACCCTCTATCTATCCCAGAGACACAAGCCATGTCTGAATACATTCAGGAATACCTGCAAAAGGGTTTCATCAGGAAATCCAACTCACCTGCCGGAGCCGGGTTTTTCTTTGTAGGGAAAAAAGATGGTTCACTCCGTCCATGCATCGACTACAGGGGCCTTAACGCCACCACCGCGAATAACTGATACCCTCTTCCTTTAATTTCAGAACTCTTTGACAGACTGCGAGGTTCTCATGTTTTTACCAAATTGGATCCTAGAGGAGCCTACAATTTAATAAGAATCTGGGAAGGAGACGAGTGGAAGACCGCCTTTAACACCAGGGACGGACATTATGAATATCTTGTGATGCTCTTTGGCTTATGCAATGCCCCAGCTGTCTTCCAAAATCTGGTCAATGAGATCTTCCGCGACCTTCTGTATGTCTGTGTTATTGTATATCTGGATGATATTCTTATTTTCTCACCAGACTTACTGACCCATCGTCTCCATGTGAAAGCTGTACTACAGCGTCTACAGGACAATTGTCTATATGCTAAATTGGAGAAGTGCCTATTTGAACAAACACAAGTTCCATTTCTGGGCTACATAATCTCATCACAGGGCCTCCTCATGGACCCATCCAAACTTCGGGCCATCTCTGAGTGGCCCCAGCCCTCTGGTCTTAAAGCCACCCAACGCTTTTTGGGCTTCACCAATTACTATCGCCAATTCATTCATAACTACTCCAACTTGGTGGCCCCTATTACATCTCTCACCCGCAAGGGTGTCAATGCCAGGCTCTGGTCCCCTAAAGCCATTGATGCTTTCCACAAACTCAAGGCAGCCTTCCTCTCCGCCCCAATTCTCCTACGTCCGGACATTACGAAACCCTTTTCTATGGAAGTTGATGCCTCCTCAGTAGGAGTCGGTGCCGTCCTACTCCAAGCTCAGAAGGGCAAGTCTCAGCCTTGCGGATTCCGTTGGGGACCGTGAGCTACTGGCTATTAAACTAGCTCTTCAAGAATGGCGACATCTACTAGAGGGTTCTCCCCATTGCATTACCATCTATACTGATCATAAAAACTTGCAGTATTTACAATCCGCAAAACGCTTGAACCCATGCCATACTCGCTGGGCCTTCTTTTTCACCCGCTTCAACTTCAACATTACCTTTCGTCCTGGTGCCAAAAACTTTTGTGCCGATGCCTTGTCCAGGTCATTCAATGTCATCGATTCTGAGAATCACCTAGATCCTGGTCCCATCATCCCTCTGCATCAAATTCTAGCCACTACTTAGCTCCGGTCTACGCAGCCTCCCCCAGGTAAAACTTTTGTAGTTACCGCACTTCGTCCCAAACTCCTTGCGTGGGCCCATGTCTCCAAGTTCTCTGGACATCCTGGCATACCTCGTACTTGTGACCTTCTTCAGCATCATTACTGATGGCACTCTCTTCGTAAGGAGTACGTTCAAGCTTGTACGGTTTGTGTACTATCCAAGTCTTCCACGTCCGCCCCAGCTGGGTTGTTTCTGCCCTTACCAGTTCCCGATATACCTTGGCGCTGTATTTCCATGGATTTTATCTCGGATCTGCCCCCCTCAACAGGTTCTACAGTCACCTGGGTAGTGGTGGATTGGTTCTCCAAAATGTGTCACTTGATCCCTCTCCCAGGCCTACCTTCTGCTCCCAGTCTTATCACAACTTTCATTAAGGAGATCTTTCATCTTCATGGGATTCCTTCACATATCGTCTCTGACAGAGGAGTTCAATTTACTGCTCGGTTTTGGAGAGCCTTGGCCAAATCCTTTGGGATTAAATTGAATTTTTCTTCTGCCTTTCATCCCCAGTTCAATGGGCAAACAGAACGTGACAATCAAAATGTAGAACGTTTTCTCTGTGCCTTCATCTCAGCCCACCAAGATAACTGGGTGGACCTTTTGCCCTGGGCAGAGTTTGCCTTAAACCAACACTCCAATGCCAGTTCTGGAAAATCTCCCTTCTTCACTGTTTACGGGCAGCATCCATCTGTTCCCTTCCCTGTTCCCATTTCTCCCCTTGTACCAGCAGCAGCTGAAACTCAAATGACCTTCAACTCAATCTGGGCAGACGTCTCTAAGAATCTTCATCTGGCTGCTTCCAGGCGTAAAACGGCAGCAGATCGTCATCGCCGTCCGGCTACTAAGTTCTTACCTAGCGATGGAGTCTGGCTCTCTACCAAGCACACCCCACTCCGGGTGCCCTCAATGAAATTTGCCCCTCGCTTCATTGGTCCCTTTCCCATTCTCCGTCAGATCAATCCAGTTGCTTTCAAGCTCCGTCTGGCCTCATCTCAGGTTCCTCAATGCCTTCCATGTCTCCCTGCTCAGGCCACTGGTCCTTAATCGCTTCTTTTGCCCTTCTTCTCACCCCGCTTCTGTGGCTGATACCATGGATCAGTATGAGATTAAGAAATATTGGACTCCAAATACTCCCGAGGGAAGCTACTCTATCTGATTGATTGGAAGGGCTACGGCCCGAAGGAGAGGTCTTGGGTTCCTGCTGCAGATGTCTCAGCCCCACGCTTGGTGACCAGATTTCATCGGAAATTTCCTTCCAAGCCAGCCCCCAGACGTGTAGGGGGACCTTGTAAGCGGGGGGGGGGGGAGTACTGTCACAGATCAGCTGCGGAGCTGATCTGTTTCTTACCTTTACTGCTGTAGGTCGGCTGGCACCTGTTGTTCCACAAGCTTGTGTTCAGCTCTGGCTGCACTCAGCAGCTATGGGTGTCGCCGGCTTCACCTGTTGCTTAATATATCCTTACTTCCTGTCCAGCCCCCCATGTGCTTCGCTAGTTAAATTCCACTCAGACCAGTTTCTGGTTGCTTGAGCAACACTTGTTTCTGAGCACCCTTCCTGTACCTGCTTACCTGACTTCTCGTGAACTGACCTCTTGTGTACCAAATCGGCTAGTTCTCCTGATTACGTTGTCTGCTGCCCACCCCGACCTTAGCTCGCTATCCGGCTCTCCTTTTGCTTCATCCATCCATTCGTGTCTGACTGTCTTCTGGTACTCTCCTCGCGAGCAGGGTGAACCTGGGGGTCGTGACCTGGGGTCAGCACGCAGCTAAGTCCAAACCCTCGTGAGGGGTCCCTGGCAGAATACCGGCTGGCCCTTAGATTCCACACCCTGGGGGATCCCATGTCACCTGCTCGCCTGTGGGCTCACATCAGTACCATTGTGACATCTTTATAGCTTGTAGTTATACTACATGGACATGGGAACAGCCATGTTTGCCTATTACAGATACTGTACATGCTGAATTTTCTGCTTGGTGGGACTGCAAAGTGAATGTAACTATATTGCTTTTTGCCATTTCAAGAATGGCAGCCTATAGTCGAAGATGACCAAATCAATTTAAATACCTGCACATTTTCCTTTTGGAGTGTATTTTCAACTGGGGAAAAAAATGATATATACAGTATATATATATATATATATATATATATATAATTTTTTTTTTCCTGGTGGTACAAAAGAAGCAGCGCCTTTATCTGCCTCGTTACCAGATGGACATTCAAGTCGAATAAAGGCGTCTCGGCAGGATCTGGAGATCACATGAGGAAACTACTGACTAACACCATGGTGTGGGTGTCAGCAAAAGTGTTGCTCTCTGCATCCGAAGATGAAAAAGATTTCAAAGGGAAACCTTTTTTTTCCCTCCGACTGGCGGCTTTGAATTGGACTGTAAGAAAAAAAAAAAAAAAGGGTGAACTGTGAATTGAGCCGGCTCTGGAAGAGAACAAATTAATGAGCGCAGCCAGTTCTTACTCGGAGACATGGGTCTGAACTGTGCTTCTGTGACAGAATGTTTTTGCTTGACTGTCAGCCATTAAGCTGGTCCTGTTTAAAGTCCAGGTCTCAGAGAAAGTCACAAAATGCGGACAAGCCAAGAATGAAGGAGACAGGGCACAGAAAAAAAAATAACCCAGAGCTGGCCTCTATCCTCTACGTTGCCATATTGTAGCATTCAACCAGTCATGTAAAAAGGTTGTAGGGAAGAATAATAAAAGATGCTTACAGGAAATCTTACAAGGTTAATGTTATTGTCAGGGATGCATGTTTCACTTATTAGGTATCCAAATGTGCTAATCACTTATCTCACCATCTTACTGTTTGCACTAATAAGGTCGGAATGCATAATAAGGATTTTTCAAGCAATGGGAAAATATCTACCTAATAGAGCTTATCTTATATTTCTGTGAAGAATACATTTACAAATCTAAAACCTTTTTTTTTTTTACTTTGGGTAGAGTAGCAAAATGGTTAAAATTCCTGTCAGGCCTTTTTTGAATGCCTTCAGCCTTCCATTGGAGAGATTTCCCTTTGCTTCCTTTACTGTAGATACAATAGAAAGTAAGAGAAAACATTTCCAAAGTGAGGAAAATTCCATCTTAGACACTTGCCACTGGGACAAGTGCCCCCATTTAATTTTCCTTCACTTTCAGCCTCTGCAAAAATGGCCACCAGAACCAACAGAGGGTAAATCTTCTTAACGGTGACATGAAATAATAAAAAAAAAAAAAAACAATTTTCAGCTTTATACTGTATATTTACCTGTACCTAAGTCACTTTTTTTGGCCCAAGTCACTTTTTTTGATAGGTTATAAGTGGCAGAGAAATGCATAAGAAGCCGTAGAGAGAAGTACCCTAAGCCAAAGGACACCCAGTAATGAGCAGGTCTAGGATGAGATTTCATATGACCTGTTCAGTTGGAGTGTGTCTTTCTTTAGGGCCTTTCATGAATTATCGGTGTAAATATGTCTAAAAAAATATATTTTTTGTTTTGAGTTCTCAAATACCCATATTCACTTCTGTTATTATACTGACATCGAAGGTTAAGCTAAGCTGCATCATCTTCCATCCCCTGTCTGATGAGAGTGCATCATTGGACAATACATGCACACTCATTCTTTGTTTTGTGAGAGTTTCTTGGAGTCCAACAATGGTCTTTTTATTGTACTGAAGTATTGTAGTTGGCAAAACATTGTCCTGTAGTCAGCAAAATCAGACCCCCGGCAGCAAGATGAAAATGGTTTATATGGAGTGTGCAAAAAAGAGTTTTAACACTGCCCTGTTGCCTACTGCGCATGCGCGAGTAGCGCGGCGCGCCGTCACAGTGTGTTTCCCAGGAGACAGCGGGGGGAGGGGGGAGTGGCGTACACTCCCACGGGAGTTTATGCCCGGAAGTGGGTGCAAATACCTGTCTTAGACAGGTATCTGCACCCCCCTCCACCCTGAAAGGTGTCAAATGTGTCACCGGAGGGGGGGAGGGTTCCGAAAAGCGGAAGTTCCATTTTTGGGTGGAACTCCGCTTTAAGTGCTCACTCCTGTGTGTAGTCCTCTTCAGCATTCCATAGCTAAGCAAGTGTAAAGTGTGAATAACAGTTCAACTTGTAACATGCAGTGTAAGTGTAGCGCACCCACCCCAGCCTTTACCTGCTTTTCTTCTATTTGGCTCCTTCGCAGGAAAAGACTGAGGCACACCGCACCACAAGCCCGTACCCTCCTGGATGGGGAGGTTGAGCGGTGTTAGTTTTCTCGGGCCTGCCTGCAGCCAGTGTTTAAAAACCTCCAGAGCTGACCTCGTTTCTGGGGTAACCAGAAACAAGTCCTTAGTTCTCCCCAGTAAGCAACTGTCCACACCAACTGAAAAGTCCAACGTCTTATTTATTCTTAAGGGCAATAAATAGTCTCTTTGAGAGCAGACAGGTTGAGACAAACACGGGTCAGATAAGGTGGGTGGAGGTCCAGGCACAAACTTAATTTAGGGTTTCTCCTGTTCTGGTTTGCACGAACAGGCTTGGCGCATGGTCCCTGCCACGGACCATGAGGTTGGTCACTGCCACTGACCTGGTGAATAGTTGCAAGTCACTGCCACTGACCTGGTGTGCGTAGAGTCACTGCCACTGTGACAGAAAGAACCCGCACTTCCTTCTTTGAGTAACTTGGCCCCTTTTTAGGATAAGAACATCCCTCCGGAGAGTTACCAGAGGCCCCCTCTGTCACCACGACTCTGCGCTGGGTCTTCAGAAAGTGTCACCTCCCTGGCCTGCTCGATCCTGGATACGGGTCCCCTCGCAAGGCAGATCCCTGGGAGCCTCGATCCTTAGCAGACCCCAGCCGAAGGTTGCTAGGTTCCAGGCCCTCGCCAAAGTACCTCACCCCAGACTGAAAGTGTCTGGGATGGAAACAGCAGCTCAGTCTACGGGCCTAGGGCACCCGGAGACAACACACTCGCCCAGGCCTCCGGGCCTAGGGCACCCGGAGGCGACACACACACACACACAGGCCTAAGGTGCCTGGGCGCGGAATCGACCCCTCTGGAAGATGGCCGCCCCCTTTTATATCCTCTCCCGACAGGCACAGCAGGTTCCCCGCCCCGCCGCACTGCTACCGAGAGGGGACAAGAAAAGGCACAACCCTGTACCATGGTTCAACCCGGGCCTATGGCAACAGCGCCACCTATAGGCCCCAGGGAACTGCACATCAGTACTGTCTCCCAGGGACAGAAATGGTCGATGAAACCTAACAATTAGTGCATCTGAGCCTAGTTACCACTCAGATGCTCCCCCTAAATATGACACCCCGCTACATTAGCTTTCCCTGTTTTATTCTCTGTAGGTTTCTCTATACCTTGGCATTTTGCAGTGAAGGGTTGTAAAAAGTATAGTATCCAACAAGAGCCAATAAGCTACCATTTTTAATTGTCTTGGTTACTCTAAAAGTCATGTGAATTATAATTGTTTACCTAGTGTTTCTTTCAGTGTTGGCATTTGCAATGCTCTACAGCAGGGCAGGGCCATCTTTAATATTGATTGGACCCTGGGCAAACATTTTCCTGGGCCCCCCCCATCATGCAATTTTGCTCTCCACCTGCCTGCACACCATGGACTGGGGTGGTGAGGGGACCCATCAATAGACAGAAAACTCCTAGGGATCCTATCCTAGAACTCCTGGGATCAGTGGCAGTGCTTTTGGGGTGTGATCTATGGCAATGCTGATTTTTTTTTTACCGACTACCAATATAGAGAGGAGTTTCAATACTGGCCACCAATGTAATAGGGGTTTACATTGACCATTATTGTAATAGAAGCATTCACAGTAACCACTAGGGATGGGCCCGGTGCTCGATTCGAACCCATGTTCGAATCGAGCATCGGGCGTTCGCTCGCTCGTCGAGCCCAGAACTATTTGGGCCGTTCGCATCACATTCGTGTGATGCGAGCGGCCCCGCAATGCATTGCGGCCGGCGCGGCCGGCGCAGTGCATTGCTGGCTGATGATTGGCCAAGCATGCACTGTGACCCCGCATGCTTGGCCAATCACAGCGCCCGAAACTCGGAGAGCAATAATTGGCTACAGGCAGGACGCCTGTAGCCAATTACAGCTCAGGGGCTTTAGTACACGCCCCACCATTTAAAAGGCCGCCACGCCATCGGCCCCGGTCACATGAGTTCCGGCTTTAGGAGAGATTAGTCTGCTGATTCTGTCTTTGCTTGATACTGAAAGATTTGCTCTTCTTTGCTAAACCATTGGCTATTTCTTTGCTAAACCATTGCTACCTAAGTCATTGATCGTTCATTGCTGCTGATTGCACAGTTAGTGTGTTATTAGCTGCTGCTGGGGATTAGTCTGGTGCGTGCTTACTGTTAGTACAGTATTGCAGTAGTACCAACCGCAGTGCTGTTAGCACAGCATTGCACCCCAACAGCACCCATAGGACTTCTAGTGTGTTAGTGGCAGCAAACAGAGCTCCTATATTTTCTTCTCAGCAGCACCCATAGGACTTCTAGTGTGTTAGTGGCAGCAAACAGAGCTCCTATATTTTCTTCTCAGCAGCACCCATAGGACTTCTAGTGTGTTAGTGGCATCACACAGAGCTCCTATATTTTCTTCTCAGCAGCACCCATAGGACTTCTAGTGTGTTAGTGGCAGCAAACAGAGCTCCTATATTTTCTTCTCAGCAGCACCCATAGGACTTCTAGTGTGTTAGTGGCATCACACAGAGCTCCTATATTTTCTTCTCAGCAGCACCCATAGGACTTCTAGTGTGTTAGTGGCATCACACAGAGCTCCTATATTTTCTTCTCAGCAGCACCCATAGGACTTCTAGTGTGTTAGTGGCAGCAAACAGAGCTCCTATATTTTCTTCTCAGCAGCACCCATAGGACTTCTAGTGTGTTAGTGGCAGCAAACAGAGCTCCTATATTTTCTTCTCAGCAGCACCCATAGGACTTCTAGTGTGTTAGTGGCAGCAAACAGAGCTCCTATATTTTCTTCTCAGCAGCACCCATAGGACTTCTAGTGTGTTAGTGGCATCACACAGAGCTCCTATAATTTCTTCTCAGCAGCACCCATAGGACTTCTAGTGTGTTAGTGGCAGCAAACAGAGCTCCTATATTTTCTTCTCAGCAGCACCCATAGGACTTCTAGTGTGTTAGTGGCATCACACAGAGCTCCTATATTTTCTTCTCAGCAGCACCCATAGGACTTCTAGTGTGTTAGTGGCATCACACAGAGCTCCTATATTTTCTTCTCAGCAGCACCCATAGGACTTCTAGTGTGTTAGTGGCAGCAAACAGAGCTCCTATATTTTCTTCTCAGCAGCACCCATAGGACTTCTAATGTGTTAGTGGCATCACACAGAGTTCCTATATTTTCATCTCAGCAGCACCCATAGGACTTCTAGTGTGTTAGTGGCATCACACAGAGCTCCTATATTTTCTTCTCAGCAGCACCCATAGGACTTCTAGTGTGTTAGTGGCAGCAAACAGAGCTCCTATATTTTCTTCTCAGCAGCACCCATAGGACTTCTAGTGTGTTAGTGGCAGCAAACAGAGCTCCTATATTTTCTTCCCAGCAGCACCCATAGGACTTCTAGTGTGTTAGTGGCATCACACAGAGCTCCTATATTTTCTTCTCAGCAGCACCCATAGGACTTCTAGTGTGTTAGTGGCAGCAAACAGAGCTCCTATATTTTCTTCTCAGCAGCACTCATAGGACTTCTAGTGTGTTAGTGGCAGCAAACAGAGCTCCTATATTTTCTTCTCAGCAGCACCCATAGGACTTCTAGTGTGTTAGTGGCATCACACAGAGCTCCTATATTTTCTTCTCAGCAGCACCCATAGGACTTCTAGTGTGTTAGTGGCATCACACAGAGCTCCTATATTTTCTTCTCAGCAGCACCCATAGGACTTCTAGTGTGTTAGTGGCAGCAAACAGAGCTCCTATATTTTCTTCTCAGCAGCACCCATAGGACTTCTAATGTGTTAGTGGCATCACACAGAGTTCCTATATTTTCTTCTCAGCAGCACCCATAGGACTTCTAGTGTGTTAGTGGCAGCAAACAGAGCTCCTATATTTTCTTCTCAGCAGCACCCATAGGACTTCTAGTGTGTTAGTGGCATCACACAGAGTTCCTATATTTTCATCTCAGCAGCACCCATAGGACTTCTAGTGTGTTAGTGGCAGCAAACAGAGCTCCTATATTTTCTTCTCAGCAGCACCCATAGGACTTCTAGTGTGTTAGTGGCATCACACAGAGCTCCTATATTTTCTTCTCAGCAGCACCCATAGGACTTCTAGTGTGTTAGTGGCATCACACAGAGCTCCTATATTTTCTTCTCAGCAGCACCCATAGGACTTCTAGTGTGTTAGTGGCAGCAAACAGAGCTCCTATATTTTCTTCTCAGCAGCACCCATAGGACTTCTAATGTGTTAGTGGCATCACACAGAGTTCCTATATTTTCATCTCAGCAGCACCCATAGGACTTCTAGTGTGTTAGTGGCATCACACAGAGCTCCTATATTTTCTTCTCAGCAGCACCCATAGGACTTCTAGTGTGTTAGTGGCAGCAAACAGAGCTCCTATATTTTCTTCTCAGCAGCACCCATAGGACTTCTAGTGTGTTAGTGGCATCACACAGAGCTCCTATATTTTCTTCTCAGCAGCACCCATAGGACTTCTAGTGTGTTAGTGGCAGCAAACAGAGCTCCTATATTTTCTTCTCAGCAGCACCCATAGGACTTCTAGTGTGTTAGTGCCAGCAAACAGAGCTCCTATATTTTCTTCTCAGCAGCACCCATAGGACTTCTAGTGTGTTAGTGGCAGCAAACAGAGCTCCTATATTTTCTTCTCAGCAGCACCCATAGGACTTCTAATGTGTTAGTGGCATCACACAGAGTTCCTATATTTTCATCTCAGCAGCACCCATAGGACTTCTAGTGTGTTAGTGGCATCACACAGAGCTCCTATATTTTCTTCTCAGCAGCACCCATAGGACTTCTAGTGTGTTAGTGGCAGCAAACAGAGCTCCTATATTTTCTTGTCAGCAGCACACATAGTACCTATAGTGTGTTAGTGTCAGCACCCATAGGACCTACAGTGTGTTGTGAGCACACATAGGAGTTCTATTTTTTATACTATATACACTACCGACTACAATGGCTGGAAGACCGCCAAGGAGAGGCAGAGCGTGCCGAGGCAAGAACACAGGGCAGGCAGGCTCTGTTTCTAGAGACAACAGTGCTGGCCGTGGACGTGGTCGTGCATCGTCATCAGCACGTGGCCATGGGACACGCTTGTCTTTGTTTTCGGCAGCTGGACATGTGGAGCAGCATCATGCCGAAGGCTTGGTAGAATGGATGACCAAGCCCTCCTCATCCTCCTCATCCTCTCTCACCCAGGCTCAGGGTACTGGCAGAGCAGCTGCCAACGCGTACTCAATGGCATCATCAGCCACCCCTTCCCTAGACCCACCATGTCCTCCTGAGGAGTCCCCCGAACTGTTTGAGCACAGTGTTGGGTACATGCTCCAGGAGGATGCCCAACGATTCGAAGGCTCGGATGATGATACCCAGCTTGAGGAAGTCAGTAGTGTGCGCGCAGAGAGAGGGGATGCTGAAGGACAGCAATCTGGCAGTAGTGTTCCACCAGCTGCAGCTTACTGCCAGGTTTGCTCTAGTGGTGAAGAGGGAGGGGATGATGAGGTCACTGACTCCACGTGGGTGCCTGAAGGGAGAGAGGAGGAGGAGGAGGAGGATGCAGCGTCACATGTCCAACGAGGCAGGATGCCCCCTGGAGGCCAGCTAGAGGCCAGCACAGCAACTGTACCACACCGCAGAGCTCCGCCTGTGCAGGGCGCTGCCTCTGCACGTTATCACAAAAGTTCTTTGGTGTGGGCCTTTTTTGAGACGAGTGCATCAGATCGCACCACTGCTATTTGCAATATTTGTCTCAAGCGTATCTCGCGTGGCCAAAACATCAGCCGCTTGGGCACCACAAGCATGAGCAGACATATGTCGACCTGCCATGCAGCTCGTTGGCAAGCACACATAAAAGACCCACACCAAAGAACAAAGCGGACCTCTCCTTGCTCCTCATCAGCTGGGATCTCCATCCCCACTATATCTTCAGTCCTCTCTGAAAGCTGCTCTGAGAGGACTGAAGGTGTAGAATTAGGTGTGTCACAACCAAGTACTTGCAGTACACCGACGTCCGATTGTAGCAGGCAAATTTCCCTGCCCCAGCTGCTAGACCGTCGAAAGAAGTATACTCCCAGCCATCCACATGCCCAGCGGTTGAATGCTAGCTTGGCTAAATTGCTAGCACTTCAACTGCTGCCTTTTCAGTTGATAGACTCGGCCCCCTTCCGTGAGTTTGTTCAATGTGCGGTTCCTCAGTGGCAGGTTCCCAAACGCCACTTTTTCTCACGGAAGGCGATTCCGTCTCTCTACTGGCATGTGGAAGGCAATGTCCATGCCTCGCTGGACAGGGCGGTCAGCGGTAAGGTGCATATTACCGCTGACTCATGGTCCAGCAGGCATGGACAGGGACGTTATCTTTCTTTCACGGCCCATTGGGTCACTCTATTGGTAGCTGGGAGGGATGCAGGACAAGGTGCAGTAGTGTTGGAGGTTGTTCCGCCACCACGCCTCCAAAATGCTACTACTGGTTGTGACACACCTCTCTCCTCCACCCCCTCCTCTTCTTCTTCCTCCATGTCCTCTTCGAGTGCTCTGTCCTCGGAACCAGCGGTGCTCCGTAGGCGTACAAGGGGCTACGCGAGTACGCAGGCAAAAAGATGCCATGCCGTGCTTGCGCTGGTGTGTTTGGGGGACAGGAGCCACACTGGGCCAGAGGTTCTGGCAGCTCTGCAGGGGCAGGCCGAGAGGTGGTTGACGCCACGCCAGCTTAAGCCAGGAATGGTCATTTCTGATAATGGCACCAACCTCCTCTCCGCCCTGCGACAGGGGCAGCTCACCCATGTGCCCTGTATGGCTCACGTCCTCAACCTGGTGGTGCAGCGGTTCTTGGGCAGGTTCCCAGGCTTACAGGATGTCCTGAGGCAGGCCAGGAAAGTCTGTGTGCATTTCTGCCGATCTTATAATGCCAGTGCTCGGCTGACTGAGCTGCAAAAGGAGCTGAACCTGCCCAAGAACCACCTAATATGTGACATGCCCACCAGGTGGAACTCAACGTTGGCCATGCTGCAGCGACTGCACACGCAGCAGAGGGCCATCAATGAGTACCTTTGCGACTACGGCACCAGGACAGGGTCAGGGGAGCTTGGCTTTTTTTCCCCACGCCAGTGGAGCATGATCAGGGATGCATGCACTGTCCTCTCACCATTTGAGGAGGCCACGAGGATGGTGAGCAGTGACAGTGCATGCATCAGTGACACTGTACCTCTTGTCCACCTGTTGGAGCATACGCTGCGTGGGATAATGGACAGGGCACTTGAGGCAGAACAGAGGCAGGAAGAGGAGGACTTCCTTGTCTCTCAAGGCCCCCTTTATCCAGACAATGTTCCTTCTGTCCCACCCATCACACAGGAAGAGGAGGAGGAGGAGGAGGAGGAGGAGGATTGTGTGAGCATGGAGGTGGAGCCTGGCACTCAGCATCAGCAGCAGCAGTCTTTTAGGGATGATGTACAGTCCCAACAAACCAGTGGACTTGTACGTGGCTGGGAGGAGGTGGCTGGCGATCATGTCATCCTCAGTGACCCAGAAGACTCCGGACCGAATGCCTCAGCTAACCTACGCTGCATGGCCTCCCTGATCCTGCAAAGCCTGCGGAAGGATCCTCGTGTTCTTCGGATCAAGGAGAGTGACCATTACTGGCTGGCCACTCTCCTTGATCCACGGTACAAGGGTAAGGTTGCGGACCTTATCTTGCCGTCGCAGAGGGAGCAGAGGATGAGACATCTCAGGGAGGCCTTGCAGAAAGGTCTGTGCAACGCGTTCCCAGAAACTGGGAGGTTACAAACTCCTGGTCCTGGACGACGAGTGGCTGAGGCTTCGGTCAGTAGCAGAAGGAGCGGTGGGGAAGGTGGACGTCTGACCGATGCGTTCAGACAATTTTTTAGTCCGCAGCCCCAAGGTATGATCGGTTCCAGCAACCATCGCCAGCGTCTGATATACATGGTGCAGGAATACCTAGGGGCAAGGTCAGACTTGGACACCTTTCCCACCGAAAATCCTCTGGCTTACTGGGTCCTGAGGATGGATCACTGGCCAGAGCTTGCACAGTATGCAATTGAGCTACTGGCCTGTCCTGCATCCAGCGTTCTTTCCGAACGCACATTCAGTGCTGCTGGAGGATTTATCACCGATCATAGGGTGCGCCTGTCCACCGACTCGGTTGATCGACTGACCTTCATAAAAATGAATCAGTCTTGGATCACCACCAGCTACCAGACACCTGAAGCGGATATAACGGAATAATTTATAATGTCACATCCCTTCAAGACTGCCTATGCTGATGCTGAGTGACTGTCCTGTTATGTTCACTGACTATCCTCTTCCTCCTCCTCAATGATCCATGCCACCACACCAGTGCCTAAGGCACAATTTTTCAGCCCCTGTATAACAGGGGCGTGTAATTACAATTTTTTAAAAAGATGCTTCGCAACAGGTGTGACTGCTGTGCTCAGAGTACAGTATCTGTGAGGGGTTGCAGTGTTGTGGCACCAGCACCAGTGCCTAAGGCACAATTTTTCAGCCCCTGTTGGGGCGTGTAATTAAATTTTTTAGGCAATGCTTTGCAACAGGTCTCATTGCTGTGCTCAGAGTACAGTATCTGTGAGGGGTTGCAGTGTTGTGGCACCAGCACCAGTGCCTAAGGCACAATTTTTCAGCCCCTGTATAACAGGGGCGTGTAATTACAATTTTTTAAAAAGATGCTTCGCAACAGGTGTGACTGCTGTGCTCAGAGTACAGTATCTGTGAGGGGTTGCAGTGTTGTGGCACCAGCACCAGTGCCTAAGGCACAATTTTTCAGCCCCTGTTGGGGCATGTAATTACAATTTTTAGGCAATGCTTTGCAACAGGTCTCATTGCTGTGCTCAGAGTACAGTATCTGTGAGGGGTTGCAGTGTTGTGGCACCAGCACCAGTGCCTAAGGCACAATTTTTCAGCCCCTGTATAACAGGGGCGTGT
Source organism: Rana muscosa (assembly GCA_029206835.1). Taxonomy (NCBI): domain Eukaryota; kingdom Metazoa; phylum Chordata; class Amphibia; order Anura; family Ranidae; genus Rana; species Rana muscosa. The sequence continues at coordinate 289,024,501 of CM055128.1, read as the reverse complement.
AATTACAATTTTTTAAAAAGATGCTTCGCAACAGGTGTGACTGCTGTGCTCAGAGTACAGTATCTGTGAGGGGTTGCAGTGTTGTGGCACCAGCACCAGTGCCTAAGGCACAATTTTTCAGCCCCTGTTGGGGCGTGTAATTACAATTTTTAGGCAATGCTTTGCAACAGGTCTCATTGCTGTGCTCAGAGTACAGTATCTGTGAGGGGTTGCAGTGTTGTGGCACCAGCACCAGTGCCTAAGGCACAATTTTTCAGCCCCTGTATAACAGGGGCGTGTAATTACAATTTTTTAAAAAGATGCTTCGCAACAGGTGTGACTGCTGTGCTCCAAGTACAGTATCTGTGAGGGGTTGCAGTGTTGTGGCACCAGCACCAATGCCTAAGGCACAATTTTTCAGCCCCTGTTTAACAGGGGCGTGTAATTACAAATCTTGATCTAATAGTTCACAGCAGGGCCCATTCCTGCGCCCACCAAGAGTAACTATGAGGGCCTACAGTCTTGTGGCAACACCGTCCACCACCACCACCACCACCAAAGGCCCAATTTCTCTGCCCTGTTCAACAGGTGCATGCAATTACAAATCTTGATCTAATAACTCACAGCAGGGCCCATTCCTGCACCCACCAAGAGTAACTGTGAGGGCTTACAGTCTTGTGGCAACACCGTCCACCACCACCACCACCACCACCAAAGGCCCAATTTTTCTGCCCGGTTCAACAGGTGCATGCAAGTACAAATCTTGATCTATTAACTCACAGCAGGGCCCATTCCTGTGCCCACTAGGGATGAGCTTCGTGTTCGAGTCGAACATACGTTCGACTCGAACATCGGCTGTTCGATCGTTCGACGAAGATCGAACGATTTGGGCCGTTCGCGCCAAATTCGAGTGACGCGAACGGCCCACAATGCACTACGCCATCGCAGTGTCATCCAGGCGCTGTGATTGGCCAAGCATGCACTGTGACCCCGCATGCTTGGCCAATCACAGCGCCGGCAGCGAGGAGAGCAATGATTGGCCACAGGCAGGATGCCTGTGGCCAATTATTGCTGAGGGTGTTTAGTACACGCCCCACACTATAAAAGGCCGCCAGCACGGCGGCCTAGTGTAGTGTGTTCCGGAGCAGGGATAGAGCAGCATAGGCAGGGACAGTGACTGTTATTTCTTTCTTGCTTAACCTGGATTCCTTTAGTTTAGGGAAAGAGAAGGATAGGTAGGGAGAGTGTCAGTGTGTTTTGTGCTTGTGCTATAGTGTGCTTAAAAAAAAACATTTATTCTAGGGACAGAAAACTGTAGGTAGGGACAGTGTCAGTTTCTTTCACTCTGCAAGTCCTTGTTTCCAGGGACCTGGAAGGACAGTGAGTGAATTGTCCTTGTGCTATATTGTGCTTAAAAAAACATTTATTCTAGGGACAGAAAACTGTAGGTAGGGAGAGTGTCAGTTTCTTTCACTCTGCAAGTCCTTGTTTCCAGGGACCTGTAAGGACAGTGAGTGAATTGTCCTTGTGCTATATTGTGATTAAAAAAAACATTTTTTCTAGGGACAGAAAACTGTAGGTAGGGAGAGTGTTTTTTTTCTTTCACTCTGCAAGTCCTTGTTTCCAGGGACCTGGAAGGACAGTGAGTGAATTGTCCTTGTGCTATATTGTGCTTAAAAAAAAACATTTTTTCTAGGGACAGAAAACTGTAGGTAGGGAGAGTGTTTTTTTTTTTTCACTCTGCAAGTCCTTGTTTCCAGGGACCTGTAAGGACAGTGAGTGAATTGTCCTTGTGCTATATTGTGCTTAAAAAAAACATTTATTCTAGGGACAGAAAACTGTAGGTAGGGAGAGTGTCAGTTTATTTCACTCTGCAAGTCCTTGTTTCCAGGGACCTGTAAGGACAGTGAGTGAATTGTCCTTGTGCTATATTGTGATTAAAAAAAACATTTTTTCTAGGGACAGAAAACTGTAGGTAGGGAGAGTGTTTTTTTTCTTTCACTCTGCAAGTCCTTGTTTCCAGGGACCTGGAAGGACAGTGAGTGAATTGTCCTTGTGCTATATTGTGCTTAAAAAAAAACATTTTTTCTAGGGACAGAAAACTGTAGGTAGGGAGAGTGTTTTTTTTTTTTCACTCTGCAAGTCCTTGTTTCCAGGGACCTGTAAGGACAGTGAGTGAATTGTCCTTGTGCTATATTGTGCTTAAAAAAAACATTTATTCTAGGGACAGAAAACTGTAGGTAGGGAGAGTGTCAGTTTATTTCACTCTGCAAGTCCTTGTTTCCAGGGACCTGTAAGGACAGTGAGTGAATTGTCCTTGTGCTATATTGTGATTAAAAAAAACATTTTTTCTAGGGACAGAAAACTGTAGGTAGGGAGAGTGTTTTTTTTCTTTCACTCTGCAAGTCCTTGTTTCCAGGGACCTGTAAGGACAGTGAGTGAATTGTCCTTGTGCTATATTGTGCTTAAAAAAAACATTTATTCTAGGGACAGAAAACTGTAGGTAGGGAGAGTGTCAGTTTATTTCACTCTGCAAGTCCTTGTTTCCAGGGACCTGTAAGGACAGTGAGTGAATTGTCCTTGTGCTATATTGTGATTAAAAAAAACATTTTTTCTAGGGACAGAAAACTGTAGGTAGGGAGAGTGTTTTTTTTCTTTCACTCTGCAAGTCCTTGTTTCCAGGGACCTGTAAGGACAGTGAGTGAATTGTCCTTGTGCTATATTGTGATTAAAAAAAACATTTTTTCTAGGGACAGAAAACTGTAGGTAGGGAGAGTGTTTTTTTTCTTTCACTCTGCAAGTCCTTGTTTCCAGGGACCTGGAAGGACAGTGAGTGAATTGTCCTTGTGCTATATTGTGATTAAAAAAAACATTTATTCTAGGGACAGAAAACTGTAGGTAGGGAGAGTGTCAGTTTATTTCACTCTGCAAGTCCTTGTTTCCAGGGACCTGTAAGGACAGTGAGTGAATTGTCCTTGTGCTATATTGTGATTAAAAAAAACATTTTTTCTAGGGACAGAAAACTGTAGGTAGGGAGAGTGTTTTTTTTCTTTCACTCTGCAAGTCCTTGTTTCCAGGGACCTGGAAGGACAGTGAGTGAATTGTCCTTGTGCTATATTGTGCTTAAAAAAAACATTTATTCTAGGGACAGAAAACTGTAGGTAGGGAGAGTGTCAGTTTATTTCACTCTGCAAGTCCTTGTTTCCAGGGACCTGTAAGGACAGTGAGTGAATTGTCCTTGTGCTATATTGTGATTAAAAAAAACATTTTTTCTAGGGACAGAAAACTGTAGGTAGGGAGAGTGTTTTTTTTCTTTCACTCTGCAAGTCCTTGTTTCCAGGGACCTGGAAGGACAGTGAGTGAATTCTCCTTGTGCTATATTGTGCTTAAAAAAAACATTAATTCTAGGGACAGAAAACTGTAGGTAGGGAGAGTGTCAGTTTATTTCACTCTGCAAGTCCTTGTTTCCAGGGACCTGTAAGGACAGTGAGTGAATTGTCCTTGTGCTATATTGTGCTTAAAAAAAACATTTATTCTAGGGACAGAAAACTGTAGGTAGGGAGAGTGTTTATTTTCTTTCACTCTGCAAGTCCTTGTTTCCAGGGACCTGTAAGGACAGTGAGTGAATTGTCCTTGTGCTATATTGTGATTAAAAAAAACATTTATTCTAGGGACAGAAAACTGTAGGTAGGGAGAGTGTCAGTTTATTTCACTCTGCAAGTCCTTGTTTCCAGGGACCTGTAAGGACAGTGAGTGAATTGTCCTTGTGCTATATTGTGATTAAAAAAAACATTTTTTCTAGGGACAGAAAACTGTAGGTAGGGAGAGTGTTTTTTTTCTTTCACTCTGCAAGTCCTTGTTTCCAGGGACCTGTAAGGACAGTGAGTGAATTGTCCTTGTGCTATATTGTGCTTAAAAAAAACATTTATTCTAGGGACAGAAAACTGTAGGTAGGGAGAGTGTCAGTTTCTTTCACTGTGAAAGTCCTTGTTTCAAGGGACAGAGAAGGACACCTGAAGGTAGCCCTTATTGCTTTTTTCCCATCTCCCTGCAGGCCATCTATTAGAATGTCTGGAAGGCAAACAAGGAGAGGCAGACAGTCAGGAGGCAATAAAAGAGGGCAAGCAGGCTCTGTGTCTGGGGGCAACAGTGCTGGTCGTGGACGCGGTGCATTGTCATCAGCACATGGCCATGGGACACGCTTGTCCTTCTTTTCGGCAGCTGGACATGTTGAGCCACATCATGCCGAAGACTTGGTAGAGTGGATGACCAAGCCCTCCTCCTCCTCCTCATCCTCTCTCACCCAGGCTCAGGGTACTGGAAAAGCAGCTGCCAAAGCGTCGTCTTCCCTGGTATCAATGTCAGACAAATCATCAGTCACTCCTTCCCTAGACCCACCATGTCCTCCTCCTGAGGAGTCCCCCGAACTGTTTCAGCACAGTGTTGGCTACATGCTCCAGGAGGATGCCCAGCGTTTCGAAGGGTCTGATGATGAAACCCAGCTAGAGGAAGGCAGTAGCGTGAGAGCAGACAGAGGGGATGCTCAAGAAGGACACCAATCTGGCAGTCATGTTCCAGCAGCTGCAGCATACTGCCAGATTGGCTCCAGTGATGAGGAGGGAGGGGATGATGAGGTCACTGACTCCACGTGGGTGCCTAATAGGAGAGAGGAGGAGGAGGAGGATGAGGAGGAGGCACATCTCCAACGAGGCAGGATGCCCTTTGGTGGCCAGCGTAAGGGCAGTACACCGACGGAATCACACCGCAGAGCTCCGCCTGTGCAGGGCGCTGCCTCTGCCCGTCATTCAAAAAGTTCTTTGGTGTGGGCCTTTTTTGAGGCTAGTGCATCAGATCGCACAGCTGCTGTTTGCAACATATGTCTCAAGCGTATATCGCGTGGCCAAAACATCAGCCGCTTGGGTACCACATGCCTGACCAGACATATGTTGACCTGCCATGCAGCTCGTTGGCAAGCCTACCTCAAAGACCCACACCAAAGAACAAAGCGGACCTCTCCTTGCACCGCATCAGCTGGGATCTCCAACCCCACTATAACTTCAGTCCTCTCTGAAACATGCACTGAGAGGAATGAAGGTGTAGAATTAGGTGTGTCACAGCCAAGTACTTGCGCCCACTCTGCTAGCAGTACACCGACGTCCGATTCTAGCAGGCAAATTTCCCTGCCCCAGCTGCTGGACCGTCGAAAGAAGTTCACTCCCAGCCATCCACATGCCCAGCGGTTGAATGCTAGCTTGGCTAAATTGCTAGCGCTTCAACTGCTGCCTTTTCAGTTGGTAGACTCGGCCCCCTTCCGTGAGTTTGTGCAATGTGCGGTTCCTCAGTGGCAGGTTCCCAAACGCCACTTTTTCTCACGGAAGGCTATTCCGGCTCTCTACCGGCATGTGGAAGGCAATGTCTTGGCCTCGCTGGACAGGGCGGTCAGTGGTAAGGTGCATATTACCGCTGACTCATGGTCCAGCAGGCATGGACAGGGACGTTACCTTTCTTTCACGGCCCATTGGGTCACTCTTTTGGCAGCTGGGAAGGATTCAGGACAAGGTGCAGTAGTGTTGGAGGTTGTCCCACCGCCACGCCTCCAAAATGCTACTACTGGTTGTGACACACCTCTCTCCTCCACCCCCTCCTCTTCTTCTTCCTCCATGGCCTCTTCCTGTGGTTTGTCCTATGAACCAGCGGTGCTCCGTAGCCGTTCACGGGGCTACGCAAGTACGCAGGCAAAAAGATGCCATGCCGTGCTTGCGCTGGTGTGTTTGGAGGACAGAAGCCACACTGGGGCAGAGGTCCTGTCTGCTCTGCAGGGCCAGGCCGAGAGGTGGTTGACGCCACGCCAGCTTAAGCCAGGAATGGTGGTTTGCGACAATGGCACCAACCTCCTCTCCGCCCTCCGACAGGGACAACTGACCCATGTGCCCTGTGTGGCTCACGTCCTTAACCTGGTGGTGCAGCGCTTCTTGGGCAGGTACCCGGGCTTACAGGATGTCCTGAGGCAGGCCAGGAAAGTCTGTGTGCATTTCCGCAGATCTTATAATGCCAGTGCTCGCCTGGCTGAGCTGCAAAAGGAGTTGAACCTGCCCAAGAACCGCCTTATATGTGACATGCCCACCAGGTGGAACTCAACGTTGGCCATGCTGCAGCGGCTGCACACGCAGCAGAGGGCCATCAATGAGTACCTGTGCGACTACGGCACCAGGACAGGGTCAGGGGAGCTTGGTTTTTTTTCTCCACGCCAGTGGGGCATGATCAGGGATGCATGCACTGTCCTGGCACCATTTGAGGAGGCCACGAGGATGGTGAGCAGTGACAGTGCATGCATCAGTGACACTGTACCTCTTGTCCACCTGTTGGAGCACACGCTGCATGGAATAATGGACAGGGCACTTGAGGCAGAACAGAGGCAGGAAGAGGAGGACTTCCTTGCCTCTCAAGGCCCCCTTTACCCAGACAGTGTTCCTTCTGTCCCACCCATCGCACAGGAAGAGGAGGAGGAGGAGGAGGAGGAGGAGGAGGATTGTGTCAGCATGGAGGTGGAGGCTGGCACTCAGCATCATCAGCAGCAGTCTTTTAGGGATGATTTACAGTCCCAAGAAACCAGTGGACTTGTACGTGGCTGGGAGGAGGTGGCTGCGGATCATGTCGTCCTTAGTGACCCAGAGGACTCCGGAGCGAATGCCTCAGCAAACCTACGCTGCATGGCCTCCCTGATCCTGCAAAGTCTGCGGAAGGATCCTCGTATTCTTCGGATCAAGGAGAGGGACCATTACTGGCTGGCCACTCTCCTTGATCCACGGTACAAGGGTAAGGTTGCGGACCTTATGTTACCGTCGCAGAGGGAGCAGAGGATGAGACAACTCCGGGAGGCCTTGCAGAAAGGTCTGTGCAACGCGTTCCCAGAGACTGGGAGGTTGCAAACTCCTGGTCCTGGACAACGAGTTGCTGAGGCTTCGGCCAGTCAAAGAAGGAGCGGTGGGGAAGGTGGCCGTCTGACCGATGCGTTCAGACAATTCTTTAGTCCGCAGCCCCAAAGTATGATCGGTTCCAGCAACCATCGCCAGCGTCTGATAAACATGGTGCAGGAATATCTAGGGGCAAGGTCAGACTTGGACACCTTCCCCACCGAAAATCCTCTGGCTTACTGGGTCTTGAGGATGGATCACTGGCCAGAGCTTGCACAGTATGCAATTGAGCTACTGGCCTGTCCTGCATCCAGCGTTCTTTCGGAACGCACATTCAGTGCTGCTGGAGGATTTGTCACGGATCACAGGGTGCGCCTGTCCACCGACTCGGTTGATCGACTGACTTTCATCAAGATGAACCAGTCTTGGATCACCACCAGCTACCACACACCTGATGCTGATATAACAGACTAATTGATTTTAACATGTCACATCCCTTCAAGACTGATGCTGATGCTGAGTGCCTGTGCTGTTATGTTGACTGGCTATCCTCCTCCTCCGAGTCCTCAATGATACGATTGATGATGATAGCTTGTAAGATCATTTTTGTTTATGGGTGCCGCCACCAGTGCCTAACGCCCAATTTTTCAGCCCCTGTTTAACAGGGGCGTGTAATTACAATTTTTGAAGCAATACTTTGCAACAGGGCTCATTGCTGTGCTCCAAGTACAGTATCTGTGAGGAGTTGCAGTGTTGTGCCACCAGTGCCTAAGGCCCAATTTTTCAGCCCCTGTTTAACAGGGGCGTGTCATTACAATTTTTGAAGCAATACTTTGCAACAGGGCTCATTGCTGTGCTCCAAGTACAGTATCTGTGAGGGGTTGCAGTGTTGTGCCACCAGTGCCTAAGGCCCAATTTTTCAGCCCCTGTTCAACAGGGGCATGTAATTACAATTCTTGATCTAATAATTCACAGCAGGGCCCATTGCTGCACCCACCAAGAGTAACTGTCAGGGCTTACAGTGTTGTGGCACCAGCACCACCATCAAAGGCCCAATTTTTACTACCACTGTTCAACAATTATATGTAATTAAAATTCCTGATATAATAGTTGACAGCAGGGCGTTCCAGCACCAACCAAGAGTAACTGTGAGTGCTTACAGTGTTGTGCCAACACCAACAACTAAGGGGCCTATTTCTGCAGAGTATATACGGCAGGTCCCTACTTTCAAACATACAACTTACAAACGACTCCTACTTGCAAACGCAAGAAGACAACAGGAAGTGAGAGGAAATCTACCACTAGGAAGGAAAATTCTCTCCTGTAAGAATAAATATGGGAGAAAGGTGTCTCCTCTGTACTGATGCTTTATCAGCAATCCTTGTTTCAAGAAAAACACCACATTTCAAAAACAGTTGTCATTGGGACGGAAAGTGAGGTGAAATGTTCTGAACAGGGGCACAGACAGCAAAACAAATGTTACAGGGGTGATAACCCTTACCTATGTTTTCCAAAAAGTTTAAAAATAGATTTTTGGTCTGGAGCTACACTTCAACAATGTACCTGTTCAAAATTACAAACAGATTCTACATAAGAACAAACCTACAGTCCCTGTCTTGTATGCACCGCCTGTATAGGGCTGTTCAGAGTATATAGGGCCTTTTTTATTTTATGTGCGGGGTTCCCCTTAATATCCATACAAGACCCAAAGGGGCTGGTAATGGGCTGGGGTAGGGGGGGGGTCATGGGGTAGCTATGCCATTTTTCTTAAAGAATTTCATCCATATTACCGGGACCAGACATTACATTAAAGCCGCAAGCAGTTTTAAATGGCTTTTTTTTCCTTTAGAAGTGTCATTTTGTGCAGGGACAGTTATAAACACGGGAAACACGTGGCACTTCACAGGCATACTTTAGACACCCCCCAGGTACGATATTTAAAGGAATATTTGACTTTTTTTTTTTCACTTTATGCATCATTAAAATGACTGCTCCCGAAAAACGACCGTTTTTAAAACTTCTTTTTGCATTGATACATGTCCCCTGGTGCAGAACCCGGGTTCCCAAACCCTTTTTAGGACAATAACATGCATAATAGTTGTTATAATTAGCACTTTAGAATTCGAACGTTCGCATCCATTGTATTTAATAGGGTTCTAATGTTCGTTCGAACTTTCGGTCCGTTCGCGGGTTCTGGTGCGAACCGAACCCGGGGGTGTTCGGCTCATCACTAGTGCCCACCAGTCTTGTGGCTACACCAACATCTAATAGGGCAAATTTCTGCAGAGTATATACGGCAGGCCCCTACTTTCAAACATCCAACTTACAAACGACTCCTACTTGCAAACGGCAAGAGAAAACAGGAAGTGAGAGGAAATCTACCCCTAGGAAGGAAAATTCTATCCTGTTAGATTTAATTTGGGAAAAAGGTATCTCCTCTCTACTGATGCTTTATCACCAATCCTTGTTTCAATTAAAACCCCACTTTTCCAAAAACATTTGTCATTGGGACGGAAAGTGAGGTGACATGTTCTGAACAGATGTGCAAAGACAGCAAATGTTACAGGGGTGATAACCCCTCCCTATGTTCTCCAAAAAGCTTAAAAATTGATTTTTTTGGGATGTAGCTACACTTCATAATGTACCTGTTCAGATTCTACTTAAGAACAAACCTACAGTCCATGTCTTGTTTGCACCACCTATATACTGCTGTTCAGAGTATATAGGGTTGTAGGTATAGGGTTTTATTTTGGGTGCGGGGTCCCCCTTAGTATCCATACAAGACCCAAAGGGGCTGGGGTGGGGGGGGGGGGTGATGGGGTAGCCATGCCATTTTTCTCAAGGATTTTCAGCCATATGGCGGCCAGGACAAGACATGACATTAAAGCCGCAAGTGGTTTTAAATGGCTTCTTTTTTTCCTTTACAAATGTCATTTTGTGCAAGGACAGTTCTAAACACGGGAAACACATGCCACTTCACAGGCATACTTTAGACACCCCCCCCAGGTACCATATTTAAAGGAAAATTTAACTTTTTTTTTTTTCACTTTATGCATCATTAAAATGACTGCTCCCGAAAAAACTTTAGTTTTTAAAATTTCTTTTTGCATTGATATATGTCCCCTGGGGCAGGACCCGGGTCCCCAAACCTGTTTTATAACATTAACATGCATATTGGCCGTTGTAATTAGCAATTTTGATTTCGAACGTTCGCGTCCATTATAACGAATAGGGTTCGAAAATTCGCGCGAACTTTCGGTCCGTTCGAAGGTTCTGGTGCGAACCGAACCCGGGGGTGTTCGGCTCATCCCTAGTAACCACCAAGGTAAGGAGGGATTTACACTGACCACTAATGTAAGGGGGACCTTCACACTGGACACTAGCGTGAATAAAAGGATTCTACACCAAGCCCCAATGTAATGAGAAGATTTACAATGACCACCAATGTAAAGGGGATTTACAATGACCACTAATGTAAGGAGGAATTTACACTGACCACCAATGTAACTGAGACATTTAGCCTGCGTTCACGTTTGTGTGTGTCGGGAACACATTCAAAATTGCTTTCCTGACACCACAGAAATGTGCTGCCCTTTAGCAGATACACATCAGTGCCATTAATTGTTAATGGCACCATCACACATCTGCTGACATGTGCTGTGCAACCGTGTGATTTTGAAAAAACGTTAGGGACTTTCTTCTGCATTTCTAGCGCATAGAGCAGCCCATTAAAAAAATTGGGATGCCCTACATGTGACCTACATCTTTAGCCACCCTGTCAGTACACCTTTGCATCCTAAAACCCCTGCTAACCTCTGCACCTCCCCCATCCTCTCCACGCCAACCCTCCATACCTTTAACGCTACCTGCCTTCTCTTTTCATCTTTGCACCCACCTTCCTTAACTTTATACATCCCCTCCTTGCTCACCTGTGCACCCAAACTGTAATTCCTTCTCTGCCTACCTCTGCACACCCCACACTACCCTCCCACCCCCACTGTCAGTAGAAGAACAGTAGAACATGAGTGCAGAGTTTTTATAGCAAAGATTAAACAAGCTTTGTGTACTAGACTACGGAAAAAAAAATTTAGGTGGCGGTATGTTTAACTAACCCACGCTGCACCACTGTGGCCAATTATCTACCAGCTTAAGATCTATGTAATGGCTTCTCGCATCTGAGCCCAAAGTCATGCTGTGAAATGCAATGTAGCAAATATCAATTAACACCTAATCGATCAGATTTATTTACTAGAGGCACAGAATAAAAGGGAAGGAAGACAAGTCCATCAATCCTGCCGCCGCCGGTGTAGACTGGGAGCAGATATTTTTTTGTGGATACTGTTCTTCAAATGATCACTATATCCAAAATAAAAAAAAACTCACACACATTTATATATATATATATATATATATATATATATATATAAGTTTTAATATCTGTTTACGTTAAAATAACAGTCCAATAAGCAAAATTAAATACTTGGCATCTATCTATTGTATATTAGCTAAATTTTTTAACAACACTGAAGAAATGACACTTTGCTACAATGTAAAGTAGTGAGTGTACAGCTTGTATAACAGTGTAAATTTGCTGTCCCCTCAAAATAACTCAACACACAGCCATTAATGTCTAAACCTCTGGCAACAAAAGTGAGTACACCCCTAAGTGAAAATGCCCAAATTAGGCCCAAAGTGTCAATATTTTGTGTGGCCAACATTATTTTCCAGCACTGCCTTAACCCACTTGGGCATGGAGTTCACCAGAGCTTCACAGGTTAACCCTGGAGTCCTCCTCCACTCCTCCATGACGACATCACGGAGCTGGTGGATGTTACAGACCTTGTGCTCCTCCACTTTCCGTTTGAGGATGTCCCACAGATGCTCAATAGGAATTAGGTCTGGAGACATCACCTTTACTCTCAGCTTCTTTAGCAAGGCAGTTGTCGTCTTGGAGGTGTGTTTGGGGTCGTTATGTTGGAATACTGCCCTGGGGCCCAGTCTCCAAAGGGAGGGGATCATGCTCTGCTTCAGTATGTCACAGTACATTAGAGCTGCACGATTAATCGTTTAAAGATCGCGATCTCGATTCACCCCCCCCCACCCCGCGATCTCCAGGCTGGATGACCGCGATTTTCTTAAATCCCCGCTGGTTCCACGTAACCAGTGTGGAACGCAAATGGCGGATATCGGAACTGACGTCAGCAACCGGAACTGACGTCAGTCATCATAGAGCGTGATGCGCCGCAGTGCCGCTGGATGTGGACAACGGATTTCGGATTGGCACACACGTGATTCGCGGCGTGCCGCGGGATGGCAGAGCGGTAAAATACACATTGAAAAACTGTCTCCGCTCTGCTCGCACACAGCCCTGCCTCTTCCTAACCCCACGCTGTGATAGACAGAATGCGGGTCCAATGCTGGGATGTGTTCTGTCTATCACAGCGCGGGGTTAGGAGTAGGCGGGGCTGTGTGCGAGCAGAGCGGAGACAGTTTCAACATACGGGCGGTGAGTTGCTTTCTAGCAGAAAGTGCGTGCTGCCGTCCGTCCTCCCCTCTCCCCCCCCCCACATACCACACTTGGCTGGCTCTGTCTTCGAGACTCTGTCCCCCCCCACTCCTCCACCCGGCCGCCGAGTCTGTCTCCTTGTCCTTGCCGCCTATGTACACAGTAAGAGGGGAGAGCTGTGCTCTTCACATCTCAGCTGTGACAGGAGTTCTAGCACAGTGCTAATGCTAGAACTCCTGTTTTGGAGGTGACAGGGGCAATAAAGAGAACCTGTCTCCTCCAATTGCTATCACACAGGGAATGGTTTTCTCCTGTGTGATAGCAATAAAGTTTAGTGAAAAAAAATGTGATAAAAAAAAGAAATAATTAAATTAATAAAATAAAAAAGTAATTAAAAAGTAAAGAATAAGAAAAATAATATTAAAAATAAGAAAATTATGCAACAACAAAAAAAAAAGTAAACGACAAGCTACGCCCTGGGAGTGGACTTAAAATACCGGCAACCACTGTCCCTTATAATATATTATGAATATTATCACAGTCAGCTACACCAGACTCTGGGGCCCAGAGTCTGGGGTAGCTGACTGTGGTAATATTCATAATATGGGTAGCTGACAGACTGTGGTAATATTCATAATATATTATAAGGGACAGTGGTTGACGGTATTTTAAGTCCACTCGTCTACAGCTGAATTTTTCTTTTCTTAAATTGACCTTTTTAAAGAATCGTGATCTTTGTTCTAAGCAAAAGAATTGCGATTCTCATTTTTCCCAGAATCGTGCAGCTCTACAGTACATGTTGCCATTCATAGTTCACCCAATGAACTGTAGCTCCCCATTGCCGGCAGCACTCATGCAGCCCCAGACCATGACCCTCCCACCACCATGCTTGACTGTAGACAAGGCACACTTGTCTATGTACTCCTCACCTGGTTGCCACCACACACGCTTGACACCATCTGAACCAAATAAGTTTATCTTGGACTCATCAGACCACAGGACAGGGTTGCAGTAATCCATGTCCTTAGTCTGCTTGTCTTTAGCAAACTGTTTGCAGGCTTTCTTATGCATTATCTTTAGAAGAGGCTTCCTTCTGGGACGACAGCCATGCAGACCAATTTGATGCAGTGTGCGGTGTATGGTCTGAGCACTGAAAGGCTGACCCCCACCCCTTCAACCTCTGCAGCAATGCTGGCACCACTCATATGTCTATTTTCCAAAGACAACATTTGGATATGATGCTGGACACGTGCACTCAACTTCTTTGGTCGACCATGGGAGCCCTGTTCTGAGTTGAACCTGTCCCGTTAAACCACTCTATGGTCTTGGTCACTGTGCTGCAGCTCAGTTTCAGGGTCTTGGCAATCTTCTTATAGCCTATGCCATCTTTATGTAGAGTAACAATTCTTTTTGTCAGATCCTCAGAGAGTTCTTTGCCAAGAGATGCCATGTTGAACTTCCAGTGACCAGTATGAGAGAGTGAGAGCGATAATACCAAATTTACACACCTGCTCCCCATTCACACCTGAGACCTTGTAACACTAACAAGTCACATGACACCGGGGAGGGAAAATAACAAATTGGGCCAAATTTTTACATCTTTACTTAGGGGTGTACTCACTTTTGTTGCCAGCGGTTTAGACATTAATGGCTGTGTGTTAAGTTATTTTGAAAAGACAGCAAATTTACACTGTTATACAAGCTGTACACTCACTACTTTACATTGTAGCAAAGTGTAATTTCTTCAGTGTTGTCACATAAGATATAATCAAATATTTACAAAAATGTGAGGGGTGTACTCACTTTTGTGAGATACTGTATATGTAATAATCTACGTTTTTTTTGATAAAAAATAATCTAAAACACCAAATATTATATATATTTTAAGCAGAGTCCCTAAAGAATAAAATGGGGGGTGTTGCAATTTTTTATGTCACACCAGATTTGCGCAGCAGTTTTTCAAACGCAATTTTTGGGGAAAAAATATACTTTGTTAAATTTTAATGCACAAAACACAATATAATAACCAAATGTCTGGTAAAATATAAAAGATGATGTTACGCTGAGTAAATAGAAACCCAACATGTCAAACTTTAAAACTGTGCACGCTCGTGGAACGACACCAAACTATGGTACTTAAAAATCTTCATAGGCGATGCAAGCCTTTACAGGTTACCAGTTTAGAGTTACACAGGAGATCTGGTGCTAGAATTATTGCTCTCGCTATAACGTTTGCGGTGATACCTCACATATGTGGTGTGAACACCATTTACATAAGCGTGCAGGAACTAATGTATGTGTTCGCCTTTGCACGCAAGCACAGAGAACTTTATTTTTTTTATTATACATTTTATTTAAAGAAAATGTACACCTTATTGCTATAAGAAGGGAAGAATGACATCCCTTGTGATGGCATGGGCTGTGACAGGTTCTCTTTATGGAGAGATCTGGGGTCTATTAGACCCCAGATCACTCCTCTTCCCTCCAAAGCATCTGCTGAAACCAAGATTGATTTGATTAGATGCTTGTTCAAGCTGGTAACAGCTTGTGCACATGAGACCTTGGACCCGGATGCCGCTGGTCGCATCATCAACAGGCTCCCTGATCATAGGGTAGAGCCTGGTAAAGACTGCAGTGGAAGGGGGGGGGGTGGGACTAGGGTTGCCACCTCATCCCTTTAAACCCGAACACATATGTATTACACAGGTTCCGTGGCTGATTAAGGTGGTAATTAAACTCACTTGGTGCCTTATCTGCATTAAATTAGCCTCAGAACCCATGTAATTCATATGTGTTCGGGTTTAAAGGGATGAGGTGGCAACCCTAGGTGGGACCCACTTCCACTGCCGATAAAAGTAATCTAATGGCTTCTTAGCTGCTAGGATTACTGTTACATTGAAAAGGATCACTGGCCCTAAAAAAATTCTCTCAATCAGCATCTGAAGTGATGATGACCGAGATATCACATTTCCAATCCAGTGATATATCGCTGGTCGGCAAGTGGTTAATGAAACTTAAATATAAAACAAAACAAAAAAATATTGCACCTTACTTGTTCTCGACGTGTCCTAGGATAGCCATGCGCATGCACGTGCACCTGGCCTATGTTGCTGTTGAGATATCGGACCATTCACTGAACTTTTTAGACACATCTCATACACATAGAAGGAGAGCATGTGCCGTAGCCCGTACAGAGACTGTGTGATATGTCCAAGAGCTGTCAGCAGTTAGGAATAAAGGTCGAATTCCAAGATATTTTATTCATTTTTCAAGCAGAAAGGTAATTCATACAGTAGGTAAACAGTAGTAAGCTTTGGATAAATATTAAAGCCTGGTACACACAAATTTTTTTTTTTTTTTGTTCGACCCAGCGGGCTAAACAAAAACAAAACTGACAGATCACTGTACTAACACAAACAATGTTAGTACAGCGAACCTCCCCACTGTGTTGTTGTGTTCTGACAAGGGGACCGCCCTCCCACTAGAACACATTGGTCAGCGCTCGCAGCCATTGGATGCCATTGGATGCCAGCGCTGATCAGATGTTGATCAGATGCTGGTTTTCCAGCATGCCCGTTCAACAGAAGCTGGTCGTGGGACCGGCTTCTGTCAGACAGGGAGCTGTACACATGGGCCGAAACAATAAAAAGAGTAACAGTAAGATAAGATAAGAACTAGAAGCGATAAGCTAGGAAGAGTAAAAAAAGGGAGTAGGGAAGGGTGGGAAAGAAGCGGGACGGGAAGGGGTTAGATTAGGACCCTTTTCACACTGGGGCGTTTTTCAGGCCTGTAAAGTGGTTGAAATATGCCTCATTCGCGGTTCCAGTGTGAAAGCCAGAGTGCTTTCACACTGGGGCGGTGCGCTTGCAGGACGTTAGAAAAAGTCCTGCAAGCAGCATCTTTGGGGCAGTTCGCGAGCGGTGTATACACTGCTCCTCCACCGCCCCTGTCCATTGGAATGCATGGGCAGCGCTGCCGAAGAACTGTTATAGCGGCGCTATACGGGCGCTTTTAACCCTTTTTAACCCCTTCTAGAGGGTTAAAAGCTCCCCGCTCCTGCCCGAATAGAATATAACAGCGATAAAGCGCCACTAAAACTAGCAGCGCTTTACCGCTACCGCCCCTACTGCCCCACCGCTACCGCCCCTACTGCCCCAGTGTGAAAGGGCTCTAAAAGGAACTCCCTCTCGGATAATTCCATTCACAAAGTTGAAGAAACTGGGTACTTGCCTAAAGAACAAATCACTACTGCCAGGCAAGAGGGGTGTGTACTCTATAAAAGAAATAGGGATTCCAAATCGTCCATTATTTGCCCTCCCTTTCCTTCAAAGCAGAGCCTTTCTAATACGTTACATGTGACAGAAGTCAAATTAAAAGCTGGACTGGACACTGATTAATGAAAAACTGACAGTAAAGCTGGAACAAACGTCAATTTCCAAAAAGTATGGGACCCATGGCTCATTTCCAATGCCCACAAGGTCTGGGAAACATGGGTCAATCACCAATGTCCAAATTCTACAAGGCCTGGGGCTATAGGTCACTCCCAATGCCCAGATTTCACAATGTCTGGGAATCAAGGGTCACTCACTTTTTGCCTGCTGACCTTGATCACCATTAGGGATGGGCTTTATGTTCGGGTAGAACATGAATTTGACTCGAACATTGGCTGTTTGCCCCTTCGCCGAACAGCGAACAATTTGGGGTGTTCGCGGCAAATTCGGCAAAGGTTAATATGCAAGTTATTTTCATAAAAAGTGTTTGGGGACCCGGGTCCTGCCCCAGGGGACATGTATCAATGCAAAAAAAAACGTTTTAAAACGGCCGTTTTTTCGGGAGCAGTGATTTTAATGATGCTTAAATTGAAACAATAAAAGTGAATTTTTCCTTTCAATGTACCCCATTACAATGTACCACTTTCCAATTCACATAGGGGGGGCCGGGATCTGGGGGGGCCAGGATCTGGAGGTCCTCTTTGTTAAAGGGGGCTTCCAGATTCCGATAAGACCCCTGCCTGCAGACCCCCACAACCACCGGGCAAGTGTTGTGGGGATGAGTCCCTTGTCCCCATCAACATGGGGACATCCTCCCCATGTTGAGGGCATGTGGCCTTTTACGGTTCAGGAGGGGGGGCGCTCTTGTCCCCCCTCTTTTCCTGCGGCCTGGCAGGTTGTGTGCTCGGATAAGGGTCTGGTATGGATTTTTGGGGGGAACCCCACGCCATTTTTTTTTCATTTTGGCGCGGGAATGCCCTTAAAATCCATACCAGACCTGAAGGGTCTGGTATGGATTTTGAGGGGGGACCCCACGCCATTTTTTTTTTTTTTTGGTTCGGGGAACCCCTGACATTTTTTTTCAATGACTTTTATCTGTATTGCCGGTACCCGACAATTCATTATAGCCATGATAGCAATTCATTATAGCCATTATAGCATTAGCCGCAAGTAGTTTTAAATGACTTTTTTGTCTTTAGAAATTACATTTTGTGCAGGGACTGTTCTAAACACTGGGAATATGCGCTACTTTACAGGCATACTATAGACACCCCCCAGGTACGAAATTTAAAGGAATATTTCACTTTTATTGTTTCACTTTAAGCATTATTAAAATCACTGCTCCCCAAAAAACTGCAGTTTTTAAGACTTTTTTTGCATTGATACATGTCCCCTGGGGCAGGACCTGGGTCCCCAAACCCTTTTTATGACAATAACTTGCATATTAACCTTTAAAATTAGCACTTTTGATTTTTCATATTCGTGTCCCATAGACTTTAACGGTGTTCGTGTGTTCTAACTAATTTTTTGCCTGTTCGCATGTTCTGGTGCGAACCGAACCGGGGGGTGTTCGGCTCACCCCTAATCACCATCTCCTTGAAATTTAATAGAACTCACATACCACTTCTACTATGATTAGTCACTCAAGCCTCGTACCGAGTTTCTCGGCAAGAACCAGCAAGAAACTTGCTGGCAGAGCTTTCTTGCCGAGTAAATCGGTCGTGTGTACGCAGCTTTCAGTATTCTCGTCAAGAAAACCGACAAGAATCTCGACGAGAAAAGTAGAGAACCTGCTCTCTATTTTCTCGTCAGGATTCTCCATTTTCTCGTCGGGTTTCTCGTCGGCCTGTTTCTCGACGAGAAACCCGAGTGTGTGTACACTTACCTGTCGCCGTGGAAACCAGCGCATGCTCGAAATGACTTTGACGCATGCGCGGCATAGGTAGGGTGTAGCAAGATGGCGGCAACGGCATTGAATGTGACGAGTGCACGCTTGTAGTAGTCGATGACGTCACCGCGTTCGCTCCATTCAAAGAACCGCGGGTTCTTTGAATTGAGCGTGTGTACACACGGTCGGGACAAGTTTCTTGTCCAAGAATCTCGTCAAGAAAAACGACGAGTTTTTTCCTGACGAGATTCTCGGCCGTGTGTACGAGGCCTAAGAGTTTCCTCCAACCAAAACCCACCCCCAATCCACAATCCCCCCCCCCTTTTTATCTTTACTTGTTTCTGAATCCCTATTATTTCTACTTCTCTCCCCTTTTTCCGAAAGGTATTACCTGTTTTCATAATCCCTAGCACTACCTGCAGTCTTCATAATTGTACTGTCCAAATAGGCTTTGTACATCTGATTTATCACTGTATAAATGAAAATCTTAAATAAAGAATAGTGAACAAGAAAACGTGAGACCTAAAGGGCAGCAATGTCAATTTTGTGTTTATTTTCTTGAGTCAGCCCTGGCATAAGTGGAAAATGTGAGCCAAGGCCTGCCTGGCCGTGCAGTGTGCCAGGAGTGTGTGGATAACACGAATGGCTGTTAGGGATGAGCTTCGTGTTCGAGTCGAACATACGTTCGACTCGAACATCGGCTGTTCGATTCGAACATACGTTCGACTCGAACATCGGCTGTTCGATCGTTCGACGAAGATCGAACGATTTGGGCCGTTCGCGCCAAATTCGAGTGACGCGAACGGCCCACAATGCACTATGCCATCGCAGTGTCATCCAGGCGCTGTGATTGGCCAAGCATGCACTGTGACCCCGCATGCTTGGCCAATCACAGCGCCGGCAGCGAGGAGAGCAATGATTGGCCACAGGCAGGATGCCTGTGGCCAATTATTGCTGAGGGGGTTTAGTACACGCCCCACACTATAAAAGGCCGCCAGCGCGGCGGCCTTGTGTAGTGTGTTCCGGAGCAGGGAAAGAGAAGCATAGGCAGGGACAGTGTCATTTTTTTCCTTTACTAATCCTGGATTCCTTGTGTTTAGGGACAGAGAAGGATAGGTAGGGAGAGTGTCAGTGTGCTATTCTATGCTAAATCTTGTTTGTAGGGACAGAGAAGGACAGTGAGGGAAAGTGGCAGTGTGCTATTCTGTGCTAATCCTTGTTTGTAGGGACAGAGAAGGACAGTGAGGGAAACTGTCAGTGTGCTATTCTGTTCTAAACCAATCTTGCTGAACCGTATTTGAAATCTTTGAGTTTAGGGACAGAGAAGGACACTCGTGGAAACTATCAGTGTGCTATTCTGTGCTAAATCTTGTTTGTAGGGACAGAGGACAGTGAGGGAAACTATCAGTGTGCTATTCTGTGCTAAACCAATCTTGCTGAACCATATTTGAAATCCTTGAGTTTAGGGACAGAGAAGCACACTCGTGGAAACTATCAGTGTGCTATTCTGTGCTAATCCTTGTTTGTAGGGACAGAGAAGGACAGTGAGGGAAACTGTCAGTGTGCTATTCTGTTCTAAACCAATCTTGCTGAACCATATTTGAAATCCTTGAGTTTAGGGACAGAGAAAGACACTCGTGGAAACTATCAGTGTGCTATTCTGTGCTAAATCTTGTTTGTAGGGACAGAGAAGGACAGTGAGGGAAAGTGTCAGTGTGCTATTCTGTCCTAAACCAATCTTGCTGAACCATATTTGAAATCCTTGAGTTTAGGGACAGAGAAGGACACTCGTGGAAACTATCAGTGTGCTATTCTGTGCTAAATCTTGTTTGTAGGGACAGAGAAGGACAGTGAGGGAAAGTGTCAGTGTGCTATTCTGTCCTAAACCAATCTTGCTGAACCATATTTGAAATCCTTGAGTTTAGGGACAGAGAAGGACACTCGTGGAAACTATCAGTGTGCTATTCTGTGCTAAATCTTGTTTGTAGGGACAGAGAAGGACAGTGAGGGAAACTATCAGTGTGCTATTCTGTTCTGAACCAATCTTGCTGAACCATATTTGAAATCCTTGAGTTTAGGGACAGAGAAGGACACTCGTGGAAACTATCAGTGTGCTATTCTGTGCTAAATCTTGTTTGTAGGGACAGAGGACAGTGAGGGAAACTATCAGTGTGCTATTCTGTGCTAAACCAATCTTGCTGAACCATATTTGAAATCCTTGAGTTTAGGGACAGAGAAGCACACTCGTGGAAACTATCAGTGTGCTATTCTGTGCTAATCCTTGTTTGTAGGGACAGAGAAGGACAGTGAGGGAAACTGTCAGTGTGCTATTCTGTTCTAAACCAATCTTGCTGAACCATATTTGAAATCCTTGAGTTTAGGGACAGAGAAAGACACTCGTGGAAACTATCAGTGTGCTATTCTGTGCTAAATCTTGTTTGTAGGGACAGAGAAGGACAGTGAGGGAAAGTGTCAGTGTGCTATTCTGTCCTAAACCAATCTTGCTGAACCATATTTGAAATCCTTGAGTTTAGGGACAGAGAAGGACACTCGGGGAAACTGTCAGTGTGCTATTCTGTTCTAAACCAATCTTGCTGAACCATATTTGAAATCCTTGAGTTTAGGGACAGAGAAGGACACTCGTGGAAACTATCAGTGTGCTATTCTGTGCTAATCCTTGTTTGTAGGGACAGAGAAGGACAGTGAGGGAAACTATCAGTGTGCTATTCTGTGCTAAACCAATCTTGCTGAACCATATTTGAAATCCTTGAGTTTAGGGACAGAGAAGGACACTCGTGGAAACTATCAGTGTGCTATTCTGTGCTAAATCTTGTTTGTAGGGACAGAGAAGGACAGTGAGGGAAAGTGTCAGTGTGCTATTCTGTCCTAAACCAATCTTGCTGAACCATATTTGAAATCCTTGAGTTTAGGGACAGAGAAGGACACTCGTGGAAACTATCAGTGTGCTATTCTGTGCTAAATCTTGTTTGTAGGGACAGAGAAGGACAGTGAGGGAAACTATCAGTGTGCTATTCTGTTCTAAACCAATCTTGCTGAACCATATTTGAAATCCTTGAGTTTAGGGACAGAGAAGGACACTCGTGGAAACTATCAGTGTGCTATTCTGTGCTAAATCTTGTTTGTAGGGACAGAGAAGGACAGTGAGGGAAACTATCAGTGTGCTATTCTGTGCTAAACCAATCTTGCTGAACCATATTTGAAATCCTTGAGTTTAGGGACAGAGAAGGACACTCGGGGAAACTGTCAGTGTGCTATTCTGTTCTAAACCAATCTTGCTGAACCATATTTGAAATCCTTGAGTTTAGGGACAGAGAAGGACACTCCTGGAAACTATCAGTGTGCTATTCTGTGCTAATCCTTGTTTGTAGGGACAGAGAAGGACAGTGAGGGAAACTATCAGTGTGCTATTCTGTGCTAAACCAATCTTGCTGAACCATATTTGAAATCCTTGAGTTTAGGGACAGAGAAGGACACTCCTGGAAACTATCAGTGTGCTATTCTGTGCTAATCCTTGTTTGTAGGGACAGAGAAGGACAGTGAGGGAAACTATCAGTGTGCTATTCTGTGCTAAACCAATCTTGCTGAACCATATTTGAAATCCTTGAGTTTAGGGACAGAGAAGGACACTCGTGGAAACTATCAGTGTGCTATTCTGTGCTAAATCTTGTTTGTAGGGACAGAGAAGGACAGTGAGGGAAACTATCAGTGTGCTATTCTGTGCTAAACCAATCTTGCTGAACCATATTGCAAATCCTTGTGTTTAGGGACAGAGAAGGATAGGCAGGGGACAGTGTCAGTGTCTTTGTTGCTAAGCCTCCTGCACAGTATACACCTGAAGGTAGCCCTTATTGCTGTTTTTCCCATCTCCCTGCAGGCCATCCATTAAAATGTCTGGAAGGCAAACAAGGAGAGGCAGACAGTCAGGAGGCAAAAAAAGAGGGCAAGCAGGCTCTGTGTCTGGGGGCAACAGTGCTGGTCGTGGACGCGGTGCATTGTCATCAGCACATGGCCATGGGACACGCTTGTCCTTCTTTTCGGCAGCTGGACATGTTGAGCCACATCATGCCGTAGACTTGGTAGAGTGGATGACCAAGCCCACCTCATCCTCCTCATCCTCTCTCACCCAGGCTCAGGGTACTGGCAAAGCAGCTGCCAAAGCGTCCTCTTCTCTGGTATCAATGTCATCATTAGTCACTCCTTCCCTAGACCCACCATGTCCTCCTCCTGAGGAGTCCCCCGAACTGTTTGCGCACAGTGTTGGGTACATGCTCCAGGAGGATGCCCAGCGTTTCGAAGGATCTGATGATGATACCCAGCTAGAGGAAGGCAGTAGCGTGAGAGCTGAGAGAGGGGATGCTCAAGAAGGACACCAATCTGGCAGTCATGCTCCAGCAGCTGCAGCATACTGCCAGATTGGCTCCAGTGATGAGGAGGGAGGGGATGATGAGGTCACTGACTCCACGTGGGTGCCTAATAGGAGAGAGGAGGAGGAGGAGGATGAGGAGGAGGCACATCTCCAACGAGGCAGGATGCCCTTGGGTGGCCAGCGTATGGGCAGCACACCGACGGAATCACACCGCAGAGCTCAGCCTGTGCAGGGCGCTGCCTCTGCCCGTCATTCAAAAAGTTCTTTGGTGTGGGCCTTTTTTGAGGCGAGTGCATCAGATCGCACAGCTGCTGTTTGCAACATATGTCTCAAGCGTATATCGCGTGGCCAAAACATCAGCCGCTTGGGCACCACATGCTTGATCAGACATATGTTGACCTGCCATGCAGCTCGTTGGCAAGCCTACCTTAAAGACCCACACCAAAGAACAAAGCGGACCTCTCCTTGCATCGCATCAGCTGGGATCTCCAACCCCAGTATACCTTCAGTCCTCTCTGAAACCTGCACTGAGAGGAATGAAGGTGTAGAATTAGGTGTGTCACAGCCAAGTACTTGCGGCCACTCTGCTAGCAGTACACCGACGTCCGATTCTAGCAGGCAAATTTCCCTGCCCCAGCTGCTGGACCGTCGAAAGAAGTTCACTCCCAGCCATCCACATGCCCAGCGGTTGAATGCTAGCTTGGCTAAATTGCTAGCGCTTCAACTGCTGCCTTTTCAGTTGGTAGACTCGGCCCCCTTCCGTGAGTTTGTGCAATGTGCGGTTCCTCAGTGGCAGGTTCCCAAACGCCACTTTTTCTCACGGAAGGCGATTCCGTCTCTCTCTACAGGCATGTGGAAGGCAATGTCTTGGCCTCGCTGGACAGGGCGGTCAGCGGTAAGGTGCATATTACCGCTGACTCATGGTCCAGCAGGCATGGACAGGGACGTTACCTTTCTTTCACGGCCCATTGGGTCACAGCTGGGAAGGATGCAGGACAAGGTGCAGTAGTGTTGGAGGTTGTTCCGCCGCCACGCCTCCAAAATGCTACTACTGGTTGTGACACACCTCTCTCCTCCACCCCCTCCTCTTCTTCTTCCTCCATGGCCTCTTCCTGTGGTTTGTCCTCGGAACCAGCGGTGCTCCGTAGGCGTTCAAGGGGCTACGCAAGTACGCAGGCAAAAAGATGCCATGCCGTGCTTGCGCTGGTGTGTTTGGGGGACAGGAGCCACACTGGGGCAGAGGTCCTGTCTGCTCTGCAGGGGCAGGCCGAGAGGTGGTTGACGCCACGCCAGCTTAAGCCAGGAATGGTGGTTTGCGACAATGGCACCAACCTCCTCTCCGCCCTCCGACAGGGACAACTGACCCATGTGCCCTGTATGGCTCACGTCCTTAACCTGGTGATGCAGCGGTTCTTGGGCAGGTACCCGGGCTTACAGGATGTCCTGAGGCAGGCCAGGAAAGTCTGTGTGCATTTCCGCAGATCTTATAATGCCAGTGCTTGCCTGGCTGAGCTGCAAAAGGATATGAACCTGCCCAAGAACCGCCTTATATGTGACATGCCCACCAGGTGGAACTCAACGTTGGCCATGCTGCAGCGGCTGCACACGCAGCAGAGGGCCATCAATGAGTACCTGTGCGACTACGGCACCAGGACAGGGTCAGGGGAGCTCGGGTTTTTTTCACCACGCCAGTGGGGCATGATCAGGGATGCATGCACTGTCCTGGCACCATTTGAGGAGGCCACGAGGATGGTGAGCAGTGACAGTGCATGCATCAGTGACACTGTACCTCTTGTCCACCTGTTGGAGCACACGCTGCGTGGAATAATGGACAGGGCACTTGAGGCAGAACAGAGGCAGGAAGAGGAGGACTTCCTTGCCTCTCAAGGCCCCCTTTACCCAGACAGTGTTCCTTCTGTCCCACCCATCGCACAGGAAGAGGAGGAGGAGGAGGAGGAGGAGAAGGAGGATTGTGTCAGCATGGAGGTGGAGGCTGGCACTCAGCATCATCAGCAGCAGTCTTTTAGGGATGATTTACAGTCCCAAGAAACCAGTGGACTTGTACGTGGCTGGGAGGAGGTGGCTGCGGATCATGTCGTCCTTAGTGACCCAGAGGACTCCGGACTGAATGCCTCAGCTAACCTACGCTGCATGGCCTCCCTGATCCTGCAAAGTCTGCGGAAGGATCCTCGTATTCTTCGGATCAAGGAGAGGGACCATTACTGGCTGGCCACTCTCCTTGATCCACGGTACAAGGGTAAGGTTGCGGACCTTATGTTACCGTCGCAGAGGGAGCAGAGGATGAGACAACTCCGGGAGGCCTTGCAGAAAGGTCTGTGCAACGCGTTCCCAGAGACTGGGAGGTTACAAACTCCTGGTCCTGGACAATGAGTTGCTGAGGCTTCGGGCAGTCAAAGAAGGAGCGGTGGGGAAGGTGGCCGTCTGACCGATGCGTTCAGACAATTCTTTAGTCCGCAGCCCCAAAGTATGATCGGTTCCAGCAACCATCGCCAGCGTCTGATATACATGGTGCAGGAATACCTAGGGGCAAGGTCAGACTTGGACACCTTCCCCACCGAAAATCCTCTGGCTTACTGGGTCTTGAGGATGGATCACTGGCCAGAGCTTGCACAGTATGCAATTGAGCTACTGGCCTGTCCTGCATCCAGCGTTCTTTCAGAACGCACATTTAGTGCTGCTGGAGGATTTGTCACGGATCACAGGGTGCGCCTGTCCACCGACTCAGTTGATCGACTGACTTTCATCAAGATGAACCAGTCTTGGATCACCACCAGCTACCACACACCTGATGCTGATATAACAGACTAATTGATTTTAAAATGTCACATCCCTTCAAGACTGATGCTGATGCTGAGTGCCTGTGCTGTTATGTTGACTGGCTATCCTCCTCCTCCTCCTCAATGATACGATTAATGATGATAGCTTGGAAGATCATTTTGGTTTATGGGTGACGCCACCAGTGGCTAAGGCCCAATTTTTCAGCCCCTGTTTAACAGGGGCGTGTAATTAAAATTTTTGATGCAATACTTTTCAACAGGCCTCATTGCTGTGCTCCAAGTACAGTATCTGTGAGGGGTTGCAGTGTTGTGCCACCAGTGCCTAAGGCCCAATTTTTCAGCCCCTGTTCAACAGGGGCATGCAATTATAATTATTGATCTAATAATTCACAGCAGGGCCCATTGCTGCGCCCACCAAGAGTAACTGTCAGGCCTTACAGTGTTGTGTCAACACCACCACCACCACCACCACCACCAAAGGCCCAATTTTTCAGCCCCTGTTCAACAGGGGCATGCAATTATAATTATTGATCTAATAATTCACAGCAGGGCCCATTGCTGCGCCCACCAAGAGTAACTGTCAGGCCTTACAGTGTTGTGGCACCAGCACCACCATCAAAGGCCCAATTTTTACTACCACTGTTCAACAATTATATGTTATTACAATTCCTGATATAATAGTTGACAGCAGGGCGTTCCAGCACCCACCAAGAGTAACTGTGAGTGCTTACAGTGTTGTGCCAACACCAACACCTAAGGGGCCAATTTCTGCAGAGTATATACGGCAGGTCCCTACTTTCAAACATCCAACTTACAAACGACTACTACTTGCAAACGGAAGAAGACAACAGGAAGTGAGAGGAAATCTACCCCTTGGAAGGAAAATTCTCTCCTGTAAGAATTAATATGGGAGAAAGGTGTCTCCTCTCTACTGATGCTTTATCACCAATCCTTGTTTCAATAAAAACACCACATTTCAAAAACAGTTGTCATTGGGACGCAAAGTGAGGTGAAATGTTCTGAACAGGGGCACAGACAGCAAAACAAATGTTACAGGGGTGATAACCCTTCCCTATGTTTTCCAAAAAGCTTAAAAATAGATTTTTTGGCTGGAGCTACACTTAAACAATGTACCTGTTCAAAATTACAAACAGATTCTACATAAGAACAAACCTACAGTCCCTGTCTTGTATGCACCGCCTGTATACGGCTGTTCAGAGTATATAGGGCCTTTTTTATTTTGTGTGTGGGGTTCCCCTTAATATCCATACAAGACCCAAAGGGGCTGGTAATGGGCTGGGGTAGGGGGGGGGGTGTGTGATGGGGTAGCTATGCCATTTTTCTTAAAGATTTTCATCCATATTACCGGGACCAGACATTACATTAAAGCCGCAAGCAGTTTTAAATGGCTTTTTTTTCCTTTAGAAATGTAATTTTGTGCAGGGACAGTTCTAGACACGGGAAACACGTGGCACTTCACAGGCATACTTTAGACACCCCCCAGCTACAATATTTAAAGGAATATTTGACTTTTTTTTTTTACTTTATGCATCATTAAAATGACTGCTCCCGAAAAACGGACGTTTTTAAAACGTCTTTTTGCATTGATACATGTCCCCTGGTGCAGAACCCGGGTTCCCAAACTCTGTTTAGGACAATAACATGGATAATAGTCGTTATAATTAGCACTTTAGAATTCGAACGTTCGCATCCATTGTATTTAATAGGGTTCTAATGTTCGTGCGAACTTTCGGTCCGTTCGCGGGTTCTGGTGCGAACCAAACCCGGGGGTGTTCGGCTCATCACTAATGGCTGTACAAAATCCTTTGGCAGATAAAAATGTTCACATAGACAGTATGTATTTTCACGGTGTATTTGGCTGTTAGCCTGGAGCTCAGCACTAGAACTCATCTCCTTTCTCTGCAGGTTCTTGACAACTACAAAGCAGATAACTCACTACCTTTGAGATCACATTCTGGTTTTAATTTTTTTTTTTTTGTAATGAAGGGTGGAGCTTTATGAAAAGATATCATTGCTACCATCTACCTAAGGCAGTATGAACTTTAAGTATACACCAGCCCCCAGGTATAGCCATTTTCAAACCTGGCAACTGCATTGTGACTTTTTTTCTCGTCATCGTCCAAAGCTTATCAATACTCCGCAGTAATGGTTTCCATGGTTACTATCCCACTTTACAATTCCATGGGCTTTTTCAGTTTAGATTTAAGCAGCCATCCATCTTTTTTTTTTTATATGTGTTACATTTCATTCATAAAAACCTAGTTCTCTTGTTCTGAAAATAAGGTGCTATTTAACAAATGCTCAGACGGTGCTACTTTGTTGAAGTGGCATTAAATACATATAAAACTCAGCTTTGTGTTATCAAATAGCAGCAATTACGCCACAGTGCTGGCCATTGTTTGTGGTGATGTTTTGTTCAGTTACAAAGTAAATATAGTTATTTGATTGCAGATGCATAGTTTATAGGCAATTATAAAAAAATAAAAATAAAAAACATAACCTGTCAAATAATTGCTATATATTTTTCTCTGGCAACATCATAATAATACTGGCTGGTAGGGTTTTTTTGATAGGGGAAATTACAGGTAATCTATTTGTTTTGGGTCCTGATTCTATAGTAATATGAATAATTATTAACAAATTGAACATTTTGTTCTGCTAATTGTCTGTAATGAGTAATCTGGAGTCGAAGAATAATATTGAACATACTGGTAACGATGAATGTGAAGGGTGCAGCCAAGTGGCGGTCGGTGAATTTTTTTTTGATGTGCGGCAAACAGTATGCCAACCCCCCGGTCGGTAGCACTTACCCCATCACTGGTGGCTTCCCCTGCTCAGCGGCGGTGGCCTCCCATTCTCCTACTCTCCACGGGCCATCACGGCGGCAGCGGATTACATTTCCTCCCTCATCCTCTGCGGCCAGTCGGCAGTCTTCTCTTTTCGGCCAATCGGAAAACGTGTCTAACACCATCTTGTGATTGGCCGGATTGAGGATCAGTGTTTCAACAGTGTTCATCAGTGTGCATGCATGAATCTATCAATAAATGTATCTATTGCATATAGCGGGTGGCGTGGAGAGAGGGGGCAGAGCCCAGGTGCCCCTAATGGACGGGCCGCCATTGCTATTAGAGCCTCTGGATCTAATCAGGTGCTTCAAAGAAAAAAACCTGGCCACTGCAATTCATGCCCCCGGTGCCCTGAAAGGGCCAGATGCATAAATAAAAGGGTGCCATGAATCTATCCATTGCATATAGGGGGTTGTGTGGAGAGAGTGGTGACCACCCGGGCGCCCCAAATGGACGGGTCAACACTGGTGCAGCCCCTGTCACTTTTTATCATCTGTTATATGTAGCACCCCCCAATATTTGGGGGCGCTATGTGTCTATTTAGGGGTAATCTGGGCCAGTAGTTGGGCTCAGACCAATTGATATTTCATTATTGCTTCTGCTCTGGGTGTGATACTGCCTGGCAGTAGTGTTCCCTGTTGCCTGTATGTGGCACTGTCACCTCCGGCATAGGTGAACCAAGAGGGATATCACAGCACCTTGGGTGTTCTCTCTTGGCAGCCGTGCAGTGGGCGTGGTCAACCAGCTGTGCATGCTGGGAGAGGGTACATAAGGGGCAGACGCCATTATTTATTTTTTTCCAGGGGACCCTTGGTCCTGTGTGTGTGCCTCGTGGCCCGTATGGCACGAGGTGCGTGTGTGTGTTTGGGCCTTGGGCACCTTTAGCCCGAGGCAGCTTCGCTCTGCTGGCTGGGACCTACACCTCAGAGAAGGATCCCAGGCTGCCCACCTGTAGGGAGCCCACCTTTAGGAAAGGAGACCAGGGGAGGATCAGTCCCAGAGAAGACTGGCGACGGTACTGCTGTCTCGGGAAGAGGCCTGAAAACTTGCCTAAAGAGGGATCCATCATCTTTATCACAAACCCTGCAATACACCAATTTGGTATAAAGGTTTCTCTCATTATTGCTTGGCTGGGAGGTTCGGGACTATTGACAATCCTGTGGCAGAGGATTTCCGGAACGCATCCTTTCAAATTTAACTATTTATCCGTGCTCCATCCCGGCTGCTAGGACCGCTCTCAAAGGGACTATCTGGGTGAGCAATACCCACTCAGGTTTGAGTGGCGACGAAAGATTAACACTGTGCTCTAGGTGTTGCGTGCCTGAACCTGTTTTTTCCCTTACTTCTCTCATCTTCCTACTCCTTATTCAAGTTCACTGCAAAGATAAAAGAATAAAACCTTGCTGCTTGGGTTTTACTCCTGTGTGGACATTGGCCTTATTCTGAGGAACTTCTACCTAGACAACGGAGAGAAGGGATCCACTCTAGAGAGCTAATTGCTGCAAGACCCAAACAATAACACCGCTCGCTCCTCTCTATACACAGGGAGGGGATACCGGGCAAGTAGCAGGTGTGCCCCGCTGCAGGTGGAGGACGGCAGGAGAAAAAGGGGTTTGTGTGCTACGTATACGTGAGGTGGGATATCAATAAACTGAAAAGTTTTCCTGAAAAAGAGACATTCCTGACTTTTGGGCAAACAGATGAAATACAAATTGGTTATTTGTTTTACTTGACAAAGGACTTGTATGTCTGTCCCTCCAGTTCTGATATTTACACAACTCTGCCACCTACTAAAGGCCTGTATGGCAGGACAGGAGATCTGTTTTTTTTTCACTGCTAAAATGTATATCATATGTGACATGACCCCCAGAGGAGCTGCTGAATTGTTTTGTGATTTCTCTGCCCACCTGAAGATGACACACAACCAGCACTTACCAACTCACCTTAGCCCTGGTTCAAACTGGTGCGTTTTGACATGCGATTTGTCATGTCAAATCGCATGTCAAAACGTTGGTATTTGCCGCAAATTGCCGGCAATGGCACCGTCCTAATCGGTTTCAAAAAGTCATTTCTGTGCTACTTTTTGCGATTTTGGCCCGCGATTTACATTGACATCTGTGCAGAAACCTGCACAGATGTCTCTGTAATCGCGGCCGAAATCGGGACTGACCAGCGGGAGTGAAATCGTGCGAGTTAAGCTTCACTCTCGCAGCCCAGCTCAAGGTATTTCAAAGAATTTATTAGGCCAAGCATAGTCTAAAAAAAGAGAGGATTAGCAAACGTACTTATGCAAACAATCATTTAGACAATAACATTACTCTGAGAAATATGGTTAAACACCTGCAGTATTCTGACTAAGTAATTAACAAGACTGAGTTGCATTTACTTAGCAACAGTATATAAAGACAACCCCGTCCCCACAGGTAGGAGATCAGCTTCAACACCTTCGGGGGTAGCTACTCTCCCTCCTTATCCATAAAATTAAAGTAATGCTTAACCGTTGCAAGAGAGCATTTTACGAGTTTGGCAACAAGCCAGTCAGAATGTTGGCCAATGCTCTCAGATGTACAAGAGCAAGGAATTACATCTCACAAATGAAAACACGGAGGAAGCTATTGCTAAACGCAACTCTTTACAATTTGGGTGAACAGGCTCCCTCTCAAGAAACAAAACAATTATCAGCTAGAGAATATATTCAAGCATCAGACATGCCTACACTTTTGTCAGAAAATGCCTTTGACCTGGACACTCCGATAACTTCGGAGGAATTTCTGGGAGCAATAAAAGCTATGAAGCCTGGAAAAGCACGTAGGCGAGGTGGCTACACCCTGACATATTATAAAGCCTTTTATGATAAACTGGCCCACAGATTTACAGTCTTGTATAACTCGCTTTAGGACCATCACACACTCCCGGAAATCCCACTGCAGGTGCACATAACAGTCATACCGTAGGAGGGCAAAGATCCTGCCCTATGCCCCAGCTACCGCCCTATTTCCCTGCTAAATCTGAATTTGAAAATATTCACAAAGATTCTTTCCGCCAGGCTTCTACCACATATCCCAACCCTTATTCATCCAGATCTGTCTGGCTTCACTCCTGACAGGGAAGGTAGAGACAATACACAATGACACACAATAGACAACTCACATATGAAGCATATTCCACTGGGGATTTTATCCACAGATGTGGAATAAGCTTTTGACAGGGTTGATTGGAGCTTCCTACAGACCACACTGGACCACATAGGTCTTGAAGTGAGGATGAAATGGCGGCTCTCTGTGCTCTATTTTAACCCGCCAGCTAAGGTTAAAACCAATGATGCCATCTCCAAGACCTTTCCTATAGATAATGGAATGCACCAGGGTTGTCCCCTCTCACTTTCATACTCATACTTGAACCTTTTCTGAGAGCGGTTAGATGAGGATATCAGGGGCCTGGGGGAACACAAGCTAGCCACCCATGCTGATGATTTATTCTTCTTTGTGACTTCCCCACTGG
Source organism: Rana muscosa (assembly GCA_029206835.1). Lineage (NCBI taxonomy): Eukaryota > Metazoa > Chordata > Amphibia > Anura > Ranidae > Rana > Rana muscosa. The sequence continues at coordinate 288,992,390 of CM055128.1, read as the reverse complement.
TATTCCCCATCCTTCTGACAGAGCTACATAAATACGGAGCAGTGTCAAATTTTGAAGTTAATTACTTTAAATCAGTGGCGATGGGAAAAGAGATCACTCCCGACCTAAAAATGTGTACCCACTTTAGCTTTAAATGGACAAATTTGCAATTTCGGTGCTTGGGAACAAATATACAGAGTGGGGGTCTTTGAGTTTATTTTTAGCCCACTAATAAGAACATTTAAACTAGACCCCCAACGCTGGGATAGGAAAGTTTTTATGTGGTTTGCATGGAACAGTATCATTAAAATGAATGTTATGCCACGCTTCTTCAAGCTTTCTCTGTAAACACCCGCAGAGATTTCTGAAAGATTTACTCACTAGATTCCTGACGTTCATATGGGCTGGAAGAGCAGCATAGTTACATAGTTAGTCAGGTTGAAAAAAGACATAAGTCCATCCAGTTCAACCATAAAAAAATAAAATAAAAATAAAATAATATCATACAATCCCATATACCCAATCTATACCCACAGTTGATCCAGACTCAGCAAGACTGAGAAGGTCAATCCTATCTCTCCCTAAGACAAAAGGAGGGATTGGTTTCCCTAACAAGGTGAATCATCATGAAACATCCCATTCAACCAAAGCGGTTTACTGGTGGACCCAAGGTGATAGGAAGTCATATTAGAACCTCTGGCAGGGCTTCCTTGGTTCCCAAAAAGGTAAATTCCTACATCCATTAAACAACACCCACTCATATGGACCATTTTGCAGACGAACAGGTCATATCTAGATATGCAGAAAAAGGCGCTTCTAGGAGCAGTATGTCAGCAATTTTATTTAAAGGCAACAGTTAAAAAAAAAAATCCAGGATTACAAAGTAAACAGGCTCATTACTATATGAAATTCTCCTGAGATGGTATACCCTGCTGTCACTGTGCCAGCCAGCAGCTGCAGGAACCGAGGGTCTGGAGGAGCAAGATGGCTGCAGCACTTCTTGAAACCACGTAGAACACGGGGTGGAAGTGACATCAGCAAGGGGCGGTGACTAGTTTTGGAGCATGCTAAAAGGCTCCTTCTTCAAAACCTCCATACTTTACATATTTTAGATCCACCATTCTATTACCCTTTTCTAGTCCTCTGACTCCCATACAAGAACCCCAGGCTTTCCACATAGCAGACATTACCCTCAATTTGACACCCTTATCCAACAGGGGATCTTCTGGCTACATTTCTCCCCTAACAATTGTTTGATGATGAATTGAGAAATGGAGAATCATTTCTTGAATACTCTGGACTATCTTCATCATTCCCAGTTGGGAGAACTTTACCGATATAATGTGCCATGTGAGAAAACCATCCTCACTTGAACAAATTTGCCTTAATGGAAAGCCAATAAGGCAATACCTTATTATTGCTGTGTGCCCCACTGATAGCGATGAGGGGCCCACAGAAACTCCCTTTTCCACAGTGTTGGGAACAAGATCTAAACATTACTTTCTCACAGCCTCAGAAAGTCAGAATTGTTCTTTTTGCACAAAAAGCTATAGCAAGTATGTATCAAGAAGGGGGTTACAAACCCCTCACTAGGTGGCACAAAACCCCTGCGTTCCTGTACAGCATATTTCCTTAGGTCTATAATAAGTGTTGGTGCTGCCCTGAATCTGAAGGCAACTTTCTGCATATCTTCTGGGAATGTCAAAAACTCTGTGACTTTTGAGATGCGTAGAACAAACGATTAGACATGTGCACACTGAAATATTTTGTTTCGGAATTTCGTTTTCGTCCGAAAAATAAATTTATTTAGTTAGTCCCGAAATTTGTATCTATTTTATTTTTTTGTTTTTGGTTAGAAATTGCATTCGTCCGAAAATCTGAATTAAGGTCGAATCTGTCATTGAAGGCTTATGGTGTCTGTCGAATGTTCAAAGAAGATTCGATGGAGCAGCGAAACTGTACGACGCCGCAATCGTACATTTCCGGACGAATGTTCCGCCCACAAGCTAGCTATAGTAGAATTCTAATGTTGTATGACTAGTAATAATTATATTTTTTAATTATTATTACTAGTCAACCAACATTAGAATTTTTCTATAGCCTATGGGCGGATGCATTTGACCGGAAATGTACGATTGCAGCGTCGTACAGTTTAGCTGCTCCATCAAATCTTCTTAGAACTTTCGACAGACACCATAAGCCTTCAATGACAGATTCGACGTTTGTATGTTTTTCGATGCTTTGTCGAATCTTCGTCGTTCATGTTGAATTTTCAAGTTAGTTCTAGCCATTTTACTGCTCCTCCTCTTTGGTTACAATCAGCCAATAACATTCATCATCATCATTATTTTTATTTTACTTCCCCCACCCAATTCCAGCAGCGATCTTTTCTCTCTATGTCGAATCTTTTCTCTCTATGTCGAATCTTTTCTCTCTATGTCAAATCTTTTCTCTCTATGTGAAATCTTTTCTCTCTATAATGTCAAATCTTTTCTCTCTATAATGTCAAATCTTTTCTCTCTATGTCGAATCTTTTCTCTCTATGTCGAATCTTTTCTCTCTATTAGGGATGAGCTCGGTGTTCCAGTCGAACATAGGTTCGACTCGAACATCGGCTGTTCACGTGTTCGGCGAACAACGAATGATTTGGGCCGTTCGCGCCAAATTCGAGTGACGCGAACGGCCCACAATACACTGCGCCATCGCAGTGTAATCCCGGCGCTGTGATTGGCCAAGCATGCACTGTGACCCTGCATGCTTGGCCAATCACAGCGCTGGCAGCGAGGAGAGCAATGATTGGCCACAGGCAGGATGCCTGTGGCCAATTATAGCTGAGGGGGTTTAGTACACGCCCCACACTATAAAAGGCCGCCAGCGCGGCGGCCTCGTGTAGTGTGTTCCGGAGCAGGGAAAGTGAAGGATAGGCAGGGACAGTGTCAAATCTTGTCAAATCTATTATTTGCGAAACCTTGTGTGTAGGGACAGAGAAGGATAGGCAGGGAGAGTGTCAGTGTCATATTCTTTGCTAAACCTTGTGTGTAGGGAGAGAGAAGGATAGGCAGGGAGAGTGTCAGTGTCATATACTTTGATAAACCTTGTGTGCAGGGAGAGAGAAGGATAGGCAGGGGACAGTGTCAGTGTCATATTCTTTGCTAAACCTTGTGTGCAGGGAGAGAGAAGGATAGGCAGGGAGAGTGTCAGTGTCATATACTTTGATAAACCTTGTGAGCAGGGAGAGAGAAGGATAGGCAGGGGACAGTGTCAGTGTCATTGTTGCTAAGCCTCCTGCACATTATACACCTGAAGTTAGCCCATATTGCTGCTTTTTCCTGGTGTGTTACACCAACAGGATTTTGCGGCACTTACAGCGGGCGGAGTGTGCCTCCTGACCATATTACACCTTAACTTAGCCTGTATTGCTGCTTTTTCCTGGTGTGTTACACCAACAGGATTTTGCGGCACTTACAGCGGGCGGAGTGTGCCTCCTGACCATATTACACCTGAACTTAGCCTGTATTTCTGCTTTTTCCTGGTGTGTTACACCAACAGGATTTTGCGGCACTTACAGCGGGCGGAGTGTGCCTCCTGACCATATTACACCTTAACTTAGCCTGTATTGCTGCTTTTTCCTGGTGTGTTACACCAACAGGATTTTGCGGCACTTACAGCGGGCGGAGTGTGCCTCCTGACCATATTACACCTGAACTTAGCCTGTATTGCTGCTTTTTCCTGGTGTGTTACACCAACAGGATTTTGCGGCACTTACAGCGGGCGGAGTGTGCCTCCTGACCATATTACACCTTAACTTAGCCTGTATTGCTGCTTTTTCCTGGTGTGTTACACCAACAGGATTTTGCGGCACTTACAGCGGGCGGAGTGTGCCTCCTGACCATATTACACCTGAACTTAGCCTGTATTGCTGCTTTTTCCTGGTGTGTTACACCAACAGGATTTTGCGGCACTTACAGCGGGCGGAGTGTGCCTCCTGACCATATTACACCTGAACTTAGCCTGTATTGCTGCTTTTTCCTGGTGTGTTACACCAACAGGATTTTGCGGCACTTACAGCGGGCGGAGTGTGCCTCCTGACCATATTACACCTTAACTTAGCCTGTATTGCTGCTTTTTCCTGGTGTGTTACACCAACAGGATTTTGCGGCACTTACAGCGGGCAGAGTGTGCCTCCTGACCATATTACACCTGAAATTAGCCTGTATTGCTGCTTTTCCCATTTCCCTGCAGGCCATTAGAATGTCTGGAAGGCAAACAAGGAGAGGCAGACAGTCAGGAGCCAATAAAAGAGGGCAAGCAGGCTCTGTGTCTAGAGACAACAGTGCTGGTCGTGGACACGGTGCATCGCCATCAGCACGTGGCCATGGGACACGCTTGTCCTTCTTTTCGCCAGCTGGACGTGTTGAGCCGCATCATGCCAAAGACTTGGTAGAGTGGATGACCAAGCCCTCCTCATCCTCCTCATCCTCTCTCACCCAGGCTCAGGGTACTGGCAAAGCAGCTGCCAAAGCGTCCTCTTCCCTGGTATCAATGTCATCATCAGTCACTCCTTCCCTAGACCAACCATGTCCTCCTGAGGAGTCCCCCGAACTGTTTGAGCACAGTGTTGGGTACATGCTCCAGGAGGATGCCCAGCGTTTCGAAGGGTCTGATGATGATACCCAGCTAGAGGAAGGCAGTAGCGTGAGAGCAGAGAGAGGGGATGCTCAAGAAGGACACCAATCTGGCAGCCATGTTCCAGCAGCTGCAGCATACTGCCAGATTGGCTCCAGTGATGAGGAGGGAGGGGATGCTGAGGTCACTGACTCCACGTGGGTGCCTAATAGGAGAGAGGAGGAGGAGGAAGAGGAGGAGGATGAGGAGGAGGCACATCTCCAACGAGGCAGGATGCCCTCGGGGGGCCAGCGTAAGGGCAGCACACCGACGGAATCACACCGCAGAGCTCCGCCTGTGCAGGGCGCTGCCTCTGCCCGTTATTCAAAAAGTTCTTTGGTGTGGGCCTTTTTTGAGTCGAGTGCATCAGATCGCACAGCTGCTGTTTGCAACATATGTCTCAAGCGTATATCGCGTGGCCAAAACATCACCCGCTTGGGCACCACATGCTTGACCAGACATATGTTGACCTGCCATGCAGCTCGTTGGCAAGCCTACCTTAAAGACCCACACCAAAGAACAAAGCTGATCTCTTCTTGCACCGCATCTGCTGGGATCTCCAACCCCACTATACCTTCAGTCCTCTCTGAAACCTGCTCTGAGAGGAATGAAGGTGTAGAATTAGGTGTGTCACAGCCAAGTACTTGCGGGCATTCTGCTAGCAGTACACCGACGTCCGATTCTAGCAGGCAAATTTCCCTGCCCCAGCTGCTGGACCGTCGAAAGAAGTTCACTCCCAGCCATCCACATGCCCAGCGGTTGAATGCTAGCTTGGCTAAATTGCTAGCGCTTCAACTGCTGCCTTTTCAGTTGGTAGACTCTGCCCCCTTCCGTGAGTTTGTGCAATGTGCGGTTCCTCAGTGGCAGGTTCCCAAACGCCACTTTTTCTCACGGAAGGCGATTCCGGCTCTCTACCGGCATGTGGAAGGCAATGTCTTGGCCTCGCTGGACAGGGCGGTCAGCGGTAAGGTGCATATTACCGCTGACTCATGGTCCAGCAGGCATGGACAGGGACGTTACCTTTCTTTCACGGCCCATTGGGTCACTCTTTTGGCAGCTGGGAAGGATGCAGGACAAGGTGCAGTAGTGTTGGAGGTTGTTCCACCGCCACGCCTCCAAAATGCTACTACTGGTTGTGACACACCTCTGTCCTCCACCCCCTCCTCTTCTTCTTCCTCCGTGGCCTCTTCCTGTGCTTTGTCCTCGGAACCAGCGGTGCTCCGTAGGCGTTCAAGGGGCTACGCAAGTACGCAGGCAAAAAGATGCCATGCCGTGCTTGCGCTGGTGTGTTTGGGGGACAGGAGCCACACTGGGGCAGAGGTTCTGTCTGCTCTGCAGGGCCAGGCCGAGAGGTGGTTGACGCCACGCCAGCTTAAGCCAGGAATGGTAGTTTGCGACAATGGCACCAACCTCCTCTCCGCTCTCCGACAGGGACAACTGACCCATGTGCCCTGTGTGGCTCACGTCCTTAACCTGGTGGTGCAGTGGTTCTTGGGCAGGTACCCGGGCTTACAGGATGTCCTGAGGCAGGCCAGGAAAGTCTGTGTGCATTTCCGCAGATCTTATAATGCCAGTGCTCGCCTGGCTGAGCTGCAAAAGGAGTTGAACCTGCCCAAGAACCGCCTTATATGTGACATGCCCACCAGGTGGAACTCAACGTTGGCCATGCTGCAGCGGCTGCACACGCAGCAGAGGGCCATCAATGAGTACCTGTGCGACTACGGCACCAGGACAGGGTCAGGGGAGCTCGGTTTTTTTTCACCACGCCAGTGGATGCATGCACTGTCCTGGCACCATTTCAGGAGGCCACGAGGATGGTGAGCAGTGACAGTGTATGCATCAGTGACACTGTACCTCTTGTCCACCTGTTGGAATATACGCTGCGTGGAATAATGGACAAGGCACTTGAGGCAGAACAGAGGCAGGAAGAGGAGGACTTCCTTGCCTCTCAAGGCCCCCTTTACCCAGACAGTGTTCCTTCTGTCCCACCCATCGCACAGGAAGAAGAGGAGGAGGAGGAGGAGGATTGTGTCAGCATGGAGGTGGAGCCTGGCACTCAGCATCATCAGCAGCAGTCTTTTAGGGATGATTTACAGTTCCAAGAAACCAGTGGACTTGTACGGGGCTGGGAGGAGGTGGCTGCGGATCATGTCGTCCTTAGTGACCCAGAGGACTCCGGACCGAATGCCTCAGCTAACCTACGCTGCATGGCCTCCCTGATCCTGCAAAATCTGCGGAAGGATCCTCGTATTCTTCAGATCAAGGAGAGGGACCATTACTGGCTGGCCACTCTCCTTGATCCACGGTACAAGGGTAAGGTTGCGGACCTTATCTTACCGTCGCAGAGGGAGCAGAGGATGAGACAACTCCGGGAGGCCTTGCAGAAAGGTCTGTGCAACGCGTTCCCAGAGACTGGGAGGTTACAAACTCTTGGTCCTGGAAAACGAGTTGCTGATGCTTCGGTCAGTCAAAGAAGAAGCGGTGGGGAAGGTGGCCGTCTGACCGATGTGTTCAGACAATTCTTTAGTCCGCAGCCCCAAGGTATGATCGGTTCCAGCAACCATTGCCAGCGTCTGATATACATGGTGCAGGAATACCTAGGGGCAAGGTCAGACTTGGACAACTTCCCCACCGAAAATCCTCTGGCTTACTGGGTCTTGAGGATGGATCACTGGCCAGAGCTTGCACAGTATGCAATTGAGCTACTGGCCTGTCCTGCATCCAGCGTTCTTTCAGAACGCACATTCAGTGCTGCTGGAGGATTTGTCACGGATCACAGGGTGCGCCTGTCCACCGACTCTGTTGATCGACTGACCTTCATAAAGATGAACCAGTCTTGGATCACCACCAGCTACCAAACACCTGAAGCTGATATAACAGACTAATTTATTTTCAAATGTCACATCCCTTCAAGACTGATGCTGATGCTGAGAGACTGTCCTGTTATGTTGACTGACTATCCTCCTCCTCCTCAATGATCCGATTGATGATGATAGCTTGGAAGAACATTTTTGTTTCTGGGTGCCGCCACCAGTGGCTAAGGCCCAATTTTTCAGCCCCTGTTTAACAGGGGCGTGTTATTACAATTTTTTATGCAATGCTTTGCAGCAGGGCTCATTCCTGCACTCCAACTAGAGTATCTGGGAGAGGTTGCAGTGTCGTGGCACCAGCACCAGTGGCTAAGGCCCAATTTTTCAGCCCCTGTTTAACAGGGGCGTGTAATTAAAATTTTTGATGCAATACTTTGCAACAGGGCTCATTGCTGTGCTCCAAGTACAGTATCTGTGAGGGGTTGCAGTGTTGTGGCACCAGTGCCTAAGGCCCAATTTTTATGCCCCTGTCTAACAGGGGCATGTAATTACAATTTTTTATGCAATGCTTTGCAGCAGGGCTCATTCCTGCACTCCAACTAGAGTATCTGGGAGAGGTTGCAGTGTCGTGGCACCAGCACCAGTGGCTAAGGCCCAATTTTTCAGCCCCTGTTTAACAGGGGCGTGTAATTACAATTTTTGATGCAATACTTTGCAACAGGGCTCATTGCTGTGCTCCAAGTACGGTATCTGTGAGGGGTTGCAGTGTTGTGGCACCAGTGCCTAAGGCCCAATTTTTATGCCCCTGTTTAACAGGGGCATGTAATTACAATTCTTGATCTAATAATTCACAGCAGGGCCCATTCCTGCACCCACCAAGACTAACTGTGAGGCCTTACAGTGTTGTGTCAACACCACCACCACCACCACCACCACCAAAGGCCCAATTTTTCAGCCCCTGTTCAACAGGGGCATGCAATTACAATTCTTGATCTAATAATTCACAGCAGGGCCCATTCATGCGCCCACCAAGAGTAACTGTGAGGGCTCACAGTGTTGTGGCAACACCAACATGTAAGGGGCAAATTTCAGCTGAGTATATACGGCAGGCCCCTACTTTCAAACATCCAACTTACAAATGACTCCTCCTTGCAAACGGAAGGATACAACAGGAAGTGAGAGGAAATCTACCCCTAGGAAGGCAAATTCTCTCCTGTAAGAGTTAATATGGGAAAAAAAGTGTCTCCTCTCCACTGATGCTTTATCACCAATTCTTGTTTCAATAAAAACCCCAAATTTTCAAAAAACATTTGTCATTAGGACGGAAAGTGAGGTGAACTGTTCTGAACAGGTGCACACTGCACAGACAGCAAAACAAATGTTACAGGGGTGATAACCCTTCCCTATGTTTTCCAAAAAGCTTAAAAATAGATTTTTTGCCTGGAGCTACACTTAAACAATGTACCTGTTCAAAATTACAAACAGATTCTACATAAGAACAAACCTACAGTCCCTGTCTTGTATGCACCGCCTGTATACGGCTGTTCAGAGTATATAGGGCCTTTTTTATTTTGTGTGCGGGGTTCCCCTTAATATCCATACAAGACCCAAAGGGGCTGGTAATGGGCTGGGGTAGGGGGGGGGGTGTGTGTGATGGGGTAGCTATGCCATTTTTCTTAAAGATTTTCATCCATATTACCGGGACCAGACATTACATTAAAGCCGCAAGCAGTTTTAAATGGCTTTTTTTCCTTTAGAAATGTAATTTTGTGCAGGGACAGTTCTAAACACAGGAAACACATGGCACTTCACAGGCATACTTTAGACACCCCCCAGGTACGATATTTAAAGGAATATTTGACTTTTTTTTTTCACTTTATGCATCATTAAAATGACTGCTCCAGAAAAACGGCCGTTTTTAAAACTTCTTTTTGCATTGATACATGTCCCCTGGTGCAGAACCCGGGTTTTTTTTTTTTTGTGTTGTTGCTGTTTGGAAATATTGAGAGTGTGTATGTGTCCTATGTACTGTATTGTAAAATATGTGATGTGTTGTTAAAAAAACAATAAAAAGATATAAAAAAAAAAAGAAAAGAACCCGGGTTCCCAAACCCTTTTTAGGACAATAACATGCATAATAGTTGTTATAATTAGCACTTTAGATTTCGAACGTTCGCATCCATTGTATTTAATAGGGTTCTAAAGTTCGTGCGAACTTTTGGTCCGTTCGCGGGATCTGGTGCGGACCGAACCCGGGGGTGTTCGGCTCATCACTACTCTCTATGTCGAATCTTTTCTCTCTATGTCAAATCTTTTCTCTCAATGTCGAATCTTTTCTCTCTATGTAGAATAATCTTGGACTAATAGGTTCGATAGACACAGATTGTTATTGTCAGCGTCATGTCGAATCTCCTATCTATATCGAACTGTTGTTGCAATGAAAACGAAAATAAAGCATTTGTTTATGTCGGATCTTTCGGTTTTCGGATTCTGCATTTTCGTTTTCGTTTGTTAAAACGATAACGAAAATACCTGAAATTCGGACGAAAATGCATTCGGACGAAAACGAATGCACATGTCTACAAACGATTTTTACTTCACGATTTTCCCTTATCCAACAAAAAATATAAATAGTTCTTACCGAAACATCTCCTTACAGCAGTCAAAGCCTGCATTCTGGTGCTATGGAAAAATCCACCCCCCCCCCCCCCACCAGGTCACATTGGCTTGCCAGAATTGCAGAAATTCAACAAATGGAAATTCTTACTATGGCTATGATAGATCAGGAGGAGAAGTACTAGCAGATCTGGACACCATATTTATTTTATAAGGAGCAGATGCCACTAGCCCCCAACAGTAGGTTGGACAGTGCTCTTGTAAGGTGGAGACTAGCCTACCCTACCCAACTACTCTCCCATACTTTCCTTCCCCTTGCCCCTATTCCTTTTTCTTTCTTTTTTTTCCCTCTCTTTCTCCTTCTTGTCCACACTACCCATTACGATTTAAACATTTCTCTTCAGTTCCCTTCACAGGTCAGCGCTTGCAGCCATTGGCGTGAGACCGGCTTCTGTTATGCAGGGAGCTGTACACATGGGACAAATGTTGGCCGGTTTCTACTCTAACGGCTGATTTCGGCTGACCGTGTTTACCTGGCATTGGGATATGTTCACACCAGGTGCAGTGGGTCTGTGCTGAGCAGCTATACCAGTGCAGTCTCAAGGTAAAATACCTTGTCCCCTACCAGGCCAGTTCACACCACCATAGTGCAGTAGTGCATGCTGAGAAAGAGTACGGCATGCAGTACTTTTTTTCAGTGTAAGCACAGTGCACAGTAATCCATCGCCTCACACCATGTTGTGGGCAAAATATCTTAAGGGAAAAGTATAGCCAAAGCATTTTTGCCGATACTTTCCCTATGGATCACAGGAGTGCAATTCGTTCTGCATTCCTGTGACCCATTTTCAGCCGTCAGCGGGCTGGTCCAGGCTCTGGAAAGATCCTGACTTTAATGTCGGGATCCACCCAGATGCCTAGACTGGCAGTTGGCTCAGCCTCTCCCACTGACAGCCATTGCCACCCCCTTCACAGCTCAGTGCTCCAGTGAGTGATGGATGGGCAGAGCAGAGAACCAGTGACTGACAGTCATCACTCTCTGCTCAGAGCGGAGGGGGCAAACTGAGCAATCAGCGGTCTTTGATTGCTCAGTTCTCGGGGTAGAGCCGGCGGGGGACAGCTGCAGCTGGGATTAGTGCTGCAGCCATCTAGGTGAGTATGATTTAAAAACTTTTTGCATTCCCAAACTTTTATTTTAATGAAATGTCACTTTGTAACAGTTGATAAAAGTTTGCTTTAAAAAAAAAAAAAGAGTAAACAGGGCAATCCCACCACTCGCTACTACTAGTGACTGTGTTGTAGCACAGCCACCGGTGTGATCAGGTCCTTAAAGTGTTACTAAACCCACAACAGTAAAATCAATCTGTATAAGCAGTAAAGCATGCTTGTTATACTCACGGTGAAACCTAAGGGGTTAATCCTCCGCATGGAGTAAAAAGATTGTTTTATCCTGTCTTCTCTGATCCTCCCCTTCTTCCACTGTCCCCTAAAAACTTCCTGACAACACAGAGCCTATGGAGTCAGGCTGCAAATGTGCAGTTTGGTGTGTATTGCTAGAGAGGCTTTTTTTTGTGATGTGCATGTGATCAGCACAGGGCCAAGCAGCACTGTCTAGACAGAGAGATGGGGGTTTTGCAATCTCATAGGGCAGTCAGAAAACTCCTCCTATGAGCTTTAACCAGTGCTTGTCTGGACACTGATAGAAGTCACAAGACTGCTCTAACTGCTGATAAAAGGTATTTATCAGTTTATATTTACTAAAATAATTGCATTTTCATGTTCTGTGTACTGTGGGAGACCAGATATAGTGAATGCAGGGTCCGGGGTTTTAGTAACACTTTAACCACTTAAGCCCCGGACCATTTCGGGCCATTAGGACCAAGCCTGTTTTTGGGATTCGGCACTGCGCTGCTTTAACTGTAAATTGTGCGGACATGCAATGTTGTACCCAAATGAAATTTGCGTCCTTTTCTTCCCACAAATAGAGCTTTCTTTTAATGGTATTTGATTGCCTCTGCGATTTTTATTTTTTGCGATATAAATGGAAAAAGAACGAAAATTTTGAAAAAAAAAGATATTTTCTACTTTTTGTTATAAGAAAAATCGAATAAACTCAATTTTAGTCATACATTTAGGCCAAAATGTATTCAGCCACATGTCTTTAGTAAAAAAAATGTCAATAAGCGTATATTTATTGGTTTGCGCAAAAGTTATAGCGTTTACAAACTAGGGTACATTTTCTGAAATTTACACAGCTTTAAATTTATGACTGCCTATCTCATTTCTTGAGGTGCTAAAATGGCAGGGCAGTACAAAACCCCCCCAAATGACCCCATTTTGGAAAGTAGACACCCCAGGGAAATTGCTGAGAGGCATGTTGAGCCCATTGAATATTTATTTTTTTTGTCCCAAGTGATTGAATAATGACAAAAAAAATAAAAAAAATACAAAAAGTTGTCACTAAATGATATATTGCTCACACATGCCATGGTTATATGTGGAATTGCACCCCAAAATACATTCTGCTGCTTCTCCTGAGTACGGGGATACCACATGTGTGGGACTTTTTAGGAGCCTAGCCACGTACGGGACCCCGGAAACCAAGCACCGCCTTCAGGATTTCTAAGGGCGCAAATTTTTGATTTCACTCCTCACTACCTATCACAGTTTCGAAGGCCATAAAATGCCAAAATAGCACAAAACCCCCCCAAATGACCCCATTTTGGAAAGTAGACACCCCAAGCTATTTACTGAGAGGCATGTTCAGTCCATGGAATATTTTATATTTTGCCACAAGTTGCGGGAATATGACAAACTTTTTTTTTTTTGCACAAAGTTGTCACTAAATGATATATTGCTCACACATGCCATGGGCATATGTGAAATTACACCCCAAAATACATTCTGCTGCCTCTCCTGAGTACGGGGATACCACATGTGTGGGACTTATTGGGAGCCTAGCCGCGTACGGGACCCCAAAAACCAAGCACCGCCTTCAAGGTTTCTAAGGGCGCAAATTTTTGATTTCACTCCTCACTACCTATCACAGTTTTGAAGGCCATAAAATGCCAAGATGGCACAAAACCCCCCCAAATGACCCCATTTTGGAAAGTAGACACCCCAAGCTATTTGCTGAGAGGCATGTTGACCCCATTGAATATTTTTTTTTTGTCCCAAATGATTGAATAATGACAAAAAGAAAAAAAAAATGTACAAAAAGTTGTCACTAAATGATATATTGCTCACACATGCCATGGTTATATGTGGAATTGCACCCCAAAATACATTCTGCTGCTTTTCCTGAGTACGGGGATACCACATGTGTGGGACTTTTTGGGAGCCTAGCCGCGTACAGGGCCCCAAAAACCAAGCACTGCGAACGCTGCAGTTATGTGTGTTGTGTTTGGTAAGTGACAGTGATCGATCGATACTGCACTTGGGTGGGCTGGGCTGGGCTGGGCTGGGCGGAGGGGCTAAACGCAGGCGCTAGCAGGTATCTGGGCTGATCCCGCTAACACTGCGTTTTTGGGAACCCTAAACCGCTGGGGATGCTAGTATAGATCTGATCAGATCTGATCAGATACTATACCACTAAGGGGGGTGTATGCTTTGCGCGTGGGTGTTAGCGTTACTGTCACTAACCTAACACTGCCTGGGGCGACGCAGACCCTCTCTGGCGCTAAAACCTAATTGATCTCACCCGCCGGGCGATCAGGGGGGTTAAACCTTTATTGGGTTATATACGGCGGGTGCCCTGATGCTATAAAAAGCAAACTAATCAACCAGCGTCACCCGTAACCTTTATATAGTGATCACTGGTGAAAGGGTTAACTAGGGGCAATCAGGGGGTTAAAATCTTTATTAGGTTAAATATGGGGGTACCTGACACTATATAAAAACCTGACGGGTAACCTAAATAACTAAATAACTTACTGGCTAACCAGTGACACCAGTGACGCTTATACGGCGATCACTGGTGAAAGGGTTAACTCTAGGGGCAATCAGGGGGTTAAAATAATATATGGGGGTACCTGACACTAATAAAAACCTGCGGCGAACCTAAAAAAAAATAACTGCCTATCTAAAACACCAGCGACACGAATACAGCGATCGGAAAAACAATCGCTTAGTGACGCTGAAGTTAGGGGGTGAAAGGGTTACCTGGGGGGTGATCAAGGGGTTAAACCTTTATTAGGGGGGGTTAGGGGGCTACCCTGGACCTAAAGGGGCCTAATCCTAACTGCCCTGCAACTTTTTACAATCACAGATGACACTAAATGCAGTGATCAGTAAAATAAATGATCACTGCAATCAGTGACACTGTGATTGGGGGCTTTGGGGTGACCTGGGGGGTGATCTGGGGGTGACTGGGGGGTGATTTGTGTGCCTATGTGTACCTACGTGTCAGTGGACTGTTAGTGCACTAACCTGCTTCCTCTCTGCTCGGCGCCGGGAACGGAAAGACCGCGGCGAGGGAGATGACATCACTTCCTCCAGCCTTGTTTACATCACATGGCGGAGGAAGCATTTTCATTGGCCGGGAGCGATCGCGAGGGGGGGGGGCGGAATCGAGCGCCCCCCCCCCTCATGCCTGATCGCTCCCGAACACTTAACGGCCGCTCACTGCAGTGAAGGGGGGTCCGGATGGACCCCCCCAACTGCACAAAGGCGATCACGTAGATCTACGTGATTCTGCCTGTCCGTGCCATTCTGCCGACGTAAATCGGCGGTGGGCGGTCGTTAAGTGGTTAAAGCTTATTTACAGTTTGTTACAAATATACGGTGGGTACGGAAAATATTCAGACCCCCTTAAATTTTTCACTCTTTGTTATATTGCAGCCATTTTCTAAAATCATTTAAGTTCATTTTTTCCCTTCATTAATGTACACACAGCACCCCATATTGACAGAAAAACACAGAATTGTTGAAATTTTTGCAGATAAAAAAAAAAAGAAAAACTGAAATATCACATGGTCCTAAGTATTCAGACCCTTTGCTCAGTATTTAGTATTTGCACCCTTTTGATCTAATACAGCCATGAGTCTTTTTGGGAAAGATGCAACAAGTTTTTTACACCTGGATTTGGGGATCCTCTGCCATTCCTCCTCGCAGATCCTCTCCAGTTCTGTCAGGTTAGATGGTAAACGTTGGTGGACGGCCATTTTTAGATCTCTCCAGAGATGCTCAATTGGGTTTAAGTCAGGGCTCTGGCTGGGCCATTCAAGAACAGTCACGGAGTTGTTGTGAAGCCACTCCTTCGTTGTTTTAGCTGTGTGCTTAGGGTCATTGTCTTGTTGGAAGGTAAACCTTCGGCCCAGTCTAAGGTCCTGAGCTCTCTGGAGAAGGTTTTCGTCCAGGATATCCCTGTACTTGGCCACATTCATCTTTCCCTCGATTGCAACCAGTCGTCCTGTCCCTGCAGCTGAAAAACACCTCAACAGCATGATGCTGCCACCACCATGCTTCACTGTTGGGACTGTATTGGACAGGTGATGAGCAGTGCCTGGTTTTCTCCACACATACCGCTTAGAATTAAGGCCAAAAAGTTATATCTTGGTCATATCAGACCAGAGAATCTTATTTCTCACCATCTTGGAGTCCTTCAGGTGTTTTTTTAGCAAACTCCATGCAGGCTTTCATGTGTCTTGCACTGAGGAGAGGCTTCCGTCGGGCCACTCTGCCATAAAGCCCCGACTGGTGGAGGGCTGCAGTGATGGTTGACTTTCTACAACTTTCTCCCATCTCCCGACTGCATCTCTTGATCTCAGCCACAGTGATCTTTGTGTTCTTCCTTACCTCTCTCACCAAGGCTCTTCTCCCCTGATAGCTCAGTTTGGCCGGACGTCCAGCTCTAGGAAGGGTTCTGATCATCCCAAACGTCTTCCATTTAAGGATTATGGAGGCCGCTGTGCTCTTAGGAACCTTAAGTGCAGCAGAATTTTTTCTGTAACCTTGGCCAGATCTGTGCCTTGCCACAATTCTGCCTCTGAGCTCTTCAGGCAGTTCCTTTGACCTCATGATTCTCATTTGCTCTGACATGCACTGTGAGCTGTAAGGTCTTATATAGACAGGTGTGTGGCTTTCCTAATCAAGTCCAATCAGTATAATCAAACGCAGCTGGACTCAAATGAAGGTGTAGAACCATCTCAAGGATGATCAGAAGAAATGGACAGCACCTGAGTTAAATATATGAGTGTCACAGCAAAGGGTCTGAATACTTATGCTGGCCATACACTATACGAAAAATCGTCCGAACGAACTTTCGAAAAACGAAAGTTCATTCGCGAGCGCAAACGATAGTGCCATCATGTAATGACCGATAAATCGTTCAGTGGACATAAATAAAAAAAAAACTTTTTTTTTTTTTTACATATACCTAGTGCAGAAAGTTCGGACGGGAAACACATTAACCTTCTGATTTATCGTTCGTTCGGCAGAAAATTTCCAAACTTGTCGAAAGATTATCGATTTTGTGCCCATTAACTGTCCGAAAAACGAAAGAACTGTCTGAACGACCGATTTTCGCCCGATTTTTCGTATAGTGTATGGCCAGCATTAGGACCATGTGATATTTCAGTTTTTCTTTTTTAATAAATCTGCAAAAATGTCAACAATTCTGTGTCTTTCTGTCAATATGGGGTGCTGTGTGTACATTAATGAGGAAAAAAATGAACTTAAATGATTTTAGAAAATGGCTGCAATATAACAAAGAGTGAAAAATTTAAGGGGGTCTGAATACTTTCCGTACCCACTGTATAAGTAGTTCAATCACCATGACTTGTCCATAGTTGTATTTTAAGCATCAGATCAGCTGTTATTAGATTTCGATTTACCTAAACTGTCTCTAATCCAATCTGATTCCATGCTGTTCCTATGCAGCCTAGAATAAAAGAAGGTGAAGGAGAGTCCTTGCACTCAGACAGTTAAACTCTTTCTCGGATTAAACGCACAAAATAGAACAGACGCACAGTGAGAAGGTTTTGTTTCTTCTCACAGAATGCTGTCTCCTGGAAACTATACTAAGGAAAGAAATACTCTGACATTTCCAGCAGATTGCCGGCCAGTCGAGTAATCAAACATTGAAGTTTGTATCACCTGGAAAAAAATAACTGTCCACAGAGTATATTTTGATCTGTAAAATGTGGCTTACAAGAAAAGAAAACATACCTTTACTTCCATTCCTGTTTGTATGTGTATGTGTTTTTTTTTTATTTTTATTATTTTTATCGAGTTTTCGTATAAAAAAAAAAAAAAAACATAATACAGCCTCTGGGCATATCCCGGCTGAGGCAACAACCATTAAAACAATCCTATACATTTATACTATTCAATAGAACTACCAGTAGCGGCTGGTGCTCGAAATTTTTTGGGGGGCGCAAACTGGAAAAAAAAAATTGCCACCACTGTGCCCATTAAAAGCTACCACTGTGCCATCAAGCGCAGCCACTGTGCCCAAATGCAGCCACTGTACCCATAAATTGCTGCCACTGTGCCATCAATTGCCGCCAGTGTGCCCCATCAATTGCCGCCAGTGTGCCCCATCAATTGCCGACAGTGTGCCCCATCAATTGCTGCCAGTTTGCCCCAACAATTGCCGCCAGTTTGCCCCATCAAATGCTGCCAGTGTCCCCCCCCCCCCCGCCTGGCACTTACCTGTCTCAGGTCTCAGGTCAGCGCATTCCTCCACACTCCCTCCCAGTCCTCAATGTCTTCCTCCTTCCTCTTCTGCTATGATTGGACGCCTGATAGGCGTCCAATCACATCGCCTGTCGCTTCAGCCAATCAGGTGACAGGTAATCAGACCTGGTGCACCTGATTGGCTGAGAGGCGGGTCAGTGTTAGGGAAGCAATTTATTCGATTCCCTAACACAGCACTGTGTAAAGAGCGAACGCACAGCATTGTGCCCACTTTTTACCATTATGAAAGCCTATTAGAGCCCATGGCTCTAATCAGGGCGCCTATTAGAGCCGACGGCTCTAATCAGGCACTTCCGAAAAAACACCCCCGCCGCTGTAATTCAGATGCCCGGCAAGGGGCCGGACACCTGAATAGGGGGCGGCAGCGGCCACAATAGATAGATTCATGCATTGCATGAATCTATCAATTGGAGATTGACGGGTGCAGGAGAGATGGGGCTTTTCTCCTGCGCCCTCTAGGGACGCACCGCCACTGAGAACTACTATAACTTAAACTACTCGTGTCATCAAGATTGAGAGGACAGGGCGAGGATAGTGTGTCATGTATTTCAGGTGACCACATCAGGAAGAGCTGCTGATGTTGAGGATAACGCATTTCGGAGAACCTTCAGATAATGGCAAAATTAGGTCTTCACTGCTACAAAGCCTATTGTGTTGCGTTTGTGATGTCGGATTCTAACCATACAAGCCATATTTTGTCAAACTTGGCTGGGCAGCATCTGGCAAGATAGGCCTCTTTGTATAGTGGCACCGCTTAGTTGATCAGCGATTTCCATGTATTCAAAGTAGGTACCTCCGTTTGTTTCCATTTAATGAGTAGAGCCTTCCTAGCGTAAAATAATAGAAGTCCTATTAGTGTTCTGGTTGCTCGGCGGTGGGCCAAGGGGCCCACCAGACCCAGAAAACAGATCGATACATTCAGGGGAACATGGATCATGGTCAAGGTTTCATTTGTATGTGGTTTAAAGAGGACCTGTCACCTACATGATAAAAAATGATATGTAAACCCAACTGCTAAAATCTCAATATAAGCTCAAAGCGATATTAAACCCCAAACCAAAAATGCAATATATTGCAGCTTACCAATCCATCACCAGTTAAAAACAAAATTTTGTCAAAATTGACGTCTTTGTGCCCCTGGAAGACGTCAATTTTGACGAAACGGCATAGGGTAAAGCAGCGTGCTGACGTCACCGCATACTGCCAGCCCCGGAAGTCACGGGCTGTGATCGAGAGCTGGCCGGCTCGAATTTTATATACAAACTGCCTATACCATCAGCTTAACTGTAAGTGTAATTCTTTTATTTTGAATAAATGTTTTTATGGAATTACGCTATGGTGGCATCCCCCTTTTTGTTTGCATGAAAATGAACATGTATGCTGTTGCGGAGCCTTTGGTTGGGAATCATTGACGGCACATCAAACACCAGAGTGCAGAGACCCAGGGCTGAGGAAATAGCCCCAAGCATGTACGATCTCCTTAAAAAGAGATCTCGCCTTCTGGTAAGCGGCAGCATATCATTTGTGGAGGATCCTTCTGTCATACTATCATCACTTCTTCTTGGGTGTTTGTTAATAATCACCTATGACATTTGGGTGGAAAGGACTTTAAACAATGTACTTTGCATTTCCACTAGGAAATATATGGTGACATTATTAGATGGGAAGAAAGTTCAATTAGTTCTTAATTTTTTGATATCTGAAAGAGACTTTGGAGTATAAGTACAGGTCACCTTATTGTTTCCTTGAGTTGGAATTTTCACGTTTTCTCACATTTGTTTTTATACGTATCACTTCACAGAGAGAGGTCACATCCTCTTTATATGTATATACATCATAGAGTCATTAATTTTGTTATTTGCGCATCTTATTTTTATTTATTTTTTGTTATATCGTGTGTGTCTCACATATTAAGTTGCAGCAATATATTTCACATTACAAGGACTAGCGCAGTAATTCACTATTTACACATTTAATCATATTAGTATGCCCGACATGTTTCACGGACAATACTCTGCTTCTTCAGGAGCTTTATTTACATGTATTTGATGTTTATAGGACAGGTAGACATATATCTTATGGTTATCTGGCCAATTTAATAGCCTTAAATGTGTTTTTCTTGTTATTATGTTTAATATGTTTCTCTTTTTCTATTTGTAGTATTATATATGACCTCTGTCCTATAAACATCATATACATGCAAATAAAGCTACTGAAGAAGTGGAGTATTGTCCGCGAAACATGCCGAGCATGCTATCATGATTGCTACAGGGTGAACTGATATTACTACTTCTCTCAGTTGTACCCCTTTTTTTCTGATTCGACAGTTTTAAAATTGTATGTTTTAAATATCTTGTTGTAAAACACAATAAAAAAATGTATCTTGTTTTATCTAAATGTGTGTATCCCAAGTATTATGGTACCATTAAAGTCCACCTAAGCCTCAGATCCAATTGCTTCTATATTCATATAAGGCAAAGGTACCCTTTTTCGTTTAGTATGAAATATTTTGGCACTCCATTTAACTTAAAAGAACATAAGCTAATTGGTTCCTTGTACTGCTTCCTGCTCTCACACCACAGCCCTGCTATACAAGGACTGCGAGAGGCTGATACCAGGTCCCACTCAGGTTCTTACACTGCTTAAATAAATGTTACAGCAATTTGGGGCAGTTACACTTATACACTTGTAGCGCCCTCTACCATAGGTAGGTGTTAGAGGTGACTATTTGTGTGATAACTGCCAAGCAGGTAAATTTAGGCAGGCCTATGCTGCATGCTAGGCCTGCTTGTTTTTGATCTGGGGGGGCAGGGAGTGGTTAGTGTAGCAGTGGGTGTGACCACCTGTCCTTCAGTTCTTGGGCGCCTCTCCTGCTTCCAGGGAGAATGTTCTGGAAGAGGGGCAGGGCTGGGAATTGGAGTGACAGGGAACTCATGGGAGGAGCCCTGACCAATCCCCAACTGGAATTGGCAGGGGGCGGGCCTCCTTCATAAGCTCAGGTCCAGCTCACTGGAGGTAGTTGTCGGCTTGGTGAAGTGAAGAATGGAGTGTTAGACTACAGCAGGAGGCCCATCCCCATCTGGGGGGGGTGTGCGCGCCTTGTCTGTGAAGCTCGGGAGCCTCATCCTTACACGGTCATGGAGGAGGTGTCCTGGTACAGAGGAGCTGGAGAAGCAGTCGATACGCATGTCTGGGTAAATTCTTCACCAAGGACTCAGGGCAGGAGAAGGTCGGTGGGTGAGGCACAGTGGATATCTGGAGGAGGTCATGCCAGGGGAGCTGGGTGCGAGGCCAGAGGAGAGACTGTGGGGTTTTGGGTCAAATCGATGTGGCCTGCTGACACAGGATTTGCAAGACGGGCTAGCTGGGATCAGTAGTCAACCAACTAACTAAATCTGCAAAACTACTAGGCCGCCAAGAAGGGGTACTGCAGGCCCCTGGCCTACCAGCGTTCAGCAAGTCAAACTACCACCTGGGATTATTCAGAGTGATCCCAAGTGCCGTGTAAAGATGATGGGGTGGAGATGCTAACATGTCACAGGGAAGTTCGTGCAGGTGGAGAGGGGTCCTGGGAGTAACAGTCTGCAGGAGTTGGTGCAGAGGAGGAGTAACGGTCTGCAGGAGTTGGTGCAGAGGAGGAGTAACGGTCTGCAGGAGTTGGTGCAGAGGAGGAGTAACGGTCTGCAGGAGTTGGTGCAGAGGAGGAGTAACGGTCTGCAGGAGTTGGTGCAGAGGAGGAGTACCGGTCTGCAGGAGTTGGTGCAGAGGAGGAGTACCGGTCTGCAGGAGTTGGTGAAGAGGAGGATTAACGGTCTGCAGGAGTTGGTGCAAAGGAGGAGTAACGGTCTGCAGGAGTTGGTGCAGAGGAGGAGTAACGGTCTGCAGGAGTTGGTGCAGAGGAGACTGTGAATGTTAGAGTCCATCATTTACTCAGTGCTTTTAATTCAACAATCCTTTAACAAAGATGGCAAAGTGATCTGTTCTATGGGCATCCCATACCCCCCTTTCCCCAACCAAGTTATATCCCCCAAATAAAAAAAAAAAACAAAGCAAAGCAAAAATGACTGTTCATTGTCTCAGAGTGATATATGGAGGTCTGGCAGCAGAGGGATATGGTGGATGATAGTAACTAGTAGCAACCATCCGCTACACACTTATAATATCTTGCCCCCAGCCCACCCTGTAAGTCTTATACTTATTTATTACTCCGAAGCACTCCACCCCCACCCCACACATACATCTTATTACATTTTAAAATTCAGAAGCAGTAGGCATAAAATTGCATTGATATAAGGGACGTCTATACAAGCAACTTGCTTGGTAAAGTTTTCAGCCAATATCAGCAGAAATGCTTAAAAAAAAATTTAAAAAATCAACTTTACCTGCTGTCATAATTTGAGAGGTAAGAGGGCATGCGGATTGAATTAGCTATGCATTCATCAAATCTTATCATACAACTAATTTTCCTCGGAGAAATACAATGTAATGAACAAGAAAAAAAAAAAGTCTGTGTTTTCTGGAACTAGCAGGGAGCAATAACGTGTTATTTTTAATTTTGTGGGGTAAGTCATTTGGGAGCGATCCGCAGAAGCTGCATTTAATTTAGTGCTCTAGTGGCTTGCAAGGTTTGCAAACTAAAGAAAGGTAATATTGTGTAATTACTCAACTGAGATTGTTTTTCATTAAAACTTTAAATTCAGTTGTCAGAGGGAATGGAATATGTTTACCCAGGCTGGAAGCTTCACACTTTACATTGTAGAAGTTGGCCACGCTTGTCCTCTTAAAAGTAAGATGTATGATGGTCGTGGCAGAAGGCGTAATGGGAGAAGCGGTCTTGTTTTGCTACATTAGAGGCCACAGTTTCATTAATGTTTGCCTCACTGCAAAGACTATTGTGCACATACGTCAGTGCCTTCAACTGGTGGTCCTTCACTGAAAGCCTCCTTTGGGCTTTCATCTTGCTCCCGACCGAGTGTTCCTGAATAGGTTGGGTAGCAACTTTTATAAGCATGTTTATGTTACAGTTATTACTATGCAAAATTTGCCCCATGAGTTAGAAATTATTTCCAGACTGGGGCATCAAAACAATAAAATTTCAGGTTTTACGTTCTTATTTTCACGAATATGGTTGGGTAGCACTAACTTTGACCGATATGTTGCTATCAACATACGCATAAAGGAAAACTAACAAAGCTTCAGTTATTACTTTGCAAGCTATAAAACAGCTTCAACAGAGTGGCTGTCACAGCCAGGTAGAAAATTTGATGGACCGCGGAGTAAAGTGAGCATTGCTTAGCGAAGAGGGGAATTTGAATTAATTTTAATGTGGCTGTTAGGCTTTAAAGCTGAACTCTGGTCATTTTTTTTCCCCCATGCAGTGGGGCTTAGTGGAGATATACTTACCTAATCCCACGATCTTCCCAGCAAAAGATCAGTCCCTGTGGCTCCTGCCCCCCTGAAGTCTAGCGGTCTTGTGTGGTAGACTGTTCTTGACATCATCACATCCGAAGACATCAGGAACAGTCCACTGCTGGATTGTGGGGGAGCACCACTTGCCACTGGAGTCGAGGATCGGATGAGTATTCAGCTTACTGGGTGCACCTTGAATCAATGAGCAGTTAACCCATGCAGTGCCCAGAGTTTAGCTTTAAAGCTACACTATATTGCCAAAAGTATTGGGACGCCTGCCTTTACACGCACATGAACTTTAATGGCATCCCAGTCTAAAGCCCCGTACACACGGTCGGACTTTTGCCCAACAAACTTCGTTTTAAGCACGTTGGACCAACAATCCGACCGTGTGTACGCTCCATCGGACAAACTTTTTTCGTTTGATTTTGTTTTCATCGGACAAAAGTTGGGTCTGCAAACGGACAAACTTTTGCCCAACAAAAGTCCGATGGAGCAAAGTCCGACCGTGTGTACAGATAACCATCGGACTTTAGTCCGATGGACAAAACAACTAATGTTAAAATCAACCAACAATAGCAGAAGTTGACCAAAGGGTGGCAGTAAAGATCAGAAAAGAGCAGAAAAAACACGTGATGTTGTAAGAAGTTTTAAGAAAGCTTGCAGAAAAGTCCGAGCGTGTGTATGCTATGGGTGTTCCCAACCAACTCAATTCGGACAAAAAAACACGGAAAAGTCCGAAGGAAGTCCGACCATGTGTACGAGGCTTTAGTCCGTAGGGTTCAGTATTGAGTTGGCCCACCCTTTGCAGTTATAACAGCTTACAATTTTCTGGGAAGGCTGTCCACAAGGTTTAGGGGTGTGCTTATGGGAATGTTTGACCATTCTTCTAGAAGCGGTTTTGCGAGGTCAGACACTGATGTTGGACGAGAAGGCCTGGCTCGCAGTCTCTGCTCTAATTCATCCCAAAGGTGTTCTATCAGGTGCAGGCCAGTCAAGTTCCTCCTCCCCAAACTCACTCATCCATGTCTTTATGGACCTTGCTTTGTGCACTGGTCCAAATCATTTGGTGGAGGGGGGATTATGGTGTGGGGTTGTTTTTCAGGGGTTGGGCTTGGCCCCTTCGTTCCAGTGAAGGGAACTCTTAAGGCGTCAGCATACCAAGACATTTTGGACAATGTAATGCTCCCAACTTTGTGGGAACAGTTTGGGGATGGCCTCTTCCGTTCCAACATGACTTTGCACCAGTGCACTAAGCAAGGTCGGTAAACACATGGATGAGCGAGTTTGGGGTGGAGAAACTTGACTGGCCTGCACAGAGTCCTGACCTCAACCCAATAGAACACCTTTGGGATGATTTAGAGCGGAGACTGTGAGCCAGGCCTTCTTGTCCAACATCAGTGCCCGACCTCACAAATGCGTTGGGCACTGATGGAGGAATGGTCAAACATTCCCATAGACACACTCCTAAGCCTTGTGGACCGCCTTCCCAGAAGAGCTGAAGCTGTTATAGCTGCAAAGGGTGAGCCAACTCAATACTGAACCCTACAGACTGGGATGCCATTAAAGTTCATGTGCGTGGAAAAGGTAAGAGTCCCAATAATTTTGGCAATATAGTGTATGCCTTATTGCCAATCAATCCTGGAGAAAATGCTTATCCAAATGTCGGTTATCCAAACCCCACGTATCTGACCACTTTGTTGAAAGGGTGGACAAAAATTCAAATTGGTTGATCCTTTCCTTTCATAAATCTTTAGGCAAACACTTAGGTTTAGTTGGTCATGGGTGTAGCACTGGAGAGAGCATTAAGAAGCATTCTATAGCAAAATAAAGCATATTTAGCCCTTTTAGTACAACAAAGTAAACTTTTGGCTTGAGTATAGTTCTACTATATTAAGCTTCCAAAAAAACTCAGCGGTTACAGGGACTTTTATGAGAAGACTCCTTCACTTCTCTCCTTAGACACACCTAGGCACCATATTTATTTTTCTTTGATTGTCTGCAATAGAAGACATAAAAAATAAAATTAAAAAAAGACAGTATTCTGGTAAGATATTGGTTTGCTTCTTTGGATCTAAAATATATGGAACGTTGCTATCAGCTTGCTGAGTGTTTATGGCCGTTTAACTACTCTAGACTTAAATTTAACACATGATAGTATTTTTACAGGTACCTGCTAGCTTAAAAGTCAGTTTGTACGGTAAATATTACATTGTATTCTAAATGATTTCACTAATCACAAGCTTCTTAAGCCTCGTACACACGATACGATTGTTGGAAGGGGATTGTCTGTTGACAGACTGTAGTCCTAAAATGTGACCCTTAGTACGCTCCTTTTGACAATTGTTGTCCAACTTTCGGCCAACAAATGTTGGATGACATGCTAGTAAATTTTCGGTGTACAACGGCCTGTTGTGTGATTTTCGTAGTACACAAGTCCGTCACACATACGTTAAAAGTACAAACATGCATGCTCGGAATCAATGCTCACCAAACACGAAATTAGCAGAAGGGGCCCAAAGGGTGGTGCTCAAGAGCTGAAATTCCTTGTAGCAGCACGTCACTACGTTCGTGTTTGTGGCACGACAATTGTGTACCATTAGTATGCAAGACAAGATCCTGGCACACGCCCTTTTGACAAAAATCAGACGCTCGTTTGGCCAACAATCGTATTGTGTGTACAAGGCTTAAGGGTATTTAGTGATTCCTTAGTAGCCAACTTTTTCCCATTTAGGCCTGATTCACATCATTACTCAATCACAGACAGGACAATTCCTTTGTGTCTTATCCCTCTCGTGTCTTAATGTAATATTCCACAATACAATAACATACAGTAAAACTGCCTGATGCCTGTCTGAATTTTTTTTTTTTGCAGATAGCAAACAGTAGAACATAGCTGTGAGCTGAGCAGGGATTTTGTTGAGCGATTAACACGCTTGGATAGGTTTCAGTTATCTCGATCTGTGCTAAGCTCTGTTAATGCAAAGCCTGCAGAATAAAGTTTCTGGGATCGGAAGGAAGAAGCAGCGGAGCAAAGATTGTACGCCCAGGAACGGTTCAGCCCTAGCAGGAGGAAGGGCTCATTACACTTTGCCTCGTTTGTTTTACAAATAGATCAGGAAGTGTTTTAAATGAATACCCAAACCTTTCCCCTGGGGTGACCTGGCTTTTCAAATATGCCTAGAAGAAGAAATATATGCTCTTGGATCTAGCATGCAAAATTGATGAGCGGGTAACTCAAGCAACAGCTGGCTGAAATATAGCATAGAGACACACGTATTCTAAAGCCAAGTTAGACAGATCTTTGTTAACCTGCCAGTATATACAGTGGGTAGAGAAAAGAATCACCCCTTCAAAATAATACAATTTTATTGCTTTGCAAGCCAAAATGAAGACGGACACCGTTGAAAAATATAAACACCAACATGTCAGAAAAAAATAAAAACATTCAAAAACAGAATCACTGAGTTGGAAAAAGGGACCACACCCCGTATGTCAGTATTTTGTTAAACCACGTTTTGCTTTAATTACAGCCTTTAGTCTGTTGGCCAAATAATTCCATTTTAGCCTCATCTGACCATAACACCTTTATGTGGTCTCAGAATCTTCAAGGTGCATTTAAGGTAGTCAGATTAAACTAATGTAGCAAGGGGTTACGATTAAGAGTATCCTAAAAGACTACTTTGTGTTCCTAAGAGGTTGGCTCCCTCTGGTGTCTGTGTACGTTGTGCCATTGAAGTTGTTCAGTTCAGTTGCATTATGAAACAAAGCATGGTGGGCATTGTAGTGTGAGAGGAAGTGACTCTATTGCCGTGGGTTGGATTGAGACTACAATACCCACAGTGCCATTGTGTTACCAGAAAACAGTGCGCCACCACACAGCCTGCTGGGGAATCTTATATAAGGACAAGTAAGGCCTCAGCACGCTCTCTCTGGACGCCATCTTTCAACAGGCAAGAGGCCTGCTGTGAGCGTGCCTAGGCCGTAGAAGCCTGGGCCTAAAGTTGGAGAGCGGATCGCCGATGGAGGGATCCTTGTGGACAGCATCGCTGACTGAGCCAGAGAGGGGACCGTCCTACGCTCCACCGCATCTGATGCCATCCATCCACCGGCACCTTGTAAGCGGCCACGTGTTGAACCGGGAACATCTTGCCTGATGAAGATTCCAGTGAGGAGAGGACTCTTAGTGGTGAGAAGGCACTTGCCTACCAACATAGTTAACTGAGTTGCAGGAGAGGGGTCCCTATAGTCCCACTTGTACCATCTGACACTTGCAGTGCCACAGATAGGGATCCTTTGCACCCAAGAGTGGGACAGCAGCTTGGGAGAACTATCGTTTCCTTTACTTCTACTTTACATTCACAGAGTGATAATTTTTCCTCTTTACATATTGTTTGGAATACAATTAAGTGCACCAACAGAGCTAGCAGAAGACAAGTTAAACTTAAAGGAACAGTCACCACTTTATTTCTCTGCAACGTTCACTACAAAGGGATACGCACGAGTTTGAACTGTCCACTAGAGGGAGCCATATATCCATAAGAACTCTAATGCTTGATGTAACTGTTTATATTGCCTCTGTGGTTCTGCTGTTATAGTGAGTGTGTGTGAGCCTTGGTGGGGAAGTGTCCCAGTGCCGGTATCGTAGCATTGGGAGATTCCTCCACCATACACTTACTCGCATCTGACCCAGGTTATGGTAATTGGCTCTTGTGATATAGAAAACTTGAACTAGTTATGTTTCATTGACTTTGCACGGATCTGTGTATTGTCAATTTTATCTGTGTAACCATTGTTCTACTCTTTTCCAAGTAAAAATTTTACAACTGGTTAAGTTGCATCCTGTCTGGAACACTAGCTATTGCAGCTGAGATTCAAGTGACCAGTGCCAAGGTAATTGTAACTATACATATTACAGTGTGGTGTTGTTGTGGTCCTCTTTGCCATTGGGTCCCACATACGTATTGTTATCCAGTTGTGCCAAGGGGGGTTCGATCCAAATTTTTGGGGTTGACAGGCAGTGCAGACCCAAACTAATAACCAGCAGCTCCTACGGGGGTAGTGCTACATGTGGGGGCTCGTCCAGGATTTCTGCGACTCTGCAATCAACCCCCCCCAGAGGGCACCCTAAAAGGCACCAAGATGGACCCTGCTGTTGCTATTCAGTGGTGTGAAGAGGACGGTGTCTGCCCAGAATCCAGCGTGGTGATCGAACTTCAAGGAAAAGTCTGGACTGAGGACAAAATCAGCCAAGCTGTCAAGACACTATCCCCAGACAAGAAGGCGTGGGTGATTGCAGTCAAGACAGACCATGGGACTCTCCACACCTATGCATTAGTGGAATGGAAACAAGAGATCCCTGAGAACTTCAAGGGCGCCAGTGTGAAATTGGCCAACAAGGCGGGGGGTCTCCGGTGTTAGGGGATTCCCCTTCACCGAAGGGCCTGGTATGCTCCTGGAGGGGGAACCCATGCCAGTTTTTTATTAAAAAATTGGCGTGGAGTTCCCGCTCAGGATTCATACCAAACACAGTGCCTGGTATTGGCGGGAATCCACGTCGGATCTTCGTCTACCGGCCTCAATGTCAGCAATGCGAGTCGCTCATTGCGAAAGGAAAAACAACATTTTTCCTTTCCCGATGACGAGACAGCTCGGCGCTGGATCTCGCGACGGGGCTCGTAGGGTGTCAATCTCGCCACTAGAAGAGGCGAGATTGACACAAAATCGGCGGCACCTACTGTACTCTGCCTAGTGAAGAAGTCTCAGAAGGGTCTAAGAAACCTCTAAGTTCTACAGTTGCCCAGGTGCAGAAACCACAAAACCCAGTGATCTGTTTCAACTGTGGGGGAGTCGGGTATGTTCGTCAAGTATGCCCAAGCCCAGTGAAAGCTGCAGCAAAGTACCGAAAGCCAGCGGAAAACTCCAGAGGGCCCCGGTGAAGGAGTCAACCGGGTGCCCACCGACTTTAGCTAGCTCCAGAAAACCTAACGACGTGAGGAGACAGCATCGGGAGTCTAGACCCCTGCAGAGGGCTCCTGTTGCCCCCGAGCGACCCAGTGTCTCACTCCCTTTGACCCAGGCTGCCCGGCGTCGGAGACTCAGTGCACACCAAACCCAACAGCGACTAAAATCATATCAGAGTCTCCAAAAGAATAGAGTGGGGATACAAGCTACTGAACAAGCCAAGTTTGCCCCGTCCTGGAAATTTCCTGCTAAACTAGTGGGGCCTTCTCCGGTTGTCTCCATCCAAGTAGAAGGAATTTATACCAAGGCACTCTTGGATACTGGAGCTCAAATGACTCTGCTCTACAGGGATTTCTATGACAAGCACCTTAAACACTTGCCGTTGCAGAAGTTGGAAGAGTTAGAGATATGGTGTATTGGGACTCAGAATTTCCCCTACGATGGCTATCTACCAATCAAACTAACCTTTGACCCTTCAGTGGCGGGTAAGGCGGAGACCTTTGACACTTTGGCAGTGATCTACCCTCGCCCACCTGGGGCTAGTAAAAACTCCTGCATTATAGGGACCAACACTGATCTTGTCAGGAGACTGCCGACACCTCTGGCTAAAGGGCAGGATGCTTCAACAACAGGCGTACACCCCATCCTGAGACAGGCTTATCAGCGCCTAGTACAAGAACAGAAGGCCTTAGCTGAGGGAGTGGGAAAGATCTGGCGTTTGGACAAGAGAGAGTGTTGCAGCCTGGCGAGGTGGCTTGTTTGAGAGCGTCCGTCAAGCTTAACTGGAAGCAACCAGGCCCCTTTATCGTCCTTGAAGCTGACAGACAGAAGGAAGACAAGGGAATAGAAATAATTCTTGAAGTGGTTCCAATCAAGGCCCTGCAGAGAAATCGTGGAAAGGTCTCAGTGAGTGTTCGCAACACAACCACCTTACCTGTAAAGATGCCGGCTCGAATGTTGTTAGGCCAAGTGAACACGGCCACCCCAGTCTCACCGTCTGATTTAGTAGGGAGTGAGAAGGATGAGATCCCTGTGGAGAAGTTCCACCCGAAGAACACCACTCTTCCCCTGGAATGGAGAGAAAGAGCTAAAACTAAGCTCTTGAGATGGCAGGCCGCATTCTCCAAGAGCGAATTCGATGTGGGGTGTGCAAAGAACGCTACGCACCGAATCCGGCTGCAAGAGGACAAGCCGTTCAGGGAGAGAGTCAGATGGATTCATTTACAGGACTTGGAAGACCTGTGTGAGCAATTGGCAGAACTTAAGACAGCAGGAATAATCAAAGAGTCCAGGAGTCCATATGCTTCTCCGATAGTGGTGGTGCAGAAGAAAAACGGATCACTGAGGCTGTGCATGGATTACAGAACACTGAACAGAAGGACCATCCCCGACCAGTACACCACCCCCCGGATAGAAGACGCTTTGCAGAGCCTGTCAGGGGCCAAGTGGTTCAGTGTACTGGACCTGAAGAGTGGGTATTACCAAATCCCCATGCATCCTGAGGATAAGGAGAAAACTGCCTTCATTACCCCGGTGAGTTTGATTGCATGCCTCAAGGCTTGTCTGGAGCCCCAGCCACTTTCCAAAGGCAGATGGAGAAGACAGTGGGTGACATGAACTTGATCGAGGTGTTGGTGTACCTGGATGACGTCATAGTGTTTGGCAAGACTTTAGAAGAACATGAAGAGCATCTGGAGAAGGTCCTGAAGAGACTCCATGATGAAGGCTTAAAGCTCTCCATAGAGAAGTGCAAGTTCTATTAGTCTTTGGTCAACTACCTGGGCCACATAGTGTCTGCTGATGGAGTGGCCACAGACCCTGAGAAGCTGAAAGCCGTCACCTCCTGGCAAAGGCCCACTAATGTGACCGAGCTTAGGTCATTTCTGGGATTCTGCTCCTATTACCGAAGATTTGTGGAGGGATTTGCAAAAATAGCTCGCCCACTCAATGAGCTACTGAAATGTGAAGGAGAGGATGATGTTCCAGATTCAGTTAAGCCTGTGAGACCAGCTGGAGGGCCCAGAAAACCCAGAGAGTCCATTCAGGACCAGTGGACTGCACAGTGTGAGAAGGCCTTTAAACAACTGAAACGGAGCCTAACAACTGCCCCAGTTCTGGCCTATGCAGACACAGCCAAGCCATATGAACTACATGTCGATGCCAGTCGAGATGGGCTTGGAGGGGTGTTGTATCAGGAACATGACGGTCACCTACGGCCTGTTGCCTATGTGAGTCTAAGCTTGGCCCCCGCTGAAAGGAACTACCCCACACACAAACTTGAGTTCCTAGCTTTGAAGTGGGCTGTGGTGGATAAATTGAGAGACTACCTCTACGGGGCAGAGTTTGTGATTAAGAAGTTCAGGAACACCCCATATCATCCTCAAAGAGACCCCCAACCAGAGAGATTCAACCGAACTCTCCAGGATATGCTTGGAACTTTAAACTCAGAAAAGAAGCAGCATTGGAGCAGGCATGTAGCCGCCATTGTGCACGCTTATAACAATACTGCATACGATGCCACAAGGTACTCCCCTTATCGTCTAATGTTCAGACGAGAGGCCCGGTTACCAGTAGATCTGGCCTTTGGCACATCCTTGGTCCATACCTCAGCAAC
The DNA here is from genome assembly GCA_029206835.1 of Rana muscosa. Taxonomy (NCBI): domain Eukaryota; kingdom Metazoa; phylum Chordata; class Amphibia; order Anura; family Ranidae; genus Rana; species Rana muscosa. The sequence continues at coordinate 288,960,638 of CM055128.1, read as the reverse complement.
CTCCCACAGAGGGTATGTAGATCGTCTACGGAAAAGCCTGAAGACCGCCTATGACAAGGCCCAAGCTACGTCAGACGCAAGGGGACTGAGAAGCAAAAATAATTTTGACCTCAGGCTCCGAGTGCAAGATTTACAACCAGGCGACAGAGTGCTGTTAAGGAATTTGGGTGTCCCTGGAAAGCACAAGTTAGCTGACCACTGGAAGTCACAGCCCTATGTCATTTGCAAGCAGCTGCCAGGGCTCCCGGTGTACCAGATTAGTCCAGAAGGGAGTGCAGGCCCGCTGAAGACTTGGCACTGCAATCATCTGCTGCCTCTCTCAGAAGCAGTTCGTCTGTCACCGCTGCCAGACTCACAGACAACTCCCTCTACCTCTCAAAGGTCACGACCGGTCACTAGGTCTCAGTCAGTGCCCCAAGTTGTGGACGATGAAGACAGTGAGGATGAGGGGATGAACTTAGACTGGCTGTGGCCACCTCAGTTGTCAGGGTCTATGACCCCCCCCCCCTTTGTCTCTACCAGAAATGACAGATGCTGGGATTCTCAGACCAGAGGCTCCTGAGTTTGTGCCTCAGATTCTGCTCTCTGAGGAACTAGAGGATGCTCAAATTTCCATGCCAATAGTAGACCCTGAGGAAGTCCCATCCTTTACAGATGGAGAACTGAAAGCTGATATGCAGGAAGAAGAAGAAGCTGTAGAAGAAACAGAGTCCAGTGTGCCTGAAACACCAGAACCAAAGGAGCAGAGAGAGAGAGGAGGGCTATTCACCCACCCAAGAGACTGACTTATGACCAATTGGGTGAAAGCTCTGAAGAGGCTGTGTTTACCTCAAAAAGGATGCTCGAGACGCCTGGTCCCTCCACCTCCCATTTAGTGGAGGACAACCCAAACTTACCCCCTGGCACATCTGGCTGGGCCATTCCAATTACAGTGGCCTGTAGGCAGAACAACCTCCCTTTCTGTGCCCATTGGTGGGAGGTTCCTCTGCCAGGGTTTTATGAAAGTGCAAATTGCTTGATTGCTTGTGTATACTAACTGGTCTTTTTCTCCTCCTGTATATGAACAAAGCATGTACCAGGTCATATACTGCCACTGTCTTTGGGGACCAAAGATTTCAAGTGGGGGGAGTGTGTAGCAAGGGGTTACGATTAAGAGTATCCTAAAAGACTACTTTGTGTTCCTAACTAAGAGGTTGGCTCCCTCTGGTGTCTGTGTACCTTGTGCCATTGAAGTTGTTTAGTTCAGTTGCATTATGGAACAAAGTATGGTGGGCATTGTAGTGCAAGAGGGAGTGACTATTGCCGTGGGTTGGATTGAGACTACAATACCCACAGTGCCATTGTGTTACTAGAAAACAGTGCACCACCGCACAGCCTGCTGGGGAATCTTATGTAAGGCCTCAGCACGCTCTCTCTGGACGCCATCTTTCAACAGGCAAGAGGCCTGCTGTGAGCGTGCCTAGGCTGTAGAAGCCTGGGCCTAAAGTTGGAGAGCGGATCACAGACAGAGGAAACCTTGTGGACAGCATTATTTTTCCTCTTTACATATTGTTTGGAATACAATTAAGTGCACCAACAGAGCTAGCAGAAGACGAGTTAAACTTAAAGGAACAGTCATCACTTTATTTCTCTGCAACGTTCACTACAAAGGGATACGCACCAGTTTGAACTGTCCACTAGAGGGAGCCATATATCCATAAGAACTCTAATGCTTGATGTTTATATTGCCTCTGTGGTTCTGCTGTTATAGTGAGTGTGTGTGTGAGCCTTGGTGGGGAAGTGTCCCAGTGCCGGTATCGTAGCATTGGGAGATTCCTTCACCATACACTTACTCGCATCTGACCCAGGTTATGGTAATTGGGTCTTGTGATATAGAAATCTTGAACCAGTTACGTTTCATTGACTTTGCAGGGATCTGTGCATTGTCAATTTTATTTGTTCTACTCTTTTCTAAGTAAACATTTTACAACTGGTTAAGTTACATCCTGTGTGGAACACTATCTATTGCAGCTGAAAGTCAGGTGACCAGTGCCAAGGTAATGGTAACTATACATATTACAATGCGGTGTTGTTGTGGTCCTCTTCGCCATTGGGTCCCACATATGTATTATTATCCAGTTGTGCCAAGGGGGGTTTGAGACAAATTTTTGGGGTTGACAGGCAGAGTGCAGACCCAAACTAATAACCAGCAGCTCCTACGGTGGTAGTGCTACACTAAAATTTAATTATTTGGTCTCAACACCAAACAATATGTCTGGCAGAAATCCAATACAGCTCACCATCCAAATAACACCATTCCTATAGTAAAGCATGGAGGTGGTAATATCCCGTTATGGGGGTGTTTCTCTGCAGAAGGGACTGGAGCATTTGTCAGGATAGAAGGAAAAATGGATGCAGCAAAATACCATCAAATTTTTGAGGAAAATCTGCCCTCTGCCAGAAAGTTGTCAATGGGAAGAAGGTTTACCTTCCAACATGACAATGACCCAAAGCACACAGCAAAAAGCACACAGAGAAAAAGGTGAATGCCCTTGCATGGCCTAGTCAGAGGCCAGACTTAAACCCCATTGAAAATCAGTGGAATGACTTGAAGACTGCAGTCCACAAACTGTCACCATCACATTTAACTGAACTTGAGCAGTTCACAGTGGGGCCACCCCCCTATCCATGCGTCCGGCCCCTTATCTACATGAGTGTGCTGGAACGCATGGATTCCAATGGGGTTTAGAGCCAGAAGCTCTAATAGGCTTCAAAAAAGGGCATCCACTTGTGTGACAATAGCGAACGAATATTTGCTATTGTCACGCTGATTCTCCCCCCGACCAATCAGGAAGCGGGTGCTGAGACCCATCACCCAATTGGCCAAAAGGAGAGGCAATCCGGTGGGCCACCTAGGAGGAGGAGGAGGAGGAGGGAGGAGACGCACTGCACATGGAGAAGAGGAGGGAGGTGACGCACGGCACAATGGAAGGGAGGAGGAGATGCAGGGGAAGCCCCGACCTAGATGGGTTAAGTACTGGCGGGGTGGCAGGAGGTGCATTGTCCGCAGACAATTGTAAAGCCTGCCACTCAACATTTATCCGCGCAAAATCCGACAACAATTGTCCGATGGAGCATACAAACGGTCGGATTTTCGGCCAACAGTCTGTCAACACACAATTCCCGTCGGAAAATCCGATCGTGTGTACGAGGCTTTAGGCTTTAAGTTGCGCATATATGAATGGTTATCATTGGAAAACATAGGGAACAACTTGTCATGTAACTTTGAAGTCCAAAGTTGCATGACAAGTGGGAATGGAGCCACCAATTTATTTTATTTTCTTTTTTTGGATAAGGCAGGGAATCAATTTGTTAATTTGATTTCCCAATTGCAGTACCGAGAATACCAACCATCTATTATTTGCCCAAAATTCATAAGGACCCACTCCACCCAACTGGCCAGCCTATCGTGAGTGGCATTGCCTCAATTACCTCACGTATAGGCCGCTACATAGATCACAATTTGCAACCTCTAGTGAGACAGACACCATCCTATCTTAGAGACACTGGTGCCACTATTAGGCTGTTGGAAAGCATTGACATATGGGGCGACTACATCATGGTTACAGCCGATGTCGCCTCACTATATACGTGTATACCACATGAAAGGGGAATTGAAGCTGCTCAATATTTTTTAGAGAAAGAACCATTCCTTGCCTCTTTCCAGCGTGAATTCATCATGGAACTCTTGGAGTTCGCCACTAAGCACAGTGACTTCTGGTTCAATCAGCGGTATTACCTTCAACTGTGTGGTGTGGCTATGGGGGCTAAATTTGCCCCAAGCCTCGCCAATCTTTTTATGGCCAAGTGGTAGGAGGATGTCATCTATGCCCATGACACTCCTTCTTTGGTGTTGTGGGCTATGTACATAGACGACATCCTCCTCCTATGGAATGGCAACTTGGCATCACTCGAAGCATTCTTTGGCCATCTCAATGACATTGACAGGGGTATTTCCCTGACCTATGTGGCTAGTACAGATAAGATTTATTTTCTCGATTTCGAAATTAAGATTAACAGAATTCCAAACCTTCTTCAAACCAATGGACCGTAATGGTTTCATACCTATAGACAGCTGTCACCACAGTTTGTGGCTTAGTTCTGTTCCAAGCAGCCAATTTTTAGGGCTGTGTAGAAACCGCACAGATAAGGAAACCTTTAAAGCACAGACTAATGTTCTCAAACAGGTTTCTTGATAAGGGCTACAACAATGTTGAGATTGATCACAAACTTCAAAACACTTAGGAAGTGGAGAGAGAGTCCTTATTGGAAGTCAAATCCAAATGCGACTCTGACGATAGCTTTAAGTGGGCCGTGTTGACCTCTTTTTCAACCCAACATAAACAAATTAAAGCTATTATGGCCAAACACTGGGCATTCTCAAAAATTACCGTGTTTTTAATTCTGTTATACCAGACCAAGCCAGGGTCGTTTTTAGGGGTGCCCCCACTTTACAGAGCAAGATAGCACCCAATATCAACCCTCCTGTTCATCCATCCTTTTTTCACAATTTAGTTGTTTTTTACCCGTGTAAAAGGTGTATTGTCTGTCAGCATAATACTTCAGGGAGAGGCAAGACTTTGGAATTACCCACAAAAAATATCCTATCAAACATTTTTGTACATTTAAATCCAATCCCTATTCCCACATTTGTGAGGTGTTTCCACCTACAAATGCGGTTGAATATCCCTGTCACTGACATTAATATTGACTCTTCCTTTTTTATACATTTATAGTCAGTATCTCTCCCGAGAGATATTTTAATCAATATTTTTATTTAACATTAGGCAGTTTCAATGCCATTTATGCATCGCTGTCTGAGGGGTAATTTTTCCTCTTACAGATATGGGTGATTCTGCTTAACCACTTAAGCCGCGGACCATTTTGTTGCTAAAGGACCAGGCCCCTTTTTGCGATTCGGCACTGCGTCGCTTTAACTGACAATTGCACGGTCCTGCGACGTGGCTCCCAAACAAAATTGACGTCCTTTTTTTCCCCACAAATTGAGCTTTCTTTTGGTGGTATTTGATCACCTCTGCGTTTTTTTTTTTTTTTTGCGCTATAAACAAAAATAGAGCGACAATTTTGAAAAAAAATTCAATATTTTTTACTTTTTGCTATAATAAATAGATCCCCAAAAAATATATTATGGCGGACACATCGGACACTTGACACATTTTTGGGACTATTGTAATTTTTACAGCGATCAGTGCTATAAAAATGCACTTACTGTGAAAATGACACTGGCAGTGAAGGGGTTAACCACTAGGTGGTGCTGTAGGGGTTAAGTGTGCCCTGATGAGTGCTTCTAACTGTAGGGGGATGGGCTGTGTGTGACAAGACAGTGATCACCGCTTCCGATTACAGGAAGCGGTGATTGCTGTCATTGTCACTAGGCAGAGCGGGGAGATGCTTGTCTCCCTGATTGGCTTGTTCACTGCTAATTTGAGCGGTGTGCTTTTGATGTTTGTCAGTGGGCAGTCTGCACTGTGGTGCAAGCCGCCGCAATGAGGTGGAGCACACTTGCTTTCCCAGGAGTGAGTCTTGGAGCGCAAGCAACATGTCACGTGCCGTTTGCGGCCATAACGAGGCTTGGCACCACTGCAGACATTCAGACCGAGGTGTGGAACGCACGCCAGTCCGCCATTTTGTGCCAAACAGGAAGTAAAGCGTTTTACATCGCAGACGCACCGGGGCTGGTCTCTCAAGATTGGGGTCATATCATCTATAAATATTTGGAGGGCAGCAGTGGAGGGACACCCCAGATGATGTCCTAGGGGACGAAACGCGTCGGGAGGACTCCACTGTTGCCATACTACTTTTTAAAGCACTTGTATATCTTCTTAAATGTAAGTGATCCTACTACATTAAAGCTTTTATACTCAATACAGAATTACGCTATGCGGCCCCTTTTTTTTCCCTTTCCTTTACATATATCCTTCCACACCACCTTGGGACTTCCCGGACCATTACTTCTCACGAGATTACCCTGTAAGGACACCCCCCTCCTCTGTGGACATTTCCATCCTGCTGGTGTCCGGTTATCCCTGGTTCAGCCATTTGGAGTGCACAACTGTGGTTCCACCACACAAAGCCTGTTTGACCCATAGAACGTACGTTCTCTCGGGTTCAAGCGTTCCAGTGAGCCTTCTACCTATCAGTGGTGGTTTTCTTCACCTCATCATCTTTTCACCTTCACTATTTGTTTTTGTTTGAAGTCATCACTAAGTTTTGAACTTTTACATACATTGTGTTTTGTCACATTACAGACATTCAATTGTCTATTTGTGCATTACTATTGTGTCTTTTTATATTACAGACATTCAATTGTTTATTTATCAGTGCATCACTATTGTATATCACTGTTTTTTATGGCTGATGGTCAGAAAGTCTCGTACGCCCACACTTGAAGTACCACCACTGCGCGTTAAGGAAAAACACCTGACTAACCTGCTGCCACTTTAGTGATGTAGAAATGTGATTGTATTTTTTACCTCTATCCAAACTCAATAGTGAAAATATAAGTGGCGCTAAATTACACTCATGTGTATGGAACTCCAAAAAAGTGCAAAGATAAACCTAAAAATAAATAAAGACAACTTCATACGCGGTACAATTTAAAGTATCGCTATAAGGATCATAACAATGTGATAATTCAAATTTTCAGTGTAACAATATCACCCTGTGACAAGTGAAATCATACTACATTCAATAAAAAGTTGTAGTATATAGTGTGGTCACGGCGGACCCAAGGTGTAAGGCTTAGATATCACTCTCACCCACTCCTCTGGCTCGAACCGTTATTCTCTGATCTTGTGTCCAGCGTGAAGTGCTTACAGATGATTGCTGTTTAGTATGATTTCACTTGTTACAGGGTGATATTGTTACACTGATAATTTGAATTATCACATTGTTATCATCCTTATAGCGATACTTTAAATTGTACTGCGTATGAAGTTGTCTTTATTTTATTTTTAGGTTTATCTTTGCACTTTATTGGAGTTCCATCACATGAGTGTAATTTAGCGCCACTTATTTTTTCACTATTGAGTTTGGATAGAGGTAAAAAATACAATCACATATATCACTGTTTTATTCATCATTTGAGCACTTGGTTTACTCATGTTTATGTGTATTAAGTCATTTGATTAGCGCTACTCTTTTTGGTTCCACTTTTTTGCTATTTGTCTATTTGCTGTGTTAGCTGCTTATCTGAAGGGCAGCAAGGAACTATTTCCTATACCATTGGAGAGATTTCCCTTTACTCCCTGTCCTGGAGACACAAGAGATAATGAGAACAATTCTTTCCCTTTTTTGACAGATGTCAACAAGTGTTCTTTTGGGAAAATAATCTCTCTCTTTCTGTTCAAGTGACAACTCAACATTTTGGGTTAGACTGGATTGGAGCTTCCTGAATATCCCACCCATACGGACTTTTGAGGAAGTTTGGGGATGGTTTGGAGGTTTTCTATACAAATAATGTGGGGTGATATAGTGATATAGTCCTGGTGGAACGCCTGTTTTCATTTGTCAGGGAACTGAGTTGTTTAAAGTCTCTTTGTACAAGTTACACGTGTAAAGACTCTTATTTTATATATCATGTCATCTCTGATAGAGCATGATAGTATGTCACACAAGCCTCCTATTTCAGCACACGCTTGGTTGGTCTATACATACAGCAATGTTCCAGTACAGTACTGCCGTTAATTTACTTTAATACGATTACCATGAGCCACTTGTCAAGTGGTTCTCTTGAGCATCTATAAGAATTGATGGAGTGAAAAGGATCTATTCGATTTTTTTTATTTTGGGCTTAGAATATTTTACATGAAACGATCATCATACAAAGTGTCATATTTGTTAAATAATTATAATTATTATGATAAGAAACAGAAACAAGAAATAAGAAGAAGTGAGGGCATTTTCTTAGTGTAGTATAACTAGATAAAGATGATTATATTTTATGGGTGATAGCTACAGGCTCACCTTGGCAAGTTACAATTCAGTAGAAAACTAATGAAGACTTTGAGGAATAATGTAAAACTGGCCTTGTGTCAACTATGGCTGGAAAAGAATCCCGAAAGCGGTTTTGTATGGTCCCGTCCATTATAACTCTAACGGTATAAAGCTAGCTCAAAACATGTTGGAACCTACTTTGATGCTCTAAAAAAGATCACTGCTTCACCGCGGTAATCCAATGCCTTTCTTCTCGCTATCTACTTAGAGCATTATCAGCCGTTTTTACCATTGTCATAATCAGTAGACATGTGCACACTGAAATATTTCGTTTCGGAATTTCGTTTTCGTCCGAAAAATAAATTTATTTAGTTACTCCCGAAATTCGTTTTTATTTATTTAGTTTTTTGTTAGAAATTGCATTCGTCCGAAAATCTGAATTAATTAAGGTCGAATCTGTCATTGAAGGCTTATGGTGTCTGTCGAATGTTCAAAAAAGATTCGACGGAGCAGCGAAACTACGATGCTGCAATCATACATTTCCGGTCGAATGTTTCGCCTACAAGCTATAGTAGAATTCTAATGTTGTATGACTAGTAATAATTATATTTATTAATTACTATTACTAGTCAACCAACATTAGAATTCTTCTATAGCCTATGGGCGGATGCATTTGACCGGAAATGCAGCGTCGTACAGTTTAGCTGCACCGTCCAATCTTCTAACTTTCAACAGACACCATAAGCCTTCAATGACAGATTCAACGTTTGTATGTTTTTCGATGCTTTGTCGAATCTTCGTCGTTCATGTTGAATTGTCAAGTTAGTTCTAGCTATTTTACTGCTCCTCCTCTTTGGTTACAATCAGCCAATAACATTCATCATCATGATTATTTTTATTTTACTTCCCCCACCCAATTCCAGCAGCGATCTTTTCTCTCTATAATGTCGAATCTTTTCTCTCTATGTCGAATCTTTTCTCTCTATGTAGAATAATCTTGGACTAATAGAGGTAAGGTTAGGCACATTCGACCACAGGCTCGATAGACACAGATTGTTATTGTCAGCGTCACGTCGAATCTCCTATCTATATCGAACTGTTGTAGCAACGAAAACTAAAATAAAGCATTTGTTTATGTCGGATCTTTCGGTTTTCGGATTCTGTGCTTTCGTTTTCATTTGTTAAAACTAAAATACCTGAAATTCGGACGAAAATGCATTCGGACGAAAACGAATGCACATGTCTAATAATCAGCAATCTGCACATGATCATTTTACTTCTACCTACCCTGTACCTTTTACATCTAGGCACCAAGTCCTGAATTTACTTTCCTTTAATGTCTGCAATAGCAGACATTAAAAAAAATTGTATTCTGGGAAGGGGTTCATAAATAATTAAAAAAATAAACATAAGTTCTAGCCAGTAGCCCAATGTAAGAAAACCACCAACTGTTATTTTGTAGATTCTTCACACTTTTAAGAACAGCTGAGAGAACAGGCTGCACAACAAAGTTAAATATATTAATATTCGGTTTCAAATTATAATAAATGTTCAGGCTTGTGTACAGAAGATGTATATTTACCCTCTTATAAAACTGAGCTTACTCTGTTTGAGAATGGCCTCTAGGCCTTGATAGTTAGAGGGGATATGCAGGGCCGCTGATAAGGGGTTAAAGGCGGCACTCCTGTACCAGGCTGGGGTCCCATAGAGTCAAAGGGGCCTGGTAGGGAGCATGTCTGTGAGGGTTGTCACTATCCCCCTTAGGACATTATCATGTGTCCTACTACGTGTCCTCCCGACCTGCCCACAGAGCGAACTAGCAGGCCAGGTCTCAGGAGATTCTGGGTGATGTCATGAGGGAGGGACTAATAAGGGAACCTCAAATACTTATTAGCTAAGGATGAAACAGGAGACAAAGCTAATGCTTAGAGGCTGCACTGCCTCCTCAGCCAATGGGTGCACAGGGAGCACTGTCCATCACATGCCTTAAATCTTCCTCCTGCGGTCTTCCCATCTTGGTGCAGATGCAGGATGGAGCGGCTCTGAATGGAGCTTCTAGGCAGCCATGACGTGAGGGAGGGTTTTGCCTTTCACCCAAGTAGTAAAAATGGAAAACTTGGGGGGTGATAGAAGTGCCTGTTCCCATGCAGCCTATGCTCCTTATCAATAATTTTGCCCTCTTTAATAAGTCATTGTAATGCCACTCACATTCCTGCCCTTTAATTAACAGGGTGACAGTAACCTGATACCTGTGCAGCATTAGTGTCAGTTTACTGTCACCATGTTAAAAGTACAGGAATATGGGTGGCATTACAATGCTTATTTATAAAATTATTGATAATAATCCTCCTGAATCCTCCACTCCCTGAATCCTGTTCTTTTTTTCGTGCCGAGTGGCAGTTTATTATGGGTCTGCAACCGCAAGCCAAGTGTTAGGCTTATGGGTGTGGCTCCGCCCCATTGACCTTAATGGCCAAATTTTACCTGGTCATGACACAAACCATCGCAGCTGTGGCACATGTGTATGGCCTCCTCCAGCTGTATTCCAGACTTAGTATGGGAAGTGAAGGGGCTGCCTGTTTTTACCACTCCTTGACTGCTCATGAGAAAAAAATTCTTGAAGGGGGCAAAATGATCTGTCTAAAAGAACTGACCCTTTAAAGACCAGTAGATGACCATGCACATTGCACATTCCTGACCCTTGAACTATGTGTGTTACTCATGCATGAGCCCTGCACCCTATATATTATATGCTTCTGCACTATGTACATTACGTGCACCTGACACCCACACTCTACACGTAGGCTTAAGTTTTAGGCCTCATGCCCACTGACGTTTTTACAGCCGCGTTTTTGAGCGTTTTTTACAGCTTAAAAACGCCTGTCCATGTTAGTCTATAGCTTCATGCCCACCTAGACGTTTTTGAGCTGCAAATAGCATAGACGTTTTTAAGCTGTAAAAAAAACCCAGGACCAGTGCGTTCCTCAGCGTCAGAATTAGGCAGAAAAAAACGTGAGCGTCAAAAAATGCGCAAAAACGCGCACTAACGCGCAAAAACGCGCACTAACGCGCGGTCGCGTTTTTAGCTCAGACGTTTTTTTTTTTGTTTTAAATTATTTACAATAACATGGACAGGCGTTTTTAAGCTCTAAGAAATGCAGCTGTAAAAACGTCAGTGGGCATGAGGCCTTAAGTTCGTACCACTGTTAACACAATTTTGTCACACCCATGGGTCACCTCATAATTCTCTATTGGGTGCCCAAGAGGGGGTCCTGCCATATAGAAATCATGGGGCCCCGTACAACCTAACAGCAGCCCTGGGGATATGTATCCTAAAAGGCTCATTCACACTATGTGCAGAGCCTGGTGATTTTCCAGACCAGATAAACATCAGTCACTGCAAGTGTCAGGGATCTTTCCAGCGCATGGGTGTGCGCACGCACGCGGGAGAGCGCGCGCACCAGCATGCTGGCACCCCAGTGAGACTGGCTCCAAAGACTTCCTATTTAAACACCTAAGCTGCACAGGAACTTTGCTGTCTGATCTGCAGCCTTTAGAGGGAGAAAAGCAGCTGTATCCAAGGAGGGGAAGCGAGGAAGCAACTTGACCGCCTGGCTTCCTGAACCATGCTGGAGCACACGGAACCGATGTCAGGCAGGGGGCGGTAACGCGTTTCGGAGCATGTACATATCACGTCTTCATGAGAGGTCTGATGAAGTGATCTGCACATGCTCTGAAATGCGTTACCGCCCCACTTGACCTCACTTCCGGTTCCGTGCATTCCAGCGTGGATCCAGAAGTCGGACGGCCAATTTGCTTCCTCATTTCCCCTCCTTTGATACAGCTGCTGGCCGGCTTTTCTCCTCCTAGAGGCGAAGGACTAAGCAAGGATGCTATTATACTGAGATGCCCAATTTTATCATGGATCATGTAAGTGTTTTTAACCATTGCTTTTAATAAACACTGTGGAATGCTGCACTTGTTTTCTGTCAGCGTTGCTTCTCCTCTATAAAGTGCTGCTGCAAGTGACATTCCCATTACTATCTGTTGCTGCTACATTGATTGGAAGTCTGCTGTTGGTACCAGAGGAAATATTCTTACAGAAACGCCCTCACTCCTTTCCCTCTAGCAGTATAGTTCCAGCACTTAATAGATTCAACTTTACTACTGCTCACTTCTGCACTTGAGATGGCTTTTCTACTGTTTATGCTGCTCTGGACATCAAATGTCATCTTATACCTAGTCCCTACTGTTAAAGTGGTTGTAAACCCTATCAAAAAAAAAAAAAACCTGCAAGACAAAGGCATGATGAGCTAGTATGCATAGCATACTAGCTCATTATGAATTACTTACCTCACATCGAAGCCCCCGCAGTGGTCCTAGTACCCCCCTCCAGCTGGCGACATCTCTCCCGGGGGTTACTTCTGGGTATCGCGGCTCTGACGCTGTGATTGGCTGGAGTCGCGATGACGTCACTCCCTCACATGCGCGTGGGAGCCGCCGGTAATGGCACACTGACTGTAACAACGGCTCATAGGTGCCATTGCTTCAGTTTGCTCTAGTACACATGTGCCAATGACATCGGCACATGCAGGGGACAGGGGGTATCTCCTAAACCTTGCAGGTTTAGAAGATATCCTGGGTATCTACAGGTAAGCCTTATTATAGGCTTACCTGTAGCATAAAGTGGTTTTAAAGGGTTTTTCAACCACTTTAATCACTTTGTATGCGAAATTGTTTTATTACCATTGTTAATCAATATTATGCTTGCCTAGTTAACCACCATAATGAGTGACAATATGTTAAATATGCCTTTTTCCACCTGGTTTGGTGCCTGTTTTTTTTTTATATAGCACTACTATTTGGTACAAATTATTACTTTTGGTGATTTCCTGTGATATTGTACATTTGTACACTCAACCTGGTGGGTCAGAGGGGCTGAAGTTTTTGGAAAAGTTGAGGCAAAACCAGAAGGACCTATCCAGTGGCTCCTACAGGGTACCGCTACAACAGGAAACCACCGGAATAAGTACCCACATGGCAGGTGTATCAAATGTTATTTTAATCAAAGTTGCAGATTCAAAAGATTGAAAATTACTTTGAAAAATGTCATAACCATGATAAAGATCATTTGAGATTTTAGTAACTTAAACAAATATAGCAAAATGCTTTTAAAGATATATATATCAGATCAAAACGGAGTAAAAAAAATAAGTTAATTGTTAAGGTTTACGTATACATTACGCTCTGGTTTATTTTGAGAAACACACAAAAGAGTCTGTACTTTACTCTTCCACAATGAAATCAAGATCTAAGCAACCCTGTAGAGCTGCAGCTAGCTAAGGAAGGAAACTGACCTCAATAATTGCCCGCTTTAGAGTTGTAGTGCTCACTGTAGTTTTCACACCGCGGTGGAATTATTCTCTTTTCACCTACAGGGGCATTTGGCATTCTTGAATTACAGGTCACGATAATTTACACCTCCCAGCACTGTGCTTAGATGGTGTTTTATAGCACAATACAATGACCTGCCCAGGTTCAGTTTTAATAAAATTCCCACAGCGGTGCTTGCTCCTGATTTCATTTCATAGAACCTCAAACTCTCCTAGCACTCCCAGGCTTGTTTTCCGTGCTAGTGTTTACATTCCGACAAGTCATAAATAATCATTTTTCTATTATGGCGGAATCTGCTAAGTAATAAGGAGATGCCGAGCGGGTTTTTTATGTTAGAAGAACCCACTGAGCGATTTCTAGATCACTTGGTGCAAAATTTTTGCTGACTTAAATTTTCATCCACCTATGCTGTGCTTGTTAGAATGTGTTTTTTGGTATTCTATAAACTTACAGAAACATCTTTTATTGGTAAAAGATGCTCAATTTGAAAAGTCCTTCCATTCTTGTGCAAAAATCTGTTTAATAACAAAATAGCGTGTGGTTACAGGATAAATATTATAATACAAAATATAAAACAATGTCAAAAAGTATAGTTATTGTTCTTGAGATAAAAATTGTGTGCATGTGTATTCATATGTATTTTCCAGTGTCCAAATGCTCCTCGTGTACAAGTTTTAGGGCGAACTGCCGTATCTTTTGTTTTCACAAATGAGCAGCTTCAAGCCCATACCTTTTCTTCCCAGTTACCAAGAAAACGTATCCATTCCTAGAATATATTTGGAATGTTCTGGCAAAGCTGGGGGTGGTAACTACAGACACAGTGCAATATCATTATTATTATACAGGATTTCTATAGCGCCAACAGTTTACACAGCGCTTTACAATATAAAAAGGGAGACAATACAGTTACAATACAATAAAATACAAGAGGATTAAGAGGGTCCTGCTCAGAAGAGCTTACAATCTAAAAGGGTGGGGCAGGTGGTACAAAAAGGTTGTAACTGTGGGGAATGAGCTGATGGAAGTGGTAAAAGATTACTTGGAGATGTGATAGGCTTCCCTGAAGAGGTGAGTTTTCAGGGATCGCCTGAAGGTAGCAAGAGTAGGGGATAGCCGGACAGGTTGAGGTAGGAAGTTCCAGAGGATGGGAGAGGCTCTGGAGAAATCTTGGAGACGAGCATGGGAGGAGGAGACGAGAGAGCTTGACAGTAGGAGGTCTTGAGAAGAGCGGAGAGGACGGTTTGGGATATGCTTGGAGACAAGATTGGTGATGTAGCTCAGAGCAGAGTTGTGGATGGCTTTGTAGGTTGTGGTTAGTATTTTGAATTTAAGTCGCTGGGTGATCGGGAGCCAGTGTAGGGATTGGAGGAGAGGGTTGGCAGACACTAAGCGGTTGGTAAGGTGGATAAGTCTGGCAGCAGCATTCATGATAGACTGAAGAGGGGATAGCCTATGGAGAGGCAGGCCAATAAGAAGGGAGTTGCAATAGTCAAGGCGAGAGATAACAAGGGAGTGAATGAGGAGCTTGGTGGTTTCATTTGTTAAAAAGGGGGAATTTTAGAGATGTTACGGAGGTGAATTCTACAAACTTTTGACAACGATTGGACTTGAGGCTGAAATGACAAGTCAGAGTCTAGGATTACACCTAGTACCCTGGCGTGAGGGGAGGGACTGATGGTTGCATTGTTGATTTTGATGGAAAAGTCACGGAGGGGGGCACGGGCAGGGGGGAATATTAGTAACTCAGTTTTAGAGAGATTTCTTTAAGGAAGTGGTGCGACATCAATGCTGAGATGTCAGTTAGTAAGTTAGTAATGCGAGAGGAGACTGAAGGAGTGAGGTGAGGAGTGGAGTAGACAGATAGATTTGGGTGTCATCGGCGTATAGGTGGTATTGAAAGCCGTGGGCGGTTATCAAGTGACCAAGGGAGGAGGTGTAGATAGAGAAGAGAAGTAGTCCAAGAACAGAGCCTTGGGGGACCACCACAGAAAGGGGCAATGGAGTGGAGGAGACAGAGTTGTAGGTAACACTGAAGGAGCGCTGTGATAGATAGGCAGAGAACCAGGATAGAGCAGAATCTTTGAGGCCAAGGGAATGGAGTTTATTGAGAAGGAGCGGGTGGTCAACTATATAAAAGGCTGCAGAGAGGTCAAGTAGAAGGAGTATGGAGTACTGGCTGTTGGTTTTAGCAGTTCGTAAATCGTTAGTTTATCTATCATCTGAATCAAATATTACATATACCAATATACTGTATGTATACTTATTGCAAAGTTCTTTCCCATATTAATAGCTTATTCAAGCAATGTTACAGTATAAAGGATGCATTTCTAACTTATACATGTTTAATAAACTCTTATGCACTTTCAATAGCAGCACTCCACAGAAAATCTTAGCCTCATACAATTTGGGGGAAGAGGTGCTAGCCAGCTGAGCTCATGATAATGAACACTATATCACCACATATTGCTCTAAACATACAGACAAAAAAATATGTTGCTCTAACCATACAGACACAACAAGCCTATATACAGTATCTCACAAAAGTTAGTACACTCCTACATTTTTGTAAATATTTTATTATATCTTTTCATGTGACAACACTGAAGAAAGGACACTTTGCTACAATGTAAAGTAGTGAGAGTACAGCTTGTATAACAGTGTAAATTTGCTTTCCCCTCAAAAAAAATAACAAACACGTCATACTTACCTCCGCTGTGCAAGGGTTTTGTACAGAGTGGCCCTCATTCTCCTCTTCTGGGGTCCCTCAGTGGCGTTCCTGGCTCCTCCTCTTCTTGAGTGCCCCCACGGAGAGCTGCTTTCTATTGGGGCACTCATGCGGGTGCGCTCCCGAGTCCTGCTGCTGCGTCCATTGACACAGACAGCGCCCCCGGCTCCAGCGTCATTGGATTTGATTGACAGCAGTGGGAGCCAATGGCTCCCGCTGCTATCAATCTATCCAATGAGAACCCGAGACAATGTCTGGAGCTGCTGTGCTCGTTCTCGTCACTGGAAAGATCGGGTTCAGGTAAGTAAAAGGGGGGCTCTGGGGGGCTGCTGCAGCACGGAAGGTTTTTAATCTTAATGCATTCTATGCAAAACTATGACTTTACAACCATTTTAATGTACATTTACTGAATCAACTTCAACATTACAGTCCAATGTGAAGTCCAATGCCAAATCCTGACTACAGTTGTGTGGCTGTCTAGGCCTCTAGTAGGTGATAGTCCATGCTGATATTCTCCATGGCTTAAATGTCCTCTGGAATCCCAATGTCTTCAGCGGATTGCAAGGTGCAGCAGTACCAGTACCATGAGTCGAGCTGAGAGAAGGAACGGAACTCATGGACCTCAACCTTTCCCCTTTTTATACCACAAGTGGGCTGGCTAGGACCAAAAAGCCCGGGAACTGAGCACACATAACTTAACCCTTTTCCCTAGCCTGGGCCAGCCGCTAACTTACTAAATGAGCATTAATACCGCCTGCTATGGGCGTAGCATAAGGGGTTGCAGGGGTCACAATCGCAACCCCGCCCCTAGCTCCAGCAGCCTCCCTGTCATATTATCATATCCTCCACAAAGTCCAGCTCTGATCTGCCCTAGGGCCCCACAGCCACGCTCCAGTACTGGGCTTCTACTTTGCCTTCCACAGTCCACACCCCTCCAATCTCATGGGCTGGAGAGAAGCTGTGAGGCATTTCCTGAATGGAGAGGAGTACGAGATGGGAACAGCCCAGGATGGGGAAGTGTCTGTGCTGTGTGCTGGCAACATGGAATGATAACCGTGCTTAGTGAGGCAAGAGGAGGAGAGTGCCGTCCTATAGCCACAAAGGGACTGATGTCACTGGTGAGGTAGGACACCGCTCAGGGTCTCCTAGTCACCAGCTGGGATTCTCTGTACCCCCCCACCCGGGGATGTCCGCTTACCCCACTTCCCTGACAACTGTGGAAAAGACACACACCTCCGGGAGGTGACCTTCCCCAAACACCTGCCAACACTGACAGAGAAACCTTCAGAAATTGCTAAAACAAACCCCTTACCACCTCCTCAGGGGGCCCTGAAGGGTTGCAGGCTCCAGATTTTGTGTCACATGGCTTTGCCCTCCCAGATCTAAGTTTCACACCCCCCCAAAGCTCCCTGACCACCCCCTCTGCCCTGGATACTATGCCCGGCTGCTGAGCTCCTTTCCCATTACAGCACTCCATACTGTTCCTCCTCTGCAGGGCTGAAATCACATTCCTTTACAACACAGCCAGTTAGCCATGATCTGCACAGGGTGTATCTGCCTACTGCAACTACACTGCCATTCTGACCAGAGAATTTCACGGGTCAGAAGGGCAACATAAAAGCCAGAAACACCCTGTGAAGACTGTGTGTAAAGTAATGTGATTTCAGCCCTGTGTAATGTGGGGGGGGGGGGGCTGTATACAGTGCTGGGATGGGAAAGGAGCTCTGCCAAGTGACCTGCTAGGGGTCCCTGTCCTCTGATTCTCCAGCAGTGATCCCTGTCCTCTGATATAAAGAGGAACTCTGGGAACTCAAAATTGTTAAGCCACTTTGAGTATCTTGGCGTGAAGCGGATCTGCACAAGTGGTGGAAGTGGTGGGTGGTTATGGGGGGGGCCCAGGTCAAGTTTTGCATCGGGCCCACAAGCTTCAAGCTACGCCTCTGCCGCCTGCTTACATGCAGCTTCATATTATACATGGCGACTCGTCCATATGAGGCGCAGGGGCGACCACCCCTCCTAATCCATGCGTCCGGCCCCTAATCTACATGCGGGGTGCCGGACGCATGGATTCCAATGGGGGTTATTTTATTTATTTTTTAGAAGCACATGATTAGAGCCTGAGGCTCTAATTGGCTTCTAAAAAGAGTGGGCTCGGGGCACAGAACACTGGGTCCCGAGCCCACCCAGTTGTGTGACAGCCCCCCAAAAAATATACCACCAGCCGCCACTGATATTATATTATGTAGATGGCTTTGCTTTACAAAAACTACAATCTAGGGTTAAAGGAAATATGTTGTAAGGGAAATATGTGGCCTATCACTGATATCTTTCTGATACTGCTAGCTGTTAAGCTGCGATAATGGTTCTTTCACTTCACTTACTACTTTCTAACTGGGAAGAGAGCAGTGCCAGACGAAGCACAAATAGTTTGAATAACTGACTACATTTCCAGTAAGGTACATTCAGCATAAGAGATAGTCCAACACATTTCAGGGGGCTGCAGTGCCCCCCCCTGCATCAGGACTGTGTACTGTAAGACCTCGTATGGAAGAGTACTGGCCTCAAAAGAGTTAAAGTAATAGTATGGAGCGCTTGTATCCCCTTTAAAATATCCCTGGAGGCTTTCTTTATTTCTGTAATCAGCCTATCAGATTCATTGCACTCTGCTTACACCAAATTCAGTGTCTCAGCTTTACACACGTTCAATACTTTCTGACTCCCTGACCTACAGTAAGTATGCAGCAGGCAAACTCAGAACTCATAATATGCATAGCGGTTCCCAAAAGTTATTGATTTCATTACATCAAACAGGCAACTAGAATTTCCTGAAGGAAGACAAAGGTTTGCTTTAAAGGGAAATTGAGACTCATACCAATATAGTATATAGTTTGCTATACAAAGACACTATAAAGAGAAATAAAAATCAACAACATTCTGGGCATTCGTTTGTCATTGTTATCTTCCTATCCATCTTCCCTTGTATCAGCTTTTCTAAAACTACAAAAGTCACATACACCAACCATTATTCTCAATTTATCGTTTGATAGCGAGAAATAACATTTTAATTATTGAGGTTTTTTACACAATCTTCTACAGTCTACACTGTCAGTAAGAAGAGTCAGAATGAGAAAGTGTAATCTCTACCACAGGATTTGTGTCATTTACATTTAAGGAGGAGATTGGGTATATATATATATATATATATATATATATATATATATAGATGAATTAGGAGACCCCCCTTTAGGTCATATAGTGCATTTATTCAGGAAATGTCAGATATGCAATGCTACAGAAGAAGCATACACATACTCAAGTGTTATCTAATGACGGACAGTACCATATGATCAACGAGGAAGACTAAAGCCCCTTTCACACTGAGGCGTTTTCGCGGTAAAAATAGCGCTGTAATAACGCCTGAAATAATCCTGCCCCAGCATTCTCAATGTGAAATCTTTCACATTGAGGCGTTTTGGGGGCTTTCACATTGAGGCGTTTTGCTGGCTGGGCGTTGAAAAAAATCCTGCAAACAGCTTTTTTAGAGCAACTTAAGGCTACTTTCACACTGAGGCGCTGGATGCGCTGGCGGTATAGCGGCGCTATTTTTAGCGCCGCTATACCGTTTTTTTGCCGCGATTTGCCGGCGCTAGCGGGGGTATTTTAACCCCCGCTAGCGGCCGAAAAAGGGTTAAAAACGCCCGCAATAACACCTCTTTGAGGCGTTTTGCGGGCGTTTTAGAGGCGCTACCCCATTGATTTCAATGGGCAGGGGCGCTATAGGAGCGCTATTTTTAGCGCTCCTATTGCGCCTCAAAGATGCGGCTTGCAGGAGTTTTTTGAGCCTCCTGCAAGCGCAACGCTCCAGTGTGAAAGCCCTCGGGCTTTCACATTGGATACTATTGAGAGGCTTTTTTGGGGCGCATTGCAGGCGCCTGCAAAGCGCCTCAGTGTGAAAGGGGCCTAAAAGTGTGCTAACATGGTTTATAAAGGAGAAAATAGTAATAGTAGGGGAAAATACAAGGAAAATAATACATGTATGTGTTTAATTTAAAAAAAAACAATGCCGCTGGCAATATTTAAAGTGTCTTTTTTTCTATTTCTATACAGCTAGTTCACAGGTTGAATAAGTAACTAATTCGTTTTTAATTCTTTCATATTGGAAAGATGTAGGCGGCCTCACTGTCCTCATTACAATTATCAATTACTAGTTCGAATTTCCAAGGTTATAAGCGGCACAATAGAACTGTATTTTTTTTTTTCTTTTAAAGGTTTCACCAAGATACAGCATATTGACAGTTATAATACAAAGAATTAAAAATCCAGAATTAGTATTGTCAATTTAGAACACAATACCTGTATCAGTGCATAGTATAACACAACAGAAAGATCGCCTCTCAAAGTGCTTCAGCTCATTGGCTGTATCTACAATTCTAAAATGGGAAATAAGAGGGGGAATCACTAAGGCAGGGGTGTCAAACTCAATTTCATCGTGGGCCACATCAGCATTATGATTGCCCGCAAAAGGGTCGGTTGTATCTGTAGGATTAAATGTCCAGCGCATCCCCACCCCTTACATTAGATGCCAAGAGCCACCCCACCATCAGAAGTTGAGTCCCCCACTCCCCCTTACATCACAGTGTACCCCCTTTCCTTATGCTGCTGCTGGGAAGAAGCTGTATGCATTGCTTGAAAGCAGAAAGTAAGGGTCTGGAGCTCTCCTGCAGCTGCAGGAGAGGTGCGAGGGCCACATGAAATGGTCTGGAGGGCCGAATTCGGCATGCGGGACTTGTATTTGACACCTGTGCACTAAGGTATAAGGAGGGACATTTTTCAGGGAATGGGCACGTGGGATTAGAAGTGTACTGGTAACAAGGGTATGTAGGGAGGGGGTATAAACAGGGCCTTTTTTCAGCTGGAACTTGGTGGAACTCAGGCTCCCTGCTCACCACTATCACTTGTAAACACAGAAGTCCGGCTTCTGTGTTTGTGCCTAAAAGCCCTGTACACACGATCGGATAACCTATGGATTTTCGTCCGATTGATTTGTCCAATTAATGAAAAAAGATCACCGCTCTGAAGCCTCTGAATCCATGTAATGCTTCCGCCCCACTCCAAGTACACACAGGTGCTGGCTCTGCACAAAATTAGGTGAGGAAGGAAAAATATTCTGGATGGCCGCACTCTGCAAAGGATGCTGGTTTATTGATAAAATCCACAAATACAGCAAAGGCACTCAAAAATAAACACAGAAGTAGGCTAACGCGTTTCACATCGTGAGATGCTTACTCATAGCTGATTGATTTGTCCATCGGAAATCCGATGAAACTGTTTTTCATCAGTCTTGCCCACACACCATCAGTCAAAAAACCGACCGTTCCAAACGTGGTGACGTAAAACACTCCGATGAGCCGAGAAAATTTAAGTTTAATGCTTCTGAGCATGTGTCGACTTGATTCTGAGCATGCGTGGGTTTTTTAACCGATGGACTTGCCCATAGATGATCGGAAATTACCATCGGAAAATTTTAAAACAAGTTCTATTTTTTAAAACCGATGGAAAAAAGACCGATGGGTACCATACACGATCGGTTGGTCTGATGAAAACCATCCATCGGACGGTTTTATCAGTCAAACCGATCGTGTGTACAGGGCTTTACTCTTTTGTATACAGTACTTGCATATATTAATGTACAGGTACCATGTGTTCATTATGGCACATGGATTTTGGCACAAACTGTTTGGTACTAATAATTGGTTTCATTCATAGACAGTAAAGCTTTTATCACCTGATAATTTCAATATGATCGTATTTGTGAAGCCATCATCATAAGGATGGGCAGCTCAGTGGCTAAGTTTTTAGCATTTCTGCCTAGCAACACTAAGGTCAGATCCCAACCTTGGCACTACCTGCAAGGAACTTGCATGTTCTCCCTGTACTTGCGTGGGCTTCCTCCGGGAACTCCGGTTTCCTCCCACACTCCAAAGACATGCTGGAAGGCTAATTGGCTCATCTCTAAATTGCCCCTAGTATGTCTATGTATGAATGTGAGATAGGGACCTTGTAAGCTGCTTGAGGGCAGGGACTGATGTGGATATATAAGAAATATGTAAAGCGCTGCGTAAATTGACAGCGCTATATAAATACCTGTAATAAATGTGGAAAGTACATTGTATTTTAGAGGCTTAATCAAGGTAATGGGTTACATTTAGGTGTTAGGCTCACATTGAGTTTATGTTTATAGATTAGGTTAGGGTTAGGGTTGCTCAGTTTGGGTTAGGTTTAGGGGTTCTATTGAGTTTACTGCTTGATAAGTGACTGTTTAGGGTGTTCGTAATTATTTTTTGGGTCTGATACACATTTAACACAAGTGTGAAAAATTATTTATGCCAACACTGTCAAAATTTCTGGGATCAAATATAAGCAACAAATAAGCAAGCTAGTTTTTGCAAACCTAAAATCTAACTGTTAAGTTTCTTGATTCTCATGCCTGCAGCCTTTGCCCCAAAGCTTGGGAAATGCACATTATTAGTAGTCTGCAACCATTTAAAACCAAAGTGAATCAAAACATACTGAACTTCAAGCAGATATAAAAGACTATTTCATGGCTATATCAAGGATGCGTATAAGACTGGCAGGGCTGAGGACCAGATACAATATACTGTATATACTCGAGTATAAGCTGACCCGAATATAAGCCGAGGCACCTAATTTTACACAAAAAACTGGGAAAACGTATTGACTCGAGTATAAGCCTAGGGTGTCCATCTGCATGCCTCACTGTGCCTCACTTTGCCAAACTGTGTCCATGTGCATGCCTCACTGTGCCTCACTGTACCCATGCCTGTGTCCATGCCTCACTGTGCCCATGCCTCACTGTGCCCATTCCTCACTGTGCCCAATCTCCCTACTTGATCTCCGGCGCTGTGTGACTAGACTGACGTTTAACATAGGAGTCTATGAAAGGGGTGCCCAGATTCGAAAAATCGGTGCTCCCCGGCCGTAGGTCCCCTGGACAACAAACTTTGCACACTTGTAGAGGAAGAGTGGGGCTACATGTCCAGGGGACCTACGGCTGGCCGGGATCAGGTGCAAAAAGTTGAAGATGGACACAGACTCGAGTATAAGCCGAGGGGGGCATTTTCAGCACAAAAAAATGTGCTGAAAAACTCGGCTTATACTCGAGTATATACAGTGTGACAGCAGGAAGGTAAAGTCACCTGGTTGCATCCAGGGGGGTAGATATATTTCGCCCAGATTCAGGCTTTACGCCGACTTATACAACTAGGGAGTTGATGAAGCCCAGCTGAGGCTAGTGGGCTCATGGATGACTCATACCTCTAGGGAGAGGGCTGGGCGTCGTGCAGGCAGGGAGTTGATGAGACCAGCTGAAGCTTGTCAGCTCATTTAAAGGCCTCTATAAAAACTCCCAGCTTCATTAGATGTTAGCTCATGCCTGGAACCAGACCTGTGTGGACTGTCTAGGGAGAGTGAACCCCTGTGCGGTGAGACAAAGCCTGTGTGGCTATTTGCTTGGACATTTAAAACCAGGGACTTAGGGACTAGGACAGCACTAGGCTGATCCCAGTCGTTAGTTAGGAAACCTGTATGTTTAGTCAGAGGTCAACTTGACCAGGATTTATTTTGGTTATGTTTCTTTTGCTTTGCTGTGTTTTGTCACTGTAAATAGAAAATAAACCGCACCTTTTTGATTTTTGAAAACCACAACCTCCGTTTGCTGGGCCTGTTTTGTGTGGGGAGCCCATCCCGGGGGTCACACACACCCGCTGCCGAGCTAACCCCCTCACAACAGTAATATAAAAGTGTAACCGCCCAAAGTTGCAGTAACAATTTTACACATAAAGATGAACTTTAGGCAGCTACAAAAGACCCCAATTATTCAGATCTGTGATCATTAATACATCAATAAACATATCTCTTTAAATACAAGACTTGGTATCAGCCTCTTGCATTCCTTGTGCAGCGGAGTTAAAACTGGGGGCAGGAGAAACAGCCATCATTGTTCTGCTGCTTTTCCTTTCACTGTCCAATTACAGGATGGGGGAGGGATAAGAACTGTAAAGTGTTAAGTAATCAGCCCCGAAATCTGAGTACCAAGGTACCACATTCCAAAAGTACAGAAAATATCTAAACACAGAGAATGGGATATTTAAGTTGCCCACAATTATATGCCAAAGGTTTATTCATAAAATTGAAAGTTAAAACCAGTTATAATCTTAAAACCATCACAGAAAATTCATGTGGTCATAATGTATGTACAGTAACTTCAGCTCAACATGTTTCATCATTCAATGGCTTCCTCAGGAGACTTGTAAAGCACTGTACAATATGCCACTACAGATAAATAGAAAATATCACATGCAAGTCAAAACATACAAATGAAATCAATATATTTATACACCAATTAATATCATCAATTCATATGATCAACATCATAGTCCGGGGTAAGGCCATCTTACCCCGGATGCTCAAAGATGACCTACCGACTATGAATTTTCTGTGATGGTTTTAAGACTATGACTGTTTTTAACTTTCAATATCTATAATAAAATTCATTGATTTTATGAATGAGCCTTTGGTATATTCATTGTCGGCACCTTAAAAATTCTGTTCTCTGTGTTTATATATTAACTGTAAGTGTTACTTAACTAATGTAACAAATGCTATTACATTTTGTACCAGCCCCCCTCCCTTTAGAATGTAAGCTCTACGAGCAGGGCCCTCCTATACCTTCTGTATTGAACTGTACTGTAATTGTGCTGTCTCCCCTCTACATTGTAAAGCGCTGCGTAAACTGTTGGCGCTATATAAATCATGAATAATGATAATAATGTAGAGAACTCTGTGTCCTGTATGCAGCTGAATAAGACTATGCTGTGTATCAGAGCTGTATAGATCTCAGGACTGAATGGACAGAAATTCAAATACATTTTAAAGAAAATCTTTGAGAGGTACGAAACAAATTTCCCCATAAGAAATAATGGAAACTCAAATGATTTGTTCTACAACCATTTATTCATAAGTCCTTCAGTTTATAGTCCATATAAAAAGATTATAGCAATGTGATGCGTTGTGTAACCATAAAATGTCCATCCACAAATGGAAGCCTCCACAAGGGGATTAGAAGCAAAATCCAGCAGGAGCTACAGAGTATAAAAGAGAAGAGAGGTGCCTCTAAGTGTAGCAATATGGTTACATTTAATAAAGATACAACATTTAGCAACTTCACATGGTTGATGATAAAAAGAGGCACATCTAAGTATGCAGGCATCCGGGGTGTAAGCTGTCCACATACACCGTCCTCTGCACCGCTGGCTCTCACCGCTGTCAGTCTGCAATCGTGACCGGGAAGACTACCCTGCAGTAGAGCGATCTGAAAGTGAGGCTTGAAGAACTATGGAGTGCAGCATTGAAGGGACGACATCAATGGCGATGCGGGGGATGGTCTATGTGGACAGCTTTACCCCGGATGACTGCATACTTAGATGTGCCTCTTTTAATCATCAACCATGTGAGTTGCTAAATGTTGTACCTTCATTAAATGTAACCATATTGCTACACTTAGAGGCGCCTCTCTTCTCTTTTATACTCAGTTGTGACGTGACGCTACTCTTATATCAAGACATCGCTTGTATATCAAGTCCAAATGTTTTAAAAAAAATTTGCTCGTCTTGCCAAACGCTCTCAAACCAAGTTACTCTCAATCCAAGGTTTTACTGTATATGAATATTGCAATTGTTGAGCCCTCCTGATAATGCTTTTAGTCTGGCCGCCATGCTGATAAAGTCTTCTGTACTTACTGAGTTACTCACTAGTCTACTGACTTCTCAGACTGCATACCTGCTCTGGATCAGAAAGCCAGAGACAACCAATCAGTTGGCGCTCACAAAGGGAAATCCATTTATGACAGTAGAATTTCCTTGAAGTTTTCCGCTGTACGTCTTCAGACCCAAACGTGATGTGCTGTTATGTTTAGGTGACAAGCGCTCTTTAATTAACAGTCTCTTAATAAGAATTGATGTATATCGGGGAATATTAAAAGTTGATGAGTGCAGATTTACGTCTCGGCTACCGTATGTGTCAAGTCTCTATAATCCCGACAAGCAAAGATAATTTAATAAAAATGAAAATAAATGAAGATTTAGCATTGGTAGTGTGCAATGTTTCAGCCAATTAGACTGACAGGCTCACTGGGATAACAGTTTTAAGTGACCCAATTTAGCTGCTCAATATGACATTTTCATAAACTAGAGCGGTGTTAATTGCTTGCATATATTGTGATTATATTTGTCTTGTGATTAAAAAGTTATGAGAATTCACCAGAACTGTTTGAATCTCAATGGGATCAAAGCATATCCAACCTAAACCGATAGCTGCTTTTTATAATTTTTTTCCCTGGTGATAGATGACAATAACAGGAAACATACAGAAAACCTACTTTAATGAATGCAATTTTCTAAACATGACTTGATCATGAAAATGTTTAGTTTTGTGATTAAGCAGAAAGCAGAGTTTAAGTTAAATTTAATTGGCTATTTACTCATTAACCACTTCAGCCCCGGAGGATTTGGCTGCCAAATGACCGGGTCACTTTTTGCGATTCAATACTGCGTCGCTTTAACTGACAATTGCGCGGTCGTGCGACGTGGCTCCCAAACAAAATTGATGTATTTTTTCCCACAAATAGAGCTTTCTTTAGGTGGTACTTGATCACCTCTGCGGTTTTTATTTTTTGCGCTATAAACAAAATTAGAGCGTAAATTTTGAAAAAAATGCAATATTTTTAACTTTTTGCTATAATAAATATCCCCAAAAAGTATATAAAAAAAATATTTTTTTCCTCAGTTTAGGCCGATACGTTTTCTTCTACATATTTTTGGTTAAAAAAAAAAATCGCAATAAGCGTTTATTGATTGGTTTGCGCAAAAGTTATAGCGTCTACAAAATAGGGGATAGTTTTATGGCATTTTTATTAATATTTTTTTTCTACTAGTAATGGCGGGGATCAGCGATTTTTATTGTGACTGCAACGACATGGCGGACACATCGGACACTTTTGACGCTATTTTGGGACCATTGTCATTTATACAGAGATCAGTGCTATAAAAATGCACTGATTACTGTGTAAATGACACTGGCAGTGAAGGGGTTAACCAGTAGGATACAGGGAAGGGGTTAAGTGTGTCCTAGGGAGTGATTCTAACTGTGTGGGGGCTGGGCTTACTGTGACACAACACTGATCGGTGCTCCCGATGATAGGGAGCAGACGATCAGTGTCCTGTCACTAGGCAGAACAGGGAGATGCCTTGTTTACACAGGCATCCCCCCGTTCTGCAGCTCCGTGACACGATCGCGGGACACCGGTGGACATAGAGTCCACGGGTCCCGCTGGCACAGTCACGGAGCTCGCGGCAGGGGTGCACGTGCCCACACGGCGGCAAATTTAAAGGGACATATATATATATATAAAGACGTCCATTTGCCTGTCCATGCCATTCTGCCAACGTAGTTGTGCGTGCGCTGGTCGGCAAGTGGTTAAGTAAACCCAGTAAAAACAGAATCTGCCTTTTTATATGAGCTTCTACAACAGGCTCATTCACACTGAGAGGAGCAATGGGCTAAAGCTACCTATAGACAGATCTAAATTTGTTTGGTTCAGCAGGGACCGTCCAAATTTCAATCCATGTCTGGCTGTCCCCATTAGACAAAAGGTGATCGATAGATTGACTTCTGTTGAATGGACAAGCTGGGGAAACCTTTGTTGATTAGCAGCTGATCAGTGTATTCTGACAGGACCGGGTCCCACATTTGGAATACAATGTCCTGGCAGGGGAATGCCTCCATCCACCTTGTTTGTGTGGATGGAGGAATCTTTTCATCAGAATCATCCGTGGCCAGCTTAATTCAGTCTTGTCTCTGTTGCCTTGCACAGTGCTGTCGGCCTAATGCTGTGAACAATGTTTAATATAAAGCCCCTGGATTGAGTGGCTATCAACCAGCACCAGATCCCATAAAGCAGTGGTTCTCAACCCTGTCCTCAAGTACCCCCAACAGGCCATGTTTTGGGAATTTCTCTTAGCCCTCGTTCACACCGGGCCGATTTGACATGCGATTTAACATGTCAAATCACATGCCAAACCGGAGCTTATTGCCAACAATGACAACATCCGAATCGGTGTCGACTTTGCAGCACCGCATTGATTCCCAAAAGTAGTTTCTGCACTGCTTTTGGTGACTTAGGGGGTGATTTCAATAGATATCAGTGCATGAACCCGCACAGATGTGTAGCGGGTATGTACTTTCCCGGGTGTAAATTTGAACTTGGCAGAGACATCAGTGATGTGTAATTCCCTGCAGCCCAGCAGGTGGCGCTGTCGCCCTGGGCTGGGGTTGAATCATTGCTGTGTGCCAGGCTTCCTTTTTGTCCTCCCTCGGCAGCGGTATGGTGGGGCGGGGAACCCGCCGTGCTTGCTGGGAGAGGGTATAAAGGGGCCGGCCATCTTTGTCACGGGTTCGAGTCCCAGGCGCCTTCAGCCTGTGGGCGGTGGTTCGTGTCGGTCCTCTAGGCGGGCCTAGGCCTAGAGGACAGCCGGAGGTCGTGTTCCATCCCAGGCACCTTTAGCCTGGGGTGAGGTACTCGGATGGAGGTCTGGAGCTCAGTGCCCAACACTGAGTTCCGCGAGGGAAGGAGATCCTAGGGAACCCCGGGAGTGGGTACCCGAATCCGGAAGGCGCAATGGACCGGGGGGAGCTCCTCACTCGAAGACCTGGAGCAGCATATTGCCAGTGACGGGTGAGTCTCTCATCGGAGACCGCCTGGAGGGAAATCCCCCTCGCTCGGGGACCGCAACCCACTTTCAGGAAGGAAAGTGGAGAACACATTGTGTATGGGCCTACTCGCATCCACACCTCCTTTTCTGTTCTGTTTCTACCAAGGGAGTTCAACTGATTGTGTTCATTCGAGAAGAATAAAGGAGTGTTGAACTTTAATGGTGTGGGGCTCATTTCCTGACAGACATTGTTCAAGGTAACTCTCGGTGGAGGCTCCAGGTGCACAGCACTGACCCGAAGGTAAAAGAACTTTGCTTACACCACACTGACACCTGTGGTGAAGGCCAGGCGTGATGTCCCCGCTCCCTTCCCCTCTGAAAGGTACCCCTAGACAAGAGACAGACGAGCTGAAGAACAAGAGGGGAGTGAGGAGGGCGCTACAGATGTCTGTCAAATCGCCCCCAAAATCGGACTGAAATGCCGGTTTGAAATCGTGCGAGTTCAGCTGAACTTGCACGATTTCAAACCCGCATTTAGTGTGAACCTCGGCTAAGATAAAATAGCTGTCCAAAATACCAAGTCATTGACTCTGATTTAAAGCACCTATGCAAGATAAAGGAAAACCTGCAAACATGGCCTTTTGGGGGTACATGAGGACAAGGCTGAAAAACACTGCCATAAAGAACAACAGATACTAAACAACTTGTAAGAGGCATACCCTCAACATAGGTAAAAGTTTTAAAAAAACTTTGTTTATCTTTTTATTTTTCCAACACAAAAACATATTAAAGTGTTTAACGTAACATAAAAATACCCATCAATCATATAGGGATTGATTAACTAAAATTAGAGAGCGCAAAATCTGGTGCAGCTGTTCATAGAAACCAATCAACTTCCAGTGTTTTTTGTCAAAACTCAATTGAACAGGCTACACCAGATTTAGCACTCATTTTCGTAAATCAACCCCATAGTGTCACATTGTAAACATCAAGATACAAGTGCCTCT
The DNA here is from genome assembly GCA_029206835.1 of Rana muscosa. Classification (NCBI taxonomy): domain Eukaryota; kingdom Metazoa; phylum Chordata; class Amphibia; order Anura; family Ranidae; genus Rana; species Rana muscosa. Next base: position 288,930,729 of record CM055128.1, on the reverse strand, counting down.
GTTAACCAACTACTATGTATTACAATATTATTATTTTTTATTTTGTCGCCTTCTTATATGTAGATCATATACTTTTTGAGCAGTGGCCGGGGGGGGGGGGGGCTGCAAACAAAATGCACGACCACACCGTGGGTGGTACTCACACAGTTGGGCTGGCCTTAGTGAAGGTGGTTCAAATATGATTTGCAAAGAATACCCAATCACATGCAAGGTTCAGCAGAGGCCGGCCGAGATTCGAACCGTTAATGAGCAGACTGAATGTACCAAGTTGACTGATCGATCAACTTTGGTACAACCAGCCTGCCGGATTCTCTTACGATTATAGCTAGCCGCTAGCGATAATCACTGTCTTCTCCCGCACTGTCTGTGTTGATGGGGGAATCGTGTGAATTTCTTTTCTGCAACCCGTGGTTGCAGGAAATAAATCCACACAGTATATGGCTGGCCTAAGCTAAATGAAAATGTTCTTGCAAAGTGAACAGCCCATTTACCATTTTTAAATCAACCCCCACTTGCAGAAGTCAGAAAGTTCCTGGAAGACAGCAGGAGGGCTTAAAGTAAACAAAAGGAAATTTGAACTGACCTGACTCCCGATGGCAGCTTTTGGATGATAGGAAAAGAAAATGAAAAGGTAAAGGATTATATCTGCAAACAGGCTTTTCTGCCTGGATATATTAGAGGAACAAATGTGCTTTAAAAGCCCATTTATCCTGTAAATGGCGGAAACAGAAATCCAACCTTCCAAAAAGGCTTTTTTATCTAAAAAAAAAAAAAAAAAATGTATCTTAACATTCTAATTCTAAAACTCTCATATCAAAGTAAACATTTTAAAAGATTGACTGGAGGATTTGTCACTTCCGCACTGCTGATATCCCTTTAATAATGTTAAAACTTAAAACGCTTTTGTCACCAGAACGCTGATATCAGCTATTGTGCACATTTCATTCTCTTTTCAATCTCAAATGTTTTCATTACAACCTCATTATTTCATTCCAGACAGGGTGTAATTATAATTAGATCTATTTTGTTTCTCTGAAAGACAATCAGAGGTATATCACTGTAAGAAAACCTACTTAGAGCTGAATTGCTGTCTGACAGCGTTCATTAGAAGAGCTTTGTCAGTTTTATTGCAGGTACGTGTTAAATTGTAACTGTTGCCTAAATATGTACCTGTCAGCCACTGGCATAAGAACAGGGGTCCTCAATAGTTACATCTGAACCAGTACTGATGGCATTAGGAGGCCCATACTAGAATTTTTTTTTTCCGCTACCTTCCAAGACGCTAAAAGCAACTCTCCCTCTTAGTTATAGGAAAACTTTCCTGAGAGAAAACGGCTGCCACTGCTGATTTCTTATTTTACACATGCTAATACTTTGACCTTACTCTTGCTTTGCTGATCTGCATAAGCATTTGTGTCACTGACTCACATAGTATTAAAGCCAGAGGGTCAGCATAATAACAAGGCAACTAGCGTTTGTAGAAAAAGGTCAGCAATAGCAGCCTTTGGGATTCTGACAGAACAGTTTACATTAAGCCCTGTTGACCACCCCATTACCTTTCCCTTTTAAACATACCTTTCCCATTGTTTGTGGCATTCAGAAAAAACCTTGTCCGGAGAAGAAAAGGTGAGCGCTACCATCAGTCCTGTGTCATGCCAACAGTAAAGCATCCTGAGACCGTTTATGTGTGGGGCTGCTTCTCAACCAAGGGAGTGGGCTCACTCACAATTTTACTCACTCACGAAAGAACTTAACCATGAATAAATAAAAGTACGAAAACATCCTCTGAGAGCAGCTTATCCCAACCATCCAAGAACAGTTTGGAGACGAACAATGCCTTTTCCAGCATGATGGAGCACCTTGCCTTAAGGCAAAAGTGATAACTAAGCGGCTTTGGGAACAAAACATCGAAATGTTGGGTCCATGGCCAGAAAACTCCCCAGAACCCCATTCAAAACTTGTGGTCAATCCTCAAAAGGCAGGTGAACAAAAAAAAACACATTTTGACAAACTCAAGGCATTGATTATGCAAGAATGGGCTGCCATCAGTCAGGATGTGGCCCAGAAGTTGATTGACAGCATATGAGGGCAACATTTTAGCAGTTTATAATAATAAGGGTCAACACTGCAAATATTGACTCTTTGCATAAACTTAACGTACTGTATTTATTGGCGTATAACACACACTTTTTCACCCTGAAAATCGGGTGCAAATAGTGTGTGCGTGTTATACGCTGATACTACAATTTGGGCTGCCTCGGAGGGAACGGGGAGGGCCGTCAGATTACATACAGCGAGAATCTCCTGTTTACTCAGCAGCCTCTGTAATAGGAAGTCCCGTCTCCTGGGCCAACAGTGGTCCAGTGTTCTGTCTATCATAGAAGCTGTTCCAGGAGGCGGGACTTTGTATTAAAGTGGTCGCCGAATAAACAGAAGTTTCTCTCTGTATGTAATCTGGTGGTGCTCGTCCTGCCCCCTCCCTTCCTGTCCCCTCCGAGGCAGCAGTAATCTGAGGTGAGGCTGCAGATGGGCATTGATCAAGTTGCATTGATCAAGCTGCATTGCTGGGCAATGGTGAGGCTGAAGATGGGCATTGATCAAGCTGCATTGATGGGCAATGGTGAGGCTGCAGATGGGCATTGATCAAGCTGCATTGATGGGCAATGGTGAGGCTGCAGATGGGCATTGATCAAGCTGCATTGATGGGCAATTGTGAGGCTGCAGATGGGCAGTGATCCAGCTGCATTAATGGGCAATTGTGAGGCTGCAGATGGGCATTGATCAGGCTGCATTTATGGGCAATTGTGAGGCTGCAGATGGGCATTGATCAAGCTGCATTGATGGGCAATGGTGAGGCTGCAGATGGGCAATGATGAGGCTGCATTGATGGGCACTGACCCTTATTTTGCTTCAAAGTTCTTTATTTAAAATAAAATAAAAATTCCTGAAACTTCCCTCCTAAAATGAAGGTGCGTGTTATACGCCTGTGCGTGTTATATGCCGATAAATATGGTAATTGTCAATAAAAGCCTTTAACACCTATGCAATTATACTTCAGTATACCATAGTAACATCTGACAAATAGATGTAAAAACACTGAAGCAGCAGACTGTGAAAATTAATATTTGTGCCATTCCACGGCTGTACATAGATTAGTGAAGGCTTGTTGTAAAGAATATGTAATTATTTAATTGTCCATAGGAAGGCCACAGCTTTACTTTGCACATTTATTAGCTGACATCTCTCAGGAAGAACCGTTAACCTGTAGCAATACCCACTGGGATTGGGATAAATAGCACCAGTAATATCTGATGGTGTACATGCACATCCAACCATCCTGTGAACACTATTGGCACCTTAATTATATATGGTTAGGAGTGCCAAGGCACTATTGTACATCTCGAGCAGTGACATGGGAGCAGAAGGTCAATGTTTAGATCCCTCACTATACTCAGGATTTGGTCTAATTGCAAAGTCTATAACCTGTACCTATAATACTTTTAACAAACTGAAAATATGGGCCATTCACTGAGCACACAACTTTTTATTTGATGATAAATTGGAGAGAAAATAAAGCTAGGTCTCTGAATAATTCCAAGCACAAACAGCTTATTTATAAACAATGAAGACAAAAATGCGTGAATAAAATGTCTTCTTACAGTCTCTGAATGAAAATCTGACAATAAGCAATCAAAGAGGAAAAGTACAGTTGGGTTGACTTTCAAAACCCTGCACGGCTTTGAAAACGAGAGAATATTACTGCAAATCTATTTTCCGGAGAAAAATTATTCAATATACACTTCCAGGTTCTTGGTACAATTCTGCAAATTACAGGTATAAAAAAAAAAAAAACGAAAGAAAACTGACAGCAGAAGTAAAAAGTTGTGGATGACAGGTGCTTCTCAGTTTGGAATGAGCTGTCTGCAAACTTCTAACGAGTTGTAGAGTGAAGTTGCCCAAGCACAGAGAATGTTCTCAGAACTTTATCAGCCGTAAAGTTCATAAGGGCAGACAAGGTGTCTGGCAACTGTGGCATTTTCAGAGGACTGCTTTGTCTGACATTCTAACCGGTCTGTATTTAAAGCTAAACTGCAGGAAAACAGCTAAATATACTGATGTAATGCATTTATGAGAGCTGTTTTACCCTTCAAAGGATTTGTCTTTCCGTCCATCCAGTCCTGAGATATACACATACCTGTCACACAACACAGGCAGGTGGATGACACCACTTACAGTAAAGGAATATAGTATACTCTCTTCACCCCTAGCCTGCTGACATGCAGCATGTTCCTTGTCAGCGCATTTTGCATGCAACACACCGGACTGGCTCCCTGTCCCAGTCTTAGTGCTGGTTTATAGTTTCCTGCAAAAGGATGGAAGCTATTAAAATTCAGATACTTACAGTAGCTGCCGTTTAAAAATAATTAAATTAAATTTTTTACGATTTACTCCCAGCCCATTTCTGGTGATACATTAATGGTGAATATAGACTTACAATAGACTTCAAATACAGTTCCTCATCACAGGTCACACAAATAATATTGAAATTCACCGACATTTCTCTCTCTTACAACCCAGCAGCTGTACTTTCACATGGGCCTGGTCCATTTTTTTCTCTGCAGGGTATCCGTCCGCGGATCCCCTGCTGAGCGGAGCGGCGAGATGAAAGGTCTGTGTCCACTCTGCTAATGCAGAGAGGTCACAAACACAGCCCACTCTGCTCAATGGGCAACAGGATGTAAACAGACCAGCTGACCATTCACACCAAACTGCCCTCTAATCCGATCCTTTTTGTCCAAATAATTGTATCAGATCCAGAGGTAACCAGGTGTAAACAGGCGCATCTGGCTGGCCATAGAGGAGAATGGAGGGTCTGGCTGAAAAACAGGTAGCCGGACCCAATTGGACCTCTTCTGGGAAAAGGGCCTTAAGTTAACGCCAGAAAATGTTACCAAAGACCATTACCTTTTAAACGCTGCAAAGGCTTGCATCCCTAGCACATAGAAGCAACAAGCCTCATCTTCAATGGCTCAATAATTTGCCAGGGTGCCCTCAGAGACAATTCTGAAGCTTACACGTGTAGGTGGTTGTAATGGGGGCATTTTCCACTTTCACCTAAACATTTACAAAATTGAGAGGCCCTCTTTTCTCCACTGACTGTTTTCTTTGACCTTGCTTTTGCCCAGCTCCCCCTTTTCTTCCTCATCTTCCCCTTCTTCCACCTCCTTTCCACTCCCCATTCATTTTTCCTTTTTTATACCCAGGGCTTTTTTTCTCAGAAAACAGGTGCAGGAACTCAACCACAAGCCACTCCCCCCCCCCACACACACACACACCCTCCAAACTGCATTGAATAGTGCGTGTTGTCAAATTTCATTAACAGTGGGAGGGTCTTAAAGGGGCATTAAATACCAGGAGTGCATTACGTGCAGAGTTGGGGGGGGGCGGTAACCCTAGACCCAATCCAATGAAGACAAGACTCATTTAAAAGTTGAATCATTTTTAGCCAGGAGCACTGACCCGAAGGTCTAATCTCGTGTTTCTACAACATGCTATCCACTCCTGTCTCCAGTAAACTGGCATATGCTCTGAAGCCCCGCTGGGAAAGGGAGGTGGGCCCGCTGGAGGATGATGAGTGGGAGGAAGCCCTTGGGACCTGCAGGGAGGTGTCCCCTAAACTGTCAGATAGATTGTCCCAAATCTACATCTTACATAGAGCATACCTTACTCCGCTTAGAGTGGCCAGATATAAGAGAGACCAATCCACAATGAGCCGGGCACTTTCTTCAACCTTCTGTGGTCGTGCGTCAGAATCCAGGGTTTGTGGAAGCAGGTGGTAGATTTTCTGCATGACGACATGGGCTCACCCCTTACCTTAGATCCGAAACAGTGTCTTCTGGGGATCTTTCCGGAGGGTCTAGACATACTCCAAAATATTTCTTCAGGAGACGTTGTTCTCGGCCAGGAAAATCATTGCCAGGAAATGGATGAGGCAGTCACCCCCCACTCTTTCGGAGTGGAAGGCGGAAATCAATGTCACTATGCCCTACAAAAAATGTATCTATATAAACAGAGGGTGCCCGATCAAATACGAGAAGATTTGGGATCGCTGGTTGCAGAACTCTGATACCTGCTCATGACCGCGATATAACTGCTTCTCAAATAGGCTGTAGGCTGTTCGGCTATTGTGTCACTGCCACATTGGTTCATGTATGTACCCTGTATACACCTAGCAAGATTACTTACATGCGATACCTGAGCTTTATATTGCATTGTATAACCGTTATCGCTGATATCTGTATATTGATTTCATTTGTATACGGTTGTGCCTCATATGTGTACACTGTACTTTATTTCAATAAAACTTTGTTGAGGAAAAAAAAAAAGTTGAATAATTTTCCTAAAAATTGTTTGTTATTTAAATGGTTTCTGAGGAAAATCAATTCTTGCACAGGTTCATCAAGGTTGCCTAACTTGTGTCTTGGATTATGCTTCTGACTCACTGTTGATTTATTCAATTCACATCCACAAGAGGCCTAAAAACTAAAAATAATTGCTCCTTAGAAGAAGTGTCACATGAAAGAATATTAAGGCCAGTAGTACTCTCACTTTGTTTTAAGCTCTTTTTATGCTGGATTCAATGAATCAACAGTAATTAAACATCAAAAATACAATAAATGGATTGTAGTAGCATAAGAGCTCAGATCTCAATGTCATGTGGTTTAAACTTAAAGAAGAATTTCAGGTATGGACATTTTATACATGTAGCGGGGTCCTAAATTTAGGGGAAGTGTTTGAGTGGTAGTTATGCTCAAACACCCCAATTGTCAGGATTCTATCAACCATTGTTTGTCCGCAGGGAGAGTATGGGTGTATAGTTCCCTGTGGCCTGCAGGTGGCGCTGCCATGGTAGGCCAGGAATGAACCACTGATACAGTGCTGTGCCTTGTGTGTCCCCTCTCAGCAGCCGTACAGTGGGTGTGGCAGGCATGCTGTGCATGCTGGGAGAGGATATAAAAGGGACAGACGCTGCCTGTTCGAGGTTCTGTCTGTTCTGTCGTGGTCGGGGGTCCCACCCCAGGGGGTGTGTTCCTGTCCGCCCTGGGCACCTTTGGCCCAGGGGCGGAGGTCGGTGAATCAGTCCCAGGCACCTTTAGCCCTGGGACTGCAGCAAAGGCCTTGGGCCCAGCACCTTCGGCTGGGGCCCATCAAGGATCGAGGAATCCCAGGGTGCCGCCTTGCGAGGGGCCCCGTATCTTAGACGAGGAGGCCGGGGGAGGAACTGTTCCGAGGGACCGGTGAGAAGTCATGGTGAAGGAAGGGGGCCGGTAACTCTCTGGAGGGATGTCTTCTCCTTACAAAGAGGTCAAGCTTTGAAACACCAAGTTCACCAGGTCTGTGGCAGAGACCAAGTTCACCAGGTCTGTGGCAGAGACCAAGTTCACCAAGTCTGTGGCAGAGACCGTGCGGTTAAGTTACAGTACAATTTGGCTGCTAGTCCCTACCTAGGGAGACTATCCATCTGGGCTGAGTCTGCTTGAGAAGTGGAGCAGTGAAGTGATTACGTTTGTGCCTGGACCTCTCTCCCACACCTTATGCTGTCCTGTCTTCTTGCTCCAACCTTTGCTTATCAGAGACTGTTATTTACGAGAAATAAACTCTACGTTGGAGTTACAGCTGGTGTGGACATTCAAGTCACTGGGGGGAACAAGGACTTATCTCTATTAACTACAGAGGTGAGAACCATTCTCTGGAGGATTCTGGTTTTCTGGCTGTGGCGACCCACCAACAACACCGCTCAACCTCTTTACACAGGAGGGTACGGGCTTGTGGCGTGGTGTGCCCTCTCTACCTGCGGGGAGACAAAGGGCAGGTAAAGGGGGTTTGAGTGTGCTACATACATACACTGAGCAAAATTATAAATGCAACACTTTTGTGTTCGCCCCCATTTATCATGAGCTGAACTTATAGGACTGCGACTTTTTTCTATGTACACAAAAGGCCCATTCTCTCAAATATTGTTCAAAATCTGTCTAATGCCTTCTACACACGATTGGAAATTCCAATGGAAAAAGTCAGACGGAATTTTTTCATCGGATATTCCGACCGTGTGTGTGCCCCATCTGACTTTTTTCCGTCGGAATTTAGAAAGAGAACATGTTCTCTTTTTTTCAGAAATTCCGTTCGTCTTGTGTGGAACTCCAACGGAGAAAAAAACATGCATGCTAAAAAATCAAGTTGACGCATGCTCGGAAGCATTAAACTTAATTTTTCCAGGCTCGTCGTAGTGTTGTACGTCACTGCGTTCTTGACGGTGGGAATTTGGTGTGACAGTGTGTATGCAAGACAGCTTGAACGGAATTCCGTCGGAAAGATCAGTCGGAGTTTATCCCGACGGAAAATCCGATCGTGTGTACAAGGCATTAGGCCCCTTTCACACTGATACGCCTTGTCCCACCATTTATGATGTCAAAGTAGCATGACAAGTCGTTTCCCATGATTTCCAATGACAACCATTCATATTAGTATGACTTCAAGTCCTTCCGACTTCAAAAGTAGTCCCTGCACTACTTTGGTCCGATTTTGATGCCACTTACACAGGCATTCCCTGAAATGGCGGTAAAATCGCAGCCGCGAACCGCGGCAAAATCTTGGCTGCGAAATCGTGGTGAAGTCGCAGTAGTGTAAAAGGGGCCTAAATCTGTGTTAGTGAGCACTTCTCCTTTGCTGAGATAATCCATCCACCTCACATTTGTGGCATATCAAGATGCTGATTAGACTGCATGATTATTGCACAGATGTGCCTTAGGCTGGCCACAATAAAAAGGCCACTCTTAAATGTGCCGTTTCACTGTATTGGGGGGTCAGGGGTCCAAAAACCAGTCAGTATCTGGTATGACCACCATTTGCCTCACGTAATGCAGCACATCTTCTTTGCATAGAGTTACGTAGATCTTTGAGTTCAGCTCATGATAAATAGGGGCAAACATAAAAGTGTTGCGTTTATAATTTTGCTCAGTGTAGTTACTTTGGTCCAGCTTGCACCAATGTAACTATGTACTGTATATACCATACCTAGCCGATGCCCCTGGAATCTGGAAATCACTTAAGTAGACCCTGCCACTCTAGTGATCTCCACTTGCTTCCAAGTCATGTACCGAGCAGCTGACGTGCTGCATTCTGAACACAGGAGGCCAGCATAGGCACCATTCTGAGAATGTTTTGCACTTTCTGAATGAACGCAAAGCGTTTTGATATGATGAGGTGGAAAGGCTTACCTGGAATTCCTCTTTAAATGGTTAGTAAAAATCAGGTCACTGTCTGAGTTGCCCAGGCAGCTGAAATGTTCCCAACACTTTTTGAACCGGGGAGGCCATGTCGCCAACATTGGAGACTGTCACCTGAATGTGACCTACTAATACTAGCTATACTACAATGACCAGGAAAATGAAGACCTTCATCAACACACACTGGGTAAGCTGCTACTGTAATAACTGTTGTCATTAAATTGAGAACCAATGTTTCTTTTATTTCTTGCTACAGTAACATTCCTAGTGTGTGTAATAATGATATCATTAAAAGAATGCGGACTGCCTGTTGGGAAAGGTCATTTGTGAGATGCATCATATACGTAATGTGTAAAATTTTTACTGCGCACCATTTGAAATATTATGTAAGTATTTCAGTGGTTTCATATAAAATGTGTAGTGTTGCTGTTGTGATGCAACATCAATAATTGCAAACAAGTAAACTTCAATCAAAGCCAGTTCATTCCCTTACAGGTTAAAGTTGGTAGTTATTTTATTGTATATGTATTTCTTTTATTTTATTGTGCTACCACTCTTATTGACCCTTGGCTTGTTCCTCTACTACGCTTCTGACTGATCCCAAACTGCAACTACTCGTTACTGACCTTTGGCTTATTCTACTGACTACGCTTCTGTTTGATCCTTACCTGCTTATCCCCTTCTGGACCCTGACTTGCTCACCTCTTAGTGGAGCGATCCTGAGGACTGCAACCTAGTACTAACACGCAGCTAAACCTATCTCCACCCTCAGGAGCTCTGGTTAACACCGGTTAGTACTCAGGCTGCATTCACACCTGAGCGCTTCCAGCTCATAAAACGCTCGTAAAAACGCCTGAAAAAATTTCAGAAAAATGCCCAACAAGCAAAATCCCATTCATTTTAATGACACCTGTTAACATCTGAGCGTTTTGTCACCTGAACGCCTAAAAAACGTCTAACGCTCAAAAAAGAACATGAACTTCTTTGGGGCAGATTATAGGCATCTTTCTTTCATTGGGGACCTGTACAAAATAACATGGCAACAACACGGCAAAATCATGGTAAAAATCGCGGCAAAATCACAGTAAAAACGCGCAACTTTAAAACGCTCAGGTGTGAATGCAGCCTAAGCCCTGGTTCACATTGGTATGATTTGACATGTCAAATCGGCGACAATTGCCGGCAATTGGCGGCAATGGCACCGTCCTAATCAATGCGACGCTGCACCAATTTCAAAAAGTAGTTTCTGTACTATTTTGGGATTTCTGTACGCAATTTACATAAACCTGCACAGATGTCTCTGAAAAAACAGCCGAAATCAGGACTAAAAAGCGGGAGTGAAATTGTGCGAGTTCAGCTGAACTCGCACAGCTTCATTCCCGCAGCCCAGTGTGAACCTAGGCTAAGGCCCCTTTCACACTTGTACGACTTGGAACTGCAAAGTCGTATGACAAGTCGTTCCCCATGATTTCCAATGACTACCATTCTAATTAGTACGACTTCAAATTGTGACGACTTCAAAGTAGTCCCCGCACTACTTTGGTCCGACTTCAGGTCCATAGACCTCAAGTCTCCCTGAAATCACGGCAAAATCTCGGCCGCGAAATCGCAGCAAAATCACGCGACTTTGGATTTGCGGTAGTGTGAAAGAGGCCTTAGACTCCACACCTCAGGCCCGTGTCACCCAACAGGGTGATCGCCTGTGTACCTATCCTGCTGGTCGGTGGTAGTCCCGCTACTGCTATAGCAACTGGTCTTTGAGCCTGACTCGATTGTTTACACTAGGTGTGAATGGGGCCTGAAAGTGAAATTGGTGTGTTTACACAAGAACACTGAGGCTCCATTCACATCTGTGTGTTTCCAAATGCATAGCAAGCTGCACAGAAAATGCTTGCTTTGCCATGCTTTGCCATGTGTTTCAGAAACACACTGCTGATGCTCCAAAAAGCACAGTTAAAAACACACCATGCTCCACTCAAAAAAAAAAAAAAAGTTCTAGCGCTTCTTTGGGGCGACTGTTGCACATAGGGCAGCCCATGCAAGTGAATGGGCTTCCTTATGCGTGACGAGCAGAAACGCTCCAAAACGCCCCCGAAGAAAAAACGTGAGTTCCCGCTATGTGAAGATATGAGTTCCCGCTATGCGAAGATGTGAGCAGGGCCTCACAGCTGAGTGTCTCCATCCACTCCATCCTATGTACTTGTATAAAGATGGCCATACTCTATGCAATCGCTGTACAATTTACTCTTGATTTACCAGAACTATGGAATAGGAGGACCCACCTGAACAATCTATTCAATTTGTATCAAATCAGGCAGGACCTTGCACTACATAGCTGATGGGAGAGCTAAAGGTGCTTGTACAATCAGATTGTAATGTGTATGATCACCTTAACCACTTCAGCCCTGGAAGGTTTAACCTCTTCATGACCAGGCCATTTTTTCGCAATACAGCACTGCGTTGCTTTAACTGACAATTGCGCGTGCTTGCGACGCTGTACCCAAACAAAATTTATGACGTTTTTTTCCCACAAATTGAGCTTTCTTTTGGTGGTATTTGATCACCTTTTTTGCGCTAGCAACTTAAAAAGACCAACAATTTTGAAAAAAAAACCCAATATTTTTTACTTTATAAAACATATCCAATAAAAAATGTAAAAAAATCAAATGTATTCTTCAGTTTAGGCCAACATGTATTCAGCTTCATGTTTTTGGTAAAAAAAAATCCCAATAAGCATATATTTATTGGTGTGCGCAAAAATTATCGCGCCTACAAATTATGGAATATTTGTATGCCATTTTTATTTATACTAGCAATGGCAGTGATCAGTGATTTTTAGCGGGACTGCGACATTGACATTGCGGCGGACAAATTAGACACCAAGTGACATTTTTTGGGGACCAGTGACTGACACCAATACAGTGATCAGTGCTAAAAAAAAAAAAAAAAAAGTGCTTATAACACTGGCAGGGAAGGGTTTAACATCAGGGGCGATCAAAGGGTTAAATGTGCTCCTATGGAGTGCTTTCTAACTGTGGGGGGATGGTTTAACTGGAGGATGAGAGGGATCTGTGTTCCTGATTAGCAGGAACACATGATCTCTCTCTTCCTCTCTGACAGAATAGCGGTCTGCTTTGTTTACATAGTGAACGATCGGCGGATTACAGTGAAAGCGGTTAGGCGGTGGCGCCCACACGCCCAAGGCCCCGAAGAGGGAACAACGTACAGGTATGTTGTTGCGCGCAGCCAGGCCGCCCTGCCACCTTAAATGTGCGGTGGGTGGTCCGGAAGCCGTTAAGGGAAGAAGTAGGTGGTGGTATAGTAATGAGGTAGGTGTGGTCTAGACTAGTTATACAGTCACACCCTTTTCTGTGATGCAAAACACAGAGAATGATGGAAGCTGACATACAGGAAGTAATGCAGGTAGAAAGAATGTTTTAAAACTCAGACAGAAACGTGAAATTTCAAACCTTTTGTGGTATGTGAGAGATAATAACATTGGGATGGCTGTGCCAGAAATATTACATAAGGATTCCATTTATTATGAAATGTAAAATTCTGCCCGAAAGGGTCAACTTATATATGTATATATATGTAGCGGGGGTCTAAATTTAGGGGATACACCTGGGTGGTAGTATGATCCAGGATGTGTAAATCATGAGAGGATTTACACCATTTAAATCGTGGAGGACTTTGGTGGTGTACTATTCCCCTTGACCTGTGGGTGGCGGTGTTCCCACGGGTCGAGGTAGAATCACTGCCACAGTGCTGTCCCCTTTTTGTCCCGTCCAGGCGGTGGTACAGCGGGGCGGGGAACCTGCTGTGACGTCACGGGAGGATATAAAGGGGAGAGACGCCCTCGCCCAGGCGCCCATGGCCTGGTCGGAGCAGTGTTGGCGTCCATCTCAGGCACCTTAAGCCTGGGGTGAGGTACTACACCGGAGGCCTGGGGCCCAGTGACTTCGACTGGGCTCCGCAAGGGCGGATGAGTCAGAGGGACCCTGAGGTGGATGGGGCCCGTGTCTGAGTTGAGGAGTCCAGAGAGGTTACCCTTCTGAAGAGCCCGGAGCAGCATCAACCCGGTGACAGAGGGGCCTCTGGTAACTCCCTTGGAGGGACATCTTCCCCCTGACAGGGGCCACAATGCAGCAAAGGTACTTCAGTTCATGTTCTCTAGAGTCGCTGGTAAAGACTCCAAAGATTCAAGTTCTCTCTCTAGCCGATGGCTGTAGAAACCGCTGGTGAAAGCACAGTGGTTTAGATTGATTGTTAGGACTGTGCCTGGACCTGCTCACCCCACCGTATTGAACTGTTTTATGGGTCCCAACCAGTCAGTTGGCAAAGGACTGTTTATTTGTGTGCTATAATAAACAAGAGTTGGACCCTTTATCGGTGCGTGGAACTCTGGTTAATGGGAGCGAGGGGAGTGTCAGCACTGCAGGACTTGGTTCTTAACCACTTAACGACCGCCCACCGCCGATTTACGTCGGCAGAATGGCACGGACAGGCAGAATCACGTAGATCTACGTGACTGCCTTTGTACAGTTGGGGGGTCCATCCGGACCCCCCTTCTGTGCCGTGAGCGGTCGTTACTTCACCGGGAGCGATCCCAGATGAGGGGGCGGCCTTTCGATTCCGGCCCCCCCCTCGCGATCGCTCCCGGCGAATGGAAATGCCTCCTCTGTCTGTTTCAGACAGAGGAGGCAGGAGGAAGTGATGTCATCTCCTGTGCGGCGCTCACATATACCGAGCGCCGTACAAGAGAAGACATCAGGTCAGTGAGCACAACACTACACTGACACCAGGACACATAGGAACACTAATCGCCCCCCCCCAGGACCCCCAGACCCCCCCAGATCACCCCCCAGATCACCCCCCAGCCCCCAGTCACAGTGTCACTGATTGCAGTGACCATTTATTTAGTGATCACTGCAATCAGTGACATTTGTGACTGTGAAAGTGTCACTAAAGTTTAGTTTTAGGTCCAGTGTAGCCCCCTAACCCCCCCTAATAAAGGTTTAACCCCCTGATCACCCCCCAGATAACCCTTTCACCCCCTATCACCGCTGTCGCTATGCGATCATTTTTCTGATGGCTGTCTTAGCATCAGTGATGGCGATCGGTAGCCAGTAATTTTTTTTAGGTTCGCCGCAGGTTTTTATAGCGTCGGGTACCCCAATATATTATCTAATAAAGGTTTAACCCCCTTGATCGCCCCCCAGGTAACCCTTTCACCCCCTATCACCGCTGTCGCTAATCGATCGTTTTTCTGATGCTGTCTTAGCATCAGTGATGGCGATCGGTAGCCAGTAATTTTTTTTAGGTTCGCCGCAGGTTTTTATAGCGTCAGGTACCCCAATATATTATCTAATAAAGGTTAAACCCCCTTGATCGCCCCCCAGGTAACCCTTTCACCCCCTATCACCGCTGTCGCTATGCGATCATTTTTCTGATGGCTGTCTTAGCATCAGTGATGGCGATCGGTAGCCAGTAATTTTTTTTAGGTTCGCCGCAGGTTTTTATAGCGTCGGGTACCCCAATATATTATCTAATAAAGGTTTAACCCCCTTGATCGCCCCCCAGGTAACCCTTTCACCCCCTATCACCACTGTCACTAAGCGATCGTTTTTCTGATCGCTGTCTTCGTGTCGGTGATGCCAATCGGTAGCCAGTCATTTTTTTTAGGTTCGCCGCAGGTTTTTATAGCGTCAGGTACCCCCAAATATGATCTAATAAAGGTTTTAACCCCCTAATTGCCCCTAGTTAACCCTTTCACCAGTGATCACCATATAAGTGTTACGGGTGACGCTGGTTAGTTAGTTTGCTTTTTATAGTGTCAGGGCACCCGCCGTATATAACCCAATAAAGGTTTAACCCCCTGATCGCCCGGTGGGTGATATCAATTAGGTTTTAGCGTCAGAGAGGGTCTGCGTCACACCCCAGGCAGCGTCAGGTTAGTGCCAGTAACGCTAACACCCACGCGTAAAGCATACACCCCCCTTAGTGGTATAGTATCTGAACAGATCAATATCTGATCTGATCAGATCTATACCAGCGGTTTAGGGTTCCCAAAAACGCAGTGTTAGCGGGATCAGCCCAGATACCTGCTAGCACCTGCGTTTTGCCCCTCCGTCCAGCCCAGGCCACCCAAGTGCAGTATCGATCGATCACTGTCACTTACAAAACACAACACACATAACTGCAGCGTTCGCAGAGACAGGCCTGATCCCTGCGACTCCAGTGCTGTAGGAGGTGATTTCACCACCACAGTTAAAAAAAAAAAAGCATATATGCCGAAGCATGGGGGCAGCAGGGGCAGCAGGGCGGAGGAGCAATTTTGCTCCTAATGCCGCATACATACGGTCGAAATTCCGACGGAGGCTTGCCCGTGGAAACGTTTGACCATGTGTGTGCGGCATAACTTTTTTGCGGGAGGATGCCCCCATGCTTCGGCATATATAAATGGTGCATGTATGCCCATCATTAGAAGTGGGTGGATGAAGGGCGGTATTCTAATGGTGGGCATACCCACCGATCAATCTCTTTTTTCGTTCAGCCAACAGGCTGCATGAAAAAAAAAGATTACAATACATGTCCAACAAGGACCAGCAACGTACTGGTATGTTGCTGGACTTTGAATGGTTATACCAGATTGATGCCTGCGGGTTTAGGTATCATCTTGGTATCATTCTTTTCAGCCAGCGGCCGGCTTTCATGTAAAAGCAATCACAGCGGCTAATTAGCCTCTGGACTGCTTTTACAAGCAGTGGGAGGGAATGTCCCCCCCCCGGATATAAAAAGCGCCATTGGGAAATTGGGAAAGCATTTTATCACACCGATCTTGGTGTGGTCAGATGCTTTGAGGGCAGAGGAAAGATCTAGGGTCTAGAAGACCCCAGTTTTTTCAAAAAAAGAGTACCTGTCACTACCTATTGCTATCATAGGGGATATTTACATTCCCTGAGATAACAATAAAAATTATAAAAAAAAAAATATATGTAAGGAACAATTTAAAAATAAAATAAAAAAGCAAAATTAATAATAAAAAAAAAAAAAAAAAAAAAAAAAAGCACCCCTGTCCTGCCCTGCTCTTGCCCAATGGCGAACGCAAGCGTCGGTCTCGGTCTGGCGTCATATGTAAACAGCAATTGCACCATGCATGTGAGGTATCACCGCGAAGGTCAGATCGAGGGCAGTCATTTTAGCAGTAGACCTCCTCTGTAAATCTAACGGGGTAATCTGGAAAAGGCTTTTAAAGGCTTTTAAAAATGTATGTAGTTTGTCGCCAATGCGCGTTTGTGCGAAATTTTAAAGCATGTCGTGTTTGGTATCTATGTACTCGGCCTAAGATCATCTTTATTATTTCATCAAACATTTGGGCAATATAGTGTGTTTTAGTGCATTAAAATTAAAAAAAGTGTATTTTTTCCCCAAAAAATGCGTTTGAAAAATCGCTGCGCAAATACTGTGTAGAAAAAAAAAATGCAACACCCACCATTTTAATCTGTAGGGCCTTTGCTTTAAAAATATATATAATGTTTGGGGGTTCAACATAATTTTCTTGCAAAAAAAAAATATGTTTTCATGTAAACAAAAAGTGTCAAAAAGGGCTTTGTCTTCAAGTGGTTAGAAGAGTGGATGTAAGCTTCCTAATGTTGTGTATAAAATGCCAGAACAGTTCAAAACCCCCCCAAATGACCCCATTTTGGAAAGTAGACACCCCAAGCTATATACTGAGAGGCATGTCGAGTCCATGGAATATTTTATATGTTGACACAAGTTGCGGAAAAAAGACAATTTTTTTTTTTTTTTTTTTTTTTTGCACAAAGTTGTCACTAAATGATATATTGCTCAAACATGCCATGGGCATATGTGGAATTACACCCCAAAATAAATTCTGTTGCTTCTCCTGAGTACAGGGATACCACATGTGTGAGACTTTTTGGGAGCCTAGCCGCGTACGGGACCCCAAAAACAAAGCACCGCCTTCAGGCTTTCTAAGGGTGTAAATTTTTGATTTTACTTCTCACTGCCTATCACAGTTTCGGAGGCCATGGAATGCCCAGATGGCACAAAACCCCCCCAAATGACCCAATTTTGGAAAGTAGACACCCCAAGCTATTTGCTGAGAGGTATTGTGAGTATTTTGCAGATCTCGCTTTTTGTCACAAAGTTTTGAAAATTGAAAAAAAAAAAAAAAATTTCTTTCTTCATTTTCAAAAACAAATGAGAGCTGTAAAATACTCACCATGCCTCCTCAGCAAATAGCTTGGGGTGTCTACTTTCCAAAATGGGGTCATTTGGGGGGGTTTTGTGCTATTTTGGCATTTTATGGCCTTAGAAACTGTGATAGGTAGTGAGGAGTGAAATCAAAAATTTGTGCCTAGAAATCCTGAAGGCGGTGCTTGGTTTTCGGGGTCCCGTACGCGGCTAGGCTCCTAAAAAGTCCCACACATGTGGTATCCCTGTACTCAGGAGAAGCAGCAAAATGTATTTTGGGGTGCAATTCCACATATAACCATGGCATGTGTGAGCAATATATCATTTAGTGACAACTTTTTGTAATTTATTTTTTATTTTTATTTTTTGTCATTATTCAATCACTTGGGACAAAAAAAAAAAATATTCAACGGGCTCAACAGGCCTCTCAGCAATTTCCTTGGGGTGTCTACTTTCTAAAATGGGGTCATTTGGGGGGGTTTTGTGCTATTTTGGCATTTTATGGCCTTCGAAACTGTGATAGGTAGTGAGGAATGAAATCAAAAATTTAAGCCCTTAGAAATCCTGAAGGCGGTGCTTGGTTTCCGGGGTCCCGTACGTGGCCAGGCTCCTAAAAAGTCCCACACATGTGGTATCCCCGTACTCAGGAGAAGCAGCAAAATGTATTTTGGGGTGCAATTCCACATATAACCATGGCATGTGTGAGCAATATATCATTTAGTGACAACTTTTTGTAATTTTTTTTTTTTTTTTGTCATTATTCAATCACTTGGGACAAAAAAAAAAAATATTCAATGGGCTCAACATGCCTCTCAGCAATTTCCTTGGGGTGTCTACTTTCCAAAATGGGGTCATTTGGGGGGGTTTTGTACTGCCCTGCCATTTTAGCACCTCAAGAAATGAGATAGGCAGTCATAAATTTAAAGCTGTGTAAATTTCAGAAAATGTACCCTAGTTTGTAAACGCTATAACTTTTGCGCAAACCAATAAATATACGTTTATTGACATTTTTTTTACTAAAGACATGTGGCTGAATACATTTTGGCCTAAATGTCTGACTAAAATTGAGTTTATTCGATTTTTCTTATAACAAAAAGTAGAAAATATCATTTTTTTTCAAAATTTTCGGTCTTTTTCCGTTTATATCGCAAAAAATAAAAATCGCAGAGGCAATCAAATACCATTAAAAGAAAGCTCTATTTGTGGGAAGAAAAGGACGCAAATTTCATTTGGGTACAACATTGCATGTCCGCACAATTTACAGTTAAAGCAGCGCAGTGCCGAATCCCAAAAACAGGCCTGGTCCTAATGGCCCGAAATGGTCCGGGGCTTAAGTGGTTAAAGAGACACACAGGTCCAAGGAGAATAACAGGTACTGGCCTTCACCTCACCCGCTGCAATGGGGAGGACATGGGCCGCAGCGCATCTCACTCTTACGTACAATATACCCCTAGACCAGAAAGAGGGGGTGAGGCCGCTACATATATATATATATATATATATATATATATACATACACACACACACACACACACGGTATATATATATATATATATATATAGCTAAAACCCCCAGTTAAGAGGGCTGCAGGTATAGTTTTTGGGCCTGTAATACACTGCTGTCAACCCCCAGGAACTGGCTCTAACCTCCCTTGGCACAGCTAGCACAAATGGGAATGTGAAACCCACTAGGCTATAGGAATCACCACTCCGCAATAAAGCATACACAATAGTTAATAACAAATTACCTGAGCTGACGGCTTCAGCTAGGATAAACAGTATGCCACACACTTGTTTGCTTAACCACAAATACTTTTACTGAGTAGAACTACAAGGTTAGACAATGGTATATTTATCTATGCAGGGCCCTGCAATATCAAGTCAAGCAAATAACAAGTATTATGTTCTAATGTTCTAACAGTCTTATGCGCACTAAATGTCTCTTAACTACACTCGCGAGCCTTCCCCTCGTGGCCAATATGGCGGCCAACAATGTCTCCCTGCTGAACAGTCAGGCCTGACTAATTCACACAAAGTTAAGTCGTTGAGAAGAATCTTCGCTAGCAATGGTGGTGCACTTTGTAGATTATTTGTAATCCAAAAGGTATTAGATTGTTAGTTACTCAGCAAGCAATAAGACAACTTAACTCCGGCTGCACAACACACTGTTCCTCTGGGGTGCAATGTAACACTCCAGTAACGGTGGGCCCTGACTAAAAGATACTGGGCCTAACAGGTAGTCAAAGTATACTGAGCAAGTGCTCTCTCACCCGACTGGACCAGTCCGTACAACCGACTTCAGTAGTTGGTGCTCCGGAACACAGTCTCACGATGCCCGTAGTCTCCGATCCTCTCGACCATCCGAGGGAGATTGATGGATGAGACGACTCTGGGTTCTCCAGTGACGATCAGCAAACTCTCCTAGGCCCAGGCTCTCCGGCCTAGTCCAAAGCAACAGGCCCCAACGTAGGCTCCACTTGCTATGATGGCGGTGTCCGAAGAGACCCATGTGTTGCTCCTCCCTCCTTAAATAGTCCTTCCCCAGCAGACCTTGTTCCGGGCAATGTACTGTGGGTGTCGCGTTGCACACTGGGTATAGTAGTCTTTGTACTCATTTAAAGCGATACCCCACTACACATATATTGTATATATTTTTATATTCAGTACACCTCTGCATTATTGCTCATGCTAGCTCAAAAAATTCTGGAAGCAAAAAAAAAAGAAATCCCTGATGGTCCTGCCAGAAATCCAGTGAGATCCTAGCTTCCTGTAGTGAGCTGACAACACTGTCACTGCTGCACTGAAATCCCAAGCAGTGTTGTAAGTGTGTACCTGAGCTCTCCCCTGCTGTACTACATAACACCCACTTTATGTCATGGAGATAAGGAGAGAGGCATGTGTTCTGTAGTCCAGCAGGGCTGACAGTGTTGCACAGGCAGCAAAACAGAAACAGGAGTTTAGGCAAATACAATTTATACATAATCCACAGGCATTTTTCTGTAATTGCTGCATTTTTAAAAAGACAAAATGTGAGGAAATGTGAATATATTCCAGAAATGTTTTTTTTTTCCTTTGCCCAGACATACACTTTAGGTAATCCTTACTGCTTATCACTAAAAGGCATCACAGCCATTTTTCTCCTCTTATTATTGTAGCGGGGTGTTCCCCTATAATGGGAAGAGACTACATCACCCATAACCCCATTCTTCACATGTTCCACCGCAGAGACTCATGGGAGGGGTTATAAAAGGAGGAGGCGAGGCCGGGCTCGGCCTCTTTGGGACACGAGACTTCACAGACGGATCCTCCTGTGCGGATGTGTCGGAGTGCAAGGCCTGAAGCCTGAGGCCTTGCTCTGCACCAAAGAGCCTTCCACCCCCCCTCTGCGAGCCTGGGTGGCATCTGACTTTGTGCGCTACAGCCTTGTCGGATCGGGGGCCCGATCGTTGGAGAGATCGAGTGTGTGTGAGACGGCCGGTGGAGGTTTCCCGGACTGGATCCGTAGTCCGGCGGGTGAGAGGGCATAAGCCCAGCTAAGATACTGTTACTGTATATAGGCCTATAGACTGCCGTGGCCTACAAGTTATTTTGATACCCCTATTGAAGAGCCTTGTCAGAACTGAGCCTGCGGCTTTATTTAACCAAGTTCTATACCCCTTGGATTACAAAGTTATACTCTGTTTAAAGTGCACCACCATTACAGACCTGCCGGTGAAGAAAGAAGGACTAAGTTAAATATTAGAACCAGGCCTGGTGGGGATTCTAGCGTGTTTGATTACTGCGCCATAGGGCACTTAGTTAACGGTCGCCCGTATGGCGCACCTGTAGCGTGTGTTACTACATAGTGTGTTAGAGTGGCAGGACGCTGCCCTTAGGAGTGATTATCTTGAACTGTGATTACTGTTACCCCCTTTATCCATATTGAGAAAATAAGTAAAACACTTTATCTATTACAATTCATTACTGTGTCCTGGCTTAGTTATTATATTGCATAGGATATATCATTGATTATTAGTACTAGCTGTGCCAGAAGGGGGTAGAGCCTATTGCCGGGGGTTGGCAGAGCTGCACTCAGGGCCCAAATCTAATTCTGCGGCCTCCTTAGTTGGAGGTATCGCTACACGTGGGGGTTCTCGTCCGGGATCCTGATGCAGCAAGCGAACGCCAGAAGTGCCGGCATGGACCCCATGGATCCAAGAGCGGTAGAAGAGTGGTGCAAAGCCGCTAATACAGAGCCAAAACAGTCGATAGCCATTAGCCTCCCTGGGGAGAAATGGTCGAGTGAGACAGTAGAGGAACTAATGAGTTCAGTGTCCCCAGATCACACACCGTGGGTGATAGACATGAAGACAGACCCAGACATCTCATATCAATACGCATTAGTGGAATATTGGGACGGGATGCCAGCGGCCTGTAAGCACAAGTGTCTGCGGACGCCAGACAACAGAACATTTAGGCTGGCGCACGCAATAACTGTAGAAAGGGAACCATCCCCTACGGGATCGCCACAGGCTGCGGCCCGAACTCCACCTGAAAGAGAAGACAGGGCGACACCCCCGGTGGCACCTGCACTGGCCACTGCTATATCACCAGAACTGATAAATGCAATAGGGGATTTGCTAGCCAAATGTCAGAAGACAAGTACGGTGCATGTGGAAACTAGCTACCGGAGACTAAAAATATTCTCAGGGAAGCTCCCTGTCAGGGATGAGCCGAACACCCCCCTGTTCGGTTCGCACCAGAACCTGCGAACAGACAAAATGTTCGTGTAAACTTTAGAACCCTATTAAATACAATGGACTCGAACGTTCGAAATCTAAAGTGTTAATTATAAAGGCTAATATGCAAGTTATTGTCCTAAAAAGTGTTTGGGGACCCGGGTCCTGCCCCAGGGGACATGTATCAATGCAAAAAGAAGTTTTAAAAACGGCCGTTTTTTCGGGAGCAGTGATTTTAATAATGCTTAAAATGAAAAAATAAAAGTGAAATATTCCTTTAAATTTCATACCTGGGGGGCGTGTATGATATGCATGTGAAGTGGCGCATGTTTCCCGTGCTTAGAACTGTCCCTGCAAAAAATGTCATTTTTGAAAGAAAAAATTGCATTTAAAACTGACTCGCGGCTATTAATGAATTGTCGGCTCCCGGCAATACATACAAAAGTCATTGATAAAAAAAAAAAAAAAAGCGTGGGTGTTCCCCAGAATTCAATTACCAGGCCCTTCAGGTCTGGAATGGATATTAAGGGGAAACCCGCCGCAAATTTAAAAAAAAATTGACGTGGGGTTCCCCCAAATATCCATTCCAGGCCCTTCAGATCTGGCATGGATTTTAAGGGGAACTCCACCCCAAATTTAAAAAAAAAATGGCGTGGAGTCCCCCTAAAAATCCATACCAGACCCCTTATCCGAGCACGCAACCTGGCCGGCCGCAGGGGAAAAGGGGGGGACGAGAGGTTGCCCGGTGGTTGTGGGGGTCTGCGGGCGGAGGGCTTATCGGAATCTGGAAGACCCCTTTAACAAAGGGGACCCCCAGATCCCGGCCCCCCCCCTATGTGAATTGGTAAGGGGTACATTGTACCCCTACCATTTCACGAAGAAAGCGTAAAAAAATGTTTAAAAGAACACACAAACACCTTGAAAAAGTCCTTTATTAAAAAAAAAAAAAAAAAAGCGGTGAAATCCAGTGTCCCGCGGCGATCCCGATGTCCAGCGCTGTCCTTCATTGGTTGTGCCTGAGCGGACCTGATGGGGAACTCCCTCTCAGTATTTTAAATGTATAGACCCGCCCCTTCTAAAGTTCCCCATCAGGTCCGCTTAGCGGACCAGATGCGGAACATGAGAAGGGGCGGGTCTATACATGTATTACCAAAGTGAGAGCAGTTCCCCATCAGGTCCGCCCCCTCGGTATGTCAGACCCGCCTACGTCATTGGCTTGAGCGGGGAACTTCCTTCACTATGTAAATTTAAATTACATAGTGAAGGAAGTTCCCCGCTCAAGCCAATGACGTAGGCGGGTCCGACATACCGAGGGAGCGGACCTGATGGGGAACTTTAGAAGGGGCGGGTCTATACATTTAAAATACTGAGAGGGAGTTCCCCATCAGGTCCGCTCAGGCACAACCAATGAAGGACAGCGCTGGACATCGGGATCGCCGCGGGACACTGGATTTCACCGCTTTTTTTTTTTTTTTTAATAAAGGACTTTTTCAAGGTGTTTGTGTGTTTTTTTAAACATTTTTTTACGCTTTCTTCGTGAAATGGTAGGGGTACAACGTACCCCTTACCAATTCACATAGGGGGGGGCCGGGATCTGGGGGTCCCCTTTGTTAAAGGGGTCTTCCAGATTCCGCAGACCCCCACAACCACCGGGCAAGGGTTGTGGGGATGAGGCCCTTGTCCCCATCAACATGGGGACATCCTCCCCATGTTGAGGGCATGTGGCCTGGTACGGTTCAGGAGGGAGGGGGGGCCGCTCTCTCGTCCCCCCCTTTTCCCCTGCGGCCGGCCAGGTTGCGTGCTCGGATAAGGGGTCTGGTATGGATTTTTAGGGGGACTCCACGCCATTTTTTAAAAAAATTTGGGGTGGAGTTCCCCTTAAAATCCATGCCAGATCTGAAGGGCCTGGAATGGATATTTGGGGGAACCCCACGTCAATTTTTTTTTTTAATTTGCGGCAGGGTTCCCCTTAATATCCATTCCAGACCTGAAGGGCCTGGTAATTGAATTCTGGGGAACCCCCACGCTTTTTTTTTTTTTTTTATGAATGACTTTTGTATGTATTGCCGGGAGCCGACAATTCATTAATAGCCGCGAGTCAGTTTTAAAAGACTTTTTTTCTTTCAAAAATGACATTTTTTGCAGGGACAGTTCTAAGCACGGGAAACATGCGCCACTTTACATACATATCATACACACCCCCCAGGTACGAAATTTAAAGGAATATTTCACTTTTATTTTTTCATTTTAAGCATTATTAAAATCACTGCTCCCGAAAAAACGGCCGTTTTTAAAACTTCTTTTTGCATTGATACATGTCCCCTGGGGCAGGACCCGGGTCCCCAAACACTTTTTAGGACAATAACTTGCATATCAGCCTTTATAATTAACACTTTAGATTTCTCCCATAGATTTTTCGAATTTGCCGCGAACACCCCTATTTGTTCGCTGTTCGGCGAATGGGCGAACAGGCAATGTTCGAGTCGAACATGAGTTCGACTCGAACTCGAAGCTCATCCCTGCTCCCTGTCCCGGCAGGAGAAGAAGATTTTGATACCTGGGTGGAGCAGGCATTACAGGCGGTGGAGGCATGGGAGGTGCCTGAAGCACAGAAGAGGCAGCGAGTGCTAGAAAGCCTTAAAGGTGCAGCAGCAGAAGCAGTGAAAAGTTTCCGGTTTGGGAATGCAGGGTGCACGGCGCAGGACTGTCTAGCTATGCTGCAGGAAGAGTTTGGTCAATTAGACAAGGTGACAGAGATGGTCTACCAGTTTGAACACACTTTCCAAAAACCGGAGGAGAAACTTTCCGAGTATGTCAGAAGGCTAAACAGGCTGCTGTGCAAGATTGTGTTAAAGAAAGGGATGAAGCCCCAAGATGCCGATGCGGCAAGAATGAAGCAAGTCTTAAAGGGAGCGCTACACTCCGATCCAGTCTGGCTGCACCTGAAAACCTTGGGAGGAGGAATGTTGCTGACTTATGCTAATTTAATAAAAATCATCAGAGATGAGGAGGCGCTGCAACAGGACCAGCAGAAGGATAAGACAAGTGTTGTACCCGCACAGGTGCTGGTCAATCCAGTAATGACTCCTGAAAGAGAGGCGGAGATAGACACCCTAAAAACTCAGATGTCCAAGGTGTTAGAGATATTGACCTCTCTGATAGCAAAAGACACAGAGTGTCCCAAGAAGAAGGAAAGTCCAAGGAAGGAATTGTTCCCGATTGCCTCAGCACCCGAACCTTTACAAGAATGGGGAGATATAGTCTGCTTCAACTGTGGGGGAGTTGGCCACATTGCAGCCACATGTTCTAGTCCGAAGAAGAAGAGACCAGACAACCGCAAGCCGGCGGGAAACTCCAGAGGGCCCCGGTGAAGGAGTCAACCGGGTGCCCATCATCTTCAGTAAACTCCAAGCTGAATGCGAAGAAAAACAAAAAGAGAGATAGAACACCAAAGGGGAAACGCAATACCCCTCAACAAAGCTATACTCCAGGAGGAAGGGGGGAGACCCCTCAGGAGAGGCACAGCACTCCCCAAAGGGGGTGCCCACCCAAGAAAAATAATAGTACCCCTCAGCGGGTTCCTACACCCATTAAAAGGAGGGAAGTCAGTGCATACCAGGCTCAAGAAAGGTTCAAGTCCAAAGGGAATAGGACAAGAGAGAGTCCAAAGGGAAAAGGTCTGAAGAAGGCGGCTCCTGCCGGACCATATCCAGAGAAGCTGGTAGGCCCATCCCCTATAGTGCCCATTCAAGTGGAGGGAGTCTACACCAGGAGCCTCCTGGATACCGGGGCACAAGTGACCCTACTATACCGGGACTTCTACGACAGGCACCTGAGTCATCTGCCTATCCAGAAGATAGAAGAGCTGGAAATATGGGGAATTGGAACCCAGAGTTTCCCTTACGACGGCTACCTTCCCATCAAAATGACCTTTGACCCATCCGTGGCTGGGAAGGCCGAAGTGTTTGACACCCTGGCAGTTGTGTGCCCTAGGCCGCCTGGAGCCAACAAGAATTCCCTTATAATAGGGACGAACACGGACCTGGTCCGAAGACTCCTGACCCCTCTCGTGACAGAAGAAAGACAAGCAGCTACCAAGATTCATCCCATGCTGAAGACAGCCTACCAACGGCTGGTCCAAGAGCGGGAGACCCCTGGAGAGGAGATAGGGAAGGTGTGGAGACTTGGAAGAGAAGGGGTAGTGTTGCAGCCCGGTGAAGTAACCTGTCTCAGGGCCACTGTGAAGCTTACTTGGGAGCAGCCTGGTCCCTTTGTCATGCTGGAGTCAGACCCAAGGGGTGAGTCCTCAGGCCTGGAGGTGATACCGGAAGTGATTCCGCTGAAGGTCCTGAAGAAGGCCCATTATAGAGTTCCAGTGAGTGTTAGGAATACTACCAAAGACCCCATGGAAATCCCAGCCAGAATGTTGCTAGGCCAGGTGAGCCCGGCGGCCCCTGTTACCCCGTCAGAAGTGAAGAGGACAGGTGGAGGAGGGGATGTTTGGGAGAAGCTGTCCATGGAAAACCCGAATCTGTCCAGGGCTTGGAAAGAGAGAGCCAAGGCCCAGTTGAATAGATGGGAGAAGATCTTCTCTAAGGATGAGTTTGATGTGGGGTGTGCAAGGAGTGCCACCCATCGGATCCGCCTCCAGGAAGATAAGCCCTTCCGAGAAAGGGTCAGGCGGGTCCCGCTAGCAGATCTGGAGGATCTGAGGGAACAACTTGCAGAACTCAAGAGGACTGGTGTGATACGGGAGTCCAGAAGCCCCTATGCCTCTCCCATAGTGGTGGTCCGAAAGAAGAATGGATCATTGAGGCTCTGTATCGACTACAGGACTCTCAACAGGAGAACCATACCTGACCAATACACCACTCCGAGGATAGAGGATGCCCTACAGAGCTTGTCTGGAGCCAAATGGTTCAGCGTTATGGATCTCAAGAGTGGGTACTATCAGATTCCGATGCACCCAGCAGACAAGGAGAAGACAGCTTTCATAACCCCAGTGGGGTTCTTTGAATTCGACCGGATGCCCCAAGGTCTGTCTGGAGCCCCAGCTACTTTCCAACGCCTCATGGAGAAGACAGTAGGGGACATGAACTTGATCGAAGTCCTTGTATACCTGGACGATGTCATTGTCTTTGGGAGAACCTTGGAGGAACATAAAGAGAGGCTGGAAAAAGTGTTGAGAAGACTCAGTGAGGAAGGACTTAAGCTTTCGCCTGAGAAGTGTCGGTTCTACCAGTCTTCTGTGAACTATCTGGGGCACATAGTGTCTGAAGAAGGGGTGGCCACAGACCCTGAGAAATTGGAGGCAGTTACCTCCTGGCCACGGCCCACCACAGTAACAGAACTCAGATCCTTCTTGGGCTTCTGCTCCTACTACAGGAGGTTTGTGGAGGGATTTGCCCGAATTGCTAGACCATTGAATGAGTTGCTCAAGACTGAAGGAGAAGAGGATGGCTCGGGGCCCAGGAGGCCAGGAGAGTCCATCAGAGATCAGTGGAATCAGAAGTGTGAAGAGGCTTTCCAGGAATTGAAGAGGAGCCTGACCACTGCACCAGTCTGGGCCTACGCAGACCCAACCAAACCCTATGAACTGCACGTGGATGCTAGTCATGACGGTCTGGGAGGAGTACTTTACCAAGAACACGAGGGGCAATTGCGGCTTGTTGCCTATGTGAGTAGGAGCCTGACCCCCTCTGAGAAGAACTACCCCACTCACAAGCTGGAGTTCCTGGCCCTCAAGTGGGCGGTAGTAGACAAGCTCAAAGACTACCTGTATGGAGCGGAGTTCACTGTGAAGACCGACAACAACCCCCTTACCTACCTGTTCACCACGGCCAAGCTGGACGCCACTGGACACAGGTGGCTGGCCGCACTGTCTGGATTGAACTTCAGCCTTAAGTATAGACCAGGAGTGGGGAATCGAGACGCAGATGCTCTGTCCAGGAGATCTCATTCCCCCACCATTGAAATAGAAGATTGGACCCAAGTGGCACCTGACGGGGTGCGGGCCCTTTGTCAAGGAGCTGAATTCCAAGCCCGAGGAGGCTCCAGAGCAGAGGAAATAGGAGTTACCACGGTGGGAGTCCCCAAACACTACTGTGGAGTAGCTCAATTGGAAGAGGACAACTTACCAAGACTGTCCAAGAAGGAATTGAGGTGTGACCAATTGGAAGACCCCATGGGGAGATTGGTCCTGGAGGCCTTGAAAAATCAGGATCCAAACAGACTCATGCGTCAACCTTCAAAAGAAGCTTGCCTGCTGAGGAAGGAGTGGGATAGGTTGCAGTTACATCAGGGAGTGGTCTACCGAAGGGGCCCCTCTGATGACTCAGAAGATAAGTGGCAGCTGTTCCTCCCAGAGAAACATCGGGAGACTGTTCTGATTGCCCTGCATGACAATCATGGCCACCTAGGGGCTGAAAGGACCTTTCAACTTGTCAGAAGTCGGTTCTATTGGCCCTGCATGAGGGCAGAGGTAGAGGAGTACTGCCACTCATGTGCGCGATGCATCCAGAGGAAGACTTTGCCCCATCAAGCTGCCCCAATGGGCCATCTACAGAGCCAAGGGCCCATGGACCTGGTGTGCATTGACTTTCTCTGCCTCGAACCCGACCTGAGTGGACTAGGAAATGTTCTGGTGATAACCGACCATTTCACCCGGTATGCCCAGGCTTTCCCCACCAAAGACCAGAAGGCCTCCACCGTGGCCAAGGTACTTATGGAGAAGTACTTTGTCCATTATGGGCTGCCACAGAGACTCCATTCAGACCAAGGGAGGGACTTCGAGAGTAAGCTGATCCGGAAGCTCTTGGATTCTTTGGGAATTAAGAAGACTCGAACTACACCTTACCATCCTCAGGGAGATGCTCAGCCGGAAAGGTTCAACCGAACCTTGCTCAACATGTTGGGGACTCTGGAAAGCGAGAAAAAGCAACATTGGAGCCAACACATAGCAGCCATAGTACATGCTTACAACTGCACCATCAGTGATGCTACAGGCTACTCCCCATATCGACTCATGTTTGGGAGAGAAGCAAGACTACCGGTGGACCTGGCTTTTGGCACCTCACTGGACCATTCCTCAGCCACATCCCACAAAGGATATGTGGACAGGCTCAGACACAGCTTGAAAGTAGCCTATGAACAAGCTCAAGCGGCCTCAGATCAAAGGGGAGCTCGGAATAAAAGAAATTTCGACTTGAAGGTCCGGGTACAAAACCTACAGCCTGGGGATCGAGTACTGTTGTGCAATCTGGGAGTCCCCGGAAAGCACAAACTTGCAGACAGATGGAGATCTGAACCCTATGTCATCTGCAGGAAGTTGCCGGGCCTACCTGTCTACAAGGTGAAGCCAGAGGGAAAGGTAGGCCCACTGAAGACATGGCATCGAAACCACCTGCTCCCACTTGCGGAGGCAGTTAGAATACCTTCCGTGGGAGACTCCCCTGAACCGGCCTCTATCTTGGATACTCCTAGGCCGAACACTCGGTCACAGACCTCCCGAGCTGAAAATGGAGAAGCCTCCCAACTTAGTGGAGATGAAGAGGGAGAACTTGATTGGCTGTGGTCTTCCCCAACTCCAGGAACTTCTATCATAGATCTTCCAGTCACCCAAGATACCACAGATGAAACACTGAACCCAGAGGCTACAGAGTTCATCCCCTTTAGTCCTTCAGCAGATTACTGGGAAGATGCCCATGATAGTTGCTCCGAGGAAGAGGAGCCTGTGGCGCCAGAGCCAGAGATTCCAGGAGAGCAAAGAGCTCGAAGAGTCATTCGACCTCCTAAGAAGCTGACCTACCCTCAGATGGGGAACAGTTCGGAAGACTCTGTAGTCACTGCTAGGAGAAATGCTGAGATTCCGGATCCCTCCACTGTCCATTTGGTGGAGGGCAACCCCAGCTCACTCTCTGGCACAGTTAGGCAGGCCACCCATGATAATGTGACCTGTGGGCAAGGGAATTCTACCCCTCAGTTATGGTGGGAATCCCCTATCCCAACATCGTTTTCAGAATTTGTCCAGTGTTATATATAGTTGTTGTTAAAATTTATCTTTGGGGACCAAAGAGTTTAAGTGGGGGGAGTGTGTAGCGGGGTGTTCCCCTATAATGGGAAGAGACTACATCACCCATAACCCCATTCTTCACATGTTCCACCGCAGAGACTCATGGGAGGGGTTATAAAAGGAGGAGGCGAGGCCGGGCTCGGCCTCTTTGGGACACGAGACTTCACAGACGGATCCTCCTGTGCGGATGTGTCGGAGTGCAAGGCCTGAAGCCTGAGGCCTTGCTCTGCACCAAAGAGCCTTCCACCCCCCCTCTGCGAGCCTGGGTGGCATCTGACTTTGTGCGCTACAGCCTTGTCGGATCGGGGGCCTGATCGTTGGAGAGATCGAGTGTGTGTGACACGGCCGGTGGAGGTTTCCCGGACTGGATCCGTAGTCCGGCGGGTGAGAGGGCATAAGCCCAGCTAAGATACTGTTACCGTATATAGGCCTATAGACTGCCGTGGCCTACAAGTTATTTTGATACCCCTATTGAAGAGCCTTGTCAGAACTGAGCCTGCGGCTTTATTTAACCAAGTTCTATACCCCTTGGATTACAAAGTTATACTCTGTTTAAAGTGCACCACCATTACAGACCTGCCGGTGAAGAAAGAAGGACTAAGTTAAATATTAGAACCAGGCCTGGTGGGGATTCTAGCGTGTTTGATTACTGCGCCATAGGGCACTTAGTTAACGGTCGCCCGTATGGCGCACCTGTAGCGTGTGTTACTACATAGTGTGTTAGAGTGGCAGGACGCTGCCCTTAGGAGTGATTATCTTGAACTGTGATTACTGTTACCCCCTTTATCCATATTGAGAAAATAAGTAAAACACTTTATCTATTACAATTCATTACTGTGTCCTGGCTTAGTTATTATATTGCATAGGATATATCATTGATTATTAGTACTAGCTGTGCCAGAAGGGGGTAGAGCCTATTGCCGGGGGTTGGCGGAGCTGCACTCAGGGCCCAAATCTAATTCTGCGGCCTCCTTAGTTGGAGGTATCGCTACATTATTCTTCCCTGTTTGAAGCCCTTTAGCACCAGACTATTTCTTCTCTTCTAATGTAAACTGATTCAATCACCAGAGCTGCTCATAGGAGCCTTTTTTTTTAATGTTTTTTTGTTTAAAGGCAAATCGATAGATAAATTGCCTGCATATTCTAAAGCCTTATTTAGATAATTTTTCCCCTTCTTTCCTTTTGCAAATTATTCTACCCAGCGATCCCCAGGAGGAAGGATATGTTCATCTTGTAAGTGACTATAATTAATTGAAAAAGAACATAAGTGAAGAAAGATTAGCGTGAAGCACATGGGAGCTCTGATGGCTGAGATAGACTATTAACGATATTTTCTGAGCAGTATGGAAAGTATTACATCTCTCTTGAAATAACTTTACTTAAAGCCTCCTGATCAATGACTGCTTTGCCTATGCACAGCTTATCTCAGGCCGTGATGGAAAGGTCTAGGGGGAGGCCTCTTCTCGGCAAATCATCTCAGATGAGAAACAGTGCGGAAAATGAGGCGATCTGTCTTTCAGTCGCATCTTGCTCTTGGAGACATCACTACGTGTTGTGGGGTCTTTATCACATAAATGAAGGAAATTTCAGAGCTAAAACATTTGCAGAAGGTTTGGGTTTTGAACCTTTGCCAGCTAATTCTCTCTCTCAAAATCTGTGTACTGTTGATAACCTGTGTCAAGTCATGTTTTTTTTTTTTTTTCTAAAACCTCTTTTTAAAACAACACAAACAGCTTTGTATAAGATGCAGGGTTTCCAGCTGATCCCTTCAGGATCTCAGCCTCTACAGTGCCATACCAAACTCAACACTAAGCTGTCATGCCTACACCTAGCGTTGGTGGTCAGGCACTATAACTGACTTCTGTGCTCTTCAATTATAGTGCCCCCTTTCCCATAAGGCAAGCAGGTCTACCTGTATTTGGTTGCCCCCAGGTCTTACACACAACACTGTAGTGCCCGGCTATCACGCCGGGACAGGCCCAAACACAGGTACTTGAACTGAGCACAGTAAAGAGGTACTTCGACTGAGCACAGTGAATGACGGGTACTTGAACTGAGCACAGTGAATGGGTACTTGCGGTTGGCAGACAGGCAGAGTGGTCAGTGACAGCCTAGGTACAGGGCAGACTGAGTTCTGAGCGTAGTCAACATACGCTATTGAGGTCATCAACAAAGGAGTCCAAACTAGTTGGCAGGGCAGGGAGCAAGCGAAGGCAAGGTCAAGGTACAGGAACAGGTCAGACAAACGGAGTTTGAAACACATCAATCACATTGCGTCACATCAATCACCCTGCAGGTGGACAGTCAGACAGGGAGCGTGCAGCTCAGTCAAAACCAGGATGCTGGAATAAGACCAGCAGCTGTCACGGAACAGGAGCATTGAATGCTCCTGACATAAGCCAAACAGTAATGTCAACTATGGCCTTTTGAGTTCTGCACAGGACTATATGAAGATTTAGCAATAGTTTGACCTACTGTATACAACTATTATACTTTCACACATTCTAAACACAAATTGTCCACCCCAATCTGCCATAAACCTACCTGGCTCTGGTCAATTACTCCAACTTATACTATTTAATTTCAATATGTTTTTATTGAATTTTTCAGACAAAGTACAAAGATATTGGAGAACAGGAGAACAATGAAGCCTTCTAATGTACATTACAAACCTCACAAGGGAGTTACCCTTATGAATATAATAATAAAACATAAGTAATTTTAGAACCTTGACAATGGATGTTTTGTTTATGGTGATGGTAATGATAATGGTGAAGACCGCCCTGTCCTGACACCCCATTTGTGTGCAAACTGTGTCTTAGACCGGACGGCCAATTTCCATCTTTATATTCACTATTCCATTGTTTCCATTATTAGGTGGTGATATACAGCACAAGCCTCATATTCCAAACAAGGGGAACAAGAAAACAGTTAACTAATAATAACAAACAACATTTATACATATAAATCACAGTCGAGAATCATGGTTAGATAAACGATTAAAGGTTGGAGAACTTTGAGTACCACCTCTGCCATAGATGCCAATTCTTGACTACAATCACGGAGTTACCTGTACTGTATGCGAAAAGTATCTCATATGTGCAGTGTAGGTTAATTGTTTGTAAGATTTCTTTCATGTCAGAGGGTAGTATTTTTTTCCAGTGGCAGACCAAACAAAGCATAGCTGCTAGAAAAATATGGGATGTCACTGTTCTCACAGCAGGAGGAATAGTGTCTACTTCTAATGACAGCAATGCCATACCAGGGGATGGTGAGATGGGGATCCCTAGAATCTGCTCAATAAGAGTAAATATATGTGTCCACAAAAGGTGCGTCAGTGTCCCCGAACCTCCACAATGCCTCCAACATTCAGGGGATACTCCAGAGGCAAAATTAGATATACGGTAAGGAGTGAGATACCAGCATAGCATAATCTTTTGGAATAGCTCCCCAATTTGTACTATTTAATACACAGCACTGTCATCCAGATGTATCAAACCTCTTCTAAATATGTTCTAAGTATATGCAATCACACCCTACTCTGTATCAGTCAACCTAGTCTGGTAAGTATCCACTACTTATTATATGACTGCTGCTGTTCACCAAAAAGACAGATATTAGCTTTTTGTGCTACATAAACTACCTATACCACAGCACTGTCATAAGATCAAATCAAATATTGTTCTGCGCAATTAAAATATCACAATACAAAAATGTGCCAGTATGAAACACATATTGCTCTACAACGCGCTCTGTGCAATACTGTGCTTCTACACACTCACCGGATAGAATTGATTTTAGGCTAAAGCCCTGTACACACGATCAGATATCCTATGGATTTTCGTCTGATGGATTTGTCCATCAGAAATCCGATAAAACTGTTTTCCATCAGTCTTGCCTACACACCATCAGTCAAAAAACCGACCGTTCCAAACGTGGTGACGTAAAACACTCCGATGAGCTGAGAAAAATGAAATTCAATGCTACTGAGCATGTGTCGACTTGATTCTGAGCATGCTTGGGTTTTTTATCTGATGGATTTCCCCACAGACGATCGGAAATTGCCATCGGTTTTTTATCCATCAGATAATTTTAAAACATGTTCTATTTTTTAAAACCGATGGAAAAAAGACTGATGGGTCCCATACACGATCGGTTTGTCTGATGAAAACAATCCATCGGACGGTTTTCATCAGTCAAACTGATCGTGTGTACAGGGCTTAATTCAGCACAAAAGTCACAGCATGCTTATGGGAAACAACCCTCCTGGGTATTTTGGCAGAAAAGTTCTGCCTTTCCACCTCCTTGGTTTTCTCCTCCTCAGTTCTTCTCTCCCAGTAGTCATGTGTTCCTCCTTATTACTTGTATGCCTCTGATATTAGATAAGGGCACAGAGAGAGGGAATCCACATAGTGCAGTATCGCTTTATTAAAACATTATTCTAATGCAGACTGTTTTAGAACATTAAGCAGGCATGGTCTACCGACCTCTCCCTCAGGTAACATTGTCCTGAGAAATGCCATGCTGCATTTGTCATAGTGCAAGTAGATGGGGGGTGGTGGTAAGGAGGCTGTGGGAGATCAGCCACACTGTGATGCAGCAATGCATGAGAAAAAGTTAAAACAGCAATTTCTTTGTGTTTAATACAAACTTTTTTTTTTTTTTTTTAGCAAACTAAATGTCATCTAGTTGGGTTTTATATCTACTTTAAGATGCCTATAGACATCAGGTGACAGTCTTCCAATCGAAGTAGAAATGCAAAAAATTGCCAGTACTCCAACATTATTCCTTTTACTTTTAATTGTGAAAAAATATCACATATGATCCCATACTGTGTATATATATATATATATATATATATATATATATATATATACACACACACACACACACACACACAGTAAAACCTCGGGTTGCGAGTAACGTGGTTAACAAGCGTTTCATAATACGAGCACTGTTTTTTTTAAAATCCTGACTCGGTTTGCGAGTGTTGTCTCGTATATTGAGCAGGATTCAAGCCACAGCGGTGTGCAGTACCGCGTTTGGCCTGAGGTGGGGGGCACTGGAACAGATCGGAGCCATTCGGAAATACTCAGAAAAATTTGCAAATACTCAGTTCCCGAGCCTTTTCCGAGGTTTTCCAAGTTCAGCCGAGCTGTCCCCGGGCCTTTCTGAGTGTTTCAGAGGCTCTCCGGCGCCCCCACCTCCTGCCACATGCGGTATTGCATGCCATAGAAGTCAATGCAGAACAAACAATTTTCATTACCATTGACTTATATGGGGAAACTCGCTTTGATATGCGAGTGCTTTGGATTACGAGCATTCTCCTGGAATGGATTTTGCTAGTAATCCAAGGTTCCACTGTATATATATCACCATGCAACAGGTATTCTCTCCCTTTTACCTTAACATCCACACATTATCTGGCTTTCTTATCTCTAGTTCCTTTTGTTGCTCCTTTTCCCTAAGCTCTTCCTCTGTTCCTTTTCTCCCCTTCTCTTACTTTCTTGCCCACACTATGCTTTTTTACCTTACACAATCTTTCCCAACACATTCACTTACACCACTTTCTCAAATCTTTTAGCGTTACAGAATTTTTTAGTGTTCGTGTTTTTGTTTCCATTTTATTCACAGAGGTCCCCATATTCGGGGTCACCCCACACAGTTTACAACAATCCTGATTCACACTTTTCCACCCTCATGGGGCGCTGTCTGTGTGGGTTGTGTTTGCCCTGCCGTACCTCCTCAGCTCCCGGTTGTGACGCCCTTCGGCTGGTCTATGACTCTCGTGACTCTCGTGGACACACCACCCCCATGCAGACGCATCTGTAAGTTTGATGGGTTAAACGTATGGGTGGGGGAGTCTCTCCTATTCTATGTTTGGCCACCTGTTTTCTACAATTCCCTTAGGTCATTGAAACTTATCTGTCTCTCTCATCCCTAGATGATCACTTTGGTTTTGCTCCTGATGAGTGGCCCTAAAGGCCCGAAATGCATAGAGCTAATATCGACCGATAAGTGTATATACTCAAAAACTTTTTATGGACGTTCCTTTCAATACAACAACAAAAAACCCTCTACTCACTCTCATTTAAAAATATTTTAGTGGATTACCAAGTTGCATAGGTATCAACTGCAATGTATGTAAAATATGTATTATCTATTCTGTGTACCTGTAAATATATGAAATGTCCTTGTTGGAATACTTATTAATTATTGATTATTGTGCAATATTTGGTTCCGATAAAATGTAAAAAAGTATTGATATATAGCAAAATGCATAGAATTTAAATATGAAATTATATTGCAATTTGAACCAATTAAAAGCTGTCCCCCATCAATTTTATTCTTTTGTGTCCGTGTGCCTCATATAAAGTTCCGCCTTCTATTTTTCTTTTTGAATATATATATTACACACACACACACACACACACATTAAAACTTTTTCTTTTGTTCCTCTACTTTCAGCTGTGTCTCCCACTCCTGAACATACAATTGCTATGATAAAATATCGAGTGTTTTCTAAACTACTGAAGTGTAATTCTTTCTGAAGTTTCCGTCTACAGTCATTTTATCCTGCTGGGTAGCTCATCATTCACAAAACAAAGCTCATATACATGTGGATAGCAATAAAACACATTTTAAATTATGATACAAGCGTAGAAACTGTCAAGCATGTACAACTGCCTGGAAAATTGTATTCCAGATATTCAGTTTGATTTGCTGTCGTGAATTTTTAAGCGATGCCTTCTGGTTTTCACCTCCAAATTTACTGGAGTCATAACAATCTGATTTACTAGTTAAAATCCACATATGGCAGAGGAGAGGAATGGAAGCTTTTGTAGGGATGGTTCAGCGTTGACGGGAGAGAGGAGAAATGGTGAGCATGATACACAGAACATGTATGATGAATGTGGTGACATTTATTAAAGCAATGTTTTTTTTTTGTAAGTATGTCCAGCTAAAACCTTTTTGTTTTGGACAGAGTGGGGAATGATCAGTACCCCTATTAGGTTTTTACTGATAACTAGGGCACTGTTGGAGAGATTTCCCCTACACACATACTTTCTATTTTGTGATTGCAAGCAGGATATTTACTGCATTTCTAACTTTTAGTGTGTGTGTGTAGTACTTCTCCTCTGAAATTTCCCACCCCAGGTAGTTGATATTACTTAAATCTGACTGTTGATCCTGACACCTATTTGTACTTTTGTAACTTAAACTACAATAAAAACATTAAAAACAGAGATTGGGAGATTTCTCCTCACTTATTGTCACGGTCACAATGGTGTTACAAGACAGGGAGTAAGGGAAAATAGCAAAAAAAAAGAAAGAAATAAAGATATATTTTTATTAGGAGAGTGGGCAGGCTAGAACACTAGACCCTTTTTTTTATTTTTTTATTGTATTTATATTTACAGATCTGTTTCAAACTTTAGTTGGATGACATTTATGCTCTCAATGCAGCGTTTATCCTGATGAACCAATTATTCCGAAACACGTTGTCCACGCTGCAATACAAGTTTGCCATTCATGCTCTTTGAACAAATTTGATGACAATTTATGTGTGTTCATGTTACAACTGGATTTTAATGTTTATAATAAATACTATTTTTATTCTATGATTACAGTTCTTCATATGACATCCAGAGGTACACTCAAAGTCCCATGTTTTACCCATCATTCCTTTACCCATCACCTTTCAGGCTTGTACCTGGGACCTTTTCTGTGTCTGGCATTGACTATTCCCACTGAGCTATCTGGGATGATGGACAGTTCCCTGCCTAATCTGCTGGATAACCTATCTGACCCATTAGACTACTCTGCTTGGTGTCCTGATTACTGTTGAACCCTGAACCCCTTGCTCCTCCCATGAACTTCCTATAAAAAGGTGTTCCAGAGATGTTGCCCCTTGCGGTTTGATCTGCTTCTGTTCCCCGAGTTCCTGATTCTGTGCCTGTATCCAGTTCCTGTGTTTGACCCGGCTTCCTGACCACGCTTCTGTCTCCAGTCCTGACCTCGGCTCGTTTGACCCTGCTCAATTATCTGCCAGTCTGCCTGTTGCCAAGATTCGGCCTGGACTTTGACTACTCTTTGCCTGCCACTTATGATGTTTACGTTGATGTGTATGACCCGGCTTGTCTGACTCTGCAAACCTGCACCAGCTGACCTGCATCCTCTGCTCTGCGAGCTGCACACGCTGACCTGCATCCTTTGCAATGCAAACCTGCACCTGCTGACCTGCATCCTCTGCTCTGCAAGCTGCACCCGCTGACCTGCATTCTCTGCTCTGCAACCTGCACCTGCTGATCTGCATCCGCTGCTTCCAGAACCAGCCGTTTCAGTCTCCACTCGGCTTCACCACTCCAAGCAGTGAGGATCAGACAGGCACCCTTACCTCACCGTGCTCTTACCACCACTGTCCCCACTCCAGTGGTCTCCGAGCCGGGGTTGTACGGGAGGTCCCTCTCTGCACGTCAGGCTCACACCTAAGGTACGTTACACCCTGTCAACTTTTTATTGTTGTTTGTGTCCTTGTTGCAGATTTTCCTTCCCTTCCTATATTTTGAAAGAGTTGTCACCCAATAGTAAGTGGGAGGAAATTTCTCTAACAGATAGGAAGCGGATATCAGCAAGTACATGACAAGACTTCTAACCTTTCCTCAACTATCAAAAACAAACAAAAAAATTTAAGGTTGACACGCACTTTAAAAAAAGATGTAAACCTTAGCTAAAATAGCTAAAAGACAATTAACTGAACCACTGTCCATCATAAGCAATTGCCATTTAAAAAAAGTAAAACTTGCTTTCACCTTTTATCTGTCATGTGACCTCCGGTGATGGCATTTTTCAGATTAGCTGTATGACATCTGTTGTACTCCTTACAGGCTTACCCACAGTTCATGTAGGGTGTTATAGTGAATTAGTGGATGGCGCCATAATACAATGATAGGAAACTAAGGATCTACGCAAGCACACCTTGCAATGAACCATCAAGTTGTATTACTATTTGTACTAGGTGCTCCTCACTACACAACCATAGAGTGATCAGCTGCAATGAACCATCAAGTTGTGTGACTATTTGTACTAGTAGCTCCTCACTTACACAACCATAGAGTGATCAGCTGTAATGACTCACCAAGTCGTATGACTATTTACACTAGGTTCTCCCCCCCCACACATCCATAGAGGGATCAGGTGCAATGACTCATCAAGTCATATGACTATTTGTATTAGGCGATCCCCACCACACAATAATAGGTGTGTAGGGGAAGATCCTTGTTTTCTTATCTTTTAAAATAGATCTTCCAATGGTGACAAC
The DNA here is from genome assembly GCA_029206835.1 of Rana muscosa. Taxonomy (NCBI): domain Eukaryota; kingdom Metazoa; phylum Chordata; class Amphibia; order Anura; family Ranidae; genus Rana; species Rana muscosa. The sequence goes on along the minus strand of CM055128.1, from coordinate 288,891,112 downwards.
AGTGCACTATACCTGTGTAATGAAAGTTAAACAGCTACTTGATATCTCTATCAGAAGCTGGTGTGATAAGGTGACAATGCAGGAGCACTGTTGGGCGATAGACAGATCATTGGTGCTCTATAACAGGGGTGCCCAACCTTTTGAAAAGCGAGGGCCACTTAAGCAACTTGGTAACCAGTCACGGGCCACAATGAACGGAGCGGGCAGATGACAGGTCACGGCTACTCTATAGGCCCTCTGATCCGCTCAGATGGAAGAGGACAAATTCCCTTCTGTTTTTCGGATTGGAGGTAGGTGGGCGTAAGCGGACATCTGTCACTCTATAGAGGTGAATCGAGGGTCCCATTTGGTCAGGCTGATCGTGTGAAAAGGGCCCAAGACTGCATTTACACTGATGTTCTGCGGTTTACCCACACCGGGGGTGCAGCGTAGTACACCTGTATCTATCCTGTGGGTTAGCTGAACTTTGCCATAGACTCCGCCTGTGGCAAAAGCCAGCGCTGTAGAGGATGTATTGGCTTATGGGGCTCTGCTCCGCAGCCGCTTTCTTCCTCGACCACCAGCTTTATTCACAACACTGATGCTGCGGTATGGTGGGTCAGCAACCTGCGATCTGGGCTTGTCAACCCGCCATTCCAGAGCAGGAGGTCGCAGGCCACATCAGAGGTCTCCGCAGGCCACATGTGGCCCCCGGGCCACTGGTTGGCCACCCCTGCTCTATAACATCAAATGCCCAAACAAACATGGTAGGATAACCTTTTTTGAGGTATTGAAAGATACAGATTTAAAAATATAAAAAATTACTTTTGAAATTACATTAACATGTTAAATCTTAGATGCAATTATGGCTCAAAACCTGGCATTCATCATCTTCTCTAACTGGTTGCCCCATTGAAATCTTCAGCATAGCCATAAAATTGAACTTGTGAAAAAGTAGAAAAGTGTTCACTAGTTTTAACCTACAGAGCGGTTATTCTGGTACTTCTGTATAACAGCATGATGTACACTGGAATTCCCATTTAGTACTTAGCGGAGTTTGCTAATAAAGCCTTTGAGAGATGCAAGGCCTACAGTCTGGATCATCAACAAATGCAGGGAAAGAAAGTCCTTTCCTTCTGAATCTGACCTTGACATGATATATGTTTGAAGTTCAGGGTTCTAGTACTCCAGTAGAAGACTGGTTCCATTCGACTTCTCTCTTTTAATTCATTATTTAGTCTAATGCCAGCAGGTGTTCAGTGTTACACTAAAAGCTTGCTAACATCATAACATTACAACAAGCAAATTCCTTGGGGTGCAATTACCGTCTGCAGTATCAGAAGGATACTGTTTTTAAAAGGTTTATGTTGGGAAAAAACAAACAAACTGGACAGGAAGAAAGAGATTGCAGGTCATGCTATAGCAATCACGTCTATATTTAGAAGCTACTGCTATTAATGTTTTTTTCTATCCACTATACATTGGGTATAGAAAGCTGTTTGCTGGCAGAACTACTGAGAAAATAATATATTCATTGTGGGATTAATAACAAGTAGGTAATGTTATGTTTATTTCAGACATATTTATTCAAGTTTATATGATGGAAGACAGTGAATACGAGGCATAAAAACATACTAACTAGCTTTCTGATTAGCTTTTTAAACATGCTAAATATCAGAGGAAACAGTGCACGCAATCTGCACACCCAATACTTGACACACTTTACATAGAAAGAATATAAACATACATTTTTATTTAACAAAATAAACAAATACATGACAAAGGATTCTGAGAGCACCATGGCTTAGCTGTTTTAAAACAAAGTGGTTCGGCAACCTTTGCACCTTCCATTTTGTTCTTGGACATTCAACATCTACACATTCCATTGTGGTAGGATTAAGGTTTGTTCACGTCTGATATCTATCTATCTATCTATCTATCTATCTATCTATCTATCTATCTATATATATAGTGCCTTGAAAAAGTATTCATACCCCTTGAATTGTTTCACATTTTGTCATGTTACAACCCAAAAAGTAAATATACTTTATTGGGATTTCATGTGATAAACAACTAATTGTGAAGTGGAAGAAAAATGATAAATGGTTTTCAAAATGTTTTACAAATAAATATCTGAAAAGTGCGGTGGGCATTTGTATTCAGCCCCCTTTACTCTGATACCCCTAACTAAAATCTAGTGGAACCAATTGCCTTCAGAAGTCACCTAATTAGTAAATAGAGTCCACCTGTGGATAATGTAATCTCAGTATAAATACAGCTGTTCTGTGAAGCCCTTAGAGGTTTGTTAGAGAACCTTAGTGAACAAACATCATCATGAAGGCCAAGGAACACACCAGACAGGTCAGGGATAAAGTTGTGGAGAAGTTTAAAGCAGGGTTAGGTTATAAAAAAAAACATACCAAGCTTTGAACATCTCACAGAGCACTGTTCAATCCATCATCCGAAAATGAAAAGAGCCCATGGTAGCTCTGGAGGAGCTGCAGAGATTCACAGCTCAGGTGGGAGAATCTGTCCATAGGGCAACTATTAGTCGAGCACTTCAAAAATCTGGCCTTTATATGAGTGTGGCAAGAAGAAAGCCATTTTTGAAAGAAAGCCATAAAAAGACCCGTTTGCAGTTTGCGAGAAACCATGTGGGGGACTCAAACACATGGAAAAAAGGTGCTTTGGTCAGATGAGACCAAAATTGAACTTTTGTGGCGGAAAACTAACACTGCACACCACCCTGAACACACCATCCCCAGCATGAAGCATGGTAGTGGCAGCATCATGTTGTGGGGATGTTTTTCTTCAGCAGGGACAGGGAAGCTGGTCAGAGTTGATGGGATGGTGGATGGAGAAAAATACAGGGCAATCTTAGAAGAAAACCTGTTAAGCCCTGTACACAGGATCTGATTTCCGATGGATTTTTCCATTGGATTTCCAATGAAGCTGACTTCCATCAGTCTTGCCTACACACCATTAGTCGAAAATCCGACCGTCCCAAACGCTGTGACGTAAAACACTCAGGCGAGCCGAGAAAAATTAAGTTCAATGTTTCTGAGCATGCGTCGACTTGATTCTGAGAATGTGTGGGTTTTTTCTCCGATGGAGTTCCACACAGACGATCGTAATTTGCTATTGTTTTTTTTGGAAAAAAGACCGATGGGGCCCATACACGATTGGCTTGTCCGATTAAAAAAGTCCATCGGACTGGTTATCTGTAAAACCGATCGTGTGTACAGGGCTTTAGAGTCTGCAAAAGGCTTGAGACTGGGGCGGAGGTTCACCTTCCAGCAGGACAACGACCCTAAACATACAGCCAGAGCTACAATGGAATGGTTTAGATAAAAGCATATTCATGTGCTAGAATGGCCTAGTCAAAGTCCAGACCTAAATCCAATTGAGAATCTGTGGCAAGACTTGAAAATTGCTGTTCACAGAAGCTCTCCATCCACTCTGACAGAGCTTGAGCCATTTTGCAAAGAAGAATGGGCAAACATGTCACACTCTAGATGTGCAAAGCTGGTAGAGACATCCACAAAAAGACATGCAGCTGTAATTGCAGTGAAAGGCGGTTCTACAGAGTATTGACTTGGGGGTGCTGAATACAAATTCACGCCACACTTTCACATATTTGGAAAACCATTTATAATTATGTGTCACTTTGTGTTGGTCTATCACATAAAATCCCAATAAAATACATTTAAGTTTTAGGTTGTAACATAACAAAATGTGGAAAATTCAAGGGGTATGAATTATTTTTCATGTGCAAATAGTTTTGTGACTTTTGTTTTTCAGACATACATATAAAATCTGTTTTAGAAGTAAAGGTTTTTTTGAGAGGATATTTCTCAAACAAATGTCATTGGAATGTTTGCACAAACTGTCCTATAATACAGTGGGAAAACAGATACTATTGTTGTATAGTCAGTTGGGTAAGGTTAACATTATAACATTATTTATATAAATTAAATATTTTGCGCTTACCCAATCAGTGAATTATTGAAAATATATAAAAATTTAAATTAATATACCTCTGTAAAAAAAATGTATATATGTGTAGGTGCCGCAACTTCAAAAAAATCGAAATATTTGATTTAACATAAATATATGTACAGTGTGTAATATAAATAATATATATGTGTGTGTGTGTGTGTGTGTATAGCACTACCCCCGTAGGAGCTGCTGGTTTAGATTTGGGCCTGCCGTTACCTTTCTGTTCACCACACTCGTCTCAGGGTTCCCTCTTGGAGAGCTTTCATGAATGTCCACACCAACACTTGGTTTCTTATTCTTCAAGAGTTTTATTAAACAGTTACAACAGAGGGGTAGAGGGATAGGGGAGGTTCAGGTACCTTGCTTTACGGATCACGGGCACAATCTTAGATCCAGAGGACAAATCGGTTCCACACTGGATTCAGCAACCACCGGATAGGCCTACTCTCACTGGCCTAGCAACCGGTGCGAAGCTCGTTCAAAGTCTCTGCCACAGAATTGGTGAGTGTCGTCGAGTCGTTTCACAATCTTCTGCCACAAGATCGTGCAACCACACTGACACTTTGCAAAGTTCCTCAGGAAACACACAGCTCACGGTGCCAGAATCTTTCAGCCAGCCGGCAGCACCGTGAGGTAAATTGGCCTGGATGCATCCTTCACTTGAGTCCCTAATTGTTCAGTTTCTTCCCGCAGGCCTACTCTCAGTTGCAAAGCTTTGGGCCAGAAGGCCCAGAGGCCGAAAAACGGCTCGCACATCCCTGAGGCCAGGAGGGCCCTCAGGTAAGGATCCGGCAAACGAACCCCGCTAGAGCGGTCTCTGTCCCTTAAGTACCCCTTCCCAGAATGCACCACGGGTTGACCACGCCCCCTGAGCCACTTCTGGAAAAGGAATACCCAATACATCCAGCCTGCTGCATTTCCAACCTTGACCTGTGGTGACAGTGACACCTACTGTCAAGTGGAAAACGTGAAACCCAGCTGGACTGAAACAAAGCCAACAATTTGGCGCAGTGATATGCAATTAGCGGACCTCCAGCTGTTGCAAAACTACAAGTCCCATCATGCCTCTGCCTCTAGGTGCCATGCTTGTGGCTGTCAGATTCTTGCTGTGCCTCATGGGATTTGTAGTTCTGCAACAGCTGGAGGTCCACTAATTGCATATCCCTGATTTCGCGTAATCCTTCTGAGCTAAACTACAGCTCAGACAACTAAATTTAACACATAGCGACTACCCAACAGGAGCAGGGCGCTACATGTATAAAAAAAAAAACTGCGCAATCCTAGTAACATATGAAATTCCCAAATCAGTGAAAAAAAATTATATTGAAAAAAACAACAGTGAAAAAATTATTAAATTCCACATAAGGATGAACATAAATTAAATAAAATATAGAGTCCATGTATACTTCTAGTGCAAAGCATTGATATCCATGATATTCAGCAGTATTTTCTTTTATAACACAAGGAGACTGTTCCCAGTTTTTGCTTCTTACAGGGAAAAGCGTCATGTGGAGAGTTTGTCTGTGACGTCACCACGCACCAGCCTGCAGTTTAAATCCCGCGGCTGTGTCTATATGGATTTCTTTGTTTGTTTCATGAATGTGCAATATTTGGAAATAAAACAATCATTGTTTACTGCACCATGAAGTTTCTTCTTCTTTAAAGTGGAGCTCCACCCTAATTTTTAACTTCTGCTGATCGGATTCCTCCCCCCCTCCGGTGTCACAATTGACACCTTTCAGGGGGGAGGGGGGTGAAGATACCTGTCTAAGACAGGTATTTTCACCCACATACGGGAGTCCTCTCTCCGGGAATCTGCGGGAGTGACGTCACTTCCCCCAGACTTCCCGTAGTGTTCTGGGAGACACTCGGCTCCCAGAACACAGGAGCACCATTCAGAACGGCGCAGCGCGACTCGCGCATGCGCCGTAGGGAACCGGGCATGAAGTCGCAGGGCTTCACTTCCTGGTTCCCTCAGCGAGGATGGCGGAGGGGGCAGCAGAGCGACGAGCGGTCGCTCGTCCTTTGCTGCGGACGTCACTGGACTCCAGGACAGGTAAGTGTCCAAATATTAAAAGCCAGCAGCTGCTGTAGCTGTAGCTGCTGGCTTTAAATATGTTTTTTCCGGCGGAGCTCCGCTTTAAATATTAATTATATTGGAGAGCCATTGGATGGTTTGGAATTGCTTGGATATCATTTCTCGATTTCTGGTGGATTAATCACTTCAGCGGGAGGAACGTTTAACATTGGAGCCGACAGAGTGGAACATCGCAGGTGGTTACCTTGATAATCAAGCACGTTTTATCCCTATAATTTGGGGTCTATCCTGTCTGGTAAGAGGCCAATTGTTTTTTCTTTTTTCCCTGTGATATAAAAGAACATACAGCTGAATATCGTGGATATCCATGCTTTGCACTGGAAGTATACATGGGCACTCACTATATTTTATTTAATTTATGTTCATCCTTATGTGGACTTTAATTAATAATTTTTTCACTGTCTTTTTCAATATTATTTTTTTGTTCACCGATTTGTGAATTTCATATGTTTCTAGTATTGAACAATTTATATTTTAATATATATATTTATATATATATATATATATATATATATATATATTAGGGCTGTTAGTGATTAAAAATTTTCGTGTTTGATTACCGTATATACTCGAGTATAAGCCGAGTTTTTCAGCACTTTTTTTGTGCTAAAAATGCCCCCCTCGGCTTATACTCGAGTCACCTTTTTGCGCCTGATCTCCCAGACTTTGGGGACCCGGTACCAGCCGGCCATAGGTCCTCTGGACCTGGCACACATGTAGCCCCACTCTTCATCTACAAGTGTGCAAAGTTTGTTGTCTGAGGGACCTACGGCCGGGGAGCACTGATTTTTCAAATCCGGGCACCCCTTTCCATAGACTCCCATGTTAAACAGTAATTTCTCCGGTGATTTTGGGGACCCGGTACCGGCCGGTCATAAGTCCCCTGGACCTGAAACTTGGCACACATGTAGCCCCATTTCTGCACTACAAGTGTGAAAAGTTTGTTGTCTAGGGGACCTACGACCGGGGAGCAACGATTTTTCAAACCCGGGCACCCCTTCCATAGACTCCCATGTTAAACGTCAGTCTAGTCATGGACACAGTGAGGCATGGGCACAGTGAGGCATGGGCACAGTGAGGCATGGACAAAGTGAGGCACAGTGAGGCATGCAGATGGACACCCTAGGCTTATACTCGAGTCAATACGTTTCCCCAGTTTTTTTGTGGTAAAATTAGGTGCCTCGGCTTATATTCAGGTCGGCTTATACTCAAGTATATACGGTAATCGATTTTTTTTTTTTATCGATTAGTCGAATAATTTCGATTTTAACGCACATACATATTAAACTACTTTTAGATGATCTCCTTGCAGGCCGATTCCCAGTGCAGCTACCAACCACTGGAAAAATGGATAGCAGGATACAAAAAACACACAAAAGGCAGCGCTCGATGGGAATAGCATTAAAACTTTTATAGTCTTCAAGTAGGTAACAAAATAAATATTGCACTGGAGATAAAATCGATGTAGCTCCATAAACTGTAAAAATGGTGTGAGTAATACCAAACGGTAGCAAAAGCAGTCATAAAAACATGTAGCCAAGTATGATACTGGTATAAAAATGTGTACAACGATACCACTGCTGAATCCAGATGATGGGTTACCATCAGTCCGTCGGCATGTAGATGTCCCGTGAAGGGAACTATCACAACTCCCAGTGAATTGCTGTAGAATCCCAGGTTGATAGAGGGAAGTGAAAGAGGGAAGTGTAACAGCCCTTGCGTGTGGCAGATAGTAAGGTCCCGCCGGCATGCAGATATGAAGGCACAGCAAAGGAGCCCTTCAGATGGACACGGCAAGCCCCGCCGGTGTCCGTGACATCACCAGATCTCCGACTGAACTCCCTGAAGACCCGGAAGCCAGCGGAGAGGTGAGTACCGATCAAAAGAATTTTGATCGATCAAAAAAAATTAATCGATTAATCGAGGAATTAATAGTTAATTTCCACAGCCCTAATATATCTATCTATCTATATAGTTACCATTATTAGCTGCTCAAATTTTTTTCAGGAGTTCTGGTCAAACACTGCACCCAAGCTATGCAGTTAAGGGTCAACAATAGCTTGAGCTTTTGACATATTTGAGCTATATGATACAAGAATGAATGCCATCTAGAGTTTGAGAAAATTAATGAAAAGGAAGTAGGTAAAAAGCGGCCACATTCATGTGATAATGGTTAAACTCTCTAAATAAAAGGGCAGCAAGCTGAAAGGAGTTTTTTTAGTTGCTATACTTTGTAACAATATTTTTGAAAATGAAGAAATGTTATATATATTTTTTCACAATATTTTTTTTACATACTGTAACCAGTGTCCAGAGGCTTGGAGCATTTATGAGGGCTGAGTTTTGCCCTCTCTTAGCCAACCCGTTTATTTGTAGGTGGAAGAAGCTCCACATTTTTGAAGATAGCAACTGCTTTAGAAGGCATGCGATTTGGTAAGGGCATTATATAGATGATTAGCCTAATAGTATTGTCAGGTTGGCTTGCTTTATTTAGGGTCCTATTTTGACAATATTTACTATTAATTATTGAGTAGTTGGTGCATGTTAAAGCGGTAGTAAACCCTCCGATACTAACATGATAATGAACATATTCATAAAGACAAGATATTTATAAATCGATTGATCGTTATATGTGTATCTAAATTATTTGTCTTACTGTTTATAATGTAGATATTGTAAAGCGTTATTCCTCATGTAAGCCCATGTCATCTCCACTGCGGTCTTCCGCATCTGAATCTGTTTGAATTTCCGCCCACAGTTCATACTTGTCTCCGTAATCCCGCGCGTGCGCACTACAATCAAAATATTCAAGCCTCTTGATGCTCTTAGGGAGGAATGTGGACGAAGCATCGCGGGATGTCGGGGCTGACGTCTACAACAGGAAATTACGCAGCCCCGACATAAACAATTCATTTTTCCGGCAGAGTCTCTGCTTGCCGGAATGAACGAGGATACGGCGCATGCACGGTACACGTCTCCACTCTTGAATGTGTAGCGGCCTCACCTCTCTCTCTTTCCTTATCGGTTATATGGCTCTTGTCTAGGGGTACCTGGGAGAGAGAGAGAAACACACCACGGCCCATGTCCTCCGTGACTGGTGGGTGAAGGCCAGAGATTGGGCTTTTGTGTAGGTGTCCTAGAGTCAAGTCCAGTCCTTCGTCCCTGACTCCTTTGCTTGAGTAACCCAAGTTCCACACCGTGAATAGGTACAACTCAGTTTTATTCTTCTTGCCAAGCAATAAAACAATCTTTCGCCTTTGAAAAATGAGGGGGACAGATCGAGGCACAATCCTTTCCCTTTTTGCTGCTGCCCACTGTGCTGTCACCAGTGGTGAATAGTCACTGCCACTGACTAGGTAATAGAACGTGAATTTACCTTCACTCACTTTGCCCCTGTCAGGGGAAGAAATCCATCCAAGGGAGAAATGGAGGCCTCTCCGTCACCAGCGATGCTGCGCCGGGCTCTTCAGAGAAGTTACTGCGCACCAGTCCTCACAAACTCAGACACGGGCACCCAAGGAGTTAGGGCCCCCTCGGATTCCTCCACCCTCGCGGAACTCAGTCGAAGGTACTGAGCCCCAGGCATCGCCATAGTACCTCACCCCAGGCTAAAGGTGCCTGAGATGGACTCCATCCCTGCTCCAGCTAGGCCAAGGGCGCCTAGGCCTGCAACACCGGAACGCCAGCACCCAAGCTAAAGGTGCCTGGGTGCGGCCGCGTCCTCCGACTCTCCTCCCAACAGGGCCCCCGCCCCTTTTATGACCTCTCCCTTTGCGTCCCAGCGGGTTCTCCGCCCCGCTGTACCAGCTCCAGGGGAGGACAAAAAGGCACAGTTCGCGGTGTGAGTTCAACTCCGGCCCAGGGCAACAGCGCCACCCAGGGGCCCCAAGGAACCTCACACCACCAGAGTCCTTACATAAATCAAGTACCCGCTACAAATGTATCTGTAGCTTGAAAAGCAAACAGGAAAAGTAAAAATGACTACTGGCAATCGGTTTATAATAATGATATGCAAAAAGAAATGCAAAGTGAAAATTTTGAGTATACAACCGCTTTAAAACTTATATTAAACCCACAGTAGGCACACAATGGTGCAATCCTGCTGCAGGTAAGTTGGCACAGAGAGCAGTATAGGGTGAGTTGACGTTCCTTTGAAGTTGAAATGCTCCCCAATCATTCTGCGCACTAAATTAAACATTTTTTTGGGAAGAGTTCTTCTACTACTTTTGGTGTATATTTGAATATTTTTACTCTGATAAAAACGAAGAGAGCATTTTAAGTATCTTTTTGCTTATATCATACACCAAAAAAAAATAAAAAATGTAATTCTCCCTACTTTTCCTAAAAGCTTTATGGAACTAGTGACTGGGCTTCTGTTAAATTACTAATTTGACTCTTATGCATTTATTTTCTTTTCAGAATCACTGAAATTCTCAGTAGAAAGAACTACTTAAAATCAAAATGATGCAAAATTTGCAAGTTTGTCAACAACTAAGTACCTCTCTGTCCAGTCTATCTCTCCGATCACAGAATAATGATGAATACTTGGCTGAACAATTTTCCAAACAGAGAAAAAAAGTGTTGTGTTATGAAGCTTTTAAAGATCCGTGTGAAATGAATTTCTATAAAGCAAGGATAAACTCATAAAGCACTTTATACTGGGTTTTCATCTATGTATAGTCAAATGGAATTGCCATTCAGAATGTTTTGAATTTTTAAAATGTTTTGAATGCTTAGAGACTAAGCCGAACCGCTAACACACAAATCAAGGAAAAACTACTTTAGCTGGACTACAATATTATATGGCCTTGTTAGAAGTGGAGCTTTAATTCACATATATTATAAAGGTAGAATGCCAGCACAACTGAAAGCTATAAAGTTCAAGCAATTTATTGGTCTTTTTTTAAGCTCTAATATATTTAAACAGTATATATATTTATTTGTGGATGAGATTAGTTTACAGAAGACCTTGCATTAGGACTACTTTATTCTGACTTTTCATGTACAGTGGGGCAAAAAAGTATTTAGTCAGCCACCAATTGTGCAAGTTCTCCCACTTAAAAAGATGAGAGAGGCCTGTAATTGTCATCATAGATATACCTCAACTATGAGAGACAAAATGTGGAAACAAATCCAGACAATCACATTGTCTGATTTGGAAAGAATTTATTTGCAAATTATGGTGGAAAATAAGTATTTGGTCACCTACAAACAAGCAAGATTTCTGGCTCTCACATACCTGTATCTTCTTCTTTAAGAGGCTCCTCTGTCCTCCACTCATTACCTGTATTAATGGCACCTGTTTGAACTTGTTATCAGTATAAAAGACACCTGCCCACAACCTCAAACAGTCACACTCCAAACTCCACTATGGTGAAGACCAAAGAGCTGTCGAAGGACACCAGAAACAAAATTGTAGACCTGCACCAGACTGGGAAGACTGAATCTGCAATAGGCAAGCAGCTTGGTGTGAAGAAATCAACTGTGGGAGCAATAATTAGAAAATGGAAGACATACAAGACCACTGATAATCTCCCTCGATCTGGGCTCCACGCAAAATCTCACCCCGTGGGGTCAAAATGATCACAAGAACGGTGAGCAAAAATCCCAGAACCACACGGGAGGACCTAGTGAATGACCTGCAGAGAGCTGGGACCAGCGTAACAAAGGCTACCATCAGTAACACACTACACCGCCAGGGACTCAGATCCTGCAGTGCCAGACGTGTCCCCCTGCTTAAGCCAGTACAAGTCCGGGCCCGTCTGAGGTTTGCTAGAGAGCATTTGGATGATCCAGAAGAGGATTGGGAGAATGTCATATGGTCAGATGAAACCAAAGTAGAACTGTTTGGTAGAAACACAACTCGTCGTGTTTGGAGGAGAGAGAATGCTGAGTTGCAACCCAAGAACACCATACCTACTGTGAAGCATGGGGGTGGCAACATCATGCTTTGGGGCTGTTTTTCTGCAAAGGGAACAGGACGACTGATCCGTATACATGAAAGAATGAATGGGGCCATGTATCATGAGATTTTGAGTGCAAACCTCCTCCCATCAGCAAGGGCACTGAAGAGGAAATGTGTCTGGGTCTTTCAGCATGACAATGATCCCAAACACACTGCCTGGGCAATGAAGGAGTGGCTTCGTAAGAAGCATTTCAAGGTCCTGGAGTGGCCTAGCCAGTCTCCAGATCTCAACCCCATAGAAAACCTTTGGAGGGAGATGAAAGTCCGTGTTGCCCAGTGACAGCCCCAAAACATCACTGCTCTAGAGGAGATCTGCATGGAGGAATGGGCCAACATACCAGCAACAGTGTGTGACAACCTTGTGAAGACTTACAGAAAATGTTTGACCTCTGTCATTGCCAACAAAGGATATATAACAAAGTATTGAGATGAACTTTTGATATTGACCAAATACTTATTTTCCACCATAATTTGCAAATAAATTCTTTCCAAATCAGACAATGTGATTGTCTGGATTTGTTTCCACATTTTGTCTCTCATAGTTGAGGTTTACCTATGATGACAATTACAGGCCTCTCTCATCTTTTTAAGTGGGAGAACTTGCACAATTGGTGGCTGACTAAATACTTTTTTGCCCAACTGAATGTATAGTCAAAAAGAATTATAAATTGTTAAATGTCCTGCTTTTTTTTTAGTCCTCTCTGTCTTTGATGTCAAGCAGACACGAGTACGGTGTGTGCTGTAGCCTTGTGAGGGAAGCGGATTACTGACAACAGACATCTCATGACCACTGGGCTTTCATAAGAGTTCAGTAATTTATTCCTGAAGAAGCAGCATGGAAAGTGGGGAGCTGCATCTTTTTAGCAAATGCATAAAAAGGTAAAAAGGTCAGTTATCCATAAGAAAAACTATTTACTCATTACTAAATATACCTGAGTAGTTAACCCCTTGGCACCATTGCCTCCTGGCCCTTTAGGGGTTTTCAGATTCTGAAAGGTTTATGATCATGTGACTGCTATGATTGGCTGTAATGGCATCAGATGATTGGAAAGCTCCCAATCGCAAGCAGATTTCTGTTAGCCGCTGTTAACTGTGTCGGTAAAGCACAAGGCACGCGCTCTCGGCACATCTGTGTTTGGAGTGTGGTACGCAAATATGTGGCCACTTGGCACCAAGGCCCACCCACCGAGAGGCTGCATATAGTTGTGTGCCATTAGCGCCAAGAGGTTGAACCAGAACTCCAGGTTTTTCTACACTTTAACTGCTTGCCGACCGCCTCACGACTATATACGTCGGCAGAATGGCACGGACAGGCAAATAGACGTATATTTACATCACTTTGAATTTGCTGCCGTGTGCGGGACTCAATGTCTGCCGGTGTCCCACGATCGGGTCACAGAGCTGCAGAACGGGGAGAGGCAAGTGTAAACAAGCATCTGCCTGTTCTGCCTAGTGACACGGTCACTGATCGTATGCTCCCTCTCATCGGGAGCAGCGATCAGTGACGTGTCACTCGTAGTCACGCCCCCTAACAGTTAGAATCACTCCCTAGGACACACTTAACCCCTTCCTAGACCCCTAGTGGTTAACACCTTCACTACCAGTCACATTTACACAGTAATCAATGCATTTTTATAGCACTGATCGCTGTATAGATGTGAATGGTCCCAAAAAAGCACCAAAAGTGTCCGATGTGTCCGCCATAATGTCGCAGTCACAGTAAAAAAAAATTGCTGATCGCCGCCATTACTAGTGTAGCGCCCTGCTTCCAATGACTGGGCGCTATGTCAAATTTAGTGGGTATCTGAGCCAATAGTTAGGCTCAGATTTAAGTGATTATGCTAAATCAGCCTCTGTTCCGGCTATGGCTGTGTCGGGAAGTCTTCCCACTGTGTGCCTGTAGGTGGTGTTACCACCTCAGGCCAATGTGGAAGAGTGACCGGCCAAAGTGTATTGGGTAGCTTTCCTCTGGAACAGTTCAGTGGGCGTGGTCTACCCGCTGAGCATGCCGGGGAAGGGTACTTAAGGGGCAGACGCCATATTTTGGGGTCCTTCGTCCCCTTGCAGCCCTCCTGGCGCGGGGAGTGTGGTGTGTGATTTTGGCCTCGGGACAATGTTGGTCCGAGGTTTCAACTCTACCAAGTAGGCCCAGTTATGCTGACTGGGCTTACACCTTGAAGGTGATCCTGTGCTGTCCATCCTGCGGGAGGAATCTACTCAATGGAGGAAACCAGGGAGGACCTGTCCTGGAAAAGACCGAGCGGAAGGCTGGTGTCTTGAGGAGGGCCTGGTAATTCTATTGGAGGATGCACCGTAGCTAAAGTTCACCTTGCAGTCTGCCGGGTCGGCTTAAAGGCTCTTGACTGTTTGGTTGGAAGTTTGGGTGTTAAGTCCTGTGGCAGAGGATCCCGGATTATCCATTTTGTGCACAACCAGTCTGTGGCAGATCATTGTCCAAGCATCACTCCGGCTGCTAGGCCAGGTGAGAGAGGCCTACCGGGGTAAGCAATACCCACTCCAGGAAGAGTGGTGAATGACTATAGTGGAGGAGTTTTTTCCCAGTGATCTGTACCGTGTACCTGAACCTACCCTTTTCCCTTCACCCTTCTACTATTCTTCAAATGGTTTATGCAAAAGAAAATAAAACCTAACAGCTTAAGGTTTTACATCTTGTGTGGACATTGGAGTTTTTACAGACTTTCTTCCCCTAGACAACGAATACTGAGGTAACGTGCAAGGCCCAAACTAAAACCAGCAGCTCCTACGGGGGTGTGCTACACTAGTAAAAAAATTAATAATAATAAAAATGCCATAAAACTATTCCCTATTTTGTAGATGCTATAACTTTTGCGCAAACCAATCAAATGCTTATTGTCATTTTTTTTTTTACCAAAAATATGTAGAAGAATACTTATCGGCCTAAACTGAGGAAAAAAAGTTTTTTTTTTATATATTTTTTGGGGATATTTATTATATCAAAAAGTAAAAAATATTGCATTTTTTTCAAAATTGTCGCTCTATTTTTGTTTATAGCGCAAAAAATTAAAACCGCAGAGGTGATCAAATACCACCAAAAGAAAGCTCTATTTGTGGGAAAAAAAGGACGTCAATTTTGTTTGGGAGCCACGTTGCACGACCGTGCAATTGTCAGTTAAAGCGTCGCACTGCCGAATCGCAAAAAGTGGCCCGGTCATTTGGCAGCCAAATGGTCCGGGGCTGAAGTGGTTAGTTTCTTTGGCCAGCTTGGCTGGTATATGTGACTTCCCTTCTCCTGCCAGAAATATGACAACCTTGTCATCCAGGAACAGCTTTGTATTTTTTCAGTGAGAACATGACAATCTTTGATTGGCCAAGGTGAAGATTGTGATATCATCTGCCCATGTCTTCATATCAGCCAGTCAAGAGTTCTGAGTCCTGCCTTCACTGAGACTGGTATAAAATAAAAGATACTGGGAAAGTAGGGCACACGGCTCTGGTCACAAATGATCTGTTGTACTGGGTTTAGCAGTCATTCTAAGTTTGGCAGATATCCATTACTTATCTGTGCCATGCTGTTCATGCAAGTAGGCAAACAGGTAACAACATTCACTGCCAAAATAAATCCTTCATCAAAACTATGTTTCTATGAGCACAGTCTGTTGAATATAAATATAATAGGGGCATGTTAAAATATTTATTTTAGGCATAGTTAAAGTGTATAGTATTCTATGCATTGAAATAAAAAGCCTTGCTGAAGCGTAGGGAGGCCATACAACTTATGGAACATGTTCACCACTCTCTTATGGATTCCATGCCGTATTTACCAGAAAATGGGAACTTTGGTCCTCCTGCGGTCATGTAGGCTTTTTGATCAATAGATAGGTTGTTTTTTTTTTTGCCCATGACAATATTTTGCTATTATATCTTAATTTTTTATTGATTTTTTCCTGTTTTAAGTTTCTCTCCCTTCTTTTACCTAATAAGAAAATCATCATACTGTATATAGTGGTTTACATGTCTAATGAGTACATTGTTTGCCTTTTTTTCCCCTTTGATTACCTTACCGCAGACGGAACTTTGTCATGAACATGTGGAAATAGAGAGGACATTTTATTTTTTATATCCTTGGAAAATTACTCATGTCAAACTGATATGCATTATGTAACGATAGTCATATATGCCGTCTGAATATTTGCTTTATTTTGTATTCTTTTCAAAATGAAAATCGTTGGTAAACAAAAAATAAAAAGCCTTCAGTGTGCAGCAGCCCCACCTTTAGCCCCCTATCGATCAAGCGATGTCCATGACTGCCTCGGCGGTCCGGGACCATCGATTGGCTGAGACACCATTGGCTCACGCTGATGTCACTCAAAGTCAGTTAGCCAATGAGGAGAGAGAGGGGCAGGGCTGAACCACGGCTCCGTGTCTAAATGTATACACAGAGCTGCAGCTTGGCTAGGTTGCCCCCATAGCAAGCTGCTTGCTGTGGGGGCACTCGACAGGATCTAGGGGCCAGGAGAACCGAAGATGGGCCTGAGAAGAGGAGGATCCAGGCTACTCTGTGAAAAACCACTGCACAGAGCAGGTTAAGTATAATAAGTTTGTTATTTTTATAGAAAAAAAAATAGAGACTTTACAATCACTTAATATTCACATTTACACAGTACATAACTACATACTGTATTTGTGTACATAGTGAAGCACAAACGTTGTGCCTGATTGATTTGCTCTCTAAGCATCATCTAAGAAGGATTTTGTTGTTATAGATGTAGCGCTACACCGGAAGGAGCCCCTAGAAATATGCCAAGGGTCCCTTTTCCCAACAGTTGCCCCATAGCCAGGCACACAATCATAGTCACTCTTTGGCTCAATAAAAAATCAATTATTTTTATTTATTTTTTGGCATTTTTTTTTGTGCAACTTAGATGGGGTTAGGGAATTGAGTGGGATACTCCAAAAACTATCTTCTATAGAACTATGAGCCAGTAGCAAACTTAAGGAAAGTAAACTTCCTCTGGTGGAGAGTCCAAGCAAAGTCCTTTCATCGGGAATTAAATCGACTAAGCTCTTCAGGACACTGGGCACTATGCCCCGTTTATGTACCCAGCTGATTCTGACACATGAGGGATGGCCTCAGCCCATAGTCTCTAGGATCCATCTCTCCAGTCTGTACTCACAAATATCCTTGGAAAATTGGTTCCCTCCTGACAATATCCTTGCAACACTTTCTCCCTGTGATACCAGACTAGATCCTCAGATGACAGTTCCCTCTTCAGCTTCCAGCAAAGCATGCCCCCAGGTAGCCCACCTGAGGCCTCGGCACCCTGCAGGCACATGGTAGGCATCCTTGTGATCTCCTAAGGAAAAAGACCCTGCTGCTCTGTGTCCCAAAGTATCTACACAGGCTCCCAGCTACCATCTGGGCGTCCTTCCCCATGGATTGGACAGGGCTGTATGGCTATTTACTTGCTGATTAGACTCTCCCTGCCCACTAAATTTCCAGAGTTTTCTTGACTAATCACTGGGACATAGAACAGACCAAAACAATCAGAGCCACACTGGTTGGTGAGGCAAAACTAAATTTCCCTATAAACAAACTGCAGCGCTACTGGATACAGTGGGCCATAACCAGGGCCTTTTTCAGCTGGAACTTGGTGGAACTCAATTCCACCACCTCTGGCTCAGGCTCAGGCTCTCTGTTCACCACTATAACTTGTGAACACAGAGAATTCGTCTTCTCCTCCTCCTCCTTCCACTGTTTTACTTATATTTGTTTTTAGGTAGCTATATCCAGAGTGCACCATATCAACCCACTGTTTGTCGGAAATCCTGAGCGGCTCCCACTGAGTTCAGGATGGGGACAAGGGAGGCACAGGTGCAGTGCAGATGCTGACACCCCCACTGGATGATCTCCCTGCAAGTGAGGAAGGCAGAGCCACCTACAGTGTGTGGGGAGGTACTAGAGAAGAAGAGGGGTGAAAGTAAGGCCCCTTTCACACTGAGGCGCTTTGCAGGCGCTATTGCGCTCTAAATAGCGCCTGCAATGCGCCCCAAAAAAGCCTCTCAATACTATCCAATGTGAAAGCCCGAGGGCTTTCACACTGGAGCGTTGCGCTTGCAGGAGGCTCAAAAAACTCCTGCAAGCCGCATCTTTGAGGTGCAATATGAGCGCTAAAAATAGCGCTCCTGTAGCGCCCCTGCCCATTGAAATCAATGGGGTAGCGCCTCTAATACGCCCGCAAAACGCCTCAAAGAGGCGTTATTGCGGGCGTTTTTAACCCTTTTTCAGCCGCTAGCGCCCGCAAATCGCGGCCAAAAAAACGGAATAGCGGCGCTAAAAATAGCGCCGCTATACCGCCAGCGCATCCAGCGCCTCAGTGTGAAAGTAGCCTAAGATGTGGATGGGGCATGCAGAGGTAAACAGCTATGGAAGAAGGATGAACTCTACACTCTGTGTGGTGCACCCCTGAATTCTGCACTTTGTATGCAGCACACACCCAAATGTTGAGCATAGTGCAACTCTGAACTTTATGTGTATCCCCCCCCCCCCGAACTCTGCACCCTCTACTTACTATGTACTGTACTATGCACTCCTGGTATTTAATGCCCCTTTAAGACCCTCCCACTGTTAGTGAAATTTGACCACACACACTATTTGATGCAGTTTGGAGGGTGTATGTAGGTGGGCGAATGGGTGTCTTGGGGGGGTCGCGATTGAGTTTCTGCACCTATTTTAAGAGAAAAAAAGCGCCGGCCATAACTAAATGTACCTAAACTTAACATTAATTCACCTAATCCTAGCACCTATCTAGGAGGGTGCTACGTAAATTTACACTAAAAGCAGCAGGAGTGTAACTAAGCATGTAACTAAGCATGTACAGAACTTTTCACCTCTAGTTGCACCCACTCTAGAACACTTTACTCTCCCAACCAATCAACTATTGACATTTATCAGTTCCAGGCTCTCAGAGCAATGAAGAGCTCCTGATTGGTTTCTTGATAAAACGAAATGTTGTACAATGTTTTATTAAACGAAAAGTCTATAATATCACATTACACATGCCGTAGAAAGATCTTTTTTGTTCAGTGGTAATATTTTAGGCGTTTCTCAAAGTCTAAGGTAGCAACAAACCATAAAAGAACCTGCAATGGATTTCTTAAATAGCAACGACAGCTTTGCAATATAGCTTCCCTTTTTATTGAAGGAAGAGGTCGCAGATCTCCTGAAGTCCCAGCAAACACTTATCAGCGATCCAGCAGCTGCAACTGACAGTTCAATATCAATACATTAATTACTGCGGTCTTATCATTTCTCTACTGTGTGATCGCGCAAGAATTCCCCGAGATGAGAGATGAGAATATCAATAACTATAACTCTTCATAACCTTCTTCCTTACTAAATAATGAGACTTGTTCTTATTTATTGCCTCTTTATGGCTTTTACAGCCTATTACTGCTTGATGTCAGAATTTAATGAGGAACAGGGCAGGGTGATCGGGTGCTTGGCACAATAGGAAGGTTAACATCTACGTTTCTACTCTGGGTGAGGAGGGGAGGCGGTTGCTCGCTTTGTCAGTTATAAAAGCATTTACTGTAAGTGTTATAATACATGAAGGAAACTTTATATGAAATAGAAAATGACTGGGGTTCAGGATACGCTGGTAATTGCCGTGAGCCTCCATTGCTCATTTTGCAGCAAAGGGGTTTGTGGCCAAATTTATTGAGCTAATAAATCAAGGCAGATTACAAATAGCCCAATGTAATGTACATTGTGCTTCTCTAAAGGGAAATTACTAGTGATGAACACATTTTTAATAGAACATTTTACACAAATGTTTTGTCAAAGCCCGTAAACTGGAATTGGAATCAAGGCTCATCCAAAACACTAGGCTGAAAGCAAACTTATTTGTATTTAGAAAATGTCAAAACAGGCTGGTCAAATCCAGGGCCGGTGTTCTGCCGATATGGTTCCTCCTATCGATATGGTTCCCCCTTGACTGCGCAGGCGCAATCCGAGCCAACAGAAATCACTGAACCTGATCAGCTGTGTTCAGGAGTAACCGCCCCTCAGTTGTTATTGCAACAGGTCCAGGGCGACGTGGACCTCGCTGTAAGTGGCCAGTCGGCCTCACGTCCTCACGTCCTCGCTTCACTCACTCGGCCTCCTGGCTCTTTTTTTAACATGCTCCAAGTCCACGGGGATAGTAATGAATGAGCCTGCATTCAGAAGTGTAGCACCACCGCTGTTCAGGACACCGTCCCTTATTGTAATTGAAAGACTAACCCCCTCCAGCCGTGCATGCGCCGTGTACACCTGAAGAACAGCTGATCAGGTTCGGAGATTTCCGTGGGCTCCATCTGCACATGCGCAGTCGAGGCCGGACCCTATCCGATAGGGGAACTAGCGCGACAAGACACCGGATTTCTATCACTGGAACCTGCAGGAACACATTTGGTACCTAAAGCAACACCCCTTTGCCAAGATCACCCCTTTTATGAACATTATCTTTGTTTGCTGGTGATATTCAGGGTTAAATATTGTGATATTGTGTAAATAATCCTTTAGCAGATTTTTATTGATATGAAAATAAAGTTTGGTTGGTAATTGCACAGAATAAACATTTCTCCACCAACATAGTCAAACTGTGTTTAATGGTGAATATAGTCCTAGCCATACCATGCCTAGACCAGAACTGAATAAACTCCACTCTAAAACATCACCCTAAGCCCCCTTTCACACCGGGGCGGTTTTCAGGCGCTTTAGCGAAAGAAATAGCCTCTGCTAGGCGCTTGCAGGACGGGAAGAAAAGTCCTGCAAGCAGCATCTTTGGGCATTTTGGTAGCACTGTATACAAAGCTCCCAAAACGCTCCTGCCCATTGGAATGGGCAGCGATTTCAGAGTGCCTTAAAAGCACCTAAAAACTGGAGTTTTTTTACCCCTTTTTTGGGGGTTAAAAGCGCCTCGCAAGTGGCCGAAAAGTGCTGCTTAAATAGCGGTAAAGAGCCACTACAATGAGCGGCGCTTTAGCGCTGATGCGGCCCCAGTGTGAAAGGGGTGTAAAGCTGGCCAAAAAATGTAATCAGGTGCTTAAAAAAAACACCCCCACTGCTGTAATTAATGCGCCCGGTGTCCTGAAAGGGGCCAGATGCATCCATCCCTTGATTAACCACTTTGGGACTGCCCCACGTACATTTACTGTGGCAGGGCGGCAGCTCTTTGCCATATCACGTACCTAGTACATGACCTGACACTTCTGGGTCTGGGGTTAGCGCGCGCCACCGGCAACCCGCTCCTGCTGTAATTGGACATAGCAGGAGCCAATCAGCAGGTCCGGCGGATTTGATGTCCGCCGGAACCCGTTGATCGTTTGGGACACAAACAGAACGGCAGTCTGCCTTTGTAAACAAGGCAGAGTGTCATTCTGTCAGTGGGGAGGGCTTGGATCCTGTGGTTCTACAAAGCAGGAACACGGGCCTTTGCCTTCCCCTAGTCAAAGCGCCTCCTCCACAGAGAGTAACCAAAACCTAGGCATACATTAAACCCTTTGATCGCCCCTGATGTTAACCCCTTCCCAGCCAGTGTCAATAGATTGTGCTTCCCTCTTCTGAAGTGTTGCTGTGGTGCATTAATCACATTTCAAGAGCCAGTACTGTTTGTTAAAGTCTCTTTGTTATCTTTGTTGCGCCCTATTCTCCACACTCCTTGATCCAGTGTCATTAGTACAGAGACAGTGTATATTTTTTAGCACTGATCACTGTATTAGTGTCACTGGTCCCTGAAAAGTGTCAACAGTGTCAGTTAGGTGTCTGGTTTGTCCACCGCAATATTGCAGTTCCACCATAAGTCGTCGATCGCTGCCATTACCAGTAAAAAAATTAAAATATCCCATAGTTTGTAAACGCTATTTGCGCAAATCAATATACGCTTATTGGGATTTTTTTAACCACTTAAGCCCCGGACCATTTGGTAGCTAAAGGACCAGAGGTGAATTCAGAATTTTGCACTGCGCTGCTTCAACTGTAAATTGTGCGGACATGCAATGTTGTACCCAAACAAAATTTGCGTCCTTTTCTTCCCACAAATAGAGCTTTCTTTTAATGGTATTTGATTGCCTCTGTGATTTTTATTTTTTGCGATATAAACGGAAAAAGACCGAAAATTTTGAAAAAAAATGATATTTTCTACTTTTTGTTATAAGAAAAATCGAATAAGCTCAATTTTAGTCATACATTTAGGCCAAAATGTATTCAGCCACATGTCTTTAGTAAAAAAAATGTCAATAAGCGTATATTTATCGGTTTGCGCAAAAGTTATAGCGTTTACAAACTAGGGTACATTTTCTGGAATTTACACAGCTTTTAATTTATGACTGCCTATCTCATTTCTTGAGGTGCTAAAATGACAGGGCAGTACAAAACCCCCCCAAATGACCCCATTTTAGAAAGTAGACACCCCAAGGAAATTGCTGAGAGGCATGTTGAGCCCATTGAATATTTTTTTTTTGTCCCAAGTGATTGAATAATGACAAAAAAAAATAAAAAAATTACAAAAAGTTGTCACTAAATGATATATTGCTCACACATGCCATGGTTATATGTGGAATTGCACCCCAAAATACATTCTGCTGCTTCTCCTGAGTACGGGGATACCACATGTGTGGGACTTTTTAGGAGCCTAGCCACGTACGGGACCCCGGAAACCAAGCACCGCCTTCAGGATTTCTAAGGGTGCAAATTTTTGATTTCACTCCTCACTACCTATCACAGTTTTGAAGGCCATAAAATGCCAAAATAGCACAAAACCCCCCCAAATGACCCCATTTTAGAAAGTAGACACCCCAAGGAAATTGCTGAGAGGCCTGTTGAGCCCATTGAATATTTTTTTTTTGTCCCAAGTGATTGAATAATGACAAAAAAAAAAAATTACAAAAAGTTGTCACTAAATGTTATATTGCTCACACATGCCATGGTTATATGTGGAATTGCACCCCAAAATACATTTTGCTGCTTCTCCTGAGTACGGGGATACCACATGTGTGGGACTTTTTAGGAGCCTAGCCACGTACGGGACCCCGGAAACCAAGCACCGCCTTCAGGATTTCTAAGGGCGCAAATTTTTGATTTCACTCCTCACTACCTATCACAGTTTTGAAGGCCATAAAATGCCAAAATAGCACAAAACCCCCCCAAATGACCCCATTTTGGAAAGTAGACACCCCAAGCTGTTTGCTGAGAGGCATGGTGAGTATTTTACAGCTCTCATTTGTTTTTGAAAATGAAGAAAGAACATTTTTTTTTTTTTCTTTTTTTTTTCAATTTTCAAAACTTTGTGACAAAAAGCGAGATCTGCAAAATACTCACAATACCTCTCAGCAAATAGCTTGGGGTGTCTACTTTCCAAAATGGGGTCATTTGGGGGGGTTTTGTGCCATCTGGGCATTCCATGGCCTCCGAAACTGTGATAGGCAGTGAGAAGTGAAATCAAAAATTGACACCCTTAGAAAGCCTGAAGGCGGTGCTTGGTTTTTGGGGTCCCGTACGCGGCTAGGCTCCCAAAAAGTCTCACACATGTGGGATCCCCGTACTCAGGAGAAGCAACAGAATGTATTTTGGGGTGTAATTCCACATATGCCCATGGCATGTTTGAGCAATATATCATTTAGTGACAACTTTGTGCAAAAAAAAAAAAATAAATAAATATTTTTTCCGCAACTTGTGTCAACATTTAAAATATTCCATGGACTCGACATGCCTCTCAGTATATAGCTTGGGGTGTCTACTTTCCAAAATGGGGTCATTTGGGGGGGTTTTGAACTGTTCTGGCATTTTATACACAACATTAGGAAGCTTACATCCACTCTTCTAACCACTTGAAGACAAAGCCCTTTTTGACACTTTTTGTTTACATGAAAACATATTTTTTTTTGCAAGAAAATTATGTTGAACCCCCAAACATTATATATATTTTTAAAGCAAAGGCCCTACAGAATAAAATGGTGGGTGTTGCATTTTTTTTTTCTACACAGTATTTGCGCAGCGATTTTTCAAACGCATTTTTTTGGGAAAAAATACACTTTTTTTAATTTTAATGCACTAAAACACACTATATTGCCCAAATGTTTGATGAAATAAAAAAGATGATCTTAGGCCGAGTACACAGATACCAAACACGACATGCTTTAAAATTTCGCACAAACGCGCATTGGCGACAAACTACATACATTTTTAAAAGCCTTTAAAAGCATTTACAGGTTACCCCGTTAGATTTACAGAGGAGGTCTACTACTAAAATTACTGCCCTCGATCTGACCTTCGCGGTGATACCTCACATGCATGGTGCAATTGCTGTTTACATATGACGCCAGACCGACGCTTGCGTTCGCCATTGGGCAAGAGCAGGGCAGGACAGGGGTGCTTTTTTTTTTTTTTTTTTTTTTTTATTATTAATTTTGCTTTTTTATTTTATTTTTAAACTGTTGCTTCCATATTTATTTATTTTTATCACTTTTATTGTTATCTCAGGGAATGTAAATATCCCCTATGATAGCAATAGGTAATGACAGGTACTCTTTTTTGAAAAAACTGGGGTCTATTGGACCCTAGATCTTTCCTCTGCCCTCAAAGCATCTGACCACACCAAGATCGGTGTGATAAAATGCTTTCCCAATTTCCCAATGGCGCTTTTTATATCCGGGGGGGGGACATTCCATCCCACTGCTTGTAAAAGCAGTCCAGAGGCTAATTAGCCACTAGGATTGCTTTTACATGAAAGCCGGCCGCTGGCTGAAAAGAATGATACCAAGATGATACCTAAACCCGCAGGCATCATTCTGGTATAAACATTCAAAGTCCAGCAACATACCAGTACGTTGCTGGTCCTTGTTGGACATGTATTGTAATCTTTTTTTTCATGCAGCCTGTTGGCTGAACGAAAAAAAAAAGATTGATCGGTGGGTATGCCCACCATTAGAATACCGCCCTTCATCCACCCACTTCTAATGATGGGCATACATGCACCATTTATATATGCCGAAGCATGGGGGCATCTTCTCGCAAAAGTTATGCCGCGTACATATGGTCAGACTTTTCCACGGGCAAGCCTCCGTCGGAATTTCGACCGTATATACGCGGCATTAGGAGCAAAATCGCTCCTCCGCCCCTGCTGCCCCAATGCTTCGGCATATATGCTTTTTTTTTTTAACTGTGGTGGTGAAATTACCTCCTACAGCACTGGAGTCGCAGGGATCAGGCCTGTCTCTGTGAACGCTGCAGTTATGTGTGTTGTGTTTTGTAAGTGACAGTGATCGATCGATACTGCACTTGGGTGGCCTGGGCTGGACGGAGGGGCAAAACGCAGGAGCGAGCAGGTATCTGGGCTGATCCCGCTAACACTGCGTTTTTGGGAACCCTAAACTGCTGGGGACGCTAGTATAGATCTGATCAGATCAGATATTGAGCTGATCAGATACTATACCACTAAGGGGGGTGTATGCTTCACGTGTGGGTGTTAGCGTTACTGGCACTAACCTGACGCTGCCTGGGGTGTGACGCACACCCTCTCTGACGCTAAAACCTAACTGATATCACCCGCCGGGCGATCAGGGGGTTAAACCTTTATTGGGTTATATACGGCGGGTGCCCTGACACTATAAAAAGCAAACTAACTAACCAGCGTCACCCGTAACACTTATATGATGATCACTGGTGAAAGGGTTAACTAGGGGCAATTAGGGGGTTAAAACCTTTATTAGGTAATATATGGTGGGGGTACCTGACGCTATATAAAAACCTGACGGCGAACCTAAAAAAAAATTACTGGCTACCTATCGGCATCACCGACACTAAGACAACGATCATAAAAACGATTGCTTAGCGACAGTGGTGATAGGGGGTGAAAGGGTTACCTGGGGGGCGATCAGGGGGTTAAACCTTTATTAGATAATATATGGGGGTACCTGACGCTATAAAAACCTGCGGCGAACCTAAAAAAAATTACTGGCTACCGATCAGCATCACCGACGCTAAGACATCGATCAGAAAAATGATCGCATAGCGACGGCGGTGCTAGGGGGTGAAAGGGTTACCTGGGGGGTGATCAAGGGGGTTACACCTTTATTAGGTAATATATGGGGGTACCCGACGCTATAAAAACCTGCGGCGAACCTAAAAAAAATTACTGGCTACCGATCAGCATCGCCGACGCTAAGACATCGATCAGAAAAATTATCGCTTAGTGACAGTGGTGATAGGGGGTGAAAGGGTTACCTGGGGGGGCGATCAAGGGGGTTAAACCTTTATTAGGTAATATATGGGGGTACCCAACGCTATAAAAACCTGCGGCGAACCTAAAAAAAATTACTGGCTACCGATCAGCATCACCGACGCTAAGACATCGATCAGAAAAATGATTGCTTAGTGACAGTGGTGATAGGGGGTGAAAGGGTTATCTGGGGGGTGATCAGGGGGTTAAACCTTTATTAGGGGGGGGTTAGGGGGCTACACTGGACCTAAAACTAAATGTACTGACACTTTTACAGTCACAAATGTCACTGATTGCAGTGATCACTAAATAAATGGTCACTGCTCACAGTGACACTGTGACTGGGGGCTGGGGGGGGGGCTGGGGGTGATCTGGGGGTGTCTGGGGGGGGGCCTAGGGGGGCAATTTATGTGCCTATGTGTCCTGGTGTCAGTGTGCTGTTTTGTGTACTAACCTGCATCTTCTCCTGTACGGCGCTCGGTATATGTGAGCGCCCCAGGAGAGATGACATCACTTCCTCCTTCCTGGCAGGCAGGGGAAGCTCTCTCATTCGCCGGGAGCGATCGAGAGGGGGTGGCCGGAATCGAACGGCCGTCCCCTCATGCCGGATCGCTCCCGAAGGTAAAACGACCGCTCACTGTAAAGAAGGGGGGTCCGATCGGACCCCCCAACTATACAAAGGCAATCACGTACATATACGTGATTCTGCCTGTCGGTGCCATTCTGCTGACGTATATTTACAGTGGGCGGTCGTTAAGTGGTTAACAGAAAGATGTAGCACAATACATATTGGCCTAAATTGATGAAGAAATTTGTCGGTCTTTTTTTGTTTACAGTGCAAAAAATAAAAACCGCAGATAAATACCACCAAAAGAAAGTTCTATTTGTGGGAGAAAAAAGGACAAAAATTGTATTTGGGTACAGTGTTGCATGACCGCGCAATTGTCAGTTAAAGTAATGCAGTGCCGTATTGCACAAAATGGCCTGGACATGAAGGGGATAAAACCTTCCGGAGTTCAAGTGGTTAAATAAAAAAACAGCCTTCGCTGTAATACGTATCTTACCTGCAGCGCTACCCCCTGCTGACTCGCCATACTGCAATTCAAGGCCATTCCTCTTCTGGGTTAAGGAACATCCAGCTATCACACCAACTCACTGGACCTCAGTGCAGCATTCGACACAGTAGACCACAAAACCCTACTCATCCACCTCAAAGAAGTAGCAGGAGTCGCAGACCCTGACCTACCCTGGTTCGCATCCTTCTTAGAAAACCGCTCACAGACAGTGAAACTAGGAGCCTTCACCTCTGAAACTCGCGCAATTTCTTGCAGAGTCCCTCAAGGATCCCCCCTTTCACCCGTGCTCTTTAACATCTACCTCCGCCCACTCCTCAAAATCATCAGCAAACAGGACCTGTGCTACCACTCATACGCTGACGACACCCAACTCTACTTTCGTATCACCGGAAAAAAAGACCAATATCACATACTGGAAAAGTGCCTCACATTGATCGATGATTGGATGACTGAGAGTTCCCTAAAACTCAATGGATCCAAAACAGAACTTCTTCTCCTCCACGCAAACCTAAAGACAAAAGCAAAGACTTCTTGTACACCACCCACCATTCTTGGACAGACCATTACCCCGAGCACCAAAGTCTCGGAGTCATCTTTGATTCGGAGATGTCGATGGATGTACAAATAGGATCAGTAGTCAGCGGATCGCACCATCTCCTCCGCCTGCTGCGTAGACTCATCCCCTTCATCCCGGAAAAGGACACAGCAGTAGTAGTTGGAGCAATCATCAACTCCCAACTCGACTATGCAAACTCCCTCTACATAGGACTTCCTAAATATCAGATTTCGCTCCTACAAGTCATCCAGAACACGGCAGCCAGACTGGTAACAGGGAAAAAACCTTGGGAATCGATCACCCCTTCACTGAGGACCTTGCATTGGTTAACCATAAAGGATCGGGTCACGTTCAAGACCCTCTGTCTGATCCACAAGTGCACACAAGGAAACGGTCCTCAATATTTATGCAAGAAAATAAAACACTACACCCCCAAATGCATTCTCCGATCAACCAATCAAAACCTTCTCCACATCCCCAAGTCCCGCTACAAATGGAAGGGAGAACAAAGATTTGTAGTTCAAGGACCACGGCTATGGAACGCTCTACCCACAGACATCCGTATGGAAGAGCCTTCAGGAAAAAACTTAAGACCCACATCTTCTGAAGGATCAGGACGACACCGGATGCAAGCGCCTTGAGGCGATTTAGTTTGCATTTGCAGCGCTATATAAGTTATCACTCACTCACTCACACCAACTCACCTAAGCACCACACCACACTATACTTACATTTTAATGCATGTCCAATTTTTATTTCAATGTAGAGCATAGGCAGCCCATTCAAAATAAATGGGCTGTCTAACACAATACGTGTTCAACATGCAAATCCCAAACATTAAACATGCATGCATTGCCGCAATGTACTTGTGTGAATAGGTTCTAAAATAGTCGTTTAAAAAATGTATAAGCTTTCAAAAAAATTTAATAAACCCAAACCATTAACTCTTCCCCTTAAACTATTTGACTACTGGTTCACACCAGTGCAGCTTTGAAATCACGCTACTTTAGTGCGATTTCAAAGCCGCAGATCAGTGCGATTTGCAACTCCGATTTCATTGAGGCTTACGACTTCACTTAACAGAAGTCTATGCAAGTCGCAATCAAATCCCCAAAAATTTGCGCAGGAACCTTTTTCAAAGTCGATTTGCACAGTTTCATTGCCGGCAATGGAGTGCAACTTGTCATGCGATTTTGAACTGTCAAACCACATGACAAATCCCACCGGTGTGATTCCTCTTGTACCAAATTGTATTGTAACTGTAATGTCTGCCTTCATTTTGTAAAGTGCTGCACATATTATGTTGGCACTATAAAAATCCTGTATACTGTAATAATAATCTTCTTGAGTTCCTCATACAGGTATGGATACCTTAACCTGGGGTCCATGGACCTCATAGAGGGTCTGTGAGGGTCAGATCAAAAATACCATTGACATTCACTACAGAGCCCCCCCCCCCCCGTTCCAATCAATGGATTACTATTGAAAGAGATTTAAGCGCCGACTACTAAATATTTCTTGACTGACTGTCGGCCCATATTTACCATTTAACTTTGTATCATCGTTCTCCGTACACCCACATCTTGTGCCATAATAGCAAGTGCCAGTTGTAATTATCTTTAATTTGCACAAGATCATTGGTTTTTATTTTTGTAATGAGTGGCTATTACTTTTTGCATTAAAAAGTTTGTTTTTCATTAAGATTGTTTACTGTATTCAATCTTTGTGCATGTCATGTATGTATGAGGCAATCATATTTCTTTTTTTTTATAACCATAGATTTTTTTATTGAATTATACATCTTACACGTAATAGATACAGCATTATATATATCACAAAGCATGTACATAGAATGTATCAAGCATCAAACTTACAGATATGATCGACAATCTGTGGGCTACTTAAGTCAAAACGGAACTTTACCTCAACAGGAGGTATAGCCTGTCACCCCAAACTGGGTACATACTGTGAGCAGGCTCTGCATAGGTTCAAGTATAAAGTAGTCCTCCTAAGACCTTAATGAGGGTCTCTGGAGATAGTCCTATAATAGGTTTGTTACGTGCGGTTGTTGGATACTTAGAATATAACAGTGATATGAACACAGCGTTAAATACACATATATTGCCTAGAAAGTATTCATGAGACCTTAGGGGTTTTGAAGGAACTCATAATCTAGTTATACCTATTGTTTGTTCCTACCACTAGATGACTGGGTGTTTGAGAAGATTCAGAAAAATGTAGTTTAAACATAGATCAGTAGTCACAAGTGTGGAGAGGCATATTGTGAAGTTCTCCAAATTTCCCAGAACTTGTGGAAATCCAGAGCCCTTCCTTCTTTGTATGCCAGCAGCTTTTCCATTGTGTAATGAGCATTGACTCTAGATATTACGCCCTCAAGTGTGGGAGGTTTCTGGGAGCGCCACTCCTTTGCCAAGGAGATCCGTGCTGCAAAGAGTATATGTACAACTACTTTTCTCATTACTAGGGGGAATTGTTCAATGCCAATGCTCAGAAGTGCTAGCGCAGAATCTAATGTAAAGGTAGTGCCTGTGAGTTTCTGAATTACGGAGGACACTCCTTTCCAGAAAGCCTTTATTATCCCACAGTTCCAGAGTATGTGCAGTAAGTTGCCAGTAGAATGACAATTTCTCCAACATAGTGGAGTAATATTCGAATCCATTTTGTGAAGGCGCACAGGTGTTAAGTACCACCTATGCAGAAATTTTTGAGCATTCTCCCAGTGATCTACACATGCTGAGGATCTGTGATTATATCGTATAGCTAAATACCATTGTTTTAGTGAGAATTCATTTCTTAGCTCCAGTTCCCATTTAATCATATTTGGTAGTTTGGTAGAGATGTATAGTGGTGTAGCATATTTATAGAACAAGGATATTCCTTTATGTTTCCCTTGGTGTTTGGTGATCAAGTAGTCCCATAAGATTTGAGGCAGTTCTATTGGTCTAGATATATTGGCGGATATGAAATGTTTCAATTGGTACGTTTGGTATCTGTCTAGCCCCTCTTGTTCTGCTATTCCATGTATAGAAAAGTTTTCACCTCTTCTCTTCCAGGATTGAGTTGAGAAATTGGGGATTAGGTATTCATAGGCTGCTAACGGGGTGTTTAATTTAGTCATAGGGGTATCTGCGAGCTTCTGGTGTATCATGAAGGACCATGCTTCAGTAGTGGCTTGTATTGTAGGGTAAGGAGGGGTTTCCGCTCTATGATGCATACAGACAGCTAATGCTAACGCTGGGAGGTTATGTCCGGGAGTAACTTCGCTTTCAATGATCGCCCACTTATTGTCTGTTTGGCAAGAGAACCAATAGCGCATATGGTCCAGGATTGCTGCTCGGTAATAAAGTTGTGCATTGGGAAGACCTAGACCACCAAGGTGTTTGGGTTTGTATAGTTGCGATAATGCAATTCTGGGTTTTTTCCCCGCCCATATATATTTTTTCAGACTATGCGCTAATTGGGAGAAGAATTTTTGAGGAATAGGGATGGTTACTGTTCTAAAGTGATATAACAATTTAGGCAATATTTGCATTTGGTATGCAGCTATCCTCCCCACCCAAGTTAGGTGGAGTTTACCGATCTGCTTCAGTTCTTCTTCCAGGGAAGCTAACAAAGGAGGGTAGTTGCAGGCATATGTTTTAGCTGAGGAGGAGGTCAGCTGCACACCAAGGTAAGTAATAGAGGGAGGGTCCCAATTGCAGGGGAACAATATTTTAAGCTTGTTTTTAGTAGCTGGAGGTACATTAATATTCAAGGCAAAGCATTTATTTGTGTTGACTTTATAGAAGGAGACCTGTCCGAATTTGTGTATTAGTGTTTGTATCGCTATGATAGAGGATTCTGGGTTAGAAATAGTCAGGATAATATCGTCCGCGAAGAGTCCTATTTTGTGGCTTTCGGAACCTATCTTAATACCTTGTACGGTGTCGGTGGATCTAATACTTTCCGCTAGAGGTTCTATGATTAGTGAGAAAATAATTGGAGAGAGAGGGCATCCTTGGCGCGTGCCATTAGATAATGTAAAGGAATCAGAGAGCATGCTAGAGGTATAGACTTGGGCCATGGGGTGTGAATAAAGAGACATGATTGCTGAGTGAATCAGTCCAGAGAATCCAAATTTTTGTAAAGTCTTTGATAAGTAACCCCAATGTACCCTATCAAAGGCCTTTTCCGCATCTAAAGCTAAAAAAGTGCTAGGTTGTTTACTTAGCTCCACATAGCGCAGAAGATTTAGCATTCTTCTGGTGCCATCTGGTGCCTGCCTGCCTTTCACAAAGCCTACTTGGTCCAGGTTAATGAGGGAGGGGGTAACTTCACTCAGTCTATTTGCTAATATCTTGGCGTAGATCTTTAGATCTGAATTCAATAGTGAGATTGGTCTAAAATTTTGGGGGTAAGATGTATCCTTGCCTGGTTTGGGTATTGTGACTATGATAGCCTGAAGCATTTCTCTTGGGAAAGAGCCAGACGAAGCTGCTATGTTGAAAACATCTACTAGTTTGGGAGCTAGAAGGGAAGTGAATGCTTTATAGTATTCCGCGGAAAATCCGTCCGCCCCTGGTGATTTGTGCATGGGAAGGGTTTTGATAACTGTCTCAACTTCAGCGCAAGTAATAGGAGAGTTCAGGTTTTGCAGTGTGTTTAAATCAATGGAGGGTAGGTGAACCTCTTGCAGGAATTTGTCAATTTCTATCTCCGATGGTTGGTGGGTATGTGGGTCATTGGCGAGGTTGTAGAGGGATTCATAGTAATCCCTAAATGCGTTGGCTATGTCCTTAGGATTATGGAATGTGGTATGGGATTTGTGGTGTTTAATGTGCGTGAGGTTGGCTTTAGCTTGTCTCTTTTTAAGTTGGGAAGCCAAAAGTTTACTTGCCCTATTACTTTGGGAGTAGAAGGATAATTTCATCCTCTTGAAGAATACATCATGTTCTTTCCTAAGCTCTTGCCTTAAGTCTTCCCGGTATTGATTAAGGCGAATCAACGTATTAGAGGAAGTAGTGTTGGGATTTTTGTGTAGGGCTTCTAGTTCTGCTATGTTCTTATGTAGATTTGACATGCGATGTGATTTTTTTCTCTTCTCCCTGGAAGCTATTTGTATAAGAGTACCTCTGATAAAAGCTTTATGTGCGCACCATGTTATCGAGGGGGAGCAGTCTTCATTAGTATTAAAATGGAAATATTCTTTTAGTTTCCCCTCTATCTCAACTCTTATTTGGGGATGCGACAGAAGAAACGTGTTGTTGCGCCACAGAGTTTTGTGGGAAGTCTTACTGGTATCCACAATCTCAATAGTCACTGGTGCATGGTCCGACCACGTGATACTGTGGATATCAGTTTTTATTACATTTTGCAAAGTATACATATCAGTCAGAAAAAAGTCAATTCTAGAGTAGCTATTGTGCACTTGGGAGTGGTACGTATAGTCCCTCTCTGTGGTTCTAAGGCAACGCCATGGGTCAAATAGTCTCTCTTCATGGCAAAAAGGGCCAAGAGAGGGTCTTTGTCTAAGAGCCACAGAGGAGGAGTCAAGTTCTCCGTTCATAACCATGTTGAAGTCCCCGCATATGATCAGGTTACCTTTTTGCATAGTTCTAGCACGTTGAACAACTTTGCGGATAAATTTAATTTGCTTAGCATTAGGTGCATATAGATTTACCAGTGTATAGGTAGTATGATTCAGTTCGGCAACCAAGATGATGAAGCGTCCAAGGGGGTCAACATGGGTCTGTAATAAAGAAAAGGTTACAGTGTCCCTAATAGCAATTAATACACCATTTTTCTTTGAGGCAGCGTTTGCGGTGAATACTTGTGGGAATTTGTTGTGCGTGCACTTCGGGGGGTTGTCACTGGAGAAATGAGTCTCTTGTGCACACAGGATGTCGCATTTCATGTCCATAGCTGATTTCCACAGAGCTCTACGTTTATAGGGACTGTTCAATCCTCTCACATTGTGTGACATTAGTTTAAGATTCATTCCAAAAACAGAAAGCGCACTGCCGCCATCTAGTGGTAGAACTTGGTAGGGAATATGTGTACAGTTTGTTTTTGAATATGTGTAAAATCTGATGCAAATGGTCTTCAACAGACAGTAAAGAACAAAAAGGAACAAGAAAAATTAACCAAACTAGGATATGAATCAGCAGTAGACAGTCAAAAAACTTTCGCTGATTAAAACAGGTTACGGGAATCATCCTGTAAATGAAGAAGGAGGGGTAACAAGTTCACAGTTCAGCCGAACAACGGATACTTGAAAAGCCAGCACTTATTTTGTAGAAAGCTTCAAGAACACCGGGCACTTGTAGGACTAAGAAAGGTGGCAAGCAAGTAGGAAATTCACCAGAGTTGCATGTATAGGTAGTTTAACTGCTTACTTCCCTCTGGCATTTTGGCGACGGGAATTGCTTCTGCCTTGGAGGGGGTCAGGAATTGCAGCTTCATCATTCATGGGGAGAAGTCGCCATTTTTTGAGGAGCTCCAGACCTTTCTCTAGTGAGGAGATAGCATGCGATTCATTATGCATTTCCAACAGCAATTTGGCCGGGAAGCCCCACTTGTACAAAATCTTATGATTGCGCAAGATTTTTGTAATAGGGACTAAGTTATGTCTCGCTGACAGTGTGGCTTGCGATAGATCAGCATATAGTGCAATGCCAGCGAACGGGTCAGGAAGAGTAGGGTGTTGTCTAGCGAATCGCATCAACTGGTCTTTCACATGATAGAAGTGAATTCTTGCTATGACGTCTCTGGGTATTTGGTCAGGCAAGAATGATGGTTTAGGCAGTCTGTGGGCTCTGTCAATGATGACATCCGCAGGACCCAGGGATGGCAGAGCAGCTAGCATAAGTTTCTGAAGGTACCCAGTGAGCTCCGCAGGTTTGATTGTTTCAGAGACCCCTCTGAATTTGATATTGTTCCTGCGAGCTCTGTCCTCGAGATCCGCCATCTTAAGTCGCATAGCTGTAAGCTCATCTTCAACATCAAAATGAGCGTCCACTAGTTCATTATGTGCCAAAGTGAATTCCTCCATTTTTTGTTCTACATATTGCACTCTATTGCTGACTGCGGACATATCTGCCTTTGTGGTCTGCATAAATGCTGCCATATCATGCTGAAGAGCCCCCCGTAAAGTCTGTAGCATCTCTTTCATAGTGGTATCTATGATGGGTTGTCCCGATGTGGGGAAAGCATCTAACTGCTGACCATGTGGGAAGGATTCCTCCATTTGATCTTCCTCATTTCCTGCATCATTCTGAGCCTCTCCTCCCTCCCCAATCCTCCGTTTCTGTTTTACCGGGCTGTTAAAAGGGGAGAATGGTAGTGGATGTCCCAGGGGATAGGACTCACCCGCGGATGGAGAGGGATTCCCCTCAGAGCTGGCGTGGGGTGCTGAGGCTCGGTTCCCGTCGCGGGCGCCATCTTGGATTCCTCGGTCGGTCACTGGAGGGAAGAAATCTGTCAATTTCTTCGGTCTTTCCCTTTCTTTCCTTTTGGACATGATAGGTAGCGTGTGCCCCTCGGTCTCCCCGAGCAGTTGGTGTACTTTTTAGCCGTGCAGGCTTGCTGTGAGCCGCGGTGTTCTATCCGTTGTGGCAGAGCTCACTCCTCACACCACCATCCGCTCTGGCTGCCGGCTCTGCCCCCCGAGGCAATCATATTTCAATAAAATAGTACATATATTCATTGCATGCAAAGTTTGGTTTATGTGAATATTTCTGGTGGAGGGAGTTCATAGCTTTCACCAGATTATTAAAGGGGTTCGTGGTTAGGAGGCTAGGTTAGGAAGAGAAGTCTGTCATAGGCATGCTCCACAAATATCTTGTAAGTGTGCCGGTTTATACATTTTGGAAATTCAATGGTAACTTGCTAAATGGTAACGTTACAAGATAATGGCTCCTGCATGAGTTCTTATTTAGTCATAATTAGCTTGATTTCAAACCACTACAACCGATTTCTTGCCATGAAAAGTTTTCTTTTACAGCCAATTTTTCTCATCATTGACAAAGCGCAAAAAGAGAATGTGTTATTCTGACAAATGTGTCGGCATCAGTTATAGGAGTTGTAGTTATTTCAAGATAATTTAATTGGGAATGGAATGCACTAAAAACCAGTAATAACATCTGTCAATAAAGGACAGCTATCTCAGAAAATAGGCTTTTAGCACGCCTAGCTTCTAATGTTCTTCTCTTTCTCTTCGTAAAGATTGCGTTCTATTTTGTTTTGTTTATATGCTTCTTTTTTCCAGTCAAATAGGACTTTCGCTTTCTCACCATATTAGCACTGATGACAATAATTATGAATGATCCATCTGGAAAGGAGTTTTCACAAGGGCAGCCAATGCTAAACTACATAAAAATAATAAAACGAGTAGGCAGCTGTAGGTGGACCACCTAAACTAGCACTCTGCACCATTTTCAGATAAAAACCCTCCTATACTCAAGTGGAAGTGTAAACAACTAAATACAGAGTTGAAATGCATATATTGCTCCCTCTTCAGGAATTGATAAAATAT
Organism: Rana muscosa; assembly: GCA_029206835.1. Classification (NCBI taxonomy): domain Eukaryota; kingdom Metazoa; phylum Chordata; class Amphibia; order Anura; family Ranidae; genus Rana; species Rana muscosa. Next base: position 288,854,666 of record CM055128.1, on the reverse strand, counting down.
CAACGTCTTTAGAGGGAGCAATGCATGCTCCCTAAAATATTGGGGTTGATTTACCAAAGGCAAATAGACACATTAGTGAGTAAAATAAAGAAAATTTATCCGCGCTCTTTATTTTCTTTATTTTTCTCACTATCGTGTAATGTGAACACGTTCAGTTTCTGCAGCTTTTTGCACCACAGCACTTTTTTTGACATTTCATTACTCACTATTAGTGCAAAAGACTTTATTTTACTACTTTTTTTTCAAATAGACACATTGCAAGTGCAGTAGTACTCTGCAAGTATAGTTGTTACAAAGTTTAGTAAATGGGGGGGGCACTGCTGATAACCATTATCTATTCCTATGCAAGCAAAAATACTGTTTTTTTACGGTCTTTGCATGTGATTGAACATTCTTTGTAAAGTGAAGCCTTATCTCTGTAGCGCACCAATCCCAGACTGTACCTGCTTTTCTTCTGCTTGGCTCCTCCGCAGGAAAAGAATGAGACACACCGCACCACAAGCCTGTACCCTCCTGAATAGGGAGGTTGAGCGGTGTTAGTTTCTCGGGCCTGCCTGCGAGTGGTGTAAAAAGGCCTCCAGTGCTGACCTTGTTTCTGCAGTAATCAGAAGTCTTTAACTTTCCCCAGTAAGCAACTGTCCACACCAACTGAAAGGTCCAACACTTGTTTATTCCTTCTTGCACAATAAACAGTCTCTTTTAGAACAGACGGGTTGAGACAAACACGGGTCAGATAAGGTGGGAGGAGGTACAGGCACAAACTTAAATTTGGGTTTCTCCTGTTCTCAATAGCACTAACAGGCTTGGCGCACGGTCGCTACCACCGACCATGAGGGGTCTCTGCCACAGACCAGGTGAATAGGGCCTCTGCCACAGGCCTGGTTGTTGGGTCTCTGCCACCGACCAGATTTACGATGGGTCTCTGCCACAGACCATGAGAACGTGGATTACCTTCTAAAAGTATTGACCCCTGTCAGGGAAAGGACATCCATCCGGAGAGTTACCAGAGGCCCCACCGTCACCAGCGATACCGCGCTGGGTCTTCGGGAAGGGTCACCTCCCTGGCCTCCTCGTCCTAGATTCGGGCACCCACTTCCAGGGGGCACCCTAGGAGCCCTCGATCCCTTGTGGGACCCAGTCGAAGGTACTGGGCTCCGGGCCTCTCTCGAAGTACTTCACCCCAGACTGAAGGTGTCTGAGATGGAACAGCAGCTCCGTCTCTGGGACTAGAGCACCCAGAGACCACCCGACAGGCCTCCGGGCCTAGGGCACCTGGAGGCGACACACCCGCACCCAGGCTTAAGGTGCCTGAGCGCGGAACCGACGACCCCTCTGGAAGATGGCCGCCCCCTTTTATATCCTCTCCCGACAGGCACAGCAGGTTCCCCGCCCCGCCGTACCGCTGCCGAGAGGGGACAAAAAGGACACAACCTCGTACTGCAGCTCAACCCGGGACCCACGGCAACAGCGCCACCTATAGGCCCCAGTGAACTTAACCACCAGTACTTTCTCCCAGGGATAGAAATGGTCAATGAGACCTAATAATTGGTACATCTGAGCTTGGCTACCACTCAGATGCTTCCCCCTAAATGTAACCACCCGCTACACCTCATTTACTAAGCTTTGGATCATCTGCACTTGCAAAGTGCACAGTCTATTTGCCTTCAGTAAATCAATCCCATGAAGTTTTATTGAATTAAATACATTTGGGACAATGTACTGTATATGCAACAAAGGCCTGTACAACAAAATCACTGTATCAAAGCAAATGGGCTAATCAGTGACATAATACAGTGGAACCTTGGATTTCGAACATAATCCGTTCCAGGAGAATGCTTGTATTCCAAAGCACTATCATATCAAAGCAAGTCTCCTCATAGAAGTCAATGGAAACCAAGATAATTAGTTCTGCATTGACTTCTATTGCATGTGTAGCGATACCCCCTATAGGGCTGCTGAATATTTTTGGTCCTGCCGTTAGCCCCAGTACTAAGAGTCTATGACTATGATAGGAAATGCAGAATAGATGCGAGCACCAGTCACAGTATTTTTCCAATGCTTTAAAGCGGAGCTCCACCCTAAAGTGGAACTTCCGCTCATCGGAACCCCCCCCCCTCCGGTGTCACAATTGACACCTTTCAGGGGGGAGGGGGGTGCAGATACCTGTCTAAGACAGGTATTTGCACCCACTTCCGGGAGTCCTCTCTGCGGGAAATCTGCGGGAAGTACGTCACTTCCCGCAGAATACCCGTTGTGTTCTGGGAGACACTCGGCTCCCAGAACACAGGGGGACCAGTCAGAACGGCGCAGCGCGACTCGCGCATGCACCATAGGGAACCGGGCAGTGAAGCCGCAAGGCTTCACTGCCTGGTTCCCTCACCGATGATGGTGGTGGGGGCTGCAGAGTAACGAGCGATTGCTCGTCCTCCGCTACGGACGTCGCTGGACTCCAGGACAGGTAAGTGTCCTAATATTAAAAGTTAATAGAGCTCCGCTTTAATAAAAGAACTTGAAGTAGCAGTAGGATAGAGGGTTAGGGGAGAAGTTTCAGATACCTTTTTTCAGATCACCGATTGGTTCCTTTAGATCCAAAGGACAAAACAGCTTTCTTTAAGAGAACTTGGATACTCTGATAGGCATCTTACACAGACCTAGCATCCGGTATGATTTCTGGTTTAGCCTCTCACGCAGGACTTAGCGATCAGTGGAACTCCTGGATAATCCTCTCTCACAGGACTTTGTAGCCAGCAGTTAGTTAATTGTAGAACAGCTTCACAGTACCAGAACCTTTAAGCCAGTGATATGCAATTAGCGGACCTCCAGCTGTTGCAAAACTACAAGTCCCATCATGCCTCTGCCTCTGGGTGTCATTCTTGTGGCTGTCAGAGTCTTGCAATGCCTCATGGGATTTGTAGTTCTGCAACAGCTGGAGGTCCGCTAATTGCATATCCCTGCTTTAAGCCATCCGGGAGTACTGTGAGAATAGATAAGCTCAGGTGCGTCCTCCAAACGAGTCACCAGGCCCTCCTGAGAGACCAGCCTTCAACCTGGTTCTCTCCAGCAAGAGTCCTCCCCTGGATCTCCTCAGCTTGGCTTGGCTTCTTCCACTCAGGCAAGACAGCCCAGGACCACCTCTGCATTAGTAGGCCCCAGACAAGCTTCTGGGCCTACGTGCAGCAACACAGCCTCGGGCCAGAAGGCCCGAGGTCAGAGAGAGTGACACAGCCTCAGGCCAGAAGGGCCATGAGGCAGAGAGAATGAAACATGCCCCTTAAATACCCTCTCCCAGAATGCACAGCAGCAAGAACACACCCACTGGGCTGTTTCTGGAGAAAATAATATTCAGTTTAGTTGGCTGTATTTCTCTTCCTGGTCTGTGGTAACAGTGACACCTACTGGCAACAGTGAGAATTGCACAACACAACCAAAGTTGGAACAGAAGCTAATTTAACTTTGTACAATAAATCTGAGCTGTGTACAGCTCAGACAAAACTAAATTTACAGGAACAGGGCGCTACATATGCAATACTGCATGTGGACAGAGGTGGGGGTACCGGAGAGACTAGGAGACAGCTCGGCTGAACTTGGAAACCCTCGGAAACGCTCAGAAGCACTTGGGAACGGAGTATTTCCAAGTGTTTCTAAGTATTTCCGAGTGTTTCCGAGTATTTTCGAACGGCTCGGAACCATTCCGAGTGTCACCGGCGTACTGCACACCGCAGAGGCTTGAATCCTGTTCGCTTTGCGAGACAGCACTTGCAAACCGAGTCAGGATTTTAAAAAAAAGTTGCTCGTAAACCAAGGTTCCACTGTACATGTGTGCATGATAGGCCCAGAAGGGCTGCCTGATAGCTTGCATGTCACTACACCATACACCAAGGCCCTTTCCAAAACTCAAGGCAAACAGCTCAAACCATTGAGGTTGATTTACTAAAGGCAAACAGACTGTGCACTCTGCAAGAGTGTTTGCTCCAGAGCTTAGTAAGTGAAAGCTTGACTTTTCCAAGAATACCCAATCATAAGCAAGGAAAATAAGTAAAAAAAACAGCATTTTGCTTGCACATGGTTGGATGATAAAAATCAGTAGCGCTTCCCCTTATTTACTAAGCTCTGGAGCAACTGCTCTTTCAAAGTGAACAGTCTGCTTGCCTTTAGTAGATTAACCCTATTGGCATACCTCCCAACTTTTTGAGATGGGAACGAGGGACACCTATTAGCAAAGGTATGTAGACATAAGGACACACCCCCTTAAAGGAGAATTATACAAAAAAAGGATTAGTTAAACCCACAAGGGCTTTTTTTTTAACCACTACTATTCCTTTGTATTGGTTTTTTTAATTTACAATGTGCAATTTAGAAATTGAATGAAAGATTTAGCACTGGGAAACACTTTTTGACAGATAAAAATTGCATTTAATTTTTTACAACTATACAGATCAAACCAAAATGAGGGACAAATGAGGAGGAATGAGGGACAGCGGGACTTTGTTACAAATCAGGGACAGTCCTTCGAAATTAGGGACAGTTGGGAGCTATGCTGTTGGGTCGTTTGAAGAAGTTTGCATGTAAAATCATTATCTGTAAAGAGAAGAACATTAAAACATAGGCATGCTGAAGGTCCTTTTTCGTGATAGCTTCCCAAGAAAGTACAACACATAACAAAATAACCTAATGTAGCGGGGTCTTCTTTAAGGCCCCGGGACTACAGTACCCAGAGCCCCATTCGGCCTCAGGGCGGAGGTTCCGCCGCAGAGACTCATGGGAGAGGTTACTTAAGAGAAGGGCGGGGGGAAGCTCGCTCTCTTGGGACAACGCGCTTCAAGCAACAAGTCATCCTGCGCGGATCTGCTGTGGGGTAATGCCTGAAGCCTAAGGCCTTACCCGAAGTCCGAAGAGCCTTTCACCGTCCTGCGGAGCCTGGGTGGATCCTGGATCGTCAGTGTAGGACTCCAGTTGGATCGGGGACCCGATCGGTTGCAAACGCTGTGTGCGACGGACACGCGGTGAAAGACCCAGGCTGGGATTGCGCCTGGAACGGTGAGCGGGCACCTGCCCATATCCATAGACTGAGTTATATTCAGGCCTATAGACTGCCTAGGCCCACTGTTCACTCACCAGTGTTCTTTGGGGGTCGGATAGTTGGGACAGAGTTGAAGTGCCTACCCCCCCCGTTTGCATACTGTTGCTACGAGTTACCACCTCTTTGGATTACAATTTGGTTCATTTCTTCAAGTGCACCAACGAAAGCTGGCCGGTGAAGAAAATCTTACTCCCTTAGGGAAAGGGGACTCTTTCATACACTGTCAGGCCTGACATAGGTGGGGGAAAGTTATAAAGTTTGTGTTGCTGTGTCTTAGGGCGCGCACGCCATAATAGCTCCGCGTGGTGGATACTGCGCGGCGCCATTTTATAGTGCTGCCTCTGTAGCATTGGTTGATACAGGGTTCTGCAGACCCATGTACGTGTTGCATGTCATGTTTTTTTATGCCACCATTTTATAGTAAAGCTATTACCTATTCATATTCCTGCCTCAGAGTGTTGTCTGTCTATTTAGGAACTGTTAAGTATCATACACCTGAGAAGTGATAGGAAGCTATCCCTAGACTAACTGTGCCAGAGTGGGTCGAGCCAGATTGCCGGGGGTTGGCGGTGCTGTATACAGGGCCCAAGAAAACAAACCAGCGGCTCTCTTAACTGGGGGTAGCGCTACACTAATATAAGTGGATAAAGGAAAGTGAAAGAAAATGGTAGAAAGGAATGGGAAATGCACTGGTAGATTACAGGAGATGTGGTAATTTATTTTTTTATCGATCCTAGCATTAGTATTACTTACATACAATAACCTTTAGACATAGTCCCTGATGTATTTATTAACAATATAAATGACTTACTGAATATGTTCTCCCTCTTGTTGTGGCCGTTTCCATCTTAATTTTGGTCATGTGAAGCCCAATCAATATATTTTCCTGGTTTTCTATGGAGAGGTGCATGCTGGGTTCTCGATCTCGCGCATGCGCTATTCAACGGCGGCCGTAGCGCCGATTGTTTCTAAAGTTGCCAAAACAACGGGGGGCGATGAAGGAAGGTCCCGCCCCATTGTTATGGCAACATAGATAAACACATCTCGGCGCTGTGATCCGCCCTAAATCGCGTCATTTCCTGTCAGGAAAAAAAAATTCAGGGTGGAACTCCGCTTTAAAGTGTCACTAAACCCACAACAGTAAAATCAGTCTGTATATGCAGTAAAGCATGCCTGTTAGACTCACTTTGGAACTTCATTGGAGTAAAAATGCAGTTTGATACTGTGTTCTCTGATCCTCCTCTTCTTCCACAGTTCCCAATCCATCTCCTGACAGTGCAGAGCTTTGGGGGCACTCTGCACATGCTCAGTTTGGTGTGTATTGCTAAAGATGCTTTTTTATCTTGGAAGGGTGCATGTGATCGGCACAGGGCCAATCAGCACTATCCAGAGGGTCAGGGCTCCTGCAACCTCATAGGACAGTCAGAGTAGACTCCTCCTACAAGCTTTAACCATACACTGATAGAAATCTTAAGACTGCTACATACTGCAGATGAGAAAATATATTTAGCATTTTATATTTACTAAAATACATGCATTTCCATGTTCTGAGTACAGTGGGAGACTAAATATAGTGAATGAAGGCTCCTGGGTTTAGTAATACTTTAACCGCTTGCCACCCTTCAAATGATGGCTGGGCGGTGCGGCTATTCTGGCCGGGCATCATATGAAGTCCTCGGCTTCACGGCCCTCTAGGGGGTGCGCGCGCACACCCGCCACGTCACTCGGGTACAGATGCGCGTGCACGGCAGCCGCGATGCCTGCCGGGCACCCGCGATTGCCCGGTAACAGAGCAGGACCGAGGATCTGTGTGTTTAAACACACAGATCCACGTCTTGTCAGGTGAGAGGAGACCGATGGTGTGTTCCCAGTACAGAGGAACACCGATCGGTCTCCTCCCCTTGTGAGTCCCCTCCCCCTACAGTTAGAATCACTCCCTAGGACACACATTTAACCCCTTGATGGCCCCCTAGTGTTAACCCCTTCCCTGCCAGTCACATTTATGCAGTAATAAATGGCTATTTTTAGCTCTGATCGCTGTATAAATGTGAATGGTCAAAAGTGTCCGATATATCCGCCACAAAATATCGCAGTCACGAAAAAAATTGCAGATCGCCGCCATTACTAGTAAAAAAAAAAAAATATATAAAAATGCCATAATTCTATCCCCTATTTTTTAGACGCTATAATTTTTGCGCAAACCAATCAATATACGCTTATTGCGATTTTTTTTTACCAAAAATATGTAGAAGAATATATATCAGCCTAAACTGAGGAAAAAAATTTGCTTTTTTAAAAAAAAAATGGATATTTATTATAGCAAAAAATTGAAAAATATTTTTTCCAAACTTGTCACTCTTTTGTTTACAGCGCAAAAAATAAAAACTGCAGAGGTTATCAAATACCACCTAAAGAAAGCTATTTGTGGGGTAAAAAATTATAAAAATGTAATTTGGGTAAAGTGTTGCGTGACCGCGCAATTGTCAAAGTGCAACAGCGCTCAAAGCCAAAAAATGGCTTGGGCAGGAAGGGGGTTTCAGTGCCCTGTATTGAGGTGCATGGGCATCCGCTCCATAGGGCAAGGGGGGTCAATTGCCCCCCCCCCTGGGGACACACTATAATTATATGGACATGGAGTGAAGCGGAATTATCCTCAAGAGCTATTTCACACTGCCAGCTGGCCACGTTTTTGGTAAAGCGCCACTAGTTTTAGCGGCGCTTTACCATCGTTTTAGTGACGCTATTCGGCCGCTAGAGGGGGGGTTTAAAAAAAAATAGAAATTGCTAATCAGACAATGGCAGCTTGATCCTTCTATTAAGCTTTTGCATCAGGTTTCTCAAACCTTTGCATGCCTGCGCTTTATGTCATAATGACCAAGCCCCTCCCCTTCATGACATTGTCAAAAAGGGACCAAGCATGGATGACTTTAAAATGATGCCCCCCCCTGAAAAAAGTTCAGCGGACGCCCATGTTGAGGTGGTTAATAATATGGTGTTTAATTAGCAAAGGAGAATGTAAAGTAGAGACCCTCATGGGTTTGGATCCACAGGCTCGAATCCAACCCTTAAATTCTCCACCAGTAGGGATGAGCCCAACACCCCCCAGTTCGGTTCGCACCAGAACTTGCGAACAGGCAATTTGTTCGAAACATCCGAACACCGTTAAAGTCTATGGGGCTCAAACATGAAAAATCTAAAGTGCTAATTTTAAAGGCTTATATGCAAGTTATTGTCCTAAAAAGTGTTTGGGGACCAGGGTCCTGCCCCAGGGGACATGTATCAATGCAAAAAAAAGTTTTAAAAACGGCTGTTTTTTCGGGAACAGTGATTTTAATAATGCTTAATGTGAAAAAATAAAAGTGAAATATTACGAAACTTCCCAAAAATCCATACCAGACCCTTTATCCGAGCACACAACCTGGCAGGCCGCAGGAAAAGGGGGGACGAGAGAGCGCCCCCCCCCTCCTAAACCGTACCAGGCCACATGCCCTCAACATGGGGAGGATGCTTTGGGGGTCTGTGACCCCTCAAAGCAAAATGTCCCCATGTTGATGGGGACAAGGGCCTCATCCCCACAAACCTTGCCTGGTGGTTGTGGGGGTCTGCGGGCGGGGGGCTTATCGGAATCTGGAATACCCCTTTAACAAAGAGGACCCCCAGATCCCAGCCCCCCCCTATGTGAATTGGTAAGGGGTACATTGTACCCCTACCATTTCACAAAGAAAGTGTAAAAAAATTGTAACAAACACAGACACCGTTGGGAAAAGTCCTTTATTAAAAAAAAAAAAAAAAAGATTCCAGCGGTGGTATCCTGCGATGGGTGATCTCCTCTCCGTGGTCCAGCAATGGATGATCTCTCCTCTCCGGGGTCCAGGCTCCAACAATGATGTTCAGCGCAGCGAGGAACAGCACACGGTCCTCAATTCACCGGAGTGGAGACACCCCGGGAATGACGCGGCTTCAGCCAGTGACAGCTCTTAAGTAGCTGAGAGTGGGGCCCCCTGTCACCTGACCCCGCCCCCCTCTGATGCAAGAGGAAACCCGGGCTTCCCCAGTGACGTGCGGGTGACCCCGCCCCCCCTCTGATGCAACGGAAACCTGCGTTACATCAGAGGTGCGTTACATGGTGCTTTGAAGGGTCACAGACCCCCAAAGCATCCTCCCCATGTTGAGGGCATGTGGCCTGGTACGGTTCAGGAGGGTGGGGGGGCGCTCTCTCATCCTCCCCTCTTTTCCTGCTGCCTGCCAGGTTGCGTGCTCGGATAAAGGGTCTGGTATGGATTTTTGGGGGGAACTCCACAGCATTTTTTTTTAAATTTGGCGTGGAGTTCCCCTTAAAATCCATACCAGACCTGAAGGGCCTGGTAATTGAATTTGGGGGGACCCCCACGCATTTATTTATTTTTTTATCAATGACTTTTCTCTGTACTGCTGGGAGCCGACAATTCATTATAGCCGCGAGTGCTTTTAAATTAAGTTTTTTTCTTCAGAAATTACACTTTGTGAAGGGACAGTTCTAAGCACGGGAAACAAGCGCTGCTTTACAGGCATACTATACACACCCCCTAGGTACGAAATTTAAAGGAATATTTTACTTTTATTGTTTCACTTTAAGCATTATTAAAATCACTGCTTAAAAAAAAAAAAAATTGCATTGATACATGTCCCCTGGGACAAGACCCGGGTCCCCAAACCCTTTTTATGACAATAACTTGCATATAAGCCTTTAAAATGATCACTTTAGATTTCTCCCATAGACTTTTACAGGGTGTTCCGTGGCTTTTCGAATTTGCCGCGAACACCCCAAATTGCTCGCTGTGCTCATTCCTAACCACCAGTAACCAAACCTAAAACCTGCTTTTAGCACTGTCATGCTAAACAAAGACAATCAAAAATAGAATACTTTATAAATATCAAAGGGAAATTGGGAAATTGTTACGACACACCTTACAAAGACAACACAAGATCACAACAATAGACTGAACAAGATGCAAAAACACAACAAAATTACCAATAACAGCCATTAACACCAAATAAAATTAAACTACACTACAAATAAAATATCCATACAATTAAAATACAACATAGAATAAATAACACAGATTAAAGTGGTTGTAAACCCACTTTTTCAACTTGCACCTACAGGTAAGCCTAGATTAAGGCTTACCTGTAGGTGCAAGAAATATCTCCTAAACCTACACGGTTTAGGAGATATTTACTAAAAATGACAGGCGCCGCTGTCTACGGCGCATGCGCGCCGTAGACAACGGCGCATTCATGGGGTTAATCCCATTCACAAAATCGGCTACTTCCCAGCAATCGCTGGGCGTAGCCGAATGTGACAGCTCCCGCGTGCATGCGTGGAGTCACGTCTTCGCCGCTCCGGCCAATCACAGCGCCGGAGCGGCGCTGTGATTGGCTGGTGCGGCGATACCCGGAAGTAACATTCCGGCTATCGCCGCAGTGATGTCTGCGTCTGGACAGAGGAACGCGGACTGCTTCGGGGGCCCCGATCTAAGGTAAGTGGTACATAATGAGCTAGTATGCTAGTCATACTAGCTCATTATGCCTTTCTCTTGCAGGTTGGCTAAAAAGGAAAAAAACTTTTAGTGGGTTTACAACCACTTTAAAATAACAGGCAAACTACCAAATACAAATATTACACCACTTTAACACACCCCAGATAATAACCAACATAATACCAACATACTATAAAAACAACACAAAATCCTGATCATAAACAACCAGAATACAGAGTGACTGCCTGAGACAGCAACATACCAGAGAGACTGCCCTATATAGACAAACAGTGAAAAACAGAGAATGTTGCATATTCGGAGGCCAAGATATAAAAAAAAAAGCCCAAAGATGATTCAATATTTAATGAGATACACTAGAAAGACCACCTGATTCAGAAATATCACTATTTAAAGACAGAAAACAACTCTTAGTATTGAATAGAGTAGAGAGGGATTAGGATACAGTCAGGTTTTTATTGCTGTCTGTGCCCCGGTTTGTGAGATTTACCCGCTCTATTTGTTACCATTATCACTAAAAGTGAAAGAAAATGAAACATTTTGGGTTGTCCCCAGAACAGGATTAGAGGGAAAATCTTCCAATGAGGACACTAGTTCTGGCAACCCTGGTGAAAATCAGGCATTTCCTCATTTTGGAGGGATTTCCTCTCACTTCCTGTTTTGGTTAGGGGACAGGATATGAAGGGAAATCTCCCCAGTGGGACAAGCAGTCAGATGGAGATTTAAGCGTAAAAGTTTGTCGCCATTCTACGAGTGGGCGCAATTTTGAAGCGTGACATGTTGGGTATCAATTTACTCGCCGTAACATTATCTTTCACAATATAAAAAAATTGGGCTAACTTTACCGTAGTCTTATTTTATAATTTAAAAAAGTGTATTGTAAGACCGCTGTGCAAATACGATGCGATAGAAAGTATTGGAATGACTGCCATTTTATTCTCTAGGGTGTTAGAGAAAAAAACTAAATAAAAATTATATATATATATATATATATATATATATATATATATATATATATATATATATTTGGGGGTTCCAAGTAATTTTCTAGCAAAAAAATATGTTTTTAACTTAAATCTCAGAAAGAGGCTGGGGGCTGAAGTGGTTAATGCTTACAGTTCCCTTGTATGTGTAAAAGATTGGACAACTATCAGCAGATTACTAGCATGTTACAGAACCCCACACAGTAAAGCATGCTACCAGCACATGACTATTGTATAACCAATGTATTACAGGTCTGCCCACCACATTCTACCCCCATACCTTACTTATACTTAATCAAGAGACCACACATTGATGTTTGGAGTAAAACATGGCCGTAGCAGCCTCCTTTATTTTTTTTAACTGTTCCATCAGTTATCAAAAACTTTAACCATCAAAACACATAAACCCAGAACATATCCGAAATATTGCCTCCTAGTGTTGGTCTTTGCAGGAACCTCAAAATTGCCATAATCATATTAACCCGATATTAGTCACCATACTAATATCGTATTACCATGTGACACTGCGGTACCTTAAAAATGGTCATAGGCCTCAAGCCGATCAGCTACTCAGAGACGACCACTGACCGCAGTGCCCCCATTATCCAACTCATCCAGCTAAACTCCTGTTAGCTGGAATCCACCCACAGGACCCATACCACCGATAGGTCCTGACCACTTCCTTTTTTTAGGTACTTCCTTCTCCCACAAAGACCAAACACCCGCCACAGCACCCAAGGGAAAACACCTTTACCCTTTGGTGCCCCTCCAAACCCTAAGGGCTCGTTGGATCCCATCCTGCAAACCCAAAGTCCATAAGTCAGTCCCCACATCGTTCAGGTGGACCCCATCCCTCCGTAGATACCGCCATGTATCCACCTCCAGCTCGAAATGTCGAACCACCAACCCCCCGTTCTGTACCACAAACCTGCCCATGTCCCGGTTAATTTTTTCTCCGAGCCCTATTGATGCCATCCACGGACCTCGTCCCCCTCCACTCTGACCGTGCCACCATGTCTGACCAGACAATGATCATGTCCGTCAATGACATCCTGAGCCGAATGAAATCAAATTTCATATCTCTTAAACTTCTAACATGGACCTAAAGCCCAGGTCATTGCCACCTACATGCAGTACCAAAACGTCAGGTGGCCTGTCCAAACGAGCAAAACGGTGCACCTCCGGAACCATCCTACTCCACCACATTCCTGGAACTCCCAGCCAGCGGACACACGCCTCCGGTCTTGGGAATCCCAACAGCCGACCCTCATATCGACGCCAGCCCTCTTAGCCCCCCCAGAACACAAACAAATGGCCCAGTATCCAGACCAAAGCTTGTGTCTCACCTGAAAGTAGACGAAGAACAATAACCCCCATGAGAAAATTCCCAAAAACCCAACCTGTACAACTCAGCAGCCCGAATATAACACTCCGGGCATGCCCCCAAAATTACTCACGCCCCACTATTAGCTGGGGGCGACCGTACAGCCGGAACCTCCTGGCTTCCCACCGGCCTAACCTCATTAACAGCTTCCTCGTCTATCCTACATCTGGCCGCCTCTGTAGCTGCCCCTATCCTGAAGGAGTGAGAGGAAAAAACTCCTTATCACGGATTCCCAACGCCCGACGGCACTTTCGGAATACCGTAATAAACTGATATCTTGAAAGGGGGGTCCCGTCCTTGTGCATCAAAAAGAAACCACACTGGGCGGGCAAATCTCCCAATACCCCTTACAGGGCATACCATAGAACCTGGAACCGGAAAACCTGTACCAACTTACCTCTGCCCATCTGGTCCGTCGTAGACTTTCTAAGCGCCAGTGACACCCCCGCCTCTGTCCAAACCACATCGCAAGCCAGCAACCCCCCGTGCACCGCTTTGGACGGGCTGACCAACCCCCCTATCCGGGATGCTCCAAAGAACGCCAATGAGAAGGACAGCACCAATAATAATATTAATCGTATCAATATACTATTTCCTATAGCAACCCACGTGACACTGCGGTACCTTAAATGGTCATAGGCCTAAAGCCGACCAGCTGCTCAGAGACGACCACTGACCGCAGTGCCCCTATTATCAATCTCTTCCAGCTAAACTCCTGTTAGCTGGAATACCCTCTCAGAACCCATACCACCGATAGGTCCTGACCACTTGCTTTTTGAGGAACACCATTCGTAACCTTGCGGTACCTTAAATGGTCATAGGTCTCAAGCCGACCAGCTGCTCAGAGACGACCACTGACTGCAGTGCCCCCATTATCAAAACTCTTCCAGCTAAACTCCTGTTAGCTGGAATACCCTCTCAGAACCCAGACCACTGATAGGTCCTGACCATTTGCTTTTTGAGGAACTCCATTCGTAACCTTGTGGTACCTTAAATGGTCATAGGCCTCAAGCCGACCAGCTGCTCAGAGACGACCACTGACTGCAGTGCCCCCATTATCAAACTCTTCCAGCTAAACTCCTGTTAGCTGGAATACCCTCTCAGAACCCCTACCACCGATAGGTCCTGACCACTCGCTTTTTGAGGAACTTCATTCTCCCCCAAAGACCAAAACACCCTGGTGCCAACTCTCGTAATCTGTCCCACTGACAGCGAGACAGCGCCTAAGCTATGACATTGTCCCCCCCCCGGCAGGTGTACCGCATACACAAACACATTGAGCTGCAATCATCTCAACACCAGATGGCGCAGCAGCCGCACCACAGGGGGGGGAGGATGCCAACACCTTGTTAATGACCTGCACCACCCCCAGGTTGTCCCAGCGAAACCGCACCTCTAAGTCTCTGAAACAAACCCCCCACAGTTCCACCGCCAGTACCACCGGGAACTGTTCCAGCAGGACCAAGTTCTTGGTAAAAACCAGCATCAATCCATGCCTGAGACCAGGGGCCCGCACTCCACTTTCCCTGAAAGAAAGCCCCAAAACCTGACCCCCCAGCTGCATCCGTGTACAGTTCGAAACAAAATTGCTAATTGGGCCGGACCTCCCTACCGCCCTCCCATTGAAGGACTCCAGAAATGAATGCCAAACTTGCAAGTCAGCCTTGTGCTCCCTGCCCAAACTCACAAATGTGTGGGAGACCATACCCCAGCCATGCCAGCCGACAGCCGTTGGCAGAACACCCTGCCCATTGGCAGGATGTGGCACGCAAAATTGCGTTTTCCCAGCAGCGACTGCAACACCCTAAGCTGCACCTTACTCAGCCCCACCATAACTCTCAGCTCCCCCTTGAGAGCCTCCAACTTGTCCAATGGTAGGCGGCACTCCATGGCCTCCGAATCCAGGACAACGCCCAAAAATGTGATAGCCGTGCGAGGTCCCTCAGTTTTCCCAGGCGCCAAAGGGATCCCAAACTGCTCTGCAATGTGCTCCAAGGTGGCCAGGAGCACCGCGCAGATCCTGGATGAGGCCGGACCCTCACACAGAAAATCGTCCCAAGTAGTGAATAATTGAACTCACCCCGACACATCCCTGCCAACCCATTCCACAAATGAGCTGAACTGTTCGAACAATGCGCACGATATGGAGCATCCCATAGGTAAACCCTTATCCACATAGAACGCATTGTCCCAATGACATCCCCAGGAGGTGAAAGCTATCAGGGTGAACCGGCAACAATCTAAACGCCGCCTCTATGTCGGCTTTTGCCATTAACGCCCCCTGCCCGTACCGGCGAACCCAGCCCACTGCAGCATCAAAGCAAGTGTAACTGACTGTACATGCTTCCGGATCAATCGCGTCATTGACCGACCCACCCTTCGGAAGACAGGTGGTGAATGAGGCGGAACTTGTTGGGCTCTCTCTTGGGGACAACCCCGAGCGGGGAGACCACCAAATTCTCCAAAGGGGAAAGGGAAAGGACCGCCCATGCGGCCTAAAGTAACCTCCTTGAGCAGTTTCTCTGCGACCGTAGCAGGCTGCTGCATGGCCGACCGCAAATTGCACGCGATCGGGGGTATAACCTAAAAGGAACATGTAATGTGAAACCCCTCTGAAAAAACCCCTGATCCAACAATCCGGCCGCCCCCCTGTCCGGATACTGACCGAGAAACAGCCGCCTCCTTTCCACCATCACCGGAGTCCTCCCTTTTTGTGCCCAGCGTCTCCGGCACGACCCTCCTGAAAAAACTGACTAGGAGCCCTCGGCGAGGTCATCCACCGCATCCATAAGCTGATGTCGTTATTATCCCACAGTAGATCTGGCCGCACTGCTCTCCTCTGTCTGAACTGTTCGTCATATCGGAGCCACTCCGTGCCCCCGTACACCCTGTAGGCCTCTCCAATGGAGTCCTGCTAGCCAAATAGTGCTGAACAGTGCTCCAGATTCTTCTGTCCTATAACACTGGCCATGACGGCGAACGCCTGCAGCCAATTTGCAAACCTCTGTGGGATAAGCCTGTATCTCCTCTTCTCCTCATCCTCCTGTCTAGAATCATCTGGCTTAACCCTGTCCAGGTGAAACTTTTCCAATGGTAACAGTGAGAACATCTCCACATACTCACCTTTCCATATCTTCTCCCTCACTTCAGGTTTCAGGTGTGCTCCCAACGGTGCCTCATAACACACATACACCTCACATTTTGCAGCATCAGCCAACCTAAACATATCCTGCCGTGCCGCCTGTTCCACCACGCTACCCATCTATGTGGCCCCCAAAGCCACGGTAGCCACCCCTACCGATACCCCCCACCGCAGTAGTCGACGCAGGTGGAAACCGGGGCTACCACCACAGTCATGGGCCCCGCCGGCAGAACCCACGCCACTGCCGGGCCGACCTGCCCACCATCCCCCCTCTCAAATTGGCTGACCAAGGACTTGATACCCTCAAGAAAAAACCCCTGCAGCCCATCCAGCCGTGCACCTCCCCCATCAGGGACCTGATGCCCACTACCTGGATCCAGTACCTGCACCGCTAAACCCTCACCCCCAGCAGGCCTAACCACCTGGCCACCACCCCCAGTATGGCCCCCAGAATGAGTAAGTAAAAATGACTTATCGGGCTGCCTGGAAGAAATCCCACCAGCCGATCGACTC
Organism: Rana muscosa; assembly: GCA_029206835.1. NCBI lineage: Eukaryota > Metazoa > Chordata > Amphibia > Anura > Ranidae > Rana > Rana muscosa. The sequence continues at coordinate 288,838,027 of CM055128.1, read as the reverse complement.
GACTCCACCGCTGCCACCGACCGTCCGGGTCTCCGATCCTCCTCCGAGCTGCACACTTCCCCCTCCAACGGCACACCAGACTGCTCCTCACCACCAGAAGAAAGCTCACCTGGCGACTTGTCCCTGGAAGCCGAGGGTCCTGCACCCGTTCGATCCATCCTCCCCGCACCAGACCCGCACACCGATCGTTTTGCCGACTTGCCACCACGCTGTTCCCCAGCACCGCCGTCATCTCTCTCTGGCTCCCTCATTCCTGAACCCGCCTGCACCAGCCCATGATGTCCGGCCGAGGGGGGGGGATGCCCGGACACCGCAGCCCCCGATAACCCACGCTGTGGTCCCGACCCTGCGAGCTCGCCATCCTCTCCCCCCACGGTACCTGCTGATCCAGACGGACCCGACAGCATCAGCCCCAGGGTCTCCCGGAGCCAATCCTCGCCACGTGTAGCGGCCTCTGCCCGCAGCTGGGCCAGAAGTTGTTTTTTTGTTTTTTTGTCACAGACATGCTGCTGTTAGCTGAAACTTTCCCCTGCACTGTGTTAACTCAGAGGGGCGGGGTCTTCCTTTTATCTAGCCTTCTCCCCTCCCCTCTATATTTCCATTAGCCAATAGTTAATACCCTCTTATTACATACTCTGTTCACTCAGTCATGCCCAGCCCTGCGCCTATGGCATTCTGTCTTTTTCCTCCGGGCTTTTCTTTAGGTGAGCAGGTATTAGGCAAAGTGGTGCCTCTCATGCATTCCCTGCACTTGGACACTTCACAATAGAACTCTAATGCCGTGTACACACGATCGGATTTTCCGTCGGAAAAACCTTGGATGGTTTTTCTGACGGAATTCTGCTCAAGCTTGGTTTGCATACACACGGTCACACAAAAGTTCTCTGAACTTTCGACCGTCAAGAACGCAGTGACGTACAACACTACAACAAGCTCAGAAAAAAAAGTTCAATGCTTCCGAGCATGCAAATTGTTTCCGAGCATTCTGGAATTTTGCGCGTCGGAATTGCTACAGACGATCGGAATTTCCAATTGGAATTTTTCCCATTGGAAAATTTGAGAACCAGCTCTCAAATTTTTGCTGGCGGAAAGTCCGACAGGAAAAGTCCGATGGAGCCTACACACGGTCGGAATTTCCGACCAAAAGCTCACATCGGACTTTTCTTGTCGGAATTTCCGATCGTGTGTACGCAGCATAATGCAAAGTTCACAATAAGAATAGACCAGAACTGGTCCTTTCTGTGATGAAGGTAAAAGATTTAACATTATACCATTTGAAAAATGATGAAGCAAGCAACAATGGTGAATTGGTGTAATTGCAAGCATTGCTCTACACCACCCCCTGCCATTCTACTCTCCTAGAATCATAATCTTTACCCTAAAATGCCTTGTGTCTCGAGATGGGAACTAGTTGTGTTTTCCGTGTACCGCAGCTCGTTTTAATTTCAGCCCACGAGCCCCCTGAAGAAAAGCTGCTGTGTAATGAAGTGTAACATGTTCTCCTTCGTCATTTAATCAAACCTGATATGACATCTCCCAGTGCGGGACATTCACAGGAAAACACAGTGATTTAAATCTCTGCTAAGCGAAGCGTACACAGGTGACTTGTGTTCATCGTTCCAGCCAATACCGGAGAGAGGGATTTAATATCTGGGATTATTTTATTTCTGCTATCTCCTGACTGTGCTTTACAAATACATTTAATGCTGAGATAGGAGCAGGATGCACGAAGAACAGAAAAAAAAAAAAAAAAACTTACTAGCTACAGATGAAGGCATGGGATTGCAGTAAGAACAAGTTCATGTATAGAGGGACTGTTGCTTTCTTCACTGCCTAAACATCCATACCTATCCATGATTGGCACTTCAAAAAAGGAATATGTCATCTATACGGACCATGCTTTAAGGTGGTCTTTTTGCATTCCTCTGGATCAACTGTAGGTATGGGCAGGGCCGCCATCAGGGGGGTACAGGCAGTACACCTGTAAGGGGCCCGGATGGCAACCTCCTTTTTTTATTTTATTTTTTATGTAAGGGGCCCGGAGGTCCCCAGGGCCCTGGATGGCAACCCCCCGGTTCGTCAGCACCCAAAGCCCCCCGACCTCAATTCACGGCGGCAGCACCCGCCACTTCTCAATTTGTGGCACCCCCCCACTTCTCGGCACCCCCCCCCACTTCTCAATTTTCTCAATTAGCGGCGGCACCCCTGCTTCTCAATTAGCGGCAACCCCCCCGGGCTTCTCAATTTGCGGCGGCAGTACACCCCCCCCGGTTCTCTTCTCCAGGGGGCAGCTGTGTAAGGGTCCCCAAAATTCCTGATGGCGGCCCTGGGTATGGGGTTCTGTATATGAAGCTTATTTTTCTATTGGTTGAACTAGATGGAATTGTGTCTTTTTTCAACCTGAATATATGAAAGATAGTTCCAGCATCACCCGCAGATGTGTTTCAGAACCACAACATTATTAACAAAGGAAGGTAGAGTGGATTGGTGCAAAAGTGGCAAGAAGGCTCTTTCCTGTGTGTACAGTATTTTATAGTGCAATTAGTTTTGACAGGAGTGAACATTTAAAAGCAAAAACTAACTTAAAGTCGTTGTAAACCCTGTACAAACACTTTTTCCTACAGGCAAGCATATATTAGGGCAGTGGTTCTCAACTCCTGTCCTCAGGACCCACTAACAGGCCAGATTTTAAGTATTACTTGGGGGAGATGCAGACTAGAATACTGCAATCACTGAGCAGCAAATTATATCACCTGTGATGCATTTCAGTTATCTTGCAAACCTGGCCTGTTGGTGGGCCCTGAGGACTGGAGTTGAGAACCACTGTATTAGGGCTTACCTGTAGGCACTGGAAATATCTCCTAAACCTGTACAGTTTAGGAGATATTTACCATATACGCTTGCGCTGACATCAGCGCATGCCCACTGAAGAAAGGGCCGTTTCTATAGGGCCCATGCCGCGACCATCAGCTCCCGTGCGCATGCGCAGCAGTGACGTCACGCGACTCGGACCAGTCAGAGAGCAGGATTCCGTGGCCAGAAGGAAGAGGGGTTAAGATGGACATTTCCACACAGCAGGGACAGCGGTGACATCGCAGGCTTCCTTTGCAGGTAAGTGCAACAAATATGCGATGCACACTAGCCCATTATGCCTTTACTTTGCAGGGGAAAACTAGGAAGTAAAACCCATCAAGGTTTACTTCCTCTTTAAAGTGATTGTAAACAATCACTGTGTAAAAAGACCCATTCAGTGTAAAACAGAAATAGAAGGATAGATATACAGTTCTGCTCAAAAGTTTGCATACCCTGGCAGAAATTGTGACATTTTAGCATTAATATTAAAAATATGACTGATCATGCCAAAAAACTTTTTTGGATCCTTTTTAAATCATAATAACAGAAATAATCCAAATGTCACTGATACAAAGTTTACATACCCTGGAATGTTTAGCCTTGGTACAGACACAGAAGGTGGCGCACACACAGGTTAAAATGTCAATTAAAGGTTAATTTCCCACATTTGTGGCATTTTAAATCTCAATTAGTGTCTGTGTATAAATAGTAAATGAGTTTGTTAGCTCTCACATGGATGCACTAAGCAGCCTGTATTTCTCCTGAGGTTACCTGTGGGTTTTTCTTTGTATCCTGAAAAGTTCCTGTGACAGTTGTGGCTGAAATCTTTTGTGATCTACCTTACCTTGACTTGGTATCAAGAGAACCCTAAATTATCCACTTCTTATTAAGTGATTGAACAGTACTGACTGGCATATTCAAGGCTTTGGATATCTTTTTATATCCTTTTCCATCTTTGTAAAGTTTCACTACCTTGTTACGCATGTCTTTTTACTGTTCTTTTCTACTTACTCATGGCTTAGTTTCTAGCCTGCTTAGTGCATCCGTGTGAGAGCTAACAAACTCATTGACAATTTATACACAGACACTAATTGTGATTTAAAAAGCCACAAATGTGGGAAATGAACCTTTGCTTGTTATTTTAACCTGTGTGTGCCACCTTCTGTGTCTGTACCAAGGCCAAACATTTTAGGGTATGTAAACTTTTGATCAGGGCCATTTGGGTGATTTTTGTTATTATGATTTAAAAAAAAATGTTTTTAAGCACCCCTGTCCCCGTGCTCCTCACACGCAGAAGCGAATGCATACGCAAGTCCCGCCCACATATGAAAACGGTGTTCAAACCACACATGTGAGGTGTCGCCACAAACGTTGTAGCGAGAGCAATAATTCTAGCCCTAGACCTCCTCTGTAACTCAAAACATGTAACCAGTAAAAAGTTTTAAAGCGTCGCCTATGGGAATTCTTTAATAACCGAAGTTTGGCGCCATTCCATGAGCGTGTGCAATTTGGAAGTGTGACATATTAGGTATCTATTTACTCGGCGTAACTTCATCTTTCACATTATGTAAAAAATTTGGGCCAACTTCACTGTTTTTTTGTTTTTTTTTAAGCATGAAACAGTTTTTTCCCCAAAAAAGGCGTTCGAAAAACAACTGCGCAAATACCGTGCTAGATAAAAAGTTGCAACGACCACCATTGTATTCTCTAGGGTCTCTGCTAAAAAAACATATATATATAATATTGGGGGTTCTATGTAATTTTCTAGCAAAAAAAAATGATGATTTTTACATGTAGGAGAGAAATGTCAGAATTGGCCTGGGTGGCAAGTGGTTAAATAAAAGACAGTTTTTTGTCACGATCAGTCATAGTTTCAATATTAACGCCAAAATGTCACAATTTCTGCCAGGGTATGCAAACTTTTGAGCACAAGTGTAGATAGTATAGATATAAAAAAAAAAAAAACACATTTAAAAAAAAAAATTCCCCTTGTTTACAAGCGGTCACATTCCCTCTGTTCTCAGCTGCATAAGAGCGTGGGGGAGAAGCAGCAGCACACTAAGCTTCCCAGTGAATGGCTGTGCAGGGGGGGGGGGCTTGTCAGGACAAGTCTGATCATTGGAGAGCTGGCTGAGCTCCCAGCATAGCTAGAGAACTGACCATGTTGTACTCTCTTGCTTAGTGTGGTCAGTTTTAATAGGAAAGCAAGGGGACTAGCAGGAACACCAGGGATTTCACATAAAGGAAGCAATACAAAGAGAACAGGAGACTTTCTCATACAAGTACATGGTACATCAGACACATAGCAGGAATTTGAAGTGTTGGGGTAACAAACTCGCCTGCCTTCACATTGCCCTCTGTCACCTAAACCTAAAACAACACCCAAATAATTACCTGCCCAACTATTTTTATAGCACCAAAATCTATGCAACACTTTACATCAGTCCCTGCCTTCAAGGAGCCTACAATCTAAGGTCCCTATCTCACATACCAATTTGTCATGTCTCTGATGGGTGGGAAACCCACCGAAACAGGGTGGAAAAATGCCAACACCATCATAGAGTGTCCGGACCAGGACCTGAACCAGAAACCATAGTGCTGCAAAGCAACAATACTAACCACTAGGCCACAGTGGTGTCCAATGTTAGCCTACCTCTCAATGTGAACTCATATAGACAGGGCACTCTTTGCCTTATGAGTCAGATCTCTGTACTTCTTACTGTCCAAGGTCTTTTATTATTCATTGTTCATCCCTTAAGTAATATGGCAATGTATGAATAAAATATACTAATCATTTATTCTGTCAAAAGTTTATCTCCAAATACTTTTAGTGACCAAATTAAAAATTGTGGTTCTTGATGCATAGATGGTCACGAGGGAATAAAAGCAGAGTAACTTCAAGATATGAGCACTTGGATGTGCAGCAGTTCGCTAATTAATAGTGGTTTGTTTCTTGCAAGTTTATAAGGGTCTGGCTTACAATGTCGTTAAAACATTCTTAGTGAGCATAGCCATTCGTAGCCATTTTAAATCACCAAACACAAAGGACTCACGCAGTTAATGCTGGATGAACATGAAAAGGAGGGCATGAATATAACTGGCAATAGCAGAATTATTAAAATTACATGTCCATCGCTTTAATCTGCTCTACAACAGTATGATTTTGTTTTACACCAGACAGATGTGGTTTAAGGATTGAACTGTAGGTTTCTAACAAGCATTCTACATTCAAGACTTTTTTTTTTTTTTGCAAAATCTTTTTTATTGAAGTTTATATCAACATACAAAATTAGCCCTCGCAGGGGCCGAACATTTGCCCACGCAGGGGCAGTTCCTCTGTTGCGGCAGTACACCTCAACAGGGCACAACACACAATACAAACAACCTATCTAAACTTATATTATAACCCCATTGTGGGGAGAGGTTCAGTTCAATATAAACTGTGCTCAAATTGATACCGACAGGATAATGCAACATGAGAATAGTTGGGTCAATAAACTTACAGACTAAAGATATATTGTCAATCTAGGCATTGGTTACTGCATCATTTGCCGTGGTATTATCATCCAGCCAACAACTCCATACCTTCTCAAATTTTTGTGGGCATCCCCTGCCCGAGTAGGTGGCTTTATATAGGGGCAAATTGGCATTCACTAGGCTTTTCCAGAATCCGACAGAGGGGGTAGACGATTGTTTCCAGTTCATCGTAATGGCTTTACGAGCATAATATAATAACAGGGATATGAGTATTTTCCTGGCTCTGATCATTGGCATTTGTTCTACTAGCCCTAGCAGACAATATATGGGATCATAAGGAACATGAGTCTTAGTGACCTTAGTAATCACTTGGAGTACTTCTTTCCAATAATGTGCAATAGCCGGGCAAACCCAAAAAATGTGGAAAAAGTCCACATAGGAGCAACGCCAGCATGCCGGAGAATACGCCGGTAACATCTGGTGCAACCTGTGAGGTGTGTAGTGAGCTCTATGTACAATTTTGTATTGGACCAATTTGTCCCTTGCTGAGACCAGAGGGGAGAAGGGGAAGTCCCGAATCTCCCTCCAGTCGTCCTCATCCAGCCCCGGTATGTCCCCCACCCATTTCCTGCGAAGGGAGGACAACTTGGGGATGGCAGCAACCAACAGGGATCCATAGAGCTGAGACATGGGTTTCTCCAGGTCTTTTACCCGGAGGGTGGACTCGAGCTCAGAGTATACCAATTCAACTGGTTGGCCTAAAAATTTACACCTGCAGGCATGAGCAATTTGAAGATACCTATAATGGGCTCGTGCAGGCACATTAAATTTGGTACATAGAGTGTGAAAGGGGGTGAGCTCTCCGTTGGTGAGAATATGTTTAGGGGTCAGTATTTTGTATTTGGCCCAGGCCTGTGGATCCGGGATAGTGTTGAAATGCGATAGGTTAGGATTCAGCCACAGGGGGGTGTGAGGAGACCAAGAGTTCGGCCGGGGTGCCCTCAGCGCCTCACCCACCTTCCATGCCCGTATAGTGGTACGCATCGAAGGGGTGAGATTGTGAGGCGTTTAAGGCCCCCTGAATAGTAACCCTTTCAATGCCTCCAGAGACCCCACTATGGCTGCCTCCAACACCGTTGCAGAGTTGGTCAGGTCTGGCTGTAGCCACAAATGAGCGGTCACAAGCCGAGTGGCCAAGTAATACTTGTGGCAATCAGGGAGAGCCAAGCCCCCACTTGTGAAGGTGGTATATCGGAATCTAGGTGGTTTGGGCCCCCAAATAAAGGAGAGGAAGAGTTGCCTGAGAGAATTAAAGAAACCTTTAGTCAGCCATTGTGGGGAGTTCCGAAAAATGTATGTAAGTTTAGGGAGGACTTTCATCTTGAGAAGATTAATGCTCCCAATGGGGGAAAGGGGAAGATAACTTTTTAACGTTTTAATGACTACCAAGACAGGGTCAAGATTGAGCCGCACAAAGTCCCCACTCTCTCTTGAGACAACAACACCTAAATAGGTAAACTGCTCGACCCACTGAAGTGGGAGAGAGGAGGGTGAGGAAGACCTGGCCCCCGCATCCACTGGGAACAACTGAGACTTGCGCCAGTTCACTCTCAACCCCGTAAAGACGGAAAAGGCATCCATGATATCGCAGAGATTCACCAGCGTCATTCAAAAAAAGCAGCAGATCATCCGCATAGAGAGCCACTCTCTCCTCCAGCCAACCCATCCTAAGACCACGGACCTCGGCCGAGCTCCTGAGGGCTTCAGCAATAGGCTCCATGGCCAGGGCGAAGAGAGCCGGGGAGAGAGGGCAACCCTGTCTGGTGCCCCTCTGCAGGGGGAACGGAGGAGACAAGGAACCATTCAGCTTAATGCATGCTGTAGGACTAGTATAGATGCGTATCCAAGCTATAAATTTCAGCGGGAATCCCATTCTTCTAAGTACTTCCCACAGATAGAGCCATTCCACAGTGTCAAATGCCTTCTCTATATCTAGGGAGGCAATTGTCCTAGTACCCTGGTTAGTATGGGGGGCATGTATATTAGAGAATAATCTACGTATATTAATGTCTGTGGACCTACCGGCATAAAGCCTGTTTGATCAGAGTCAATCAGGGATTTTATTACTTTATTAAGTCTAGTGGCCAGTAACTTGGTTAAAATTTTAAAATCACAGTTGAGAAGTGTGATTGGCCTGTAGACTTGTGCACAACGGAAAAATTTGTTTAGTTTCGGTTCGTTTTTTGTGCACAACGGACAAATTTGTTTCGTTTCGGTTCGTTTCTTTTCGGTCCTGTTGATTCGTAATCATTCGTAATTTTGCTAGACGGGATTTTTCGTGTTCGGACTAATTCGTATTTTCGCAAGCGTCATTTTTCGTTGAATTTTTATTTGATTTATAATTCGTACTTTCGGTAGGGTACGTTGTTTTTCTTTGATTCTGGACAACACTCCTACTTTCGTAACTTTTTTTGGGTTCGTTGATTCGGAATTTTCCGTGTCTCTCTCACAACGACGCTGCCTATTATGCCTAATGTGCTTCGAATGGATTTGTACTTTTCTAAATACATTGCGGTTATTTGTAACGATTCGAAATCTCGTATTTTACTTTCGTTTTTTACATGCGGCTATAGCCTCCACCTCTGTACACCATTTTGAGAGGGTTCAGCACGGTGAGGGAGAAGCAGAGAGCAGAGCAGAGTGTTATTGTGCTTCGAATGGATTCGAAATCTCGTATTTTACTTTTGTTTTTTCATGCGGCTATAGCCTCCGCCCCTGTACACCATTTTGAGAGGGAGTTCAGCATGGTGAGGGAGAAGCAGAGAGCAGAGTGAGTGTTATTGTGCTTCGAATGGATTCGTACATTCGTAACTTTTTTCATAACGAATTATGCCGAAGACATTCGGGCATTCGCTATTTTGCGGTATAATTTATTTCGGATTCGGTTTTATTCGTAATTGCTTTGTTCGGAAATTCGAATGCTTCCGAATGTCCGAAAGTTGCTAAATTCGGACGAATTTCGATTCGTTATGAAACGAATTGCACAAGCCTATTGGCCTGTAGGTTTGTTAGGTTTTTGAATGAGAACGACATGGGCTTCTCTCATAGAGGGCGGTAAGGAGTCTTGTTGTAAACAGGCTTGGAACATCTGAGCTAGTTTGGGAGCGAGTAATTCTATGTGGGCCCTATAAAACTCTATGGGCAGGCCATCCGGCCCTGGGGTTTTACCTGCTGGGAAAGACTTAATGGCCAGTGTGACCTCTTCTGGAGTCATCTCTGAGACAAGGAGTTGCCTCTCCGTGTCAGAAAGCCACCCCAGGGCTAGCGTGTCCAACACAGAGATCATAGGTGTAGGATCAAACCCGTCAGGGAGTGAGGAAACATACAGAGAGGTATAAAACGAGGTGAATGCAGATAGGATATCCTCCAGAGAGGTGACTGAAATGCCATCTGTCGTGAGGATTTCTGATATAACCGCTCAGGGCCTGTCCTGCTGTGCTAGCAGCGCAAGTAATTTGCTATTCTTTCTTCATGCTCGAAGTAGTCCTGTCTGCTACGTTGCATGCCAAGCCTAGTGGTGTCTGAAACATGGAGATGTAGTTCTCGTCTAAGCAATGAAAGGTGCTCGAAGTTGGGGACCGTTGCCGAGGCTGAATATTGATTCATGGCCTCGTCAACCCGGTGCTGCAGGTCAGTGACCTTGTCTCCCAGCTCCGCCTTCACCGCCTCCACAGCCGCCACAGCTGAGATATGCTGACCCCTGCTGTGAGCTTTCTTTGGAGGCATCCCATGTCATCTCCAGGGAGGCCCCGCATCGTGTGCCCAATAGTCCCACAAGGGAGAAGAAACTCTGTCATGGACTGTCTCATTATTAATCCAATGGGGTTGTAACCTCCAAAGGGCTTTGTTCCGCGACCTGGTGGTCCTAATGGTCAATTTAAGTGGGTGGTGGTCAGAGAGGCCAGAGGGAAGGTAACATGCCTCTTGAATGCTGGCCTGCATGGTGGTATTGGCAAAAGCCAGATCAATGCGAGAGGAGGTTCGAAATGTGGCTGAAAAGCATGAATACATTCTATCATGGGGGTGAAGCCACCTCCATGCCTCCTGGAACTCTGTTGCCTGAGCCCACGTTCCCAGATCAGAATTAAAAGTAGATTGGGGGGAAGGCCTGTCCAGGTCACGGGACAATGTAGCATTAAAATCTCCCATGAACAGAACCTGTACTGGGCAATGCGGAGCCAACCTCTCATAGAGTGTGTACAGAATCTGTATCTGGCTCGGGGGAGGCAGATAGACATTCACAATAACATACTTCTTGTTATAAACACTCAACACTACCATAACATATTTCCCCTGGGGATCCAGATGAACTTCATGAATTACACATGGTACACGTTTGCTAATCAGTATAGATACTCCGAGAATATGAAGAATAGGTTGCATGAAGCGCCCTTTGCACCCAGGGTTTTTTCAGAGCCAGAACCTTGCTACCAGTTAAGTGCGTCTCTTGCAGCAGCACTATGTGGGGATTATGCAGTTTAAAATATTGGAACAACAGTGATCGTTTATATTTGGAGTTAAGCCCCCTGACGTTCCACGACAGAATGGTCAGTAGCTCAGCATCTGAGGGAGCCATCATGGAATACGGTGGGGGGGGGGGGAAACAGGAGCAGGATGAGCCCATCAAAGCAACACATGTAAGCAAACCCATTGTGGTACATACATTCAGTAGGGTCAGAGACCAAAAAAGTATTTGAGCAGTACAGTACTTATCCAGATCATCAAAACAGATATACCCCTCTCCCCAGAACATATAACACCCTACCCAGATACCATACAAACCTAGTTCAGAGGCCAAAAAACTAAACCAAAGAACCATAAAAACTGATGCAGGGTTTCGTCCCATAACTGAAAAAAACATAGAATCCTTAGGTCACTGAGACCTCAAGAAATTGGCCCGGAGGTGGAGGAACACTCTCCGGGGGAGCCCGTCTCGGCTTTAGGTGGGGGGTCCAAAGTGTGGGAAGAGAGAAAGGGACTGCCGGGCACTTTGGTTCAAGGGTGGGGCAATTCAGTAGTTGCTGTTGGAGCTCCTTAGGCAGAAGTAAGCGGCAGTCTAGCCAGCAAAATTCATCTGACATACAAATGGGATAAAGGTGGAATTGGGTGGGATTCAGCAGGGAGAAAGAGGACTGGGGACATAAAATGGGCAATGATGGGATACATCAGGTAACAAGAGGCAGTCCTGTTGAAGGAGGAAAGTGGTACTCAGCTGCTCCCTGCTGAATGTAGTCGACCATGGGTCCTCGGCCTTACATAGTTAGTGGGTGTCCAGCCACTCCGACGCAGCCTCCGGGGTGTCAAAGAAACAGGTGTTGTCGCCATCAGTGACCCGCAGTCTGCTGGGATACAAAAGGCCGAAGCGTATTCCCTTCTCCCGGAGCCGGCGTCTCACATCAGTAAAGGACTTTCGGCGTTGCTGTACCTCCTGAGAGAAGTCCGGGAAAAAGAGCAATCTGGCATTCTCATATTTAATTTCAGGCATGGCACGTGCCGCCGCCAGGATTTCGGTCCCGATCACGGTAATTTAACAGCCGCAGCAGGAAGGGGCGTGGAGGGGCCCCAGGTCTCGGAGGAAGTGGTGGGACCCTGTGGACTCTTTCCACTACGAAAGTCGGCGGCATGTCACCCAGGTTGAACAAAGTAGACAGCAGTTGTTCAGTAAACTCAGCGGGTCTCGGGCCCTCAGCTCTCTCAGGCAATCCAAGTATACGGATGTTGTTCCACCTGAGGCGGTTATCAGTGTCTATCGCATGCTCCTGGAGCGCTTTCACTTGTAGCTGCAGGGCCCTGACCTCCCTGGAGTCCGTCCGGACCGTATCTTCCACCGTGGAGACCCTATTCTCCACCTCCGCAATGCGGGACCGAAACGTATCCATATCTTGGTGGATGAGGCCGACATCCACTGTCAAGAAGTCGATCTTCACTGTCAGGGATTCTTTGCAGGATGTAATGGCCGCCAGGATCTCCGCTCCTCTGGGGGCCACCACTGCCCCCAACTCCTCAGCTGTTTGCGAATTGGCCGCCATCGCAGCCGCGGACCTTTGTGCAGACGAGGTAGCCACTGGCGGGGGATGCGCGGAGCCTTCGGGCCTGATTTTGAGCAGCGGGTCCTAGGGTGGCCCATCCGACGTTCAATCAGAGGCGGAGGGGGGCCGTAGGGAGCCCGTGAGCAAAGATCTCTGGACCGGGGAGCAGGATGAGGGCTGACTCAGTTTAAATGCACTGGGCCAGGACAATGTTCCAGTGTGATGCGTCTCCCCCCCCCGGTGATGTGTGATAGTTTTTCCCCCCCTCCGGGTATGCTGGGTCAAGGGAGGAATGAGAGGGTGGCCTGCTTACCGGGCCTAGAGGATGAAGCTGGCTTCAGAGGCCACATGATGGCGGCGGGATGAGGGTGTGGGGAAGCAGGTCACAGGGCTCCTACAGCGGCCCTCAGATGACACATCCTGATCCGCCTGGTCAGAGTCCAAGAATGCCGCGGCAGATGGCCCAGGATGGGGCTGTAGCTCGTCCCGCCGATCGCGCAACCCGAGCACGGAGGACGAGGAGGTCTCGCAGGCCGCAAGATGGCAGTGGGCCGCGGGTGTGGGGGAGCGATTCACAGGATTCCTCTAGCGGCTCTCCGATGGCGCACACCCGATCCGCCTGGTCCGAGAAAGCCTCCGTAGATGACTCAGGATGGGGCTGTCATTCGACCCGCCGATCGCGGCACCTGAGCGTGGAGGATGTGGAGGCCTTGTAGGCCGCAAGATGGCGGCGGAACGTAGCTGTATGGAGCCGGCCGCGGGCGGATAGCAGAGGGACAGGCCGGCCGGGAACAGCAATTTAGGATAGAGCCGGTGCAGGGGGTGCCCAGGAACTAGGATGGGTGTTCTAGGGGCTCACTCGGGTGGTACAGGCTCAGGATGGCAAAGGATAGAGACAGGATGAGCGGAGCTCCACTGCAGCACGTCCTTCTCGGCTCACATCCGGACACGCCCCCCTACATTCAAGACTTTAAGTAATTGTAAATAGCAGTAATTATTGTATTACCGTATATTTATTGCTATTTACTTGTCAGAAAAAAACACTACTACTACTACTACTACTAACAATAATATTACCTTTGTATTGCTGTACAGGGGTTTGCGGCTGTAGCCCAACAAAAGACTCTTGACACAATCCTGTCAGTGTGCGCTGGGGACACAACAATACTCAATGATACTCAGTGGCGTAACTACCAGGGTCACAAAGGTTGCAACTGAAATCTGGCCCATGCTCCAGGTGGGGCTGTGGACAGAAGGAGGTAATCAGTGTGGCGGGGAAGGGATTTACAAGAATCGATGCCCTGAATGGCTTTCCATGCAGCAGCTGAAAGCTGCTTCTACCCCTCTCCTTCCCACGGCTTTTAGCTACTGCATGGAGAGCAACTCAGGGCATTGGTTCTTGTAATTGCCCCCCGCCACACCAATCCCTGCCCACTTACATTGGCTCTGTCTCTGCTGCTGTCACTGCAAGGCTAGTCGTCCTTCATGTTCTCCCACATCGCCAGACCCGCCACCTGCAGCCTGATCAGGGTACTGTCCACCAGTGCTCAGGGATGATGGCTTCCTGTATGCTAATGCTTTATTCATAGACCTATATATAGTTGTCTCAGGTCAACATATGGCTTTTCAAAGACTGGGCATGGGAACCACAGGTTGTTGCATTCCATGCCCATGCAAAAACAAGGATCCCATTTATTATAATCATTACATAAAGGATGTATAGGTTGCTTTTATTAATGTGAACACCATATTAAATTTTAAATGGCTGCCCCGGAACCAGAGCAAAGGGCCCCCGGACCAGTGGGTCAGAGGGGCCCTTCATGATTTCTCGCACCAGGGCCCTGAAGGTTCTACTTATGCCTCTGATGATAAGTGGAAAGTGGAACTTCCGCTTTAAGCACTCCTCGCCCCCTGACATGCCACATTTGTACCCTCTTTTTAGGGCAACTTCCTGTCCCACTTCCTGCTTCCTTTCTTCGTCCGCCTAGGCGACTCCTCCTCTCGCCCCCTCGCCCCTCCCTGCCAGTGATCTTCTGGGACAACTCAGGTCCCAGATCGGCTGACCAATAGAAGAGTGCAGCGCGACTAAGCTGTTATGGCTGGGTGCCCACAGTTACTATGATGGTGCAGAGGAGAGGAGGGGAAGAGGAGGGGGAGAGGAGTGAGCCTCCGGGCAGCCGCATCGCTGGACCGTGGGGCAGATTAGTTTCAGTTTATTAAAAGGCAGCAGCTATGCTTTTTGTAGCTGCTGACTTTTAATAAACTAAAAAATGGGTGGAACTTTAAGATATGAACTCCGTGTCTAGACCAAAATAGCCATATAAACCTTGACTGCTCCCTCTTCTCATTTTAGACCACGTAAGTAATAATAGAACCAAACATCTGGCTAGGTCCCGTTCACTTCAGTCTTTGTTTCCCACTTCCCCTCCTTGCCTTCTATATAATTGTGAAATCAGATCCTTCTTTTTCTATATTTTTTTAATTTCCATGCGCTCTCCTTTTTTGCCTTCCCACTACATTTAACAACTTGCAGTGGTACAGGCTAAATGTACATACCTTGTCCCTTCTTAATGAATAGTTGTTATATGACCTTCTTGCACAGGGTTCCCGTTTTGGGGAGAAATTCCCACTTTAGGCTACCTTGACAAACAGATAGCGCCTAGCTCATTATCTGGTTTGTTATGCACCCTTATTGAATGTGTAAAATGAAATAATGAATAGTGTAGCGCTAGCTATCAATCAATATAAATCAACTTAAATGTGTGCAATTGTGACTGCAATTCCCGTGTAACAGTGCAAGTATTTATATCATGTGTCTCAGGAATGGACACCAATAAATCCATACACAAATATCAAAAAAAGGTGACATGTGCAATGATAGTAGGTGACAATTCCTGTGAAAGGTGCCAACAATTCTATCATGTGTCTCAAGGCTGGACACAAATCAATCCTCACAAGAATTAAAGACTAGAAAAGATGACAGTATCCAAGAAGCAAACAGAGATTCCTTCAATATTGTACGTTCTTATAAAAGCCTATAATAAATGTGTGTGATGTATCCCTTCACCAAAGCTTGTGGTGGTCTATTATAATAGGTGACTTCTTCCCTTTCTTCCTGTGTCACCTCTGTGCTCTCTAGCTCTCACCTGAGATATACTTGTGTAGCGGGTATGTATTTTCCCGGGTGTAAATTTGAACTTGGCAGAGACATCAGTGATGTGTAATTCCCTGCAGCCCAGCAGGTGGCGCTGTCACCCTGAACTGGGGTTGAATCATTGCTGTGTGTCGGGCTTCCTTTTTGTCCTCCCTCGGCAGCGGTATGGTGGGGCGGGGAACCCGCCGTGCTTGCTGGGAGAGGGTATAAAGGGGTCGGCCATCTTTGTCATGGGGGAGTCCCAGGCACCTTCAGCCTGTGGGCGGTGGCTCGTGTCGGTTCTCTAGGCGGGCCTAAGCCTAGAGGACAGCCGGAGGTCGTGTTCCATCCCAGGCACCTTTAGCCTGGGGTGAGGTACTCGGATGGAGGTCTGGAGCTCAGTGCCCAACACTGAGTTCCGCGAGGGAAGGAGATCCTAGGGTACCCAGGGATTGGGTACCCGAATCCGGAAGGCGTAATGGACCGGGGGGAGCGCCTCACTCGAAGACCTGGTGCAGCATATTGCCAGTGACGGGTGAGTCTCTCATCGGAGACCGCCTGGAGGGAAATCCCCCCTCACTCGGGGACCGCAACCCACTTTCAGGAAGGAAAGTGGAGAACACATTGTGTATGGGCCTACTCGCATCCACACCTCCTTTTCTGTTCTGTTTCTACCAAGGGAGTTCAACTGATTGTGTTCACTCGAGAAGAATAAAGGAGTGTTGAACTTTAATGGTGTGGGGCTCATTTCCTGACAGACATTGTTCAAGGTAACTCTCGGTGGAGGCTCCAGGTGCACAACACTGACCCGAAGGTAAAAGAACTTTGCTTGTATCACACTGACACCTGTGGTGAAAGCCAGGCGTGGTGTCCCCGCTCCCTTCCCCTCTGGAGGTACCCCTAGACAAGAGACAGACGAGCTGAGAGAGAAGAAAGAGAGGAGTGAGGGGGGCGCTACACTTGGTATACAGCATAAGGTACTATCTCCTAGGGATGATGTAATGTAGTCAGGTCACCTCTAGAGGTTCTCTGTGTACTTTTCCCAACACTTTGCATTTAGTCGTGTGGTATCTGCAGTGTTGATACAGGGTCCTTTCCTGTGTTCTCCAGGTATGGGTGTGTAAAAGAGAATACTCCCGTAGTGTGATAACATTTAAAACAAATTGATTTAATAAACAGAAAAGCTACAACTCACATTTAAAAGCTGAAAACTGGCAAAAATCCAAGAGTGCCGAACTCGTATTCTAACTGGCGTCACTTCCAGTATACCTCTGCACTCGCCTACGCGTTACATCACGCCCATGTGACTTCCTCAGGGATTGATAGGGGGTATAGGAAGTGTCTTTAAATATGGTGTGTTACTCGATGATGGCTGACATTTTCCTGAAGCCTTGTATGATTATAGACGGTGTGATGCGGTGGCCATTTTGTAATGGATCAAGAGAGGTTTGGCCTGTCACCATATCTCATGAGTGATTGGTTGTGAAACTATTACTTATATGTGAAACTGGAGCCCAGGGATATCAGGAGAGACGGCCAGCAACCGGACCATAATTGTACAGTACATAAATAAAACACATTAAAATGGATATAAATAAATACGTGCACTGTTACACAGGAATTGCAGTCACCATTGCATATGTTTAAGTTGATTTATATTAATTGAAAGCGTACACTATTCATTATTTCATTTTATACCAATTAGCCACGGATAAGCTATAGAAGTGAGCAGCTGTCTGACTCATAAATTTGCATATTCACACATGATGGTAGCGCGAGAGTAACACTATACACATTTATTGAATGTGTGCCATTGGATATGTATAACCAAGGATTTTTATCCTCAGAGAATAGTTGCAGGTAATTCCCTCTTCCAAGTCATTCTTTGTCTTCGCCCCCTACCCACCTCCAAGCACCGTCCCTTGGTTCCACCCCCGTCCCACCTCCAAGCACTGTCCCTTAGTTCCACCCCCTACCCACCTATAAGCACTGTCCCGTAGTTCCACCCCTACCCACCTCTTCAAGCACCGTCCCTTGGTTCCACCCCCTACCCACTTCCAAGCACTGTCCCTTAGTTCCATCCCCTACTTACCTCCAAGCACTGTCCCTTAGTTGCACCCCTATCCACCTCCAAGCACCGTGCCTTAGTTCCACCTTCAAGCACTGTCCCTTAGTTGCACCCCTACCCACCTCCAAGCACTGTCCCTTGGTTCCACCCCCTACCCACCTCCAAGCACCATCCCTTTGTTCCACCCCCTACCCACCTCCAAGCACCATCCCTTGGTTCCACCTCCAAGCACCGTCCCTTGGTTCCACCCCCTACCCACCTCCAAGCACCGTAACTTGGTTTCACCCCCTACCCACCTACAAGCACCATCACTTTGTTCCACCACCTACCCACCTAAAAGCACCATCCCTTAGTTCCACCTCTACCCATATCCCAGGACTGACCCTTTAAAAAAAAACAGAACCAAGCATCATTTTGTGGAAATTTGTATGAAATGTGTTAATATTAACAAAAGCAGTAAAGCAGATCCCCTTCAGACAGCAACAATGGCTCCCCAAGCAATTATACACCTCCCCAGAAACAACAGATCCCTCCAGCAACAATAGACCCCCTGCAACAAAATACCCCCTAGCAATAATGGATTCACCCCAGGAACAATAGACTCCCAGTAGCAAAAATAGATTTCCCAGCAGCCAGCATTAATAGACCCTCTAGCAGCCAGCAACAAAAGACCCCTTCTTCAACAGAAGATCCCTCCCTCCCAGCAACAATTGACCCCCCCCAGCAACATGAGACCCCCTCAACAACAATAGACCCATCTTGCAACAATAGAACCCCCCGGCAACAGTAGATCCCCAGCGGCTAGCATCAATGGACCTTGCCATTACATACATTTAGTGCTAGAATTGCGTTCCCCGGGTTCCTGCTGAAAAAACACTTTTTGTATAACTTACTATATTTCTACTTTTGTTCTTTCTTTCACCAACAGTTCACTAAAAGAAGAAAAAATGTAATAAAGGTTCGTGAAATAAAGAGAATACTATCTGATCCACTAACAGCCAAACCATCATCCACATATGCTGCTGCTAAGTGCTGATACTTTTCAGTAAATAGTTTTAGAGTAAATTTGGTACAGATTTGTAATTGACACCTGCTTGATAAAAAACGTGTAACTTTTTTTTTTAAATCACACATAAAGCAGTTAGTAGATCCAAAGGCGCAGGCAGTTGAATGTATTTGGAAATGTAGACTTTTCTGGTAAAAGCCAAGCTTGATCCTACCTTCCAGCTTTGGTGTTTTTAAAATCAAAGTTTTGGAGCCCTAAAAATATTTTGGGGAAATGATGTCAGTGGAGGCACCCAAATATAAAAGGATGCTACGAAGCATTTTCATAACCACTTGCCAACCGCCCCATAATAGATTTACTGCTACAGGGCAGCCACGCTGTGCAGAATCATGTGTATATACGTGATTCTGCACTTCCTGGTAGGGGGGCACTCTTTTGTCACAGCAGAAGCAATTCAGCGGGTGCCGGGCAATGGATGTCCACCGGGACCCGCTGATCATCGAGGAGAGAGGCTGGACGAAGCTCTGCATATGTAAACAGCGCAGAGCACCGTCCTGACAGGGGGAAGTGATAGATTTTCTTTCCCTGCTTAGCAGGGAAAGAAAATCCATCACATTTGTTAGTAAAAACAGCACACATAGTACACACAAACACTGGTTAGGCACACATTTTACCATTTGATCGTCCTAGATGTTTAACCCCTTCCCAGTCAGTGTCATTAGTACAGTGGCAGTGCATATTTTTAGCACCGATCACTGTATTAGTGTCACTGGTTCACACAAAGTGTTAAAAGTGTCAGTGTCTGATTGTCCGCTGCAATATCGCAGTCCCACTATAAGTCGCTAATCCCTGCCATTACTTTAAAAAAAAATCTAGTATATATCCTATACTATGTAGACAGTATAACTTTTGTGCAAACCAATCAATATACACTTATTGGGATTTTTTTTTACCAAAAATATGTAGCAGAATACATATTGGTTTCAATTTATGAAGAAATTTGATTTTGAAAAAAAAAAAAGCGGGGATATGTTTTATAGCAGAAAGTAAAAAAATATTGTTTTCAAAATTCTCTTTTTTTTCTTTATAGCACAAAAAAAAAATGTAGCGGTGATCAAATACCACCAAAATAATATTTGCGGACAATAAAATGACATAAATTTTATTTGGGTACAGTGTTGCATGACCGCACAATTGTCAGTTAAAATAACGCAGTGCTGTATCCCAAAAATGGCCTGGTCATGAAGGGGGGTAAATCTTCCAGAGGACAAGTCTAAAGTTGATGTTTATTGGTCATGCAATCACATTATAAACGTCAACACATTTTGTGGTGCTACACTGGTCACTTCCACAGGATGGTGTATGAGACACTTTAAACAGTTGTGGTGGTTCTTTCCTGCTGCTCAGAGGTATACTATATTTGTAAGTGAGTGATGATACCTTTATCATATGAAGGTATCAGTAGGGAGGTGGGTGGGGGCTGGGTAAAAGCTTATCTCATGATTTCACTAAACTTACATGTTTATGCATTTTCTTTATTATATGCCCAGTTTGGATTTCTGACAGCCTTACTTAAAATTTATTTTTGGAGCTTAAGTTAAAAAAAAAAAAAAAATGATCCTTCCTTCTATGAATCAATTTTAAACCCAAAAGCAAACATTTATTATACATTGCAGCTTACCAATTCTTAAATGTGATGGCTGGATTTGTTTTTATTTTTAGGCCTTATTTTCTTTCTTTTCACCTGGTGATCTGGCTAGTAAGTCTGTCGTTTTAAAGAAAAACAAGTTCTCTTGCAGAGGTAGAAGTTAGAGGGTTGAGGCAAACCATTTACCACTGACCTGACTTGCAATAATCAGCTTTTATGTAAAACCTTTATCCCGAAAAGGAAAGACTGTTTGCTGTAACTGTGTAATATATATTACATTAAATACGTGTATCTCTTTGTTTTTAAATATACCAGCACCTGCCCGGTATTTGTCCTGAGGAAGCTAATATTTTAGTGAAACGCGTCGACGGGCAAGTTTTTGAAGGCATTGCTGGATCAAATTTTTTT
Organism: Rana muscosa; assembly: GCA_029206835.1. Classification (NCBI taxonomy): domain Eukaryota; kingdom Metazoa; phylum Chordata; class Amphibia; order Anura; family Ranidae; genus Rana; species Rana muscosa. The sequence goes on along the minus strand of CM055128.1, from coordinate 288,817,345 downwards.
TTTCCCATTTTTTTTTTCCATTTTGATGTATTACTAAACCAATCCTTGTACCTTAGATCCAGCCCTCTGTAACTGCACTATTAGGTAACTGGTAACTTTGTCCATACAGGGTGTTTGTATGTTGTTTAAATGTTTTTTAACCACCTCAGCCTCGGACCATTTTGCTGGCCAAAGACCAGGCCACTTTTTGCGATTCTGCACTGCGTCGCTTTAACTGACAATCGCACGCTCGTGCGACGTGGCTCCCAAACAAAATTGACGTCCTTTCTTTCCCACAAATAGAGCTTTCTTTTGGTGGTATTTGATCACCTCTGTGGTTTTTATTTTTTGCGCTATAAACAAAAATAGAGCGGCAGTTTTGAAAAAAATGCAATTTCTTGTTCATACATCACGGGACACAGAGCAGCATAGTCATTACTATGTGGGTTATATAGATTACCTTCAGGTGCTGGCACTGGCAACTTCCAAAACAGGAAGTACCCTCCCCTATATAAGCCCCTCCCATCCGGGAGTACCTCAGTTTTTTGCCAGTGTCTAAGGTGTTGGCCAAGGTTAACATGTATTCATCTGGGCTTGTGTACAGCTTCTCTGGGCCTTAGCAAGCTATTCCGGATCCGACCAAAAAAGCTTCATAGCTAAACGGTCGGTACCCGGGCCTTGCAGAGAAGAGCAGGGTTTTGCCTGTAATGCCTCTCTTAGGAGGGCTGGACCCTGGGATCCAGAGCTCTGGTCATACCCAAAACCAAGAGGCTATCTGTGCAGGGTGCTATACAGGTCCAGGGGAGTGGAATCCTTGGGAACCCGGTCCCTGAAGGTCTAGTACAATGCCTGCCGTGAGAGGTGAAGTTTGGGCTTCTGTGGACCAAACAAAGTCCTGCGGCGGGGAAAAGGTAAGTGGGGGCCCCTCAGGAACTTGGTTCTATTGAGGGGACCCCCAAGCCTAATATGTCTTTCTGCCTGTTACCTAAAGGGTATTCCCGCTAATAGCTGTATATGCCTAAGAAATCCTAGAAATGTTTTTTCATAAGGGAAGTTTTAAAAAAACTGTAAACCTGGAAATGTTTTTTCATAAAGGAGGTTTTAAAAAAAAAAAAAAAAAGACAAAGGTGCGGTACCTGTGTTTGTCCACTAGAGGCCGCTGTGGAACGTCTTTTTTCTTGGGACTATTCCTTCCATGGTGAAAGTCCAGGCAGATGAGTGAGCTCTCTATCAGGGAAGCTGCATTCCTCTGTCATGCTGCCAAGTAGTTTCCTTCCATCCCCGAGTCCTGGTGAAACAGGGACCCTGGCTCCTCTCCCTACATGGCGCCAAGAGCGCACACGTGCACGCGCGCGCGCACACATGCTTTCCTTTTATAAGGTTTAGCTTAAAAAAAGGGGGCGGAGCCTGGCGGATGACGCGCTCTGTGCGCCCAGCGCTTCTGCGCATGTGCGGGCGTCCCAGCAAGATAAAAGGACTCAGTCCACGCTGCTTGCTATGGACACAGAGCATGAAAAGGAGCTGGTAGCATGGTATAGGGGCTTACAGCGGGCGGTTGATACAGGCATCTCCAGAAAGACGCATTAGTAGACACCCACTGATGTACATAGCAGCAAATTGCATTAGACTATTTCAGTAAGGGGTGTATTGCGGCTGGAATACCTCAGCTTTGAACTAAGGAATATGCCGCCTAAAAAACTCCGAGATATACCTCTCAGGAAGTGTAGGGGGTCTCCATCGGGCTCTGAGGATCTGGAGCAGTCATCTGCACCCTCCTCCCCTGAGAAATCAGAGGTTAATACCCATAAGGAACCCCCGGGAGTGCCAGGTACTGCGGCTGTCCTCAGTCCACCTGCTCCTGCATATATAACAGAGGAGGTTTTTTCCTCAACTCTGGAGGGATTGGAGCAGAGATTGGCAGCATTGATCGCTTCTTCTCTACAGGAAAGAAAGCGCGCCAGATCTCCATCACCTCCATTAGAGTGCCTGTTGGCAGAGCAACAGTCCCAGGAAGGGACCGACCTACCTGAAGGGGATCAGGAGGAGGTTAGCTCTGTTTTTGAGGAATCGACAGTAGATGAACCATTTTCAGCATCGCAGACTGAAAGATTGTGGGTCCAGACCCTAACTGACATGGTTCGATCTGCATTTAAAATGCCTCTTGTTGAACCATCAACTACTGCTGTCTCCTCATTGGGGTCGCTAAAAGCTCCCCAGGTTAATTGCTCCTTTCCAATACATCCATTATTGGAAGGACTTATATACCAGGACTGGGAACATCCTGATAAACTATTTGTTCCGCCTAAAAGGTTTCCGGTGATCTATCCCATGGAGGAAAAGTTCACCCAGAGATGGAATGTTCCTACGGTGGATGCAGCCATCTCTTCTGTGAACAAATCACTGACATGTCCAGTAGATAATGTTCAAATGTTCAAAGATCCAGTGGATAAAAAATTGGAATCTTTATTAAAATCTGCTTTTTCCACAGCAGGGGCTGTTACACAGCCAGCAGTGGCAGCTATTGGGGTCTGCCAAGCTTTAAAGGATCAAATGAAAATGGTCCTGAGGGATTTGCCAGACCAGCAGGCCCAGGCTCTGGCTGATCTGCCTAGAGCATTATGCTTTGCGGTTGACGCCATCAAGGATTCTATCCATCAGGCCTCCCGCCTCACGCTGTCTTTGGTACATATGCGTAGGCTTCTGTGGCTCAAAAACTGGTCTGCTGAAGCTCCCTGTAAGAAGCTCTTAGTTAGCTTCCCATTTCATGGGGAACGCCTTTTTGGCGAAGACCTGGATAAGTATATCCAGAAGATTTCCAGTGGTAAAAGTACTCTCTTACCGAGTAAAAAGAGGTCTAGGGGTCCATCTTTTAAGAGGACTACCTCTCCTATCCCTGCGACGTCTGCTACTAAGCAGTTCCGACGGCCTCCTCGGTCAAACTCAGGAGGTAAAAATCAGGGACAGCCACAGGGTAATAAAAAGCCCTGGATCCGAAGAGGTACTAAACCAGCCTCCAAGTCAAGCCTATGAAGGGCTGCCCCCACTCAAACGGGTGGGGGGAAGACTTCAGTTGTTCGCAGAGACCTGGCGGGAGACGATCAAAGACAGATGGGTGCTCTCCGCAGTAACTCTGGGATACAAGTTGGAGTTAAAAGAGTCTCCTCCGTCCCATTTTATGTGGTCAGGCATGCCAAGAGACCCTCTAAAAAGAGGGTCTCTCCTATTGGCGTTAGAACAACTATTGCTCCAAGGAGTAATTATGGAGGTTCCTATGGAAGAGTGGGGGTTGGGTTTCTACTCAAACCTTTTCACAGTCCCGAAGCCAAACGGGGACATAAGACCCATATTGGACCTAAAGAGTCTAAACAAATTTCTAAACGTCCGGTCTTTCCGGATGGAGTCGATCCGATCGGTCACCGCTGCCCTACAAGGGGAGGAATGGTTAGCCTCGATCGACATCAAAGATGCTTACTTGCATGTTCCCATCTTTCCAGGTCATCAAAAATTCCTACGCTTTGCAGTAGAAGGGCGCCATTTTCAGTTCAGAGCCTTACCATTCGGTCTGGCCACAGCACCACGAGTGTTCACAAAAATTCTGGCCCCACTGTTGGCCGATCTAAGAACACGGGGTGTAACGATAATGGCATACCTAGACGACCTGTTGTTGATGGACCACTCAGTTGCCAAGCTAGAAGTGGTAATTGTCGATACAATCAAGTATCTAGAGTCTCATGGTTGGGTAATCAACCTGGACAAGTCAGCCCTACAGCCAGTGAAAAACCTGGTATATCTAGGGCTACGGCTGGATTCAGACCAGAGGAAGATTTTCTTACCTCTAGACAAGGTATCCTCTTTGAGGGCCTTGGTCCGTCTGCTTTGTGCAAAAAGACAGCCGTCCATACGCCTGTGCATGAGGCTGCTAGGAAAGATGGTAGCATCATTCGAAGCTGTACCATACGCCCAATTCCACTCAAGGAATTTACAAAGGGCCATATTGTCAGCCTGGAACGGAAAAGTTCAGGCTCTAGACTTCCCGATGGCTTTGTCCCCTTCCGTTCGGAAGAGTCTCTGCTGGTGGTTGATCCCCCAGAATCTCCAGAAGGGAAAACCCTTCAGCCCGATATCTTGGAAGGTGGTCACTACAGATGCCAGCCTTATAGGCTGGGGGGCAGTACTGGAGCAATGGTCTCTCCAGGGCAGATGGTCAAATGTAGTAAAAACCCTGCCCATCAATCTCTTAGAGATACGAGCAGCCCGGTACGCCCTAGTAGCCTGGACATCCAGACTCCAAGGGTCCCCTGTCAGAATTCAATCAGACAATGCCACAGCAGTGGCATATATCAATCATCAGGGAGGCACCAGGAGTCGTGCAGCCCAGAGGGAAGTAAGTCACATCCTGGAATGGGCAGAAAAGCATGTCCCATGTATATCAGCTGTCTTCATTTCAGGGGTGGAGAATTGGAAGGCGGACTTTCTGAGTCGCCAACAGTTATGCCCAGGGGAATGGTCCCTTCATCCCGAGGTCTTCCGAGCAATATGTCAGCGGTGGGGAACACCGGATGTAGATCTGCTAGCATCCAGATTCAACGCAAAGGTGGACAGATTTGTCTCCCGGACAAGGGATCCCCTCGCTTGCGGCTCGGATGCTCTGGTGTTCCCTTGGGATCAGTTCAGACTGATATATGCATTCCCTCCGCTACAATTGTTGCCTCGACTCCTTCGCAGAGTCAGGTTGGAGAAGAAGCCGGTGATCCTGGTGGCTCCAGCGTGGCCCCGAAGGGCCTGGTACGCGGAGATCATCAAAATGTCTGTGGGGAGTCCTTGGACCCTTCCACGTCGTCCGGACCTGCTTTCGCAAGGACCGATATACCACCCTTCCTTACTAACTCTAAGTTTAACGGCCTGGCTATTGAATCCCACATCCTAAAGAAGAGAGGTCTCTCTAACTCTGTGGTATCAACTATAATCAATGCCAGGAAGCCTGTATCCAGGCAGATCTACTATAGAGTTTGGAAGGCGTACATCACTTGGTGCGAGGCCAGAAAATGGCATCCACGTAAGTACGTTATAGGCAGAATTCTGGACTTCCTGCAGTGGGCTGTAGACAGGAAGTTTGCCTTAAGTACTATTAAGGGCCAGGTTTCGGCCTTGTCAATACTATTTCAAAGGCCCCTGGCTATGCATTCACTTGTCAAATCCTTTATGCAAGGTGTGACTCGTATTATTCCACCGATTAAGGCTCCCATATGCCCATGGGATCTAAATTTGGTTCTGTCGGTTCTGCAGAAGCAGCCATTTGAACCTTTGCGGCACATTTCCTTGGTTCTACTCACCAGGAAATTGATATTTTTAGTAGCCATATGCTCGGCTAGAAGAGTGTCGGAATTAGCCGCCATGTCCTGTAAAGAGCCATATCTGGTTATCCATAAGGACAGAGTAGTATTACGTCCTCACCCAGCCTTTCTTCCTAAGGTGGTATCGAGGTTTCACTTGAACCAGGATGTGGTTCTTCCTTCTTTTTTCCCCAAACCAAGCTCGGTAGAGGAAAAGTTATTGCATTCTTTGGATGTAGTAAGAGCAGTTAAAGCTTATCTAGAAGCCACTGCTCAGATTCGTAGAACGGATTCTTTGTTTGTTCTGCCGGAAGGCCCCAGAAAGGGTCAGGCAGCATCAAAATCTACTTTAGCCAAGTGGATTCGACAGGTCATAATACAAGCCTATGGCTTGAGAAGTAGACCGCCTCCGTTCAAATTTAGGGCGCACTCCACGAGAGCAGTTGGAACTTCATGGGCAGTGCATCACCAGGCCTCCCTGGCGCAAATTTGTAAGGCCGCAACATGGTCTTCAGTACACACGTTTACTAGGTTCTACCAGGTGGACGTTAGAAGTCAGGAGGATGTCGCCTTTGGGCGCAGTGTGTTGCAGGCCGCAAAAGATCCTCATGCCTGATGGCGCCCAGCTTATGTATGGTGTATCCCCCCCCTCATGTGGCATTGCTTTGGGACGTCCCACATAGTAATGACTATGCTGCTCTGTGTCCCGTGATGTATGAACAAGAAAGTAGGATTTTTAAAACAGCTTACCTGTAAAATCCTTTTCTTGGAGTACATCACGGGACACAGAGCTCCCACCCCTCTTTTGGGGACACGTATTGCTTTGCTACAAAACTGAGGTACTCCCGGATGGGAGGGGCTTATATAGGGGAGGGTACTTCCTGTTTTGGAAGTTGCCAGTGCCAGCACCTGAAGGTAATCTATATAACCCACATAGTAATGACTATGCTGCTCTGTGTCCCGTGATGTACTCCAAGAAAAGGATTTTACAGGTAAGCTGTTTTAAAAATCCTACTATTTTTAACTTTTTGCTATAATAAATATCCCCAAAAAATATATAATTTGCAATAAGCATTTATTGATTGGTTTGTGCAAAAGTTATAGTGTCTACAAAATTGGGGGTTGTTTTATGGCATTTTTTTACACCATTTTGGGACCAGTCATTTTTACAGCGATCAGTGCTATAAAAATGCACGGATTACTGTAAAAATGACACTGGCAGTGAAGGGGTTAACCTGTAGGGGGCGCTGAAGGGGTTAAGTGTGACCTAGGGAGTGCTTCTAACTGTTAGGGGGCGTGGCTTGCCGATGACAGGGAACAGACGATCAGTGACATGTCACTAGGTAGGACGGGGAGATGTTGTGTTTACAATAACATCTCCCCGTTCTTCAGCTCTGTGACCCTATCGCGGGACACCGGCGGACATCGAGTCCGCGGGTCATGTGGGCACGGTCACGGAGCTCACGACAGGGTCGCGAGGGTGGCGGTGCGCACGACCACACGGCTCGAAAAATTAAAGGAGACATATATATACACCCATTTGCACAGCCGTACCATTCTGTCGACGTAAAAAGTCGTGCAGCGGTTGGCAAGTGGTTAATAATGCTGTAATAAAATGTATACTTTTTTATTGACTTTCCCTCTCATTATGTGCCCACAAAGTCCACAAATTTTTTGATCTGTTCAATCCTTATATATGTTTGCTGTAACTGCTTATAAAGTATTAGCTGGAGTTTGGCTTCTATTTGTGTAAAATGTATTAGCAGATTTAGATACACTAACACTACTCTCCCCCCAGACTCACAATGCTGCTGCTCAAAGGGGCCCCTATCCTCATTCATTCATACATTTTTGGTTTTGGGTTTAATACTGCTTTACATTGTTTGGAAAGCAATCTTTGAAATGTAAATTTTAAGAACTCCAGGGGTACTTGTAAGTAAGCAATCCTTAATAAATACTTAAGACTTAAATACTTTTTGCTACACCTTTCACAAATACCAATCCAGACATATAAAAATTTGGTTCTGTGTCATCTTGTTAATGAGGCTAAGGCAGGTATTGCTCGATGTTGGAAAAACCCTAGACCGCCATTAATTGCAGAATGGCTAAATAGGGTTAGAAATGTGGGGGCCATAGAGGACTTGGTGCTCTGGGCCCAAGATAAGAAAGAGCAGTATACTAAAAATTGGACAATATGGAATGTATATATTTATTCAGATGAAGGGAGGAAGTTGCTAGGAGGGGATTGAGTCCGCTCTATTTTTTAAATGGTAAGGGGGTACCCTCCGTCTCATTGGAGGAGGGACGGAGAAGAGGACCAAAGAGTGGGAAGGGGGGGGGGGGTTCCTGTTTTTTTTTTTTTCTTTCTTTTTGGGATTAGATAGGGGGACAATCAAAGATTTTCTCTTGGGGGGACGAGACTGGATAATGAGAGGATATAAAAAGGAGGGGGCGGAGGGAGCAAGCTGTATCCGACACAGGGCAGGGATAATAATAAAAAGTAAAGGGGCTATGGAAGTAAATACATATGACCTTTAGGATATATATGGTTTGAACTGGAAGACTTAATCAGAGATGGATTAAGTGGATATTACGAGACACTCTCGCTTACTTTCTTTAAAAGCATATAAGTTGTCCCTTAGTTTGTAGAGGATTTGACTGCTAGTGTCTTTTCTGTTTCTTTTTTGTATAAACTGAGTGAACTTGAGAGGTTAATATTTGAATGACGGAAAATGTAATTGTAGCGGGTATATGCTTTCTATTTTCTTTAAATCTGGTGGGGAAACTGTGATGTATGGTTCCCTGGGGCCCACCGGGTGGCGCTGTCGCTTTGGGCCCGGGGTTGAGCCATCGTTGCGGTGGTGTACCTCTTTTGGTCTCTCTCAGCGGTTGTATGGTGGGGCAGGGAACCTGCCGTGCTTGCTGGGAGGGGGTATAAAGGGGTGGCCATTTTTGGTGGCGGGAGTCGAGCCCGGGCACCTTCAGCCTGAGGGCGGTGGTTCATGTCGGTCCCCTAGGCGGGCCTAGGCCTAGAGGACGTTTGGAGGTCGTGTTCCATCCCAGGCACCTTTAGCCTGGGGTGAGGTACTCGGAATGGAGGTCTGGAGCTCAGTGCCCAACACTGAGTTCCACGAGGGAAGGAGGTCCTAGGGAACCCCGGGAGTGGGTACCCGAATCCGGAAGGCGTAATGGACCGGTGGGAGATACTTACTTGAAGACCCGGTGCAGCATATTGCCAGTGACAGGTGAGCCTCCCATCGGAGACCGCCTGGAAGGAAATCCCCCCTCGCTCAGAGACCGCAACCCACTTTCAGGAAGGAAAGTGGAGAGTTCATTGTGTCTGGGCCTACTCGCATCCACACCTCCTTTTCTGTTCTGTTCTACAAGGGAGTCTAACTGATTGTGTTCATTCAGGAAGAATAAAGGAGTGTTGGACTTTAATGGTGTGGGGCTCACTTTCTGGCAGACATTGTTCAAGGTAACCCTCATTGGTGGTTCCAGGTGCAGAACACTGACCCGAAGGTAAAACAAGAACTTTGCTTCCACCACACAAACATCTGCGGTGAGGGCTTGGCGTGGTGACCCCGCTCTCTCTCCTCTAAAGTACCCCTAGACAAGAGACAGACGATCAATGACACACGATCAATGAAGAGATGTGTTGCCTGTACCTGCCTTGAATATATATAAAGAATATAAAAAAAAAAAAAAATAGAAAATATACACAGCTTTGGATATTAGGTAATGCAACAACTAAATACATTTGTGGGCTGTGTAATGTATCCTTTCAACTTGGGTGTATTGTGCATTTATTTCAGCGCAATCATTTATCAACTGGAAAGTTGAAGCACTCCAGCAATGAGCCACTTTTAAATTAACAACATTCTCTCGAATCTTGTTAATTATAATGCTGGGTAAAAGAAAGCTAATTGTTAACTTCTCAAATGCTAATTAATGGCATTTTAGCCTTGAGCGCCGAGCACTAGTCAAATTCTTTCAGCCACCCAGGAGTTGTCCTATTAGTTGAGAAAAAGACGCCAATTTCCGATGTTATGCAAAAAAGTGAGAAGAGAAAAAAAATGATAGAAAATGTATCTTCCAGGCCTTGGATTTTTTTTAGATTCTTATAAAATATGAATGCACTGTATAGATGGGTTCACCAGCATGGTATCTCTATAGATAATGTCACTTTTCCAGGAAGGAACAATCTGAGCCAAGGTGAAGTCTGCATGGATAAATCCGACACAGCCTTGGCTCAGACTCCTCAGTCCAGCAATGTAGAAGACGGAGCATGTAGGGTGTACTGCACCAATAAAAAACATGGGCTACTCTGTCTATCAAAATTGTAATATATTATACTATCTCTAATCACAAGAACAAAATGAAATAAATTGCAGTTTACCATTCCTTAGATGTGGTGACTGCATTTGTTTTCATTTTTCAGGCTAAGAAAATTTTTCTTTATCGTACATCACGGGACACAGAGCAGGCTATGATTATGACTATGTGGGTTATATGCCACCTAAAAGGTGAATGGACATTGGCTGACCAATCAAACAGAAAGTCCTCCCCCATATAACCTCTGCTATACAGGAAGTATTTCCGTTTTTTCGCCAGTGTCTGTAAGGTGGATGTGCTGCATGTGCCCTTGGAGCATACTAAGAGGTCCGCAATGGTTCTGCTGTATTTCAAGGACTGGAGTCGGATCCATTTGGAAGGCTGTTAGCTAAAATGGATGGTACCCGATCCTCGTTGGATAGGGAGAAGAATCCTGTGTTTTGCCTGCGTAACGGATCCCTGTGCAGTATATTTCTGACCAAGGTGCTTCCAGCAGGGTGCTGTACAGATCCAAGGCAGTGGACCTTATTATTAAAAAATAAAAAACAGTCCGCTGCGGGCCAAATAAAAATGATATACACAATTATAGAACAGTCCTAATTGTATAGTGACAAAGTGCTTGTGCTCAAAAATGGTATACCTGTGCTTCAATGTGCTCAAACTTGGGTGCCCCACATAGTTGGTCAACTCCAGGGGGTGAGTTTACATCTATCGCTAGTATGGTCTTTTAAGCATGTGGGGAAGCCCCTGTAGAGATACGCTGCTGGCGCCTCCTGCAGTGCAGTTCCTCATACAGATAAACAAACCAAAAGAATCTTCATTGCGCAATATATCATTCCAAAAAGTTTAATAAAAACATTTAAAAGTGAAAGATAACTCTCAAATGTTAGGGTGCCTGAACATCCTGGCACCCGACGTATATAACAGGTGATTTTTGAGTGAAAATCATCCCACAGTGGTGGTGTTTGCCGCTATCGCGGCGCTGCTCGATTTCCTGTGTTCGTTCGGGCGGAAATGTGTTGCGGTGACGCCGTTATAATTTGACGCGTTTCAGCCTATCAGGGGGCTGTCATCAGGACCTTATTGCATAAGTGGACCTTATTGCAGTGAGGACCGAGTCCTTGAGGGTCTGCATGATCAGGGTCCAGCGGCAGGATTGGTAAGTTTAAAAGAAAAAAGAAGCAGCATGGGTTTTTTGAAGGCAGTGCACTCTCTCCACTGGGGGATGATGGTGTTCCTTGATCAGTCGGCTGGTGGCTCTGTGTGGGGCTATTACAATGTAATATTGGCCATACGGCAGCAGGGGGCACTCGTGGGTGCACACGCCATCCCTGTGGGTGTGGACATGGCACGCCCATGCAAATGCGGTAGAATGGGCGATGCAAGTGAGGATGCGGGTGGCTAAAGAAGCAAACAGAGCGGGTGGACTGGCCGAGGGGCACGTGAGTAACTTCTGGGGTGTGTACTGGCAGCCACCCCGGTGGACCCTGAATAACTTTATTAAAAATGTGAAGCTACAGAGAGGAGGATTGCAACAAAGTGATTGTTGCAGGAATGTATTCTCAAAAACATAAAGGCAACTTTAATTTGCTAACTGAATGCATTTTAGTAAATACAAATAGTTTCTTGGGAATACTAGGTTTTCTTGCTGCAGTGTGGTATCAGGCATAGTGACATCATAATAGACAATGACAACTGAGTAGTGTTGCGAACCAGCTTTAAAATGCATTGAGTTAGCCAAGAAAAGTTATCTACTTTCCTACTGCTAAATATTACCAATACAGTATTTTATTAAATGGAAGGTGATAGTTTTTACAATAATGCAGACTTTTTTTACCCACCATAGACAGGTTTACAAATCCAATCCGAGATTTGTATCAGTAAATCTTGAGAGGCATACTCCTGATCTGGCTTTGTAGTAAAAGGCTTTTCTACTCAGGCTGTGTCTGATTTTTAAAGAAAATGAAATAAATGTAAGTCTTTGCACACCTTGGAATGTTATTTAGTTAATGTGAACTGAAAACTAAATTGGGCTTCAACTAAAAGCCTGAGGCCCTGACATCGAGTCTAAGGTGAGGCCCTCTTATCTCATATGTGACAACCTTCACTGGTCCTGTTCTGCCCTTGGAGCTTCATTCTTAGTCACTAGAATAAGGGTACTAAAGACTCAAACAGCAAAAAACACCAGGCATACAACCCCCCCCCCCCCCCAAAACCAAACATAGAAATGTGATAGAAAAGAAACCTGCTGTTTTCGTCTTTATATTTGGACCCCCTTAACTTCATGAGCTGGTAAAAACAAAAATTCAGAAGTTGATAGTGGAAAAAGCTGCCCAGGACAAACTAAACTTAAGGGCTGGGTTCACACTTTCCCGGTGCGATAATGCACATGTTTAGTGCACTAAAATGCTCTGTGTTAAGGCAGCTCATTCAAATGAATGAGCTGGTAATAAACAAAAACCTATAAAATAAGGAAAAAAAAAAAAAGAATTCACCATTTTTGCCACCGCAGCACACCACAATGCGCTGTAGTGCGTTAAATTGCATTGTGGTGCTTTGCACCCCATCAGAGTGCCCTTACATTAAAGTCCCCGTCAGAGCCCTCCTTAAATCAGAGTCCCCCTCTTACATCAGAGTCCCCATCAGGGTCCCCATCATTGTCTCTATCAGAGTCCCCCCTTACATCAGAGGGCCAGACAATATTTTGCAGAAAGGGGGATTTGGCCCATGGGTCACTGTTTGGAGACCCTTGCCCTATTGCATTGGGGATCCATTCAAAGTGAATGACACCACAACACGTTAATGCCCATAATGTGCATTGGTATGTGCTGCAGCAACACACATTACTACACCTCTCTTTAACCCCTTCTGGACCACCCCACACATATATACTGCAGCAGGGCGGCCCTCCTGCACGAAATCACGTACCTGTACGTGACTTTGTGCACTGGGTCTGTGGCGCGCCCCGCTTCCGCTTTGATTGGACACAGCGGGAGCCAATCAGTGGGTCGGGCGGACCCGATGTTCACCGGCACCTCGCGATCATTCTCAGGAGAGGCAGAACGGCGATCTGCCTATGTAAACAAGGCAGACAGCCATTCTGTAAGAAGGGAAGATGGAGATCTTGTTTTTTTGCCAAGCAAGAACACAGATCTCTGTCTTCCCCCAGTCAAAGAATCCCCCACACAGTTAGAAAGCACTCCCAGGGAACACATTTAACCCTCTGATCGCCCCTGATGTTGACCCCTTCCCAGCTAGTGTCATTAGTACAGTGACAGTGCCTTTTTTTGAGCACTGATCACTGTATTGGTGTCACTGGACCCGAAAAAGTGTCACTTAGTGTCAGATTTGTCCGACACAATTTCACAGTCCCGCTAAAAATTGCTGATTGCCGCCATTACTAGTAAAAAAATTAAAAAATGTAAATTCTATAATCAATATACGCTTATTGGGATTACCAAAAACATGTAGCAGAATACATAAATTGATGAATAAAAATATAAAATAAGTGCAGTGCTGAAATTAATGAACAAATGTATAATAAATTAATTACTGAAAAATATCCCCAGTAGAAGTCCTTTCGTGATGAAACGCGTAGAGTGGAGCCTCCGACGGTGACGTCATTAAGTTTTCTCCTTCCCAGACGGAGGATAGACGATTCGTATAGGAAGTAGAGAGAAGCAAATGGGAGACGCCGCAGCTTTTTTACCATTTCTGATTTGACTGCTGTTTCGCAGACATACTATTATCGTTTCTGTAAGTGCAAGTTATTCATTTATTAAACCAATTCAATCAACTTACTGCACTATGAGAGAATTTCTCTTTTATATTCCCGAGTAACATCTGAATATTAGCTGCTGTTCCGGATACAACTTAGGTCCCGGGGAGACCGATAATCCCCTGAGCTTGGTGAGACTGTCTTGGCAGTCACAGCCTTCTGGTAAGCAGGCTACCTCACATGTGGGTGTCGAGCTGATTGCATGTTGGTTGGTGTGAAGATTTGTGTCACGTATTTCTTCCTGCAACTTATTCTCACTTACCTGGATGTTAAGCACTGTATAGACCCCATATGGACATCAATGTGATTGGGCCTCTGCTTTAGTTTCTTTCCTACACTTTTTTCACTTGCCTATTTTTCAGTAATTCATTTATTATACATTTGTTCATTATTTTCAGCGCTGCACTTCTTTTATATTTTCATTTTGTCTGTAGTTTTTTGTACTGAACTCTTAGGTGCTGGCAGCTTTTAATTTCAATTGTTTTACTTAATTGTCATAACCTGTTCACTTTAGCGCAGCGTTAGCCTTCGGGCTTCCTTTTTTTTCTTTTATAAACGAATACGTTTTATTTTTTAAATGTTTTTATTGGGTATGTTTATAGCATAAAGTGAGAAATATATATTTTTTTGCAAAATTGTCAGTCTTTTTTTTGTTTATAGCGCAAAAAATAAAACCCCCAGAGGTTATCAAATACCAAAAGAAAAGCTCTATTTATGGGAAAAAAGGACATCAATTTTATTTGGGTACAGCGCCGCACGACCGCACAATTTTCAGTTAAAATTATGCAGTGCCATATTGAAAACAATTGCCCGGTCATGAAGGGGGGTACACCATCCGGGGCTGAAGAGGTTAAGCTAGTTTCATAGCTTGAAAAGAATCAAACACTAAGCCCATTCCTGACATTTCCTTGCTTACGTAAGTAGATAGTAAGTCAGTAAGTAGATTGTTTAATGGTATTTACAGTTCATGGTTTGAGTTACCTTGCATTGCACTTACTGGGTCAAGTGGAGGAGATCAAGGAAATTTGATTGAAACATGAATAAAAGCATTTTCACTTCACAATGTTCTATTTCTACAGTGAGGTATTCTCTTAAAGACTTGAGAGTATTTATTTAAAGGCATTTAGTTATGAAAAGACAGAAATGAATAGCTGTGTTTTCCCCATCTGTGATATTTACTAATGTGTTGCATAGTGCTTCAATGAATCTATTAACCAAGGAAAAGAAAACACACCATAACAATAGTTCTTTCTGCATGTGGCTGCATAAATTGTTGAAAACCGGCATTGTTGGGAAAAGGGACTCATTGACCTCGCATCAAGCGTACATGCATGTTTCCTTGAAAGAGGATCTATAGTCATTTTATTGTTAAACTGTGTACATACAAGAAATCCATCCAGTTGACCGTCATCTAAAGTCGGTGCATTCCAGATTCTACAAAGCTCCTCACACATGCTGGACACCTCAGTACCTCAAAGTCTATTTCTTGGCTGTAATCCTCTTAGTACTGAGACTTTTATACAAGTTTTTGGTTGTGGCAGCAATGAGCCTGCAGTGGGTGTGTCAGGGAATACCATCGGGCACAGTACGCACATGTCTAGAGCAGTGGTGGCCGCTCATTAGGGGCGCCTCCCCTAATCCATGCGCCCGGCCCCTAATCTACATGCAGGGTGCCAGACACATGGATTCCAATGTTTGTTTGTTTTGAAGCACGTGATGAGAGCGGGAGGCTTTAATTGGCTTCAAAAAAGGTGGTCTCGCACTGAGCCCACCCTGTTGTGTGACATTAGTGAATTAATATTGGTCAGATACCATTGGGTAGAGCACCTTGGTGCTATACAAAACTACCAGACGCACTCAAAAAACATCCTTTGATAGGGCCAACACTGTCTATAGGGGCCAAAATATGCCTAAACCCTAAATATTCGTCAAGATACTCTCCACTTTACCCAATACTGGGAAACCCAAGTTTCGAGCCGGGGATGGAGATAAAGGCATTTCGGAGACTTCGAGAGAAGGGATATACGCAGGTATCGCACTTTATGCAAGCAGAAATATGGCCCACAATAGTGGAATTGACGAAATCAGGAGGCCAATTCGAAGTAGAGTATTGGCAAGCAATACAACTTCGACATTATTTGGAGACACTAGGTCCAATGAGTAACTTTAAACGGGAGCTAACTAGGTTTGAAGTATACTGTGAGGAGAAGGAACCCATCAACCGAATAATATCAAAGATATATATGATGCTAATGACTCCACCAGATAACTATGAACTGCCAGCAATTAGAAAGTGGGAAAGGGACCTTGGTAGGACTTTTACACCAGCTCAATATCAGAAGATAATATATCTTGCGCTACACTCATCAGTAAGTACTAAAACGCAAGAATCAAATTACAAATTACTGATGAGGTGGTACCATACGCCCTCAAAACTGGGTAGGTTCTACCCTGATGCCTCAGATCAGTGTTGGCGATGTAATGGGGAGCGGGGAACTTTGTTTCATATATATTGGACATGTCCTCGAATTAGACAATATTGGATAGAGGTACGGAGGATTGCCCAAAAAATTGAGTCTTACCCTGTGCCGGACGATCCAGGCTTCTTTCTATTGCACGAAACGCAAATACCCACACAGACTTATAAAAACTCAGTATTATGCCACCTGGTCAATGAGGCCAAGGCATGTATTGCGAGAGGCTGGAAAAGCTCCAGCCCTCCAACAATTGCAGATTGGCTCAATAGGGTCGGGAAAGTGGGGGCCATAGAGGAGTTGGTGTTTTCGGCCCAAGACAGGAAAGAGCAACATATTAAGATCTGGTCATCATGGAATAAATTTATGCAGACAGAAGAAGGGAAAAGATTAATGGGGAAGTGAGTCTGCCAGGTCAGAGAAGTATTTAAGAGGTTGTGGTTTACTTAATGGGGGAGGGGGATGGAGGGGGGAGGGGAGGGAGAAAATTTTTCGTTCGTCCCTCCTTTTTTTTTTCCTCTCGATTAGGTTTGCTTTGGGAGGGAGGCAGGGTGGGAATAGATAAAAACGCAAGGGAGAATAAGTAAGGTCGTGAAAATCAAAGATAACTAAATAGAGTAAGGGACTTGGTGTGTTTCTCCCTTTAACCACTTAAGCCCCGGACCATTTGGTAGCTAAAGGACCAGAGGTGAATTCAGAATTTTGCACTGCGCTGCTTTAACTGTAAATTGTGCGGACATGCAATGTTGTACCCAAACGAAATTTGCGTCCTTTTCTTCCCACAAATAGAGATTTCTTTTAATGGTATTTGATTGCCTCTGCGATTTTTATTTTTTGCATTATAAACGGAAAAAGACCGAAAATTTTGAAAAAAAATGATATTTTCTACTTTTTGTTATAAGAAAATCGAATAAACTCAATTGTAGTCATACATTTAGGCCAAAATGTATTCAGCCACATGTTTTTAGTAAAAAAAATGTCAATAAGCGTATATTTATTGGTTTGCGCAAAAGTTATAGAGTTTACAAACTAGGGTACATTTTCTGAAATTTACACAGCTTTAAATTTATGACTGCCTATCTCATTTCTTGAGGTGCTAAAATGACAGGGCAGTACAAAACCCCCCCAAATGACCCCATTTTGGAAAGTAGACACCCCAAGGAAATTGCTGAGAGGCATGTTGAGCCCATTGAATTTTTTTTTTGTCCCAAGAGATTGAATAATGACTAAAAAAAAAAAAAAAAAAAAATACAAAAAGTTGTCACTAAATGATATATTGCTCACACATGCCATGGTTATATGTGGAATTTCACCCCAAAATACATTTTGCTGCTTCTCCTGAGTACGGGGATACCACATGTGTGGGACTTTTTGGGAGCCTAGCCGCGTATGGGACCCCGGAAACCAAGCACCGCCTTCAGGATTTCTAAGGGCGCAAATTTTTGATTTCACTCCTCACTACCTATCACAGTTTTGAAGGCCATAAAATGCCAAAATAGCACAAACCCCCCCCAAATGACCCCATTTTAGAAAGTAGACACCCCAAGGAAATTGCTGAGAGGCCTGTTGAGCCCATTGAATACATTTTTTTTGTCCCAAGTGATTGAATAATGACAAAAAAAAATTACAAAAAGTTGTCACTAAATGATATATTGCTCACACATGCCATGGTTATATGTGGAATTACACCCCAAAATACATTTTTCTGCTTCTCCTGAGTACGGGGATACCACATGTGTGGGACTTTTTAGGAGCCTAGCCGCGTACGGGACCCCGAAAACCAAGCACCGCCTTCAGGATTTCTAGGCACAAATTTTTGATTTCACTCCTCACTACCTATCACAGTTTCGAAGGCCATAAAATGCCAAAATCGCACAAAACCCCCCAAATGACCCCATTATGGAATATAGACACCCCAAGCTATTTGCTGAGAGGAATGGCGAGTATTTTACAGCTCTCATTTGTTTTTGAAAATGAAGAAAGAAAATATATATATATATATATATATATATTTTTTCAATTTTCAAAACTTTGTGACAAAAAGCAAGATCTGCAAAATACTCACAATACCTCTCAGCAAATAGCTTGGGGTGTCTACTTTCCAAAATGGGGTCATTTGGGGGGGTTTTGTGCTATCTGGGCATTCCATGGCCTCCGAAACTGTGATAGGCAGTGAGAAGTGAAATCAAAAATTTACACCCTTAGAAAGCCTGAAGGCGGTGCTTGGTTTTTGGGGTCCCGTACGTGGCTAGGCTCCCAAAAAGTCTCACACATGTGATATCCCCGTACTCAGGAGAAGCAACAGAATGTATTTTGGGGTGTAATTCCACATATGCCCATGGCATGTTTGAGCAATATATCATTTAGTGACAACTTTGTGCAAAAAAAAAAAAAATTGTCGTTTTTCCGCAACTTGTGTCAACATATAAAATATTCCATGGACTCGACATGCCTCTCAGTATATAGCTTGGGGTGTCTAATTTCCAAAATGGGGTCATTTGGGGGGGTTTTGAACTGTTCTGGCATTTTATACACAACATTAGGAAGCTTACATCCACTCTTCTAACCACTTGAAGACAAAGCCCTTTTTGACACTTTTTGTTTACATGAAAACATATTTTTTTTGCAAGAAAATTATGTTGAACCCCCAAACATTATATATATTTTTAAAGCAAAGGCCCTACAGATTAAAATGGTGGGTGTTGCATTTTTTTTTTCTACACAGTATTTGCGCAGCGATTTTTCAAACGCATTTTTTGGGTTAAAAAATACACTTTTTTTAATTTTAATGCACTAAAACACACTATATTGCCCAAATGTTTGATGAAATAAAAAAGATGATCTTAGGCCGAGTACATAGATACCAAACACGACATGCTTTAAAATTTCGCACAAACGCGCATTGGCGACAAACTACATACATTTTTAAAAGCCTTTAAAAGCCTTTACAGGTTACCCCAGTAGATTTACAGAGGAGGTCTACTGCTAAAATGATTGCCCTCGATCTGACCTTCGCGGTGATACCTCACATGCATGGTGCAATTGCTGTTTACATATGACGCCAGACCGACGCTTGCGTTCGCCATTGGGCAAGAGCAGGGCAGGACAGGGGTGCTTTTTTTTTTTTTCTTTTTTTTTTATTATTAATTTTGCTTTTTTATTTTATTTTTAAATTGTTCCTTCCAAGTATTTTTTTTTTTTATCATTTTTATTGTTATCTCAGGGAATGTAAATATCCCCTATGATAGCAATAGGTAGTGACAGGTACTCTTTTTTTGAAAAAACTGGGGTCTTCTAGACCCTAGATTTTTCCTCTGCCCTCAAAGCATCTGACCACACCAAGATCGGTGTGATAAAATGCTTTCCCAATGGCGCTTTTTATATCCGGGGGGGGGCATTCCCTCCCACTGCTTGTAAAAGCAGTCCAGAGGCTAATTAGCCGCTAGGATTGCTTTTACATGAAAGCCGGCCACAGGCTGAAAAGAATGATACCAAGATGATACCTAAACCCGCAGGCATCATTCTGGTATAAACATTCAAAGTCCAGCAACATACCAGTACGTTGCTGGTCCTTGTTGGACATGTATTGTAATCTTTTTTTTTTCCGCAACTTGTGTCAACATATAAAATATTCCATGGACTCGACATGCCTCTCAGTATATAGCTTGGGGTGTCTACTTTCCAAAATGGGGTCATTTGGGGGGGTTTTGAACTGTTCTGGCATTTTATACACAACATTAGGAAGCTTACATCCACTCTTCTAACCACTTGAAGACAAAGCCCTTTTTGACACTTTTTGTTTACATGAAAACATATTTTTTTTGCAAGAAAATTATGTTGAACCCCCAAACATTATATATATTTTTAAAGCAAAGGCCCTACAGATTAAAATGGTGGGTGTTGCATTTTTTTTTTCTACACAGTATTTGCGCAGCGATTTTTCAAACGCATTTTTTGGGTTAAAAAATACACTTTTTTTTAATTTTAATGCACTAAAACACACTATATTGCCCAAATGTTTGATGAAATAAAAAAGATGATCTTAGGCCGAGTACATAGATACCAAACACGACATGCTTTAAAATTTCGCACAAACGCGCATTGGCGACAAACTACATACATTTTTAAAAGCCTTTAAAAGCCTTTACAGGTTACCCCAGTAGATTTACAGAGGAGGTCTACTGCTAAAATGATTGCCCTCGATCTGACCTTCGCGGTGATACCTCACATGCATGGTGCAATTGCTGTTTACATATGACGCCAGACCGACGCTTGCGTTCGCCATTGGGCAAGAGCAGGGCAGGACAGGGGTGCTTTTTTTTTTTTTCTTTTTTTTTTCTTATTAATTTTGCTTTTTTATTTTATTTTTAAATTGTTCCTTCCAAGTATTTTTTTTTTTTTATCATTTTTATTGTTATCTCAGGGAATGTAAATATCCCCTATGATAGCAATAGGTAGTGACAGGTACTCTTTTTTTGAAAAAACTGGGGTCTTCTAGACCCTAGATTTTTCCTCTGCCCTCAAAGCATCTGACCACACCAAGATCGGTGTGATAAAATGCTTTCCCAATGGCGCTTTTTATATCCGGGGGGGGGGCATTCCCTCCCACTGCTTGTAAAAGCAGTCCAGAGGCTAATTAGCCGCTAGGATTGCTTTTACATGAAAGCCGGCCACAGGCTGAAAAGAATGATACCAAGATGATACCTAAACCCGCAGGCATCATTCTGGTATAAACATTCAAAGTCCAGCAACATACCAGTACGTTGCTGGTCCTTGTTGGACATGTATTGTAATCTTTTTTTTTTCATGCAGCCAGTTGGCTGAACGAAAAAAGAGATTGATCGGTGGGTATGGACACCATTAGAATACCGCCCTTCATCCACCCACTTCCAATGATGGGCATACACGCACCATTTATATATGCCGAAGCATGGGGGCATCCTCCCGCAAAAAAGTTATGCCGCACACACATGGTCGGACTTTTCCACGGGCAAGCCTCCGTCGGAATTTCGACCGTATGTACGCGGCATTAGGAGCAAAATTGCTCCTCCGCCCCTGCTGCCCCAATGCTTCGGTATATTTGCTTTTTTTTTTTTAACTGTGGTGGTGAAGTCACCTCCTACAGCACTGGAGTCGCAGGGATCAGGCCTGTCTCTGCGAACGCTGCAGTTATGTGTGTTTTTGTTTTGTAAGTGACAGTGATCGATCGATACTGCACTTGGGTGGCCTGGGCTGGACGGAGGGGCAAAACGCAGGTGCCAGCAGGTATCTGGGCTGATCCCGCTAACACTGCGTTTTTGGGAACCCTAAACTGCTGGGGACGCTAGTATAGATCTGATCAGATCAGATATTGATCTGTTCAGATACTATACCACTAAGGGGGGTGTATGCTTCACGCGTGGGTGTTAGCGTTACTGGCACTAACCTGACGCTGCCTGGGATGTGACTCAGACCCTCTCTGACGCTAAAACCTAATTGATATCACCCGCCGGGCGATCAGGGGGTTAAACCTTTATTGGGTTATATACACGGCGGGTGCCCTGACACTATAAAAAGCAAACTAACTAACCAGCGTCACCCGTAACACTTATATGGTGATCACTGGTGAAAGGGTTAACTAGGGGCAATCAGGGGGTTAAAACCTTTATTAGATAATATATGGGGGTACCTGACGCTATAAAAACCTGCGGCGAACCTAAAAAAAATTACCAGCTACCGATCTGCATCACTGACACTAAGACAGCGTTTAGAAAAACGATCGCTTAGCGACAGTGGTGATGGGGGTGAAAGGGTTACCTGGGGGGCGATCAAGGGGGTTAAACCTTTATTAGATAATATATTGGGGTGCCTGACGCTATAAAAACATGCGGCGAACCTAAAAAAAATTACTGGCTACCGATCTGCATCACCGACACTAAGACAGCGTTTAGAAAAACGATCGCTTAGCAACAGTGGTGATAGGGGGTGAAAGGGTTACCTGGGGGGCGATCAAGGGGGTTAAACCTTTATTAGATAATATATTGGGGTACCTGACGCTATAAAAACCTGCGGCGAACCTAAAAAAAATTACCAGCTACCGATCTGCATCACCGACACTAGGACAGCGTTTAGAAAAACGATCGCTTAGCGACAGTGGTGATGGGGGTGAAAGGGTTACCTGGGGGGCGATCAAGGGGGTTAAACCTTTATTAGATAATATATTGGGGTACCTGACGCTATAAAAACATGTGGCGAACCTAAAAAAAATTACTGGCTACCGATCTGCATCACCGACACTAAGACAGCGTTTAGAAAAACAATTGCTTAGCGACAGTGGTGATAGGGGGTGAAAGGGTTACCTGGGGGGCGTTTAAGGGGGTTAAACCTTTATTAGATAATATATTGGGGTACCTGACGCTATAAAAACCTACGGCGAACCTAAAAAAAATTACCGGCTACCGATCTGCATCACAGACACTAAGACAGCGTTTAGAAAAACGATCGCTTAGTGACAGTGGTGATAGGGGGTGAAAGGGTTACCTGGGGGGCGTTCAAGGGGGTTAAACCTTTATTAGATAATATATTGGGGTACCCGACGCTATAAAAACATGCGGCGAACCTAAAAAAAATTACTGGCTGCCGATCGGCATCACTGACGCTAAGACAGCGATCAGAAAAATGATCGCTTAGCGACAGTGGTGATAGGGGGTGAAAGGGTTATCTGGGGGGTGATCAGGGGGTTAAACCTTTATTAGGGGGGGTTAGGGGGCTACACTGGACCTAAGACTAAACTTTGGTGACACTTTTACAGTCACAAATGTCACTGATTGCAGTGATCACTAAATAAATGGTCACTGCAATCAGTGACACTGTGACTGGGGGCTGGGGGGGTGATCTGGGGGGTGATCTGGGGTGTCTGGGGGGCGATTTATGTCCCTATGTGTCCTGGTGTCAGTGTAGTGTTGTGTGCACTGACCTGATGTCTTCTCTTGTACGGCGCTCGGTATATGTGAGCGCCGCACCAGAGATGACATCACTTCCTCCTGCTCCCTCTGTCTGACACAGACAGAGGGGGCATTTCCATTCGCCGGGAGCGATCGCGAGGGGGTGGCCAGAAACGAATGGCTGCCCCCTCATCCCGGAACGCTCCCGGACACTTAGCCACCGCTCACTGTATAGGAGGGGGGTCCGATTGGACCCCCCAACTATACAAAGGCAATCACGTATGCTCTACGTGATTGTGCCTGTCGGTGCCATTCTGCCGACGTATATATACAGTGAGCGGTCGTTAAGTGGTTAAGGAGAGACATATAAAGGACATAAGGGCAGGGAACCCATTGACACTGAGGTTTTGAGGCGAGACTGATGTTTAGATCAATAAGATTTAAGTAACGGATTGGGATGAGAAATATATTATGAATAGAAATGCAATGGAAAATGTATAAATAATGTATTAGATGTATCTCCCTTTTTGAAATATAAATAAAGAATATTTAAATATTCGCTAATGTCTTCCTGTTTCTCCTCCTGGCCAATCAGAAGCAGTTCCTGAGACCCCATTGGCCGGGAGTCCTAAGACCCCATTAACCCCGGAGTCCAAAGACTCAATTGGACGGGAGGAGAAGTGACGGCTAAGACACGAAGGAGACAGAGGGGGTAAGCTGCTGCCGTAGCCATGACCTGAATGGGGTAAGTGCAGGGCTGACGGGGGGCCTGGCGGGCCAGAGGGCGAGCAAACGAACTGACGATGGGCGGGGGGTTGGCTATGGTGTGCGGTGGCAGGCTCGAGTGACGGGGGAGGGTTAATGTGGGGTAGTGGGATGGAGCGACATGGGGGGGTAATGTCTGTGGTCAGGTCTGTCTGATTCCCCCCCCCCCGACTGATGGAGCACCAGCCGCCACTGGTCTAGAGGCATCAGAGGCAAAGAGGCAGTTTTTCTCTGTATAACTATTGGTTGTGGGTTTCTGTTCCAATAAAAGGAATAGCCATCTCATATAAAAGGTACTTACACATTATTACAATAGTCTTAGTCAGGTTAGGACCAGGAAAACGAGGATATGTCCTGTGTAAAAAAAAAAAGTGACCCTAGCAGAGGGGTGTTACACAGGGTGCCAAACACTTGTGTTGCCTTTGGCCCACAGGAATACCTTTTTTTGTCTTACAAATATGTTAGCAAAATGGGTTCCCAGTTCCCAAAATAACCATCAAAATGCTAAGGCTGAAACGGTGCTCTGCAGGTGAAGTCCTTACGAAACTATTATTGAAATAACATAATCAGAATATGGGGCATCATGCAACAAACAGTTGATAATAAAACCAAAATGTGTTGCGTTATACAAAAACAACTAAAGTGCAAATGCAAAAAATAAAAAATTTGAAAATGTATCAAATAGGATATCAAAATATAAATATACAAATGCATATAGTGCTCAAACATACAGTGTAAATCAATGGATATCATGTGCATGCTCACAAAGACAGTTCAAATAGATCCCTCATGATTTGAATATTTCTCAGTGAAAAGTCCATAAAAAATGTTCATAAGTCGCCAAGTTCCAGTGATCCAAACAAATTGAAAAATACTCTCCACCCAGGTGCGAACCCCCACTCACAGGCTGCTTACCAAATAATAAGACCTCAAAGATGGAAGTCTGGCTGCACTTTGGGATAAGACCCATAGGGATGGATGATCATTATAATACAGGTCTCAGATAGAACACATCCGATCGGCCACACAATGCACATATGGAACTCAGTATAAGGCAAGAGCAAAGCATCTCATAGTGTAGTAGTTTTACAATCCAAAGTTTAATTAGGTTAAAACTACTTACAAAATACAGGCAGAAAAATTGCATTAGAGACACAGGTAATCCCGATCAATGCCTCTGAGCATGACGACGTCACCGCTGTAGCTCCAGTCGACGTGCTTCGTCCAATAGGACGTTGTCAATGAGGCAATGGAGTATAACAGTTGATAGTTATACTAAAAAAAGACTTTCAGGTAAACGTTGCCATAAAATCTCAAAAAGTGTACTTATAAACCTTGTTAGAAAGGTGTGTATACTTACCTATTTTCAACCCGCTCCAGTACGGTCACGTGGAGCATAGATGACAGATGGACCATAGGTGCCCATGGGTGATGTCACCGATCCCAGACATTCCAACAGCTGTCGAATGCTCGCTTCTCTTCCCTGCAGCTGCTTCTGGCTGACACAGAGGAGATGGATCATGTGGCTGGACCGGGCTGAAAATAGGTAAATATATGCATCTTTTTTACACAGGGTAGTGTAAGATTGGGGGTTGTTAGCTCTTGTGGTGGATGCGTATTTCCAGTGACGCAAGCCAGTCAGCAACTCTGTTTAAGGGCATGGTAGCCCATTTTTATTTAAAAGCACGAAAGTTCACAAACACATCTGTAGTATTCACAGGGGGGTTCCACCATTCCTGTATCTTTCATACTAACAGCAGCCTTGTAACTTTACCTTCTAGCGATCCAGGCCTTTAGCCTAGGCCTGACGGTCTGTTCCTCAGACCCAAACAGTGTCGAAGAGTTTCAGCTTTCTCCTAGCTTCTCCTGGTCAGCACCTTTGTTGCTGTATCACTAATGGTGTCTGCCTCCTGCAGACATGCACCGCCTTTGACTCCACTTCAGAGGATGAGAGCCCACCTCACTCTCATGCACACAGACTTCCTCTCTGTTGGGTGGAGCCCTGATCCATAATCACCTCTGAACTAAATAGCCCAAGACACACCTGTTCCATCAGCGTGTCTTTCTTTACCAAATCTGGCATAAACGAACCCTCTTGAAGGTCGCACAAAGTCGCACCCTCACATACCCTCCCCCCTTGTTTCGAACCGGAGGGAGTAACACATGATCCCGTCACCATAAACGGGACACCTCTGTGCCAGCCATTGGCTCCATAGGCCCATTTATTTTTCGGGGTATGTGTCCACCAGCACTTCACCTTGGCGCCTCTGTGTTGGGTGGAGCCCTGATCCATAATCACCTCTGAACTAAATAGCCCAAGACACACCTGTTCCATCAGCGTGTCTTTCTTTACCAAATCTGGCATAAACGAACCCTCTTGAAGGTCGCACAAAGTCGCACCCTCACATACCCTCCCCCCTTGTTTAGAACCGGAGGGAGTAACACATGATCCCGTCACCATAAACGGGACACCTCTGTGCCAGCCATTGGCTCCATAGGCCCATTTATTTTTCGGGGTATGTGTCCACCAGCACTTCACCTTGGCGCCTCTGTGCCAACTATCCGTAGCAGTAGTCCTAATCTGCCCAACCTTTTCTCTAAAGGGGCACTCCACCCACATCTTCTTCCGGGTGTACTTCCACCAGCCCTTGTTCCTGAACCATGGGCTCCCACTAATCTCTCTATCCCTTCTACATTTTGGCCTCAGGACCCTTCTTTTTCCTCCCACAGACCTACTCTCCCGGGACTGTTGGGGGCCCACTTTCATGACATCTGTCAGGGACTGGCCACTCTCACTACCTGACGCACCATTAACCATCAACATTTGTTTCTCAGGTTCACCTACCCCTGTGTGGTCACTCTTGGCCACCAAACCATCTGTGATTAATACCATATCCTCAATAGCCATGTTCCACAAGGGGTTATTCAACACAATATTGTCATTCGGACCTCTTGTCCTGTTTGCTAGGACAGTGTCTATGGAGGGACCATCTACAGGCAAGCAGTTACGCCCTATGGGACCAGTCCCGTAGTTTCACATCGCCCCCTGTTGTCCAACACTCCAATAACAATTGTCCTACCAACGCACATGTTCCACCACATTTTCCCACACCAATCTCTTTACCATTTCTGTGTCTCTTGGTACCTCAACCAATAGCTCGGAGTTGTCTGACAGTGCTCCACAGTGCTTCTCATACATATTTCCGTTACAGTTACCATCACTGTTATTTCCTGTCAAAGTGTCTTCGGGTACCTCAAACTGCACCTCTCCGCGCGTGATGGACTGAATTCCCACTACCGCCACGTCCGTTCCGGGCCCTTCCTTTACATGAGGTGTAGCGGGTGAGACAGTACGCGCGCCACATACCAACCACTGCTCAGCCGCACCTCGGACCGCACCAGCAGGAATACACCCCATCACACCCGCATACGGAGAGACTTCCACTATGTCTATGTCTAATATCTCTAATTTCCCAAACAATTCCCCTGAGCGCCTTCCGCAAATAACCACCGCTGGAAGCACTCTCGCGGAGAACTGCGAGACAACTTTCCACAAAAGCAACCAACAGAGTAGCAACCAATTCTCATCAACATTGCTTAACAACGCATGTATCACCTGTGTCCACCGATTGGTATTATGCAGTACTATGTCGCCTTTCTGCTGTGGGTACACGCAGGTGTATATTGGAAAGATTCTCACCAATTCCCACAACATCTCAGAAATTACTAGACATGCCGTATCTAAACACAGAACTCTAGGAACTTTTCCTTTACCAACGATGTGGAGGGACTCATTTGCTAAGGCGTGAGAGGCCGGGACACTTAAAAAGACCTCTACCTCAGAGGCAACTAACAAAATTTGTGGCTCCCGCTGAGCACTGCCAATCGCATGTGTCACACTCATCCTCTCACCTTCAGCAACACTGAGCCTTTCCAAATCGCTATCCACTACCTCATCAATCTGAGATTCAACATTACTCATCTCTTTTGCTTTGGACAAAACCTCTGCTATGTATGCGCCCTTTTCAGATCCTTCCAACTGGAGAGGGTTAATTTCTGTAAAAGCCAATGCACCCGTGTCTACCGGCCCTGCAGCCTCTCTATTTAGCATAGCAGAAATTGTGTCCACTCCACTGTTACCCACTAAGTATTCCTGGTTTAAATGCACTTGTGGCAAAACATTTCCAACCACAACAGGCTGCACTAACATAACTTCACCACTTTGCTCGGGTGGCGCTTCACTAAACCCATGAGGACTGTCAGCAGTGGCAGACCGTAGCAACTCATTATCACTACAAGCAATTTCAAACATTTGAGTTTTACCATTTTTCTCATCACCAAGCTCAAGTACCCTCTTATCTATCAGAGCGGCACCACAGCTGTCCCAGGCAACCTCTGGCTCCAACACACAGAGCTCCCTGGAGGTTTCTAAGGACACCTCTGCAGCCTTAGATACTGTTGCCAAGGCGAATCGCATATCCTGCTTAGCGATCACCCCTACCTCATTAAGCATCACATTACCAACAGCACATGTGTCATCAGCATTCATAAACATAGCAGTTTTATAAACTCTATCAAATTGTCCTTTGTCAAAATGCATGGCACCCTGTGTGCCACTCAGCACACCACCCTTCCTCTCCACAGGAATTATTTTGCCCACTAGGGCATCTTCACAGTTGTCCTGGGAAATACTTGCCTCACCACTGCAGGCTCCTTGGTGGTTTCCCTTGGCAACTGCACAGCACCTGTCACTAGGGAACATGGCATACCAACTGCTTTGGTCACCCCTAGCACATCCTTTCCAGCACTCCGCTGGATTACCTTAGCTGTACCCAGAGTCCATATGTCCCTTTCAATTTTTGACCTCGCTGCAAGCAGGGTTTTAACCTGTGTCTCCCCACTGATCTTGGTAGCACACTGCAGCAAGTTAATTTTTCACCTTCAGTGGATTTCCGCTCTGGGGTCACTTCCACTTCATTGTGAGCAACCACACAGTCAGCCTTTCCCATGATTTTAACAGGAACAGTCTTACCATTCTCTTTAGCATGGGTTGAATACTTCAATTGAGGGCATTGTCCCTTCTTTGCCATGCTCTCACAAGATGACGCCCCCTCCTGGAAACAGGGTAACATTACATCCCTCTTGGATTTTCCATCATCGCCTGCAGGCAAAACATTAAGCCCAACAACACGATCGGCAGCTGTATTCCACAAGCTTGGACAAGAAAAGATCCCGTGGCCCAGCTGACCACATTCCAGGCATGGCACTTGGTGACTTTCTCCTGTTGCTGTGGGAGACCACCTTCTCCCCGTTGATCTCTTGCAGCGCTCTCTAGACCAGGCTGCTCCTAGAAAACTATTGTAGTCATCTCGGTTACTATACATCCCACGGTACACCTCCTGATACTCCTTGATCAGAAAACCCAGCGATTTCTGGGCCATCTTCTGTAGGAAGCAATCATTGCAAACTCATCCAAAAAGTCCTCAACACATTCAGAAGGCAACATAGGCCGTATGAAGTCAGCTGTACGGATTTCTGCTTTGTTGCCATGGGCAACCACACTCATCTGCTCACTCTTTACACTCAGAGCAGGCTTCTCATACCTTTGCTTTGGTGAAGCCTGGGACAAAGGGCATTTAGAAACTTCATGCCCCCACTCACTGCACCACAAACAGCGCACTTGGTTCTTAACCCTTTGCACATTAATAGCTGGCCATCTTGCACCAGCATTGCCAGGGGCAACAACATGTCTTTCCCTTTTAACTTGGTTCAGTGCAGCCAAGTGTCGCCTGCACCAATCCATTGCAGACTCAGACTCTGGTGAACTCTCCACATTTGCAGTCAACTGTGCACTCCTTGCACCAGTGTTGCTAGGAACAGCACCCGCTCTGTCTCTCATTTCAGCAAACATTGCTTCCTTTTCACACAGGAAAATTTTGAAGTACCGTCTCCAAGACTTTGCAAACAGCACGCTTTCACATGTAGACTTTACTCTCTGCTTGAGCTCACTTCCACAGGCACATCACCTGTATACAACACAGTCCATTAATTGAACTCCTGTGCAATGCAGTTTGCCTGGCTGCCACACACAGCTAGCAGCAGTTCACTGCAGAAAACTTTAACTTTTCCTTCAGATAGGCTGTTCATCACAGTATTGCTGTTAAACACACAGTTTCTTTTTACTCACTGTTTTTGGTATGTGAGGATCTGGAACTCTTCCAAAAACTGCCCGCATTCTCCACCACTTGTAAGATTGGGGGTTGTTAGCTCTTGTGGTGGATGCGTATTTCCAGTGACGCAAGCCAGTCAGCAACTTTGTGAACTTTCTTGCTTTTAAATAAAAATGGGCTACCATGCCCTTAAACAAACACATCTGTAGTATTCACAGGGGGGTTCCACCATTCCTGTATCTTTCATACTAACAGCAGCCTCGTAACTTTACCTTCTAGCGATCCAGGCCTTTGGCCTAGGCCTGACGGTCTGTTCCTCAGACCCAAACAGTGTCCAAGAGTTTCAGCTTTCTCCTAGCTTCTCCTGGTCAGCACTAATGGTGTCTGCCTCCTGCAGACATGCACCTCCTTTGACTCCACTTCAGAGGATGAGAGCCCACCTGACTCTCATGCACACAGACTTCCTCTCTGTTGGGTGGAGCCCTGATCCATAATCACCTCTGAACTAAATAGCCCAAGACACAGCTGTTCCATCAGCGTGTCTTTCTTTACCAAATCTGGCATAAACCAACCCTCTTGAAGGTCGCACAAAGTCGCACCCTCACAGTAGTCACAGTTGGTATTAGGAGTAGGGAGGGAGAGTTTTTAAGACTAGTTAGTTTTGTCCTGGAATTCTACTGTAATATGAGCTTACCAGTCCTTAGATTTGTCTTTACTGGTTTTCTTTTGTTCAGACTCCTTTTCACCTGGTAATCCTGTGAATGACATACTTGTGGGCCTGGGGTGGCTATACTTACTCCTCCTCTGTATCTGTAGAAGGAGCCATGGCTGCCACCCAATCTGGACTTCAAACATGTCGGGCTTTGTTCATCTCCACTACATATTAAATTGGTGTGAGTAGTAGTTTGAACAAGAAAGATAACATTGTTTTTGCTTCCAGTTCATCTCACAAGAAGTGACAAAGACACTACATTTCTGGCCAAACCAATAGATATTTTTTATACTTGCTGAAAATGTTCTTAGTCTGAAAATTAAATGTTTGTGCTTGGTATAAGTTATGTTTTAAATAAACCATACGTTTCAATGTTTTCTTGAGCAGTTTTCTTTCATCCAGTGGGAAGTCAGCATCCCCTCTCATTAGCTTTACATCATAACATTTTAAATGACTTGACATCAATATGATCTTTATTTCCCAGTAGGTCTATATCACTATTCAAAATTAACATAGGAGGCCCAAGATTAGGAGAGGACTATAAACACTAGTCCCTACATTACTGTAAACCAGTGCAATATATTTTATAACACACATGTTGTATAGATATCTTGGTGCGATTAATATGAGGGAAATGCGGATACAAGGATCTGGCTAATAATATTACATTTTAATAGATTACATCTCATTTCCTTATGCTCTGCTACATCTGTTATAATGTAGCCCATCATGCATAATTCATCAAAAACAATATAGAACATTATTTGAAAGATGGTGATAAAAACAAGTATTAAAAGCCTCCAGTGGAACAAAAACATGGGCAGTAAAGGGAGATCAGCGGCTGACCGAAGCCGGTACGTAATTGGTCGTGACTTCCCAGATGGTCATTGTAGGCGGCGAGAGAGGAAGAATCAGCTCTGATTTAGCTGAAGCCTGAACAACATCTGTCTTCTCTTTACGAAAAACACTGAAGCATGACGTTGTGTTGTTTTCTGGGGCTCTCTGGGGTGTGTAGTAAGTAGGGTTTATGAACTAGAAACAGCATATCCAGCACAAGCTTTGGCAAACATTGTGTCCTGCTGTGGTCTTTCTACTGATGCTCCCCATCATTGTGATTTAAAGAGAAACTCATTTAAAAAAAAAAAAGAAAAAAAAAAGCTCCAGGCTAATATATAATATCAACACATACAGTAGCTCACTTGTGTGTTCTTTCTAGTCAGTGTATCATTTTTACCTCGCCTAGTATATCTTTTCTTATATGAAGATGCCAAACTAGAGATGAAAGTTGAAATCAAGCTTTTATTGAAGTGATTTATCTTTGAGCCGATGCTGATGGTTAAGAAGGGGAAACACGTTGGTGCACATAAAGCAGAGCTATCCGTCCTTTTCGTCTTTTAATATTGAAAGTCCTAAGAGTTGGCACCACAAGTTCCCACTATTACATTTATTAACCAGAAAACCCTTCTCTATGTAGATTTGCTAAGTAGAACAATCATTTTTTTCAGTTTTAGGTAGAGTAGGGAATGATTAAAACCCCTATCACATAATTTTTTCCTCTGTGTTCAGATGGATGGATTTTCCTTCACTTCCTATCTTGGAGATGCAACGGGAAGTGAATCAAATTCTCTCTTAAGGGAGAGGAATTCTCATCTAAGAGTTGACTATTTAACATTTGTTTCCATAGGATGTTTTTTTCCTCACCCCTTGCTTGCATGCCAACTCTAACATTTTTGGATTTCCCCTTACGTTTTGTCCTGATGACAATGGTCACTTGGATAAATAGAAGGGTGCATCTCCTCAGGGGGGGCACAGACCACAATCAAACTTGACATACATTCTAACCCTTCTCTACTCTACCCAGAACTAAAATAAAAGTTTTGTTTTTACATGCACTTTGAATTCTGGTAATTTAGGGCTAAGTCCTGCCCATCCACCAGAGGCACCCTTATTGGGCAGGGGGATGGTGAATATCCAGGAATTAGTCCCAAAGTCAGGGAAGTCAAGCTATTAGTAACAAAGTAAACCAGCACAAGACAGACACAAATTTAAATGTTGAGTCTTAATTGATATAACTGTGTAGCTTTATGCATAAAAACTTATATTTGCCATTACTTATGTTGCGTCTGATGCTTTATCTCAGGGGTAAGAGGTCATCCACAGTATCTCAGCTTCTGACCTGTCAACTGCCTAACATTGCATACAGTTGCATAAAGCAGAGTCCTGTAGGATTTCCTCTCACTTCTTGTTGAGGCTTTGGAACAGAAAGTGAAGGGAAATCTCCCTGAGACACAAAAAATAGAATCAAAACTGAAATGGGGTTATAACCCTCCCTTACTCTATCTAAAATGAAAAGGAATTTTTCCTTTATTTCTACTTAGACTAGACTGGATGTAAAGAGAGACTCAGACATTTTAAGGTTCAGTCCACAACAAATTATTATTTTTTTTATCTTTGTAGATCCTAACAAGTTAAACCAGTTAAAGTGATAGCATAATCAAAAAACAAAACAAAAGAGGCCCAAAGTGAATACAATTTATTAAAGCTAAACCAGGTATAAGATGACCCTTGTTATGGGGAAAGACTTACCTGCATCAGGAGCACAACAGAAATATAGGGGAAATCCCACTTCTGACACCTTGATTAAAATGGAATTACAGGCTATACCTAACTAATCCTAAAAATGCCCCCTGCCCTATCCTAACACCGATTCTGTGTAAGAAAGATCTGTATACTTACCTATTTTCAGACCACTCCAGTCCGGCCACATGATCCCCTGTGTCAGTCAGCACCAGTTGCAGGGGAGAGCAAAGAACACTAAACAATGGCTGGCATCCAGTAAAAATTGGGCACTTTTCTCCTGACAGTAAATGTCAGTGACAGGGAAAGGTTGCCAGTAAAAAATATGACTGATGTTTGGCTTGGAACTGTGCATGCACAGTTTAGGTCTGGAGCCGTCCAAGACCATCCGATTGCCTCCTACAAAGTGTTCCTGTGGTGCTGGCGGTGGGCAGTAGGGATGAGCTTCGTGTTCGAGTCGAACATACGTTCGACTCGAACATCGGCTGTTCGATCGTTCGACGAAGATCGAACGATTTCGGCCGTTCGCGGCAAATTTGAGTGACGCGAACGGCCCACAATGCACTACGCCATCGCAGTGTCATCCAGGCGCTGTGATTGGCCAAGCATGCACTGTGACCCCGCATGCTTGGCCAATCACAGCGCCGGCAGCGAGGAGAGCAATGATTGGCCACAGGCAGGATGCCTGTGGCCAATTATTGCTGAGGGTGTTTAGTACACGCCCCACACTATAAAAGGCCGCCAGCACGGCGGCCTAGTGTAGTGTGTTCCGGAGCAGGGAAAGACAAGCATAGGCAGGGACAGTGACATTTATTTCTTTCTTGCTTAACCTGGATTCCTTTAGTTTAGGGAAAGAGAAGGATAGGTAGGGAGAGTGTCAGTGTGTTTTACTGTGCGAGTCCTTGTTTCTAGGGACAAAGAAGGAAAGTGAGGGGATTTCTCCTTGTGCTATAGTGTGCTTTAAAAAAACATTTTTTCTAGGGACAGAAAACTCTAGGTAGGGAGAGTGTCAGTTTCTTTCACTGTGCGAGTCCTTGTTTCTAGGGACAAAGAAGGAAAGTGAGGGGAATTCTCCTTGTGCTATAGTGTGCTTTAAAAAAACATTTTTTTCTAGGGACAGAAAACTCTAGGTAGGGAGAGTGTCAGTTTCTTTCACTGTGCCAGTCCTTGTTTCTAGGGACAAAGAAGGAAAGTGAGGGGAATTCTCCTTGTGCTATAGTGTGCTTTAAAAAAACATTTTTTCTAGGGACAGAAAACTCTAGGTAGGGAGAGTGTCAGTTTCTTTCACTGTGCCAGTCCTTGTTTCTAGGGACAAAGAAGGAAAGTGAGGGGAATTCTCCTTGTGCTATAGTGTGCTTTAAAAAAACATTTTTTTCTAGGGACAGAAAACTCTAGGTAGGGAGAGTGTCAGTTTCTTTCACTGTGCCAGTCCTTGTTTCTAGGGACAAATAAGGAAAGTGAGGGGAATTCTCCTTGTGCTATAGTGTGTTTTAAAAAAACATTTTTTCTAGGGACAGAAAACTCTAGGTAGGGAGAGTGTCAGTTTCTTTCACTGTGCCAGTCCTTGTTTCTAGGGACAAAGAAGGAAAGTGAGGGGAATTCTCCTTGTGCTATAGTGTGCTTTAAAAAAACATTTTTTCTAGGGACAGAAAACTCTAGGTAGGGAGAGTGTCAGTTTCTTTCACTGTGCCAGTCCTTGTTTCTAGGGACAAAGAAGGAAAGTGAGGGGAATTCTCCTTGTGCTATAGTGTGCTTTAAAAAAACATTTTTTCTAGGGACAGAAAACTCTAGGTAGGGAGAGTGTCAGTTTCTTTCACTGTGCCAGTCCTTGTTTCTAGGGACAAAGAAGGAAAGTGAGGGGAATTCTCCTTGTGCTATAGTGTGCTTTAAAAAAACATTTTTTTCTAGGGACAGAAAACTCTAGGTAGGGAGAGTGTCAGTTTCTTTCACTGTGCCAGTCCTTGTTTCTAGGGACAAAGAAGGAAAGTGAGGGGAATTCTCCTTGTGCTATAGTGTGCTTTAAAAAAACATTTTTTCTAGGGACAGAAAACTCTAGGTAGGGAGAGTGTCAGTTTCTTTCACTGTGCCAGTCCTTGTTTCTAGGGACAAAGAAGGAAAGTGAGGGGAATTCTCCTTGTGCTATAGTGTGCTTTAAAAAAACATTTTTTTCTAGGGACAGAAAACTCTAGGTAGGGAGAGTGTCAGTTTCTTTCACTGTGCCAGTCCTTGTTTCTAGGGACAAAGAAGGAAAGTGAGGGGAATTCTCCTTGTGCTATAGTGTGCTTTAAAAAAACATTTTTTCTAGGGACAGAAAACTCTAGGTAGGGAGAGTGTCAGTTTCTTTCACTGTGCCAGTCCTTGTTTCTAGGGACAAAGAAGGAAAGTGAGGGGAATTCTCCTTGTGCTATAGTGTGCTTTAAAAAAACATTTTTTCTAGGGACAGAAAACTCTAGGTAGGGAGAGTGTCAGTTTCTTTCACTGTGCCAGTCCTTGTTTCTAGGGACAAAGAAGGAAAGTGAGGGGAATTCTCCTTGTGCTATAGTGTGCTTTAAAAAAACATTTTTTCTAGGGACAGAAAACTCTAGGTAGGGAGAGTGTCAGTTTCTTTCACTGTGCCAGTCCTTGTTTCTAGGGACAAAGAAGGAAAGTGAGGGGAATTCTCCTTGTGCTATAGTGTGCTTTAAAAAAACATTTTTTCTAGGGACAGAAAACTCTAGGTAGGGAGAGTGTCAGTTTCTTTCACTGTGCCAGTCCTTGTTTCTAGGGACAAAGAAGGAAAGTGAGGGGAATTCTCCTTGTGCTATAGTGTGCTTTAAAAAAACATTTTTTCTAGGGACAGAAAACTCTAGGTAGGGAGAGTGTCAGTTTCTTTCACTGTGCCAGTCCTTGTTTCTAGGGACAAAGAAGGAAAGTGAGGGGAATTCTCCTTGTGCTATAGTGTGCTTTAAAAAAACATTTTTTCTAGGGACAGAAAACTCTAGGTAGGGAGAGTGTCAGTTTCTTTCACTGTGCCAGTCCTTGTTTCTAGGGACAAAGAAGGAAAGTGAGGGGAATTCTCCTTGTGCTATAGTGTGCTTTAAAAAAACATTTTTTTCTAGGGACAGAAAACTCTAGGTAGGGAGAGTGTCAGTTTCTTTCACTGTGCCAGTCCTTGTTTCTAGGGACAAAGAAGGAAAGTGAGGGGAATTCTCCTTGTGCTATAGTGTGCTTTAAAAAAACATTTTTTCTAGGGACAGAAAACTCTAGGTAGGGAGAGTGTCAGTTTCTTTCACTGTGCCAGTCCTTGTTTCTAGGGACAAAGAAGGAAAGTGAGGGGAATTCTCCTTGTGCTATAGTGTGCTTTAAAAAAACATTTTTTCTAGGGACAGAAAACTCTAGGTAGGGAGAGTGTCAGTTTCTTTCACTGTGCCAGTCCTTGTTTCTAGGGACAAAGAAGGAAAGTGAGGGGAATTCTCCTTGTGCTATAGTGTGCTTTAAAAAAACATTTTTTCTAGGGACAGAAAACTCTAGGTAGGGAGAGTGTCAGTTTCTTTCACTGTGCCAGTCCTTGTTTCTAGGGACAAAGAAGGAAAGTGAGGGGAATTCTCCTTGTGCTATAGTGTGCTTTAAAAAAACATTTTTCCTAGGGACAGAAAACTCTAGGTAGGGAGAGTGTCAGTTTCTTTCACTGTGCCAGTCCTTGTTTCTAGGGACAAAGAAGGAAAGTGAGGGGAATTCTCCTTGTGCTATAGTGTGCTAAAGCATTCCTCATCAACCATCTTTGAAATCCTTGTTTTTTGGACAGTCAGGGAAATTGTCATTGTGCTATTCTGTGCAAAAGCAATAATCCTCAACCATATTTAGAAATCCTTAAGTAAAGGGACAGAGAAGGACACCTGAAGGTAGCCCTTATTGCTTTTTTCCCATCTCCCTGCAGGCCATCTATTAGAATGTCTGGAAGGCAAACAAGGAGAGGCAGACAGTCAGGAGGCAATAAAAGAGGGCAAGCAGGCTCTGTGTCTGGGGGCAACAGTGCTGGTCGTGGACGCGGTGCATTGTCATCAGCACATGGCCATGGGACACGCTTGTCCTTCTTTTCGGCAGCTGGACATGTTGAGCCACATCATGCCGAAGACTTGGTAGAGTGGATGACCAAGCCCTCCTCCTCCTCCTCATCCTCTCTCACCCAGGCTCAGGGTACTGGCAAAGCAGCTGCCAAAGCGTCCTCTTCCCTGGTATCAATGTCAGACTCATCATCAGTCACTCCTTCCCTAGACCCACCATGTCCTCCTCCTGAGGAGTCCCCCGAACTGTTTGAGCACAGTGTTGGGTACATGCTCCAGGAGGATGCCCAGCGTTTCGAAGGGTCTGATGATGAAACCCAGCTACAGGAAGGCAGTAGCGTGAGAGCAGACAGAGGGGATGCTCAAGAAGGACACCAATCTGGCAGTCATGTTCCAGCAGCTGCAGCATACTGCCAGATTGGCTCCAGTGATGAGGAGGGAGGGGATGATGAGGTCACTGACTCCACGTGGGTGCCTAATAGGAGAGAGGAGGAGGAGGAGGATGAGGAGGAGGCACATCTCCAACGAGGCAGGATGCCCTTTGGTGGCCAGCGTAAGGGCAGTACACCGACGGAATCACACCGCAGAGCTCCGCCTGTGCAGGGCGCTGCCTCTGCCCGTCATTCAAAAAGTTCCTTGGTGTGGGCCTTTTTTGAGGCTAGTGCATCAGATCGCACAGCTGCTGTTTGCAACATATGTCTCAAGCGTATATCGCGTGGCCAAAACATCAGCCGCTTGGGTACCACATGCCTGACCAGACATATGTTGACCTGCCATGCAGCTCGTTGGCAAGCCTACCTCAAAGACCCACACCAAAGAACAAAGCGGACCTCTCCTTGCACCGCATCAGCTGGGATCTCCAACCCCACTATAACTTCAGTCCTCTCTGAAACATGCACTGAGAGGAATGAAGGTGTAGAATTAGGTGTGTCACAGCCAAGTACTTGCGGCCACTCTGCTAGCAGTACACCGACGTCCGATTCTAGCAGGCAAATTTCCCTGCCCCAGCTGCTGGACCGTCGAAAGAAGTTCACTCCCAGCCATCCACATGCCCAGCGGTTGAATGCTAGCTTGGCTAAATTGCTAGCGCTTCAACTGCTGCCTTTTCAGTTGGTAGACTCGGCCCCCTTCCGTGAGTTTGTGCAATGTGCGGTTCCTCAGTGGCAGGTTCCCAAACGCCACTTTTTCTCACGGAAGGCTATTCCGGCTCTCTACCGGCATGTGGAAGGCAATGTCTTGGCCTCGCTGGACAGGGCGGTCAGCGGTAAGGTGCATATTACCGCTGACTCATGGTCCAGCAGGCATGGACAGGGACGTTACCTTTCTTTCATGGCCCATTGGGTCACTCTTTTGGCAGCTGGGAAGGATGCAGGACAAGGTGCAGTAGTGTTGGAGGTTGTTCCACCGCCACGCCTCCAAAATGCTACTACTGGTTGTGACACACCTCTCTCCTCCACCCCCTCCTCTTCTTCTTCCTCCATGGCCTCTTCCTGTGGTTTGTCCTATGAACCAGCGGTGCTCCGTAGCCGTTCACGGGGCTACGCAAGTACGCAGGCAAAAAGATGCCATGCCGTGCTTGCGCTGGTGTGTTTGGGGGACAGAAGCCACACTGGGGCAGAGGTCCTGTCTGCTCTGCAGGGCCAGGCCGAGAGGTGGTTGACGCCACGCCAGCTTAAGCCAGGAATGGTGGTTTGCGACAATGGCACCAACCTCCTCTCCGCCCTCCGACAGGGACAACTGACCCATGTGCCCTGTGTGGCTCACGTCCTTAACCTGGTGGTGCAGCGGTTCTTGGGCAGGTACCCGGGCTTACAGGATGTCCTGAGGCAGGCCAGGAAAGTCTGTGTGCATTTCCGCAGATCTTATAATGCCAGTGCTCGCCTGGCTGAGCTGCAAAAGGAGTTGAACCTGCCCAAGAACCGCCTTATATGTGACATGCCCACCAGGTGGAACTCAACGTTGGCCATGCTGCAGCGGCTGCACACGCAGCAGAGGGCCATCAATGAGTACCTGTGCGACTACGGCACCAGGACAGGGTCAGGGGAGCTTGGTTTTTTTTCTCCACGCCAGTGGGGCATGATCAGGGATGCATGCACTGTCCTGGCACCATTTGAGGAGGCCACGAGGATGGTGAGCAGTAGGCTTGTGCAATTCGTTTCGTAACGAATTGAAATTCGTCCGAATTTAGCAACTTTCGGACATTCGGAAGCATTCGAATTTCCGAACAAAGCAATTACGAATAAGACCGAATCCGAAATAAATTATACCGCAAATAGCGAATGCCCGAATGTCTTCGGCATAATTCGTTATGAAAAAGTTACGAATGTACGAATCCATACGAAGCACAATAACACTCACTCTGCTCTGCTCTCTGCTTCTCCCACACCGTGCTGAACTCCCTCTCAAAATGGTGTACAGGGGCGGAGGTTATAGCCGCATGTAAAAAACGAAAGTAAAATACGAGATTTCGAATCCATTCGAAGCACAATAACACTCACTCTGCTCTGCTCTCTGCTTCTCCCTCACCGTGCTGAACCCTCTCAAAATGGTGTACAGGGGCGGAGCCTATAGCCGCATGTTAAAAACGAAAGTAAAATACAAGATTTCGAATCGTTACAAATAACCGCAATGTATTTAGAAAAGTACAAATCCATTCGAAGCACATTAGGCATAATAGGCAGCGTCGTTGTGAGAGAGACACGGAAAATTACGAATCAACGAACCCAAAAAAAGTTACGAAAGTAGGAGTTGTGTCCAGAATCAACGAAAAACAACGTACTCTACCGAAAGTACGAACCCAAAAAAAGTTACGAAAGTAGGAGTTGTGTCCAGAATCAACGAAAAACAACGTACTCTACCGAAAGTACGAATTATAAAGCAACAAAAAATTCAACGAAAAATGTCGCTTGCAAAAATACGAATGAGTCCGAACACGAAAAATCCCGTCTAGCAAAATTACGAATGATTACGAATCAACAGGACCGGAAAGAAACGAACCGAAACGGAACGAATTTTTCCGTTGTGCACAAGTCTAGTGAGCAGTGACAGTGCATGCATCAGTGACACTGTACCTCTTGTCCACCTGTTGGAGCACACGCTGCGTGGAATAATGGACAGGGCACTTGAGGCAGAACAGAGGCAGGAAGAGGAGGACTTCCTTGCCTCTCAAGGCCCCCTTTACCCAGACAGTGTTCCTTCTGTCCCACCCATCGCACAGGAAGAGGAGGAGGAGGAGGAGGAGGAGGAGGAGGAGGATTGTGTCAGCATGGAGGTGGAGGCTGGCACTCAGCATCATCAGCAGCAGTCTTTTAGGGATGATTTACAGTCCCAAGAAACCAGTGGACTTGTACGTGGCTGGGAGGAGGTGGCTGCGGATCATGTCGTCCTTAGTGACCCAGAGGACTCCGGAGCGAATGCCTCAGCAAACCTACGCTGCATGGCCTCCCTGATCCTGCAAAGTCTGCGGAAGGATCCTCGTATTCTTCGGATCAAGGAGAGGGACCATTACTGGCTGGCCACTCTCCTTGATCCACAGTACAAGGGTAAGGTTGCGGACCTTATGTTACCTTCGCAGAGGGAGCAGAGGATGAGACAACTCCGGGAGGCCTTGCAGAAAGGTCTGTGCAACGCGTTCCCAGAGACTGGGAGGTTACAAACTCCTGGTCCTGGACAACGAGTTGCTGAGGCTTCGGCCAGTCAAAGAAGGAGCGGTGGGGAAGGTGGCCGTCTGACCGATGCGTTCAGACAATTCTTTAGTCCGCAGCCCCAAAGTATGATCGGTTCCAGCAACCATCGCCAGCGTCTGATAAACATGGTGCAGGAATATCTAGGGGCAAGGTCAGACTTGGACACCTTCCCCACCGAAAATCCTCTGGCTTACTGGGTCTTGAGGATGGATCACTGGCCAGAGCTTGCACAGTATGCAATTGAGCTACTGGCCTGTCCTGCATCCAGCGTTCTTTCGGAATGCACATTCAGTGCTGCTGGAGGATTTGTCACGGATCACAGGGTGCGCCTGTCCACCGACTCGGTTGATCGACTGACTTTCATCAAGATGAACCAGTCTTGGATCACCACCAGCTACCACACACCTGATGCTGATATAACAGACTAATTGATTTTAACATGTCACATCCCTTCAAGACTGATGCTGATGCTGAGTGCCTGTGCTGTTATGTTGACTGGCTATCCTCCTCCTCCGAGTCCTCAATGATACGATTGATGATGATAGCTTGGAAGATCATTTTTGTTTATGGGTGCCGCCACCAGTGGCTAAGGCCCAATTTTTCAGCCCCTGTTTTACAGGGGCGTGTAATTACAATTTTTTTAGCAATAATTTGCCATAGGGCTCATTGCTGTGCTCCAAGTACAGTATCTGTGAGGGGTTGGAGTGTTGTGGCACCAGTGCCTAAGGCCCAATTTTTCAGCCCCTGTTTAACAGGGGCGTGTCATTACAATTTTTGAAGCAATACTTTACAACAGGGCTCATTGCTGTGCTCCAAGTACAGTATCTGTGAGGGGTTGTAGTGTTGTGCCACCAGTGCCTAAGGCCCAATTTTTCAGCCCCTGTTCAACAGGGGCATGCAATTACAATTCTTGATCTAATAATTCACAGCAGGGCCCATTGCTGCACCCACCAAGAGTAACTCTGAGGGCTTACAGTGTTGTGGCAATGCCACCACCACCACCACCACCACGAAAGGCCCAATTTTTCAGCCCCTGTTCAAAAGGGGCATGTAATTACAATTCTTGATCTAATAATTCACAGCAGGGCCCATTCCTGCACCCACCAAGAGTAACTCTGAGGGCTTACAGTGTTGTGGCAACACCACCACCACCACCACCACCACCACGAAAGGCCCAATTTTTCAGCCCCTGTTCAAAAGGGGCATGTAATTACAATTCTTGATCTAATAATTCACAGCAGGGCCCATTCCTGCACCCACCAAGAGTAACTCTGAGGGCTTACAGTGTTGTGGCAACGCCACCACCACCACCACCACGAAAGGCCCAATTTTTCAGCCCCTGTTCAAAAGGGGCATGTAATTACAATTCTTGATCTAATAATTCACAGCAGGGCCCATTCCTGCACCCACCAAGAGTAACTCTGAGGGCTTACAGTGTTGTGGCAACGCCACCACCACCACCACCACGAAAGGCCCAAATTTTCAGCCCCTGTTCAAAAGGGGCATGTAATTACAATTCTTGATCTAATAATTCACAGCAGGGCCCATTCCTGCACCCACCAAGAGTAACTCTGAGGGCTTACAGTGTTGTGGCAACGCCACCACCACCACCACCACGAAAGGCCCAATTTTTCAGCCCCTGTTCAAAAGGGGCATGTAATTACAATTCTTGATCTAATAATTCACAGCAGGGCCCATTCCTGCACCCACCAAGAGTAACTCTGAGGGCTTACAGTGTTGTGGCAACGCCACCACCACCACCACCACGAAAGGCCCAATTTTTCAGCCCCTGTTCAAAAGGGGCATGTAATTACAATTCTTGATCTAATAATTCACAGCAGGGCCCATTGCTGCACCCACCAAGAGTAACTGTCCTGGCTTACAGTGTTGTGGCACCAGCACCACCATCAAAGGCCCAATTTTTACTACCACTGTTCAACAATTATACGTAATTAAAATTCCTGATATAATAGTTGACAGCAGGGCGTTCCAGCACCAACCAAGAGTAACTGTGAGTGCTTACAGTGTTGTGCCAACACCAACAACTAAGGGGCCTATTTCTGCAGAGTATATACGGCAGGTCCCTACTTTCAAACATCCAACTTACAAACGACTCCTACTTGCAAACGCAAGAAGACAACAGGAAGTGAGAGGAAATCTACCCCTTGGAAGGAAAATTCTCTCCTGTAAGAATTAATATGGGAGAAAGGTGTCTCCTCTGTACTGATGCTTTATCACCAATCCTTGTTTCAAGAAAAACACCACATTTCAAAAACAGTTGTCATTGGGACGGAAAGTGAGGTGAAATGTTCTGAACAGGGGCACAGACAGCAAAACAAATGTTACAGGGGTGATAACCCTTACCTATGTTTTCCAAAAAGTTTAAAAATAGATTTTTGGGCTGGAGCTACACTTCAACAATGTACCTGTTCAAAATTACAAACAGATTCTACATAAGAACAAACCTACAGTCCCTGTCTTGTATGCACCGCCTGTATACGGCTGTTCAGAGTATATAGGGCCTTTTTTATTTTATGTGCAGGGTTCCCCTTAATATCCATACAAGACCCAAAGGGGCTGGTAATGGGCTGGGGTAGGGGGGGGGGGGGTCATGGGGTAGCTATGCCATTTTTCTTAAAGATTTTCATCCATATTACCGGGACCAGACATTACATTAAAGCCGCAAGCAGTTTTAAATGGCTTTTTTTTCCTTTAGAAGTGTCATTTTGTGCAGGGACAGTTCTAAACACGGGAAACACGTGGCACTTCACAGGCATACTTTAGACACCCCCCAGGTATGATATTTAAAGGAATATTTGACTTTTTTTTTTCACTTTATGCATCATTAAAATGACTGCTCCCGAAAAACGACCGTTTTTAAAACTTCTTTTTGCATTGATACATGTCCCCTGGTGCAGAACCCGGGTTCCCAAACCCTTTTTAGGACAATAACATGCATAATAGTTGTTATAATTAGCACTTTAGAATTCGAACGTTCGCATCCATTGTATTTAATAGGGTTCTAATGTTCGTACGAACTTTCGGTCCGTTCGTGGGTTCTGGTGCGAACCGAACCCGGGGGTGTTCGGCTCATCACTAGTGGGCAGGTCTGGCAGAGCCAGAGCGTGTCGTATGAGGTCATGGTACAAAGGGAGCCGAGCGGAGCGGCCAGATCCTTGTGTGCGGGTCTGTGGGAAGGGAGCAAGGCAAGCCGGGAGCAGGACTGCCTGTTCTGTTTGGACTGTAGAGGACTGAAGGGACCACCTGGCGTGGAGAGAGACTGTCACTGTGACTCAGGAGGGGACACGTTGTGTCAATAAGGTGTCATCTGTGCTGCTGCACACTGCTGTCAATGTCACTGAGAGTCAATTTCATATTTGTGTGCGCCTGCCCATTCTAATGTCTTGCCCTTCTGAGTCCTTTCCCTGAGCTACTTACTTACTATATCGAAAATAAAATAATATGTGTTTTCCCTTATATCTACCTTAAATCACATAGCTAATTGCATAGTATACTTGTTTGTAGTCTAATACTGAATTTTGCACTTTGTAATTTTGTAACTTTTGGAAACGTCAGTAAAAACTTCTTGTATTGACTTGTCTTGCATCTGTGCTGTCTCCCTTTACTCTGTAAAGTGCTATGCCAACTATTGGCACTATTTAACCACTTCAATACCAGGCACTTTCACCCCTTTCCTTCTCAAGCCAATTTTCAGCTTTCAGCGCTCTCGCACTTTCAATGAGAATTGCGCGGTCATGCAACACTGTACCCAAATTAAATTTTAATCATTTTGTTCACACAAATTGAGCTTTCTTTTGGTGGTATTTATTCATGACTCCGTTTATTTTTTGCAGTATAAGCAGAAAAAAA
Organism: Rana muscosa; assembly: GCA_029206835.1. Classification (NCBI taxonomy): domain Eukaryota; kingdom Metazoa; phylum Chordata; class Amphibia; order Anura; family Ranidae; genus Rana; species Rana muscosa. The sequence goes on along the minus strand of CM055128.1, from coordinate 288,772,700 downwards.
GAGTGGACATTTAAAAAAAACAAAACAATATTTTCTACTTTCTATTTTAAAAGAAATTCAATAAAATCAAATTTTGTCATAAATGTAAGCCAAAATGTATTCTGCTACACATCTTTGGTAAAAAAAAATCCTGTTAAGTGTATAATTGATTTGTGTGATCACGGACAGATGTACGCAGATGATCATGTACAGATGTGTGCAGATGATCACGGACATATGTGTGCAGATGATCATTGGTACATATGATTTTACTGTTACATATGTGGAGGACAGGTGTTTTTACTGTGTGGGGACATGTGTGTGGTGACAGTGTTTTGGGGACACTAGGCCCGTGATCAGTGTGTAAAAAGTGGTAAAAAACAGCTCATACTCACTGATCACCGGCCGGCTGCAGCGATCAGCTCTCCTCACTGACAACTTCCGTGTGAGGAGAGGAGAGCTGATCGCCTAGTAACGGGCTCTCTATGTCACATGATGGCTGCGATTGGACACAGCCATCATATGATCAGGAGGGCCAATCACAGAGCCCTCCTGATGATCGGAGATGCGCCGTGTCCGGGGGACACAAGCGCATCGGAATCGCGCCGCCGTGCGGGAACGCATGCGTGCCTATCCCCCTCCTTCTGAAGGACGTTTCTGAACTTCCACTTAGGAGGAGGAAGCGCCCACCCGGCCGTATATGTACAGTGGCCCGGGTGGGAGGTGGTTAAACTTTGAAAAATAATAATAATAAATACAAATATTAAAGTCTAAACAATTCAAATCCTTGTGTGAACTAATGCAGAACTGGTTTTATTTAAAGAGACCTAGAGTAGCGTTTAGATAAACTCACTGTTGAGAGCTGTATGTATATGATTTCGGTCATCTCACAGATTATATCAATATACACACTTCAGAGACACCTTGTAAATCATGTTTGGCTTCCCCATATATTTACAAACACATGTATTTGAGAATGCTATTATTGGCATAGTGTTGGAAGCAAGTTTTACTTAGGCCTTATTAGCTAGCTAGCAGGGCTAAATGCTGGGGAATTTTAGGTCTGGCTCTTTGTATAGACACTTTGATAAATGAGGCTTTAATGTCTTTCTCACTAGATATGGTTCCTTCCTTCTACAGCGTACTCACATTGGAGAGCGGGACACAGTGGTCAGTGAACTGCACTTTCAGATGATAGCATACATGTTTCTTTTATTCCAGATGGCTCACTGTGACTTTAAACAGAGTGACTATTAAGTAGCTGCAGGTGGCGGTGCCAATGAAATGCCTCCCCGGTTCCAGAACATCGTTGGAGTTGTACAGAATGTTGTGTAGCCGTAAATAATGGAAGGTGTCCAGCCGCGTCTAATAATGCAGTGAGGCTTTTCATATTGAACACCTCGCAGGATAATAACACACATAAATATCGGCACTGCTATCCACATTTTAACTCCTTGCTAGCAAAGAAGTATTTTTTTATGCAGCTTAAGGGTTTACAAGACTGAAGGTAAACCAAACCAGGCATCAAATAGTGAAAAGCAAAGCAATTTCCGATTTAAAAAGCATTGTAGCCAGTTTTGTGCCACATTCATTTCAATTTTAAAAAGTCATCTTAATTGAAGGGTTTTTATATAAAGGTTTTGTTATAATTGGCTGTGGCACCTGAGGCCTCTATTTTTTTTTTTTTTCCTCAATGGATTTTTATTGGCATATTTCAAATGTTACAGAGTCATAAACAAAAAATATAAGAATATAATATAAGAAAGTGCCTACAAATGTAACATGACCGTCCACATAAGATTTGGATTGTACAAAAAGAAAACAATCAATAATATTCTGTCTGTCGTTACATAAGTATTACGGGTTCATCCGCAAACAGATAGTGCATTGGTCAAATTCTAGTACCAAGGTGGAGGTTGGTACAGAGGACAGGTAAAGCTATTCATGTAAGTTAGGGTGGAGAGGGGAGACCCCACTTAAGCACCCCTTATAGGGAGCAAAACTGTGCCCGCGTGTTGACCCCCCTCCCCCCCCCCTCGTTAAGTGCCCTCTGTACCCACAGAATAACAGACAAGTTAACAAACCAAGTTAAAGAGTGAACGCTGTTGTGAGACCGGGAGATTTAATCCATTCTTTCCACATTTCCCATAGTTGGAGGCCTCTATTTTTTTTATCCCGTCCAGGATAGTCTTGCCTCAGAACAAGCCTGGACTAGGAGTAAAAATATATTTTAAGGGTCAGTTTATCCTAAATTAAAAAAAAAAATTTTACATGCTGAAGAGTTAAAAACGTTAAAGTGAAATATTGGAACAAGAGGCACCAAATAAATACAATTGTTAAAGTTGTACTCCAGAGTGAAAAAAAATTAGTGTCACTGGAGGTGTCAATGGCTGTTAGTCAGTTCCCACAAAGTGTCAAATTGCCTGCCGCACTATCACAGTCCCACTATGAGTAGTTGATCGCTGAATTTACCATTATAATAAAAAAAAAAATACAATATATACCTGTATACAATCCAACCATTTCATGGACTTGATGGACTTGTGTCTTTTTTCAACCTCACCTACTATGTAAGCCATAATCCAAAGGAAGTAAACTCACCCCGCCGTGAATTCCAACCAGATGGAGCAAACAAACCGATCCCTGGATCAGATAAGGGTCCCCCACAAGAGGTTTCAGGATTGTCCCTAATGGTTACAGAGGACAATATATGGGACTTGCTGAGTGATAAAAAGAAGAAAAAAGAAAAGGAAAAAGAATATAATCAATAAAAAAAAAGGGGGGGGACTTCCTTTGGATTATGGCACAGTGTTTGACCCATTTTTGAATGCCCTTGTATTTATGTTAATATATCAAAAAATTTAAACTGTAATCTAAATATATGTTTTTTTATGTCTACACAATTGTTACTGACAGTACCGAGTTCTTTTTCGCACTACCCTTGAAGAAGCTACATAAGCGAAACATGTCGGGTTGATGCGATAAATTTCTTTCCTCGGCTTGAAAATAACCTGTACAACTGTATCTATAGCCACTTTAGTGTTGTTGTACTGATCATTCAGGATCTTTTTTATGAATATTTAAATAAATTATTCCTCTTTATGGAATCGATCTTCTCATCATTACTTTATCTTTTGCACCGTTAAAATCCCTCCTCTCCTCCTCCCTTATTTTCAAATCTGTTCAATATACATGTATGTCCTCTATATTCAATAAAAACAAAGTTGAAAAAGATGGCAAACTGTTGCAGGTCTAATGTGCAGGGAACTGAAGCACATACTGTACCTGCAGCAGCTTCCCAAACCTTCCTGTCATGCACATATCTCAGCCATTATGACAGGCAAAGCTTTTATACTTCCTGAAGCTTGCCCGTCCCTTCCTGCAAACTATGCATTCTATTGGCCAGTGAAGCTGCCTAAATTATTGATGGAACAAAGGCAAAATGGTCTGGTATTTGGCCAGGTTTGAGAGGCTGCTGCAGGTATGTGCAGCTTATCCCTGCAACACTTTGCCTCTCACCCCTTTCCAACCAGTGACAAAATCTCTCGATGAGGTTGTGATCCCACCACCTTACAAGCTGAGCTAAGGTTCCAGTATTTGCTACCATGAGAGTGTCTGGATAATACTTGTGTGTCCAAAGTCTGTGGGCTGCTTTATCCGCTTAGCGCGTGCATACGCACGTATGCGACCTCGGCTTTAGGGGGTTATACCAGGATGATGCCTGCAGCTGCAGGCATCATCCCGGTACTGTTTTTTAGAGCGGGCGGTCGGCTCTCCAGGGATAACAACTGATGTGGCCAAGACGCTCGGCTGTTATACCGGAGGAGCGGGAGGGGACTCCCCCCTCCCACTGCCTTCGGCCGCTCTTACCGGGCATCCCGTCCCACCGGGAGACGCAATCCAGTACTTCCGCCGGCTAGAGAGACTGGACGGAAGCCGGAAACGGCTTCAATCCAGTCTCCTGCATGTAAACACGGAAGCGACGTCACAACGCCACTTCCGGTTTACTCGACTGCCAATAGCGCCAGTTTTAAAAAAAAATACAGTATTCAGAATCGCTGTTTTTGGTGCAAAGGAGGGATTTGGGGTCTTTTAGACTCCTGATCTCTCCATAAAAAGTACATGTCACAAGGGATGTTTACATTCCTTGTGACAGCAATATAAGTGATCCAAATTTTTTTTTTTAAAACACAATGTAAAAAAATAAAAAAAAATAAGAAAAAAACTTTTTTTTTTAAAGCACCCCCCGTCCCCGCGAGCTTGTGCAGCAAAGAAAACTCACATGTAAGTCGCGCCCACATATGAAAACTGTGTTTAAATCACACATGTGAGGTATCGCCGCGATCATTAGAGCGAGACAAATAATTCTAGCACTAGACCTCCTCTGTAACCCTAACCTGGTAACCGTAAAAAAAAATTAAAGCGTCGCCTATGGAGATTTTTAGGTACAGTGGAACCTTGGATTACGAGCATAAACGCGTAATCCAAAGCACTCACATATCAAAGTGAGTTTCCCCATAGAAGTCAATGGAAACGGAAATAATTTGTTCTGCATTAACTCCAATGGCATGCAATACCGTATGTGGTCAGAGGTGGGGGGCGCCGGAGAGCCTCGGAAATGATCAGGGACAGCTTGGCTGACCTCGGAAACCCTCGGAAAGGCTTGGAAACACCCCGGAACAGAGTATTTCCGAGTATTTCCAAACGGCTCAGATCGGTTCTGGCGCCCCTGCACCTCAGGCCAAATGCGGTATTGCACACCCCATTAGCTTGAATTCTGCTCATTTTGCGAGACAACACTCACATACCAAATCAGATTTTTTAAAAAAAAAGTTGCTCGTCTTTCAAAATGCTCGTTAACTGCGTTACTCGTAAACCAAGGTTCCACTGTACTGTAGTTTGTTGCCATTCCATAAATGTGCGCAATTTCAAAACATGTTTGGCATCTATTTACTCGGCGTAACATCTTCTTTCACATTATACCAAAAAAATAGGCTAACTTTACTGTTTCGTTTTTTTTTTTATTCATGAAAGTGTCTTTTTCTTTGCGTTTTGAAAGACCCTTGCACAAATACAGTGTGACATAAAATATTGCAACAACCGCCTTTTTATTCTCTAGTTTCTCTGCTGAAAAAAATATATATAGTGTTTGGGGGTTCTAAGTGATTTTTTTGCAAAAAATACGGATTTTGACTTGTAAACAACAAATGTAAGAAATAGGCTTAGTCATGAAAGGGTTATGCTGTCTCCACGACTGGGTCCAATGTGACTGGACTGCACCCTTAATAAATGTCATTAAACCAATCCTGTGGTCTAAATTAGGGGTCTCCAAACTTTTTAAACAAAGGGCCAGTTTATTGTCCTTCAGATTTTAGGAGGGCCAGCGGGGGCAGAAAATGTCCTGGGCCCACCATCAGTAAGAATAAATATGGCCTCAGGGTTGGTGGTCAATATGAGGAGTAGTGCCCCTAATAGTAAGAGGAATAGTATCCCATCATTAGTATCGGAGAGAAATATTGCCCCATTGTTGGTGTCAGTGGGAGGAATAGTGCCCCAAGGGCCAGATAACTGCTAGCAAAGGGCCACATCTGGCCCGCGGTCCGCAGTTTGGAGACCCCTGGTCTAAATACAAGGTGATCATCTGCTGGGCGGTAAGACCATAACCTTACAGTGCCATATAATAAAAGTAGTAACTAAATTATAGTGAGGAGATTGACGATAAAAAAATAAGCTGTGGCCGCACAACTCGCTGTGGCAGAGGTCCACTCTCACCTCCAGTCAGGAATTTCAAGTCTGAAATAAAAAAAAAAGCTGAATTTAACAAATAGTTTCTTACCAGAGGAGAGGTGTGAATTCCTGATAAGAAACTAAACGTATGAGGTCAGTGCGGAGATTAATATAAAACTATCCCCCCACCCTCCTTTTCTGTCCTTCTGTGACGAGGCAAGGAACAACACAAGAAATTATCAGTGAAAGGAGAGAGCGCTTCCAAGCCTCCAGAGTAATATCAAATTCAACAATACAGGAGTAGTCTCAGCCAGCACTCCGATTATCATTGAAATACAAGCCCTGCTCTCAGTAATAATACCGACACAGTTTGCACTGTGCGGCTATTAACTTCTTTTTATATTTTATTTTTTAATGAACTTCTTTCAGAACTTTTGATCTTCTGCCAAAAAGTTCAAGGTCACAGAATGGACTTTATTGGATGATTTCAAAGACAGGTATGGGATTTGGCCTTATATCTTTCTTTTTATTGTCAAGTTAAAGTCAAGCGGTGAAAAAAGTGAACCTGATCATCCAATATTTTGCCTTTTATGTCAAACAGATAGTTAATGACTGTTCTAAAAGTTATGCGCCTATAAATTCTCTTGCACTACCCCTGATAGGGTCATTGTAGATTTAACAGGTTCTTTCCCACAACAGTGCAGAGGCAGCAAGGCACACAGCAACACTCCCTTCCACAAAGTATTCAACAATAAGTATTTACTGCTGAATAAACTTGTAATAGGATGAGAACAATGGGGAATGAGATACTCCAAAACGCTCAAGCGCAATTCTGCAGAGGACACTTCTCTCTCAAACAGCAGTGACACAGTCTCATTCACAGATGGGGACCATGAGACAAAGTGCAGCACAGACAATGACGGACTGAAACAGCCCGAGACCTTTCAGCTGAGGGACCACAAGGTAAAATTGGTAGCACAATTACGCAGACTGGATCAGTCCAAGCCCTTACAGCTGGGGACAATGGGGTTAATTTGTCCCACAAATAGACAAACTGGAATAGTCCACACATCGACGGCTGAGGCCTATGAATAGACTATGGCACAGGGATTAAACTCTACTCACAGACCCCAGAGCAGGACAAGTCCATAGACCCTGTACATAGAAGAGCAGTCCAGCAGCCAGTCTAGGAGTGCTTCAGGGGCAAACAGTCCCCCAAAGCTTGCAGATCAGTTCCCTCTTGGAGAAAGATCATCTGACCAGGGCTCCAGCCAATTTACCACCTCTGACCACATCTTCCCAACCATTGGCGTGCGCACAGGATGTGCCGAGTGGGCCCAGGCACACCCTAATGACCCTGTGCAGCACAGATTCCCCCTACTACCCTGGCTCCCCGCTCCTTCTCTCTACAGCCCTGTCAGCCTAATGACCCTGTGCAGCACAGATTCCCCCTACTACCCTGGCTCCCCGCTCCTTCTCTCTACAGCCCTGTTGGCCTAATGACCCTGTGCAGCACAGATTGCCCCTACTGACCTGGCTCCCTCCTCCTTCCTTCTACAGCACTTCCAACTTTCCTCCTCTCCTGCCAGCTGTTGCTGTGGGATGTTTTAGGATGAGTGAGGGAAGGGGCCGGTAAATATGTATTTATCAGCCCCTTCCCTTTCTGAATGAACATCGTGAGTGATCGGTAGTGTGTGTTTGAGCTTTGGGGTGCACACCCTAATGCAATAGGCTGTGCACACCTATGTCCCCAATGATTGGTTAGAGAATTGCAAATAACTAGCCCAGTCATTAGAATTTCCCACCTTAAGCTCTGGAACAGAGGCAGGGGGAACAATATAATTGCCAGGCTGTTTTGGACAGATATGGGCAATCAATCTTAGCTCCTATGATTACAGAGAAAGCCAACAACTACATTTGCCTAGCATGCTATCTTAGCAGGGTGCTACAATTCTATTAATATGAAAATATAAAAAATAGAATTTTACTTTCAGATATATGCCTGTATTCTTTGGATGTAAGCTTTTCCTTGAATATAGTGTATGATAAAAGTTAAGCAAAAAAAATAAATACAGCTTTACTTTTGGTTAAATAACCTCTGGGACTGTACAGAGCTGCTAACTTCAGGTTATCTGTTGGGCAGATGTCACTGTAATAACTAAATTGGGAGACTTCCCCTTTATCACTATTTTAGTGACAACTTAAAGTGATTGTAAAGTCTTGTTTTAAAAATAAAAATAAAATAAAAAACATGTTATACTTATCTCCTCTGTGCAGTTGGATTTGCACAGAGCAGCCTGGATCCTCCTCTTCTCGGGTACCTCTTTGCTGCTCCTGGCCCCTCCCTCCCGTCGAGTGCCCCCACAGCAAGGAACTGTAGCCATTTGGGTACCACATGGTTGACAAGACATTTAACCTCCCACTCAGCCCATTGCTAAGAACACCTGAAAGCCACAAAAAAGAGACGCAACTCTGCTCCTCCTCACTCCTCACCTTACCGGTCTACCCCCGCTATACCGCATGACCTCTCAGCAGCCTCCACTGACAGGGATGATGGTATAGCGCAGGGTGTCCCAGGTCCTTGCAGCACATCTTCCAGTAGCACACCACCATCTGTAGACTATAGCAGGCAAATTTCTCTGCCCCATCTGCTGCAGAGGAAAAAAATAAAAAATACAGCCACTGCCATCCACATGCCCAGCATCTAAATTCAAGCTTGTCAAAGCTGCTGGATTTACAAATCCCGCCTTTTTCTGGTGGATTCTGCCCCCTTCCGTGAATTTGCAGAATGTGCCTTACCACAATGGCAGGTTCACAGTCGCTATATCTCACGTAAGGCCATTTCAACTCTCTACCATCACGTGGAAGGCAATGTTGTGGCATCGTTGGGCAAGGCAGTCAGCTGCAAGGTCCACATTACTGCTGACACGTGGTCCAGCAAGCATGGTTAGGGACAATATATTTTGTTCACAGCACACTGGGTAATTCTGCTTGCAACTCGGAACAATGCAGGACAGGGCTCAGTGCTGCAGCTAGTTGTGCCGCCATATCTCCATACAGCCTGTGGTGATGATGCGAGATTTGTCATCTCCACCTCCTCCTCCTCCTCCTCCATGCCCTCCTCTATGAATTTTCCTATGAACCACAAGTACCCTCTAAGCATTCAAGGGGCTATTCAATGAGTCAGGCTAAAAGGTCTCATGCAGCGCTTCAGCTGGTCTGTCTAGGGGACAGGAGCCACACTGGAGCAGGGATTCTTGCAGCTCTGCAGGGGCAGGTCCAGAGGTGGTTCACGTCACGCCAACTTGAGCAAGGAATGATAGCATGTGATAATGGCACAAACCTCCTGTCCGCACTTAGACAGGGAAAGTTGACACAAGTGCCATGCCTGGCACGTCCTCAATTTGGTGGTGCAGCGTTTCTTAAACAGGTACCCAGGGTTCAAAGATCTGCTAAAGCAGGCCAGAAGAGTCTGTAGCCATTTCAGGCAGCCATACACAGCCAGTGCTCAGTTGGCTGAAATTCAGATGCATCAAGGAGCATTTTTAAGCATCAGTAAATTTGGACTTTATGAGGATTTATGAACTTTGTGGACTAATTAGTTATGGTTACATATGGATTATTATTTGCATCAATTTATTGCACTGTGGTAACAATGTGTTAGTATTTAGCATTGGGTAGCGCTCTTATATTTTGATTTCCACATTTAAAGGCACATGCACTTTTGAGAGCAGAAACAATTTTATTTATTGTAATATTTATTTAACATTTGTTTACATATTTCGCCTATCCATTAGCACAGGAGTATATACTGGTATGTCATACACATCATCTATATACCCAACAACTCATCAGTAAATCATTGCTCATTTAAAAATTATGCTTTTTACAAACTTTTTTCATTGATACATGTCGCAGTTCCCAGACCCCCATAACCATTGTATGCCCAATTACTTGCATATAATCCTTCAAAATGGCACTTTAGATTTTTCCAGTTCGGGTACCAGAGACTTCAATGAGGTTCATTATTCGGTTCCGAACCTTTGCGATGTTCGAAAGTTCTGCCGCAAACCGAACAGGGGGTCATTCGGCCCATCTCTAGTCAACTATAGCAACACAGTGAAAGTGTTCACTACCATAACCTGCTCAGGCATTGGTTATATTATCCTGCTGCACTCTGCCATCCTCTGAAGTCATTGCTCTTGCTTCAGGCAAAGCCATACAGGACAGTGGCTGCTTCCATCTAAAGCTTGAGGCATTCACATAACATTCTTATTCTTGGATAACCAGCTCCCCCATCTCTGCCAGCATCTTCATTTTTTATTCTCTTACTTATTTTAATACACATTTTTTCATTGAAAAAATTATCTATGCTAGAATCCTAGATTTCACAGAATTGTAACGTCTCATGGATGTGATGTCGATCTGTTGCCTACAATAATACAAACATACACAAACTAAAAAAAATTATAACAGTAAAACAAAACAAAAATAAATAAATAAATAAATAAAAAAAAGAAAGCTGTTTTTCCATATATGAGATCCTTTACTCATAAGTAGGCAAAAAATGTTTCATGAAACATACTCCTATGGTAGTATATAAAGGAAATTGTACCATGGCAACCACATAATAGTATAGATTTCAAGAGTGTCATTCATGCTGACTTTTAATTCTTCAATTTTCTTCAATTTTGTAAATTTCAGCCATTCTAGCAAGTATGTCCAGGAGAGTGGGCGGATATTTTGATCTCCATCTTGTAGATATAAAAAATTTAGCAACTGTAAGGAAATGGAAAACCAGCTTCCTTTCAGGTTTGATGTTTTATAAGTGACCCACAATGTGTGCCTGTGCAAATACAAGTACATTTTTTCCCTGCTTGCCGTCACTGCTTCTGCATTTCTCAGAAAAAGAAACTGCACGCAGCAGAGACTTTGACCGCTGGCACTGTGATAGGCTTGCTGAATCCGGCCACACAGCTACAAAGCTTCCTGGATGTTTAGCTCACATATGAATTTTACTTGTTACCTAGGGGTGTACAGTATTTACTGTATATAAAAAAAAACTTGCAGAGCTATTCATTGTGTGGAGATGCATGTACATTCTTTTTGTGGAAGTGACAGCAAAATCAAATGTTATTAGGCTATTTTCTCTCCAGGTCAGATATTCTTCATTCATTCCATCCAGCACTGTGATGTCTCTTACTCCTCTGATGTACAGCCGCTGTAAGGTAGGAGAGAGCTACCTACAGCTGTATGTTTTCAACAGAGGAGATAGCTATAGAGGGGTAGAGGGGCAGAGGACACTACTGGGGGGCAAAGGATAGTGCTGTGCAAGGGGGAGGGCAGAGGAGAGGATACTACTGAGGGGAGGGGGTTGCAGAGGACACTGCTCTGGAGGGGAGGGGGTTGCAGTGGACACTGCTATGGGGGGGGGACAGAGGACACTACTGGGGTGGTGACAGAGGACACTGCTTTGGGGTGGCAGAGCACTACAGAGGGGGAGGCAGAGGACACTACTGGAGTGGTGGCAGAGGACACTGCTATGGGAAGGCAGAGGGCACTACAGGGGGGCAGAGGACACTACTGTAGGGTAAGAAGGGGGTTTCAGAGGACACTGCAATGGGGGGGCACTACAGAGGGGGGTCAGAGGACACTACTTTGTGGTGGGGGTTCAGAAGACACTGCTATGGGGGGAGGGGCAGAGGACACTACAGTGGTGGGTGGTTTTAGGAGACACTACTGGGGGGCAGAGGACACTACTTTTGGGGGTTTAAAGGACACTACCATGTGTGGGGTGGTCGGAGGACACTACCATGTGTGGGGTGGTCGGAGGACACTACCATGTGTGGGGTGGTCAGAGTACACTACCATGTGTGGGGAGGGGGGCAGAGAAAATTACAGTGTGGGGGGGCATAGTATATTATTGGGGGGGTGAAAAAAAGGGGGGTTTGGGACTTTATATGAGGCCAGCGCATTCGCCGTAGAATGCCTTCATCCCTAGTGGGTTGGCATGGAAAGGAGTTTGGGACTTTATATGAAGCATGCGGCCGAATTGAACAACATGAACAGAGAGTAACTGGTCGGTATTTAATGGCATATAACCCAATCACATAGTGTTATGGCATGTAGATAGTAACATAACATGAACCAATAGCATTATTATAAGGTTTATTAGACATTACAATCACATAGTAATGAATATAACGTAGGTAACATGATATATAGCTCAACGCGTTTCATGGATATCTCCAATCTTCAGGAGCAGATGCAATAATCTATAAATGGAACGTAAAATTAATTGGTGGAACTGGCCAATTACAAGAAGGGGATTTGAGAAAAGAGGGGCTTAGGAGGGAAATAGAACAGGGGTTGATATACATCAAAGCGATGATATAGAAAATATATAACCCATAGGCAAATTACTATTGAGCTGTGATTGTGTGCGACAACGCAATAGGCCAAGAGCAGCTGGGGAAAATTATCATCTTCCCGGGAGCTGAAGCGGTATATCCCAAGGACAAGGGTGGAAAACCAATATGAAAGGGAGATAGCTGAGGAGCGGTGACCCATGTGTCTAAAGTGTGAAAATGTTAATACAAATTGTTAATTGGTTTGAAGAGTGGGTGATAGGAAATAAGATCACATAGTAATCCATATTGTGTACTAATAACAACTTACGTATAAGTATTGTAAGAATGATAATTTTCCCCAGCTGTTCTTGGCCTATTGCGCTGTCACACACAATCACTAGGGATAAGCCGAACACCCCCCGGTTCGGTTCGCATCTAGAACATGCGAACAGGCAAAAAATTTATTCGAACACACGAACACCGTTAAAGTCTATGGGACACGAACATGAAAAATCAAAAGTGCTAATTTTAAAGGTTAATATGTAAGTTATCATAAAAAGTGTTTGGGGACCCGGGTCCTGTCCCAGGGGACATGTATCAATGCAAATGTTTTTTACGGCCGTTTTTTTTCGGGAGCAGTGATTTTAATAATACTTAAAGTGAAACAATAAAAGTAAAATATTCCTTTAAATTTTGTACCTGGGGGTGTCTATAGTATTCCTGTAAAGTAGTGCATGTTTTTCGTGTTTAGAACTGTCCCTGCACAAAATGTAATTTCTGAAGGACAAAAAGTAATTTAAAACTACCCGCGGCTATTAATGAATTGTCGTGTCCCGGCAATACAGATAAAAGTCATTGAAAAAACGGCATGGGTTTCTCCCCCCAGTCCATTACCAGGCCCTTTGGGTCTGGTATGAATATTAAGGGGAACCCCGAACCAAAATAAAATTAAAAATAAAAATGCGTGGGGGTCCCCCAAATTCCATTACCAGACCCTTATCCGAGCACGCAACCTGGCAGGCAGCAGGAAAAGAGGGGGGGACGAGAGAGCGCCCCCCTCCTGAACCGTACCAGGCCACATGCCCTCAACATGGGCTCATCCCCACAACCCTTGCCGGGTGGTTGTGGGGGTCTGCGGGCTTATCAGAATCTGGAAGCCCCCTTTAACAAAGGGGACCCCCAGATTCCGGCCCCCCCTTTGTGAATTGGTAACGGAGCACATTGTACCCCTACCATTTCACAAAAAAAGTGTCAGAAATGTTAAAAACCACACAGACACCGTTGGGAGAAGTCCTTTAATAAAAAAAGAAAAAAAGAAAAAAGAAAAAAATTGAACGATGTAATCCAGTCTCAAGCGATACAGAGGGGAAAAAAAAGCAGACTCGATCCTCTCTCCATGGGCGGTACCCACAGAATGACGCTCTCCCTCCATGACAGTTCTTTAATAGATGAGGGCGGGGCCACCCGTCACTTGCAACAGAGGGGGTGGGGTCACCCGTACATGTCACTGTGTAACCCCGGCATTTCCCCGTTTTGTCAGAGGGGGAGGGGTCACCCGCGCAAGTGACAGGTGGCCCGCCCTCATCTATAAAAGAACTGTCACTGAGGGAGAGCGTCATTCCGTGGGTACCGGCCATGGAGAGTCGGCTTTTTTTTCTTTTTTTTCCCTCTCCGTATCGCTCGAGACTGGATTACATAGTTGGAATTTTTTCTTTCTTTTTTTTCTTTTTATTAAAGGACTTGTCCCAACTGTGTCTGTGTGGTTTTTAACATTGACACTTTTTTTGTGACATGGTAGGGGTACAATGTACCCCGTTACCAATTCACATGGGGGGCGGAATATGGGGGTCCCCTTCCAGATTCCGATAAGCCCCCCCGCCCGCAGACCCCCACAACCATCAGGCAAGGGTTGTGGGGATGAGGCCCTTGTCTCCATCAACATGGTACGGTTCAGGAGGGGGGACACTCTCGCCCCCCCTCTTTTCCTGCTGCCTGCCAGGTTGCGTGCTCGGATAAGGGTCTGATATGGATTTTTAGGGGAACCCCTACGCCATTTAAAAAATAAAATTGGTGCAGGGTTCCCCTTAATATCCATACCAGACCTGAAGGGCCTGGTAATGGAATTTGGAGGACTCCCACGCATTTTTTTATTTTTTTTTGGTTCGGGGTTCCCCTTAATATTCATACCAGACCCGAAAGGCCTGGTAATGGACTGGGGGGGGGGGGGGCATGCTCTTTTTTTTCCAATGTCTTTTATTTGTATTGCTGGGACTCGACAATTCATTAATAGCCGTGAGTAGTTTTAAAGAACTTTTTTTCCTTCAGAAATTACATTTTGTGCAGGGACAGTTCTAAACATGGGAAACATGCGCTACTTTACATGCATACTATAGACACCCCTCAGGTACGAAATTTAAAGGAATATTTCATTTTTATTGTTTCACTTTAAGCATTAATAAAATCACTGCTCCCGAAAAAACGAACGGTTTTAAAACCTTTTTTGCATTTATAAATGTCCCCTGGGGTATGAGGAAAAGGATTACCGGACTCAAGCCTCCGGATCCATAGGCATGCTTCCGCCCCACTAAACTCACAGGTGCTGGCTGTGCACAACGTAGGCAATGTGAGAAAAGGAAATCCTGGACTGCCGCACTCGGTAGAAAAATGCTCTTTTATTTATGTAAAATCCAAATCACAGCACAGCATACAAACCAGAATTGTGAACAGGGATAAGGCTAACGCGTTTCACATCATGCGATGCTTACTCATAGCTAAATGAACATGGATGCAAACGTGTATATATGAGGAAAGTAGAGTAAACCACCATCCAATACGTGCGGCAGTCCAGGATTTCCTTTTCTCCCATTACATGTCCCCTGGGGCAAGACCCAGGTCCCCAAACATTTTTTATGACAATAACTTGCATATTAACCTTTAAAATTTTGCATTTTTGATTTGTCCCATAGACTTTTAAAGGGTGTTCCGTGGCTTTCGAATTTGCCGCGAACACCCCAAAATGTTCGCTATTCGGCGAAGGGGGGCGAACAGCCAATGTTCGAGTCGAACTCATGTTCGACCCGAACATTTAGTCCATCCCTAACAATCACAGCTCAATTGTAAGTTGTCTATGGGTTATATATTTTCTATATCATCACTTAGATGTATATCAACCCCTGTTCTATTTCCCTCCTAAGCCCCTCTTTCCTTAAATCTCCTTCTTGTAATTGGCCAGTTCCACCAATTAATTTTACGTTACATTTATAGATTATTGCATCTGCTCCTGAAGATTGGAGATATCCATGGAATGCATCAAGCTATATAGATGCCTAGAATACAAATTTTATCCAAGAGCGATATTCCACATGTTCATTATCCTGTTGATTTTATTGGCCTCTACCAAGTTGTTTATGAACCTGTTACAATACGTGAGTAGGGATGAGCTTCGTGTTCGAGTCGAACATACGTTCGACTCGAACATCGGCTGTTCGATCGTTCGACGAAGATCGAACGATTTGGGCCGTTCGCGCCAAATTCGAGTGACGCGAACGGCCCACAATGCACTACGCCATCGCAGTGTCATCCAGGCGCTGTGATTGGCCAAGCATGCACTGTGACCCCGCATGCTTGGCCAATCACAGCGCCGGCAGCGAGGAGAGCAATGATTGGCCACAGGCAGGATGCCTGTGGCCAATTATTGCTGAGGGTGTTTAGTACACGCCCCACACTATAAAAGGCCGCCAGCACGGCGGCCTAGTGTAGTGTGTTCCGGAGCAGGGAAAGAGAAGCATAGGCAGGGACAGTGACATTTATTTTTTCTTGCTTAACCTGGATTCCTTTAGTTTAGGGAAAGAGAAGGATAGGTAGGGAGAGTGTCAGTGTGTTTTACTGTGCGAATCCTTGTTTCTAGGGACAGGGAAGGACAGTGAGGGAATTCTCCTTGTGCTATAGTGTGCTTTAAAAAAACATTTTTTCTAGGGACAGAAAACTATAGGTAGGGAGAGTGTCAGTGTGTTTTACTGTGCGAATCCTTGTTTCTAGGGACAAGGAAGGACAGTGAGGGAAATTCTCCTTGTGCTATAGTGTGCTTTAAAAAAACATTTTTTCTAGGGACAGAAAACTATAGGTAGGGAGAGTGTCAGTGTGTTTTACTGTGCGAATCCTTGTTTCTAGGGACAGGGAAGGACAGTGAGGGAAATTCTCCTTGTGCTATAGTGTGCTTTAAAAAAACATTTTTTCTAGGGTCAGAAAACTATAGGTAGGGAGAGTGTCAGTGTGTTTTACTGTGCGAATCCTTGTTTCTAGGGACAGGGAAGGACAGTGAGGGAAATTCTCCTTGTGCTATAGTGTGCTTTAAAAAAACATTTTTTCTAGGGACAGAAAACTATAGGTAGGGAGAGTGTCAGTGTGTTTTACTGTGCGAATCCTTGTTTCTAGGGACAGGGAAGGACAGTGAGGGAAATTCTCCTTGTGCTATAGTGTGCTTTAAAAAAACATTTTTTCTAGGGACAGAAAACTATAGGTAGGAAGAGTGTCAGTTTCTTTCACTGTGATAATCCTTGTTTCTAGGGACAGGGAAGGAAAGTGGGGGAAATTCTCCTTGTGCTATAGTGTGCTTTAAAAAAACATTTTTTCTAGGGACAGAAAACTCTAGGTAGGAAGAGTGTCAGTTTCTTTCACTGTGATAATCCTTGTTTCTAGGGACAGGGAAGGACAGTGAGGGAAATTCTCCTTGTGCTATAGTGTGCTTTAAAAAAACATTTTTTCTAGGGACAGAAAACTATAGGTAGGAAGAGTGTCAGTTTCTTTCACTGTGATAATCCTTGTTTCTAGGGACAGGGAAGGACAGTGAGGGAAATTCTCCTTGTGCTATAGTGTGCTTTAAAAAAAACATTTTTTCTAGGGACAGAAAACTATAGGTAGGAAGAGTGTCAGTTTCTTTCACTGTGATAATCCTTGTTTCTAGGGACAGGGAAGGAAAGTGAGGGAAATTCTCCTTGTGCTATAGTGTGCTTTAAAAAAACATTTTTTCTAGGGACAGAAAACTATAGGTAGGAAGAGTGTCAGTTTCTTTCACTGTGATAATCCTTGTTTCTAGGGACAGGGAAGGAAAGTGAGGGAAATTCTCCTTGTGCTATAGTGTGCTTTAAAAAAACATTTTTTCTAGGGACAGAAAACTATAGGTAGGAAGAGTGTCAGTTTCTTTCACTGTGATAATCCTTGTTTCTAGGGACAGGGAAGGAAAGTGAGGGAAATTCTCCTTGTGCTATAGTGTGCTTTAAAAAAACATTTTTTCTAGGGACAGAAAACTATAGGTAGGAAGAGTGTCAGTTTCTTTCACTGTGATAATCCTTGTTTCTAGGGACAGGGAAGGACAGTGAGGGAAATTCTCCTTGTGCTATAGTGTGCTTTAAAAAAACATTTTTTCTAGGGACAGAAAACTATAGGTAGGAAGAGTGTCAGTTTCTTTCACTGTGATAATCCTTGTTTCTAGGGACAGGGAAGGACAGTGAGGGAAATTCTCCTTGTGCTATAGTGTGCTTTAAAAAAACATTTTTTTCTAGGGACAGAAAACTATAGGTAGGAAGAGTGTCAGTTTCTTTCACTGTGATAATCCTTGTTTCTAGGGACAGGTAAGGAAAGTGAGGGAAATTCTCCTTGTGCTATAGTGTGCTTTAAAAAAAACATTTTTTCTAGGGACAGAAAACTATAGGTAGGAAGAGTGTCAGTTTCTTTCACTGTGATAATCCTTGTTTCTAGGGACAGGGAAGGAAAGTGAGGGAAATTCTCCTTGTGCTATAGTGTGCTTTAAAAAAACATTTTTTCTAGGGACAGAAAACTATAGGTAGGAAGAGTGTCAGTTTCTTTCACTGTGATAATCCTTGTTTCTAGGGACAGGGAAGGAAAGTGAGGGAAATTCTCCTTGTGCTATAGTGTGCTTTAAAAAAACATTTTTTCTAGGGACAGAAAACTATAGGTAGGAAGAGTGTCAGTTTCTTTCACTGTGATAATCCTTGTTTCTAGGGACAGGGAAGGACAGTGAGGGAAATTCTCCTTGTGCTATAGTGTGCTTTAAAAAAACATTTTTTCTAGGGACAGAAAACTATAGGTAGGAAGAGTGTCAGTTTCTTTCACTGTGATAATCCTTGTTTCTAGGGACAGGGAAGGAAAGTGAGGGAAATTCTCCTTGTGCTATAGTGTGCTTTAAAAAAACATTTTTTCTAGGGACAGAAAACTATAGGTAGGAAGAGTGTCAGTTTCTTTCACTGTGATAATCCTTGTTTCTAGGGACAGGGAAGGAAAGTGAGGGAAATTCTCCTTGTGCTATAGTGTGCTTTAAAAAAACATTTTTTCTAGGGACAGAAAACTATAGGTAGGAAGAGTGTCAGTTTCTTTCACTGTGATAATCCTTGTTTCTAGGGACAGGGAAGGAAAGTGAGGGAAATTCTCCTTGTGCTATAGTGTGCTTTAAAAAAACATTTTTTCTAGGGACAGAAAACTATAGGTAGGAAGAGTGTCAGTTTCTTTCACTGTGATAATCCTTGTTTCTAGGGACAGGGAAGGACAGTGAGGGAAATTCTCCTTGTGCTATAGTGTGCTTTAAAAAAACATTTTTTCTAGGGACAGAAAACTATAGGTAGGAAGAGTGTCAGTTTCTTTCACTGTGATAATCCTTGTTTCTAGGGACAGGGAAGGAAAGTGAGGGAAATTCTCCTTGTGCTATAGTGTGCTTTTAAAAAACATTTTTTCTAGGGACAGAAAACTATAGGTAGGAAGAGTGTCAGTTTCTTTCACTGTGATAATCCTTGTTTCTAGGGACAGGGAAGGAAAGTGAGGGAAATTCTCCTTGTGCTATAGTGTGCTTTAAAAAAACATTTTTTCTAGGGACAGAAAACTATAGGTAGGAAGAGTGTCAGTTTCTTTCACTGTGATAATCCTTGTTTCTAGGGACAGGGAAGGACAGTGAGGGAAATTCTCCTTGTGCTATAGTGTGTTTAAAAAAACATTTTTTCTAGGGACAGAAAACTATAGGTAGGAAGAGTGTCAGTTTCTTTCACTGTGATAATCCTTGTTTCTAGGGACAGGGAAGGAAAGTGAGGGAAATTCTCCTTGTGCTATAGTGTGCTTTAAAAAAAACATTTTTTCTAGGGACAGAAAACTATAGGTAGGAAGAGTGTCAGTTTCTTTCACTGTGATAATCCTTGTTTCTAGGGACAGGGAAGGAAAGTGAGGGAAATTCTCCTTGTGCTATAGTGTGCTTTAAAAAAACATTTTTTCTAGGGACAGAAAACTATAGGTAGGAAGAGTGTCAGTTTCTTTCACTGTGATAATCCTTGTTTCTAGGGACAGGGAAGGACAGTGAGGGAAATTCTCCTTGTGCTATAGTGTGCTTTAAAAAAACATTTTTTCTAGGGACAGAAAACTATAGGTAGGAAGAGTGTCAGTTTCTTTCACTGTGATAATCCTTGTTTCTAGGGACAGGGAAGGACAGTGAGGGAAATTCTCCTTGTGCTATAGTGTGCTTTAAAAAAACATTTTTTCTAGGGACAGAAAACTATAGGTAGGAAGAGTGTCAGTTTCTTTCACTGTGATAATCCTTGTTTCTAGGGACAGGGAAGGAAAGTGAGGGAAATTCTCCTTGTGCTATAGTGTGCTTTAAAAAAACATTTTTTCTAGGGACAGAAAACTATAGGTAGGAAGAGTGTCAGTTTCTTTCACTGTGATAATCCTTGTTTCTAGGGACAGGGAAGGAAAGTGAGGGAAATTCTCCTTGTGCTATAGTGTGCTTTAAAAAAACATTTTTTCTAGGGACAGAAAACTATAGGTAGGAAGAGTGTCAGTTTCTTTCACTGTGATAATCCTTGTTTCTAGGGACAGGGAAGGAAAGTGAGGGAAATTCTCCTTGTGCTATAGTGTGCTTTAAAAAAACATTTTTTCTAGGGACAGAAAACTATAGGTAGGAAGAGTGTCAGTTTCTTTCACTGTGATAATCCTTGTTTCTAGGGACAGGGAAGGAAAGTGAGGGAAATTCTCCTTGTGCTATAGTGTGCTTTAAAAAAACATTTTTTCTAGGGACAGAAAACTATAGGTAGGAAGAGTGTCAGTTTCTTTCACTGTGATAATCCTTGTTTCTAGGGACAGGGAAGGACAGTGAGGGAAATTCTCCTTGTGCTATAGTGTGCTTTAAAAAAACATTTTTTCTAGGGACAGAAAACTATAGGTAGGAAGAGTGTCAGTTTCTTTCACTGTGATAATCCTTGTTTCTAGGGACAGGGAAGGACAGTGAGGGAAATTCTCCTTGTGCTATAGTGTGCTTTAAAAAAACATTTTTTTCTAGGGACAGAAAACTATAGGTAGGAAGAGTGTCAGTTTCTTTCACTGTGATAATCCTTGTTTCTAGGGACAGGTAAGGAAAGTGAGGGAAATTCTCCTTGTGCTATAGTGTGCTTTAAAAAAAACATTTTTTCTAGGGACAGAAAACTATAGGTAGGAAGAGTGTCAGTTTCTTTCACTGTGATAATCCTTGTTTCTAGGGACAGGGAAGGAAAGTGAGGGAAATTCTCCTTGTGCTATAGTGTGCTTTAAAAAAACATTTTTTCTAGGGACAGAAAACTATAGGTAGGAAGAGTGTCAGTTTCTTTCACTGTGATAATCCTTGTTTCTAGGGACAGGGAAGGAAAGTGAGGGAAATTCTCCTTGTGCTATAGTGTGCTTTAAAAAAACATTTTTTCTAGGGACAGAAAACTATAGGTAGGAAGAGTGTCAGTTTCTTTCACTGTGATAATCCTTGTTTCTAGGGACAGGGAAGGACAGTGAGGGAAATTCTCCTTGTGCTATAGTGTGCTTTAAAAAAACATTTTTTCTAGGGACAGAAAACTATAGGTAGGAAGAGTGTCAGTTTCTTTCACTGTGATAATCCTTGTTTCTAGGGACAGGGAAGGAAAGTGAGGGAAATTCTCCTTGTGCTATAGTGTGCTTTAAAAAAACATTTTTTCTAGGGACAGAAAACTATAGGTAGGAAGAGTGTCAGTTTCTTTCACTGTGATAATCCTTGTTTCTAGGGACAGGGAAGGAAAGTGAGGGAAATTCTCCTTGTGCTATAGTGTGCTTTAAAAAAACATTTTTTCTAGGGACAGAAAACTATAGGTAGGAAGAGTGTCAGTTTCTTTCACTGTGATAATCCTTGTTTCTAGGGACAGGGAAGGAAAGTGAGGGAAATTCTCCTTGTGCTATAGTGTGCTTTAAAAAAACATTTTTTCTAGGGACAGAAAACTATAGGTAGGAAGAGTGTCAGTTTCTTTCACTGTGATAATCCTTGTTTCTAGGGACAGGGAAGGACAGTGAGGGAAATTCTCCTTGTGCTATAGTGTGCTTTAAAAAAACATTTTTCTTGTTCATACATCACGGGACACAGAGCGACATAGTCATTACTAATGGGTTATATAGTTACCGTCAGGTGCTGGCACTGGCAACTTCCAAAACCGGAAGTACCCTCCCCTATATAAGCCCCTCCCATCCGGGAGCACCTCAGTTTTTTGCCAGTGTCTAAGGTGTTGGCCAAGAAGAAACATGTGTTTTTCACTGAGCTTGCGTACAGGTTCTTTTGGGCCTCAGTAAGCTATTCCGGATCCGACCAAAAAAGCTTCATAGCTAAACGGTCGGTACCCGGGCCTTGCAGAGAAGAGCAAGGTTCTGCCTGTAATGCTTCTCTTAGGAGAGCTGGACCCTGGGATCCAGAGCTCTGGTCATACCCACGACCAAGATGTTTTCTGTGCAGGGTGCTATACAGGTCCAGGGGAGTGGAATCCTTGGGAACCCGGTCCCTGAAGGTTTGATTACAATGCCTGCCGTGATAGGTGAAGTTTGGGCTTTTGTGGACCAAACAAAGTCCTGCGGCGGGGAACAGGTAAGTGGGGGCCCCCAGGAACTTGGTTCTATTGGGGGACCCCCAAGCCTAATTTGTCTTTCTGTCTGTTACCTAACGGTATTCCCGCTAATATCTGTGCATGCCTGTAACTACTAAAAAAAATGTAATAATTTTTAATGGTGGTCAAGAAAAAAAAAAAAAAAAAAGAATGTTTTTTTATATATGTTTAGTATATTAAACTGCGGTACCTGTGTTTGTCCACTAGAGGCCGCTGTGCAATGTTTTTCTTGTCATATGGACTAGTTTCTTCTCAGAGAGCAAAGTCCAGGCAGCTGGTGAGTTCTCCTACAGGAAACTGTTTCCTCTGCCATGTTGCAGTGTTCGTCTATCCCCCGGCCTGCGGCAAAGGGGGCCCTGGCTCCTGTCCCTGGTTTCCATGTTTGAAAATTAGCGCCGAGGCGCACGTGGCCGCGCGCGTGCGCGTGCACGCGCCTCTATATATAGAGGTGGCCGGAAAAAGGGGCGGGGCCTGGGGGATGACGCTCTGTGCGCGCCGCAGCGCTTCTGCGCATGTGCGGGCGTCCCAGCAGGTTTTTAAAAAGCCACATTATTGCAGATAAGCTGGTTATGAGGTACAGAGACAGAGCTGGCAACATTTAAAGGCATACAGCATAGCGGTTGATACAGGCATCCCCTAGAAAGGCACATTAGTAGACACCAACTGTGATATAGCAGCAATTGTGCTAGACTATTCTCAGTAAAAGTGGTGTATTACGGCTGGAATACCTCAGCTTTAGGCTTAGGAATATGCCGTCCAGTAGCTCCGGAACTGAATCTTCCAGGAAGCGAAGGGGGTCTCATCGGGCTCTGAGGATCTTGGGCATACTCCTGCTGCACCAGTCTCCCCTGAAGTTCAGAGGTAAGTGACCGTAGAGACCCCGCAGGGGTACTTGGTACTGTGGCTGTCCTCAGTCACCTGCTCCTGTGTATGTAACAGAGGAGGTTTTTTCCTCAGCTCTGGGAGGATTAGAGAGAGATTGTCAAAATTTATCGCTGCCTCCCTGTCAGGGAAAGCACGCCCGATCTCCGTCTCCTCCTTCAGAGTGCCTGTTAGCAGAGCAACAGTCCCATACAGGGATCGACCTGCCTGAAGGGGATCAGGATAAGGTTGATTCTGTTATAGAGGAATCAACAGTGGGGGAACCTTTTCTCAGCATCTCAAGCTGAAAGATTATGGGTTCAGTCTCTGACTAACATGGTCCGATCAGCATTTAAAAATGCACCTTGCGGAACCATCAACCACTACTGTATCCTCGTTGGGGTCGCTAGAAGCCCCCAGACTGTTTGTTCTTTTCCACTTCACCCTTTACTGAAAGGGCTCATTTACCAGGATTGGGAACGTCCTGAGAAAATATTTATTCCCCCAAGAGATTTCCGGTGGTCTATCCCATGGAGGATAAGTTCATCAAAAAAAAAAAAAAAAAAAAAAAATGGAAGGTCCCTACAGTGGACGCAGCCATCTCTTGTATGTATAAATCACTGACATGTCCAGTGGATAATGTCCAAATGTTCAAGAACCCAATAGATAAAAGATTGGAGTCCTTATGAAAATCTGCTTGGTGATACAACCAGCAGTAGCAGCTATTGGGGTCTGCTAAGCAGTGAAGGATCAGTTGAAACAGGTCTTGAGGGACTTGACAGATCAGCAGGCTTTGCCCTAGCTGATCTACCTAGAGCCTTAGGCTTTGCGGTTGATGCCATAGAGGATTCAGTCCATCAGGCCTCCCGCCTTACGCTGTCTATAGTACATATGCGTAGGCTCCTATGGCTCAGAAACTGGTCTGCTGAAGCTCCCTGTAAAGAATGGCTGGTTAGCGTCCCATTTCATGGTGAACGCTTATTCAGGGAAAACCTGGACAAATATATCCAGAAAATTTCCAGCGGTAAAAATACGCTCTTGCCGGTTAAAAGCAGAGTTAGAGGTCCCTCTTTAAGAGGCCT
Source organism: Rana muscosa (assembly GCA_029206835.1). Lineage (NCBI taxonomy): Eukaryota > Metazoa > Chordata > Amphibia > Anura > Ranidae > Rana > Rana muscosa. The sequence continues at coordinate 288,748,778 of CM055128.1, read as the reverse complement.
GCTTCTCCAGTCCCTGGGGCATCGGCTGTGTAACAGTTCCGACGGCCTCCTCGGTCAAATCCCGGGGGTAAAAAACAGGGACAGTAGCAGGGTAATAAGAAACCCTGGGTCAGGGGAGGTACAAAACCTCCCCCAAAGTGAAATTCATTGAAGCCCCCACTCAGTCGGGTGGGGGGGAGGACTCCAGTTGTTCGCAAGAGACCTGGCGGGACACGATCAAGACAGATAGGTGCTCTCCGCAGTAGGTTTGGGATACAGTTTGGAGTTAAAAGACTCTCCTCCTTCCCATTTTTTTGAGGTCAAACGTGCCAAGGGATCCCCGGAAGAGAGAGTCCCTCCTGTTGGCACTAGAACAACTATTGCTCCAAGGAGTAATTATGGAGGTTCCCCTGGAAGAATGAGGGTTCGAGTTTTACTCAAACCTCTTTACAGTCCCGAAGCAAACGCGGTCGGGAGGCCCATATTAATTCTAAAAGGGCTATACAAATTCCTGTATATCAGGACTTTCCGATGGAGTCGATCCGATCGGTGGCCACTGCCCTACAAGGGGAGGATTGGTTAGCCACGATCGACATCAAAGATGCTTATTTGCACATTCCCATCTTTCCAGTCCACCAAAAATTTCTACGCTTTGCAGTAGAAGGGCGCCATTTTCAGTTCAGAGCCTTACCCTTCGGTTTGGCCACAGCACCACGAGTGTTTACAAAAATTCTGGCCCTTTATTGGCCAATCTAAGAACACAAGGTGTAATGATAATGGCATATCTGGATGACTTGTTGCTGATAGACCACTCAGTGAAAAAACTAGACGTGGTCGTTCACAAGACGTTCAAGTATCTGGAATCTCACGGTTGGATTATCAACCGAGACAAGTCAGCCCTAGAAACCAGTCAAAAGTCTGGAATACTTGGGGCTAAGGTTGGATTCAGGCCAGAGAAAAATATTCTTGCCTCGAGGAAAGGTGTTGTCTTTGAAAGACTTGATCCACTTAGTGGGTACAAAAAAGACAGCCGTCCATACGCCTGTATATGAGGCTGCTGGGAAAAATGGTGGCATCATTCGAAGCAGTACCCTACGGTCAATTCCATTCAAGGAATTTGCAAGGGGCCATACTGTCAGCCTGGAACAAAAAAGTTCAGGCCCTAGACTTACAATGTCCTTGTCCCCTTCCGTTCGCAAGAGCCTCCGTTGGTGGTTGGTTCCCCAGAATCTGGAAAAAAGGAAATCCTTCAGTCCGATTTCTTGGAAGGTGGTCACTACAGATGCCAGCCTTATAGGCTGGGGAGCAGTATTGGAGCAATAGTCTCTCCAGGGCAGATGGTCGGATGCAGAAAAGGCCCTGCCCATCAATCTCTTAGAGATACGAGCGGTATGCCCTAGTAGCATGGACATCCAAACTCCAAGGGTCCCCTGTCAGAATTCAATCAGACAATGCCACAGCAGTGGCATATATCAATCATCAGGGGGGCACCAGGAGTCGTGCAGCCCAGAGGGAAGTAAGTTACATCCTGAAATGGGCAGAAAAATATGTCCCAGCCATATCTGCGGTATTCATTCCAGGAGTGGAGAATTGGAAGGCGGACTTTCTAAGTCGCCAGCAATTAGGCCCAGAGGAAGGGTCCCTTCACCCCGAGGTTTTCTGGACAATATGTCAGCGGTGGGGAACATCGGATGTAGATCTTCTAGCATCCAGATTCAACGCAAAGGGGGACAGGTTTGTCTCTCGGACAAGGGATCCCCTAGCTTGCGGCTCGGATGCCCTAGTGTTCCCTTGGGATCAGTTCAAGCTGATATATGCATTCACACCGCCAATGGTTACCTCGATTACTCCGCAGAATCAGGGTAGAAAAGAAACCAGTGATTCCGGTGGCTCCAGCGTGGCCCCGAAGAGCGTGGTACGCGGAGATTGTAAAATTTCAGTGGGGAGTCCTTGGACTCTCCCACGTCGTCCGGCTTTCGCAAGGACTGATATACCACCCTTCCTTACCAGCCCTAGGTTTGACGGCCTGGCTATTGAAGCCCACATTCTAAAAAAGAGAGGGCTCTCTAATGCTGTGGTATCTACCATGATCAATGCCAGGAAGCCGGTATCCAGGCAGATCTACTATAGAATCTGGAAGGCGTACATCGCGTGGTGTGAGGCCAAGAAATGGCATCCACATAAGTACGTAATAGGTAGGATTCTGGACTTCCTACAATGGGCTGTAGATAGGAAGCTTGCCTTGAGTACTATCAAGGGTCAGATTTCGGCCTTGTCAATATTTTTTCAAAGGCCCTTGGCTTCGCATTCACTAGTCAAAGCCTTTATACAAGGAGTGATGCGTATTAGTCCTCCGGTTAATATTCCCATATGTCCATGGGATCTAAACTTGGTTCTGTCGGTTCTACAGAAACAACCATTTGAACCATTATAGCATATTTCCTTAGTGCTTCTCACCAGGAAATTGATTTTTTTTTTAGTAGCCATTTGTTCGGCTAAAAGAGTATCGGAATTAGCAGCTATGTCCTGTAAGGAGCCATATCTGGTTATCCATAAGGACAGAGTAGTGTTACGTCCTCATCCAGCCTTTCTTCCTAGGGTGTTATCGAGGTTTCATTTGAACCAAGATGTGGTTCTTCCTTCTTTTTTCCCCAAGCCTACTTCGGTAGAGGAAAAGTTATTGCATTCTTTGGATGTAGTAAGAGCAGTTAAAGCTTATCTAAAAGCCACTGCTCAGATTCGCAGAACGGATACTTTGTTTATTCTGCCGGAAGGCCCCAGAAAGGGTCAGGCAGCGTCAAAATCTACTTTAGCCAAGTGGATTCGACAGGTCATAATACAAGCCTATAGCTTGAGAAGTAGACCGCCTCCGTTCAAAGTTAGGGCGCACTCCACGAGAGCAGTTGGAACTTCATGGGCAGTGCATCACCAGGCCTCCCTGGCTCAAGTATGTAAGGCCGCAACATGGTCTTCAGTACACACGTTTACTAGGTTCTACCAGGTGGACGTTAGAAGTCAGGAGGATGTCGCCTTTGGGCGCAGTGTGTTGCAGGCCGCAAAAGATCCTCATGTCTGATAGCGCTCAGCTTATATATGGTGTATCCCCCCCCCTCATTTGGCATTGCTTTAGGACATCCCATTAGTAATGACTATGTCGCTCTGTGTCCCGTGATGTATGAACAAGAAAATAGGATTTTTATAACAGCTTACCTGTAAAATCCTTTTCTTGGAGTACATCACGGGACACAGAGCTCCCGCCCCTCTTTGGGGACACTTATTGCTTTGCTACAAAACTGAGGTGCTCCCGGATGGGAGGGGCTTATATAGGGGAGGGTACTTCCGGTTTTGGAAGTTGCCAGTGCCAGCACCTGACGGTAACTATATAACCCATTAGTAATGACTATGTCGCTCTGTGTCCCGTGATGTACTCCAAGAAAAGGATTTTACAGGTAAGCTGTTATAAAAATCCTATTTTTCTAGGGACAGAAAACTATAGGTAGGAAGAGTGTCAGTTTCTTTCACTGTGATAATCCTTGTTTCTAGGGACAGGGAAGGAAAGTGAGGGAAATTCTCCTTGTGCTATAGTGTGCTTTTAAAAAACATTTTTTCTAGGGACAGAAAACTATAGGTAGGAAGAGTGTCAGTTTCTTTCACTGTGATAATCCTTGTTTCTAGGGACAGGGAAGGAAAGTGAGGGAAATTCTCCTTGTGCTATAGTGTGCTTTAAAAAAAATTTTTTCTAGGGACAGAAAACTATAGGTAGGAAGAGTGTCAGTTTCTTTCACTGTGATAATCCTTGTTTCTAGGGACAGGGAAGGACAGTGAGGGAAATTCTCCTTGTGCTATAGTGTGTTTAAAAAAACATTTTTTCTAGGGACAGAAAACTATAGGTAGGAAGAGTGTCAGTTTCTTTCACTGTGATAATCCTTGTTTCTAGGGACAGGGAAGGACAGTGAGGGAAATTCTCCTTGTGCTATAGTGTGCTTTAAAAAAACATTTTTTCTAGGGACAGAAAACTATAGGTAGGAAGAGTGTCAGTTTCTTTCACTGTGATAATCCTTGTTTCTAGGGACAGGGAAGGAAAGTGAGGGAAATTCTCCTTGTGCTATAGTGTGCTTTAAAAAAACATTTTTTCTAGGGACAGAAAACTATAGGTAGGAAGAGTGTCAGTTTCTTTCACTGTGATAATCCTTGTTTCTAGGGACAGGGAAGGACAGTGAGGGAAATTCTCCTTGTGCTATAGTGTGCTTTAAAAAAACATTTTTTCTAGGGACAGAAAACTATAGGTAGGAAGAGTGTCAGTTTCTTTCACTGTGATAATCCTTGTTTCTAGGGACAGGGAAGGAAAGTGAGGGAAATTCTCCTTGTGCTATAGTGTGCTTTAAAAAAACATTTTTTCTAGGGACAGAAAACTATAGGTAGGAAGAGTGTCAGTTTCTTTCACTGTGATAATCCTTGTTTCTAGGGACAGGGAAGGAAAGTGAGGGAAATTCTCCTTGTGCTATAGTGTGCTTTTAAAAAACATTTTTTCTAGGGACAGAAAACTATAGGTAGGAAGAGTGTCAGTTTCTTTCACTGTGATAATCCTTGTTTCTAGGGACAGGGAAGGAAAGTGAGGGAAATTCTCCTTGTGCTATAGTGTGCTTTAAAAAAACATTTTTTCTAGGGACAGAAAACTATAGGTAGGAAGAGTGTCAGTTTCTTTCACTGTGATAATCCTTGTTTCTAGGGACAGGGAAGGACAGTGAGGGAAATTCTCCTTGTGCTATAGTGTGTTTAAAAAAACATTTTTTCTAGGGACAGAAAACTATAGGTAGGAAGAGTGTCAGTTTCTTTCACTGTGATAATCCTTGTTTCTAGGGACAGGGAAGGACAGTGAGGGAAATTCTCCTTGTGCTATAGTGTGCTTTAAAAAAACATTTTTTCTAGGGACAGAAAACTATAGGTAGGAAGAGTGTCAGTTTCTTTCACTGTGATAATCCTTGTTTCTAGGGACAGGGAAGGAAAGTGAGGGAAATTCTCCTTGTGCTATAGTGTGCTTTAAAAAAACATTTTTTCTAGGGACAGAAAACTATAGGTAGGAAGAGTGTCAGTTTCTTTCACTGTGATAATCCTTGTTTCTAGGGACAGGGAAGGACAGTGAGGGAAATTCTCCTTGTGCTATAGTGTGCTTTAAAAAAACATTTTTTCTAGGGACAGAAAACTATAGGTAGGAAGAGTGTCAGTTTCTTTCACTGTGATAATCCTTGTTTCTAGGGATAGGGAAGGAAAGTGAGGGAAATTCTCCTTGTGCTATAGTGTGCTTTAAAAAAACATTTTTTCTAGGGACAGAAAACTATAGGTAGGAAGAGTGTCAGTTTCTTTCACTGTGATAATCCTTGTTTCTAGGGACAGGGAAGGAAAGTGAGGGAAATTCTCCTTGTGCTATAGTGTGCTTTAAAAAAACATTTTTTCTAGGGACAGAAAACTATAGGTAGGAAGAGTGTCAGTTTCTTTCACTGTGATAATCCTTGTTTCTAGGGACAGGGAAGGAAAGTGAGGGAAATTCTCCTTGTGCTATAGTGTGCTTTAAAAAAACATTTTTTCTAGGGACAGAAAACTATAGGTAGGAAGAGTGTCAGTTTCTTTCACTGTGATAATCCTTGTTTCTAGGGACAGGGAAGGAAAGTGAGGGAAATTCTCCTTGTGCTATAGTGTGCTTTAAAAAAAACATTTTTTCTAGGGACAGAAAACTATAGGTAGGAAGAGTGTCAGTTTCTTTCACTGTGATAATCCTTGTTTCTAGGGACAGGGAAGGAAAGTGAGGGAAATTCTCCTTGTGCTATAGTGTGCTTTAAAAAAACATTTTTTCTAGGGACAGAAAACTATAGGTAGGAAGAGTGTCAGTTTCTTTCACTGTGATAATCCTTGTTTCTAGGGACAGGGAAGGACAGTGAGGGAAATTCTCCTTGTGCTATAGTGTGCTTTAAAAAAACATTTTTTCTAGGGACAGAAAACTATAGGTAGGAAGAGTGTCAGTTTCTTTCACTGTGATAATCCTTGTTTCTAGGGACAGGGAAGGAAAGTGAGGGAAATTCTCCTTGTGCTATAGTGTGCTTTAAAAAAACATTTTTTCTAGGGACAGAAAACTATAGGTAGGAAGAGTGTCAGTTTCTTTCACTGTGATAATCCTTGTTTCTAGGGACAGGGAAGGAAAGTGAGGGAAATTCTCCTTGTGCTATAGTGTGCTTTAAAAAAAACATTTTTTCTAGGGACAGAAAACTATAGGTAGGAAGAGTGTCAGTTTCTTTCACTGTGATAATCCTTGTTTCTAGGGACAGGGAAGGAAAGTGAGGGAAATTCTCCTTGTGCTATAGTGTGCTTTAAAAAAACATTTTTTCTAGGGACAGAAAACTATAGGTAGGAAGAGTGTCAGTTTCTTTCACTGTGATAATCCTTGTTTCTAGGGACAGGGAAGGACAGTGAGGGAAATTCTCCTTGTGCTATAGTGTGCTTTAAAAAAACATTTTTTCTAGGGACAGAAAACTATAGGTAGGAAGAGTGTCAGTTTCTTTCACTGTGATAATCCTTGTTTCTAGGGACAGGGAAGGACAGTGAGGGAAATTCTCCTTGTGCTATAGTGTGCTTTAAAAAAACATTTTTTCTAGGGACAGAAAACTATAGGTAGGAAGAGTGTCAGTTTCTTTCACTGTGATAATCCTTGTTTCTAGGGACAGGGAAGGAAAGTGAGGGAAATTCTCCTTGTGCTATAGTGTGCTTTAAAAAAACATTTTTTCTAGGGACAGAAAACTATAGGTAGGAAGAGTGTCAGTTTCTTTCACTGTGATAATCCTTGTTTCTAGGGACAGGGAAGGAAAGTGAGGGAAATTCTCCTTGTGCTATAGTGTGCTTTAAAAAAACATTTTTTCTAGGGACAGAAAACTATAGGTAGGAAGAGTGTCAGTTTCTTTCACTGTGATAATCCTTGTTTCTAGGGACAGGGAAGGAAAGTGAGGGAAATTCTCCTTGTGCTATAGTGTGCTTTAAAAAAACATTTTTTCTAGGGACAGAAAACTATAGGTAGGAAGAGTGTCAGTTTCTTTCACTGTGATAATCCTTGTTTCTAGGGACAGGGAAGGACAGTGAGGGAAATTCTCCTTGTGCTATAGTGTGCTTTAAAAAAACATTTTTTCTAGGGACAGAAAACTATAGGTAGGAAGAGTGTCAGTTTCTTTCACTGTGATAATCCTTGTTTCTAGGGACAGGGAAGGAAAGTGAGGGAAATTCTCCTTGTGCTATAGTGTGCTTTAAAAAAAACATTTTTTCTAGGGACAGAAAACTATAGGTAGGAAGAGTGTCAGTTTCTTTCACTGTGATAATCCTTGTTTCTAGGGACAGGGAAGGAAAGTGAGGGAAATTCTCCTTGTGCTATAGTGTGCTTTAAAAAAACATTTTTTCTAGGGACAGAAAACTATAGGTAGGAAGAGTGTCAGTTTCTTTCACTGTGATCATCCTTGTTTCTAGGGACAGGGAAGGACAGTGAGGGAAATTCTCCTTGTGCTATAGTGTGCTTTAAAAAAACATTTTTTCTAGGGACAGAAAACTATAGGTAGGAAGAGTGTCAGTTTCTTTCACTGTGATAATCCTTGTTTCTAGGGACAGGGAAGGAAAGTGAGGGAAATTCTCCTTGTGCTATAGTGTGCTTTAAAAAAACATTTTTTCTAGGGACAGAAAACTATAGGTAGGAAGAGTGTCAGTTTCTTTCACTGTGATAATCCTTGTTTCTAGGGACAGGAAAGGAAAGTGAGGGAAATTCTCCTTGTGCTATAGTGTGCTTTAAAAAAACATTTTTTCTAGGGACAGAAAACTATAGGTAGGAAGAGTGTCAGTTTCTTTCACTGTGATAATCCTTGTTTCTAGGGACAGGGAAGGACAGTGAGGGAAATTCTCCTTGTGCTATAGTGTGCTAAAGCATTCCTCATCAACCATCTTTGAAATCCTTGTTTTTTGGACAGTCAGGGAAATTGTCGTTGTGCTATTCTGTGCAAAAGCAATCATCCTCAACCATATTTAGAAATCCTTAAGTAAAGGGACAGAGAAGGACACCTGAAGGTAGCCCTTATTGCTTTTTTCCCATCTCCCTGCAGGCCATCTATTAGAATGTCTGGAAGGCAAACAAGGAGAGGCAGACAGTCAGGAGGCAATAAAAGAGGGCAAGCAGGCTCTGTGTCTGGGGGCAACAGTGCTGGTCGTGGACGCGGTGCATTGTCATCAGCACATGGCCATGGGACACGCTTGTCCTTCTTTTCGGCAGCTGGACATGTTGAGCCACATCATGCCGAAGACTTGGTAGAGTGGATGACCAAGCCCTCCTCCTCCTCCTCATCCTCTCTCACCCAGGCTCAGGGTACTGGAAAAGCAGCTGCCAAAGCGTCCTCTTCCCTGGTATCAATGTCAGACTCATCATCAGTCACTCCTTCCCTAGACCCACCATGTCCTCCTCCTGAGGAGTCCCCCGAACTGTTTGAGCACAGTGTTGGGTACATGCTCCAGGAGGATGCCCAGCGCTTCGAAGGGTCTGATGATGAAACCCAGCTACAGGAAGGCAGTAGCGTGAGAGCAGACAGAGGGGATGCTCAAGAAGGACACCAATCTGGCAGTCATGTTCCAGCAGCTGCAGCATACTGCCAGATTGGCTCCAGTGATGAGGAGGGAGGGGATGATGAGGTCACTGACTCCACGTGGGTGCCTAATAGGAGAGAGGAGGAGGAGGAGGATGAGGAGGAGGCACATCTCCAACGAGGCAGGATGCCCTTTGGTGGCCAGCGTAAGGGCAGTACACCGACGGAATCACAGCGCAGAGCTCCGCCTGTGCAGGGCGCTGCCTCTGCCCGTCATTCAAAAAGTTCTTTGGTGTGGGCCTTTTTTGAGGCTAGTGCATCAGATCGCACAGCTGCTGTTTGCAACATATGTCTCAAGCGTATATCGCGTGGCCAAAACATCAGCCGCTTGGGTACCACATGCCTGACCAGACATATGTTGACCTGCCATGCAGCTCGTTGGCAAGCCTACCTCAAAGACCCACACCAAAGAACAAAGCGGACCTCTCCTTGCACCGCATCAGCTGGGATCTCCAACCCCACTATAACTTCAGTCCTCTCTGAAACATGCACTGAGAGGAATGAAGGTGTAGAATTAGGTGTGTCACAGCCAAGTACTTGCGGCCACTCTGCTAGCAGTACACCGACGTCCGATTCTAGCAGGCAAATTTCCCTGCCCCAGCTGCTGGACCGTCGAAAGAAGTTCACTCCCAGCCATCCACATGCCCAGCGGTTGAATGCTAGCTTGGCTAAATTGCTAGCGCTTCAACTGCTGCCTTTTCAGTTGGTAGACTCGGCCCCCTTCCATGAGTTTGTGCAATGTGCGGTTCCTCAGTGGCAGGTTCCCAAACGCCACTTTTTCTCACGGAAGGCTATTCCGGCTCTCTACCGGCATGTGGAAGGCAATGTCTTGGCCTCGCTGGACAGGGCGGTCAGCGGTAAGGTGCATATTACCGCTGACTCATGGTCCAGCAGGCATGGACAGGGACGTTACCTTTCTTTCATGGCCCATTGGGTCACTCTTTTGGCAGCTGGAAAGGATGCAGGACAAGGTGCAGTAGTGTTGGAGGTTGTTCCACCGCCACGCCTCCAAAATGCTACTACTGGTTGTGACACACCTCTCTCCTCCACCCCCTCCTCTTCTTCTTCCTCCATGGCCTCTTCCTGTGGTTTGTCCTCGGAACCAGCGGTGCTCCGTAGGCGTTCAAGGGGCTACGCAAGTACGCAGGCAAAAAGATGCCATGCCGTGCTTGCGCTGGTGTGTTTGGGGGACAGAAGCCACACTGGGGCAGAGGTCCTGTCTGCTCTGCAGGGCCAGGCCGAGAGGTGGTTGACGCCACGCCAGCTTAAGCCAGGAATGGTGGTTTGCGACAATGGCACCAACCTCCTCTCCGCCCTCCGACAGGGACAACTGACCCATGTGCCCTGTGTGGCTCACGTCCTTAACCTGGTGGTGCAGCGGTTCTTGGGCAGGTACCCGGGCTTACAGGATATCCTGAGGCAGGCCAGGAAAGTCTGTGTGCATTTCCGCAGATCTTATAATGCCAGTGCTCGCCTGGCTGAGCTGCAAAAGGAGTTGAACCTGCCCAAGAACCGCCTTATATGTGACATGCCCACCAGGTGGAACTCAACGTTGGCCATGCTGCAGCGGCTGCACACGCAGCAGAGGGCCATCAATGAGTACCTGTGCGACTACGGCACCAGGACAGGGTCAGGGGAGCTTGATTTTTTTTCTCCACGCCAGTGGGGCATGATCAGGGATGCATGCACTGTCCTGGCACCATTTGAGGAGGCCACGAGGATGGTGAGCAGTGACAGTGCATGCATCAGTGACACTGTACCTCTTGTCCACCTGTTGGAGCACACGCTGCGTGGAATAATGGACAGGGCACTTGAGGCAGAACAGAGGCAGGAAGAGGAGGACTTCCTTGCCTCTCAAGGCCCCCTTTACCCAGACAGTGTTCCTTCTGTCCCACCCATTGCACAGGAAGAGGAGGAGGAGGAGGAGGATTGTGTCAGCATGGAGGTGGAGGCTGGCACTCAGCATCATCAGCAGCAGTCTTTTAGGGATGATTTACAGTCCCAAGAAACCAGTGGACTTGTACGTGGCTGGGAGGAGGTGGCTGCGGATCATGTCGTCCTTAGTGACCCAGAGGACTCCGGAGCGAATGCCTCAGCAAACCTACGCTGCATGGCCTCCCTGATCCTGCAAAGTCTGCGGAAGGATCCTCGTATTCTTCGGATCAAGGAGAGGGACCATTACTGGCTGGCCACTCTCCTTGATCCACGGTACAAGGGTAAGGTTGCGGACCTTATGTTACCGTCGCAGAGGGAGCAGAGGATGAGACAACTCCGGGAGGCCTTGCAGAAAGGTCTGTGCAACGCGTTCCCAGAGACTGGGAGGTTACAAACTCCTGGTCCTGGACAACGAGTTGCTGAGGCTTCGGCCAGTCAAAGAAGGAGCGGTGGGGAAGGTGGCCGTCTGACCGATGCGTTCAGACAATTCTTTAGTCCGCAGCCCCAAAGTATGATCGGTTCCAGCAACCATCGCCAGCGTCTGATAAACATGGTGCAGGAATATCTAGGGGCAAGGTCAGACTTGGACACCTTCCCCACCGAAAATCCTCTGGCTTACTGGGTCTTGAGGATGGATCACTGGCCAGAGCTTGCACAGTATGCAATTGAGCTACTGGCCTGTCCTGCATCCAGCGTTCTTTCGGAACGCACATTCAGTGCTGCTGGAGGATTTGTCACGGATCACAGGGTGCGCCTGTCCACCGACTCGGTTGATCGACTGACTTTCATCAAGATGAACCAGTCTTGGATCACCACCAGCTACCACACACCTGATGCTGATATAACAGACTAATTGATTTTAACATGTCACATCCCTTCAAGACTGATGCTGATGCTGAGTGCCTGTGCTGTTATGTTGACTGGCTATCCTCCTCCTCCGAGTCCTCAATGATACGATTGATGATGATAGCTTGGAAGATCATTTTTGTTCATGGGTGCCGCCACCAGTGGCTAAGGCCCAATTTTTCAGCCCCTGTTTTACAGGGGCGTGTAATTACAATTTTTTTAGCAATAATTTGCCATAGGGCTCTTTGCTGTGCTCCAAGTACAGTATCTGTGAGGGGTTGGAGTGTTGTGGCACCAGTGCCTAAGGCCCAATTTTTCAGCCCCTGTTTAACAGGGGCGTGTCATTACAATTTTTGAAGCAATACTTTGCAACAGGGCTCATTGCTGTGCTCCAAGTACAGTATCTGTGAGGGGTTGTAGTGTTGTGCCACCAGTGCCTAAGGCCCAATTTTTCAGCCCCTGTTCAACAGGGGCATGCAATTACAATTCTTGATCTAATAATTTACAGCAGGGCCCATTGCTGCACCCACCAAGAGTAACTCTGAGGGCTTACAGTGTTGTGGCAACGCCACCACCACCACCACCACGAAAGGCCCAATTTTTCAGCCCCTGTTCAAAAGGGGCATGTAATTACAATTCTTGATCTAATAATTCACAGCAGGGCCCATTCCTGCACCCACCAAGAGTAACTCTGAGGGCTTACAGTGTTGTGGCAACGCCACCACCACCACCACCACGAAAGGCCCAATTTTTCAGCCCCTGTTCAAAAGGGGCATGTAATTACAATTCTTGATCTAATAATTCACAGCAGGGCCCATTCCTGCACCCACCAAGAGTAACTCTGAGGGCTTACAGTGTTGTGGCAACGCCACCACCACCACCACCACGAAAGGCCCAAATTTTCAGCCCCTGTTCAAAAGGGGCATGTAATTACAATTCTTGATCTAATAATTCACAGCAGGGCCCATTCCTGCACCCACCAAGAGTAACTCTGAGGGCTTACAGTGTTGTGGCAACGCCACCACCACCACCACCACGAAAGGCCCAATTTTTCAGCCCCTGTTCAAAAGGGGCATGTAATTACAATTCTTGATCTAATAATTCACAGCAGGGCCCATTCCTGCACCCACCAAGAGTAACTCTGAGGGCTTACAGTGTTGTGGCAACGCCACCACCACCACCACCACGAAAGGCCCAATTTTTCAGCCCCTGTTCAAAAGGGGCATGTAATTACAATTCTTGATCTAATAATTCACAGCAGGGCCCATTGCTGCACCCACCAAGAGTAACTGTCCTGGCTTACAGTGTTGTGGCACCAGCACCACCATCAAAGGCCCAATTTTTACTACCACTGTTCAACAATTATATGTAATTAAAATTCCTGATATAATAGTTGACAGCAGGGCGTTCCAGCACCAACCAAGAGTAACTGTGAGTGCTTACAGTGTTGTGCCAACACCAACAACTAAGGGGCCTATTTCTGCAGAGTATATACGGCAGGTCCCTACTTTCAAACATCCAACTTACAAACGACTCCTACTTGCAAACGCAAGAAGACAACAGGAAGTGAGAGGAAATCTACCCCTTGGAAGGAAAATTCTCTCCTGTAAGAATTAATATGGGAGAAAGGTGTCTCCTCTGTACTGATGCTTTATCACCAATCCTTGTTTCAAGAAAAACACCACATTTCAAAAACAGTTGTCATTGGGACGGAAAGTGAGGTGAAATGTTCTGAACAGGGGCACAGACAGCAAAACAAATGTTACAGGGGTGATAACCCTTACCTATGTTTTCCAAAAAGTTTAAAAATAGATTTTTGGGCTGGAGCTACACTTCAACAATGTACCTGTTCAAAATTACAAACAGATTCTACATAAGAACAAACCTACAGTCCCTGTCTTGTATGCACCGCCTGTATACGGCTGTTCAGAGTATATAGGGCCTTTTTTATTTTATGTGCGGGGTTCCCCTTAATATCCATACAAGACCCAAAGGGGCTGGTAATGGGCTGGGGTAGGGGGGGGGGGTAATGGGGTAGCTATGCCATTTTTCTTAAAGATTTTCATCCATATTACCGGGACCAGACATTACATTAAAGCCGCAAGCAGTTTTAAATGGCTTTTTTTTTCCTTTAGAAGTGTCATTTTGTGCAGGGACAGTTCTAAACACGGGAAACACGTGGCACTTCACAGGCATACTTTAGACACCCCCCAGGTACGATATTTAAAGGAATATTTGATTATTTTTTTTTCACTTTATGCATCATTAAAATGACTGCTCCCGAAAAACGACCGTTTTTAAAACTTCTTTTTGCATTGATACATGTCCCCTGGTGCACAACCCGGGTTCCCAAACCCTTTTTAGGACAATAACATGCATAATAGTTGTTATAATTAGCACTTTAGAATTCGAACGTTCGCATCCATTGTATTTAATAGGGTTCTAATGTTCGTACGAACTTTCGGTCCGTTCGCGGGTTCTGGTGCGAACCGAACCCGGGGGTGTTCGGCTCATCACTATACGTGAGCATAGAATTTGGAATCTGGTGGTTTCCCTCTTCCTTGCTATCATGATGTTAATGTCATGTACCTTTCATGTTACCTACGTTATATTCATTACTATGTGATTGTTATGTCTAATAAACCTTATAATCATGCTTTTGGTTCATGTTATGTTACTATGTACATGCCATAACACTATGTGATTGGGTTATCTACCATTATATACCCACCAGTTACTCTGTTAATGTTGTTAAAGTGGTTGTAAACCCTGGTAAAAAAAAATAATGTAATCCCACCTGCAAGACAAAGGCATAATGAGCCACTTACCTTAGATCGGGGCCCCCGAAGCCGTCCTCGTCTCCCTCTCCAGCCGCAGCCATCGCTGCGGCAATAGCCGGAATGTTACTTCCGGGTATCGCCGCTCAGGCCAATCACAGCACCGCTCCGGCGCTGTGATTGGCCGGAGCGGCGAAGACGTGACTCCACGCATGCGCGCGGGAGCCGTCAAATCCGGCTAAGCTGGATTTGTGAATGGGATTAACCCTATGAATGCGCCGTAGACAATGGTGCATTATTTTTTGTAAAATATCTCCTTAACCGTGTAGGTTTAGGAGATATTTCTTGCACCTACAGGTAAGCCTTAATCTAGGCTTACCTGTCGGTGCAAGTTACATAAGTGGGTCACATGCTTCATATAAAGTCCCAAACTCTTTTCCATGCCAATTATTGGAGGGGTGATGTGAAAGGGAGCAGAGGACACCACTGTGGGAGGGTGGGGTTTGGCAGAGGATACTACTGTGGGGGTGGGAGTGATTTGAAGCGGGGCAGAAGACACTACTGTGACACACTATGTTTTTATTGGAGGCTTTATTTTAAAAGCGCAACGCAGCCGCACAATCTTTGATTTCCATGTTGTCCAGGTAGATCTCTACCTCTGAATGGTTGCCTACCCCTGTTCTATGACTAAGCCCGGGGGGAGGGGGGGGGTAACATCAGAGAGGCATGGCTTCTGTTCTGGAGAAGACAAGATGAAGCCATTTTCCTTTATACTGTGACTGGGCTGATCAGTGTACAACTCCTTACATCTTCCTTGAAGTTTGTAGTGTCATGGCTAACCAATTCACCTATGTCCATGTATTCATTCACCTAGGTTGCCCCTATTCTCCAAAGCGAAAAGACAATAGAGCCAAAGCAATTTCCTGTTTTGAGTCACACAGCACCCAATCTATGCACTTCCATCCATATCACAAATGGGGGCAACTGTTTTCACCTGTGAGTGTCAGGGTCACCTGTGGCCAGGTGACAGATGCACACCGTAGGGGGACAGGAGTGCACCGCGAGGTAGTGAACCCTATGGCTGGCTTCTGTGGATAGGAAACTGGGTGGTTGTGGAAAGCGGGACCAGAGGAGCACAACCGGGATCCCAACGGAAGCGAGAGCCAAGATTCCCCAGGGCGCGGAGTCTAAGACCCAGCTGGTCTTCTCCAGGGCCTCTAGTGGTGAGGATGTTACGCTGCAGGCTGGGACCAGGTCGCGGCCCCTGGAGTTTCCTAGCTCACACCCCGTAGGATAAGGGGAAGCAGCAGCACACGATAGAGAGAACCGAATAACAAGCCGAAGGTCAGGGGCCACAAGCAGACAAGGATAACGAAGAACGAGCCGAAGGTCAAGGGTCACGAGCAGACAGGGATGGTCGGGGACAAGCCAATAACGTAACAGAGAGACAGACGTAGCACACGGCAGGCAGGAACCCAAACACACAATGCCTAACAAACACGTTGATCAGCAAAGCAGGCTTGCAGTGCACAGGTTAATATAGTGTTCAGTGATAGGGCCTGGGGTGGAGTCAGGCTGGGAGGAGATTATAAAGGAAGCCAGGTGAAAGGGCTCAGGCCTCTAAGATGAACACATGGGAAGGAAGGTAAGCTGACAGACAAACACTGCTGCATATCCATGACAGTACCCTCCCTCTTATGGGCCCTCCCCCGCCTGGACCCAGGCTTAAAGGGAAATCTCTGATGAAACCTTCTCAACAGATGAGGTGCAGCGACATCAGATGCAGCAATCCAAGACGCCTCCTCAGGACCAAAACCTCTCCAATGCACAAGGTACTGAAGAATGCCTCTGCAGAGCCGAGAATCCAGAACTTGTCTAACCTCATACTTAAGATTATCCTCAGAGACCGAAAATGAGGTAGGGAGATGACAAGAAGATCTATTGAGGACCAAAGGCTCTCTAGGAATAAGCAAGGGCATGAGAGGATCAACAGGAATCTGAGGGGGGTCCCCTAGACCCTTAAAGGGGAACTGGTCATCTTGCACAGGACCATCAGACTGGGCAGATGTCAGTGGAACCCTGAAGTCAGGTTGGTTAGAAGGTGACATGTCGCAGGAGTCAAGCTGAATAGCTGAAGGACAAGCAGAATGTCCCGAACAAGAAAAAGTAGGAGGCTCACTGGGCATGGGCTGGACTGGCATAACTAGTACAGAGGCAGAGTGAATAGCTGAGTCAGGTGTAGCGACTACCTGAATCGCATCGCAAGACGTAGCGACTGCAGGACTTGTAGACAAGCTAGCCTGGCTGTGCGTCCAAGGGTGGTTAGGGACAGAGAAATGTAAATGGTTATGCAACCTGGAATGAATGACCGGCTCAGATTCACAGGGGGCAACCTTGGGTAGGCAGGACGAGGAACAGGAGGGACCCCAAGCCAGGATCTGTCCAGTAGTCCAGTCCACATGAGGAGAATGGAGCTGTAACCATGGGAGACCCAAAATTATAGGCGTTGAGGCCTTGGGTAAGATAAGGAAGGATATCCACTCCTGGTGGAGTGTCCCTACCGACATCTTAACAGGGAGGGTCTGGAAGTGGATAGGTCCCCCTGGGAGAACAGTACCATCAATCGCCAAGACCACCAATGGCGTGGTGAGGGGCAAAAGAGTAAGTCTCATGGACGATGCGATTTCCCAGTCCATGAAATTACCAGCGGCTCCGGAATCCAGATATGCTGAGACCGAATGAGAAGAAGCACCAACATGAAGGAACACAGAAAGCAGAAGACGAGAAGGGGAAGGTGATATTTCTGGGTCCAATACTCCACTTTCCAGATGAAGTGGACCCGAACGTTTTTCTGGACAAAGAGAGCAAGTGTCACGAAAATGACCTTTGCCCCCACAGTAAAGACACAGACCAAGAGTTCTGCGCCTAGCACGTTCCTCGGGGGATAGCCTGGTCCGACCCAGCTGCATGGGTTCCTCAGCTGGTAGGAGATGCTCTACGGGTCGAAGAGAGGGGAGCTCAGGCTGACTAAGAACCAAGGACTGCTGGCGTTGCTTTTCTAAGGTCCTCTCCTGAAAGCGAATATCGATCTGGTTACACAAGGAGATAACGCCGGCCAGATCAGTGGGGATGGTTCTTCCTGCTAATTCATCCTTCACTCTATCAGACAGGCCATGCAAAAAGGTTGCGACTAAGGCCTCATTGTTCCAGCTCAACTCAGCCGACAGTATGCGGAAATGAAGCGCATACTGTCCCACAGAAGCAGACTCTTGGCGGAGACGTAAAAGGGCGCTGGCCGCTGAAGAGACACGAGCCGGTTCTTCGAAGATATTCCGAAAAAGTTTCAAGAAGCCAGACAGGCTAGAAACCACTGGATCATTCAGTTCCCACAGAGGGGCTGCCCAGGCTAAAGCTTCACCAGAGAGGAGGGAAATGATATAGGCTACCTTAGCCCGATCAGACAGGAAGTTTTGGGGCTGGAGCTCAAAATGAATCGTGCATTGGCTAAGGAACCCCCTGCAAGCCTTGGAGTCCCCAGAGAAACGGGACGGAGCTGGCAGTTGTAGCGAGTGTGTGGCTGCGACTGGTGCAATAGGTGCAGCCGCTGATTGTATTTGAGGTTGCGGATTCAGGGTTCCCAAGGAGGCCTGAAGCTGCTCGAAGCGAGAAGCCAGATCCTGGAGGAATCGCATCACCTGAGTCTGATTCGATTCCTGGGTTTCAAGTCTGCAAACTATGCCCTGCAATGGATCATCCGCGGGTAGCGGGATGTCAGCCGGGTTCATGGCTGATCAAACTGTCAGGGTCACCTGTGGCCAGGTGACAGATGCACACCGTAGGGGGACAGGAGTGCACCGCGAGGTAGTGAACCCTATGGCTGGCTTCTGTGGATAGGAAACTGGGTGGTTGTGGAAAGCGGGACCAGAGGAGCACAACCGGGATCCCAACGGAAGCGAGAGCCAAGATTCCCCAGGGCGCGGAGTCTAAGACCCAGCTGGTCTTCTCCAGGGCCTCTAGTGGTGAGGATGTTACGCTGCAGGCTGGGACCAGGTCGCGGCCCCTGGAGTTTCCTAGCTCACACCCCGTAGGATAAGGGGAAGCAGCAGCACACGATAGAGAGAACAGAATAACAAGCCGAAGGTCAGGGGCCACAAGCAGACAAGGATAACGAAGAACGAGCCGAAGGTCAAGGGTCACGAGCAGACAGGGATGGTCGGGGACAAGCCAATAACGTAACAGAGAGACAGACGTAGCACACGGCAGGCAGGAACCCAAACACACAATGCCTAACAAACACGTTGATCAGCAAAGCAGGCTTGCAGTGCACAGGTTAATATAGTGTTCAGTGATAGGGCCTGGGGTGGAGTCAGGCTGGGAGGAGATTATAAAGGAAGCCAGGTGAAAGGGCTCAGGCCTCTAAGATGAACACATGGGAAGGAAGGTAAGCTGACAGACAAACACTGCTGCATATCCATGACAGTGAGTTCTCGTCTCCTGCGTCTATGAAAGCTCTGCTTGTTTGTCTTTGTGTCAGATATAATTGCTGAGAAGCTCTCCCCTGAACCAATATATGTAGTTTCTTCACCGGAAGTGTCAGGTCTTAGACAAAGATCATGCATTAACCTGTGCAGTGCCATGCAATATGCCTCATATTTCAACACAAACTGAAACTTCTGAAACAGGAATGTGAAGATTTACTCTACTATAGACTGTGCGCATAGGGCAATAAATGACACCATGGAACTACATGATCAATGTACAGCTAGAGTGCTCTCTTTTTGCAAAGCAGCAATATTACCATTGGCAGCACAAATGCCAAGTGACATTTTTCAATGTCTTTGAGATTTAACTGGAGTGGCCAGAGAAGATGAACCTCTTCCAAGATTTATCTACAATTCACATTCTGAAAAAAAGATTATGAAACGAGACTATGGAAATGAATGCTAAGATATGACCCGCTGTGCATTCCCGTCGATTGCAGCCCTGTCCATTAGACGTCTAATTTCAAACAATCATCGATTTTTTTTATCCCAAATGAAGTTTGCTATATCAAATTCCAACGTTTAATGCAATTACTGTGCAATTCATTCAGTGACTTCTTAGATGCTTCTGGTCTACTTTCGATATATTCATTGCTTTGAGATGAATGATGAATGATGATGATTATATAATAACTTTCATACACTTTGGCCCAAGCCTAGACATTAGCGGAGAAAAGTGGTGAGGCTGGAGGGGAGATTTATCGACGTGGGTTTGTTGTCACATGATAAGAGGAGAGGTTTAAATCATGGCTGGTCCTAGGAACCCGGCGCGCTGGAGACTAAAGCTGTGATTAAACCACTTCTAAACTGCGGCCCCCGGGGACCATCAGCGGAGCGTCTGAAGCATTTGTCTGGCTAATAAGTTTTCAGTGGAGTGCGGGGGCTCATCAGAAGCCCATAAATATTTTATGAACATTTCAGCAAAAAATAAACCAGACTCAGACAGTCTGCAGTCACCTTTAGCCGGTTGTGCTGGGCTTTGGCATTGAGACTTGGCATTGTATTATAATACAGATGAAGCACTGGGGCATTAAAAGGGAACTCCACTTAGCACAATTTGTAAGGATTGGTAGATCTAAAATGTAAATTGGTGGTTTTAGAAATGTTTTTAGAAGCCGATATCTGGATGCAGTTAGATCTCAGAGCAGGAGAGGGAGCTTTTGTCATCTTGAGCATTGACATCTGTTAAACGGTTGGTGTTAATGGTTATAACTGAGCTCCAGGCAGATAATTACATAGAATACATATATGTATATGATTTTCACCTGCGACAAAGGATTTGTATTTCTGTAAATCCAGTCCTGAGAATGACACAGCTCTTCTGCACACAGCCCTGCCAACAGGATAACAATTCTTTAGCTGTTAGGCCTCGTTTACATGTTTGCATTTAAAAGCAAGGGTTGGAATGTGTTAAAATGCATGTGTCATCAGGCAATGTTATAGATACAAAAAAAATACACAGGATAGTGGCATAAAACTGCGGTACACAATGCAAACGTAAGTCCATACAAGAGTCCTTTAAACTGTGAGGCTCTAGTGTGAGCTAACAGTCTTTAGTACCCAGGGCTGCCTTGCAGGGGGAGCCGAAGCAAACTCCAAAACATGTGAAGAGAGGAAACCGAGAAAAGGCGCCACTTGAGTAAAACTGTATGATTTTAATAAACAAGGTGCATTAAAACACTTACATGTAAGTTTCTTTAGAGAGGCATAGTGGAATCCAGTGAGGTATCGATCTCCGCTCTGGTCTGCAGTTCTCAAACTATCCCTGTGAAGCCGCGTGGGAACGAGCCACGTCCTGTTCACCAGGAAGCTTCTGGCTCTCCGGCGGGAACCAGAACAATGTCTGGAGTGCAAACAGGTCTCGGATGAGGGCAGGAACGCAGCGTGTTGCAGGATGATGTCACGGACGTGATGCAACGCGTTTTAGAGCATGCGCAGTGGTGAGATGGAGACACTGCGTGCTTCTTTTTTCAAGATAATCTGTATAGGCTGTAGACAGCCTTTTTATATGCTTCGTGGTATCGTCACCTGGTGGAAATATTTATAAGTACACTCCATACAACAATGGATGCTTACATTTATATGGGGAAAAAAAATAAAAAAAAAATAAAAGCATGTGCAAATAGACAATGGGAAAACAAAGAACCGTACAATTACAATACTAAAATATATAAATACACACATATATTACTCCCAGAGAAATATTATATAGTTAATTTGAACATTAAATATGTTACAGATACATCCTGTTCACATCTGTGTGCTGTGCTGCAGCGCATTTTTGAAAGATAGCTCAGGATTGTTTTTTTTGTCCACTTGCATGCGTTTTGAGGCCCATATAAGTCTATACCAACACATGAAAATGCATGTATGATGCATGCATTTTTAGCCCTTGGTAACAAGCTTAAATAGTTGTTTTGGACCAAGATGAAAAACACTTGATGCATTAAAATACACGATATTACCAAAAGTATTGGGACGCCTGCCTTTACACGCACATGCGCTTTAATGGCATCCAAGTCTTAAGCCTCATACACATGATCGGATTATCCGACAGGAATTGTGTGATGACAGGCTGTTGTCCAAAAATCCGACCGTTTATACGCTCCATCGGACAATTTTTGTCGGATTTTCCGCCAACAAATGTGGGATAGCTTACTTTAAACTTGTCTGCCAACAAATGTGTGACAATTCTTTGCCATTTCTATGCAATACAAGTTACTGGCCAACACCCTTCAGACAAAAGTCCTATGCTTTGTCTGCAGAAAATCCAATCGTGTGTACGAGGCTTTAGTCCGTAGGGTTTAAAAATTTGTTGGCCCACCCTTTGCAGCTATAACAGCTTCAACTCTTCTGGGATGTTTAGGAGTGTGTCTATGGGAATGTATGACCATTCTTCTAGAAGCGCATTTGTGAGGTCAGGCACCGATGTGGATGAGAAGGCCTGGCTCGCAGTCTATCGGGTTGAGGTCAGGTCTCAGTGCAGGCCAGTCAAGTTCCTCCACCCCAAACTCGCTCATCCATGTCTTTATGGACCTTGCTTTGTGCATTGGTCCAAATCATTTGGTGGAGGGGGGATTGTGGTGTGGGGGTTCTTTTTCAGGGGTTGGGCTTGGCTCCTTAGTTCCAGTGAAGGGAACTCTTAAGGCGTCAACATACCAAGACATTTTGGACAATTTCATGCTCCCCCATGCTCACTTTCTGTGAACAGTTTGGTAATGGCCCCTTTCTTTTCCAACATGATTGCGCACCAGTGCACAAAGCAAGGTCCATAAAAGACATGGATGAGCGAGTTTGGGGTGGAGGAACTTGACTGACCTCAACGCCGAAAGAATACTTTTGGGATAAATTAGAGCAGAGACAGCAAACCAGGCCTTCTCGTCCACATCAGTTCCTGACCTCACAAATTTGCTTCAGGAAAAATGGTCAAACATTCCTATAGACACACTCCTAAACCTTGTGGACAGCCTTCCCAGAAAAGTTGAAGCTGTTATAGCTTCAAAGGGCGGGCCAACCCAATATTGAACCCTACGGACTAAGACTGGGATGCCATTAAAGTTCATGTGTGTGTAACAGCAGGTGTCCCAATACTTTTGGTAATATAGTATACAGTGCCTTGAAAAAGTATTCATACCCCTTGAGATTTTCCACATTTTGTCATGTTACAACTCAAAACGTAAATGTATTTTATTGGGATTTTATATGATAGACAACACAAAGTGGCACATAATTGTGAAGTGGAAGGAATGAATAAATGTTTTTCAATTTTTTTACAAATAAATATGTGAAAAGTGTGGCGTGCACTTGTATTCAGCCCCCCTCAGTCAATACTTTGTAGAACCACCTTTTGCTGCAATTACAGCTGCAAGTCTTTTTGGGGATGTCTCCGCCAGCTTTGCACATCTACAGAGTAAAATTTTTGTCCATTCTTTTTTGCAAAATAGCTCAAGCTCTGTCAGATTGGATGGAGAGCGTCTGTGAACAGCAATTTTCAAGTTGTCACAGATTCTCAATTGGATTTAGGTCTGGACTTTGATTAAGCCATTCTAACACATCAATATGCTTTGATCTGAACCATTCCATTGTAGCGCTGGCTGTATGTTTAGGGTTATTGTCCTTCTGGAAAGTGAACCTCCGCCCCAGTCTCAAGTCTTTTGTAGACTCTAACAGGTTTTTTCTAAGATCGTCCTGCATTTGGCTCCATCCATCTTCCCATCAACTCTGACCAGCTTCTGTGTCCCTGCTGAAGAAAAGCATCCCCACAACATAATGCTGCCACCACCATGTTTCACGGTGGGGATGGTGTGTTCAGGGTGATGTTCAATGTTAGTTTTCTACCACGCATAGCATTTTGTTTTTAGGCCAAATGTTCAATATTGGTCTCTTATGATCAGAGCACCTTCTTCCACATGTTTGCCGTGTCCCCCACATGGCTTATCGCAAACTGCAAACGGGACTTTTTATGGCTTTCTTTTAACAATGACCTTCTTGCCACTCTTCCATAAAGGTCAGATTTGTGGAGTGCATGACTAATAGTTGTCTCGTGGACAGATTCTCCCACCTGAGCTGTGGATCTCTGCAGCTCCTCCAGAGTTACCAAGGGCCTCTTGGCTTCTTCTCTGATTAATGCTCTCCTTGCCCGGCCGGTCAGTTTAGGTGGATGGCCATGTCTTGGTAAGTTTGCAGTTGTGCCATACTCTTTCCATTTTCGGATGATGGATTGAATCCTACGTGAGATGTTCAAAAGCTTGGGATATTTTTTATAACCTAACCATGCTTTAAACTTCTCCACAACTTCCTTCCTTGGCCTTCCTGGTGCTATTTGTTCACTAAGATTCTCTAACAAACCTCTGAGGGCTTCAACAGCTGTATATATAATAAGATCAAATTACACACAGGTGGACTCTTTTTTTACTAATTTGGTGATTTCTGAAGGCAATTGGCTCCACTAGATTTTAGTTAGGGGTATCAAAGTAAAGGGGGCTGAATACAAATGCACGTCACACTTTTCAGATATTTATTTGAAAAAATAATTGAAAATCATTTATTTAAAGGCATGTGCAAAATGTGCATCAACGAGCATTAAACAAAACAAAATGCATAAAAACAGAGATGCAAAGATTGGAACCTAGCCTTATAGTTAAGAAATACAATGGTGTCATCTTCCCCTCAAACCTGCTCATTGGACAGTAAAAGAGCAAGAATAGACTGGTGAGCTCATTCCTTTGCTTACTCATCGAATTTGCTTGTGTAACCAGGACTATAGTTGCTTTTCCACTTCTTATGTTGTAGCTGCATTATTCTAGCATGGAGCTGACAGAGTTAAGTTGAACCGTTACTTGTGTATTAATTGCACCAGCCATTTTTCAGAAGATCACTAACTGAGTAACCACTTGCCGACCGCCGCACGCACTTTAACGTCGACAGAATGGCACTCCTGGGCGGGTGGTCGTATATATACACGTCCCCTTTAAGAAAGCGGCACTGTGCGCACGCGCGCACCTGCCGCAAGCTTCGTGAGCCCGACCGCGGGTCCTGCGGACTCGATCGCAGCGGGGAAACCCGCGATCGTCTCACGATGAGTTGGAATGGGGAGATGCTGATCTACCCGCTCTGCCTAGTGACAATCTGTATCCGGAAGCGGTGATCACTGTCTTGTCACACACAGCCCATCCCTCCTACAGTAAGAATCACTCCCTAGGGCACACTTAACCCCTACAGCGCCACCTAGTGGTTAACCCCTTCACTGCCAGTGTCATTTTCACAGTAATCAGTGCATTCTTATAGCACTGATCGCTGTAAAAATTATAATGGTCCCAAAAATGTGTCAAAAGTGTCCGATGTGTCCGCCATAATGTCGCAGTCACTATAAAAATCGCTGATCACTGCCATTACTAGAAAAAAAAAATATTAATAAAAATGCCATAAAACTATCCCCTATTTTGTAGACGCTATAACTTTTGCGCAAACCGATCAATAAACGTTTATTGCGATTTTTTTTTACTAAAAATATGTAGAAGAATATGTATCGGCCTAAACTGAGGAAAAAAAAATTGATATATTTTTTGGGGA
This sequence comes from Rana muscosa, assembly GCA_029206835.1. NCBI lineage: Eukaryota > Metazoa > Chordata > Amphibia > Anura > Ranidae > Rana > Rana muscosa. Next base: position 288,723,968 of record CM055128.1, on the reverse strand, counting down.
TATTTATTATTATAGCAAAAAGTAAAAAATATAGCATTTTTTTCAAACTTGTCGCTCTATTTTTGTTTATAGCGCAAAAAATCTAAACTGCAGAGGTGATCAAATACCACCAAAAGAAAGCTCTATTTGTGGGAAAAAAGGATGTAAATTTTGTTTGGAAGCCATGTCACACGACCGCACAATTGTCAGTTAAAACGACGCAGTGCCGAATCGCAAAAAGTGGCCCGGTCCTTGACAGCAAAATGGTCCGGGGCTTAAGTGGGTATTAATACCGAAGTGTGGAGACCATCTTTGAGGAGATCACAGGGGGCAGCCATTTTGGTGGTTCCTGAATTTGAAAGGACAGTGATGTGGGGACAGGAAAAAGGAAGGGGAGGAGCTGAACAGAGACACATGCGTGGTGAATGGGCGCAAGAGAGGGAGTGGGGAATTGAGCTGGGGACCTGTAAGGAACCCTGCTGCTGGTGACCGCTGTCAAGTAAGGTTGGAATCCTGCTGTCAGTGACGGCGGTCGAGTGAGACCAGGACACTGTTGCGGGTGACTGAACTTCTTGGAAGTGTCACTCAGCAGCAGAGACAGACTTATCTCTAGGTATACAGAGACAATTATATCCAAGGGTGATGCTACACTTGCAGCACATTTGATTGGTTTGCAGTGCTGCCCCTCCCACTCCTGCTGTACAAGTAACTATTGTAAATTCCGGTTCCTATACTAGTTGCATTGAAAATAATATATTTAATGATTTATTATTAGATATCAAGCTGCATTAATTGGTGTCCTTTTTTTGCTGAGAGTTCAGCTTTAAAAGTTAGTGTTTAGAGGGTTAAGTCATCTGGAACAAGTGTAAACTGGTAGGCAGTTGTCACCCCACAGCACAGGATTTCACAGTGCTTATTGATAATTGGGTTGCTATGCCCACTATTGGCTTTGTACGTGCTAATTGTAATAAAGAAAGGATTGACTGTGCAGCAGACCCAAAGCTCTGTGAAATTCGGTTTGTTCCTCTGTGGTGCTGATCATAAGTATTGATTTCCTTCGTCTAGGTTATTTATTAAGGACTGAGAATGGTCTACAACCCACAGCAGCCCGGAATGGTAAGGTTGATTATAAGACTGCACCACCCTGCTTTAAAATAAGGAGCTGGCATATTTCTAATTACAATTTCATTCTGTCCTGTACAACATTGATAGCTGAGTATTATGTCCCTCCTAGACATGTGCACACTGAAATATTTTGTTTCGGAATTTCGTTTTCGTCCGAAAAATAAATTAATTTAGTTACTCCCGAAATTAGTTTTTATTTATTTTGTTTTTCGTTAGAAATTGCATTCGTCCGAAAATCTGAATTAATTAAGGTCGAATCTGTCATTGAAGGCTTATTGTGTCTGTCGAATGTTCAAAGAAGATTCGACGGAGCAGCGAAACTGTACGACGCTGCAATCATACATTTCCGGTCTAATGTTCCACCTACAAGCTATAGTAGAATTCTAATGTTGTATGACTACTAATAATTATATTTATTAATTACTATTACTAGTCAACCAACATTAGAATTCTTATATAGCCTATGGGCGGATGCATTTGACCGGAAATGTACGATTGCGGTGTCGTACAGTTTAGCTGCACCGTCGAATCTTCTAACTTTCGACAGACACCATAAGCCTTCAATGACAGATTCAACGTTTGTATGTTTTTCGATGCTTTGTCGAATCTTCGTCGTTCATGTTGAATTGACAAGTTAGTTCTAGCTATTTTACTGCTCCTCCTCTTTGGTTACAATCAGCCAATAACATTACTCATCATCATTATTTTTATTTTACTTCCCCCACCCAGTTCCAGCAGCGATCTTTTCTCTCTATAATGTCAAATCTTTTCTCTCTATGTCGAATCTTTTCTCTCTATGTAGAATAATCTTGGACTAAGAGTTAAGGTTAGGCACATTCGACCACAGGTTCTATAGACAGATTGTTATTGTCAGCGTCACGTCGAATCTCCTATCTATATCGAACTGTTGTCGCAATGAAAACTAAAATAAAGCATTTGTTTATGTCGGATCTTTCGGTTTTTGGATTCTGTGCTTTCAATTTCGTTTGTTAAAACGATAACGAAAATACCTGGAATTTGGACGAAAATGCATTCGGACGAAAACGAATGCACATGTCTACCCTCTACATATATGTAGCACTACCCCCGTAGGAGCTGCTGATTATTTGTGGTCCTGCCGTTACCCCACACTTCACCGTCCCAGAACTTTGCCCAATTTAGACTCCATGTGCCCACAGATGCATGCACCAGTAACTGATGCAACGTACACACGACCGTTATTCATGTCATGCAAAAAAACAGTTCTTCTCATCGTGATTCCTCTCAAGCCTGCCTTGCACACACATGTTCATGAAAAAAAAAAAACGCTCGAGCAAAGCGCAGTGACGTACAACACGTACGACGGCACTATAAAGGGGAAGTTCCATTCGAATGGCGCCACCCTTTGTGCCGCATTTGTGGATCCTCGTGTTAATAAAGTTTGGTGAGAGACGATTTGCGCTTTTCGGTCTTCTTGCTTTTCAGTCCGTTACAGCGTGACGAATGTGATATCTCCGTTACGAAAGCTAGTTTTACCAGAACGAGCGCTCCCGTCTCATACTTGATTCTGAGCATGCGCGTTTTTTTTTCCCCTCGTAAAAGCGTACACACGACCGTTTTCACAACAATAAAAAGAACGATGTGAAAAACGACGAGAAAAAATAGAGCAGGTTCTATTTTTTTTTTCGGACAGTTTTCTCGTTGAGAAAACTGCTATGGAGCTCACACACGACCAATCTAAAAAATTGCAGTTTTCTTGTCATGAAAAACGGTTGTGTGTACGCGGCATTAGTCTTTTTCCAATGCTTTTTTATTAAACACAACTTGCAGCAGTAGAGGGATGGAGGGTTAGGGGAATTCAGATACCTTGTGCAGATCACTGAGGAACTTGAGTTCCTGGAGACAAGTACACTTGCTGTCAACGGATCTTGCTCACCCGGATAGTAGGCCTCTCTCACCGGCCTAGCAGCCGGAATGATGCACGGAGAAAAGTCTCTGCCACAGACTCAATGATAGTAATAAACTGTTGAACAATCCTCTGCCACAGGATTTGGTAATCAGTAATTGACTGAGCGAACACAGCTTCACAGCACCAAAGTCCTTTAAGCCATCCGGCAGTACTGTGAGGTAGATGGGGTAGGATGCATCCTCTAATTGAGTCACCAGGCTCTTCTTGAGATACCAGCCTTCTGCTCGGTCCTCTCCAAGAAGAGTCCTTCCCTGGATCTGCCAATTGCTCGGCTTCTTCCCGCAGGCAAGACAGCACAGGACCATCCCCGAACCAGTAGGCCCCAGACAACTTCCGGGCCTACTTGCAGTAACATAGCCTCGGGCCAGCAGGCCCCGAGGCAGAAGAGGAGTTGTCACATACCTTAGGCCAGGCGGGCCATGAGGTCAGAGAGAGAGAAAAATGGCGTCTGCCCCTTAAGTATCCTCTCAAATAATGCACAGCGGTAAAACACTCCCACTGGGCTGTTTCTGGGGAAGGGACACCCAATACACTTCAGCCTGTTATATTTCCAACACTGGCCGGTGGTGACAACGACACCTACCGGCGACAGTGGGAAATGCTCCCAACACAGCCAAAGCTGGAACAGAGGCTAATTTAGCCATAAACATTACATTCTGAACTATGTACAATTCAGATTACCCACTAAACTTACATGATAGCGCCTGGTCAACAGGAGCAGGGCGCTACATATACAACTCCTCTGGAAATTGCACCAGTGCTGGAGCAGTAGTGTTACATTTCCTTTGGCATGTTCGTGAGTTTTCGCGGACTGTAACCACTTACGGACCGCCCCCTGTTGTTTTACGTCGGTACTTTGAAGAGGGATACCATTGTTATGGCAGCAGATAGCTACCATAACCCCGGTATCCTCTTCTTCAGCGGGCGGTCCGCTTCAAGATAAAAGTGGTCTCTGCATCGGATTCGCTGCAAGATCACTTTTATCGGCGGCGGGCCCCCCCCTCCCGCCGCTCTCTGCCGCTTACCTGAGCCGCCGTCTGCTCCCTGAGTGAGGGTAAGATGGCCCACAACTGTCTCCATATCATTGCAAGGCGGAAGCAACGTCAAACCATAGCTCTTTTTTTTTTTTTTTTTAATGACATTACATTTTAGGTGTAAATATGAGACCCCAGGTCTCATATTTAAGATTTCCTGTCATGCTTTTTTTCTATTACAAGGGATGTTTACATTCCTTGTAATAGGAATAAAAGTGACACAATTATATTTTTTTTTAAAAGAACAGTGTAAAAATTCAAAACAAAAGGTAAAATAAATAAGAAATAAAATTTGAAACGCGCCCCGTCCCGCTAGATCGCGTGACATGTTGGGTATCAATTTACTCGGCATAACATGATTTCACATTATAAAAAAAAACTTGGGCTAACTTTACTGTTGTCAAATTTTTTTTCATGAATATTTTTCCCCCCAAAAAAGTGCGCTTGTAAGACAGCTGCGCAAATACAGTGTGACAAAAAGTATTGCAACAACCGCCATTTTATTCTCTAGGGCAAGGATATGCAATTAGCGGACATCCAGCTGTTGCAAAACTACAAGTCCCATCATGCCTCTGCCTCTGGGTGTCATGCTCGTGGCTGTCAGAGTCTTTCTATGCCTTATGGGATTTGTAGTTCTGCAACAGCTGGAGGTCCGCTAATTGCATATCCCTGCTCTAGGGTGTTAGAAAAAATATATATATATAATGTTTGGGGGTTCAAGGTAATTTTCTAGCAAAAAAAAATATGTTTTTAACTTGTAAACACCAAATCTCAGAAAGAGGCTCGGTCCTTAAAGCGGAAGTAAACCCATCGATTTAACAGTTTCAAGAAGCAGTTACATTCCCGGCATGCCGGGAATGCCAACTGTCACATTGGTTGTGCTCTCAACCAAACTGTCAAATCATCCAATGGCTGGTGTCATAACTGATCACATGTGCAGCATCATGGCAGTTGAAGATTAAACAGAGGCCAAGATGGCAGCTTCCTTGCCTGAAAACAATAGGAGGGTTTACTTCCACTTTAAGTGGGTAAACAGACTCAAACCAGTGAAGCTGGGAATACCTAGCCTACAATATTTCTCATTATTAGCTGTTCATCATTTTGTCACTGCAGCTGACACAGTGGGGGCATTTGGAATAATTGAACAATATCAAGGTAAAAAGTTCTGTGATGTCAGACTTTCACCGTTTTCATGATCTGTAAAATATTTGAAAAATGCATAGAAAATGTACAACAAATGAGAAGGTGATAAAAACCTTGAAAACTAGGTTTTGATCTTTTTTTTTTTCACTGTTGCTAACTACATAAAGAAACTTGTAAGTTCACTGTGGCAAAACAAAAGGAATAAAGGATCAGAAAAGGGTCCATTTTTTAGCAGGCAAAATTATAATTTTAACAGAAAACCATTCTAAAACAATCAAGGAAGTAATGATGGCCATTTCATTATTAATGCAGAGCACTAAATTTCCTCCTCCAGAAAAAATTGTGCACGCAGTAAATTAGCAGAAGCTGCATAGGCATCGGAGCTGAATCTTAAACTAATTTTAATATTTAATATGCTGAAAGGAATATGTTTTCAGTTCAGATTATTAAAGGGGAATTGATCAAGGATCAGCAAATGAACAGCAGATGAATAGGTTCTTTTTTATCTCTTAATTGCCAATTTCCAGAATTACAGTCACTAGTGTTTTCTACTTGCAGTTACTTATTATTTAGACCAGGGGTCTCCAAACTTTTTAAACAAAGGGGCAGTTTATTGTCCTTCAGACTATATGGGGTAGGACTGTGGCCAGTGTGATTAGAAAATGTCCAGGCATCAGTGGGAGTAAACAATGCCCCATCAGTTTTAACAGGAGGAATAGTACCCCATTTTTGGTTTTAGCAGGGGGAATAGTGCCCTATGGTTGGTATCAGTGGAAGGAATAATGCCCCATCGACAGTGTCAGTGGGAGGAATTGTGCCCCATCATTTGTCTTGGCAGGAGTAGTAGTGCCCCAACGAGGAGGCGTGTCTGCCTTGGTTGAGGAGTGAGGCTTGAGCTGAGGAGTACGGAGGATTGACAATAAGTACTAAACTATGAGTCTTTTTTTTGGTGATTCTCCTGGTTTTTGGTCGGATGAGAGTAAGCAGTTCCCCTGATGGCCTTATCATAGAGATTGGAAGATCAGCCACAGTCACTGGATTATCACTTGCACCCCTAAGAGGAAGATTAGCATTTATTGAATGTGTCTTTGCTATCCTATAATTTAGACAGCAATTGGCTCTGGTGAGTTTGCACTTCATTCATTTGCTGGAGGCAAGACACCGAGGGTGATATTTTGACATTGCAGATCATCTACACATGAATTTTATAATTCATACAAGGACACTTTCTCTAATTCTGTGGTTTATTCACCTTATTAATTTATCATACCACCTTTTTATGCACTTTTTTTATTGATAGGGAATAATTTTATATGTTTTCTTATTTATTCATGTATAGCGCTGCATTTCTCTTTTTATAAGTAGTGCCCCATCGATGGTGCCAGTGGGAGGAATAGTGCCTTATTAATGATGTCAGTGGGAGAAATGGTGCCTCATACATGGTGTCAGTTGAAGCAATAATGTCCCAAGGGCCAGATAGAGGCAAGCAAAGGGCCGCATCTGGCCCCCGGGCTGCAGTTTGGAGACAATTGATTTAGACTATTGGAATACCACCTTTCCAGAAATCATACATGTTACGATAATACGAATGATAAAACAAGTGACTCAATACAAAAGTACAACATTTCCTGGTGTTATTTCTTTTTCGTACATCACGGGACACAGAGCGACTTAGTCATTACTAATGGGTTATATAGTTTACCTTCAGGTGTTGGCACTGGCCAATTCCAAACCGGAAGTACCCTCCCCTATATAAGCCCCTCCCACCCGGGAGCACCTCAGTTTTTTGCCAGTGTCTAAGGTGTTGGCCAAAGAGTAACATGTGTTTTCACTGGGCTTGCGTACAGGTTCTTTTGGGCCTTAGTAAGCTGTTCCGGATCCCACCAAAAAAGCTTCATAGCTAAACGGTCGGTACCCGGGCCTTGCAGCAGAAGAGCAAGGTTTTGCCTGTAATGCTTCTCTTAGGAGGGCTGGACCCTGGGATCCAGAGCTCTGGTCATACCCACGACCAAGACGCTGTCTGTGCAGGGTGCTATACAGGTCCAGGGGAGTGGAATCCTTGGGAACCCGGTCCCTGAAGGTTTAATTACAATGCCTGCCGTGATAGGTGAAGTTTGGACTTTTGTGGACCAAAGTCCTGCGGCGGGGATCAGGTAAGTGGGGGCCCTCAGGAACTTGGTTCTATTGGGGGACCCCCAAGCCTAATTTGTCTTTCTGTCTGTTACCTAACGGTATTCCCGCTAAATATCTGTGTTTGCCTATAACTACTGAAAATGTAAAATTTTAATAGTAGTCAAGAAAAAAAAAAAACAGGGACCGCGGTACCTGTGTTAAACCACTAGAGGCCGCTGTAGTCCATTTTTCTTGTAAATGTGGATCTTTGGTTTTCTCAACTCAAAAGATCCAGGCAGCTGGTAAGTTTCTCTGAGGGAATCCACTTCCTCTGCCCTGTTGCTGCGTTCATCCACCGCACAGGCCCTCCGGCAAAAAGGGCCCTGGCTCCTAGTCCTCTGTTGGTTTTCGAAAAGGGCGCCATTGGCGCACGGGCGCGCGCGCGGGCGCGTGCACGCGCCTCCTATGAAAAAAAAGGGGCGGGGCGGGTGGATGACGCTCGATGCGCGCCGCGGCGCTTCTGCGCATGTGCGGGCGTCCCAGCATGGTTAAAAGACACAGTACAAGTGTCAGCTGCATGCAAACAGAGCTAGCAACAAACAGTGGCACACAGAGGCGGTTGATGCAGGCATCCCCATAGAAAGGCACTTTAGTGGACACCAGCTGGTATATAGCAGCACCTGTGTTAGACTATTACCAGCAAAAATTGGTGTATGACGACGGGAATACCTCAGCTTTGTGCTTAAAGGATATGTCGTCCAGACGCTCCGGAAATAGATCTTCCAGGAAGCCAAAGGGGTCTCCATCGGGCTCTGAGGATATTGGGCATGCTTGCACTGCACCAATCTCCCCTGAGAATGCAGAGGTCAGTAGCCGTAGAAACCCCGCAGGAATGCCTGGTGCTGCGGCTGTCCCCAGTTCACCTGCTCCTGTATATATAACAGAGGAGGTTTTATCCTCAACTCTGGGAGGATTGGAAGAGAGATTAACAGCATTGATCGCTGCTTCCCTGTCACAGGAAAAGCGCGTCCGATCTCCGTCTCCTCCTTCAGAGTGCCTGTTAGTGGAGGAACAGCCCCACACAGAGATCGACCTACCTGAAGGGGATCAGGATGAGGTTGATTCACTTATAGAGGAATCAACAGTGGAAGAACCTTTCTCAGCTTCTCAGGCTGAAAGATTATGGGTTCAGTCTCTGACTAACATGGTCCGATCAGCATTTAAAATGCCTCTGGCGGAACCACCATCCACTACGGTTTCCTCGCTGGGGTCGCTAAAAGCTCCCCAGGCGGTCTGTTCCTTCCCAATCCACCCTTTATTAGAAGGGCTTATTTACCAGGATTGGGAGCATCCTGATAAAATATTTGCTCCCCCCAAGAGATTTCCGGTGATCTATCCCATGGAGGATAAGTTCATAAGAAAATGGAGGGTCCCTATAGTGGACGCAGCCATCTCTTCTGTTAACAAATCACTGACATGTCCAGTAGATAATGTTCCAATGTTCAAAGACCCAATAGATAAAAAATTGGAGTCTTTACTAAAATCTGCTTTCTCTACAGCAAGTATGGTGACACAACCTGCGGTAGCAGCGATTGGAGTCTGCCAAGCAGTGAAAGATCAGTTGAAACAAGTCTTAAGGGACTTACCAGATCAGCAGGCTCATGCCCTAGCTGACCTGCCTAGAGCCTTGTGTTTTGCGGTGGACGCCATAAAGGATACAATCCAACAGGCCTCCCGCTTTACGCTGTCTATAGTACATATGCGTAGGCTTCTGTGGCTCAAAAACTGGTCTGCTGAAGCTCCCTGTAAAAAACTGCTGGTTAGCTTCCCATTTCATGGAGAACGCTTATTTGGAGAAGATCTGGACAAATATATCCAGAAAATTTCTGCCGGTAAAAGTTCACTCTTACCGGTTAAGAACAAGGGTAGAAGTCCTTCTTTTAAGAGGCCTACCTCTCCAGTCCCGGGCACATCGGCTGGGAAGCAGTTCCGACGGCCTCCGCGGTCAAATTCAGGGGGCAGAAATCAGGGACAATCACAGGGTAACAAGAAGCCCTGGATCAAGAGAGGTACAAAACCTCCCCCTAAGGCATGAAGTATTGCCCCCGCTCAATCGGGTGGGGGGAAGACTTCAGTTGTTCACAGAGACCTGGCGGGACACCATCAGAGACAGATGGGTGCTCTCCGCAGTAAGTCTGGGATACAAGCTGGAGTTAAAAGGCACTCCTCCTGCCCAATTTATGAGGTCAAACGTGCCAAGAGATCCCCAAAAGAGAGGATCCCTCCTTCTGGCACTAGAACAACTATTGCTCCAAGGGGTAATCATGAAGGTTCCCCTGGAAGAAAGCGGATTCGGGTTTTACTCGAACCTTTTCACAGTCCCCAAACCAAATGGGGACGTGAGGCCCATATTAAATCTAAAAGGGCTAAACAAGTTCCTAAATATCAGGACCTTTCGGATGGAGTCGATCCGATCAGTGGCCACCGCCCTACAAGGGCAGGAATGGCTAGCCTCGATCGACATAAGGGATGCTTATCTGCATATTCCCATCTTTCCGGCCCATCAGAAATTTCTACGCTTTGCAGTAGAAGGGCGCCATTTTCAGTTCAGAGCCTTACCTTTCGGTCTGGCCACAGCACCACGAGTGTTCACAAAAATTCTGGCCCCATTATTGGCCAATCTAAGAACACAGGGTGTAACGATAATGGCATATCTAGACGACCTGCTACTAATAGACCACTCAGTGGAAAAGCTGGAAGTAGCTATTCACAAGACAATCGAGTATCTGGAATATCACGGTTGGATTATCAACCGGGACAAGTCAGCTCTAAGACCAGTCAAAAGTCTGGAATACTTAGGGCTAAGGCTGGATTCAAATCAGAGAAAGATTTTCTTACCTCCAGAGAAGGTGTCGTCTTTAAGAAATTTGACCCACTTAGTGGGTACAAAAAGAAAACCATCCATACGTCTCTGCATGAGGCTGCTGGGAAAGATGGTGGCTTCATTCGAAGCGGTACCCTACGGTCAATTCCATTCAAGGAATTTGCAAAGGGCCATACTGTCAGCCTGGAACAAAAAAGTTCAGGCTTTAGACTTACCAATGTCCCTGTCCCCTTCCGTTCGCAAGAGCCTCCATTGGTGGTTGGTGCCCCAGAATCTGGAAAGAGGGAAACCCTTCAGTCCGGTTTCTTGGAAGGTGGTCACTACAGATGCCAGCCTCATCGGCTGGGGGGCAGTGCTGGAGCAATGGTCTCCAGGGCAGGTGGTCAGAAGCAGAAAAGGCCCTGCCCATCAATCTCTTAGAGATACGAGCAGCCCGGTATGCCCTAGTAGCATGGACATCCAAACTCCAGGGGTCCCCTGTCAGAATTCAATCAGACAATGCCACGGCAGTGGCATATATCAATCATCAGGGTGGCACCAAAAGTCGTGCAGCCCAGAAGGAAGCAAATTGCATCCTGGAGTGGGCAGAAAGATATGTCCCAGCCATATCCGCGGTTTTCATCCCAGGAGTGGAAAATTGGGGAGCGGACTTTCTAAGTCGCCAACAATTATGCCCGGGGGAATGGTCTCTTCACCCCGAGGTTTTCCAGGCAATATGCCAGCGGTGGGGAACACCGGATGTAGATCTGCTAGCATCCAGATTCAACGCAAAGGTGGACAGGTTTGTGTCTCGCACAAGGGATCCCCTAGCTTGCGGCTCGGATGCCCTAGTGTTCCCTTGGGATCGGTTCAAGCTGATATATGCATTCCCACCGCCACAATTGTTACCGCGATTACTCCGCAGAATCAGGGTAGAAAAGAAACCAGTGATTCTGGTGGCTCCAGCGTGGCCCCGAAGAGCATGGTACGCGGAGATGGTAAAAATGTCAGTGAGGAGTCCTTGGACCCTCCCACTTCGTCCGGACCTGCTGTCGCAAGGACCGATATACCACCCTTCCTTACCAGCCCTAGGTTTGACGGCCTGGCTATTGAAGCCCACATTCTGAAAAAGAGAGGGCTCTCTAATTCTGTGGTATCTACCATGATCAATGCCAGGAAACCGGTATCCAGGCAGATCTATTATAGGATCTGGAAAGCGTACATTACGTGGTGTGAGACCAAGAAATGGCATCCACGTAAGTACATGATAGGGAGGATTCTGGACTTCCTACAGTGGGCTGTAGATAGGAAGCTGGCCTTGAGTACTATCAAGGGTCAGATTTCGGCCTTGTCAATATTTTTTCAAAGGCCCTTGGCTTCGCATTCACTAGTCAAAGCCTTTATACAAGGAGTGATGCGTATTAGCCCTCCGGTTAGTATTCCCATATGTCCTTGGGACTTAAACCTGGTTCTGTCGGTTCTACAGAAACAACCGTTTGAACCATTACAACACATTTCCTTGGTTCTTCTCACCAGGAAATTGTTTTTCTTAGTAGCCATTTGTTCGGCTAAAAGAGTGTCGGAATTAGCAGCTATGTCCTGTAAGGAGCCATATCTGGTTGTCCATAAGGACAGAGTAGTATTACGTCCTCATCCAGCCTTTCTTCCTAAGGTGGTATCGAGGTTTCATTTGAACCAAGATGTGGTTCTTCCTTCTTTTTTCCCAAACCTAGCTCAGTAGAGGAAAAGTTATTACATTCTTTGGATGTGGTAAGAGCAGTTAAAGCTTATCTAAAAGCCACTGCTCAGATTCGCAGAACGGATTCTTTGTTTGTTCTGCCGGAAGGCCCCAGAAGGGGTCAGGCAGCATCAAAATCTACTTTAGCCAAGTGGATTCGACAGGTCATAATACAAGCCTATGGCTTGAGAAAGAGACCGCCTCCGTTCAAAGTTAGGGCGCACTCCACAAGAGCGGTTGGAACTTCATGGGCAGTGCATCACCAGGCCTCCCTGGCTCAAGTATGTAAGGCCGCAACATGGTCTTCGGTACACACGTTTACTAGATTCTATCAGGTACACGTTAGAAGTCAGGAGGATGTCGCCTTTGGGCGCAGTGTGTTGCAGGCCGCAAAAGATCCTCATGCCTGATGGCGCCCAGCTTATGTACCCCCCCCTCATTTGGCATTGCTTTGGGACGTCCCATTAGTAATGACTAAGTCGCTCTGTGTCCCGTGATGTACGAAAAAGAAAAAGGGATTTTTATAACAGCTTACCTGTAAAATCCTTTTCTTGGAGTACATCACGGGACACAGAGCTCCCACCCCTCTTTTTGGGACACTTATTGCTTGGCTACAAAACTGAGGTGCTCCCGGGTGGGAGGGGCTTATATAGGGGAGGGTACTTCCGGTTTGGAATTGGCCAGTGCCAACACCTGAAGGTAAACTATATAACCCATTAGTAATGACTAAGTCGCTCTGTGTCCCGTGATGTACTCCAAGAAAAGGATTTTACAGGTAAGCTGTTATAAAAATCCCTTTTTTTAAACATATATTTATAATAAAATTTTGTATATATTTATAATAATTGTGTTGACACCTTGAAAATCCCATTGCTTTCTCTATATAAGTGACTCAAATTTTTTAATTGCATTGGAGAAAATTTTAAAGCATTTATTACATTCAGTTGACTTTTCACATCCTTAATAAACCCAGATGAAGTTACTCCAATTAGACATGGCGGCAATTAATTATTTTACAATATCCCGCCTTTGAAATCATTCGGATTACACCATGTATGCAAACACCACTTGCTCATCCGCCTAACTCTAAATATATGTCATGTTTATGTTAAATACCGGGGACATGGCTGCAGCTATATGCCATAACCCCAGTATCTCTTTATTCGTTAGGTAGCCGGCTTTCCGATAAAAGTGATCTCAACGGTGGATTCGCCACAAGACCACTTCCATAGGCGGCCGGTGAAGTGCCACCCCCCCTCTTCCACCACTTCACGGTAGTTTCCGAGCTCGGAACTGAACGGACATGGCCAACGGCTAGGCAGGAATTCATGTGAGGGAAAGCTAGCCTTAACTTGGCTCTATGCCCTTGGAGGAACGCAGCGACCTCCGCAGTCACTTCCGGTTCCCTGGCTTAAAGACATGAAGTGTCAAAAAAATAGTTTTTTCTTGCTTTTGCTTTTAAGGGAAAATGAGAGATCTGGGGTCAAAAAGTCGGAGAACTGGAAGTGACCGCGGAGGTCGCTGCGGTCCTCCAAGGGCATAGAGCCAAGTAAAGGCTAGCTTTCCCTCACATGAATTCCTGCCTCTCAATAAAGAGGACCTGGCATGCTTATTTCTGTTACAAGTGATGTTTACCATCCTTGAAATAAGAATAAAAGTGATTAAAAATAAATAAAAATAAAGGGACAGAGTAAAAAAAAAAAAAATGAAATAAAAAACTAAGTAATTTTCTAGAAAAAAATTGTGATTTTTACTTGTAAACAACAAATGTCAGAAAAAGGCCTGGTCCTGTTTTATTGTTCTGGATAGAGTAGGGAAGGATTAGAAACCCTTGTTAGGTCTTTATTGTTGCTGTGACTTTGTTGGCGAGGGTCACTCTCTCAATTTGTTTTAGTTGCCATTGTCACTGGGAAAGAAAGTGGATTTTTTTTTTACATTTTGAGTGATCACCAAACAGAAATAGAGGAGAAATCTTCTAGTGGAGGCACCCTTTCTGGTAATAATTGTCTAAGAGTGGATTTCCCTCAATTTGTAGACATTTACTTTTTTTCATATTGTGTTTATGGGACAAGTAATGGAAGGAGCTCTCTCCAAATGGAACCCGTAAGGGTTTTGCAAAGAGCAACCCCAATTCTCCTCTTCTTGGGTACCATGACAGTGCTCTGGGCTCCTCCTCTTCTTAGTTTGCCACCGTAGAAACCCGCTTCCTACAATGGCACATGTGCAGGCTCGAACACCGAGCTGCGCTCAGCCCCTCCCCTCGCTCCTTTGTCACTAGATTTAATTGATAGCAGCAGGAGCCAATGACAATGACAATAGAAAGTTGTCTATTAAAAAAGTTTTTTATCTTATTGCAGAGAATGCATTAATGTAAAAAACCTTTAGTCTTTACAACCACTTTAATTATTCATTAACTAAAACAAAAAGGTTTTGCCTATTTTTTTCACAGAAAAGCATTTACAGATATACTTCAATTCTGACAAGTTTGTTTATTAGCAATCAGAGAAGCTATTGTTTCCTTTTACACCTCTATCAATTACGCATAAAGTAGCAAATGTGGGCTGGAATCCAGACATCCTGCTTTCTAGTTGTCATTGGAAACCTTCAGGGAAAAATTGATGATAGTAATATAATGAATGATACTAGTATTAGGGCTCAAAATTTCAAGTCCTGAGCTAGTAGCCAGGCCTCAAGGGTTACTCGCCACCAGTTGCCCCACCCAACCCCTACCCTGCCCTGCCCCTAATTCCGCCCCTAAACACGCCCTCATAAACTATCTCATGAAATTACAATTAAATTACACTTATGCGGAATTAAAGCGGAGGTTCCGCGGTCCATAGTTTTTTTTTTTTCATTCCATTCAATGTGGTTACATATGACTGTTTACTACTCACTCGTCCTGCGCTTTAAATTATCCCCCGTCCGTTTTCGTTTAAAATAAACCTTTATAAAATCGTTTCCTGCTCTTTTCCATTTTGCTTGTGGGCATCGTGAAGCCCACAAGCACAGACTTCCGGGTATCTCGAGATCTTTTGCTAAAAGGCGTTACTATTTGTCTCATGGGAAGCATGACACTTTGCTCCCAGGAGACATTGCGGAGACCTCCCAGCATACATAGCGTCGCTGGGGAAAGCCAACGACACACCTACTTCCGCGGGAGGAAATCCCGGAAGTAGGATTAAAGACAGCAGATTGGCGCTAATTACACCCGCAGAAAAAAAAGGTTAGTCATATGTTTATGTTAATGATCAAAGTAAATGGATGAAGTAATGTTTGAAATGTGGGTGAACCTCCGCTTTAAACAACTTTATCCGTGCTCATCAATGCAGCCTCGCCCGTGTCCACCAATGCAGCCTCGCCCGTGTCCACCAATGCAGCCTCGCCCGTGTCCACCAATGCAGCCTCGCCTGTGTCCACCAATGCAGGCTCGCCCGTGTCCGCAATGCAGCCTCGCCCGTGTCCACAATGCAGCCTCGCCCGTGTCCACAATGCAGCCTCGCCCGTGTCCACAATGCAGCCTCGCCCGTGTCCACAATGCAGCCTCGCCCGTGTCCACAATGCAGCCTCGCCCGTGTCCACAATGCAGCCTCGCCCGTGTCCACAATGCAGCCTCGCCCGTGTCCATAATGCAGCCTCGCCCGTGTCCATAATGCAGCCTCGCCCGTGTCCATAATGCAGCCTCGCCCGTGTCCATAATGCAGCCTGCCTGTGTCCATAATGCAGGGGAGCAGAGGAGAGGAAGGGCATTGCCAGTCAGATAAGAGTGCAGAGGGACAGCACTGGAACAGCTTTCATTTCAATTCCCCGCCGCTCGGCGACACATACAGCCCCGCCCCCTGGCTGGGGAACTTTGATACACGTCACTCGTCCTGGGATTGGATAGGTGATCTGTCTATCAAATTCCCTCATTTAAAGTCCCAACCCCCCCCCCCCCCCTTTTTATCAAATTCCCTGGGACCAGGGGGCGGGGCTGTGTGTGACAGCGAGTGCGGGGAACACTCGGCTATTGAAATGAAAGCCGCAAGTGAAGTCCCCCGCGCTCTGATCAACCAGCCGTCTCTCTCCTCTCTTCCCCTCCGTGATCACTGGGAGAAGGACTCCCATACAACCTGCGGGCCGGCGGTGCTTGCCTCCCCTCTCTCCCAGGCAGCCCTTCCTCGCCAGCCCTCAAAATCCACTCACAAAACGCGAGCAGGCGAGTGGATTTTTTGAGGGCTGCTAGTATTGTAAATGTATGTTACATAATAGATACAGTATGATTCCTATTAAGTACTCCATCCCCTAATTCAGGTTGGCCCTCTGGAAAGCTTTGCTAAAAATTACTAACTTTGTGGAGGTCTTTGAGGTAATGAGAGACAATGGACTGCACAACTGTCTCTCAGCGGGTTCCTGAATGAATGTCATTGACCACAAGTGTCCATCTCCAAAATAAATTCACCAACACCACTATTTCATTTATTGGCCATCTGTCAGACTTACTTATTCCTCTCTGTAGCGTATATAACCGAATGAAGCCGCAATTAACCCTGCATAATTCCATCCCTAGATTTATTACCAGTCATAGATATTCGCTGGGTACCCAGACAGCAGATGTTTCATTGAATTTCTATTTCGGTATTTGAGGAAGGATCATCTCAGGATTTTACTTTTTTTTAGTTTCCTCATTTTATGATCTTCATATAAATTCGGGCACTTCACTTAGCTGAGAGCTAATTAAAACAAACAAATTTTTTCACGACTTTTACAAGCTATTCCCCAAAGCGCTTGCAACAACAGAACTCATTAAGTGATGTTAAAGGTGCAATCTTGTGAAATCAGTAAACAAAGACTTAAAATACATGCAGGGGATGTGGCCTGCTTGTGCAGGGCTTCTCTCTTTATTTTTCTTATACCCCTACTTCTTACCCTTGCCTTGTTTCAGGTAATATTGTGTTTAGAGAACACCAGTGGTTTAGCCATGTGAATACACAGTTTAGGCATTCTCCTCTCTACCCCTGCACATGGGCGTCCGCTGAAATTTTTTCAGGGGGGGGGGGGCGCTTCGGCAGCGGCGATACACAGTCGCATTTTTACCCTTTCTTCGACCGCTAGCGGGGGGGTTAAAAGCGACCCCCCACCCACGTTAAAATGTAAAAACACCCCACTATGCCCCCTGCATCTTTCAATATCTCTTTGCCTCTACTACCCCCTCTGCACCACTGCACCTCTGCTCCCCTTTACATTACACAGCACCGCACAGCTCTGGCCCCCTTTACATTACACAGCACCCTGCGCCTCTGGACCCCTTCACACAGCACCCTGCACCTCTGGACTCCTTTACACAGCATCCTGCACCCCCTGCATGTGACAGACTGTGACAGCCCCCTCCCCCGTCCTACCTTAATCATGCAGCCAGAGGGAGAGACACAGCAGCGCGGGAACTGCTGAAGTTATTTTTCATATTACCTAGAGACTGAGAACATGATACAAGAGATGGTCAGAGGCTACAGACATGATACAGGAGATGGTCAGAGACTGCAGACATAATACAGGAGACAGTCAGAGACTGTGCGGACATGACTCTCCTCTGTTTATACTCACCTTTCTTCACGTGGGGGTAAGTAGAGTCCTTTGCCCTGCAGAGACTCTTAAAGCGATTGTATACCCGCACTGAATTTTTTTATATATTTTTTCTGAAAAAACCTGTAAGGCATGCAGCGCATACTAGCTCATTATAAAATACTTACCCTAGAGCGAGACCTCGGCATCTGATCCCAGTCCACGCTGAGGGAGCTGACATATTCCCTCTGCGTTTCTTGCAGGTTCGCGGCTCCGGCGCTGTGAGTGGCTGGAGCTACGATAACGTCACTCCCACGTGTGCGCGTGGGAGTCTTCTTCCCGGCAAGGTCCTGCAGCGTCTGCCGGACCTTCAGCTGAGCATTTACAGCGCATGCGCCGCTGGCGTCAGTGGCTGCATGCAAAGTCAATATCTCCTAAACCGTGTAGGTTTAGGAGATATTCATTTTACCTACAGGTAAGCCTTATAATAGGCTGATCTGTAGGTAAAAAGAAAAGGGGTTTACAAGCACTTTAAGGAGCTGGAGCTTGCACATTTTTGTTATCACTGTGACAAGTAAATGGTGTGGTGGGGGGAGGGGGGCAAGCTGTACATCACTCTTTATGCCCACATGGCTAATAGATGAGAGAGCAGTAACTTGATGTGCCCACCCCATAGTCACACTTCAGGTCTTTCCTAACACAGATTCGGTCTCAGTCTAACCCCAGCACACACTATACAGCTCCCATACACAATGCTGTACAATACAGAGCAATGCAGCAATGACACAGCTCACCTGTGTCCAGTCCTAATCACGCCTCCTCTGTCATCTCCGGTTTTCCCCTCCTCCCGGCATCTTCATGCTCCTCTGAGCACTCATTGCATAAACAGTACTGAGAGCCAGGCACACGTGGTGGGTGAGGAGGAAGATGTCAACAGCGCCCTCATTGGATACAGGGCTGCAGAGCCCTGTTGTGATGTAACTTCTGATTGGCAGAGTGTGTGGTGGGAGGGGCAAAGTGTGGGAAGCATCCGTAGGACAGTACACTACACAGTGAGTGAAAGGGGAGCCCGGGGGGAAGGCAGCACTTGTTCGGATATGCGGCGCCGCGGTCCCGGCGTGCCCTACAGCCAGTCCGACCCAGGGACATACTTTCCCACTTCCACACACGGTAGGCAAATTAGGCGGCCCTGAGGCCCTTGCAAGTGCGGGGCCTAATTAGAGAGCCTCTGGGCCTGACACCCCCGCAGTGTGTGGCACACCTCCAGGGGGGGCGAGCGACCCCCCCTTGCCCTATGGAGCGGACGCCCATGCCCCTGCAGGTTGTTCCACACTCTGCTACGCAAACAAACTGTAAGCACTTATGCCGCATACAGACGATTGGAAATTCCGACAACAAAACCGTGGATTATTTTCCGACGGATGTTGGCTAAAACTTGTCTTGCATACACACGGTCACACAAATGTTGTCGGAAATTCCGAACGCCAAGAACGCGGTGACGTACAAAACGTACGACGGCACTATTAAAGGGAAGTTCAATACCAGTTGTGTTAGTAGAAGTTTGGTGAGAGACGATTCGCGCTTTTCAGCTTTGTGCTTTTCAGTCCCTTACAGCGTGACGAATGTGCCATCTCCATTATGAACGCTAGTTTTACCAGACCGAACGCTTCCGTCTCGTACTTGATTTAGAGCATGCGTGGAATTTTGTGCGTCGGAATTGTCCACACACGATCAGAATTTACGAGAATGGATTTTGTCGGAAAATCTGAGAACCAGCTCTCAAATTATTGTTGTCGGAAATTCCGACAGCAAATGTCAGATGGAAAAATACCCTGCATCCACTTTTATGCTAACTTAATTTGTATTGTTTACTGTAAATAAACCTTCCGGTACGGGATTATGCGATGTCTGCCCTGGTTTTTTATATATTACATTGAGCACCATGTCTACCTGAGATCCCTTGCTGCACCTGGACCCACACAGAGCTATATACTATCAGAGGGACGACGAGTTCAGCGCTCGTGGAGACATTCCCTTAGTTTTTCCCTTTAATGTGAGTGCATCTCTGGCCTGTGTACGTGTCTCTGTACAGCATCGGACCTACATCATGACTGTATTGTTCTTTGGCTTTTCATGTGGTGTCTGAGAGGATTGCAGCGACAGGAGGGAGACCACCATTACTTCTGCTGCTTACCAGTTACCAACACCCTGTGTCCTGTCTATGCTGTGCTTAATTAGCAAGAAGGTGAGCTGCTTACAGGCACGGAGGTGGAGCACTGAAGAAGAAAAGAGTTTGGAGCACTGCACATACGTGTGTCTTATTTATTTATTGTGTCACTTTGGTGGTGGGAACCACTTTATATTTGGATTTTACATTATAATTGGACTATTGGGACTACTATTATTATTATATTTTTCTGCAACTGTACACAGTATTTATTTGTTAGTACACCAGTGTTGCCAATTTACCACGGTCGGATCTATCTTTGTTGGATAGTCAATTAGCTGTTCACGCCCACCTATTCTCATCTTTCGAGTTTTATTCATTTTCTAATCAGTTCTAGACCACAAGGAGTATATTCCTATAAGGTCACACCATTATTTAGGTTTAGTGTGTTATCATTCACATTTTTCCCATTTCTCTCATTGTTTCTATTCTTTATAATACCGACATTATGCTGATACTAGGTGGGGGAGATCTGTTTTACCTACTCTTTATGAAAAACCTGCTGTTACTGTTTTGAGATATCACTGATCTTACTGATCAGTCAAACATATAGCTGGGAGATTCATATGATTACGGCTTGGCGGTTGTCCATTTACATCAAACACTTTGTTGTATCAGCCATATTTTACTTTTCTTCTCTTTTTTATTTGTGCGTTTTTTTGGACAAATTTGAAAAAAAAATCAATAAAAAAGCACTTATTAAAAAGAAAGAAAATAACCTCAACTGCAGAACTCAAGGCCAGACCCCTTTAATTTTTACTGACCTAGCCCTTTTTACTTGTCTAGGCCCATCTTCACAGAGTCACACGCACCCATCGCACAGGGTGAGCAGGAGTGCTGTGAATGTCTCACTGTTCTCATTACTTCACAGCTCTTAACAATGACAAAAGCTGGCAAACAAATTGCCCTATGTGTCTGGTGGAATGCTTTCACCCTCATAACAAAAACAAAGGCTCCACTAAGTTCCAACTGAATTCCTGTGACTGAATTCCTTGCAACACATGTACATTGCTATTCTCTAGGATGGGACTGCTTAGAGACAATGCTCACGGGTTATGACAGATCTTCATCCTACACAATAAAACCTCATTGTAAGTACTGTGAGAAAGAGCTTGCCAAGAGGTCGAAACATGTATGCACACGGTCCCTGCTCAGTAAGACAAATGAATTCTTGCATTTCAGCAAATGTCTTCTATGAAAAAAGCAGCATCAACACAAAAATAAGGCAGTTATGTGAACAAATCTTTAAAAGGATAAAATTCTACTAAGATATAAAAGCCCCAGCACCCACTAGGAACATAATGTCTTAGATGCACTGTGTGTTAAATATTTGCTTAAATAAATATTCTATACAGTCACGATAAAAAAAAAAAAAGGTCAATTCAAAAATTCTGGTTCCTTGCCAATTCTGGGTATTTATGGGAAGTACCCAAAAGCTCGTACTTCCTGATGGCAGGCTTTATGGGCTGCTTCGCTGGTGTCAGGGTGCAGTATGAGCCCTTTATATTTATCTGCTCTATGCTGCAGTTTGCTTGAATATACCCTGATAATCATTCAGATGATAGAACATATAAAAGTTCACCGCACTGTACCCATGATACAATTTGAAATACACAATCTAAGAAATGTTCATTAGGGCTCCCCGCTTCTACTATGCTGCATTGGGCACTGACCCAGAATGCCTTCTGGTAAATACAGATCTGCTATATGTGAACAAAATGTCTATACTTATTTTCTCTGCATAACACTGATTGTGTCAATTCTTCACATTATTCATAAAAGATTGTCTGAGTTGTGTGTATTCTTCTCACTGTCCCTTTCCAATGCAATCCTCCCTACCTCTCACCTCTTCAGTCAACCAGTGCTGAAAAGTCAGTCTGATTAAAAGGCAATCTGACCCTGCAGCATGGATTGGATAAACGAATGAGGCCAAAATAATTGTGAATAAGGAAGATGTGTGCTTTATGCAAGCCTACACATTCATCTGTCTCTTTATCCGACCCAAAGTGTCACAGCGAAGAATCCTGCAGATGTGTCATTTGACCTTATGTCTCACATCACTTCCATGCTTTGGCCTAAATAAAGTAAAGTAGCTTTAATTAAAGATCAACAAAAATTCTGCTTTATGACACTATATTATCAATGTGTTTCCCAAATAAATCTAGATTTACCTAAATGAGCAAAGGAATCAACTGTAACTTTACTGGGAAGCCTAATGCTGTGTGTTAGGTGCTATGTTTGACAGAGAAAGGCACCAAAATGACAGGTGATAGTTTTCTTTTGTGAAAATATTATACGGGAAGGCAACTGAACATGAAGGGATTTTGCTTTCCTGGTGCCTCCATGGCAGCATACCAATGGTTGATGGCTCCGCCCCCGATCAACCCCCAGGACCACGTAACTCTATAAAAGAAAGAGTTACTCCCCCCCTCAGGCATTCTTTTTTCCTGTCCTCATCCCTACAGGATCACAGATCAGCCTTGCCTTACCGTCTTATGGTGTTACCATTGCAGTTTCATGCTCTCCTGCAGTATGGAGTCCCATGTCTTGGGCTGCTAAACGCGCCAGTTAGGTATGGGAGCCCGTTTTTTTGTGGATCTTTTTAGGGCTAAGGTATCCCAGGAGCATATTCTCACTCCTCTATGGGCATTGGCTAGCCATATCTAAAAGCATTTTCGGGTCACATATTACCTCACCCGTCCTGCAGTGCCTGTCTAGCCTCAGTAGGACCGACATCCGGTCCATAATCGTTTGCGCTGCCGCTGCATTATCCGGCTCCCTGCTCCCCTCCAGCCTGTTTGGACGCTTCGCATGCACCACGAAGCTTAGCCTCGTCATCTCGGGAGGTGGGGTCACAACGTGACGCAATGGCGCATGCGCAGTAGCCGGGAGAAGCCGAATGGCGGCCATCTTTGTACACCCAGAAGCAGAAGGAGAAAGTTTACTTCGCGGCTAACCTTTCAACAAAGGGCAAGAGACTCCAGGACATACCGTCCGGGGAAAGAATACAGAAGGGGCTAGAAGGGCTCACAGTGGGCAGTCTCCACAGTCCATCAGGGGCATTTCTGGAAATTCAGATCCCGCCCTCCATCCTTCTCCTTCCAACCAACCAAGATACCAGCCTCCAGAGAGAAGCTCTCATTCAATACATACACATACTTCTTTGCCAACAGGCAATACTGCCTGTACCAGAGTCGGAGAAGCACTCAGGGGTCTATCCCCCAGTCTTTTTAGTCCCCAAGAAGTCAGGGGGCTGGAGGTCGGTATTAGACCTAAAAAAATTAAACAGGTACAGTCGAGTAGAGCACTTCAAAATGGAGTCACTGAACACAGTAATCCTGTCGGTACAACCAGAGGACTGGATGGTGTCTATAGATCTCCAAGACGCATACCTTCACATCCCCATCCACCCCAACTTCCAGCATTTTCTTTGGTTCAAAATAAGCAATTTGCATTTTCAATTTCAATGCCTCCCCTTTGGAAGCTCATCAGCGCCCAGAACCTTCAACAAAGTTCTGGTAGCCATCTTAGCTCCCCTTCGGGAGAAGGGGATACTAGTACTACACTACTTGGACGATATCCTGATACTATCTCAGCACAGAGAATCTCTACAGTCACACCTACAGGTGGTCCTGAACACCTTGACACAGTTCGGTTGGCTTATCAACCACTCAAAGAGTCAATTCACTCCTACACAAAAAATGACGTATCTAGGAGCCTTATTCGACACTCCAAAGAAGTCAGTGTCGCTTCCACCAGCCAAAATACCTTTGTTAATACAGAAGGTGAAAGGGACATTGGGCAGCCGTGCCATGCGAGCTTCAGAGTGCCTGAGTCTCATAGGATCCCTCTCAGCTTGCATACCAATGGTAAAGTGGGCCAGGGGTCATCTGCAAGGTTTTCAGCAAGGTTTTCTGGCACAGTGGAGGAAGAAGCATCTTGGCCAAATGATAACTATCACTCCTGCAATGAAATCCAGCCTCTGGTGGTGGACAAGACCTCCAAACCTGCTGACTGCTTGTTCCCTCGGTCCGGTCTCATGGACCGTTCTCACATCAGACGCAAGTCAGCTGGGATGGGGGGCACACTACCAAAAGCAGCCAGTGCAGGGGAAATGGCGTTTCAATGCAGAAGGAATGATATCCAACATCCTGGAACTAAGGGCAGCATGGATGGCAATCCTGCATCTAGCCCCTCTCCTCAAGGGCAAATCCGTATTACTCCAAATGGACAACAGGGCGGCAGTAGCCTATGTCCAAAACCAAGGAGGAACACACAGCAAGTCACTAGCCGGCGAACTGGCCCCAATCATAGCATGGGCCGAGAAGAATTTGCTAGATCTTCGGGCTACCTACATTCCAGCCCCCGAGAATCGACTAGCCGATCACCTCTCAAGGTCTTTCACATCCAACAACGATTGGTCACTAGATCCGCAGGTTTTCAACTGGATATGCCATCAGTGGGGGACTCCCTAGATAGATCTCTTCGCTTCCCCGCTCAACGCGAAAACGCCTCTCTTCTTCACAAGGTCTCCATCTCCGATGTCAGCAGGGGTAGATGCCCTAGTCCAGCCGTGGGATTTTCAAATGGGCTATGCATTCCCTCCGATACCCCTGATACTGAGGTTTCTCCATCGTCTGACTCTAGAGAAGGTCACTATACTGACGATTGTTCCTTACTGGCCAAGGAGACCATGGTTCCCGTTCCTAGTCGAGATGGCCTTGTGCAGCCCATTACCCCTCCCGCTCACGAGCAAGCTGCTATCCCAAGGCGACTTCCTACACCCGCATCCAGTGATTCTAGACTTGAGGGCCTGGAAGTTGAGCGGAAAAGGCTGGGCGACTTAGGGTGTTCTCGAGACGATGTTCAAACCTTGCTACAAGCAAGAAAGGCATCCACTAACGCCACCTACTACAGAATATGGGAAAAGTTTACAACACTGGCAGAAGCGAATCATTTCAATCCTCTGAATCCTGGGGTCCAGAATATCCCGCTCTTCTTACAAAATGGTCTGGACCTGGGCTTAGGTCTCAGCATGCTAAAAGTCCAAATTTCAGCCCTGTCAGCCCTTACAGACACACGCTGGGCATTAAATCCCCTGGTGGAACATTTTCTGAAGGCAGTGTTAAGATTGCGCCCTCCCAGGAAAACACTATACCCCAAATGGGACCTGACGGTAGTTCTTAATGTCCTAGCAAACTCTCCCTTTGCACCCACGGAAGAGTGCTCCCTGGAAGATATCACCGGCAAAACGGCCTTCCTGATCGGCGTCACCTCAGGTCGAAGAGTATCAGAGATTAAAGCCCTAGGGGCAGAGGAGCCCTACGTTACCTTTTTTCCAGACAGGGTAGTCCTGCAGCCTATTCATCAGTTTTTCCCTAAAGTTCCTTCGGTCTACCATTCCAACCAGGAATGGGTACTTCCAGCTTTTGGAGAAGATCCATCCTCCTCAAAACTACATGAGCTAGACGTAGCCAAATCTCTAAGGCGCTATTTGGAGCTGACACAAGAGTTCAGAAGGGATCAATGTCTCTTCGTTATCCCCAAAGGCACCAAAAAAGGAATGGCGGCCTCCAAGACAACATTGGCCAGCTGGATCGTGAAGCTAATCCAAAGAGCATACTGGGCTAGTGGTCTGCCAGTACCAAATGCGGTGAATGCACACTCAACGCGAGGAATTGCCTCATCTCGGGCAGCTCTGGCTAGGGTCTCTCCTGAGACAATTTGTAGAGCGGCTAGCTGGTCGTCCTTCAACACCTTCATGTCGCACTATAGCCTAGATCCGGCGGTCCTTACCTCCCGAGATTTGGGGAAAAGGACTTTAGAACTATCAGTTTCGTAAAATCATTAAAATTATTATGGCAGTACCCTCCCTGTGAGCGAGTTAATTACCATTGGTATGCTGCCATGGAGGCACCAGGAAAAACGGAAAATTGAATACTCACCTTTCCGTAATTTTCCTTTCCTGGTGCCGACCCATGGCAGCATACACCCTCCCTGCTATAATCCTTAAGGTTCTGAAGACTAGTTACAAGAATGCCTGAGGGGGGGAGTAACTCTTTCTTTTATAGAGTTACGTGGTCCTGGGGGTTGATCGGGGGCAGAGCCATCAACCATTGGTATGCTGCCATGGGTCGGCACCAGGAAAGGAAAATTACGGAAAGGTGAGTATTCAATTTTCCGTTTTCCACTGCATCAACTTAATTTTCAAGGCAGAACTTCAGCCACGTGTTTTTTTGTTTCATGTTAAGGTTTAGAATTTGTCATTTTTTTTTATTGTTGTCTCTCCCATTGGAGTGATTGCTTTTGACTTCTTGCTTTGGTAATATTCTTCACTAAAAAAGAAAGTGAAGATAAATCCAACAGTTGAAAGCTGTTTCTTTAAGATCACCTGGATTTGATCTCTGCAAAATGCAGACAATAGAACTTCAGCCCCACATTTTTTTTGTTGGGTTTCATGTTCAAGTTTAGAATTTCTGGCATGCTTTTTATTGAAAAAAATTAATAAAAAAATGCAGCGCCAAAGTACTGTGTGAGAACCCAGATATATATATAAATCTGGCCGTGTGATAGTTTAACTAACTAATCAATACAAATAGAGGGAGTGACCCCAGAGTATATATAAATACCAAACAGTTGTGAATGATAAAATGTGCAAACTCATATATAAAGTTCTATAAGGTGATGTGACTGACAACAAAGTCCAATGGGATGCTCAGTAAGTGAACTGAGAACAAATGCAATCAATCAAACTTCGGTATATCCATAGCGACTTCAAGTTCGTGTAGAATATATGTGTACATAAAACTGCAACACCCGGGGACGTGATTCTAACACCAGGAATGGGGAAAAAGAAATGGGTACTCTTACCCCTATGTATGGACACACACACCAGCGGTGGTGGGTCAATCAAGCAAAGGTGTAGATGTGGAATCCTCAGGAACCGTCCTCACCGATCGATGAATGCAGGGACACCGAATCTCCAGCCAGATCTTTCCACGGTGGTAATATGAAGCGCCAAGGATATTAGTGCATCAAGGATTGTGGTAATGACCATAGAAAAAAAGGGGGAAGCTCCACATAGTGCAGGATCAGATGATAATTAAAAATACTTTGTTTATTTAAAACAAAAAGTCACAAAACACACATGGGTGTATAAAAAACGAATTGTAAATAAAAAATGAAACAAGCTTCCATGCAGAGGCTTGTACAAGCAAAGTTAGAATCGAATAAAAAGCGTAGCTACAGGCAAGTCTATGTACCCGACATGTTTCGCATGAGAAATGCATCCACTGGGGCATGTTTTTTATTGATGTCCCTCTTCCCATTGGAGTGATTTTTTTTGACTTCTTGCTTTGGTAATAGCCTTCACTAGAGAAGAAAGTGAACATAAATCCAACAATTGAAAGCTGTTTCTGAAAAATCATCTGAATCCGATCTCCGCAAAATACAGAAATCGATTACCGGTATAACAGTTTATATATCTACACAAATTGTAATTGCAAAATAGCTCCAACGCATTTATTAAACATAGAAATGGCAACAAAGAGTCCACACAGACAAACTTCTAACATCAGTCCACCTGCTTGGAAGATTCCCATAGGTCAGCCTTGCAGCTCAACATGTATAGAGGGGAGGGTTTTCTTTTTTACAAAAAAAAAACACAAAGGAAGAAGGCAGAGCACACAAGTATAATATAGGGTTTTCTTTAATTAGCATGTTGGCTGGGTCTACTGAACCGGTGCGCGTGGGGTAACACCTCACCTGAAAGCATCCCAGGACCAGGCGCAGGCTGCAGTCATGTGAAGAATCAAACAATAAGGCAGTCCCCAACTTAGAGATGGGCCACATGTGTGTAGCAATAATGTAATAATGAAAATCGTTCCCAGACAGTGAAACTGGGAGCCTTCACTTCGGAAGCACGTAACAAATGCATGCAGAGTCCCTCAAGGATCACCCCTGTCACCAGTACTCTTCAACATCTCCCTCGGGCCACTCCTCAAAATCATCAGCGAACAGGACCTACGCTATCACTCCAATGCAGGTGCTGATGCCTTCGCATCAACAACAAAAAAGATCAATATTACAGACTGGAAAAATGCCTTACATTGATCGACAATTGGATGACAGAGAGCTCCCTCAAGCCTAATGGATCCAAAACAGAAATGCTCATTTTCAACGCTAATCGAAAGAAAAACTCTAGGACCACATGGACACCACCTACCATCCTTGGACAAAACATTACCCCAAGCACCAAAGTTAAAAGCCTTGGAGTCATCTTTGACTCAGACATGACTATGGATGTACAAATAGGATCAGTAGTCAGCGGATCTCACCATCTTCTCCGCCTGCTACGAAGACTTATCCCCTTCATCCCGGAAAAAGATAGAGCAGTAGTAGTCGGAACTATCATCAATTCCCGGCTGGACTACGCCAACTCCCTTTACCTAGGACTACCTAAATACCAGATTGCACGTCTACAAGTCATCCAAAACACAGCGGCCAGACTGGCAACGGGAAAAAGACCCTGGGAATCAATCGCACCGTCCCTGAGAAGCCGCCATTGGCGGGCAGACTATAGAGACATGCCAATAATAATGATAATGAAGATAGTGATAGAGATAAAAATAACAAAAAAATAACAAATAATCAATAGCGAGATTTGAGGGGCAAAATATTGACAATAGAAACTGATAATTAAAACAAAAAAATTGTGAATAAAACACACATACGGTTTTATATATCCATATATTTAACTTATTTATTTTCATTTTACATTCATTTTTTTGTCACATTATATCTATGTTTTACTTAGACTCTCATGGATATATATACAGTGGGGCAAAAAAGTATTTGGTCAGCCACCAATTGTGCAAGTTCTCCCACATAAAAAGATGAGAGGCCTGTAACTGTCATCATAGATATACGTCAACTATGAGAGACAAAATGTGGAAACAAATCCAGACAATCACATTGTCTGATTTGGAAATATTTTTTTTTGCAAATTATGGCGGAAAATAAGTATTTGGTCACCTAAAAACAAGCAAGATTTCTGGCTCTCACAGACCTGTATCTTCTTCTTTAATAGGCTCCTCTGTCCTCCACTCATTACCTGTATTAATGGCACCTGTTTGAACTTGTTATCAGTAAAAAAGACACCTGTCCACAACCTCAAACAGTCACACTCCAAACTCCACTATGGTGAAGACCAAAGAGCTGTCGAAGGACACCAGTAACAAAATTGTAGACCTGCACCAGGCTGGGAAGACTGAATCTGCAATAGGCAAGCAGCTTGGTGTGAAGAAATCAACCGTGGGAGCAATAATTTGAAAATGGAAAACATACAAGGCCACTGATAATCTCCCTCAATTTGGGGCTCCACGCAAAATCTCACCCCGTGGGGTCAAAATGATCACAAGAACGGTGAGCAAAAATCCCAGAACCACACGGGGGGACCTAGTGAATGACCTGCAGAGAGCTGGGACCAACGTAACAAAGGCTACCATCAGTAAGACACTACGCCACCAGGGACTTAGATCCTGCAGTGCCAGACGTGTCCCCCTGCTTAAGCCAGTACAAGTCCGGGCCCGTCTGAGGTTTGCTAGATCGCATTCGGACGATCCAGAAGAGGATTGGTAGAATGTCAAATGGTCAGATGAAACCAAAGTAGAACTGTTTGGTAGAAACACAACTCACCGTGTTTGGAGGAGAGAGAATGCTGAGTTGCAACCAAAGAACACCATACCTACTGTGAAGCATGGGGGTGGCAACATCATGCTTTGGGGCCGTTTCTCTGCAAAGGGAACAGGACGACTGATCCGTGTACATGAAAGAATGAATGGGGCCATGTACCGTGAGATTTTGAGTGCAAATCTCCTCCCATCAGCAAGGGCATTGAAGATGAAATGTGGCTGGGTCTTTCAGCAGGACAATGATCCCAAACACACCGCCCGGGTAACGAAGGAGCGGCTTCGTAAGAAGCATTTCAAGGTCCTGGAGTGGCCTAGCCAGTCTCCAGATCTCAACCCCATAGAAAACCTTTGGAGGGACTTGAAAGTCTGTGTTGCCCAGCGACAGCCCCAAAACATCACTGCTCTAGAGGAGATCTGCATGGAGGAATGGGCCAACATACCAGCAACAGTGTGTGACAACCTTGTGAAGACTTACAGAAAACGTTTGACCTCTGTCATTGCCAACAAAGGATATATAACAAAGTATTGAGACTTGTGATATTGACCAAATACTTATTTTCTACCATAATTTGCAAAAAAAAATATTTCCAAATCAGACACTGTGATTGTCTGGATTTGTTTCCACATTTTGTCTCTCATAGTTGAGGTATACCTATGAAGACAATTACAGGCCTCTCATCTTTTTAAGTGGGAGAACTTGCACAATTGGTGACTGACTAAATACTTTTTTGCCCCACTGTATATGCAATATGCATATATATACACATTCTTTACGCACATATTCTTTATTATAGACTCTTTATTTCATCTCATTTTATATGTATATATCTTTACTCCTTATCTTTGCACTTATTAATATAGACCAATATACATTTATACAAATATAAAGACTTTCCACCCCTAATTTCACACTATAAGCCACGGGCTTTTGCCACACACATTTATATATATATTTTTTATATATTTTTTATATATTTTTTCACATATTCATTGATTAAAAATGCACATTATATATGTTTTCAATGCAAACACGCATTTTAGCTATTGTGTTAAATATTTATACAACTGTGTTTTCACACCATTATACATACATTTATACACAGGTGTTTTTATTTGGCGTTTTATTGCTTGGTGGTTTCTTCATTAATGTCTTTATTAATGTCATTATCACTATTAATGTAGGTGGTTTGATTACTATATATTTTATCTTGCTGTCTATATTATTATATATATATATATATATATAGTATATTTATGTTCAAAGCAACAACCAAGGTGGTTTTTGGATTTCAACCACAGCAGGACATGATTGATGCTGATTTGGGTGTTCCTTCAACGCCTAATTATGCTCCAATTATCACCTGTTTTTTTGATCACATGTTTGAACCAATCTACTATATATATTGGGTCATGTTTGTATCAACAGCTATGAGTAAGAACTTCTAAGTGTGAAATGCGTTAGCTGTCCTGAAGTTTTTTCGTTGCTGTGACATGTAGTGCCTGTTCACTTTTACTTTTCAAATAAAGCCAAGTTGGATTGGAGTGCGGCTGTCCTAATCTTCATTTCTTCGAATTGCCTTGTGCATTGCTAGCACCCTTGGTTCCTGGAGGGGTGATCTTTGTTGGAGTGGACCTGTTTGGAGCGGCAATTTCTGTCTCGTATAGTTTTGGATCAAGCCTCCATTGGCTAGCCGTAAAGGATCATGTCACATTCAAGACCCTCTGCCTCACTCACAAATGCGCACAAGGAACCGCACCTCAATACTTATGCGAGAAAATAAAACACTACACCACTACTCGCGACCTCCGATCAACCAACCAAAACCTACTCCACATCCCCAAGACTCAAGACTCGATACAAAGCTAAGGGAGAACGAAGGTTTGCTGTCCAAGGACCGAGGCTATGGAATGCACTACCCACGAACATCCGCATGGAAGAAAACCATTGGGCTTTCAGGAAAAAACTAAAACCTACCTTTTCTGAAGGATCTCAACGACACTGGATGCAAAGTGCCTTGAGGCGATTTAGTTCCTATTTGCAGAGCTATACAAGTTACTCAGTCACTCTTCATAAGACGTTTTGTCCTTGACACTACACAATTGTAACTGATGCACGTTCACATTAGGAGGGACGTTTAGAGTCTTTGCCCACTCTACCAGTCCAGTGTACCTCTGTTACCTCACTCCCAGTAACAGAATGGAGTCTTGCCAAGCCCGTTGCGGGCCCTATGCATTCTCATTAACTCTTTCCTTTCCATACCTAGTGATAAGGCCTTAGATGTCCACTGCGCTAGTCTGCTCCCGGTATCAGGAGGAGATGGACAGCTAGGGAGCAGGGTTGCCAAATTTCAGTAAATTTACAAACAGTTTGTAAAATCCATAATTGTTTCATCTGTCCATCAATGTCAGTTACGGACATGCAGCCTACATGTCCGCAATGGACATTCAAGGACAGATGCAAAAAGTACAGATTTTACAAACTGTTTGTATATTTACTGAAAGTTGGCAACCCTGCTGGGGAGGGAGTTCAGCCACCGACCCCCTCGCTACCGGAGGACTCGATACCTAACCAGGTACCACGCCAAACAACTGGTTACTGTAGCTGTTCTTCCTTTTGGTTACCCACGGCAACTACCTCCTCTTTGCCTTGCGAGTTAACTTTTTGTATTGTGTTACCCACACCCCATAGGGCTAATACAGACCCAGGTTCCTTAGGAATACGCCAAGACCCAACATTAACCCCTTGAATAACTTCAGACCAGGCTCAAGGCAGTTGAACAACTTTTACTGAAAATTTTGAAACATGTACAACAGAGTAAAACTTCCGTAACTCTAGTAGCGGCTGCCCCCCAGCATACCTGTGCAGGCGAAGCCTTTTTGGTGTAGTCCACGTTTGGAGAATCTCGAATGGAGGTGTCCATTTTTATGGGAATCCCAAGGTGTTGGTGTTCCGAAGGTGGACCACAGGTCCCAGCAAGTTTCTACAAAGTTCCTGTTCTCTTGTCTGCTCTCTTTTATATGTCACGGGAAGGGAGGCCAGACACCAAAAAGTCCACAAGCATGATCAGGGAAGGCAGCAAGAAATATGAACTCCTTCCCCTGACCTGGGCAGCCAAGTGAGCTAACTAGACACAGTAGACAACCGGCCTACAAGCATAAAACTCACATTAGGAAAATCTTGTACAAGACACATAGGGATTTATTTACTAAAACTGGAAAGTACAAAATCTGGTGCAGCTGTGCATGGTAGCCTATCAGCTTCTAACTTCAACTTGGTCAATTAGGCTTTGACAATAAAACCTTGAATCTGATTGGTTTGTATGCACAGCTGCACCATGTTTTGCACTCTCCAGCTTTAGTAAATCAACCCCATAAAGCATAAAGGCAGCAGTTACTGACTCCTAATTACACTGCTTATTACCAACGGTGCTGTAATCAAGCAGGGTAAGGCTGACGAGACTGGCATTAGTGAGACAATCTCCTCTTTTTAACCTCCTACTCACGTGATGGTGAAAACTCTGCCCACGGCTTCATCCATCAAAAGAAACAGACACAAATACAACTTTGACTCACGTTCTTCTCCTTTCCTAGTCTACCAAAAAGAAAACACCATTTTTAGTTTGAGCTTTACTTCAAAGCCAACTTTAACCATTTTTTTCTACCTTTTCTACTGCCTCCTATGACGCCACTGGGGAGATTTCTGCTTACTTCCTGTGGCTGCGACATCAGGGCAAAAAAAAATAAGAGGAGGAACAGAGGTCAATAAAAGCCAGCCATAGGTTCTAACTCTTCTCAACTACATCCACAACAAAAACAAGTTTTGTTGGCGTTCTGCTATAAATTATGATAATTTTCAGAAACTATTTGTGTACTCACCCAGAAATTGTACTAAAACCTCTTTGCCATGATGCAGTTTATAAAAATGATTTAATTTATGTTTTGTAACCTGTTAATAATGTGAAGACGGGCCCTGCTTCATATTTTGCATTGGGGCCAAAAGGATTAAAGGAGCTTTTTAAATCCATTAAAGCTCTCAAGTGGCGATTATAAGTCTTCTACATCTCTTCTGTTGCTCAGACAGGTGATGATAAAGAAAGCTTTGCATCCCAGGTAATAGGAAATTCATTGCAGCCTGTGCATGAATGAACCTGAATTTTCAATTATGTTATTGCATATAAAACAACTGAATCTGTTCTCAAATCATGTTCTTTTGTCACTTAAGAAAATAGCTTTTCCATACTGCAGAGAATGGCTGATCTCTCAATGTATTTTCTCGTCCGTCAGCAAATAAAACTTTAACACCCGTAATATGAAACAGAGCTATGCTTTATTTGGTGCATTGGTTGTGTTTCTGTGTGGCCTCATTAATCATAGCTGGGTAAAGTATAAGGCTGGGCGCTCAATTACCGTTTGTTCAGCTGCTTACCAAAACATCTTTGGCATCTTCCTGGCATTAGGTAAAGGGTTTAACTTTGCAAAACACTCAGAAAACAGGAAATAAGAAAATGAACTGCTTGAAAAATGCATGAAAAACACCTAACCACTTTGCTAAATGCTCCCATTATTTTGTGTTTGCCCCAGTGACCAGTAGAAAAGGATCCTTTTATTAACGACCTACATGTGTACTGCTCTATATGTTTTCAGTGCGCAGTTGTCAGGTTGGTGGTCAGATCTATCAAGATCTTCTAGGAGTATCTCGCCGTAGATACTGAGGCGATCTTTTGCCTGAAGTGAGAGCAAATACCTGTATTAGACAGATATCTGCTCCCCCCTCCCCCTGAAAGGTGCCAAATTTGACACCGGAGGGGGGGGGGAGGAATCCGGACAGCGGAAGTTCAAATTTTGGGTGCTTTAGACTGAGACAGCCAGGGTGGATATACCAGTTATGCAGATGAACTCGGCCCCTCTGGAACTTATTGGCCCAATTATGGGGTAGATGGGTTCTAAACCCCCTCAAACTATCATGTGGACGTGATACAATTGATAGATATAGTGAATAACCTTTTGACATGGCCAATATCTGAATGGGTGGTGGCTAAAAATTAATCTTGCAGATTCCCCTTGGTGACTCTGGGGTTAGATGAACAAGGGAAATATTTGGGGATTTTTTAGGTGCAAAATGTATATCAAATATATTATTTAAAAATCATTTTTTATTTTGAGAAACAAAATAAAAAATGTGTTGAGAATAAAACAGTTGGCAAGTACAGTATATCACAATATTAGCAGGACAGCACTGTAAGATGGATTTCCCAACATGTTTCGCCCATATGTCAGGCTTCTTCAGGGGAAGCTGTCCAGTTTTGAAGTACAAGCCTTCTGTATCGCCTAAAATAGGTCCAAATGTCAATTCAACTAATGTTGAATGACAGCATGTCATATCCCAGGGGCTCCAGCAGCTGCCATTCAACATCAGTTTTGGAGATCAACACTAGAGGTTACTGACAGCATCTTAAAATCTCTTGGAATGAAGCTCATTGCAGAATTTGTATTTCTGGTCCCACTATTCCCCCTGTGGCCGCTGGTTACATACGGTCCATTTGGCGCAGATAGCCGTGGCGACATTTGGATCTATTTTAGGCAATACAGAAGGCTTGTACTTCAAAACTGGACAGCTTCCCCTGAAGAAGCCCGACATATGGGCGAAACATGTTGGGAAATCCATCTTAAAGTGCTGTCCTGCTAATACTGTACTTGCCAACTGTTTTATTCTCAACACATTTTTTATTTTGTTTCTCAAAATAAAAAATAAATGATTTTTAAATAATGTATTTGATATCATTTTTGCACCTAAAAAATCCCAAAATATTTCCCTTTGTTCATCTATTCAATTCAGGGATGTGGTGCTAAAATAAAGTTGGTACGTCCACGATCAAAAACGTTCTCGACTCTGGGGTTAATTTTCTAAAGGGAAATAGGCTGTTGGCTTTGTAAGGGATGTTGTGTTTTGCAAGGGGACAGTGAGAATGGTGTAATTTCACTTTGCCTAGAATACCCAGTCATGTGCAAAGTAAAAAAAAATGCATTTTTGCTTGCACGGAATTGGATGATGGAAGTAAGCATTCACTCATTCATTAAACTCTGGGAATAATTTGCTTGCAGGGTGTAACTTCCCTTACAAAGTGAGCAGTCTATTTGCCTTTAGTAAATCAACCCACCTTCAGCACTAGGATCAACAAAAAACTACAGAAAGGGGAGAGGAGGATACTTTCTTGAAGAGGATTTCCATTTTTTGTATATGTTTTGCAGAAATGCTGGTGAGGTTGTTCGCCCTTCAGTTTCATATATATCACACAAAGGGGGTTATTTACGAAAGACAAATCCACTTTGCACTACAAGTGCAAAGTGCACTTGAAATTGCACTGAAAGTGCACTTGGAAGTGCAGTCGCTGTAGATCTGAGGGGAAGAAGATCGGAAATGAGAGGAAGCTCTGCTGATTTTATCATCCAATCATGTACAAGCTAAAATGCTGTTTTATATTTTCCTTGCATGTCCCAGTCGGATCTACAACAACTGCACTTCCAAGTGCACTTTTAGTGCACTTTCAAATGCAATTTGCACTTGTAGTGCAAAGTGGATTTGCCTTTCGTAAATAACCCCCAAAGTCTTTGCATCTTACATTACAGTTTTATCTTGCTGCTGTAATGTTGTGTAATGTAGGGACCAGCAAGAAGGGACCAGGTTTGCAGCATAATTGGAAGTGGTGAATATCAGCAGCAGACAAAGATCTGCAATACAGCAAAGGACACTGCCCTCTGATATGATAAGCATTTAGTAGTACTTATTGTGTGTTGTGTACAGAAGTTAGTGGCAGGGACACTAACTGAGATTATATTACAGAGATTAACCTAAAGCCTCATACACACGATCGGATTTTCATCGGACAAATCCGTGGATTTTTTTGTCCGAAGGGCGTTGGCCGTGAACTTGTTCTGCATACAGACGGCAGAACTTTTTCAGCCAACATTCATGAAACAATGTGGTTTTTCTGCTCTTTATCGCCACCCTTTGGGCAACTTCTGCTAATGTTGTCTTATGGTTAGCATTGGTTCGGAGCATGCGTGTTTGTACTTTGGATTTTAGTACGACAGATTTGTCTACACACGATCGGATAATCAGACGGAACACATTTGTTGTCAGACAATTTGAGAGCATGGCTATCCAACATTTGTTGTTGGAATATCCGACAACAATTGTCCGATGGAGCATACAGGCGGTCGGATTATCCGACAAAACACGTCCATCGGACAATTGTTGTCGGAATATCCGATCGTGTGTACGGGCCTTATAAGATTCAGACTCCATTTGCTACACTATAAGGAGTCAGTCTTCATGACAGAGGAAGGTTCTGTGCAATGATAGTCCCTTTAGGCTTTATTCACACCTATGCATTTTTAGTGCTTGTTGCATTTTTGCAGATTTGCACTACAGAACGTGTTCCATAGGAAACCATGTTAAATGGGCTGTAGTGCAAATCTGCAAAATGCAAAAAGCACTAAAAATGCATAGGTATGAATCAAGCCTTACAACTATGGATGGCAGCCAGATCCCTAATCATTTTTAGATGGAGGTGGAGATCTATGTGTGCTAATTTTGCTGGTGTCATATCCAAATCCACTAAAAACTTTCCAACATTACACTTTTCTTTCTTTTAAGCAGTACAGTAGCATTTGCCAAATAAGAAGTGAACTGGTAGAGTTTAAAGCAAAATTCCAGTTTTTGTATGATATACATTATGCAGTATTTCATGAAACCTAATTGCAGTTTGACATTTGTGTTCTGAAGCCACTGAGTTGGATCAAATCAGTGGGAGGTTTTGCCTTTACTATAATGCCATGTATAGTTCTGGTGTTGAAATAAGAGATACTGAAAATCCAGTGTTCTTTAGACATGCATTGCTGCTAGCAATGTGACCTAAAGCTTTGTGCAGACCTCTAGGAAAGGAGGTAAGATAATTTAGAAAATAATTAATTACTGTTGCCCTAGCTGCAACGAAGATAAATTCAATTTGAATGTTTTTTTTATTCTATATAGAAAATAATGTCTCTCTGAAAACCGCTTGTGAAGTTATATATGTAGCGCCCTCCCCAAAAGGTTGGGACGCTATTCAAAATATAGAGGGATGTCTGAGCCAGTAGTTGGGCTCAAACGGTTAAATTAAATTTTTGATTTGACTCTGTTCTAGTTGTGGTTTGCCTGGCAGTGATTTCCCTTATTGCCTGTAGGTGGCGTTGCCACCTCCGGCACCTGTTGGAACACGGGTAAACCATGGTGCATTGAGTGGCCCTTCTCGGCAGAGGTGCAGTGAGAGTGGTCGACCCGCTGTGCCTGCTGGGAGGGGATACTTAAGGGACAGACGTGATTGATCAGGTTCCTTTCCCCCCCCCGCAGCCCTCCGGGCGCGAGGTGTGTGTGTGTGTGGTTCTGTTGGCCCGAGGCTGCATCGCTATCTAGTAGGCCCAGCTAGTCTGACTGGGGCCTTCATTCAGAGAGGGGATCCCAAGCTGTCCGTCCAAACTGGGAGGAAGCTATCTTGGTGAAGGTGACCAGGGGAGGACCTGCCCTGGAGGGGACCGGCAAAGTGCTGCTGTCTCCGGGAGAGGCCTGGTAACTTTATCAAGGAGGGATCCACTACACTACAAGCCCTACAGTTCGCCGGATTGGCTTAAAGGCTTCTAAACTGTACGGCTGGAAGTTTGGAACTTTGAAATCCTGTGGCAGAGGATTCCTGGACTATCCTTTCATTCAACTTCCAAAAGGTCTGTGGCAGAGACCCATTTCACCTTGGGCAGTCTGTGGCAGAGACTACCCCATTGCTGATTCGTGTGTCATCCCGGCTGCTAGGCCATGTGAGAGGGGACTATCCCGGTGACCAATACCCACTCTAAACACTGAGAGTGGTAAGTGACTGTAAGCTGATATTTTTGGCTAGTAACACTGAGTGCCTGAACCTTCCCCTACTCTTCTATACCTTCTACTTCTCAACATTTTCCGCATAAGAAAATAAAGCCTTATGTCGCGTACACACGACCGTTTTTAATGACGAGAAAAATTCAATTTTTTAAAATGGTCATTAAAAATGATCGTGTGTGGGCTTTCCAGCAGTTTTCCAGATGAGAAAAAACGCAGAGAATCACGACGAGAAAAATTGGAACATGCTCTAATTTTTCACGTCGTTTTTTACATTGTCGTTTTTCTCGTCATGAAAAATGGGCGTGTGTGGGCTTTAACGATGTGAAAAAAAATGCGCATGCTTAGAATCAAGTATGAGACGAGAGCGCTCGTTCTGGTAAAACTAGCGTTCGTAATGGAGATAGCACATTCGTCACGCTGTAACGGACTGAAAAGCACGAGGCTGAAAAGCACGAATCGTCGCTCAACAAACTTTACTAACATGAAGGGCGGCGCCATCCGAATGGAACTTCCCCTTTATAGTGCCGTCATACGTGTTGTACGTCACCGCGCTTTTCTCAAACATTTTTTTCCACGATAGTGTGTAGGCTTGAGAGGAAACACGAAAAATCACGTCCAGAAAAATGCAGTTTTTTTCAATGACATTAAAAACGGTCATGTGTACGCGGCATCACTGTTTAAGGTTTTACATCTGTGTGGACATTGCATTACTATAGACCTTCCTAACTGGACAACGAAGCTGAAGAGGTAACGTGCAAAACCCAAAACTAACCAGCAGCTCCTACGGGGGTAGTACTACATATATATATATATATAGAACCAATTGCCTTCAGAAGTCTTCAGAAGTCACCTAATTAGTAAATAGAGGCCACCTGTGTGTAATTTATTCTCAGTATAAATACAGCTGTTCTGTGAAGCCCTCGGAGGTTTGTTAGAGAACCTTAGTGAACAAGCAGCATCATGAAGGCCATAGAATACCCCAGACAGGTCAGGGATAAAGTTGTGAAGAAGGTTAAGGCATGGTTAGGTTATAAAAAAAACAAAAAAAAAAAACTTTGAACATCTCACGGAGCACTGTTCAATCCACCATCCGAAAATGGAAAGAGTATGGCACAACTGCAAACCTACATGGCTGTCCAACTAAACTGACAGGCCAGGTAAGGAGACCATTAATCAGAGAAGCAGCCAAGAGGTCCATGGTAACTCTGGAGGAGTTGCAGAGATCCACAGCTCAGGTGGGAGAATTTGTCCACAGAACAACTATTAAGCCCTGTACACATGATCGGATTTCCTATGGTTTTTAAACCAATGGATTTTTCCATCGGAAAACCGATGAAGCTGACTTCCATCAGTCTTGCCTGCACACCATCAGTCAAAAAACCGACCGTTCCAAACGTAGTGACGTAAAACACTCAGATGAGCCGAGAAAAATTAAGTTCAATGCTTCTGAGCATGCATCGACTTGATTCTGAGCATGCGTGGGTTTTTTAACTGATGGACTTGCCCATAGACGATCGGAATCTGATGATCACCCCAGATGTTCAATGGAACGAAACGCATCGGGAAGGAATACTGATGCCACTGTCTTTTTATAAGCGCTTTTTATACCTACCAAATGTGAGTGTAAACTTCTTCTTTTAAATAAATAGCTGTAATTACCTTACAGTATTCCGCTATGTGCGTCCCTGTTTTCTTCTTTTTTCATATTACCATTTATACATTTGGGTGTCAACACTCATAATACCTCACTGAAAGTTTTGGAACCGAATCCTGTCCATACAAGTTGTGATATCTCCCTATGGGTCATTGATTCCTCAAGTTCCACCGGCCTACCTGGGTTTATTACCACGATCCTGGCATTGCTCCTGCTGTGACATCCTCCTTATCAACCTCACAAGCCTGACTGACTCAGTGGGTGTATACTCATCTGGGTCCAGTCTTTCTGGTAAGCCTTTTTGACTTACGGTGGTGGATCTTCCAGCAAAAATTTCCTCTATTTCAAACACTGAAAGACTGTGACTTCACACACTATCTGGATTTCAATATAGACTTATTTTTCATGTGTTTTTGTCACAGTGGACAAGATGGTGTTTATTTTTATATATTGTTTATTATCAGTCATCTGATTATATGTCACTTTCAGCGCTGCACTGTTTTTTATTTTTTCTGTCTATTGCAAATTTTAATCTTTTTGCTGTGTCA
Organism: Rana muscosa; assembly: GCA_029206835.1. Lineage (NCBI taxonomy): Eukaryota > Metazoa > Chordata > Amphibia > Anura > Ranidae > Rana > Rana muscosa. Next base: position 288,683,453 of record CM055128.1, on the reverse strand, counting down.
GCTGCTTTTTATTTAAGGGATAGCGCAGTATTGTTGCTTTTTACTAAAAGCAAAACACTATTGCCGCGTACATACGCTCGGAATTTCCAACAACAAATGTTCGATGGGACCGTGTGTAGGCTCCATCGAACATTTGCTGTCGGTATTTGACAACAAAAATTTGAGAGCTGGTTCTTAAATTTTCCGACAACAAAATCCGTTCTCGTAAATTCCGAGCGTGTGTAGACAATTCCGACGCACAAAATTCCATGCATGCTCTGAATCAAGTACGAGACGGAAGCGCTCGGTCTGGTAAAACTAGCGTTCGTAATGGAGATAGCTGCAAATGTTTTAATCTTTTAATGCAGCGCATTCTCTTCTTTATAATGCTAGAATAATGAAGTTGTTTTGTTGCTGATATTCACACAGTTCTGACAAACTGATTTTTTTATTATTTCTCGTGATCTCCTGAATAATCTTTTTATTTTTTAACTGAAAAGCACGAGGCTGAAAAGCGCGAATCGTCTCTCACCAAACTTCTACTAACACGAGATTAGCAGAAGGAGCCCAAAGGATGGCGCACCTGGTATGGAACTTCTCTTTTATAGTGCCGTCGTACGTGTTGTACCTGACTGCGTTCTTGGCGATCCGAATTTCTGACAACATTTGTGCGACCGTGTGTATGAAAGACAAGTTTAAACCAACATCCGTCTGAAAAAAATCCACGGTTTTGTTGTCAGAATGTACGATCGTGTGTACACGGCATAAGTGTGGCAGAAAACACTACACATCACCCTGAACACACCATCCCAACCGTGAAACATGGTGGTGGCAGCATCATGTTGTGGGGATGCTTATCAGCAGGGACAGAGAAGCTGGTCACAGTTAATGGGAAGATGGATGGAGCCAAATACAGGGCAATCTTGGAAGAAAACCTTTTAGAGTCTGCAAAAGACTTAAGACTGGGGCAGAGGTTTACCTTCCAGCAGGACAATGTCTGTAAATATACAGCCAGAGCTACAATGGAATGGTTTAGATCAAAGCATATTCATGTGTTAGAATGGCCCAAAGTCCAGACCTAAATCCAATTGAGAATCTGTGTCAAGACATGAAAATTGCTGTTCACAGATGCTCTCCATCCAATTTGACAGAGCTTGAGCTCTAGATGTGCAAAGCTGTTACAGACATCCCAAAAAAGATTTGCAGCTGTAATTGCAACGAAAGGTGTTTCTACAAAGTATTGACTCAGGGGGGGCTGAATACAATTGTACCCCACACGTTTCACATATTTGTAAAAATTTGGGAAAACCATTTATCATATTCCTTCCACTTCACAATTATGTGCCACTTTGTGTTGGTCTATCATATTAAATCCCAATAAAATACATACATGTTTTTAGTTGTAACATGTTAAAATGTGGAAAATTTCAAAGGGTATTAATACTTTTTCAAGGCACTGGGTGTGTGTATATATATATATATATATATATATTTATATATATATATATATATATATATATATATATATATATTTATATATTGTGACAGCAGGCAGGTAAAATCACCAGGTTGCATCCAGGATCTAGGGGGAGTGCTGGGAGTCTTGCAGGGGAAGAGTTAATGAGCCCAGCTGAAGCAAGTGGGCTCATTAGGGCCTCTACAAGAACTCCCAGCATGCTAAGGGAGATGCTCCATCCTGGAACCAGTTCTGTGTTGTGTAGACTGGGGAGTCTGCTTTCTGTCCTGTGCGGTGAGACAAAGCCTGTGTGGCTAAAATTTCTAAAACAGGGAGATAGGGGCTGGGGCAGCACAAGGCTGCACCTAGTTGTTAGATAGGGAAACTACGTGTGTAGTAAGCGGTCAAGCTGACCAGGATTTCTTTTCATGTTTCTTTTTTTTGTTTTGCTGTTATATTTTACACTGTATATAGTTTAAATAAACCACACCTTTTTTTGTCTTTCACCTACAACTCCGTCTGCTGTGCCTGCTTTTGTGTGGTGAACCCATCCAGGGGGTCACACACACCCGCTGCTGAGCTAACCCCCTCACAGTTGGTGGAGAACCAGTGGCAGTTTTTTTTTAAAGGCCAGCATGGAGGAGATACTGAAACAACTGGCTCTAGCAAATGCCAATCAGCAGCAGACAAATGCAGGTTTGCAAAAAAGAGCCTTGCAGCTCAACAACAGACAAATGCAAACTTGCAACAGAGCCTCGCAGCCCAGCAGCAAGCTCATCAACACAGTCTGGCAGCCCAGCAACAAGCCCAGCAGCAATCTGAGGCCCGCTTCATAGACCTGTTGCAGAAGCAAGAACAGAGACTACAGCAACAAATGGAGACATTAATGCAGCAACGTCCGCAGACCAGTGAGGCAAGTAGTTCCGCTAATACTGCGTCCTTTGGGCTGAGTTGTTTACTGACAAAAATGACTGAAAAGGATGATCCAGAGGTGTTTTTGACCACATTTGAAAGGACTGCTGAAAGGCAAAAGTGGCCTAAGGAGCAGTGGGCTGGACTGGTGGCCCCTCTGTTAACTGGTGAATCGCAGAAAGCTTACTATGACCTAGAGCCTGACCAAGCAAAAGACTATGTGATGCTAAAAAATGAAATATTGGCACGGCTGGGTGTCACCCTGGCTGTCCAGGCTCAGCGTGTGCATAACTGGACTTTCCGGCTTGGAAAACCCCCCAGGTCTCAAATGTATGATCTCATTCACCTGAGCAGGAAGTGGCTACAGCCAGAGACTTTGTCCGCACCAAAGATTGTGGAATGTGTTGTGATGGATCATTTCCTGAGAGCTCTTCCTACTGCCATCCAAAAGTGGGTAAGCCATGGAGACCCAGAAACGGCCGATAATCTTGTGGATTGTGTAGAGAAGTACTTGGCTACAGAGAACCTGACTGCCTCTTCCAGAGACTCACAGACTTTTCACCCTAAGACCAGACCATTCCCAGTGGCGGGTAAGATGATTCCAAGGGGTGAGGTTGGAGAGAATGAGAGGGTGAGAGTTCTACCTAATGTCTGGCGAGAACAGCCGGGGAAGTCAGGGGCTCAAGAGGCAGCAAAAAGGATTGTTTGCTACCGCTGCCGGCAAGAGGGACATATTGCAGCAAATTGCCCGGTTGTGGATGAACCCATGCAATGTGACTTTCTAAGGGACAGACGTCAGTCGCTGTTTGCGACAGTTGCATGCACTGCCATTCGGGGAACTGTGAAACATTTATGCAAAATGTGTATTAATGGTAAAAATGTTGTTGTGTTGCTGGATTCAGGTAGCCTGGTGACACTGATAAAAGCTGAATTAGTCACTACAGAGGTCTTAGGAAATAACAAGGTAGCTGTTATTTGTGTGCATGGGGACACCCGAGAGTATCCTGTGACTACAGTGTGTTTTGAGACCTCCAAAAGGTAACCTCTCTCATCAGGTGGGGTTAGTGTCTCAGTTACCACATGATGCCATTGTGGGAAGGGATTTTCCAAAGTTTTGGGAACTCTGGGAATCGTCCTGAGCCCCCCACTGGTGCCCCTATATACCAGGAATGTGATAGCCAGAATTCCTCTGAGAGTGGTGAGGACTCTCCAGAATTCCCCTTGTCGGTATTGGCAGGGGAGACTCGAGAAACTGGGGAGGAGCCAACATCCTCAGACGAAAACATGCCGTCTGTAGAGTTTTCTGATCTCGAGGTTCACAAGGAAAATTTTGCCACAGAACAGTTAAAAGACCCTACCCTAATAAAGGCATGGGAAAACGTAGTGAAAATAGATGGCGAGTTAGTAAACCCAGATGAGACCTGCACTTACCCGTACTTCATCGTGGAAAAGGACCTACTGTATCGGGTGGCTAAAAGGGCAGAAGAAACCATTGAGCAGGTCCCCAAACCTTACAGGAAGTTGGTGTTAGAGTTGGCCCATGGGCACATTCTTGGAGGTCATCTGGGGACAGAGAAAAACCGAGAGAGAGTATTGCAAAGATTCTACTGGTCTGGGGTCATGAAGGAAACAGAAAATTATTGTTCCTCCTGCCCTGTGTGTCAGAGGTCGGCACCGATGCCACATTTCCGTAACCCGCTGGTACCTCTTCCCATCATTGAGGTCCCCTTTGAGAGGATCGCAATGGATTTGGTAGGTCCGATAATGAAGTCCGCTAGGGGGCATCAGTACATTTTGGTCATATTGGACTATGCCACCCGTTATCCGGAAGCGATTCCTCTCCGAAATACCTCGGTCAAAACCATAGCCAAAGAGCTATCTCTTGTTTTTAGCCGTGTGGGTATTTGTAAGGAACTGCTTACGGACCAAGGTACACCCTTTGTGTCCCGGGTTATGAAAGAGCTGTGCAAGTTGTTCAAAGTGACACAATTGCGCACATCTGTGTATCACCCCCAAACAGATGGGTTGGTTGAAAGATTCAACAAAACCCTAAAACAAATGTTAAAGAAGGTGGTGGATAGAGATGGAAAGGATTGGGACTGTCTAATTCCCTATTTAATGTTTGCCATTAGGGAGGTACCCCAATCTTCTACGGGTTTCTCACCCTTTGAGTTACTCTATGGGACACCCAAGAGGGCTGTTGGATATCACCAAGGAAACTTGGGAGAGTGAGAGTTCTCCCCACAGGAGTGTGATTGAGCATGTCACCGTGATGCAAGATAGAATTGCACAGGTAATGCCAATCGTAAAGGAACATTTGGCCCAAGCGCAGTTGGCACAGCAGAGAGTGTACAACCGTGGGACCAAGACCCATACCTTTTCCCTGGGGGATAGGGTATTGGTACTTGTCCCTACGGTTGAAAGCAAATTCCTTGCCAAATGGCAAGGCTCCTACGAGATAATGGAAAAAGTGAGCGAAGTGAATTACAAGGTCAGTCAACCAGGACGGCGAAAGCCCGAACAGATCTACCACAATAATCTGTTGAAAGCCTGGAGGGATAGGGAATCCCTAGTCGCAGAAACGTTGTCACCAGCTCAGTCTGATTGCGTGATTCCTGAGGTTGGAATAGCAGTCACCTTGTCAAACCTCCAACAACAGGAAGTTAAGGAGTTTGTGCTTCGCAACAAGGAGGTTTTCTCTGAGCTGCCGGGACAAACGTCTGGGGTAGAGCATGATATTATTACCCCGCCCGGTGAAAGGGTGAAGCTAAAACCCTATCAGATCCCAGAGGCCCGACGGGAGGCAATACATGAGGAAGTACAGAAAATGCTTAAGTTGGGGGTGATAGAGGAATCCCAAAGTGATTGGTCCAGTTCCATAGTGTTAGTGCCTAAACTGGATGGGAGCTGGCAATTTTGTAATGATTTTCGACAACTGAACAAAGTTACAAAATTTGACACCTACCCCATGCCACGTATAGATGAGTTGATCGACCGGCTGGGAACAGCCCGATACATGACAACTCTTGATCTCACAAAAGGGTATTGGCAAATTCCCCTGGCCAAATCGGCCAAAGAGAAAACCGCGTTTGTAACCCCAGACGGGGCGTTCCAATATAAAAGAATGCCGTTTGGATTACAGAATGCACCGGCAACATTCCAGCGGAAAATGGATCAGATACTGAGGCCCCATCAGAAGTATACCTGGATGATGTAATTATCTATAGCACAGATTGGGCCTCACATCTGCCAAAAGTGCAAGCAGTCCTAGACTCTATCCGGGAAGCTGGGTTTACGGCCAACCCCAAGAAGTGTACCATTGGACAGGAGGAGGCCAAATATTTTGGGTACACCATTGGGAGGGGAGTAATAAAACCCCAGGTCAATAAAGTTGAGGCCATACAGAATTGGCCACGTCCCAACAGCAAGAAGCAGGTACGAGCCTTTCTGGGAATCGCTGGTTATTATCGGCGATTCATTTCCCACTTTGCTTCTCAGGCTGTGCCCCTAACCAACCTGACAAAAGGGAGAGAGTCTGTCATGGTTAAATGGACCCCAGAGGTTGAGGCAGCATTCCAATTCTTAAAAAAAAGCCTTATGTAGCCAGCCAGTGTTGTACTCACCAGACTTCTCTAGGGACTTTGTTGTACAAAGTGATGCATCAGACGTTGGATTAGGAGCAGTATTGTCCCAGGTCTGGAACGGGGAAGAGCACCCAGTCATTTACCTCAGCAGGAAATTGAAGTCCCATGAGGTAAATTACGCCACAATTGAGAAGGAGTGTTTAGCGGTGAAGTGGGCTCTAGATTCCCTTCGGTACTATCTGCTAGGTAGGCACTTTGACATGATTACTGATCACGCTCCTTTAAAGTGGATGGCTCAAAACAAAGAGACAAATAGAAGAGTAAATAGGTGGTTCCTGGCCCTACAGGAATTCAACTTTACAGCAGTGTTTCTCAACTCCAGTCCTCAAGGCGCACCAACAGGTCATGTTTTCAGGATTTCCATTATTTTGCACAGGTGATTTGATCTGTTTTACTGCCTTAGTAATTACCACAGCTGTTTTATCTGAGAGAAATCCTGAAAACATGACCTGTTGGTGCGCCTTGAGAACTGGAGTTGAGAACCACTGCTTTACAGTAAAGCATCGCCCTGCAATTAAAATTGGGAATGTGGATGCTTTGTCTCGAGTACATGCATGCCTGATTGCTTGTGTTCCAACCCCAAGGTTAAAACAAGAGGGGGGGGGGTTTGTGACAGCAGGCAGGTAAAATCACCAGGTTGCATCCAGGATGGACGATATATATGTCCTAGATTCAGGCTTTATGCCAATTTATACCACTAGGGGGAGTGCTGGGAGTCTTGCAAGGGAAGAGTTAATGAGCCCAGCTGAAGCAAGTGGACTCATTAGGGCCTCTACAAGAACTCCCAGCATGCTAAGGGAGATGCTCCATCCTGGAACCAGTTCTGTGTTGTGTAGACTGGGGAGTCTGCTTTCTGTCCTGTGCGGTGAGACAAAGCCTGTGTGGCTAAATCTTCTAAAACAGGGAGATAGGGGCTGGGGCAGCACAAGGCTGCACCTAGTTGTTAGATAGGGAAACTACGTGTGTAGTAAGCGGTCAAGCTGACCAGGATTTCTTTTCATGTTTCTTTTTTTTTGTTTTGCTGTTATATTTTACACTGTATATAGTTTAAATAAACCACACCTTTTTTTGTTTTTCACCTACAACTCCGTCTGCTGTGCCTGTTTTTGTGTGGTGAAACCATCCAGGGGGTCACACACACCCGCTGCTGAGCTAACCCCCTCACAGTATATATATCTCATATAAAAAAAAAAAAAGGAAAAACAATCAAAAACAGAATCACTAAATAATGTTTCCTCTTAGACAACTGTGACTAGAACAAGTGTACCTCCTGAAACCATTGGAACATTTGCCCTCTGTTCCTGTTCTAGTGACACCTAACTAGAGATGGGGTTTGAGCTCATGTGGGTTTGAGGAGAATCCAGTGGATTTGAGGTACCTATAAGGCTCTGCCTTCCAACCAATAACAGGGGGCTTAAGGATCACCAATGTCTACTTTCCAGGCCTTTGCCAATTATTGATCAAAAAGGTACTGAAACAAACTGGCCCTACCCAACAGCACCACTCTGCGCTTAGGAAAAAAACTCCAAAGATCTGAAAGAGCCCAGAGTAAAATGAGAATACTAAATGTGTAGCAGCTGCTTAAAAAGTCCAAAATATGTATAAACAGTAATATTAAAACTATAAAAAAGTTCACAATAACACTGTAGCAGCGCTGCGATCAAACACTTGTTTGAAAGATTTCTATATAACAGTTCTTATAGGATTTAGATAGTGAAACAGATGAGGATGGCTGTGATTGGTCAAAAGTCCTAACAAAAGTGCTCCTTTCACCAGGGATGTTCACCACGTGGGGGGATACAATTCCTTTTTTGGGGATGCATTCACCAAATGAAAGATCAATCTGAGCATTCAATCACCATCCACTTCCAGCCTTTGTACTCTCCACCATAGGTTTTACTTGTTGGTAGGTACCGTGATAACATGTGAGGGAAATAAACATCCACATAGGGCAATACCGTTTTGAAAAGTTTAATAAACCCCTTAGTATCCCCTTTACAAATGTGCATACCAAATTTCAGTAAAACACAGGCAATGTAAAATATGTGAGCGCTCTGACTAACTTGACCCTGAAGATCGCCGCTTCTGAGTTCCTCCAGCGTCTTCCTGGTTGTAGGTCCGTGGAGCGCACACATCACTTCCGGTTGTTTGATGTGTGGTCACGCCCTGATGCGTTTCGTCACTTCCTGACTTCGTCTGAGGGCGTCTTGCCAATTATTACCAAAAACATACCTGAAGTCTATATTTCAAAGAACTACCTGTGTTGCTCCTATTCTGGGTTATTTTTTTATAAGGATGGGAGGGGTTCAACAAATGTACTATTGTGGTCTTAGGCTGGCCATGCATTACACAATTTTCTTGTACAATTTTACTAGATTTACCCAAACCATATAATATGAAGTCAAACCTAAACACTTTCAATTTGTTTGCACTATATACATAGTTGAAAGTAAATATAAAGGAAATTGAGTAAAAATATTGTATAATGTATGGCCAGCCCTAAAAGAGTAGTAGGTTTTTTTTATTTTATTTGCTAGTTATACTTACCTAGGTGGATGCTGCATCTGTCCCCCGGCGTCTCTGCACTGAGAACGGAGTCACCAAACATCGCCGATGGCTCGGTTCTCACTCCTCCCCGAGCAGAGCGATGCTGACTGTCAGTCAGCATTGTTTCTGCTCTACTTCTTCGCACTCATTGGAGCGCTGAGCTGTGGAGGGGTGGGGAGCGGCCGTCTCAGCGGCTCGCTGAGACTGCCATTAATCAAGGCAGCTGGCGGATCCCGACTTGGAAGTCGTGATGACACGCTACCTCGACTGATGGCAGTTACGTCAGCGGAGAGCGGACTTCAGACCGCTCTCCGCTGAAAACCGGTCACAGGAGTGCAAAACGAATTGCACTCATGTGACCCTTAGGAGAAGCCCAGCCTAAAAAGCTCAGGCTGGACTTCTCCTTTAAAGTGCTTTTGTGTCCTTTGTTTTGACATTATTAAAAATGTAAGACAATGCAATGCGGTATTGCAAAATAAATAAATAAGAACATAAATAAAAAGCAACTAAAAGAATGTACGTATTACTTTGCCACTATCAATTTGTAACAAGTTGAGGGCTTTTTTTATTTTTATTTTAAGAGGACACTGTCTAACAGCTTTTAGATATGTTGTGCCTGCTTCTTCCACTGGTCCATTCAGGCCTATTACTGCTTGAATTAAAAACAGGTGTCACAGCCAAAACTCAAAACTACCTTTTTTTTCAATTTGAAATAAATCAAATTGGGCTGCTGCTGCTGTATGTTAGCCAAGGTAGTTTTAAGAGAAAAATAAAATCACACATCCAAAATATGTGCTGCACGAATAATTTGTCGCTGAAAAGGGGCCAGGACAAAGTGAGAGGATGAATCTTCCCAGTGAGGACACAGACTATAAAAAAAAAAAAACTGACAGGAGTTCTATCCCTGGGGCACCCTAATATGCAAATTCCAACCAGAACTGACATCAGCTCGTGCTATTTTCCCTCTTTTCTCCATACAGTGTCTTTTTGTCCAGTGAGGCCACTGATTACACTTATCCAATTGAGAAGCATGGTGGTGCAAGGAGATTGGCCAGGAAGCAATCTACTGTAGCTAGCTTTAATTACAGCTCCTAGGGGCCTTCTGAAAATTGCTGTCGATAAATGCAGGCACCACGAGGTGGCTTTCATGTCCGACCCCTAGGAACCACTTACAATTTTCTCCCCATATTTCTACTGCAAGTAGGAAAATTTAAAATCTGTGAACAATCTGTTGCTCCACAGTTTTCAGATAAGAAACATTCAGTTACAACTGGCTTCCTGTGTGTAGCACAAAAAAATCAGCACAAGTGACAGTACTTGCATATCTCCATCTATTGCTCACCTCTGTGCAACCCCTTTCACACCTCACCTCTACAACCTTTGTCTACAGCTCACCTATGCCCCATCGACAGTTCGTCTCTTTCTCCCCATCCACAGTTCACCTCTTCATCCCCCTATTCGCAACTCACTTCTTCATCCCTCCCGTCCGCAACTCACCTCTTCACCCCCCCGTCCGAAACTCACCTCTTCATCCCCCCCGTCCGAAACTCACCTCTTCATCCCCCCCCGTCCGAAACTCACCTCTTTATCCCCCCCGTCCACAACTCACCTCTTCATCCCCCCGTCCACAACTCACCTCTTCATCCCCCCGTCCACAACTCACCTCTTCATCCCCCCGTCCACAACTCACCTCTTCCTCCCCCCCCCCCCCCCATCCGCAGCTTACCAATTCTTCACCTTGTCCGCAGCTTACCAATTCTTCCCCCTGTCTGCAGCTTACCCCTTCTTCCCCCTGGTTGCAGCTGACTCCTTCTAACTGTCTGCAGCTCACCACTTCCTCCCCCTGTTAGCAGCTTACCTCTTCTTCCCCCCCATCCACAGCTCACCACTTCTCCCCCCCTCCATTGCTTAACGCTTCTTCCTTCTTCCCACTGCTCCTCATCTCTTCACTTCATCTGCAGTTCACCTCTTCTTCTTTCCTGTCCACAGCTAACCACTTCTTTCCCCCTGTCCACAGCTTAATTCTTCTTCCTCCTGCAGGTCTCCACTTCTCCCCCCTGTCTGCAGCTCACCAGTCCCCCCCCCCCTCCCGCAGCACACCACTTCTTCCCCCCCCCATCTACAGCACACCTCTTCTTCCCCCTGTCCACAGCTCACCACTTCTTTCCCCCATCCATAGCTCACCTCTTCTTCCCCACGTTCGCAGCACACCTCTTCTTCCCCCTGTCCACAGCCCACTACTTCTTCCCCCCATCCGTAGCTAACCTCTTCGTCCCCCATCCACAGACAACTTCTTCCCCCCCTCCACAGCTAACTTTTCCCCCCCATCCGCAGCTAACCTCTTATTCTCCCCCTTCGGCAGCTGACCTCTTCTTCCCCCCATCTGCAGCACACCTCTGTACCTCTGCCCAGAGCTCAATTCTGCACCACTATCCACAGTTCTTCTTACCATCCCCCCCCACAACTCACCTTTGTATACCCTGTCAACAACTCACAACTCTTCACCCCCTCATCCACATCTTACACCCCCAGTCCACAACCACAGCTTGTCTCTACCCATCACATTTCACTTCTGCACCCTCATAAACAGATTATCCCCAGCTCTCATCTCTTCAAACTTCCAACTTTCACCTGATCACCCCCTGCCACCTCTAAACATGCCAACCCCCCATTCCCAGCTCTTGTCACTGTGCCACCTGCCCCCCTCCCCACTACTCAGCTCTCACTTTACACAAATTATCCCCCTTTCCAGCTCTCACCTCTTCTCACAATTTAACCCTCCTCTTCACAAATTCACCCCCACTGTGGCTCACAGCTGTCACTACCCCCACAGATGCCTTCTCCCTTTCCCTCCACAGCTTTTGCTCACCTCCTTTCAAAAGCTTAATAGCAGTGCAGCTGCCAATGGTCTGTTAAGAGTGCGCAAGCTTTCTTGTCTTCCAGCACAGTGCAGTCCCCACCTGTCAGACCTGTGTAGCACATACATTACACAAGTTATTCCTTTTATCTTCAAACCCATACTAAAAGTATGGTTCTAAATGTCTAAATTGGTTGATATGGAAGATGCAGGTAGTACCTATTTTATACCATGTGGGCCGCATGACTGGAAATGCCTGAAAGTGGAACTGCCTGTGTTGCGCCTCTTAACCATTTTAGGTCTCCTTGTCATTATGTGTACACACTCAGGGACAGCTACAGAAAAGATGTGCAATAGTAGGAAAAGGGAAGAAAATAAGGTCAGTTGGCTTAAAGACCACAAATCATTTTTTACATAAAAAAATCTACCTATGGCTTTCCAATTGTACACGTAAACCTTTCTATATTGTCTTATAAAATTTTGTAAAGGAGTAAGCCATGCATTATCACTTGTTCTTTACACGTTTTTTTTTTTTGTTAAAATAAAAAAAAGCTAAAAAATGATAGAATCCAATTTGTAAATATGATTTTTTTGTTAAGGAAATAGCAAATTTACCATAGGTTAAAGGAAAAGTACTAAAATAAAGAATCTGTATTTGTAAAAAATGTAATGTATTTATACTGCAGCTATCGCTCGAAATTCACTGAAAGGCTGCGTTGAACTTTAAGACAGACCTTCATAAAATATAATAGTATGAGACAATTTTATCATTCCACTTACAGCCGAATTCAAGCTTTGCCCTTTGCCATTCCTATCTCAATCCCCCGATGCCCCCCACCTGATAATTTGCTTTAGTTGCACTTCAAAGACTTAAATAAAATAATATCCGTCAGGCTGATTTCTAAGTATCATTTTCCTGCAGGGGGACTCAGGCTAGCTTTCTCGCGCCAATTTATTGCAGCCAGCTCTGAAATTGTAAATTTGCTGATCAATAGGGCTGGTATTATGCTGAATTGTGATTGGGTGCAAGCAAACACAACATCTATTTTAGCAATAATCCCCTCTGGTTCCCCTGTTCATTGAATTCTAGCTACGTATTAATGTGTCAATTGTGAGTGCCGAGAACAATGGAAGATGAATCCCCAATCATAAATTCATAGACTTGTTCAGCAAGTCGGTATCACTGGGAATCAATACTATATCCAGGGCAGACAGAGAAATGTATATTGTATCACGTAATGCCTCTATATCACGAGCCAAGAGCTATATTAATGTGTACAAAGCATGAATCTTCACATCCCACTCCCAGCTCCGTGTTTCTTGTCTTTAATCGCCGGCTGATCTCAGCTTTGCAATTACATGTGTATCCTCCTTGCTTTCTGAAAATTAAAATTACCATTAAAGGTAGTCACTTCAATTATAAATTTTTTTAGATAAAGAAATCAGTTTGATGTAAATAGACTTATCAATATGAGTTAAACTTTGTTTCTATTTATATATTGCAATTATCTATGTTTTCTCTTTTCTTTTCCCTGCTTTGTGGCACTGCAATGCACACCCGGATATCTTATCTTAACATTTTGTAAGAAGAAAGTTAACCACTTGCCGCCCCGCATATAGCAATATGACGTCGGCAAAGTGGTTCTGTTACCCTGACCGGACGTCATATGACGTGATCAGGATAACAAGCCGGCGCGCGCCCGCGGGGGCGTGCACCGCGGCGATCTGAGGTGCTGTGTGTCAGTCATTTACACCGCATCTCAGATCGTGGTATGGAGCCTCTGAAGGAGGCTTCTTACCACGTGATCAGCTGTGACCAAATCACAGCTGATCATCGCGTGAACCAGGACGTGCCGGTAAACGGCTTTACTCGGTTCACGCTGACAGGGAGAGCCGATCGGCGGCTCTCTCTGTCAGATGGGGAGTCTGCGCTGATAATCAACACATTGATCAGTGCAGCCCCCATTTGCCCATCAGCTGCCAATCACTGCCCATCTGCCAGCCTGTGCCCCCTAAAGAACACGTGTCAGTGCCCATCAAAGTGCCAATCAGTGCCCATAAAAGTGCCCCATCAGTAATGCCTGTCAGTGCCTTTTAGATGCCACTAAGTAATGACTGTCAGTAGCTTCTCATCAGTGCTGCCTATCCAGTGCCATCTATCAGTGGCCATTAGTTCCACCTATCATTGTCCGTCAGTGCTGCCTATCAGTGTCCATAAGTGCTGCCTATCAGTGCTGCCTATCAGTGCCGTCAGTGCTTCCCATCAGTGCCACCTATTAGTGCCCATCATTTTTTTTTTTTTTTAATGTCTGTATTTTTTAGTTTGTTTAGCAAAAAATACAAACCCCAGTGAGAATCAAATACCACCAAAATAAATCTCTATTTGTTGCAAGAAAATGATAAAAATGTAGTTTGGGTAGCTTGTAAAGGTCATCAGTTTACTGGGGCCTAGAAGAATTGCTCTCACTCCAGGGTGTCCAGTTTTATGTAATTTTGTGCATAGGGCCCACCATATGTTCATATGTGCTTGTATGTGGGGGTGGGGCAGGGCTCAATTTTTGGGGGGGTTAAAGTGCTTGGATGTAACTTTTGGCAACTTGATTTTTCATCACGTAGGGGAAAAAACAGTCCCCTTTGACAGCCCTGAAATTTTCCACTCGCCTACTCGCATTTTGGGGGGGGGGGGGAGCACTGCCGGCAGGTGGGGTTGAAAGGGAGCCATTCTCCAAGTGATCACTGAGGGGAAGAGAGAAGAGAGCTGGCTGGATCATCAGAGTGTGGGGAACATCACTAACAGTTTTCATTTAAAGTGCAGAGTGTTCTCCGCACTCGCTGTCACATAGAGCCCCGCCTCCTGGACCAGGTACTCTGATAGACAGAACACCCGTCCAAGCCCGTGACGTATATAAAAGTACCTGGTGCGGGAGGCGGGGCTGTATATGGGAACACTCTGCAATTTAAATAAAAGCTGTTACAGCAATGTTCCCCGCTCTCTGATGATGCGGCTGGCAATTCTCTTCCTCTCCTCTCTTCCTCTTCACTTCCTCTGCACAGGTGAAGCAGCATTGATGGATATAGGTAGGCTGCATTGTTGGGCACAGGTAAGCTGCATTGATGGACACAGGTAGGCTGCATTGTTGGACACAGGTAGGCTGCATTGATGGACACAGGTGAAGCGGCATTGATGGACACAGGTGAGGCTGCATTGATGGACACAGGTGAGGATGCACTGATGGGCACCGATAAAGTTGTTAATATTTATTTTTATAACTTAATTCTGCATAAAAAATGTAAGTGTAATTTCATGAGATTTATAAGGGCGTGTTCAGGGGCAGAATTAAGGGTGGGGCAGGGTAGGGGCAACTGGTGGCAAGTAACCCTCGAGGCCTGGCTAATAGTTCAGGACTTAAAATTTTGAGCCCTGCCCTATTAATTTATTGGTGACAGGTTCTCTGGTTCTTAGTAGGAAGGGGAGATCAGTGAACAGATATGCTCTGATCTCCCTCCCATCTACCGCAGCACCTGCCATTTTAATCCCGGGTCCACCGCTGGGCTGCAGTAGCCGGGATATATGGTGTATGTCGATGGCAGAAAAATGGTTAAAGATCTTGTTGTTGCAAGTGAGTTGGCTCTGATAGAGAGGGTGGCCCTTAAAAAAAAAAAGAGTAAGCCATATTGCAACTTTGAGGCTTGGGCCCATGTTGGCCATTCGTGTTCTGGCAGGCAGAAAGCTATGCCTGTTGGTTGGAGACATATTGAATTTCATGATACATGAACTTAACAATTCTTTTTTGTGAGTGCAATATTTAAATTTATAAAAAAAAAATTTAAGATTTTCCACTCTCTGTTTGTTCTGTTTTGTAGTGTCCACAAGGATTACCTATCATGGAGAAGAAGTATAAAGGGGACATTTGAACTCACGAATGTGAACATACTGTAATGCCGCGTACACACGATCGTTTTTCACGTCGTTAAAAATGCCATTTTTTAAATTGGGCGTTAAAAACGATTGTGTGTATGCTCCAGAGCATTTTTAACGACGTGAAAAATGGCCTAAAAAAATGAGAACCTGCTCTATTTTTTCACGTCGTTTTTTTTAACGACGTGAAAAACGGTAGTGTGTATGCTTTTACGAGGGGAAAAAAACGCGCATGCTCAGAATCAAGTATGAGACGGGAGCGCTCGTTTCTGGTAAAACTAGCGTTCGTAATGGAGATAGCACATTCGTCACGCTGTAACGGACTGAAAAGCACGAGGCTGAAAAGCGCGAATCGTCGCTCAACAAACTTTACTAACATGAAGGGTGGCGCCATTCGAACGGAACTTCCCCTTTATAGTGCCGTCGTACGTGTTGTACGTCACTGCGCTTTGCTTGAGCGTTTTTTTTTAATGAACGTGTGTATGCAAGACAGGCTTGAGAGGAAACAAGAAAAATCACGTCGAGAAAAATGTCGTTTTTGAAAATGACATTAAAAAAAATCGTGTGTATGCGGCATTTGATGACAAATCCCAGCAGTATTGAATATTGAATTGACAGGGTGTGCTGTGTGGTGGGTTGGGCAAAAATAGTGGTAGGCATCTAGGTACATTGTACCGGATTACCCAGCAGGAAGAATATTGGAGGTCTATGTTAGAAATGGCCAGTTCAGCAAAGGATGAAATGATTTCACTCATAGCTGGAATTCAGCAGCCAATATTCATGGGTGTCATAAAACTAAGGATCTGTGTATCATAAATGGCTATTAAAGGGGTGGGACCCCATTGAAATAACTTTTTTAAAACATGCTGTATGTTAGAAGAAACACGTTGCTATGACCCTGGGAATTATTGCACAATACCCCCTCAACGCTCACTACTAATCAGGCCAGCGACTTTTATCCATTTAAGAATGGGCATAGCTCACCTTAGTATAAATTTATATCAGATGGGAGATCTGCAGATTATATTGTTTGACAGGAACATTGGCAGTAATCCATGATTATCAGCAAATTAGATAGTATCTCCATATTTTTGCCAACAATCTACACATATCTATATGTAGCGCCCCTCCCAAATAGTTGGGACGCTATGTTAAATTTATGGGATAGTCTGAGTCAGTAGTTAGGCTCAGACCAGCTGATTGTTCTAAATTTTGCTTCTGCTCTGAGTGTGATACTGCCTGGCGGTTGTGTACCCTGTTCGCCTGTAGGTGGCACTGCCACCACCAGCCCAGGTTGTAATACAGGGGTATCACACCACATTGGGTGTCTTTTCTCGGCAGCCATGCAGTGGGCGTGGTTGGCCTGCTGTGCATGCTGGGAAGGGGTACATAAGGGGCAGACTCCATTAATTTGTGGTGTTGGTGTGCGCGCCTCGTGGCCCGCATGGCACGAGGTGAGTGTGTTCCAGCCCCGGGCACCTTCAGCCCGAGGCTGCATCGCTGCCTGGTAGGCCCAGCTCCGCTGGCTGGGGCCTACACCTTTGAAGAGGATGTCATGCTACCTATTTTCGGGAAGTCTACGCTTGAGGAGGGAAAACCGGGGGAGGACCTTCCCCAGAGGAGACTGGCGATGGTACTGCTGTCTTGGGAGAGGCCTGGCAACCTACTCAAGGAGGGATCCAAGAACTTAAAGGCCTTACAATACGCCAATCTGGCATAGAAGCTCTCTCTTATTGCTTGGTTAGGAGGTTCGGGACTTTGATAATCCTGTAGCAGAGGATTCCTGAACGCATCCTCAGATTCACCTCAGGGTATGTGACAGAGACCGTTAGAAATAGATCCGTGCGTCATTCCAGCTGCTAGGACCAGAAAACAAAACTATCCGGGTGAGCAATACCCATTCAGGCTTGAGTGGCGACGTTTACAAGACTTTGTGTGACTTTAGTGTTGCGTGCCTGAACCTTCCCGTATACTTCTCTCGTTTCCTACTTTCTCCTCAAGTTTCCACTGCAAAAGGAAAATAAAGCCTTAGGCCCCTTTCACACTGGGGCGGGCAGGTGCGGTGGCGGTATAGCAGCGCGATTTTCAGCGCTGCTATACCGTCGTTCTTACCTCGGCATGCGGCCGCTAGGGGTGGGAATTTAACCCCCGCTAGCGGGCGAAAAAGGGTTAATACCACCCGCAGACCCCAGCTATTGCCGCGGTTTGCGGGCGGTATTACCGCGGTGTCCCATTGATTTCAATGGGCAGCCGCGGTAAAGGAGCGGTGAACACACCGCTCCTTCACCGCTGTAAAGAAGCGGCTAGCAGGACTTTTGGAGCGGTCCTGCTAGCGCACCGCTTCAGTGTGAAAGCCTTCGGGCTTTCACATTGAAGGCTACAGGCAGGAATTTTTCATGCGGTATAATAGTGCTAATATTAGCGCTAAACCGCATGAAAAACGCCCCAGTGTGAAAGGGGCATAACTGTTTAGGTTTTACATCTGTGTGGACATTGGCTTTTCTAAAGACTCTATACCCTGACAACGGAAGCCTTGGAGGTAGTTTGCATGACCCAAAACAAAACCAGCCGCTCCCTTAAATGGGGGTAAGTGCTACATATACATTTAATTTGCAACCTAGACTGCAGTGCCCCTTACCACAAGCTTTTTAGCCCTTTGAACTTCTTAGTAGATTATGGTTCAAGATTTAGCTTGGGTGAGTTAGGTAAGATGAAAGAGTAATCAAGTAACTCTCCCTCTTGTCTTTTATGTTATCTTCCCTTTATTTCCTTTTTACCGCCAGATGCCAGTTTACTGAGTCTGTTAACTGCTCTCTGGCCATACTTTCCAGGTCAAATTTTTATTTTCATTTTTTGATATTATAGCTTATCGGTCTTTCGGTTGGGGTAAAGCCCTTTTGTACATCAGGAGGCCTACGAGACCTCCCTCCCCTCTTTTTAATCTTTTAGTATAATATATTTACTTTTTTTTTCTTTTTATTAATATTTTTTGGTTCCCTGAGATGTTTTTGGACTTTATCCCCGTAGATGAACATAGGTCAATATCGGGTACTGCACAGCATTTTTTACAGGATGATTTCTGAAATACTGCGATGCATAGTAGCCCATTATGCTTTTACCTTTGCAGGGAAACAAAGCCCATCAGGGTTTACTTCCTCTTTAAGCTTTGCCAAAAAAAAAAACTGGAAGCCGATTGGTTTCTATGCAGAGCTGCACCAGATTTTGCACTCTCCATTTTTAGTAAATAGACCACTAAAAATTAAATACTTGGCTATTCTTCCTGCAAGTCAGCTGTGCATGCTTATTCCAATAACTCACCCTTTTATTTCTTTCAGCCTAATTACAGGCAAGAAAATGTTTTATTTGCAATGGATTGGTGAGTAATCAGAGCCTTTACCAAGTTTTTATTGCTGCCTGTGTTGAAAGCACAACAGGAAATAAAAGTTCCCAGTCTCAACCCTGTGTGAGACACACTGCTTGGACCCACCGTACCCCCCATTCAGAGGCTGGATACAACCTCTGAGTTGATTCGTAAGTGACCGATTAGTTATCTGTTTGTTTGTCTGTATTTCCCCTCTAGAGGGGACCATACACAAATAATCATACACTTACTTTCATCTTTCAGCATAGTCTTGCATTCTTTACTCCTGATGATTGGCTATAGGCCATGAAACGCGTAAAGTCCTCATTTAAAGGTGCTAAGGCAAACCGTTTTTTTATGATGAATTTTGAAACATTTCTGTATTTAAATTTCTACTATCATGTATCAATTTACATTTGGATGTATGTTATTCTTATGTATTTCATTTTATCAATCATGATTTTTGTGATTTTGAGTCTTACAATTATGTTTACTAATTTGTATAAATTTTTGTATGATTATTAACTGTTATGTCAATTAACTACTGAACTAAAATTAAAGTCATAATGATTTGATATTATTATTACTATTACCCCCACTATTATAATTAATAGTATGTTAATCAATATTAGTATTATCATTATTAACTTAAAATCAGTTTGTTATGTGTCCATTTATGCATTTCAAGTGACTGACACCTAAATAAATTAAAGTAGACCCCATGGACTTCAATATTGTCTATATATATTTATCATCACCCGCATTACATGTCTCAAGTAAAGTCCCAACATTTTTCTTTTCTTTATTTACATTTACGTACCAGGGATGGAGACAGGTTTATGCCAAGTGTGCCGGGTTACATCTGTCCTCAAGTTCTCATAGGAAATCCCTCTAACAGAAATACCAATAGAAATAATAGACTAGAGCTTCTCTTTTATTGTGGAACTTCCCCCCTCCCTGTTACAATGTCAGTGTGGAACCGGGTTTGTCAGGAACATAATTATGAATTAATCTGACAGATGTTGTAATCCTGCCCCACACTATCCAAAACCTAAAGGCAAAAGTGTTGTCTGAAGTTGGGCTTTTATACTTAGTATGGGGTTGATTTACTAAAGCTGAAGAGTGTGAAATTTGGTGCAGCTCTTCATAGAAACCAATCAACTTCCAGTTTTTTTTTGTCAAAGCTTAACTGAACAAGCTGAAGTTAGCAGCTGATTGGCTACCATGCACAGAAGCACTCGATTTTGCACTCTTCAGTTTTAGTAAATCAACCCGTATGGGACATATAAAATAGATACAAATTAAATGTGTTAAATATGAATAAAAACATATTAAATATAAAAACAGGGCTTAAGTTTCTATGTCTGTCTTAGTTTATGTTACGCTTGCTCAGGACAGGAGAGATGAATGACCTAGATCTCAGACTAAGCAACTTCCCATTTGATAAAAGATGCAAGGTCATTTCTGATTGTGGCATCAGATAAAAGACGAGCTAAAGCTTTATTGGAAGAACATGGCTCTTGCTATGAAATGCTGGCAACTTGGTTGATTTCCCATCTCTTTCTGCAGAACATCACAGTCTCCAGGGTGCATCCCTTTAACTTGAGATTTCTCACCATTAACAGCGATTTCATTGCATATTATATGGCTTCCAACACTCAGGTGATTTTAGTGGGATGATTACAGGTACATGGATCTTGCAAAAGGAAAATCTATATTAGTAATTGTTACTGTTATGGATACAAATGAGAAAGCAAAATGTCTCTTAGGTTAACTCAACCTCCAGCATGATATGTGAAAGACTGAGAAGCGAGGACGGGGACAAAACTGCAATTCTGTCCTTTAGAGGTCTTGAACGGTGATTATTTCTTTATCATCTGCTAAAATATAGTTCAGATAGGGAGGTTGTTGTATGAGAAGGGATGCTGAGACAGAAGGCATTTTCATCTCCAGAGAGAAACTGATAAAGCGAAAATGGAAACACTGAGACAGAAATCATCGAGAGTGGGAAAATAATGGTGGCCAGGATGTCTAGACAATTGCAGCATTTATTGACAAATGTTCACAATGAGAGAAAGGTTTGAGGGCTTTGAATTCGTGTCCTAAACTTTTTGAAACTTTTTTTTCTCATAAAAGTTTATTACCTGGAGACAACTTAATTTGTTTGACTTGTACACAAAGGAATAACGAAAAGCCTCACGGCCATTGTAAGGAGTCTGTACATGGGCCTCTGTATAGCCTTTGACGGTCCTGCAGAGCCCTTGAGATAGCAATCTTTTATAAAATGTACTGGTTTCTTCTTTTTCAGGCAGCAGACAAAAGATGGGACAGAGGATATGACAGAGACAGAGAGAAATGTAAGGCATTTTGTACATAAAGATAGATGAGCACCAAACTGTCACATTAAAAGTGATAGCAGTTATCCTTGGACCTTTAAGAGCTCCTCAGCATCTGGGAGCAATTGTACCATTTTTACCCTTTTATTATAGCCTAGCTTTTACATCCTCTCCCACAGCTAGTGTCAGCAGTACCAGAACAGAGTCTTCTGGCTTCCAAAGCAAAGATACTAAAGTAGGCCCTCACATCCTAAGGGGCATCGTAATTGTATGTCTGCACATAAAGTGGCTGGGCCAGTACATGGTGCAGAAATGTCATCCACTGTCCACCTTCCAGTCCATAGTAAATTAAATGTGAGATGGTGGTCCACAATGCAATTTAACCATGTGTAATAGGCTTAAAAAACAGAGCCAGGTTTTTCATTAACATAACAATACGTAACCAAAATCGAAATCGAAATGTGGTATAACTTATCAAAAGTGCAAATTTTATTCCGCAGTTTTATATAGGCAATACCATTATGTTTCTGGTGCAAACAACAGTGATTTACAGATCAAATCAAACCTTTTAAATTGTGTGTAGTATTAAAGCAGTAGTAAACCACACCTTTCTTAAAAAGAAACAAAACCAAAACCCTGCAAGACAATGACACAATGGGGGTTATTTACGAAAGGCAAATCCACTTTGTACTACAAGTGCAATCTACAAGTGCAAAGTGCACTTGAAATTGCACTGAAAGTGCACTTGGAAGTGCAGTCGCTGTAAATCTGAGGGGTAGATCTGAAATGAGGGGAAGCTCTGCTTATTTTATCATCCAATCATGTGCAAGCTAAAATGCTGTTTTTTTATTTTCCTTGCATGTCCCCCTCAGATCTACAGCGACTGCACTTTCAAGTGCAATTTCAAGTGCACTTTGCACTTGTGGTGCAAAGTGGATTTGCCTTTAGTAAATAACCCCCAATGTGCTAGTATACATCGCATACTAATACACTATGAAATTATTTCCTTAGAATGAAGCCCTCCAGTGGCAAGCTGTCACCACTGACAGGGCTTCCATCTTCACCCAGTCTTTCTTCCGGGTTCCAGTGATCCGCCCATCTGATTGGCCGAGGCACGATGGCGTCACTCTCGCACATGCAAGCGGGAGTCACGGCCACTTCATGGAGCATACCCGCACGTCCCTTCAGAGTGCATGTGCCTGTGATGTCACGGCTGCACACAGTGTGAATATCTGCTAAACAGTGCAAGTTTAAGAGATATTCACTGTACCTACCTAAGTTAGACTTATTATAGGCTTTCCTGTGGGTACAAGTAAAAAAATTACTTCACTCCACTTTAAATGTGGTTTACAAACACGATGGACAAACACAAAAAAAAAAAGTTTGCATAAGAGTGGTAAAAAACAAGCAAAAAAAAAAAACTAGAGAAATGGAGAAAGGAAAGACTAAATAAGGAATTTGTGTTTTTATGAAAGAAAATACATTTCATGTATCTTTTATGAAGGTTTTACTGGGAAAGTGACCGGGTTAATCCTATTTGATAAAATGACGATAATGGCTTTGTCTTGGTATCCCCCCTGTTTATGGTAGAATGAATGTGCACCAGGCAAACGCAGCAGCAGGTGAACAGGTATCTAATCTCAGCATGTTGTAAGTGTAAACAATAGTACTGTATACTATATTGCTTGCAGGCAAATCTACTGGCAAGAGCTCTCCAAGGTGCTGAAACTGTGTTTATACATGGTTCCAGTACCATGGAGTGTTAGCTGTCAGGATGGGATTCATTTGCTAAAGTAAAATTGGCTGCTCACTTTGCAAGATCCGCTGACCTCCATTATCCGTGCAATCAAAAACACTTGTTTTTTTAATCTGTTTGTGATCGAGTATTCTCTTTCACCACATTCACTAAGCTAAGACAAAAGTTCCTTGCAAAGTGATAAATTCCTTGCAAAGTGAACAGCCTATTTGCCTTTAGGAAATCAACCCCACTGTTGCAAAATAAGTGTGCCCACTCCCTCCCAAAACTAGCCAGTTTGAGACGTCAGGCCTGCCAGTTGATATTACAGGCATGCAAACATGCAATCCCAGTAATGTTGATGCCCACCCCAAATGCCTTCAGTAATGGGGGTTATAATGGGGGTCCCCTTGCCAACGCACTGCTGCCTGATGGGTACTTTTTTGTGGTGTTATTTGGGGGTTGTTTAGCTCAATGGCAGATGCGTTTTTAATTGAGTCCAACCCAGACAGGAACTACACTCACCGGACACTTTATTAGGTACACCTGTTCAATTGCTTGGTAACACAAGTTGCTAATCAGCCACTGGCATGGCAGCAACTCCATGCATTTAGGCATCTAGATGTGGTGAAGATGGCTTGCTGAAGTTCAAACCGAGCATCAGAATGGGAAAGAAAGAGGATTTAAGTGGCATGGTTGTTGGTGCCAGAAGGGCTGGTCTGAGTATTTAAAAAACTGCTAATCTGCTGGGAATTTTCACGCACAACCATCTCTCAGGTTTACAGAGAATGGTCCAAAAAAGAGAAAATATCCAGTGAGCAGCAGATGTGTGGATGAAAATGACTTGTTGATGTCAGAGGAGAATAGGCAGACTGGTTTGAGATGATAGAAAGGAAACAGTAATTTAAATAACTCGGTACAACCAAGGTATGCAAAATACAATGCACAACACATTTACCTTGAAGCAGATGGGCTACAGCAGCAGAAAACCACACCGAGTGCCACTCCTGTCAGCTAACAAGAAACTGAGGCTACAATTCGCACAGGCTCACCAAAATTGGACAACAGAAGATTGGAAAAATGTTGCCTGGTCTGATGAGTTTGGATTTCAGCTGCGACATTCAGATGGTTGGGTCAGAATTTGGTGTAAACAACATGAAAGCATGGATCCATCCTGCCTTGTATCAAGGGTTCAGGCTGGTGGTGGTGGTGTAATGGTGTGAGGGTTATTTTATTGGCACACTTTGAGCCCCTTAGTAACAATTGAGCATCGTTTAAATGCCACAGCCTACCTGAGTATTGTTGCTGACCATGTCCATCCCTTTATGACTACAGTGTACCCATCTTCTGATGGTTCCTTCCAGCAGGATAATGCACCATGTCACAAAGATCAAATCATCTCACCACTGGTTTCTTGAACATGACAATGAGGTCACTTTACTCCAATGGCCTCCACAGTCACCAGATCTCAATCCAATAGCGCACCTTTGGGATGTGGTGGAATGAAAGATTTGCATCATGGATGTGCAGCTGACAAATCTGCAGCAACTGTAGGATGCTATTGTGTCACTATGGACCAAAATCTGAGGAATGTATCCAACACCTTGTTGAATCTATGCCATGAAGAATTAAGGTAGTTCTGAAGGCAAAAGGGGGTCCAAACCGGTACTAGCAAGGTGTACCTAATAAAGTGGCCGGTGAATGTATATTTTAGGGTCAGGTAGCCCACTTTTATTAAACAAAATCAAAGCAAAGTTCATAAACATGAATTTCCCACTCTGGGGTCTTCTCCAACAAATAATGAAAATTCTATCCCACCTAGCAACATGTCAGCAGCTCTGTCGCTGTTGGCTTTGGTCTTCCTGACCACAGGATCCTCAGCCCCCCTTAGCCTTAGTTGTAGCACCTCACTGCTCAGGTGTCAGGAGTGCATAGAGTTCTCCCAGCAAACTGGGCTTTCCCACTTCTCGAGAACACAGGACTCCCTCCAGCCAGTGTTAATTTTGGCAGCAAATTTCATTTTAGTCTTAGGACTAAAATAGCATTTTAGTTTTAGTCCCATTGTAGTCTTCTGCAATGGTTTTGGTTTTAGTTTTAGTCGTATTTAGTCTACTAAATCTCCAGTCGATTTTAGTCGACTAAAATGTCCTAAGGCGTTTTAGTCGACTAAAATCTCCAGTACATTTTAGTCGACATAGCCCAGGTTCACACTGGGCTGCGGGAGTGAAGCCGTGCGAGTTCAGCTGAACTCGCACGATTTCACTCTCGCTGGCAGTCCCGATTTCAGCCGCGATTACAAAGACATTACAAAGACATCTGTGCAAAGACATCTGTCGCAGCCGAAATCGCAAAAAGTAGTACAGAAACTACTTTCTGAAATCGGTGCAGCGCCGCACCGATTAGGACGGTGCCATTGCCGTCAATTTGCGGCAAATATCTCAGTTTTGACATGGCAAATCACATGTCAAAACGCACCAGTGTGACCCAGGGCTAAAACTAATTTTAGTCATCTAAAATCTAATGGGTGTAATTAAATTGTAATGAATTAGTTAACATTTCTCTACAATTTCCAAACTCATTATATACTGCTGGAGTGAAGAATCTAATATGGTATTTATTATATTGAGGTATGAACATGCACTACAGACCAGTGTTAATTTTGAAGTCAAATTTCTATTTAGTTTTAGTCTAATGCCGCGTACACACGACCGCTTTTCATGACGAGAAAAATGTAATTTTTTAATTGGTCATTAAAAACGATCGTGTGTGGGCTCCAGAGCATTTTTCGACGAGAAAAATGGGCATTAAAAATTTAGAACCTGCTCTATTTTTTCTCGTTTTTCACGTTGTCGTTTTTCTCGTTGTGAAAAACGGCCGTGTGTACGCTTTAATGACGGGAAAAAAACGTGCATGCTCAGAAGTTATGAGACGGGAGCGATCGTTCTGGTAAAACTAGCGTTCGTAATGGAGATAGCACATACGTCATGCTGTAACGGACTGAAGAGCACGAAGAATGAAAAGCGCGAACCGGCTAACACCAAACTTTTACTAACACGCGGTAACACGAAATCAGCAAAAGCAGCCCAAAGGGTGGCGCCATCCGAATGGAACTTCCCCTTTATAGTGCCGTCGTACGTGTTGTACGTCACCGCGCTTTGCTCAAGCATTTTTTTCACCATAGTGTACACGTAGGCAAGGCAGGCTTGAGAAGAATCACGTTGAGAAAAACTTTGTTTTTTCCATGACATTAAAAACGGTCGTGTGTACGCGGCATTAGTCTTTTGACTAAAATGGCATTTTAGTTTTAGTTATATTTTAGTCATCTCAATTGTTTTAGTTTTAGTCGTATTTTAGTCGACTAAAATCGTATTCATTTAGTCGACTAAAATGTTTTAAGTGTAAACAATAGTACTGTATATACGCTATATTAACACCGCCTCCAGCCCCTTCTGTGGACTTGCTAGTCACCTCAGCTTTCCTGGTCTCTCCGGACCCACGTAGCTGTTCTGAATCTCCCACTCCTATGGGCAAGAAGTCCCCCAACATAGGGTCACATCTCCCGTGCAGGTCACCCCCCCTGGTTGGAGCACATGGCCATCTTAACACACACAGCCTGTGTCTCTGAATGGCAGTAACTGCCCTAAGCTAATATCGATCAGTAACAGATCTGGCTTATATCGATCTTGTACACCTATGCACTTACACAGAATGTAGGCAACTAGCAAAGCCTGGATACCAGATTGAAGGTTCCATCCCACCCAATACGCTTTGGAGTCTTCAAGCTCCTGGCCCTGATCCGGTACTACCAAATTGGGAGGAATTATACAGCACAGCTTTCTCCATTCACTATAACCATGCCAGAGCCTTTCAAATTGCATCTTTGAGAATCTTGTGTCCTTTTTACACAATATCACTAAATTCTCACCATTGCAGGGCCTTGTACTATCACACTGGATACATTGAGAAAGAGTTAAAATATCTTTTTTTTTTCTGTGACCAATTGACTAAATTTCCCCCTTTTTTTTTCTCTCTCCTAGGCCCCTTTCACACTATTGTGACTTCAAAGACGTGCAATTTTGCCGCAATTTCACTGCTGCGATTTTGACGTGATTTCAGGGAATGCCTGTGTAACTGGCATCAAAGTTGGACCAAAGTAGTGCGGGGACTACTTTGAAGTCCGAACGACTTGAAGTCGTACTAATATGAATGGTTGTCTTTGGAAGTCATGGGGAACGACTTGTCATGCTACTTTGCCATCACAAATCGTGGGACAAGTCGTATAAGTGTGAAAGGGGCCTAACTCTCGCTGTGCCACCGGTAAAGGGAAAAGTATCAGCAATTGTCATCAGGACAGGAAGGTACAGGCAGCAATAAAAAACATTTTCATCCTTGGAAAAGAAAAAAACGTTTTCAAAAGTTCTAACCCTTTCTTATTCTACTAAGAATGATTTTTTTTAGGCTGTATCCCCATTATAGAGACTTTCCATTATTGTCTCCAACAGAGGCACAGACAATAAAAACTTGCCAGAGGTTCTGGCTTTAATCTACTCTATTTTTAACAAAACAAAACATTTTGGCTGGAGTTATGCTTTAATACACATTTTAACATGATTTTAGTTTTTATTTTACCCGATGCAGAGTATGACTATAATGCCAGGGGTAGATAGGGTGTCATGACAGGAAATGAAATTCATTTTTTTTCTTGGCCTTCCAGTTCAGTTTGCTGAAGTGAGCTCTAAGGGCATATAACAAAAATGTTTCCTAGATATTTTCCTTTATTTCTTTGAAGTCAGTAAAAGCACAGTTGTGCTGCTGCACTATAAAGAAGAAAGCCATTATAAATAGAAAATTCAGTTTTAGTTGAGGCACTCTGAGTAGCCCAAAGAGAACTTACTTGCAACATGCTGCTTGGAGCAAAGGAGACATATTGATGACTTTACACTTTTCTCTTTGTTGTAGAGGTGATGCGGCCCCTCATGTCTGAAACACGGGCATGAGTTCCTGCAAAATAAATACATATTGTATTAAAGGGAATCTATGATTGTTGAGCTTTAAAAACTTCTATTTCAGTTAAAGTCTTTTGACAACGTGGAATATAGACATTTACGGAAAGTTGTAAGAAGGAAAGTGAGCACAAAATCATTACACTTTTGCTCATTGTTTTTTCTCCAATTTCCGGCTTGTGATATAATTTATTTTTCCTGTTGCTTCCTTTGTAATTATTTTTCCTACAGTCATCTTTTTTAAAAAAAAAAATAATTTTGATTTGTAAGAACTACAGATTCATGAAACTGGCTATATGAAGTCAGATATGTTGCGAAGAGAAAGCTCTTTAAAGATTGTCTTCTGTTTTTAAATAGCTTTAACGCGTTTTAGATTTTAACCTCTTCCTTACCGGGCCATAATAATATGACGCTGGCAGGAACCCTCCCTCCGGGCGGACGTCATATGACGTCTTTTCTTCCCGGCCGTCTAGGGGGCGCACGCGGCACCGCTCATGAACCGGTGCACATGCCCGGCGGCCACGATGACCGCCGGGTACCCGCGATTGCCCGCGATCACGGCAGGAGTGTGGATCTGTGTGTGTAAACACACAGATCCACCTCCTGTCAGAGGTGAGGAGACCGATGTGTGTTCCCAGTACAGAGGAACACAGATCGGTCTCCTCCCCTTGTGAATCCCCTCCCCCTACAGTTAGAATCACTCAATAGGGAACATATTAACCCCTTCAGCGCCCCCTAGTGTTAACCCCTTCCCTGCCCGTCACATTTACACAGTAATCAGTACATTTTTATAGCACTAATTGCTGTATAAATGTGAATGGTCCCAAATACGTGTCAAAAGTGTCCGATATGTCCACCGCAATTTCACGGTCACAATAAAAATCGCAGATCGCCTCCATTACTAGTTAAAAAAAAAAAACCATAAATCTATCACCTATTTTTTAGACGCTATAACTTTTGCGCAACCAATCAATAGACGCTTATTGCGGGGTTTTTTTAACCAAAAATATGTAGTATACATATCGGTCTCACTGGGGGCTGTATAAATGTAGGTAATTTAGATAAATAAAAGAAAACCAGGAAGTGGGTCCAGGGGACGGCAATATTTCACAACCCCATGACATGCTGTTTATTGTTCTTGAAGATGAGGTTAGCGGAGACTTGATGATATATCACCAGTTTTGTCATTTACACTGTATGTTATGTAGACAGTCTGTAACCTTCTGGTCCATGTGGACCCAGTTCCTGATATAAATAAACAATAAAAAAAATTAAAAAAGGAATACATATCGGTCTAAACTGAAGAAAAAAATTGTGATATTTATTAAATCAAAAAGTAAAAAATATTGTGTTTTTTTCAAAATTGGCCCTCTTGTGTATAGCGCAAAAAATAAAAACCGCAGCGATGATCAAATACCACCAAACGAAAGCTCTATTTGTGGGGCCAAAAAAAACAAAACAGATTTCATTTGGGTACAGTGTTTTTCATGACCGCGCAATTGTCATTCAAAGTGCAACAGCGCTGAAAACTAAAAATTGGTCTGTGCAGGAAGGGGGTGAAAATGCCCTGTATGGAAGTGGTTAATATAGGCATTTATACATTTTTTTTTACATTCCAAATGCTTAAATATTGTACATTTTATTCAGGATTCGTTCAGACGAGTGGTTAAAGTAGATCTAAACCGGTGGTGTATCCACCATGTGTGCAATGTGTGCAGGGCACGAGTCCCAAGTGGGTTGGGGCCCACTATGCACTGACCCACTGCACACATTGTTCACGGGCACAATGCCATCCTTATTCGTGAACTGCATCCAAATCTGTCACTTGTGGCTGCAGCTCAAAGGAGATTCAGTATGGCTGTGAGCCATTCAGACTGGGCATAGTGGCTGCTACACTGGATCTCTCTCCTACCACTTGATTGCATATCCCTATCCTAGGCCATGCTGTCCAATTAGCGGACCTCCAGCTGTTGCAGAACTAAAATCCCCATGAGGCATAGCAAGACTCTGAAAGCCACAAGCATGACACCCAGAAGCAGAGGCATGATGGGACTTGTAGTTTTGTAACAGCTGGAGGTCCGCTAATTGCATATCACTGGAGGAGAAGAAAAAGATTTGAAAGCTAATAGAATGTTATTGGCTAGATCAGCAGCCAGAGACTTTATCGCCAACCTAACACCTATGCGAAGCAGGGCCAGAGAGAGAGAGAGAAACCCCAGAACCTGGGAATGGAGTCCAAATCAGTTTCCAACTTTGGGGGAGGGTGGCTGGGAGGGGGGGGGTCAAGGACAAGGTCAGTATGGGGAAAATGGTGGGAGGCAACTGACAACATGAAGGGGAGGAGGATGGTGGAGCCATAGCGTGTCCTGCACATCCTGACCTTTGTACTACTTGTTCTCCACTATTACCTGCCCCCTCTGTATTGCCTGTTCATTATTAACTGCCCCCTCTCCATCATCAACTGCCTCTTTTGTGCTGCCTGTCTCTGCCATCTTTTATAAAATCAGAGAATGGTTCTGTTCTAATGTGTCAATATCCCTAAATAATCAATAACATACAGTATATGTAGTGGGAGCTTTTTATGGCAAGCAAAATCAAGGAAATGTGGTAATGAAATATGATACAGTTAAAAATGACATCTTTCTTACTAAATAGTAATAAAAATAAAAGACATGAATCTTGACCAGTTTTTACATTGGGAGCCCATGTAGTATGTCAATGTTGTTCTCATATCGATTGTAAATAGTTTGTTTTAAGAGATGGCAAGGTCCACATAAAAAGACCTAACACACTTAACCCCTTGATTGCCCCCTAGTGTTAACCCCTTCCCTGCCAGTGACATTTATACAGTAATCAGTGGCTAATTTTAGCTCTGATCGCTGTATAAATGTCAATGGTCCCAAAATAGTGTCCAAAAAGTGTCCGATCTGTCCACCACAATGTCGCAGTCCCGATAAAAAAAAAAAAACGCAGATCACCGCTATTACTAATAAAAAATAATAATAATAAAAATGCCATAAATCTATGCCTTATTTTGTAGACGCTATAACTTTTGTGCATACCGATCAATATACACTTATTGCGATTTTTTTTTACCAAGAATACATATCGGTCTAAACTGAGGAAAAAAATTGTTCTTTTGAAAAAAAAAATGTGGGATATTTATTATAGCAAAAAGTAAAAAATTGTGTTTTTTTCAAAATTGTTGCTGTTCTTTTGTTTATAGCGCAAAAAATAAAAAACGTAGAGGTGATCAAATACCACCAAAAGGAAGCTCTATTTGTGGGAAAAAAAGGACGCAAATTTTGTTTGGGTACAGCGTAGCATGACCGAACAATTGTCAGTTAAAGCGACACAGTACCAAATTGTAAAAAGTGGTCAGGAAGGGGGTAAAATTTTCCGGGGCTGAAGTGGGTAAATCATGCAAATTAAAAAGCTGTATGGATTGCTGCCTCAATGGTCCAACATGAAACTCAATAGATTCTCAAACACTAGAGAACAATCAAAAGAGAAAAAGAAGGGCGCACTGACCTTGTGCATTACCAAACTGTTTGTGGTGGGCATCTACCTGGACATGTGACTGCGAACATATATAAAGGGTCTTGGAGAGGTCTTGATACTATCACTGTGGCTCTGAGGAAGAGGGTTCGCCCTCGCAACGCGTAAGCCGTGATTAATGCTGTCTGGATCCCCCAGTTATCTGGTCCAATCCGCAGGCATTTGGAGATATCAATTTCCATTGTCGGAGGATTGCAAACGCTAGTTTTTAAAACTTGTTTGTGAGTAGTCATTTTATGAATTAAACCTTGCCTTTGGTAATGCAAAAAGTCGGTGCGCCCTTCTTTTTCTCTTTTGTGTGTTTTAGCCTCAAGAATACCAATTGTTCTGATCAGGGCAGTATCCCCTATTTCAATGGAAGGCTCTGGTTGTACCACTTAGTGACCGAGCTCCCGAGCGCAGGAGAAAGTTTGTGTTACTAGAGAACAATCACAAGGGATGCCAACAGATGGACTCAGATTGTGTGTCCAATCAAGACAGGTGCATACATCCAGTTAGTTAGAAGCCCATATACACTGTAGTTAGGATCAGAATCCATGTCTCAATTCCCAAAGTCATGCCCACCATCCACTGTCTTCCTCTCTACTGCCTGCAT
This sequence comes from Rana muscosa, assembly GCA_029206835.1. NCBI lineage: Eukaryota > Metazoa > Chordata > Amphibia > Anura > Ranidae > Rana > Rana muscosa. The sequence continues at coordinate 288,651,551 of CM055128.1, read as the reverse complement.
CCAACATCAACTACCCACATCTGTACTGCCTGTTTCACCATCATCTGCCCCTCTTTGTACTGCCTGTTACATTAACTGCCCTCTCTGTACTGCCAGCCTCCACCATCAACTGATGGTCCCGTCCTGAAGGTCTTTGTTCAGGTATTTCTTGTTATGGGGTGACAATTGTCTGCCAATTGTGTTCCTTTGTTGCCCCCCCTGTCACATGCACCCCTGGTGGAGACTACAAGCAGATATGCAGACATACATTGCATAAGCATGGTTCTTTTTTATAACTATTTGGGCAGATGGTCCATAACGATGTGTTGCCATCATGACTGGAGGGTGTTCATGTAGGCATGAAGTGTCTAGAAAAGGCTGCAATAGATAGCAGTACTAAGATGGATAAATAAAGATGGAGAAAGCTGACAAATCTTTATGTTGGTTTCAGTCCCTGATGCTGTGTATAAAATAACTACAAAGTAATTCAAAAAAATTGTTCTTGGTTGAAAGGAAATTTCTTTTATTTTATACTTGAATTTTTACAAAGGAATGAAATTCATTAGAATAATGAGCGAAGGAGCAGCCTGCTTTCCCATAAAAATGTTCAGCCCTAGGCCATGACCTGATCTGTCTCTCCAATATCCAGGCTTTGGTTAAACATAACAAAGGAAATGAGGAAAGCACAAATATATTGTTCTAAAATATATAAAAAAAGAAGATAAACTTGGGCTTCAAAGTACAACTTCAGGCAACATGTGAAACCAGTCAGTAAACTAGCAACGCTATGCTACTAGAAAGCACCACAGCTGTGCTTAAATCAGAAAGCTAGCTCAATAGGTTCAGTTCCCAAAGCTTTGCACCAGCTTAAGGGCCAAAAGACAGTCATTTTCAAACCTCAGATGTCACCTCTAACATATCCTGGCAGTTTAGCTTTTTGAATTGAGCATGTTTTAACCACTTGCCTACTGGGCACTTTTACCCCCTTCCTGCCCAGGCCAATTTTCAGCTTTTAGTGCTGTTGCACTTTTAACAATTGCGCGGTCATGCTACACTGTACCCAAACAATTTTTTTTATCATTTATGTCACACAAATAGAGCTTTATTTTGATGTTATTATTCGATTTTGGTTTATTTTTACTAAGTAAACAAAGACCGAAAATTTTGAAGGAACAACTTTAAAAATTTGTTATAACATTTTGTAAGCAAGTAATTTTTCTCCTTCACTAATGTGCACTGATGAGGATACACTGATGGGCACTGATGAGGTGGCACTGATGAGGCTGCACTAATGGGCACTGATTAGGCGACACTGATGAGGAGGCAATGATGGGCACTGATGGGCAGCACTGGTGGGCACAGATTGGGAGCACTGGTGGGCACTGTTGGGACTGCACTGATAATCAGGACACTGATGATTAGTGCCCTGATTATCAGTGTACATGTCCCTTTTACAAAAGCTGGTTATCGGCTCTCTTCTCGCTTCCTCACACTGTTAGCGCGAGGGAAAGAGTGCTGATAACCGGCTTCTGTTTACACCTGTGATCAGCTGTGATTGGACACAGCTGATCACAAGGTAAAGAAACACGGCATTTTTTTATTTGGCATCGAGTAAGAAACCCCTGTCTATTTTTCTTTTTTACCATCTGTGCTCTACTGGGGGGGGGGGGGGGGGGGATTTCACTTCCCATCGAAAACAGGAAGTGAGAGGAAATATAAATGAAAACAATCAGCGCCAAAAAATGCTATAAATATCGTGCTACTAAATACTAGTGTTAATAATCTATAATAAACATGCACAGCTGCTAAACATTCTAAGTGATACACCACACTGGTTGCAAAAATTAAAGTGAATAAATGTAGCGCTATATGTGTATAAACCTATTAATATCTAATAAAATAAAAGTGCATATCATGAATCATAACATGATAAATAGTCCATAAATTAAATTGGATAAATAAAGGCTCTTCTTATGATCAGTGCTTCAATGCTAAGTGGTGGATTAGCGTTGAAACACTGATCATAAGAAGAGCCTTTATTTATTCAATTAAATTTATGGACTATCACTCATGTTACGATTCATGATTATATGCACTTTTATTTTATGAGATATTAATAAGTTTATAAACATAGCGCTACATTTATTCACTTTAATAAAAGTGAGAGGAAATGCCTCCAAAAGTAAAGCCTCTTACACACGATCAGATTTTCTGACGGGAATTGTGTGTTGACAGACTGTTGGCCTAAAATCCGACCGTTTGTATGCTCCATCGGACAACGGACTGTTGTCAGATTATCCAATCGCGTGTACACAAGACCATCAGACAAAAGTCAAAAGTACAAACGTGCATGCTTGGAATCAATGCTCACCAAACACGACATTAGCAGAAGGTGCCCAATGGGTGGTGCTGAAGACCTGAAAAAACACGTAGTACATCTAGTACGTCACTACGTTCGTGTTTGTTGGCCAACAATTGTGTGCCGTTTGTATGCAAGACAAAATCCAAGCACACCCCCTTCGGACAAATGTCTGACGCTTTGTCTGCGGAAAATCTGATCGTGTGTATGAGGCTTTAGGAAATCTCTGGCTGTCACCAGAACTAGTGTCCCACTTGGAAGATTGCCCCTTTATTACTCTTCTGGGGAACAATCCAAAACTTCGGTTATCACCAACAGTGAAAGAAAATCCCAACAAGAGTTATAATCCCTCTGCACTTTATCCAAAACTAAAACAAAAAGTTAAAAAAAGTTTTGCTTTTATTTATACTTTATGTGTCAGTCACAGACAACTTGTCTTTTTGTCTTTGAAAAGAGTGTTGAATGTTTAGACTTTCTTGGGCTTTTTTTCTTCTTTGCTCTCTGACTCCACTGAGGAGGAGTCCCCTCACTTTTATCTGCTTGACACTAGGACATGAAATAAAGGGAACGTCGGTCCACCAAGAAAGTTAAGCCCCGTACACACGGTCGGACTTCCATCGGACTTTTCCGTGTTTTTTTGTTCGAACGGAGTTGGTCGGGAACACCCATAGCATACACACGCTCTGACTTTTCTGCAAACTTTCCCAAAACTTTTTGCAACATCACGTGGTTTTTCTGCTCTTTTCCGCCACCCTTTGGTCAACTTCTGCTATTGTTGGTTGATTTTAACATTAGTTGTTTTGTTCATCGGACAAAAGTCCGATAGTTTTCTGTACACACGGTCGGACTTTGCTTCATCGGACTTTTGTTTTGTGCAAAAGTTTGTCCGTTTGCAGACCCAACTTTTGTCCGATGAAAACAAGAAAAAAGCAAAAAAACGTTGTCCGATGGAGCGTACACACGGTCGGATTGTTGGTCCAACTTGCTCAAAATGAAGTTTGTTGGCCAAAAGTCCGACCGTGTGTACGAGGCTTAAGGCACAGAAAAATGCAAGTTAGACTTACCGGTAACTTGTTTTCCAATAGGCTTTCAGGACAGCACCCGAGAGATCATGGCTCCTCCTCCTACAGGAAACACCTCATCAATTAAGTCTTTAATTGGAGGCCTCCACGTTGCTTCCATCAGTTGTTTGTAGAGAACCTCCAGCCCCAGCTGCAACACATAAGCGACAGTTATTACATAGTATTACAGCAACAGCATAAAACAAGGGCGGGATCCTGCTGTCCTGAAAGCCTATTGGAAAACAAGTTACCGGTAAGTCTAACTTGCATTTTTCCAAAACGTCTTTCAGGACAGCACCCGAGAGGATAATCGAGACTTACCCCATTTAGGGTGGGACAACAGCCTGTAAGACTTTCCTTCCGAAAGCCTGGTCCCCAGCCGTCATGAGATCTAATCTATAATGACGGGCAAAGGTCGTCAGACTTGTCCATGTAGCTGCCTTACAGATTTGTTCGGGGGTGGCACCAGCTTTTTCTGCCCAACTCACCGCCGAAGCTCTAGTAGAATGAGCCCTGATACTTACTGGACTCTCCTGGCCTGTAAGGGAATAGGCGTCTGAGATAGCCATTCTCAACCATCTGGCAATGGTTCCTCTAGAAGCTTGTCTTCCTTTTTTATTTCCGGAAAATAAAATGAATAGTGCGTCTGAACGCCTAAAGTCTTTAGTAGCTTACAGGTAACTTAAGACTGCTCTTTTAACATCCAGGGTATGGAATTCTTCTTCCTTCTTACCCAACAGATTAGAACAAAACGTAGGAAGTATTATCTCCTGGGTTCTATTTTGAACTGAGGCAACCTTTGGTAAAAAGTTAGGATCCGTCTTCAGCACAATTCTGTCTGAAAAAATAGAAAAAAATGGCTCCCTGATAGATAAAGCTTGCAGCTCACTGATCCTTCGAGCTGTTGTAATAGCTACTAGAAAAATTGTTTTTAAAGTAATTAGCTTCAGGGAGGTTAAATTGAGAGGTTCGAAAGGTTCCCTGGTCAGGGCCTGTAGAACGACTGATAAGTCCCATGACGGACAGTTTTTGATCACTATCGGTCTAGCCCGAGAGGGCTTTAAAGAATCTGTTTACTAGGGGTTCTAATGAAATAGATTTCTCAAAATATACCCCCAGTGCGGCAACCTGAACTTTTAGGGTACTGATCGCTAGGCCCTTGTCTGCTCCTTCTTGCAGAAATTCCAAGATAGAAGAAATCCGCTTTAATGGTCTGCCGGATGCAGTGCACCAAGAGTTAAAGACTTTCCAGACTTTGTGATATATTGCTCTGGTAACATTCTTTCTGCTAGATAGGAGGGTAGCCACCAACCTATCCGAGAATCCTTTTCTCCTTAAGAGCTGCTCCTCAGAAGCCAGGCTGTGAGTTTTAGCTTTTCTACTTCTTGGTGAAACAGCGGACCTTGTAACAGAAGGTCTTGTCTCAAGGGAAGATGCCAGTATGGTTTGATCTGCATCTGTAGAAGAACCGAAAACCAAGGCCTCTTGGGCCAGAAGGGAGTGATGAGGATTACTGTCGTATCCTCCTTCCGGATTTTTGTTATGACCTGCGGAATCAGCTGAAAAGGAGGGAAGGCGTAGCTGAGGTGAAAATTCCAACTGTGCGCCAGAGCATCTACCCCCAGAGATGACTCGTTCCTGTTCAGGGAAAAAAAGAGAGATATTTGTGTATTTTCCTGAGTCGCAAAGAGATCCACTCTTGGCTGTCCCCATTTCTTCACTATTAGATTGAAGACAACTGGATTCAATTGCCACTCCGCTTCGTACACCCAGTCCCTGCTCAGGAAATCCGCTATCCTGTTTAGGGTCCCTTTTAGATGGACCGCGGACAAGGATTGAGTATGGAGCTCTGCCCAATTTAGAATGCTCTCTGCTAGGCCTTGAAGTATTCTGGTGCCCCCTTGTCGGTTTATGTAAGCCACCGCCGTGGCGTTGTCCGACAGAATTTGTGTATGTCGCCCTTGGACTTCTTCTGCAAAGAACAATAAGGCCATTTCTATCGCCTTTAGTTCCCTCCAGTTTGAAGATCTCAGTGCTTCCCTTGTGGACCAAGATCCCTGAGCCCAACGACCGCTCATGTGAGCCCCCCAACCCCAGGAGCTGGCATCGGTTGTTAGCCTTACCTGGGTTGGAAAGGACCATAACAGGCCTGCTGAGAGTCTTGCCTGGTTCTTCCACCACCAGAGACTCCTCTTTACTTTGGTGGGGATCTTCACCAGTGAATCTAGTGAATTCTGCTGGCGATCCCAGATTTTTAACAGAAACTTTTGCAGTGGCCTGAAATGGAGCTTTGCCCATTGTACTGCCGGTATGGAAGAGGTCAGGGTTCCTAATGCTGACATGACCCTCCTGATGGACAGAAGCTGACTGGTTTGTAAGAGTGACACAACCTTTAACAGTTTTTCCCGTTTTTCTTCTGGGAGAAAAATCTTTTGCTCCACAGAGTTGATACGGAAACCCAGGAATAACACCTCCTGAGAGGGAATCAGATTGGACTTTTGGAGGTTTAGTATCCATCCGATGGATTCTAGGTGAGCATGTGCTCTGTCCAAGTTTCTCTGAAGTCCATCTCTGGTTTGGGCAAACAGTAGCAGGTCGTCTAGATAAGGAATCACTGAAATTCCCTCTAGACGCAAGGGTGCTAGAGCTTCGGCCATTACCTTCGTGAATACCCTTGGAGAAGATGACAGGCCGAATGGAAGAGCTCTGAATTGCAGGTGTACCACCTTCTTCCCTTCTCTCAGTGCTAACCTCAGATATCTGAGATCTGGCAGCAATAGGAATGTGGAGGTATGCGTCCTGCAAATCTATTGACGCCATGAAGCATCCTTGACTCAGGAGGCTTCTTACTGAGAAAATGGAATCCATCCGAAATCTTTTGTATTCTACTGATAAATTCAGCATTCTTAGATTTAGGATGAGGCGGTACTTTCCTGAAGGTTTCTGTACAAGGAAAACGTGAGAATAGAACCCCTGGAAGAACTCCTTTGTTGGAACCGGAACAATGACTCTCTGGGATATCAGTTCCTGAATTAGGGACTTCATGGCGAGTGCCTTGACCGGATCCCTCGGGACGTTTGTCACTAGGAATCTCTTTGGGGGTTCTTCCGTGAATTCCACCACATATCCTTGGGAGAGCATGTTTACAATATACTGATTTGTAGTGATGTCTCTCCACTGGGGAATGAACTCCTGGAGTCTTCCCCCTACTTGGGGTGGATTGTCACTGCGGCTTTCCGGGGGTCGCAGGAGGATGGAAGAGCACTCCACTCCTACCTTTTGGTTTCTGGGAAGACCACTGCTTCCTTTTGGTTTGCGTTTTTCCTTCCTGTTGTCCTTTTTGGGGACGAAAAAAATGCTTACGGGTCTGTACCTGTTGTTTTTTGACCGGAAACGCCTTCTTTTTGTCAGCCATACGGTCAAGAATGGACTCCAGCTCAGAACCAAATAGCAAATCCCCTGCAAAGGGAATGCTACACAGTCTATTTTTAGATGCAGCATCTCCTGGCCAAGTTTTAAGCCACAAGGCTCTCCTAGCAGAATTGGTCAAAGCCGCTGACCTGGCTGACATACGAATGGATTCTGCTGAAGCATCCGCAATATATGATACTGCTGCAGAAAGCGTTGTAAATGAGTCCAGAATCTCCTGTTTTGGAGAATCTGCCGTAACATGGGCCTTCATCTGGTTAATCCAGTGTTCTAAATTCCTAGCGACACAGGTTGTTGCCATTGCTGGTTTTAGATTGTTCATCACAGACTGCCAAGCCCTTTTAAGAAGCAAATCCATTATTTTGTCCATGGGCTCCTTTAACATGCCCATGTCCTCAAAGGCAAGGTCAGTTGATTTTGAGACCTGTGAAAAAGCAGAGTCCAGTTTTGGAACCTTGTTCCAGATGGAATCCGTGTTGTCCTCAAATGGAAATCTTCTCTTATGAGACCGGGAAAAAAAAATGGCTTTTTCTCAGGTTCCAACCACTCTTTTTTAATCATGTCCGAGATTATTGAATGGACTGGAAAAACACGGCTTTTTGGATCACCCAAACCTGCATACATGCGGTCATGTAGGGAGAGCTCCTTCTTTTCCTCTTCAATCCCCAAAGTCGCATGGATTACTTTTAAAAGTCCTGCGACTTCTTCAAGCGACATCTTGTACTTAGAAGCGCTCTCTGCTTCATTTTCTTCCTCCTCAGAGTCTGTTCCATCTGGAGCAATGGAAGCAGATTCTTGGGAAGCGTCTATCGGACCTCCCAATAATATTTGAGAGCCGTCTTGGGGTTCTGAAGAAGGCTGAGGAGCCCTAGGTTCCCTTGAAGGGCCTGGTTCTTCTCTTAGGTTTGACCTAAAAGCTTGAAAGGTGGCACGGAGTTCATCCTTAATTGTAGATACTAGGTCGCCACAAAAGGATGGAGACTCTTCCCTGACTACATTTGCAGTGCAATCTACACAAAGCGACTTGGTCCAAGCCTCGCTTAACTTTTCCTTGCAGACAGGGCACCTTCTCTTCACTGGCTGAGCAGAACTTTTGGCCTGCACAAACAGAAAAGAAAAAAAACAGGGACCACGCTAAGAAAAAAACTGTTACACAGTACAAATCAATACACCCAGGTGCACATAGGAAAAAACACTTTCACTTCCTTGTGCCCCGCAAGCCATGTACCACCACCACCTTTTACAAAAAGACCCCTAGTATTATGCAGACATGCTAAATCACCAGCCACTGCACCACCAGGGAGATGGGGGGTGGGGGAGATGGAGGGGGGAGAAGGGTGAATACCCCCCCACAGGAGAAAACGGCCCAGTGTAAAATAGGACACAGTCCCTTACCTTAGCCTTGCTGGTGCCTTGGCTTGCCCCCTTATTCGGTGCATCGCTGTCCATAGCTGTCTGCGGATGCGTGGTGAAGAAAAACGCCGGTTCCAGATTAGAAAACGCCGCCGCGCTGACCTGGAACCGGAACTTTAAGGCACCAGGTGACCCTGCCCTCTCCCTCTGCGCTTTGCGGCCAGAAATGACGCGCGCGCCGACCCGGAAGTGCTGCCTCTTCCCATACAGGACGTGGCCGAGGCTCTCCTCGGCCACCAGAACAATGGCGGCCGCCGCAAAGCTCCACGCCGCTTCGCCAGTGGTCGGTGAGAGTGCAGCAAACCACCGCTCTGAAGCAAAAAGGAGGCAGCCCTCCCGGGCCGTACAGGCTCTCCCCGAGCACGGAAGAGGGAGAGGGAGCCCACGGGACCATCCATGCTAGGAGGTAAGTGGGAGGATCACTCTCCTAACAAAAAAGACTGACTGAGAACATTTGTCTCCCAGGAAAGCCCTGAGAGATCGTGGCTCTCACCAGAGGTGTTCCTCCGGCTGGAGGAAACACAAAAAACTGATGGAAGCAACGTGGAGGCCTCCAATTAAAGACTTAATTGATGAGGTGTTTCCTGTAGGAGGAGGAGCCATGACCTCTCGGGTGCTGTCCTGAAAGACGTTTTGGAAAACCAAAAATATTTCTCTATTCTACAAAAAAAAAAGTTTAATGTCTCAGATTCTATTGGAGAGATTTCCCATCAATACCTGTTCCTCTGACTCCGTCACCAGAAGAGAAGTGGGGAGCAAGTGTTTCTGTAAAACCCTAATTCATTTTATTAGCTCTTTCATCTGTTCCTTCCCTTAACTATTTTTAATAAAATAAAAATTTACCACTCATATGTAAACATAATTCTAGTCCCCATATAAAAGTAAATCACTTTAAGTATACTTTCAGCTTAACCTGGATGGAAACCGCATGCATTGGCTGGGCAGGTGAGCTGGTTTCTTTGTGTGCATCTTAATGTCTATTTTTAATTTATTTATTTATTCTGGTATGTCCCGCTAAATTGAATTACATTTTCTTATAATTCCTTTACATGAGCCTTTCTAAGCCTCAGTTCCCTTCATCAAAGCATAATTATTTTGGTAGTGTCTCTACAGAAAAATAGCTGGCAGTAGTTATTTCCCTTTGCGATCATCTGAAGCCATTTTTTAGTAGCCAGTATCATTAGCAGAAGCGTCTAAACAATCCTTATGTTTGTGACCAGCAACAGAAGCCCCAGCTGACAGATCTTTTCTTCCCAATTAAGGCTGCTGAGAATATTGAAGACATCCAGTCACTAAATAGATATAATATTGGAAAAAAAAGCACAGACAGTGAACACTCGTTACTCAATGGCCACTGAAAGAGACAGTCAATACAAACTAAGGTATTGATTGCCATTCTCCAGACAATAAGCAATGAAGCCTTAGAGTAAGAAGGAGCTTCACTTTTGTGCTATATGGGAAGGGATTGATCAATAGAGATACAGCACACCTTCCCACTTACCAATCTTACCCCTGTGATAGTATGAACTGTGCAATGACACAATGGGTGGAAAAGGCCACGAGTGCTCATGGAACCAAGAATCCAATGCAGGCTTGTTAGACATGCCATATAGAATGGATCAGGTCTTCTGAGGCAAGAGGGAATTATGGAGACCAAAGTGGTAGCCTGATTTTGACATGATTACTTTAGTGGAATAGACATTGCTTGTTCACTTTTTTGAGAAAGCACGTGTGGGTTGTTGGCTTCCTAAAACTCTCTCTGGGATTTCAAGATTTCATTGGTAAAAAAAAAGGGGATTTGAGATATATTGCAGAACGTGGCACCCCATCCCATAATAATTAAGCAAAAAGAGAAAAAATAAGAAAACAGACTTTAACGGTTGCCACTATAATCCCAGAGAGGAAAGAAGAATGGTCTCGTATTATAGTAAAAAGGTTCATATATTTGCCTTGTTTCCACTGAACGGAACGGTTCGGGTCGGTACAGTTTGGAACGGGGTTTGAATGGTCCGGTCTATTGTGGCGAGTCTAAGTCGGACAGACCGTTAGGGACCATTCAGGGTTTAGAAAAAATGCCTAGCGTGTCCGCCAATCAGTGGAATGTATTGTATCTCTGCCCTAACTGAACCGTTCCATATTCTATGGCCCCACATCTGAAGCAGGACCCAGAAGGGTGCGGTACCGTTCGGTTTTATGGTACGCTTTCATAATGGAAACACCCAAAATAGCGTACCGTACCGAACCAATCCGCTCAGTGGAAACGAGGCATAAATGTAGCTCCCTGCTCCTGATGATCAGGCGCTATATTTAAATCTAGTGGGTATCTGAGCCGCTTACTGGCTCAGATCTGATTATGAAGTCTAAACTGGCCTCTGTTTCGGCTGTGGCTGTGTTGGGAGGACTTCCCACTGTTCGCCTGTGGGTGGCGTTACCACCACAGGCCAGTGTTGGAACACAACCAAGCCAGAGCAGATTGGGTGGCTTTCCCCGGGAACAGCTCAGTGGGAGTGGTCTCCCCGCTGAGCATGCTGGGGAAGGGTACTTAAGGAGCAGACGCCATTGTTCTGGGCTCGTTTTGCCATGTGGCCCTCCTGGCCCAAGGCGTGTGTTCCTGCCTGTCTCATTTTCCCAGCACAGGGCCTGCTGGCCCAAGGCTGTGCACCTACAAAGTAGGCCCAGATGTCCTGTCTGGGGCCTACGGCTCGGGGGTGGTCCTGTGCTGTCTGTCCTGAGGGAAGAAGCCACTCAGTGGAAGAACCGGGGGAGGATCCGTCTTGGAGAGAACCCAGCGGAAGGCTGGTATCTCAGGAGGAGGCCCGGTGACTCTATTGGAGGATGCACCCTAGCCAAATACTACCCTGCAGTATCACCGGTCCGGCTTAAAGGCTCTCGTACTGCTCGGCTGAACACTTGCTAAGTCCTTTGGCGGAGGACTAAGTTATAATTTGTTCACATCGCCCAATCCTGTGGCAGAGGATTGTCTACCTGTTCTACTTTCATCAAGTCTGTGGCAGAGACTTTGGGTCCGTGCTCCACCCCGGCTGCTAGGTCGATGAGAGGGCTATCCGGGTGAGCAATTTCCACTCGGAGGAAAGTGGTATGTGTACTTTTAGTGTCGTTTTGAAACCTAAAAGTTCCCCAGTTGTCTGCATCATGTGCCTGAACTTCCCCTAGCACTCCGTCCTTTTTCCCTGCAAGTTGGTGTGAAATAAAAGCAAAGAAAAAGGATTTACAACTTGTGTGGACATTGAAGTTTCTCCTGAAGTGTATAGACTCTCATCCCCTAGACAACGAATGGTGGGGTAACGTGCATTGACCCAAAAAACAGCAGCTCCTGCGGGGGTAGTGCTACATATATACACACATGAACATATCTGAAAAAATACACTGTCTCATGCAAGAGAACAGATGGGGAAGCTGAAACAGGGAAGTCGCATGGGTGGCCTATGGGACTAGGAAGCCAGATAGTCCTAGAAGATTCCTTCTGGCTTCAAGGCAAAGCATACAGAGCTTCGGTATCAGCGGCAATGGATCGCTACGTGTTTCGCCTTTAGCTTCTTCAGGAGATCCTATTGTTACTAAGAAATATATCATAATCACTATTGAGTTCATATATAAATGTATCATACTGGATTGTTATAAATCATTAAAAATATATATATTTAGAGACCATCACCTGAAAATATTGCATTTTTTACAATAGTATATCGCTCAGAAATAAAAAGTATATATAAGCGTAGTATTTTTTTGAACAACATAGAAAACAAAAAAAAATTAAAAAATCACACGCAATTCTTTCCTGTTTTATTGCGTTTTTTTTTGTGTTTTCTATGTTGTACAAAAAATGCTACGCTTATACTTTTTATTCTTTTTTTTTTTCTGTGAGAAAAATCAGAAAAGACTGCTCATGATCAGAAACAAACAAAAAAAGGCTTTTGTCATACAAGAATTTTTGTACATTTCCCTCTTCGGTTCCAATTTGCTGTGAAACAAGGAAAATCAGACGATCGTTCGCCCAATTTTCTTATAGTGTGTACCCCACTTTAGACTTCCAAGACCCCATAACTAAGGATTTCACATGGAGCACGTAGGAGCCTTTTCTAGACAATAGAGTTCCAGCCTCGGTAAAAAAATAAATAAAAGTCAGCAGCTACAAATACTGTAGCTGCTGACTTTTAATATAAGGACACTTACCTGTCCAGGGATCTCACAATGTCGGCACCCCAAGCCGATCTGTCCATCGGCTCTGGGGGCAGGCGCCGGCATCTTAACTAAGGGAAAAAGGAAGTTAAGCCTTGCAGCTTCACAGTCTGTTTCCTACTGCGCATTTGCGAGTCGCGCTGCACTTTCTGAATGGTCCTGCTGTCTTCTGGGACCTGCGTGTCTCCCAGAAGACAACAGGGGAAGGAGGAGGGGCCAGAAGTTCCGTAGATCTCCGCACAAGGATGCGTTGATCTTGCATGGATGTAGGAGTGGGTACCTGGTTTTGACAGGTATCCGCTCCCCCCTGAAAAGATGCCATACTTGGCAGCAAAGGGAGGAGGAGGCAAACAAGCGGAGCTTTCCCTTTTGAGTGGAGCTCCGCTTTAAGTTAAGTTAGGTCGTATAATCTTGTTAATACAATGCATCACTGTCCTCTTTTCAAGTCAGTAAAACAAGATTTCAAACAAAGAAACAGCTAAATTGAATAAAGAAAAAACAGAAAAAGAATGAAAAAAAAAAAAAAAGCAAATTTCTTATTTCCCCTTATTTAAGAGAATTTGTTGGAGCTATAAAAATCATTCTCATATGCTCCAATGGCCAACTGTGTATTGAGAAGTACTGTTTTATTCAATGTTGCATGCAGCTGGATATCAGCCTGCTGACCACTACCAAAGCTTTAGATTATAAGCTTCTCTTAGTCGGAGATGCATACTTTCCAACATTTGAAATTGACAATACAGGACAACCTAGAAAGGTGAAAATATGTGGCATGCTTCATGGTGAAAACTGGGTGTGGCTGAATTTTGCTGGATATAGGACATGGCCTAAAAGAGCATGATTAAATTTAGTCTAAGAATTTCAATCCAGCTATGGCCAGGCTGGTTGTACTGAGGTCGATCCATCAATCAACCTCAGTTTTACCAGCCTGTCAGATTATTTTTTTTTTCCCGCGATAACCGCTATAGTTTCCAGCTGTGATCACTGTATTCTGACGGCTGGAATACGGTGCAGAATCGAGCAATAGAAAATTGTAAAAATGTATGCCTTGCTTAAGCCTACTCGCAGTACACACTGCACACATGTTGCAGCCCTTGTACCCACAAAATATTTCCTAACTACTGTACCATATGAGGGCGTTCATAGACACATACCTCAAAGAGACTTTCATAAAAATAACAAAATAAATGGTAAAGCACAGTGGTAAGCAACAGGGACACTGGTGCTCTATGGAGAGAGTGGGGGGCGTTGGTTCTGTCCAGTGGGAGAGGGCACTGGTGCTCTGCAAAGGGAGAGGTTGGTACTGGTGCTCTGTGGAGGTAGGGGGCACTGGTGCTCTGCAAAGGGAGAGGTTGGTACTGGTGCTCTGCGGAGGTAGGGGGGTACTGGTGCTCTGCAAAGGGAGAGGTTGGTACTGGTGCTCTGCAGAGGTAGGGGGGCACTGGTGCTCTGCAAAAGGAGAGGTTGGTACTGGTGCTCTGCAGAGGTAGGGGGCACTGGTGCTCTGCGGAGGGAGAGGTTGGTGCTGGTGCTCTGTGGAGGTACTGATGCTCTGCAGAGATGGGGAGGGGTGCTGGTGCTCTACAGAGAGAGAAGGTGGCACTGGTGCTCTGTGGAAGAAGAGGGGGCACTGTCACTCTGCAAGCGGAGAGGGGGTGCTCTGAGGAGGGTGAGGGAAGGTACTGATGATCTGGAAGGAGGAATGGCACTGATATTCTGTGGATTGGAGGTTTCATTGGGGGGTTGTTGGTGTTCAGTAGATTACTTACCCGTCAGAAAACCCGGCCTTGTGTAGCAGAAAACGGCCATTTTTGGCCGTTTTCCTGTGGGGAAAAACTTCAATGGAGCAAACACATGGTCGGGATTCCCGAGGAAAAGCTCTCATTGGAGTTTTCCCGACGGGAAAACCGATCGTCTGTACGGGGGGGGGGGGGGGGAAGTAGAGAGCAGGCTCTCAGTTTTCCCCTCAGGATTTACGATGATCTTTTCCTGTCAGGAATCCTGGTCGTGTGTACAGGGCAATAGCCCACTGTTGACACCATCAGGAAACCTGCCCTGAGAAATACTATGCAGCTGTGATGTTTGTGTATGTAGACAGGAGTTGCTGCAAAAAGGCCACGGGAGACTCACAAAGTATGAAAAAAAATATATATTTTTTTTAAAGTACTATTATGTATGATACGCAGAGCTTTAGCCAATGAAATATCATTCAATGGGGTTTACATCTATTTTTTTATGCATTTGTTCAGTAGATGCACACAGAGATTACATAGAGGTTTAGCTTAGTTTGCTTGGAGTTTTCCTTTAAATGCAGGGCTTAACTCCAGAGCCACATTTTTATTCCAGCATCCCGCGTTAAGGCAGATACATTATTGTAGAGCTGAAGACTCTTCGTTTTCTTATAGGGAAATCGGATGATAAATCCTGTTCTAGGCTGATCTGGCAGGTGCTGACGTTGACATTAAACCCCTCTTCCCGTCCTATCTCATGTCCCTTCTCATTAGTCTTGGGGTAAGTGAGCAGAAAGGCAGTCGGGCCGCTCCATTTCAGCAATCCAGTGTGCAGCATTTCGCCTGGAGCCAAGTAGAAAATGATTTCGATGCATGATGAATTTTTTCAATAACTTCAGCCCGGGAAATACAGCATCCAGTTCACGTTGTAAATGGGAGAAATAATGAAGAATAAGAAGGCTAGGCCTGGATGAGGGCCTATCACTCTCATTTGTTTTCACTATTATTCCAACCTAGTTAGTATACAAACCATCCAGTAACCACAAATGAGATAAAGGTCTCATTGAGAGCAATATGCAGGAGATCTACAGGGCTTATTGCAAGTTGATGCACAGAGTGAAATAAAGCTGTATTGTGAGCAGATATCAAAACATCAATAAATGCAGATAAAGTGTATGTATAGCTTAAGCTTTTCTTTTTAATTTTGAATAGAATAGAAAAGGATTAAACCCTTATGAGCTTACATTTTGCTGCCTATGTCTTTTAAGCAGCAAAATATGCAGCCCCAGCCCAAAATTTGCAGCCCCAGTGTGAAAGCCCAGGTGCTTTCACACTGGGGCAGTGAGCTTGCAGGACAGGAAAAAAAGTCCTGCAAGCAGCATCTTTGGGGCGGTGGAGGAGTGGTGTAAACACCGCTCCTCCACCGCCCCTGCCCATTGAAATGAATGGGCGCCGCTTTCAAAGCGATTTGAAAGCAGCGCTTAGTGGGCGCTTTTAACCCCTTCTGGGGGTTAAATGCACCCCACTAGTGGCGCCAAAGCGCTGCTAAGACTAGCGGCGCTTTACCGCTACCGCCCCAGTAGGGTTCTAACAGGCAGAAAATAATTGGCTGAACCCCACTTTTTTGGCCTCTATTTTTCCTTTTATTGGCTTCAAAAAATTAAACACAGTTATATAGAGTTTGGGAAAAAAGTTAATGTAGCCCAGGGGTTGCTACTAAAGTTATTATGTTGAGTTGTTTATTGTTTTTTAAGTAAGGGCTTGGCTCCCTCTAGTGACCGCTGAACTGTCAGGATTTTTCCTTCCGTTTAAGAAGCAAACAGCCATGCATTGTGGGATATTTAGTTTGGATGAGGAAGTGACTCATGTTGTTTAAATCAGTCTGGGGACTACAGGACCCACAATGCCAGGTCACAGACCCACAATGCCAAGTCACAGCCTGTTGGGAAGAGAGATAAAAGGACAGGCGTGGCCTGCTTTCAGCCTCTCTGGACCCCATTCAACTGCCAGCAGGAGGTCTGTGTGTGTGACCATTAGTGAAAGACTGTGGCATCCGCCCCAGAGGGATCTTTGGAGGACGGCCCTGCTAATCGAGCAGGTGGATCGGCCTGCGCTTCAGAGCATTTGAAGCCATTTGCTTTTCTGCCCATCGGGAGTAGCAGCACGGCGCGGCGGCACCATTTTCACTGAGGGAAGAACCAGAAGGAGATTTCGGTCGGAGTATGCCAGCCAGCTGGGATCCACAGTGGTGAGAGGGCACCTGCCCATCCAAGTAGTGACTGCAGTATTGCTGAGTGAGTTTCTTTCCTACAGACTGCTGGTGATACTTGTAGTTCCACGGCTGTGGATCTGCTTCACCTGAACAACTTACAACCAGACTCTGGGGCCTTGCTTTTCTCCCCTGTGCTGTAAGGTCAGTACTGTATTGCTCACATATAAGGAGGAAGTTACAAGTGGGAACAGTTCTTCAGCTAAGAAATTTGCAGCATCCTATTCTACAGTTCTTGCTCTTTTTGTTTCTCTTGGATTACAAATAAATACACAATGCCACACTGCAGTATAATATAAGCTAGCTGAAGACAACTGAAATTAAGGAACATTTACCACTTTATTCCTCTACAAAGCTTTACTGTGCTACATTGGAGAACTGCTCTGAACTGCAACCTAGGGGGAGCCATTTAATGAGATATAGTTAGAACTTACATTGTATTACTGTATTCACTGTTTGTGCATTCTCTTTGTGCATTGGTCTGTGTGCTGAGACCTCAGTGGGAAGGTATTAAATACATGTGCTTAAAGTATTGAAGATCTATCTCATTGTGCACCTGTTCACATATACCCCCATCAGGTTGTTACTGGGTGCAAGTGTATGATATTATTGCATTGAACAAATACCTCTGGCAATTATAACCTGTGTTTATTCATTGTTTAACCATACCATTGCTTTGTGTTATTCTTTACCATAGTAAAACTTTGAGTGGTTCAGTGATATTTGTCTGAGTTTCTCATTATTAACGTGGTATTTCACAATGGAACCCAAGGTGTCAGAGGTAAGAGAGGGTCTGCAGAGTCGGGGTGGCCAGTGGGGTATAGAGTCAATCAGCAGCCCCCATGGGGATACCGATACATTAAGTATAACCATTTTGGTAGTAAAATAGTAAATTTTGTATAGAGATGTACATATCAAATCAAAAAGATGGACAACTGAGACTGCATAAGGGACAGAGGGATTTGTACTCAAAAGAGGGACAGTCATGGAAACATAGAAAAGTGACAGGAGAAAAAGACTGAGTAGTCCATCGAGTCTGACAATTTTTTCTTTTATTTCTTCTTTTTTTGTGGGGGAGTTTTTTTTGTTTGTTTTGTAATTGATGTTTCAGACTCGGTTCACACCTATGCGAATTGAATGCGCATTTCCCTGCATCCAATTCGCATAGCAGGAGAATGTGACTGGCTCTCTATGGAGCCGGTTCACACATCTCCGCAGCGGGTCTGGTGCGGTGTGCAGGAAAAACGTGTGCCTTTTTTGGTGCGTTTCAGGTTCATTTTCAGCCCAAAATTCGGGCTGAAATCGCACCGGAAATGGTGAACCAGCATGCACCGGACCCCTGCTGTGTGACAGATGCGGCGACGGTGTGAACCGAGCCTCAGGGTTTTTTGCTTGTTAACTTTGTTGTCTGACTATAGATCTGTGTTTATTTCAAGCATGTTTGAAGCCATTTACTGTTGACTGTCTCACTACCTCTGATGGTAGTTGTTTCCAAGCATCAACTACCCTTTCAGTAAAATAATACTTTCTAAGATTAGTTTTGAACTTCCCTCCAGTTAGAGGTCATGTCCCTGTGTTCTTGATTTTGGTTTCATATTGAAAAAAAAACTGCCTTCCTGGACCTTATTCACCCCCTTGATGTCTTTAAAGGTTTCAATCATGTCTCCCCTTTCCAGTGGCGGCCCGTCCATAGGGGGCGCCCGGGCGCCGCCCCCCCTCCTGTGGTCACCAAAAAAAAAAAAAAACGGGCCCTTTAAGAGGTTTTTTTTGTTTTGGTTTTTTTATTTCTTTTTTTCACACATGGCGGCACGACCGTAGTGGGCGTAGAAGCGCCGCTACCGCTCGCTTCTGCGCCCGGCCGTCACTCACCACAACAATACATAGGTTCATGCATTGCATGAACCTATGTATTGCTGCCGCCCACTATTCAGATGGCCGGCCCCTTGAGCGCCGGCCACCTGAATCACAGCGTCTGATTGGCCTTTAGAAGTGCCTATCAGAGCCAGTAGGCTCTGATAGGCTTCCCGACTACAGCCTGAGGGCTGTAATCGGCTTCTAAATATCTAATGAGAGGACGCACAGGGGTGCGTTCCCTGGCCAATCAGGTTCACCGGGTCTGGTTACCGGTAACCTGATTGGCTGAAGTGACATCGAGGGTGGGAGAAGACATCGAGGACGGAAGAAGGATGGCACTGACTCGAGGAAGGTAAGTGCAGGGCTGGGGGGGAGAAACTGGCTGTATTATGAGGACAAACTGGCTGCATATGGGGGAGAAACTGGCTGCATATGGGGGAGAAACTGGCTGCATTATGGGGGAGAAACTGGCTGCATATGGGGGAGAAACTGGCTGCATATGGGGGAGAAACTGGCTGCATATGGGGGAGAAACTGGCTGCATTATGGGGGAGAAACTGGTTGCATATGGGGGAGAAACTGGCTGTATTATGGGGGAGAAACTGGCTGCATATGGGGGAGAAACTGGCTGCATTATGGGGGAGAAACTGGCTGCATTATGGGGGAGAAACTGGCTGCATATGGGGGAGAAACTGGCTGCATATGGGGGAGAAACTGGCTGCATATGCGGGAGAAACTGGCTGCATTATGGGGGAGAAACTGGCTGCATTATGGGGGAGAAACTGGCTGCATTATGGGGGAGAAACTGGCTGTATATTGGTGGAGAAACTGGCTGTATTATGGGGGAAAAACTGGCTGTATTATGGGGGAAAAACTGGCTGTATTATGGGGGAGAAACTGGCTGTATTATGGGGGAGAAACTGGCTGCATATGGGGGAGAAACTGGCTGTATTATGGGGGAGAAACTGGCTGTATTATGGGGGAGAAACTGGCTGCATATGGGGAGAAACTGGCTGCATATGGGGGAGAAACTGGCTGCATTATGGGGGAGAAACTGGCTGCATTATGGGGGAAAAACTGGCTGTATTATGGGGGGGAAACTGGCTGCATATGGGGGGGAAACTGGCTGCATTTGGGGACAAACTAGTGGCGTTTGGGCACAGTGGCTGCGTTTAATGGGCACAGTGGCGGCAATTGATGATTTTTTTTTTCAGTTTGTTTGCACCCCCCCAAAAAATTTGAGCACCAGCCGCCACTGCCCCTTTCCCTTCTTTCCTCCAGACTGTACATATTACGTTTCTGAAGTCGCTCTCGATATGTTTTATCCCCCAAACCTTTCACCATTTTTGTTACCAGTCTCTGGACTTGTTCTATCTTATCAATATCTTTGTGTAAGTGAGGTCTCCAGAACTGGACACAGTATTCTAAATGAGGTCTCACCAAAGAGCTATATAGGGGAATTATTCACGCTGATGATCCCCCTAGAATTCTATTCACTTTTCCCACTGCCTGGCGACACTGTTTGCTCATTTTGCAATCATCTGAAATAAGTACCACTAAATTTTTCTTCTGTAGTGCTGGCTAACACTGTACCACCCAATGTTGTACTCTCTCAGGGGATTCTTTTTCCTTAGGTGCATTATTTTACATTTAGAAACATTGAACTGCAGTCTCCACTGCTTTTACCAATCTTCCAGCCATGTCAAATCATGCTCCATGTTACAGACACCTCCAGGGATATCAAGCCCATTACACACATCAACAAAAAGACACACCTTACCCAACAAACATTTATTTATATCACTTACAGTCCCACCAAATAAAGGACACTTGAGGCAGTAAACTTTATAGAACGTCTCCATTTGTGTGGCAATGCTTGTACATCAAGTCCCACATTAACGTGCAATGTGCCAAATCAGCCCATTGATCTTGAATAAGCTGCCAACGCAACTTAGAGTGTCCAAAATCCAGCATTAAGTTAAAGTCTGAAAAACAGTGTTTGATTCCCACACTGTATATAGCACTGTCACAATCACCTCCACACGTGAAAAGTTGGAGGGTAAAGAGTCCCCCCTATGTATCAGACACTTACCAGAATATACTGGGTAACAGGCATAAAACACCAGATCTTGGTTTCAATACTCTCTGGATGGTTAATCTCAGATCCTGTTGCAGCCGGGAGGACGGGTCAAACACTAATGGGAAAGGTTAAAATTCAAACAGGCATGTCAATTTACGTGATATAATCAGCGGGAGTCATTACGAAGTCTCCAACCACCTGGTGCATGGCTTTCCAATGTTAACCTGTATATCCAGTGTGGGAATCAAACACCGTTTTTCGGACTTTAACAATACACTTGTGAATGTGGAGGGATTACATTCTATGATTGCAGCATATATTTGGACTTTAATTTATATGCATTATCTATAACAGCACACCTTGAACAATGGGAATGTGTCCGATTATGTAGTGCTGCCTTGATGGGTGTTTTTTATGTTTAATCAACTTGCCATCGGCAGGTGTATGTGGTAGCAGCTGGGTAAAAAAATTCCCTTAATGTACCCATTAAGGGAATTTTTTACCCATTATAAATATACGTCTTTTCACCTATCCCATAAGCACTTGATTTTTGCAGGAAGTGGCCAGATTGTCTACAAGTTGTTTTAAATACACAGCATTGTCATGTGCTGTGGAGCTTAAGCTGGATACACACTATACAATTTTCTTTAGATTTTTTCCTTTAGATTTACCAAAACCATATAATATGAGGTCAAACTTTCAATTTGTATACAATCGGGCAGGCCCTTGCACTATATGGTTGAAGGTAAATGTAAAGGAAATTGAACAACAAAAGTTGTACAGTGTGTATCCAGTTTTACTATGCAGTTGCATTAGCAAAGGTGCAATGTTACAGTGTGATGGGTTGTACTGTTTAGTCATATTGGTTTTCACAAGAGTGGGTTTACGTGCATCTCCAGTGATGCTGGAAAGTGTCACAATAGTGGAAACGCACATGAAATAACAAATAGGAATGCCCTTTATTCCCTCATTTCTGTATACGTTGGTACCGAACGGAAGCCATGATTGCAGTTCATGCCAGTTACTGAATTATAATCATTACTGAGGTGTGTCTGACCCTGAAGTTGTTAAATGGCTCAGTATTTTATCATTACAGCATTTTAATGAAGCCATCTGTCTGTGTTATGTCTAAAAAGGATGGATTTATTAAACTGGACGTATTAAATCTGCATATCTCATCAATTCCTTTTTTCATTCATTGAGGCGTTAAGAATGAAAATTGGTCTAGATTTTAAAAACTGGATATTAGCCTAAAATGAGGAGATCCTGATGTGACTAAACACATACAAGTTATACTTTTATTAGCTTTCCTTGTACTGGAAGAGAAACTCATTCGCAGCCCTGTATCTGAAACCTTTAAAAAGTACGTGTTACCCTAACACCAATCATGGTGACTGACAGCATAGCAAAACACTGAAATCACATCAAGACAACTGAGCTTTTTGTCTTATTCAGACTTATCTACGCTGCTGAGGAGGAGGAAAAAAAATGAAACCTATCCACACTTTCCACACAGGTATGGCCAGTGGCGGCTTATCCATTAGGGGCGCAGGAGCGTCACCCCCCTAATATGCGCCCGGCCCCTAATCTCCATGCAGGGTGCCGGACGCATGAATTTCAATGGTATTTTTTGTTTTTTTTTAGACGCACATGATTAGAGCCTGAGGCTCTAATTGGCTTAAAAAAGGGTGGGTTTGGGAAGCAAAGCACTAAGCCCTGAGACCACCCAGTTGTGTGACATTAGCAAAATATTATTTGCCAAAGTCTTCCTGCTTCTTCTCCCGGCCAATCATAAAGCGGGTCCAGAGTCCTGATAGGCCGTGAGTCTTATGACTCCCAGCCAATTGGGCCTCAGGACCCACTTCCTGTTTGGCCAGGAGGAGAAGCAATGGCTCCAGCTCTTACTTAAGCTGGAGCAAGGAGCAGCGAGAGGAGGGGCACCAACAGCCGCATTAAGGAGCCCTACCCCGGATCAAGCACCACCTTGTTATCGGAAGGTAAGGCCACGGATTGCTGCCTTCCCATCCGACCCACCCGGGGGGGGGGTGGGTTGTTTGCTTCCCCTCCAAAATATTGAAGACCAACCAGCTGATATGGCTATCCTATTAGAGGTAAAGATTTATTCTGGCCTTACAACTGTAGAATTTATTTCGAACATTCGGACAAGAAAGTATAACACCCGCTTGTCCGACCATTCAATGGTGCCTTCGTGGATGTGACAAATTTTCAGTGATCTTTCGTTCGCATATCACGTCAATGTCTCCATTTTCTTTGAACAAATGTTCTACGTCCAGATTAACTTTGACAAGTACAAGCACAAGACTAGTTATTTTTCTAGGCTGGGAGTGAATTCAACAATTAAAAATTAATTTCCATTAAATTCCATACTTGTTCTTTGATTTATTTTGCTTGCTCTGGTTAAAACCGATTGTTGAATCCTCCCTTTAAACACTTAGATAATTAAATAAACATTCTGAAAATGACAAATTCTACAGGTGAAAGGCCAGCTTATCTCTTTCTTCTCTAACCAAAACTGAACACAACGCCATAATAATACGGTGTTCCTACTAGTAGATACAGATACTAGCAGATTTAAGAAATTTATGTAAGAAATATCTTCACCGTGGTTCTTATAAAACCAACAGGCTGCATTCTCTAAAATATATCTCCAGTTTAGAAAGTGCCTTGCTCCATTACCTGAGATGTGACAGGTACACTTTTTTTTAATCTCCCTGGCGGTACGATTCTGTCTGGAATTACGTACCAAAAGCGGTACAATTATTTTGCATGGAAATTTGGCGTTATGTATTGTAGGCCTGCAATTCTTAGTAATTACTTACTTAAACCTGACCAAACAAGAGTCTAGTAGACATCCCGGGTATGTTAAAGTTTGAAACACAAAATCATAAATTATAATATAATAACTATAATTATAACAAATAGTACTGTAATTATAATAAAAATTATTCAATAATGTAATCAAATCAAAAACACTGAAATTTGCTCAGTTGCAGAATTGTCGCTGTCATTAGATTTAGTGTTTGATGACGAATTTCCCCACAAATCACTATCGCTCAATTCTGCAAGTGATTCTAATTTATTATCGCTGTTTTCTAGCTGGTCTAAAACCACTTTTGACATAAAGGGACACTTTTTGGTTGCTATGGACAATCTCCAGCTTCCAGGCAGAAAGACAAGTTTTTATAATATAAAAGTGCATGCAGGACACTGGGCAGACCACTAGGGACAAAGGGTGTGTGTAATTATTTGATACAGTAATGTAATCTGTAAGATTACAGTATACTCTATACTGTGTTTTTCGCTTTTTGAATTTGGCGCCGAACTCCATCCCTGTGCGTCGCAACGTCGCAGGGAACTGAGCTCGGCACTCTGCAGTGTGGATCGAGCGAGGACACGGCTCACACACACT
Source organism: Rana muscosa (assembly GCA_029206835.1). Taxonomy (NCBI): domain Eukaryota; kingdom Metazoa; phylum Chordata; class Amphibia; order Anura; family Ranidae; genus Rana; species Rana muscosa. The sequence goes on along the minus strand of CM055128.1, from coordinate 288,627,748 downwards.
GCGGGAGGACATCGCAGGATCCAGGGAACAAGGTAAGTAAATTCCCTGTATCCTGCAATGCAATCCCAAGTTACCGCTCTTAGCATGGAAAACTCACCCCAAGCAAGACTCGGGATTACCGCCAGGGAAGTTAATATGATCAGCAAAACAAAAGACATGTTCGAGAAACCAAACTGTAAATGGTAAAGGTAAATCTCCCCAGCTGTTTGGTTTTCCATTCAGCGGATAAATGTATCTATGAATTCTCTTTAGGGGGTAAATGTAATAGAATCACAGATGAATTATAGAGAAAAATATGACAGGATTTCATTAAAAATGATACAATTTATTTCCACAATGTTTCTGTTATTATCTGGCTGTTTTTTTTTTTTCCTTCTGCATTCTTTTCTTTATGATTGCCTTAGGATGTCTGTATAAAATTATACACAGCTGTTTTTAGATTATTATGGTTGACAACACAATATTTTCTGTTATATTGTTCCATGAGAAAGTTACACATTTTGGGACTGATTCATTAACACTGGAGATATTGAAAATGAGCGCAAAATTGTCCACAATGACATTATGTTATAAAATGAAAGCGGAGTTCCGCCTGCGGAAAAAAAAAAAAAAGTCAGCAGCTACAAATACTGCAACTGTTGACTTTTAATATAAGGACACTTACCTGTCCAGGTATCCCACAATGTCGGCACCTGAAGCCGATCTTCGGATCGACTCCCGGGTGCTGCCGCCGCCATTCCTGCTAAGGTAACCAGGCAGTGAAAACTTTCGGCTTCACTCCTGGTTCCCTACTGCGCATGCACAAGTCGCGCTGTGTGTTCTGATTGGTCCCTGCTGTCTTCTGGGGCCTGTGTGTCAGAAGACAGCGGGGGGGGGGGGGATTTGCCGGACATTGTGTAGATCACTGCACAGTAGGGGAGTCTTTATTTATAAATGATATTGGGTCTGGGATCAAAAGTAACATTTCTGTCTTTGCAGATGACACTAAGCTATGCAGTGGAATAACGTCCTTACAGGATGTCGCCAATTTACAAACCGACCTCAATGCTCTGTCTAATTGGGCGACTATGTGGCAGATGAGGTTTAATGTTGATAAATGTAAAGTTATGCACTTGGGGGCTAAGAATATGAATGCATCATACATACTAGGGGGAGTACAACTGGGGAGATCCGTAGTGGAGAAGGATCTGGGGGTTTTGGTAGATCATAAGCTCAATAATGACATGCAATGCCAAGCTGCAGTTTCCAAAGCGAGCAAAGTCCTTTCTTGTATTAGGAGAGGTATAGACTCCAGAGAGAGATATCATTTTGCCCCTGTACAAATCTTTAGTAAGACCTCATCTGGAATATGCAGTTCAGTTTTGGGCCCCAGTTCTCAAAAAGGATATCGGGGAACTGGAGAAAGTGCAGAGAAGGGCAACCAAACTGATAAGAGGCATGGAGGAGCTCAGCTATGAGGAAAGATTAGAGGAACTGAATTTATTCACACTTGAGAAGAGGAGAATAAGGGGGGATATGATTAACATGTACAAATATATAAGGGGTCCATATAGTGAACTTGGTGTTGAGTTATTCACTTTACGGTCAACACAAAAGACAAGGGGGCACTCTTTACGTCTAGAGGAAAAAAGATTTCATCTCCAAATACGGAAAGGTTTCTTCACAGTAAGAGCTGTGAAAATGTGGAACAGACTCCCTCCAGAGGTGGTTCTGGCCAGCTCGGTAGATTGCTTTAAGAAAGGCCTGGATACTTTCCTAAATGTACATATTATACAGTAACTGAGTACTAACATTTATAGGTAAAGTTGATCCAGGGTAAATCCGATTGCCTCTCGGGGAATCAGGAAGGAATTTTTTTCCCTGCTGTAACAAATTGGATCATGCTCTGCTGGGGTTTTTTGCCTTCCTCTGGATCAACAGTGGGTATAGAATTGGGTATATGGGACTGTACGATATTTTTTTTTTTTTTTTTTTTTTTTTTTTATGGTTGAACTGGATGGACTGTCTTTTTTCAACCTGACTATGTAACTATGTAACTATGATGCCCAGCGCTGTAAGGGCGAAGACGTCAGGAGCCTCCCACGAGACGACCTCCACAGTCTCGGACAGCACCCGGAAAGGACGTCAGCTGGTCGCGGCGGAAATGACGCTCGTCGGCTGTACCCAGGAACCAGGAAGACTAGCCGACGAGGGACAAGCCAGAGGAGGAGGGATATATATTCCCCCAGACTCCTCCTACAAATCCAGGCTGGCCTCCGGCCAGCCTTTAAACTTAAATCATACTTGTTTAATAAAAATAATAAAAAAGGTATACAGAGTAAGCGTAGTCAAAACATAGCCAGAGTTCAGCAACCGGATCAGGTAGTCGGCCAAGCCGATGTCAGAGAGCCAGAGATAAACGTAATAGTACAGCAAGCAGGATCAGGAGCCAGAAGGAACGTCAGCTAAGCAAGTCCACAACAGAAACAGGAACGCAGGAGAAAGTCTTTGTGATGTTGACAAAGGCGAAGGCAGAAAGCAAATGAACTGGAAGGCTTTAACCTCCCTGGCGGTATTCCCGAGTGTGGCTCGGGGTGAGATTTCAGTACCTAAAGCGGTAACCCTGAGCCACACTCGGGATTGCCTCGCTGGATCCTGGAAGAGGTGACTTACCTTGTCTCTGGGATCCCGCGATGTATTCCCGCAGTGTACGGCGGCCGGATCTTCCGCCCGATGCACTGTGTGCCCTGGATTCCCTTCCCTGCGAGCGTCGCGACGCAGGGGGGCGGAACCAGGTGGCAAATTCAAATGTATAAAGCACAAAACACACTGATACAATGTAATCCTATTGGATTACAATAAAAAATAAAATAAATTGACCTTAGATTGCCCCCCAGTGCTTTCTCCAGTGCCCTTGTCTGCAGTTTTACTGTACTTAGTATCTGGAAACTGCACAGCGACCATGGCATCGAAAAAACGCGCCTCCATCTCAAAGTCACTATATGACCTGCTGGAAGTCAGCGTCAGCGACTCAGAATGGGTTGCAGAGGAGTTGAGTGACAGCGATTCATGGGGAAGCTCTTCATCGGACGCAGAAAGTGATTTTAGCGACGATCCTGCGACTGTGCCCAGCGATGTGCGGACTTGGTGCTCAATTGATTGCGGTACGGAGCACGCAGCGCCACCAAGATTTCCATTTACAGGAGCACCTGGGATCAAAGTGGAAGTTGAGGATAATAACCCCTTGGCATACCTCGAGCTCTTTCTGACGGATGTAGTTATTGCCAAAATAGTTTTGGAGACGAATCACTATCAGGAGCAGCAAACTGCCACCCATCATCGCTTTTCAAGGAGCAGAAAATGGGAGCCAGTAACCAGAGAGGACATATGGAATTTTTTGGGCCTTATAATTCTACAGGGAGTGGTGGGGAAACCCCTGCAGAAATGGTACTGGACAACCAACAAATTGCTGGCCACTCCTTTTTTTGGCACTGTTATGTCCGAATATAAATTTTCGCTTATCATGAAATATTTGCATTTTGCAAATAACGAAGACTTTGATGAGAGTTCTTATCCAGCTCCTAAGCTGAAAAAAATTTGGGAGATTTACCAACTTATTCTTACGAATTTCCAGCAAACCTATGTGCCGGACAGAGATATAAGTATCGGCGAAAGTCTTATGGCCTACAAAGGTTGACTTAGCTGGATAAAGTTTGTCGCATCGAAGCGAGCTCGTTTTGGCATGAAGTCATTTATGCTGTGTGAATCCAGCTCTGGGTACATCTGGAATTCGGTCCTGTACACCGGGAAAGGGACCAAATTCAGCGATCGATTCAAAAGTTTTGGAATGGCAACCGCTTCAGTTCTCTCTGATTGAGCCATTGCTGAATCAGGGCTACTGTGTCACCACAGACAATTTTTACACGTCCCCAGAACTCTTTGAGTTCCTTATCCTGAACAAAACGGATGCCTATGGGACCGGTAGGCCTAACCGGCGTGACATGCCGCCAACCTTTGCCCAAAAAAAGCTTGGGGCAGGAGAAATAGTTGCCTGGCAGAAAGGCAAAATGATGGCACTGAAATGGCAGGACAAAAAAAAACGTGTGCCTTCTGAGTACCATCCACAACACCTCTACTCTAATGGTACATACCAAAGGTGGAAAAGATGTCATGAAGTCACAGGTCGTGTTGAATTACAACAACACCATGGGAGGTGTGGACAGGGCTGACCAGGCCATGACCTTTTATCCTGCGATGAGAAAGCAACAGAAGAAATATTATAAAAAAATATTCAGGCATCTTCTGGAACAGTGCCTGTGGAATGCTTTAATTCTTCTGAAAAAAAATAGTGACATGCCTATGACCCATGCGGACTTTGTGTGGAAGGTTGCCGAACTAATTTTTCTAAAGCACCAGACGCCAACGACTGTAAGCAGATCTGGACGTCGGGCTGCTGGCGTTGTGAACCCGGAACGCCTGACTGGTCGTCACTTTATGGACCACATTCCACCTACTGAAAGGAAGTCAGCACCCACAAGGATGTGTGTGGTTTGCTGCTCCAAGCGTGACGACACAGGAAGGAAAATTCGTAAAGAAACGCGGTTCTATTGTCCCGATTGCGACGTAGGACTTTGTGCTGTACCTTGTTTTAAAATTTTCCATACCCGAGATGTTTACTGAAGCAATATGATTTCTAATATTGCATCTTGTTTGAGCAAAAAAAATGTCAGTGTTTTTGATTATATTATTTACTAAAATGTATTGAATAAAAAGTATTATTATTATTAAATTATTATTTGTTATTATTTATTATATTATAATTTATGATTTTGTGTTTTAAACTTTATCATACCCGAGATGTCTACTAGACTCTGGTTTGGACAGATTTAGGTGAGTTATTACTAATGTAGCGATACCCTCAACTTAAGAGAGCCGCAAGTTTTGATTTGGGCCCTGAGTACAGCTTCCCCAACCCCCCGGCAATCTGCTCTACCCGCTCTGGCACAGTTAACCCACAGCAATTTCACATAAACAATCACTTATGCTTTAAATGTGGGTGTGTGGATTGATAACTCAGACTCATAGACAATGTTGTAAATAATAACCGACTTTACTGCTAGTGGTAAGATAAAAAGGGGATAACATGCATGTAACATTTGGTTCACAAACACATAAGCAGGTCCCTGCAGTTATAAATCACAATACTGTGTGTGTGTGTACCAGCAATGGAAAGGGGACGGAACGCCACGTGGGGCGACCGTTACCTAAACACCCTGTGGTGTGATAACTAACTTATAACTATCTAACGGATCAGGCCTGATCCCTAACCATGAAACTCAGTCTTAGAAGAAACACAAATCTTCACCGGCACAGGATCTGTAAAGGTGGTGCACTTGAAGTATTTAAAACCATGTATTTGTAATCCAATAGGGGGGGGGGGTAATTCTCCCTCACCGGAGGTGTTAGGCCTCGGAAGTCTAGTAGGCACAAAGTATAAAAGTAACAGTTTAAAGATGAGCTTTCGCTCGCTCACCACTCCGGAACACTTCCCTCAGTCCGGAACCTCCACCGGCTGTGTCGGTCCTCGTCCACAGCGGCTTCTGAGATCGGATCCCCGATCCAGACAACTTTCGACGAGATGAGTCTGGATGCCACCCAGGCTCGCAAAGGGGTGGAAGGCTCTTTGGTTCGCTCCACAGGCCCCAGGCTTCAGGCCTGGAGCAGCACAGATCTGCACAGGTGTCTCTCTCTCTGCCTGCCCGTGTCCAAAGAGAAAGAGTTAGGCCTCGCCCCCTCCTTATATTCCTTCCCCCCGACTCCTCTCTCTCTGGAATTTCCTGTCTCTGATTAAAGGGGAACACCCCGCTACACACTCCCCCCACTAAAACTCTTTGGTCCCCAAAGATAAACATTTCAACAAAATTCCTGAACCATTTTAGAGAGTGCGGAGTATGATGTTGGTACAGGGAATTGCCACCAAAACTCAGAGGTGGGATTCCCTGTCCCACAGGTCACACTGGCATGAGTGGCCTGCCTAACTGTGCCAGAGAGTGAGCTGGGGTTGCCCTCCACCAAATGAACAGTGGAAGGATTGGAGCACTCGGTACTTCTTCTAGCGGTGGTAACAGAGTCCTCTGAGCTCTTTCCCAATTGAGGGTAGGTTAACTTCATGGGAGGCCTCACGACTCTGCGAGCTCTCTGCTCCCTTGGGACTTCAGGCTCTGGTGCCACAGGCTCTGTTTCAGGAACACTTTCTGACATCGTCACTGGTTCTGGGGCCTCTGTCTCTTCTTCATCTGAGTACAGGCCCAGAATATCTTCCCAGCATTCAGGCACGCCACTGGATGGAATGAACTCTGTAGCTTCTGGGTTCAGGGTCCCATCCTGCATATCCTCAGTGGGTGGAAGGTCTATGGGGGGGATTTTCCGGGGTTGGGGAAGGCCATAGCCACTCCAGTTCTCCTCTCCCATCTTCACTTGGTTGAGAAGCCTGTCCACCTCTAGATCGAGAGGTCTGAGACCGAGTGTTGGGTCTGGGAGTATCCAAGATGGAAACAGATTCCGGTATGTTCCTCACTGGAGGTATCCTGACTGCTTCTTTAAGCGGGAGTAAGTGGTTTCTGTGCCAGGTCTTCAAGGGTCCCACTCTCCCCTCTGGCTTTAACTTGTACACCGGTAGTCCAGGGAGTTTCCTACAAATAACGTAAGGCTCAGACCTCCACCTATCAGCAAGTTTGTGCTTCCCTGGGATCCCTAGGTTGCGTAGCAGAACACGGTCTCCAGGCTGCAGGTCTTGCACTCGAACCTTCAAATCATAGTTCCTTTTATTTCGGGCCCCTCTCTGGTCTGAGGCCGCTTGGGCTTGTTCATAGGCCGCTTTCAAATTATACCTAAGTCTGTCTACATATCCTTTGTGGGAGGTAGCAGAGGTATAGTCTAGAGAAATGCCAAAGGCCAGATCCACTGGCAATCTTGCTTCTCTCCCAAACATGAGGCGATAGGGAGAGTAACCCGTCACATCACTGGTGGTGCAATTGTAGGCATGCACCAAAGTGGATATGTGTTGACTCCAATGCTGCTTCTTCTCTGTCTCCAGAGTCCCAAGCATGTTTAGCAAAGTCCGGTTAAATCTCTCAGGCTGGGCATCTCCTTGTGGATGATAAGGGGTAGTCCTGGTCTTTTCCACTCCCAGGGAGTCCAGTAGGTTCCGGATCAGGCGACTCTCAAAGTCCCTTCCTTGGTCGGAGTGGATTCTCTGTGGTAATCCATAGTGGACGAAGTATTTTTCTACAAGCACCTTAGCTACAGTGGAAGCCTTCTGGTCTCTGGTGGGAAACGCCTGTGCATAACGGGTGAAATGATCGGTTACCACCAGAACATTTCCCAATCCACTCAAATCGGGTTCGAGGCAGAGAAAGTCAATGCATACCAGGTCCATTGGGCCTTGACTCTGTAGGTGACCCATTGGGGCAGCTTGATGGGGTAGAGTCTTCCTCTGGATGCATCGTGCACAGGAGTGGCAATACTCCTCCACTTCAGCCCTCATACAGGGCCAATAGAACCGGCTTCTGACAAGTTGGAAGGTTCTTTCAGCTCCCAGGTGACCATGCTGGTCATGTAAGGCAACCAGTACAGTCTCTCGGTGCTTCTCTGGGAGAAACAACTGCCATTTATCCTCGGAGTCATCAGAGGGGCCCCTTCGGTAGACCACTCCCTGATGGACCTGTAGCTTGTCTAGCTCCCTCCATAGCAGACGAGCCTCCTTGGAGGGGTGATGTTGAAGTTTCTCTGGACTCTCGTTTTCCAATGCTTCAAAGGCCAATCTCCCCATGGGGTCTTCCAATTGGTCGCACCTCAGCTCCTTCTTAGACAGCTTCGGCAAGCATTCCTCTTCAAGTTGAGTCACCCCGCAGTAGTGTTTTGAGACTCCCACTGTGGTAACTCCTATCTCCTCGGCTCTGGAGCCCCCTCTGGCTTGAAATTCAGCCCCCTGACAAAGGGCTCGCACTCCCTCCGGTGCTACCTGAGTCCAGTCCTCCCAGTCATCAGCCATGGTATGAGATCTTCGGGACAGGGCATCTGCATCCCTATTTCCAGTCCCTGGTCTGTATTTAAGACTGAAGTTGAACCCAGATAATGCAGCCAGCCACCTGTGTCCTGTGGCATCCAACTTGGCAGTGGTGAATAGATAAGTCAGAGGGTTGTTATCTGTTTTTACTGTAAACTCTGCCCCATAGAGGTAGTCTCTTAGTTTGTCCACCACTGCCCATTTGAGGGCCAAGAACTCCAACTTATGAGTGGGGTAGTTCTTCTCCGAGGGGGTCAGACTCCGACTCACATAGGCCACTGGTCGCAGTTGCTCTTCATACTCTTGGTAGAGCACTCCACCTAGGCCTTCATGACTAGCATCAACATGTAACTCGTATGGTCTGGTGGGATCAGCATAGGCCAATACTGGGGCTGTGGTGAGGCTCCTCTTCAGGGTTCTGAAGGCCTCTTCACACCTGGGGGTCCACTGATCTTGAACCGACTCCCCGGGTCTTCTGGGTCCCAAGCCATCCTCTTCCCCTTCAGTCTTGAGCAGTTCATTTAGGGGCTTGGCAATACGGGCAAACCCATCCACAAACCTCCTATAGTAGGAGCAGAAGCCCAGGAAAGATCTAAGTTCGGTGACTGTTGTGGGTCTTGGCCAGGAGGTAACTGCCTCCAACTTCTCAGGATCAGTAGCCACCCCCTTTTCAGACACTATGTGTCCCAGATAGTTCACCGAAGACTGGTAGAACCGACACTTCTCGGGGGAAAGCTTTAGTCCCTCTTCACTAAGCCTTCTCAACACTTTCTCCAATCGGGCCTCATGTTCCTCCAAAGTTCTCCCGAAGACAATGACATCGTCCAGGTACACGAGGACTTCTATGAGGTTCATATCTCCGACAGTCTTCTCCATGAGACGTTGAAAAGTAGCTGGGGCCCCAGATAGGCCCTGAGGCATTCTATTAAACTCAAAGAACCCCACAGGAGTTATGAAAGCGGTCTTTTCTTTATCCTCTGGGTGCATGGGAATTTGATAGTACCCGCTCTTGAGGTCCATCACGCTGAACCACTTAGCTCCAGACAAACTCTGTAAGGCGTCCTCTATCCTTGGCGTGGTGTACTGATCAGGGGTGGTCCTCCTGTTGAGAGTTCTGTAGTCAATGCAGAGCCTCAGCGACCCATTCTTCTTCCTGACCACCACTATTGGAGAGGCATAAGGGCTTCTGGACTCTCGAATCACCCCAGTCTTTTTCAGTTCTGCAAGCTGTTCCCTCAGATCCTCCAGATCTGCCAGCGGAACCCGCCTGACTCTCTCCCTGAACGGTTTGTCTTCTTGCAGGCGGATGCGGTGGGTAGCACTCCTCGCACACCCCACATCGAACTCATCTTTGGAGAAAATCTTCTCCCATCTAGTCAGCTGGGCCTTGGCTCTCTCTTTCCAGGCTCCAGGTAAATTCGGGTTCTCCATGGAAAGTTTTTCCCAAACATCTCCTTCTTCACCCGTCCCCTTTACTTCTGACCAGCTGACTGGGACAGCAGGACTCACCTGTCCCAACAGCATCCGGGCAGGGATCTCTATGGCCCTTTCTGTAGAGTTCCTCACACTCACCGGGACTCTTCCCCTGGCTTTCTTCAGGGCCTTGATTGGAATCACTTCCGGTATCACTTCCAGGCCTGAGTGATCTTCCCTTGGGTCGGATTCCAGCATGACAAAGGGACCAGGCTGCTTCCAGGTGAGCTTCACAGTGGCCCTGAGGCAAGCCACCTCTCCGGGCTGCAGCACCACTCCTTCTCTCCCCAGTCTCCACACCTTCCCTATCCCCTCTCCTGGGGTCTTCTGCTCCAACACTAACCGTTGGTAGGCTGTCTTCAGCATGGGATGGATGTTTGGATCTTGATGGCTCCTCATCTTCACCAGGGGGGTCAGAAGTCTTCTCACTAGATCCGTATTGGTGCCTATGATGAGGGACATCTTGCTGGCCCCGGGTGGTCTAGGACACACAACTGCCAGGGTGTCGAACACTTCTGTCTTCCCAGCCACAGAGGGGTCGAATGTCAGCTTTATGGGCAGATAACCATCATAGGGGAACCTCTGCGTTCCCAGGCCCCATATCTCCAGTTCTTCTATCTTCTGTATAGGCAAATGGCTTAAGTGCCTATCGTAGAAGTCTCTGTACAACAAAGTCACTTGAGCTCCAGTGTCCAGGAGGGCCTTTGTATATACTTCTTCCACCTGGATAGATACAGTGGGGGACGGGCCGACCAATTCTTCTGGGTACGGCCGGGTTGAGGTCACTTTCTTCTGAGGACTTGTCTTCATCCAGTTTGTTTTTGACTTTATTCTCTCTTGAGCCCGGTATGCATTGACCTTCCCCACCCTAATGGGAGTACAAACCCGCTGAGGGATGTTATTGTCTCTTGGTTGTAGACATTCCTTCTTGGGAGTGCTAAATTTCTTCTGAGGGGTCTTGTCCCCTTTCTCTGGTGTGTATCTTGGTTGAGAGACCCTAGATTCCTTCTGAGGGGTCTTGTTCCCTCTCTTTTGCTTCCTTCCATTCAGTTTGGAGCTCACTGAAAGAGATGGGCACCCGGTTGACTCCCTCACCGGGGCCCTCTGGAGTTTCCCGCCGGCTGGCGATTATCCATTTTCTTCTTCTTGGGACTGGAACACCTACTGGCAAAGTGGCCACTGCCCCCGCAGTTGTAGCATAGCATCTCTTCTCGGTCCTGAATGGAGGCTGGTTCTGAGGTATTCGGGAACAACTCCTTTCTTGGACTTGGTTTCTCTGCTCTTCTTTGATCTTTCTCCATCAAAGAGGTCAGCATCTTCAACACTTGGGACATTTGTGATTTCAAAGTGTCGACTTCTGCATCTCTTTCCGGGCTCTTGACTGAACTGACCAACACTGGTACAGGGGTGACCTTCACCCTGGCCACCTGCTGATCTCTCTGCAGCGCCTCTTCGTCCCTAATAATTTTTATTAGATCAGAGTAGGTTAGTGACATTCCTCCTCCTGAGGTTTTCAGGTGCAGCCAGACTGGGTCTGAGCGCCGCGCTCCCCTCATGATCTGCTTCATTCGTGCTTCATCTGCATCTTTAGGCAGCATTCCCTTCTTCAGGACGATCTTGCATAACAGCCTGTTCAACCTTCTAACATACTCTGACAGTTTCTCATTCGACTGCTGGAAAGAATGTTCAAATTGGTAGACCATCTCTGTCACCTTCTCCAGCTGTCCAAACTCTTCCTGCAGCATGGCCAGACAATCTTGAGCTGTACAGTTTGCATTTCCAAAACGGAAGCTCTTCACCGCTTCTGCTGCGGCACCTTTCAAACTTTCTAAAACTCGTTGTCTTTTCTATGCTTCAGGCACCTCCCATGCCTCTACTGCTTGTAATGCCTGTTCCACCCAAGTGTCAAAATCTTCCTCTCCCGCAGGGACGGGGAGCTCCCCCGAGAATGTTTTTAGTCTCCGGTAGCTAGTCTCTACGTGCACTGTGCTTGTCTTCTGACAGTTTGTTAGTAGATCCCCTAACGCCTTTATCAGTTCGGGTGATATGGCCGTGGCAGGTGCAGGCGTCACCGGAGGTGTCGCTCCGTCTTTCCTCTCTGGCGGGGTACGGGCCGCAACTTGCGGTGATCCCGTTGGTGATAGCTCTTTCTTAGTAGCGTGCGCCAGACTATAAGATCTGTTATCCGGCATCTGCGCATATTTGCATTTACAAGCCTCTGGCTTCCCATCTGAATATTCCACTAGCGTATACTGGTGTGAGGTGCCTGGGTCTGACTTCATTAACCCTTCCACCGTTTCGGTCGACCATTCCTGACCCGGAATGTTAATGACCACTGACTGGCTTGGATCTGTCTTAGTTACTTCACACCACGTTCTGATGTCTTTCGGGTCCATGCCGGTAAGTCTTGGCGGGCTCTCACCGCTGTCTCAGTAATCCCGGATGTACGAGCCCCCACGTGTAGCGATACCCTCAACTTAAGAGAGCCGCAAGTTTTGATTTGGGCCCTGAGTACAGCTTCCCCAACCCCCCGGCAATCTGCTCTACCCGCTCTGGCACAGTTAACCCACAGCAATTTCACATAAACAATCACTTATGCTTTAAATGTGGGTGTGTGGATTGATAACTCAGACTCATAGACAATGTTGTAAATAATAACCGACTTTACTGCTAGTGGTAAGATAAAAAGGGGATAACATGCATGTAACATTTGGTTCACAAACACATAAGCAGGTCCCTGCAGTTATAAATCACAATACTGTGTGTGTGTGTACCAGCAATGGAAAGGGGACGGAACGCCACGTGGGGCGACCGTTACCTAAACACCCTGTGGTGTGATAACTAACTTATAACTATCTAACGGATCAGGCCTGATCCCTAACCATGAAACTCAGTCTTAGAAGAAACACAAATCTTCACCGGCACAGGATCTGTAAAGGTGGTGCACTTGAAGTATTTAAAACCATGTATTTGTAATCCAATAGGGGGGGGGTAATTCTCCCTCACCGGAGGTGTTAGGCCTCGGAAGTCTAGTAGGCACAAAGTATAAAAGTAACAGTTTAAAGATGAGCTTTCGCTCGCTCACCACTCCGGAACACTTCCCTCAGTCCGGAACCTCCACCGGCTGTGTCGGTCCTCGTCCACAGCGGCTTCTGAGATCGGATCCCCGATCCAGACAACTTTCGACGAGATGAGTCTGGATGCCACCCAGGCTCGCAAAGGGGTGGAAGGCTCTTTGGTTCGCTCCACAGGCCCCAGGCTTCAGGCCTGGAGCAGCACAGATCCGCACAGGTGTCTCTCTCTCTGCCTCCCTGTGTCCAAAGAGAAAGAGTTAGGCCTCGCCCCCTCCTTATATTCCTTCCCCCCGACTCCTCTCTCTCTGGAATTTCCTGTCTCTGATTAAAGGGGAACACCCCGCTACACTAAGAATTACAGGCCTACAATGTAAAACGCCAAATTTCCATGCAAAATAATGGTACCGCTTTCAGCACCTAAAATCTTCCAGAATCATACCGCCAGGGAGGTTAAGTAGGCAGAACTGACGAGCAGGATCAACAGGTGAGTCACTGTGGAGAGATAGGAGCTGGTAATTAGCTGTCAGCTGAGCAGCCAGCTCAGAGAAGGAAGGGCTGAGCCCAGCCCTGACACACCAGGCCAGTAAAATCAGATAGTTGAGCGGAGTTACTGCTCTATTCAGACCTCTCTCAGTATAGAAGTGTACTCAGTGACAGCTGCTGAATGGTACATAGCTATCTGCTCCTTGTTTAGACTTGCGATTCCCCAGCATTAATTCCTTTGTGGCTCTGGGATGTTATGGGACTAACTGCAGAGTGTTGCCATGGAATTCAATGCTAGAAGTATGAAAAACGATGAAATATGTTGTCCTCATTTGTTAAATGAATGAATAATGGCATATGGCATGGTATTTTTTGTCAATATATTTATTTGCGTCAATATCATTTTCACAGAGCAGAAGTTGTCTTGTTAACTGTGAAGTGACTGGCCTCACTGACATACACAGAGATGAAACAAAGCCTTCTAATAGGTTGTACCTGTTTATCTGCCACCCTCTCTCTTTTACAGCAGGGGGCATGGGCTGAAGTTACACTCTGCATATCTCAGTGAGGAGAGCTCTGAGGGCTGATTGAAGGGACCCCCCTTCACACAGGAACAGAGCTTAGGCCATCAATCACAGGTTGTGTGCTGGGGCTCCCTCCCGTCACCTTTTTATCTCTTGGTGTCAGGAAAACTTGTGAATCATATTAATAGCAGAGGCACGAGGCAGCAGAGAGAAATGAGTGCTCTAGGTTGAGCTAAATTTAAACTATAGAAGGATATGTTTTGTTCATATGTCATAGTAGAAGTTTGCAACCACTTAAAAGTACTATGTAACAATAATCAAATTTCTTTAAGGCTGGGTTCACACTGGTACAAACGCTCTGACATTGGGAGCTAATTTCGCATGACGTGTGCAAATCATTGATTGCCTATGAGAGCTGTCTTAACTGGTCCGACAACAAATGTGTCATACCAGTGTGAACCCAGCCTCTAGGATCAGTCTGTGGCCGGTTACGACACAACTGTTGTACGACTGTCATCCTACTTTGCCCTGCAACATTGGTCCTACATCAGTCCTACTTTGGTCCTACTTCCATCCGACTTGAATGAACAAGATAAGATTTTGCTCCGACTTTGACATAGTATGACTTGTCCTTTGACCAATAAAAACAATCCCAGTGTGACATAAATTCCTTTTACTGCTGTTGTAATCACCATGGTGGATGTCACAAGTCAGATGGTTAGGACAAGGATCCGACTTTGATCCGACTTCAATGATATTCAGTGGGCTGAAGTAGGACCAAAGTCGGACCAAAGTAGTGCAGGAACTTTTTTCAAAGTTGGACCGACTTGTGTCGGACCAGTTAAGTCGACTCTCATAGGGAATCATTGATTTTCACACGTCATGCGTCATGAGCTCCCAATGTCGGAGCGTTTGTCGTACAAGTGTGAACCCGGCCTGTATATGCAGTCAGGCTGGGTTCACACTGATACGACACAAAATATACAAACAATATTCGCGCTGCTAACACATATAAGCAGCTACAATACCTGTGGAAAAAAGCAACAACAAACAATATACAAAAATGCAGCGCTATGCGTATAACAATATGTGACACCCAAGTGTTCAAAAATTAACTAGATCACAAAGGATGGATGTGAGTCCAAATATATATGAAAATCCAAATGAATATGTGGAAAGTTTATAATGATCAAAACGTTGATGTGATCAGAACTTGTTCAGTTCAAAAAATGTATAGGTGAATCTTCCAAAGTAATAAGTGACTAGTGACGTAACCACCACCACGTGAAGGGGAGGCTTACCGGATGAAGTGGACCCTATGCACGTATGTGTATAGGGTCAGACAGGCTGAATATGTATATGTCCGTACATATGGAATCCCGGCCGGCACCATGCACCCTTATGTCCAAGGTCCAAGCTCAAGGGAAAACACCAGATGTTCGAGCCAATAGGAATGATATAATAGCTCACATAGAGTTCATGTGGAAGAAAGAAGTAGATGGCACATAGCGTAATACCGCAAAGGAAATGTAATGAATATAGGTAGGTACACTTACATGCAATCCATATATATAGCGCTATGCAAAAACACTCAGTGGCAGCAGTGGAGTCTCCCGACGCGTTTCGCAAAACCTTGCATTGTCTGGGGTGTAACTCCACTGTTGCCTGTATGCTATTTATAAGTATCAAGGACCTCCCCCTAGTCTGCCCATTGAGACAGTACTTCCTGTGAAATCCAAAATGGCGCCGGAGCGTGCGTTCCAAGCCTCTCTATGAAACCCCTCCATAGGTGGTTATTACATCCTCATGTGGGAAGCTGTATGGGCCAGATGGGGAGGTGCTTATAACTGAATCCACATCCATAACCACTTACCTATACATAATAAGGGCTGAACCATGCAGTAAACGTATCTGCGGAGCCCTCGTAGCAGGAAGCCAACGCTGCGACCATGACATCACCATTAGGCCAAATAATGGCCTCACGTGCCCATCCCATACCACCGCACGACCGTCACGAAACATCGCCTGGCGTGCGGACGTTCACGTCTCACAAAAGTGACGTGGCGGCGTCATCCAGCCCCACATGACCATCACGTGACATCACATGACCATCACGGAGCATCACGCTGCATGAGGACGTCCACACCTAACAGAAGTGACTGATGGCGCGGCGTCCCCAGAATAGAGGTTCTCCCTGGCTAATTACGTTGGCTACGCTGCGCTCCAACGCCGTATAAAACACAGGGCGTGGAGCGCGGCCAGGAAAGGGAATGGGTTAACCCTTAGTGGTCCGCATGGATCTAATAGAGCTTCCACTAAAGGCAACAAAATGTGGAAACAAATAGATAGAAACAAAGCAAAATGAATGCAATTGTGACCACCTGCTAAAATTACTGATTACTAATTGTAATTCAACACTAAAAAACGTCATAAAACAATTATTAAAATGATAAAATAGACGTAGGATGGCAAAAAGGGGAAATTAACCCTCTAAACATCACACTGTGTGTGAGATGAAAATCTCACATAAGGAAGTGAATCTCCCATGGGAAACAAACTGGGAAGCCCCCTACCATGAAATGTCACGAAAGGAATCCCACTTAAAACAACAGTGGACTGTCCAATAGGCAAACCAGAAGGTGATCCCAATCAACACACACAGTGACAAATACAACTGACATGTTATATTGAATATATAACAAATACATTAAAATAAACATATAAAAAAGGAGATAATCATGGGGAGTTGTATTTCCCCACAAAAATTTCCATAAAGAAAAGGTGAAAATGGGTCCATGGTCCAATGGAAACAAGCATTACTAAGATTGGTCGATAAAGGAATTGATATCCCACTCGACATTTAAACCGGACGGCCTGTGCGTCTGTAGTTCATATATCCAGTAGGTCTCCAACTGGGACACACCCCTAATTTTGGGGGCACCCCTCCAATGGGGAATAAAATGATCAAAAATTGTGTGCCAGCTGGATTTCTACTGTGATATAGCCTATAATGTCTGGGCACCGTGTGATTAACATCGCCCCCCAGGATTAGTGAAACATGTTCCCCCACTCTAACCGAAAAAGACCTGATGGTGTGACCTACATATTGTTTCCCGCAAGGGCAGGTGATAAGATATACAATATGTGTGGTGGAGCATGTACAAAATTGTTTAATCGGATACGACTTTCCAGTACTAGTTGACCTAAACTCTAAGGTTTTGCTCCTACCAGATGTGTTATATCTACACACACTACACCTCTTACAGGGATGATAGCCCACCAATTGATGGAAAAAGGAGGGGCGTACTGGGGGATTGATGATGTTGGGTGCTATTCTACCCTGGAGGGTGGGTGCCCCTCTAAAAATGACTTTGGCCTGATCCGGTAAGACTGGACCGAGGATGTTATCATTTTTCAAGATATCCCAGTGCTTCATTATGATAGCTTTCACTTGTTTGTGCTGTAAGGAGAAGGAAGTGAGCATAGCCAATTTGAAAACATTGTTGGGTTCGCCTTTCTGTTTGACCTCTAACAGAGAGCACCTATCAGTCTCAAGTACCTGTCCGAGATCTTTGTCTAAATTGGCAGGATCGTAGCCCTTATCGATAAAGCGTTTTTTAAGGATCTCAGCCTGAGTTAGGAAGATGTTGACATCACTACAGTTCCTTCTCAATCTAAGGAACGGACTCCGTGGGACAGACTTGAGCCAAGATTGATGATGGCAGCTATCTTGTGGAATGTACCCATTCCGATCAGTTTTCTTAAAATGTGTTTGAAAACAGAACTGACGGTCATGGATACTAATTTCTAGATCAAGACACTGGATCATCTCATGGCTGGCAGTGTATGAAAGGGAAACCCCCCTGTCATTGGCATTTAGATAGTCCATAAAGATCTCAAGTGATGCAACACTGCCACTCCATAGGAGGAGGATGTCGTCAATGTACCTAGCCCAAAACACCAAGTGCTGGGTATCATAGGTATAGACGACATCCTCCTCCCATTTAGCCACACTGATACGACACGACAGTCATATGACTTTCATCCTACTTAGCTCTGCGACATCAGTCCTACATCGATCCTACATTGGTCCTACATTCATCCGACTTGAATGAACAGGATACTACTTTGATCCAACTTTGTGATAGTCTGACTTGTTCTTTGACCAATAAAAACAATCCCAGTGTGACAAATTCCTTTTACTGCTGCTGTAATCACCATGTCGGATGTCAAATGTTGGATGGTTAGGACAAGGATCCTACTTTGATCCGACTTGAATGATATTCAATGGGCTAAAGTAGGATCAAAGTCGGACCAAAGTAGTACAGGGAGCATTTTCAAAGTCGGACCAGTTAAAACTACTCTCATAGGGAAACATTGATTTTCACACGTCATGCGACATAAGCTTCCAATGTCGGAGCGTTTGTCGGACCAGTGTGAACCCAGCCTCAGGGGAGCTTATGTCGCATGACGTGTGAAAATCAATGTTTCCCTATGAGAGCCGTCTTCACTGGTCCGACACAAGTCGGTCCGACTTTGAAAATCCTCCCTGTACTACTTTGGTCAGACTTTGATCCTACTTCAGCCCATTGAATATCACTGAAGTCGGATCAAAGTAGGATCCTTGTCCTTACCATCTGACTTTTTACATCCGACATGGTGATTACAGCAGTAGTAAAATTAATTTATCTCACACTGGGATTGTTTTGATTTGTTAAAGGACATGTGGGACTATCACAAAGTTGGATCAAAGTAGTATCCTGTTCATTCAAGTCGGATGGATGTAGGACCAATGTAGGGCTGATGTCGCAGAGCAAAGTAGGATGAAAGTCGTATGACTGTCGTGTAGTATCAGTGTGAACCCAGCCTAAGGCCCGGGTTCACACTGGTGCGACACGACAGCCATCCTACTTTGGATCTGACTTTGCCCTGCGACTTGAAGCCGACATACGTCTGACTTTCAATGAACGGGGATCCGACTTGGATCCCCGCCAATGCCAGGCACTGTGTTTGGTATGAATCTTGAGGGGGAACTCCACGCCAAATTTTAAATAAAAAACTGGCATGGGTTCCCCCTTCAGGAGCATACCAGGCCCTTCGGTCTGGTATGGATATAAAGGGGAACCCCCTACGCCGAAAAAATGGCGTGGGGATCCCCCCAAAAAATAATACCAGACCCTTATCCGAGCACGCAGCCCGGCCGATCAGGCAAGGGGGTGGGGACGAGCGAGTGCCCCCCCTCCTGAACAGTGCCGGCCGCATGCCCTCAACATGGGGGTGGGTGCTTTGGGGCAGGGGGCGTCCTGCAGCCCCCCCACCCCAAAGCACCCTGTCCCCATGTTGATGACGACAAGGGCCTCTTCCCGACAACCCTGGCCGTTGGTTGTCGGGGTCTGCGGGCGGGGGGCTTATCGGAATCCGGGAGCCCCCTTTAATAAGGGAGCACCCAGATCCCGGCCCCCCACCCTATGTGGATGAGTATGGGGTACATCGTACCCCTACCCATTCACCTGGAGGAAAAAAATGTCAAGAAAAAACACACTAGACAGGTTTTCAAAGTCATTTATTAGGCAGCTCCGGGATCTTCTTCCGAATTCGGGGGTCTTCCGACTTCGGGGGTCTCTTCCGACTCTCCGGCCTCTTCTCCCGCTCTCCAGTGCCTTCTCCGCGCTCTCCGGTTCTTCTCCCGCTCCTTCTCCGCGCTCTCCGGTTCTTCTCCCGCTCTCCGGTTCTTTCTGCCTTCTGCCGAGCACCTTTGCTATCTTCTGCCAGCTCTTTTGCTAGTGAGGCCCGGTCTTCCCTGTCGTCTTCTTCCCTCTTCTCTTGTCCCGCCGATCTCTCCTGCTGTAATGACGTGTGCGCAACGACTTATATAGGCATGGAGCGTGGTCACCGGGTGATGTCACCCGGTGACCCCGCCCCTTTTGACATCACAGTCCCGAAGCATTATGGGACTTTGACGACATCACCCGGTGACCACGCCCCATGCCTATATAAGTCGTTGCGCGCCGTGCACACGGCATTACAGCGGGAGAGAGCGACATGTCAACATCGGGACAAGAGAAGAGGGAAGAAGACGACAGGGAAGACCGGGCCCCCACTAGCAAAAAAGCTGGCAGAAGATAGCAGAGGTGCCCGGCAGAAGGCAGAAAGCACCGGAGAGCGGGAGAAGAACCGGAGAGCACGGAGAAGGCACCGGAGAGCGGGAGAAGAGGCCGGAGAGTCGGAAGAGACCCCCGAAGTTGGAAGAAGACCTCCAGAGCTGCCTAATAAATGACTTTAAAAACCCGCCTAGTGTGTTTTTTTTTCTTGACATTTTTTCCCCCAGGTGAATGGGTAGGGGTACGATGCACCCCATACTCATTCACATAGGGTGGGGGGCTGGGATCTGGGGGCCCCCTTATTAAAGAGGTCTCCCGGATTCTGATAAGCCCTGCGCCCGCAGACCCCGGCCAGGGTTGTCGGGAAGAGGCCCTTGTCCTTATCAACATGGGCGCCCCCTGCCCCAAAGCACCCACCCCCCATGTTGAGCGCATGCGGCCTGGTACGGTTCAGGAGGGGGACGCTTGCTCGTCCCCACCCTTTCCTGACCGGCCAGGCTGCGTGCTCGGATAAGGGTCTGGTATGGATTTTGGGGGAACCCCCATGCTGTTTTTTCGGCATAGGGGATTCCCCTTAAAATCCATACCCAAGGGCCTGGTATGCTCTTGGAGGGGGAACCCATGCAGGTTTTGTATTTAAAATTTGGCGTGGAGTTCCCCCTCATGATCATCAGAGCACAAGTCGCATGCCAAAGTCGGATCATGCAAGACGACGTTCAATAGCCTGAAAAAGGATCAAAGTCGGACCAAAGTAGTACAGGGAGCATTTTCAAAGTCGGACCGACATGTGTCGGACCAGTTAAGACGGCTCCCATAGGGAAACATTGATTTTTACACGTCATGCGACATAAGCTCCCAATGTCGGAGCGTTTGTCGCACCAGTGTGAACCGAGCCTCAAGCATGCTTGTTAACCACTTAAGGATCGAGCCTCTTTTTGAGATTTGTTGTTTACAAGTTAAAATATTTTTTTTTTGCTAGAACCCCAAACACCCTAGAGAATAAAATGGCAGTTGTTGCAGTTGTCCATTTTGCTTGGGGCCCCCAAATTCCTTCAAAACGTCCCTGTGTGGGAGACCAGATATAGTGAATGCTGGTTCTGGGTTTAGTAACACTTTAAGGCAACACTCACCATTTACTATGGCCACTGATCCGCAAAGCACGCTGTGTGTGGTATCTTCTTTGAGACTGCAGGAAGCTGGATGTGTTTGCCTTCCAGGCCAAAGGTTTCCAGTCCCCTCACTGGGAAAAACCTGTCTGGCTGCTATTGCAAAATTTGCTATTTGCTTTTGTGCTAATGTTCATTTGTCAGTTTTGAAAGAAACCACGTAGTTTGACTCTTGGGATCTCATTCATCCTTAGCAAATTGCTATCCTCTTATTCGCTTTCCCATCCTCTTATTCGCTTTCCCATCCTCTTATTCGCTTTCCCATCCTCTTATTCGCTTTCTGGTCCTTTCTCATATCTAAACCTACCAACCTTTCCTTCTTTCCCTACTTCCTTTCCTAGTTTCTTCCACCACGGAGTTACAGCTCATTTTCTTCAGCTCGATATATGACCTTGTTCACAGACGCGTGTGTATAGCTGTGCCCACTGGAAAAAGCTTTTGTTACAGTGCTGCTGACAGGCGGGTGCTCATTGTAAATACACAAGTCCAAACACATTACTGGCTTCTCAGTGACAATTTGCACGTTGACATTGAGTGACAAGCTCTTGCACTCATGTCACTTTGCATAATATCATCTTTGCAATAAATTGACACGGCAGTCAAATAAATACTATGAAATTCTGTTAATGCCTCAAACGCTCCCATGTGTTACTTGAAGCATAAATTCAGACTTGTAAATTAAACATCATACTGATCGTTAACAGTAACACTAGCCAACTTTAAAGTGGAATGCAGATCAAAGCAAGTTTGATTTTTGTTTATTGGTTATAATTTCTACCATAGGATTGTGTATCATGCTCTCTTTCCTAAGTGATCTGCCAGTGCCTATTTCACTGCCTATACCGGACTGAGCTATAATACATGATAGGATATTCAATACACACTGTTTTTCATAAGTCTGCTGTAATGATTTCCCTATATTGTCACTGACCAGGAGCAAGTCCCTTAGTATGGAATATTGACTTTACTAGCTGAATACTTCTCATGTAGTGATTGTGAAGGCAATTTCTGGATTATGGCTCAAGAGTTTGCACATACAAAGTCAACAGTGGTAGATTCCATACTTGTATCCTAAAAAAAGTTTCCTGTAAATGTAAATGCTGTGACAGTGCGAGGCACTGCCACTGTGAAAATGTATAAGAAAATGACACAGGATTCGCATTAAGGGTTGATGCAAAGTTCCAGACTATTGTATCTGAGTGGAGAAAGTGTTTTTGGGTTTCTCCAGTTTCTGAGAGGAGGAAGCTGTGTTTTTGGTTTTCTCCAGTTTCTGAGAATTTTTTCTCTGAAAATGTGAATATTGTAGACTCATGGTGTCACACTCTAATCGGCTAATTACCTCAAAGCACCTGTTATAGTTTCCTGAGCCTTTAACCACTTGACAACTGGGCACTTAAACCCCCTTCCTAACCAGACGAATTTTCAGCTTTCGGTGCTCTCACATTTTGAATGACAATTACTCAGTCATACAACACTGTACCCATATGAAATTTTTGTCCTTTTTTTCACACAAATAGAGCTTTCTTTTGGTGGTATTTAATCACTGTTGGGTTTTTAATTTTTTGCGCTATAAGAGAAAAAAGACTGAAAATTTTGTAAAAAAATGAATTTTTCTTTGTTTCCGTTATAAAATTTAGCAAATTAGTATTACTCTTTCGTCCATGGACCGACACAGCTTCTCTATTGACAAAGTGGGTATTATCCGTTAATTAGGAGTGACTAGGCAGAAAAACTTGTAAAAAGTGTTGCATCACACCTTCTACAGTACCGCCCAGGGGGCGGACCCTCTGGGTATACCCTCTCAGTCTGCACATCGCAGATCAGTTTTTTTCTGTCTAGCAAGGAGTAGGACATGGCTCCCTTCGGGCCCATTGGTCCGGGGAAAAAAGATATATATATATATATTTTTTTTTTTTGTTGCTACATTTGTTGTTTCCTGCGATCTTCGATCAACTGCCGACTGGGTGACAGGCTGGATCCTCGATCCTTGTAGTCTCCCCAGTTTCGGCCATCGAGCGTGTGCCGACCCTAGCTACGCGCTGGGTTTTCCACGACATGCCCGTCGCTCCACGGGTGGCCGGTGAGCCTACGCTCCAGGGCCTGCATCGGACCGCTCAGCTTCGGCTGACCTTACGGCCGAGTCGCAGCAGCCTGGCCGGTGAGCTTACGCTCCAAGGCTTGCATCGGACCGCTCAGCTTCGGCTGACCTTACGGCCGAGTCGCAGCAGCCTGTCCGGTGAGCGTCATGCTCCAGGGCATACATATGATCGTCCCTTCTGGGTCCAATCACAGCATGCCTGGCCAACAGTCACCTTCCGTGCGCGGACGATGATCTGTTTGGAATGTCTTCCAGCAGAATACATGCAGGATAGGTAAGTAAAACTCCCCTGCCTCGGCTGGGTGATTTAGCTGGACATTCCTGGAGAGATCAAGTAAGTGGTTGTGGCCCCTTTCTTCCCTCTCTCCCTGCCTTTCCCTCCTCCCTGGGCTTCTAGCTAAAGGTTGCTGGGTGCTGGGGGTCACCTAGGGGGTCCCACTGGAGCGGGGCTGGCTGTAACTAACATTTAAAAGAAATGTCATTTTTGCTTACCTGTGTTTCTGTGTCTCCATGCTGTCGGCGGCCATTTTGAGGTGGTCCATGCCAAGTTTGGCCTCTTGTAACTGCCTGGCGGCCATCTTCCTGTGGTTCGGCCACACCCACTGGCCCCTATCAGGTGATCGGCAGCCATGTTGGTCCACCCTGTATGCAGATATTGCCGTTCGGCGGCCATCTTTTTGTGGGCTATGGCTGCCTGACCTCTATCTTCTGTCGGTGGCCATTTTCTTAGAGCCCACATTATCTTCCATACAGACGTTTTTGGCAACCATTTTGCGAGAGCCTCCGGCTTCTAGGGTGCATTACACTGGCGTGAAAATTCACACAGGAAGTGCTGATAAAAGAAGCAGACTGACACAGCAGCAAGGGGACAGCATCACAGGCGCAGCATAGCAGTACCTATCCAGGGTGGTGAGTCCTCTGGGTAACCCAGCATCTCTGCAGCGCAGGAGGGTGGCCTATTGATATCTTGCCTGGAGCCCTGTGAGTGTCAGCGTGTGGTCAGCATGGCATCTGAGCCAGATGTCTTCTCCCCTGAAACACCAGATTTAGCAGCTGGTGTCCCTGAGGTGTCTATGGACCCTATGTCGGCAATCCTAGAGGCGTTTGCTGCCAGGGTGGAAGCAGCACACGGGAATACAGGGGGTAATAAACGCCCCCGTCCCCTGCAATCTTCTGGGGATATTTCTGATGCAGAACCAGGTCCAGCTACAGCTCATGGCCCAGATTCTGATGCATCAGAGACTGCAGACCGTGACCGATCGGACAGTGAGGAGGACTCCAAGTCCAGGTCAGTACGCGAGACGGCTTTGGTATCTGACCTTATTACTGCAGTGTGGGATACGCTAAAGTTGGAAAATACTGCAGAAGCAGCAGAGACTCCGGTCCACTTGGGTTTCATAGACCTGCCCGCACTGCTAAGGTGTTCCCTTGTGTGTCTTTTGATAAACTCTTATACAAGGAATGGGAGAACCCACTGAGGGTCTTTACAGCCCCAAAGAGGTTTGCGGTACGGTACCCCTTTTGAGGAGAGTTTACTGAAGAAATGGACCTCTCCCCCCTATAGTGGACCCTCCGGTGTCCAGACTTAATAGAGCCACCACAATTCCTGTAGAAGGGGCTCCTGTTTTCTAGGACCCTGTGGATAAGAAGGCTGAAGCACTCGCTTGCTACCTATACTCAGTGGTAGGCTCTGCAGTACGCCCGGCATTGGCGGGGGCCCTAGTGTCTCACACACTTACTGAATGGGCAAGATTGCTACTCCAGGGGTTAAGGAGCGAGATGCTCCTCCTGATGAGATAACATTGGCCGACCTGTTGGTCCAGGGCCTTAGGTTTGTCTGCGAGTCAGACATGAATACTATTCCCCTGCTGTCTAAAACTTCGGTTTATGCAGTAGCAATACGCCGCCTGATCTGGCTAAAAGGCTGGTCTGCGGACCAGACTTCCAAGAAAGCCCTGTTGGATCTGCCTTTTAAGGGCGACAGACTTTTTGGGGCTTCTCTGGATGACATCATCAAGGATGCCACAGGAAGTAAAAGCACTTTGCTTCCCCAAATTAGCAAGGGTAAGGGGCCACGCCAAGGGCAAGGGCCCTCCTTTACTGCACACAAGTGGTTTTTTCGTCCCCCTAGGGCGACAGGGAAAAGACCCCAGGCCGATAAAGCGCCTGCCCAAGGACAAAAGCGTCCTTGGTCCCGCAGACCCAACAAGCCTGCGGACAAATCTGCGTCCACATGAAGGTCCGCCCCCACCCAGCTCTCGGGTGGGGGGACGTCTTCGCGAATTCGCGACTCAGTGGACTGCTCTAGTCTCCGACAGGTGGGTTTGCGAAGTAATCTCCTCAGGCTACAAGATAGAATTTCTCTCTTGTCCACCAGACAGATTCATCACCTCCAATCTCCAGCTACTACCGACCCGTCGGGAGGCCCTGTATGGGGCGGTCCAGGGTCTACTGGAACGCGGGGTAGTTATTCCAGTTCCAGAACAGGAACGGGGTCAGGGTTTTTACTCAAATCTGTTCATTGTGCCAAAGAAGGAGGGGGTTCGTCCAATCTTGGATCTCAGAGCCCTCAATTGCTTTGTGAAGGTACAAAGATTTCGGATGGAGTCGGTTCGATCCGTAGTCACGGCTCTCCATCCGGGGGACTTTCTGGCCTCCTTGGACATCAAGGACGCATACCTGCATGTCCCCATATACTCCAGACACCAGAGGTTTCTGCGATTTGCTATCGGGAAGAACCACTACCAGTTTGTGGCCCTCCCGTTTGGCCTTGCCTCAGCACCCAGGACGTTCACCAAGGTGCTCGCTCCGATTCTGGCACTTCTAAGACAGCGGGGTATCGCTATCACAGGTTACTTGGACGACCTTCTGCTGAAGGCCCCTTCAAGCTCAGAATTAGAGGTAAGCGTGTCCATTACCTGTCAGACTCTTCGAGACTGTGGTTGGATACTAAACACGCAAAAGTCAGTATTGGTGCCCACTCAACGCCTAGTGTACCTGGGGTTGATTCTGGATTCCTCAGAGGCAAAGGTATTCCTCCCTGTGGAGAAGTTGCAGACCCTCCGGGCTGCAGTACGGCAGCTGACTTCCAGGAATTGGTCGTCACTCCATTTTTGCATGCGAGTGTTGGGCCTCATGGTAGCCTCCTTCGAGGCGGTCCCATATGCTCAATACCACACTCGAGTGTTACAGAAGGAAGTTCTGTCCAGATGGAACAGATGCCCTTCATCTCTGGATTATCAAATCCGAGTGAGCCACCTAGTCAGGAGATCCCTGGTATGGTGGCTGACAGCACCGGCTCTAATGGCCGGGAAGTCATTTCTTCCGGTTTACTGGATAGTGATCACGACGGACGCCAGCCTTACAGGTTGGGGGGGAGTCTGGGGTGTCCAGTCGGCGCAAGGTCGCTGGACCCCAGAGGAAGCCCTCCTGCCGATCAATGTCCTGGAGATCCGGGCGATCAAGCTGTGCCTCTTCAAATGGTCTCAGAGACTGCAAGGGCGTCCAGTCAGGATCCAGTCAGACAACGCCACAGCAGTGGCATATGTCAATCATCAAGGAGGAACAAGAAGCTCAGCTGCAGCATCGGAGATCGCTCGCATCCTGAAGTGGGCAGAGAGGAGCGTACCGGCACTGTCGGCCGTGTACATTCCGGGTGTGGAAAACTGGCAGGCGGACTACCTGAGCCGCCAGATGCTGGACCAGGGAGAATGGTCCTTACACCCGGAGGTGTTCCAACTCCTCTGCCAAAGATGGGGCACACCAGACGTAGATCTTCTGGCTTCCCGACTCAATCGGAAGGTATTGAGGTTTGTGGCCCGGTCAAGAGACCCATGGGCAGACGCAACGGACGCGTTGGTAGCATCGTGGGGTCAGTATCGGCTAATCTATGCCTTCCCTCCCTTAAGGCTTCTTCCTCTTCTGCTCCGCAGAGTGGAGGCAGAGGGAATTCCAATGATCCTAATCGCTCCAGATTGGCCTCAGCGTCCTTGGTACGCCGATCTAGTACGTCTGGTAGCAGACGTCCCCTGGCGCCTACCACTACGGAAGGACCTGCTATCGCAAGGTCCCATATTCCATCCTGCTTTACAGTCATTGGCTTTAACGGCATGGCTGTTGAGAACCAGGTACTGAGAGATCGGGGCCTGTCAGACTCAGTAATCTCTACTATGAGAAGTGCTCGGAAACCGTCCTCTAGGAAGGTCTATCACCGCACTTGGAGGGCCTACATCTCCATATGTGAGGAAATGAAATGGCATCCGCATACCTATTTGGTTTCCAGAATCCTGCTGTTTTTACAGCATGGGGTAGACCAAAGGCTTGCCCTAAGTACGATTAAGGGACAGATATCTGCCCTGGCTGTCTTTTTTCAGCGACCCCTGGTGACTCACTCTCTCGTGAGTACATTTGGGCAGGGGGTTCGACATGTGGCCCCTCCGGTCCGCCCCCCATTACCTCCGTGGGACTTGTACCTGGTCCTCTCGGTGCTTCAGACGGCACCGTTTGAGAATATTAGAGATATTCCCCTGTTGACACTTTCTCAGAAAGTGGTCTTTTTGGTGTCTGTTACGTCAGTTAGACGAGTCTCTGAGCTGGCATCCTTGTCCTGCAAGGCTCCCTATTTGATTTTCCACAAGCATAAGGTGGTGCTGCGGCCGCAGCCTTCCTTTCTTCCGAAAGTCGTTTCGGCTTTTCATATCAACGAAGACATTGTACTTCCATCCTTGTGTCCTCAGCCGTCGAATCCTAAGGAGTCGGCGTTGCATTCCTTGGACGTTGTCCGAGCTTTGAGAGTATACATATCTGCTACTTCCCTGTTCCGGAAGTCAGACTCACTGTTTGTTTCGGTGGCTGGTCCCAAGAAGGGCCAAGCAGTCTCATCGGCCACCATCTCTAGGTGGATCCGACAGATAGTAATCCAGGCTTACGCCTTAAAGGGTCAGGCGCCCCCCTTTCCTGTCACGGCGCATTCGACCAGGGCAATAGGTGCCTCTTGGGCTTTCCGACATCAAGCGTCTGTTTCCCAACTATGTAAAGCGGCGACTTGGTCGTCCGCTCACACTTTCACAAAATTATACAAAATTGATGTAGGTGCATCTTCGGATGCCTCTTTCGGCCGCAAGGTTTTGCAGGCGGCTGTTTAGAGTTGCAACTCCTCCGTTGGAGGAGTGCTGTTTTGTGTTTTGGGGTGAAGTTTGTTTTTATGCTGTTACCACCCCTCGTTTTTTCTCTGACACTGCTTTGGGACGTCCCACTTTGTCAATAGAGAAGCTGTGTCGGTCCATGGACGAAAGAGTAAATAGGATTTTTTACTCACCGTAAAATCCTTTTCTCTGAGTCCATGGACCGAGACAGCACCCACCCCTCCTTTTAAGTTTGTACTGCTTTTTGACGAACTGATCTGCGATGTGCAGACTGAGAGGGTATACCCAGAGGGTCCGCCCCCTGGGCGGTACTGTAGAAGGTGTGATGCAACACTTTTTACAAGTTTTTCTGCCTAGTCACTCCTAATTAACGGATAATACCCACTTTGTCAATAGAGAAGCTGTGTCGGTCCATGGACTCAGAGAAAAGGATTTTACGGTGAGTAAAAAATCCTATTTTTTTCTTCACAAATTTTGGCCAAAATTTATACTGCTACATATCTTTGGTAAAAATAAGTACAAATTGGTGCATATTTTTTGGTCTTTGTGAAAGTTAAAGAGTCGACAAGCTATGGTGCCAATATCTGAAAATTGATCACACCTGAAGTACTGACGGCCTATCTAATTTCTTGAGACCCTAACATGCCAGAAAAGTACAAATACCCCCCAAATGACCCCTTTTTGGAAAGAAGACATTCCAAGGTATTTAGAAAGAGTCATTGTGAGTTTTTTGAAGTTGTCATTTTTTCCCACAATTCTTTGCAAAAATCAAGATTTTTTTTTCTTTTTTTTTTTTTTCCACAAAATTGTCATATTAGCAGGTTATTTCTCACACACAGCATATGCATACCACAAATTACACCCCAAAACACATTCTGCTATTCCTCCCGAGTATGGCGATACCACATGTGTGAGACTTTTACACAGCGTGGCCACATAGAGAGGCCCAACATGCAGGGAGCACCTTCAGGCGTTCTGGAGCACCCAGGCCAATTCTGACATTTCTCTCCTACATGTAAAAATCATCATTTGTTTGCTAGAAAATTACATAGAACCCCAAAACATTATATATGTTTTTTTAGCAAAGACCTTAGAGAATATAATGGTGGTCATTGCAACTTTTTATCTTGCACAGTATTTGCGCAGAAATTTTTCTAACGCGTTTTTTATGGAAAAAACTGTTTTGTGCTTAAAAGAAAAAAAAACAGTAAAGTTAGCCCAATGTTTTTGCATAATGTGAAAGATGAAGTTACGCCGAGTAAATAGATACCTAACATGTCACCCTTCAAAATTGCAAACGCTCGTGGAATGGCGCCAAACTTTGCTACTTAAAAATCCCCATAGGCAATGCTTTAAATATTTTTACTGGTTACATGTTTTGGGTTACAGAGGAGGTCTAGGGCCAAAATTATTGCTCTCGCTCTAACGTTCGCAACGATACCTCACATGTGTGGTTTGAACACCGTTTTCATATGTGGGCGGGGCTTACGTGTGCGTTCACTTCTGCATGCGAGCTCGCGGGGGCAGGGGTGCTTTAAAAAAAATATATATATTTTATTGTTCATTTTACTTTATTTATTTTAGTTTGACATGTTTTTCCGCCCCAAATTTTTTTTGATCACTTTTATTCCTATTACAAGGAATGTAAACATCCCTTGTAATAGGAATATGGCATGACAGGTCCTCTTTACAGTGAGATATGGGGTCAATAAGACCCCACATCTCACCTCTAGGCTGGGAAGCCTGAAAAAAAAAACAAAAAAAAACCAATCTTGGCTTTGATCATAGCGGTGAGTCGGTAGAAGCACCGGAGGGCAGCGGGAGGGGGGGCATCCCCTCTCACCTTCCGTAAGAGCGATCAAGCGGTGGAACAGCCGCTATGATCGTTCTTATGGTGCAGGGAATCGCCAGCTGAAAAAGCGAATATCTGAATGATGCCTGTAGCTGCTCCCATCATTCAGATATCCCCGCATAAAGTTAAGGACGTCATATGACGGCCGGCGGGCAGGAAGTGGTTATTGCAGAGTATTGCCGGGTATTGCGGAGTATTGCCGGGTATTGCGGAGTATTGCAGGGTATTGAGGAGTATTGCCGGGTATTGAGGAGTATTGCGGGGTAATGCCGGGTATTGAGGAGTATTGCCGGGTATTGCGGGGTATTGCGGAGTATTGCGGGGTATTGCGGGGTATTGGCGGGTATTGCAGGGTATTGTGGAGTATTGCCGGGTATTGTGGAGTATTGCCGGGTATTGTGGAGTATTGCCGGGTATTGAGGGGTATTGCAGGGTATTGAGGAGTATTGCAGGGTATTGAGGAGTATGGCAGGGTATTGCACAGTATGGCAGGGTATTGCACAGTATGGGCAGAGTATGGGCAGGGTATTGCACAGTATGGGCAGGGTATTGCACAGGGTATTGTAGAGTATTGCACAGGGTATTGCAGAGTATTGCACAGGGTATTGCACAGGGTATTGCAGAGGGTATTGCAGAGGGTATTGCAGAGTATTGCACAGGGTATTGCACAGGGTATTGCACAGGGTATTGCACAGGGTATTGCAGAGTATTGCACAGGGTATTGGCAGGGTGTATTGCAGAGTATTGGCAGGGTGTATTGCAGAGTATTGGCAGGGTGTATTGCAGAGTATTGGCAGTGTGTATTGCAGAGTATTGGCAGAGTATTGCGCAGGGATGGCTGAGCAGGGATGGATGGATGGCTGGATCTGTGACTGCAATTGTCACAGATCCAGCCAACAGCTGACATGGGGGAGGGAGCGGACATGATCCGCTCCCTCCCCTCTCCTCTCACACTGTACCGATCGGTACAGAGAGGGGAGGGAGGAACCGGCGTCATCACATGACGCCGGTCTGTTTACAAGTGATCGCTCCGTCATTTGACGGAGCGATCACGTGGTAAACGGCCGCGATTAGCGGCCATCTACCGTGATCCGTGATGCGCCGGGTCTTCCGGACCCGGCGGTCACGGTCATATCCTGGAGCGCGCCCCAGGGGGCGCGCGGGAGCAAGATTCTGTGAGGACGTCCCTGGGACGTCCACTCAGGATAACTCGACCGCGCTGTGGACGTCTTTTGTACATGGCGCGGTCGGCAAGTGGTTAAATGGTCTCAGTCTGGTTCAGTAGGTTACACAATCATGGGGAAGACTGCTGACTTGACAGTTGTCCAGAACAGTCACTGACACCCTCCACAAGTAGGGCAAGTCACAAAAGGTTATTGGTATTGTCAAGAGGAAGATGAGAGACATCAGACCCAACAATGCAGACGAGCCAAAAGTCACTATCAAAGAAACCTGGGGTTCCATAACACCTCAGCAGTGCCACAGGCCGATCGTCTCCATGCCACGCCGCATTGATGCAGTAATTCATGCAAAAGGAGCCCCGACCAAATATTGGGTGCGAACTATACTGTACATGGACATACTTTTCAGTAAGCCAACATTTCTGTATTAAAAATCTCTTATTATTGGACTTATGTAATATTCTAGTTTTCTGAAATGCTAAATGTACAGTTTTCACTAGCTGTAAGCCATAAGTCTCAAAACTAAAATAAAGAAATGCTTGAAATATATCTGTGTGTAATGAATCTATATAATATATGAGTTTCACTTTTTGAATTGAATTACTGAAATAAACTTTTTGATATTCACATTTTTTGAGATGCACCTGTATATGTGCACTGCTAAAAGATATACCATTCTGTTCAGCCATCCTTTTGATTCAGGCATCCCTGCCAGTAAGTGAAGCCAGATTGTGTCCTTCTCTTCATCGCAGTAAAGCAAAGTTTGGTTATGGACCACCAGCCCATGATTAGTCAGTGAAGGAAAGGCAGCCCTGTGCAAATCCTAGTTGTACAAGTTTCAAAGTATAACACACAGCAATCTAATTGTATTTTCTTATTCTGTGAATATGTTACTATATATATATATATATATATATATATATATATATTGTAATAAAAATCCCTTTAACTATCTTATTTCTGACTGCTCAATATCAGTTAAAATACGGTACCATCAAAGTCCAAACTTATGCCACGTACACACGGTCGGAATTTTCGACAGCAAATGTTCGATGTGAGCTTTTCGTTGGAAATTCCGACTGTGTGCAGGCTCCATCGGACATTTGCTGTCGGAATTTCCGACAACAAATGATTGAGAGCAGGTTCTCTATTTTTACGACGGAAAAAGTTCTTGTCAGAAATTCCGACCGTGTGTAGCCATTTCCGCCGCACAAAAGTTCTGCGCCTGCTCGGAATCATTGTACTTAATTTTTCTCGGCTTGTCGTAGTGTTGTACGTCTCCACGTTCTTGACCATTGGAATTTCCGAGCAACATTTGTGCGACCGTGTGTGTGCGCGCAAGACAAGTTTGAGCCAACATCCAACGGAAAAAAAAAACAAACAGTTTTGTTGTCGGAAATTTCGATCGTGTGTACGAGGCATGTGTGCTCTACTAAATTTTGGCTGAATCTTACAAACATGTTAACATTTAATCAAAATGAAGTAATTAATTATTGAAAGACAAGACTTTAAAGTATGTCTTGGCTTATGTGTATAAGTGTAATCCATATCTGTGAGGCCACATATTTAGATGTATGTACAATTTAGTGTAAACTTACTAGATGGGCAACCCAATTGTGAAATAAACAAGTCCAAATTCCACCTGAAGCAACAGAAATGGATAACTTCCATTTTCATAGCCTTACCTCTACTTTCCAGTAGACATGTGCATTCGTTTTCATCCAAATGCATTTTCGTCAGAATTTCGGGTATTTTCGTTATCGTTTTAACAAACGAAAACGAACGTGCAGAATCCGAAATCCGAAAGATCCGACATAAAAAAATGCTTTTTCTTTTTCGTTGCTACAACAGTTCGATATAGATAGGAGATTCGACATGATGCTGACAATAGCGATCTGTGTCTATCGAACCTGTGGTCGAATGTGCCTAACCTTAACTCTATTAGTCCAAAATGATTCTACATAGAGAGGAAAGATTCAACATTATAGAGACAGTGTTGGGGTAGACCATTCGACATGGACGGAGATTCAACGAAGCAGCGAAAAACATACAAACGTTGAATCTGTCATTGAAGGCTTTTGGTGTCTGTCGAAAGTTCTAAGAAGATTCGACAAGCAGCTAAACTGTACGACGCCGCAATCGTACATTTCCGGTCAAATGCTCGGCCCATAGGCTATAGAAGAATTTAAATGTTGGTTGACTAGTAATAATAATTTATAAATATAATTATTACTAGTGTCATACAACATTAGAATTCTTCTATAGCTTGTAGGCAAGACATTCGACCGGAAATGTACGATTGCGGCTTGGTACAGTTTAGCTGCACCGTCGAATCTTCTTAAAACTTTCGACAGACACCATAAGCCTTCAATGACAGATTCAACATTGGTATGTTTTTCGCTGCTTCGTCGAATCTTCGTCGTTCATGTCGAATGGTCTACAACAGACACCATAAGCCTTCAATGACAGATTCGACCTTAATTCATTCGGATTTTCGGACGAATGCATTTAACGAAACAAAATAAATAAACATGAATTTCGGGAGTAACTAAATAAATTTATTTTTCGGACAAAAACGAAATTCCGAAACAAAATATTTCAGTGTGCACATGTCTACTTTCCAGTAGTTGTGCAATGTCTAAGTATAATAGTATAGTTCAATAGTCAATAGGTATAGATGCAGTACACAGCTATCACTACTGAGTAACAGACCTGCTTAGACACACCCCTTCTCTGCAATACCTATCTATGGGAGGACACCTGTGATGAGGGGTGTGCCTGTTAGGCCCCTTTCACACTGGGGCGTTTTTCATGCGGTTTAGCGCTAATATTAGCGCTATTATACCGCATGAAAAAATCATGCCCTTTAGCCTTTAATTTTGAAAGCCCGAAGGCTTTCACACTGAAGCGGTGCGCTAGCAGGACCGCTCCAAAAGTCCTGCTAGCCGCTTCTTTACAGCGGTGAAGGAGCGGTGTGTTCACCGCTCCTTTACCGCGGTCTCCCATTGAAATCAATGGGACAGCGCGGTAATACCGCCCGCAAACCGCGGCAATAGCCGTGGTTTGCGGGCGGTATTAACCCTTTTTCGGCCGCTAGCGGGGGTTAAATTTACCCCCCTAGCGACCGCATACCGCGGTAAGAACGACGGCATAGCAGCGCTGAAAATTGCGCTGCTATACCGCCACCGCTCCTGCCCGCCCCAGTGTGAAAGGGGCCTTACTCAGCTATTCACGCACAGAGCACTGCAAGAGGAGATAGGTGCACTTTAAGGCATTTCCAAACCCAAATCAGTCACGAATAAGAGATAGAAAGTTGTAATACTTCAACTTTGATTCCAGAATGACACCACTGTGCAAAGCAAAAAAGCTCTGATTGGGTTCCTGCAGCTGTACAGAGGACTATGTGTATAGGAAGATAAAATAAGGACAGCATTCAGGCGCTTACAATGGCTTTATTTAAAAATACTTTATTATTTCTTAATGAATAAATAAATGGATTTTAATTGTGTAGTTGTTTTTTAATCTGCTTGGAGTTTAGCTTTAATTATGAAGGACGCATAAACTGTAATTCCATCATGGGGGGAAGGGGTAGCTGGAAACATAAAAGAATCGATCTAAAAAGCCAGTGGGGGATTCGGCCTGCAGATTAAATAGCTTCGGGTGGATTGACACTTTAAAAAAATGTTAATTTAATATGTTGCTATTCAAATTAACAGAAAGGGAAAAGCAGCAATTGAAGGAGTGATCACTACCGCACTCTCATTATAAGACTGATCATAATGGGGAGATGTGTATGTCCTATTTTCCTGCACATGAAATGCTGCTATAAGCTTCAATCAGTAGCACATTAAAATGTAATAAGGCCCAAGGTAGTGGGAAGTAAACGGGTTTTGTGCTATAATTCAAGTCACATCCTTGTTTCAATCATAGCAATAGAGTTGTTTCGTGTATTCATTAGAGGAACATCCCATATCTCTGGCTCCTTACAATCAAGTTTAAAATGATTTAGTTGAACACTTTCATGACTGCAGAGAACGAAGGAGTGAAGCCTTCTAAATTGAATAAATGTTTATTGAAAACATTTAGGTTGGTGACATAAAGGTGATTTGGCGGCTTCTCAAGTCA